>OY728152.1:1796522628-1801522628 GCA_963277665.1 Viscum album
CATCAAAATAATTCCATTTACTTACTCAATGGATAATCTACTAGTCAAATAATCAAATGAAATATCAATATCCACTATCATAATGATGTAATGAATAATTCCAGACAATCTTATCCACATAGTCAAGGCCTTGTGACAAGTTTACATATAAGATTTTTTTTAGGCCATGTTCCAAGACAGTAGTTTGTCTTATGATTCCAACTGATGCATCGAGGAGATATAGCGGTCTCCACCCGTCACTTAGTATTCCCAATGCATTCCTCATATGAAAAGGTTTAAACATAACATAAACATTCGTATTAAAACTAGCATACAAAATGTCAATACTTTATCCATAAACCATGAATGGTATAAAAATAACACATCCATAGTCAAACATATCACAAAACCTTAATTACTATATGGATGTTTTGTATCATAATAAAAAAACTTAAAATAAACTTAAAATACATCAAAGGTTGTTGACATAGATGTAATCAAAACCTTTTTAGAGAAATATCTCATTCTATTTTGAAATTATTTAAGATTAAAATATTTATAAAGAAAACATTTATTTGGAAAATTTCATTTAATCTTGTAAGGGACTCTTCGACGATGTTATAATTGTGGAAAATAGCCGCACCCACAGTATAAGTTAAAAAAAGACATTCTTACCTTAATTTTGTTTAAAAGGTTATAAAGGACCTTATTTGGATAACGTTAGAAAGATTCCACTGTAAAAAAATTATAAATAGTCAAACAAGGTTATAAATGACTCTAACCCTAGTCTATAAAATATTAATAATGTTTTTAAATACATTTTTTAGAAACATGGATGTGGGTGATAAATATGTCCCAGTAGATAATTACGTATAAACAACATCGGATAATAAAGAGATTGTGAAATTAACCCTTAACTTGTACATTTCCTTGGTCAAGGGTAGGATATCCTCCTGTATAATGGTGAAATAATTTCTATTAAATTATTAAATAATCGTATACATTAATATGATTTGATATATGAACTTTTAACATTTCTTTGTTAATAATATCTTAGTATTATCGTTTTTTCGGGTGTTAACACATTCGTTTTCCTTTATATTATTTGTTATGTCAGTCATATTTGTTATGAATGGGATGTATACTATTGATATCCAGAATTATATCATGTCTTTAAACATTAGTTTTAATCATCTAATGAAAATTAGTCTTAAATGGATACGATGGAGAATGAATCTCACCGCGTTCGTGGAGATGGTAATCTGTACGTATGCACGAGTGACAATATTATTATTTTGATATTAAAATTATATATAATTGGATGGTATATCATATATACAGAATAATTATCATGTTATATTTATTATTTACATCAATTACACATCATTATTATACCCATCCAAATAATAATGTGTTGAATAACAATTACACCACGACGTGGATACGGTAAGCTGTATGCACACATGTATGGTGAATTTTCATTCAAATGATGGATAGAAAAAATTAATTTGGTTGTAACATATTTATAATAACATAAAAGTATATATAATATACTAGTGTAAATATTTTATAATGTAATAAAAAAATAAAAAGGAAGTGGAAGAAGAAAAGAACTTGAAAGAGGTGATTAAATATTTACCTCATCTACGGGGTTTCCATTTTGTTTTGATCAAAAGGGCTCCATAGGGTGGCTTTATTACTAATGGAATTCTCATAGGATGATGTGAGGACAATTGAGAGGGTATTTTGGAAGAGTTTTTCCAGGCCAAATGGATTTGATGGTGTGAATTATATAGAATTGGGAGTGACCTTTTATTAGAGGGTTGATGGGCACCTTAGGAAAAAACATGAGATATAATTTTATAATAAAATTATTTTCAGTTTCTAATGGCTCAAAAATGGATTATTTAAAATATAATGTGGGGATGGGTCGAGAACCACTCAACCTATAGGTTTTAGGCAGGTTTGGGTCACTATATTAAATTTATCTTTTAGGTTTAACTCTTAGTTAAATAGTTTTATAGTTACCATGTCTCTTTGTATTTTTATATTCTACGGATAATAAACTTACTATATACATCCAATAGAACACCAAATAGTTCATTAATGATACTCCTATAATTATATTAGTCTCTTGGAAAAAACATAGATTTATATGAACATAATATCAATTAATAATATATTATTTGTTTTAAAAACACTTTTATTTTAACTTTGACACTATTTGGTATTTTGTTTCTTCTAAATTCATAACAACATTATTACTTCGAAAAAAAGTGATCTAAATGAATTAAATTATTTAATGTCTAAAAAATATAAATAAAATACCATTATGTAGGAATTATTATTTTTTTTTCTAATGAATATTTATAGTCAAATATATCTTATGTTTATCCATATATTAAAACAAATTTAGTAATTGAATGTTGATTTTCACTCTTTTAACTTTTCATTAAATAAAATAATAATAAATGTCATAATATAATCCAAGTGGACCAAAGAGGTTCATATTTTATTCATAAGGTTGTTTTTGGTTGAATAATACTTATCCAATAGAATTAGAACATGTGTTACAGTAATAATAATATCCTTGTTACCATTAATTACCCTATTTACTTTTAACGGTGGTAAATAAAAGTAAAATGTTACTATTCACCAAAAACTATTTTCATCTTATTGTGCCAGATTTTACATACTGATATCAACTGTGGCTCTCGGATTTTTGAGATTCCACTCACTAAATATGTTTAATTACGTTTTATGTTGATTTACAAATTCTCCTAGGCGGTGGGTAAAAGATGTTAAAAAGTTCTATAAAAGTTTTATATATCTAATATTATTATAAACTTAATCAAATGAATTACATTTGACTAATAAAATTCTACCACTAAGAACATAATGCGATATAATTTCTTTTTAAGTAGAGATTCATTCTTTTATAAATATCTACCACTAACTCAATTTTTTTCAATGAAGAGTATTCAAGAAGACTTGGTCACACCGAAAGACCTAGAATCTACTTCTAAAGAATCACATGATCCACCAAGGATAAAATATATATTTACCTTGTCTTTAGAGATAAATCAAACCCAAAAAGGTTAGTACAAGATCAGATGATCCCCCAAAAGGATATTGTTTTAGAGAATGAAACACTGATCTTAATTTATAAAAATAAACCAACAATCGCCCAATGTTAAATAAATACAATTCAATAAACAATTTTCCTTAAAATCCATCAACATAATACAAACTAATATTGAAACCCAAAACATAGAAAAATTTGGTTATGTAGTCTCCCATGTTAAATTGTATCTCCAAATGACATCTACAACCCTTCATGTCACATACTTAAAAGTAAATAACCTAATCGCATATTCTCCATTATAGGATAATCATTTCCATAAATAACCCATATCACTATAAATCCACAATAAAATCATAGATAAAAATCCACCATTACTCATCAAATGAAATCCAATAGTATTCTATTTTCTTTAGGCATATTGTGTTCCTAACAGAGTGAACATCTTCTAAAATAACATTTATCTCTAAATCTCCGAATCATTTTTCTATACTAAGGGTATTCATTTGATAAGACATAAGAAAACAAATAAATTTATTAATGATCAATAAAATTATTTAACTAAAAAAGTAATTAGTCACACTAACTAGGGACTTCACGTAGTCCAGTGGTAGGCGATAAATCCCAATCACACTCTGGTTGTGGGTTCGATTCCAACAGCTTTGTCCGACGTGACAGGTTTGCACATGGTCTAAGAGTTTTAATATATCAAAAAATATATTTTATAACATTACCAAAATGAGATAAATTTCACATAATAACCGTAACATAATTTAAACACAAATGTTTTCTCATACCTTTCGTTTTCATTCCAGAATATAATTACAGGTAATTGCCTCAAAAATAATGATCATATTAATGCAAGTGGTTATTTATAACTATATCCATAAGAGAAAATATAATTCTTCCTTAAATATCATTCTTAGATGATAACTAAATGGTTACAAATACAAGAGAAATTATTCCAAAGTAATACCATCAATAAGGAGCACTAATACTTTTATACGTTTCTCCAACCATTTATTTCAACATAGCGTCTTCTTTGACCAAGAAAATATCGTATAGAAAATTGTATTCACTCATTAAATTTCCAGGTCGCCTACATTTATGGAAAATGACTGTAAATGGATTATTGGGACCAATTTTATTTTCATCCATAGTACTATTCATTTTTCCTTGGCAATTCTTTACTTTATGTCTTTCTTTCCCACAGGTAAAGCATTTCTTTATTCTATTGAGACAGTTTCTTGGGTGTCTCCATCCACATTTGCTGCATGATAGAAATTGAGGATTCTTTTCTCCATGGTCTCCACTACTGGAGCTTTAATCATTCATCACATTTCACTTCATTGTTGAGTCCAGGAGTTGGTTAATATATATGATGTTAATCCTATTTTTGGAAACATTATTTGGCATGAACGCTATATCTTTTAGGCCTATCAAAATTAAATTTTTTTTCTCATTTCCACCACTATTCCAACCTTGTACATCATGCTCAATGTTACTATGACTTCCTTGGAATCCATCCATTGACTAAATCCAAAAATCATTGTTTGATTAACAGTAGTCATAAAATCATTTAGGGAATATCATGACACCATATTTTAAATTTCAAACACCTTAGGATTAACCTATGTCATTTATTCTCATCTTATATTAAAATCATTCAAATAGGATTGTAAATAAAATGTAAATTATCCTAATCATATCCCTCGGGAGTGTCGTAACCAAGAGTGCAGTAAGGCCCATTGTCGTGCACCAGTTCCCGTTCGAGTCTAGATCAAAGCGGTATTTTTGGGATTTACCACCAGGTAGATCTGTGCCAGAGCCGCCTCTACCTGCTCGTATCCAGCCAGGGATGTATTTCATGAAAAACTCACAAAATCTCTACAACTCCAAAATTTTAGGAATATTTTTCTATACTAATCCACAATTTCTATCTTATGGAAATGTGTTCTAATTAGAGTTTACCTAAATATAGTTTCCATGGTTTGTAGTAAACTTCCTCTGATACCAACTGTAACACCCCGACCCCAGAAGCCTAGAGTCATTGAATTATTACATATCATTGGAATGATCTCCAAAGATCAAGTCTCGAAAGACCGATTACTTTAGTAGCCTTGTAAGTACTAGATACATTCATAAAGTTTACATTACATCATAAAATGGAAAAATAGTACAACATTTTTTCCATAGACAACTTTGAGAACCCATAGACTATCACTGCAATTCAGTCATAATATACTTCATCACATCATGGAAAATATAAAACATATAAAGGGGTGTGCTCAGATGCCTATTAAGGATAACAATATAACATAATCTTTCATAAATAAGCATAAACATTTAAGGTGATGTATAAAACTAAAACAAAATCCTTTTCAACATAAACTTCATCAGAATATGGAAAATATAAATCAAAAAAGTGTTATTTATTTACTCACATGCATATTCTACTAGTCGAATAATCACATGCAATATCAATAGCCACTTTCATAATGATGTAATTTATAATTTCAGACTATCATGACCACATAGTCATGGCCTTGTGCCAAGACTACAAATAAGATTTTGTCAAGGCCTTGTTCCAAGACATTTTTTTGTCTCATGAGACCTACTGATGCATCAAGGAGCTATAGCGGGATCCTCCCTTCACTTACTCAGTCTAATGCATTCCTCATATGAAAAAGGTTTAAACATAACATAAACATTTATCTTTAAAATATCATAAAAATTCCATTAATTTATCCATAAACCACTAATGGTATAAAAATAAAACATCCACAACCAAAAATATCACAAAAGCATCAATACAATATGGAAATTTTGTATCATAATAAATCAACATCAAATAAACATAAAATCCATCAAATGATGTTGACATAGATGAAATCAATTCCTTTTTTAGAGAAATATATCTTTTTATTTTGAAATTATTTAAGATTTACATAATTATAAAAAAAAATTATTTGGAAAATATTCTTATAAGCTTGTTATGGAAGCTTCGACGATGTTATAATGGCATAAAATAGCTGCACCCGCTGTATAAGATAAAAAAATACATTCTTACCTTAATTTTGTCGAAAAGGGTATAAAAGACCTTGTTTGGAAAATGACGGAATGATTCCATTATAAACATCATATAAAAAGTAAAAAAATGGTAGAAATGACTTTAATCCATAGTATAAAAAATATTAAGAATGTTTTGAAATACATTTTTAAGGAACATGGATTTGGATAATAACGAGGTCCCAGTAGATAATTATGTATAAACATCCTCGGATAATAAATAGATTGTGAAATTAACCCTTACCATTTACTTTTCCATGGTCAAGGGTAGGTTATCTTCCTTTATAATGGTGAAATAATTGTTATTAAATTATAAAAGAATCATATACATTAATATGATATCATATTTGATCTTTTAAGATTGCTTTGTTAATAATATCTTATTATTATCATTGCTTTGGGTGTTAACGGATTCATTTTCCTTTATATTCTTTTTTATGTGAGTCATATTTTTTATGGATGGGATGTATCTTATTCATATCCAGAATGATATCAAGTCTGTAAACATTATTTTTAATCATCTAATTAAAATTTTTCTTAAATAGACACGATGGGGAATGAATCTCATCGCGTTCATGGAAACGGTAATCCGTACGTACACACGAGCGACAATATCGTTCTTTTTATTTTAAAATTATATATAATTGCATGATATATCATATATAAAGAATCATTATAATGTTATATATATTATTTACATTAGGTAAAAATCATTATTATACCCATCCAAATAATAATGTATAGAATAACAATTACACCATGACATGGAGATGGTAAGCGGTACGCACACACGTATGGTGACATGTCATTCAAAGGATAGATAGAATAATGAATTTGGTTTTACCATATTTATAATAACATCACATTATATAGAATATACTGGAGTTATTATTTTAGAATGGAAACAAAAAATAAAAATGAAGTGAAAGAAGAAATGAACTCGAAAGAAGTGATGAAATATTTACCTCTTCTTCGGGATCTTCCTTTTGATTTGAAAAAAGGGCTATTTAGGATGGATTTATGACTAAAGGAAGGCCTCTAGGATTAAGTTATGACAATTGAAATGGTATTTGGGATGATTTTGGCCGAGCTAATGGGATTTGATGGTGTGAATTAGAGAGAATGGGGAGTGCCCTTTTATAAGAGGGGTTAGGGGTACATTTGGAAAATCGAGAAATATTAATTTATAATAAAATCATTTTAGGTTTCTAATGGATCAAAAATAAATTATTTAAAGGCTAATATGGGTATGGGTCGAACAGCACTCAAAAAATAGGTTTTAGACAGGTTTGGGTCATTATTAACTTTATCTTTTAGATTTAACTCTTAGTTAAATCGGTTGACATTTACCATGTCTTTTTGTATTCTTGTATTATATGGATAATAAACATACTATATAATTCCAAGAGAACCCCAAATGATTCATTAATGATACACATATCGTTATATTTTTATTTTGGAAGAACATTAGAATTTTAGGAATATAATATCAATAAAAAATATATTATTTGATTTTAAAACTTTTTTGTGTCAATTTTGATACTATTTGCTATTTTGTTTTTTCTAAATTCATAACAACATTATTACTTTGAAAAAAACTCATCTAACCAATCCGAAAATGTAATATGAACCTATAAAATTAGTGTAATTCATAAAAAGTCTCAAATTACATTTATTTGGAAATTTATAATACCAATTATTTTAATATTTCATCAATTAGGTAATTATTACATCATCATTGTGTCATAAATAAATTAAATTATTTAATGTCTAAAAAATATAAATAAAATTACATTATGTACGAAATACTTTTATATTTTTAATTAATATTTTTAGTCTAATTTATCTTATGTTTGTCCCTATATTAAAAATGTTTTAGAAATTAAACATGGATTTTAACTCATTTAACTCTTTTTAAATAAAATAATAATAAATGTCCTAATATAATACAAGTGGACCAAAGAGGTTCATATTTAATTCCTAAGGATTTTTTTGGTCAAATTATACTTATCCAATTGAATTAGGACATGTGTTAGGGTAATAATATTATTATTTCTACCATTAATTACCATATATACTTTTAACCGTGGTAAATAAAAGTAAAAAGTTGCTATTCACAAAAAATTATTTTCATCTTATTGTACCACATTTTACTTACGAATATCAATAGTTTCTCTTGTGTTTTTTAAATTCCCCTCACATAAGCAGTGCAATTATGTTTTATGTAAATTTGAAAATTCTCAAAGAAGGTGGGTAAAAGACGGTAAATAGTTCTATAAAAGATTTATATATCTAAAATTATTATAAACTAACTCCCATGAATTAAATTTAACTTGTACAGGTATTATGTATCTATTTTGACCTAAATAAATTTAAATAAAATAAATAATTTTTTAAATAAAAATTCTCTTTTAACCAATAACTCATTTTTTTCATTATTCATCAAAAATTGGAAATTTTCAATAATATCCCAAAATTTCACCCTAAGCTAATTTTGATATTCTAAATTAAAAAATTATGACTTTTTTACCAATTTCAAAACATTGAAGTTGCATTAATTAATTTAAAATTAATTCCCATTGTCAAAACCAAAAGGCATTTTTTTAAGAATTAATAATTATCAAAAGATTGACAATTGTTTACATCCAATTTCAAAGAGAAATTACATACAATGACCATAATTGGATTAAATGGTAAAACTATAATCTATTTATACTTCTAAACCATTAAAATGTACAATTCAACAGTATATATTATTTTGATTAAAATATTTTTTTTCAGTTGAAATATAGTATTTTTCACTATTCACCTAAATATGAAAGTTATCATAAAAACACCAAATAATTATTGAAACTAAATTTTTATGTCCCGATTCTAAATAAGAAGTTTATTTTGTCAAATTAAGTACATAAAAGTTTCATATATTGGATTTAAAAACTGTTCGCCATTAAAAGGCGATAAAATTTCATTTTTTGAAAAATAATTCTTTTATCTAAAAAATGAATTTGTTCTTAAATAATGTGTAAGAAACACATAATATGGATTCTAAAATTATAAGGATTATATAAAGTTCAAACTTTAGTTAATACTATTCATAACTTCTTTTGAATGTATAGTTTGGTATGTCATGGTGCGCATGAACTCAGTGTTGTGTGTAGTGCAAGTTATTGCATTACTTTGAAAAATATAACATACTATGAAAGCTTGGGGTGTTACATTCTTCCCTGCTTCAATAAATTGTTTCCTCGCAATTTGAAATTGTTCATCGAAAATAAAATTTTGAAAATAGAAAATACCTTTGTGGAAAAACCCACATCGGAAATAGAGTTAATAAAACTATCACTTTAAAAGAAAGAAAGAGAAGTACAAAGGTCACTCGGTTTAACCCATACTAGATTCCATGTAGGAAAAAAAGGATATGGAATATAAACTATGTGTCACGTTCTAATGGAGAGGGATAAATAACATGATCAGGAGAAAGTTAATAACATGAATACTATAAACATGTGATGGAAAAAATGGTCATTAGATTTCTAGTAGGAAAAGTAAACGGACAACATTTTTTTGTAATAAGTTACATTTCATAAAGATGAGGAATTTATTTATGAGACTGACTAAGTAAATTTATATATTAACTTACTTTTTAAGTAGAGTTTCATTCTTTAATAAATTTCTACCACTAACTCATTTTTTTTCAATGATGAGTAGTCAAGATGACTTGGTCACACCAGAAGACATAGAATCAACTTCTAGAGAATCATATAATCCAAAAAGGATAAACTATATATTAAAATTGTCTTTATAGATTAATCAAATCCAAACCGGTTAGTACAAGATCAGATGATCCTCCAAAAGGATATTCTTTTAGAGAATGAAATAATGATCTTAATTTCTAAAATAAAACATACAATACCCCAAATATAAATAAATACCATTCAATAAACATGTGTTCTTAAAATCATTCAATATAATCCAAACTAATATAGAAACCCAAATCTTAGAAGAAATTAGCTATGTAGTCTTCGGCGTTAAACTGTATCTCCAAATGAAATTGACTACTCTTAAAGTCACATACTTAAAAGTAATTAAACTAATCACGTATTTTCTATTATAGGTTAATCATTTCTATAAATAACCCAAATCACTATAAATCCACAATAAATTCATAGATAAAAATCCTTCATTACTCCTCAAATGAAATCCCATAGTATTCTATTTTTTTTAAGCATATAGTGTTCCCAATAGAGTGAATGTCTTCAAAAATAACATTTATCACAGAATCACCTAATCATTTTCTTATACTAACGGTATTAATTTTATAAGAAATAAGATCCCAAATCAACTTATTATTTATCAATAAAATTATTTAAATAAAAAATAATTTGTCACACTAACGAGGGACTTCACGTAGTCCAGTGGTCGGTGATAAATCCCAATCGCTCTCTGGTTTTGTGTTTGATTCCCATAGCATTGTCTGACGTGATGGGTTATCACACAGTCTTTGTGTTGTCCTTTTTCAAAAACTATATTTTATAACATTACGAAAATGATATAAATTTTTCGAAATAACTATATCATAATTTAACCACAAAATTTTATCTCATACCATTCATTTTCCTCCCAAAATATAATAACTTGTAATTTTCTCAAACACAATGATCATATAAAACCAAATGGTTATTTATAACTATATACACAAGAGAAAAGATAATTATTCTTTAAATATAATTTTCAGATGACAACTGCAGGGTTAAAAATAAAAAAGAAAATTATTCCAATGTAATCGCATAAACAATGAGCTCTAATAATTTTATAGGTTTCTCCAACAATTAATTTATATATAGCTTCTTATTTGACCAAGAAAATATCCTATAGAAAAGGGCATTCACTCGGGTAATGGCGAGGTCCCCTAAATTTACGGAAAATGACTGTAAATGGATTCTTGGGACCATTTTTTTTTCTTTCATAGTACTCTTTATTTTTCCTCGGCAATTCATTATTTTATGCCCTACTTTCCCACACGTAAATCATTTCTCTATTCCATTGAGAGACGTTCCTGGGTGTCTTTTTCCACATTTCCTACATGATGGAAATTGAGGATTCTTTTATCCATGATCTCCATTGCTGGAGATCTTATCATTCATCACATTTCTCTTCTTTGTTGAGTCTGGGAGTTGGTTAATATATATGTTCTTGATCATATTTTTGGAAAACAGATTTGGAATGAACACGATATATTTTACACCTATCAACATTCCATTTTTTGCTCATTTCCAGCACTTTTTCCACCTTGTACATTTGGCTCAATGTAACTATGACTTCCGTGGAATCCAGCCACTAACTAAAACTAGAAATCATTGTGTTAGTAAAAATAGTTATAAAATCATTTAGAGAATATCATGACACCATATTTTCAATTTGAAACACCTTAGGATTAACCAAGTTAATTTATTCTCATCTTATATTAAAATCCATCAAATAGGGTTTTAATGAAAATGTAAATCATCCTAAGCATATAACCCAGGAGTGTCGTAACAAATATTGTAGTAAGGCCCGTTGTCGTGCACCAGTTCTCGTTCGATTCTATCTCAAAGCGGTGTTTTCTAGATTTACCCTTAGATACATCTGTTCCAGAGCTGCCTCTACCTGCTCGTATTGAGATATAGATATATTTCATAGAAAACTCACAAAATCTATACAATAATTTTTTTTAAGAAGTTCATCTATTATAATCCATAAATTATCTCATAGGGTTATGTGCTCTAATCAGAGTTTACCAAAATCTTGATTCTAAGGTTTGTAAAAAACATCATCAGATACGAACTATAACACCCCGACCCATGAATCCCATATTCGGTCCATTATTACGTATCGTTTGCATGATCAGAAAAGATCATGTCTCGAATGACTGATTAGTTTAGTAACCTTGGAAGTACTAGATATATTCATAAGGTTTACATTAAATCATAAAATTGAGAACTACAACAACATTGTTTCCAGAGACAACACTGAGATCCCATAGAATATGCCTCCAGCTCAGTCATAATATACTTCTTCGCATCCTGGGAAAAATAAAACAAGAAAGAGTGAGCTCAGATGCTCAGTAAGGATAACAATATAGCATAATCTTTCATAAATAAGCATAAACATTTATGGCGATGTATAAAACTAAAAAATATCCTTTTCAACATAAACACAATCATAATATGGAAAATATGAATCAACATAATTCCATTTACATACTCACATGGATATTATACTAGTCGAATAACAACTTCCAATATCAATAGCCAATTTCATAATGATGGAATTCATAATTCCAGACTATCATAACCACGTAGTCAAGGCCTTGTGCCAAGACTAAAATAAAATTTTGTCAAGGCCTTGTTCAAAGACACTAATTTGTCTCATTAGACCTACCGATGCATCGAGGAGCTATAGCGGTATCCACCCGTCACTTACTAAGTCCAATGCATTCCTCATATGAAAAGGTTTAAACATAACATAAACATTCGTATTAAAACTAGCATAAGAAATGTCAATATTTTATCCATAAACAATGAATGATATAAAAATAACACATCCACAGTCAAACATATCACAAAACATTTAATACAATATGGAAGTTTTGTATCATAATAAATCACCTTCAAATAAACTTACAATCCATCAAAGGATGTTGACATAGATGAAATCAAAAACTTTTTCAGAGAAATATATCGTTCTATTTTAAAATAACTTTAGAGTCATATAATTATAAATAAAACATTTATTTTTAAATTATTCTTATAAGCTTGTAAGGGAAGCTTCTACGATGTTATAATGGTGGAAAATTTCCGCACCCGCCGTATAAGTTAAAAAAGACATTCTTACCTTAATTTTTTCGAAATGGTTATAAAGGACCTTGTTTAGAAAATAACAGAAATATTCCTTTATAAATATATTATAAAAATTCAAACAAGGGAATAAATGTCTTTAACCCATATTCTATAAAATATTAAGAATGTTTTGAAATTCATTTTTACGAAATATGGATGTGGATGATAAAGAGGTCCGAGTAAATAATTATGTATAAACAACCTCAGATAATAAAGAGATTCTGAAATTAACCATCAACTTATACTTTTAATTGGTCGATGGTAGGTTATATTCCTTTATAATGGTGAAATAATTGTTATTAAATTATACAATAATCATATACATTAATATCATATCATATATGATATTTTAACATTTCTTTGTTAATAATATCTTAGTATTATCATTGTTTTGAGTGTTAACGGATTCATTTTACATTATATAATTTGTTATGTGAGGTATATTTGTTATGTATGGGATGTACCTTATTCATATATAGTATTATATCAATTATTTTCACATTATTTTTAATCATCTAATGAAAATTTGTCTTTAATTGATTCGATTGGGAATGAATCTCATTGCGCTCGTGGAGACGGTAATCCGTACGTACGCACGAGCGACACTTTCATTATTTTTATATTAAAATTATATATAATTGGATGGTATATCATATATAAATATTAATTATCATGTTATATTTATTATTCAATTCAATTAAAAATCATTATTATACACATCCAAATAATAATGTATTGAATAACAATAACACCACGATGTGGAGACGGTAAGCCGTACGCAAACACGTATGGTTACATGTCATTCAAAGGATGGATAGAATAATGAATTAGGTTGTACCATATTTATAACAACATCAAATTATATATAAGAAACTGGGGTTATTATTTTATAATGTAAACAACAAAGAAAAAGGATGTGGAAGAAGAAAGGAACTTGAAAGAGGTGATGAAATAATTACCTCTTCTTCGGGTTATTCCTTTTGATTTGTTCAAAAGGGATCATTATGATGGCTTTCTGAATAAATTAAGGAATCTAGGATGAATGTAGGATAGTTAAAAAGGTATTTAGGTAGATTTTGGTCGATCCAAATGGCTTTGATGATGTGAATTAGAGGGAACTGGGAGTGCCCTTTTATTAGAGGGGTGAGGGGAACCTTAAGAAAATCTAGAAATATTATATTATAATAAAATCATTTTCGGTTTCTAATGGCTCAAAAATTTATTATTTAAAGGAAAATGTGGGTATGGGTGGAACATAACTCATTGAATAGGTTTTATATGTGTTTGGGTGACTATATTAACTTTATCATTTATATTTAACTCTTAGTTAAATAGTTTGACATTTACCATGTCTCTTTGTATTTTTATATTATGTGGTTAATAAACAAACTATATTATTCCAATAAAACCCCAAATGGTTCATTAATGATTAAAATATCATTATATAATTCTTTTTCCAACCCTTATATATTTCGGAATATAATATCAATTAATATTATAATATTTGTTTTAAAAACACTTTTATGTCAAATTTGACACTATTTGGTATTTTGTTTTTTCTAAATTCATAAAAGAATTATTACCTCGAAAACAATTCATATAACAATTCCTAATAAGTCATATTAACCTATAAAATTAGTGTAATTTATAAAAATTCTCAAATTACATTTATTTGGATATTTATAAAACCAATTATTTTAATATTTCATCGATTAGGTAATTATTACATCATCATTATGTCATAAATAAATTAAATTATTTAATGTCTAAAAAATATAAATAAAATAACATTATGTACGAAATACTTTTATCTTTATAATTAATATTTTTAGTCTAATTTATCATATGTTTAGACCTATATTAAAAATGTTTTAGAAATTAATCATTGATTTTAACTCGTTTAACTCTTTTTAAATAAAATAATAATAAATGTCCTCATCTAATCCATGTGGTCCAAATAGGTGCATATTTTATTACTAAGGTTGATTTTGGTCGAATTATACTTATCCATTAGAATTAGGACATGTGTTAGGTTAATAATAATATCATATTTATCATTGATTTCCCTATTTGCTTTTAACTGTGGTAAATAAAAGTTAAAAGTGACTATTCACCAAAAATTATTTTCATCTTAGTTAACCACATTTTACTAACTGATAAAAAAATTTTCTCTCGAATTTTTGAAATTCCACTCACAGAAGCTGTAAAATAATGTTTTATGTGAATTTGAAAATTCTCTTAAGAGGTGGGTAAAAGACGGTGAAAAGTTCTATAAAAGTTTTATATATCTAAAATTATAATACAATAACTCCAATGAATTAAATTTAACATATATAGGTATTGTATATCTATTTTGACCAAAAATATATTTAAATAAAATAAATAATTATTTAAATAAAAAGTCAGTTTTAACCAATAATTTTGTGTATTTCACTATTCATCAAATATTGAATGTTATCAGAGAAATACCGAAATTTCACCCTAAGATAATTTTGATATTCTAAATTCAAAAATAATGTTTATTTTAACAATTTAAAAAAATTCATGTTACATTAATTAATTTTAAATAAATTCCCGTTGTCAAAACCAAGAAGCATATTTTTAAGAAATAATAACTATCAAAAGATTGACATTTGTTTACATCAAATTTCAATGTGAAATTATGGTCAATGACCATCATTGGATTAAATTGTAAAAATATAATCTAATTATACTTCTAAACCATTATAATGTATAATTCAACACTAGAAATTATTTTGATTAAAAAAGATGTTTTCAGTTAAAATATAGTATTTTTCACTATTCACCTAAATATGAACGTTATCACAAAAACACCAAAAATTTATTGAAACTAAATTATTATGTCTAGATTATAAATAAAAGCTTATTTTTTCAAATTATATATATAAAATTTTCAAATATTGGTTTTAAAAAGGTTTCTCCATTAAAAGGCTGTAAAATTGCATTTTTTGAAAAATAATTTTTTAATAAAAAATGAATTTTTTCTTACATTATGTCTAAGAAACTCATAATATGGATTCTAAAATTATAAGTATTATATAAAGTTCAAATTTCAGTTAATAATATTCTTAACCGCTTTTGAACGGCAATTTTGGTAAGTCGTGGTGCGCTTTAACTCAGTGTTGCGTGTAGTGCAAGTAATTGCATTACTTTAAAAAATAACATACTATGAAATATTAGGGTGTTTGAAATACAATAATTATATGGTATATATAATGAAAAAATAACTTTTGTATCCTAAATATACAATCATTTTAGTTTGATTATTAAATAACCATTATCCTCCATTTTATCCATCAAATCGTAAGTGAATGTATCTTGTGCGTTTGTACAGATTAATATCTCTATTAATGAAACAATTATTTGTTATCAACTTATTTTAGACTATTATTATGATTTTTTATGTTTAAATTTTATATTTATAAAAAATCAAGCTTCATTAATGATAAGATAATAACATGCTTCTAATCTTCAAATCTATTTCAAAACTCTGACATCGATCGTGTGTACATGTGGACTACAAATCCATAAAAAAATATTATTCAATTTTCCTTCCTTTTAATATGTAAGGATCAAATAGAATATTTGATTAATATATATGATTTATATAGAATAACCTTGAATCTATAAATTTTAATTACTATTTACCATTATTTCATTAAATTCATCAATAAATGACGACAGTGTTCATGCGTTCATATAGCTTAACATTTTTATGAATGGTGTAATTCATTTTCTTATCTGAAAACATAGATATATAACTATAAATATATAAATATATATAATGAATACATATTTATTTATGTTATTATTAACACCTTATACATGGTGGAACTATAACCAAAGATTAAGGGTCAGAAATATCAAGAAGAAATTCCCATTAAATATAAAAGAGTAGCACCTAGAAATTTTTATTTCTCGAATTAATTATTGATAAATAAGAGTTAAAGTTTAATAAAGGTAATATATATAAAATTATATGTTTGTGTATTATTCTATTATATAATTATAATATATTTATATTTATCATATTTGTGGTTATATTTCTTTTGATGTTAGTGGAACTCAAGGTAATGGTTTATGATCTCAAATTGTCTTCTTTGAGACATATGGTAGGTTTTCACTTATCTAATTTTATGAGCTATATATAATTTCATTTTACATGTTATATAATAATTATACTCATGATCATGGTATTTAATGTTTTACTTTAAGTCATTATTTAATGTGGATTATGATTCAAATATCATTAAATGGTATGTGTTTTCTATTACAATATTATATTTTTCCAAGATTATTTTTTAATTATGTTTATGATAATATAATATTATTATAAAACACTTCTTAAAATCAATAATTTAATTATTATCTATTTTTTAGAATACATGTTTTTTTACATTATTCTCACACTAACTATTGAAGATTTTGAAATAATGTTTTCAAAGAAAGTCAGCTTTATTTCTATATTCGATGAAAATTAATTTGTCTTCTATATCTATGTTTTCTAAAAAAATATTTAAATATGGTTTATAATAATATCCTATTATTTTTAATGTAATTTATAGACATGTTTGAGTTTTTTTCAGAAAAAAATTACTAATCTTAATATAATTATCCTAACAAATCACTTTTTTATTTTTTCTATCAAATTTTGGATGTAATGTGTTTTTATGTAAACCAACCGGTTGAAAGTTCCAATAGTTTAGATGGATCAATTTTTAAAATCATCCATTACATGTTTCCATATATTTTCTCAATTAAAAATTTTCCTTGTTATTTGGGAAATTTATATTTTTGAAAACATTTATTCCAATGTGAAAAGTATAATTTCCCCATGAAATATCTCAATGATCATTCAAATTAAATCACCATCTACAATAACATCCTTTGATGTCGCATATGATTTTCTTTAGATATGATCCAATATTACCATCCTTATTATTTCTTATGATTGTTTAAAATTATGATGATGATACTAGTATGGAAAATATTTGTTTTACATGGGTTAGCTTTTAATGCTATTATTTATGATATTGTGGCATTTATGTAAACTAATTATTATAATTTGATAGTTGGGTCCATTATAAAGCTAAAATTCATTAGGTAAAAAATGATAACTCATGAGGTAAATATGTAATCCATGAACTAGTTTTCTTAATAAAAAGTTTTGTTTGTATAATTTTTTTTCATGAACATAAGATAATACATAGACTTGGTTTTCATTTACCTATGTTTTTTAATAGAACTAGATTTCTTTTTTTTAATTTTATTCATGTATTTGGCCAACATGTACATAAGATATTGTATTGTCTTAGTTTCATGACCATAAGTTTATAAGACATCAATATTTAATGTTATCAACTTAATAAGTGTACATGTTTCTATCTATACATGTTTGGAATGTTTTAATCTTTTGTGAATGCCAAAAATTAATGTTATATTACAATTATATGCACTATTTTCATATGTTATTGTATTATTTTATGATACTTGACTCATGTGAATCCTTTAATTTTATGATGGCTCGTGATTCTAAAATTTGATATGCCAATCATGGTATTTAAATTTTTAAAACATGTTCTCATACAATTATTCTCATGTTATGTTGATATATCCCTTATATACCCTTATTGAGAATCTGATCTCACCCTTTCATATATTTCCATTTTGTAGGATAGGAATAAATTTATTAAAATAAACATTTATATGAATAGTGGTTGTTAGGAAGAACAATGTGGGAGAATATATAGATCTCTTAATTAAAATTTATTCATGTATGAATGTTTTCAAATCAAAAAGGCATGTACGATTCTAGAGTGGTTCATTATTTTTTTTAATGAATATTCCATTAAAAAGATAAAATATCTTTGTATTAATTCATCTTTTTCAATAATTATCCACCCTCTTTTCTATCTAATGGAAAAGAAAAGTATCATTCATGAAAATTATTCAAAACTCTATTCCACATAATAATATTATTCATTTTCCATCACCACCATTCAAGGAATATTATTCTGAAATATTTAATTTTTATATATGATATTTATGATATTATAATGGTTTTGTAATGATAAGATAGTTTTTATCATTACTTCTATATTTTTATTATAAAAACAAATCATTAGTCGTGATTACATACACCATACAACCCACAAGAACATTGTAAATTATTATTCCATATCTAAATTTTATTAATGACTATAAATATATATCTAATTAATATATATTGTATTTATATCATGATTAATTTTTGGGATGGATATTTTAAATTGCTTCTTATATGGATTTAACATTTTTTGATATAGGTGAATTCCATTAAATTGTTTCTTCAATGTTTATTGATTTTTTGGGGTTGTAATCAAATTAAATATTGTTTTTAATGGATATTTCACCTCTATTTTGAAAAAGGATGGAGTTAGAGTTCATGTTTCTAGAGTGTGGAGATGTTATTTTCAATAATATGATGTTATAGGATTATATATCTTTTGAAATATACAATTTAGATATAATTCTTATCATGTATTGGATTATTAGTATCAAGGTGAAAATTAATCAGTATAATCATATAATATATTTATAATATTATAATAGCAAAAATCATTTTATCTACAATTAATGTGACCATAGATCAAGGAGGCTATGAAATATTATTCTTGAATATAGGTGGATATTGTACAAGAACACCGGTTTTATCCTTGATGTAGTTTAATAGAGTTTATCTAGTCATCATGTAGAAATACTGGATATATATCCATATGTATTTCCATTGTATTTTTAGTATCTCCACAACAGTATTAGGAATATTATAACATTCACTTGCATACTATAATGAACCTGATTTCTTTAATATCTTAATAGATCACTCTCACTGAGATAAAGGAGTTGAAGGTACAGTTATATGATCTTAAAGTTAAGGGATATATAATAAATGAGTGTGTCACTATGGTTATCACTAGTCCTCTTTAAAAGGAATGAATATAAGAACTGATGACATTGTAATGAATATTAGATGGTAAAAAATTTTACTGTTTGGAAGAAAATATTAAATACCTAGAATTGATGATATTTACTATCAACATATTTGAGCTTGGTGTGTTTTAATGATTGATATGAGATCATGATACCATTAGTTGAGGGTTTATGATGCTTTTATTCCTAAAAATGATTTTAATAGAATGTATGAACACTAAGGGTTTCTAGTTATTCGATTAGGCCTTAACAAAAATACATTAGTTATTATCTCCTTTTACAATTTTATTTTATATATCTATCAATATTTCATTATGGTTGTGGCTATGGATGACAATTAATTCAGCTCAAATAAATAGAAGGACTATGAGGACTATCAAGCTATTATATTAGAATATTTAATAGGGAGAAATTTTTTTACAATCATGTCAAAATTATAGATCTAGATTTATGAAGAGATATTCATTGGCCATGTGATATTAAATAAATCAATTTCGGTGGACCCTAATCAGAACCTAGAAGGGATACCTTGGGAGAAGCATAAAAATGTTTTTGAGTTTAAGAGCATCTTATTTTTAGTAGGATAACACATGTGGTTTTTTCAAGTCTTATCTACATTGTTGTAAAATCCATCGTTCACTAGAACATATAATTTTGTGTTTTATTTGTCATTTGGTTCACCATTGGTGTTCCTAAGTGATGGTGGTCAAAATGATATTTTTTAGCAGAAATCGACTAAGAAAACGGTTGGCATAATTTTTTTAACCATTATATTAACTATGAAAAGGTTTTGTATAGGTGAATATGGGATTCATAATACTTTGAGCATAATTTTTCAAAACAATTTTCTCCCATGGGTAACTACATGGATTGTAATGTTTTGAGGAAATTTCTCCCATACTATTAGAAAATGGTTTACCAAACCATTCAACCAAACTATTTAGTAAAATATATATCATTAAAAAGTATCCTTTAAATTTTTCCCCTATCTATTTTTATGGATTTTGGACCACATTTTATTTTCCCGTATCACACAACCCTCCTCCATTAAATTGGATGCTTCCTCCATTCTATTTTGGTTGTCTACCAATGATATCTTAGTTTTTTTGAATATGGTAATCCCCTTTGTCCGTAATTTCTTCTTTCATTCCCTCTTCTCATGGTTATTCTTATAATTTCATGGAATTGTGTAAGCATATAGGGTAGTGGTGTCCAAACATGGGGTTTTAGTGGGGGGTTTTGTTTTATATGTGTTAGTATTGCGCGTCTATATCATACATTGTTTGGGTGGTTATCATAGGAGGTGATCTGGATGGAATAGAATATAAGTTAAGTGTTTCTATGTAAGGATGTTTTCCATGTATGAACCATAAAAAATATGTAACATTGTTTTATGTTTTTTTAATTTCCATTCCACTGATTTATGATTTACATATCTACTATGTTTGATGCGATTCAGGGTTCGAGTTTGAAATTTTGGGGTTAATGTTTGTTTTCCAAATGGAATTTGATTGTATAAAGACCAATTATTTGGTGAAATGGATAAAAATAGTTTTAATGGTTATATATAGAGTTTAAATATGAGTTTATAAAAAATTATTACTAGAGAAATTTGTTTTAATAAATATGGACATTTGTGTGTGTTATATTTGCATATGAAATGGATATTCATGGATTTAAAAAAATCTGTGATCATGTTTGCATGGATTAACACATGGGATTAACATGGTGTGAGATAGTGTTTCTCTAAGGGATCATGAGAGACATTAGGTAGGAAGTCTGTGAGGGATACCATTTTGGGTCTCAAGGTACCATGAGTGGCATTTGGTAGGAAAACCATGATAAGTTCCATTTTTTTCAATAGACTATGAGAGCTTTTTGATTTGGGCCCAGTGAAGACTGTGAGGGAATCCATTTTTCATATCTAACTATTATAATTTATTTACAATCACTCACATTATACACATATTGTTGTATCCCTAGTTTTACTTTCTTATGATAGGTTTCTTTATATGCATGATGTATTTATTTAGTGATATGTTTTATGTGATGTGATTTGACATGACAAAATTCATTGAATTATTTTATAATGATGATGATGTTATGATCCCTAATATTTATACTTTTTGGATATATTTATTATGTTGTTAAATGTGTACTTTTTAATTAATTAGACCTATGAGGAGATGTGTTTTGAAATATACATTTTATTTGAAAGTTAAATCCTAAAGGACTTCAAATATTTGTTAAATGTAGAATATTTAAAAAGTGGATCACATTTAAAAAAATCAATGTAGATTTTTTTCCCACAGGTAAAATACTCAATTACATCCATTTTGGTATCCAATTGGACTATTTTCCACACACCCAAAATATTCATTTGGTCATATGTATAATTTTTTTACATTACATAGGTAATGCCAAGGGCATCATGTTCTTGGGTGGATCTTCTTGGTTACCATCATCCGGATTTTTATAGAGGTGATTTTGGCTCATAGAGTGGGCTCAAGTGAAGTCAATTTTTTGATTTTTGATCATCACTGATGTAATTTATTTTTCTTTTCATTCGTTTGTCTTCAAATTATATGTATATTTCTTATTAAGAAATGTTTTTTATTTGATGTTGTTTATAGTTTTTATTTCATGTTTTTATTCTCTAGATGTTGGTATTGTTATCATTTTATATGATGTTATTGGTGTAGCTATAATATTTCATGGATTTTTCATTCTATTTTACCATGGTAAAACCCATTACAAAGAGAGTTTTTATTAAACCCAGTGATTTTATTTATCTGGTGGAAATTGGGAGTGAAGTTCAAGACATGTGGCATGACAGCTTTGGGGATAGGTTGGGTCAAACCAAGAAGGATTAAAAAAATTCCATCAGACCAAGTTATTTAATTTGGATTCAGTGGTAGACTAGATCTAGGACTATTATAACTAGAGAGGTAGGTTCAAAGGAGTGCCAAGACTATTATTATATATGTCAAAACATGAGTTTAAATGAGTTTTTTTGGGATTTTGGTTTTGTTTTCAGATTGGATATGGGGATGTTGATGATATTGTTTGGTATTTAACATTGGATATTGAGAAGCATGGTGAGAAGGGGATGTTTGGATTTTTTGGGTTAAAAGAGGGTGGTATGGAGGAGGTACATGGAATGTGAACATAGATAGTACTAATCATGAGTAGCCCATGAATCCATGTCTATCAGTTCTATCGATACTCAAATGTTTGGTTATGAATTTACCAAAATGTGTGTTACGACCTTGCACAATGGGATATACTTGAAATTTTTGATTTTTTACCCCTTTAATTTTTGAGATGATTTTAATACCATTATTTCATGTTAATACCCATGTTTTGGGTATCTTATGGTAATTTTCTGTGGTATGATATTAATGTTTGATTATCTAAAATATTTTATTTTTTTATGGAAAATGACCCACAGAATTTCCTCATTTAAGTATATTGGGGTTTCAAAAGAAAAATCCCCAGATATGAACTATCCTCTAGAACTGGAACTGGTGATGTATGTAATTCATATCACCAAATAATTGGGTCAAGTGTGTTGTATTGGGAATGAATGAATAATGGACTGTGATAAATAGTTTATAAGGAAAACCCAACTGATTTACCATTGTAACAAGGTACCTAATGAAATTGCTGACAGGTGTGATTTAATCGATAGGATGATAGAGTTTTTAAATTCCCATGATACCTATAATGTTTGGTTCACTAAGTGTATGATTGAAGGAATATGTATAAATTGATGTGATTTTATGGTTATTTTAAGTATTCACGTGGATCCCACATGGACCTCATTGATATTGGTTTTTAATCAAAAAAATTACCCATATACTGTGACATTAGTGATATACCAACTGTTATTGATGTTGGATCAACGGGAAAATTCATCGATGGAGATTGATGGCACATTTACAATGCTGGTACATGTATATTGGGATTATAAAATGAACTATTTCTATAAGGAGTAGCATTTTGATATGGTATTGAGTCCAAATAATAGTTATATACCTATTATTCTCTCTCTCACAAACATCACAGATTGCTTAAAAAGGATGTTATGGATAAGAGTAATTTTTATCAAATTATTGGCCTCAGTAGAATTATTTCTATGGGTTCTAGCTAAATATCATCATGTTGTAAAAAGTTATAGAGGGATTAGATTTAGTGGGTAATTAGTAGTATTATATAATATTCATCATATATAGAATATGTTTCATCTATAAGGCATAAACCAGTTATCTGTCAATGGTGTGGGATCAGAGGACATATTAAGGCTACATTATAAGAGACTCTGGATGTTTTCAAACAATGTGTACGTTGGTAGTATCTTCATCACTTTTCAATACTATTCATGGGGAGTGGTGTAGGGTCCGCATTTTCAATGTTTTGTCAAGTGTAGTTGGAAACACCCTAGGGTGGACAATCTCACCTCAGAAGTAATGGGGGGTTCTCACTTCTAGAAGAAGGCTCATAGTAAACCTATGGTAGACCATCTTCATGTAGTCATGGTTGTGTCAGAGGACTCATATTCTGGTATGACTATAATGAGAGGTATTTTATTGAATAATTCTTCTATTTAATCAATTTTATTTTATAATGTCATGTACCAATATTTTTTCTCGTTTGATATGTCCAATTGTTTGGGTATGAAATATGATTTTATGTCATATAGTATGGATTTTCTAACCCCATTGGGTATAAAAAAGGAATAGTGTTTCGTGTTCCCTAATTGTCCTATTTTAATTTCTAAACTAAATGTTCATTGGGATTTACTCATGTTGGGAACAAATGATTTTGGCATGATTATCAGCATGGATTGAATGTTCGGATTCAAGAACCAATTGACTATTATCATTGTATGGTCTATTTTCATACTCATGATGGGAGGTCTCACATATGTAAATGTGATTGGTATTTAAGAATAGTGTGGGAAATAGAAATTTTTACTGATTGTAGGTTTCATTCATTCTAGTAGTCTTTAATTTTCTTCTATATTACTATATGGAGTTCAATAGTGAACAGATCATGGTTATGGATAGATATTTGAAAGTGTTTCTATATAATTTTATACGGTTTTTACCCTAGCATGAGTTTTATTTTACTATTCATATGCTCCCAAGGATGAGCCTGATTTTCTTTTCATCTTACTGGAGGTCTCTGGCAAGGTTAAAAGTGTTGATTGTTCTATAGGAGGAACTTGAGGATAATATTTTTATTCATCTCAGTGTTTCACATGGGCTTCACCTATTCTATTTTTAAAGGAGGATATAAGACTCCAACAATTTTCAGAGTACTATAATCATAGTCATGAGACTATAAAGAATAAATATCTATTTCCCATAATTTATGATCTCTTTTATGACATCAAACGTTACCATTATTTTTCAATGTTCAACATGAGATCTGGGTACCACCAATTGACGGTATGAGAAGATTATTCTCTCAAGGCCTCATTTTAAATATATTATGGTAATTTTTTGTATTTATTTATGTGGATTGGGGAAACAAGTTCTTGAATAGTATTTATGGAATTGATGAACTAGATCATCCATAAAATTTTGGATTCAATCATAGCCATATTTGTGGAATCTTATAGTATTAGAAGATGAAAAAGGACCCTGACGACTATATGGAGGTTTTTCTTAGTGTTTTGAGGTAGCGATGTCTATATTCCACAATGTCCAAGTTCCATTTCTGTATTCATGATGTATACTTTTTGGGACATTTCATTTTCATTGGAAAAGTTTTTTTAAAACCATGAAAACATCTCACAGTTTTATCATGGGAGATATCCAATACTGTTTTCAGGATTCGTAGCTTTATAGATATATATGGGTATTATAGATACATTATTCGAGACTTCTTCATATCTACTTCTCACTTGATAGCATTTAAATGTAATTGGGAAAATGTTGACTGGGATTATAGGTTCTATCACAGTTTTTAGAAGTACTAAGACCCTTTGAAATCCACAACGGTTTTGATTATTCCTAATAATGGAATAGTTATTTTTTTTGTTGTGATTCTTACAATGTTGTTTTTGGGTGTGTTATGATGATGTATTATAATGTGGTGGACCATGGATCTGTAAATCTATTCCCACATGAGCCAGATTATCCCACCCATAAAATTGAATTGGAAACCGTGATTCATTATTTGTATGAAAATAGACATTACCTCTTGGGAATCATTGTATAGTTTATTTTTATCACAAAATCATGAAGTAAATAATTAACCATAGGTACCATAACTTATATGATGAAATTTGGTAGAATAACATGATACATTTGATTTAAAAATTTAATATAATGCTGGGAAGGGGAACATGATCTCTAATAGATTGAGATGGAATCCTTATATGTAAGATTTTAGAGGTTAATAAGATGAGTTTGGTCTTATGAGTTTGATTTTTGATATGATTCTAGAGGAAATGAGGTTGTATGTTAGGTGTTCTTATCAAGATGGTGGGTTATGGATATCCCCATTGATCCGACTATGAGTAAGCAGGTATAAAACCCTGAGTACTAGTAGATTAGTATTTAATTTAAGGGGGAGACCTCATATGATTTATATCAGTCTCTTGATGGTTTTTATGAATGTATTTCATAATTCATCTGATATTTAGATAGGATGTGATGAATGATTAACATAATTTTACTTGGTTCATTCTCTTATGGTCTAACAAAATTTTTTATAAATTTAGAATTTAATATTGGTGGCTTGAGATAAGTCTTACATTTTTAAATTTTATTTCTAGATGTTTGACCTACTAGTTAATCAAATTTGATTATTAAAAACAACATGGGATGTTTCAAAAAATTCCAATTCTAGTATGGAATTTGGAAGATATCTCCATGTATATCAAGATCTGAATAGATCATACTCTGATTGGAAGAGATTATATATAGGTTATGGACAACCATTTTATAAAAGAATCCCATTTTCATCCTATAATAGAGTCAATGAAGGTAGAGGACCTCAGATGCATGTATATTCGAGAGGTTGTTATAGTACATGGTGCTCCCTTAACAATAATTTTGTACTAATATTCTCATTTTACATATTGATCCTGGAAGGTACCCGAGGAGGCATTGGGGACCAATTTGATATTTAATACTAAATATCACCCAGAGAGAGATAATTTTTTTAGGATGAATATATTGACTATTAATGATATATTGTGATAATGTTTGACTGATTTTTGAGGTTAATGTGAATGGAATCTCCCATTTTCAAAACATTTATATAATAATATATACAAGGAAATAATCATAATGAAACCATTTTAGTCTTTATATTGGTTCCTAAGCTAATCCAAGATGTATTGATCATAGGCGGGTGTGTCTTCCTTTGCTGGTATGAGTATCATATAATAGATTACCAAGTCATTAAGACAAATTTATAATTTTTTGACATTATCTCAAAGTCACTAGAAGTCACATTCCAACAATCATCATCACCCTTTGAAGATTTAGGTTGGTAATTAGGTGTTTCTTTAGGTGTCAGTATGACTCGAACCTCATTATTTTTATAAATATAAAATTATGGTGCACATTATGTTATTCCATTGAATGTTGTGGAGTATTGTGAAGGAGTCATATCTTATGGAGATTCCATTGAGTCTCAAATTGATCCACAATATTATTTAGATTTTTTGTTGAAAAGATATCATCTAGACCATTCTAATATGTTAGAGTGGGGTGATTTTTATCTTGATCCTAATAAAATAATTATAGAAAAGCCATTTTTATATTATATAATCAAAGTAAGGTGCTATAATAGAAATCTACAATGTTTGTAATCTCCCGGTTCTGGAAGGCACCCAGAGGCACCCCGTACCCGGTTGGTCACATGGCCTCAAGCGCATTTCCCCAAATGCTAGAGGCTGCCCACTAGAAGCGTGGGATTGTGTGTGATAGTGGAGAAACTATTCCCTCATTAGAAGAGTACACAATGGATGTAAACGAAGTAGACATTAGCGAAAGTAGTAGATATCCAACAATAATAAACAGAAGAAGACTAAACCAATAATCAACTAGAGAACACATGTATATATGAAATGATGCACGATACACATG
The DNA here is from genome assembly GCA_963277665.1 of Viscum album. Lineage (NCBI taxonomy): Eukaryota > Viridiplantae > Streptophyta > Magnoliopsida > Santalales > Viscaceae > Viscum > Viscum album. The sequence goes on from OY728152.1 coordinate 1,796,550,735, forward strand.
TCTAGGAAAGCATCCAAACAAGTCACAATGTTGAATACAATGCTAAACCAAGTACAAAGAAAGAAAATAAACCAATAAGAAACTCCTCAGCATCGCAAGACTGGGCTAAGTCCCATGCTCTCCTACTCCAAAGCAATAATGTACCAGAAGTTGAAGGGCTCTTGCCCTTTTCTATACCTGCTACAACATAGTCTGTTTGGGCCCAAAATCATGACCCGAACAGGGTGTGAGACTAAATCCCAGTAGGAACCACCCGAAGATCTGTTCGTAATAGTTAGTGAGTATATGGGAGGTAATAGTGCAGTAAGTAGTAATAGTAAATAGTAAACAACAGGAAGTAACCAGTAAGCAGTAAACAGTAAACAGTAGGTAGTAACCAGTAAGCAGTAAAGCAGGATAATGTACAACATTAATCAATATACAGAGCAACATGCAGTGATGAAGCAAACATCCAACCACAATAAGGAACCCTCTAGGAAGTACTCGCATCCATCCCCTCCGGTCCTGTCCAAGAAGTACCACAACCCTATAGGCAGTACACTTAGCATAACCCCTCTGGTTTGGTCATATGAAATAATAAGACTCCCTTGGGAATCTCGCTCGGGCAATTCCCCTTACAGTCTAGGGTAGTCAGGGACTCTATGAGGATGATCCTGCGGTCTAAAACTCTTGGCCCCAAGGTCTAGAGACTCTCTAAGGAAGCTCACTCGGTGAATCCCCATATAGTTTCAAGAATACCACAGACTCTCTGAGGAAGCTCACTCGGTTAATTATTCCTCTAGCCCGGGAAGGTTTTAAAGAAATTCGAACAAATAAGACTCTCTGAGGAAGCTCAATCGGTCTACCCTCTTGTAGTCTATAATGTCCAAGACAATCTGGAAAGCTCACTTGGTCTATCCCCCTAGCCTATAATGTCCATGACTCTCTAAGGAATCTCACTCGATCTATCCCTGTATAGTCTATAATATCTAAGACTCTCTGTGAAGCTCACTCGGTCTATCCCTTATAGTCTATATCACTAGGTTCTCACGGTCCTGTTCCCGTCAGTGTATAATAATGCAATAAGGACACAGTACACCTATATAGCTACTTGGATAACCAAAGTACCTCTATAGAGCTACTTGCCTAATCAGTCTACAACATAACAAACATGTCAAGAATATCACTCCATCCTACGGTCAAAATGTATGGAAACTAGCATAATGGCCAAGGGAAAAACAATACCCAAAGGTCGTAAGAAGAAAAAAGAATGGGAAAAACATCAATGCACAACAAATTATCCTCACACATGATCAAATTCCCTCTATACAAGCATACAAGAAAGGAAGGAAAACAACAAGGGAAAAATGGTAAACACACAATACCCCGTTCATGAGTATTGGTGGAATTTTTACATAAAACTCAAATACTTTGAACGGTAAATCACAAACCACCTACCCCGATCCTGTAACATTGATATACAAGAACCATGAGGCTTTATTCTCCTCATTAATGGCATAAAATAATGAAAATGCTAAAAATGTTCAACCCCTGATAACTTGAGAAAGAGGAGGAATTGTAAAACAATGCTATAGGAGAAGGAAGAACTCACCGTCGCGGTTCCAACACAATTGAGGGTGGTTGATTCAGAGAACAGACTGAGTCTGGGGGGATCCTAGAAGTTTTCCGGCCATACGGGTTCTCTCAAACGAAGAACCTAAAGAAGAAGTGAGTTCTGTCCGTCAGGCACGTCCCTGGACTGTTTAATGAAATAAAAAGAAATTATCGGGCGTGTACTTCTGGGGTACACGGTATGTACTCAACTTTTCCATACTCCGTTATAAGAAACCTCCACATCTCCACTACACATCGTGTGTGTGGCCGAGACATGGCCCACACACGACCTTGAGTGGCATAGTAGTACACGACGTGTACTCATAAATACACGACGTGTACTTCAAAATTTTTATGGAATTCCTCTTTTCTCAAAACTCCAGACAAAAGAAAGTCATACCTGAAAACGAAGATCCGGGTTCTTACAAACCTCCCCCCTTAAAGAAATTTGTCCCCAAATTTTCCTAGCAAGGCATAGAAGAAGAAACCCTAAACAAATCTGGAAACTACGATCATATATCAGCCTCCCTCTCCCGAGTCTTGTCCTACACTCTCCCATGCTACCATAGCACCCATACTAGAGGAACAGATTCTCCTCGAAGAACCTTATTACTGCGATCGACAATCCGGATAGGATTCTCCTCAAACGATTCATCCGCTTCGAGCTCAACCTCTTTGTTGTGAAAAACAAGAGTTGAGTCTGAAAAGTAACGTCGGAGATGAGAAACGTGGAACACGTCGTGCATAGCTCTGTACCTCTGAGGTAACTAAAACCGATAGGCAACCGACCCAACTCTCTCCAACACCTCAAATGTCCTGACATACAGTGGTGAATGCTTACACTGTCTCTGAATCCTCTTGTGTCCCATCCTCGGTGAGACATGCAGGAAAACATGATCCCTGACCCTAAACTCTAGAGGTCGTCTCCACAGATCAGCATAAGACTTTTACTGAGACTGCGTTGTAGCCATCCTCTTCTGAATCAACTCCAACTGCTCAGAGGTATCCTGAACAAGGCGAGGTCCCAACAAAGATGCCTCTCCTTCCTCCAGCCAGTATAAAGGTTATCGTCAAGGCCTACCGTACAAAGCCTCATAAGGTGCCATCTAAATAGTCGCTTGAAAACTGCTGTTATAGGAAAAATCCGTATTTTGTATATGCTTCTCCCAAGAACCACCAAATCTAGAATGAAAGCTCGGAGCATATCCTAAAGCACATCGATCGTATGCTCAGACTGGCCATAAGTCTGGGGATGGAATGTTGTATTCAAAAGTACATGTCTACCCAAAGCCTTCTGATGTCCCTTCCAGAACCGAGAAGTAAAGCACACGTCCATTTCTGAAACAATTGAGTGTGGAACTCCATGTAGACGTACACTATCTCGGATATACAACCATCCTAGCTCATCAACACTCAAGGTCTCCTCGATCATCAAGATGTGAGCAACCTTCGTAAGCCTGTCGAAAACAACCCAAACAACATCACTCTCTCAAGGTGACCTCAACAACCCGATCAAGAAGTCTATCGCGACATCGTTCCACTTTCACTCGGGATTGGGTAACTACTGTAGAATCCCTGCTGGTTGCTGATGCTCTACTTTCAACTACGGACAAGTAGAACATCTCATGAAAAAACCAGCAACATCTCTCTTGATACTTGGCCACCAGTACTAGCGGTGTAGATCATGATACATCTTGGTGGCACCAGGATGAACTGCTCAAACTGAGGAATGAAAATCCTGCATCAGCTCCTCATGTATGTCTGTTGGCACCCATATGAGTCCCTAGAAATTCAATATATCATCCTATCCCACTGTCTATCCAAGAAGAGGTTCTTCTCCTAACACACTCTCCCACAAGACTAATCCCTCTAAATCTGATAGTTGCCTCATCCACACCGGATCAAGAAGAGTAGAGGTAACCTCCATAGAAGAAAGAAAAGTTTGTACCTTCCAGTCATGCACCTCCAAGTGCATCTCAGAGAATAGATCCATAAGATCCCACTCACTGCTGGCCTTTTGAACTGCCTGAATCTGAGTTCTCCTGCTCTACGCATCAGCCATTGCATTGCCCTTTCCTGGCGTATAGGAGAGCTCAACGTCGAAAGACTGAAGATACTCGACCCACCTACGCTATCTCAGATTCAGATCACGCTGAGTGAAGATATACTTGAGACTCTTATGGTTGGTGAAAACTAGAAAGTGCTCTCCTAGAAGGTAGTTTCTCTAACAGTGTAAGGCATGAACAACAGCTGCCAACTTCAGATCGTCTGTCGGGTAGTTCATCTCATGTGGCCTCAACTGCCGAGACCCATAAGCAATGACCCCATATCCCTGAATAAGCACACCTCCCAGGCCGATACCTGAAGTGTCACAGCAAACAGTATAGCCCTTTCCTGGCTCTGGCAAGACCAGTATCAGTGCTGACATCAACCTCCCCTTCAGCTTCTGAATGGCAGACTCCCAAGAACTTGACCATAAAAACTTCGCTCCCTTCTTGGTCAGACCTGTCAATAGTGCTACTAGGCGTGACAAGTCCTGTATGAAACGCCTCTAGTATCCAGCCAGCCCAAGAAAACTCCGTATCCCAAAGACATTCTTCGACTACTCTCATGAAAATACAGCTCTCACTTTCTCTGGGTCCACTGATACTCCTGTATCTGAGATGACATGACACAAGAAGTGAATCTGATCCATCAAAAAGTGGCATTTTGAGAGCTTATCATATAACTAATGTTATCTAAGTGTACTCATAATGATCTTAAGATGTGTGGAATGGTCGTGTCGAGTGTTAGAGTACACCAAGATGTCGTCCATGAAAACCACCACAATGGAATCTAAGTACAAATGGAACTCTCGGTTCATCAGTTCCATAAAAACTGTTGGTGCATTCGTGAGACCGAACAACATGACTGTATACTCGTATAGACTATACCTACTCCTGAAGGCTGTAAAAGGTATATCTAATGGTATAATTTGCAACTGATGATAACCGGACCTAAAATCAATTTTCAAGAACACCTGGGGTCCTCGAAGCTGATTAAAGAGGTCATCTATCCTCGGAAAGGTATATCAGTTCGTGAACATCAACTAGTTCAGCTTCCGATATTACACACAAATCCGAAGGGTGTCATCTGCGTTCTTTTCAAATAGGATAGGAAAACCCCAAAGAGAAGTACTGGGATGGATTTAACCATTTACCTGTAACTCCTCCAACTACATCTTGAGCTCCTGCAACTCTGGTGTAGCCATCCAATAAGGAGGAATGGACATCGGGGTCTCTCCTATAATGAGCTCAATCGAGAATTCCACCTCACGATCTGGAGGAAAAAATAAAAATTCCTCTAGAAATACATCCCTGAAACAATCCACCACTAGAATAAATTCTAACTCTGGAGTCCCCTGGTCATGTAGATAAATACCGGCAATCTGGGTCGTAACTCCTCCTAGCCCATGATGCTCTGGTCCAGCTCTACCCACCTGGACATCCCACTCGCCTCTATGAAGGAATTATCCACCCTCTGGTGATACGAAAATCACCCTACAACAATAACATTCGATGAATGCCTGGAAGGGAACCAACCAGTCCATTCCAAAAATGACTTCATAGCCCATCATCTCTAGGACATAGAGGTCCCTTAAGAAAAGACACCCTGCAACCTCAAGAGGGCATTCTCTGCACTGACGTATGCTAGATTACCTTGTTCCCAATGATGTGTCAAGTGTCAACATGTTGGCAGATGAAAAGATACAGAGCCCAAGGCTCTCCACAACATCAACAGAGGTAAGGCTATGCGAAGAACCTGTATAGAAAAGAGCTGAAAATAAAACTGAGGCTACTGGGATCGTACCTCCAACTGTAGAAGGGACGAGATCCTACTCCTGGTAGGTCTACTCCACAATAAATGTTTGGCATGTACCATGTCCCTACGCCCCTGGCTAACCACTCTGACCTGATCCACTCTGCTGTCACTGATAACCTGGTGACTGACCACCACGGCCGCGACCTCCACCTCTGCCCGAATGGCCGTAGGAACTCTAGTTTCCAGAATGGTGAGAAACAGGTGAAGCGTCTCCAAAATGTAGGGTCATAGAAGAACCCAAACCACCAGCTGAAAGTGAGAAGATCTAACAAAAGCGCTGAAGATGGAACATCTTTCCGCAAGATCGGCACTCCATTGGGTCTCTCTAACACTGAGGCCTAGTATGCCCACTCCTACCACACTGGTAGCATAAAACCAGGCTGCTAGATGATACATCCTACCTACTATGATCTCCTCGAGAAGACTATATGTGAAACCTCCTACAATCCGTAGGAGGAACACCAGCTCTGGATGTTGAACCGCCCTGGCTCGCTACTCCAAAATCTCTCAGATTGTGCTCGATGATCAGCGCCTAGTTAACGATAGAGGAAATCGAATTCAACCTAAAGATATTCAGCTAGGAATGGATATCTTTCCTAAGACCGTCCTCGATCTTTCTAGCAAGGAACAACTCTATCTGTGCTGGAATCGGCGTGAAATGCCGAATCTTGGTAAAGAGGGTCGAGTAATCCATAACATAAAGAGTACCCTCTTGTAGACTCATAAACTCCCGGTCATATTCAGACCTCAAGGTCTCTGGGTAAAAGTAATCATAGAAGGTGTGCCGAAACCCATCCCAAGACATACTCTGTCGGTGCCCTGACTGTGAGATCACCTCCCACCACCTCTTGGTGGTGTCTTGGAGAATATAGGTGGCAAACTTTACCCTATTCAATGGGGGTTTCTCCAGATTCTCTAAGATCGTTAGTGTGGCCTCTAACCATGACTTTGTAGCCTGGGGTCCTCCATCACCAGAGAAAGTAGGATGATGTTGATGCTGAAAGACCCATGTCAATTCAGCCATCGATGGTGCATGAGGCTGCACTCCCTAAAAAGACCGCATCATCCTCAAGAAGTCCTCCCTGAACTATGCATTAGTGCCTACAATGGGTATAACTGCTTGTACCAAGGCTGGAATATCAGGGGGATCTATAGGAGGTCCCTAGTCGGCCATATCCGGTGTCCGATCACTGTCTGGAAACTGACGTACAACCGGAGGACGTCTTAGAGGCATAACTCTGAAAGATTAAAAGCACACCTTAGATCATGATTATCAAAGAATGATAACACAAGAGTACAATATGAGAACAGTAGAAGGAAACATTCATGTTTAAAAAACATGACTACACGATGTGTATAAAAACTACACGGCATGTTCACTTAAACCATACAAATGGGCATGTACTCCTGCCACCTCTAGTCGTGTAACACCCCAACTACATGGCGTGTTGTCCCCACACACGGCATGTAATTGAAATCTATTCCCCTTCCTGAGTCTCTTTACACAGCTAACACACACGATCCTCTTAACCCTAGACTAAAAGGTGTGTTCACTAAGGACTCAACGTGTACTAGACAAGGTTTTGACAACCCGTGTTGTTAGTTAAACGGCTGACAACATGGCTTACCCATACATGGTGTGTTCCGAACTAGCACGACGTGTATAGGGGAAGATAACACCGACCCATGTTGTTTGGGACAAGTCCGGGTACCCGGAACAAGATTACGCGCCGTGTTCCTTACCAACACGGCGTGTTCTACTTGAGCATTCAAGACCTGTGTTGATAGTGACACTGCAAGGTACACGACTCTATAATACACGGCGTGCACCTACCATACATGGCCTGTTCCTAAAGATAATTTCAGAACATCGTTTCCCTTCTCACACAGTCAGTGACACGGTATGAAACTACATGGAATGTAGTCATAAAGTACACGTCGTGTATTCTGGTTTTTTCTAGGCAGTAGCTTAGAAACTGCACCGAAGCCCAAAAAACACAGAAAACAAGGCATGAGGGTGCCAAATTCCGATCTGTGAGGGCCAAAACTCCCAACAAATCAAAGCTTGGCATCCAATACTGTCATATACAAGGAAAAACTAGGTAAACTATCCACCAATTTCTGACTCAATAGGGCCCATAACACCTCAAGAACAAAAATTTGGTGTTCGTTTAAGCAAGGTACAACACAAAAAATTTCTCTACCAAACAGATGGGATTATATCAAGATCCTATCACAACAACATTTATAATCTACACAACATCTATCACATAAACATCCAATCGCTTATGCACCCTAGATGGCATGGAAATAATGCATTGCCTATGATTTCTAACAGTTCCTATATGATGAATGATATGGAATACCCACATCTCATTGGGTTGTGATAGAAATAGAACCGCAATAGCAATAACAATAACAACACAAGGCATGTGAACCACTCTAGGTGAAATCATATCAACCGTAAAATCTCAAAACAAGAAAAACTTCTGTAAACGAGGTAGTTTGGATTTTCCCTGTATACGGGTTAGCTACTCCCAGGCACAACTTATTACCAAGTACTGAATTCGTTCTATCCTTGGATAAAGGTTCTAAACAGTATGTCAAGAGAAAAGAATCCCTCTGATACAACTTTGTAACATCCTTGTTCTGGAAGCAACCTAGAGGTGCCCTGTACCCGGTTGGTCACATGGCCTCAAGCACATTTCCCCAAATTCCAGAGGATGCCAACTAGTAGCGGGGCCCTTGGGTGTGATTATGGGGAATCTATGCCCTCATTGGCAGAGTATACATCAGAAGTAAACAAAGCAGACATTAGTGGTAGAAGTAGATATCCAACAATAATAAATAGTGTAAGACTTAAACAATAAACAAATAGAGGAAACAAGTATATATGAAATGATGCACGATACACATGTCTAGGAAAGTAGCCAAAAAAGTTACAATACTGAATACAGTGCTAAACCAAGTACAAAGAATGAAAATAAACAGATAAGAAACTCCTCATCATCGCAAGCCTCGGCCTGGTACCATGCTCTCATGCTCCAAAGCAATCTTATACCAGAAGTCGAAGGGAGATTTCCCATGTCTATACCTGTAACAACATAGTCTATATGGACCCAAAATCATGACCCAAACAGGGTGTGAGACTAAATCCCAGTAGGCAACCACCTGAATATCTATGCCTAAAAATTAGGGAGTATATGGCTGGTAATAGTGCAGTAAGCAGTAACTGTAAATAGTAAACAGCAGGCAGAAACCAGTAAGTAGTAAACAGTAAATAGCAGGAAGTAACCAGTAAGTAGTAAAGCAGGATGATGTACAATAATAATCAATCCACAGAATAACATGCAGCGGTGAAGAAAACATCCAACCACAACAATCAACCCTCTCGGATGTAATCAAAGCCATCCCCTTTGGTCATGTACAGGATGTACCACAACCCTCTGGGTAGTAAACTCATCCTAACCCCTCTTTTTTGGTCAAAATAAATTATAATACTCTCTGGGGAAGCTCACTCGGTCAATTTCCCTTATAGTCTAGGGTAGTCAGGGACTCTCTGAGGAAGATCATGTGGTCTAATCCTCTTGCCCCCAAGGTCTAGATACTCTTTGAGGAAGCTCAGTCGGTAAATCCTCCTATAGTTTCAGGTATACCACATAATCTCTAAAGAAGATCACTCGGTAAATTCATCCTCTATAATGGGATGTTTTTAAAGAAATTCAAACAAGAAAAGACTCTATGGTGAAGCTCACTCGGTCTACCCTCATATAGTCAATAATGTCCAAGACACTCTGGGAAGATCACTCAGTCTATCCCTCGTATCCTCTAATGTCCAAGAATCACTTATTAAGCTCACTTGGTCTATCCCCGTATAGTCTATAATAACTATGACTCTCTAGGAAGCTCACTCGGTCTATCCCTTATCTTCTATAGCACCAGGTTCTCACGGTCCCATGCTAGTCAGTGAATAATAATGTTATAAGTCCAAAGTACACATATATAGATACTTGGATAACCAAAGTACATCTATAGAGATACCTAGATAATCAGTCTACAACATAACAAACATGTCATGAATATCACTCCATCCTATGGTCACAAGGCATGGAAACAAGCATAACGACCAAAGGCTAAACAATACCTAAATGTCGTAAGCAGAAAGAGGAATTAGAAAAACATCAATGCACAAAACATTATCCTTACACAAGATCAAATTACCTCTACACAAGCATACAAAGAAGGAAGGAAAACAACAAAGGGAAAAAAGGTAAACACGCAATACCCCATTTGCGGGTATTGGTGGAATTTGAACATAAAACTTGATGAATTTGAAAATGAAGGCACAAACCTCCTACCTCAATCATAGGAGATCTATATACTTGAACCACGAGGCTTGCTTCTACTCAAAACATTTTAGATATATGAAAACGCACAAAACATTCAACCAACAATAACTTCAGAAAGGGGATGAATTGGAAAACAAAGCTCTAGGAGAAGGAAGAACCCGCCGCTGTGGTTCCAACGCAATTGACGACAGTTGATTCATATAATAGATGGAGGTTCAGGGGCTCGGAGAAGTTCTGTGGCCGTACGGGTTCTCTCACACGAAGAACCTAAAGAAGAAGTGAGTTCTGTCTATCAGGTGGGACCCCAGTCCGTTTAATGAAAAAAATAAAATACATGTCGTGTACTTCTGGGGTACATGGTGTGTACTTGGCTTATCTGTACTCCACTTTAAGTGGCCTCACACATCACTCCTACACACCATGTGTGTGGCCCGGACACGGCCAACACACGACCTTGAGGGGCATAGGTGTACACGGTGTGTACTCATAAAGTTCACGATGTGTAAATCAAAAATTTCCAAGAACTCCACTTTTCTCAAAACTCCAGGAAACGGAAAGACATATATGAAAATGAAGATCTGGGTTCTTATAACATTTATCTATGTTCATTGGATGTATAGTGGTGATACATAAGATACGTGGGAGGTGTAAAATTTGGTGATAAAATATTTTCCTCATATACTTTCCCTCTAGGATGAATGGGGATTTTCAAGTGTTATAAAGCGACATGGTGGAGATTTTCTGATACCCATCAGGTACCTAGTGTGTCTCATTTTATGTTTTTTATGATTTGGTTAACCTTTGTTGTTACTATGTGTTGACGGTTGTAAATGGTATATTTATAGAGAAACAAAACCATGAACATGTTCAATGGTATATATTTCTAATAGTGTGGATAATTGTATACGGGTGAAGTATAGGTGATATTGGGACTCTTCCCAGTTTTAGTACATTTTTTTATACCAAAAACCTCCCATGGGTAACAGTGCATAAATGATTTTTTGGATATAGTATTTGTATCACCCTTACCCGAGAAGCTCAGAGTTGGTGAATTATTTTATTAACTTGGAATTATTAAAAAGAATAAAATTGCAAAGGACTATTTAGTTTAGTAGTCTTAAAATCCTTGATTACATACATGACACCAATAATTCAATGGGAAATTGGAATTACAAGCATGATATATGGGAAAAAATAAATTAAACTACATTGATGATGTATAATTCAAAGACTTATTCCCTGTGACCTGGGGAAAAGAAACATAATAATGGTGTGCTAAAATGATTAATAAGTAAATGTAAATTTGAAGAAATAATGAATAAATAAGAGTAAAATAACATGTAAAGTTAAATAGTTGATAACAAATTCCATAAAAAATTACTAGAAAAGGAAATATCCATATGGAATGTTAATAAATTGAAACTCATTCAATATAAATCAGTAAAATGAGATGGATATGTATCTATAGATATGTCGATGAAAAATATCATTGATGAATAATAAACAAACCTAATTAAGGTAAATGCTTTATTATTGACACCATGTTTCCTAGGTACATGGTTCCATTACCATCAAGACCAATCACACTATAGTTTACAACATGTAGTGGAAAACCCAACTGATTGGCCAAATGATTTTTCACATCAGACTACAAATGCATCAAGGGTCTATCCATAACCAGGCCCCACACATTTTATAATAATATAAATCATTTCCAATAGTAAATAATAATATTTCTTATCAAAATGTATCCATATTGAATAAAAGATACAGTTTTATCAATAATTTCCCTTTTTATCAAATAAATGTCAAAGTGAACACCATTTTTAAAATGATATATAGTTTAGGAAATAATAATATTCATTGTTTGGTAACATTGATATAAAAATTAATTTAATGTAAAAATATATTACAATATTGTGATTTTCTCTAAGATAATGTTAACTATCACAAAAATAAGTGAGATTTCAATGAAAATCATTAAGAATATTTTTTAGGAATGTAATCGTTAAACATCCCAATGTGTCCCATACCACTTGAAATATTTAATTCATAATAACCAATGAAGAAATTAATATCATATGTTGAAAAAATAATTCCTTATATAATGAATAAAATGGACAGTAGATACACTATACAAAACAATTACATGGGGTATATGGTGTATCCTTTATGAAAATAAAAGTAAGAAAAGGATCCCATACCATGACCTTCCTTTTTAATGTGTGGAACTTATCCTCCTTTATAGTGGTTTAAAATATTTTAATAAATTTTAATAGAACCATAATCATGTCTATAATATCATATATAAACTCCTTATAATATTTTGTTACATTTTTGTTAACAAATTTCACTAATTTAACAATTTTGGGTGTTAATTACATAGTTTTCCTGAGTATCATTTAAATTGTTATTTATTGTTACTATTTATTAGATCATGATTTAATAATAAATATATTTTTTATCAATGAATAAATTATAGTATATATTTAGTACATATGTATTTATAGTATCCTATAATATTTGGAGATTAGAAATGAAGTGCACCGTTCATGGAGATAGTATGTCATACGTAAACATTAAAGCGACATTAATTACAATTTTCTATTAAAATAATGAATTATAAATGATATATATGTTTACTGAAATCATGTTATCATATATATATTTTATATTTTTTACATAGTTTAATTATAACCATGCTTTATAGGTTCCATGTTCGACATGAATGAGTCATATCACTTTGAGGGAGCGGTAGTCCACACATCCACAAATGAAATTATTGTAATTACACAAGATGGAAAGAAGAAGCTATTTTCAATATAAAATGTATATAATAATATAAATATTATAAATATAATATATAAAAAATATAAATATAGTGTTTATCATAATTTCAACAATGATAGGTGGTAAGGGAAAACTGTACAATCATTGTTTCGTGAGGTAGTAGTTCCCCAAACACAGAAATAGTATGATCATCACCCATTAGATAGTTGTGTGTGTAATTTTAGGTGAAAATATTAACATAAATAAATCCTAAAATATTGAGGATACTAGTTTACTTGAGTAAGAATATAATTATAACAGTATTGGGAGTTAATAATGGAAATGAAACTAAAAAACATGAGAAAAACATTACCTATTAATCGGGTGGTGTCTCTTGGTTTATACCAAAAGAATTCCTTGGAATGATTTAAGCACTAAGGTAGGATTATATGTTTAGTTAAGGGATTTTGGGAAGCTGTGTGGGATGATTTTGGTTAAAAATAAGATGTTTCAGTGGTGTGACTAAGTGGGACACGTGGTGGAATTTTGCATGGAAGGAAAAATACATGGATTTTTGGAAAACAAGATATGTATACACATGTTCTTACCTAATAAATGTCATATAAAAATATAAAAAATCAACAATGGAAGGAATTTGGCCGATATATGGTCATAAAATGGGGTTTGGACATGTTTCTAGGTCATTTGGGCTCTTATGTGAAATGATTTGTCATTTATCATGATTAACAATTCCTTAATAATTGTAATTAATATTAATTACATTCACTAAACATTTTGATCAAAAAAATTATTTTAATTTATTATAATATAAATATAATCATGATTAAAATGGTTTATTTATATTTTTTAAAATTCAATTCCCAGAAGCTGAATAATAATTATTAATGCTAATCCTGTTGAAATATGAATTTACAGGTTTTAGTAGGAAAATGTTCCAAAATTTTTAATTTTTTTATATTCAATTTCAATGTTATTTTCATTATAAAAAACTAAATTTTACTAATATAAGTATAATTTATATAACATGACTGAAAAAATTAATATATAATTTAAAATTGATAATTATTTAAACAAAAATGTAGTTTTTAACTAAATTGCATAATTTTTTTATTATTCATAAAAAAATAAATTTTCTAAGAAAAAGTCTGAAAATTAACCCTAAGATAATTTGAAAATTATAAATTCAAACACAATTTCTAATATATAATATTAAATTTATAGAAGTTACCAAATTCATTTTTAAAATATGTGTTCAATTAAAAGGAGTTAAAATAACATTTATTAAAATATATTATTTTATGTGAAATATTGTGTTTGATTATATATTATACCTATAAATTAAATTATACGTTTTTACAAAAAAAAATTGGACACATAATATATATATTATCTTTATAAACTGTATAAAAGTGTCATAATTTAAATTCATAGGATCCTGAGAATTACTTCTCTATATTGATCACACATAAAACTATTTCTTTGAATGATTAAAATTAATGATACAGAAGAACCCTTTGGAGATTTTGCTTAAGGCCATCAAATAAGAGGTAAAATGTCTACTATATGTTGCATATACAATCCATAGAATACAAAGTTATCCTTTTAAAGGAATCATCATAATCCAAAACGCACCCTTCTTCTATTTTCATTAAGTTAAGGAACATCCTCTTTATCAGAATTTTTTATCAAAAGGAAAATATTCATCAATGAATGTATCCTTGAAGGTGAACCATTCCATGAGTTCAATTTTTTATTCCTTGCTTGAATTCTAGATCCGAGACCACCACTGATTAGAATCACCATGGAGATAATAAAATAAAATTGTAACTTTTCCTTATTTACTACTTTCCAAGGATGTAATTATCATATCAAAAGACTCTATCCATTTCTCAGCATGAATTTGATTAGTATTCCCACTAAAATATGGGGGCTTATTTCACCTTAAGTGATCAATCATTAGAAATTACCTATGTGGAATAGTTCTATCCATTTATGAAATGTTATTTGTCATAAGTTGACTAATCTTCCCTAATATTTCTATGATTTTATCAATTCTTGTACCATCTATATTGGATTCCTCAGTGGGGAACTCTCTATATTTTCCAGGAGTTTTAATACCATCTGTCCTAATATGCCATACTTTTAAAAAATGTCATATTATAGATTAGCTCATGAAATCATAAATTCAAAATATGGAATAAAACTCAACATAAGTTCTCTTAATTCACAATTTTGGTTACTTTTACAGAATGATAACATTTAAACCCATCATAATGGTTGTTAAAGAAAATTATCACTATCCTAAGTTTATCCCCAAAGATTGTGAAACAAGGTGCAAAGTAAGGAAAGTTTTCATGTACTAGGTTACCCAGTATCTGGCCAAAAAACCTTTTGTTTTTTGTTACTGCTAGTTATATCTTTACTAAAAACACTTCCACATGTAGTATACAAACATGTATGTATTATTAAGAATACCCACATAATAAATTCATTAAAAAAATTCTAGGACTACATTATATACATATTTTCAGTGTTTATATTGTGGTTTTATTCTAAATCTCTATTTTCTAAATACCTTTTCACAATTTATTACTAAACCCTACTTTGATACCCACTATAATGCCCCGACCCCATAAGCTTGAAGCCGGTGAATTATTTTATTACATTAGAATTATTATAAGGAAGAAAATCATGAATGGCCATCTAGTTTATCTATATTTCAAATAAATATTACATACAAGATATCCAGAATGAATTTGGAAACATGAATTATAGGAATGGTACCTAAATATAATGAAAATAAACTATGTCCTTGAATTCTTATTCAAAGACTTCTTATTAATGACCTGGGGCAAGGAAACATAATAGGGGTGATATCAAATGCACCGTAATGGTCTCTAAAGTGAAATAAATAATGAATGAATAGGAATAAAATATTTGGAAAGTTAAATAATGGATAACAAATTCCATTTAATCATTTTGATAATGTAATATCAATATAGAATTGTATGATTATGAAACTCATTCTATATAAATCAATAAACTTATAATGAAATGAATATATAAACCTGATGACACAAAATATCATGGATTAATAATAAAAAATATAGATGAGGTAAATTCTTAATTATTGGATTCATTTTTTCTTAGGTATTTGGTACCTTTACTGTCTGGACCTTTCACAAGTTGGTTTAAAACATATACAAAAAAACCCATTTGATTGGACAAATGATTCATCTAATGAGACTACCGATGCATTGAGGGACTATATATTTCTGGGCCCCACCTATTTCATAACATTAATAATTATTTATGATATTAATTAACAATTTTCCTCATAAAAATGTATCAGTATTTAATATAAGATATAGTTTTATCATGAATTTACCAGTTAATCAAATAACTGTCAAGGTGAACACTTTATATAATATGATACACATTTCATAAAATAATAATATCCATCGTGTGAGAATATGGATATTCAAGTAAATTTTTATTTGAAAATTATTACAATAAAATTATTTTTTCCTAGATAATGGCAAAAATAACCAAATAATATGAGATTTCCATGATAATCATTAAAAATATGTTTATGGATTTTAATCATTAAACATCCCAAAGTTTCCCATACCACTTAAAAAATTTAATTCATATTACCAATGAAAGATTTTTTTCCATACCATGGTGAAAGAGGATTAATCATCTAACTTATAAATGGGTATGTATTTAAAATATAAAATAGAAATCTGTGGTGTATATTGAGTAAACATTAAAAAGGAAAAGTAAGATAATAATCCCATACATTAACCATGTTTTTTTGATGTAGGGTATTTATCTTCAGTTATAGTGGTTTAAAAATTGTATATAACTTATAATAGACCATATTCATTTTATAATATCATATATTTAATATTTATAATATTTTATGACCCATTTTTTAATAAAAAACAAAAATTTTACCATTTTGGGGGTTAGCTACCCAGTTTTCTCGAGTAGATTTTTACTTGTTATTTTTTGTTCCTATTTCATAGATCTTAATTTCAGTATTTCCATAATGTAATATATGAATAAAATATCTTATATAATTGGTACATATTTATATATATTATTCCATAATATTTAGTTATTTGAAACTAAGCGCACTAGTTTTGGAGATGGTAGGCCATACGTATGCATGAACACTACTTTCATTTCATTATTGTATTAAAAGAATGAAATATAAATTATAAATATTTATATCTAAATAAAACTATCATATTTATTTTTTTAATTTTACATAGTTTTATTATAACTATCCTTTATACATTCCATGTATGGCATGATCGAGTCATGTTGTTTCGAGGGGG
Organism: Viscum album; assembly: GCA_963277665.1. Taxonomy (NCBI): domain Eukaryota; kingdom Viridiplantae; phylum Streptophyta; class Magnoliopsida; order Santalales; family Viscaceae; genus Viscum; species Viscum album. Next base: position 1,796,567,674 of record OY728152.1, read on the forward strand.
CACTAGTTGACACTTTGTCAAATGAAATTATTGTATTTACAAAAGATGGAATGAAAAAAAATGTTCTAAAAAATTAATAAAAATACATAAATTGTAAACAAGATATATAAGATATATAAATATTTTTTCCAAGATAATGTCTATCATGAAAGGTTTTACGGTAAAAATGAACAATCATTGTTTTGTGAGGTAGTAGTTCTCCAAACAGAGAAACTGTATATTTGTTACCCATTAGATGAAGTTTTGTGTAAGTATATGTGGAAATATTATCATTAAAACATAATACTACATAGAGGATAACAGTTTATTTTTGTAATCATAGAATAATAATAGTGTAGGTATTGGATAATGGAAATGAAAAATAAAAAAGTTTGAGAGATGATGTTACCTCCTAATCTGGTAACATCTTTTTGTTTATACCTAAGGGCATACATGGAAATATTTATACCTCTAATCAGGCCTCTAGGATGAGGGGAGGGATTTTAAAAATATAAATGTTATGATATTTTATGATATTATGTGTTTAGAGAGGTTTGATGAGTTAGAGAGGTGGTGGCGTTTTATAGGGAAGGAAATGAACTCCTAAAGAATGTTTAAATCAATGTTAGGTATTAAAATGTTCATAACTAACAACAATTCCTAAACACCCATCCAACCTCAATAATGGAAGTTTTATGGCTGAGATATTTCCATAAAAAGGTTTTGGAAAAATTCCTACGTCATTTGGGCCCTTAATTTAATGGTTTTTTGATTTACTAAGCTTCATTTTTCCTCAATTATAGTAATCCCTTTTAATTAATTTCTCTAATCATTGTGGTCAAAAAATATTTTTTATCTTATTAGAATATAAATATAATTTTTATTATATTGGCATATGTCTATTTTTCATCATATAATTCACATATGTAGGAAAATCAAGATTAATGATAATCTCATAGATGGATGAATTAACTGATTTTAGTAGAAAAATGTTCAAATGATTGTTTAGTTTTCATATTGAATTTGAAAGTAAAATTCATTAAATTGAAATAACCTGTACTAATATATATATATATATACAACTGATCTAATTTTACCTTAAACAAAATAAAATATATAATTAAATATTATTAAATATTTAAATGAAATGGAATTTACTAACTACAATGTAGTATTTTATTTATTATTCATCAAAAGAATTATGCTTCATAGAAAAAAAATCCTAAGATATTTTTTACACTATTAATTCAAAAATTATGATTAATTTAACAAAGTAAATTTTTAATTGTCTCAAAACTCATATTTAAAATAGGTGTTCCATTAAAAAGTGGTAAAACTACTTTCAAAAAATTATTTATTATATGTGTTATATTGGATTTATTCATATATTATACATATAAAATATAATATATGAGTTTGAAAATATTTTTTTCAATATATAATATATAAATTTACTATATAAACTATATAAAAGTGTTATAATTTATCTGATTGTGCAAGACATGACTAAATTTTTTTTTTTAAAATTCACATGTTGTGTTAATTAAAAATATATCAAAAAAATCTAATGGAAAATATGGTAAAGTCTCAGTGAGAAATAGTATATACCACACTATAGGCATATATTTTTACCAAAACATGTGCTTAAACAATGAAAACCTACTTATCTCATTAAATTGTAGTCTTTTACCATTTCTACTGTAGATTTTTAAGGAGTTTGGTCCTATTTTCTTCACAAATCTTGTGTACCCCTCATCCTATGGAGTGTAAGATTCCTCCAAACCATTTGGGTGGTTTTTTCTTATGATTGTGGTGTTTTGGATTATGGTAAGGCCCTTTCTCAATAATTTCTTCCTCCTTCCCCACTTCTCACGTCAGTTCTTCCCATTTCACGGAGCTGTGTGGCCCTAGATGTTGGGTCGCCTAATATATTGTTTTAGTGAGGGATTTGGTTTTTATTCTTTTAGATCATGTGTGTGAGTCCTTATAATAACTTCTCTATATTTTTTTAATTACAAATGTTGAGGTTCGAATTGAATATGAGGTAACTGTCTCTATTTAATGGTGTTTTCCATATATTACAATTAAATTTTTAATCACCATTTTTTTATGATTGGTTATTTTCAATTAATGTGATTTATAAAAATTTATATACTATGCCTGATGTTATTCATGGATTGGGATGGAAATTCAGAGTTTAATGTGAGTTTTCCAAAATGATATGTCAGGTATACAAACCATGTAATTGATAAAATGGTTATTATATTGTTTTAATGTTATAAATGGATTTCTAAAATGACCATACAAAAGGATTATCCTTTTGAGAAGCATTTTAATAAATTCATGAATGATTTTTATGAAATTTTATTGGGATGTTTATATTCATGGATTATCAGGTGTTTGTCATTTTCATGGAATAATGTATCACATGTGTTAAATAAGATGTGATCAAGGGGATGTCAATTGAACTATGAGTTCCTTATTGGTGCAAGACCACAAGAACTTCCATTTTGGTTTCTAAGGTACCAAAAGGGGCTTTTGGTACTATGAATGTGAGAGCATACATTGGGTTTAAAAGAGACAATGAGTGATCTTTGATTATAGAATGGGGAATAACATGTAAGAATCCTTTTTTATTAACCGACTATCATATTTTTTTTAGGATCAATCGGATTATACCGTAATGGTTAAATCACTAGGTGAACTTAATTTTTTTATTGCTTTATATGCTGGATACATTTCTTCAGTTTGGTGATTGATTTTTTGAGATATGATATTCTGATTTTAGTTACTGAGGTTGTGATGGTGATGATGTTTATATGAAATTTATCATGCCATGTTGGATATATTGATCATTTTTCTCCACACATAATTATTTATTTTTGTTATCCATGTTGAGCACAATTTTTAAAATAATTATTTATTTAAAATATATATCCAATGGGATTTCAAAGGGTAAAACAAATTTGAATTTTTCAAAATGTGTTTCAGTATTGAAAATGAGTTTTAAACATGTTTATTTGTTTTACCTAGGAAATATCCTTAATGATATTCATGGTGGTTTCCAACTAGGAATAGTTTTTCAAACATTAAATATAGATTTGGGTGTGTGTATGAATTTTTTTATGATACAGGTAAGTTCCATTTCTCCATATAATTGTGTTTCTCTTCTTGATTACTGTTATGCAATTTTCTATATAGGAAACACGATCACATAGAGTAGTCTCATGTGGAGTTGTTTTTGTTATTTTTTTCCATTGGGATATATGTTTTGGTATTATTGGTCCTCGAACCATTTTGTTTGAGTTTGTTTACTTGAGATACCATGTAAATGTCAAATTATGGAATGTTATGTACTTGATATACTTTATGGCATCTCTCAAGTCAATGTTGCATTACTATGGATGATTATTTTATATTGTTTGATGTGAGGTTGTTGGTGTAGTAATTCTATTTCATTGATGGGACATACTTGTTTACCATGGGGAAAACCATTACCAAGAAGATTTTTGTTGTTCCTTGAACTTTTTTCCCACCTTTGGAGATTGATTATGTGGATTAAGACATGTGGAGGGCTGTCTTGCTGATGGGTTGAGTGAACCCAGGTTGGGTTCTTACAATTCTCGGCACCCACGACAACCTTGATTTAAATTTGGGAACATTTAATTGGGTTGTAAATTGTCATTGTTATTATGATGAGATGTAATTATTGTTGAATTACACTATATTTGTAATTTTATTTAATATATGTATAGGTAATTCCATGTAGTGGGATACAAAGGTTCCAAATTGGGATGTGTGCTGATGAAACATGATCATGTTATAATGTGTGGATCTTGCCAATTACTCCCACATGAGAATAATTTACCCACTGAAAACATAGAAATAAAATCCACTATTCATGACTTAAATACCTTGAATCAATACCTTTCTAGGTATTTATTTATAGTGTATTTGGATTGTAGGATTCTGAAGTATATTTTAACCTATGTGAACATAAATCATTTATAATGATTTTTCATAGAATATCCCTAGACTTTTGTTTTTATATTTCATACATACCCAAAATGTGCTTGTTCTAGATAATTTTATTTATTAGGATACTATTGACCAGAACCAGGTGGGAATCAGAAGATGAACAACGCATGATGAGATTGTTTGTTGGGATTTGTTTCGATATGGAATCAGAGGGGGAGAATTTTTTTCTAATTTTTTTTTCATGTTAGGACTTAGATAATTATATACAACATGACCAGGTTGAGTATTAATATTTTCCAATGTATTATTAAAATATTAAATTGTGTGGAGAACATATTTAACTAGACTTGATCCCATGAGGGTTACATTCAATTTCAAATGATGCTTTTTGTTTCCTTGTCACTAAGTCATGCCTTGATGAAGGGTAGACTCCAGGATAGTCTTTCAATTATCCAAGGGGTAAACAAGATATTCTAAGATTTGAGAAGTAAGTATCAGTGCCCCATGGAGAGGTATTAGATTTCTAATTTTGATTCAAGGTTCCTCACCTATTTGATAATCAACACAAAGAATCTTATTCAAACAAATTTAATGGATCACATATCATATTCTAGTGTGGAAGTTGGATGAGATCTCCATTTATTTTGAAGTCATATTTTATTTGACCCCAATTGAGATAGACACTATATGGATGTTTTTTTAATTATTGACTAAATCATTAAATTTTGGTCCCATTAATAATTTTTTAATTAATGATGAGCTAAAAACATATAATTATAAGGGATCCTAAAGCGTCATTGTGTTTCATTAGAAATTATTTCTGACTGAGACCTATAAATCAACTAATGATTTAAGAGTAGTATTCAGGGAGAAATGAGTTCTCCACAAACCATGAGAATGATGTATAACCCTTTAAATGAGGGTCTAACTTAGTGGATAATCCATATTCTTTAGGATATTCTTCACATGTTCATTCTTGAATTAGGATAACAATGGGAGAATCTTATTTCCGTGGTTGAGTTTCATTATAATAAATTTTATCAATAATATATTAATATAGGTCATTTGGAGGATTTTTTTGGGTGTGTATTTCAATCTCATATCATTTGGTCAAAATAGGTAGAGAACACTTTGTTAGGTTTATACCTCATTCCAGAGCTGACAAAGACGGTGTATTTTATCTGAAATAGTTTGAAGATTACACAATGTAATTAGAAATACAACTATAATCATTTATACCACCCACTAGAATTTTAATTATGTGATTGGGTGTTTTTTAACATTTCCCTTTAGGTAGGACACATTCATTTTGGATGTGAATTTAAGATAGAATCATGTTATATTGAGTAATCATAAATATATTTGTGGAGATGGTGCGTTGGATATATATTCTATCACAAATTAAATTCATCCATGATTTATTTTAAGTATCTCAATTGAACAAATATCATAAAGTCCTATCCCAACTAATACAATGAGAGAATTGGAAAATGGTATCTGACCTCACCATTGTTGAGTATTCTATTTTTATCTTGAATTATTTTAAAAATGTGTAATGGGGTAATTCAATTATCGAAGTTCAATTTCAATGGTATTGGAGTTTTAATACAATTAATATATAGGTTCATGAAGCATGATTTATGAAGTAGTGTACTACCCTTTTTACTGATTTGGATCCTTAAAAACATTCTACAGGAATAAAGTGGCATGATTGGGAGAATTGTTACACCATTTGATTAACTAATGTGTATTTATTCCCAATAGTCATTATCGTTATATATATTCAAAAATTTATTGAGTTTTGGGATTTTAATGTGGATGTTTTTTGAACGAATGTTTTTGGGTACATAGTTAGCATAAAATCAGTGTTAACCACACCCCTATCGATAAGAAAGACGGGTTAGTATAACATGATCCAATTTTCATGGATTTTTATAGGTAAAAAATAATTTTAACTCCCAAATAATTCCATACAACTATTTTTAAAGGGTAGGTGACTCGTATTTTTGATGTGCGGTTTGGAACATTATGTGGCCAAACCTGACCATCATGAAAATATATGTAAAAATATTGAAAACCCCATTTTTCATTTTTAATTTTTATTTAATTTCTTCCATTTTCTCTCCCACAACTATAACTAACCTCCTTATTACTATAAAGGATTACCTTTCAGGTTTCCTTGATTATTTCTTTTGGTTTATAGCGTATTTATTCAAGGAAAGGCTAGATTTCATTGATATTGATTCTCCTATTCCTTTTTTTCACATATTCATCCATTTAATAACTTTTTTTGGAACCCTTGGTGTGAATAGGGGAGGAAACTAGGGTTTGAAAAATGGGTTTTAGGATATATATTATTTTTGTTATTATTCAGATAGATCTATCATTCAAATTTTAATAATTTATAGCAATGACAATTTTTTTCAGATTCTAGGTAAGTTTCTATTCCAAATGGGTTTCCCCCATGGTATAATTTCAAATCATAAATCTTTGGTTAAATTTGATTAGTAATGTTTTTCATGATCTGTTGAGGGATAATATTTGATCAGTCAGGGTGATTTATATCTCATGTTCTTTTCAATGATATTTTAAAAGTATATTCCTTGAAAAATGAACATCATGTCTCAAAAGTGTTTGATGAAATGTTTCAAAGAATCAAATTTTTTATAAATGAATTTTAAATGGGAGTTTAAAATGTTAATTCCAATGATATTTTTTCTTCAATTATTATGATTTATATGTATTTTTTATCAAAATCAGTTGGGGAACCATGGGCGTGTTGGAAACACATATGGATGCAACCACTATTAAATGTTTTACACAGACTATTATTAGTGGCCTATGTAAATTTATTTCGATAATATTATAGATTAGTTAAATTCTGGGAAAATTGAGTTATCATGGATATATTTCATGGTTCTTATATTCTATATAGTGCTCTTAGATATTATCCAACATTACATAGATCTATAGATCAATCCCATTGTGTCAATGTTTCTCATAACAATTTTTATTTCAGGATTAAGATTATTATATATTATATTCAATTTTACACTCTATTTATATTATTATTCCATCATTACATTGGTTTTAATCCATTTATTTTTTTTATATTACCAAATATAAAATTTTAATTGATTTCAAAAAGGAAATTTATTTCATAATTATTTTAAAATTATACTAATGGTTTTTATGGAATAGAAATTTTTTAGATTCATGATTGTATCATATTATTATTTCCATCGGAACCTGGTTATTCCATTTTTTATGTGTAGAAATCATTTTTAGGGTATATGTAATGGTAAGGATTGAATTTAGTTTGGTGGTTCTTACTAATATTCATTTTCTATTCGTGTTCTTATAACGGAGTTGACCATGGGTCCTGAGGAGTTTTGGGATCACATAAATCATTTTGGTTTCCTTGGTGGAATTGGGTTATTTTGTATTGGCCTCACTATCCCTAATATATATATATATATATATTTTATATATGAATTTTGGCATTTATTTATGATTATGGTGTAATGATTGTGTATTACAGTTATATATATTGATACTTAAAAAATATTTCTTTATAAATATACATTAAAACTACCAATTTGTTGAAATGGGAATAAAATATCAGGATAGGTCATACAAGGATTTAAATATGTGTCTTTTTTATTATTATGAGGGTTAAATCATTCAAAAATAGTTACATGGTGACACTCTTGCACTTTTTCTCATCTGATGGTAATTGGTGAGATGCTTTATCCCTTTTGGAGAGCTGGCATGGTTGGTTTTTTGAGTTAATGGGATTAATTAATTACATAAAATCCCAAATAGAATCTATATAAAATGGTAAAATTAAATAGGATATATAATATACCATCAAATTTACATCATTTTATATGAATTGTCTTGTAATAATTCTCTTAAAATTAAATGAAAAAGTTATCCTGAGAAGTTTTTTATTCCCAAAGAGTGTTTCTACATATTTAGAGTTCTCAGTCATCAATGATCAAAATAACCCTATTTATTTCTGTAATAATATTATTATTGATGCTTTGTTAAATATATGTGTTCATTTTAAATCAAAAGTATAAAATATCATTTATGTATTTTCATCACCCCATCATTATCTTTTTTATTATATGGAACAAATAATTCTTTATGCGATATTTTTTAAAAAGTGGGTACTCTTGTAATAATTTTTTAATGGAATCATTACATATTATCTTACCTTTGATTAACATTATAAATTATAATGTTCTAGTTATTAGACATTGGGATCCATTACTATTAATTACAATAAAAATATTCTTATCCATAATTCCATTATCAATTTTCATGTTTTTTGGTCAAAGTAGGATTGTCAAGAGGGGGTGAATTGAATTCCGATGAGAATTTATAATAAAAAGGTTATTAAATAGATTACCACAATTAAAATAAATCTATCTAGTTAACCATGGTTGTAAATTTATAATTTATTGACTATTAAAATAGGATCTAATTAGAATGATTAATTTTCAGTTATAACAATATGAGATAATGATTCATCTTTTGGAACTACTCTAATAAAGTAAAAAATAGTTATAACTACAATCCACAACTAACAATCAATGTAATTTTTTTTCTAAAATATTAATAAAAATAGAGAAAGACTAAATTGAATGTCACATCATATAAAAGAAGATGTTCGATCACATTCCCAAACCTAATCCACTCAACTTGGTGATCACCTCCAAAAAGGTATATATATATTTATAATGCTTTGATCTATACCCTGGATCAGGGTTAACAACAATAAAAAACATTGTATTGGTCTCATGTCCTTTGTCACTATTCTTCATGGAAAAACAAACAACAAGGTCACATAGGTCCCCTTACATAGTTATACAAGGGTGAAATAAGGTGTAAAAAGAAATTTGAGTGAGGATATCTTTTATCCTACAGTTTAGTGTAGGAGAGAGTGTGTGTTTTAAATATATATACACACACTGCTCAAAAAAATTTAATGTAGTGCTAAATTGGGAAAAATTAAATGATACAGAGTTTAGAAAGCTTTGTGTGTTATGAAATGTTGCTCTGGCCTCATTGGATGCAGTAGATGAAATGTTCCATTCCTCATCTGAAAATAGAATTTCATGAGTCTAATGTTCTATTTTTTTGTGTAGGGAGATGTATTCCTCCTTCTCCTTTGAGTTTTTTCAATGATGTTTTCATGATGATTCACAGTGTATTTTTCTTTTCTTACATCCAGATGCAAAATAAGAGTTCTTCCTTTGGGTTTTTTTTTTCAATCATTCAACAAATTCTCTTTTCTGCTCTCATGTCATACATTAATTTATTTTGACTCCCCATTTTGGAGTCAAAAAGATACACGATATCCAAACCTCATACCTCTTACTAACTCATTATATGACTAGAAAAGATCATTAATTATATTAGTGTCATGAAATTACTCAAATATGAACGTTAGAAACAACTTTTGAATCTTATTAGAAATGTTATAAAAATGGATAAGTATGGAACCGTATCACAGTTGTGGTGAGACAATCACACTGAGATTATCATGAATAAAATTTCATGGTGACATAGTCACAGTGTGATTTTGGACCAATAGCAATGTTATGGTGTCTGGTTCTTTGAAAAACTGGAACCGGTTGCACAATATCTATAGTAGTGGAATGTTGTCTCAATTATCATTGTCTAGTCCTTTGTCGAAATTCTGAAACATGTATTATTATTGTTTCTTGGAAACTAAAGCATTGAAATAGTTTCAGGTCCTTTGTGAATATCTAAATCTTGTTGCAAGATTGTGATTTCATAGACATTTTGTCAATCTAGAACTTGTAGAAAACATACTCTTTCTTAGACATGGTAAAATATCTATAAGCCGTCTTAAGATGAAATCATCACAGAATGGATTAAGAATAAACACAATCATACTAAAACATAATAGAACACGATTAAACAAAGTTTATAATATTAAAATATAATTTAAGATATTTCGAACATGATCCTGAGAGAGTTTAAAAACATGAGTTATAAGTGTTAAAGCCTGATATGTGAGCATTAAAACACGAGGAGTCCAACAATCTCCCACACAAATCATGGAATTTATATAACAAATATTTTATAAATAAATAAATGGATTACTTATTATATAAAGATAATAAATAATATATGTAATAAATAACCTAAAGGGTGGTTTAATATCCTTATGTCTCCCCCTTGTTATTTCTCACCCTTTGAAATTCCAGTTCTGGTTTTTTTAGTGCCTTCGGATTATTTTCACCACTTTATAATGCCAGTTATTATTTTTTTGAATTCCATTGGATTATTTCTCCCCCTTTTTGGAAAATCAAAATGATAGGATAAAGAAAGAAAAAGAAAAAAAAAGAAATACAGAAATAAAATAACTAGTAAAGAAACAACATCATGACATATTCCATTGAATAAAATGTTAAAGTACATTACAAAAAAAATAGATTAGACAAAACATACCCATCAATATCAGTAATCAATTCTTGGTAGAGTCATCATACTGGTCTTTTCCTTAGTGTGGAACATTAGATGGAGAACCATGAGGTGCAGAAGTAGAGGTGGTAGAAGCAGTGGCTAGGGAATGTAGTCACACTCCTTTAATGATATAAGGAGAAATGGAAGGTGAGGTGGAATACCAATGAAAAGGTTTCTCAACAATGATAGGTTTGTTCTTGATCAGATCCAAAGCAACATAAATAGTCACTAAAGAAAAATAGGTGTAGGAAGAATGATAGGTAGATGATGGTAGAACATTCTTTATTATAGTATCTATAAGAACCACAATTTCAGTACTCTGAATGAGCATATAAGGTTTGAAGAGGTTAATAAATTTCGTGATGATCTCTCCACCATACTGAATGAACTTCTCAAATTCATGCTTAATTTCCCGAAATATCTCCAGAATGGGTGGGAATTCCTTGATCTTAGGCACATGATCCTTGAAGGATTGGGAGGAAGGAGGTATCTCCCAAATCTCAACAAGATATCAGAAGTGATTATTCAACACATGTTTAAAATAAATTATCATAAATTAGTATTCTTCTTTCATAGAGATTTCTTCATGAGAATCAGTGGAAATGTTTGGATATACTCTCACCAAATCAAGAACATAGTCAAAATTCTTGATGAAAGCAGAGATACTTTCCTTATCAACGACACTCAATAGTGACTAAATATGTTCTCTGAAAACTGATATGATCAAGTCACATTCCATAGGATGAGATCGGTGGACATATGTAGATGGATCTGAAATAGTTGATGTGAGATTTTTAAGATGATTTAGAGCATTTTCCAATTATCCTATATACTCAGTGATTAGATTATTGAGTTCAAAGTCAAGCCCACACATCTCATTGCATCTGTTGGTGTTGTTATCAACCACCTTTTCATATATAGTAATCATGTGTGGTTGAATCAGAGATACAACCTTATGATGAATTTTTCAGCATCATCCCCACTATGATGAGAAATAAGATCTTTACAAGTTATAAGGCATTCTTTATTTAATCAACCATAGATTTTATAGATTTCACCATATCACTGATCTTCTTATTCCCAATGTGAACTTCTAGAATTTCATGAAGCATCTTGTGTGGGATATTCCATATAATCTTCTCTAACAGTATTAATGAATCTATTTCACTGAGATTTGACATTGGTCCAGGATGTGACTTCATCATGTTCTAAAAACTAGAATTTAAAGCTTCTCCAAAAACATTCAGATCACTATGACTTACAAAATCAAAAGATTCTTGAGCATGATCAGAAGTAGGAATTTAAAAAGGAAGAGATTCCAAGGTTGGGGTAAATTCTATGGATGATATTTGTTTCAACTAAAACAATGTTAAAAGATCTAGGCCTTTCACAGAGGCCTATTGGATATAATCCACATAAAAGGACTAGGAAACCAGTAACATGTATCCACAGATCATGGGTCAACTAGATTTAAAATTTGAACACTTTATAAGATGGGGAAATCATCCCCCTCAACTGGTACATCTCTCTCATGACTAGGTGACTCAATCTCTTGACCCATTCCCAAACATACAACTCTATCATGCTCACCCATATCTTATCAAGCCAGCTGGAAGGCTAGTTCCATCATTTCCTTAGGAGATAAATTTCTTCAATTTCAACACATTCTTTAGACTATCCCACATCATTAGTAGGGTCTTCTACAATGGTAGGCTCTTCCTCTAATACTACACTTCATTTATTACCAACTTCATTCTTTCCACTTTAATCAATATCGCCTTTAGAGGGAGGTGATAGATTTTGAGATTCTCCAACAAAACCATCACTAACAACCTCATTTTTTTTAATATGAATAGTAAAAAATATCATTAATTTCTAATCCATGATAAGTTACATATTTAGGTCTTGATGGTTTTCAATAAAATTAAAATCCTCAAACACCAATCATTATCCTCAGCCCATGATCTATTCTATGGATTCTAGATTATTTCCATTATCCTATAAGTAGCCTTAAGTGATATATAAATCATAGTCTAAAATAACATATTCATTCTTGAAAACCACACCTTTTGCTAGAAGAATAGTATAAAAAATCATTGAATAGAAAAAGGTGGTAGAAATTGATGTAATTTTGATCATATAACTCATGTGAAGTATAATATACATACAAAAGATAATGTTCTATCCATTCTTCACAAGAGGAATAAAAAATACATCCTCATACTTAAGAGTGTAAAACACCCTTTCATTATGAAAATGAGATGTTGAATAAATGTGAACAATAACCTTGACTCACCATCAATCATAGTAGAAATTGACATTTTCTTTTTCTTATTTCCTGTAAATCATCCAAAATCCTCATCCATTCTAAACACATCACTTGATGGAGGAGGACCACTCCAGTCATCCTGAATGATCCCCTCACGTTGTACAATTAAGCAGGAAACCCATAACCTCAAAGAAAAAGTGCATCATTTACCATTTACCCAGCTCCTACCTAAAAAATAATCCTTGGAATTGAAGGTAAACTAAAAATAATGATAAAATTCAAAAACATGACTTGGATAAATGGGTCTCCTCTCTTTCATAAACCAATAAAATCACTCTTGTTCTTTAAAAACTCTTAGAACTATAGACATACTTGTCAAGATCCTCTTCGAATATATTTCATTTTCAGAAACAACATTTTGATCCTCAAGACTTGGGTTCAGTGGCTTCTCGTGCATTGTAAGATGAGCCTTCTTCTGATTCTTCTAAGATCTATGTTTTATAGGATTCGATTAGGATGGATGCTTCATCATTTTCATTCATCGCTACCTTAAAAAATATGAGAATTAGGGTATATAGATTTAGAGATATATAGGGCTTCAGTTCTGAGAGAAGTGATATCGAGGGAAGGGAAGGGAAACATATTTATCATTTAGGGAGTTAAGACATCGCAAAAATAGAAAAATAATAAATAGAAATAATAAAAGAGATATAAAAAGAAATATTCTAAATTTAATTTCTTAATAATACAGTCATACCAGTATAATAATTCATTTTGTTAGTATTATGGTGTAACTGTAAAGAATGAGATAGTGAACGTAAGACAACATGATGTGAGATAGTATGCTGAGACAACTTTCATAAGATAGTAAAATGCGATAGTAATACCGACATTGTATGCTAAGACAATATACTTTTCAGTCATGGTTAATCATTTTGTAATTCAATGTATGATGTGATTCATCATTTTTTGAATTTAATGGATTGGTGAAAATGTCAGCAAGATGATATTTTGTGCCAATGAATTCTAAAGTAATATAACCTTTTTGATAATGATATCTAATAATGTGATGTATTATATCAATATTTTTCTGTTCTTGATTGAGAAACATGATTCATTGATATGTTAATAGAACATTCGTTATAACAATTTATAAGGAACTGCATGAATTGATATCCATAGCTCAGAAAAGTGTGTTTCATCCACAACATTTGAGCCAAACAACCACTAGAGGGTATGTATTTATCTTCAGTAGTAGATAATGCAACATAATTTTTCTTTTTTAATAATCCATGAAACTAGTTACTTTCTTAAATAGTGACGTGTTCCATAGGTGGTTTTTTGTATCTAACACACAACCACAACAATCAGCATCAGAATAGCTAACTCTATCCAATGATTTTCCACTTGGATTGAATAGTTGAAAGTTGGAAGTATGTTTTCGATGTTTGAAAAACATTTTAAAATAAAGAAGACAAGACTCACCAGTATTTTCTTGAAAATGAGCCCACATACACAAAATAAACACAATTTCATGCATACTAGTAGTTTTGGGGAGTAAACTCACAATCATTCCTCTATATGGGATTTGATCTATAGATTTTCCATTCTCAATAAGATCTAACTTATATGTGGTACTCATTGGAGTTAAACTACTTTTAATATTATCTAAAAAATCATTTTATAATATCTTTATAAAATTTACATTGATTCCAAATAATACCTTCCTTATTTTGAAAGATTTTAACTCCAAGAACGAATTTTTGTTCACACGTGAATGTCATTTAAAATTCATTGTGCATCATATTTGAAAAAATCAATACAAAAGATGATTTTGATCCACCAAAAATAATATCATCAACATATATTTGAACCAATAAAACATATTTAGAAATTATTTCTATTAAGAGAGTTGGAGCAGTTGTACCTTTAATAAAAACATCGTAAATAAAAAAATTACTTAGCATTTCATACCATGCTCTTGCAGCTTGCATTAAACCATATAAATCTTTTGATAATATTAAAACATTATAAGGAAAATGATGGTTTGAAGAACAAGGAGTTTGTTTAACAAAAACAACATCAACTATGTACCGATTTAGGAAGGAACTCTTGACATCCAGTTAATATAGATTGAAATTTAGATGTGTTCAATATGAAAGAACAATTCTAATGGATTAATGTATTGAAATTGGTGAAAAAAATTCTTTATATTCAATCTAATTTTCATGACTATAACTGTGAGCAACCAATATAGAATTATTTCTTACTATGGTACCATATTCTTATACTTTATTTCTAAACACCAAACTAGTTCTTATCTTCAATATGTGTTTAGTTTTAGAAAAAAGTTATGAGAAATTATATCTTTCAAATAGATTTAATAGTTCTTGTATATCCATCACCCAAAATTCATCAAGGAATGCCACAATTATGTTCATATGCTAAATCTACAACAAGTAATCCTGATGTTCGACAAGATTTATTTGAGAAGCTCTAGTTTTTTAAATTATCTTATTCTAATATAATATAATCTAAATGATGGTTATTAAGGATTCTAATAGGTCTAGCGAAAGATGGGACAATCAATTTAGGTTCTTTAGTAGGTTCGAGTTCATTGTGGCTTTGATCAGAAGAATTTCTAGAACATGATGTTTTAAAACATTACGTGACAGAAGGGTCAAAGGATTTTTCATTCTTTCCTACAAATGGTATATCATCATCAATGTTTTCTAGGGAGGTATTAGATTCAGGTGGATCTGTTTCATCATATTTGACATGTATAGATTCTTCCACACATTTTGTTCTCTTATTGAAAACAATATAGGCTTTACTCGAGATTCAATAACCTAGAAAATTTCTTCATCAATTTTGGATGAAATTTTTTCAATATTATCCTTAGTATTGAGAATATAAACTTCTTATCCAAAAACATTGAAGAAATAATATTTGGATTTTCTTTTATTCCCCAACTCATCGGGGTATTTCTTAATAATTATTTAGATTTCGAATCTATTAATTATAAAACATGTTTAATTAATATCCTCATCCCAAAATTTTATAGGTAGTTCATAATCACTAAGAATAGTTCATGTAATTTATTGAAAGGGTATATTTATTCTTTTTAAAACTCCTTTTATTTATGTTTCCTAGGGGAAGATAATTTATTACTATAAACATTTTTGGGAGGAAATATATTCAATCTTTTGGAATTCAAACACATATCCATGGTCACTTCTTAAGAATTTATTTATAAAATCAAAAAGATTATCTACAATGTTATAATCCTTGGTAAAATGAGAATAAGATTCACTTCTGTGATTCATGAAGAAGATACATGTGTAACTAGAGTATTCATATACCAAAACATAGACACAATTCTTCCCATTATAACTTGAAACTATAGATGGTCTATAAGATATACATTTTAAATAACTGAAGTGGTTGATAAGTTTAAACTTCTTTCTATGGTTTAAAAAATATTTTATGATGTTTTCCATTTTAACAGGGATTACAGACATTATCCTTTGGAAAAAAAATGTTTTGGTAGAACCTTATATAAACATTTCCTAGTAATCTTTATAATAGAGTTTATATTGTAGTGTCTAAGTCTTTATTTCCATATCCAAGAATCCATATAAAATTAATTCAAACAATAAAAATTTTCAGAAAAAAATGAATCTATGTTAACATTATTTACGTTTTCATTTCAAAATTCATAAAATACTAATTCATTCATATAATTAAAAACATTTCATGGATAATTATAATTTTAACATAAAAACCATTAACACACAATTGTGAGATACTACGATTATTATATTTTAATTCATTAAAAAAGTAAATTATAAAATAAAATTGAGTTAGACTTACCGATCTATACAAGGAAAACTATTTTTTCATTACCATTATGACCAATGGTGATATACCCACCATCAATCTTTATCAAGTTCATGAAGAATAATTACTCTTCTATCATGCATCTTGAACATACATTATCCAAGTACAATATAATTTTATAGTATCTCTTCAAAAAACATTCTTACCTAAGGATAAAAAAAGATTATTTTCATAACTGGATTTTTTTGGGACAAGAAATGTTAGTAATAAGTTCTTTGGGAACCAGTACAACTTCCATGGGTTTTTTATAAGAAAATTTACAGCGTTTGTAAAATAAACACTATTAACTCTTGAGAAACTAGAATAAGTAATACTGTTCCCAGTACTCAAACATTCAGAATATTTATCTTTTATAGGAACAAAAATAGATTTTCATGATTTTATAGCAATGTTTCTTTTTCGAGGTTGATATCATGTACCAGTAGTTTATCTAAGAGATTTTTTTTTCATAGAATTTTTGTTAGAGAATTCATTCCATTGGTCAATTTTCTTAATTTACTTTTTCAATTTCTCATTTCATAATTTATGATTATTCTTATCTTTATGTAATTGAGAAGTGTTTTCCTTTTAGATAGTAAGATCATATTTAGCAGCATAAGTGAGATAATTCTATTTAATTAAATCTTTACAATTATCATTTAATTCAGTACATGTGTCCTTAGACATTCTATAATACAACATCTTTTTATCATTGGTGATATTTTCATAATCACTTTAATCTCTAGAATAAGAAGAATTTTGTACAAGATAATAAAGAGTTACCTATTGTTTGTTTTTCATGAAACACATATTGGATTTGTGAGACTTTCCATCATGTGATGATTCATAGTCACATGATTAGTCCTCAAAATCATACCATGTTTCATTCATTTTCTTTTTTTACTTTGTATCATTTTCTTCATATCTCTTCTTCTACTTTAGAAAATATAGTCAACCATTACATGCCCTCTTCTCTAACATACCTATTAGACTATTTTACTAGAGGTATTAACGTTCATCCAATAGTTTTTCTACTTTCCCTTATTGTCATATTTACCGTTGTAGTTAGGCTTTAGGAATAATTTCATCATTCAATAAAACGTCTTAAATATTATAGTTAATTGATACATTTACTCATCATTATTAAATGGTGAAACTTATTTAATTATTTTATCATAATTAGTTTGTATCTTTTCTTATTCATTTTTTTAAATTTGTGGTTTTGAAATCCTCTAACATTACCTTAGGTCCATCTTACTCTTCCTTATTTACTTTTAAATATTCCCCATACTTCAAAAAATTACCTATCATCACATTTAAATGAATCTTGTGGAAGTCACATGACTCTCTAATTAATTTAGATGTCCCTCTCCATCAATCTAGTAAGCATTTGAGTATTCTCGTGATTTTATCTTTTTTTATAACATCGTTTCCCAGAGAGATCATAGTTTTCAAAATTTCATTAATCATTAGATACATGTCTAAAATAGGCTCATCTGGATTCATTTTAATGATATTATATTTAATAGTATATGGGTTAAGTATCTTTTCCATACAACTAGATGTTCCTTCATGTGAAACAGAAAATGTGTCCAAAATTTAATTGGTTGTTTTACATGATGAAATTCAATTAAACAATTCGTCTCTTAAAGAACCGTATAAGGAATTCATGGATTTTAAATTATTTTTATAAGTGATTTTGTTGGGTTATCACATGTATTCTTATAAGAATCAGGAATATTTTATTCATCTATAATTGAGAACCAAATTTCGATACACATTTTTTGGTGAATTTTCATTTTAATTTTCCATTGTACAAAATTAGTTCCATTAAAGAGTTGAGGTTTGTTTGAAGAAAAACTATTTAATTTATTATCCATGAAGAAAAAAGATTAATTTTATTAAATAACAAGAAATTTATAATTAGAAAAAATTTAAATAACTATAAAAAAGATCTAAAATAACATATGAACAATATTTTAATACAGATTTATAATTTGGAAAACAAAAACATGAAAAAAACCTATGAAACCAAATTTTAGTCAGAGTAGAACATTCAAGAGGGGGTGAATAGAGTTTCAATAAAAAAAATTCTTCAAAATTTTATTTAAAATTATACCCACATTAAAATAAAATTAGCTAGTCAACTGAGGTAGTAAAATTATAATATCTTCACTATTAATATAGTTTCTTAGAAGATTGATTAATTCTCAGTTACAACAATAAGATATATTGATACAAATTTAGAGACCACATTAAAAATGAGAAAATAGTTATAACTAATACTAAATATTAACTATAAAAGAAAAATTTAGTTTTCTTGAAATATGTGTTAAAATAGGGAACAACTAAATTAAAAGATAGAACAGAAAAAACATGTGGTCCATTATCATGTTGAGACCTAATCCACTCCACTTGGTGATCTCCTACCACCGGGAAATATATATAGACATAACGCTTTTATCCACACCCTATATAATGGTTAACAATAGTATTGAATATATTTCAGGTCTCAAGAGTTCAACCACTATTCACTGTGGGAAAACTGATACCCATGTCACACAGGACCTTTTACACAGTAATATGTGGCTGAAACATGGTGTAAAAAGATATTTGAGAGAGGATATCTTATATCCACCAATTTAGTGCATGAGAAAATGTTTTTTTCTAATAAATATACACACAAAACTCAACGATTAATAAAATAGTACACAATAGAGTAAAATGTAATGAAAAAGTGTTTATAAGGATTTATGTGTCATGAATTGTATCTTTGGTCTCTTTGGATGCATCTGATACAATGTTCCAATCCTATTCTGAAAACAGAGTTTTGTGAGTTCAGTGTTATATTTTTCAGTGCAGGGAGATGTATTACTCCTTATCCTTTGAGCTACTATAAGTATTTTTTCAAGATTATTTAGAGATGATTTTTTTAAAGAAATCATTTAAATAAATGTTCTTCCATTTGTTTCTTCTTCCTTTTTGCATGAATTTAATAACTCATATATTATGGTAGAGTGTAATGATTTATTTTATTTCCGGTACTTTAATTGGAGCTAACAAGATGCATTTTACCAACAAATTTTACCTTTTACTGTCTATTTATAGGACTGAAAAATATCATTAATTATTTCAATTTCATGAAATGACTCCAATATGACTTTTAGAAAATTAATAAATTAATTAGTAAAAGAAACAAATATGGTTAAGTATGGAATGGTATCACAGTTGCGGTGAGACAGTCATGGTGAGATAGTCCTAATGATACAAAAAATGGTGAGACAACCACAGTGATATCTAGATCCAGAAGCAAAGTCCTGGTGTCTAGTCATTAGAAAAATCATGAACCGGTTGCATTGGTATTGTGTCGTAGAAACAATGTCGCATATAACATTGTCTAGTACATTGTAAAAATTCTGAACGGTGTCATGTAACGGTGTGTTGGAAAATGTATCATGAAACTGATGTGTTGTCCTTTGTGAAAATCTATAACGAGTAGAAAATATATAGTGTGATAGTGTTTATGAAAAATTGGAACAAGTAGAAACACACATGGTTTCCCAGACATGGACAAATATCTATAAGCTATCTTAAGAATCAATATTCACATAATCGATTAAGATTAATGATACTCATACTAAAACATAATAGAACATGATATAACATTGCTAAGAAGATTAAAATATATTATATGAGATTGTGAATAAGATCATGTTAGTGTTTAAAAACATAAGTTATAAGAGTTTAAAAGATACTTTTTGAGCATTTAAACATGAGGATTCCAACATTTTTTTTAATTTTGTATTTATTTTCCATCTGATTAAAATGATTTCCAGTATTTATTTTATCTGTGACTATCTATTTTACTAAAATTATATATTTTGAAATTTTTTTCTACAACCATTTTATCTCCTTCATTGTTTTATCAAATATGATTCCATACACTATTGTAAAATAAATTTAATTTCTCTTATAAAAAGTTTTTGTAACTAAATTTTCCATAAATTAAAATTTTATTCATTAAATGGTTTCAATTAATATTGATTTTTTAAAATTAAAACTATCTTTAATGATTTGAATAAAAGAAAATAGTTTCAGCATTTTTGAATAATATAATCTAGTATTGAGGAATATAATATTTTTAATTTATTTAAAACTTTTACATTTTTAGTAACTGCACTATGAAGAATTCAAAATAAGTATTGAATACATTTGTATCTCTTATATATTTAAGAAAATAAATACTAATATATTAAATATATATCAAAATATTATGAATAATAGATGGGTTCTTTAGTGAGTCCAAAAATTAAGACATAATTTTTTCCATTATTACATAACATGTTATCTATCAGATACAAAAAAATTTATCATCCCTGGAAGTAAATCATAATATCATAATTCATAGTTGGAAAAAAAATTAAAATAATTTTTTTTGAAAAAAAATAAAAAGACACTGTTATGGTTTAATGGCCAAATCATATTTCATTGGTAAGATCAAGTAATATTTATCCCAACTACTATGTCATATGGATGATTCCCAAGATGAAAGAAAATTATAATATAAAATTCATGGTTTAAACCTAAAGAGTATATGTAAATGCCTAAGGAATTTCCCAGTTCAAGGGAAATTGTGACATATAGAAACAAAATGCATTCAAATTTTTTAAATTGTATAAATGATTTATTTTTCCTTTAAATTGTGTCATAATTTGTAAATCATATGAGATAACTACACATAAAAAATTTATTATCTTCACACCCAACCCTAAAACAATTCATGATATTTTCCCTTTAATAATTACTCCCTTATAGAAATTAAATTTAAAAAACCCCTAAGTAGAAATATTATAGACTGAAAATAATAATTATGAGGAGATTTTCATATTAATGAAAATGACTGAGACATAATATTTTTCCATTAAAACAATGAAATAATAAAAAAATTACACTATAAAAAAGTAAATAAATTTAATTGTCATTGAAGAAAACCCAAATTATAACATGGAGTATTACATTTGAATTTAAGTGATTATTAATCACCATGATCAATGGGATAAATCCACTATATCTCTATATTCCAAGTCAATATGATAAGTTTTTATCAATTCATTTCTATCCTTTCCTATAACATTTTTACCCCCATCGTAAAATTATTATACAAATAATACTTTAACTTTTTACCTATAATCTATAACCACAATTTTAAACTTCCACTACCACCGAATTAATTTTAAACCATCCACCATCAATCCTCCATTCAATACAACTATAACTCCTTGGTTGAATGATACCTACAACTGAATCCTCATATAACTATACACCCATTTAAAACCCTCTAAATCTAGATTTTTTACATTCCATATGGTTAAATAAAAATCATACCCCATGGAAATCATTATACAAATACCATGCCTTTATTTAATCCAAACCCAACACCAAACTTGCTACACCATTACATTTTATGAAATATTATCTTTCTAATTAATTTACCATTATCAATAGTCATCTTTTTTCACAACAATAAATATAACTTACATTACTGGAAAATGGACATATCCCTATGGTTTTCCCCAAAACCATGGGGATAGACCCCCCCTATACCGATGGTTTTAGAAAACCATGGGTATAGGTGACTTTCCCTGACCTATACCCATGGTTTTCCAAAACTGTGAGTATAGGGGGGGTCTATCCCCACGGTTTTCCGAAACCGTGGGGATAGGTCCTAAAAAGTGACCTATACCCACGTTTTCCCAAAACCGTGGGTATATGGGTACATATCCCCATGGTTTTGGGGAAAACTGTGGGGATAGGTCTGGGATAAAATAACTATACCCACGGTTTTGAAAAACTGTGGGTATATGTCACTTCTGTGTGCACGAGAATTTTTTTTTCCGCGAGAAGGAAATTTTTTTTGGTGAGAACCCTATACCCATAGTTATTCCCTCTATACCCAAGGTTTTTATAACTATATTTAACTATATATATATATATATACATATAGGTGATGTTAGGTTAGTGGGTAAATGTGGTGTTTTCAGCGAAGAGGTTGCGAGATCGGTACTTGGCGGCCGCATTATTTTAGGACCAATACCCACGGTTTTGAAACTGTGGGTGAAAGTCGTTGACGACGTGGCAATTGGATATGTTTCGGTGGCACGGTTGCAGGACACCTATACCCACGGTTTTTGAAAACCATGGGTATAGGCTAGGGACCTATACCGACATCGTTACAGCCCACAGTTCCCAAAACCGTGGGTATAGGCTATACCCACCGTTTTGGGGGCTATACCCACAGTTTTGAACCATGGGTATAGGTCGTTTCTCAAGTAGTGTTATTTTATATTGATGAAAAATGTTCTTCTTGAATTATACACATCACCATGTTAATCACACACAAAAAACAACATATAAATTATATTTCTATTTAAAATACAATGATTTTATCTCACCTTACATGCAACAATAACGTTCCTTAAAGTTTTGTGTAACACGCAATACCGAGTTTTACAGACCTATAGTATATCAGTAAAAATAGATAACATAAAATAATAAGATATAAAATACCTATTAAATTAGTTTTAATTTATATTATTAAATAATAAATAAATATATATCAATGATATAATAAAATATGAATTCATATGTTACTAATTAATTATAAATGAATACGAAAACCAATTGAATATAAAAAGAAATATTATTTTTTACGGCCAAAAATATTTTTACCCTAATAAAATAAATTAAATAAAATTATTTAGTGATAAAAATGTAATATATATTTTACATACTCAAAGAATTTTTTTTCTTTCATGAAATATATTTTTTAGATGTAAGACAAAAAGAAACCCAATACTATGTTTAGAAATATATATTTTTTATAAATGTAGTTTACTGCCTCATAATAGAGATCACATTTTAAATAAAAATTGTGTATCTTGTAAAGAATAAATATTTCAAAATAAAAATGCTATTTTAAAATTAAAAAAATTGATGATAAAATATTTTTTTATTTCTCTATATGTTTTTATTATTTAATTGACAGTTAAAAATTCTGAATTTTAGTTCTAAACTTTTTTTTCATCTAATTTATTTATAAGGATAAATTATATTTTAAATTGGTTTAAAATTTTAAATACAAAATATTATTATAAATTAATATAATTCAGGTTATTGAGATCAATTTCCCTTTTTAATTGGGTAAAAAATATTGTTATCTTTTAAGTGTATTTAATTTAAAAACCCACATTGTCGACCCGACTCCGGAATTAATTTGATATGAATTTATACCACTTATGTGATTATAGTATATAAAATTGAATTATATATTTATATTGAAAATAATTTATAATATCTAATAAGACAAACTATTTATTTTACAAAGAAAAATTAATAAAATTAATTAAAATTAATTGCATTGAATGAGATAAAATTAAGCATCAATAAAGACTAAAACTTAAATATAAGATCCAAAACGAAATATAAACTAGTAAAAACCATTTTAGGTCTATTAATTGTCTGTTAAGAAAACATTTTTTGTTTTTTAGGGTTTTATGCCTTTTATTGGGAAAACATCTACAAACCTAACTTGTTTTCAAAAATACCAAGTGAGTCATTTACCTTCCCTATAAAAGGCCACCACCTCTCCCTCTTCTTAAATCCTATAAAACCACATTGTATCATCAAAGGTATTTCCAATACCCTTTCCAAAATCCCCCCCATAATCTATTAATCCTATTTTTGAGAAAAAAGTTACCCAATGAGTAGTTTTGGAAATAACCAAAACGTCTTACCTGATTGAGAGGTAATGTATTCTCTCAAACTCCATTCTTTTTAATATTTTCTCCACCCTCCACTGTATTAATTCCATTATACTATAATAACACCAATTTTTACAATATAATATTATTTTTTAATTCTATGTTTTTCACCTATATTTACACAAACCACAAACTAAGGGGAAATGGACATATTGTTTACATTTATGACGAACCATCACCTCACTAAATAATGATTGGTCATATTTACTTTACCACCTCTCATGGTGGAATTTATGCTGGAAACACTATTTAAATATGATATATGTTATACTTATTATTTTCTTAGTCTTATCTATTCATTTTACAACACATGTCTTATTTATTTTCCATTTGGTGTATATATGAAAATTTCATTTGAGGAAATGTGTTATACCACCCCCTCAAAGCGATGTGATTCGTTCAAATACTACATGGGATATATTAAGAATGTATTTTGTAAAATTATATGATATATTTAGCATTATAATTATAATTTAATGTTATTATATACATTTATAAATATAGATATTTTTCATTGTTTATTTAAATATTATAATAAAAACAAAAACAATGTTGATGCACACGTACGGATTACCGTCTCAGTGAAAAGTGTATTACATTTTTATTATATTATATTATATTATATATATATATTATTATGAAAATATACTAAATATATATGATATTTGTATCATGTTTTACATTTTGAAGCATGATATTACTATATGGAACAATGATATTTGTAAATTTATACACATCCGAAGAACAAAGAAAATATTACCCGAAGTGATATCATAACATTGGATTGTTAACAAGAGGGTAATATAAGGTCATGATAAAAAAATATATGATATTATATATAATAATATTTATCTTAAGAAGATTTATAATAAATTTATATTTATTATATAGTTTTGTAAATGAGTACAATGATACATAAGTAAAAATGTAAGGGGATTTCCACTAACTTTTTATTTCATTGACATAAATGATATATTCACCACTCATTCTCTTTGTGTGGTCTATATACCTACCATTGATGTATTAAATTATTTTTATACTTATATTTAAGGTTATTTACATATCCATTCTATGAACAATATTTCATGGGGTCTATGTTTGAAAATTTTCCTAAATGATAAAATTGTTTCTTCTTCTCAATTTTCATTATTTTCTACTCATGTTTTGTTATACACCTAACTTCTTATTCAGGTTTATATAATTCCATTTTAAATTTTATGTTATGAATATAATTAATTTAATATTATTTTATGATTTATGTAATTTGACATTTTTATAGGGGCTTATGGTTCATATAAACGAAGTGATAAGGGTTTATTCAAACAATATCATCACTATTTTGAGATTTTCTATGTTTGTGCATAATTCATAGAAATATTATAATCTATCCTTAAAAATGACTCCTGAATTTATTTCTCACATATTTCTTCATGATATATTCAAATATTGGTACCTAGTTTCTACTACTTTTTACATAGGATACTTAAGAATTTTCTTTTAAGATATCATGACATTACACTCTCTTCAATCAAAAATAAATTTTCATTCAAAAAATTATTTTATGAAAACAGTATATAAGAATCGTATACCAGTATCCAATTATCATTAAAATAATTATTTATGATTTTTCTTTTACCAATCATCTCATTGGAATATTCTCGTCGCTTTATATACATGGAATTTTTATAACCTCTTTACTGTGTGAAAAAAATGTTCTTTTTACCTTGTAAGACATGAACATATTTACCCGTTGTAATTTATATGATGATTCCCTTGAATTTTTAAAATGTTCAACTATATGAAAATAATATACGTTATTTTTTTTAAAATATTGTTTTCAGAAAAATATTAATAATTATTTATACGTATTTAAAGAAAATTGTTTTTAAAATATTTTCACGCATTATTTATAAGTTTTAATAGTATTTTAAAAGAAATGGTTCTCAAAAAATTCAGGATCCTTTCATATGTTTTCCTGTAAAAAGGTCTTCAAAAATTTCATCAATATTTAATTATATTTATTCATGATTTTACCAATGAAAATTGCTTAAAAATATTTATATTTATTCATATGTATTCAAGAAAAGAAAATTAATTTTTTTTTCAAGTTAACATTCAAAATCATTTTAAAATAAATAGTTTATAAAAAATTAAAGATTTTATCACATATTTTCATGTAAAATGGTTTAAAAATGATTTCAAGTAATATTTATACATTTTCAGGGTATTTTCTTGGAAAATTATTTACAAATTGTTTTATGTTTCAAAAATCCTTTTTGAAATATGAAAGGAAATTTTATAGAAGATTTACTTTTTAAAGTTATTTCAAAATTATTTTCCATCGAAGATGATATTTATAGATGTTACTCATGAACTTATAGGAAATTAGATAATGGTTCCATTCAAATTCTTTCTATAAATGTGTTATTATTAATTCCACGGCCTCTATAATAACCATTTCCCTTTCACAAGTTATTTTTTTTGTGAAATCCATTTCTCATTTAAGGGTTATGATTTTGATGAAGTGATTATAAATCCTTTATATTTTTTCCATAGGTTATGATATGTTTACCTGATTACGATACCCATTTCAATGTGTGGATTATGATATGATTATTTATGTTTTTGTGGAACATGTATGTGCAAATTCATTTTGAGATTGGTGGGACCAATATTTCTCCCCAATGCATTGTCTAAAGATTTATATCTCAAGAGATATTCATGGATGGAATGAGGAAGGAACTCAATTATGTATTATAAAGAATGATTAATAAATTAACTCAGTTCAGTGTTGCAGTTCTAGAATAAGAAATTAATTATGTTAAGTATTACAATGATGGAATGGGGAGTGAACACAATTTAGCAATACAAGGATAAAATGGTATGTGAACCCATTTCAATAATAGAATTTTTCTATATAGATGGTGTCGACATAAACACCGTCACTACTCAAGAAATCATTATATATGCTTATGTGTCATCCATAGTTCCATGATTAATTCCAATATTATGCTTTCACAGCTTATGCTATTTATATATTTGGTGTATATCGTATGAACATACAATATTAATTCCATGATTGAGTTTAATATCGTTGATATGTAGGGTATAATCTTCTATATTCATTATCATATTCTCATACCACTATTCCCATGTTTATTCATACATGTCATTTTTGTTTACCTTTACTGAGCATCTGAGATGACCCCTTTTTATGAATTCTTCCCATCAGTTATGACGATATTTATTATGATTTGTGTGTCTATGAAGGATTCATGATAATAAGAAACTAGCAGGTGATGATATATCTAAATTATTTTACAGGGTTTATGTTTCCATTATTCCAATGGAACTAGACTAATACAGTCTATGGGTATCTATTTTAAAAAAATTGAAGTATTTAAAAAAATTTATCAGAGGATAATGTATAAAAATATAGGGTCCTTATAGTTGGTATTA
Organism: Viscum album; assembly: GCA_963277665.1. Lineage (NCBI taxonomy): Eukaryota > Viridiplantae > Streptophyta > Magnoliopsida > Santalales > Viscaceae > Viscum > Viscum album. The sequence goes on from OY728152.1 coordinate 1,796,595,562, forward strand.
GAGTAAAGCTTCAGTTATCATTTGGAATATCAGATGATAAAACCTTAGTGACAACTCTATGGACATGTCGTGGGATTGGTCTAAGGATTAGGAAAAGTACAGTAAATTTTCATGGAATTTTGTTAAATGATAGAGTGAGTGGTTTCCTAGAAATACATATATGTTTGCATACTACAATTGGATGTGGATCTGACGCAAATGTAGCTATGGGTTTCAACTCTAACATGGAATTCCAGGCATGATTCGTAGTAACGAGGTACACAACTATGATCCTTGCTGCACACATGGGTTGATCGTCCTCACAGATATGATTTGGTAATTCCCAAACAATTCACAAACCATCATAAATTATTTAGAAATATTTTGGATATAAATATTCTTGGATGAACCTTGGGTGTCATATATTTGGGAAGGTGTCATGGTTTATTCATACTATAAGTAAATTTTTTAACAACTATGTGGGTTTTTACTATGATAATAATTACTCACACAATGATTTTGTTTTTAGTTAATGGGAGTAACAAGAAGGAAGTTGATAAAAATTGAATGTGATAGATGATTTTATGATAAGTAGTCATGTGGAATTATCATTGGATTGAGAGATTTTGTGATCATGACTAATTATTTTTCACCAAACATGTTTAACAACATGTACCTTATCCAATCTCAGACACACCATCGAAGATAAAATAAGAGTTCTCTTAGAGTTTGGATCATGGTGAACATGGAGGAAAGAAGATTCAATTTCCATTAGGTCATCATTGTGGAATCAGTCACCTAATTGGATGTCTTATATTAACAAGAATATTTTTTGACTATAGAATGTCAAGGCATAAATAATGTGACTGCAAGGAAAAAATGATGAGTTTTGTTTATGAAATAGATGGGAATATTATCCTCCCTAATACATCATCATAGGTTAATTCTTTTATATTTGGAAATAATAGTCAGTATTGAATGCAATGTCCAAATAGGAATGCTCCTAAATAATATAATTATTGTGGTATAGTAAATGGTTACATTATTTTAGATAAAAAGACAATAAATTAAATGTTAAAAGAAAGAGGTATTATGATTATGCAGCCTTTTAAATGGCTTAAGGATGAAGTAATCAATGTTTTTATGTATTTGTTTTCGTGATTTGTGAGTGGTTAAATATATTTGGATTGTTCCGTTTAAGTTTTTTTCTATGAATTTACCAGAACAAGTTAAATGGTTCTGATACAAGATATTAATTATATAATTGGATGGTGATGTCCATTAGAGAAACATAATTATGGAAAATTTAACCATTGATATGTGAATTATGATATGATGATATTGTTTGGATAATGATATGTGAGATATGAATAAGTTAATTGGATAGTATTTATTACCTTGGAACTAATTAAGGACTTGTTGAAATGTAGTATTTGGTATCACAGATGAAGTTTACTACATTTATAGATTTATCAAATAAATACAATATAATTTGAATAAGGAAGCATTTACATGTTCAATTATGATTAAAGGTAATTCACATAATTATCAGGTTTTAAGAGAATATGTGATATGGGTATCCAAATGTTTGGAATGGGAAAACCAAGATCTAATATGTGATATAGAGGCAAATAAATTATTTGATTATTTCATGTATTTATTTATAATTTTTTCTATTTTCATCTTTCATAAGGTTTATATGTTTATCCATTCATGATATTTTTAGGTTAAACATTAGATGATGTATTTATGCACTAGGTTTGTATTGAATACATTAGTTAAATGTCTACTTATTTATTAACTTAATTTCAAGGATGTAAACCTATTTTATTTTGGAAATTATATTATATTGTTTTTATGAAAAAAATATATATCGGGCAATAACCATTCAAGTCCACAAAGTATGAGGTTGAACCCATTCGAAAACGATGATACGGTTTTCACACTAACTACTTGCCTATCAAACGTTTAGGTTAATGTGTAATTAATTTTGTCGAATAATTAATAATAATACAACATTAGACTTAATTTTTTAATATTATATATTATTTTATTGACCATATTGATTTTATGATTAGTTAAATGAAAATTGTAATACATTTAATTCGACCATGTGCCTTAAGATCTTCTAAATGAGTATTTTAGAACTTATGGCATCAATTTTAATTTCTAGGCATCCATTACCCAATGTAATGGATGAATTAAAAATTGATAATATCACAACTAAAGAATGATAATTTGTTTATAGAAATATTTCAAGTATGTATATTTCATTATATTCTTGTTCAAGAAAATAATTACTCAACTGTATGATAATTATAAATTTCTTTTCCTAATCCGTTAATATTTCTAGAATATATATCCATATATATCATCAAATATTAATAACTTTGAGGCCCTAAAAATTTATTTGATCATTCACATATTTGTGAATAGTAAGTTACATCACTCCCTATAGATATCAAATTTTTTTCTAAATTTCCAATCATCACTCCTGACGTATGTTATCCTATGTGGAAACCCATTTATATGTTACATTGGGAAACAATTATTTTTTCAGCTTTCAATTTTTAAGGGATATTTTAGTATCAATTTTTTCAATGTGGGTATCTAGGAATTAATAATTAAAGTATAAAATATTTTATAACCAAGATGAATTTCTAGGATGAAACTACTTTTAAAGGGGTTAAAATGTAATTCCCTTAGATTTTTTGAATTTTATTTTTCGAATTAATTTATCCTTTTTGATATTTTCAATTTTCCACAACACAAAAACAAAATTTATGTTATATTAATGCACTATTTTTCATGAATTATATGTGACACAAAGATAATCATGAACATAAAATAACATAAACTTTATCTGTCTCTAAATTGAACACCAATGTCTTATTTCATTTCACGCAATAATGACTTTCATCGATAGTTTCCGTAACATGCAAGAATGAGATTTACCAAATAAAAATATATTATTAAAATTTTATTACATAATGTAATTTGATATAAACTATGTGTAATATTATATTTTATTAATAGTACTAACTAATTTATGAAAATAAATGTTTTATACAATATAATATGAATTTAGATGATAACAATTAATGATTAATGAATATGAAAATTGAATGAAAGTAAAAGTGAAAGTTTTATTATCCAAACACCCACATGAAATAAAATATCTTTTTCAGGGGTTATAATACACCCATTATTCATGAATATGTCAAAAGATCCACAGGAAAAATGAGATGTTTCCTCAGAAAATATTCTATTATCATCATGATCTTTTGTGGACATTCAACTTGTTTTCTTGCATGGATTCCACTTCTATTTATATCATAAGGAAACTAATCCATTACAATCATAATATTCTTGGTTCCAATTTCGACCATTCCAAGATTCAGATTCAAATTTATATCATGCTCTCAGTGCCTTCGAACATCAACTTCCCTATTTAATTTATGTAAAATCATAGTTAATAGAGATAAATTAATTGAAACAATATAGTAACATTTAAATGAAAAAATATTTCAAATTAAAAAAAAGATAAAAATAATATATATATGTTATAATATAACTATACTCACCACTAATGTTATCTAAACTATTCTATGATACTATCTATAAGGTCCTTTACTTAAAAATTACACAATAGAGAAAATTCATTTATAATTTTATAAACTAAAAATATATTTTCATTTTAGAGTTTTAAAAAATTTGGAAATAATTTATACATATCATCACAGAAGAATAAATATATGTAACTTCTAAAATAGTACACCATTATTCCATAATACAATTTTTTTAATAAAACATGAAATAGTTTGAGGAAAAGTCTTTCATGTATTCATCTTGGAATCTTATTTTTTCATAATCCACTATAAAACCTTTGGAAAAAAATTAAAATAAAGGATTAGCATAAAAATATTAATATATAACAGAAAAGGAAGAAACAAAATAATTAATACATGAATACTTGTAGGCATATGAACCCATTTTCACAATGACAATCTACTCACCCATAAGTATCATAATGTTACTTTTGGAAGACAATTGATTTCCATATGACACAAATAACATAAAAAAAACCTTAAATGAGACTTATGCTATTAATTACATAAATTTTAACCCTAAAAGATACCATATGATTTGTAACTCATATGTCTAACTTACAATATACCTCTCATATATAACTTATGAAGTAACCATCTTCTCTACCTTATGGTTTAACCATCAAAATTATAGTTAGATTAACGCTTATGACCAACATCGTCCATAAACAGACCCAATAAAATAGAGGGTTATAGAGGTATACCACTAGTAATAATTAATTCACATGAAGTAGAACATATTCCTAAAACATGAATACTTTCATAAATAGAACATTCCTTTTGAATTTTATAAAAATCAAATTATAAAATATAATATTTATTGAAAATTCCCTTACATAGGGTTCGTTGTACATAAACAGTGTTCAAACAACCATTATAATGATTTAATGGGAATTATTAAAATATTAAAGAACTATATTAATATTTATTATAACTTATATGATCTTTTAATAACATATTACCACTCTTTTATCAATAATTTTTTTATTTTATTGTTTCAGGTGATTTTTTTCATGGTTTACATGGTTGGTTCATTATGGATTTTCTGGGTCAGCGGAAGAAAAATTAAAGAACTAGAATGAAATGGTGTTAATATGGTTCCATAATTTTAAATTATAACATACATCATTTGGTTTTTTGATATGAATATGATTCATTAGATAAATCAATAATTAAAATGATTTAATATATATTTTTATGTTTTACAACCATCATGAATTTAATTCAGTTAATTTAAAATCAAGATTATATATTTGTTATATAACATTATAAAACATTTAATATGTGTAATATAATATCATTTAACTATACTAATGGTTTTGTTACTAGACTTGATAGTGGTAAAAGAAAATGAAAATTCGACAACCATGAAGGTTGTGAATCGACACGTGACAAATGAGTCATTAAAATTCTAGAATAAGAGGAGAATAGGGTATGTTTTGATAATGGATATTACATAAAAAAATAAATTATAGTATATTAAATTTATATTTTATATCAGGTCACATTGGATCGGGGATCTGAGGAGATAATAAGAAATGAAATTGAAAAGAATATAAAAGAAAAAGGATGAGGATTTTCCTCGTGAATTCTAGTCTTCAAGAAATTATTAAAGAACATGGTTTTGACATTTTTTGAGACAAGAAGGTCTAGAAGGTGTGTAAGAGTCATGAGAAGGAAATTTGGAAGATATTAAGCAATTTAAAAGGATTTGATGTCTAAGGATAAGAGGTTGTGAGGGGTTGTATTTATTAGAGAGGGGAGGGGAGTTTTGTCATTATTATATTAATTAGTTTAATATTATTGTTGAATACTATGAATAGTTTTATAATTATTGTTAAATATAATAAAATATTTTAGTGGTGTTTTAGATTATGGAAATTAAATCAGAAACAACTCATGGAATAATTTACATAACGTCTAATGTATACATACTGTAAATTATTGTTTTTTATTATTCACTAGAAACACATTTATTTAAAAAAATATAAAAAACTAAACCTAATAATTTTTCAACACATAGAATTATATAATTAAATCCATTTTATGAAAATAATTTTCTAAATAAATGGAAATTATTTTTTAAATAAAATCATCATTTTTCATAAAATATCGATTTTAAAATTATAACTGATTTTATGGCACATCGAAAAATTAATCAATGTCTCATAAAATTATATTATAACTCAATGAAATGAAAATATAAAATAATTAATCTATTTTATAAAAATAAAATTTCCTTTAATTCACCATATTTGTAATAATATTATAAACAATCATTCATGTTCTATATAAATACAAATAATTAATTTATCATTTTGAAAACCATTATATACTTATTCTACGATATAAATACATTGTAATATCATAAATAAGATATATAAATATTATTTATACACTCTTAGGGTTGGTTACCATTCTATTAGTATAGATTCCTTTATTTTATTAAATACCACTTTCAAATAGAAATTAATAATGAATTTAAATATTTAATTCCAGAATGAAAAAAATTATTTTATAAGTACATCGGTATTTAAACAAAATTTTCCCAGAATGTGGTTATAATGTATAAATTGTTAATAAAAAGGTAATTAAAATTTAAAATGGAATTATAAATAGAGATTTATATCTAAATATGGTTTAGTAATATATTAACATTTAACCAATATTTATTATATATGAGATTTGAACTAGTATAAAAAGATTAGACTTGTACTAATGAGTTTATGTTACAATATCATTTCATTTTGGGACTTGGAGTAATAAATTTTATTTAGGGATATTATATTAATATTTTCCATTATGACCTATCTATTTTATAATCCTTTGTTTATTTTTGGTGAGTTAAACTATTAGTACTATTTTACAATCTATGGTTATTTAAATGATTCTGAAAAAGATTCTAGAGAAAACTCATCATTATTTATTATTCACTCTTTTAATGTTTTCTTAATTTAAAATATTATAACACCCCAAAATCTTATATCTATATAATGTAAAATATACTTGAACTATTGGACAGCTTTCCTCACACTCAACCCTTAGGCTATGTGAACCTTAATATATTAATTCATTATAACATGTTCGTTAAATTAATAGATATGAATAGTAATAAGATTATTATTAAAAAATATGTAAAAGGGTTATAAATAATGAAAATTTATTTATTTACTTATTAAAAGTGAGTAATCAATTTCTATTAATGACATTTTTTATTAAATAATTTGTTTTCATCAAAAATTCGGTTTTAATTTATTTTTCGGGCACATATATTATAAAGAATTTATATATTTTTTATAAAAAAATTATTTTAGGAAATTAATTTCATTTTAAAATTATCATGTTAATAATATCTTATGGTGATTTTTAAGAATAGTATCTAGTGTTTTATTTTTAGTGAATAATGAAATATCATTTTTTTAAAAAATTCATTACGTTTCTATAAAAGTGAAATTATAATTTTATTTTGAAATTTATTTAATATAATTATCCATTAATTAAAAATATATCAATTAATTAAATAATATTTCTCGTTATACATGACTTTTGTCTAAGTTCATTTTTTGGATTAAAAAAACATTATTTCTAAAAATAAATCTTATACAGGCAATGTGTGTCAATCATACTAATTTAAATTAATCACTATTTTTTAATATTTTTTGTTAAATTTATATAATATATATTTAATAATATATTTTAACATTAATTTTATGTTTTTAAATGGTATGTAATAGAAGTAAAATCAGTTTTATGCTTAAAATGAATTTTTTTTTCCAAACTAGTTTTTATAATGTTTGGTATGCTTATTTAAAATTAAATTTTAATTATTATAGAAATTTAGGCTATTAATATTGATTTATTACTTATATTAAAAATAAAAATTATAATTAAAAGGGTTTATTTAATTGTCTGGTCACCTTGAATATTAAATATAGTAAATTTTTTTTACCATAGTTAAGGATAAAATGTGTTTATCGGAGGGGTTAAACCAAGAGATAAGTGTAGGAATACCACCCAAACATCAATAATTCATAATTGTTTAAATTTATTCAAATATTATCATATCCAATCTTATAATCGTTTTTTTTATCCACATTCCCATGAATGTGACATTATATCATTGGAATCATTTAATAAATTGCATGTGTGTCCCTACCCTCACTAATAAAACTGAACCTCTTATCCTCCCTAATTCACATCATTTTATCCTTGTTGATCATTCAATACCTACTCAAAAACCATACTATAATAACTCCTTAAATCTCAATTATTTTTATATTCTACCAAAGAAAATCCTTTAGGGCATAAGGTGTAGTCCAAAGGTGGTCTTTAAAATAAGAGGTTTAAATAATAACCAAACACTTTCAATTTTATTTACTATTCTACATCATCTAAAATTAATGTATCATTCATAACATTAGGTATAATTTATCTCAAATAAAATTATATGTTATCATTATGACGTAACAACAATTCACTACAGCTTCTCTATCAACTAGAATTTGAAAATATAGTGTGTGAATATATAAAGCCTACAACCCCACCCCCCCATATAAATATGATTCATTTTCCATCCCCATCATCCATGAATAGTTGTTATGAAATATTTAAATTACGTATATTATATTAATTATATAATATTTGTTCTATAAATGTATTTACCTTTTATTCGTTTCAACTATATAGAATTAGATCATCACTGATGTGTATGTGGTTACTACTGTGTCCACATATTGATGTAATTTAGTTTTTATTTCCTATTAATTCAATAGTTAAAATTTGAATACAATGAATTTATATGATATTCAAATCATGATTAACTATCTATTAATTAAGGAATCATTGTCAATGTTGAAGTACTATAACTATCAAACCAAAACCTTCATGAAAAATATAACAGTTGACACTCAAAATGACAATGACAATGAAGGAATGATATTTAATGGATTATAAGATGATATATGTAAAACATATAGTTGGATATAAGTATGATTTTTGATCTAGAATATATGTATAATAAATTTAAAATTTTGACACAATATCTTACAATTCTTACAATGATATAAAAAATTTAGGTAAGGGTTTTATGATACAATCTCATTTTTACTTAGATTATTTATTAATAAATTTATGATAAGTAAAGAAGAAAATTTTCATATAGAAAATATTATTTAATTTATTATCCTCTTTTTATTTTATTATATTACACAAATTTCTTTATAAATTATTATGCACACCTGATCCCAAAGAATTTTTTTAAGGAAAATTGTACTTGGTTTTCTATTTAGCTAAGAATCATATCTTTCATGTACATATTTTTATTAAAATAATAACAATGTTTATTTTAATATTCTAAATAGATCAATGAAATTTATTTTAAACTATATTTTACTTTCTTAACTAGGTTTTGAAAATAAGTTTCTTATTATTTTCCAAAATGTGTTTTTTAAAATTTAACAAAAAATGTGGATGTTTTTTTTGTTTTAAAATACACAACATGACTGACATTCCCTATCACTGTGAAATTTTTTTATGAATATTACTTAATAAGTTTCATTGTATCTTTTCGATGAACATTTTATCCTTAATATTATGAATGTATTTGATTTTAGAAAATTAATTTCAAATTAATAGGTTATTTTAATCATGAAATTTTCTAGCGATCTTTTAATGGCATTTTTTCCTATCGAAAAATGATTTTACGTTTATTATAATTTGTTTGGGATATGATCCAATGTGTGAATTTTTATTATTCCCTAATATGGTCAATTATTATGATGATTAGTGTTTTATTAAACCCAATAGTATCCACAGGTGATGTTATGTTGATATAATGAATGATTTATGATGTTATAGAGCACATATGTATGGTTTTCATTATTTAATGTGTGTGAACCAAATTATATACGAATATAATTAATTTTTTAAATAAGTATATATAATAAAATAACATGGATATGAATTTGGATTGAAACAAATTTTGTAAGGGACATTGACTAATATGATATTCTTGGTTGGGATCCTTGAATAAAAAATGATGGAATTTGGAGTGACACCAATCCGCTGTTACAATCTTAGAAGAGATAATTCAAAGGGAAATTATTTTAAATTTCAATTTATATGATGAAACAAATGCCTTATAATTATGTAATGTTCTCATGGATTATGATTTATTATCGAAGAATCCACAATATAATGTCTTATATTATTTTTCTAAAAATCAATACACAATGTTTCAGAATTAAATATCTTTGACTAATTATGTATGATTATTATATGTTATTACCATGTTCTCATACACATATTCTTATATTATTATCGACCAAATTCGTTGATTTATAAACCCTAATTTCACCCTTTGTTATAATTAATCACACGCCCAATTGTGTTTCCACTCCCTAGGTAATGAAGAATGGTTTTATATATGATATGTCTATGATATTTTCTAGCTGTGGTGATCATAATTGGAAATAATGAAGATATTTTTTATACCAGTTGTTAATGAATCCATGTGTACTAATACAATAAAACATTATAGTTCTATCATTTATTGATTTTTTTAAATTATTATTCTAGTAATAAGATGAATAATTTGTGTATATAATGTCTGGGTCACTATATCATGTGTCAGATAAGTGATTACTAATTTTTGGAAAAAAATATTTTGCGTAATTATTGATAATTGTAAGGATAGGACTATGAATAAGATATCATTATAATGGTTTTGTAAGGTAAATATAATGTGGTTTATGAAACCATATATACTAGGTTATATAGTACATGAGGAAATAGATTTTAGAAAAATCGTTTCTAGGGGTAATAATCCAAAAAAGAGTTGGTTGAGTATATTTTTACTATTATTCTAGATCACAATGAATTGAACCTTACTTTGCACATTTTTTGATACTCATATGGGATATTTTTGGGTTGATTTTAATGCTATTTATAAAAAATTATACATTATTTCAATAGAACATAACCAAAAATAACATTGGATAATCCTAAAGTGTCATATATTGAAAATATATTTTTATGATTTAACCATTTTATAAAATATTTTCGTGGTTATATGATTTCAAACAATGATTATAGTTTACCATGTTCTAATTTTTGGTTTCAATCAATGGTTGGAACAAGGAGGAACTGCGTTAATGGGGAATCTAAAAGAGAAGTGAATAATTGTCCTTTGGACAAAATAAATGATTTGGGAGATTCAAAAATTGTTATTGTTATTATAAAACATTCTCAATCAATGAATAATTATGATATTCTAAATGAGTGCATGAACCATTCAGTAGTTCATGAAGAAACCTCCACATTGTTTTAATTGTTATGTTGATCAACTAATTACTAGTTAATGGATCTGTACCATTGAACAAATATTTTCATTTACCAAGTGCTTAGAATGTGAAACTTTTACCTTATTTTTATATATTTTGGATGGTGAGGATGATAAATGGTATACATTTATCATGAATAAGAGGCAAAAATAATAAATTAAATCCATAGATTGGATTGATATTAGGAAGTTATTTTTCAAAATATACACTATTTGCATTATATATAAGATGATAGGGAAGGAATTCCAAGAGGATAAGAAGAAGGATGAAGAATAAATTTTTACATATGAGGAAAATTTTACAATATATGTCAGATATGATTTTTGAGTTATCATCAAACTGAAATGTAATATTGATTGATTCATCAGTGTCCTAAAACTATTTAACAGTAAAATGTTTGATATAATAAACATTATTAGATATAAATAAATCACTAAATATTTTAACAATATGGGAATTGATATTGTATTAACCCACTAATATCATGGTTTTGATATTAAATGAAAGATACAACTAGTAATAAATTCTAATAAAAAAACAACTGATAGAAGAAGATGTGTTTTCCTATATTCAATATTTTTTGAAAAAATAAGGAGGTAAATTTCCTTAATGAAATTGGTAAATGATTTAATTAAATCATATAAGATAATTGTAAAATCAATTGACAATGTAAGTTGAAGAAGTTATCTAATTATGAAAATTAAGAGATTGTTTTACAGAATACACCACCCAAACTCCAATGATTCAAATGAATGTAATAGGGTATTTTTCTATCCAGTGATCGAATCTATGGGTTAATAATGATGATAGATGTAATAAACCACATAACCTCATATAAAAAGGAAACCTATTAAGATCATTTTTGTATATGTGTTGTTTTATAATTAAATTATGAATGGCGCATATATCATCCACTCAAAAACATATAATATTCTATTTTATTCTGGTTTTACCCATAATTTTATATCTAATGAATTTTATTAGAGAATATCATTATCACCACAATGATATCGTTTAAATAGTTTTAAAAACTTCTTATAGTATTATGGTAACATCCTATTACTATGTTTTCTCTTTGATTGATATTTTTGTGAATATATACCATATAAATAATATTATTCTCTCTGAAGTATAAATCGATGTGATTTTGGGCATAGATTTTCATTATTTTTATATGTCTAACATCTATTAAATAGGAAAGGAAATCATATTTTATATTCCAAACTAATCAACGAATATCTATTTATGAAAGGATAAATATGAACTGCCAATAAAAATTGTATCCTTTTAACGGGCCTTGATTCCAATTAAATGTTTCCATTTGTTATAGATGATTGTGGAGAAAGTAAACATTATTAATATACCTATTTTAAAAGATTGTTTTGATATTTTTTTGAAGTGTTTCCTTGACATATTCTGAGTTTCACTGTTTATTTTTTAATAGAACTCACTCCAAGTGCATGACCAATTGATATTTGATATGGATACTATAAGATCAGGGTAGAAATTTAATACATACCCAGGACCACTATTCATTAAATGTGGTTACAACATGAATTTATAGAAATTCCATTTGGGGAGAATAATTTCAATATTATAATCATGGATTTAATGAATGAATTTTTTAGTGATCACCTTGATTAATTTCTGTTAGTAAATATTAATTACATATTTAAACCATCCAAGATAATGGAAGATCATAAAGATCACTAGAGGATTGTATTGAAGACCCAAAAGAAGAAAAATTTGTATGAAATAATTACCATGTTTTAATTTTTTAAACCATAATATTCATTTTTTGTCACATAATATCAAGTGAGGGTATATCAGTGTATCACTAAAAGATAAATGTTATGAAACATTATCTCAGTCCAACCACTATGAAGGTTATCCAAGGATTTATTGGATTTTATGAATATTTTCAATGTTTTGTAAATAATTTATCATGGATATGTAATACAGACACCATGTTAACTGTAATTGTAGTTATGTTACTTTACACCAATTAATTTGAAAATAATTACATAGAAAAATTTATAATTTTATTCAATATACCTATTATCATAGTACTTTTCAATGTAGAGGGGTTTTTGATTTTCGGCGATCCATTGAAGAATATTCTGGGATGTGTTTATATACAATATTACATGATGATATATTTAACCTTCTTCCACTTTCTGGTTCATGAAAATGTTACGAAACTCATGATTTTGAGTTTCCAATAGTAATATTTTTTTATAATGATGTGACATATATACTGGTCATAAAATTTTGAAGATTTTATCAACACATAAACTATATCATAAACTATATTTAATGTGGTTAGTGTTTAATAATGATTATGAATACTCAGTAAATTAACACCCTAAGACATAGAAGAAGGTGGTTGATGCTTGGAGTTGAAAGGATAATGCTTTATTTTCTAAGAGGAGTATTAAAAAATATCCATTTTTTGATTGTAAAAGGATTAACATTGAAATCATAAAGTAAGGTTAGAAATATTATATCCCTCAACTGAGTATTAAATCATATTTCTACATGAATATCAAAGTGACATAAAAGGAGTATGTGAAGCTAAAAATGTATATGAGAAATTTCCAGATGTTTAACCTTGGTTATGAGGGAATGATAATGTTCTGTAGCTAACTACGCAACCCAACAATACCAGACATAATGAAGGAAATATTTTAAGAATCTCATAGCTCACCATTATTTATTAATCATGGAAGTAAAAAAGATGTATATTATTTTAAAATAGCATTTCTTTTCATAAAACATAGTGATAAATATCAAATAGTACGTATCTCAAGGCTTAGTATGTTATTACATTAATTAAAAGAGATAAAAGTCAAATGTAATGCTGCAATTATTACAAAATCTTGAATGGATGTGGGAAACATAACCATGGATATCATTTTTGGACTCCTCATAATATATAATGGCTATAATAATATATGGGTTATATTTTATCATCGCATAATGTAATTACAATTAATTTATATTAGAGAATGTTTCAATCCGGATCATCTTACTATTATATAAATTATGTATGTGGTATGGTTGCATGGAATTTCATATTCTATTATATATAAAATACAGTAGGGGATTAAAACAATTATTTAGAGATGTTTTAAGCCTGATTTAGATACAAATAACTATTTCAAAATATATTATAATTCGTAGATAAATAGAAAATATAATACAATCATTTAAACCCTAAATGATATGTTGAGATACTGTTAATTGGAAGTTAATGGTGGTCAGGGTAACAAATTATATCAGTTCAATTGTGCTTTAAAAATAGATTTTAATCAAGAATTTATATTGATCTTAATGAAGCCATATATAGAACTAGGTGACACAATCTTACATGATGGGATCATGTTAGACAAATGAATTTATTAGTATCAAATCTAAATAAGGAAATTATAGATATTGTCAGATCCATTCAGTAACATATCAATATTGCAGAGAGTATACAAATAATTTGGCTTAAAGTTGGTGGTGTGATATTGAAATCTATGTAGCTAAAAAGTTTTTCATATGGAATTTTAAATGGAATAATGTTTTGAGAATATGAAGTGAGGGAAAGGTGGACACTTATAATATTTTCTCTTTTGAGTATCTTGGTCGAATTGTAATAGTTTCTTACCACATTTTACTCCCACTGAACCTATACTATGTTCATAATGTGTTCCATGTGTCCCTCATATGGAAGTTCATACCTAATCATTCACATGAAAAAAACAATGAGGTTATACAACTAGAAAACAAAATTTCCAATAAAGAAAATTTGATTAAAAACATGGATTACGAATATAATGTCTTATAGAATAAGATTACTCATATCATTAAACAACATTCGAGGAAAAAAATTTGGGGAAGATACAAAGGGAATCCAATGATATAATGTGGAAAAGATATCATCATTTGTTTCAATAAAAGTAATGGATTTTAAGGGATTAATTTTATTCTAATGGGGTATAATGTACCGGCTTAATATTTTATATATATTTCTATTGAATTAATATTGAATTATATGATATATTTCCCAATATACAACTGTATGTCTCAATGAACCATTATAATTTAATCTAGTATTACGTAGTCGATAAATAAGAAGATATAAATTGAAATAACCATATTATGACAATGATATATAATAGGAATTTAAATTATCAAAATATATTGATTAGTTCATAATAAATAAATATATGATTTCATAAATGTCATATTACTTTTTAAAAATATGTTTTTTAAAATATGTTTTTTTTGTATTTGGAAAGTATAGAAGTAATAACTACTTTTAAATTTTTTTTTTAAATTTAATATGTGAGGTTAGAATCATGTTCAGAATCAACATTTCAATATTATCAAAAAGGAAATATTTAGAAGTTTTTAAAAAGAATAAATTTTTTAGAATAGAAAAATAAAAAATTAAAAAAAACAATAATTTCCATAAAAGGAAAAGTAATTATATATCATTTTAATATTAAATTATCATATATGTCCTTTCATTATAAATTAAATTATTTATAATATAGTAATCCCTAATATAGTTTATTTTTGTCGAAGATAATGATTGGTCTTAAAAAACATCTCTGCGTGTAATGTATTTTTATTTTAATAAAATAAATTAATAATTTTTTATTTATATATTTAATGAAAAAAATTAATTAATTATTCAGTCATATTGTATGACAACAAATTTATTATTTCTATAAGGTTTGTAAGGGAATTAAAAAAGGGTTTTTTATTCAAAATGAAATGTTCTAAGATTAAGTTTAACTCTTGTTTATGAGATATATTTAAATTATATTATTCCACATATTGAAAATGAATATGTTATGTTGAAATTTGTTCTTTCAAATTTTTAATTCGTTAGTATTGAATTTCACAAAAACATATTAAAACCATATTTTTTTAAAATTATATTTCCCAAAGTGATTTAGAATATTTTGTCAAAAACATATTTTTCCGTATTACAAATTAAAAAATATAATATAAACAAATATAAAAAATGTTCTTTATTCAAATCCCTCAAACAGAATTATTGTATAGTCAATCATACTAACTATTTTTCTATCCCTCAGTTTATCATACTATTTTCTCAATTTTGATTAAGAGAATTCATAACCATTAGACTAACAATAGATTGGATTAATCACAAAGAACATAGTTCAATTCATATAATTGTCAAGTAATATTTTCCATCATACTTTCCAATGTTTATAATAGGCATATCTAGAATTATTTATATCAGGAATAATCTGTTATAGAATCATAATAGTTCTATAAAATATACATTTGATGGAATTTTTTGCAGATTATTCAATTTATTGACATCTGTTTCCATTTCAATTGAATCATAGAATTAAAAAGATATGACCATTGGATGGATGCATATAAATTTTAGTTCATTTTATGAGTTAGGAGATGATAATTTTTATCTAAAAAATAATGATATTTTTCTCTTCCAGAAAATCTCATCATTACACTTGTTAATTTTTCATATAGTTATAGTTATTAGGAATCCATGTGAAGGTTTTTAATTCATTATCACTTTTTAAATATGGATTTTCTTATTCTGATTAATGATTTTATTCAAGTTATTTCAAGGATATAAAGATATTTGATTTCAATACATTGGATTGATGGATTATTTGGATAGGAAATAAAGAGTTATTTTGATAATTGTGTCGACAGACATCCTTGGGAAGAAAGATATACCATTATATTTAAGTTAAAACTATTGATATCTTACTTTAGGATTTCTGACTTACTTACTCTTACGGTTAATGTGTATAATTACCCGTATCAATCATATAATTTAATCATACTTTATTATAAGATATTATATTACATGTTTCCATAGTATTTATATTCTCCAATTTTATTATATTAGAATTATTGTTTTAGAAATATTTATAATATTTGTTTTAACTTACATTCTATGACCATAATTAATAACTATTGTATTTTTAAAATATTCTAAGTCAAATCCATATAATCAGACCATCAGATGATTTTTGAGTCAAATAATTTTAACTAAATCGATTTATTTTAATTTTTTTTCTAATTTTTAAATTTCTATTTATCCCCTCTTGTAGCTATATTAAACTCTTATGAACCATAAATTGGTATCAGATGTGGTTCTACTACTATTACTACTGATTTTTTACTTTTTTCATTTACTTTATGATATTATTTTATTTATAAAATTATTTCTTATAAACCACTTCTAAAAAACATTTATTCTAGAAATATTTTAATTATTTATAATATTGAAAAATTAAAAGATATTACTATTGGTAATTAAATCCTAAAAGACCACCTATATTTTATGTCAATGATTATGAATATTGGAGAGATATAATGAATTCACTTTTTATAAATACAAGAGTTGATATAATTTTTATGTTGACTAGACACTATTTTATTCCTAAGAAAGAAGTTATTTCTTCTACTTTTGAAGAAATGTTGGAATATCAATTAATAATTGATTAAGTAATAATCTATTATATTCTTTGACTATACGTGTTAATAGTATGATATCATCATCTAAAGATGAAAATAGTATATGGAATAAA
Source organism: Viscum album (assembly GCA_963277665.1). Taxonomy (NCBI): domain Eukaryota; kingdom Viridiplantae; phylum Streptophyta; class Magnoliopsida; order Santalales; family Viscaceae; genus Viscum; species Viscum album. The sequence continues at coordinate 1,796,613,079 of OY728152.1, forward strand.
CTAGAAGTTACTAATTCTGTATCTTCTAAGTAATTGAGGCAAGAAGATATATATATATTGAATACTAACAAGTTTTCTATTTTCTACCTAGATAAAATATTTCTAAAATTCGCCAAGGTAGTGTGACTACCAATAATAGTTCATGGAATCCAAGTAAAAATTATATCATATATGAAATCTTAGTATAAAATATTATTGAAAAAATTCCTGGTGATTTGGAATCCAAAAGAACAACTTTCTATGACACACAAAATATTACTAATAGTATTCTTGAAGATATTATTGGATGACTTATTCAATATGAGGTAAGATTGAAATAGATATTCAGAATGATAAAAAGAAGAATTGAGGCATTTAATTTTCATTATTTCAAACATTCCATGTAATTTAAATGAGTTCCTAATGTTGTGAAGTCTTAAAAATAAGATTATTTTGGCTGATTAAAGATTTATTTTTTCAGATCCGTACGAAAATTAGTTGGATAATAATTTCAGTTTAATGAAAATATATAGGGGAAGATATATTTTCAATATATATTGAAAAATATGATAAGGATAAGGGTGGTAAAAATGATTCTATAGAAGTGATATTTTATTAATACAAGATATTAGTACATATCTGACTGGATATTATTAAGATAATGATAATTGATAATAATAAAATACGTTTTGATTAGAATTATAAAGAATATAATAATTTTAAGAGAAATAAATTATGAATGATTTAGAAACACGGATTACAAGTGGTTGAGATATTTCTTTTTTTAATTCACTATTCAGTGAGTGTTTTGGATATAAGAAGATTATATTCTATCCATAATTTAAAAAAGATAACAATTTATTCACATCTACGGTGATATCTAAAACTATTAAAATTATTAACTTGAGTCAAAATTATCCATATAATAAATATGGTAATAGTCCATTGTATTTTGATTCATAATATTCATCTTCAGATTAAAAAAACTTATTTACCATGTTATAATGACATTTCATTGTTTTCTATGTTATTAAAGAAATTTAATTATATTATTTATAAAAAAAATTATGTTTCTAAAATAGAAAATGTGAAATAAAATTCAAAAATTTCTATTATACATAATGAAATATAAGATCTTTCTAAAGTATTAGGTAAATCATATTTTTGATAAATATAACCATATAAAAGAACCTCAAAATGGTTTTTTAGATAATAATACATTAAAATATGATAATAAAAAACATATTGAAAATAGATATTCTATTGAGTAGAAAAAACATATTTATAAAACTAAATTCTAAAACGTCACGTTAAAAACAATTCTTTAAATGATTACAACTAGTGAGGAAAACCTTGATAAAAATTATAATAAAATAATAACTCATAGAGATTTCTATGGAATCAATTTTACCAATATATAACCAATTTTTCTTAACTAATATTTAGAAAAAAAATTAACAATTTTTTAATATATTTTATTGTGGTGGACACTAGAAAAAAATTGTTCTTTAATCAATTTCAGTAACTAGGTTTTCATAATGATAATTTATTAAAAGAAATAATATTTTATTAACAATATAATGTTTCAAAAATATGGGTTTGAAAAATATTACATCATTATAACACATGAACCTAGAATGATTGGGTTTCAAAGTGAAAAAATTTTAGTTTCCAGAAAATTCAGTAATGTACAAAGAACTAAAATATTTTGTACAAGGGAAGAGGTTTCACTAAGATTATGAATATATAAATACATCAATGAGAAGATTATAAATATGAAACGTGGAAAATTTTCTTCTTGATATAATGGTAGAAATGAAACTATCGAAATGGGTAACATTTTTCTTCTTAGAAATGAATTTATTTGAAATTTTTTATTATTTATAAGACATTAGATTAACATAATTAGATGAATTAAATAATTTAACAATTATTACCATGTTATATTTATTAAAGATAGAGGTACTATTCATAGATCTAAATATGAAATCATTATTTCTATGAATCATATTGACAATATATATACGCTAAACATATAAGACCATAGGAAACAAGATTTACATTGTCTTAGCGCAATAGAAGACCAATATTGGAAATAAAATTAATGATTAAGACCCTATATTATATGATCGTTATAAATGTTATCTAATAAAGGACTAGTTCATTATCTACAAAAACATGGGTTTGATACTTCTAATGTCTATGATCTTTCTAAATTTAGCAATTAAATAATGTCATGTGTTAAATCTATTAGTGAACTCTCAAATTCTCATGATTTACATCTAGTTCACGAGGACATATTATTTCAAATAAAAACTATATGTATTTTTTTGAAAATAATACATATATATATTAGTTAATGATTACACTAGATATAATTTTCTCTATTTTATAGCAAAAAATTAAAAATCCTTGTTTCTTGTTTAATACAATTTTTTCTATAGTTAAAAATGATAAAAAAACTCTCTATTATAATTATTAATATTGATCTCGGTAAATAATATTTAAATTCTAATTTTGAATATTTTTTGCAGTAAAATTTGAATTATAAATTAATTTTTGGCACCTAATACCCCATATAAAAATGGATTAGTGAAATTATAATAAATTACAATATTATATATATTACTAAAACCACGATGGGTGAATACTGAGTTTCTATTCATTTTTGTGGTGAATCATTTTGTATAGTCTGTAATAATATTAATCAAGATTTATGAATGTCATTTTACAAATAAACTAATTGTTAATTGTAGACTATAAGGAAACCAAAACATTCATTGTTCAACTTTTTTTTATTAAACTTATTCATTTTAAATATTATAGAAAACATACCAAAATTTACTCCAAAATATGACGAAGGATCATTTCAAATCTATTATATAACTGGTATGGAAAAAAAGAATTTTTAATATTAATATAAGTACTATTGTGGAAAAAATATGTGTTATATTTGATGAAACAAATCCTTCTGTTTTAAAAAATCCATTACCAAAGTCTTCAGATGTTACTTCTGAAAATAATATTTATCTATGTTGAAAAGTTATTCTTATGATGAATCAAATGATTCATATACTTATGAAGTTATGTCTCAAGCTGAATTTAAAAATTTCTATAAAGAAAATATTTTATTAATCCTAATAAATTAATTTTATCTTTTGAATCATCCTACAGATAAAATTATTGGAGATGTTGATCAACTTGTTATAACTAGATGTTCATTGAGAACTGAAATTGAACATTTTTATTTTTTATATTAATTGAAACCTAAGGCTTATGATGAGGCCCTAGGAGATAAATATTGTACAAATTCCATGAAAGATAAACTCATTTAATTAAAGAGGAATTGTGTTGAGACTATAGTTGAATAACCTGAAGATAATTCTGTAAGGAGATTAAAATGGTGTTTTTAAATAAAAATGTGATGTAAATCGAATAATAGTTAGAGATATAGTTATATTTTTTCTGAGGGTTATAATCAATAAGTGGGATTATATTATAAATAATATTATTTATTGGGAGCTATAGTTGAATCTATTCATGTAATTATATCATATAGTGAATTATTAAATTTTTACTATTTTAAATAATGGTGAGGTCTGCATTTCATAATAGATATATACTGGAGGAAGATTATGTACAACAAATTCCAATTCTTTAATATAAAAAACATCTAGAACAGGTTCTTAAACATACCACGGTGCTTTAAACACGCAAACAAGCCCCTAGAGCTATGTTTGATAGTTTAACTATATTTTTTTACAAACTTGTTTATGGGAAATTTCTATTGAAACCTTTTTTGAAAATAAGTTTCTAAAAATATCGTCATTGTTCAAAATAATATCAATAAAATTATATTTATATCAGTAAAAAATATTATATATATTCCTTTGAGAATCTTATTATGTCTGGTTTTGAAATGATCATGATGATAAAACATTCTTATTTTATAGGGATTTAATTTTCTCATAATCCAGATGAAATATTTATAACTCAACATATGTAAATAAATGTTCTTATTAATAAATTCCAATATTAGAATACAAAAATAATTATTAATTCTATTAGACCCTCAAATAAATTTAATATTTATTAACCTAGGAAACCATTTGATCAAATGATATTTAGTGGAATTATTGGAAGATTATATAACATAACAGCTATATATCAACAATAAATGTTTACAGTTTAATTATGAGATAAATATATTGAAAAATATAAATATTCCCACCCTAAATCTAGAAAATGATTTATTCATTCAATTTAGGGGTCAATTGATTTATGCATTTTTTATTCTTATGGAAATAAATTATATATAATAATATTTTCTAATTCCAATTTTGTTTGATATTAAATGAATATGAAAACTATTTCTGAATCATATTGTTTCATAAGTGATTTTTTAGTTTCTAAGTGTTTATGGAAAGACCATTAATTAGAACTTTCCGCTGCCGGTGATGAATATGTGGCAGCTGTAAGGTGTTGTGCTCAAGTGATTATGATGCAATAGACACTCACTAACTAGGGAATGATTTCAAGTAAAATAATTTTTTTGATAAAAAAGTAAGATTGCATTATTTAATAAACCTGAACACCAATCATGAAAAAATAACATAGATATATATAAGACACTATTTCCTTCTAAATCACACATGCCATGGATATATCACTTTACAATTCATCATAATTCTGAAAAAAATTATATATTTTTATTAAACCCCTCAGTTCGAATATATTTTCATATATTAAACAAAATATAACAGCAATCAATATCAAATGATTATTCATATATAAATTTTGTTTAAAAAATATAAAAAAATATTTAACATCTTTTCAATGGGAGAGTATAAAAGTTTGGTTTTATAAAATAATTATAGAAACTATTTTTTTACCATTATGTTTTTTAAATGTTTTTCACATATTTTTATAATTCAGAATTAAATTTTGTACTAATAATATTTTTATAATAATTATTTTTTATATTAATAATTTTTTTGAAATAAAAATTTAATTTAAACAAATTATCAGACATTATTTTTTGTATTATGAATATCAGATTTCATTTAGTTTTCAAAAATGACGAGCAAAAAGTTTACTCAGTAAAACATTCATATTAAAAGTAACTTTCTACTCTAAGAGATGTTGTTATCATATCTTAGATGTCTTAATTATCCATTAAAATTATTATTATATGTTTTTTCACATATTCTTAACTATTTACAGACATTCTATATTATAAAAATATAATTTTTTTCTAAATCAGAAAGCTTACAAGTATGATTTATAGTTTTCTTAAAAAATCATTATGAGTTCATAATTTATTTGTAAACTAATTTGAGGATATAATATCAACTTTCGGATCATATTATTGTTTTCCATATTAGCAATTATAAATATATAAGATGAAATGTCACATAATTAATATATAAAAGGGGTTGGAATCCCTTGTCCCCATAATTTTTCATCAATTCCAATCAACCCTTGGAAACATCTTTTAATGATCAACATACAATATTGGAATTATTTTTATAAAATTCCTTGGAGCGTGTTTTCACTATAGTTTTACTCATTTCACTCAAGTAAATGATTTTTAATAGATATATTTCTTAAGATAAATGCTAATTCAATACAACTGGTATGAAAAGTATGGTTCTTTATTGAAAGTAATTATTAAATATCAGGGTTGGTAGATGATTTTTATTGAAAAAGATTATTTTCACTGATACTACCAAGAAATATTTAGACAATTTTACACTTTAGTGAAATTTAATACAGATGAGTAAGAAGAATATAATGAATAAGAAAAAGAAGAAATAAAGAAGAATAAATCTCATCAAATTCATCTTCAACATATACATCAATACCAACTCAATATAATAGTAATACAATTCTTAATTTCATAGTTTATTATCGATCATAATCATATTAAGATGAATTTTAATCACAACATTCAAATATTAAGGTTTCATATATCGTAGATACTAAAAAAATATATTATAATGTGAATCTCTCAAAAGTTAAAAATTTTGATATTGAAGTACGAAATAGGTGTTAGGCCATACTAACAACATATTATAGAGGAATTATCATAGTAATCAGACTCAACTGCCACTAAATCATATGAAAATATATATTATATTTTTTAGGCAATGAAATATTTTACAAATGCCACTCCAAGTCTAATAAATTTTACAGAAGGATACAATCAAATTCAGAACTTTTTCAATGAGAAGTCAGAATCATTGAATTTATTGAAATATTATGTTATTCAAAATTATTCTATAATCAAATTTTTTATAGAAAAATCTATGTCATAAAGAAGAAGATTCAATTTGATAGTAATGTGGGCATGATAATTCTAGGGTGAATTAAAGTAACATGATGGTCGAATTGTTTAAGTTAAAGTGTTATCATTTTATATTGAATATTTATTTATTATGTTATATTTGGATGTTTTTTATGTGGATTAGTTTTTGGAGAAGTTCAAAGAATTATCAGATTCATAAATTTAGAAGGTCTCATAATTTAATTAGAAAATCTATAATCTAAAAGAAGGAATATCATAATCTATTCATCTGAAGAAAATATGCTATTAGTTAATGAAGAAAATAAGAAGATTGATAATCTTGAAGCAGTGGTTTTTTTGTTTTATGCAAGCTAATCAATGTCTAATAAACCTAGAATGTACAATATCCAAGAATGAATCTACAACAATTCAATCTGATAAGGATCCAGAGGATTTGAAGAAGTTAAAATGATTTGTTTAATATTTGGATAAAAATGAAATAATTCTTCTTACGGAGCACTTAATGTATTAATTATAATAATTTTTTATTGAATTGTTTATAGATTGAATAAATTATTCCTTAAATACAACATGTATGGATTTTTCCAATTATACTTATAATAATTTTTATAATATTTTATTATAAGAATTGTAAATCTACTATAATTTTTTGATATTATATGTTATAACATTTAAGGAGAATATATCACTTTCTCAATTAATTTATGTAAATCAAAAGTGAGATAATTTATCTAAATTTAGAAAATTTATCCAATGGGGTAGAAATAGTTCTAGGGGAGAAATAACACAAAGGGGTTAAAATTATGTAATCATGAAATTTTATTGAAGGGGAGAATTAAAAGTTATAATTTTTCTAATTAGAAAAAATATGATGAAAAAATTAGTTATCAATTAAGGGGTTTTTTATATGATAAGGAAGTATGTTTATTAATAATAATATCATTTATGTTCTTAAAAAATAGTGTAATGTCTGTTTTTCATTGTTAATATATTCTAATTTTTACTAATGTGTTTTGTGCATTCGGAAAAGGGGAAGATTTTTTTTTGTCGAAAGTTATATGTTCTACTTTTCATTTCCTTTTTTCAATTCAAAAACACTTTTTTAATAAATTATATTACAAGATTTATATATCTTCAAGTGTTTCAGAGTGTCCTTGTAGAAAAGAAACCATTTCTATTGGAAAATGAAATTATTATAATATAAATGAATAGAAATATTATACATTAATCTGATCCCCCTGATTAACTTTGTGTCTTGTCAATCAGAATAACTAACATTCTATCCCTCTGTTTGACTAAGTATTTTTTTCAATCAGACTATCAAAATTTATAACGATAAGAAAAACAATAAGACATATCTATTAGACTAAGAAAATTTCGATCATTGGATTAAAAAACATTATAGTCCCCTATATTGTCCAAAGTGCCTAATTAGTGTAATTAGAATAATTTATATCAGAAAATATTTATTAGAGGGTTTTAATTGTTCTATTAAAATTTTATGGTATAGAATTGTTTTAATTAGAATTCAATTGAATAAAATTTGGTTTTGTTGTAACCAATAATGATAATCTGAAAAATAAGATCATTGGGAGATGAATATAAATAAGAGTGAATTCACAGAGCTGAAATATGATACATCTATAACTCAATATGTCTGGGATTGTTCACATCCTAAACATCTCGTTCTTATTCTATGTTAATTTTTTGTTATTTATCATTCTATGGAATCCATTTGAGGATTTTAAAATCCTTTGGAAATTTTGGTTTTGTGTTCTCTTATTTTGATAGAGGATTTGAATATGGGAATTTAAGGATAATAATAGAAGTCATTTTGATCTAGTGGGTCAAGGTATTTTTAGGAAAATAATGTAGAGTTATTACTATAATTATATCGTGGTCTTTATTGGTGTTGAAAGATAGAGCTTTATAGTTAGTTTGAAAATTATTTATATCTTATGTTATGATTTATGACTTCGTTAACACATAATTATAGAGTTTAATAAAATTTATAAATATTATAAGCCATTTTATATTTCAATAATCTTAAATTTTATATGTTTCAATATGATTTATATTCTGATGTAAAATATAAATAGAATTTTTTTCTTAATAATAATTCTAATATATATTTTATCATGAAATCTGTGATTTATATTAATAACAATAGTTTATTGGAAAACTATTTATTCTAATACATATACTGTTATCATTAAGTAATTTATGTGTTTAATATTTTTAACAAAAATATTTATTGGTATTTTTTGTTAGTTTAAATTTTAAACTACAATTCACCCTCTCTTGTATCCATCGTAAACAATTATATTTTAATAGATTATATTAAAATAGAAAACAATAGTTAGAATAAAATAATTAATATAAATTAATACTACAAGATCAATTTTTTAATAGAGAATAGTAAAAACTTTAATATTTTATTTCCAAGATTAATGTTAAAACAAGTTAACTATTTGTTTAGATAGATAGATAATGAATGGATTTCCAAATACACCCATAGAACAAATATTTTCTGAATATTTTTTTACAATATATTATCCTACAGAAAAATCATTATATATTTATATCCACATTCCCATAAAATTTACATTATATCATTAAAATATTTTAATAGATTCTTTTTATGTTGCTCCTCTCACATATACATGAGATATTTTTCACTTCCTTTTCTCACAACATTCGGTCCTTCTATATTTTAAAACTACAGATCAAAAATATTTTAGTATTCATTCACTTCATCATATATTCACCATGAAAAATAAATTTATAGTTATGGTGTAAGATAAAGGAACTCTCTCAACGAAGATGTATAAAAAATATCCGAACTCTATCGATTTTATTTCTTACAAAACACTATCTAAGACTGTATTATCAATAAAAAATTGTGAATGAATTATAAAATATATAATTATATTTTATTATAATTATGTCACAACCGTTTATGACATATTCTTTTCCAAATGGGAGTTAAAAATACCGATCGTGTGTACATGTACAATCCACCTACATATAGAGATATGATTTATTTTACATCCCCATATTTGATTGTCAGCTATTATGATAGATTAAATATTTATATTTTATATTTTTTTAATTATATTTTTTGGAAATGTGAGCTAATATTTTCATTTTTTTTAATCCATCTATCAATAAAGGGAAACATCACTCATTTTTATGTGCGTAAAATCATCTCTATATTATGATATAAATATTTTATCATCACCAGTTTGCATAAATAGTTATTAATATGTATATAATTAATAAATATTATATTTAAATAATTATTTAAATTCTATATACTAAGTAACCTTGATCAATATCATAAAACTATAACCATTTAATCCCAACATTCCAGAAAAAATGTAGTTTGACATCTAAAATAATGATGATAATGAATGGTTATCAACAAATCAGTGATAAGATGACATATGTAAACCATAAATGGTATTATGGGTATAAAAATGGATATTTTATATAATTAAAATAAATAAAAATTTATTACACTTGAGGATGGGTTTTTAATAATGAAACAAAAACACGAGTTTAGGTTTATTATTTATAATCTCACATTTACAAGGATTGTTTATGCTTAAATTTTTAACAAAGATATTTTTAGATCAATCTATCAGAAATATTATTTAATTTATTCTTCTATATATATTTCTATATATTAAATGTTTCCTTTAATATTCATCACATTAAATATTCATGATATCTATATAATGTTTTTAAATAAAACCGATGTTGTTTTTCTCTTTGTTTAGAAATATTTTTTTCCTTGTTCATACTTACCATAAAATGATTTCATGATTTTTTATATTTTCAAGGTATTATTAAATGTAATTTTTTACTATTATATTATTCCCAAATATTAAAAGTATTGTTCTAATAATTTTCCTTGTTTATTTTCATGTAAAATGTTTCCCTTAATATTTTGAAATATTTTATATTTTAAATAAGTGATTTCGAAATGAAATGGTATTTTTCATAAGAAATGATCTAGTAATATTTTATACCTATTTTATTATAGAGAAAAAAACATTGATTATTATTAATATATACATTTTATATAATAAAATTTTACCATATTAATTCTTTATTAGGGTGATTTTTGGTTATGGTAATGGAATGTTTACAAAACTCTTATCCTTTCCATAGGTTATGATATGATGGTATGATCAATTTTTTATCATATTTTGGAACACATTTGTATTATGTACATTATTTTATTTGTGGATCAAAATTAATATATTCCCATAATTAATGTTTTAATTAAGGATGTCTCATTAGATTATATGGACTAGAATGGGGAGTGGTCCCTATTATGTAAGGGGAATTATTTAATTAAATAATCTTGGGAGTGATCCATCATTAATGAAATGATGGAATGTAGAGTGCACCCAAACCAAAATGATATTATTGGTTGAGATCCATGGTTAAGCAAAGTATTTTCTATTCTAATGTTTATATTAAAAATATATTACGTATTCATATATAATTTTCTCATGGATTCCGATTGTTATTGATGATTCTATAGTCTTATAATTGAAATATTTTTTTTGATGAATCATTACACTAAGATTCATGATAAAATATTTTTTGTTTGATTATGTATAGTTCCGGAGGTATAATTTTATGGGATGATATCCATCATAAATATCTTTCTTCTTTTGGTAGGATGGCTGAAACATATGCTACATATACCTTAGGATCAACCAATCACACCATTCCATCATCGATCATATTTTACAATAGATATTTGTTGATGAAAAATTATTGGATCATGTGGCCCCCCATATAATGTTATGTATAGTAATTTGGGTTATTTTACTTCTAGAATTTATAATAATTCATAAAAGAAATCATTGTGAGCAGGTTATTCTCAATGGATGAGACGAAGTACCTTTGTACCTGATCATTATGTATTGAATAAATTGTATTATTCCATCTTACAAGGTCATGTCACCTTAATATTTTAATTTTGAGGGTAACAACCATTTTTCTACATTACCTATATTTTATAGTAATGCTTCTATTTATTGATATTCCCTTTCCTTTCCTCTATTAATTACATTCTATGTATATTATGAAAAATGGTCAAGCTCTATAAAACATCAAGATCTCTTTAAGGGTTGCAGTGTATTTTAAAACTCAACCAGTAGGATTTCAACAAATATCATTGATAACATTTCATGGGGATATAGAGTATCCCAGGATTAATTTTATAATTAATTTCCTGATCTACTAAATAATGTTTTTTCTTACATCTAGATTGGTCACATATTATTATTTTCTTCTGAGTATGGCCTAATTGAAAGTAGAATTACTAACATAGATCATAAAAACTTCAAATAAATGTTGTTGTGAAGTTATTATATGAAGATGATGAAGGTCTATATAGGGTATAAACAAACCATATGATGTTGAAATCCTCTTATTGTTTTAGAACACCTAAAATTTGGTTAAAATGGGAAGAGAAACGGCAGAGGTGACACTAATGATTTCTCATTCTATTGAATTACTTGATTCGTGGGTACCCAATGTTCGGTGGGGAGGAGTTGAATCCACCCACTCATGATAAATCATCTAATATATCTTTACTCATGTGAATTGTTAATTAAGAAAATACATCATGTAAAAAAGTGGATATAATAATCCATGCAATTCATGCTTCAAATTTATCATCAGATGACTTTGTGAAAGTGGCAGCTAAGATCTTCATAGTAGGAGGAACACTTGGAAATGAACCTTCACTATTGTAAAATGGGATAGTTGAAGTGATATCAATTAAACAAGGTGGATCAATTATGCATTTTTTGAATAAGTTGTTTCTTCCAATTAATGATGATTAATTGAAGGTGGCATAGAGGTTTTAACTAGTTTTCTATAATTAGTTAGATTGATTACCTCAATCAAATGAGAAATGATTTTTTTAGGTTAAACAAATCTATCTTAAATCTGAGTAATCCTCTCTTTTTCTGAGAAGGATTCATTCTAGTAATGAGGTGAATGTGGCCATGACTATCTCCGTCATGATAATACGATAATATTAATCACATGTTCTTCCAGTTGAGATAACATTTACTAATAAATGAAATTTGTTATATTGTAAACTCTGAATTAAAGGAGACATATTTATATTCATGGTGAGTTCCTACTAACTTGGTGATATCAGAGATGAGTCATGGGATAAAATGAAAAAATTACCGCCACCCCTATGGGTTATGATTCTCACTGAAATTCTATAGTGTCCATGGATAACTATGACGATTCATTAAAATTTTGGATATTTTTGGTATGGGATTAGGTTTTTAAAAAATATCAAGCTACATTGATTATCATTTGAGATATTGGTATTAGAATAGACATGTATATTTTATAGAATCATACTACATGAACACCCCTAGTTTATTCTACATTGGAACCCATGGTTCATATAAATTGGATATACTAGGATTCACTATAGCTCTGTTCATTATCAGGATCGTACATGAGTTAGTTTTATATGGTGGATAAGGGTCCTATTATTTATATCCGAGATGGTTTCATAAGGCATGGTAGATGTCCTGTTCTACCTCTCTTTAACAAGGAATCATTTATTTATATGGTGAAGTGAAATTCACATGATACTGTTGGATGTAATGACATGGGACAACATTATCTTAATTTTTGGTGTGGTTTGATCAACTTCATGCATTATTAGGATGATTTCAAACATGGGATGGAACCATTAATATGGTAAACCAAGACATGAACATTATCCAACTAGAGATAGTGGAACTATATTGGAGATATCTTGCATCATATATATATAATACATGTAATCTAGTTGTGTGCTACAACATGAGTTGTACTATGTGTGAAAACATTTTTAATATTCTTGTAATTCAACAACACATTTGATTATTCCATTGGGACTATAAATAAAATTTAGTGCCCTAGAAAGAAAGAAAAACAAGTAAACTGTCCAAGAAGCATCCTATATAATATTGTGTGTATGATCAATCATATTCATAATTATATTATAAAGAATTTTTCAATTTCATTCTACGAATATTTTGGAAGAGTTGAATTCATATTTTTTTATCACAATTTTGAGGGATTTCAAATCTACAAAATTTATCAATCAACGGGTACATTATCTCCGATGTTAGGTTTTCCCTATAATTTAACCAAAAACGTCACGGTAAATAGAATATTTGAGAGGATGGGGGATGTGATCACCACAATGTTTAAATAGTGTTATTTCCTACTATGGGACACTCTAATAGGTTTAAGAAATATCGGTTAATCATTACAAATTATCAGAATAGTTCTAGTTTCCCTATTTCCAATTATCTTATCAAAACTATCTATTTATCAACAAAAATATTTGTATTATATTCTCTCCATAAATATTTTATTAGTGCTTAGTGAATTGGTTTATATCCAAAATTGGGATATGTAATGCCCTGTGTTTTCATGAAAACTTATTTTGTCAAAATTAAATATCATTCATTTATTTCAATTCATTTTACATTGATATAATATTATTTTATATGATACACCAAGAAAATATGGCACTATACACAACATCATTTTAGATTGTGTAACATGAAACACAGATTTTCTACAAAACAACTACTTATTATTATAACTACATAATTATAAATTGTAAAACATATCCATTATAAAATATAATATGAATATTACCCACTTATTATTAAATATTATTTATAACATTTTCACATTAATATAACATATTGATAATGAGATATATAATTTTTGATAAAGTCGATGTGTTTTGAGAAATACTATTTTCTCAGAAGAAGTAATTTTTATTTACTTATATGAACATTAATAAAAATAATTTTACACACATTTTGAAATTTTTTTCTAATATAATCATAATTTTTTTAATTCTAATTTTAAAAATTAGTATTAGATTGATTTTTTGGATTTTTATGAAATATTTTCATTATTTGATGAATAGTGCAAAAAATTGAATTTTAATTGAAAACATATTTTATGTTTAATTTATTTATATAGTAAAATTATATTTTAATTTAATTTTAAGAAATTATTTGAAAATTTATACATCTATTAATCCAATTTAGGTGATTATGTCCAATTTCATATTTAAATTGTATATTAAAAAATTTCAATCTTTTAATCTTTTTCACTATAAAAAACATTTCGTCTCATCCCATATGTGGGGTAATTTTAAATTTATTTTTTCTAATTATGTTATTAGAATTTTTAAAATATGATTTCATATTATTAATTATTTTAAATTAGATTATATAATATATTCAAAATAATTTTTTACCAATTTTATTACTAAATTTAATTAAAATTAATCACAATGATTAATGTAAAAAACTAGTTTACTTAGTAGTTAATCATTAGTTTAAGATGCTAAATATCTAAGACACATGTCCAGTATCTATTTGATTGAAATTTCTTACCATTTACCACTTTTTATAAAAAAATTGAAATTATTTCAAGCACAAGATTGAAGTGAGACTTCGAAATAGTGTTTGGCTTTTTATATTTAAAAAATTACCCTCCTCCATAATAAAAATGAAACTCACCACTCACATCTACACACTTCTCAAGCAATTTGGATTAGCCTAAACAATTCCAAATATCATCCCTAATTTCAACATTTACTTTTATTGTCCTCAATTTTGGAATAAATCCAACAAAGTAACCCATTGTATTCCATCTAATAGGAGTTACCCAAAGAAGATGTAACATTATTCAACATGAAGTTTTATTTTATATATTTATCCACCCCATTTATTATTTTTAATACATGATTTGGAAATTAAATAGTATCATATATATGCATATTTTTTTATTTTATTTTTATGACCTTCAATCATAAACACTACCATCAAATGGGATACACAATCATCATTCATGTGTATGGGGGAATTCATCCTCTAAAACCGATGTCGTACATTCTTCAATTTCCACCTTCCAGTGATGGGAATTATGATTGAAGAAATATTTTCATAATATATATATATATGATATTTATGATATATTTTTTTTCATTTTTATATAACACAAAATTTCATTCTTAATTTTTTTTGGAAAAATGATAACTTCGTCTCTTGCTAGGTGGACAACATCCTCTTAAAAGATATGTCATTCATTAACACATTACATAGTATGTATTAAGGATGATTTCAGTGAAATTATATGATATATATAACCCAATAACCTTACTATAATGATATTTTATATATAAACACCTATATTTCATTTACATTATTTCTTTTAAAATGATATGAAAATGAAAACAATGTTTAGGCTTTCATATAGCCTCTTATCACACTGGATGTTGTATTTAATTTTTTATATATAATTATTTTGTTATTATAAATACATGTATACTGAATATATATGATATTTAAATAATTTTATCAATTTTATATGATTAAATCATGATATAATTATGATGCAAAAAATTTAACAAATCATAACACTTGTGAATAACAAAGAGGTAATTACCCAAAACGTATCTTTAACATAGAAGTGTTAATAAATGACTAAAAAAGTTCTTAATAAAATAATATGTGGTATGATATATTTGAATATGGTTGTGTAATATATTTATAAAAAAATATCCTAATGATTGTTTTAATGAGTTTTACGAGTTTCAAGACATAAGGTAAGGGAATTTCTAGTCTGACCATTATTTTTGCAAGACTTATTTCATATTCACCACTCGTTTATTTTTTGTTTTGGTTTTTAAACTTCTCATAAATTTTTTCTTTGATTATTAAAAATAAATTTGTGGATATTTTTAATATATATTTTATGATCTATATTTCATGTGGGTTTTCAGTTCAAAATTTACCAAATCTGTAATATAATTTTGCCTCAATTTTCATTCACTAAGATAGTTGTTTTCAACCTATATTATATTTAGAGGTGTATATAATTCCATTTGGAATTTAATATAATGATACTAATTCATTTAATTTTTGTGTACTATTCTTGTAATTTATTCTTTTATGGTCAATTTTAATCAATTTTACGTGCACATAGATTATTTCTATAATCTCATCATTGAAAGGGATAGTTTTTTTATTTTACTTTTCTTAATGAAGTGTTCAGATAAATATCTCATGAATTATAATAGATTATACTCTCTGTTCATTATTCATGGAATCCTAATGAAATGTTTCCATTTTTCCTCTCTTTAGTATTTTTAATTGTTTAGAAAGTGTTTTTAAGAAAGTTCTACTACATTTCTCTCTTTGGTCAGAAATCAGTCTTCTTCTAAAACCATGTTTTATAAGAATGTTTTCAAAAAAATTATAAAATGATATTTTTACATTATTTTCATTTAAAAACGATTTCAATTATTTTATAATAAATTTTTATAACTTTTATATTCCATTTTCAAGGAAAATTAATTTCAAAAAGTTTTAAGAATTAAGAAAAATTCAAAGATAAAATTATATTTTTGACAAAAAATGTATTCAAAAGATATTTCAAAATCATTTCCCATATAATATGACATCTATTGTTGATACATATTTCTTCTTGGATTTATTATTCATCTTTAATTATCTCATTTATTCTTTGATGGGTTATTCTTTTGATTAAATGTAGTTTATAAAACCTATTTCTCCTCCATGGGTTTT
Organism: Viscum album; assembly: GCA_963277665.1. NCBI lineage: Eukaryota > Viridiplantae > Streptophyta > Magnoliopsida > Santalales > Viscaceae > Viscum > Viscum album. The sequence goes on from OY728152.1 coordinate 1,796,630,026, forward strand.
TCAAAGATAGACACTTATGAAATCCAATTTTTTTCAAGAGTTATTATATGATGAAATAATTATAAAACTAATCTACTTTACACCGGTTATGATATAATGACATGTTTATGTTACCGATACTAATACATGGGTTATGATATGATGGATTTTATATTATCTTGTGGAGTAGATATGTAAGATTTCTTTATGAGAGAGGTGGGAAATATATATCCATTAAATGTATTGGGTAAATATTTATTTTTAAATAGATAAAAATAGAAAGGGTTAGGAGTGAACTCAGTTTAGCAAAGAAATTTATCAGATAATATGGTATTTGGAGTGAACCTTGTCTACTAAGATGGTCATGGGAGTAAACCATGACTATTAAAATTGTTTGGTATTTATTCATGCCTACTATGAAAATCATTTACTATGCATACGTTTCTTTCAAAATTATATGTCTTATAATTATATTATGATTTCATATATTATCCTCTTGATTTTATTTATGATTTCTGTCCTATGAACATCCAATATTTATTCCATAACTCTATATTACAGTCTTTCATTTGTAAGGTGTGATATTATAATTTTATTATCATATTCGTATACCATTGTGCTCTTTATTATTCTTAAATATATGCCTTGTTAACCCTTACAGATCATATGAGCTCACCCATTTTTTTGATTCCCTTCCATATGCTATAAATATAGGTTTTATGTCTATAAAATGGGTTCCTGTGATGCATAAACTAGTGGGACATAATGTATTTCAGTAATTTACCAATGTTTATGTTTTCATATTTTTAAAGCCACTAAACCAATATGTTATTTGGAGCTATGTTTTTTAAATGAACTAATGATCAGAAAAATTGATTCAATGTATATGTATGATAAGCGATGGTTAGTATAGTTGGTATCACAAATAATATTAGTTAACCTTGAAACCCTATGATGATAAAACATTATTGTGAACACTAAGAAAATTTATAAGGATAATTATAATGTTGAATGAATGTATAGTAAAATGATTTTTTATTTTGGTAATGGATAGAGTGAGTGGATCCCTGGAAATACATCACTGTATAGATACTAAAGGCAGATGTGTATTTGGCACAAATGTACTAGGGGTAATGACCTTGGAAACACCATATTGAGTTGGACATTATTGGTAACTGGTTCCCAACAACAGGCTTGCTAAACACATGGTTTGAAACTCAAAAGGGTTATAGTTTTGGAATTCACAAAGTTATTATCAACCAACATGAATTATTTTAAATGATGTTGGATACGAATAACTTAGGATTAAAATAAGGTTCAATATTTTAATAATGGTGTCATAACATATAGTACATATAAGTAATTCAATGATTATGCGGCTTTCAGAAGGGATAATTATTTCTTTATTGATTCTTTTTTATTTTAGTCAGTGAATGAAACCCAATGGAACCATAATAATTCTATGTATGATGTGAAATGTAATTATTATTAACCCGAGAATATGAATGCTATGGGATATTGAATGAAAATAATAATTTCTATGATCCAACAAATATATCAATATATGAATCATTATAGTATTCCAAATGATCAATGTAGTGATAAAAATTTTGTTTAGTCATTCATGATCCAATTTCCACATTATTTCTGTTGGACTTATAATACAGCAGTTTCTTTACAATTGATCAACCCCACTAAAAATCGTTTTTATATTTTCTAATTATCATATAATGAGAAATTAAATCTGGTTATTTATCATTAATAGGGTGACATTGATCAGTGGTAGACAATAATCAACTATATGACGTATCATGATGAAATTAAATCCATGGATTTTTATGGGATCAATAACATTTTTGGATAAGTATGTTTTTCATATTCTTCATAAAAATATGTATAAATAGTTCCTTCTATTAATTAAAAGAGAGGATGAATATTTTGGTACCTACAAGGATAGTCCTACATGAAATGTGAGGTATTAGTAACGTCTCGGGCCCGGGTGCCACTCAACGGGTGCCCCGAACCCGGTTGGTCACATGACCTCAAGTGCATTTCCCCAAATGCCAGAGGATGCCGACTAGCAGCGAGGGCCGAGGTCTGATATTGGGGAAACTATGCCATCATTTGTCAAAGTGTAGCGTAGTGGAAAAGATAAATAGCATACAACAAGTGGAAGCCGTAAAAAAAAAATATATAACTTAAATGGTTAACTGATGTAAAAGGAAACCAACAGTCATATATCTATAAAGATGAAGCATGTCACTATTCTATAAAAACATCCAAAACATGTTACACTGCAATATAATATAACTAAAGTAAAAGTACAGAAAAGGAAAAAAGAATAGCCAGTGGCATCGCAAGCCTTAGCTCAGTCCCATGCTCTCCTACTCCTCAGCAACAATCAAGTACCTGAATAGGGACTATTTCTCTTTTTGACACCTTCTGCAATATAATCTGTTTGGGCCGAAGACATGACCCAAACCTGGTGTGAGAAATAAATCCCAGTAGGCACCCACCAAAGGCTCGTGTCCAACTGTCAGTGTAAATGAGCAACAGTAGTGTGCAGTAATAAAAATTCAATAAACTAAGCAGTACTCAAAAGTAACTAACTTTACCAGTTATATTTCCATTCTAATATTCTTTTCACCATTCAATTTAATGGCATTCAGTGCTCATAAGAACCAAGACCTCAGGCCAATCAGTACTTCTCCCTCATGCTAATATAATAAAACCACGACCTTAGGCTTTCCCTCAAGCTATCGAATATTTCCCTCGGGCATATGAATTGTCACCCTCAGGCACACAAATAACTTCCCTCAAGAATAAGAGTGTTTCCCCTAGGAGAAATAGAACATTTCCCTCAGGCTATACAGTACCTTTCCCTCCGGCCAAACAAACAATGCCCTTAGGATAAATGGAACACCACCCACAGGCACGAGTATTTGGGTCGGGCCCATGTAAAAAAAATCAATTTATATATTATTCCTCTCAAGGAAAAAGTAATGCACAAAATTAAATATGGAATACACTCGGGTATCCTGGCCAAACGGATAAACAAAGGAACGCAACCCCATGGTGGTCCTAGATCCATGCAGTGATCCCAAACAGTATTTTATTATCACATTTTACTACCTATACAATTATAGGTATTTAGAACAGCCAAGGCCTCAGCCTCACGACACCCCAACATGGGTTCGTAACTCAACAATACACAAAAATGCACATCAGTTAGAATTTAAACACCAAGACACCTACCTCAATCTCCCCTGATTAATATACATGAAAAATTCTTCTCAGATCATCCACAAACAAAGTAGATCTGAGATGAAAGAAATCCCATTCAAATGATAATAACATTCCCTCGGGAAAGAATTGTGAATAATGGATTAAGGAGAAGGATGGGATTACCCTTATGGTTCCAACAACATCGACTGAGGCGGAATTGGATTCCCAGTGCTCGATCGAGTGATCACCGAAGGTCTAGCCGTCTCTCCCAAGCCCTCCTATGGTTCAATGCCAATTCTATGAATAGGGGAGGTTACTTCCAATTTTAAGAGAAGAAAACAAACTACACAGCATGTACTATTGACTACACAACATATACGTTTCTCATTTAACTGTTTCTCTGATGGCTACTTTTCCCACCACCACACAATTCATCTGTCGACATGGTTACATGGCGTGTATTCTTGTTTACATGGCGTGTATTGTTGCTCATCTAGCGGCTTCTTGCACTGCCTTACTATTCACCTTTTGAATGACTACACAGTGTGTAAATAATCACTACAAAAATTGTAGTTGGTATTTACACCTTTCATCACCAGCATGGCTACACACCCTGTGTACATTCCCACACGGCCCAAAGTACATGGCGTGTGGAAAAGTACACGGCGTGTACCCACAAAATTTAGGATTTTCTCACATTTTCCTTATTTTATCAAAAACACTTAAGGAAAAGAGAAAAGATGAAACCCATAACTTAAGAATAAGAACCGTTTTCTTACAAAATTCCCCCCTTAAAGATATTTGTCCCCGAATCTCCCTTCCAAGTATGATGAAGATAATTCTATGAACAACTCAGGACACTGAGCACATACATAGGTTTCCCTCTCCTATGTTTCATCATGCACTTAGCCATACTGTCATAGCACCCGTACGAGTGGAACTGACCGGCCATAGAGAACCTTCGAGATCCTTTTAACAATACGAATCAGATGCTCTTCAAATGGTGCATCTGCCTGAAGCTCAAACTCCTCTGGATGAATAACGTGAGAGGGTTATGAATGATAGCGGTGTAATGGAGATACATGGAAGACGTCGTGCATGGATTAGTACCTCTACGGTAACTGCAACTGGTAGGCAACCGGCCTGACTATCTACAGAATCTCAAATGTCCCTACATACCTCGGTGAGTTTTTACCCTATCTCATGATTAACATGTGTCCCGGACTCAGTGAAACACACAAGAAAACCCGATCCCTGACCACAAACTCCAAGGGTCATTTACGATGATCAACATAAGATTTCTGACGAGACTGTGCGGTAGCCATATGCTTCTGAATCAACTGGACCTGCTCAGAAGTCTCCTATATGACACATGGTCCCAGTAAAGCTGCCTCACCTGCCTCTATCTAGAACATGGGTGATCGGTGTGGCCTTCCATATAAAGCCTCGTAAGGTTCCATATCAATAGTTTCCTGAAAACTGTTATTATAGGAAAACATGACCATGGGTATATGTTTCTCGAAAGATACCCGAAAATCTAGGATGCATGCACACATCATGTCCTCCAACACCTGTATCATACGCACTGACTGACCATCAGTCTGACGGTGGTACGCTATGCTCAGATGCACCTGTGTACCCAGTTCCTTCTGAAAAGTCTTCCAGAAACAAGTAATAAAATGGGCATCCCTATCTGAAATGATAGAAAGAGGGACCCATGAAGATGTATGACCTCTAGGATATAAAACTTCCCGAGTTTGTCAACTCCAAATGTCTCCTTGATCGTTAAAAAGTGAGCAACCTTTGTGAGTCTGTCCACAACAACCAACACAGCATCATTGCCTCGAGGTGGCCTCGTCAACAGAGTCAAGAAGTCCATCATGACATCATCCAATTTCCACTCCGGAATGGGTAACTTCTGTAATAGTCTAGATAGTCTCTAATGATCTGCCTCCACCTACTAACATGTGGAACATCTCATAAAATAACTAGCTACATCTCTCTTCATACTGACCACCAATACTAACGTCTCAAGTCAAGGTACATTTTTCTAACTCCGGGATGAACTTCCCAAACTAAATATTATACTCTTGCATAAACTCCTCACATATATCCCATGGAACCCACACTCATCCATGGAAACTCAGTATATTATCATCGCCTACAGTCTAACCAGTAGGAGGGTCCTCACTAGCCACTGACTCCTGTAAGACTAGGCCTTCTGAATCCGATAGTTGTCTCATCTTCACTCTATCCAGGAGGGTAGATGTCATAGCTATGGAAGAAATATAGGTCTTCCCCTGACTGTCATGCACTTCCAAATGCATCTTAGAGAACAGGGCCATAAGCTTCCATTCACCACTGACCTCTTGCACTACCTGTATTTGAGTCCTCATACTCAGTGCATTAGCTACTGCATTACCTATACCTAGTGTATAGGAATTCTAAAAATCGAAGAACTGTAGGTATTCGACCCACCTTCACTTCCTCAGATTCATGTCACGCTGAGTAAAAATATACTTGAGACTTTTGTGGTTGGTGAAACCCACAAAACACTCACCCAAGAGATAATGTTTCAAACAGCGTAACGCATAAAAAACTGCAGCCAACTCCAGATCATGTGTTGGGTAATTCCTCTCATGTGGCCTCAACTGTCGAGACACGTACACAAAAACTCTATCTCCCTGCATCAACACTTCTCCCAGCCCAATAACTGATGCATCATAGTAAACTGTATAGCTCTTCCCTTGATTTGGGAGTATCAGGATTGGTGTTGACTTCAACCTTCCTTTTATGTCCTGAAAGGCTATCTCACGAGCTTCTATCCAAATGAACTTCACACCCTACTAAGTCAAACCATTCAATGGTGCTGCTAAGTGGGAGAAGTCTTGTATGAAGCGTCTTTAGTAACTAGCCATCCCTAAGAAACTTCGTATCCCAAACATGTTCATAGGCTTCTCCCAAAAAAAATAATGCTCTCACCTTCTCTGGGTCTACTGCAACTTTTTCCTCCGAGATGATGTGACCCCGGAAGTGTATCTAGTCCATCCAAAAGTAGCACATTGAGAGCATAGCATATATCTTATGATCTCTCAGTGTACTTATTATGATCTCAAGATGGGTGGCATGGCCATGTTGAGTGTGATAGTACACAAAGATATCTTCCAAAAAGACTACCACAAAAGAATCTAGATAAGGATGGAACACACGATTCATCAGATCCATGAAGACGGCTGGTGCGTTCGTGAGTCCGAACGGCAACACCACGTACACATATAGACCATACCTACTCCAGAAGGTTGTGAGAGGTAAATCTGATGCTCTCACGTGCAACTAATGATATCCTGGTCTCAGGTCAATCTTCAGGAACAATCTTGAATCTCAAAGTTGATAAAAAAACATCATCAATCCTTGGTAAGGGATATCGGCTCTTAACTGTCAGTTGGTTCCACTTTGGATAATCCACACAGAGTCTGAGGGTATCATCCACCTTCTTCACAAAAAGGACCGAAGAACACCAAGGAGAAGTACTGGGTCGGAGGAAACCATTTTCTTATAACTCCTCTAACTGCCTCTTGAGATCTTTTAACTCAGGTGTAACCATCCTATAAGGAGGAATTGACACCAGTGCCACTCCTGGAACATGCTCAATAGAGAAATCCACATCACGCTCTAGAGGTAGACCTGAAAAGTCATCTAGGATTACATCCCTTAAACGATCAACCACTGGAGTGAAATTCTTCTGAAAAGTCCCCTGGTCATCCAAATGTAAATTCATAATCTGGGTTTTGACTCCACCTCACCCATGAAGCTCTGGTCTAGCTCGACTCGCCTGAACATCCCACTCACCCTTGTATAGAAACTCTCCACCCTCTAGTGATGTGGAACGCACCCTACAATGATAGCAGTCTACGAAGGCTTGAAAGGGAACAAACCAGTCCATCCCATGAATGACATCATAGCTCATAATCTCCATGATGTAGAGGTCCCATAGAAAACGACACCCACCAACCTCAAGGGGGAACTCCTTCCACTGACACACACATGGCGTTCTAGTTCACAATGGAGTGTCTAGCATCATGACATCGGAAGAAAAAGAAACACAGAGCCCAAGGCTCTCCACAACAGGAACAAATACAATGTTATGTCTAGAACATGTATACAAAAGTACTGAAGATAAGATAGAACTTAATAGAATAGTACCTATGATAGTAGAAGGTCCAGGATCCTACTCCTGTTGGGTCTGTTGCACTGTATATGCATGCCCAGTGCCATGACCCTGTGACACAGCCTGGACACCCTGAGTTGTCCCATCCAACTTACTCTGAGATCCTGGTGTCTGGCTACCATGGCCATGACCACCATCTCTGCCTGCATGCCCTGACATATTCTAGTTTCCCGAATGATAAGAAGCAGCTGGTCATGCTCCAACATGTGGAGTCTACACAGAACCCCTCTCACTAGAAAGTAATGGAAACTCCCTACAAAAGCACTATAGATGACCCATATTGCCGCAAGATCGGCACTCCACTGGGTCTCATAGACACTGAGGTATCTTGTGCCACTCTCTACCACACTGGTAACAAATGACAAGTCCACCTGAAGTACTTTTCTTTCAAGTACTTCCACCATGAGAGAAACTCATTTTCCGCTTCCTTTTCCCGGTTCATATACTACCAAAAAATGGTGTTGAACCACCCTGGCCCAAACTGCTATCATCCCGCAGATTTCGCTTAGTAATCAGTGCTTGGTTAACAATAGCATGTTCAGTAGGAAACCTGAATACATTCACCAGTGCTCAGATGTCATATCGAAGACCATTCTCAAAGCGTATAGCCCTCAACGTCTCATCATCCACCAGAACAAGTGAGAAACGTGGAAGCTTGGTGAAATGAGAAGAATAATCCATCACCGACATAGATCCTTACTACATATTCATGAACACTCGAGCTCTATCTTCTCTCAGCGTCTTTGGGAAGAAGAATTCATAGAAGGCTGTCTAAAAATCCTCTCACGCCATGTAATTGTGATGCTCTGTCTGAGTAGTAACATCCCAACACCTCTTGGAGGAATCAAGAAGAATGTATTTCGCAAGCTTGACCCTCTTCCCTTGAGGTGACTCAAGATGCCCTATGATAGTCTGCATCGACCCAAACCAAAACTCCGCAGCCTGTGATCCACCATCCCCTGTAAACATAGGCGGATGCTGCTGCTGGAAGATACGAGTCAGCTATTCCATATAAGTGGTAGCTGGTGGTGCTCTCTGGAAGGTATGCATAAACCACATGAAGCCTTTACGGAACTGTGCATCCAGGCTTGTGTCCGGTATAACAGCTGGCTTCACATCTGGCTCTGCTGGAGGATCCACTGGTAGCCCATGGCCTATCATATCTGAAGTATAATCATTGCCGCTCTCTTGGAAAACAACTCGTAATCATCTTGGTGGCATGACTCTACAAGGTCAAATGCACACCTTAGATTAACGATTATAAATTACTGAAAAATGGGGGGACCAAAAATGGAACAGGAGGAAGAAGGTATTTCATGATTTTCAAAACAATATTACATAGTACGTATATTAACTACACGGCATGTACCTGACTTTTCTTCCCCTGCCCAGGTCCTACTACATTGATAAGACACACGACCCTCTTCTAAACAAGACCACAAAACGTTTATGTCATCTACATGGCATGTATGGTTTAATTTTCCAACTGCCTGTGTCGTTCGTGACACGTCTGACTACTCGGCTAAAACTACACGGTGTCTTACACCCACACACGGCGTGTACACCACCCTGTTTTCCCAGTCACATGGCTATGTCCATGTGGTATCCCACCGGTATGGACTACATGGAATGTCCCTCAAGTACACGGCATGTTCAAGAAGAGGTAACACCGACCCATGTTTGTTAGTTACATGGCAGGGTCCCCAAGCCAGAATACACGGCGTTTTCCATAGTGTACATGTCGTGTATGTCTTAAGATCTCCTCCATCCGTGTTGATAGATACATGGGAAGACTCCAGGTTAACACTACACGATGTGTATATCCGGTACACTGTGTGTTTTCCCCAAGAATTTCCCTTCCCCATGTCCTCACCCACACGGTATATGACGCAGGAAGAGACTACACAGCGTGTACTGAGGGTACACGGCGAGTACTCAAAAAGTTTTCTTTTCTTCCCGAATAGAAGAACACACATCATGTGTCCGAGGAACTACACGACATGTATCCAGGGTTTTCCGGACAGTAAGCCTCTAAAACTACTCTGGGACACAGTAAATACTAAAAAACAACACCTATGTGCCAAATTCTGATCCGTGAGGGCCCATACTCCCCGTGAATAAATTTTTGGATTCTTATACATGTTATACACAAGTAAACAGGTCAATGATCCACCAAATTCCTTTCATTGAGGGTCCATACCCCCCGAAAACCAAATTTTGGTGTCCATCCTATCAACAGGATCACATAAAAATACCCTGTCACATAGCAGGTTTTTATCAAAGCAGTTATCACAACAACATGGTTTTCTAGAATGTCAACTATCACAACAACATAAAATTTCTAATGCGCCTACATGGCGTGGAACTATGCATGGCATGTGATTTATAGCATGTGCCTAAATGATGCATGAGATGGAATACCCTCATCTCTTCAGGTTGAAACTAAATAGAACCCATGGATGACATATAATCAACATAATCACAAGTGCATCACCCAACGGTGAAAATCGAATAAACTGTAAAATTTGACAAATCAGAAAAGTTGCAATAACCGAGGTAGACTATCTTTTCCCTGTACACGGGTTAGCTACTCACGGGAAATTCTTATTACCAAATATTGTATCCATCTTATCCCTGACTAAGGCTCTAAACAATAAGTAAATGAAAAATAAACCGCCTCTGATACCACTTTGAAATGTCCCGGGCCCGGGTGCCACTCAACGGGTTCCCTGAACCCATTTGGTCACATGACCTCAAGTTTATTTCCCCGCATTCCATAGGATGCTGACTAGTAGCAAGGGCTCAGATCATATAGTGGGGAAACTATGCCCTCATTTGTCAAAGTGTAGCGCATCAGAAAAGATAAATAGCATACAAAAAGAGGAAGTCATAAACAATAAATATATAACTGAAATGGATAACTAATGTAAAAGGAAACTAGCAATCATATATCTATAAAAATACAGCATGTCACTATTCTATAAAAATAGCCAAAACATGATACACTGAAATACAATACAACTGAAGTACACATATAAAAAAGAAAAATAGAACAACCAGTGACATAGTAAGCCTAAGCTCGGTCCCATGATCTCCTACTCCTCAGGAATAATCAAGTACCTATATAGGGACTCTTTCCCCTATTGACACCTACAGAAATATAATCTATTTGGGCTGAAGACATGATCCAAAAATGATTGGAGAAATAAATCACTGTAGGTAACCACCAAAGGCCCATGCCCAGCTGTCAGTGTAAATGTGCCACAATAGTGTGTAGTATTAAAAATGAAATAAACTAAGAAGTACTAAAAAGTAACATACTTTACCAGTTATATTTCCATTCTAATATTCCTTACACCATTCAATTTAATAACATTATGTTCTCATCATAACCAAGCCCTCAGTCCAATCAGAGCCTTCCCCTCATGCTAGTATAATAAATCCATGCCCATAGGCTTTCCCTCAGACTATCAAATATTTCCCTCAGGCATAGGAAGTTTCTCCCTCAGGCACATAAATCAATTCCCTCAGGAATAAGAGTGTTGCCCTTAGGAAAAATAGAACATTACCCTCAGGCTAAGCAGTACCTTTCCCCCAGGAAAAAAAAACAATTACCTCAGACTAAATGGAACACTACACTCAGGAGGGGGTAACCGGGCCAAGCCCTATTAAAAACATGAAATTTATATACAATTACACTCAAGGAAAAATTAATGCACAAAAATAAATATGGCATACCCTTGGGTATCCTGGCCAAATGGCTAAACAAAGGAACACACCCCCGGGGTGGTCCTGGATCAAAGAAGAAATCCCAAACAGCTGTTTATTATCACATTTAATTACTTATACAATTCTAGGTATTTAAAACAGCCAAGGCCTCAGCCACTCGACACCCTAACATGGGTTCATAACTCAACGGTACACAAAAACACACAACAGTTGGAATTTAAACACCAAGCCACCTACCTCGATCGCCCCTGATCAATATACATGAACAATGCTTCTGAGATCATCCAAGAACGAAGTAGATCTGAGATGAATTAAATCTTTTTCAAATGGAAATAACATTCCCGCGGGAATGAATTGGCCAGAATGGCTTAAGGAGAAGGAAGCAATTACCCGTACGGTTCCAACGAGATCGACAGAGGTCGAATCAGATTCTAGGTGCTCGATCGAGAGATCTCCAAAGCTCCGGTCATCTCTCCCAAACCCTCCTCTGGTTCTAAGAAAATTATGTGAACAAGGTAGGCTACAACCCATTTTAAGCAAAAAAACAAACAAACTACACGGTGTGTACTATTGGCTGCACGACGTTTACTTTTTTCATTTAACTGTTCCTCTGACGACTACTTTTCTCACCGTCGCATTGTTCATCAGTTGACATTGGTACACGACATGTATTCTTTTTTTCATGGCGTGTACTATCACTCAGTTAGAGGCTAGTTCCACCGCCTTACTATTTTCTTGTCGACTGACTACATGACGTGTAAATAACCACTACACAACATATAGTCGTTTTTCACACCATTCATCACCAGCATGTCTACACACCCTATTTACATTCCCACACGGCCCAAAGTACACAGCGTGTGGAAAAGTACACGGCGTGTACCCACAAAATTTTGGATTTTCTCCCATTTTACTTATTTAATCAAAAACACTTTAGGAAAAGAGAAAAGATGAAACTTGTACCTCAAGAATAAGAACCGGGTTCTTACAGTATTATTCTGGTAATATTAGTCACCCAAAAATATAGTAGATAGTTTATAAAGTTGAATAAAGATTAATTTTAGAACATAATTATGAATAATATACAATAATAGATATGAAGAGATTGTGTTTTTTGCAATCAAGTTTCAAAAGGTAGATTTAATTTTGTACCAAAATCATGGTTCTGACAAGAAAATTAATATAGAGATCAAATTAATGTCTATTAACCAAGGATAGAAGAAAATTATATTTCCTTTATTCTATTTGTGTGTGAATAAGCATGGGTGAATTTTAATCTTGTTGTATATTAAATGTTTTAATTAAGGAAGAGACAGTTATAGAAGAATAGGTAACCAATGTTATAGGAATAATTCAACTGAAAATGTAAAAGGAGAGAATGTTTCCCAAAAAGAACATCCCACACATCAGTTCTTCACGTGCACAGAGAATGAGAATTATGTTAAACAGTACCCAATCCAGAAGGTTAATGATGATGATAGACATCAGTAACCTCTTAAGATGATGTAAAAGTGAAAATCTAATACAAACACAATTTATAATGAGGGGTTTGATAATGAAATGTTGAAATATACACATATTATTCAATCTATAAGTATTAATGTCTTATATTTTTATATCTCTACCCACACATTCACATCTAAATAATTTTATATGGGTATCAAGAATCTACCCAAAGTGTGAGATGGGTAATTAGATGTGTATAACTTGAATGGGATAATGATTTCATCTAAACTCTATGCTTCATCTATAGTTACATTTATTGGAATGTGTTTCATACAAAACATTTAATTCTTCCTCCTGTTGAAATGAATGTCATCAAATCCAGGGATTGGATTTCAATATATACTCTACATATCAATTTTCGAGGATGTGAAGTGACTTTGGATATTTAAAACCAACATATGATCATCTATCACTGTGATTATAAGTATTAATATCGTATAAAGATAATATGTATTTGTTGTTTCTAACAAATCAGAAGAAGTAATTATTATCTCAAATGGTTAGGTAGAAACTCTTCATCGATGATATGACTATTATTTAGAAATTTTTTGATTTCATTCTTGAAGAGCTTCCTAGAATTTTATCAAAATGTGATTTTGAGTTATTAATTTAACTCATACCTAGTTATACACAAATTTCAAAGACTCCCTTTTGAATGGTCCTAATTGAGTAGCATTGTAACAACCCGATATTTTAGGATAAGTATTATCTTTAATTTATTTTATGTCATGTGTTTTGTGATACAACAAGATTATCTTATGCTATATGCCACACTGTATTTGCTTGAAGTATACACAACACTATTCTTAGATTGTGTTACACACAATTTCAAGTTCGTTTTATAATAGACATTCTACGCAACATTGAGTGTGTGTATATATATATATATTCAATGTATAAATGAAATATGGTTGGATTCTGTTATACGAAACAACAAAGGATTCTTTCACAACATGCAACCCTGACTTGGCTTGCATTACACGCAATCATGACTTTCCTCAATAGCGTGTGTTGTACGCAATATCAGGTTTCACTAAACAATGATATATGGTTATAATATTATTACGAACTAGCCTTTATGAATAGTATTAACTAAATTTTGAATGTTATAACATTATTATTTAATCTTACACATTTTCTAGAACATGTTATGTTAACAAAATAAAATTTTCGGGTAAAATAAGTATTTTTCAAAAAAATGCATTTTTGCCGCCTTTTGATGGCGCACCCAATTTAAATCTAGTTTTTGACATGTTTATAAGTTCAATTTTAAAAAATAAAATTCTTCTTTTTTAATCAGGATATAAAAATTTACATTGGATAATGTTTTTATGTTTTTCTGATAACTTTCATATTTTAATGAATAGTAAAAACACGCTATATTTTAATTAAAAACAACTTTTTTCATCATATTAATTTGTATGGTTGAATTATAATATTGAATGGTTTTAAAGTATAAATAGAAAATATTTTTACCATTTAATATAATGTATTTCATTAGCATTGATTTTAACTTGAATTCGTAGGTTAAATCAATTCAATCTTTTGCAATGTTTTAAACAAAAACCTATTTTCTTTCGACAACGGGATTAATTTTACATTAATTTTTGCAACTTTTGTGTATTGAATTTAGAAAAATGGATTCTATATTTGGAATCACAGGGTCTAAGTTATATTAATATGCTACTTTTTATTTTTCGAAATTATGAATAGTAACTACGGTAAATTTTATTTACCATAGTTAAAGGTAAATCAGGTAATTATGGGTAAATATAATATTATAAAATTACACTAACACATGAAAAAATTATATTGGATGACTAAAAGTCGACTCATATCACCTAAGGGTCGGATTAGAATCATTTAATGGTCTTTTTTCGATGAAAATAATTTAATTTTTATTAAAATCAAAGAAAGTGACAACATGTCACTCTCTTAAATCTTATAAGTATAATAATTTTAATTTAGTGATAAACTTCATGAAACATTGAACATGAGTAGTTCCTAGAAAGATAATAAAATTATCTACATCATATGAATTTATTTATAATTTTTAGGGATTAAATAATTATCATTAATTATTACACAATAGTGATGCAGAAATTGTTTATCTAGTGGAAAATCAAGAATATAGTTTTTATTAAACTAATAGTGACCCTAACATGCACAAAACCTTGACCAAAACTTATTGGTCATGTAAAGTTAAACTATTATCTTACAATTGTAGAATATTTGTCCATTTGGGGCCTTATAAATGCGATTATGACACTTATACTATTTTATTTTAAATGATGCCAAAGTTGTCACCTTCATAATTTAATAAATATAACAATTTAAATATTGTGATTTTAAGATGATAAATTCTAGTAAATGTATTATTATGAAATTTAATAGATTTATCTTCATCATAGGATTTTAGTTGTAATTTTTATTCAACAAATAAATATATTAAATAATTATACAAAAATGTTGTACTATTAATTTTATTAAGAGATAAACCAAATAAATTGTTTTAACAATAATAAAGTAAATATTATATGGACTATTTAATGCGATACACTAATTTTATAGATACATATGAACTTTTATGAATCTATTAAATATTTTAGTTCGAATATATCCTTGGTTTAGATTTTATTTAAATTCAAATAAATGAATAGTATAAAAATTGACACTATTGTTATTTTATAAATATAACATATTATTAAATTGTTTAAAAATCAAAAAAAAATATTTAAAAATTATAAATTGAAATATATATAGTCTAAAACGTCATAAAGGATCCATTTATGTAAAATTAAAAACACATAAGTGATTATTTATAACAATTTAAAACATAGAAATTTATTACCACAAATAAACTTAAATAGATTAAATAAGGATAAATCAAAATTATAAGGTTTAAAATAAGTTCAAATCATGTCTAAATTTGATTTTTTGATGATATTAAAACCCCATATCATCTTATCTTTGAATATGAGTAATTTTTGGAGGTTTTTAAGTGGGGTTAGATTTATTATAAATTAATATATTTAAGAATTCCAAAGGTGCCCCTCTCCTCCCTTATAAAAGGGCACCTCCTCCCTCTCCTCCTCACACCAATTTGAGCCTTCAAGCTCGGACAACCCCTAAAGAATTCTCTTCAAAACATCCCCAAAAACATCCTAGAGGTCATGGTCTTCTTCAAAGTCCAATTTTAGTGCCCTAAGAAAAGTTCTCAAAGAGGCGCTTCAAAGAATAGGTAATGTCCGTTACCGATTCTTTCAACTTTATTTCTTCTTCCACTTCTTCTTCTTAGGTTGTTTCATTATGAAGTAATAACATAAGTATCACTCATATACTGATATGTTATTATAAGTATGAAACAACCCTAATTCACCATCTATCCATCCTACGGAAAATTAAATCACCACGCTTAGGTACGTACGAAATACCGTCTCCACGCCGTGGTGTAATCTATTTTCCACCACCACCTAACTTGGATGGGTATAATGCTGTAAATAATAACTATATATGATTATTATAAAGTGATATTGATTCTATAATAGTATACATACACTCTAATAAAATTCCACGATCATGGGAACGATATAATCGCTCGTGCGTACGTACGGAATACTGTATCCA
Source organism: Viscum album (assembly GCA_963277665.1). Lineage (NCBI taxonomy): Eukaryota > Viridiplantae > Streptophyta > Magnoliopsida > Santalales > Viscaceae > Viscum > Viscum album. Next base: position 1,796,646,320 of record OY728152.1, read on the forward strand.
CGACACGATGAGATTCATTCTCAATGATTAACCATTCATAAATGATTATAAAGTATATATAATAAGTAAACATGAAATATATGAAATAATAATGACACTATATTTATATATATATATATATATATATGTATGTATGTATGTCATCCAATTAATTCCATTCAATTCAATGAGGAAACAAAAACAACGTTCATGCATACGTACGACCTACCGTCTCCATGAACGGTGTATTTCATTCCATTTATCGATCTATTATATATATGTATATTATGAATATATATTATATACAAATCATGTTTTATATTCTGGAATGAAGAAATCATGATCTAAGTAATCATATGAATAATTAAAAGTCAAAACACGGACGACAAATGAAACGATTTTACCCAAAACGCTCTTTAACATAGAATTTACAAAAGAACGGGTAATATAAAGTCATAAGTGAACCATATATGATATCAAAACAATGAATATGATTCTTTAATAAGTCAATAACACTATTTAAATCATTATACAGGAGGTTCGGACACTTACGAAGCAAATCAGACCTAAGGTAAGGGAAAATATCATAATCTCATTTTTATCCGAGATTGTTTATACTTTGGTATTTACTGGGGTGTATTTTATCATCCACATCCGTGTTCCCTAAATAAGTAATATTGTTTCCATACACATACAATTGTTTAAATCAAATTTTACCCTTCGGTGAGTTTTTAGTAAAGGATATGAAAGTAATCTTTTGTCATTTTTCGTACGAGGTACTTTTTGACTTTTCTGGAAAAAGTAAAAGAAGAATGTTTTTTTAACTTATATGGCACGAACGGATTTTTAGGGATTTATAATGCTTGATTTTCATGAAGCTTACTCTAAAATATTTCATGACTATTTTCAAGAAAATACTTTTATTTTAAAAATGCATGACATTTTGTGAAAAGTAAATGATTTTAAAGAGAAAATGATATTTTCCTCAAGAATTCATTTCAAGTGTTTTATCAAAACCATTTTCCATCTAAATTTAAATTATTTCATATGTGTATGTTTAAAGTACAATGTCTCTATGATTTACATGGTTTCAATTTCCTTATTATGAAATGATATCCATTTCTTTCATATGGATTATGTTCTGATGGGATGATGTTTATGAAGCCCATTTTATTCGTTCTGTTATTATGAATGATGTATGTTTCTTTTGTGGCACAAGTATGAATGATTTTATTATGAGATGGCTGGGACCTATATCTCCCTCCAATTAATTGGGTAATGATTTAATATCTCATGAGATAGACATGGCTGGTACGGTATGTTAATTTGGTTCAGTATTACAGGACTGGAACGAGGAGTGAACTCGATTCAGAAAGGGACATTGTCCACTAAGATGGTCTTGGCAGAAATGCCTTGGCTACTATGGAAATCATTACATTTTCTTAATGGATTCAACAATTACATGTTTTATTCCCATTCTATTTTATCATGATTTATGTTTCATTATGATCTATGCCTTATATACTTCCATGTTTTATGTCGTTGCTCAATATTTTTAATGTTCAGGTTTTTTAAGTTCAAATGTATATGGTATGTTTTATATTATCCATGCTTACCCTTACTAATCATTTGAGCTCACCCTTTTTATATTTCCTTTTCCCCAAGTATTAAAAGAAATATTTTATGTAAGGAAACAAAAATGGTAAGATCTATATGGGAGATGATGAAGATCTTTCACCACGATTAGAAGATTAAGTTCCATGTTTCCAAAGACACTAAACTATTACGGTCCTTGTGTGTCTGTTTTTGTTATGTACTAAGTATTCCACAAAAGTAATGTAATGTCTATTTATGTCAAGCTTCGGGTCTCTACAAGAATGAATTTAACATGGATCTCAGATAAATCCTTCATAAGGAAATCATTCATCTAATTATGTCACCTTGGGGTGAACCTATTCTTTTTTTTGAAAAATAAATATTGGAAAATGTGACTCTAAAATGATTATCAAATGTTGAACCAGGTCACAATCAAGAAAAAGTACCCTCTTCATCATATTGGTGAATTTCTAATCAATTTTGTGGAGCTCAATACTTTTGAAACATGGAAATTCATTCTTGATATCATTAATTGTGTATCAAGAAGGACATTATAACAATTATTTAATTATAAACATGGTAAATACACTATTAATATATAGTGATTCCTTTCATTCATAGTAATTTCCCTTCTATCTTCATGGATTTTATGAATAGGGACATTATAGATTGTATAGATTAGTTTGTGGTAGTCATTATGGATGATATTATTATCAATTGAAATTGAAAGGGAGACCATTAACACTACTTGAGAAATTAACTTAAGCCCCTAGGGAAGGAGAAACTTTTTGTTCAATTTACAATGAGTGAATTTTAGCAGCAAAATGTTTCATTTTTTTCATATAATCTTACAATAATGCATAGTTATAGATCTATCAAATATAGATGACATTGAATGTTGGACCAGAGCAGCAATGGGGACACAGATATCTAGTTTTCTTATTTTAGCTATGTATAATTGATAGTTTCTTGATAATTTCTCATGATTTTCTAATCCTCGAACCAAGTTAACATAGAAGGGTGCCATGTTCCTCAAGACATAGTAATGGGAGGAAAATCTTAAGGATCTAAATAGAAGGTTTGTTTTTGAACCTCTTATTACATTACCCTATAGTAGAGAAGGGTTTTTAATCTATAATGATTCATTCAATACGATTTTATGATGTGTTAATATATATATTAACATAGATATATCCCATGTTGTAAGAAACATTGTGATTCATGGGAAAAATTTCGCAACTCATGATTTGGAGTTAACTACAGAAATTGTTTCATAAAAGATATGATGGAAATATCATTAGAGATAAATGTGTGATATATATATACTAATTATAATACATTGAAGTATATATTCACATAAAATTAGTTAATCATGTTCTTGAGAATATGGTTACAGATGATATAGTATTATTATTTATCAACATAGTACCACCCTAGGGAAATGAACAAGGGGTGTGATGATTTGATTAAAAATGATAGTGCTAGATTATCAATTACCCATATCAAAAAATATCCAACATTTATATATTTTAAGTAATAGACTTTGAAATCCTCAAGGTAGGGAAATTGTATTATTTTTCTCACATAATGTTTGTCCCTCTATCTATGTGAATATTGAAGTGGAACAAAATGATTATGTAGATATTCAAAATAAATTTATAAATGTTCCTGAATTTAATCTTGATCCCAATGGAATGATAAGGCTCAAGAATAGTGTATGTGTTCCATCCATACTATATTTAAAGAAAAATCTATTATTGGGAGCTCATTGTTATTCATTATCTTTTCATCATGGAAGTACAAAGATGTATAGGGTTTGGAAATAATACTTATAGTGGGATAGTATGAAGAGAGATATTGTAGTTTTTTAACATGGTGCTTATTATGGCTGCAAGATATGGATGAATGGAAAATGAGTAATGGGTTTTTACATCAAGTACCCATTCCCGTATGGAAATGATAGAACATCGCACTATATTATATAGTTTGACTCTCTAAAATATCTAAATGGTAATGTTCTATATGTATTGTAGTTGATCACCATACTAAGTCTAAACACTTAATCACTATTAGACAAGACACTTATTTGGATCAGCTATACAGGATATACATTAAGTGTTATTGTTTTAGGGAGTACCACATTCCATTATATGAGACCAGGATCTGAGGTTTAACTCAATGTTTTCGAAATTTATTTATCAAACCATTGTTTTATTATTGAGTTTTTGCATTGTTTATCATCATTAGAGATATGGTTTTTCTGAAAGAACAATTCAACCCCTATAGGATATATTGAGATCCTATCTGTACATTTATATGGTGGATAGTATTAATACCTTCTACTAGTTTAGTTGAATTAAAACATTATATTTCACTCAACCATTCAGATGGATACTTATGAATACCTCAATGGAATGAAACGTATAGATACAATGTTCTAGAATGAATTTGGATAAATAAATCTACTGGTACATAAGATAGCTGAAGAAATGTTTGAGAATTCTACAACCACTTAGTAGTATATCAAGGCAGCTTAGAGATGGAAGAAAATATATAATAATAATCATTGATGTGATTTAGAGTTTGAAGTTAGGGATAAAGTGTTTCTTTTTTACTCTCCCAAGAATAAGGTTATGATATTTTGGATGAAAGGGAAACTATTCCATATGTAAATTGGTCACTTTTAGATTATTGATAATGTTGGAATGGTTTCCTATTACATAGAACATTATCCAAATATCACTCAATTACATTGTATTTTTTATGTATCTATAAATAGGACGTACGTACATGATCCTTTAAATGTACTAATCTTAGTGGTCATACTGCTAGAGTTGGATCATTCTTTTGAGGAATAACCAGTTAATTTTTTTTATTATGCATAGGATGCTCTATGAAATTTTACCACTTGCATGGTTAATGATTTGGGGATAACTAATCATTTAGATGATGAAACATGAAAACATCACGATATGATGATGCGAAAGTTTCATCAGGTGTTTGTATCCAAAAGTCAAATTTCTAGGGTGAAATTAATTTTATTGGTGTAAAATGTAACACCCAATGTTTTTATGAACACATTACATTATCTAACAAAAATTTCATTGATTTAATTTTGTATGTTAAACCAATATATAAATTCATTATGTGTTACCCCATGTTATGGTTTTTCTAAATTAAAGATCATCGTATTTTGTATTACACCCAACCCTGAGTTTCGATGAAACAACAATTTATTATTATAAATATTTCAACAAGACTGATATAAACTATTCAAAAAAACCCTTATAATTTTAATTGTAACAAATTATTTATAATAATTTTTTTTAATGAATATTTTTTTTAAATGAAATATATAATTATCAATAATTTTATATGTTTTTAAAATTACTATTTTCTAAATAGAAATACTTTTTATATCGATAATTGAACAATAATAAACAAAACATTAGAAAATTTTTTATGTTAAATTTGATAAAATATAAATCATTTTGTAATTCATAATTTCAAAATTATAGTAAGGATATTTTTTCATATTTTTATGATGTTTTTCATTTTTGGATAAATAGTGAAAAATATGAAATTTTAATTGAATTTTTTTTAATTTATATATATTGTTACAACATATAATTATTAGGTTTTAAATTATATTAAGATAAATTATAAATCAACTAATAAAATTTTGTTCATTGTAACCAATTTCACATTTAAACATGATATAAGAATATTTTGATATTTTGAACGTTTTCACTTTAAAAACATTATGTCTCATCCCATATGTGTGATTAGTTTTAAAGTGATATTTTCCATTTCTATAATTATAATTTAAAAAAATGGATTCCATATTTGGAATCATAACAAATTATAATTTATAATATGGTTAACATATAATTTACGGACGTGATTGGTGAAAGTAAATTAAATTAATAGCATCGATTAATGTAAAAACGGGTTTACATAATTGTTAAACTATAATTTAAGTGTCCAAATAACCAATAAAAAGGCCCAGATTAATTTAATGGACATGTATAAAACCAATAAATTCTTTTATGATTAATTATAAATAATTGGAGCCTTATTTTCTAATGCATACATTTAAATAGTGTTTACCTTATATACTTACCAGAATGGTACTCCTCTTAAATTATAAAAAGGGAACTCACCCACTACCATATTAAAACCTATACTTACTTTTGGATTTGAAAATAACCTTCACAAATATCCTAAAAAACTCCCAACCTTCATACTATAATTCATATTTTTTTAATTAATCCTTCCTTGGAATCCCTCCAGTGCAAACTAAAAGGTATTACCCAAAGAATCCATAACATCCTTCAACAAGAACTTTGGGTTTTTTAATTCTCCACCCCATATTTATTATATTTTCATGATTATATAATAATGTTTTTATAATGAAAATAATAACATGTTTTTCTGTTAATGATAATACCTACACTCAAAAAAACATCCATCAAATCGAATACACAGTCATCGTTCATGTGAACGACAGACTACAGCTTCATGAACTGTTGTCATTTGTTCTACCATTTACACATTTAAAGGTTTGGAATAATTATCTAATTTATGTTTTTATATGATACATATGGTATTTATGTTTAATTTATGATTAATATTTAATTATATACAACATATATTCATGAATTCAATTTTTTGTAAATACGATAACTTCATTTGATGATGTGTGGACTAGCGCTTACTCAAAGCGATATGAATCACTCAAACATTACTTAGAATGTAATATGGATGGTCGTAGTAAATAATATGATATGTTATAAAAAATAATTTACATGAATGATATTATATATATATATATCATTTATTTTATTTTCTTTAATATGATATAAAAATGGAAGCATCGTTCAGTTATACATACATCCTACCGTATCTAGTAATGGTGTATTCCATTTTCTATTTCTATATTTTATAGATTATTATAAATACATTTATAATGAATATATTTTATATTCAGGACATTGTTATCATTATGGATACAAAAAAATCATGATATAATTAAGGGGAAAATAAATATAACATATCAAAACACTTGTGAAAAACAAAGCGGTTATTACCTGAAACATAACTTTATAAAATTAGATTTAAAAACAGTTAATGAAAGGTCATAATAAAATAATATATGATATTATATAATTTAATGTGGATATTTAAAATGTTTATAAAAGACTTATCTTTATTATATTGGATTTTTGATAGAGTACTATGAGATTCAATGCATAAGGTCTTGGTAATTCTAGTTTCACATTACTTTACACATGACTTATGTAATATTCACTAAACATTTATTTTACATGGTTTATATAAAAACCATGAATGTATTATATTTTTATTATCCCTAAATTTATAGGTATTTACATATACATTTTATTATCTCTATTTTGTTGGGGTTCACAGTTCACAAGTTAGAAATCGATAACATAATTGTGTCCCAATTTTCCCTCTTTTGGATGCATGTTTCATTACGCACCAATATTATTTTATGAGGTGTATATTAATAAATATTAAATGATATATACTTAATATTATTATGGTCAGGATATTTTATTCTTCATTTAATTTTATTATTTCATGTGTATTTTTATTCAATGCAACAGATGTTGTAAGAGTTTATGGCATCAATGTCATCATTTATAAGGATTTTCTATGATTGTGAATCCATTGATGAATATTATTATCCATATGTCATCATGAATTATATTATACACTATATATCTATGATATAATAATGTAATATTACCATTTAAAACTCATTTTACTAAATAATATTTAGAAAATGTTTTCAATAAAATCCGACATTATTCTTCCCTTCAATCAGAAATAACGTTTCATTCAAGACAATTTATTCTAAAAACAATTAAAAAATGTTTTTACGTGATATTTTAACATTATTTCCATATAAAATGTATTTAAATAATATTTTTATATTCCAATATATTTTATTAAATCTATTTTCAAATTAAATGATTTAAAACTATTTTCCATAATAACAACTGTTTTCATGTAAAAATTGACATTTTACTCAAGAATGGTTTTCATAATAACTTTAAAATTTTTTTAAATATAAGATAACATCCTTTGATTTTACCTATTTCTTACTGGGGTTATGATATAAGGATAATATTATTATTATTTATATAAATGGTTATAATTTTATGAGATGTTGATTATCAACCATGTTTCTATTACACGTGTTATACATGGATACACACTTATGAAACCAAGTTATTTTCATGAGTTGTGATATAATGAAATTATTATGAAGAATTTTCTTTTTCCACAAGTTATTATATGATGACATTTTTATGATACCAATTTTATTTCATGGATAATGATAGGAATAATGTTTTACTGTCTTATAGAACACAAATTTTAGATTTCCTAATGATTAATGTGGGACCTATATCTACCTCAAATTAATTGGGTAATGATTTGTATCTCATGATATAGACATAGTTTTAATGGGGAGTTAAATAAGTTCAGTAAGGGTCTTTGTCTACTAATATAGTATTTTTAGCGATCCTCGACTACTAATATGGTCATGAGAGGGAACCATGACTATTAACATGGTTTGGAGAGTGAAACCATACCAAAATGATGGCCTTGTAATTAAACTAAGACTACAATTGAAATCCTTTTATATGATTATGTTTCTATAAAAATACCATGTCTTATTCGAATGCAATCCTTTCATGTCTTATGGCCTTTATTTCTTTTATGAATCTTGTCATATAATCCTACAAAATTTATTTTGTGACTCTTGATTATAGTCTATGATATAAAGGGTATGATCTCTAAATATTATTATCATGTTATCATACCCTTATGATCATGATAATTCTTACATATACGCATAGTCTACCCTTACTTATCATATGAGATCACCTTGTTTTTTGATTCCTTTCCCCATGTAAAGAAGATATGTATTTTTTTTAAAATGGATTGTTATAGTCTTGGTGATCATAGTTAGAGATAATATTGGCCACTTTTATACTAGTGTTTATTATTACATGATTCCAAAGCCACTATGCTAATATTATCATTATGAGGGTGTTTTTGTAATTTATTAAATGGTCAAAAAATGAGAAAACTTATAAGCTTGAGAAGTTAGGGTAACTATACAGTCATGAGAGTTTATCTCCATATAAAGAAGTCATTGGTGTATTAGAAATAGGATTCAACCTCAAAGAGATGTCATGTATATCCTTCCAGAACATTTTCTAAAACCCATTTAGTTTGGTAGACTGAATAATAAGGGAATGGTATTGGGCTAGAATCACATAGATGTATCCAATGTATCTTGATAAAATTGGAATCATTGAAAAAATATTTTGATATATGACAATGTATATATTGAATATAGTGTGAAAATATTGGATTAATAGTGGTTTATGCATTGAATATTCCCTAAGAGTCACATTTGGTGATATATCCTACAAGAGGAATGTCACGAGGGGAAATAAAAAATTCTAAGAAGGATAAAAATGTGTTGTTTTTACAACTAAAAATTATTTCTCCAATGGACGTATTTTTGATACATTGATGGAAAAATAATTATATATCTCTAAGACCTCATGAATTTTTCTTAGCGTGAGAAACCATAGAAAACCTAATATCAACCATATTTCAAAAGTTAATTCCATATGATTTGAAAAAGGATTTTTCATTAAGGATACCATGAGATGAATGACCAAGTATGTTTGTTTAGTAATGATATATTTTTGGGTGTATACCAAGGGTAGGCCCATATATAAGGATCAAGAAGAGTTTATTGACTCAAACTATGTTATGTAATTAGAAGTATAACATCAAATCATGGTCTATTATTTAAATAGGAGGTTTATATCAAGTCAAGATGTGTAATGGAATCAATATAAGTGTAGTAACTCAAGGTAACACAGTAACCTAGATGAATACATTATATGAAGGGGAATGAGGATATAATTGGGGAATATGCCTAGGAGGATTCCAATAAATAATAAATTGTAGGAGTTTATGGAAAAAAGTTATTATATAATATAGTGTATTGTATTAGCTCATAGTGAATGATGAAACCATGAGAAGTGATGTAAATTGATATAAATCCCAGTGTTTAGTCATGAAATAAGTTAAATATGAGGGGAAAACACATTTTTGACACTTGGATTCACCTAATCATGTTAACGACATATGAAATGGACACATGTATTGAGACATAAACCTAATAGGAAGCCTAATTATGATTTATCCAAAATTTTTATCTGATCATGAATCATGGTTCATGGTGAATTCAAAAGGAGGCATCACAAAAAAAGTCATATGATAAAATTCATAGTGTGAGATCTTGTAATGATATAATATGATATGAATTCCACATGGAGGAATAATAACTTGAGGAAATATGATGAATTTGTTTGGAGAAGATAATCCCAAGATGTTTGAAGGAATAATCGGGGATTACCTATATTGGGATTCTCATTTATTAACTAATTTGTCAATTTTTATTGGTTAGGAAGGATTTTAAAACCCATGGGGGAATATGTCCCTATGAGAAAAGATGTAATGGAATTACAACACAGTGGATGGACATAGAATATATTCATTCCTTATTCATTGACAGATGGGAAAAGATGGACATGAATGTATGTTATGTATGTTTATATAGTACAGAATCCCTATGAATACATTGAATCATTTGACGACACCATTTATCTTAAATTATTATCCTAACACAGGTGAAAATAGGGGATTAGGGATCCTGTGAACATAACAATTAATTCACTCATATATATGGAATTTATATATCCTGGATTCCATGAATGAATTAATATATCGAATATCTCATATCTGGTTATAAATGAGATGTTTTGGTTGGAGTGGAGTCACCTAACCAAGGGTGCATAATTGGGAATATAGGATCAATGGACGCATGACTAGATATTAAGGCTGCATGAATGGAATCATATAAACATGATTTCATGAATTAGGATACATTAATCCTTGTTTAGAAACCATATTAATGAATAAGATCACATAACTTGGTCAAATTAGGGTATCTTGAAACTGATGGTTTCATAAATTAATCCATTGTGTGACTATGGTGGCAGGAAAGAAATATTTAACAAAATAAGATTTCATAACCAAGATATAATTTATGAGTAAATAGACATCAATAGTGTCCCCAAAAACATTATGTGAAAATTGTTACTTGAATCAGGATTTCAAAACCAAGAGTTCCACAAGTTTCAATTTCATTGGTGATATAAAATGAATGAGTGAATTTTAGCAGCCTGAAGGTATCATGTAACTAATGTAACATTCCTGGTTCACATTAAGTCATCTAGTGGATATGGATTCATGATTCATGTTTTCATAACATTGGATACCTGACCTATGAAACATGAATTTGTAGTGTGACTCAATTTATAAGAATTAGGGAAATAATTTTTATCTTGAATAGTGCTTAATAATTGTGGCCACAAGAATCATTGGAACATAATCCAGTGGTTTCCAGGAGGAATTCCATAATGAATATAGAGTCTTGAAATAATAAAAGGGAAAAATATTCTATAAAATCACATAATTACCATGATTTTAAATCCATAAGATACATCCTGTGAGCACCTTTACTCTCCATCATCTCCATTCTTTGAGTGTTATATATACAAGTCTACCAATTTACAACATGGTAGAAGGTGTTTACATATAGGGATTAAACAGCGTCATGTTAACCATTTCATAAGGTGGATACCCATGTACATGGTATTGAGGAATAGATGTTTTATAAATCAACATAGTAATGTATTATATCACAAATAGATAAATAGATAACATAAATCTCACAATCATAGGAAACCTTCCTCAAGTCTGTCACATAATTTTGTGTAGATTACATGATAACATATTGATAATTTTAATCCATGAATAATTTAAATTATCATCATATTTCACTCACATTTTTAGATCATTCATTTGATACACATGTTCATGGAAGAAATCGATTGAGTTCATGGAGATTTTAAAATGGATCAAGCCTCATTGCCTCAACATGATCATAAAAGAAGGATAAATGTTAATTTTTAGATAAAACAATACTCATTTATGTCATGGGTATGCAATGTTATAGATTTTGATAATTTTGATCACACCAAATAGAATAGTTTTATTGAATGACAAGCATTCTGTCAATATATTTAATAGTAGAGGAAACATTATGTTGATCAAGAACATCCCTAATAAATTTGTAATGTGTTATCGGTGGAATATTATTATTCCCAATACAAACAACATGGTATTTAAGTAATTAGTTAGGTATACTGTGGGAACCATCCTCTATATATTGGTCATTCCATGAAATCATGTGGTCTACGTGTTTATTTCGAGGAAATCCTTCCAAAAAATTTTAATACAGATGGATAGCCGAATGGAGTAGATTTTTTAGTGGAATTAATCTTGATATTAAATATATATGTAAAATAATAGGTAAATTCCACCATACATAATTTCTATAACTAAATCCTTTAATAGCACTCTCGTAAATAATTCATGGAAAAAATAATATTTTTTTCATGGGAATATAAAATATAGAATATTTTTTTGTAATGTTCATGGATCATTTTTAAAAGTACCAATAACGACTCCTATAAAAATCTATTCTCTTTATAATAAAGATTTACTTGAAATATAATATTTAAAGGATAAATACATTATAAATATTTTATTATCCCAACCCACTTTAAATGATAATAACGGGATCAAATGTGGATATTTAAATGATGATATTATCTCTATAGTATCCTATCTTATTTTTTTCCATTGATTTTTTAGCTCTTTTTATAACCCATAATAAATTTAATTAAACTGATATATTGTGGAATACCATATTTAATAAAAAATATAATAATCATATTATTAAAAAAAATCCTAGCTTTTATTCCATTATTTATTATTATGGAAATTCAATACATGACTCTTATAGATTAGATAATCATTGAGTATGAACTACAATTAATGTATAGGGGAGAGAACATTAAAAACAACTATATTATTTTTTCCTTATTTTTCCATTTTATATGTAGGAAACATATTTTGTCTTTTTTAGAAAACTTATAATTTTTATGGTAATAATAGATTAATATGAGAGTAATTTTTTAAAAAATAGTTTTTTTGGTTCAATGAATTGAAAATTAGGTGATTGGATGGTTTAGTAATGGATATAAATGAATTTCATCTACATGCTATAAGCATGATAAAATATTATTTGAGGATTAATTTTTTAATGAAATATGAAAATGAAATTTAGTTTATTAATATGTATTTTATAAAAAAGATGAGTTCTTTTGAAGATGAAAAATAAAAATTAAGCTTAAAAATAGATCTATCAATGATTTAAATATTGGTATAACCCCTATCACTTCCTAACTCTAACAATAGTGATAAAAAAATATAAAAGTTGTTGATAGATATACTAGTTTGGTTTAAAATCTATGTATTCCTTAGAAACTTTAACTACAATTGACAATAGAATTATGATTATGTTCCAACAACTAAATTTATTTAGTAATTGATTAGAAAAATTAATATTTTTGAATATTATACTAGTATCAGTAATAAATATCGTTGAGAAAAACATATAAAAAATTGGTTAATGGTGCATAATTGTGGATTATAGTGGGAAATTTTGAAACTCTAACTCCTAAATGAAATATAGATTAGTGGATGTCACAAATAAGATAGAATATAATATTACAGTTAAATATATAAAATTTTATTTATATTTATTAAGAATATTGAAATTGTGAAAATGGGTTTATTTGTGTTGGGAATTTTTCAATAATAACATTACATATTTTCTTGATGAATTAGATATCATCCTCCCTCAAAAAGAACATTCTCAATGATTTAATGTTGAGATTATTTAGTCAATAAAATAATTACTATTTGGGTAATTTGAGAAACAAAATTTGGATATACTTTTTAATAATGTGTTACATTAATAAATGATATAATTCATACATAATTAAATTTAATTCAATGATTTATTGTGTAATGAATCTTTACCATTCATTTGGGATATTTTTAATGAATTTGATTATTTGAAACCAAAAAAACTTTATTTTACATTCATTACATTATTGTTATTTTTATAATGGATTCTGTAATGTCACAACTAAACATAAACGTAAGTTGCCACCCTAAACCAACCTTTCATATTCCAAGGGATAAAGATTATCAATTATGTTCCGACAAAAATATAATAAGACGGAATAACTCTATACACAACCTTTCCCCTTCAATATACAATACCATCTACCATAACAATAATAAAAGATAAAAAATGAATCATAAATTTTGAATATATATTAAAAATATTAAAAATATAATATAAACATTTTATATGAATCTACACATACAAAGATTAAATTTTCAAAAGTGATAGCATAATATAATTTTGAAAATTATTGGGGAGAATATAGTTATTTTAATAAAGAAACAAGGACACTAACTACTATATAGCCTATCTAACTCTATCATCCATGGTCATACATCATCTGAATTTATTAGTATATGTATATATAAAAGTAAAAAATATGGATGTATATATATAGGTATAAAAAAAATACATAGTATATTAATACCATGTAGTGAGATAACCTCACAAACCATCTAGAGAATATAAAAATCCATCATAATAATATTTTTCAAAACCCCAACATCTTATCAGGAAACATTGAGAAGAAAAATTATATTTATGATTCATTTCTTATCTAGATAACGTAACTACATTTTTCATTACTCAAAAACTATATATGTATATATATTTATATATTTATGTATGTATGTATAACCATTTTTCAAAATATATGTATAAGAAGGGTCCTGTGAACTACATTATGCTACAACTTGAGTAGTTATGAATTGCTCTATATGTAACCTATATCATTGGATAGAAGCTCAAGTCATAACACTTGTAATGTAAAAAATAATTTTATTCAACCCTCAACTAATGTTTGAACTAATATACCTCACTAGTTGAATATTTCCATGGATAATATATCATATTGTGAAATAATATCATATCGAAAATCATTATAATTATCCAATAAAATTAATCACATTGGATATATCATACTGTTAAACCAATGATGTACATGTACCAATAATATCATACAGAAGAAGCACATGAATATTAAATCTTCCTTGAACACATATGTTGGTCAGAGGAGGACACTCAAGAGGGGGTGAGTTGAGTTCCTATAAAAATTTCTTCTGAAGAAGTTTATTCAAAATATTCCCCCAATTTGAAATGAAACTGGATAGTTATGAAAGGTAGTAAAATTATAATATCCTGACTATTCAATTAGTTTCTCAGAATATTGATTAATTATTAGTTATATCAATATACGATATTGATAGTTCTTTTTAAACTACAGTAATAGGGTAGAAATGTTATAACTATGAACCCAAACTAACTATCAATGAAAGATTTATTTTGCTGAAATATGAGTTTACATAGAGAAAGGCTAAATTGGATGACAAAATAAATTCAACAAGTGTTTCAATATCAAGCCGAGACCTAATCCACTCTTCTTGGTGATCTCCTACAACCATGAAATATATATATATATATATATAAGGCTCTGATCCACACCATAGTTCAAGGTTAACAATATTAGATAAGACTATACATGTCACAAGACCACATACACTATTCTACATGGGAAAATTAATATCCAGGTCACACAAGACCTCTTCTATAGTTATACATGGTTGAAACAAGTTTTAAAAATATATTAGAAAGAGAATATCTTTTGTCCTCTAGATCAGTGCATGAGACAAGGTGTATTTTTAAGACAGATACACACAATACCCTAAAAATAATAAAATATTAAAAAATAGAGAAATGATTAATGAGATAGAGTTTGGAAGGCTCTCTGTGTCATAAAATGATGCTATGGACTCTTTGGATGAAGCATATTTAATGTTCTAGTCCTCCTCTAAAAACAGAGTGTCGTGAGTTGAGTATTCTGGTTTTTCATGCAGTGAGATGATCTTCTTATTCATTGAGTTACTACAAGGATAATTTCAAGATTTTTCACAATAGGTTCTTCTTTTAATATAGATATCAGTAATTAAGAGTTTTTCCTTCAATTTGTTCTTCCATGTATGGTTGTACTTATCTTTTTTATTGTATTCCACTCTTCTATATTAGTACTCCACTTCTACACCTTTATTTTATTTTTGGTGCTTGTGATGGAGCCAACATGGTTCACGATATGTACTCCGTGTAAATCACATTGTCTGTTGACAGGACTAAAAAAGATTATAAATTATATCAGTGTCACTAAATGAATCAAATATGACCATTATAAACAACTTTTTAATTCAATTAAGAAATAAATGAAAATGATAAAGCATATAATGGTGTCACAGTTGAGGCGAGACAATCAAGGTTCTACATTCACAGTATAGTAGTCACCATGAGACAGTCATAGGGAGATAGTCAACATGAGATACCCATAGTGAGACAAGCATGCTGAGACAGTCATAGTGAGATCTGGAACCAGCTGAAAAGTACCAGTGTCTGGTCCTTTTGGAAATCTCGAACTGGTATCCCGATTATGGTGTCAGGGAAATAGTTTCTCAAAAAAGGGTTTCTAGAACATTGTCAAAATTCTTGACCGGTGTCTTGTTATAGTGTCTTGGAAATGGTAGCATAGAAATGGGGTCAGGTCCACTGAGAAAAAAAATGGAACTGGTAGTAAGCTTATAGTGTGAAAGGCATTGTGAAATTCTGGAACCAGTAGAAAACAAACAGTTTCACATACATAGTCAATTATATATAACCTATCATAAGATGAAATCCACACATAATGGATTAATATTACGAATAATCATACTAATGTAGAATAAACTAGATTAAACATAGTTTAAAAGATTAAATAATTATTTGTAAGCATTAAAATAAGAAGAGTCTAACAACATCAAAACATTACTTCTGAGTATTAAAACATGAGGTGTCCAACAATATTCAAACATTATTTGTGATCATTAACACACTAGGATTCCAAAAATCTCCACCTTTTTTATGATAAAAAATCTTGGAATTTACAGTCCAAATATTATCAAATGAATTAAAAGGATTAATTATCATAACAGGATATTAAAGAAGGTATGTAATAAATAAGATAAAGGGTAGTTTTTTATCAGTTATTACTGTTTCCTTGTAGTTCTCCTCTTAGAATACTACTTCAGATATATTCTCCCCACTAAATGAATTTATATTTGTTCTCTCACTTTTGGTATTATAAAAAATGGAAGAGGGAATAATAGAAAAAAATAACATGTAAATAACCAATAGCATCCCACATTCTATTGAATAAAAGGAGATATCCCATTACAATCAAGATAGAAAATACAACACATCTTTATCCAAATCCCCATTAACTTCTTAGAAGAGGAAACAGACATGAAACTTCATTTTTTAGAGACATTAGTTGGTTATGAAAGAGGTGTAGAAGTGGAGGTGGTAGAAGTAGTGGCTAGGGAAGGTAGGGGAAATACTTCAATGATAGAAGGTTCAAGGGTACATCTGGTGTAGAATAAGGTAATTATTTCTCAATATTCATAGTTTTAATCTCGCTCAATGCCCAAGAAATAGACATAGTCACTATAGATAAATAGGTTTAGGAGGAAGGATAAGTAGAAAAAGGTAGTCAAGGCCATAAAAGAGAAACTTCAATATCCACAGTTGTAGTACTCTGAACATGGAGATATGGTATCAAGAGGTTTATAATGGTTGTGATGATTTCTATACTCTATTGTATTCCCTAATCAAAGTCATCATTGCTTTCCAAAAACAACTCCATAATGGGTGTGAATTCATTGATATTCTACACTTAGTCTTTAAAGTCTTGACATACTAGATGTATTTTCAAAATATCTATAAGATACTTGAATTGATTATCCAATTCATGCTTAGAATAAAATATAATAATGTAGAAGTACCCTTTATTAGAGATTTCATCTTGAGAATTTGTGGCAATATTTTAGTGGACCATCACTAAATCAACCATATGGCCATTGTTTATGATGATAACAGAGTGAAATTCCTTATAAAAACCACTCAATATTGACTAAAGATCTTTTTGGAAAACTTATCTGATTAGGTCAATGTCCATAGGCTTAGATCACATTCTAGAGGGAGACAAAGCTATAATAGCTGATGTGAGAGACTTATGTTGATTTAGAAAATTTTGTAAACAACCTTTATATTCATCAGTTAGCTTATTGAGATCTTTGAAAAGCCCACACATCTCATTGGCTATCTTGGTGTTATTCTTAGCCACATTTTCCAATATGGTAATAAGGTTTGGTGGAATTAGAGGCACAACATTTTGTGGAATCCTGTAAAAAATCATCCACACTAAGATGAGAAAAAGGAAAATGAATAGATTTGAAGGCTTTCTAAATATCTTAAACCATATATTTTAGAGACTTAAACTCATCACTAAAAAATCTATTCACGATCCTAACATCCTGAATTTCATAAAGCATCATTAATTGAATTAGAAAAATAATCTTCTATAATAGCAGTGAAACATCCCTTTCAATGATATTTTTCATAGGATTATGTTGAGACTATAATAGCTTCCCAAAACATGATAAAAAGTTATCTCTAAAAAATTCAGATCACTAGGATATACAAACTCAGAAGATTCATGAGCAGATTCAGAATTAGGAACTACAACATATTCCTATCATTTATGAAGAGATACCTCATTGATAGAAATTGCTTTCCAATGAAACATATTTGAATGTTCGATCCCTTTTAATGAGGCCTCTAGGGTATTATCCACATCAAAATAACTTGTAAACCAATACTTGGAATCCACAAAACATAGGTCAATATGATTTAGAAGCCGAATACATTATATTTTGCGGTGCTACTACCCCTCAATAGGTTCCTCTATTATAGGACTAAGAGATACAGTCTCTTGACCCCTTCCTAGACATTCATCTCTGTCTGGTTCACCCATATATTTTCTATCCAGCTGAAAGGAATGTTCCATCCATTCTTCACTATATAAGATTACTTCGGGTTCAGCTTGTTCTTCAGACTGTTCCAAAGCATCAGGCTCTTCCTCGACAACACACTATTTCTCAAAAAGAGGGACCTTAATTAAACAAACAATTCACATAGAAGTAGATTTATCATATTCTCTTTCATCAAAATCACCATTATATAGAGTTAATATCTAAAGAGATGCTCTCACAAAAACCGTCAAAAACATCATCATCTATTTATCTATCTGGATATTTTAATACATCATCAGCTTCTATTTTAGGCCAGAGGGATTATCAACATGAAAAAAATCCTCTTACATCCTAGCATTATGCTTACCCCGTGATCTCTTCAATGGATTCCAGCTTATTTTCATTATCCTTGAAATAGCCATAGAGATATAAAAATAACAGTCCTTAAGTACAACTTCATTCTGACCAACAACACCATTGGCTAGAAGAATAGAATTATTGATCCTTGAAATGAAAAGGTGGATGAATTTTAATGTATTTTTGAGTATATCACACATGTAAAGTATTATATACTTATACAGGTTGATTTGTGTCCATTTTTTAAGATATTAATAAAAAACATCATGATACCTAATAGTGGAAAATACCATTTCCTTAGGAATATGAGATTTTGTATAAATTTGAACAGCATCCTTAACTCACCATCATAATCAACATCAATATGAATTATATTCTTCTTATCCGTAGTCAAACATCTTATAGCCTATTCTTGGATAAACAAATAAGTAGGTGGAGTTGGACCACTTTTTTAGTCCTCACATGTTCCTCCCTGAGGTATTCTAAGGTAGGTAGCCTATAACCTCAAATAAAAAATGAATCTATAAACAAATACCCAGATCCTTACCAAAAAATCATTCTTAGAGTTGAAGGAACACTAGTCATAGTGATAAAAACCACACAAAAAAGCATTAGATAAATGGGTCTTTTCTACGTGAAAAACCAATATAATCAACCTTGTTCATTCAAATCTCATAGAATCAGAGACTTACTTTTTAACTGCCACGTTTCAAAAAAAATTTATTATTGAACGGCATTAAGATATAGAAGAACATTTTCAGTGGGTTCTTGGGAATTACATTGGGATCCTTCTTCCATATATTCAGTGAAATGTGTTTATTAGGCGTCGATGAGGACATACACTTAATCCTGGTCATTCAATGTCAGCTCAAAAAGAATGAGAAGGTGGGAAACTGGTTTGAGAGAGGATGAGGGTTTCAGTTTTATGATAAGTGAGCTCAAGAGAAGTTAAGTGATAGGTATTGACCATTTATGGAGTTCAATCATTGCAATAACAAATACATGGTAAAAAGATACCAAATATGAGATACTACAATTAATATTTAAAAAGAAACCAACTATGAAAAATATAGTGAAACCAGTGTTGGAATTCACTGAGTCTGTATTATGGTGTGACTCAAAACGGTGTGACTATAATGAATTAGATAACAAATAAAGACTGGAAGCTACGAGACAGTAATCCTGAGACAGAAAGCATAGACAGTAATCATGAGACAGTAAATTGAGACAATGAATTTTTACCTTATGGTTAATCATTCTTATTTTATGTATGATTTAATTATTTCTTTCATAATTTAATGGCTTAGTGAAAATTTTAGAATAATGATGTTATATGCCAATGAATTCTAACGTAATATCACATTTTTTGGTTAATGATCTCTCATAATGTGATGTCTTACAACAATACATTTTTTTATAGAATGATAAACATGATTATTTGATATGTTAATATCACTTTTGTTATCTAAATTTATAGGTAATTTCCTGAATAGATATCCATAGTTTACCAAGGTGTGTTTCATCCACAAAATCTGAGCACAATTACCACACGCAGCTATGTATTCTGCTTCAGTAGTAGATAATGAAATAGTGTTTCGATATTTACAAAACCAAAAAAATAGTGAATTTTGAAAAAGTGACAGGTTCCAAATGTTATTTTTAGGTGTAACATAAAGTCACCAAAATTAGTGTCTTAATAGATAACTATGTATAAAAATTGTCCTCATTGATTGGATAGTCATACGTTTTTACTACTTTTGAGGTATTTGAAAATCCTTTTGATAATAATAATATGTATCTCTTTAGGATAATAATGAAAAGTTGAACAAATTCAAACACTAACCATAATATCAATCCTACAAGTGGACGAGTAGAGTAAACTCTTAATCTGTCCTCTATAAGTGGTCTGATCAATATATTTACCATTCTCATCAAGATCATACTTACAGGTGGTACACATTGGATTATAACTACATTTAGTATTATCTAAACAAAAACATTTTATAATAAATTTGTTATATTTAATATGATATAAAAAAATACTTATTTATTTTTATTGATTTGAAATCCCAGAACGAAATTTAGGTCACCCATAAAACTCATTTCAAATTTATTTTCATCATCTTTGAATAATCAATACATAATGAATTTTTTTAAGATAATTAAATAATATCTTCAATATAGATTTGAACAAACATAGAATATTTAGAAATTATTTTTATAAATTGAGTAGTATTAATTATTCATTTAAAGAAATTGGAAATAATAAAACATCATGGTCTATCATTCCATGGTCTTCGATATTTCATTAAACTATATAATCCTTTTTTTAATTTAGAATCATGATTTGAAAAATATGTTTTTTTTAAATCCAGGGGGTTGTTCCAAAAAAACATAATCGACTATATACATATATACGAATTAACTCAAAAAAACAATTTGATATAGTTTTAAATTTAGATGTGAAGCATATGAAAGAAATATTCCAATGGCTTCCAGTCCAGCAACTGGAGAAAAAGTATTCTCATAGTCAATACAATATTCTAGAATAAAACCTTGATAAACTAATCTTGATTTTTTTATGGTTCTAGATTCCTCTACATTATTTCTAGACACCAATTTTGTTCATAGGGTAATGAAATTTTTTCTATCTACTTGTTCCAGACATTATTTCATTCAAACTGATTTAATTATTCATGCATAGAAGTCACCAAAATTCATCACAAATTACATCGCGGTTGTCCATAGGCTCATGTGGTGACAATATATCATGATGTTCAAACATATTTCATAGTAAAGCTACAGTCTGAGTATCTTTGTCTAAATATCCAACAAAAATATCTAAACGAAGGGTCGTAAGGGTTTTTATAGATCTAGAAAGTGAAGGACACATAATTTTATGATCTTTAATAGGTTTTAGTTAATCATGGATGGATTGTATAGAATTTCTAGAACTGGATGATTTAATAGTTTCCATAATAGGATTGTTAGAAGATTTATCATTGACATCCAGATTTCACATATCATCCTCAATATTTTCTAAGGAGGTCTTAGGTTCATGAGGTTCTATTTCATCAAATTTGACATGTACAGATTCATCCACAGAATTGGTTCTCTTATTGAAGACCCTAAAGGGTTTACTAGAGATTGAATATCATATAAAAATTCCTTCATCACACATCGAGGAAAATTTTCACATATTTTCCTTATTTTTTTAAATGTAGACTTTGTAACCAAAAAAATATGAATTAGTTATCCATGGATTTTTTATTTTTCCATAATGCATAAAGATTTATTTTAAATATTGGTCTAATTAAGACTCGATTGATTATATAGCATGTTATTTTGACAACTTCTTATAAAAATTATATTTGTTGTTCATACTCGTGGATAATTGTTTTAGCTATTTATTTTAAGGTTCTATTTCTTCTTTTTACAACACTATTATATTGAGGTTTCCTAGTGGTATAGAAGTTATGACTAAAATTTTTTTGTGATAAAATATATTTAAACTCTTGGTTTTCAAACCCACAACCATTTTCACTTCTTATGCATTTAATGATATGACCACTAATATTTTCTACAGTCCTAGAATACTTATTGAAAGGAGAGAAAGATTCACTTTTCAGAGCCAAGAATTATGTTGAATTATATCTACAGTTATTGTTTACAAGAACATTGAAATAATGATTTGGATTAAGACTTCAAACTCATGATGGTAGAAAATCCATGTGAACCTACTAGAGTGGATTAGATGTTGAATATTTTTTCTTTGTTTGAAAGATATTTTGTTCCATTTTCTCTTTTTGACAAGGATTACAGAACTTTTCATTTGGACACTCATGTTTGTGTAGATTTTTGTCTATGACTTTTCTAATATGCTTTATAAGGGATTGAATATTAAATTCTCCTAGTCTTATCTGCCAAATACAAGATTCTTTACGTAATAAACTTAATCAGAAACATTTCAAAAAACTAAAAAATCTATGTTAACAACATATTCATTTTCATTTCTAAAAGAAGAATATATTAATTCATTATTAGAATGAAAAAACCATCATGCATTATTTTCAAATTTTAAATGAAAATGATCACCACATAATTATGAAATAATAAGAAGATTATATTTTATTTCATCTGCCAAATGTACTTTTGAAATTAAAACTAAGCTAGAGTTACCAATCTTTCCAAGGCCACTGAATTTTACACTATCATTGTCACCAAATGTGACATGTCCGCCATCTATATTTATCAAGTTATTGAAGAATGAGTAATCTCGTATCATGTGTCTTGAACATAAATTTTCCAATTATGATAGACTATTATAGGATCTTTTAAAATATATTTCCTGCATATGATTTAGAAAAAAAAGATTTTGGTACCCAGATTTTCTTCGGTCTAGAAACAATAGTAATAAGATCTTTGGGAACCCATACAAGCTTCATTGGTTTCCTATAAGCAACGTTTAATTAATTTTAAAAATAGACATTATTTGGTCTAGAAATACCTGAAATGGTAGAATATGCCTCACATCTAGAACCGGTAGAAAATATTTATGATTTGGGATTTTCTATTTTTTGATACAAAATGAGTTTTTGTCAAATTCCTCTTTCTTGGTTGGTATCCTATTACAGTAGAATACTGAGGAGCTACTTGTTTTCCATGAATTTGAACTATGATTTATTTTCTATTGGTAATTTTTTCAAGATACTTTTCTAATTTTTCATTTGAAAATTTATGTTCATTTTATTACTTATATTGTTGAAATTTTTTCCGTTTTTATATAAAATATTCATATATAAAAGTGGTATTCAAAGAGTTTTATTTCCTTAAATATTTGAATTTATATTTTAGTTTATTATTGGTGTCCTGAATTAATCTATAATACCTAAACAATTAATCGTTGGTCATATTTTCAAAATCACTTTTATCTCTATAATACAAATTTTTCATAGGAGACTAAATGGATGCCTTAGATTTTTTTTCATGAAACACATATTGGCTTTATCATCCTTTTCATCATGTGAGAAAACTTCAGTCACATGAGCTATCCTCAGATTTAATTAATCTAGCATTAATTTAATATTTTTACATTCTATAATTGTCCACATATCTCTTCTTAAATTTTAGCTTGGTATAATCAGCCTCTATATTTCCTCTTCTCTTACATTCATAAAAGTCTATTTCATCTTAATTATCAAAATTATTCCAATCCTTTTTAAATTTTCCATTGCTGTCATATTTACTTTTGAGGATAGGGTTCTGGATGAATTTATTACTTTAATAATACTTCTTAATTATTTTGGATAATTAATTCATTTCATTATCACTATCGGATGGTGAATCTTCATTACTTCTACTATCAAAATGAGCTTTTATCCTTTCCATTTATTTTTATTTTGAATTAGTGGTTTTAAAATCCACTAAATTTCACATTGGTTAATATTATTCTTCGTTATTGAATTTTAGGTCTTCTTGGAGCATTATTAGCTTCCCTGTCAATTCCTTTAATGGAATCATGATAATTTCACATGATTCACTTATTAACAAAGAAGTCCCACTCTATTTATCTGGTAAGAATATTAGTTTTATCATGATTTTCTACATGGATGTAACATCCCTTCCCAGAGAGATCAAAATATACATGATTCGATTAAATCTGAGATAGGTGTCAGAAATATTCTCATCGGGATTCATTTTAATATTGTTTTATTAAAAGGTATATGTGTTTAGTCTTATTTACTTAACATTGAGTATCCTTCATGTGATATATATAATGTTTCTGAAATTTCATGGGTTGATTTACATGTAGATATTCTGTTAAACTCCTCATCGCCAAAAGAATAATATATGCTTTTCATGGATTTGAAATTATTGTTATAAGAAGAGTTAGTTGGGTATTCTCAATAATTCATATTATTAGTAGGAATTTTATAATTAGCTATAATTGAAGACCAAATCTCAAAACCCATACTTTCTAGGTGTATTTTTACTTTAGTTTTCCATTGTACATAATTTTTTCCATTACTGAATGGAGGTATGTTTGTAGCAGCCCCTTCTAATAATTTATCCATTATAATGAAATATTATTTTAATGGACTATAATTTTATGACTAACCTAAATTTTATGATCTCCAAAACAAAACTAAAAATACAGTTGAAAAAAATATATGGCCAAACAGATTTAAAATTTTGAAAGAAGCAACTTGAAAACATCTTATGATACCAAATGTTGGTCTGAGTTGGAGACACAAGAGGGGGGTGAATTGAGTTCCAATAAAAATTTCAGTTAAAATTTTTCTTCAAATTATTCACCCAATTAAAAATGAAACATGCCAGTTAACCATCATAGTAAAATTATAATATATTGACTATTCAAATATTTTCTCAAAAAAATGAATAATTGTTAGTTATAATGATATAAGATATTGATATGAATTTTGAAACTAATTAAATAAGAAAAAAATGTAATAACTACTATCAATGAATAACTATCAATGTAATATCCAATTTTCTAAAATATGAGTTAAAATAGAGAATGAATAAATTAAATGGCACATTAGACAAAAAAAAAGTGGTTTAGTCTCAAGATGACACCTATTCCACTCCAAATGGTGATCACCTACCACCATGAAATATATATAAGGATTTGATCCACACCCTTTATCAGGGCTAACAATAATACATGAAACATTCCAGGTTATAATACATCTTCTAATTTTCCGTATGTGAAAACTAATATCTATGTCACATAAGACTTCTTCGATAGTTATATGTGGGTGAAACAGGGTGAAAAAAGATATTTCAGTGAGGACAACTTGTATCATATAGATTAGTGAAAGAGACAATGTGTGTTTTTAATACAGATACTCACAATGCTCAAAATTTAATAAAATAGTACACAACCAAGAAATGTGTAATGAGGTAGAGTTTAGAAGGATCTTTGTGCCATGAAATGAAATTATGGACTCTTTGGATGCAACATATGAAATGTTCCAACCCTCTTATGAAAACCGAGCGTCCTGAGTTGAGTGTTCTATCCTTTTGCGCATTAAGGTTTTCTTCTTCTTCTATTGAGTTAATTCAAGGATGATTTCATGATGTTTCACAACGGGTTCTTATTGGTTTAAATCCATAAAAATTTAAGAGTTCCACCTTTGGTGTGTTCTTTCTTGTATGGTTGTTCTACTCTTTTTTTGGCATTTCAATCTTCTATATTTCTACTCATGTTCCATGCTATTATTATATTTTAGGGAATTTTGATGGAGCAGAAAATGTGCATTATATTTACAACTCATACCTAGTACTATTTTATGAAAGGACTGTAAATGATCATTAATTATACCAGTGCATTAAATGACTCAAATATGACCATTAGAATGAATTTTTAAAATAAATTAGGAATGAAAAAAATGGTGTATGGAATGGTATCATAATTGTGATGAGACAGTCACGGTGCCATAGTCTTGGTAAGGTAGTCACAGTGAGATAGTTATGGTGGGATAGTCATGGTTAGAGACTCACGATGAGACAGTCAATGTGAGATCATAAAATGGTTGAAAAATTTTTGTGCTTGGTCCATAGTTTATTTCGAAACCAGTAGCACGATTACGGGGTTAGGGAAATAGTGTCTCAGATAATAGTTTATAGACATATTTCAAAACTATAAATGGTGTCTTGTTTTGGTTTCCTGGAAATAGTAGCATAGTGTATGAACCCCGATCTTCTTTTCAGGTATGTTTTCCTTTTCTGGTCATTTTTTAGAAAAAGAAGAGTTTATGGTAAATTTAGAAGAACACACCATGTACTTAATGAGTACATGATGTGTACTCGGTTACCACAGGTAGTCGTGTGCTGGCTATGTAGTGGCCATGCCCACAGCCAGCTGTGGTGACCAGGAGGCCACATAAAGTGGGGCTCATTAATGGTAAGTACATGTTGTATACTTCAAAATTTCACGCTGTGTACTTTTTTTTCATTAAATGTACAGGGGTCACGTATAATTTCCAAAAGGCCTTCTTATCAACCTATTTGGTCCGAGATAGCTTGTCCAACCACGATCATTCTATAAGACCTCGAGCGAGCATCTGATCTCTGATTCGACCGCAGTCAATTGTGTTGGGATCACCTCGGTATAACTCTTCCATCTGTTATATCTTTGTTCTATGATTCCAACTGCTTCTCAAGTTATCCCCCGATGAACTCCTTAGATGTTTTTGTACATCTTTGGTGTTCTTGGGAGATTGAAGTCTTGAGATTCACTTATAGTGATCTCCCAACACTTAGGTAAGTTGTATGTGCCTTTCAGTTGAATGTCATTGATTTATATGTGCAATTTTTCATAATTACCTTGAACGGGGTATTGCGTGATTAGAATTTTAATCCTGTTAATTGCCTGCTATGCAGGTATGCATGATTAATGTTAATAGTATGCGAAAATAGATTATTTATATAATTTGGATTTTTTTTCCTATGCTTGTTGTATTTATAACTGTTTGTTCCTATTTTTCATGTCATGATTCCTTCATTTTATCCAATTCCTAGTATTGTAGGATGGAGTGATTATTTTATATGACCTTCTTGATATGCTATAGACTGTTTAAGCAAGTAGTTTTTGAGGATTACTTTGGATGTATTGCATTATTATGCTGGTTTGACTTACACAAGGCCGTGAGAACCTGATGTAGTAGACTGTATGGGGAATTGACTATGTGAGCTTCCTCAGAGAGTCTTTATCACATTTTACTACAAGGGTAATTGACTGTCTACGCTTCCTCAGATAGTCTTTATAACTTTAGACTACAAGAGGAATTGACTGTGAGTACATCATCAGAGAGTCTTTGTTAAATCCTTGTAATTTGATCCAGAAGGGTAGACTGTGTGTGCTTCCCAGAGTGTTTCTTGTGTATCTAGGTACGACCAGAGGGGGTAGGTTGTGAGCACATCCCAGAGGGTTACCAGTTTTTGTTTTCCTTTATGATTATTTATTTACCTAATATATGAAACTGAATTCTTTGAAACTATGTATTTTTTACTAATGAGAAGTTCCTTGTTTACTGCTTCCTGTTACTTATTACCTACCATATATTAACTGATTGTTTGGCACAGATCTTGTGGCGGTTGCCTATTGGGATTTAGTCTCACAACCTATTTGGGATGTTCTTTTATGTCCAAAATGATTATATTTCTATAGGTATAGATAAGGGTAAGCACACTTCTACTTCTGGGACATGACTACTATGGAGCTGTATAGAATGGGACAAATCCAATGCTTGTGATGATGAGGAGCTTTTATCTTTTTTCTTTTGTTCTTGGGTTTATTACTATTTTTTATTCCAGCATTTCAATTTGTTTGACTGTTTCCTACTCATATGTATCATGAATCATTTTTAAATAGTCGCTCCACCTATTTATTTATTCAGTCTTCCTCTGTTTCTTATTGTTTGGAATTACTATTGCTTCTTCTATTGTATATTTTTTTACTTCCACTATGTTACTCTGCCAATGAGGGTATAGTTTCCCCACTATAACACCCAAAGTCTTCACTACAAGTTCGCACCCTGTGGCATTCAGGGAAATGCGCTTAAGGCCATGTGACTAATCGGGTACGGGGCACATTTGGGAGGCTTCCAAAACCGGGACATTACAAAGTGGTATCAGAGGAATTATTTTTTCTTGAAGTACTATTTACAGACAATAGCTAGGGATAGGAAGGAATAGGAACATGGTAAAAAACTGTGATTGGGCATAGCTGACCCGTGCACAGGGAAATGCCAAATTACCTCATAATTACTATTTTTCTGGTTTTGAAAATTTAGAGTTGATTTTATTTCATTGTTTGGTGATTCATATATTTTGTGATATTATCGTTGATATTATTGGGGTTCTATTTCTTTTTGAACCCAATGATATGAGGGTATTCCATCCCATGCATCATATAGGCACTTGCTAGAAATAATATGTCATGTATTCTTACCTTTTCATTTAGGGTTCGTTAGAAATTGAATGTTTTTGTGATGGATTTTTTTCTATATATGCATGATGTTGTGATATATGCTTGATTTAATACATGTTATTTGATACGGTATTGTTTTCGTAAAAAATTTTTTGAATGAACACCAGACATTGGTTCTTGAGGTGTTATGGGCCCTCATGGACCGGAATTCGGTGGATCATTGCCTGTTATGTTTGGTTATAGCATGTTTAAGATGCCAAGTTCTAATTCACAGGGAGTATGGGCCCTCCCGGATCAGAATTTGGCACATTCAAAATTTGTTTCAGTGTTTTTATGGGCCCCAAAGTATTTTCTAAGGATTACTATCTGGAAAAACCTAGAATACATGTCGTGTAATGATAAAAAAAATTTCATGAGTTCTCTATTCGGGAAGAAACTGTTTTTCTTAAGTACACGCCCTATACCGCATGTACATGCTGTGTGGCCTCTAAATGTGTCTCAAACTATGTGAGGAAAGACTCAGGGTTGGAGATTTTGGTAAAACACACCATGTACCGGGTGTACAAGTCATGTTGTAGAACCACGTAATTGGCTGTGTCAACAAAAACATAGGTCAGTTGAGTCTCCTTTAGTACATTTAGTGTCCATATGGAACACGTCGTGTAGTGTGCGCCATGTATCCGGTCCTTTCATAGACAACACAGATCGTTGATGATCGCCTAGTGCATGTCGTGTCCAGCACAAACACTCCATGTTGTCTTATTCTAGGAGAACTGTGTAGCTTAGTCATGTAGAAGGACTTAGAAAGGGGAAGATAAGTCATGTAAACACCATGTGTTAGGACAACATGTTGTGTGTATGGGTAATTAAATGACCTGGGTTGGAAGAAGGACACACCCATGTGAAAGGCTTAAGGGAACACTCCATGTAGGTATTATAGATGTTGTGTATTCATGTTTTGTAAAACATGAATGATTTCTTCATCTTTTCCCCTTCTTACACTTCTAGGCTATAGTCCCTACCAATATTGATCTAATGTGAGTGCTTGAACTTGTAGAGTCATTCCACCGAGACATCCTCCAGTAGTACGCCAGTTGTAGTGTGTTGATCAGACACTGGATATGGCTGATCAAGGACTGCCAGTAGATCCTCCAGTTGTGCCAGTCTTGCCACCACCAGTTATACGTGAAACACATGTCCATGGGAAGTTATAGGTGGGATTTATGAGGATTATGTAGACATTCTAGGGAGCACCGCCTCCTACATATCAATGGCAGAATTAATGAGGGTCTTTCAGTAACATCATCCTTCCACTTTCTTAGGGATGAAGGTCCCCGGGCTGTAGAGTCATGGCTAGAAGCCACACTGATGACCTTTGATAATCTGGAGATGCCTCGAGAGAGGAGGGTCAATCACACTACTTACAAGCTTTGAGAATCTTCCAAGAGGTGGTGGGAAGTGATCTCATAGGTGGGGCGCCAGCAGATTATGGCTTGGGATGTTTCTGCACGCACCTTCTATGATTACTTCTATCTGGAGACCTGGAGGGGCGACCGAGCCTGAGAGTTCATGAGTCTAGAGTAGGGTACTCTTTCTATTATGGATAATTCCACTCACTTCACCTAGCTGCATCACTTTACAGCATTTTAGGGGGAGATGATTTGTTACTTGCACGGATGTTTGAGGATGGTATTAGGTAGGATATTCATGCTCTGGTGAACATATTCTGGTTGACATTGATAACCTCTATAGTAAACCTAGCACTGATCACAAAGCGTAATCTGAGGGATTCTAGAGCTGTGATCCATGGCAGTTCAATATCCTGGGTCAGTTTATCGCTAGTTGATAGGATGAAGAGTCATAAGGAGGCTGCACTAGGGGATCAGAGTAGGCGGGAAGCACCTTCTGGTGTCAAGGTGGTATGCTACTAGTGCGGGAAGAGTGGGCATTCAATGCCACATTTCCGGGAGATCCAGTTGAGTTCCGATATTGTGGCATGGTGGGACACCTTCATCATTTTTGTCATATCCTCTCACTAGCATCAGGTGACAGGAGTTCATCTATGACTCGACATTCAAGAGTATCACCACCATTTACTTCTTAGTCATGAAACTGGAGTTCTTCTGGCCATTCGGTCTGAGGTGGAGTTCGTGGTTGTGGTAGTTAGTCGCCAGGCATCTAGCAACAACAAGGTGAATCAGCTCAGAGTGGTCAAGCAGGGTCATAAGGTCGTGTTTTAGGTTATAATTTTGCAGTGGAGTAGACCAAGCAAGAGCATGATCTCGAACCCTCTAATGTTTGAGGAACGATCCAAGTTACCTCAGTTTTATCTATTGCTCTTTTTGATCTAGGGGATTCCCATAACTTTATATCTATTGTTTTCTTTGGTGATCATAGGGGTCTATATCATTTCTTCTGCTGATATCTTGATGCTAGACACTTCTTTAGGGACTAGAAATTCTAGTGTATGTCAGTTCAAGGAGTGCCCCCTTGAGGTTGGTGGGTTTCACTTCTTATGGGACCTCTATGTATTAGAGATGACCTGCTATGATTCCATTCTCATAATGGACTAGTTAGTTACCTTCCAGGTAGTTGTCAATTTTTATCATCGTCAGGTGAGTTTCACATCACTGGATGGCGGACCATTTTTCATAAGGGAGAATGGGATGTCCAGGCGAGTAGAGAGGGATCCAAGCATCATGGGTTGAGAGGAGTTACAGCCCAGATCACTAGTATTTATATGGATGAACAGGTGACTTCATCGATGAAATTTCCTCTAGTGGTGGATCATTTCCAGGATTTCTTTCCAAATAAATTTTCAAGTTTAACTATAGAAAAAGATGTATACATTTCAATTGAGCTTTTTTCAGGAGCGGAACCAGTTTCCATTCCTGCTTATAGGATGGCTACACTATAGTTCTAGGAGCTCAAGAAACATTTAGAGGTGTTGTAGGAAATGGTTTCATCCATCCCAGTACTTCTCCTTGGGGTTCGTCTATTCTATTTGCGAAAAAGGAAGAAGGTAACCTCTAGCATTGTGTGGAATATCAGATGTTGAATCAGTTGACTATCAAAAACTGATATCCCTTTCCAAAGATTAATGGTCTCTTTTATTAGCTTTGAGGAGCTTGGGTGTTCTCGAAGATTGACTTGAGATTCGATTACCATATGTTCTGCATTTGACCATATGATATACCTCTTATAACAATTCAGACCTCGTATGGTCTATAAGAGTATGTAGTTATGCCTCTCAGTCACACGAACATGCCTGCAGTTTTTATGGCACTGATGATCTGAGTGATCCATCTATTCATGGATTCCTTCATGGTGGTCTTCATGAATGATATCTTGGTTTACTCTCACACTCGATATGACCATTCTACCCATATTGAGATCAATTTTAGTACACCAAGAGATCATCATTTATATTCTATGCTCCCAAAATTCCACTTTTTGATGGAGTAGATTCACTTTTTGGGTCATGTTATCTCAGAGATAGGAGTATCAGTAGTCCCAGAGAAAATGTGAGAAGTTGTTTCATGGGAGAAGCTAAAGAACATCAATGAGGTGAAGTGTTTTTTAGGGTTGGATAGATACTATAAACGTATCATACAATATTTTTCACACATAGTGGCACCACTGATGGGTCTGACTATGAAGGGTGAAATGTTATTATGGTTAGATTCTTGTGAGTCAGCCTATCAGGAGCTGAAAGCGAGGTTGAATTCAGCACTGATACTAGTATTTCCAAATCCAGGAAAGATATATAAAATTTATAGTGATGCATTGGGTATCGGGCAAGGACTAGTTCTCAATGCATGGGGAAGGAGTTTTTGCATACGGGTCTCGGTAGTTGAGGCCACTAGAGAGGAATTACCTGATGAAAAATCTTGAGTTGGCTGTAGTTGTTCATGCCTTACTCTGATGGGGACATTATCTTCTGGGAGAGCATTTTTTGGTTTCAAACGACCACAAAAGACTGAAGTATATCTTCACTCAACTTGACTTGAATTTGAGGTAGTGAATTTGGGTTCAGTACCATCGATCATTTGACTTTGAGCTTGCCTACATGCCTGGAAAAGGCAACACACTGGCTGATGCGCTGAGGAAAAGGACTCAGATTCAGGAAATTATAGAGGATATTTGTTAGAGGCAACTTATGGATCTATTCTATGAGATGCATTTAGAGGTTCATGACAGATAGGGGTAGATGTTTATTTCTTCAGTAGTTGTTACCTCTTCTCTTCTTGATCGAGTGAGAATAAGGAAGTTGTCAAATAATGAAGGCTAGTCCTATGGGAAAGAATTTCAGGAGATGACCCTATTCCAGGATGGACATTAGGCGGGGATGAGATCTTGCATCTTCATGGGTGTGTATGGGTGTCAACAGACATACACAAGTAGATGATGCAGGACTTTCTCTCCTTATTTTGGGCAGTTCATCCTGGAGTCAACAAGATGTATCGTGATCTACACTATTAGTATTGGTGTCCAAGTATGAAGAGAGATGTTGTTGGTTTCGTTATGAGGTGTTCCACCTAACAGTAGGTGAAGTCATAACATCAGTGACTAGAAGATATTTTTTAGTAGTTACCCATTCCCGGGTGGAAATGTAATGATGTCACAATAGACTTCATGACAGGTTTGTTGAGGTCACCTCAATGGAATGATTATGCTTGGGTTGTTATTGACAGACTCACGAAAGATTCTCACTTCTTTCTTATCAAGGATACTTTCAGTGTTGATTAGATGTAATGATTGTATATATAGTACATTGTACATTCTCATGGAGTTCCACAATCCATTGACTCATATAGGGATGCCTATTTTACTTCTCAGGTATTGCAGGGGCTTCAGAAGGCTTTGGGTACACAAGTTTTTTTGAGTATAGCTTACTATCCTTAGGAAGATGGCCGGTCTGAGGGTATTGTTTTGGTTTTTTAGGACATGAAAAGAGCATTCATTCTTGATTTTGGAGGTTATTGGGAGAACATACAACCTATGGAGTTTTCATAAAATAATAGATTTCAAGAAACTATTCAGATTGCACCTTATGAGGATTTGTATGGTAGGCCAAGCTGATCAACCTTATGTTGGCGGGAGGCAGGAGAGGAAGCTATGCTGGGACCTAGTCTTGTTCAAGACACCATAAAGTAGATAGAGTTGATTCTGATGAGGATGACTACTGCACTGTCTCGATATATGTCCTATGATAATTAGCCAAGACGACCTCTGGAGTTCAAAGTAGGGGATCTGGTTTTCCGGCGCGTCACACCGAGGGTGGAGAACAAGAGGATCATGAGATAGGGTATGCTTTTACCGAGGTACGTTGGGCTGTTTAATGTGTTGCAGAGAGTTGGGTCGGTCACCTATCGGTTGTTGTTACCTCAGAGGTACTGGGCTATGCATGAGGTCTTCCACATTTTTCTACTTCGACATTACATCTCAGACCCATCTCATGTCTTCCAACCCGAGGAGGTTGAGGAGGAAGTGGATGCATCTTTTAAAGAGCATCCTATCAAGATTTTCATTCGAAGTATGAAGGTTCTTCATGGTCATTATGTTCCTATGGTGCAAGTGTTCTGGCAGCACGAGCGAGTGCAGTACGAGACTTGGGAGGGGGAGGCAGATGTACGATCGTAGTGGCCAGAGCTATTTAGGGTTTCTTCTTCTATGTCGCCTTTCTTGGGAAATTCGTGGATAGATTTTTTTAAGGGGGATGTTTGTAAGAACCCAGATCTTTTTTTCAGGTATGTTTTCATTTTTTTGTCATTTTTGGGAAAAAGAGGAATTTCATAAAAATTTTTAAGTACACGTCATGTGCTTTATGAGGACACACCATGTACTCGGTTACCATGGATAGCCATGTGCCAACAATATAGCGGCCTTGTACAGGGACTTGTGTCATGACCTAGAGGCTGCCAAATGCAGGGCTTGGTATGTATATGTATACATCGTGTACATCAAATGTACACACCATGTACTTTTTTCATTAAACGTACTAGGTTCAGGTCTAATAACCAAATGTCCTTCTTATCATCCTAGTTTGTTCAAGTGCGCCCGTACAACCATGATATTTCTCTTATCCCCCGTGCAAGCATCTGATCACTGATTTGACTACCTTCGATTGCATTGGGATTGCCTCGGTAAG
This sequence comes from Viscum album, assembly GCA_963277665.1. Classification (NCBI taxonomy): domain Eukaryota; kingdom Viridiplantae; phylum Streptophyta; class Magnoliopsida; order Santalales; family Viscaceae; genus Viscum; species Viscum album. The sequence goes on from OY728152.1 coordinate 1,796,681,407, forward strand.
CTCTTAATTTTTCTAGAGCTTCATTTCATTATTCATACTCCTTCTCATGTTATCCTCTGATGAATGTTTTGGAAATTTTTGTAGATCTATGGTGTTCATTGGTTATTAAAGTCTTGAGGTTCACATATAGAAATATCCCAACACTGAGGTAGGTGGTTAGTGCCTTTTTGATGAATGTCATTGAGTTATATGTGCAATTTTCCCCAATACCCTTGAACGATGTATTGCATGTTTACCTTTTTAACCCTGTCAATTACCTGTTATGCTGGTATGCGTGATTAGAGGTTAATTGGATGTGAATATGGTTTATTTCATTGCCTTGGATGTGTTTTAACAAGATTATTCTGTTTACGATTGTTTGGTCCTGTTTAGCCTATTAGGCTTCCTTAATGTTTTCCTATGCCTAGTAACTTCGGATGGAGTGATTATTTTATCTGTCATGTTTGAAATGTTGTATACTATTTATCCAAGTAGTTATTGAGGTTTATTTTTGTCGTATTTCATTGATATTCTCATTTGACTTACCTAGAAGCATGAGAACCTGGTGTAGTAGACTATAAGGGGAATTGACCGTGTGAGATTCCACATAGTGTCTTTATCACTTTTAACTACAAGGGGAATTGACCATGTGATCTTCCTCAGAGAGTCTTTATAACATTAGACTATAATAATAATTGACAGCGTGTTCTTCCTTGGAAAGTATTTATTAATTCCATGTAATTTTAGGTAGAGGGGCAGACTGTGTGTGCTTCCTAGATGGTTTCTTGTGTAGCTAGGTAGTACTAGAGGGTATTTGCTATGATTTCTTCCCAGAGGGTTACCTATTTGTGTTTTCCTTCTTGATTATCTATTTACATGATATATGAAACTAAATGCTTTGAAACTATGGTTTGTTTGTTGCTGAATACTTCCATGTTTACTACATCCTGTTATTTATTACCTTTTATGTAATCAGTAACTGTTCGACACAAATCTTGCGGTGGTTTCCTACTGTGATTTAGTCTAACACCCTATGGTGTATGTGCTTCTGGGCCCAAAAAATTATATTTTTTCAGGTATAGATAAGGGAATTTTCCCTTATACTTCAGGTACATTACAGCTGTGGAGCTGGATAGAAAGGGACAAATCTGAGTCTTGTGATGTTGTGGAGTTGTTTATCAGTTTTCTTTTGTACTTGGGTTTAGTACAATTTTTTATTCCATTATTGTGATACGTTTAGCTACTTTCATAGACATATGTATCATGAATAATTTTTATATATGTTCTCTAACTATTTATTTCTTCAGTCTTCCTCTAGTTTTTGTTGTTTGGCATGCCTATTGCTTCCATTATTGTATATTTGTTTACTTTCGCTGTGTTACTCTGCCAATGAGAAATAGATTCCCCACTATCACACCCAAGGCCCTCATTGTAAGTCGACAACCTCTGGAATTCGTGGAAATGCGCTTGGGTCCATGTGACTCACCGGGTACAGGGCTTCTATAGGCGGCTGCCGGAACAGGGACATTACACATAGAAATGGTGTGAGGTCCTCTGTGAAAAATTTGAACTGGTAGAAACCTTACGGTTTCACAGACATTGTAAAAATCTGGAAGATGTAGAAATATTATGATGTCACATACATAGTCAAATATCATTAACCTATCTAAAAAAACCAATCTTTACATATTGGATTAATATTAAACATAATCATCTTAAAGCATATTAGAACAATATTAAACATGTTTTAAGAGATTCAAATAGGATTTGAAAGCATTAAAACATGATGAGTCCAATGAACACTAAACACGATTAGTGATAATTAAAACATGAGGATTCCAACAAACTCAAAACATGATTTTTGAGCATTAAAACATAATAATTAAGACAACATAGATATGGTTTAGTAGAAAAAACATTTGATACATCATAATCCACCTAAAACTAAGAACTGTGGGAGAGAATGTGTATAAGTATTGGGCCAATCACCACCAGTCCAAGACCTATATTAGTGGGTGGGAGTAAGAACGAATAATAAAGTATATCATGTTTAGAACCTAACATATAATTATGGGTGAGAATATATATATATATATATATATGTGTGTGTGTGTGTGTGTTTTTCACTATCTATGTATGTTTGATTATTGATCAACGAACTATAGTAATAGTTGAGAAGATATTATATATTTAGAATCCATAATTGGTCTTTATCATTTCTAGACAATGGGTGAGTAAGTTAGTAATTGTTTTAGGGAACCATCACTATCAAAATATACTAATCATTGAAATATATTGGAAACACCCTTATACCTACACTTCTGATTCTCATGTTTAATATACAACCATTTTCGTACATAACATTAATTATAGGAAACTTCTAAAATTAAAATCATAGATTCATTATGAACTAATTATATAATAAATTCCAGAATTGTGAAAAAAACATTATTTGACACCACTTTTAATGCATTCAGAAACTCATTCACACTGAAAATAATCTTGGTAAATGGGTATACATTAGAAAGTAGTGTATCAAATGCTGTTAAGTGGTGTTATGTTTACAATAAAAACTAAAATATTTATCCTTATATCAAAAAAAAATATGATATACATAATAATTAGATAGCAAGAATGATTAACAAAATATGATCATGAGATCATAACATATTATCATGGGAAAAATAGAATAATTATATAAGTCAACATATAAATATAGAAAAACAAATAACGGACACTAAAACATTCCATATATAATAACACATTAACGTGAAATCATATAAATAATCATTATCCATAATGAAATAAATTCGGAATATGTCACATAATTTAATATAGAAAATCATAATATATGTCATGTAAATGTACCAATAAAATAATATTAAAGTGGAAAATGATAATTTAATCATGTCCATGCATATCCTTATATAAAAACCTAATCACATTATGTTTTTTCATTTTATTTTTAGAAAAGATAGTCACGTAAAGTCCATACATAACATAGTGTTATCATGAGATGTAAAATTGCCCCAAAGTCATTATAGGGGAATATAATTTTGTATCCACTCATCTTATAATGATATATCAATATATATGTGTTCCACATGAATAAGAAAAAATTAAGGAATCTATCAGAATAATAACATTATATAACCATATAAATAAAATAAAAATACAAATAAATGAGGATTATTTATAGTTAAATATTAATAAATTAGAATTATGACTTATACAAAGATATGGAACCACAATAACCTAGGATAGATATATAGATATCAATAAAATTACCTTGAAGACTCTCTTATTTCACTCGTGGATCGCCATCATAAAGGAGTCACCAAGTCTAATTAGGTGATATTTAATCACTAATAAAAATTTTAAAAATTTATTGTAATCCATGGTGACTCAGATAACTATGGGTGTTGGGATCCCTTAGGTTATAGAAATCGTAGAGGTGATGTCTCATGGGTATATCTTCAGTAATATAATTGTTTTTTTATCTTCTAGATATTTTTTTTACTTTAATTTCAATTTTTATCTCTAGATAGAATTCCATTGATTCAGAATTTCAATAACTTAGTTACTTCCCCAGGCTCACATTGAATTCACAGTCCCCTATTGATTATTTTTAGTGATCAACTATGTGTGGATCCAATCCCATAAATATTTTTACAATTTAAGTGATACCATAGTATAACCTATGGTAATCTCACTTTATTAGGTTACTAGAACTACCATAAAATGGTTGTGTTTCATAAATTTCCCCTTCCATGAGATATCCTTTTCATTTGTAACCATACCCACTATAGTGTTTTTGTATAATGGGATTCTATATTTTGAGTTTCATTGATGATAATTGAAACTTTTGTTGGGTTTGTCCATTAATTGTCCATGGAAGCAACATATCCATCTATGATCATGGTGTAATTTTTGTGTTATCAATCCATGAAAAATATATTTTTCCGTGTGGCTTTAATTTTATTATCATTATTATTATTTATTTGGGGATTTAATTCCTAGTGATGTCTGGTAAATTTAGTGGTATATGAAAATAATGTGGATGTTGATGTCAACAAGTGGTTTCAATATTTCTAATTAGTCATTTATGTTCATTGGATCATTAGATGAAAGAAGGATAAATATGAAATCTCTTTGATGCCACTACCCTCTCCATTGGTTTACCCAATGACCTATAGTTGAAAAATTAGAATTTTAAATTTTTTTATTATTTATATTGGTTCAAATGGGGTGGTATATATGACATTGATATTAGTGTTGTTTGAGTTCCCACTCAATCCTAGACGAGGGTTTATTGTTTTATGAATATGGGAGTAATGAAGTCTCTTATTCCTTATTAAATTAATATAATTCAATTAATTTAGTTTATTTTCTAAATTAATAGAATTTTATGGTTATCTATGTGAACACCATTCTATAAGAAGTTGGTAGTTTATTGTATTCAAATTATAAAGGCAATAGAAGAAAGTTGATATATCTACATAGTTTATCCTTATATACAATAAATAAAGTTATGGATCAATATTCATATAAATATTTCTTAATCTTAATACTAATTACATAATGAAATTTTGATAATGAATAATGGATTTACTTTTCTTTATGTATAAATTATGATAATCAATAATTAGAGGGAAAATGAAAAGTATCATTGAAATGGTTGAATTTAAAATTGCATTAGCAAAGATAAAAACTACTTTTGGGAAAGAAAAGAAATTATTGATGATTTATGAAAATGATTCATTAGCTCTTGTAAAGAATGTCGAAATAGTTATAAATAAGGAAAATATTATTTTCATGAAAATAGATAAAATTAATAAAAATTTCATAAGTATATATTTTTCAGTATTGTAGATGACTAAATTGTAGATATAACACCATTGAAATTGAGATCTTGATAAAGAAGATTGAAAATTAAAAGATTGTTTATTAGATAACTTCCTAATTTTTTTATAAATTACCATTAAAAGATATATAAATCGAAAAAATATAATAGGAAATACAAATAAATTAAATCATAAAAAATTTAAAATAATTTTATTCACATTTTAAGAAAATACTAGTGAAATAATATTGATATAAAAGATAAGGATAACATCAAGTGATAGATATTGAAAGAGATACGAAAAAATACAAGAGATAAAATGTAGAGACCCAATGCTTGACGTACATGGACATTACATTACTTTTGCGGAATACTTAGTACATTACAAAAACACACACACAAGGACAATAATAGTTTAGTGTCTTTGGAAATTTGGAACGTAATCTTCTAATCGTGGTGAATGATCTTAAACATCTCCTATAAAGATCTTCCACATTTTGTTTCCTTACCTAAAACCTTTCTTTTGATACTGGGGGAAAATAAAACATAAAAAGGGTGAGCTCAAAAGCTCAATAAGGGTAAGCATGGATAAAATAAAACATACCATATGCATTTGATCTTAAAAACATGAACATAATGTTTAAGAATCAAAAGCTTGAGCAATGACATAAAACATGGATGTACATAAGGCATAGATCATAATGGAACATAAACCATGATAAAATATCATGGGAATAAAACAAGTAACTCTGGCATCCATTAAGAACATGAAATGATTTCCATAGTAGCCATGGCATTGCTGCCAATACCATCTTAGTGGACAAAGTCCCATTCAGAATCGAATTCACTCCTCGTTTCAGTCCTGTAACACTGTACCGGATTAACATACCGTTCCAGCCATGTCTATCTAATGAGATATAAAATCTTTACCCAATGCATTGGAGGGAGATATAGGACCCGCCCATCTCATAATGAAATCATTCTTACTTGTGCCACAAAATAAACATACATCACTCATAATAACCCAACGAATAAAATGGGATTCATAAACATCATCCCATCATCACATAATCCATATAAAAGAAATGGATATCATTTCATAAAAAGAAAAGTGAAACCATGTGAACCATAGAGACATAATACTTAAAACATACTCATATGAAATAATACCATCTTATATGAAAAATGGTTTTGATAAAACACTTGAAATTATTTCTTGAGGAAAATATCCTTTCTTCTTCAAAATCAATTTCTTTTCACAAAACGTCATGAAATTTTAGAAGAATTTTTTTTTGTTTAAAATAGTCATGAAATATTTTGGAGGAAGATTCATGAAAATAAGGCTTTATAAAACTGAAAAAATATTTTCATGCCGTATACGTTAAAAAACATTTTTATCGTACTTTTGTCTGAAAAGTTAAAAAGTACCACGTAACGTAAACAAAAGAAATATTCCTTACATACCATGTAGTAAAAGTCAAAATTGGGAAAAAAGGACTTTAAACATACATGAATACACATTTATAAAACATGGGCATGGATGATATCAATAACCGTAGTAAATACTTACGAATAAGTAATCTCGGATAAAAATGAGATTTGAAAAATTATCTCATTCCTTAGGTCTGATATGCTTCGTACGTATCCGAACCTCCTGTATAATGATTTAAATAATTTCATTTACTAATTATTGAATCATATTAATTTTTATGATATCATATATTTTTCACTTATTACTTTATATTACCCGTTCTTTTGTAAATTCCATGTTAAAGTAGTGTTTTGGGTAAAATCATTTTATTTATCATATGTGTTTCGACATGTCGTTCTTGATATTATTACTTATATCCTGATTTAAATAATTCCAGAATTTAAAACATGATTTATATATAATATATATTCATCATATACATATATATTATTGATCGATAAAAGGAATGAAATACACCATTAATGGAGACGGTAGGCCGTACGTACGCATGAACGCTATTTTCGTTTCCCTTTTGAATTGAATGGAATTAAGTAAATGACATACATATATATATATATAAATAAATCCAGTATCATTATTATGTCATATATTCCATTATTATTCATTATATATACATTATAATCATTCCTGAATAGTTAACATGGAGAGTGAATCTCATCGCGTCGTGGAGACGGTAGTCCGTACGTACACACGAGCGATGATATCATTCCCAAGATCGTGGAATTTTATTAAAGTGTATGTATAATATTACAGAATCAATATCACTTTAAAATAATCATATATATTCATTACTTTCACCATTATACCCATCCATGTAAGGTGGTGGTGGAAAACAGATTACACCACGACGTGGAGACGGTATTCTGTACGTACGCATGCGCGGTGATTTCATTTTCCGTTGGATGGATAAATGGTGAAATATGGTTTTTTCATACATATAATAACATATCAATATATTATTGATACTTATGTTTTTACCTCATAATAAAACAACTAAAAAAGAAGTGGAAGAAGGAATAAAGTTGAAAGAATCGGTAATGGACATTACCTCTTCTTTAAAGCGCCTATTTGAGACCTCCTCTTAGGGCATTAAAATTGGTCTTTGAAGAAGACCAGGACCTATAGGATGTTTCTAGGGAAGTGTAGAAGAGAATTTTCCAGGGGTTTGCCGAGCATGAAGGCTCAAAGTTGTGTGAGGAAGAGAGGGAGGAGGTTCCCTTTTATAAGGGAGGAGAGGGGCACCTTTGGAATAACTAAAAATATTATTTTATTATAAATACAAATTCGGTTTTTAATAGCTAAAAATTGATATATTTCGAAGCTAAGGCGGGGATGAGTCAAAATCCTCTCATAAAATAGAATTTAGACAAGTTTAGGTCATTATATTAACCTTATATTTTAGTTTTAACTCTTAGTTAATTAGATTGACATTTACCATTCCACTTTGTATTTTTATATTATATTGTTAATAAACATACAATATACATCAAAGCGATCCCCAAGTAGTCCATTAATGACACACCTATCATGATATAAGGATCTTGGACTATCCTTAGATTTTTAGGAATATAATGACAATTAATAATATAATATTTGTTTTAAATACTATTTTATGTCAATTTTGACACTATTTGGTAATTGATTTTTGTGAAAATCATAACAGAATTATTAATTAGAAGAAATTTAATTAAATCAATAATAACATGTCATATTAACATAGAAAATTATTTTAATTCATAAAAAGTCTCAAATTACATTTATTTGGGTATTTATAACATTAATTATGTAAATATTTCATTAATAGGATAATTATTTCATAATCATTGTATCATAAATAAATTAAATTATTTTAAGTCTAAAAATTACAAATAAAATACCATTATGTTGGAAATCTTTTTATCTTTCTAATGAATATTTATTGTCTAATTTATATTATTTATAACCATATTTTAAAAATTATTCAGTTATTAAACATTGATTTTAACTATTTTAACCCTTCTTTAAATAAATTGATAATAAATGTCCTAATCTAATCCAAGTAGGCCTAAATGGTAATATTTTATTACTAAGGTTGTATTTGGTCGAATTACACTTATCCAATAGAATTAGGACATGTGTTAGGGTAATAATAATAACACTTTTACCCTTAATTACCATATTTACTTTTAACCATGGTAAAAAGAAGTATATTGTTACTATTCACCAAAAAATTATTTTCATCTCATTGAACCAAATTTTAGTCCTGGATATTAACCGTGTTTCTATGATTTTTGAAATTCCACTAACAGAAGTGGTAAAATAAGGTTTTATGAAAAATTCAGTTTTTTAGCTACCACTTAGTGGTTTCACTATTCATCAAAAAAATGAAAGTTTCTAGAAAAATACCAAAAATTTAGCCTAAGATATATTTGATATTATGAATTCAAAAATGATGCCTATTTTATCAAATTGAAAACATATCAGTTACATTAACTAATTTATAAATTAATTTCCGTCGTCAAAACAAATAGCATGTTTTTAAAAAATAATAACTATCAAAAGATTGACATTTGTTTATATCTGGTTTAAATGTCAAATTAATTCCAATGACCAACATTATATTATATTGTAAAAATATATTCTAAATATAATTTAAAACCAATAAAATTAATAATTTATCACTATTAATTATTTCAATTAAAAAAGTGGTTTTTAATTAAAATTTAGTAATTTTCACTATTCATCAGAATATGAAAGTTATCTGAAAAGTACCAAAATTTCACCCTAAGATAATTTTGATATTCTGAATACAAAAATGAAGTCCATTTTGAAAGATAAAATTTATAAAATTTCAAAAAGTGGGTATTACTATTCATAATATTATAATAATATCTCGTTTAGTGAAACTCGGTATTGCGTACTACACACGCTATCGTGGAAGGTCATAATTGTGTGTAATGCAATCCAAGTCAGGGATGTGTGTTGTGAAAGCTCCTTTTGGTGTAGCGTACAACAAAATACATCAAGGAAATTAAAAAGAATATTTTTTCCTAAAATCTCGTGGTGTTACATTCTACCCCCCTTAAAATGAATTTCCCCCTCGAAATTCTTTGGGGTTATAAATGGATTACTACTCGAAAGTTTCTTTAATATAAACCCACTTCGTAAAAAGGAATACCAAAACTTAGTTTTAAAAAGTTAAGTATGAAACATAACGATTATCCAAATTAACTCATTACTAGTTTTCCGCATAGGATATCATAGGTAAAAATATGGATATAGAGGATAAATCTAACCATCATGTTCTGATGGGGAGTGGTACAGAACATGGCTATGAGAAATCCAACAATCACAAAGCCATAAATTTGTGATGATCTAGGGTACCATCTGATTCATCAGATATAAGGGCACTAGGACAACATTTTTGTTTTTCAAGATCATTTCCCTAAAGTTGAAGAATAAGAATTAGAATAAATACTTACATTATTTTGGTACAATCTCACTGTTGTTCGTGCCTTGAAAAATTTCCACTTCATCTCTTAAAGAAATGAAGTTGAATTTGTTATTTGTGAAGTGTTAGCAGATCATGTGATAAAATGACGGGTCATTCCATCTCTCTCAACCAAAAGGTTTTCAAACGTTTTTAAATATACATAAGTCGATCTATTGTGAGATTAATCATATATGGTTTCTAAAATGGACTTATACTTCATATATAAAACTTTTTAATATAATAAAACTAGTTTCTACTAAACAGGGACTTCCTGTAGGCCAATGGTAGGCGATAAAGGCCAGTCACACTTCGGTTGTGGGTTCGATTCCCACAGCCTTGTCCGACGCGATGGGCTGTCACCCGTCCTGTAGGTTGTCCTTTTTCTAAAACTACATAACTATAACATCCCATCAATAATATCGAAAAAAGTTCTATCCTTATACAATACTATCTTATTTCCAACATAATTCATTCAATCTTTATCTAAAATACTTCGTTCCAAGCTCATAGTATAGAGAAAACGATTACTTGAAATGTCAACAACCAACCATCATTTATCCCCCATTATCTTGTTGGTCACATTCCAATCATGTGAATACATTAATCATGTATTCTCTTGAAAAATGAATACCCATTAAACCTTAGTGAAAACATGATTGCTGTCAAAAGTTAACTCTTTCCACATACCAAAATCAAAAAATTCTATATACTCAAACCATGATATAACCTTCTCCTTATATCAGTCATGAGCTCATGAATACTATCAAACATTTAATTTTCTCATTATCCCTTCATTATGTTCATATCATCTAATTTCCAAAAATAATAGTACCATTCATCACATGCTTTCTAAACTTAAGGAAAGACAAAAGTGTAACAATCCTTAGATGTCTCTTTATTCCATAGTACAATGAGATTACTTATACAACATTACACTTGATAAACATGCAATCATTCCACTACCTTCTTAAACCATTGACCGAGCTTCAAAAATTCTTTCATCTCACATATCATTTTTAGTCTCTTCATCATCGTCAACATAAATATTACCCATACGACCATATTGATTCTCTTCATGAGACTTTCCCTTAGGGCATTGGTTTTCATAATGCCTGTGCAATATAAATTTAAAACATTTAACCATTGTTGATGTCGTAGCAATACCATTATCCTTATCCATGGTGTTAACTAAACCTTTTCCTTTGCACTTACCGGATTTATGTCCTTCTTTCCACACCCATAGAATCTTCCAATTCCTTTGAAACATTCTCTTTAATGCCTCTTCCCACATGATTTACATAGGGGAAATTGAACATTCTTTCCTCTATGATCATTATGAAACTCCATCTTTATCTTATTAGCCGAGTCAGGAAACTTACCAAATTTGAGTTTATTGATCATATTATGAGATTACTGATTCAACATAATAATGATGTTTGGACTTCCAAATCCCATTTTATTTGGTTTCTCATGAATAATATCATTCCTTTGTCCATCATATCCTCCATTATCGTGAATCTTCATGTTTCCAGCCATTTTCTAAAACCCAAAAAGAATAGCGCGACAGGAAAAAACCATGCAAGGGAAAACAACATAGTAAAGGGGGCGTACCCTCAATATCTAACATATTAGGCTAAATTCTAAGATCGTTACTGTAGTTCTAGGACTATATCCTATACGTATACTTATCCTTAGGGACATCCCTAGAAATACCTTAGAAATATCTCTAGGGATCTCACTAATATTTTCACATCCTAGTTTCCAAAGGTTGACTAAACCTTTCCTTTGATAACAACCGTAGAGACCCTAAGCTTGACGTACATGGACATTACATTACTTTTTCGGAATACTTAGTACATTACAAAAACACACAGACAAGGACCGTAATAGTTTAGTGTCTTTGAAAACTTGGAACGTAATCTTCTAATCGTGGCGAAAGATCTTCAACATCTCCCATAAATATCTTGCACTTTTTGTTTCCATACCTAAAACATTTCTTTTGATCCTGGGGAAAAATAAAACATAAAAAGGGTGAGCTCAAATTCTCAGTAAGGGTAATCATGTATAAAATAAAACATACCACATACATTTGAGCTTAAAAACATGAACATAATGTTTAAGAATCAAAATCTTGACAAACGACATAAAACATGGAAGTAAATAAGGCATAGATCATAATGGAACATAAACCATGATAAAATAGCATGGAAATTAAACATGTAACTTTGGAATCCATTAAGAACATGTAATTATTTCCATAGTAGCCAAGGAATTACTTCCCAGACCATCTTAGTGGACAAAGTCCCATTCTGAATCGAGTTCACTCCTCGGTTAAGTCCTATAACACTGAACCAGATTAACTTACCATTCCAGCCATGTATATCTCATGAGATATAAATTCTTTACCCAATTTATTAGACGGAGATATAGGTCCCACCCATCTCATAATGAAATCATTCTTACTTGTTCCACAAAATAAACATACATCATTCATAATAACCCAACGAAGATAATGGGTTTCCTAAACATCATCCCATCATCACATAATCCATATAAAAGAAAAGGATATCATTTCATAAAAAGAAAACTGAAACCATGTAAATAATACTGACATAATACTTGAATCATACACATATGAAACAATTTCATCTTAGATGAAAAATGGTTTTGATAAAACACTTGAAATGATTTCTTGAGGAAAATATCCTTTCTTCTTAAAAATCAATTTCTTTTCACAAAACGTCATGAAATTTTAAAAGAAATTGATTTTTTTAAATATTTATGAAATATTTTGGGGTAAGATTCATGAAAATAAGGTTTTATAAAACTGTAAAAATCATTTCATGCCGTATACGTTAAAAAAACAATCTTATCGTACTTTTGTCAGAAAAGTCAAAAAGTACCTTGTAACATAAACAAAAGAAAGATTCCTTACATACCATGTAGTAAAAGTAAAAAATGTGTAAAAAGGACTCTAAACATACATTAATACACTTTTATAAAACATGGAAACGGATGATAGCAATAACCCCAGTAAATACTTACGAATAAGCAATCTCGGATAAAAATGAGATTTGCAAAATTATCCCTTACCTTAGGTCTGATATGCTTCGTACATATCTGAACCTTCTATATAATTATTTAAATAATTTCATTGACTTATTAAATAATCATATTCATTTTAATGATATCATATATGTTTCACTTATGACTTTATATTACCCATTCTTTTGTAAATTCCATGTTAAAGTAGTGTTTGGGGTAAAATCATTTTATTTATCGTATGTGTTTCGACTTGTCGTTCCTGATATTATTACTTATATCCTGATTTACATAATTCCAGAATGTAAAAAATGATTTATATATAATATATATTCATCATATAAATATATATTATAGATCGATATAAGGAATGAAATACACCGTTCATGGAGACGGTAGGTCGAACGTACACATGAATGCTGTTTTCGTTTCCCTTTTGAATTGAATTGAATTAAGTAAATTACATATATATTTAAATAAATCAAGTATCATTATTATGTCATATATTCCATTATTATTAAATATATATACTTTATAATCATTAATGAATGGTTAACATAGAGAGTGAATCTCATCGCGTCGTGGAGACGGTAGTCCTTACGTACGCACGAGCGATGATATCATTCCCAAGATCATGGAATTTTATTAATGTGTATGTATAATATTACAGAATCAATATCACATTACAATAATCATATATATTCATTACTTTCACCATTATACCCATCCATGTAAGGTGGTGGTGGAAAATAGATTACACCACGACATGGAGACGGTATTCTGTACGTACGCACGTGTGGTGATTTCATTTTCCGTTGGATGGATAGATGGTGAAATATGGTTTTTTAATAATTATAATAACATATAATTAAATTATTGATACTGATTTTATTACCTCATAATAAAACAATTAAAAAAGAAGTGGAGGAAGAAATAAAGATGAAAGAATCGGTAATGGACATTACCTCTTCTTTGAAGCGCCTCTTTGAGACATTCACTTAGGGCACTAAAATTGGCCTTTGAAGAAGACCAGGACCTCTAGGATGTTTCTAGGGAAGTGGAGAAGAGAATTTGGTGGGGTTGGCCGAGCATGAAGGCTCAATGTGGTGTGAGGAAGAGAGGGAGGAGGTGCCCATTTATAAGGGAGGAGAGGGGCACCTGTGGAATAACTAAAAATATTATTTTATTATAAAGTTAAATTAGGTTTCTAATAGCTCAAAATAGATATATTTCTAAGCTAAGGTGGTTATTGGTCGAAATCATCTCATTCAATATAATTTTGATAAGTTTAGGTCATTATATTAACCTTATCTTTTAATTTTAACTCTTAGTTAATTACATTGACATTTACCTTGTCACATTGTATTTTTAAATTATATAGCTTATAAACATACCATATACATCCAAGAGACCCCCAAGTGGTCCATTAATTATACACCTATCATGATATAAGCACTTTGGCCGAACCTTAGATTTTTAGGAATATAATAACAATTAATAATATAATATTTGTCTTAAAAACTATTTTATGTCAATTTTGACACTATTTAGTAATTGATTGTTGTGAAAATCATAATAGAATATTCAGTTCGAAAAAATTTAATTAAATCAATAATAACATGTCATTGTAACATATAAAATTATTGGAATTCATAAAAAGTCTCAAATTACATTTATTTGTGTATTTATAACATCAATTATGTCATTATTTCATTAATAGGATAATTATTGCATCATCATTGTATCATAAATAAATTAAATTATTTTAAGTCTAAAATTTACAAATAAAATACCATTATGTTGGAAATCATTTTAGCTTTCTAATGAATATTTATTGTCGAATTTATCTAATTTATAACCCTATTTTAAAAATGATTTAGTTATTAAATGTTGATTTTAACTATTTTAAACCTTCTTTAAATAAATATATAATAAATGTCCTAATCTAATCCAAGTGGGCCTAAATGGTCATATATGATTCCTAAGGTTTTATTTGGTCTAATTACACTTATCCAATAGAATTAGGACATGTGTTATGGTAATAATAATAAAACTTTTACCCTTAATTACCATATTTACTTTTAACTGTGGTTAAAAAAAAGTAAAAAGTTACTATTCACCAAAAATTATTTTCATCTCATTGAACCACATTTTTGTCTTTGATATTAACCATGTCTCTCGGATTTTCTAAATTCAACTCACAGAAGTGGTAAAATTAAGTTTTATGAAAAAATCTGTTTTTTTTACTACCACTTAGTTGTTTCAGTATTCATCAAAAAAATGAAAGTTTCCAGAAAAATACCAAAAATTAGGCCTAAGCTATATTTGATATTCTGAATTCAAACATGATGTCTATTTTATCAAATTCAAAACATATCAGTTACATTAACTAATATATAAATTAATTCCCGTCGTCAAAAAAATAGCATGTTTTTAAGAGATAATAACTATCATAAGACTGACACTTTTTTATATCTAGTTTAAATGTGAAATTACATCCAATGACCAACATTGTATTAAATTGTAAAAATATATTCTAAATATTCTTTAAAACCACTCAAATTAAAAATTTATCACTATTAATTATTTCGATTAAAAAAGTAGTTTTTAATTAAAATTTAGTAATTTTCACTATTCATTAAAATATGAAAGTTATCCGAAAAGTACCAAAATTTCACCCTAAGCTAATTTCAATATTCCGAATCCAAAAATGAAGTCCATTTTGAATGATAAAATTTATAAAATTTCAAAAAGTGGGTATTACTATTCATAATATTATAATAATATATCATTTAGTGAAACTCGGTATTGCGTACTACACACGCTATCGTGGAAGGTCGCAATTGCGTGTAATGCAAGCCAAGTCAGGGATGTGTGTAGTGCAAGCTCCTTTTGGTGTAGCGTACAACACAAGACATAAATAAAATAAAAAATAATATTTTTCATAAAATCACGGGGTGTTACATAAAATATAATGCCCCGGCCTTAAACCATACTTATTATTGAATTAAATGAATAATTCACATTGAGGATCTTTTCACGGTTTAGAGTTTTAGAGAATTAGTACATAACTATTATATCTCAAAAGATTACAAAGTAGAAACTTCTAATATGTTTCCATAAAATAAAAACTCTTAAAAGGAAACATGTCTAATTCCATGTTTTAGATAGAAAGAATTTCCCTTGATCCCATCCTTGACCCTATTCCAAATTAATTCCTGGGAAAAACATTTCAAAAAAACCTTGGGGTGAGCATAAAAAGCTCATTAAGGGATACACAATGAATGAAAACTGTTAGTTTTTCAAAACAATAAGTAAACCATGTATTCTTTATCAAAGTAATACTTTTCACCTTTATGAAGTAGTAAAAACACTTCAATAAAATAAAATATCATTACATAACCTTTTGTAACCAAAAATATTACCATAAAACCCATATAAAGATCACATAACATATATAGGTAACCTGGGACATAAACATACTTTAATGGAATAACCATAAGGTCGACTTCCACACATATCACTTAATGGAATAGCCATGCGACCGACTTCCAAACCCAATGCATTGGAGGTTATAATGTAACCACCCGTCATGGTATTCACAGCACCACCCATCATATGGTTTATCACGTAACCACCCGTCAAATGTCCAATTACCATTATAAAATCCTAAGACAGAAAACAAATATAATGGAAAGAAAACACTTCCACACTTTGATCACAATATATCACTTTAATATATTGACATACCAAATCTATTATAAAAAACATTTTCAATACCAAAATACATAAAAGAGTATATAGTATTTATTTCATTTTAATGACATTACGGCTTGTTGAGGAAGCCGAAGACCAAATAATACTCATGGCGGCAGAAAAGGTCGTTGTCACTGCGTACGTTAAAAGAAATATTCCTTTTTGTCGTTTAGTAAAATGCTTCGTAGTAAAAGATTCCTTTTGTATAAAGTTAAAATTCAAAGTGTTTTATAAACCATATAAAAGAAATTTGTGTATAAAATGAAATATGCCTCAATGAAAGGAGATTGAGATGAAGTCCCTTACCTCGGGTCCGACATGACTCGCTCGTTCTTTAACATCCTAAATAATAAACTTGAGTTAATTTATACTTTATTATGAAACTTTTTCAAGTTCATTATTCTTTTTATATCACATATTGTCATGTTATAAACATTATGTAATCATTTCAATTAGTAATGTTTGTTTTGTCGATATTTGGTTCTTAAGTCGAAAGTGGATTTCTTACAATTACATGTTGTTTGTGTGGTCAAAGGTTCTTTATATACAAAATGATATTCATGATTTGGATATCATATATATCATATATATCCAGAATATATATGTATTTATAATATTACATAATCATTTAGAGGAAATAATTTAAATGCACCGTTCATGGAGACGGTAAGTTGTACGTACGCATGAACGCTACTTTCATTTCTATGTCACATTAATGGAATTAAAACATAATTAGAGGTATTTATATTTTAATTATAGAATTATATTAATAATTTAGATGTAACATAAATCATATATAATAACTTTAAATCCATCCTTTATACATCCCACATATGGCATTAACGAATCAAATCACTTTGAGGGGGCGGTAGTCCGCACTTCCTAAAGTGAAGATATCGCATATACCCATAATGGAAGCCATAAAGGTATACCAAAAATGAAAAATACAGAAGCATAAGGAAAATATAAACATAATATATATCATATAAAAATAGAGTGACATCTTAATGGCCACCTTTAAAGGTGTTAAAAGAAGATTGAACAATCTTCGTTTCGTGAGGCAGAAATTCGCCAACCATAGAAACAGTTTGTTCCATAACCATTAGACGGAGGTGTGTGTAGGTGTAGTTCGAATCCTTATTATACCAACAACCTAGTATATTTATGATACTGTTGATGTTACAAAATAAAGGAATAAAAATATTTTAGAGGGTTGGAGAAGCAAAATAAAACAAAAGAACACAGGAGAAAACACTTCCTTTAAAACGGGTAACTCTTTTTTATTTGAGCTCAAAGGATTCCTTTGGAAGACTTCTGCCCAATGTGAGGCTTCTAGGAGTAACAGAGGGATGTGGAGAGACAAAAAAAAGATTATATTGGCCGAACCAATGACTTGAGAGGTGTGGGTAAGGAGGTAGAGGTTGGGGCCTTTTATAAGAGGAAAGGAGGGGCACTCCTAGAATGTTATAAAATCTTACTTTATTATAATATAATTTTCGGATTTTAAAGGTCCCACATTGATATAATTCTAGTTTATGGTGATAAGGGTTCGAAATATACTAATCCAATAGGTTTTCGACAAATTTAATTCTTATATTTTAAATTATCTTTTCATTTTATTTAAATCGTTCATTAATGAGGTAATCGTTGCATCATCATGATGTCATAAATAATTTAATTTATTTAATGTCTAAAAAGTATTAAAAAAATATAATGATGTTTGAAATATTTTTATCTTCATAATGAATTTTTATAGTCAAAAATATGACTTGTATAACCCCATTTAAAAATTGTTTTAGTAAAATAACTAATGTTTGTGACATTTTTATTTTAACATTAAATAAAAAAAATTTAATGTCATTTTCCTACCAAAGTTGCTCCATGGGGTCCCCAAGTTGATCCATGGATTTTATTGGTCTTAAATGACACATCCAATAAGGGTAGGACATGTTCCATGTTCATTTCATATTATTAAAACATTATTTTTACCTTAAATTACACTAATTACCTCTAATTGCGATTAATAAAGTTAAAAGATACTATTCACAAAAAAAAATGTTGTAATCCCATTGTACCAAATTTTACTTCCTAATGAAAACCATGTATGTCATATTTTTGAAATTCAAAACACAGAGGTTGTAAAATTGCATTTAAATGAAAAATCAGTTTTTTAATACCACTGAGTGGTTTCACTATTCATCAAAAATTGAAGTTTTTCAGAAAAATACCAAAACTTCACCCTAAGATATATTTGATATTCCGAATTCAAAAATAATGTCTATTTTAAAAAATTAAAAACATATAAGTTTCATTAATTAATTTAATAATTAATACCCACTGTCAGAGAAAATAGCGTGTTTTTATGAAACAATAAGTATAAAAAGATTGACACTAGTTTAAGTCTGATTTCAAAGTGAAATTAATTCCAACGACCACTATTTTATTAAATTTTAAAAATATATTCTAATTTCACTTTAAAACCAATTCAAACGATAATCTAATCATATAAATAAATTAGATTAAAATGAGGTTTTGAATTAAAATACAACATTTTTCAATATTCATTAAAAAATGAACTTTATCGGAAAAATACCAAAAATCTACACAAATTAATTTCGATGTACCGATTCTAAAGGAGATTTTTATTTGATCCAATAGAAGCTATAAGAGTGAAAAAAACTATATTTAAAAAATATTCTCCATGAAAAGGTGATAAGTCGACCTATACTGAAAATTAGAGTATATATGACTAAAATTGAATTATTTTCTTATTTTAAGACTTTATCATTTATTGAAAAAATGTAAAAAGATTTAACAAACATATATAATCATATTTTAGTTATTTCTATTCATTCATGCCAATACAATGGCTATGTGTTAACTACCATTTAAAATAATATTATTTTATTACTAGTGTGCAACGTAATATTTCTAAGAAACTCTTTATTGTGTATCAGGTACGCTATCGAAAATATCAACCCCATTAAAGTAAAATTAATATTCAGTTATCAAATATTAATAAATATGAAAATGTATTATTCTTTATTTACCTGGGATGTTACATCCTTCCCCCCTTTTGGGAATTTCATCCTTGCAATTTTATTCACTTATCAAAATAAGTGGGGGTATTTATCCCTCATAGCATTTTCAGATTCCCATGTTGCCTCTTCAACCATATGGTTTTTCCACAAAACCTTTACCTAGTGAATTAACTTATTTTGCAACACTTGCACTCTTCGGTCAATAATATGGACTGGTTTTTCTTCATAAGAGAGATTCCCTTCCAACTGAACTACCTCTGGGCTCGAAAATGAGATGGATCTGGCATATACTTTCTCAACATCAAAACATGAAAAACATTGTGTACCTGAGATAAACTCGGAGGTAAATCCACTCGGTTAGAAACTAATCCAACATTCTCCAAAATTTCATATGGTCCAACGATCCTTGGACTAGGCTTTCCTTTCTTACCAAATCGCATCACACTTTTCCAGGGAGAAACCTGGAGAAAAACATGATCACCTACCTCAAAAGATAGATCCTTCCTTCAGTTATCCGCATAACGTTTCTGCCTACTCTGAGCTGTTCTCATGTGTTTCTAAATAAACTGAACTTTTTCTACCATCTCTTCTACCAATTCTGGTCCCATCAGCTTCCTTTCACCTACTTCATCCCAAAAACCTAGAGTTCGACACCGCTTCCCATAAAATTCCTCAAAAGGTGCCATATGTATACTAGCATGAAAACTGTTATTATATGAAAAATCAACCAAAAAAAGATGTTGGTCCCAACATACCTGATAATCCATAGAGCAAGCTCGTAGTATATCCTCCAAGGTCTGAATTGTTCATTCTGACTGCCCATCTGATTGTGGATGAAAAGCTGTATTAAATTTAATTTAGTACCCAATGACTTCTGAAGGCCTTTCCAATAGTTAGAAGTAAACCTGGGATCACGATCAGATACAATGGAGAGGGGAACTCCATGCAACCTAACTATCTCTTTAATATACAACCGAGCAAGTTGATATAGAGAAAAAGTATCTCAAATAAGAAGTAAATGAGCAGATTTAGTCAATCGATCAACAATAACCCAGATTGCATTATTACCTCTAGATATCTTCGGTAATCCCACAACTAAGTCCATGGATATATTTTCCCATTTCTACTCTGGCACTGGTAGAGGTTGAAGCATCCCTTTCGGTTACTGCCGCTCTTCTTTAACCTGCTGACAATTCAAACACTTCATAGTAAAATCAGCAATATATCTTTTCATTCCATCCCACCAGTAACACTCCCGTAGATCTCTGTACATCTTAGTACTGACAGGATGAACTGAAAACGGGGAACTATGAGCCTCAAATAACAACTCATTCTTAAATTTTGAATTAATAGGTACACATAATCTCTTCCCAAACATCAAAACACAATCATTATCAATGTTAAATTCAGGAAACTTACTCTTCTGAACCTGCTCTACCTTTTTCGGCAACTCATTGTCTTGCTTCTGTGCTTGCTTAATTCTGTATGATAGAGAAGATTTCACTGATACCAGAAACAAAACAAAAAGACATCCTACACAAACGACATCCATGCCAATGTTCATCAAATCCTTAACCAAATGATAACGTTCCCAACTCAAATTGTTAATGATGCATTACTTTTTCGACTCAAAGCATCAACCACTTTTTTTTCTTTTTCTGGATTGTAATGAATTGTACAATCATAACCCTTGATTAATTCCAGCCATCTCCTCTGTCTCATGTTCAATTCTTTTTGAGTGAATATATACTTTAAACTATTGTGATCAATATATATTTCACAAATTACTCCATACAAATTATGCCTCCATATATTTAAAGAAAAAACAACAACAGCTAATTCCAAATCATGTGTAGGGTAATTTACCTCATGAATTTTAAACTGGCGTGAAGAATAAGTAATTACCTGATCATTCTGCATAAGGACACAACCAAGTCCTTTCAATTAAGCATAAATGTAGATAACAAACTCACTATTCCTGGAAGGAAGTGCCAAAACTGAAGCATTCACCAATCTTCTTTTCAACTCCTGAAAACAATCATCACATTCTTTTGTCTAGATAAACATAACACCCTTCTGAGTTATCTTAGTCATTGGACTAGATAATTATGAAAAAATTTCAATAAACCTTCAGTAGTATCCTGCCAAACCATGAAAACTACGGATCTCAGTTACATTTGTGTGTCTTGACCATTCTTCAACATCTTTTGTTTTAGCAGGATCAACAGTTACGCCATTTTTTGAAACAATCTGACCAAGGAAAGAAATTTGTTGTAACCAAAACCCACACTTGCAGAATTTTCCATATAGTTTCTTTTCTTTTATGGTTTTCAAGATAACCCTTAAATGGATTTCATGCTTCTCTTTACTTTTATAAAACACCAAAATATCATCAATGAAAACAACCACAATATTATCCAAGAACTCATGGAAAATTCTATTCATAAGGTCCATGATTACAGCTGGTACATTGGTTTACCCAAAAGGCATAAATACAAATTCATAATTTCCATATCTAGTATGGAATGCAGTGTTCAGAACGTCTGCTTCTTTTACATTCAACTGATGGTACCCCGACCTCACGCCAATCTTCGAAAAATACTGAGCTCCATGGAGCTGATCAA
The DNA here is from genome assembly GCA_963277665.1 of Viscum album. Classification (NCBI taxonomy): domain Eukaryota; kingdom Viridiplantae; phylum Streptophyta; class Magnoliopsida; order Santalales; family Viscaceae; genus Viscum; species Viscum album. Next base: position 1,796,703,656 of record OY728152.1, read on the forward strand.
ACAAATCATTGATATGAGGAAAAGGATACTTGTTCTTAACAGTAATATTATTCAAGGCTCTATAATAAATGAAAAGTCTCATTGAGCCATCATTCATTTTAACAAACAAGACTGGAGAACCCCATGGTGATATGCTAGGTCGAATGAAACCTTTATCTAATAACTCCTGAAATTTCTTCTTTAACTCTAAAAGTTCAACTTGATCCATTCGATAAAGGGGTTTTGAAATTGGCTTAGAATAAGGAACTAAGTCAACAATAAATTCAACTTCCCGATCATGAATAATACCAGACAACTCATCAGGAAAAACAACAAGATCCTCATTTACCACTGGGACATCATTAATCCGAACAATTCTTTTATTTTCAACAATATGTGCAAGGTAACATTCATTTCCATATTTTACTAGTTTCTCAACATCCTGATATGTTATCAAAATCAATGTTTCATTATTGTAAGCAAATAGAAAATCTTTCTGAAAAGAAACAATTTTATCCTTGTAGTCAATCATAGCATGATAAACAGAAAGCCAATCCATGCCCAAAATAGCATCAACCTCTACTAGAGTAAAAACAATAAGGTTTGCTGGTAGATTATTTCCGCACAGAAGGATATAAAGGGTCTTATAATTCCTTTTTCTCTCAACATTCCCTCCGGGTGTTTTTACCATAAGTTCAGGATTCATATCTTGAGATGGAATTTCCAATTTACTAGAAAACTTCTCAGAAATGGAAGAATTTGTAGACCCTGAATAAAACAACACATTGGCATAATCTGAACAAACAAACAGTGTACCTGATAGTACTTCATTTGATGGCCCAACATCTGTTGAAGTAGTTGCCAAAGATTTCACCACCCCTTTCTGCTTGTAGTCTGGCTACTTTTCCACAGTAATGTTTTTCATTAGACACTCATTTTCATAATGTCCCATTTCATTACACTTAAAACATCTTACCGCTGTATTTTCATTGCCTTCTTGATCATCTTCCTTACAGTTACGAGCAATATGACGAGACTTACGACACCCAAACCACTTTCCAAACTTGGATAAACATTCTCCAGGATGAATTTTACCACACTTCTCACAGGATGGATATTTGGTTTTCTTACCTCCTTGCTTCTTTGATGAATTCTTATCCTTTTCCAGCCAACTGGACCTCTTATTCTGTTGTTTTTCAAAGAACACCTGATAATCGGCAAACTTCATTTCCACCTTCTCCGCACATCGAACAATATTTTCATAACTTTTGAACTCACGGGAAGCTAAAGCCCTTCGATACATTGGCTTTAACCCTGAGTAGAAATGGTTTATTTTACTATCAAGATATCGTATGAAGTTTGGTGCATACCTTGCAAATCGAGTGAACTTTGCTTCATAAGTAGCAACTGCGTCATACTCATGCCTCAATTCTAGGAACTGTTTTTCCATCCTAAGACGAACCACCGTATGAAAATATTTTTCAAGAAACATACCTTTGAATTTTTCCTAGTGAATATCATCAATCTCATCACTATCCCTGATATTTTTCACCATCGACCACCACTAATCAGCTTCACCTTAAAAATGGTAAACAGAAAGACTAACCTTTTGATGTTCTTAACACCCCATGACATCAAAAATCTTCTCCAGTTCTTTAATCCACCCTTCACCTTGAACGGGGTCAGATGATCCTCTGAATTATGGGGGATTTTGCCTCATGAAATGTTACACCATTGACACGTTCCTCTACGGTTGATCTTGCTGATCTCATGCATGTATACCACCACCATTTATTTCCTGAGTCAACTGTGTCATCACTATAAGAAACTATTCAGTTCCAATTCCGACCATATCAGGTTGCTGATTTGGAAGGTTGTCTTCCTCTTGTTGTTGTCCCAACATAGCTTCCTTGTTTCCTTTGCGGAAAACCATTCTGAATACAGAAATATCTTAGGCGAATCAACATGGTAATCTTTAAATGCTTTATCATTTCAGTCATAACATAAATTAATTTATAATTTAACAATTTTCTAACTCCTAAAGTTGTCTAAACCGACCTCTGATACCAACTATAAAGCCCCGGCCTTAAACATTACTTAATATTGAATTAAATGAATAATTCATATTGAGTATCTTTTCACGGTTTAGAGTTTTAGAGAATTAGGACGTAATTATTACATCTCAAAAAGATTAAAGTAGAAACTTCTACTAAGTTTCCATAAAATAAAAACTCTTAAAAGGAAACATGTCTACTTCCATGTTTTAGATAGCATAACATTCCCTTGATCCCATCCTTGACCCTATTCCACATTATGTCCTGTGAAAAACATTTCAAAAAAAACCTGGGGTGAGCATAAAAAGCTCAGTAAGGGATACACAATTAATGAAAACTGTTAGTTTTTCAAAACAACAAGTAAACCATGTATACTTTATCAAGGTAATACTTTTCACCTTTATGAAGTAGTAAAAACTCTTCACTGAAATAAAATATCATTAATTACCCTTTTTTAACCAAAAGATTACCATAAAACCCATATAAAGATCACATAACATATATAGGTAACTTGGGACATAAACATATATAAATGGATTAACCATATGGTCGACATCCACACATATCACTTAATGGAATAGCCATACGGCCAACTTACATACCCAATGCATTAAATGTTATAACGTAACCTCTTGTCCTGGTATTCAAGGCACCACCAGTCATATGGTTTGTCACGTAACCACCCGTCAAATATCCAATTACCATTAAAAAATCAGAAGACATAAAAAAATATAATGGAAAGAAAACATTTCCACACTTTGATCACAATATATCACATAAATATATTGACATAAGAAATCAATTAGAAAAACCATTTTAAATACCAAAATACATAAAAGAGTATATGGTATTTATTTCATTTTAAAAACATTACTGCTTGTCGAGGAAGCCAATGTCCAAATAATACATATGGCGGCGGAAAAGGTCGTTGTCACCACGTACGTTAAAAGAAACATTCCTTTTTGTCGTTTAGTAAAAGGCTTCGTAGAAAAAGAGTCATTTTGTATGAAAGTAAAATTCAAAGGGGTTTATACACCATATAAAAGAAAGTTGTGTATAAAAAGAAATATGCCTCAATGAAAAGAGATTGAGACGAAGTCCCATACCTCAAGTTCGACTTGACTCGATCGTTCTTTAACGTCCTGAATTATAAACTTGAGTTAATTTCTACATGATTAAGAACCGTTTTCAAGTTCATTATTCCTTTTATACAACTTATTGTCATGTTATAAACATTATGTAATCATTTTAGTTAATAATGTTTGTTTTGTCGATATTTGGTTCTTAATTCGAAAGTGGACTTCTTACAATTACATGTTGTTTGTGTGGTCAAAGGTTCTTTATATCCAGAATGATATTCATGATTTGGATGTCATATATGTCATATATATCCAGAATATACATGTATTTATAATATTACATAATCATTTAGAGGTAAGAAATGAAATGCACCATTCATGGAAATGGTAAGCCGTACGTACGCATGAACTCTACTTTCATTTCTATGTCATATTAATGGAATTAAAACTAAATGAGAGGTATGTATATTTTAATTCCAGAATTATATTCATCATTTAGATGTAACATATATCATATATAATAACTTTAAATCCATCCTTTATAAGTCCCACACATGGCATTAACGAATCAAATAACTTTTAGGGGGCGGTAATCCGCACTTCGTAAAATGAAGAGATCGTGTATACCCATAATGGAAGCCATAAAGGTATACCACAAATGAAAAATAAAGAAACATAAGGAAAACATAAACATAATATATATCATATATAAATAGAGTGACATATTAATGGAAACCATTAAAGGTGTTAAATGAAGATTGAACTGTAACGCCCCGACCCCAGTTACCTAGAGTCGGTGCATTACTGCATAACATTGGCATGATCACAAAAGATCATGTATCGAAAGACCGATTAGATTTGTAGCCTTGGAAACACTAGATACATTCATAAATGTTACATTACATCATAAAGTGAAAAAACAACAATGACATAGTCTCCATTTTCCACATTCATATCCCCTTCAGACTATCCCTGCAGGTCATTCCTAAAATACTTCTTCACAACCTGGAAAAATTAAAACATTGAAAGGGGTGAGCTCAGATGCTTGGTAAGGATAACAATACAGCAGAAGCTTTCTTAAACAGACATAAACATTTAAGATAAGGTATAACTAAAACAAAAGCCTTTTAAACTTGAACTTCAACATAATATGGAAAATGTAAAATTAGATAATTCCATTTACTTATTCACATGGATATTCTACTGGTCGAATAACCACATGCAATATCAATAACCACTTTCATAATGATGGAATACATAATGCCGAACTATCATAACCACATAGACAAGGCCCCGTGACAAGACTACAAATAAGATTTTGTAAAGGCCTCGTCCCAAGACACTAGTTTGTCTCATGAGACCTACCGATGCATCAAGGAGCTATACCGGGCTCCACCCGTCACTTATTAAGTCCAATTCATTCTTATAAATGAACAGGTTTAAACATATCATAAACCATAACATAATCGTATCACATAACACATGCATAAAGGAAACATAACATTTCCATATTTCAATCTCAAGATATCAATACAACACATTGATATAATAAAAACATTTTGAAAATCATTTTCAATACCTAAATAAAAGAAAATTAAAAATGTATAATTATTTTTCATTTAAAAAATGTTATGGCTTATAGAGGAAGCCGAAACTCAAATAATAGTCATGGAGGTGGAGAAGTCATTGTCGCTGCATACGTAATAAAAAACATTCCGTTTTTCATTTAGTATAAACTCTTCGTAAAAAAATATTCCTTTTGAATAAAAGTAAATGTCAAAGGGGTTTATACACCGTATAAAGGAATGTTCTGTATAAAACCAAATATGCCTCAATGAAAGGAGATTGAGACGAAGACCCTTACAAAGATAATTTTTTAAATAAAATAGATATATTATGTGTATTCACTTTAAGTACACATAAATAATGTACAAATACAAGAAAGGACATAATAATATCATGACATAATTTGAATGTAGGAGATTAACCCAAAGAATCGAAATTGGGTTAAGAAGTTCCCTTACCTCATGTCTGACTTGACTGAATCGTTCTTTAACCTCCTGAATAATAAACTAGAGTTAATTTATATTTTCTTAAGAACCTCTTCCAAGTTCATTATTCCTTTTATATCACTTATTACCATGTTATGAACATTATGTAATTAGTTAAGTTAATAACGGTCAATTAGTCGATCTTTGGTACTTGCGTCAAAAAATAAACTTCTTATAATTACAAGTTGTTAATGTGGTGAAATATCCATTATATACAGCATTATATTAATGATTTAGATATCATATATATCATATATATACATTATATACATTCATTCATAATATTATGTAACATTTATAGGTAAGAAATGAAATGCACCATTCATGGAGACGGTAAGCCGTACGTACGCATGAACGCTACTTTAATTTCTATTTCGTATTTAATGCAATTATATAATAATGATATAAAGGTATATTATAATTCCAGTATAATATTATATATAATATCATTTACTCCATCCTTTATACATCCCACATATGGCATTAACGATTCAAATCACTTTGAGGGGGCGGTGGGACGCACTTCCTAAAATGAAAATATCATGTTTACCCATAATGGAAACCATAAAGGTATGCCATAAATGAAAAATACAGAATCTTAATTAAAACATAAACATATGATATATCATATAAAAATATAGTGAAATCTTAATGTCCAACTTTGAAGGTGTTATATGAGTGTTGAACAATCATCGTTTCGTGAGGCAGAAATTCGCCATCCACAGAAACAATATGTTCTTTAACCATTAGATGTAGGTGTGTGTAATTGTAGCTCGAATAATTCTTATAAAAACATCCTAGTATATTTAATATACTGTTGTTGTCACCAAAGAAAGGAATAAAAAGATTTTAAGGGGTTGGAGAAGCAAAATAAAACAAAATAACATAAGAGAAGACATTACCTTAAAATCAGGTAACTCTTTTTGATTTGAGCCAAAGGCTTCCTTGGGAAGAAATCTTCACAAATTGAGGATTCTAGGGGTAAGAGCGAGAAGTTGAGAGATTATTTGGGTAGAGGTTGGCCGATCCAAATGTCTTGATGGTGTGAATAAGGTGGTAGTGGTGGGGGCCTTTTATAAGAGGAGAGGAGGGGCACTCTTGGAAACTCATGAAATGTTACATTATTATGAAATGATTTTCAGATTTCAAAGGTCCCACAATTATTATTTCGAGGATAAGGGGATAAAGGGTTCGAAATCTACCCATACAATAGGTTTTTTACAAGTGTATGTTTTAGATTTTACATTATAGTTTCATTTAATTTAAATCGTTTAATTAATGAGGTAATCGCTGCATCATTATGGTGTCATAAAAAATTTAAATTATTTAATGTCTAAAAATTATAAAAAAATATCATGATGTATTAAATATTTTTATATTTCTAATTGATATTTATTGTAAAAAATATTACTTGTATACGCCCATTTAAAAATCGATTTAGTAAAACAACTCATGTTTGTGACATTTTTATTTTAACATTAAATAAAAAGTTTTTAATGTCATTTTCCTACCAAAGTGGCTCCATGGGGTCCCCAAGTTGACCCATGGATTTTCATGGTTGGACATGAATCATCCAATAGGGGTAGGACATGTGTCAAGGTCATTTCATATTATTATAACATTTTCTTTACCTTAAATTACAGTAATTATCTTTAATCGCGATTAATTAAACTTAAAAGTTACTATTCACAAAAAATTATTTTAATCCCATTGAACTGCATTTTACTTCCTAATGAAAACCATGTATGTCAGATTTTTAAAAATCAAATCGCAGAAGTGGTAATGTTTCATTTAAACGAAAAATCAGTTTTTTAACTACCACTTAGTGGTTTCACTATTCATCAAAAATTGAAATTTTTCAGAATAATGCCAAAATTTCACCCTAAGCTACAATTGATATTCCAAATTCAAAAATGATATCTATTTTACAAAATTTCCAACATATAAGTTTCATTTATTAATTTTATAATTAATTTCCGCTGTCACAACAAATAGCGTGTTTTAAAGAAACAATATATATCAAAAGATTGACAATTGTTTATGTCCAATTTCAAAGTGAAATTAATTCTAATGACCACAATTGGATAAAATGGTAAAAATATATTATAATTACACTGTAAAACCACTCAATAGTATAATTTGTCACTATAAATAATTTTGATTAAAAAAATTGTTTTTAAGTATTTTTCACTATTCATAAAAAATAGGAAGTTCACAAAAAATACCAAAAATTCAACATAGGCTAATTTCGATATTCAGAATCCAAAAATAAAGTCCATTTTGAAATATAAAATATATATAATTTCAAAAAGTGGGTATTACTATTCATAATGACCATTTTGATTAGTTCCGGTGTGTTAGAATCTCAAACTTGCGTATAATGCAAGCTATTGCATTATTGAAAGAGAATCGTATCATGGAAACTCAGGGCGTTACATTTTCCCATCCTTCAATAAGTTGCATCCTCAAAATTTGAAATTTTTCTTTGAAAATAAAAGGTTGAAGATAGGAAATTCCTTTGTGGAAAACCCACATCGGAAATAAGGTTAATAAAAATATAACTTTAAAAGATAGAAAGATAAATATGAAGGTCACCTGAGATAGCCCATACTAGGATTCTATGAAAATATGGATATGAAAAAAAAAACAATCAAGGTCTGATGGAGAGTTGTAGAAAACAGGATTAGGAGATGGTTAACCACTAGAAATTCACAAACTTGTGATTAGTTAAACGGTCATTGAATCCCTAGTTGGAAAAGTTAACCGGAAACGTTTTTGTTTTAAGTTACCTTTTATAAAGATGAGGAATTTATTTTGAAGATTTACTAAGAATGTAAGGGAATATAAATACCTGTCATGTAGAATTTCATTCATTAATAAATTTTTTCTACAAACCCATCTTTCACTCTAAAAGGTAATAGAACTCAAAAATATTCTATTTATCCTAATTCTATATGGTTCCAAATATCAACACAAACCATTTAGATTAGGAAAACTATTTTGTAATTACCAGGGACTTCCTGTAGGCTAGTGGTAGGTAATAAAAGCCCGTCTCACTATGGTTGTGGGTTTGATTCCTACAGCTTTGTCCGACGAGACGGGTTATCCCCCAACCTAACAATTGTCCTTTTTTAAAACTATAGTATTATAATATTCAAAAAATATTAGTAAAAAATGTTTTAACCTTAAAGAATACAATCCAAGGTTCAACATAATCCATTCCAACCTTTATAGTTATCCAAAATACTTCTGTCCAACTCACAGTTGAAATTTTATAAGGAAGGTAAACATAATGAATATCCTTTTTTCCATGTAACAACATGTGAACACCTTCATCATGTATTATTTTAAAACACTGAAACATCCTAAATTACCATAAATCCTTATTGATTACATTCATGATCCCTTATTCCTTATAGAATACTAGATATACTCCTTCTATCCAAAAATGTGTACAAATCATTAATCAGTTTCATGGAAGTTAAGAATATCCAATAAAATTTATCCAAATCAATCATGTATTATTCCAAAATCACTATCTCGGTATCAGAACCATATTATGGTTTATCATTATCTCAACCATATATTTTCCAAAAATATAACCTGCTGTGGAGTCACTTTTCTTAGTTCCAAACAATCTCAAGTCCTTGATGAAATAGTATTGTAGTACAACCCTTATATACTCCTTAATTATTATAACCTTTACATAATTGATACAAAACTCAAATGACAAAATTCCTTAATAACAACATAAGAACTCTAATCCGTCCTCCCCATCTGTGGTAGTATTAGAACTTTATTATTATCCAATAACATCATTTCGAGCATACTCTGATGATTTGGACATTGGTTTGCATAGTGTCCCCAATCCTTGTAGATTAAGCATTGTACATTTGAAAACTTTTCCTTACCCTTGTAGTCACACACTTGGTGTCCTTTTTCTCCACACTTATAAAAAACTCCCATTCCATTCAGGCAAGTCCCTAAGTGTTTCTTCCCACAGTTATCTCATATTGGAAAAATCTTCTCTTCCCTCTTCAATTTATCCATCATCCTTTTCATCTCTTGCTTCCCTTCAAATCCATATGAATCAGAGAATTATTTACTTATCTTATTAACACATGATAATATTTCTTCATATGTTGAGAATACATGAGAGACTATTTACCTTCTAAATGTTGTCTTAATATCATGAAAGATATGATCCTTCTTACTCATTGGATCATACGTATTGATGGAGTTCACCATCCTTCTACTGGGTGCCATTTCTATACAATGGAATAAACTAGATCAGTTTATGAATTAAAATACATAATTCCATACTTATAAAACACCTAACATAAATTGATCTATTTATGTATATAATCCATAATCATAAAAATGTTTTCTTTGAGGATTCATAGTGATTTGTAATGAAAATGATAATTATCCTAAGCATATCCCCCGAGAGTGTCGTAACCAAGAGTGCAGCAAGGCCTGTTGTCGTGCACCAGTTCCAATTTGAGTCTAGCTCAAAGCGGTGTTTTCGGGTATTACCCCTGGGTACGTCTGTGTCAGAGCTGCCTCTATTTTCTCGTATCCAGACAGGGATGTATTGCTCGAAAAACTCATAAAATATCTATAATACCAAAATTCTAGGAAGTTCTTCTATACTAATCCTCAAAGTCTATCCTAGGGATATGTGCTCTAATTAGAGTTTATCTAAATATAGCTTCCAAGGTTAGTACTAAATTTCCTCTGATACCAACTGTAACGCCCCGACCCCAGTTACCCAGAGTCGGTGCATTATTACGTAACATTGGCATGATCACAAAAGATCAAGTCTCGAAAGGCCGATTAGTTTAGTAGCCTTGGAAACACTAGATACATTCATAAATGTTACATTACATCATAAAGTGAAAAACTACAATAACATAGTCTCAATTTTCCACACTCATATCCCCTTCAGACTATCCCTACAGGTCATTCCTAAAATACTTCTTCACATTCTAGAAAATTTAAAACATTGAAAGGGGTGAGCTCAGATGCTCCGTAAGGATAACAATATAGCGGAATCTTTCATAAATAAAGATAAACATTTAAGATAAGGTATAACTAAAACAAAAGTCTTTTAAACTTGAACTTCAACATAATATGGAAAATGTAAAATGTGATAATTCCATTTTCTTATTCACATGGCTATTTTACTGGTTGAATAACCACATGCAATATCAATAACCACTTTCATAAAGATGGAATGCATAATGCCAGACTATCATAACCACGTAGCCAAGGCCTCGTGCCAAGACTACAAATAAGATTTTGTCAAGGCCTCATGCCAAGACACTAGTTTGTCTCATGAGACCTACCGATGCATCGAGGAGCTATAGTGGGCTCCACCCGTCACTTATTAATACCAATGCATTCCTCATATGAACAGTTTTAAAAATATCATAAACCATAACATAATAATATCACATAACACATGCATAAAGGAAAAATAACATTTCCATATTTCAATCACAAGATATAAATACAACACATTAATATAATAAAAATATTTTCAAAACCCTTTTCAATGCCAAAATAACAGAAAATTAAAAATTTGTAATTATTTTTCATTTAAAAAAAGTTATGTCTTATAGAGGAAGACGAAACTCAAATAACAGTCACGGTGGTGGAGAAGTAGTTTTCGCCACATATGTAAGAAAAATAATTCTTTTGGTTGTTTAGTAAAAATGCTTCGTATAAAAAAATTCCTTTTGAATAAAAGTAAAAGTCAAAGGGTTTTATACACCGTATAAAGGAAAGTTGTGTATAAAACCAATTATGCCTCAACGAATGGAGATTGAGAAGAAGTCCCATACAAATATCATTTTTTAAAATAAAATAGATCTATTATGTGTATTCACTATAAGTACACATAAAGAAAGTACAAATAAAAGATAGGACATAATAATATCATGACATAATTTGAAAGTAGGAGATTAACCTAAAGAATGGAAATTGGGTTAAGAAGATCCCTTACCTCATGTCCGACTTGAGTCGATCGTTCTTTAACCTCCTGAATAATAAACAAGAGTTAATTTCTATTTTCTTAAGAACCTTTCCCATGTTCATTATTCTTTTTATATCACTTATTACCATGTTATTAACATTATGTAATTAGTTAAGTTAATAACGGTCATTTTGTCGATCTTTGGTACTTGAGTCAAAAAATAAACTTCTTATAATTACAAGTTGTTCATGTGGTGAAATATCCCTTATATCCAGCATTATATTCATGATTTAGATATCATAAATATCATATATATCCAGTATATACATTCATTCATAATATTTCCTAAGATTTAGAGGTAAGAAATGAAATGCATCGTTCATGGAGACGGTAAGCCGTACGTACGCATGAACGCTACTTTCATTTATATTTCATATTTAATGGAATGAAATCATAATTATATAAAGGTATATTATAATTCCAGTATAATATTATATATAATATCATTTACTCCATCCTTTATACATCCCACACATGGTATTAAGGATTCAAATCACTTTGAGTGGGCGGTAGTCCGCACTTCCTAAAATGAAAATATCGCGTTTACCCATAATGGAAACCATAAAGGTATGCCATAAATGAAAAATACAGAAGCTTAAGTAAAACATAAACATATTATATATCATATATAAATATATTGAAATCTTAATGGCCACCTTTGAAGGTGTTATATGAGTGTTGATCAATCATCGCTTTGTGAGGCAGAAATTCACCTTCCACAGAAACAATATATTCTTTAACCATTAGATGTAGGTGTGTGTAAGTGTAGCTCAAATAATTCTTATAAAAACATCCTAGTATATTTAAGATACTGGTTTTGTCACAAAAAAAGGAATAAAAAGTGTTTAAGGGGTTGGAGAAGCAAAATAAAACAAAATAACATAAGAGAATACATTACCTTAAAATCAGGTAACTCTTTTTTATTTGAGCCAAAGGCTTCGTTGGGAAGAATTCTGCCCAAATTGAGGCTTCTAGGTGTAAGAGAGGGAAGCTGAGAGAGTATTTGGGCAGAGTTTGGCTGAGCCAAATTGCTTGCAGGTTTCAATAAGGTGGAAGTGGTGGGGGCCTTTTATAAGAGGAGAGAAGGGGCACTCTTGGAAACTCATGAAATGTTACATTATTATGAAATGATTTTCGAATTTCAAAGGTCCCACAATTATATATTTCAAGGCTATGGTGATAAGGGTTCGAAATCTACACATCCAATAGGTTTTTGACAAGTGTATGTTTTAGATTTTACATTATCGTTTCATTTTATTTAAATCGTTAAATTAATGAGGTAATCGCTGCATCATCATGGTGTCATAAAAAATTTAAATTATTTAATTTCTAAAAATTATAAAACAAATATCATGATGTATAAAATATTAATAGATTTCTAATTAATATTTATAGTAAAAAATATGACTTGTATAGCCCCATTTAAAAATTGTTTTAGTAAAACTACTCATTTTTGTGACATTTTTATTTTAACATTAAATAAAAGGTTTTTAATGTCATTTTCCTACCAAAGTTGCTCCATGGGGTCCCCAAGTTGACCCATGGATTTTCATGGTTGGACATGACTTATACGATAGGGGTAGGACATGTTTCAAGGTCATTTCAGATTATTATAACATTATCTTTACATTAAATTACACTAATTTCCTTTAATCGCGATTAATTAAACTTAAAAGTTACTATTCACCAAAAATTATTTTAATCCCATTGAACCACATTTTACTTCATAATGACAAACATGAATGTCAGATTTATGAAAATAAAATCTCAGAAGTGGTAATGTTTCATTTAAACGAAAAATCAGTTTTTTAACAACAACTTAGTGGTTTCACTATTCATCAAAATTGATGTTTTTGAGAACAATGCCCAAATTTCACCCTAAGCTACAATTGATATTCCGAATTAAAAAATGATGTCTATTTTAAAAAATTAAAAAAATATAAGTTTAATTAATTAATTTTATAATTAATTCCCGCTGTCACAACAAATAGCGTGTTTTTAAGAAATAATATATATCAAAATATTGACAATTGTTTATTTCCAATTTCAAAGTGAAATTAATTCTAATGACCACCATTGGATAAAATGGTGAAAATATATTCTAATTACACTTCAAAACCACTCAATATTATAATTTATCACTATAAATTATTTTGATTAAAAAATTTGTTTTTATGTATTTTTCACTATTCATAAAAAATTTGAAGTTCTCATAAAAATACCAAAAATTCAACATAGGCTATTTTCGATATTCCGAATCGAAAAATAAAGTCCATTTTGAAATATAAAATATATATAATTTCAAAAATTGGGTATTAATATTCATAATGGCCATTTTGATTAGTCACGGTGTGTTAGAATCTTGAACATGTGTACAATGCAAGAAATTTCATTATTGAAAGAGAAGCGTATCGTGGATGCTCGGGGTGTTACATGAACAACCATCGTTTCCTGATGCAGAAATTCACCGACCACAGAAACGGTATGTTCATTAACCATTAGATGGAGGTGTGTGTAGTTGTAGCTCGAATCATTATTATAACAACATCCTAGTATATTGAAGATACTGGTGTTGTTACAAAATAAAGGAATAAAAAAAGTTTAGAGGGTTGGAGAAGCAAAATAAAACAAAACAACACAAGAGAAAACACTACCTTTAGTACGGGTAACTCTTTTTGATTTGAGATCAAATTCTTCCTTGGGAATACATCTGCACAAAGTGAGGCTTCTAGGAGAAATAGAGGGATGTGGAGAGACATAAAGAGCAGATCGTGGCTAAACCAAATGCTTGAGAGGTGTGGGTAAGGAGGTAGAGGTGGGGGCCTTTTATAAGAGGAGAGGATGGTCACTCTTGGAATGTTATAAAAGTTTACTTTATTATAAAATTATTTTCGGATTTTAAAGGTCCTAAATTGATATAATTCTAGGTAAGGTGATAAGGGTTCGAAATATACTCATCCAATAAGTCTTTGACAACTTTAAGGCTTAGATTTTACATTATCGTTTCATTTTATTTAAATCATTCATTAATGAGGTAATCGATGCATCATCATGTCGTCATAAATAATTTAGATTATTCAATGTCTAAAAATTATAAAAAATTATCATGATCTAGGAAATCTTTTTATATTCTTAATGAATATTTATAGTCAAAAATATGACTTGTATAACCCCATTTAAAAATTGTTTTAGTAAAACAACTCATGTTTGTGACATTTTAATTTTAACATTAAATAAAAAGTTTTTAATGTCATTTTCCTACCAAAGGGGCTCCATGGGGTCCCCATGTTGACCCATGGATTTTATTGGTCGGCAATGACACATCCAATAAGTTTCGGACATGTTTCAAGTTCATTTAATACTGTTAAAACATTATTTTTACCTTAAATTACATTAATTACCTCTAATCGCGATTAATAAACTTATAAGTTACTATTCACCAAAATATTATTTTAATCCCATTGAACCACATTCTAATTCCTAATGAAAACCATGTATGTTGGTGTTTTGAAATTCAAAATACAGAGGTGGTAAAATTTCATTTAAATGAAAAATCAGTTTTTTAAGTACCACTTAGTGGTTTCACTATTCATCAAAAATTGAAGTTTTTTAGAAAAATACCAAAACTTCACCCTAAGATATATTTGATATTACGAAATCAAAAATGAATTCTATTTTACAAAATTCAAAACATATAAGTTGAATTAATTAATTTAATAATTAATTCCCGCTGTCAGAGAAAATAGCGTGTTTTTATGAAACAATAATTATCAAAAGATTGACACTAGTTTAAGTCCGATTTCAAAGTGAAATTAATTCCAATGACCACTATTGAATTAAATGTTAAAAATATATTATAATTTCACTTTAAACCCAATTAAAATGAAATTATAATCATAAAAATAAATTAGATTAAAAAGAGTTTTTGAATTAAAATACAACATTTTTCACTATTCATTAAAAAATGAACTTTATCGGAAAAATACCAAAAATCTAAACAAAGTAAATTTTTATGTCCTAATTCTAAATGAGAATTTTATTTGTTCCATTAGAATGTATAAGAGTGGCCAAATCTATATTTAAAGAAGGTTCACCATGAAAAGGCGATAAGTCGACTTATACTAAAAATTAGAGTATATATGCCTAAAATTGAATACTTTTCTTATTTTAATCCTTTATCCTTTATTGGATAAATGTAAAAAACATTTAACAAACATATATAATCATATTTTAGTTATTTCTATTCATACCTTCCAATACAACGGCTACGTGTTAACTACCATTTAAAATAATATTATTTTATTACTAGTCTGCAACGTAAGATTTCAAAGAAACTCTTTGTTGCGTATCGGGTATGCTATCGAACATAGAAACCCCTTAAAGTATAATTAATATTTTATTCTCAAATATTAATAAATATGAAAATGTATTATTCCTTATTTACCTGGGATGTTACATAAAAGGTAAGGGTGAGAAACCATATAAAAAATGAAATTTTGAATTATTCATCAATAAGTGAATAAATGAGAAAATTTATTAAAAAATAATAGGGTGAAAACTGTATGGAATATTTTCAAGGATGTGGATTTGATATAGAAAAAAGATATGATTTATAATTGGAAAAAATTTATTGAAATGAATTGAGATTTAGAAGATAAACCCTTATAGAGAATGATAAAACATTTGAATATAAAATACGGGTAAATAGTTATATAATACCTTGAAAAAAGGAAATAATAATAATTCATACTTCATGTAATTTTTTGATAAATTATTGAGGATAAAATAGATTGTAGAAAGGTAATACAATAATGAATAGGGATTTTGTTGAAATCCCATTATAAAAAAAGGAAATATATGGAATTTTAAAATAAAACAGAGATAAATAGACAAATAATAACTAAAAAGTAAAATAAATCATTTATGATATAATTTTAATACTTTGGATATAACACATATAAGATAAGATAGACCGTATAGAAGAAAAACATGAAATACATTGAGATATGACAGAAAAAAATTGACAAAAAGGAAATATGACATAATTTATTATATAATAGTGGAAATGGGAAAAATATTACATTAATAATATAGTATACAATCGTAAGGTGTAAATTTAATATATTTGAGATATGGATTAAACTGGAAGATAGATCATAAAGAATTAATGATTGGAATAAATTGGCATTTAAAAATAAAACTCCTTACCATGAATCTTTTCTCACTGTCCTGTCCTTTAAACTACAATATAAGGTTTGTTAAATTACAATTACACCTTTTAATTCCATTATTATCATGTACTTTTAATTTATTTGAATAATTTTATTATTTTGGTCATTTCATGGTTGTTCGATTAATAATTTTGAAAGAAATTTGATGTAGAGGTAGTGTAATATGGAAACTATTATATGAATACGTATGTTCACATAAAATCAAGGAATATGGTATATTTCTTGAAAAAAAGTATGGATGTTCAATTATTTATTAGGTAATTACAATTCAGAGTATCTTCCTGGGTAAATTGTTTTGACATTCTTATAATTGGAAATGATTCTTCACATTTAATAACATTTCTACCAGACCTTTTTTTACAGTTCAATATTCATAAAATGAAAATAATATATTATTAATGTCATATTCATAGTTTATATCCCTTTTTAAACATATTAATTTAATATATAGTGAAAAAATCATTTTCCCCTTGGGAATTAAAAAACTACTATTTTTTATCAATGTTTCTTAGAGGGTTTAAAAGAAGACCAAATGTGGTCAATATTTTATAATCATAAATAAATTATATAATAACTATATTAATATTAACGTTGTAATATATGGAAACAATATTCTATGATATTGGTAATATGAGACTAAAAAATAAAATACATGTGTTTTGAATCTCTTAACTCACCATCCGAGTCACCTCTTTGGATTGAATTGAAATCCTTAAACAAAGTGAATTTTGAATATACCATGGATTTATGAATATCTATATGAGTGTTTAATGTTCTATTTTTCAATTATTTTTATATATAAGATGATTTTATGTGACAAAAAATTAATGGTTAAGGGTAGTTTATATAATAAATGTAGAGGCATATCTATTAACAAAATGTTGAATAATTTCTCATTTAGATGAAATATTATATGTAATGTTAATTATTATGAGATTCTGAAATATTTAATTAATCATATATATATATGAATGAAATTTACAAACATCAAAGCTCAATGTAATCTTGGAAATATTATTTTTAATATGGCCAATAGAAAATAGTTTTTTGTTAGAGAAAAATGTAACATAGGCTATGAAAATTTTCATTTAGGTATGTAAATTATGTTTATTATTTTTGAAAATGTTACTTTTACAAATAAATAAATTTGTATGTCGTGAGAAATATTTTATGAATTATTGATTCATTTTTACATCATAGCAATGTCATAATTATTATAGTACATGCAATAACTATATTTTTACTATTCACAAAAAACATTATTTTTTTTATAAAAATATAAAAATCAAAAACTAAGATAATTTTGACAAGATGATTCGAAAAATGAATTCAACTTTATAAAATTGAACTTTTAACTGTGAATAATTTATCTCTTCAATAAATATTAAGGAAAACAGTTTTGGTAATGTCAATATTTTTCATAATGGTGATAATACTATTCCAATGAAAATATTTCCTTTTAAAATTTACCATATCAAAATGTATTATACATTTTGTTGATAATAAGATAATATATATGTGAAATTTAATTCCAAAAAAAAATAAATTGATTGTTTACAAATACATTTTCCTGTAAAATATATCAATATTTTAAAATGGAATTTGCAGAGTATAATTACATGCACAAAAAATATCATATCCATAAATTAAAGATGAATTGAATCTTTATATATGATATTAAATGAAAAATAAAATACTATTTTGATGTATAAATATATATTAACTATTTTTTAGTGTATTATGAACACAAAAATTCATATCAAAATAAAAATTACTAAATTACATTCTATGGACATATATTAAAATTATTTCACTATTAAACATCCACAATACATGAGATTATAATAAATTCATTAATATTAGAAAGAAAACATCAAAATAATATTATAAGTAAGAGTAATTTATATTTTAGTAACATCAATTTAAAAAAGAATCGTGGATTTATTAAAATAAATTTTATAAAATAAATTTTATAAATAATTATTATTCGTAAATTTTCATCATAATACAACAATATATAATACATGTTTATTATTTATTAAGCCCAATACAAATAATTCAAAAATAAATATACAATATTAATGTTAGGATAATGTAATATAAATATAAAGAATAAAAGTTATTATATCGGGATTTCAAGTTTGTAGTTAAATAATTTATTGTTATTAATACCACCAGACCCAAACGTACCTCACTCAGGTAGAATGATAAGTTTAGTGTAAAAACAAAATATCACCTCCAATTTCTCATTGTCTTATGACTAGAAATATGAAAAAATATCATACATATGGGAGAACATAGCCTAATACTAAACTAAAAAAATCACATATCTCCAGTGCAAGGAAACATAACCAATTAATGAATAATTACACAAATGGAAAACCGAATTGTAGTATAAGGTGAATTCATGAGACATTGAGTATATAGAATAAAATACCATACAAAAACTCTAATGGAAAATTGAATAAATGGGAAAAATATCCTAGGTTGTGGTAATGCTGTGAGAAAAATAGGAAACACATTTCATATATCTAACAATAAGATGAATGATCTACAAGAGAGACCGTCAACATAAATACCTACTAAATACCATCTCTACAATGACCACATCCAGAAATTTATAATATAAACTATTATTCATCTTCATATACATGAAACATATTTAGTTTCGAGGCCCAATAAGGGATGAATAGAATAATAACTAGTAGGATTCCCCAAAAACATATATAAAAAAATATTTGTAGGGAGAACATAATAAGAATCTTATATAGACACTAAGGATTCTGATAACCAATTCGATATAGAATCCAAAATATGATATATAGTGATATGAACCTTATATATTGGAGTTCGTTCCTTTTACCATTACATTGGAATTTGATTTAGGGAATCACATCCTAATAGACCGAATTATTCAGAAGTATTTGAAAACTATATACCAGAATTACTATTGAATATGAATTGAAAATAAAAATACTATATAATTTATTTTATTTTTTGAAAAACATTAAATGTATCTTATCCTTTTATATAATTAATTTAAAACATCATGTATTCCTGGTGAATGTAATAAAAATAAGGGTGATCTCAAATGTTAAGTAAGAGTAATGTAAACCTAAAGTAATCATAAATAAATAAGCACAATCAATATGGAATGGAAAGTAAATAAACAAACATTCCATTTAAATGAAATTTCTATATTGATAATATCTGGTAGAATCAATATGTAAAGGTAAATAATTAAACTCACAATGCCTTTAAATAACATCCTTATCATGGAATGATATGTCAGAATCAACATGGATTGGCAAATCACTAAAATGAAACTCCATTTGATCAATAAATGAGACCGAAATGTATCAATTTATACTTTCAGAGTAAAAATATCATGTATAATAATAACTATATTCAGAATAATGTAAATTCATAGATATTTTTTTCATGTTTCCCAAATACATGAAACCTATACAATCAAGGCCATTTACAAGATGATTTGAAACATACTACTGTCAAGACCTTGTATAAAGAGACTATTAATGCATCGCGGGGTTTATAATAATTATTCTCCCAACCCATGTCATTATAGTAGAAATAATTACTTATACATTTAATAATCTATTTAACTCATAAACCATCTACCATATAATATATACATTTTGAGTAAAGGAAACTTATTTCGTAATATTTACCCTGTTAATGAAAAACATTTAATGTGAACATTGGATTTAAAAATTATATTTGGTTTAGGAAATAAAATTATCCATAATAAGTCATATTATAATTTATGGGTAATTTAATATCCACATGAATTTAAGAAGTTGAAAGTGACATTAATTAGAACGAGATTGAATCAAGGAAGTGATTGTCATTACATTCCTTCTTCAAAGTGAGAACTAACCATCAAATGAATCATTAAGGATAGTTTCAAGATATTAAATATCTATTGGGGTAACACTAAAATGTTTTTATCTTTAATGAATATATATATCATAAAATATAATTAAATCCATTCCTGAGGATAATATCATTCATGTTTTGATAAACATTTTGAATATCCTTTTCTTTGAAAATTAATTTTTATGAAAACAAAAATTAATGATGTTTTTTAAAATAAATTTTGTCGAAAATATCCTTAAATAAATATAAAACATATTCAATATTATTTGAGTGGTCATGATGGCGGTAAATTCTATTCATTCCATACATGTTGAAATAATGATTTAATTCACGTTTTTTAGTAAAATGCATAAAGATATTATTTTGAAAAAAACATAAGATTATTTTGAAAATATATTTTAAAGGGTAAAAATAAGGGAAAATACATTAAAAATAATTTTTAAAAGGATAAAAACATTTTTGAAAACATTATAAGAATACATTATTTTATGAATAAAATATATATTTGACTGGAGAGAGAAATGAACTCTGATTTTTATTAAAATATTTCTAAAAAAATTACATATAAAATAATTTGAAGATTGTACTATTACATGAAATGGATAATTAAAAACCATAGGAGAATAAAATTGATAGTTTTATTTGGAAATAGTTAGTTAATTTATTTAAACTTATATTCATGAATTAAAAATCTTAATTATAACGAGATTGTGAAATATACCATTAAATTGATCATAACATTGATGTGATAATTGATAATTGAAGGAATTATGTTTGACCAAAAAAATCCACATAAATAAGTTGATATAAAATATAAGATAATGAAAATTCAATACACACATAAAATTAGCATGATATGATAAATGTAGTTGGAGTTTAACATAATGAGTGGAAATTCAGTTATGAAATCTCTTACTGTATGTTTTTTTCATTTAATGAACATTAATACCATGAATTATTATTTTAAATAGGTTATTTACGAAATTAAGCAACATATTAATATTTATTATATCATATATTATTATATTAGAAAATATTACTACCCATTTGTTAACAAACAATCATAATTTTTATCATTTCTATTAATAAATTATATTTAGTATGTTTTGACATGCTTTTTAGTTTATATTATTTATATCATGATTTTATAATCTACAGAATGTAAAACATTCTTTAAATATAATATATATTCAGAATATATGTAATTTTTATCCATTATATTTTATTGTATGAAATGAAAAACATCATTCATTGAGATTGTCGGTCATATGTATGCGTGAACAATTATTCAATTTTCTTATTTTATTGAAAAAAAAAATTAAAAAATATATATATTTATATTTATATTATCAATTAAGAATCATTATTATTTCATATATATACCATATATTTAATAAAATTATCCTTAACACATTCCCTATAATGAGTGTGTGAATAACATCACATAAAAATGTGGTATTCCGCCGTACAAATGGGGACATAATCATATTAACAAAAAATAATAAGAATAAAGTTATATGTTATAAAATAATTAAAAAAACATTAAAACATCATTAATATCATAAATATCATATATAAATAGTATTTACAACATTATGCTCATTCTTGATATGTGGTAATGGAAAAAAATGACATCAGTTTCTGAGGCGGTAGTCCACCATAAACACAAATGATGATTTCAAAACCAATTTATGGATGTGTGTGTTGCTATTAATCATAAATGAAAAACATATATGTATATTAAATATTAATAGAAAATTATATAACCAGGATATAGTTATAATTTAACTAAGTGTAAAAGGGAAAGAATAAAAGCACTTTTACAAAAACATAACCTCTTTTACAGGTTCCCACATTAGGTTTGCACTAATTATATCATATGTTATATTTATTATTAATATAATTACACTATGAAAATGTTTTGGAATTTATAATATGTATTTATAAGGTTTTTTATGATCCAAATGGTTTCAGTGGTGTTAATATGTTAATGGATTGAGTTTCCTTTTATTGTGGAGGAGGAGTGGCATTATTTTAAATATCCCAAAGTAAACAGTATTGGGATTCAACCCTTATCTCATGTGCCACCAATTAGGAAAAAATAGAGATAAAGGAGGTTATATAGTTTACATATGTCATGTAAAATGTGTTTTTAAAAGTTTTGGGTCATTCTCACACATTGTATTTTAAGATTAACCACTATTTAAACTCCTTTTTTTTCATAAATCTATTTTACTAACATTAACTATTTTCATTAATAAAATTTTTGAATAATTATTGTGTAGTTTTTAGAAATTAGAAATTATTATAATTCCAAATATTGAAAAAAAATTCCAAATTCATCTCACATAATTGGAATAATTTAATTTAAAAAATGTCTCACATACATGTAGAAAAAGTGGTGTTTTTAAGTGAAAGTATTCTAATGTTTTAATGGATTTTATATGAAAATTAAATAATAAATTGATTTCAATTCCATATTTGAGAATAATAAATTTATAATTTATCTAATTTATCATTAAACCTAAATTATACTCAAATTAAAATTATAAATTATTTAAATAAAGAGTTTTTTTAATTAAAATCCATTATTTTTTCACTATTTATCAAAACATGAATCATCTCAGAAAAATAAAATAAATTTAGTATATTATAATTTTTAATTAAAATTTCAAGAAATGAATTTTATTTTTTATTATTACATTTATAAATTTTTAAAAATATTTTTTAATCCAATTTCATCATTAAAAGATAGCAAGAGATCATTTTTAACAAATTAAATATTTCTTATTTGTAAAAATTTAATTATTCATATATTAAGACTATAAAATATTTTGGTTGAATATAAAATAATTTTAATTTATATTTAATGTATAAATATTATTATAATTATCTATAAAGAGTAATTAATTTAATTTATAAATATAAAACTTCTTTGGTGCCAAAAATATAGATTTTTTTAAAGAATTAAATTAAATTAAATAGGTTTTTATATTCATTTATAATTTATTAGTAACCTATGAATTAAATAATTAATTTCATAACTTAATTAAAACTATTTATTACCTCTAAAATTATGTCTACATGGACATTTTCATTTTAAATAAATATATTAATAGTTTTCATTAAAATGAATTATTACATATAATACAAGGTAAACATAGTGTTCTATGTAATGAATGCTAAATGTTGTGTTCTATGTAATTCAAGATAAACATAGTGTTCTATGATAAATAAAATAATATATTTATTAACTGTATCATACTCTAATAGTGATATGGAATTTACATAAATATATCATAATGTCTTGGAATGTTATATTACATTTTACTCATGATGATGTATGTCATACAAGATATTGAATATGATGATCGTAATTGAAAATAATGGGGTGTAACATTCCCCCATCCATAAATAAATTACATCCTCCTAATTTAATCATGTTTTTTAAATAAAGGGATTGTAATTTTAAAATCCAATATCGTTAAATGTTAATAAAATAGCATCTTATTAAGAGAGAAAAGGAAAAACAATTGTAATCTAGTATAAAATTTATCTAGGTTTCTAATAGGAGGAAATTTGTGGAATGTGAAGATATTGACATGGATGAAAATAATTAACATTTATAAAGTGTGATAAAGTAAATTTTTCAAAAGAAATGTGAATTATCAATAGAAATTTAAGTGTTTAAAACCCAATAATTAGTGATGATCATAACAACCATCAGTTCATGAGAAATGAAGGTACTATGATAAATTTATTCATTCTCATATATTAAATATAAGGAATCCATTTACTATCTATGAATATAAATAAGTATACTTTCTTGACATGTTTCTATTTATTAATCATAATTTTATCATTTGGTTCGGATTTGATAACTTTCCAATTCATCCCTTAATCCATGAAATAGATATCCAAAAATGATCATTTTTGACTGAAGTACTAAAATTACCCTTTAACAGATCATGTGATTAATATAAGAGTAACAATATATACCTCCTCAATCTAATAAAACCAAAATCATTTGACAAATTGTTTCCAATAACACATAAAGTTAAACATAACTCATTCCATAAATCGTTAACTTAATTCTCTTAAAAATGTGAAGGAAAAAATTTAGAAGGAAGATTTGTAAATAAATATTATATTCCCAAGAACAATTAAAGTAGAACATAATCTTCAGATATAAAACATGTGAATACCTTCATCAAGTGGGATATAAATACATAGTAATAACATGAATTACAATAAAACATAATGAAAAAAAGCATGATTCCATATTCCTAATGTAAAACATAGGTTATTAGATATATTAAATAAATAATAAAATGATTTAGACTCCACCAATGATAGAATAACTACTTTTGAAATGAATAATTGTACATTTCCAACGTAGTTAGTTATATCCAATTTACATTATCCATATCATTCATCTAGTTTTTTAAATATCATTATCACAAAATCAGGAACATATTAAGGCTTATGATTTCTTCAATTATGTGTTTTAATGTAGTTCAAAATTCCTGTGAATCATTATCCTTGGTCATTGATACCATTCAACCCGCACATTCATATCAATAATGAAAAATTACTAGAGTAAAATCCTTATATATTTCATATTTCTTATAGCTAATACATCTTTTTTAAAATACTCCAATAACATAATTATTAAATCTATACAAGATCAAATTAATCATTCTTCATCAATTTTAACAATAGAATATGTTTTACCTTGATCCAATATCTTATTTTGTGTTTTATTCCTTTGATTCTTGTAGAATTTATTTATAAAGTTCCTCATATCCTTATATCTGAATCAGAGAAAATTGGAAGGTTATTTATTTATCATAGAATCATGAGCATACTGAACATTTTTTACAAATTTTATATAATTTCAATTTACTACTTATCATTTACCAATTTGTTCCCTTGAATAATTATCACATGTGGCAGAATCCATATTTCTTTAATTCCATTTTTCTATCTTTTCAGTGGTTTCCTATTCTTCTTTTGGTTATGTTTTATGCCATATGACTTGGATAATTGTTTATTTAACACGTTAGAACATGATAATATTTCCTTATATAATGATAATGTTTTATAGAGTACATTAATTTGAAATGTTTTCTTAAAACTATCAAAGAGAAGATCATTATTACCCTCTGGATTATGTGAATTGATGTGTTTAATATTCCTTTAGCTAAGAACCATTTCAAAATAATATCATACAATATATTAAATCATATAATTATGAAAAAATTTATTATCCAAAATCATTATGATGTTATTGTATACATATCCTCAGTCTCAATCATAGGGTTATGTTCCATAATATATTTTTCCAAAATTCAATTCCCAAGTTTTAAATAAAATGTCCTCTAATACCAACTATAGTGCCCTAAACCCAATATCCCAAATCCTGTATCCTCATCCATTACAATAAAATATGATCAAATGGAATAAAATCCCAAAGAACTAAATAGTTTCGTAGTCTTAGTAATCTAGGTACATAAATTATTCTTGAATTATAATGGAAGTCAAAATTTTTAACACATTTGTTTTTTTGAATGCAGTTATTACATCTAGAATATCCATGATGATAAGTCGTATTAAAAATCATGGATTCATGTGGAGATAAAAAATAGGTGAGAGGAATTTTTTTGTAAGGGTTATGTAAAGAAGAATCAATTCTGAATAAATAATCATAATCAATCATTCACATGATATTAACTTAATTTTTCTATTAAGGGTTTTTGAAAATAATGAAAAAAAATTAGAAAGGTAAATAGATAAACACAAATGACATTTAAATAACATAAATACAATGATGAGATAAGTAAGAATCAATATGTAAAGGTAAATAACTAAACACAAAAGTGATTTAAATACCTTTACTATCATGGTAACGTATGGTTGAATCAATATGGAATGGTAAATGATTGAAAATATATTCCATTTAATCGATAACTGAGAATGAAATGTATACATAGATTTTTTTTATAGTTAAACTATTAGGGATAAAAATAACTAAATTCTAATGATATCATTTTTTTAGATATTGGAAATCACAATTCTCAGGTAAATGAAACAATTATAATCAAGACCATTAACAAGACATTTTAAGACACACTACTATGAATACCTTTCACAAGACATGTGATAACATTCTTTGTTACAAATTATAATGTATTTGTTTACAATTGATTTTATCTCATCATACTACTAAATCAAATTAGGTACAAATTTAAATGGTCCCCAAACCATTTTAAAATATTCCAAATCATTCTGCATATATGGATTAATCCGTTTAACTCATAAACAATGTACATTATCAAATATTTGTATTGGGTATTGGATATTAATTTATCAATATATAGCAATTAATCAATAAATTTCACAGTGAATAATATATATAAATTTTTTATATAGTTTTTAAAATACATGTATCCATAATATATATTATATAAATTTAAAGGAAATTAAAGTTAAACATGAAAGTGGATAATTTTATGTAATGTTAATGAAAACACAAATGAATCAAGGAAGTGAATGTCAATAATTTCATTGGTAAAAGTGGGAATCAAAACATCATTTGAATAATATGGATATTTTCAACACAATAATTACACTTGGGAATAGAATAATTTATTTTTTCATTTATTATTATAAGTTACCTAAAAGAGCATTAAAACCATTCTTGAGAATAATATTATTTTCATTTTTAAAATCATTTTAACAATCCATTGGATTGAAAAAAACTATTAAAAAAATAGTTATTTGAGGAAACATTTTGAAAATGTTTTTCTAGTAATACAACCATTGAAACATTTAAACTAATTTTTAAAATATTTGATAGGTCGTGGTGACTATAAATTAAAATATTTTTTTTCATGTTAAAACTATTTTTTCTTTCAATTTTTTAGTAAATAGTAAACATGAATTATTTTTAAAATGATGTAAGATAACATTGAAATTATATTTAATACTAAAATGAGGGAAAATAATCTAATAAATAGTTTTGAATTCTTTTTAAATATTATTTTTAAAACATATTATATTTGGACTGAAACATATTTTTTACCGAAGATAGAAAGGAAGTGGGATTTCCATAAATATAACTCCAAAATAATTTTAGTTCAAAATAGTGGTAAAATGGTACAATTACTTGTAGGGTTTCATTAATTTCCATATTGGAATAAAATGCATTGGATTATTAGTAAATATATTTTTATTTCCCTACAAATTATAGTCATGAATAAACAATCTTGATTAGAATTGGATTAAGAGACAAACCCCTAAATGATCATAAGGATGGAGTAAGAATTAATAAAATATTTTATTATGTGTTTCTAATATAAATACAAATAATAAAATTGGATATAAAATATAATATAATAAATATTAATTACATATATTATCTTATCATGACATAAACAAATAATATATAGTTTGTCCCAATGACTGAAATTTGAGTAAATAAATACCTTACCTTTCGCTTCCTTTGGGTTTAACACTCTTTACAATCATTTAAAATAATTTTAAACATGTTATTACATTATTATAGTCCCGTATTATTATTTATTATAACATATATGGTCATTTTATAACAAATTCTTACTCTATGTTAATACACATTCAATATTTTCATCGTTACAAAAAATATCATGCTTTATTTTTCGAGCATGTTTTGAATTATTAGTTTTTGTTATTGTTAAAGAGATCATTATTTAATCACCACCATAATTTAAACCACAATTTAAATTTCATATATATTCAGAATACATATATTTATATTAATCCCTAATATTTGGTGATATGAAATGAAATACATCGTTGAAATAGAGGGTAGGTTGTTCGTACGCATGCACATTGTTTCTTTTTCATATCATATAAAAAGTTCTAAAATAAAATTATACATATATAAATAAATTATTATTTTTAGGTCTTATATTTCCCTAATATTTATCAAAAATATCTTTATTATATTCCATGTAATGTGTGAGTCAATTAAATCACTTCATGAGTTGGTATTCCACCATACCCCCTAACGACAATATCATATTCCCACAAAAATTATAACCTAGAATGTATGTGTAATATAATAATTATAGAAGAATAAAAACATAAAAATATAATAATTAACATATATATTTATATAAATATTATTTCCATTATTATTTTCATCATTGATATATGGAAATGGAAAAATGAATGACCTCACTTCGCGAGGTGATAGTTCGCCATACACAAAAACAAAAAATCCATAACATATTACTTGGAAGTGTGTGTGGTTTTATATTTTTTCTAGAAGATCGTTGTATATTAGTATATTGAATATATAGAGATTATTATATAATAATCATATAATTATAATTTAATGTGGTGGAAAATAAAAAAAATAAAATCACTTTTAGGAAAACACTACCTCTTATTTGGGTATCAACCCTACATTTTCACTAATTCCATCCTATGTCATATTCATTACCTTGATAAGTCCTACATGATTAGTGGAGGGAAGTTTTAAAGTTAATTTCTTTGTTTTATTTTGATAAAACATTCTTTATGAGGCTTGAATATTTGAGGCGAGTGATTTCCCATTTATAGTGGAAGAGGAGTGACATTCTTGTAATTACCTAAATGTAATCACTGTTGGGATATCAATATTAATTCATATACCACCAAGAAATTTTTTTTATACAATATGTTATATAGTCGAAATATTTCTGGCTAATAAATCTTGGGAAATGTGTTGGTTCATTTCCACACCTTATCATTTAATAATATCCACTATGAAACCCCATTTTTCCCACAATTGTTTTGATTTACAACTACTATTTTTGATAATTACATCGGTACAAATTTTTTTGAACATATTACAAATTTTACATTATTTTAATTAAAAATATTAATTTCATTTTTCAAAATTCAACTCATAGATGTTGTATATTTAATTTAATATTGATCTCATAGATGTCACAACAATGAGGGTTTTAAAGTGGAAATGTAAAAAATTGATCGCAATGATTTTATATCCCAATTCAATATAAATTTCATTAAAATCACCTATATTAGATTAATAGTTCTCTGATTGATCAAATGAAACATTAAATCTAGTATAAAAATAATTTATCATTATAATATATTTAAAATAAATGGAATATTTCAATTAAATAATGTATTTTTTCAAAATTTATCAGCAAATAATCCTTCTCAGAAAATAAAAAAATAAACAACCAAAGATAATTATGAAATTACTCATTTGAAAACTATTATTATAATTTTAAATAAAATTTATAAAATTGTGAAATATTATTTTTAAAACAAGTCCCCCATAGAAAGTAAAAAATACTTCTTTTTAATGAAAATAAAACATTTTATGTGTAAAATTGGATTTATCCTTATATTATGATAATAAAATAAATTGGATTTATGTTGAAATTTTTTATTTAATATTTAATGTAAAAATTTAATTAAAATAATCCAATAATAGTAATGAATTTAATTTATTATGATAAAACACCATTGGTTCATAATATATTTTTTCATAAAAATATATCCTTATTATTAATTTTCTATTTGTATTAATTTATAATTAATTAGTAACCAATGTAAATGAACATATATTTTCATAAGATATTTAATCATATTTATAACCATAAATTTAATGGATATTTGATAGTTGTAATTTTAAATATTAAAATGAAGGGTATTATGTAAAATTTAGTCTCACATGAAACACAAACTAAAAACAGTGTTTTATTTAGAGAAATATAGTGTTTTTTGTGTGTAATAAATGATAAACATATTTTTCAATATAGATAAATATAAACTTTTTTTTGTGTTCATCATATTATATTAGAGAAATTTAATCTATATTAATATATCATAATGTCCTTGGATTTTATATTCCCTTCTATGCTTGATTATGTGTGTCATACACAATCTCGAGTATGATGTTAGTATTTTAATGTCCTTGGATGTTACATGATAGTCCATTTCTACAATGTATCATCTAGGAATTGATATATTATGAATGTATTAAAACATGTATAAAACCAAAACCTCTCACCCTCTAGGACATTATTATCTTATTCATGAAACTATAGTAGGGGAAAGAACATTGTTTTGGGATATATATATATATCAATCAAGGGATAACTAATCCATGTGGGGAAATGTTCCCTATAAAATATTGGAGTTTAATGTTCAAAGATATAAGACAATGCCTAGAAAAATGGGAATCACCTTAACTCTATTTTTTATATAATCCACTTTGACCTATACTGATTCTACATATAAGGGATATCATGAAACTGATTTATTGATATGCACCCAACACATGGGTAAATACAATATCCATGTATGATTTTAATACTTAGCCATCCCTATAATTACCATTATAGTGGTAAAACCCAAATATTTTCCAAAATATGTCACTAATGATCTTGTATGATGAAGTGAATTACATCAAAATACTAGGAAAAATAAAAATGTACAGAACACACTATTTATTTTCATGATTTTGACATCATGATGGGATGTCAGAAAAAATAAAAAGGATATAACAATACATGACATATAATCCATTAATCAAGGGATGTGATCCTTTGGCAGTAGTTGATAGTTCATCATTATTTTTATTTTCTGTTTATATATGATCAACAAAAATTATGATCCTCTGTTTGGAAATTTAGTGTGATACATACTATTCAACTAGTGATATACATTAAAGGCATGAATAAATATCATCCATAAAAATATTATAATTCTTGGCTAAAAAAACAAGTGTGTTTATCGTGATAGTTGGGTGTGCAATAATGGAACCATTCAACCTAAGTTTATTTTCCTTGTTGTCCCCAATTTCCATTAGGTACTCTACAATGGATGTGTTTTACTAAAAATACACACCCAAAATTATTATATGTACGGTTCATGAATATATTTCAAAACAACAAAATTATGAAAACATTCATCTCTCTATCCAACTATGGGGGAAACATTAAGGGGTAGTAACCCCATATAACCAATAAAAATTATATAATAACCTGAAAAATCTCAATTAATATTTATATTACTAACCCGAACTAGATAATATCTGTTATAGAGAGATCACTAGGAAAAAATATCTCCCTCCTTGAACTCCAAATTACTTTTTCTTTAAATTGTGTAGAACTTATGATGTTATTAAGATATCCTTATACAGTATTAGTCTACAAAAACCTTCTCTATACTCATCCAAATAATATAAATCAATATATTTTATGACTGTCAAATCTCAAACAAGCATTAGAGTATCATACGAAATCTCTAAAAAAAGTGCTTAAATGTGCCTTACTTACTATAGTATGGTAAACATTATTGTTCTAAAACTACCAAAATGGTAATTAATTACCCAAGAACATTCTAAAATCATTAATCAAAGCAGCATATGTTTCTTTGATAACCTAAATTGTTCTCTCTATTTGATTTTATGCATTGTTTTATAATACCACACTCTATAAAAACTAGGTTTGGAAGTGCCTCCTATAATATTTCCCATAACTAAAAAATGAATCAAGAGTCATGATCGTAAATGATAATTATGGTTTCATGAACTATTATTTGAGGATCAGTCATATAGTGTCGTGATACATTATAAAATATAAAAATACAATTAACAAATCCATTAATATCATATATCATCTTACTTAAAAAACATCATTGTATTGGATCGAACATGTTAAAACTTGGTGTTAATCCCTCACATTATAATAGGCGATGAACCAAAACATGATATCTATAAAACTCTCCATCATCCCTTGAAACCCATACCGGTTATTATGATATATTATATCGTTGTCACACATTAATAAATATGTAAATGGTATGTATGAAACTAGCTTCATACCGCATCACATAAAAAAATTGATGCACTACCCCTATAATGAAATAAGATGATGTGTCCCATGAATTTAAAAAATCCATTATGTTGTTCTCCAAAGAATTTATGTTCCTAAAAACATTATAATTGATATATATAATTTGGGTGTCCCTAAATTGGTAAATAAGTGTGTTGAAAAAAATAGATTAAAGGTATATAATGTCTCCCTCCACCTCCAATACCTACATTATCATGGAAAGATACTTAGTAGAATCATGTAGTATCCAAACATTTGATTTAAAATTAAGGTCATTATCAACTACATTATCCTTCACTAGATTATAGAATATCATCATGTCACTGTCTGGAAATAACACAACACATCATCATTGCCTTTGGTTAATATCACATTGGGAGAATATATATATGAGACTCTTATGACAGTTGTATCCCATGTATCTACCACTAGTAAGGTATTGTCAATTGGTTTTCAATGAAAAACAATATCTTATTTTTGGAATCATTGGTCATGTAGTTTTATTTATGGTGTCTTAACTACATGGTTAAATAATAAAACACCACATTCTTATACATTAGCACGCATCAAATCCCATATTTAGAGTTATCGTAACATATCATGTCGTCAACCCCTACCTTTTTTATTCAGAAAATAGAGGCACTAGTTAACCTTTTCCCTCCTTGAAGGATCATTAACATCTGCAAAGAGACAAAAAAGGCAACATATTTCATATTGGTGGTTTCGTAGGTACTGGAATTATATATAAATCATCAATGAATCTCTAATAATATATTATTAGTATAGGAATAATGTCCACTTTAAACACATCAAATGGATTTTGTCAATCCATAAAAACCTAAATATCCTTAAGGATAACTATTACTATAACCTCTAAAATGACATACAGTAATGTCCCCATCCGAAAAGATGCTAAATGGTTCTTCTATCTGAGTCAGCTCATGACCTCATACATGCATTCTTGTACACCAGAGGTTTCCAACTAATAGCCAGGGTCTAGATGAGTCATGTGGGGAGAATAAACTCACCTTAATAGCGTATGACTCAGTAGTTAACAATCATAAATAGTGAAAACAATGTGAAATAACCAATAAACATGTATGATTTATATCTCCCAAAACATGGTATAAAAAATGACCAAATATAATCTGGGTATTTCATGGTAAAGAGTGATAAAGTGGTCAAATCCCCAAATAATGGCATATATAATAATCACCAAAACTCTCCTACACTATGTCTAAAACATAATCCATGCATATCCCATGACCAAATCCACTCCCTATCATCGAGCCTTCTCCCTTATCTTGATCTGCAAGCACAATGTCAGCTCAGGTACCCAATGATGGCCCGTGAAGGGTCTGTGTATAACTCACAAGGCCGCACCCAACAGTGTCTAATAAATATCAAATCAATATATAGTTATGGAATGTGTGAGTAAATTCAATGGAAATAAGACATGTTGGTTTACAATAGTTAAAAATGTTCACATAACTATTCCTAGAATTAGTCCATATTTCAATACTTATATCAACTTCAACACATAGTTCACTTTTATCACATCATCAATGGGTTTGGAATTTTAATTAACTCATTGAATAGGGAATAAATAAATGAATTTCCCTTTCTCACTAGGGAAAATAATATCTTCACTTATAAAAGACACTCACTTGGATGCTTCATTACATGTGGTGTCATAAAATGAAACCATTAGAGGAATAAAACATTATCCCCTTCCCTAACCCATTCATTTTTCTGTGGATTTTGGAGCCTCGATATTACTAGACCTGTGGGCGTAGATCCTCATGTCAATATACCACTCTAACAAGCCATGTAAAAATTCCTATATTCAATTAACCATATAAAAACCATACTAGAAAAAAAAACCAATTCCAATAGAAATCACAATCATTAATAACCAACTTGAGAATTGACATTATGACAAAACATATTAACATTTTTACCACTTACATTCCATTCCCATTTATCCTAATTTCCATTTCTCATGCATAAATCACTATGAATATCTAGTAATTTTCCCTATATTATCAAAATAAAAATATACAAAATCTTACATGTGTTAGTTCATTTAACCCATTAACCATATCTAATTTATTATTCCATTTGTTTATTTCAAGTGCAAATCACACGTTATTTGGTACATTACCATTAACCTCATCTAATCATTTTCATGTCAAGTAAAAAATGACTTTACTATTTCCTATATCTAATAATAACTACATCCTTTTAATTCTTATCTATTACAAAATCAATTTATCATATTTACCTTTCACTTTATTTTACAATAAATCGAAATCACACTAATTTTTTTCATAACATTGTTTGGGAAGGTCAGTGCACCACATGGGTGGCCCCAAATTGGTCAATTCATCCTCCATGAATCCAAAAAGGATCATGAGAGGTTATATAAATCATATGGACACCGATTATATAAAAAATAACTTTCAACATAAATATCACAATAAATGGAAAACAAGAGAACAAATGTGCATGCACAAATCCATATAAAATCTAAGGGATATAAATTTTATACCACCTACCTCAAATACATTGATGAAACCGCTCCCAATAGAAGCCTTAGATCCTAATTAATCCCATCTTTCAACCGTCAACCAATATCTCACTAGAAAAAGAAAATTATATTTCATCATATATATATATAATAGAATTATAGAAACCATAAACAAAAAATAGAATAATGAGAGGGATTCAAAATTACCCAACGCTTTGATCATCAACAAAAATCACTCCCAAAAGAATAAGATCAAAGAAGAATTGCCTCTTGGAATATTCAGTCACTTGGGTTCATCACTTTGTCTTAGAAGATGATAAAAGGGAGGAAAATAAAGTGAGGTTCATAAATCTCATAGGGGTAATTTTGTAATTTTTCCAACTTTTACAGGGTTTCATGGTTTACCCATACAATTTCCCAAACCATTCACAAGACTCAATCAAAATAATTTTGTGTTGCATGGTTACTTTGGGTGACCCAGACAGTTCAAAAACTATTTATCAACAATGTGAAATGCCACTATAAAAAATTTAACTATTTGGCCTCAACCTCACATGTTTTACATAATCATATGCCATCTATGTGTCATCCATACGCCTTGCACAAGTTGTCCAGATTTATACCGCATTCAATTTTTTGAACCCCCGACACACCCTTGAGGACCCTCAAGCTTTCATGGAAATTTTTTTAATAAAAAGAGTTTAAAAGAAATTTTTTAAACATGTACATACCTCCACAAAGACCAACATCTTAAAACCTCCCAAACTTTTAACATATCATCCTTGAACTTCATTCCAATGAATCACTAATCTTATGATCAAAGATATTGTGCAACTGTTCCCACATGTCTGACTCCCTCTCCCATGTTTCTTCTTGAACATATTTATTTTTCCCCAGAACACAATCCAAAGGCACAACCATTCCCTGTAAGACTTTATCTATATGATCTGCAATATGAATTAGATGCTCCTCGTAGGATTCATCTACCTCAACAACATCCTAAATAATGACCACATGAGATGGATCATTGTTATATTTCCATATCCTTGAAAAATGAAAATAATCATGCATTTCACTATACCATTGTTGGAGATCCAATTTAAAGTACACCAGTAAAATCCTCACTACAACCTCAAATGACCTCATGTACTAGGGTGCTATCATTCCATTATTTTGAATATTATAGGGATCCATCCTTGGAGACACCCAAAGAAACACACACTAACCATCCATATACTCATGGGTTCCACAAATACAATCTTCATATGACTTCTACCAACTCAAAGACATTTCCATACATTTTTTAATCAACTAGACCCTTTTCCGAAGCATATTGAATTAGGATTGTTTCCATAATCTCAAACTCCCTCACTTTTAACCAACATAACAGAGATCAAAAAGGAATCCCGTAAGTTACTTCAAACAGTTCCATCTGAATCATAACCAGAAAGAATTTATTATAGGAAAAATCATCAAGAGGAAATTATTTTTCAAATGAACCAATTAAATAAAGAACATAATATTTCTAATTATCTCCAATATAATAATTGTATTCTTTGACTACACATCCTTATATGGGTGAAAATGCAAACTAAGAAACACATGAGTACTATGTGAATTCAGTAATCCCTACCAGAATCCCCACATGAATCATAGATCCCAATATGAAACTATTGTACTCCATATTGAATGAAACCTCACTAACAACCAAACAATAAAATCAACCATCTGATCAAATATGAAGGTCTCATGGATCCGAAATAAATGAGGCACTTTCGTCAAAAAATCCATAACCTCCAAAATTGTGTCATTATTTAGAGTCTTCGTCGAAAATACATCTTAAAAAATATATCCTAAGATCAACCCACTTCCATTTCATAATGGAAAAAATTTGCAAGAATCCACCATGTCACTAATGATTGGCCTTCAGTTGATGATAGTTGAGACATTTCACCATGAAATCCACAAAATCATTCTTCATTATTATCCACTAAAACTATCTATTATGATACTAATACTACATCCTCCAAACATGGTTCAAGGATCACTTCAAATAATTATCTTCACATATCAACTCTTCTCACATACCCATTGGCACTACAACATGACCATGAAAATGAAAAACCTAATCAGCAACAAAAACCCATCAAGAAGGTAACTCCCCTGATTTAATACTTTCATTCAGATTCAGGAACTCAGGATCCTCTTGCTGATTTTCTATGACCTGGTTCAAAATTGCGGACTCAATATCTATGGATGAGATTTTATTTTTCCCATTCGAATCATGAACCCCCATGTGCATCTCAATGAACTAGGTTATCATTATCTACTATGTTTTGGATTCCTAAACCACATGATTCTAAGTCTTCCAACCCAGGGCACCCTCAACACTATTCAAATTTCCCGGTGGGTATGCCAACTCAAAGTCACAATACTTCATATATTAAACCCACCTTCCATGCTAAAGATTAAAATCACACTGAGAGAATATATACTTAAATATTCTAGGGTCAATAAACACTATGAACTAATCCCCCAAATATGTTATGTCTCTAACATTTCAAAGCATTCACCAATGTAACCAACAGATGATCATGAGTAGTGTAATTAACTCAATGAGGCCTAAAATTCAAGTAACTATAATACACAAACGAGTCATTCTACATTAAAACTACCCCTCATCCAACATTGAACACATTAATGAAAAAGGTGTACATCTTACTTGGAATGGGTAAGATCAAGATCGGTGTGGTGGACAACTGATTCTTTAACTCTTGAAAAGAATTCTCACATGCCCTAGATCACTCTCAATTAACCCCTTATTGGATAATCTAGAATTCGGCTCTTACAACACGGTGAAATATTTAATTATCCTTCAGCAATAACTGGCCATGCCCAGAAAAATCCGAACACCAAAAATATAATTGGGGTACTCCCAAGACTCAACAACTTACCGATTCATTATATCTATAGACCCACCTTCCATAGGGATGATGTGACCAAATAAATTCATTTTATAAATTCAAAATTTAATTCTGGATAGCTTGGTTTAAAGGCTGTGTATTTTCAATGAACCCAATATGATGTTAGTGTGACTGTCATGGTCCTCATAGTTTTTAGAGTATAGCATGTATTCATCGATAAAGAAAAGTATGAACTAATTTAGATAGGGGAGAAATATTTAGTTCATCAAAGAGATGAATAGAGCTGGTGCATTGGTCAATCTGAGAAATATCACCACAAACTATAGAAATTGTAGCTACTTCTAAGGGTTGTCCACATAATGTAAAAATGTCTCACCTTTAGTGGATGATATCCTAACCTCAAATAAATCTTTTAAAACATGGACGAACCTCCCATGTGTTCATATAGATAATAAATTTTTGTTATATGGTACCGTTTCATAACATTCTTTTTATTCCCACATTTATAGTCAACACACAACCGTAATTATTTGTCATCCTTCTTGGAAAATAACACAGTATATCTCCAAGGTTTCGTACTAAAGAAAATTATCAACATATTATATAAGTCCTCTAACTAAGCCTAATGTTCCTGGATTTATGTTGGTACCATTTTGTAATATGGAATGAAAATAGGTTCTTCTCTAGAAAACAACTCTATTGTGAACTCCACATCCCTTTTCAGAGGTATCCATTATAAATACTTAGGAAACACAACCTAAAAATGGTCCACAAAAACATTAAAGATAAGCTACTCATTCCTTCTATAATTAAGAGAAAGGAAATCAACATGGGATATGATTTCACCCAACCACTGAAACATAGGCCATGCACAGACCACTTGAACATAAAATTCACCACAATCGACATATGTGTCTCCCTCAAGAGACATGAATGTTACAATATGATGGTGACAATAAATTTTGTCCAGATATTTTACCGTACAATCCATATAAAAAATTAGGTTAAAACTAGAAATCTGGAGGATGAACAAGTACCATATAAAATGGTGCCCACCATCACCTTGATAATAACCCCTAAATTGTTAAATATTCTAAACTTACACCCCCAATTGAGTATCAATCAACATAATCACCCACAAACACTCAATTTTAAATCCCAAAATAGCCACAAACTGATCATAAATGAAAGAGTAAGTGGAACCTAGCTCAAAAAACCCACTATCAATGGTAGAAGTAATGAGAATCATACCTCTAACTTTACATGGCCCAACCTCACCACATTCAAGTGAAGACTAAACAATGTGAACCTGACCTAACCCTCTTCCCTAATCTCCATCCTGATTTCCTAACACTACATTACCCTGCTGGTGTGGAAAATATCCCCAAAGTACATCATCCACTTCCTCAACTAGTAAAACACATAAAACTCCAACTGAATACCTAATATGGGGTCGTTAACCCACGACACATATTACGTACCATCCTTAAACCTTCATCCAAAACCATTTTTTGTTTGATCATGTAGAACCTTTGCACACACCCCATTCTTCCACATTCTCAATAATAAATTGATGGATGGGGACACAGGCCGCCCATGTTCCCTAGTTTTCCACACTACTAACAGGGCACCAAATGTCCACCATGATAGGTTGGAAATATCTTCTGATTACCCTGTAAACATTCACTATGATGGAAACTCCCAAAACAATGCATTATTCCACCATAAGCTTCACCACTCGCCTGATTAATTGGAACCACAAGTACACTAACTAAGGCCCCCTTTAAGTTCCCATCTGAGTTAAGTTCATGATCAAAATATTTTTAAAACCTTATTATGTGGAATATATTTCCCTATGACCTGATCCCATGTCTCATCAAATCGAAAAAATGTTTCTCCACAACAGTCCTATCTCATTCTAGTGCTGGAAGGTAGCATCGTGGAACATTAAAACAACTAGTTCAATCCATTACCGACATTTAAATTTGTGCCGAACTCATAAATTATGTGTCATTTTTCTATATGGTCTCTAGATAGAAATAATCTTTAATCATTTCTAGAGAATCATCCATAACATCCTTCCAGCCTGTTTGGTCTGAACCGTGATATACCACGAAGGCATTTCCTGACCAATCAACACGTAGGTTTCTAACATAACCCAATACATAGTAGGATTCTTAAAATGGCTAGAATAATTTATATGGACACTATCCAGAACAAATCTACCTCTGGCGCACCCTCTATGGTAATGGTTAGAGGGTTATATAGTGGAAATTCCCCTGTCAGCTCAATCCTGATAGTTGTGACCCGCCCTGGGTCTCATTCCATCATTTTCCAATAGATAGAAATATTCTCACGAAATTTCCCATCTATACAATCTTGGATCACTAAATTATCTTTCTCCACTACTTGAGGATAATTCATAAAAACATAATTTTCTATTACAACTAACACATGACCTCATAGTGGCATTTCTTCAAAATAAAGCCATAAGCATTAGAACATATATTATTTAACATTAAAATTTCACAAAATATGGCACCTAATGAGCCATTGAAATTAATTTCACACACACTATCCAAATGGTACTTATCCCATTCCAATCCCTACCCTCCACCAACCCAACCATGGGTGATGGATAACACATGGAAACTTACTCGTATGGTCACTAGTCGTACTTTAGGCACCATTTCACCACTATTTCGATACTTATAAATTAATCCTTTTTCATTAAGATTATTTCTCATTTGATATGCTTTTACATTGCACCATTCAACTAAAAGATACCTTTATTAGATCCCATTATTTAACTAATATTAATCATTTTATTTCCTTACCATTTTCATCATTTCATTGGAGACCATTTTCATTAATTTTTCAATGAAGTGTAATGAATTATAACTTTCATATCCCACTCACACATCCCATCTCTGCTATTATGAGTCATTCCTATCGCACCAAATTTTTTAATTTATTTTTTATTTTATTATTTCTTGGCTCTAGGATCTTGCACCGTGGTATGGGTTGTGTCCTAGTTTAAAAAAATCATTTAACAATTTTACTGGGTTTTAGACCCATGCGTGGTCACCATGTGGTTGGTGGTACTCGTGCAGTCAGCACAGGTGATGTGGAATTTCTCATTATTCTAATTCTTAGTGTTATTGTTGTTATTTTCGTTCTATTATTATTATTTTATTATTATAATTATCTCGTTATTTTCATTGTTTTTTTCTTATAATTGTTATAATTATTACAATTTTATTGTTATTGGTAATTATTATTATTATCTTTACTATGGTTATTTTTATTATTATTATTTCATGGATTATAATAATAATTATTATTATATATTGATGAAAATAAGAATCCCTAGGTTCCCCCTTTCCCACCATACCCCTCTCACAGTCTCAACCCACCGCCTCCCCCAATTCATCCCGGCCTCACCCTCAACCCCAAGCGCCACCTCACCACTCTCTACTACCTCCATCGACTCCTGGCCACATCTCCAATCTCGAACACGCCTCCACACTCAGGCCCTCCAAACCCCAACCCTCTGGCTTCTGACCCTCCGTGCTCTAGAAAGGTCACCTCTAGCCTCCAAAATTCTTTACCTCTGGCATGATCTCACATCAGAAAGGCTACCTACAGCCTTTAGTCTTCCACACCTATTTCCAGGCTATGCTCTAGCCTCCCATGCTATGGCCAGGCACCTCCAACCCCCCGCGCTATAGCCAACAATTCATTCTGAGTGTGAACCCTTACATCATTGCGTTTATTTTTAATTTTGGGGGTTTTCCTTTGATTTAGCCTAATTCTATTGTCTGAGTTTTAATACACATGTTTTACTCATTTTTGTATGTGTGATATTCGTGTGTAAGAGGATATTTTTCTTTCTACTCAAGTGGTGTCACGGTCACATGCCATTGAGTTAGGAGTTTTCATCCTATTGTATTGTTATGAAATTAGTTGATGATTTTGATGCTTCAATTATCATTTTTACTTTATTACAACGTTATCATATATCAAATTAGTCTATGATAGTGTTAAAATTTTTATTATTTATAAAAAAGTAGATCTTTCGGTGGTTTGACATTATTATGAGGGGAAAATGATTTTTTTTAAATGAAAATTGTTATTATTCATTTGTGTGTCACTGTGGTGTTATTTTTTATGGGTTTTTCATGGTTTTGTAAAGGGTGGGAATTGTGTTTTCAATTACACTAATGATGGTAATGTGGTAATGAATGGGTTTTCATAGGTAAATTAATTGTTTTGATATATTTGTGATTTTTTTGAACCTCTAAATGTGTCGGGTGAAGTGTGTAAAGGATGATAAAAAGGTTTTGAAAAGGGAACTTACTTGTCTGTTGATTTGGAAGGGGATGGCCCATTAAAAGTTGTTTGACTTATTATTTTATTTTTAGATAATATTCCAATTTAATTTCATGAGTTACATAAGTGGTTTGAAAAGTTTTTGCATGTGTTATTGGTGTGTGTGAAGTCGAAATGGGTTGTTTGGTGGGAAATGGTGGTTTTCATGAATTGTTTTGGTATGGGTAATTTTTGTAGTCTATTTGAGCTATTTATG
Source organism: Viscum album (assembly GCA_963277665.1). Classification (NCBI taxonomy): domain Eukaryota; kingdom Viridiplantae; phylum Streptophyta; class Magnoliopsida; order Santalales; family Viscaceae; genus Viscum; species Viscum album. Next base: position 1,796,745,926 of record OY728152.1, read on the forward strand.
AATTTTTAATAAATGGATTTAGTGCCTTATAAAATTTCTATTAATCATTTTGGGTTGTTTATGTAATTAATTATAAATCGTTTGGTCAGTTTGTATAATTGTTGATAAATTGGATAGTACGTTTTACTAGTTACTTGTTTTTTGGAAATAGGGAAACATTGAATATTCATGTCACATGTGTTTTGGTTTGGAATATTGTGTTTATTTTATTAAAGTATTGAAATGTTAACTCAAAATATATGCCTTGTTGGCTTAGGGTGTGAGTTATGGTCAATTATTGGTATTATGGCCCATTTGATATGAATTTAATGTTGCATGTTTTCTTAAGATATATATTTTGATATAATGTTGGTAAATGTGTTTGGATATGTAAGGGTAGGGGAATATTTTTCATTTTGATTGTGTTGTGTGTGTTTGGTCTTGGTTTTGAAATAAATATAATACTTTTTTCTTGATTTGTCAATTATTTCTAAATGATGTTAGTCCTTATAGGTTAATTAACTAATTCCTAGGTGGCTCCTTGATGGTTCACCCCGACATATACATTGGTATGTATGTGTTTATATATATATATCTCTTCCATGCATATATTTCCATATGGATCAGGGAATATGTGAATTTGATTAACGGTATATATATATGTATGAGAATTTATGTGTGTGTTGGTGTGGGAGATTTTCATCAAAATCTTGGAGAGCTGAAGTGCCTCAGCTTGATCTTATTTCATTTTAAGGTAGTTCCTCCATGCCCATTCCTTTAATTTGAATTCCATGATTTAATATTAATTTAAAAAAGAGTGTATACATATTCATGTGATATTTATATATGTAGATATGTATATGTGTTTGGTGAAATGGATTTTACCTCTTGGAGATTTGATTCCCATTAAATTTCATAACGTGTCCAAGAATGTTTACAATTTTTTTTAATTATGAAGGTTTCCTAATCATTTTAAAATAGTTTTCTAATATTTCCATAGTTGTGAAGTGCATTTTGTGAAACAAAAAGGATTTAGTTAAGTGTGTCTTTTAAAACCTGACTTGTTTGGAACCTTGAAGTGGGGTTTGAAAATTCAATGACATGAAGGTTTGTTTGAAACATGTTAAGTATGTTCGGTGTTTTTAGCCTGGAATTGAAAATGGATTTACAAAATAAATTGGGTTTGGAATAATTTTATGATATATTTTAATTATGGTATTAAAGTCCCTCGTGGAACCTTATGTCATGTTGAAAGTGTGAACACCTAGTTGGAAACATAATATGGCTTGTGAAATTGATGGTGTAAATGGTATATGGGTATTCATGGTGTTTTAGATTAGATTTTTTATATGATATGAACCATTTATAAAATGGAAAATTGTTTGAGCAAAAAGATGGAATCCTGAGTAGATAAGAAGGTAGACTAGAGTAGTGGGATAGTGATTCTGGGGTGTCTTCATCCCTTTTTCTTATACCATGATTGATGACTTCAACACTAATTAATCATATGAATGACTGAGGTTCGTGGTTTCTAAGCCATGATTTATAGAGGGTTTCGGTTTCTAAGACATGGTTTATTGATGTTCATGGTATTTAAGCCATAGTTAAAAGATGGTAATATTTTCTAATCCATGGTTCACTGAGACATGAAGATATAGGGACCCAAGCTTGCTAATTCCCATGAAGAATATCCCATATTTGTTGATACTTTGTTACATTATGTTCATCTATGTGACACTTTAGTTTTTTACTTTCATGACACTTTTACTTTTTTTATAATATAAAACATATTTTGGTACTATGTGACTTTACAATTAATTCGGTTTAATGACTTTTATCCCCCATTAATTAATTTAGAAAATTAGAAGTGAAAAAATTTGTTTTTGTTAATTGTAAAATCCTATTACATGTTTTCTTCAAGGAGTGGGAAAACCCATGTTTTTATATGTCATATTTTGAAATTGGAATGAATGGTTTTAATTATAGAGGTGGGGTATCAGGTTTTTTTTACGTTGGCATTCCTACTGAGAACCCTAATGATCACGCATACTCTATATTTTCAGTTTCAGGTTCACCACATTTCACATCACTCTTGGAGCGAGCATGGTTCTGAGTTAGGTGGTGGCCAAGTAGGTCACGTGGAGGTATTTACAGGTTATTATTTCACCCTTTTGCTAATAGTTTCCAATTTATTTTTATTTTCTTGTTTATCTACATGAGTTTCATTTAAGGTCCTAATTGATCCTTCAAGTTTTTTTTGATTCCTAGAACTAGTTTCCAGCCTGTGGGGATCGAGAACGACTTTCGAGACATATCTTATGTCATCTTGGGTTACCAATTCAGGTTTGACCTGGGTTGTTTCAAGAAAAAATGGTATTAGAGAGGGTCCTTGTCATTTGGGGTGTCCAGTAGATGTAGAATTGGATTTTTGAGACTCGGAAGGTTGCTACAAAAAGGTAATCATGATTTGTCTCACGTTCTGAAGCAATAGTCTCCAGGGGGAATTAGGGAATTGAGTCCATTTCTCGTTCGGGTATGTCTTAGATTAAGGGATGATAATGGAGGAAAGACTATGTTACATCATAATTTTACCAGAATTACTGTCTTACGTGGAGTCCAACTACATGTTTTAAGTTTCTCCTAGTTGTTGACATTACATGGGGCATGGACCACTACCATGTCGATAGGTTAAGTATAACTACTAGTTCCTCACTCCTATAGTTTGATGCATGTTGAGTGTCGACTTGGTTTTGGTTGGAATAATTATTCTTCTGAATGTGAAAAGGGGGTTTTGACAAGATAATGATTTTTTTAAATGGAAATGAAATCATGAAATGGGTTTTTAAAATAAAAATCTCTTGGTATAAGAAACTTGTATTTTTTTTGGACATGGTAGAGATATGGTTGGGGGGAATCCTCGGGTATTATTTATGAACATTTTCACATGTTAGGGGATGCATTAGATGTGTGTGTTAGTTTGTATGAGTGAAAGAGAATTATAAAATGTGTAATGGTACATAATATTACAAGGGCATGTACTAGGAATTAAAGGCTTAACCTTGTTTTTCTAATGTGATTTTGAAATGGGAAATGATTTTGGAATTAGAAATTGGTTTGGAAAGTGTTTTTTAAGGAATGATCTTTTGAAATATAAAATTAAAAGGGGATTTTGAAAAGGTAATTTTCAGTTGTGTATGTATTCATTTGTTTTTTGAGCAGGTCATTTTGGCTCTGGATGTTACTCTTAATTATACTTTAATTTGATGTCGGTTTCAGATTTTTGTTTCATATGTTGTTCAAAAAATGACACCCCAAAAGGTCCCCAAGTTTTCTAATAATTTACACCCATTTTTTGGTCCCTCTCATACATTTTCTATCTTTCATGGTGACTGGGGTCCATTAGAGGCAGTAGAAGGGCTGTAAGAGGTCGAGCACATCTGAAGGGTTTTGAGACTCCCAAATATGTCAGAGTGTGTGCCGTTTTGGGACTGTTCAAAGGTCCATCTCTAGAAAAATGGTTTTTGTTTTCCCCACCATCAAAGAAAGTTAATATGACATGGTATGTCTTTAAATAATTTTCATTTTTTATTTTATACCTAAAGAGGTGAAGATGAAGAAAAGGTAAGATCTCATGCGTATTCAACAAGGCCAATGGATGGTGAAAGCCTATATTGAACATTTCAAGGAACTTATGTACTTTTTTACAGATGTAGGCATCACAAGATTTGATGAAGTGTCCTCTCTTCATCTGGGGTCTCCATCCAGTGAACAAGAAATAAGTCCTCCATTATAGGGTCTATAGTTTTCAAAAGAAGGGTGATGAGGCCTTCTTAGATGAGTTGGACCTCAGAGCACAGATTGTTGGAAATCCAATGTATCTAGTTGCTCGGGAATGTGCCCTATCTAGTGAGCAGGGTGTTCCAAAGGGACCTATTTCTAATGAGTCCTCACCAATGGTTCTGGATTCCAGTTCATTAGAATTTTTAGTTGTATTCCATCCATGTAAACGTTTAGGTAAAACGAATCCATAATGTCTCATCCCTCAGAGGACACGCCATTATTGAGGTTGTTTGGGTCATCTAGAGATGTTCTGTAGGAAGTACTGCCTCAAGAAGGTGCTATGAACAGAGGATTCTAATGCCTGACTGTGATGAAGGAAATGCATCATCGATCAGATCCCTCTCCGTAGGTCTTGGGGTGATGCTCACACGCAGTCCAGAGTTTTCAGGGGTGTGAATTCTTGGTCTAGGTTTTGCATTCCGTGTTGGTGGTAGAAAATTTATTGTCATCTTGTTCTTGTTTTTCTGTTGTTAATGTTTTGACATTGTTGTAATTTTATTTTTTTATCGTGAATTTATAATGGACTCATTATATTGATATTAAATAGTTCATTTTGTATGATTATCCTTCTTTAAATCATGATTTTTCTTAAAGTACTTTTTTCTTGTATGGGTTATTCTCAGTTTAGCTATGTTTGTTTAGAGATGTAAGTGCATTTGGAAGAATCACTTTTTTTGTTATACTTTTGTTTTCTTTGTGGGGAATGCTCTGCTCGTAGGTTTTTCAATAGTATTATAGGTGTTTGGTTTGGGTCAAGAGTTCCATGTTACAAAAGGGGTGTTGTTTCACCCGTTCTATTGAAGTTAGTTTTGATCGGTTGGGAGTTCCCGCGTTGACCCCCTCTTCCCAGGGTGATATTTTTTGGAGTCAAATTTCCACACTTGTTGAGTTCTTATGGTGGGGAGAACCCTATAGGTTATCTCATTCTCTTTTATTGTGGTTTATTTTGGTTTCAATCGGGCATGCATTCTTTTTTTTTTTCAATTATTCTGCTAGGTGTCATTCTGGGGGTAAAAAGTTTCTATGGTGGGGACAATTGTCACTACTGAATTTTTAATTTAATTTTTTTTATTATTTCATGGCTTCGGGTTATCACGCTATGGTTCGGGTAAGGTCTTGTTTTAAAAAATTTGTCTTTTAACAATTTTACTGGGTTTCAGACCCGTGCGCGGTCACCACGCAGTTGGTAATAGCCGCAAAATTGGCCCAAGTGTCGTGCAATTACACATTATTCTTATTATTGTTGTTAATATTGTTATTATTATATTATTATTTTTTTTATTATTATTTTTATTATTTCATTGCTGTAATTTTTTTATTATTGTTAATATTATTATTATATTTATTATGATAATTTTTTTTATTATTATTTCTGGTATTATTATTAATTTTTTTATTATTATTATAAAAATAAAAAAATTAGAAACCCTAGGTTCACCTCCATCATTGAATTACCCATCATGTGGCCGAAACCCCTGCCTCCCCTAGCTCATCCTGACGTCACCCTCGACCCCCAGAACCGCCTCACCGCTCATGACTACCTCCCAAGACACCCGACCTCACCTTCTGATCCTAACCCCGCCTCCATGCCCTCACCCTCCGCGCCTCGACCCTCCAGTTTCAGGCCTCTATCCTCATGCCCTATACACTCCGTGCTCCCACAAGTCCGCCTCTAACCTATGACCCTCTACTACTCCTTCCAGGAAGCATTCTGACCTCCAGCGCTCTGATCAAGATGCCTCCGGACTCCCACTCTCTATCGAGCCCTTGATACCGACTGTGAACCCCTCCATCAGTGTGCTTCATTCAAATTTTGGGTTGTTTATTTTGATTTATCCTAACCATATTGTCTGAGTATTAATTTGCATGTTTTCCTCGTTTTTTTAGGTGTGATATCGGTGCACAGGAGGTTATTCTTTCTTCCACTAAATTGGTGTCACAGTCGCAGGCCATTGAGGTAAGCGTTTTCGTACCATTTAATTATAAATAAATAAATGGATTCTTTTGTTTCTTCATTTTTTATTTTTTCATCATTCAAAGATTTATAATATATCATATTAATCAATGACTCTATTTAGAAATTTTTTTAATTCATATGAAAATAGATCTTTTTTGGTTTGACAAGAATATATGGTGAATATTAGTTTTTCAAATGATAATGGTTAATATTTATATGTGTCTCGTTGTGGTGTACTTATTTGAAGGTGTTTTTATGGTTTTTGAATGGGTGGTAATTGTGTTTATAATGACATGTGATGTGAAAATGTTTTTAATAATGGGTTATCCATAGGAAATGATTTGTTTCGAGATATTGTTTTTTGTTATGATCCTCTAAATTTGTCATCTAATGTGCGTAAGTGACAAGAAACATGTATTGAAAAGGAACATAATTATGTTTTGATTTGGAAGCAGTTAGCCCATGAAATTTTTTTGAACTTATTATGTTCTTTTCAGATAATATACAAATTTAGTTTAATGAGTTACATAAATTGTGAGAAATTTTTTTTAAGTGGTTTCGGTGTGATTAAAATTGAAATGGGTTGTACTGTGTAAAATATTGGGATTCATGAAATTGCTGGGTTTGGGGAATTTTAGAAATCTAATTGAGCTGTTTATGGAATTGTTTATTTACAGTTTGATTTCCTTATTAAATTTCTAATAAACTAGTTAGGATATTTATATAATTGGTTACAATTTGCTTCATCTATTTGTGCAATAGTTTATAAATTGTTCAGTATGTTTTCCTTGAAACATGTTTTTTAGAAATAGGTAAATTTGAAATATTTAATGCAATAATGTTTCGAATTTTTCCTTTGTGTGGATTTTATGAAATGTTTAAAAATTAAAACTCAAAATATATGCTTGGTTTTCTCTTGGTGTGAGTTGTGGTCAATGCTTGGTATTATGTCCCTTAAACTCTGACTTTCTAGATTCATGTTTTATTAACATATGTATTTGGAAATAATATTGGTAAATGTGTTTGGGTGTGTTAACCTAGGGGATCATTTGGTATTTTGAGTGCATTGTGTGTTTTTACTTTAGTTTTTAAATAAATAAAATACTTGGTTTCTTGAGTAGTACATTTCCCCAAAATGATGTTGGTCTTTATAGGTTAAATAATTAAAGCATTGGTGGAACCATGGTGGTTCACACCCATACATACATAGTTACTCATGTGTATATGTATATATATATTCCTTTCAAATATTCCTTCATGGCATGGAGAATATGGGTATTGGATTAAGGATATATATATTTGAATTAGAATGTAAGTGTGTGATGGTGTGGGATATTTTCATCAAAAGATTCCAAATAAAAAGCTCTTTGGCTTGATCTGCACTATTTTTGAGGTAGGTCCTTCAAGTCCTCAACCTTAATTTGAAATCCATGATTTCATAGTTTTTATTAAAATATGTGTTTACGTATTCATGTGATATTTATATATGTACATATGTATATTTTTTGGTGCAAGGGATTACATGTCCTGGGGATTTGTTTCCCATTATCTTTCATAACATGTCGAAGAATATTTACAAATTACTTTTAATTATGAAGGTGTCCAAAGTATTTTAAAATAGTTTACTAAAAGGCCCCTAGTTATGAAGTGTATTTTGTGAAACAAAAAATATTTAGTTTAATGTGTTGATTAAAACATGAATTATTTGGAATCTTGAAGAGGGGCTTTAAAATTCAATGGCATGACGTCTTGTTTAGGACTATTTAAGTATGTTTTGTGTTTTCAACCTAGAATTGGAAATTTCTTTACAAAATAAATTTTTTTCGGAATATTTTTATGTTGTATTGGAATGATGGTATTAAAGGTCTTATTGGAACCTTATGTCACTTTGAAATTGTGAATTCCTTATTGGAAACATAAAGTGACTTGTGAAATTGATGGTGTAAACGGTATCTTGGCTTGCATGGTGTTTTAGATTGTCTTGTCTATGTGATATGCACCCTTTATAAACAAGAAACTTGTTTGAGGACAAAGAAGGAACCCCTGGTATCTAGGATGGTGGACTATACTAGAGGGATAGTGATATGGGGGTCACGTCGGCTCGGTTTCATATACTAGGAATGACGAATGAAACACTAAATAAACATATGAATGACTAAGGGTCATGGTTTCTAATCAAATGTTTACTAAGGCCTGTGGTTTCTAATCCACATATTACTAAGGTTCGCGGTTTCTATGCCATGATTTTCTAAGGGTCATGGTTTCTAAACCACAGTTCACTAAGACATGAAAATATAGGGACCCATGACAGATAATACCCATGAGTCCTCTCCAATATTTAGTGCTCCTTGGTTACCTTAATCTCATTGGTGTGAGAATTATGGTTGTTCGATCTCATGAATCATTTTATTTTCATTTTATAATATAGAACATGTTTCAGTACTAGTTTCGTTTTCAAATAATTCATTTCAATGAATTAAATTCTATGGTAATTAATTCTCTAAAATGAAATGGAAAAGGGGGTTTTCTTAAAAGTAAAAAACGTGTTACCTATTTTGTTAATGAAGTGGAAAAACCCCATGTTTTTATATATAATATATTCAAATTGGAAGGAATGTTTTTCATTTTTGGGGTGGGAAATTAGGCATAGATTTTTTCGGCATTCCAATTTAGAATCTTAGTGCTCGCACTTACTCTATCTTTTCAGTCTCAAGTTCTCCATGTTTCTAATCACACTTGGAGCGATCTTGGTTATCAGTTCGTTGGTGGGCTAGTAGGTCACATTGAGGTATGTGCATGTTATTCATTTTCTCTTTTCAATTCTTGTTTACATTTTATTTTGAGTTTCTTCTTTCTTTACTTTTGTTTCATTTATGGGCCAAATCACTCCCACATGTTAGTTTTGATGCCCGATACAAGTTTCCAGCCTGTGGGGATCAGGAACTCCCTCCAGGATATGTTTTGGACTAGATCGATATACCAGTTCAGGTTCAAAGCTGGTTGAATTGTGACAATTCCACTCATATTAGTAGTTTCTTATAATGATTCATGAATTAATATACTTGTTCCATCATATTCACTATAAAAATAAAACAAAATATCATCATCACACAAAAATTAAATCACCCAATGGTGAAATATCATCAAATATAATTACTCACAATAGAAAAAATTATCGACAGGGGTAGCTTTGTTTTTCCCCATCTATGTTGGAGAGTTACTCCCAAGAATAGTCTCATTACAAAGGCCCAAAACATACCAAATCTCATCCCCACCATCCCCAAATAGATAGTCATATAAAATAACTTCTCTGATACCACTTTGGAACATCCCCATCATAGAATACATGAAATGGTTCCCCAAACCGAGTCATTAGAAGACCTCAATCATACCTCGCCATACACATGAGGCTTACAACTAACAACGAGGGTCTATATGAGTCATTTGGGAAGATAACGTCTTCTTTAATAGAGTAATATATAAAATATAACAAGCTTAAAAATAGAATTGACGTGAAATAATATATAATAATTAATACGACACTCACTTTTCATACAGAGAAATTACATAAATTTTTTGGAATACATAAAAATATTTTACGAACAAACACCCAAGGACCATATTAGTTGAGTTCCACTAGAAACATTGAATCATAAATAAAAGTAAATAAGAATGCTCTATTTTTTCCCACTAGGTAATACAAGACTTGAACCCCTCTAAGATATTTTATACATGAAATTTATATTCAAAACCTAGGGATGTAGGCATAAAAAGGGGTGATCTCAGATGCTCGGTAAGGGTAAACAAGGGAGACATGTAAGCATAAAAAGTAACACAAGTGTATGAGAATGTGATCATAAAATTAGAAGATCATACCCTATAAATCAATGATCATAAATATTACTTAAGGGGTAATGCATTGATATTCATAAGAAATGAATCATAAATAAACAAAAATTGCGATACATGTAATAATAATTGAGGATTAAGACATAGACATTTTTGGCATACAAATAAAAACATAAATTTTTATATTTAGGCGATGTATGAAGAACTTTATAACAAGTTATTCTTTGTCTATGACCATTGACCCAAATTCCGGATTTTGCTAACAACCCTTGTACCATCTTACTTTTAGGCTTGGGATACGACACATAATACTTTTTCTTTTAGGAATGGGCTTCAACCTATGTACCCTCTTACTTTTTGTCTTGGGCTACAACCCAATATACCTTCCTTTTTTAGGCACGATCTATATCCCTTGTAACTTGTTGTTATAGGGATTGGTCTACTAACTGTGTACCCTCTAAGATCCAGTACAACTTATCAATACCCAAATCATTGTATGGAGATATAGGTCCAAACCATATAATAATAAAATCATTCATACATGTTCCACATGATAATATATCTTTCATTATATCATGACACATAAATAGAGATAAGATTTAAAATTATAAAATCATATCCCATTAAAGGAAATGAGTTTCTTTACCATATAATCAAATCATAACCTCTGAAATGATATAGGTTTCATGAAAATTTCAAGAAATAATAACCCCTAAAAAGTAGTGGTTTTCAAAATCATATAACATGTAGACATTAGAAAAGATTGATAACTATCATTACATCAAAACCTAAACCATTCAAGAAAAACATTAATGGAACCTTTGGATGATTTAATAGAAGTTCATGAGTGACATCAACATATTTCATATTATATGGAAATTAACATATAAGTATATTTTTAAATCACTTCTTTAGGTAAATATAATTTCATCAATGAAAAATGCTTTTTAAAACACAAAACCTTTTAAAAACCATTTTCTTGAAAAAACTATAAAAGAATGTTGAAAAACATTTGAAAACCATTTACCTAAAAATATGTTTAAAAAATATCCTTATGTTATTCTTTTTGACATGGAAATAAATATTCCAATAATTTACAGTAGGTAGGTTTATACATGTCATACAAGGTAAAAAAATATTAATTTTTCATTGTAAAAATGTTAGAAAAAATGAATAATCAAAGAAGTGATAAAAATATTTTTTTTTTGAAAACATTAATAAAATATAAAAAGGTTTAAAATGTATTTTAAATATTTTAGGATGATAGTATATTGTGCTTGTTATACCTTTTTAGAAAATATTGATTAGAATAAACACAATTTTTTGATCGAAGAGAGGGTAAAGTTGGGATTTCTTAAAAACATATTCCTAAAGCTATTTTGTACGTAATAATGTAAAAATGGTACCAATACATTAATATATCATAAATAACCATAATATAAACAAATATAAGTATTTTTATTGAGATATGTATCCTAATATTTCATCAAATGAAGAATAAACATAGACAATCTCGAAATACGATGAAAATATTCCTATAATCTTTTTCCCCTTGGTAACAATTTACCATAATAACCATTTAATAAAATAAATTAAAATTAAAATTCATATATTATTAATATAATAGGATATGTGATATAACATTTCAAAGGTAGTATATACACCACATTAAAATATATTGGTGGATAACATGACATGTGTCTCAAGGGAGGCAATTTTTGAAAAAAGTACTTTACTCATTTGGTAACATTTCCAACAGAAACCCCAAGAGAAAAATATCATAATAAGGATATTTAAATACAAATAAAATTAATTATAAGAATAATATTATACATCCATGGGTTTTATACACACCACAAAAATAATAATGGGTGGTGAAAAAACATGTATCTCTCAGAAATAAAATTTTATATTAAATTCACTTAACTTGTGTCATGAATCTCATTGTACTCAAACCAAATTCCTATATAATAAATTTAATTTTATTAGAAATAATTCAAATAAATATATTATTATATCTAGTTTCATTCATTATTTCATTAGGACCTTTTATTACCCAATTATTAAAAATTAGATTTTTTTTGAGAAAAAGGTATTTTTTTTTAAAAAGGTAATGTCTTGGTCAAAGACCAAGACACAATTTATTAATAATTTAAGGGGAAGCTAAAAATGTCTGAAATATGGGATTTTATTACAATCTCTTTCATAAAGTGGTAGAAGGATAGATGATAGATTATCAAACCACGTAACGCCCCGGTTGATACCTTTAATAGCGAGAGCATCCACCACCATATTTTCTTCCTGTTAGGCATGAGTGGAAATATATCTGATATCCTGAAGAGAGTCCATAGAACTCATCCAACGAGAGGTAAGAGTCTAGGAAAGATGGATCACACTGTATCAAATTGCTTGTACAATGGAAGTACAGTCTCTTTAAATCCAAATGTTGTTCCAACCCTTCCTTTGAAAAAAATCAATGGCTGGAATCACTGCCATCCTCCCAGCTTCTATGGAAGTGGCGCTAGCATATCATCTATAGAATCAGCCATGATAGTGACCCAGATAATCCCTGCAGACAACTCTAGAACCTACTGGACCCGGGTTCCCTTTCAAAGCTCCATCAACATTTATTTTGATCCACCCCGGAAAAGGAGCATTCCAGAAGTCCTCAATTGATTGCCATGGTTTTTTGTATAGGACTATAACCTAGAGACATCTAAGAATCAGAATGTACGCAACATAATTATTGAAAAAGGAATTTTACATCAAAGAATCATCTCAGATAGATGTGAGAATTCTCGAACGACCTGCATTGAGATTAAGAGAGTGCCTATTATGAATAATATCATTACGATCATACCAGATAATGTGGAGGAGCATGGAAACAGCCGCAAGAAAAAGTTTCTTGATTTTCATTGAGGTGTTGAGCTCCACACAACATCTAAGATGAGTAAGAATTGAGTCAGAACAAATCCATCTACAATCAAACATGTTAGTAATAAAGTTACAGAGAGTTGTACCAGTAGCACAAGATAATAATAGGTGATTTGTATCCTCTCTATGTTGATGAGACATATGAAATTTGGAGAAAATTTGTATTCCAAAGGATTGGAGGAAGACCTCTATAGGAACACGATTATGAGAAATCCTCCAAATAAGATTATGTCTAGAAGTCTTGATCCAATGATTATCAAAATGTCTGATCCACCAAAAAGGATTTTCAAATGAAGAAAAGTTATGATTATAGAAAGATTTAGAATCCAAGATACCATTATGAGATGGTTCCAAAACAAGGAAATCATCTGCATTAATGAAATTATGACTTTAAACCACATGAACAAAAGACTCTGGGAGATTGGACAAGTGGTCATTCATTTCCTCCTGAATAGAGAGATTTATGGTGTCTGGAGGAGAGTGCGGAGGCTACATGGAGTTCATGGGGGGATCCTGACCAGTTATCAATCCAGAAGTTCAAAGAGGAATTTTTAATGACCATCCATCTAGAGTTATGCATGATGTTATGAAAAGAGTCTCTGATGGAGGGCCAGATAGAGGAGCTGACAAAACTCATGTTACCTTTTTTAAGCATATATAAAATCCTTCTGCGGAGAAACTCAGTGACCTTAGTATTATGATTGATCAAGTTCCATGTGAGCTTGGAATGAAGAACATCATTAAAAAGTTTTATGTTCTTAATTCAAAGGCCCCCCTATTCCAATGGTTTGTAGCACGTAGACCACAGGATAGTGACAAGCTTATGCTCAACAGTGCTGCCAGCCTAAACAATGTATTTAATGTTACCATTAATTCTTTTAAGAAGAGAATCTGGCCATTTGTAGACCATTAGAGAGTAAACCATATAGGAGATAATGGTAGATTTAACAAGGAAAATCCAGCTAGCCAAAGAGAGAGATTTCCTTTTACAGGAAGATAGTTGATAAAGAATCTGAGCCACCACAGTATAGAAATACACACCTTTAGGTCATCCCCAAAATAAGGGAACACCTAAATAAGTAAAAGATAAGATACCTTCCTTAATGCTGAGGCTTTCAATGATGTTAGTTTTACAGATGACAGGGAAACCTTTTCCAAAGAAAATAAAATACTTGTTCCAGCTAACAACTTGACTTGAAACCTCCTCATAATGAGATGGCGTGAGGATCGAGGAGGTGCGTGGATCGATTAATGTTTGATTTCGAATTTGATTCGCTGTTTTCTATATCCCACTTATGCTGGTTTGAAGCTGGAAGGTTGTGAGGTTTTTGGTTATCCTCAAACCGGGCTGCAATGGAACCGGCTACCCTCAAACCGGCTTTTAGAAAATCAAAAAAAATGATTTGCAACATAGTTCTTAAGATTCAGGATAATTTTTTTCTACCATTGATAAAGAGGATAATGTGATCTGCATAATGAATATGGGTTGAAGAATTAACGCCTCAAGCATCTTGGATCAGTTTCAGCTTATTTTGAGAGACCAAATTATCCATAATTCTGCTAAGATAGTCTTTCTCAATGGGAAAAAGGATGGAAGATAAAAGAACTCCTTGTCGGACACCCTTGGAAAATTTAAAATATCTTTTAGGGGATCCATTGAAAAGGACCGAAATAGAAGAATACGTATACAAAGAGATAATCCTATTAATAAAGACCTCATTAAAACCAAAATGACAGAGAACCTTGAAAATGATGTTCTAGTAAATGGTATCCAATGCCTTCCTAATAAAAAGATTAATTTCAACATTGACTCCTCTTGAAACTTTATTAATCACATTTGTAAATTAAGATTCAAGGAAAATGAAATCCTGGATGGATCTTCCTTTGATGAAGCCAAATTGGTTCCAAGAGATTATTTTGTTACAGAGAAGAGTGAGGGGATTACCCAGAATCTTAGTAATAATTTTCTAAATCGAGTATAATAGAGTAATAGGCTGGAATAAATTAATCTCTGAAGCATTATCCACTTTAGGAATCAATGTAAGGAAATGTCCTTTGAGACCATGAGGGAGGTATCCATGAGAAAATGATGATTTAACAATCTTACAAACATCGGCATGGATAACGTCCCAATGTTGTTGATAAAAACCATTATTAAAACCATCTGGACCCAGGGCACATTCATGATTAAGATCCAAGAAAGTGTCTTTGATTTCATGATCAAGAGGGATTTGTAGAAGTGAACGATTGTATTCCTCATCAACAAAGGGAGGAAAAATATCAGGGATGACATCCTTGTTAATGGGTGGACCATTAAATATGTTTTCAAAGTATGAGACAACATGATTAGCAATGGATTCTTCAGAGTCCAAAATAATGTCATTATCCTTGAGTAAGGAAAGTGGTCTAGAAAATTTCCTAATACGTTGCAAGGAATTATAAAATGTGGAATTTCTATCCCGATCAGTAAGCCATTTTATTTTTAAGATTTGATTACATATGTTGTGTTTGAGAACAAGCATGGAATTAAGTTTCAAATCAATGTTGATTTCGTTCTGGGAGTCTAAAGAAAAATCAGTATTAGTGGTTGTGTTTTGAAAGTGATTGAGGTCAGTCTCCAAAGCAACAATGTATTTATCACTTTGTTTATATTTCATCGCACACCATCTTTTGAGATTTTGTTTGAGATGTATGAGTTTAGTGACACATGAAAAGGCATCAGAGTGGTGGCTCGTGGAATCCCAAAATTTTTTATGAGAGTGGAACATCCCAGATCTATGGACCAAGCATTCTTGTATTTAAAAGGAATGTTGGGTTTGGTCCATTTAGGTAGAAGAATCAGAATAATTGGATGATGGTCTGAATTTAATCTAGGTAATGTAGTACTGGAAATGGAGTCCCAAGAATCCAAAGCCAAGATGTTCACGAAAGCTCAATCATGCTTTCTAGCTACAGTCCTATTGTAATGACGACGATATTAATTGAATTTATCACCTATCATATTGACTTAAATTAGATTACAGCCATCATACGCAACCCTCAATTCTCTAGAAGTAATGTGAGAGTGCGTTGGACCAATTTTTTCACTAGGTTAGTGAATAGAATTAAAATCCCCTATGACTAACCAGGGGCCATTGATGGCGGGAGCCATCACCAAATGTTCATGCCAAAGAGGTCGATGTTCTTGATATCTATTCTTAGCATAAATAAAAGAACAAAAAATATACAGACCATCCAACATAAAATCACAAGTAAACAGTTAATCAGAAATATTAATGATTTTAATATTATGCAAAGAACTATGATAGAAAACCCATAGGGATTCAATAAGAGAGTCATTCTTGCAAGCACCTAGAAAAGAATAACCAAAAGAAGAAAAGTGCATATATTGTCTGGTAAATATTGTTTTGGGCTCATAAATAGGAAAAATTTTAGGATTATGAATTGAAAAAATTATTTTAAGAACAACAATGGTTCCAGGGTTTGCTACACCTTGGTAGTTCCAAAAAACAATATCCATTAAAACATGGTTCTAGAGGAAGCGCTCCTCTTCTTCTTTCTAGAGCCTCTTGAGATTTTCTTCCTATTATATCTTTTGAGAGTAGAGGCTGAAGCTGGGGAGGAATTGAAATCATGTTTACCCAATAAATCAGTATATTTTATGTTATCAGCAAAATATTTATTAGATAAGGAGTCATGTTTGTCTGAATTATTGTTAACCGGGTTCTTAATAGGTGTATCATTTGATGCACCTAGAATATTTGGAGCAGTAGGAGATGAGGGAAATACTACTGTCCCATTGGAGAACATACTTGGATTAGCTTCCAGGGGCATCTGAGTACCAGGCAGTGGGATAGAGGCTGTAGCCAAAGATGCACTCAAAGAAGAGAATTCAGATATTAAAGCGATAGTACCTTCACTTTCGAGTATAGTCACTAGAGAAGCAACGTCGACAGGGGACGAATATGGAGAATTTTTGGTACATGAATTATTTTGAACGAGAACCATAGGAGAAAGAGTTTCAAAGTTCAAATGCTTACCATCTATGACACATACAAGAGAAAGTGGAGAACCATTGATAACACCATCAATTGATGAAAGAACTCCCATTTGTATCTTCGTGGACTGTCCAACATGCGCTGGCTCTTGAGAAGATTTATCCAGCTCAATCTCACATGTGACAAGGATGAGTCTTTCAATATATTCAAGAATAAGCTGCAACTACCCCATGCATTCCTCCTCCTCAACCTGTTCGTCCAAGGAGGGGTTCAAGGATTCACCCAGCACCAGAGGTTTTCTGACCCAGACATCGACAACCTTTTTTAGAGGCACTGGATTTTCAGAGCTCATAACTTTGTTCTTATTCTTTGTCTTGACCTCGGTCCGTCCATCATCGGCTGGAGGGAGAACCTGGATTTTAACCACTCTACACTTCTGATGCAAATGTCCCACAATTTTGCAGAGCACACAGTATGGAGGCATCATCTCGCATTCGAGCTAGATCACTGATTTGTGCTCATTGGAATTGAAAACAATAACTTCATGATTTTTGGCCGCTATATCCACCTCTACCATCATAGGGGAATATAATCCCAGATACGCATTTAGAGTCTGTTGGTCAATTTTGAGCGGCGTCCTGACGCAAGAAGTAATGCCACTGATAATTTTTGGGTGCCAATAAAACCATCTAAGACCATGAAGCCATACCCATAGTTTCACCAGAGTGTTGCGAGTATTGTGAGGATTAATGTTCAGAACCCTATCTGAGATGTGAAGAGCCCTTGGTTTGAACTGAATGGTACCCTTCCACTATACACAATCAAGATCATCCTGTGTCTTCATCAAAAAATGGAAGTATCCTTTTTTCGATTAGAACTAATTTCCAACTGGTGAGCCCCAAAATGTGAGAGATGCGATGTTTCAGATTCGTGTTGGATGACTTTTTGTCACCTTTAAGGTACGAGATTCGAGCCATAACAACAAACTTACAGAGAGCCGATATTTGTTTTAGTGCATCCAGATCAGCATCAATCTCATATCGACCATCCTCAAGATTCTTGTAAAGATAGGCCTTTGAGGTTGATGAAATGATGTAGTCGACGCCTTGGAGGGCCTCAAAAAAATATATACCTCTCGGTTTGTCGATTGGAGGGGATTCGACTTTGATATCTTCCTGCACGAATGCGAGTTCCGCCTCTGGAGGGGGTTCTATGTTGTGGTTTCACTTTGCGTAATATCCGCTTTCGTTTTTTCATGTGTCTTAATTTTTTACATCATATATTCAGGTACTTATATCATTATTTAAAGAATGTATAAAATTAAATAAATATCACTTAGATTAATTATATTTGTGTTATAATAATTCATATAATATATAATTTTAAACAAGGAATGCACCATTCATTGAGACGGTAAGCCGTATGTATGCATACACGTTGTTTCTGTTATTCTCATACTAAAATAAAGAAAGGAAATGAAATATATTTATAAATGTATATATATATTATAGTAGTATTATTATATCATATGTATCATATATTTTTTATAAATTCATCTTTAATACAGTCCATTTGTTGTGTGAATCAATCAAATCATGAGGAGGGGCGGTAGTTCATAGTTCCTCAAATTAAATTATCGTATTTACAACAAATGCAAATTAATGAGATATGTGTTTTAATGAATAATAATCATAAATCATTAATAAATGTAATATATTAAATATATAAATACATTTTCTACAATTATTTTCACCATGATAGGTGGAAAATGTTAAATTAACAATCATCGTTAAGTGAGGTGGTAGTTCGCCACACATTAAAACAGAATGTTTGTTACCCATTCTATGGAGGTGTGTGTAAGTGTACATTGAGAAATTAACATAAAAACACCCTAGAATGTTGATTATAATGGTGTTTTTATAAAATAATGTCACAAAGAGTGTGGAGGGTGGAGAATGAAAATTAATAATGGGAGATTGAGAGAAGTTGTTACCTCTTACTAGGGTAACTCCTTTTGGTTTGTGCCAATAGGCTTCTTGAATTTTATTCTGCCTAAAGAGAGGATTATAGAAGGATGGATGTTATGTTTTTAAGTGTACTTTGTAGAGAGTGGCTAAACCTATGTCGTTTGATAAGTGTGAATAAGAGGGATTGTTAGACGCCTTTATTGGGAAGGGAAATGACATACATTGTATTTTTTAAAAACATATTAGGTGCACTTACATTTTTACCTAAACAATTTCATAAAAAACCCCAAAAAAGAAACAATAATGGATGATTAATGGACTATTAATGTAACGCCCCGACCCCAGTTACCCAAAGTCGGTGCATTACTACGTAACATTGGCATGATCACAAAATATAATGTTTTGAAATACCAATTAGTTTAGTAGCCTTGAAAACACTAGATACATTCATAAATGTTATATTACATCAGAAAGTGAAAAACAAAAATATCATAGTCTCCATTTTCCACACTCATATCCCCTTATGCCTATCCCTATGGGCCATTCATAAAATACTTCTTCAAATCCTGGAAAATATTAAAAAATTGATAAGGCTGGTTTGAAGATCTGCATGTCTGGAGGAAAGAGATTTTCTATATATTTTCTCAGCATGGGACTGGCTGTTTTTTATTCTGTGGAGCTTTCGGGTTACAAGGAAGTAACTGATTGGATTCTTATTTTCTATTTCCTCTGTTTTGGCTGACATGATCTGTGTTCTCTCTCTTACAAGATCTATTTTTCAGTGAACTTCAGGAGGCTATTATTGATGTATTGGGATTGAATATGGACCATCTGGGTTTGTATCACGTTTTTTTTCAGAGTCTGTTATGCTTTATGTGTAAGCCTGAGTTTTCTTTTTTCTCTATATTGTGGAAGGTAGGTTGGTTTATGCTGGTGTAGGTTGACAACACCGCATGTTTTCACTGTACACTTTCATTTTAATAAATTTCTTTTGTCATGGATTGGGAAACCAACCCATGCCAGTTCTAAAAACAACATAATCATTTAAGGCAATGTATAACTAAAGAAAATCCTTTTAAACATGAACTTCAACATAATATGGAAAAAGATAAATGAAATAATGACATTTACTTATTCACATGGATATTCTACTACTCTAATAATCACATGCAATGTCAATAACCACTTTCATAATGATGGAATGCATAATGACAAACTATCATAACCACGTAGCCAAGGCCTCGTTCCAAGACTACAAATAAGATTTTTTCAAGGCCTCGTTCCAAGACACTAGTTTGTCTCATGAGACCTTCCGATGCATCGAGGAGCTATAGCGGGCTCCACCCGTTACTTATTAAGTCCAATGCATTCCTTATATTAAAATGTTTAAAATTATCATAAACCATAACATAATCGTATCACATAAAACATGAATAAAAAACATAACAGTTCTACATTTAAATCCCATGATATCAATAAAACACATTGATATAATAAAAACACTTCCAAAACCATTTTTAATACCAAAATAAAAGAATAGTAAAACATGGTATTTATTTTTTATTTAAAAAAACCATGGCTTGTAGAGGAAGTTGAAAATCAAATAATGGTCACGGCGGCGGAGAAGTCGTTGTCGCCACATACGTAAGACAAATCATCCCTTTTTCCCTTTAGTGAAAATGATTCGTATACAAATATACCTTTTGAATAAACGTAAAAGTCAAAGGGGTTTATACACCATATAAAAGTAAGTTGTGTATAAAACAAAGTATGCCTCAATGAAAGGAGATTGAGATGAAGTCCCTTACAAAGATAATTTTTTTAAATAAAATAGATCTATTAGGTGTATTAACTATAAAAACACATAAATAAATTACCAATACAAGATAGGACAAAATAATATCATGACATAATTTTAATGTAGGAGATTAACCCAAAGAATGGAAATTGGGTTAAGAAGTTCCCTTACCTCGTGTCCGACTTGACTCGATCGTTCTTTAATCTCCTGAATAATAAACTAGATTTAATTTATATTTTATTCAGATCCTTATTCATGTTCATTAATCCTTTTATATAACTTATTACAATGTTATCAACATTATGTAATTATTTAAGTTAATAACGGTCATTTTTTCGATCTTTGGTACTTGAGTCAAAAATAAACTTACTATAATTACAAGTTGTTCATGTGGTGAAATATCCATTATATCCCTAATTATATTCATGATTTAGATATCATATATATCATATATATCCAGTATGTACATTCATTCATAATATTACGTAACATTTAGAGGTATGAAACGAAATACACCGTTCATGGAGACGGTAAGCCGTACGTACGCATGAACGCTACTTTCATTTCTATTACATATTTAATGGAATGGAATCATAATGATATAAAGGTAAATTATAATTCCAGTATAATATCATATATAATATCATTTACTCCATCCTTTATACATCCCACATATGGAATTAATGATTCAAATCACTTTAAGGGGGCGATAGTCCGCACTTCCTAAAATGAAATTATCGCGTTTACCTATAATGGAAACCATAAAGGAATGACATAAATGAAAAATATAGATTCTTAAGTAAAACATAAACATATTATATATCATATATAAATATAGTTACATCTTAATGGACAGCTTTGAAGGTGTTATATGAGTGTTGAACAATCATCGTTTCATGAGGCAGAAATTCTCCATCCACAGAAACAGTATGTTCATTAACCATTAGATGTAGGTGTGTGTAAGTATAGCTCGATTCCTTCTTATAACAACATCCTAGTATATTGAGGATACTGGTGGTGTTACAAAATAAATGAATAAAAATAGTTTAGGGGGTTGGAGAAGCAAAATAAAACATAAGAACACAAGAGAAAACACTAACTTTAAAACGGGTAACTCTTTTTGATTTGAGCTCAAAGGATTCCATGGGATAAATTCTTCCCAAAGTGAGGCTTCTAGGAGTAAGATAGGGAAGTTGATAGAGTATTTTGTAAGAGGTTGGCCGAGCCAAATGGCTTGGATGATGTAAATAAGGTGGTAGTGGTGGGGGCATTTTATAAGAGGAGAGGAGTGGTACTCTTGGAAAGTAATGAAATATTACATTATTATATAATGATTTTCGGATTTTAAAGGTCCTGAACTTATATATATCTAGGAAAAGGTGATAAGGGTTATAAATATACTCATCCAATAGGCATTGGACAAGTTTAATTCTTATATTTTACATTATCCTTCCATTTTATTAAAATCGTTAATTAATGAGGTAATCGCTGCATCATCATGGTGTCATAAATAATTTAATTTATTTAATGTCTAAAAATTATAGAAAAAATATCATGATGTAGGAAATAATTTTATATTTCTAATTAATATTCATAGTCAAAAATATGACTTGTAAAACTCCATTTAAAAATTTGTTTAGTAAAATAACTCTTGTTTGTGACATTTTTATTTTAACATTAAATAAAACGTTTTTAATGTCATTTTCCCACCAAAGTGGCTCCATGGGGTCCGCAAGTTGACCCATGGATTGTATTGGTTGGCCATTACTCATCCAATTTGGGTAGGACAAGTTGAATGGTCGTTTCATATTATTATAACATTATCTTTACATAAAATTACACTAATTACCTTTAATCGCGATTAAATAAATTTAAAAGTTACTATTCACCAAAAAATTATTTTAATCCCATTGAACCAAATTTTACTTCCTAATGAAAACCATTTATGATGGATTTTCTAAAATAAAATCATAGAAGTGGTAATGTTTCATTTAAATGAAAAATCGGTTTTTTAACTACTACTTAGTTGTTTCATTATTCATCAACAATTGATGTTTTTGAGAACAATGCCAAAAATTCACCCTAAGCTGTATTTGATATTCCAAATTCAAAAATGATTCCCATTTTACAAAATTCCAAAAATATAAGTTTCATTAATTAATTTTATAATTAATTCCTGCTATCACAACAAATAACGTGTTTTTAAGAAACAATATATATCAAAAGATTGCCAATTGTTTATGTCCAATTTCAAAGTGAAATTAATTCTAATGACCACCATTGGATAAAATTGTAAAAATATATACTAATTAAACTTAAAAACCACTAAATAGTATAATTTATCACTATAAATTATTTTTATTAAAATAGTTGGTTTTATGTATTTTTTACTATTTATAAAAAATTGGAAGTTCTCAGAAAAATAAAAAAAATTAAACATAGACTAATTTCGATATTACGAATCCAAAAATGAAGTCCATTTTGAAATATAAAATATATATAATTTCAAAAGGTGGGTATTACTATTTATAATGGCCATTTTGATTGGTCACTGTGTGTTAAAATATCGAACATGCGTACAATGCAAGCTATTGTATTATTGAAAGAGAAGCGTATCGTGGAAGCTCGGGGTGTTACATTCTCCCCTCCTTCAATAAATTGCTTCCTCGCAATTTGAAATTTTTATTTGAAAATAAAAGGTTGAAGATAGAAAATACCATTGTGGAAAACCCACATCGTAAATAAGGTTAATAGAAATATAACTTTAAAAGATAGAAAGATAAGTACAAAGGTCACCTGAGATAGCCCATATTAGGATTCTATGAAAATATGGATATGGAAGAAAAACAAACCATCAAGGTCTGATAGAGAGTTGTAGAAAACAAGATTAGGAGAAGGTTAAACACAAGAAAATCCCAAACATGTGATTAGTTAAACGGTCATTGAATCCCTAGTTGGAAAAGATAACCGCCAACGTTTTTGTTTTATGTTACCATTTTTAAAGTTGAGGAATTTATTTAGAAGATTTACTAAGAACGTAAGGGAATATACATACTTGTCATGCAGAGTTTTATTCATTAATAAATTTTTACCACAAACCCATCTTTCACTCTAAAAGGTAATAGAACTCAAAAATATTCTATTTATCCTAATTGTATAAGGTTCAGAATATTAACACATACCATTTAGATTAGGAAAACTGTTTTGTAATAACCAGGGACTTCCTGTAGGCTAGTGGTAGGTAATAAAGGCTTGTCGCACTATGGTTGTGGGTTCGATTCCTACAACTTTTTCCGACGCGACGAGTTATCCCCCAACCTAAAGGTTGTCCTTTTTTAAAAATATAGTATTATAATATTCAAAAAATATTATTCAGAAATGTTTTAACCTTAAACAATACTATCCAAGGTTGAAATTAATCCATTCCAACCTTTATAGTTATCCAAAATACTTCTGTCCAACTCACAGTCGAAATTTTATAAGGAAGGTAAACATAATGAAGATCCTTTTTTCCACGTAACAACATGTGAACACCTTCATCATGTATTCTTTTAAAACACTGCAACATCCCGAATTACCATAAATCCATATTGATTACATTCATGATCCCTTATTCCTTTTAGAATACTATATATACTCATTCTATCCAAAAATGTATACAAATCATTAATCAGTTTCAAGGAAGTTAAGAATATCCAATATAATTTATCCAAGTCAATCATGTATTATTCTCAAATCACTATCTCAGTATCAGAACCATATTATGGTTTATCTTTCTCTCAACAATATATTTTCCAAAAATTTAACCTGCTATGGAGTCACTTTTCTTGGTTCCACACAATCTCAAGTCCTTGATGAAATAGTACTGCAGTACAATACTTATATACTCCATAATTATTATAACCAATACATCATTGATACAACGCTCAAATGAAAAAATTCTTTAATTACAACATATGAACTCTAATAATTCCTCCTCATCTGTGGTAGTATCATAACTTGATTATTATCCAATAACATCATTTGGGGCATACTCTGATGATTTGGACATTGGTTTGCGTAGTGTCCCCACTCCTTACAGATGAATCATTGTAAATTTGAAAACATTTTCTTACCCTTGCAGTCACGCACTTGGTGTCCTTTTTATCCACACATATAACAAACTCTCATTCCCTTCAGGGAAGTCCCAAGGTGATTCTTCCCAAAGTTATCACATATTGGAAAAATCTTTTTTTCCTTCTTCCCTTTATCCATCATCCTTTTCTTCTCTTGCTTCCCTCCAAATCCATAGGACTCAAAGAATTATTTACATATCTTATTAACCCATGATACTTTTTCTTCATATTTTGAGAATACATGGGACACTATTTCCATTCTAAATGTTGGCTTAATACCATGAAAGATATGATCCTTCTTTCTCTTTGGATCATACGTATTTTTGGAGTTCACAATCCTTCTACTGGGCGCCATTTCTATACAATGGAATAAACTAGGTCAGTTTGTGAATTAAAATACATAATTCCATAGTTGTAAAACATTTAACATAAATTGAACTATTTATGGATATAATCCATAATCATAAAAATGTTTTTATTGAGCAAGTATATACCCATAACCCTTCATAGTGGTTTGTAAAGAAAACGACAATTGTCCTAAGCATATCCCCCGGTAGTGTCGTAACCAATAGTGCAGCAAAGACCGTTGTCGTGCACTAGTTCCCGTTTGAGTCTAGCTCAAAGAGGTGTTTTCGGGTTTTACCCCTAGGTACATCTGTGGACGAGCCTCCTGTACCTACTCGTATCCAGACAGGGATGTATTGCTCGGAAAACTCATAAAATCTCTATAATACCACAATTCTAGGAAGTTTCTTCTATACTAATCCTCAATGTCTATCTTACGGATATGTGCTCTAATCAGAGTTTATCTAAATCTAGCTTCCAAGGTTAGTACTAAACTGCCTCTGATACCGACTGTAACGCCTCGACCCCAGTAACCCAGAGTCGGTGCATTACTGCGTAACATTGGCATGATCACAAAAGATCAAGTCTCGAAAGACCGATTAGTTTAGTAGACTTGGAAACACTCGATACATTCATAAATGTTACATTACATCATATTGTGAAAAACTACAATAACATAGTCTTCATTTTCCACACTCATATCCCCTTCTGACTATCCCTGCGGGTCATTCATAAAATACTTCTTCACATCCTGGAAAATATTAAAACATTGAAAGGGTTGAGCTCAGATACACAGTAAGGATAACAATATAGCAGAAGCTTTCATAAATAAACGTAAACATTTAAGGCAATGTAGAACTAAACAAAATCCTTTTAAACGTGAACTTCAACATAATATGGAAAAAGTAAAATGAAATAAGGTCATTTACTTATTCACATGGATATTCGACTGGTCGAATAATCACATGCAATATGAATAACCACTTTCATAATGATGGAATGGATAATGACAGAATATCATAACCACGTAGCTAAGGCCACATGCCAAGACTAAAAATAATATTTTTTCAAGGCCTCATGCTAAGACACTAGTTTGTATCATGAGACCTTCCAATGCATCGAGGAGCTATAGCGGGTTCCACCCGTCACTTATTAAGTCCAATGCATTCCTTATACGAAAAGGTTTAAAATTATCATAAACCATAACATAATCTTATCACATAAAACATGCATAAAAAACATAACATTTCCACATTTCAGTCAAAGATATCAATAAAACACATTGATATAATAAAAACACTTTCAAAACCATTTTTAATATCAAAATAAAATAATAGTAAAACATGGTATTTATTTTTCATTTAAAAAAACTATGGCTTGTAGAGGAAGATGAAACTCAAATAATGGCCATGGCGGCGGAGAAGTCATTTTCACTGCAAAAGTAAGACAAAACATTCCTTTTGTCATTTAGTGAAAATTCTTCGTATAAAAATATACCTTTTGAATAATCATAAAAGTCAAAGGGGTTTATACACCGTATAAAAGTAAGTTGTGTATAAAAAAAGTATGCCTCAATGAAAGGAGATTGAGAAAAAGTCCCATACAAAGATCAATTTTTTAAATAAAATAGATCTATTAGGTGTATTCACTATAAGTACATATAATTAAAGTACAAATACAAGATATGACAAAATAATATCATGACATAATTTGAAAGTAGGAGACTAACCCAAAGAATAGAAATTGGGTTAAGTAGTTCCTTTACCTCGTGTCAAACTTGACTAGATCGATCATTAATCTCCTGAATAATATACTAGAGTTAATTTCTATTTGCTTAAGAACCTTTTTCATGTTCATTAATCCTTTTATATCACTTATTACCCTGTTATGAACATTATGTAATTATTTATGTTAATAATAATCATTTTGTCGATCTTTGGTACTTGAGTCAAAAATAAACTTATTATAATTACAAGTTGTTCATGTTATGAAATATCCATTATATCCCACATTATATTAATGATGTATTTATCATATATATCATATATATCCCATATATACATTTATTCATAATATTCTATAACATTTAGAGGTAATAAATGAAATGGACCATTCATGGAGACGGTAAGCCGTACGTATGCATGAACACAACTTTCATTTCTATTTCATATTTAATGGAATGAAATCATAATGATATAAAGGTACATTATAATTCCAGTATAATATCATATATAATATCATTTACTCCATCATTTATACATCTCGCATATGGAATTAACGATTCAAATCATTTTGAGGGGGCGGTAGTCTGCATTTCCTAAAATGAAATTATCGCATTTACCCATAATGGAAACCATAAAGGTATGATATAAATGAAAAATAAAGAATAATAAGTAAAACATAAACATATTATAAATCATATATAAATACAGTGAAATATTAATGGCCACCTTTGAAGGTGTTATATGAGTGTTGAACAATCATCGTTTCATGAGGTAGAAATTCTCCATCCATAGAAACAGTATGTTCATTAACCATTAGATGTAGGTGTGTGTAAGTGTAGCTCGAATAATTCTTATAACAACATCCTATTATATTGAGGATACTGTTTTTGTTACAAAAAAATGAATAAAAATAGTTTAGGGGGTTGGAGAAGCAAAATAAAACATAAGAACACAAGAGAAAACACTACCTTTAAAACGGGTAACTCTATTTGATTTGAGCTCAAAGGATTCCTTGGGAAGACATCTACCCATAGTTAGGCTTTTAGGAGTAATAGAGGGAAGTTGAGAGAGTATTTGGGCAGAGTATGGCCGAGCCAAATGGCTTGTAAGGTGTAAATAAGGTGGCAGTGGTGGGGGCCTTTTATAAGAGGAGAGGAGTGGCACTCTTGGAAAGTAATGAAATGTAACTTTATTATATAATGAGTTTCGGATTTTAAAGGTCTCATACTTATATATTTCTAGGATAAGGTGATAAGGGTTCGGAATATACTCATCCAATAGGCTTTGGACAAGTGTAATTCTTAGATTTTACAGTATCCTTCCATTTTATTAAAATCGTTAATTAATGAGGTAATCGCTGCATCATCATGGTGTCATAAAAAATTTAATTTATTTAATGTCTAAAAATTATAAAAAAACTATCAAGATGTAGTAAATATTTTTATATTTCTAATTAATATTTATAGTCTATAATATGACTTGAATAACCCCATTTAAAAATTGTTTTAGTAAAACAACTCATGTTTGTGACATTTTTATTTTAACATTAAATAAAACGTTTTTAATGTCAATTTCCCACCAAAGTGGCTCCATGGGGTCCCCAAGTTGACCCATGGATTGTCTTGGTTGGCCATGACTCATCGAATAGGGGGATGACATGTGTAAATGTCATTTCATATTATTATAACATTATCTTTACCTTAAATTACACTAATTACCTTTAATTGTGATTAATTATATTTAAAAGTTACTATTCACCAAAAAATTATTTTAATCCCATTGAGCCACATTTTACTTACTAATGACAACAATTTATGTCGGATTTTTGAAAATCAAATCACAAAATTGGTAATGTTTCATTTAAATGATAAATCTGTTGTTTAACTACCACTTAGTGGATTCACTATTCATCAATAATTGATGTTTTTCAGAACAATGCCAAAATTTCACCCTAAGCTATAATTGATATTCCTAATTCAAAAATGATGTCTATTTTACAAAATTCCAAACATATAAGTTGCATTAATTAATTTTATAATTAATACCCGGTGTCACAACAAATAGCGTGATTTTATGAAACAATATATATCAAAAGATTGACAATTGTTTATGTCCAATTTCAAAGTGAAATTATATCTAATGGAAACCATTGGATAAAATAGTAAAAATATATTCTAATTACACTTTAAAACCACTAAATAGTATAATTTATCACTATAAATTATTTTGATTAAAAAAGTTGTTTTTAAGTATTTTTCACTATTCAAAAAAATTGGAAGTTCTCAGAAAAATACCAAAAATTCAACATAGGCTAATTTCGATATTCCAAATCCAAAAATGATGTCCATTTTTAAATATAAAATATATACAATTTAAAAAATTGGGTATTACTATTCATAATGGCCATTTTGATTGGTCGCGATGTGTTAGAATCTCGAACATGCGTACAATGCAAGCTATTACATTATTAAAAGAGAACCGTATCATGGAAGATTGGGGTGTTACAATTAATGTCCTAGTAATGGGTTTTGGACATGTTTATTGGTTTTTAGGGTCTTAAATATAATGTTTAGTACTTTATTATCCAAATTTTTCTCTTAACCGCTATAGATAATTTTAATCATATTCTGTAATAATTTTGGTCAAAAAAATATTTATGTCTTTATATAATATAAATATTTATGATTCCTAATTTGGAATTAATATTTTAAAATTCTAATCATATAAGATTTATAAATTAGTTTATAAAATAATCCCATTGATGGGACGACACTGCATGTTTTTAAAATAAAAATTACAAAACATAACATAAGTTTTTACACCCAATTTCATATTGAATTTGATTCCAATACATTGGATTAATGGATAAAAATACAATCTAATTAAAATATTAAAACAAATTAAAAAATTATCCTTATAAATAAATTAGATAAAACTGATGTTTTGAATTAAAATGCAGAATATTTAAGTATTCATCGAAAAACGAATCTTAGAAAAATCCCAAAAATACCACCAAAGATAATTTAGACATTTTAAATTAAAAATGAAGTTTATTTTAACAAACTCAATTTCAAAATGTGCCTAAAATTAATTTTTATTCACATATTTACATGAAAAGTAGTTTATTTGGGAAAATAATATTTTTAAACATATAATGACTTTAGATAAAAAATATTTAATTCATCATAAATATGTATTTATTTTTTAAAAACATTATAAAAAACAATTTAAAATTATTCATCACTAATCATATTACAATGTTAAATTTCAAGCTTATAATTATATCATTTTAATAATAATTTTTAAAAAATATACCTTTGGTAGAAACTCAGTGTTGTATGTTACATAAGACAACTCGCAAGCTAACCTAGGCATTACTTACAGACAAAGCTCAAATTTATGTTTCTTTTAGTGCACAATTAACATGGTTTTGTATACAAAAAATGCCAAAAATAGTTATTTAATATATAATAAACTAATTTTAGTGTTACATGAAATGAAAAACATCCCAAATGTTAAATTATTTCATGAAAAAAATCACAAAATTTCAATGTGTTACATTCAATCCCATTTGAAGTTATTTTTTTCCTCAAAATTCATTTGGGTTATCAGATGTTTAATAATAGAAAGTTTTAATCATTGAAACCAACATCATAAAATTGGATACTAAAAATTCAAATAAAAAGGGAATGTTGGAGCCATAAGGGTTACCCAAAGTAACATGTAAATAAGTTTCCACATCGAAGAAAGTATTATGGGATTAAGGATTGGAAAAGGAAGAAATTATTAATTATTTATAGGGATTGATTGTGGTTATCAATCACAAACATTTTAATGGTCGCCGAAAAGATTAGGAAATAAATGTTATAAATCTGTGATGATTTAAAAGGGCATCAGTTCAAAAAAAATTAAGGTATTATGGTAAATATATTTTATTTCAATAATTATCCAAATGTTGATTGATTATAATGTTTACCATGAATATACGGAAATATACATTATATAATTATATAAAAATAATTTTGTTATTTATTTGATCTTTTATCAGTTTATAATTACTATATTTCTTCATGTAATGAATATATAGAAATTAACATTGATGCTTAATGTGAAAAAAACATTTAGAAGATCTTAAGTCACATAATTGAATGAAAAGTATAACTATTTCTCTCTAACTATTATTCAAAATAAACATGGTAAATACAATAATATGTAAACATAAAAAGAAACAATACTAGTTCATCATAAAAAATTAACTCCACATTAACAAGGAAATCATGTAGGCCTATAGTAGGATTGATATTTTTATCATTTTTTGTTAACGGGTCCAAGACCCATGTCTTTTCCAGACTTCATTTCATTTCAACCAACATACTTGATGTCCATTTTTAAAACTACTGTTTTATAATTTCCAAAATATTATAGGAATTAATAAAATAATATTAACCATTAAATATCCATTTATTTAAGGTTTTCAATAAAAAAAATACCTAAATTCTTAATCCGAAAATAAATGTAATATTTTCATGAATGGTTAACCTTATAACACTTATGAATGATAAAAATAAAAAATTGTAGAAATAAGTTCATGAAATCTGTATAAAATTGACCCCATGTTTCATCACATACCAACCATGTGAATAAATTCATCATATATTCTCAATAAAACATCATCATGATCTGGATTTTTATAAATACTTACTGAAAACATACATGATTCTAAAATATAATTCACCATTTATTCCTTAAAGAATATTTAATATTACAAAAATACGTATTGGAATCATTGGTTCATCCTTGTAAATTTAGAAAATCAATGTGATTTTATTAAAAAAAATTATGAAAAGAAAGAAAATAAATTCTAATACACATAATATGTTACACTAAAGGATTAATTTTTTTATATACCTTATTTTCCAGAAATACCACAGGAAATTCCCGATTATGGAGATCAATATTTATATGACTTAATTCATCCTTTTTGATTTCATATGATTTCCATTTTTCCATTGTCTTCAACGGTTTTTAGCAATGATCTCCATTTTTAACCCTTGGATTTGGGCACTTTTTGTTGAAATTCCATAACTCCATAAAATTAAAAAACTAAAGTTTGTGATGTTCATCCTAAGGTCCTTTCCAAATATTTACATCATTATATAAATTTTTCCAATATAATTGGAATTCAGATACTCTATTTTATTCAATTTCAGAAATAAACAATTTACTTTTCCCATTAAGATAATTTGCACCATTCTTCTTTCCACACAACGAACACAAATAAAGGCTCTTATTCTTATATCCATGGTTTTTATAATTTCCCATTGAACTCCATATTCCTCTCCTTGTGAAATCCATGAGATTGATACGTAACCTTAACCTATATTTCATCTTTTATTTTATAGTGCCTATTAAAGTTAGAGATGCCAAAGTCTCATATGGCCAATGCCCTTCTAAGACATGGCTTTAAGCCACTGGAGAACTGTAACACCCCAGGTAAATAAATAATATGAAATTTTAACATTTATCCATATTTTTAAATAAAATATTAATATAACTTTAAATGGGACGCTATGCTCGATGGCATACCCAATACGAAACAACGAGTTTCTTGGGAATCATATGTTGCACTCTAATAATAAAATAATATTATTTTAAATTGTAGTTAACAGCTAGCTGTTGTAATCGCGGGAATGAACAGAACAAACTAAAATATTATTATATAGGTTTTTCAAATATTTTTACTATTTACAATAAATGTTAGAGGATTAAAAATGCGAATGAATCTAATTTTAAGCATAAACATTCTAATATTTTTTAAATGGTCGATTAACCACCTTTTGATGACGAACCACTTTTAAATCCACTTTTTGAAAATTTTATGTTTTATATTTGAAAAAATAAAATTCTTCTTTAGAATCGGGACATCAAAATTTACATTGTGTAAATTTTTGGTATTTTTCTGATAAAGTTCATTTTTTAATGAATAGTGAAAAATGTTGTATTTTAATTCAAAACCACTTTTTAATATAATTTATTTATATGATTATATTATCTTTTGAATATTTTATAAAGTGAAATTAGAATATATTTTTACCATTTAATCCAAATACTGGTTGTTGGAATTAATTTCATCGTGAAATTGGACTTAAACTAGTGTCAATCTTTTGATACATATTGTTTCATAAAAACATGTTATTTGATTTGACAGAGGGAATTAATTATTAAATCAATTACTTTATCTTATAGGTTTTGAAGTTTTTAAAATAGACATCATTTTTGAAATCTGAATATCAAATATATCTTTGGGTGAATTTTTGGTATTTTTCTAGAAAACGTCAATTTTTGATGAATAGTGAAACCACTAAGTGGTACATAAAAAACTGATTTTTTTCGTTTAAATCAAATTTTACCACCTGTGTGTTTTGAATTTAAAAATTATTACATTAATGGTTTTCATTAATAAGTAAAATGTGCTTCAATGGGATTAAAATAATTTTTTTTGGGTGAATAGTAAGTTTTAAGTTTTAATCGCGTTTAGAGGTAATTAGTGTAGTTTAAGGTAAAAATAATGTTTTAATAATATTAAATGACCTAGACACATGTCATACCCTCATTGGATGAGTAATGGCCGACCAAGACAATCCATGGGTCAACTTTGGGAGCCAATGGAACCACTTTGGTTGGAAAATGACATTAATACCTTTTTATTTAAAGTAAAAATTAAAATGTCACAAACATGTCTTATGTTACTAAAACAATTTTTAGATGGGGTTATAAAAGTCATATTTTTTACTATAAATATTCATTAGAAAGATAAATATATTTCATACAAAATGATATTTTTTTATAATGTTTAGATATTAAATAAATTAATTTATTTATGACACCCTGATGATGCAGTGATTACCTCATAAATGAACGATTTAAAAAAAAATCAGAAGATAGGGTGAAATATAAGTCATAAACTTGTCACAAACCTATTGTATGGGTGTATTTAGAAACCTTATCACCTTATCCTCGAAATATAACCTTTTTGGACCTTTTAAAATCGAAAATAATTTTATAGTAATGTAATATTTTATAACTTTCCAAGAGTGCCCCTCCTCTCCTCTTATAAAATTCCCCCACCTCTACCACCATACACAAACCTCTCAAGCCTTTTTATCGGCCACACACTACCCATTTAATCTCTCCACAGATCTCCCTTCATCATTGAAGCTTCACTTTGGGCAGAATCCTTTCCATGGAAGCCTTTGAGCTCAAATCAAAGAGAGTTACCCGATTTAAAGGTAATGTCATTTCTAGTGTTCTTTTGTTTTATTTTTCTTCTCCAATCCCCTAAACACTTTTTATTACTTATTTTTGTAACAAAACCAGTATCTTAAATGTACTAGGATGTTGGTATAATAATTATTCGAACTACACTTTCACACACCTCCGTGTAATGGTTAAAGAACATGCTATTTTTGTGGATGGCGAATTACTGCCTCACGAAAGGATGATTGTTCAATATTATTTTAACACCTTTAAACGTGGCCATTAAGATGTAAATATATTTATATATGATATATAATATGTTTATGTTTTCCTTAAGCTTATTTATATTTCATTTATGGAATATCATTATGGTTTCCATTATGGGTAAACGTGATATCTTCATTTTAAGGAGTGCGGACTACTGCCCCCTCAAAGTGAATTGATTCGTTAATGCCATATGTGGGATGTATAAAGGATGGAATTAATTGTATTAAATATGATATACTAATGGAATTATAATATACCTTTATATAATTATCATTTAATTCCATTTAATACAAAAAAAATAAATGAAATTAGTGTTCATGCGTACGTACGGCTTACCGTCTCCATGAAAGGTACATTTCATTTCTTATCTCCAAATATTATGTAATATTATAAGAACATATATATAATGGATATATATTTTATATATTAAATCTAAATGATGGATATAATTCTGTAATTATAATATATATATATATCTCTCATTTTGTTTTAATTCCATTAATATGACAAAAAATGAAAGTAGCGTTCATGTGTACGTACGGCCTACCATCTCCATGTACGTTGCTTTTAATTTTCTATCTCCAAATGATATAGAATAGTATAAAATGAATATATACTGGATATATATGATATTTAAAACATCAATACTATTCTGGATATGATGTACCTATAACTACAATGAAATATTTTTTCAAACAAGTTCGATTTTTACTCATGTACTGAACATCGACAAAAACGTCTGATATGAACTCACTTTATTAACCAATTATTATAACATTATAATATGTGATATTAACTGAATAATAATCTTTAAATTAGGTCCTTAAGGAATTATAAATTGATTAAATTTTATTATTCAGTAGATTAAAGAACGATCGAGTCATGTTTGACACGAGGTAAGGGATCCAACCTCTCTCTTTCATTTTAAGTACACTCTTTTATGTCATTCCTTTTAAGCTCATATTTTTTATGATTGGGACGTTCTTTTATATTACTCTTACTTTAATTTTTATGTTCATATGATGAGAGACCCTATTTTCTTTCATCAATCCATTTTGGATGTTTTGAGTGGCGCTGTTAGGATGCCGAATTTTCGTAAGGGATCCTACCTCTCTCTTCCTTTTTAAGTACTCTGTTTTATGTAATTTCTTTTAAGAAAATTTTTCCTATGTTTGGGGATGTTATTTTATATTCTTCATTCTGTACTTTTTATATTAATATTATAAGCGACTATATTTGATATCATAAATCCATTTTTGGAAGTTTTAATTGGCGTCGTTAGGCTGCTGAAATTTCGTAAGGGGCCTTTTATCTCACATTGTGTTTTCATGAGATTCATTCTACATATGCCAATATTTACTTTTTAGTGGTGTAGGTACTGTATATTATAGAATCTTTGTGTAACATAATTTAGTTTATGAGTATTTACATCAATGTTGTATAGTCTTTCTTTCATGGGGTGTACGTTTTGAATGTTACCCAAATCGGTAAGGGAACCTTTCACCCTCCTATTTTTAAAAGACTTCTTTTGTTATGTCTTTTAATTTTCATATTATTATGTGGGGATATGTTATTATAAATCCTTATTGCTGTAAATTTTATTTCCATGTGATTATATACCCTTTATCTCTCTCATCAACTCTTTTTCTAAAATTTGATGTGACACCATTAGGTTGTCAAGGTAACTTCTTAACCCAATTTCCATTTCATTGGGTTCAACATGTAGTTATTGAATATGTCATCCTTTGAATATGTTTGAATGACCTTTAATTATTTTACACATAATATCCAATTATATTGGGTGTATTTATATTTGTCACACATAATTATGAGATTGATTTATCCTTAATTTAAGGATACCTTCTTTATAATGGATTTCATCTCATTTTACATTTCTATTGATACTTCATTGTTGTTATGCACCAGTTCAATCTTATATACTGTATATATTATCCATTATAATATTATATCATGAATCTCTTTATTCTCCGGATATTATAAAGTTTTTATTAAAAGTTATTCTTCAATTATTGTATTCAAGTGTCTCTAATTTTGTTAAAAACCCTTTAACTAAAATATCGTTTTAAATGTTATAATGATTTATTCTTAT
This sequence comes from Viscum album, assembly GCA_963277665.1. Classification (NCBI taxonomy): domain Eukaryota; kingdom Viridiplantae; phylum Streptophyta; class Magnoliopsida; order Santalales; family Viscaceae; genus Viscum; species Viscum album. Next base: position 1,796,782,066 of record OY728152.1, read on the forward strand.
AAATATTTCACATTAATATCCATGTTTTCAAAATTGTTTTAAGGATTTATTTATATGGATATTAATGGTTTAAAATGTTAAAATCTTTAATGTGGTATGGGACACTTTGATTTAAAAATATCTTTATTAAATGTTATAAATGGTTTTGAAATTTGTTTTTAGAATGGATTCATTATTTCAATATCTTAAAATGTTATAGTGTTATTGCAATGTGGGAATGTTATCTTTCCATTATGCTCAAGTTATGTGCTATGATTATGTTATGGTTCTTGGGAATTATTATGAAGACGGGTGGCTTCGTGATAAACTAAGGGTGGGTGAGCCCGATATAGCTCTCCAATGCATTGGGTAACGCGAAGGAGTTAAACAATAAGGTTTCTCCGAAGAGATTTAGGGAATATACTGTGATGGGTATTCCAAACATAACCAAGAGGGTTACTCCTTATGTAATAATGTTATGAATGCCTCAAGTTACCTTTATGTCTTATGATTTCTATGATTTATTCATGATTCGATGAGGTAGGTTAAAATGATTATGTTTTATGAGTAAAGTATGATTTCATACATGGACTAATGTTTTCTTTTCATACTTTTATATCTCTTACTGAGCTTTTTATGTTCATACCATGTTTTTGAAATGTTTTTCACAGGTCAAGGGAAAGGTGCATGATATGATGATAGTGTTAAGGAAGTTTCAAGAAAGAATCCATGTATTATTTTAAATATGTTTCCATTGATGGAAAAAAATTAATACTATATTTTTTATAACCACTTTGTTTAAATGTGGAATGTAATTCATGATTTATGATCTAATTATCTAAAACTATAAACCTGAAAAGATCATCATTGTGAATTATTCGTTATATTCAATATTAAGTAAGGTTTAGGGCTAGGGCCTTATAGTTGGTATCAGAAGTCGGTTTAGATGACTTTAGAGGTTAGGGTATTCTCTAGGCATAAGTTACATTACCATAATGGTTAGGATTTCAGAAAGAGTCATAATTTTAGATAAAGTGAATGAGTAAGTATATCTTGGTGTTTATCTTCCTCTTTAGTACATGATGGTTTTGTTGATATACTCACACTGAAATTTATGTTTTTAGTGAATGAAAGGATCTATTAGGCACCAAAGTGACAATAGGTTTGAAGGAAACTGTGGTGGTTCTCTGATTAAGAGACTAGATGAAATGGGGGATTCAATGAGGAAATGTGTGGTTGTTCTAAACCAACTATCAAGGAGTCATGATCAACCACTTGTACCTTGGTATGTTCTGTAATTCATCATGTATGAGATGACCAATCGATGTAGATATTCAGGTAATAATTATAAAGGTAACCATTAGGGATTATATGATCCTTACTTTTGAGGTAATTATGGGTTATTATATATTATGATGGAAAATGAAAGGCATGAGATAAACTTGATGTTAAAATATGTTATAATTATTTTTGAAGATTTTATCTCGTTTTGGTGAATGTTTTATGAATTATATAGTTTTGTAAAAAGGACAACACGTAGACCGTGTGACAAACCGTCGCGTCGGACAAAGCTACGGTAATCGAACCCACAACCAAAGTGCGACTGGTATTTATCGCCTACCACTGGACTATGTGAAGTCCCTGGTTAGTTTGACTAATTCTTTTTAGTTAGATGATTTTAGGTATCAAGAGTATGTTTATTTTGGTTTTTCTATGGAAATTATTAACCTATCATTGAGGATATGTGATTAGTCTAATTGCTTTTCAATATGAGAATTTAAGAGAAACTAATGTTATTTGGAGATAAAAGTTAATTTGTATCTTGGATGACTATGTGATTAAATCAATCAAATATTTGGGTTTCAATCATAGTTTGGTTTAATTTGATGAATTTTATGGACAATTTCTTATCGAATGGTCTTCGTTGAGCTTTGGGTTTTTTTGGACAAATTTTGGAGATTAAGAATATATTTTCTTGTTATAAAGGATTATACTTTTGTGGATTATCTGATCTCATACTAACAATTTTGGTTTTGGATTTTGTCTAAAGACATGGGAAATATATAGTTATCTTTTGTGGATTAGGTGATTCTCAATAAGTTGATTGTAGTAATCTTAATGCAAACAAGTCTTCCTAAATACTCGTGTTTTAGAGAAAATATGAGTTTGATTAAGGAATCTAGGAAAAGTTGAATGTCTACGTGAAAATTATGTATGTTTCATTATGATTTAGTTATGCTCAAAAATAAATTCCTCAATGAAGAGTAACTCAAAACAAAAATGTTGTCTGTTAATTTTTCCTAATGGGGAATTGAATACCGTTTAACCCACCACAAGTTTGTGATTTTCTTATGGTTAACTTTCTCCTAGACATGTTTACTATCACTGTCTGTCAGAACATGAACCTTTGTTTTTTCCTCCATATCCATTTTTCCTACATGGAATCCTAGTATGGGTTAACTCGGGTGACCTTTTTACTTCTCTTTCTTTATTTTAAAGTGATTGTTTTGCTGACTCTTGTTCCGATGTGGGATTTTCAATGACATTTCCAAGCCCAATTTTAAAATTGTGAGGACGCAATTCCCAAAAGGGGGGTAGGATGTAACACCCCAGGTAAATAAAGAATATTAAATTTTCACAATTATCCATATTTGTGAATAAAATATTAATATAACTTTAAAGGGGATGTTATGCTCGATGGCGTACCCAGTACACAACAACGAGTTTCGTGGGAATCTTACGTTGCACTCTAATAATAAAATAATATTATTTTAAATTGTAGTTAACACCTAGCCATTATAATTGAGAGAGTGAACAGAACTAACTACAAAATGATTATATATGTTTGTCAAATATATTTACTTTTTACAATAAATGTTAGAGGATTAAAAATGCGAATGAATCCAATTTTATGCCTAAACATTCTAATATTTTTTAAAAGGTCGATTAACAAAATTTTGATGACGAACCACTTTTAAATCCACTTCTTGAAAATTTTATGTGTTATATTTGACAAAATAATACTCTTCTTTAGAATCAGGACATCAAAATTTACTTTGTGTAATTTTTTTTGTATTTTTCCGATAAAGTTCATTTTTTAATGAATAGTGAAAATGTTGTATTTTAATTCAAAACCACCTTTTAATATAATTTATTTATATGACTAGATTATCTTTTGAATTGGTTTTAAAGTGAAATTACTATATATTTTTACCATTTAATCCAATAGTGGTCATTGGAATTAATTTCACCTTGAAATTGGACTTAAACTAGTGTCAATGTTTTGATACTTATTATTTCATAAAAACATGTTATTTCCTCTGACATCGGGAATTAATTATTAAATTAATTAATGTAACTTATATGTTTTGAATTTTTTAAAACATACATCATTTTTGAATTCGGAATATCTAATATAGCATCGGGTGAATTTTTGGTATTTTTCTGGAAAACTTTAATTATTGATGAATAGTGAAACCACTAAGTGGTATTTAAAAAAACTGATTTTTTATTTTAAATGAAATTTTTCCACCTCTGTGTTTTGAATTTCAAAAATCCAACATACATGGTTTTCATTAAGAATTAAAATTTGGTTCAATGGGATTAAAATAATTTTCTTGGTGAATAGAAACTTTTAAGTTTTAATCGCGATTACAGGTAATTAGTGTAGTTTAAGGTAAAAATAATGTTTTAATAATATTAAATGACCTAGAAACATGTCCTACCCTAATTGGATGAGTCATGGACGACCAGGAAAATCCATGTGTCAACTTGGGGACCCCATGGAGCCACTTTGGTTGGAAAATGACATTAATACCTTTTTATTTAAAGTTATAATTAAAATGTCACAAACATGTGTTGTGATACTAAAACAATTTTTAGATGGGGTTATAAAAGTCATATTTTTTACTATAAATATTAATTAGAAATATAAAACGATTTCCTATATCATGATATTTTTTTAATAATTTTTAGATATTATATATATTAATTTATTTATGACACCGTGATGATGCAGTGATTACCTCATAAATGAACGATTTAAATAAAATGAGAAGATAGGGTGAAATATAAGTCTTACACTTGTCAAAAACCTATTGGAAGGGTGGATTTAGAAACATTTTCACCTTATCCTCTAAATATATCCTTTTGCGACCTTTTTAATCAGAAAATCATTTTATAATAAAGTAATATTTTATAACATTCCAAGAGTGCCCCTCCTCTCCTCTTATAAAAGGCCCCCACCCCTACCACCATACACACACCTCTAAAGAATTTGGCTCGGCCAACCCCTACCAATTTCATCTCTCCACATCCCTATATTCATCATTGAAGCCTAAAATTGGGAATAATCCTTTCCAAGGAATCCTTTGATCTCAAATCAAATAGAGTTACCCAATTTAAATGTAATGTCTTCCCTTGTGTTATTTTGTTTTATTTTTCTTCTCCAAATACCAAAACTCTTTTTATTACTTATTTTGTAACAAAAAAATTATATAAAATATTCTTGGATGTTTTTATAAGAAGGATTTGAGCTACAATTTCACACACCTCCGTCAAATGGTTAAAGAACATACTGTTTCTGTGGATGGTGAATTACTGCCTCACGAAACGATGATTGTTCAATATTATTTTAACACCTTCAAAGGTCGCCATTAATATTTAAATATATTTATATATGATATACGATATGTCTATGTTTTCCTTAAGGTTATTTATTTTTCATTTATGGCATACCATTATGGTTTCCATTATGGGTAAACGCGATATCTTCATTTTAGGAAATGCGGACTACCACCCCCTCAAAGTGATTTGGTTCATTAATGCCATATGTGGGATGTATAAAGGATGTAATTATTGGTATTACATATGATATACTTATGGAATTATAATATACCTTTATATAATTATTATTAAATTCCATTTAATACAAAAAAAAAGAAATGAATGTAGCGTTCATGCGTACATACGGCTTACCGTCTCCATGAACGGTACATTTCATTTCTTATCTCTAAATTTTATGTACTATTATAAGTACATATATATAATGTATATATATTTAATATATTACATATAAATTATGGATATATTTCTGGAATTATAATATATATATCTCTCATTTTTTTTAATTCCATTAATATGACAAAAAATGAAAGTAGCGTTCATGCGTACGTACGGCCGACCGTCTCCATGAACGGTTCTTTTAATTTTTTAACTCCAAATGCTATGGAATAGTATAAAATGAATATATAATTGATATATATGATATTTAAAACATAAATAATATTCTGGATATGATGTACCTATAACTACATGGAAAATTCATTTCCAACAAGTTCGATTTTTACTCATGTACCGAACATCGAAAAAAAAGTATAATATAAACTTACTTTATTAACCAATTATTATAACATTATAATATGTGATATAAACTGAATAATAATATTTAAAGTAGGTCCTTACGAAATTATAAATTGACCAAATTTTATTATTCAGGTGATTAAAGAATGATCGAGTCATGTCGGACACGAGTTAAGGGATCCAACCTCTCTCTTTCTTTTTAAGTACACTCTTTTATGTCATTCATTTTAAGCTCATATTTCTTATGATTGGGATGTTATTTTATATTACTCTTACTGTAATTTTTATGTTCATATGATTAGAGACCCTATTTTCTCTCATAACTCCATTTTGGACGTTTTGAGCGGCGCCGTTAGGCTGCCGAATTTTCGTAAGGGATCCTACCTCTCTCTTCCTTTTTAAGTACTCTCTTTTATGTCATTTATTTTAATATCATTTTTCTAATGTTTGGGGATGTTATTTTATATTCCTAATTCTGTAAATTTTATGTTCATATTATGAGAGACTCTATTTTATCTCATAAATTAATTTTTGGATGTTTTAATTGGCGTTGTTAGGCTGCTGAAATTTCATAAGGGGCTTTTTATCTCACTTTGTGTTTTCGTGAGATTCAAGCTAAATTTGCCAATATTTCCTTTTGAGAGATGTATGTAATGTCCATTATTCTACTCTTTGTGTAACATAATTTAGTTTATGAGTATTTACATCAATGTTTTATAGTCCTTCTTTCATGGGGTGTACGTTTCGAAAGTTACCCAAATCAATAAGGGAACCTTTCACCCTCCTCTTTTTAAAAGACTTCTTTTGTTATGTATTTTAATTTTCATCTTATTATGTGGGGATATGTTCTTATATATCCTTATTTATGTAAATTTTATTTCTAAGTTATGAGATACCCTTTATCTCTCTCATCAACTCTTTTTCTAAAATTTGATGTGACATCGTTAGGCTATCAAGGGAACTTCTTAACCCAATTTCAATTTCTTTGGGTTCAACATGTAGTTATTGAATATATCATCCTTTGAGTATGTGTAAATGACATTTGATTATTTTACAATTAATTTCCACTTATATTGGGTGTATTTATAATTTTCACACATAATTATGAGATTTATTTATCCTTAATTTAAAGATACCTTCTTTATAATGGATTTCATCTCATTTTACATTTCTATTGATACTTCATTGTTGTTATGCACTAGTTCACTCTTATATGGTGTATATACTATCCTTTGGAATATAATATCATGAATTACATTATTCTCATGATATAATAAAGTTATTATTAAATGTTATTCCTCAATTATTGTATTCAAGTGTCTCTCATTTTGTTAAAAACCCTTTAACTAAAATATCGTTTTAAATGTTTTAATGATTTCTTATTATAAATATTTATCATCAATATCCATGTTTTCAAAATTGTTTTAAGGATTTATTTATATTTATATTAATGGTTTAAAATGTTAAAAGCTTCAATGTGTTATGGGACACATTGATTTAAAAATATCTTTATTAAATGTTTTAAATGGTTTTGAAAATGGATTTTAGAATGGATTCATTATTTCAATATCTTAAAATGTTATATTGTTATTGCAATGTGGGAATGTTATCTTTCCTATATGCTTAAGTTATGTGCTATGATTATGTTATGGTTCTTGGGCATTGTTATGAAGACAGGAGGTTCCGTGATAAACTAAGGGTGGGTGAGCCCGATATAGCTCTCCAATGCATTGGGTAATGCAAATTAGTTAAACGTTAAGGTTTCTCCGAAGAGATTTTGGGAATATACTATGATGGGTATTCCAAACGTAACCAAGAGGGTTACTACCGACGTAAGAATATTATGAATGCCTCAAGTTACCTTATTGTCTTATTATTTCTATGATTTATTCATGATTTGACGAGGTAGGTTAAAATGATTATGTTTTATGAGTAAAGTATGATTTCATACATGGACTAATGTTTTCTTTTCATAATTTTATATCCCTTACCAAGCTTTTTATGCTCATCCCTTGTTTCTGAAATTTTTTTCACAGGTCAAGGGAAAGGAGCAAGATATGATTATAGTGTCAAGGAAGTGTCAATAAAGAATCCATGTTTTATTTTAAATATGTTTCCGTTGATGGAAAAAACGAATATTATCTTTTATGTAACCACTTGGTTTAAATGTGGAATGTAATTCATGATTTATGATCTAATTCTCTAAAAATATAAACCTAAAAAGATCCTCAATTTTAATTATTCATTTAATACAATATTATGTAAGTTTTAAGGCTGGGGCCTTATAAGAACTTATCAACCTTAATTTATAGTTGGAGGATAATTTTATAAGCATACCTCGCTTATTTTGAGAAATTATCCATGTATGCACTGTAAATTTCAACATCATTTAGCTTCATCTAATGGAAATACATTTCAAACATGATTTGAAGATCACGATGAATGAATATATGGAAGAATATATTCTCAAACTCATCCCACTCAATGGATTAAATTTCATCATTCTTCCTCATATCCCTGATTAGTGTCTACCATATGTCTACCTTACCTTCTAACTAATAAACAACCATTATGAATTTATAACGATCTTAACACTAGAGAATAGAGAAAATCATTTTAGTGGTATTAATCTAGTGTTTAGAAAAAAATGATCACAAGACAACCTAAATGAAGGTGGTTGTTTCCTCAGGATGGACTCAACAAAATATTTTTCTCTCCTTTGATCTTTTCAAATTTCTTCATGATTCATAGATTAAGAATTATATGTATGCATAAAAATATCATTTTTTATTCCAAGTTCCAAATAAATTGTATCATCAAGATAATAATAATTCATTCGTCCCTCACAATTACTATAAATGAGGTTCTTTTGGGTTCCATCCACTGACTAAATCTGAAAATCTTAGAGTAAGAAACAATTATCATAGATAGGAACCAAAGAATAATGAAAATTCTCTTATAGTATATCATAATTATGGCACATTCTTTAATATATGAAATCATTGGTTTTTCCTTGGTTATTCATAGTTATAATATATTTGAATTCTTCATCATAGTTAATGAGGAATTTTTCAATACCCAAAGCATATCATTTAGGACTGTCAGACTAAGTTAGTTGCAAGGCCCAATTTCCTATACCAGATATCCTCCACCAAGGCCTGGCACATCTTGTCAGAATTATTACTCATAGGTACATCAATTCCATATCAACATACCCTTGTAGAATTTGGACATTGAAGTTTTTCTGAGAGTCCACTCACTCCATCTATTATAAAAATTTAAATGACATTTTCCTATACATTTTTTTATTCGTAAACTTATCCTTAGACATGTCCTAAGGATTATTACTAAGGTATTATCATACTAGCTTAAAATGTTCAACTACAATTTTTCTCTTATACCAACAATAGTGACCCCAGAATATCAAAAATATACATTACATAAGTATTTTGGAATAATTAAAAATATACATATGGATTCAAAAATACCGTATTAGTTCAGTGCCTTTGAAAAAATGAAAGCATAAACAATGGTACGTATATAAACTACATTTTCTCCCACTAGGCTCTGAATGAATTTCCCCCCTATTAGAAATATCATACATAAAATATATCTTCATAAAATTGGGATATAAAGATAAAAATGTTTGAGATCAGATTCATAATAAGGGTAAATAAGGGAGACATGTACGGAAAAACATGAACACAAGGGTATGTGATTTCTATTATAACAAAATAAGATGATACCATTCATATCAAAGATGATAAACATTAGTTATGGGATAAATATTTATAGTTCATAAGAAATAAATAATAAGGAAATAGAATCTTGATCCATGAAATCATAAATGAGGAACAAGACAAAGAATTTGTGGTATACATATATGAATATAAAATTTTATGTCAATTCTACCTAGTAGGACCTATATAACTTGTTATTCAGGGGATAGGACCTGTGTACCTATATTGGTCTTGGGCTAACAAAACATGTACCCTATTACGTTTATTTTTATGCTCAAATCCTTGCACATGTTTATTATCATGCTTAGGCCACAAGTTGTGTAACTTATTACATTTAGGCATAGGATACAACTATATGGACCTTCATGTTTTTAGGATTGGGCTATAACTTATGTAACTTCTTGTTTTCGATATTGGGTTACAACCCATGTACCCTCTGATCTCATTATGATATTATTTTTACCCAATGCTTTGGAGGTAGAAATAGGTCCCACCATTCTCATAATTAAATGATTTATATATGTTTCACAACATAATAAAACATCCATTATATCATTTCCCATAAAAAGTGATTGGTTTTATAAACATCGAATCAAAACCCATGAAATAAAATGTGTATCATTAATATTTCCTCACATAATATCCTATTGAAAGAGATAGTTTTAAAAATAACATCATGAAAGCAGAACAAGTGAAAAGATGCAGGTTTCAAAAGCATAAAACATGTAGAAGTGAAATGAGTGTCAAAAGAATGAATCCATAAATAATATACCATCATATAAAGAATATAAATTGAACCTTTTGATAATTTGTTCTAAGGTAATTATTAAAATCACAGAATATTTTATTATATGGAAAATAATTTGGAAGGATATTTCAGAAATATTTTTGGAGGTAAATATTCTTTCTTCACTCAAAAAGGATCTTTAGAACATATATCCATTTGAAAACCAATTTCCATAAAAGAATATAGAATAATCATGAATAAATTTTGAAAAAATATTATATGAAAATATATATTTTAAAAAATTTCTTAAATATTTTCCTTTATACATGAAAATAAATCTTCAATGAATTGACAGCATGTATGTTCATACAAGTCATACGTGGTTAAAAAACATTCATTTTTTATGGTAAAAAAATAAAAAAAATTCCTCATTGAGAAAGTGGAAATAATATCACATAAAAACATTTTTAAAATAATAATCAGTAAATATTCCTATTATGGATTTTAGGATAATTGTATAATATTCTTGGGAACCCGTTTTAGAAAACAATCTTTTGAAAGAACACCAATTTCCGATTGTATAGAGGGTAATGTCAGGCTCTCTTAAAAACTAATTTATAACTATTTTATATACCAAATATTAGAAAATGAAACCAATAATTGAATATATCATGAATAACTATAATATAAGTAAATTAATGAGTGTTAATGAGATATTGATCATAACATTTAATCAAAGGAATCATAAACATAAATAATATCGAAATGTGATGAGATTGTTCCAGTAAACTCATACCGTTTCCTACCTTTAAGCCATACACCCCATTAAAGAAAAATAAATTTCATGAAGATTAAAATATCATTAAAATAATAATATTAATTATATAACATTTAAAATTTAGTATATAAATATAATAGAAAAATATTGGTACATAGGATGGCATGTGTCTCAAGGATGGTAATTTGTGAGGAAATTACTTTAAAAATATGGTAACATTTGAAACCTAAAACCCATGAGAGAAAGATCATAAAATGGATATTTAATATCGATAAATTCAGTCATAATAATATTATACTACATCTAGGGTTAGTATAAACCACAAAAAATGGAATGGGTGGAAATTAATTCATGTATCTTGCAGAAATAAAAAGTTAGATTAAATTCCATTAACTTTTGTTTTGAATCCCATCGTGCTCATAAAATATTACTATATAATATATTTAATTTTTTTATATATCATTTATTAAATAATATTAATATATTTAGTTCCATATGTGTCTTTATTATGACCTTATATTACCCTCTTGTTAATAATTATATGTTAATGTTTCACTTTAGGTAACATCCACTTTTTTTCATGAGTCTTAATTCATTATATATTTGATTCTTATTCTTAAATCATGATTTCTAAAATATTATAAATGATATAAATTTCATTTATATTCATCATATTTGTATTAAAATAATCTATATAATATGTAATACAAAATGGAATAAACTGTTAATGGAGACAGCAAGTCATGCATACATATTAATACAGTTTGCATTTTTATTGTCATATTGAGACAATGAATAGAATTTCCATACATGTAAATATATATATATATATATATATAACTATTCATTTATAATTATTATATTATATATATCATATATTTTTACTAAAACCATCCTTATATTGTTCCACGTATTGTGTGGATGAATTAAATCGCTTTGAGGTGGTGGTAGTCCACACGTCCTCAAACAAAATTAACGTATTTACATCAAATGGAAAGTAAAAATGTTTTGCATTGTAAATGTAATACAGAAAATCAACAACATATAAATTTAATATATGACATATATACACATATTTTTTATCATAATTTCAACCATTAGAGGTGGTAATGTAAAAATGATCAAACATCATTTAGTGAGGTTGTAGTTTTCCATACACATAACCAGTATGTTCTTTAACCCTTAGATGGAGGTGTATTTATGTTTTGGTGAGAAATAAAAATAAAAATATCCTAGTATATTTAATATTAATTTATTTTTTGAAAAAATATATTAAATATATTTTATGGGTTTATAATGAAAATAAAAGAATGGATTTTGACAGAGTCTTTACCTCTTAATCTGGTAACTCCTTTCGGTTTGTGCTAATAAGTTTCCTTGAATAGCTTTGTGCCTAAGAAGAGGATTTTTAGAGCATGGGATGTATCTTGGTATGTTTATTGGGAATATATTGTCTAAACATAAGTAATTTTATAGGGTTTATGAATAGGTAGATATGGTGTCATTTTATAGGTAAGTGAAATGTCATAGTTGTCATTTTTTTTAAACAAGTTAGGTGCACCCATGTTTTTAACTAAAAAGGTTATAAAAATATTAAAACTCACTAATTGAAGGTTAATGATATAATCATGGACATATAAAGGGATAAGGACAAGTGTATATCGGTTTTTGGGTCCTAAATGTAATGATTAGTACTTTACTAACCAAATTTTTCTCATAACAATTGTAATTTATATTTTCATAATTCACTAATATTTTCTGTTCAAAACAATGTTGTTATTATTGGAAATTATAAACTATGATGATTAAAAATATGGTGTCCATTTTTATGAATTATAATCATTTAAGTGGAATAAATTAATTTAGAAAATAATCTCGCTAATAGGGAAACACAGTCGGTTTTTAACTTAAAAACATTCTATAATTTTCTATGTTTTTTATAAGCAAATTCATCATAAAAAGGATTCCAATGAACTAAATTAGAATAATCAATAATAATATGATCTAAGTAAACATTAAAAAAATTAAAATATAATTTAACATTATAAATAAATTTTATGAAAATAATGTTTTGAATTAAAATCATGTATTTTTTTACTATTCATAAAGAAATTTATGTATCTAAAAAAATATTCACCCCACGATAATTGTGAAATTATAAATTAAAAAATGATGATTATGTTATAAAATTAAATTTACAATTCTATCAAAAATTATTATTTTTTTCACTGAAGGATATGAAAAGTAGTTTATCTGAGAAAATATAATTTTTAAACATATAAAGACATTAATATAAATTCTTGTTGATCATTATCAATATTTTTGGTTTATATAAAAACCTTATTTAATATATTTTAAAAGTACTTATCTCTTTTTAGGTTACTATGTTTAATGGATAGATTATAATTATATAATTTAAATAATTATAACAATAAAAACACATTTCATATAAACTCAGTGTTGTATATAATGTATTTGAAGTCACAAGCTAGTATTGGTGTTTCTCGTAGATCGAAAAAAAATTATATTTTATTTTGTGCACAATTAACATGTTGTTGTTTATAATTTAATCCAAATATAGTTCGTTAATATAAAATAAACTATTTTCTGTGTTATGTGAAATAAAAAATATCATAAAGGTTAAATTAATTCAGAAAAACAATTCTAAAAAATATAGGGATGTTTCAATGATTACAAACTAACAATTTCCAAAACTGGGTATGAACCATGAACAATAGTACGCATGGTGTGTCATGCTCAACTGTGCTAAAATGAACAAAGAAAAAAATTAATACAAACAATGAAATACCCAAAATGGTCTTGACTCCAAGTCTTGGACCTTTTCAATGCATTTCCCATGACAAAATCAAATACCTAGAATAATGCATTTTACCTTGTCCTAACCTTCAAGAATGATGTTTTCTTGAGTACCAAATAAGGGCTCGAGTAGGTTGTGAGTGCAACGAAGTATACCATCACCAATCAATTCTATAAAATATTCAATAAATATATAGTGTTTTCACATGCAAGTAATGAAAATGTAATGAAAATTTGGGTTCCAATAGTTAATAAGGTTCATATAACCATTCATTGAATTATTCCAAATTTCAAAACTTATATCAACAGCGACACGTAGTTCACTTTTATCATGACATAAAGGGGTTTTGAATATTTACAAACTCAATTAATACGAGATAAATAAATCAGGTTCTCTATCATAATAGGGACAATCGTATCATCACGTATAAGACACCGATATTGTGATACCTCTGTCCAAGTAGTCTCATTAAATTCCACCATTATATGAATAGAACATCATCCACTTTCCAAACCTGTGATTTTTTGGGTAGAGTTTAGAGCCTCAGTTGAACTCAACATGTGGGAATATTTCATCATGTTAATATCCCACTCTACCAAGCCATGTACACATTTTTATTTTCCTTTCACCACACATATACCATACCACAATAAAACATTACCAATTACAATATCAATCACAATATATAACAAACAACATGGGAATTTACATAATTACATAAACCATTAACATATTTACCATTTACATTACATATCCATTTATCCCAATCTCTATTTCTTATTCCTAACTCCCTAAGAAAATCCAATAATATTCTCTACATAATCCCAATTAACATATCTAACTACTTAAATATGTTATTTCATTTAATACATTATTAATTTCACATGTATCATCCCACTTATTAATTTAAAGTACAAATCACACTACATTTGGAACATTACCATTAACCTCATTTAACCATTTTCATGTCTGGGAAAAACCCCCTTGGCCAATACCCACATCTGTGAATAAATACTAATTTATCCTTCTTAAACATCAACAAATAAATATCATATATTTACCCGGAGCTCTACATAATAATATGTATATTTCACAGTTAACATTTCTGTTAACTTTTTTTGGGATCATCGGCGTACCCCATGGGTGGCCCTAAATTTTTCAAGTTATCTTCCAAGCATCCCATGGGGATCATTCATGGTTCTATATATCATTTATTCACCATTTATATGAAATATCACTAATTGAACCAATAACACGAAAAAGGGATCACAAGAACACAACTTTTCCTAAAAAAATCCACATAAATACCATTGGAAGTAACGTATAAACAACCTACCTCTAATATTTTGATAAAATAACACCAAATTGAATCATTAGATCGTGATTCAACCCCCCATGGAATACTAAGCCTAGATATAACCCTAAAAAGAGGGTTCTATATTTTATAATAGAGATAAGATAATGATTCAAACCTAAAACCAAAATGAGAATCAAGAGAGGTATTAGACTGACCTGGAGCATCCATCCCAATCGAATGACAATCCCAAAAAATTAGGATAAAAGGAGAATCACCCCTTGGAATATTCGGTCACAAGGGTCAGTCACTATTTCATTACAGAGGAGAAATGGGAGAAAAATGGGTGAAGCTCTTAAATCCTGTAATTGTAATGTTTTAATTATTCCAAATTTTATAGGGTCATATTGTTTACCTGTATGGTTTTTAAAACTGCCTGAAAACCATGAAAAATCCCCTTTATAATAAAATTTGGGTCTCATAGTTATCTAGGTATACCCATATGGTATATAAACCATGCACCAAACGTGTCATATAACACTGTATAAAATTTCACAATTAGGCATCCACATCGCATAGTCTATTTAATTGTGTTTCATTTGTGTTCTAACCATGTCCCTTGCACAGGATGGTTATGTTTCCCATTATTTCATGTTCCAAACTGCCTGAACACACCTGAGGTCCCTCAAAAATCCATGAAACAGTTCGTTAACCAATAAATAGATTAAAACAAAAAAATTTAATAAGTACACACCTCTAAAATGTCATGGGTCTTACACATACAATAATAAATTGACTAAATAAATCAGTGACCAACACATCATGTGTTTTCTATACAATTAGACCTCCCATGGATAATCCAATACAATAATCAGATACTTAGCATACTCATCTATTAACAAATAATATATGAGTATTTAATTTATGGAGACCTCCACTAATATGTCCTTGAATAGATGGAAGATATTCTTCAAAGTCCCTATAAAAATAAATAGGGAATTAATTGCTATGAACAATATCCTTTTCAATTATTAATGTATATAAAAACATATCAAACCCTCTAAATTATGTAATCCTTATTAACCAAAAAATTATGACATACACCTTATATTTTAATAATCTAAAACCACTTTTCTAATTTCAACTAATCAAATCGTTCATCAATCATCATGCTAGGTTATATATTCATATTATTAACATGGTTTAAGATGTGATTATAAATAAGAATACTCGGACACTATTTCTATTTGATATGGAATTGTATGACTGTTGCCTACATGGATCCACCAGTCCTGATAAAACCATTATCAAAACGGTCATTTTATTACACTTCTATATCACTTTCTTGGATTGAGATATCCTATTTGACATAAAACATATAAATATGAACTTATGATGTAGTTTAAAGTAAAATTTATCCCTTGGTGAGTTTAAATCCATGGTGATTTATTTGGAAAAATGTTAATGTGCTTTATAATTATTATTCCAATGTGAGGTAAATACCCTAAGAGTGTGGGGATGAATCAGGATATATATATATTTTTATTTAAATTATATAAATTTATTTTCTTAAATTTTAATGATGAATAACATATCTCTCACACACTATAACTATGGTGGTCTAAAGCATAAAAATAATTGGACACAATATTTTTACATGGATCGTCCAAACCCGGCTAATCAAGGGAGCGTACACTTAATTATTTATGTACTGAAACACTCATCACAATGATTATATAATTAGAAGGAATTTCAAAAAACATATACTTTTATAAAACATACAAGGTAGTGTTCTTACTACAGTTATTAACATAAGGAACTCACTTCACCTCCACATACTAATATCATTGATCTCCTTGAACCATGAATATTCCTAGACCAGTAATGTTGTATCACAATACATTACATTCATCACTTTTAGAACTATATAAATATCCAATGAGAATTTATCCAATAACTCCATTATATTTCAATTAAAATTCAATCATATGTCCAAAATCCCACTTCCAATTATTCATCATTTCTAGTTATTATCTGGGAACACCCATATACTTGGTTTTTCTCTAACATAATCTTCCTAAAATTTTTACGTTCTTCTTATTCTCTCAAATTTTTATTCTGAAATACCTGATGTTTCTTCTATATTAAAGATATATGAAAATATGAAGAATCATTTATTCTTTTCTTTTACCATAACTATTGTAAATTCTTTTAAAAGGAATTCAAAATTGGATGTATATACCATATAGAGACACGATTTACAATTTCCCTCAATAAATATATAAAAACCATACCATAGTTTAGCTTCCTCAACCATGGTGTTTTCCCTTTATAAAATATGATTTTTGGGGTTTGTTCCTGAAAAATGCCTCTGATTTAGGCACTACAATATTGTACATTTACTTCACCAACAAAAAATCCATTTAATGTTTACTTCACAATGACCACCTTATGTAACACCCCAAAATCTTATGATATATTCCTCTATATATAAATTTATTATTTTTACATATTTATTAACATGAATATATGAGTTTAATAAATTGTGAGATAATATTAAATTATAAATATTTAATGTCAAAATGGCTGACAAGAAGTTGGACTGGTTGTCTAAAATAGTACTATCTAAATTAAGAATAAAAATTATTTACACTTGTATAAAATTAATTCATTTGTTATAAATTTTGTATAAATGAAACTAAAATTATTTCAAAGTAAATTATATTTTTTATGATAAACCATTATTTAATGTTCAATGCGATTTTATCATAATATATTGAATTATTCTTTATTGATAAATTAATTTTACAAAATTTAGATTCTATATATTGCAATTATTATTTTATAATTCTATTAATTGTTTTTACTATAAATGGAATAAAAATTAAACCCAATTTTTCTCTAAATAATGCATCAATCTATAAATGATTTAAATTGAATTTTACATGCTCATTTTAATGAGATTATTTTTATCAATAGAAATTAATTCCTATAAAATTAATTACATATTTTGAATACTAATAATTAATATAATTAAATTGGTTGAAAATTATTTTTTCAATATGAATATTTTCTAGGTCATTTATTTTTCACCACACTGAGGGTAAAAAAGTTAAAAAATTGTTAGTACTATAGAGTAAATGATTGAAATCTCTCTAACACATGAATTTATCCTGGTTGAGTCGTGTTAAAGTAAATATATTTTAAATGAGACCAATATGGTATATTAGAACATAATTTCGAATTTTGGAACCAAAACATCACTTTTTGATGTTATATTATATTATATTCAATTGAAAAACTATATATTGGTCATTGCATATAATAGTATGTCATGAATGTTAAATTATTTTTTCACATGTTCCCATAGTCTAATAATTTTTTTCCTTGTTAAAAAAAATAAAATTTTCAAAATCATTTTTTAATGATTTTAATGTAAAATTATTTTTACTCTTAAAATAGATTTTCAATTAAAAAATATTTCTAATGAGTTTTTTCTATTACATTGAAAAAGAATTCAGACACCCATATAAAATGAATATGATAAAATGAAAACCAAATTTATAATCCTCATGTACAATTTTTTATATCTTCTTTTTTATTTGTTCATATAATTAATTCTTCTTAGTAATTTAGACAACTTGTAATGGTTAATAGTCCAATGTGTTTAATGTTTTCTAACATCGACATAAAGATTACCATGTATCCAAAAAATTTCTAAATGTGATTGGTTGAATTTATTTCAATTATATCAAATCTTATCTTCTAATTTGGTTTTCTTTTTGCCAATTTTTCTTGATTATGATAAATTTACATATATAATTTTAACTAATTAAAAGTATATATTTTCCCTCAATTATAAATGGAAACCTCTTCACCTCCCTTTTTTGCAAAATCTAAGACTACATTCTCATAAAATATCTCCCACAGTGCCTCAATAGATTCTTTAAATTCATTACCAATCATATGTTATAACCCTAAATTCACCCAAATATTGATTGACGTGTAAGAAAAAGGTGGTCTTTCAATGAAAACGTAATCATAATACCCAAATTTTTAAAAGATTAATTATTAAACTATACCATTTAAATATATTTTATCCTACATAAAATATTTAATCGAGTATCATAAATATATTTTATTTCATTCTGATGATGGTATAACTTTTTTCCACCTTCTTTTTATCAAATCTGAAAAGAAATTATCGCGCATGTGTATGTGTGGACTACCACACCAGCGTAGAAATATGATCCATTTTCCATCAAGAAATTTCACGGCATGAAATTATAATCAATTTAATAATTATAAGTATAAGTTTTATATAATTACGACTATATAAATATTATGATTTATTTGCATTTCATTCATTCCTTCCATCATAAATAGGAAACATCCCATGTGGTTTGGTATGAATTACCATGTCCATTAAGTGATGCAATTAATTTTTTATCACCACTTTATATGAGTATTTATAAAATAAAATAAAATATTTTCATATGATAATTATGAAATTATTATAATTATGTATATAAGGATTCATGATCAATATACAGGGATTGGAACATTCAAAACAAAATATGGTAGAAAAATGAAATAGTTATCCCATGTAATAGTGATTTTAAAATAGAATTTCTAATAAATGGGTGTTATGATATTTAAATTAAGTCAATTATGGAATGATATATTTGAATATTGTTATATAATAGATTTATTATAAATTTATAACTGTGATATATGTTTTTTCACCATTTTTTAATTAATATGGGACTTGAGGTAACTAATTTTGTTCCCTAATATTTATTCATTATATTTTCATGTAATATATCTTTATTCACCTTTTTTGAATTTAAAATGTTCATGAAAATATTTTTAATAAAATCATATGTTATTTCTTTATATATAAGAATCATTTTTTTTTCAATTTTATTATTTAATTTAAATTTAATTTAATAATGTACTCAATAATCTCAAATGTTTTATTAACTACATTTTCCACCAAATTTGAATACCAATAAAAAAATTCGAAGATATTTTTTATCATTGTTTGAACAAGGTAGTTTTTACAAAAGGAATTAATATAATAATTTTCTTAACATATTCAGCATGAATGAAATTTCACATCGTCATGAATACTATTTTATTTGATGCTTCCATTAAAATATTTCATGGTGCTTTCAAAGACATTGTTTTCCAATATTATGAAATATTTAAAATTTTAAATAAGTGATTATAAAATGAAAATGGTATTTTCATTATAAAATAATCCAATGATAATTTAATGGTATTTTCACAAATGAATAAAAACATTCAGGGTAATTGTTTTTCATTATTGAATGATCAAATTATAAAATACTCATTATTTATCTAAATATTTATCAAGTATTATTAATAAATCAAGATTAAAAAGACATTCTTTTTAATATTATGAATGATGACGAAATGATAAATTTTTCCATGACCCCATCACATGTATATGAATAGATTATGATTGTGTGCGTATTGAGTTTGATACCACCCTAAAATTCATTGTGTAATGCAGTATTAAGATCAAATCGAATATTATGATACATATGGATATGATTGTGAATAGACTTGTTCACATTTTCATATTTTAGGATGATTTATTATAACTATTATAACATGATAATACGTTAAAATTATTGAAAATAGATATATTTACATTCTTATGATTGACTATGATTGATTCTAGATATTCTAAATGTGTTGAACATGTACATGATTGAGAATTTATATGATCAAAATTTGATGTGTGATCATGATCGCTTCTAGATAATCTCAAAATATTATGCACTGACCAGATTTTGATTAGATATGTTCACCAGATTATGAATTTTTATGATTATGATGTCATATTAATATGTTATAACTCATGAATAATGATCACTAATTTGAAACCATATTGATCATACCTATCGATATTAATTTATTTTGGAGTTTATAATCTACAATTTCTGGGTATAATTATTTATGATGATAAAATGAACTTGATTATTTTATCATACACCTATGACCACCTTATTCTCTCTAAGGATTGGCATCTCATATTTTTACCCATACAGAACATTTCAGATACCAACTTTATTTTTTTTCCTTTCATATGTTTTGATGGATGGTTCTACATATAATTTTTACAAAATCCTAAAAATATGAATATCTATTTTGGATATGTTAAGGTAAATTTTATAAATAACTTTATTCTATTTCTAGTATTCAATTACACTAATCCTTTTTGTCTCACAGTTGTGTATAATTTTGTTATGTATTTAATATTCAACTAAATTTATGAAATATTTATATTTTTTATTCATAGGTCAACAAAGTTGTTATGAGACAAATATTTAAGTATTTTAGGAAACTAGGATGAGTAACAATTAGTGAAAAACCTTTGTAAAAGACTATTAGTAGGAGAAAATCATTTGTTATGGAAATGAATAGATTATAATACGAATGTAAGTTATATCACTACCTAGATACTAGAGAGTTTATATAGTTTTGGAATACATGTACCTAGAGGTAATAAATATGAATGTGGAATATTGGTAAATATCAAGATCATATCTAGAGTACATGGAATAGGCCTAAAACTACACACATATCGGGGCATTTCTAGGGGATAGTCCTTTATTAATTCAAAATCTATTTATGAATTATTAAGATGGATTTGGATAAAAAATGGCCATGGGTGAAATAGTTTTAAAATAAATTGAAATAGGTTGATTAAGTAATTCTATAATTTAGAACAACCCATAAATAATTTTCAAGATTATATAATTTATCACACTGATTATATTATCATGATTCATAAAAATTGTTTTTAGTTTTAGTCAATGGATGAAACCAGAAGGAATAACATGAATAATTAATGTGAAATAAAATGTAATGATTTTTATCATGGGAATACAAATGGTGTGGTAGAAACTAAAAATTTAATATATTATAATTATTTTTTAATACTCTATTGTATATACTAAAAAGGTTCTAATCCTTCCCTTGATTTGTGATTTTGAGTTTTCAATAGAAATCATAGCTAATGTCACACATATTTCACAAAATCCATATAAAATGGACCTAACTGTGTTATATTAATTGAAAAATCAAATATTTGAGAATTGAGAAAATGGATTCATATGCCTTAGTGGATTACCATTGGCCAAACATGATCTTTTTGTTATAAATAAAGATAGGTCAATGAAAACTTACATTGTTTATTAAGAACATAAAAAATCAGTATTAATAAAAATTATTGTTTTCTGTGAATTGATGACATGTTTTATCAACTATGTGAAGCACAATAATTTTAAATTATTGAACATCATTCTAGACATCATATATGTATTTTCACTAAGGAGGATATATCGAATACCACCTTCCATACGAGGTATGTACTTATGAATTTATAGTAATTTCATTTAGACTCACAAATTTTGAATTTATCTTCATTAATCTAATGAGTAGATTCATTAGTTATTACCCATGACAATATTTGGTAGACTTTATATACATCATTAAGATAAATTCAATGACCATGTAAGAGCATGAAGATCATATTTATATTTTTTAAGACACTATGGAAATAGAAGATGCATGAAAATTTTACCATGAGTGTAACACCCAAAGTATTTATAAAAAAATTAATATTCAACCCATGAACCAATGAGCCTCTATAAAAAACCAATTGGTTATTATCTATCCAGTAATAAAAAGATTCCCACCTCTATGTTTGAATTTCAAAAAATTTATATACACAGTTGCAATCAGTAAGATATTTATATTCTAATCGGATCAACATACATTTTTTTGGAATAGTATCAAACCCTTATGAATAGTATCATGGCCCTTATGAATAGTAAATCATGTTATTATTTTATTATCTTATCGTTATAAGATAATGACATCTAGATTAATTTTTCAAGATGATTTAAAACGAATTAGAGGTTTGAATATTTATTTATTAATTTTTTGAATAAATTATGGTTTTAATTAAAAAATAAATTAATAAAATTTGTAAACATATTTCAATAAAATGGAGTACATTTATGAATATATAACATTGATTTTTATGTTATTATGAATTTATGAGAATTTTATAAAATACAATAGTTTTTTATGAATAGTAAAAACACAGTTTTTAGTTTTCGATATGATTAATGAAAACATAATGATGTAATAATTAATATAAAATTCTGGAAAACTTTTTCATATATAAATACGTTATTAGTTTTCCCAATCTTCCAATACCATGTTAAAATACCATGGTCAACTCCCTGTTTTTTCAAATACCACTAATTAGTTCTTCTTTGAAATTAATAAAAATTCCATCTCTTTTACTATAAATACTAAACCATTCCTTTATTTTTACTCCATCCAAGTTCATCATAAATTAATCTATGGTAGTTTTACATCCCTAGGATTCTTATTTAGGGTGTCCTCAGGACACTAGGGTCCCATCCTTCATGTTCTATGAGTTACTCTACATGTTAAGGGAATCTACCCCCTTTTTCTTTATCAAGTACTCTTTTTTATGTCATGCTATTTTAATTTCATTTGTCTTTTTTGGGATATATCATTTCATATAACCCATAATTTCATTATTATTTATGAATTATAATATACCCTTTCATAACTCATCAATATATTTTATAAATTTTAAGTGACACCTTTAGGATTCAATTTTTTCATAATGTATTTCTCAACATCTACAGTTATTTTGATTTCCTTTCATTTATTTTTCATTAATCCCCTCATTTCATCAAAATGATATGATAACTACAGTTCCGAAAATGTACTAGAATTTTGTTATGATAATTTAATAAATTAAATTCATCTCTCCTTTCCCCATCTTTTATACTAGAAATGAAAGCACCATCCGAGATGTGATAATCTATGACACTCGAGGATGATGTTTTTTCAATTTATATTATTGTCTTTAGATCTAGTCATGAAACTATTTTTTTAAACCATAATATAATTTATGTATTATAACATTTTTAATGTATTTTTAACTTTTTGTATATATTATATTTATTTATAAATCAGCATGAGTTCGTTGTGACTAAAAACATCCAATTAACCCAAAAAAATATCATTAATGTTTTTTATAATGTTTTTTCATCATTTCAAATAACCAAAAGAGTTTTATAACCATGTAATCTCCTAGATGTTAAATAATAAAATACAACTTCTATTCTGGATAACCATTCACATCTTACATGTTTATCCTTATATGTATATAAGTAATCCTGTCGAGAATACCAAGGATTAAAACTCTTCCAAATTTTAAATTTAACTTCTTAATGTCACAACCACCCCCCCAAGAAAGTATACCCCTCCAGGGCCGGCAATGTTAAAAGGGAGAAAATGACTCCCCGAGTCCCTCCTCCAGTAGGCCTAGGGTTGGTGACTAGCACCGAGGATATAATAAACACACAAATGGGAGGCATTACCCTCTAAGAGAACACATGCGGAATAGAGAGATAATATAGACACCAACAAACTCAAACTCAGAACTGAAATATAATAGAAACCCAAGTACATATATGAAATTCCATGGAAAAGTACTTAAACTGAAAGGGAAAACTACAAGTACCCAAAAGAATGTAAAACGGCTGCGACCACAAGCCCGAACTGCTCCTCCCTCCTGAAGCTAGTAGTGACCAGCATGATCTCGAATCTGATCCAAGTGACATGAAAAATAGTTTATATATATGTTGGGTGAGTATAACAGTATACTTAGTAGGGTCCTCCCAAAATCCTCTTGTACAAAAGTAAAGAGAGCATGCTAAAGCGCAATGAAAAACAAGTGAAACTAACTCGTCAGCTAAACAGGTATACTGTATTCTCAACCTCACCATGGCTACTCTCACCAAGTAACACATTCAAGAATGTATCATATAGAAAAGAAAATCAAGGGTACCCCGCTACTACTTCCCCACTGGTTTGCCGCTTTTCCCCAACGACATGCGTCTTGTGTATCTCTCTCCAATTGCTTGCCTGGATATACCAGGGCTAAGCTCCACAATCTACACCACGTGCACCACAAGGCTTGCCCACAGACACATGGGTTATGCACCACATCATCCTCACAACCAAAATTAACCAGGTACTTTCCGAGAGCCACCATAGCTTGCATAACTTGAATCATACATTGGGTATTATACCTCAAGCCCTTACAGCCCATACACCGAGTAAGGATCCTCAAGCCATCACAACCTATACACGTTACACCTATAGTAGTCTATAGGATTCTATATCCAGTATATATGTGTGTGAATAACCACAAGCCATTACAGCCCTCTACACACATATATGGGGAAAACTAATCGTTGCGCCTAGTGGCACTAGTATCTACCAGGAGAAGAGAGTGGGGTCAAAGGGGGTAGTCAGACATTCACCCTCCCATCAGAATGTTGGAGAAAACACCCCCAAGGTATCAGAATCCCTGAGGTTCTATTTTCCCTTTCTGAAAGGGTGGAGTTGCGTATAGAAACACAAAAAGTACCAAATATATTATAACTGACAACCAAACTATGGGAATAACCTATTCTTAGACATAACTATAGTTAGCGTCTCTCGGACTCCGAGATGTCACTTTGAAGACTAGGTATCCTATAATCACACTCCCATTTAAGGGATTTATTAGATTAATTCATTCCCTTTTTATCAATTCCACTGTACGTTGATTTATTCTTCAAACATTAATCAACCATGAACAATTCCACATTAAATTCCATTAACATCACATCCAGAAACCAATGTCCCTTCAAAAGTTCCCAACCTCATCATAAGTTCAAAAAACTCCAACCCCATCGGGTAATATCATTTATTCAAAAATTCATTGTAGAATTAATTTCCCATATTCCTATCCATTCTTGAAAAGAATCCTATGCTACTAAACAGAAGGGGCTCAACACGATGAGTAGATGTATTACCCGTCGAGTCTTTTCCACCTATAGAAAGAGCATAGACCCATTTTCCTTGGAGAGGCTAAACATGGAAAGCACGTGGCATACCCCGCTTGTATTCAACCCTTTTGGAAGAAGGGTAAGAAAGACCAGCTCCCTTGAGGAGTGGGGAAAAGAAAAGAAGATAAAAAACCAAAGAATCCACAAGAAACCAACAACCACAACAATCCCATTCCATCACCCCTAGTGTCCTCCCCGACACCACATGCATAAACCGATGCATATCGCCACTCTAGACATCATCTACTGCCATAACCACAATGCCTCCATGACCTCACATATAACAAGACACTCCTTGGGTCACATCATAACACAAGCAGTAGGAAAAAAACAACACATCAAAATTGGGCTCTTGGCCCTTTAAAAAGGCATCCAGCCTTCAAACATCAAGTGCCAACAGATTTCAGGTTTACTAACCAACTGATTTAAACACGTCATCAACCCCAATTTGATTAACACCAAGTTGGAACAACATTCACAAAAACAACCACAACCGGATTCATTTAAATACCTCTTAAACTTTATGCAATTAACTATCAATTAATTATGGATTTATGTTCTTTATCAATTTCATCAAGAGTAACATGCTAACAAGAAAGGCATAGTTATCACACTATCTAGCAAAACAAGAGGAAAAACGTTTATCACGGTACAAAGATACAACTTGCGATCGAACCAATTCTTTTAATTTGGTTCATGAATATAATTATGCAAATTTCATTGAGATACAAAGGGCTAAATCTTGCTAACTCTATGATTGAACATATAAAATTAGAGAAGCCACAAATCCCCTACCTCAACAGTTTTGACAGAAACCACAACGGTCGAAGAACGCCCAAGAAGACCGGGCCGATTCACAAAGGATCCTCCCTATATTTATTCTCCTATCACAACCAAGACCAAAGCTCATAACTTTCAACATCCACACACTTAAATCTACCCATAACGGGCATAGATCAAAGATCCTGAGAGAACAGACAGAATAGATCTAGGTAGATATAAAAAACCAAAAAAAGGATCTCTTACCTCGATAAACCGGCTTTGTTTCGCGAAGAGAAGACTCCGGATCGCCTAAAAAATGCTTGGGATAGGTTATTCTAGCTCCGAGGAAGTGTAATCCCAAGTTATGTCCACTTAGGGTCTTAAACGAACCATTTAGAGGTAATAGATTTCGGATCCACAATTTAAGAATCTAACTTTAAGTGCATGCATGGTTAGTTTGCATGGTTCAACAAACAGTGCGCTAACCGTGCCTTATCTTCTGCCTCGTCAAACACTCCTCGCACGGTTAGGCCGCACGGTTAGACAAACTGTGCGCTAACCATGCATTATCCACTACCTCCAAAAAAACCTTGCACTGTTTGGTCGCACGGTATAGGCAAATCATGCGCCTCCCATGCAAAGGCCATTACCCTTTAGATTTCCTTAAAATCCCACCCAATCACACTCCATGTCACCCTTACTTCTCGTAACTCCTCTAGAACTACATTTTCACAATATAATGGACTGAAGAGATCCGGGACATTACACTTAAACTCATCAAGAAGGCCATGAATTAAGTTAATATGGCTATAGGAAATAAATTACATACATAAACTCATCTATAATGCCATGAATGAACTTAATATGCCTATAAAAAATAAATCACATAATTACATTGTTTTTAAAAAATTAATTAATGAATTTAATTTTGTTATCTAGGACACTGATATCAATTAAAGAACACCATATGTCTTATGGTAAGGGTTTTCTACCCGAACAACCATTTTCATTCAAGTTACACTTATTCTCTACATACCTAAATGAAAATATTATTTATTCATATTTACTATTTATAAATTTAATGTCAATGTTATAAATATTTTTACCACTAGGAATTATACTCTAATTTAGAAAAATTATGTTTTTAAAAGGTTCCTTCAAAAATTCTTCCACAAATATAACCCCGATTTAAATAAATTTCCAACATTTTTCCTATTTTAGAGGGAAATATTTAACATATTTTTAGCATCCATTGTCATTATAAAACCACTAATTTTAATATGATAATAATATCTTACCTCAATTTTCTTTATAAGATGAATTTTCCAAAATAACTCTTCTTTTCAATGTAATATATTGTTTATCTAAAGAATTACTTGATGATTCTATAACAATATCTTCATCTATTTTAAACCTCTTGAGGATTATAATGTATTGTTGGGATTAATATATTACGGTATCATCTACCACATTTAATTGAATGGTGTATGATTACATTGACTGTGGATGTGCTATATTAAAACCATTTACCAATTTATACTAAATGGTTAGTAATTATGCTTAATGCTCGGAGAAAGTTCTCAACATTTAATATGATAGTTTCAATATGAATATAGTTGTTTTTCTGTTTAACCTCATTCATATGGGGAAATCATTAGACTTATTATGTGATGGGTGGGTCCCTCAATTCATTACTAGGTCTCATGAGACACTGTACGGACTTGGCACATGGCCTTGAATAAAATGTTATTTATGGCCTCGGCACGAGGCCTAAGAGATATAATTATGAGTTTTGGCCTTATAAAACCCATAAATATGAATCTAGTAATTTAATGTTTATAAGATTACTTTACTAGTAAAATACATATAATTATTATTTATCATGGTATTATTTTTAATCCTTTATTCATTCCACAATGGGATAAAGATTATTTTTTATATGTTTTTTAGCTATTCCGTATGCCAAATGTTTATGTTTATGATATCATCAGATGAATTCGTTACCCTTAATGATTATTTGAAATCACCACTTTCTTATGTTGAAATTTTCTAGGACATGATGTGGTATATTATGAATGAAAGAAAGAAATAACCTAGGAGTTAGGGATGTGGTCAATGTAATATATATATATATATATATATATATTTATATTAGTTAATTTAATGTTGTAATGTTGAACATATATATATATCTGGTTTCCCAGAACTACTAAACTATTCCTTTCTTTAGGATATGAATTTATTGTAATTAATCCAATGTAATAAAATAAGGCACTGGCTCTGGGTAACTGGGTCATGTCATTATAATTGGAATGTAATGAAGTTTAGTAGAAAACTTGGAAACATGACTTAGAAAAAGTTTCTTAGTAAACAAAACTCTGAGATATACTATGAGAAAAAACATACAATAATATCCCAGAATTTAGGTAAGGAATGGATTATGTGGATATTTCTAGAAAATAAATCCCTATATTGATATTATAAGTCAACATGGTTCTGAAACAAATTTACCTAGGAGTGAC
Organism: Viscum album; assembly: GCA_963277665.1. NCBI lineage: Eukaryota > Viridiplantae > Streptophyta > Magnoliopsida > Santalales > Viscaceae > Viscum > Viscum album. The sequence continues at coordinate 1,796,811,029 of OY728152.1, forward strand.
AACTCTGATAAGGACTTTCGGTCATCACACAGGGTATCGTGGCACATGAAAGTGGGCCTTACTGTGCACCTATTTTGACACTCCTAGGGGATATGTTAAGGATAATTTACATTTTCCATAAAATATATTATGAGGGATTTAAATGTAATTTTTTCCCTCAAGGAAACCATGAGTATGATTTTGATATAAGCTACATATATAAGAATTCAATTTATACTAAGTATTTTTCTACATTTAGATTATACGTTATGAATCAAAATCAAATATAGTGTATGAAATTATTTAGAAATGGCACATAGAAGAAGGAATGGAAATCACATGAACTCATGTGTCCCATTTATGTATTCCCTTATGCTGAAACATAATTATATTGGATCGGGTGTTGTGACTAGTGCTGGGAAACATATTATTTTACTAGGATAGTTGACATAGGATGTGAACAATAACCATAACATTATGGAGAATCTAGATCCATAACGTGGAAGAGCTATGTTAGGCAACGTTTTGTGACCACATCCTATTTATTTTAATGGGACTACAAACCCATTTGTAGTGGAATAGAGGATAAGTTCATTAGATAAGATATTTTTTTGATTAGGATGTAAAGAAAGAGATAAGGTTTTCATAGCAGTTTATCATCTATCTAGAGATGCAGATCACTTGTGTTCATTAATTAAAAACAAAATGGAGGAGAAAGAAATAAAATAAATGGAATGGAGGGATTTTAAGGATATAATCTTATAAAAATACATCCCCCATGACCAGCGAATAGATATTGAATATTAGTATCTATTTCTGAGGAAACAATAGGATGAGAATGTTCAAATTATAAAAATAACTTTATAATGTTATCATTACATTCCTCAGACTATATATGGAATCTAAGGATCTATATTTATCGATTCATTGATGGTTTGAAAGCAATAATATAAAGAGCACTAACATCCCAAAGCTTCTCATCATACGAGGAGATAGTATCAAGTCCTATCAAAATTGAAATGGAATTCTATAAGTAATATGGTTTTAATTGAATGAAATGGATGAAGAAGGATTCGAAAAACATTGGAAAATAAAATAATTATGGAAGAAGGGAATAGTTGACCTTCCAACCTATGATAATTGTTGGATGATACACCCTAGTACATTCCTAAAGGGTATGAGTGTTTATTACAGGAATGGAGAAAAATTACACCTATTTTAGGATTGTAAGTGGATGAAATAAGCTGCCAATGTTGAATGCTACAATTGGAGGGATATGAGATGTTATTCAAATTATTGTCCACAATATCAATGAAGCGTTCCACGGAAAGGACATGGAAGCATGGCCCATCATATGTGATCACAAATGCTAATATAGATGTCCCCAATGATATGTTGGTATGTACATTAATTGTCTCCTTAAACACAGATATTACATTATTTGATTATGGACAATCAGATTCTTTCATATCTTCCTAGGGTTCCAAGAAAATAATATTTTTTTCAATTGAATTTAATAAGGGATTTATCAGTAAAAACTCATAAATAAAGTATAATTTAAAAAAGATGTGTCAGGTAGTCCCCATTATCGAATATAAATGTTCTTTATGTATTTATTTTATTATCATACTAATGATTTAATTTTATATAAAACTTATTATGGATTGGATTTCAAATTATTATCAAAAATATATTACAGGAATAAGGAATTTACAATTTTTAAGAAGACGTAGAATTCCTTATCTTTAGGGAATAAATATGACCATTTGTTTCTCATCTAGATTCACCCTTAGTAGATCTACTGAACACAATTCTCGGGGTAGGGGCACGAGATATTGATATCTTTTAGTGAGGATTAAATGGTCAAATTGAGGATGTACCAATTTTTCAAGAATATATTGTTGTTTTTGCAGAGGATTTAACTGGACATCCACCAGATCACGATGTTGAATTTTCTATTGATTTAATTATGAGTTCAATGCCATTATTAATGAATCCTATTTAATAGAAGCAATGGAATTAGTATAAATAATGAAAAATCTATAGTAATTCGGTGATAAGGGATTTATTCTCCTTAATATCTATACATGGGGATCCCATGATCATTTTTTAAAATAAAAATGGATCAATGAGTTTGTTCATTAACTACAGAGTGATCAATGATATAAAAATAATGAACATGTATCCCCTACCTCATATTGATTATTTATTTAATCAAATTCATGGAGCCCAATATTTTTTAAAGATTGACCTTTGAATTTGATATCATTAGTTTTGTGAGCGGAAGGAATATATTCTAAAGACAACATTTAAAACCCGTTATAGAATTTATGAGTTTATATTAATTCATTTTGGACTGACTAATGAACTCTCTATATTCATGGATATAATGAATATATACTTATATGATTATAATGATGACATTATGGTGGTATTTATTGATGATATCTTGGTATAATATAAAATCTATAATGATCCTGAAAATCTCTATCACAATATTTTAAATAATCTTAGAAGAAATGCATTATATTGTATTTTTAGAAAGTGTGAATTTTGGATTTAATTAGTTTCTGTACATGGAAAAAATTTCTTTTAAGATGAAAAATTGGTTTATCCTACGAAGAAAAAGGCTATTCATCAATTCCCTACCCTAATGTGCTTAACGGAGGTATGTAGTTTTATTGGTTCAATAGGTTATTATCGATGTTTCATTGGATAAAAATTCCATTTTTCCCACTGAATGGCCAAGCTTACATGTAAAGGGGTTCTGTTAGTATAGAAAAAATAATGTGAGGATAGTTTAAAATAATATAAGAGGAGATTAGAGAATTCTCTAATCCAAACTCTACCACCGGGGAATGGGAGATTTGTAACCAATAGTGATGCATCAAAAAATTACTTGGTTGCGTTCTTATACAGAATGATATAGTTATTGCCTATGTATAAAGGTAGTTTAAAATTAATGGATATAATTATCACACTAATGATCTTGAGTTAGCAGTTGTAATATTTTGTGTGATGATATAGAGACACAATCTCTATGGAGAACGGTGTGATATATATATTAATCACAAGAGATTAAAATATATAATCAAATATAAAGGACTCAACATGAGGAAATGGTGGTGGATTGAATGAATCAAGCAATAATATTGTCATATACACTACCCAAAAATAATGGAAAATAAGGTAGATAATGGATTATGCATAAAATAAAATAGTTTTTTTAAATAGAACTGAACGGGATCTTGTATTCATGGTTATAGTAAGGATGGACAAGGAAATTATCATGGATGGAAAAAAATAATTACTTATTTATTTGGTTTCCCCAAAATAGTTTTTATAAAGGATTAAAAGTTACACTTCTGATGATGTGAACCATCAAAATAAATTTAATCCTATGAAAGATGTGATGTTTCTAGACATTAAATAGATAGATGTAATTAAGAAATTTGGGAAGGGAATCTATGTTGTAGTTCTATCTAAGCTAAAAAGGGAGTTATTGGATGATTCCCACAGTTAAAATTTCTCAATACACCATGGGATTAATAATTGTTTTAGATATTTGAAGGATAATTTTTGGTGGGACCACTTTAGGCTGTAAATTACTGATTATGTATAATGATTTTTAGTCTATAAATAGGTGAAAGTTGAAATAAAAAATCCTAGAGGAATCATGAAACCTATAAATATTCCAACACTCAAATGAGATGTCATCAACCTGAATTTCATCACTGGATTTCCCAAAACTTTGAGAATGAATAATGCTATATTGGAAATTGTGGACCGACTTATGAAATCTTCACATTTCCTCTCTATAAGTAAATATTTTCCCCTAGAGTTCCTTGAATCACTCTATATTAATTATGTTGTAAGACATCATGGAGAACCTATTTCAATCATTTCTGATGTCAATACACTATTTACTTCGAAAATATTGAAAATGTCTTCATAAATAATTGCATACTGAGCTTAATTTGAGTACTCCTTCTCACCATCAAATTGATGGTAAATGGGAAATGACCATCCAAAAATTTGAAGAGATGTTGATATCTTTCTCACATGATTTTCAAGGTACGTGGGATTAAATTTCACCATTGGTGGAGTTTTCCAATAATAAAAGTTTCCATTAAAACATTAAAATGGCACCATATGAAGTATTGTTTTAAAAGAGATGTCATACACCAACATGTTGGGATGATGTATGTCAAAGGAATCTTGTGGGTCTAGATCTTGTGGATAAAACAAAAGAGAATGTAAATACAAATAAAACTCTTACCAATGAAGCTCAAAGGATACATATAATCTATGATTATAATTGAAGGATGGATTTGGAATTTCATGTGGGAGATCAGGTTTTCATAAAATTATCTCCATTGAAGTGTGTTATAACATTTTGGAAGAAAGGGAAATCATGCCCTTAGAATATTGGACTTTTTAAAATCCTATAGATAATTGGAGGTATTTCATATCATTTTGATATGAATCATGGTCTTTCTAAAGTGGAAAATGTGTCCCATTTAACATTGATTGATATAGTACATGCCAGACCCAATGCATGCCTTCACACCTAAAGATATTGAATTAGAACCTCACCAATATAACTCTGAAGAGACTATCCAAATTCTGGACACTAAATAATAGGTGGTGAGAATTTGGATGACATGAATGATATTGTTACTATGAATAAATCATACAATTGAAAAAGAAACATGGTATTCTAAGGATATTATGATGAAGAACTACCCACATCATTTTGTGAGGTAACATTATTGTGATTTGGAGGAAAAAATTGTTGTAAGGTGGGAGAATATAACACCAAGAGGATTTATAAATAAATTTTATACTGACCTCATGAAACACTAATACTATGAAAAGAACAAAATTGTTATAACCAAGCCAACAAAAAACATATGTTATCCACGCCTATGATTTAATTTCAAAAAACTGACATACACAGTTGCGATCAGTATGATATTTAGAGTATAATAGGATCAACTTACATTTTTAGTGAATATTAACATATGATTTAAATAATAGTATGAATAGTTAAATGACCCTTATGTATAGTAAATCATATTATTATTTTATTGTCTTATGGTTGTAATATAATGAGATCTTGATTATTTTTTCAGGGTGATATAAAATAAATTATAGTATTAAAATTTTTAATTTTCAAATAAATTATGTTTTTATTTTAAAATTAAATTAATCATATTTAGGAAAAAATTCAAAAAATACATCTCATTTTATATTCATAAAATTTATATTAGGTTAAAATGAATTTTTGATAATTTAATGTGATACTTTAGTTTTTTGTGAATGTTAAAAATACAGTTTTGAGTTTTTAGTATGATTAATTACATAATAATGATGTAATAATTAATATATAATTCTATTCAACATGTGTACATTAAAATATGATATGAGGTGTCCCAAGTGGAAAATACCATGCTGAAATACCCTGGGAAAGACCATGGTTTTTCAAATACCACTGATGAGGTGTCCTAGGAAATTAAAAAAAAATCATTTCTTTTACAATTAATACCCACTCATTACATCATATTATTTCAATATAAATTTATTATCCTCAATAATCTGGTATTGGTACCTCATTAATAGTACTCATGAGGTGTCATCAAGACCCCATGGTCCCAACCATCATGTTTTAGGATTTACTATACATGTTAAAAGAATCTACCACCATTCTCTTTTTGAAGCACTTTTTTATGTTATTCTTTATTAATTTTAATTAGATTATGTTGAGATATGTCATTCCATATCCCCTTTAGTTTCTTCATTATGTAATAATTATGGGAGAACCCTTTTTCTACAATCAAAATATTTTATAATTTTTATCTGGCGTCATTAGGATACCGATTTTTATTAAGGGATTTCTCAACATCTCTTTTTTGATTTCCTTTGATTTTTTTATTTCCTCATCTAATTTCATCCAAATGTTACGATAACTCCAATAACATAAAATTAATGTAATTTTGTTATGATAATGGAATAATTCATCTTAATTTCATATTTCCCATTCTTTTATACTTTAAATTAAAACACCAACCATGCTGTATTAATTTATCACATTCAAGGATGAAACATTTTGAATTTATATTACAATCTTCAATTCTGGTCATGAAAAAATTTTGATGGTTCAAATAGAATATAATATATATATTATAACATATAGACGTTCTTTTAATTTTTGAACACATTATATTAAATTATAAATAATAATGAATTAATTGTGATAAAAAATCGCTATTTAACCCAAAAATTATCATTAATGTTTTATATAATGATTCATATTCACTCCCAATAACCAAATCAATTTTATAACCATGTAATCTTATGTATGATAAAAAATAAAAATAATATTCTATTCTAAAAACACATTATCATCTTACAAGTTTATCCTTACATGTATATAAGTTAATTGGTCATGAATACGAAGGAAAAAAATGCTTCCAAATAATAAAATTGAACCTCTAAAACCCATCAAAAAGGCCATGAATGAAATTAATAATGACATAATAAATCAATTACATAAATAATTGGTTCTGGAAATTTTAATTATTTTATTTTATTTGGTATATTGGAAACAAATATCATATTAATATCACCATTTAACTTAGGTGATGGTTTTATACCCAAACCTCCATTTCCATTCAGGTCACTCTTATTCTCTTCTTAATTACATTAAATAATTATTTATTCATATTTTCTAATAAAAAATTCTTCCATATTATTCTATATATGTGTACCAAAAAATAAACCTACTTTCATTTTTGGGGAGTTAAATGTTTTAATGGTTTCATTTAAAAATTCCTCCAGAAATAGTAGCTGGAATTAAAGAATTTCTCAAATTCATAAATATTGTATGGCTCACTCTATATTTAGTTTTTAGAAACCATTATCATTATAAAGTCACGAATTTTATTATAAAAATACCATATTAAATTCTTGCTAGTTTTAAAAAATTTCCAAAATAACACTCCTTTTCAAAGTAAAAGAGTATTTATCTCAAGAATTATTCGATGCTTTTGTTAGGGTATCTTCATCTTTTTCGGCACTCTTGTTTATTATTAAGTGTTATTGGTATTAATCTATTAGGATATAATATACCATATTAAAATGATTGGTTTAGGATTAGTTTGACTGTGGATGTGCTATATTAAAACCATTCACCATTTCATTTGGAATGGTTTGTGTTTATGTTTAATGTTAAGGGAATGTTATCTACATTTAATATGTTATTTTCAATATGAATGTATTTTTTTTTATGTTTCTTCCCATTAATATGAGGAATTAATTTTAATTAGTAAGTTTTGGTTGTTCCCATTATAGCTCCTCGATGAATTGGTAGGTCTCATGAGAAAAACTACGGTCCTGGAAAAATTCCTTGACAAAATGGTTATTTATGGTCTCGGAACGAGGCCATGACGGTAAGGTTAAGATGTCTGGAATTATGAAATCAATCATTATGAAACTAGTAATTGAATGTTCATGATGTTATTAGACTAGTATAAAACCCATGATTATTCTTTATTATGAAATTATTTATTATGTTCTTATTAATTCCATATTGTGTTCATGTTTATTTTGTAAAGGAATGAGTTTATAGTTATTCACCATGCCCAGTGTTTACGTTTATGATATCTTCCTCTATATTTAATACCCTTTATAATAATTTTAGCTCATTAATTTCTTATGTTTCATTTTACATGGACATGAAGATGTATATTATGATTGACATGAAGATATAACCTAGGAGTTATGGATGTTGTCCACGAAATTTCTATACTGTATTTCATTTTAAGACGTATTGTTGAAATTATATAGTATCTGGTCCTCCAAAAATACTGAACTATTTGTTCCTACAAGGTATGACTTTCTTGTAGTCATTCCATTGTAATGAATTAATCCACCAGATCTAGGAAACTGGGGTCATTTCTTCAGAAGGAGTGACCTTTATCTATATAAAGATTAAGCAATTTGGTATATAATCTAATTAGAGGGTATATCGGCATATCCTTCAAATATGGATGTTATGGGCTAATGAACCAGACCAATCAAGCAAAATGACATCCATATTTTTGTTATGGTGGATCTATATTATATATTATTTTTGAATAATTTATCAAGACTCTATAATAAACTAACCAAGTTGATATGGAAGGGATATAAGTTCAAATAGAATGATGAATATGAGGCAAATTTTAAAAAGATCAAAAAGGTCCTCCAGTGCACCTATATGGGAACTAACTTATAGAATAGGGGTTAATTATCTATAGTGATTATTTAATGTTGGTACAAGAATTTACATTCATACAAAATAACATGGTGATATATTTTATCTCACGCTAATTACAAATTAATGAGGAAAATTATCTGAATAATTATTTAGAGAATGGGGTAATTTATTTGCATAGAAATTTGGAGAAATTATCTTTAGTGTGAAATATGATATATACATACACATATATACATATATTATTCATTAAATATTTATGTACAAATTCACATTGCAACATTTTGATTTGAACTATATGAAATTGATTTATATTATTAATGATTTTGAATACTCAATACACTACCACTGTTGGATGGTGTACAGGGTGTTTGATGCCTAGAGATGGAAGGACTATTCATGATTTTCCATGATTACAATTTATGAAGAACTAATATATATGTATTTTAAAAATATTTAACTTTAAATCATGATGAAATTGGATATATCACATTTTTTATATAAATTTTCAACTATAAATCCATTTGAGGATTAAATATGCTCAAAAGTGGGATGTAGAACTATAATAGAAGTTGGTAAATTATTATAGGATCACCATTGATTTTTATGTAATGATAATGTCTAATTACTGAATTTTTTTCATGTCAAAAATATTCTCAAGAAGGATCTATTGGGTTAATATATCTATTAATCATTCTCTTTTTATCAGTGATGTACTCTGATATATAGAGATGTAAAAGAGTATTTTGTGGGATGGAATGAAAATGATTATTGTAGAGTATGTATCAATTATCATGTTATATATTCATGTTAAGGTTGAGAGATATAAGTCTGATGGGATATTATAAAAATTAGTCATAACAGAATGGAAATGTGAAAACATCACTTTATGTTTCCTCATTTGAATCCCCCAAATATAAAAAGTTAAAAAATATATCTTTTTTATAGTGAATTTCATTTTGAAATAAACACATTTCTTTAAAATTGGATAAGATTTATATCTTGATCATTATTCAATATTATACATTAATGGAGGGGTACAATTTTATGTAAGAGTGTATTATATTTTATCTGATCTGGATATGAGATCTTCCAAAATTTTCTATATAAGACACTCATATGCTCTAGATACAGAGATCAGTTTCTAAATTGTATAGCATCCATAGGTATATGGTTGTAGGACCTTGGGACACCATGAGAGTAGAGGGGTGAATAAAGGTGTCAACTTTTTCTCTTAATGTTATGGATCATTTCCATATGTTGGTAGGAACTTATAAAAACTATATGCTGGATATGATCAGCAATCAAACATTCACATGAAATGAGTAGACACAACACTTTTACTTGGTTCACCACAAAGGGATACCTCTAAGGTGAATATACCGACAGGTTGGCGGTCATACATAATTCCACTATTCTTCAACAATTTTGCATTATAATGGTTTGGGAACAGTCACACTGTCCCAGGCTCAGTGCCTCTACAAAAGTTCAGGGATATCTCACTGCGTCCCTTGGGTTACTCCAGTTGACTCCCCCTGGCTCACTGCCTTTGGTGAAGTCTCAGTCAGTTTATAGACGAGAGGGTCTCAATAATAGATTCACATTGAAGTCTTTGACTCTTCATAGAATTATACTCTTCTTGCATCAGTGTTCTGAGTTGAGGCTCTTTTGTAATCAATCTTATACTTTAGTGCAATAGCTGAATGCACTTAATCTCCATTTCTCTTCCATAAATTTCCAATACCGACACCTGAGGGTATCATTATATTTCCCTTTCTCTGTGAAGATCTGGGTTAAGTTTCATGAATCATTATTCTTCTCTTCTCAAAGCACAACGAGGGTGTTAACCACCAGTAATGTGTGTGCGGTACTACTTCTCTTCGTAAACTCAAATGGTTCACTTTTCTTCTATCTTCCCAAAAAATATTTGAGAGTGCTAAGCACCAGTCAAAGGCCTGCAGGACCCCAAAATTTTTCGCACACCCTTCCCTATGTCATGCACATAAAATTCAAACCATTCCTGTAAAAATAACTTTTTGGCTCAAAAAAGGATTTTCATGCAACTCTTCTTATTCATGTAGAACTTCTCTTTTACACGCAACAACTTCTTTTTCGTGCAATACTTCTTATTTTCACGCACCACTCTATAACAAAATTTTTCCGCACATCATAGCTCAAGATTTGTCTAAGTGACAAGCCTATCCCAATCAGAGGGTTTCACCTCGTATTTATAGGCATTTTTGACCATGCGCCTAAAACCCCTTCCTACGCGGAAAAGTGTCTCTCAGTTCCTTAGATTATGCATGCCATCCTTCTATTTTCACACAGCACCTGGATTTTTTATACACCTCATGACCTTTTCAATTTTCATCATTCTAAAAATGAAGCCTCTCTTAGGCTTAAAACATCTAACCCACATTTTCTACACAACCATTTTTTCACGCACAAGTTTTCTTTTCCACTCACTTGGCTCAAACATCATTGATTTTTCATGCATTTCTTGCCTTTGATAATTTTTAGTATTTATGATCTGAGACACTACTTGCGCGAAAAACACACCTAGCTATTCCGCGCACAACATTTTTCCACGCACATTCACATTTTTCTGTGCACGACCCTGGTTTTTCGCACAGCCCATGCCTTTACCATTTTTCTATGTTCTGATTCTGAAACACTGCTTGCGTGAAAAACTTTGCTCCACTATTTCAGGAACCATGCTGTTTTTCGCGCACAACTCTCTTATTTCGTGCACAACCCACTTATTTCATGCATCACTTCCTCTTTGCACACACCTCCTTTTGCAAACAACCCATGTCTTTATTTTCTGATTTTCAGGCCCAAAAATTTGGCAGACACTGGGAAACAACGCCACTTTCAATATATGCTTCTGCCATAACCTTCATGATTATTTTCTATGACTTGGCTTCTTCATAAAATATTCTTCATTCTTAATAAACTCAACTATCTTGATATATATCCTTTGATATATCAGCTTTAGGATCATCATAATTTGATACAATGTGAAGTGCATGGCCATCTCATAATTCCAATCCCTTCCACACTGTCTTCTTCTTCAACCATCATTCTCTACTTCATACAAATATTTAATTCATGCATATCATACAAATTTATTCTTCAAGATGTCTCTTGCATGATTCTCATGCAATCATGAAAAATTTCATGGTCTTCATCAAATCCCTATTCTTCTTTAATCATGCAGAGATGGATTATACCTCACCATTATTCACTATTGTAAAAAATGTGTAACCGTTGACAAAAGTTATTTGAACTTATGATCAGTACTACAATAATCTTAATTTACATTCCTCTATTTTGTTTGATTACTTCTTAAACTAATTCATTTTGATCTTCATTGACAACTATTGACAACAAATACAACCTTATACACAAAGTGGTCCCAACAATGGTATCATTGAGATGTCCATTCATCACATATAAGATATATTTCGATAATTTTATATGGATTTCTAAGGTTGTTGGTATAATCATTATTCTCTAGTTGTTTTTAATACATCAATAACTTTCACTTAGGCATTTATATGGAAGATTAGATATACATTTGTGGGCGGAATTTTTGATCTCCAATGTACTTGGATAAATTTAGAGACAAATATTTATTTGGATATGTGGTAGTTGAGGAAATAATAGAGATGTTTAGATCCAATGAAAATCATATTGTGGAATCTCATTGTAGTAAAATAATTTTCTAACAGTCTTCACTGTGATCTATACATTGAAGTACGTGAAAAGTTATTTAATTAAATATCTCATTGTATGATGGAGATAAAATTTGTGAAGGTAAATCTATGAATTATAGCTATAATTTTCTTTAATACTCTTTATTTTATCTAGATTGTTTCATATGGTTTGGTTCATTAACCAAATCCCTCTTAAGTTCATGATGTGTTCTAAGCATCACTACTGAGGAATCATATACCTAATCTTTGTCATATTAAGAACTCTGATTTCATACCACTAGAAAATTATTTATCCTATGAGTAAAACCTAGTAGATTTATGAATGAAATATAGATACTAATTTTGTGTAATACCCCTCACATATTTTACATTTGGTGGTGAAATCCAAATTTTTTGGCAGCTTCATGGGAATTTGTTGATGTGAAGAGGCAGAAGTATCTTTAGTTTTTGTTATTGAAGTGACTGAATTTAGAGGATGTGATATTTTAAGGTGAATATGATAATAAACAAGATAATTTAAAACATTTTTTTCCTTAAAAAAATTTATTTTCATCGATACATTTATTTACAAGAAAAACATAGTTTAAATGAACAGTCATATGCTATTAAAAATTATTATTTAATGTGCGAGTTTTCAACTTAACATTATTTTGGTGGGTATAAATATGTTTAAAAAATTATGAAAAATTATTATTTACACATATATAAAATTAACTCCTTAATTATCAATATGTTATATATGAAAGTAAAACCATTTGATTGTAAAAGATATTTTTTTTATATAAATGTGTTCTGATATGAAATGTGTCTCTATCATACAAAAATTAATGAATCACTATATATGAATGATTTTAATGAAATTTATTTATTTTAAATTAAAAAAATTATAATTCATATAATGGTTTTTACTTGGTATTGAATAATTAAAATTCCAATTTTATGTATAAAATTCATTGTTCTAAAAACAATTCTTGTTGCATTATATGCTCTTATTTTAAATTTACTATCATCCAAATATAGATATTGAATATTTTCGTATTATTTTCGTATTTTTATTGAGAAAAATAAATATATTTTCTTATGAATAACATAATTTTTGGTCATTATGAACATAAAATGTGGTGTATATTTGACAACATAGTAATGGAAAAATAATTAAAATAGGGTTAAAACATAGGGGTAAAATAATAAAATCAATTAGAAACGTTAATTCATTCAATCGTTTTAGTGTTTTGGGACCATGTATATTTTTATAATTCTACTATTTTTTTAGAAACATTATTTTGAAATTGGGAACCCATGATTTTCTATTTTTGAAGATATGTTATATTATATTCCAATTTTATACAACCTTTGGGATATATAAATTTTTATGGTTGTAAAGTACAATTTAGAATGTTTTTATGATTCAATATATTAAAATACATCTTTCAGTCATTTCAAAACTAAAAATGTAAAATGTTCTTTTACATGATATCAATGTAATTTGTTTTTTACAAATGACTTGGGTATTTTTCTTAAAACAGTGTTTCCAGAATTTTATAATACAATATTCATTGTAATTTCTTAAAACATAGAAATTTATTTTTATAAAATATATACATAATTTTTTATTAGAATTTATTTTTATTTATATAATTATCCTTTTATTTTTCTATATAATTATGTTTCCATGGTAGAATGTTATGTTATCAAGGTTATTGTTAAAATGGGTTTAAAGTGATATAACTAGTAGATATGTTGTTAAATGTATTCAACACTTGTATAAATTTAATTGAATGAGTTTGTTTATACAATATGAAGTATTATTTTAAAATTGTGTGTTCCTTGGTTCCACTTTACAAGATTATGATCTATTTGTTATTAAATTTATTATGTAATTACAGGTGTTTCCATTCACTCACTTATAAAAGAGAAAATATTATGCTCTGTTATTGTCTTTTTTGGACTATACTATCTTTACCAATAACTACCTAAAATCTTTTATATATTCTATAAATATATCAAATATCTTATTTTATTTGACTAAAACCATTCTATGATGGCTGAATTTGTAAGAAAATGTAGGACTCTCAAAGAAGAAGTAATGATATTATGAAACTCTTTTAAAATTTATTTATTTTTACAAGTCCTCTAAATATATTATATATATTTCAAAATTATTAATACATTATGATAATTATAATAATATTTTATTAATATTATTGTGTAACTAATTTAAACCGAATTTATATCAAATGGGGAATGAAATTATCAGTCGTGCATATGTTTGGACTATAATCTCCACATTCTAATATGATTCATTTTCCACCTCCAATTTTTATGTATGTTTATTATAATTGGTTTAATATTTATAAATTATATTTATATTGTAATAATTATTCTATAAAGGGGAATTATTAATTAAATTTCATTCATTTTTTCCATCAAAATGTGAGATCGTCACTCGTGTGTGTGTACTGATTACCATAAAAAAAATAATGTAATTCATTTTTAATCACCATTGTATAGGATTATTTTAAAATATATATAGTAATTAAATATCATAATTATTAAATTATTATTAATTTTTATAACATGGATCCATTATAAAATTTTATGAACTTAAACTACAATACCAAAACCAACATGAAAAATGAAACACTTATAACCATGAACTGTGGTTCTAATAATGAATTGTTAATAATTAGGTGATTAGATGTTATAAGTAAGACATTTATGGTATGATACATTTGAATATAGTTATTAAATAGATTTATAATAATCTATATTTATTATATAGGTGGATTTAATGTCTATGAATAATGATAAGACTTGAGTAAAGAGATTTATATTTCAATTTCATTTTAATCGGGATTGTTAATGTATGAATTTATAATGAGTGAAAAAATATGATTTTTATTTGATAAACCACTTATATATTCTTCTAATATGTTTATTCATGAAATTTTCACAAAAAATAACAATATTCATATATTTGGTACTTAAAATGATCCAGAACATATAAATAAGAAACACTTTCTTTATTTCATTTTTTGTTTGGAATAATTTTTCGTCAATTCCCATATTTTCAATAATAGGTTTTCATAGATGGTTTTTTCATTATCCCAGTTTTTATTAAAGTCATTTTCTCCCATATTTGACATTATATAATTTTTTAAATAATACAACTATTTATTTTCTAAATAGGATACTTTTTACCTATAGTGTGAACATAATAATTATTTTTACATATAATGCTTAAATATATTTTCATGACATCATAAATAATATTTTAATTTGGTATTCCTTAAGTAATTTACAATGTTATTAAAAAAGTGTTATTCATGGTTTTATATAAAATTTTTATTTTATGAAAAAGGGATTTCAATATGAAATGTGTACTTTCCTCAAGAAGTAATCCAATGTTATTTTAATTATATTTTCATCTGTGACAATATCATTTCAGGTGATCTTTGAATTAGTAGATATATGATACAATGATACCATCTATATTATTTATCTATATATGTATTCATTAAGATGATGAATGTATAGAGAAAAACACTTTTTTTAATGTGTTAAGATGTGATGAAATGTTATAATATTTCATAACCTTCTAAAAAAATATAAATTGATTATGATTATGATATGGTGAGCTTTTTTAAAGAACTATAATTTATGGGTAATGTGATATTGATATGATGTGGGATAGTGATAATGAAATTTGAGATGAATATGTATAACTTTTTTGCAGTTTTTTATCTGAGTATGACTTTTTCCCCCTAGGATTATATTATTATTCATGGACACAATTGAAAATGGGTATGTTCACCCTTTGATAAATTATTAAGATTTATTTTATATATTCTCTAATTACTATACCTGAAAGTGGATACAAATGTATATGTTTATGTCTTTATGCAGGATTAATGTCAATTATAGAAATATTCATAATATTATGTGTGGAATTGATTTAGATTATCTATGTAAAAAACATTATGATTTCTTATTATTATGATGCCACATTTTTATGTAATGAATCTTGAATGATGGTTACATATTTCACCCCCAAATGGATCATTATTCTAGATATGTATTGATTTTGGATTTACTGATATAATATTTTATGGATTTAATATTTGTGTTGAGAACATGAACAAGATTATATTATCATACATTTTTATAAATATTAATGTATATTTGGGTTTATATCTCCCAAGTTTACCATTATTGATCCTATAAGCTCTTCCCCTTCTTATGTCTTCCTTCCTAGGGGTTTGAAAAAATGGTGTATGTATGATATGTTTATAAGTGAACTTATATTAAGATATTTATGGGGGGTGTTAATTATATTTTAAGATATATGTATATTTTCTATCTGGTCTCCAATGAAACCAACAATTTAAAATCAATGGGAATGTGTAATTATGATATGTATTTAATAATGATATAAATTTATAAAATATCTATGTTTTCTAGGGGATGGTTACCTAAACATAAATATTACACTACAACCTCCAAAATAAGAGAATTTTCTATCATAAGACTCCCATGATAGGAAACATTCCCATAGTTGGACTACCCATTTATTCAAGGGGTTCTAAACATCCAAGAATGTGTTTTCTTTATAATATACCTATTTTAGATACCCGTTAAAATGGAGTCTTCTAACATATCTACTTGACTCATGCACCAAATACTTTCTTGACAAATAACACACCTATTATTAACCTCCCTATTTTTGGAAGCTCTATCATAAACTCACTACAGAGTCTACTATGGAATGGCTATCAGCAGCTAGACGTGTTGTCCATCCAATTCCAAATCAATAAACCCATACTGTTGAATCCCAAACACCTGATTCACGCTTCCTTATTTTTAATATGGAATATCATAAAGGGAAATATTGATCTTCAATTCATAGTGACAACCCACTTACTAATATATAATAACCATATTAATGGTTCCACACAACAAAATATGGTACGTAAACTATGGGTAGACCATCCTATATATTATTCATAAACTCCCTCAATAACATTCCATAAAATCACAAGATTCATTGAAATTTACCCCTTTGGTATTTTTTAAAACCCATAAACCACTTATTTTGATTTTTTATAACAATAACCCACTTTGAGAATGTTGAAACCCTATGATAACCCTTATAATAAAACATGGATGATTTACCAGCGAGACATCTTAAAAAATTAAAACATACCGATTCAATGAAATAAATTTTTTACTCAATATATTTCATTAATTAGTCACTTATCACATAATATAAACCATCATATCTCAAGAATTTTATGATAACGATGAGAGAAAATAATATTTCCTCATGAAAACACTTCAATCATTTTAATTTTCTTTTACACATCAAAACCAGAACACTTCCAATTAATAATCAGTAAACCACTATATCCCTTGAAAATACAAATGAATTGTATTTATCCCCTTTTATGATAAGAAATTACTATCCCATCCTCCATAATTTCAAAACAACTTATTGAAAATATTTTAAGGATCGTTCCAAAATATGTTACAAATTGTGTCTCACCCATTTCCAATGAACATAAATTTCATTTATTTTAATGATTATTAAAATTAATATAATTAAATTCATTTAATATATTAGATAAATCATTCCATTATATAAATATAAAATCCCAAATTGGAGTGTGACATCCATCACCTAACCATATAGTTAAATGGTGATGGTTTGACTCTAAGAGCAAACCAATGCTTCTCAAAATTTAATATAGGCAGTTCCTTTATGATAAATTTCACAAATTGACATTTTTTGGACACATAATAAAATATAACTAGTCCTATATTAACCTTTTACTTTATAACTATGTTTATTATTAAAAAATTTATTTCTATTTGGTATCCTTTTAAATACATTTTCACAGACAAAGGTAAAAAAATGAATGGATTCTAATTGAGATGTGGGGGAATAAGTCCCATCAACATAAATTTCATTTAGTTGATAATATTACATTCACAATATCCTAGATTTTCTCATACTAAATATTCCATCCCCAATAAATTTATTGTGAAACATCCACTTAATTATGATAACATTTTTATGTTTTGACCTAGGAATAATTTCCCATGTTTTATTAATTTCAATATTGTTTAGATCCACACGCATTGATTTTCCCCTACTATCATCATTTATAGTCCCTTAATATTAATTACGATCTACATGGGATATAATAGAGGTGTTTTATTGAGTATTAATTACCCATGTTTTTACTGGATATATATATTCAAAAATAATATTTTCTTTTCTGCTTTCATCCTTGGTATTGGTATTTTTTGTAGATAATATTCCAAATTCATCTTCAATATTGTCATTTTATTATTCTAAGTCTACCACATCCTAATGGTCACTCCCTTATGTTATAAATATGGTATAAATTTAATATAATGTTTTATCACTACTTTTCAAAAAAACCAACCCACTATTTTATAAATAAGGCTTGGTCTTGTCAACGGTGATATCTATCCATTAAATTATATTACCACAAAATTATATCAATTTTATTTTTTTATATTGTAATAATAAAAATTAAAATATATTCATTCACATTATATTTAATCTTTTTTTTTCTTAGAATAATGAATTTACTGTTGAATACTAGAATGTATTTCAATGAGGGGGTTTCTCTATAACAGAACACTTTTCGTTTTTTTCTCTTAACCCATGCAAAAAAAACTTCTTGTTGGATATATATAAAAATGTTATAACTACTCACTTAAAATGTTTGTTCACTATATTTTATTGAGAAATAAACACTCTTAATATATTGGATCATATATAGTATTTTATGATATATTTTTCTACCTGGTTATTTTTTAATTCACACCGATTCTTTTTTTGACATTTTAAAATTAAATATCAATTATACTATCATCCATGTCATAGTACCACATAATAAACATCAACACCTGTGATATTTTTGGGATAAACATATTCCAATATAACCAATTTATACCATTGATACATATAATATAATATGATTTTTCATCTACTGATTTGAGGGATATTCTCCCACAAACAAAAATGGTCACTAAATCAAGTACGCTTTTTTTTTCTTTATTCATCATTTTTATATTATAAATGATTTTTCGTTTTATACATGTATCTCATGTGTGAATGTGACTTCTTGTGAGATTAGGGAAACCCTAAGATAATTCATTCTACACCAAATCAAAATATTATCTTCGGATAAAATGTCTAATCCACTTAGTCCACAACATTCTCTCTTCATCTTTTGTTAGGGAAGATAATTCATTTTCTCTATTAATAATATAGTCATACATATTTATTCACATTCATTTCATATAATGTATAACATCTATTTCATAAAAAACATAAACATTTTCTTGATGTTGTACACATGTCTTGATTAATGAAATTATACTATTCTATGGCATTCAAAAAGTAACAGGTCTGTGAGAGTTTTATCTTTTCCACTAATTTTGGTTTCTCTGTAGCCAATGATCATTATCCAATCATCCTTAATAATGAAAATAAAACAATATTATTCATATTTGATATTCATGAAAAGATATTTATTTCCCATCATATTGGATATGAAACCAATTTTGAAAATCAATATTAAATAATAGATTTTTCATTCAAAAACATTTCTATGAAAATTTACTTTTTAATATTTTCTTTATTGGTACATGACTCCTAAATTAGTTTTTTAGTTCATAATTTGATTGATCTTCCTCTGTCAACATTGAACCACACACATCGTGTAAGATTAAGGAATTTGTTTATAGACTTCTTGATTATGTTTGCAGCTATTGAGTTTTTATTTTCACTATCCACTTTCATATATCCATGTATACCCAAAATAAAAAATTCAAGTATTTGAGTTTGAAACCATGAATGTAAAAAATAGTACCAATTAATTGAAAACGTGAATATGAAATAATTGTCATATAATATTTTTCTCAATCCTTGAAGTTACAATTATATATTAAACCACAATATTGTTTGCGATAAATATTTATATGTTAATAAAATTATATTCATTATGAATTACATTGTGTCTCCTTAGTTCCACTAGTGGCCTTTTCGAGGTTTTTATCACTAGCCAAACCAACCTTCATCTGAGGGGTCTATATATATGTTTTCATATCATATGACTCTAATTTTTCCATATAGTGTAGGCCCTAAATTGGTTTACTATTATCTTTGATCCATTTCACTTACAGTTTTTATCATTTTTTCTATTGAATCCCACTACACTTAGCCTCTTTTGTATCTAACACACATGAATATCAAAAGACCGCACTGAGAGATAAAATATTCTAATATTCTTTAGGATTTCCCAACAAATTTATTATTATTTTTATACGAAATTATTTTTACATTATTTTTCAATGAATTAAAGAATAAATTAATGATCTAGGTCTTCTCTTCATCATTGAGTTTATTCCCAATCAAATTTTTTTATTTTTTTCCTTTATGATCATTATTTACTAATTTTGTCCTTAAAAATGTAATTATATTCTTATTAAAACTTCATATAATATTTAGATTGTCATAACAATCCATTTTATATCTTTTCTTTTTCCCTCCAAACAATAATCTCTTCGATAACAGTTTATAAAAAACTACTTTGTAAAATATTCAAATAAATTAAATGCATTCATCATCATTGTTCTCTATTTGTGTTATTCCTATGATGACAAAAATAATCTCATCAATAAGGTCATTGATTACCTAAATTTTACCCAATTTTATTTCATCTCATATTAAACAATGTTTTGATAATAAATTATTTCTTTTAATGAATTTCACTTCTATACTTATTTTACCTCTTAGACACATAAATTGTTTTTTCATCTATTTTTTCATTATTATCATTTCCCTATTCCATAGAATAATTTTTTTGAGAAATGCACTAAATTTATTCAACATATGTAATAAATCGGTATCTTTCCTATTAATTTTCATTTTCTGTTCTGGTTGTTTTATAATAGGAATGACATGTCCTTATAAATATGTGTTTAATTAGTATAATTTTACACAATATGATTCTTCATCAACATTAATTTTATTTCCCAATAAATACCCATCATTATAGAGACTTTTTAATTGTTACATATAGAAAAATATATGGGTGTTCAATGAAGACTATATATAATTACATACTTCTAATCCTCATCTTATTAAATTGATAACATCGTATTGATTTTTTAGGATAATATTATTAGGATTAAATTTATTATTTCCATACCATCGAGTGTTTCTCCATGTTCAGGCATATCTATGAAAACAAATAGAGAAGAATTTATAATTACATGATATATAAAAAACATTACATCAAAATAAATTCCCATTTTTTTAGGTATACATTTATATAAAATTATGAATAACATTAAGAAAAAAAAGGTATTTTTCAAACAGTATACATGTTTTATACTATATATGAAACTGATTAATACATTAAAATACTTCAATTTCTGCCACAAATTATTAATAAAATATACTCTTCTTAACAACTTATATGTATTAATTTCATTAATATTATTTAAAAATAGATACAAAATAAATGGAAGATATCAAATATTAATTATTGGAAACCAGAAACAATGAGAATAAATTATCATAAGTGATAATAAGATAAGATAATGGGTATAAGAAAATTATTTAAGGTAATCATATAAAAATTCATATATCAGAATTCATAATTCATGGATTAAGGCTCAACACATTATACAACCTGAATAAAATAGTATGAAAAATTTTCAAATAATCATAATCTAGGAGAGAGTAGCATAGAAAAAAAAATAATAATAAAAGAATTCCGTATATATGAAAAAATATGGATATATGGAATAAACCTATGTATTAAAAAACAATTTTGATAAAACTCATTTTTCATATTTAATTTTTAATAAACTCATTTTTTCCATAACAGATTATCCCGTGATTTATAAAATTAAACCAGTTAATTTGAGTGAAATATATGAACCCACACATAATCATCATTCCATAGGTGTTCTGCATAAAATAAATCATCATCATGTCATAATGAACACAGGGAATGAAATTGGATGCATATCCTTTTCAAATGGAATCACATATGAAAATATTCATAATTCACTTAATAGTCCTAACATGACACACCCATGAAAAATAAATAAATATTCACATATTTTCTATAAATTTCAATGTAAATAAAATTAAATATAGATAAATTATCATATGGTATTTACACCATATATATACACGGTAAAATTTTAGGTTAATAATTTTTCCAATCAATTGATACATGACATCTATGTGATCTATCATCTATCAAATGAATCAAAAATAGGGTATTCACAGAAGAATGTAATTGGAAGAAACAATATGGATAATTATTAAATATGATTAGGTTAGAAAAATTGAGTGGTGGAAGATTTTTATTATCAATATTTAACATTTTTCATTATTGAAAACACCTGTAATGAATTAACCAATTGATTAAGTATACTTTCATGCAAATTGTCTTATTTTACATTGAAAATAATGATGAAAATGAACCTTTAAAACCGTTATAAATAAAATTCATTGGATAACAGAAATATTATTTATTTTTTCAATCCATAAATATTTTAATAAATTTTTTAGAGTAATGGGATGTATTTTATTATAAAAATACACTAAAAAAGTTCATTTTAAATTTTTTTAATATAAGTTTAAGTGACTTAGTCACCTATTTTTTGAAAATTCATTTTCAAAGAGGAAACAAAGAATTTGAGTTGAATTAAAACATTAATTTTTTAAAAACATTAATATTTTTAGTATTGAAAATTTTATAATTGTTATATAAAAATATGTTTTATGAAATAAAACAAATAAATTTGAAAGGATGGAAAAAAAATTCAAATTTTTTTAGAACCGTTATTGAATACCCCTATCATAAAACACTTATTTACTTCACCATTTTAAAATATAAAAATAATTTTTTAGGAATATATAAAATAATCCATAATATAGTTATTTAAAATTGCCGATAAATGAAGGGGGAAAGAGCATATGGACATGGTAGAAATGATATTTTGGAAATAAAGAGGGTGAAACTTTTAAATATAAACATTTTATTTCAGAAGTTATTTATTCATATAAGTAGATATTGAAAATAATATATATATTTCACATATAAAAACAAAAAAATGCATAGATAAAAGGAAAGATTAGTGTAAAATGGTATTATAATCTCATAATCAAGTAGATAATTTATGGTTCATGGAAAATGAATTCTAGTTGTGATTTATTTTATGAATTGGATAACAATTTAATAGAAACCAAATGAATTGGAGTGATCATGAAATTATAATTTATGTACCATTAGTTATATGGGTATCATGATTAAAAAATATTAATGGAATATTATACACACAGTTCCAAATAAAACATGGTCTATAATAAGAAAGGTTTGTCAAGTGGTGAAAATGTGAGATTAGAAAGACTTACACTATCTACATATTGAAATGTATTCTTAACTACTTTATTTTTTAAAATTTATATCTTAATATCCTAATTTATAAAATATTTATTATACATAAACATTTACAAACTATGTTTATAATTATTCACTACATGGATATAAGTTAATTATTTCTATTTTCAGTATAGGGTGAGAGTAGTCTTCCTCATTTTAAGCTAGTTTTGAATTAGTGATATTGTTACTAATTACTCCCAAATATCATTATTTAAAATTAATAAAAATTAATAAAAATTAGTAATTTAGTTTTTATAATTATTTATAATTTTTAATGTTCATTTAATGATATTAATTTACAATACATAAAGAGGAGATCAGTGTTGAGTATATTTTCATTATTTTTAATAAAAGTATATTTGAATTTAAATTAATAAGTTTTATATTATTTTTACATTTACTAAAATAAATAATAAAATATATTTACTTATTGATATCAAATATTACCTATATTTTATTTCTCATAGTGATAAATGATTTTAATTTTGGCATTTTTTAAGATGGTTTTTAGACTAGCCCAAACATTAACATACAACCACACTAGCTCATTATGATTATGAAAGATGTTTATATTAGATCCCCATCAAATTTATAGAATAATAATGAGATAAATTATATATTTTTAATGTTTCGAATGATATATATATATATATATTAACAATTAAAAATGAAACTAGATGAAAAATGAGAAACGTAACAGGATTGAGATGGTTGTATAAACAATTGGCAATTTTCATATTCATTTCAAAAATAATTAGAGGGAAATAATATAGTCTATAATTTAAATATTAATAATCATAATTATATTACATATTTCACATTTATTACTCCATTCAAAAATTTTAATCAATGAATAGAGGTGGTGGTGAAAATACATTAGTGGATGCTTCATGGAGGTGGTTGTCCACACAATGTAAGAATGCAAATTTTTTTATTCTTAATAACAAATGATAAAGGTGGTTAAAATGTATCCCCATAGTGAAATAAAATTTTTATACAATAGATACTAATTTTATTTTATTTTTTAAGAAAATTATATTTGGGAAAGTATTATAAAACGGAAAAAAGTTATTAGAAACAATGATTAGTCATGTTGATCTCTATGTTTTTTCCATAGATGATTCCTCTTATATTGGTGTGTTAATAAAATATCATGTGGTCATAGGATCCATTAAAATTAATATGATTTAAATGTATGTAAAAACTATAGTGTTCCAGGAGGAACCATAATACTATTAGAGTCATTGAATGGTTGGAGGAAAGATCAATTTACAAGTGGTTAGAATGTCATTTTTTTAAAAATTGAAATTAAACTAAGGAGAACACGTTTTTCACATGTCAGGAGGGATCCAAAATAGTAAATAATGTTTTTTGGGGTAATATAATGCAAATAATACCTCAAAAATTAACTTTTACACATATTTCTATTTCTTTTTCACTTTTAATTTCCATTTATAACATTATTTATTTGAAAATGGTAATTATATTTTAGCTTAAAACATACTAATAATGATTAAAAAATAAAATGTACCATATTAGGTAATATAAAAAATTATTCAAAATATAAAATCAATTTTATCATAAAAATTCTATATCAGCAATAACAAATAATTATAACATGAGTGCATGTAACATGTAAAAACCAATTTTTAGATAAGTGTATTTATAGTATTAATATTGATATATATTATAAAATAATAAATATATATTATTTTCATATTATAACCTATTATATTATAAAAATAAATCATGGTATTTCAACGTAATCAGAAGAAATGTTTTTCAAAATAATATTTCATTACAAGAGATGATGAAAAATAATTTTTCGTTTAAATATTACATATGTCCATAAAATGTTAGTAACATGATTTAAAAATTAATCATAGTATTTCTAAATTAATTTTTTTACTTATAAAAAAAATATTTTACAAATTAAATCGATATATATACTTATTGGTCTTAGATATATAATTATAATGTTGCATCTTTTTCTACATAATTTATTTTCACCATCCACTGAAAAATTCAATTATTTCAAAAAATAAAAAATATATAATAAGGTAATATCATTATTAGTAGTAAAAAAATCAATATAATTTTAAAAATTTGAAATTTTAATATTCTAATATTTATATTTTAACATAAAATACAATTTAAAACTCTTTTTATGTAAAATTAATCATTCATTCTTCTATTAAAATTCAAAATGAAAATTGTGTAAAACATATAGGATAAATATCTTATAAAATAATAATTATGTGATTATATAATCATAATTCATAATTAAATATCCTATCATGATTTCCTTGTAATATATATGAATAATGTAATCTATCTTGGTAGTTGGTAGTGCTGATTCTACTAGAATATATCTCGTATAAATTTTGACTAAAATTTTTTCACACATATAATTCCACTCATACCATAATTGTTCAGGACATGATTGGGTTTTGTCGAAGGAAATACCTTGTGAGGATAATTAAATTCAATTCATAAAAAAAGTGTCTTTATCTTTGGAGACTTCAAATACCCAATACCATTTCATTTCTTTTTGTTCATAGATTTTGTAATATTGATATATCATTATATACCCTATAATTGAACAAATATATTATAATGGGGAAATTTTATTTAAATATAACATTATCTTTTTACCTTTTTTGTTTCATTTAAATCTTTATTTTATGAAAATACTTATTTGATAGAAATATATATAGAAATTTTTGGTTCTTACATTCTCCCCATTTTAATAAATTTCATCCTAAAAATTTTAATTATTCATAACAAATCAAAATTGGAAGGGTATTGATAATAAATTTTTTAAAATGAAATAATTATAAAATTAAATATTCTATAAACGATTAGGATATATCATGTTGATTATCTTTCCTCAAAAAAAAATAATCATCCAAAAAATCATAAACACATTTATTCACCGAAATATTATATTCTCTATATCATACCATTCTAAAAACTATTTGAATATACAATAAATTAAAACACACTGTGATTATAAATTCCAATAAAAATTAAAGTATATTTAAACCTAAAAATCATTAATAACTATTCAATAACATCACAAACTATTCAATATATATTAAAATTGAAATATTGAGATAAAGTTTACGAAGAATTTAATGGATTAATTTTTATTAAAAATATAATCTATTAAAGGGATATCAATACTGTCTAAATAAAATTTCTACAAAAAACATGTTCTATTCAATATTTATCCTAAAAATATTACATTGTAATAAATAAAATTTTATTTTTATATAATCTATTAATTAAATAACTGCAAACCATTAATGTATAACTAATAAAGAAAATTCCTTAAATTTTTCTCAAAAAACTTATAACGTGTATAATATATGGGGTGAACCTGACTACAATAACCTAGATCCCATATATTAAATTATTTAATTTGTATAAGATACCTGGTATCACATCCCACATGGATGAATATATTATTTGTTTTAGTAAACATGATACTTACGTGACTCTCAAATTACATTTGAAAATAAAAATTTCAACATAATTTTTTCTAGAATAAAATTACTCCATCTAAGATATCATTTAATATCAGTCATAGTACACTTCTAGGATTCATGGGGATATGAAAAATAACGGTGAAATCAAATTATTACGAAGGTTTATGTTCGTATAATTATATGATTAATCAATAAGAATAATCAACATTTAATGGTGAAATAAATTGAATACACATTTCATTTATATAAGACGACTATAAATATAAGAGAAGGAATAATCTATATGGTGTGGTAAATATATTCCCACACATTCAATTTACTCAATAATATGATATTGAAATACATCTATAGAAAATATCATTATTAAAACCTCTTGTACAATAAGAAGGGAATAATATATATGGAAAGGTTAATATATATGTACAAATTCTATTTAATCAGTAAGATAAGGATGAATTGCATCAAGAGATATTTTTATTTTGAAAATATCATATATAATATGATAAGGCTTAATAATAATTGTAAGGTAATTAACTTCAAAAACATTATATTTAATCATTAAACTGAAAAATAAATTAATCTACAGATAATATAATTTAGAAAATCTCATGGATAAATATAATTAAATATTAAATAATAAAAATTAAAAATTATTAGATGTCATGATAATATCCATCATAATAACCCTACCAGTAAGACCATTGACAATATGGATTTAAACTCTAACAAGAAACATGTTAACTGTTATATTACTAATTCACATCTAGGGATATACATTTCATCAAGGGGGTATATAATTCTGAGTCCCACCCATTTTACACCCAAATACTTTAGAAATGAAAACAATGTAATACAGAGTATTTAAAAGACAACACTGGCCTTAAAGGACATATGATATATATAACCAATACAACCTTGAAATCTAATTTGTAGGAATGAATAGTATCAAATAAATTATTATATATATATATATATATATATCCTAAAAATATAAATTAATGATAAGTTTTTTGTAAATAATCAATAATTATTATGGACTGTTATTTTTAGTCTTCAAAAATATTTTTTCATTCAAAATAAATAGCATTAAAATTCTTTAAAAAATATTATATTTTTTGGAACTTTTAGAATATTTATTTGATATAACTAATTTATATTTTGGAATGATAATATTTAATTTTAGTTTTGGTGAAAAATTTTTAGTTTTTAGATTATATTAATTTTTCATCGAATATTGAAAATTCTGATTTCTATAAAATTGTCATTCATTTTAATGAAATAATAAATTAAAAATGCACAATAGGTATTTAAAATTTTAATGTGTAATATTAGTATTTTATAGTAATATCTAATATAATTAATTTCTTTTGAATCAAATTGATATTTGATTTTAGTAGATATTTATTTATTGGTCTATAAAGATATTATTTTAAAACTATTTTAAAATGATTAATATTTTTCCATTTTAATTAATTATGATTATTCAATATGGATAATTTTTTAAAGAAAAATCATAGATTTAAAATAAATTTTTAAATATAAAAATTCATAAAATAATTAATATTCATCAAACAATTAATATAAAACCATATTTACCTTGAATGATACAATTTTTGGAAACATATATCTTCCTCATCAATATGGTTTCAATTTTAAATTAAATTTTAAAAAATATTTTAATTGAATTTTATATTGTGTAATCAATAATTTTAATCATAATAATATATATTAACTAATAAGGTTGAAATAAATTTTTACCATAACGAATAGTCAAAACAGAAAATAATTTTTTTTAATGTTAAGGTAAACATTTATTTTGTAGTGGGATAAACTAAAAAGATATGTTTCAAAATGACCTATGAACTTTACTAAAACATATATTATGACAAAATTTAGACCTTATAATTTATAATTATATATAATTATCCATTTTAACACATTTATAAATTTAAAAAAAGGGTAAAAGAATTTTCTTTTCAAAAATTACAAGTGTGCTAGTCACCTCACTTATTAAAGGCCACCCACTCTACTCTATTCTTCACACCATGGAACAAGTTTTTTTTTGGAAAAGACCTGCCCAAATCAAATCCAAAATTATGTCCCCTCATCGTAGGTTTTTTTTAAATATCGTTTTTATGAATACATTAGGTATAAAACTAAATACGTTTTTAGGTAATATGTAATATTCTTAACTTTATTTTTTTGTTTTATTTATTCCTAAACCTCCATAAATTCCAACTAAATAATAATTATATAATGAAATAATTATATTATATATAAATGGATGTTTTTTGATAATTTAATAACTTATATATTTTTCTCATGTCATAAATGGGACTTGAAATCCTCATTCGTATGTACATTGGATTACCAGCTCATGAACTGATGTCATTCATTTTCCATTATATCTCCTAATAAATTATTTTAGTTATGGATTTAAAGTATATATATGATAATTATAACATAATTATACCTTTGGAGTCATTATATCATATATAACCTTTTTAATTTCCATTCTGTAGTGGATATGATAACGTCAATTGTGTTTTTAGAGGACTACCACCTCATTATGCTTTGTGATTCAATTTTCAATAATACATTAAATGGGAGGAAATATTACAATTTGTTTAATATATGCGATATAAATTAAATTATTATTATATTCATTACATATTTATCATTATGAAAAAATAATATATGATTTTTCATTCTTACACAGAAATATTATATCGTTATTCGTGTACTTATGTACTTCCACCTTCTTGAATAGATGTGAAACTATATTCATCACCATACCACATGGAGGATATATAAGTTTATTTAAAGAAATAATATTTTATATATTATATTATTATAATCACTGATATATAAAATATTATTTACTCATTTTACATAATGATCATTGAAAAATTGAATTGTTACTCTTGCACAGATACGACCCACTGTCTCTATGATCATTACATACATCATTTCTCAAAAAACACATCCTGATCGGTATAAAATTATATATTAGGTATAAAGATGTTATTTATTTATTGATTATTAATAATGATATATTTAAATAATTACCTCTTGGATATTAGTCAAAACACCAAATCCCTTCTGAAATAATATACTGAACACCCTCATAACAGTTGATGTGGACTTAATTAATTAAGGGTTTTATAATGTAATTATAAAGAAATAAAATAAATGACTTATTTATAGAATATTAAACTTTTAAAATCTTCTTAATAAATAAAAATACTATATTTATTTTTTTTATAAATAAGTTAATGTACATACAGTTAAAAGTACTTAATCAAGGTAAGTTATTTCCATCTCACTTTTCTACTTCTATATTACACATGACATATTAACCATCAATTAATTTTACGGGGATAATATTCTTATCATTAATTTATATTATGATAATTATGTTTGAAATTATTTAGATCTATAAATTCATTTTATGATCTGTCTTTCATGGGGTTTACGATTATGAGGTTACGAAAGCAGTACATGATTTTTGTATCATTTTTCTTCCTTTGAAAAATATGTTATGTTATTTATCTATAACATTTACTGATAATAATATATATCAGTATTGACATTTTATTTCATTAATATCCTTAAATTAATGATATAATATATTTTATTTGTTTTATTCTTTCATGGGTATTACGATTCCATGTTACCAAAGTGGTTAAAGAATTATGTTACAATATCATCGTTTATTAGGATTGTTTTTTATTATTCTCCCAACGATTATATCATAGGATATATCTCTCAATAAAATAATAATATTTATTGTAATTTTGTTACTTCATGAGAATACAGGTTTCCCTTTATTTCCACCCTTATATGTACTTAGGATTTCAAAATAATGTTATAATGAAAAATATTCTCTATATCTCTCTTCATTCGAAATACTTTTTTCTTGAAATAACATATAGAAAAAAATATTATCAATTTTTTAAAAATTCATAAAAAAAATTTATTCAAAAATTTATTTATATTCTAATTTGCTTCAAATTTTTCACAAGGAAATCTTCCTGTCAATTTCCAAAAAAATGCATGTTTTTCCTTTTCCAGAATTTTGAATTGAATATTTGTTCAAACGTGTATGGTATGAACATATTTTCCCACAATCATGACCATTATTTAAATTAAATAATCTTTTATAAATTTTCTATTTTATTTTCAATGAAAAATATTTTGAAAATTTTTTATATTTTAAAATGTTTTTTAAAAGTGGAAGGGATATTTTCCTAATGAAATGTTTGGAGTGATTTTTTAAAAAATATTTATCGGTTTCAAGATTATTGTCAATGAAATGGATTTTAAAAATATTTTTGGAATTTTTTCATTTCAAAAAAGTGAATTTAAAAATTTATATTTTCTTTTCATAAAATTTTCGATAATGACCTTTTAATGATATTTTTATTCATAAATTTCAAAATCATTTGTTGTTACTTATTCTCTCATGTGGATATTTTTTAATAATAACATACTCATTATTTCTCTATGTGAATTAATATTTTTTTAATGAGATTGTTATAGATATAGTTTATTTTCAATGGGTAAAGCATGTTTCAAATATATTTTTAAGGAATCAGTTTATATTCCAAGGTTTAATCATGTTTTAATGAGATTGTTATGGAAACTATTTCTTTTCCATGGATTCATCATATTATGAATTGACTTAAGGTTTTTTATGATTATATGATGAAATATTAACATTATTCATGTTGGGGTTCTTGGGTATTATTTATGTTGGGTGATACAAGATTTCACAAGGTGGTCCCAATATATCTTATATGATGTTTGTGCTCATATAGTGATCCAATGCATTGGTAAATAATTATTTTCTACATATTATTATTGAAATATTGCAATATGGTTTTTAAAACTATATGGTTTTTGAATGAGTTTTATGAGGATAATGTTCCATGATTCTATTATGTTTTCCTATTCTTTCAATAGTCATATAATGTTTTTTAATCAATATTCATATCATATTGATGGTGATTATTGATTTTGTGGAATCATTCCTTTGTTAAATCCTAATTTAATGTTTTATTATCTGATGATCTAGGTATGAATTGGTATGGGTTTTTATGAATCGACTATATGATCTGATTATGTCATAATACTATTAAAAACTTCTTATCCGCATTTTGAAAATAAACATTTTAATTCTTATTTTCACCCATACTTTGAATTTGAGATCACCCTTCATATTTAACATTTCTTTAGATTATCAAAAATGATGTAGGAAATATAATTTATAGAATTGTTAGAAATGGATTATAATGAATACTTAATGTGATATAAGAAATGCTATTTTAAGTTGGATAATTTGTTATTTAAGGAAATATGTATTTTTTATGTTTGTGTTTCTTATAATTCTATAAAACTATAATCTAAATTGGTCTGCAAGAATATAAGTGACCATATTTATATTCTTTATGGAGTAAGGATGGTGGGAATTTAGTTGAATTCATTAGTATTAAATATATAAATTTAAAATTGATGTTTTTAGAATAAGATCTAGTATAGTGGGTTTTGGGATATTATAGTTGGAATCAGTGGAATACATTAGATAACATAAGAGATTTCATGATTTTCATGGGAGGTAATATTAAGATTTATAGATAACTTCATTGATGTATAATATTAATTATAATCATAAGATCAATGTATTATACAACCCTTTTAGTTTTATAATGATGATACCTTATTGTGATTAATGAAATTTTAGGGGATGTTTTATTAAGAAGAATTATTTGTAATGACCTGGTTAAACAGGATTGATGGATTTACATATTCAAGATATTTGTTTTATTTTATTGATATCCTATATTCTTAACATCATATTGGAAATTGTTTTAAGTATGGGACAAAATGAATTATTCTTTAGATAAAAAAATTATTTAAATTGGATTTGGTGACTAAGTGGTTACTTTTATTTCCGAATGAAATCACCATATTTTTGTGCATGTAAGATTAAAGGTAGGGAATTAGCATTGAGATTAAATTACTCTATAATGTTGAATTTATTTAGGTTAACGTTGATGTAGGTTTGTTTATTTATTAAAATGTTTAGTTTTAACCTTGGGTATTACTATGGAATTTTGTATATTAATTTATTACTTCACCATATAAAGGTTTATTCATTTTAAGAGTTATCTTACCATGTGTCAACCATTTTGGTTTTGGTTAATGTCGAAAAAAATTGGAATACCTAGATTATCCCATGTATTTTTAGGTGGTTATTAAAATATTATTTTTGTGCTTCATGCATGAAAAAAATATCATCTTGAATACTAATCATTTAGAAAAAATTCTGAGATCGTTCTGGAAATTTCCTAAAAGATGAAATTTTACTTTTAGAGTAATTATATTTTCCTAAGCTATTAGTATAGAAAAAAATTAACTTCTCAACTATAACATATTAACTTTAAAATTCATATTACCAACAGTATTGTTGATATTAATCAACTTTCTTCAAAAATATTTGGTTTTAAATTTTGTGTTTGTTAACAATATCTTGATTTTTCACATTCGTATGATAAATGATCGATGTCACATCATATAATTATTTTAGAATTATCATTTTCTTCCATTTCAAAATATTTACCTCCCACATATGTTCTCATATTTCAATACCTAGTATGTTTTATTTCAGATGACCATTGTATTTCTTTTTTTCCCTCTTATTAAGAAGGTTATTTATTTCCACTTTTGATGATGTCTGTTTCCAAAAAAGGTATCTTCTAATGTACAAACATTGATTACTGAGATAATGATAAAATTTCTAAGATACAATTTATTAAATGGTGAAGGATTTTACAACTAGATATTTTAGAAAAAAAATTCTCACAGCATATTCAATATACAACACTGAACTTTTACGACACATGATATATATAACCATTATAACAGAACTATAAAATGCGCAGGTATGAATATAATTAACTAAATTTTAATATATATATATATATATCTGTGTGTGTGTGTTTGTGTGTGTATTTACTTTCTAATATAAATTATTTATAGATATTAATTAAATAACCTGTTAATTTTTTAGTAATGTTATTTTATTCATAAAAAATTGTTTTTTTTACAGATGATCTTTATTTATTTTTATGAAAATAATTATAATTAATCATCTAAACATTTAGAAAGTATATTCCAATAAATAAACATCATTTTTTAATTCGTAAAATATATATTTACTCTTAGCGATATATTTGGAATTGTCAAACAAATATGTTCATTTTTTGTGAATAGAGAATAATACAATTATTTGAAAAAATGACATTTATTTTCAATAAATTTAGAAAATTAAGTCTCATTACGTTATGAAAACAATTTATAGTAATAAAATTTTTATTTATTTTTATTTAATAAACATAATTTCTTTTCAATCAATATTATATTTTATATTATTATAAGTTTCATTTTGTTTTAAAAATATTATTTTTTGGAAAACTATTTTAAAATGCACAATGTCTATAGATTTTAATTATTTATAATAAAACGTATTATTAAATGTTTAAAATTAAATTTATTTAATATATATAAATTAATATTAATTTAAATTAATAAAATAATTATTATCGATCATATAGTTAACCTAGAAATATTTTTTCCTCGATAAATACAATTCTAGAAAAACCACATTTTCCACACATATGCGAGTTTAATTTTAAATTAATTTTTTCAAATTATCTGAATTAAATATTTTAAAATAAATTAAATATTTTTCATAGTTATAAATTATTTTATATAATAACATAAAATGATTTTTTTTTGAAAATGAATTTTAAAAATACGAAATATTAATAAATACATTTAGGATAAAAATAGATTTTCAAGGGTTAAACTACAATGATATGGGTCAAAATGACTTAAATTATTTTCCAAAATACCTTTTTTTGATATATGTTGACAATATAATTTCTATTTATTCATATTACTCTATTATTTACCCTTTTTAATGTGAAAAACATTCATACACCATTTTCTTTTCAAAATATACAAGTGTTCAACTCACAAATTTGTTTAAATTCCACCCCATATCCTCTTTTCATAACACCATAAATCCTTTTTTTGTTCCAAAAAAAACATAAAAAAGTTAACTTCCATAAATAACCCCTAACATTATAATATGATTTTGGGTATGAAATTTATTTTATGAACACATTATGTATAATCTTAATGTGGTGGTCTGAAAAATGGTAAAATTACTTACTATGACATTTTGTTTTATTTATTCTTCCTCCTCCTTCAATTATTATTAAACCATTATTTTATAATAAAACTAGATTCATATATATACAAATATTTTTTTATGTTAATTAAATAACTTTTATTACTCTCCTCCCCCATCAAATGGGATTCAAAATATTCATTTTCGTGTATTGATGACTACCACATTGCAAACCAATGTTTCTCATTTTACATCATCACCACATATGGTTTTTTTAATGATTCAAATAAATTATATATATTAAAATTATAAAATTATTATAATTCTATAGTAATTATATCATATATAACTTCATTAATTATCATTTCATAATATATATTATAACATCACCCATATGTAATATGGAGCACCACCTCATGATGTGATGTGACTTGTTTTTCACTAATATTTTAAATAAATGTTACAAGGCTAAATTTATTAAATTTAAGTTATATAAATGAAATAATTATGATATTTATAAAATATTTATCATTTTAAAAATAAAATATAATTTTTTATCTTTCACTAAAAAATGATAACATCATTCTTTTATGTTTGGACTACCACCATCATGATGTGATGTGAATATCACTTAATCACTACACCATATGGATGATATATATAAAAATATTTAAACTAAAAATATTTTATATATGATATTATGTAATTTATATATTTATTAAATATTACTAACCTAATTTTTATAATGATTCTTGAATAATAGAATGGTTACCCATATGTTTATATGACCTACCATTCCCATGATCATAACATACTTCATTTCTCAAAGAACATATTCACGATTGGTGTTAAAAGTATAATTCATGTATAAATATGATAATTATTGAACTATTATTATTATATATATTTGGACCCAATTACCTCTTTGACACTTTCCAACACAAAAAATTTGTTTTGAAATGATGAACCAAACACCATCAAAAAACCTGATGTTGATACACGTGATTATGTATGTAAATATGTCCATATTATGAAATAATATAAATTAATTAAATAAATTATTTCAAACATGGATTATCTTATTAATTAAACAACTAATTTATTTATTATTATTATATAGGTGTTAATGGATGTACATATAATTTCTGGACTCGAGGTAAGGGATTTCTCTCTCGTTTTTTATGTTTGTGAGAGACTTGCCATATTCACCACCTATTATTTTTTTGTGGTGTATATAAAACCCATAAAATTAATTTATTATGATTAAAAATAAAATTATTATAATTTAAATATCCATTTTAGGATATCTCTATCATGGGGTTTATAGTTCATAAGTAAACAAAGTGATCGGGGATTTTTTTCGCAATTATCTTTCTTTGAGAAAAATGATATATTGTAAAACAATATTATATTATGAGGTGTATATACACACAATTTGAAATTTAATATCATGAATAATATTAAAATAATGATATTATATGTTTCATGTAATGTTATTCATTCATAGTTTTTACGATTCAATGTTACCAATGTTGTACGAGTTTTATAATACAATCACATTGACTATTGGAATTGTTTTTGATAATGCATAAAATGATGAAATATTATGATATAAATCAACAATAAATGCAGGAAATTTATTATTGTCCTATTAAGTCATGATAATACATGTTTCCCTTCATTTCTAACCCCTTATACAATCAATAATTCAAAATTATATTTTAATAACGAATTTCCTTTATCTATATCTACTGTTGACAACCCATTTTCTGGCAAAACTAGGTTTTTTTAAAAAGATAAAAATATTTTATCATTATTCAAATGATATATAAATTAAAATTTTATACGTGATTTAATTTTTTACCAAATCTTTTTAAGGGAATTTACATGTCGTTTTCCAGATATTTCCTGTTTTGTTTTCACAAAAATTTGATTAGAATATTTGTTTAATTGTGTAAAAATTGAATATAATTTCCCATTATCATGAATAATATTTTTATTGAATCATCCATTATAATATTTCAATGTTACTTCCACATAATAGTATTTTAATAATTTATTCAATTTTTAAATGTTATTAAATTTTCAAAATTTAATTAAATGTGGAACATATATTATCCTCAACAACTATTATGAATGTTTTTTAAATCTTTAGTTATTTTCATTAATAGTTATTTCAAAATTAAGTGATTTTTAATATATTTTATGATTTTTTTAATAAAAAATTATTTTCAAAATTAAAAAGTTATTTTCCTCAAAATTAATTTAATGTCATTGTAATGGTATTTATATTCATCAACATAATCAATCCCTATTGTTTCATAGACTCAAATGGGGATCTTTATTTATGATAAAATCCTCATTCTTTTGCAAGATGTATTAAAATTTACCAAATGAAAATCTTATAAATACAATTTATATTCCATGGGATAATAATCTTTCAATGCGTTTTTAAGGAACACATTTCCTATCCACGGGATTTTAGTGGAACTCATTTCTTTTCTACAGGTTAATATTTTTCAAAGTGATTTTTATGGAACTGGATTATTTTCTCTAGCTTATTCAGGTTTTGAAAACAATATATTTTTTTTATTAATTTATAATGGATTGTTTACCTTATTAATTTTTAGGTTCATGGACAATAAATATAGTTGGTATGCCCATATAGCATTGGGTGAGCATGATATAGCTTATATGATAGGTGCACCTATATAAAGCTCTAATGAATTGGGTAATTATTATATTCTCTAAAGATTTATATTATAATTCATCGATAGGATTTTTACAATTGTAAGGGTTCTTCAAGGGTTTTATTATGATAATGTTCCTTGATACCAACAAGTTTTACATATGATTATTATGGGTTTATAATGATTCAATTGATAATGATTGACATCATATGGCCCCTGATTATGGATTCTGATGACTCTTTGCATTATAAAATAATTATTCAATGTTTTCCTGTTTGATGATCTGAGTATTGATGGATATAGTTTTATTAAGGATTTTCTCATGAACTAGTATTATGTCATCAAACCATTATGTAATTCTAATTCTCATTTATGAAATTCAATTGTTAATTCTAATTTTTACCCTTTCTTATCATTTGAGATGAACCTTGTAAAGTTTCCTTTTACTCATATTGTCTATAATGTTGTTGATTGAATTTTATCTACAACGGTTTCATATAGATAATGAAGCTGGCATAATGTGAAATAATAAAACCTTTGTTAATTATTATAAACACTCATTTAACGCAATTCATATAATTTATATTTGACATTTTCCAAATTCTCTTAAACTCTAAACCTATTAGGTAATTGAGTATATAAGGGATAAATTTTTATATTTTTATGATCTATGGTTTAAAAGGAATAAAGTGGTCCACCATAAATTAAATCCCTGTTAGAAATTTAAATTTTATGTTTTTAGGACTTGATATAAGAGTTGGGTATTATTAATGTTATAACACATCACTTCATGTCCAAATAACTCCTCTGATAAATAATAAATTAACTAATTCATGAATAATGTTCCTTATCATCAAATATCCATATTGTGTAAAGAATATGAATTTATCAATATTTCCCCAAATAAATATATTACAATGAATATAGAAAAACATATATATAAATGATATATGAATTAGGTAATAAACATGACCATGATAAATAAAATCCATATTTATGGAAAATTTTATGTCTAAAGATCAAGGGAAAGTTAATATTTCAAGGGAATGATATCAACATAGAAAATGAATCAGGATAGTGAATTTGAATAGTCTCCTTGGTTAAAATGATCATAAAACATCAATATAAATATAAAGGATGGTACCTATACAACACAAATACAGTGGAGTATTTTTTATATAATTTTTTGTTGTCATTGATGAATAGCCACACCATAAATAGATCCTTAAAAAAATCCTGAAGAAATTATAATTTTCACATTGAATGTATAATATTTATACTAAAATTGTACATAATATTTTGCAATGAAAATATTATTTTAAAATTAAAAAATAATGAATTAAATATCTATTTTTCTTGAAGATAATAAATTTTATTCATTTTATACATTTTAATGCAAAGATTCATTTCACATTTTTTGTAAAATATAATATGAAAGTATTTAGAAAACTAATGGAAGATTCCTTAAAAAAATTAAATTATTATTTAACTATAAAAATAACTTTAATAAATCACTTCCAAATGTCTTAAAAATATTTTTTAAATCATTTTTTGAAAAAAAAATTGGTTGAAAATTTATTTTTTTCCCGAAGATAAATTTGATGTTTGGTTTATAAAATCATATATCAGTCATTTTATGTACCAAATGGGAGAGAAATAATAATATTACATGAAAAATTAATGGACAAAAAGAGGATAAAAAATGCATTTGGTTCATTAGAAACATAAAAAATTATTTCCATTAATGGATATTCAAGGATTAACCAGCCTTGTTAAAATGAGATTGTGAAATAAACCCTTACAATGATCATAAAGTTAAAGTAATAATTAATCAAATAATAAATTATGTTCATAAAATGTAAATCCACATTAAAAATTTGAAATAAGAAGTAATATTATCAAATGTAATTACACACATAATCTTAGAATATCAAATACAATGATGAATTGGTATAACCCAATGAATGGACATTGAGTAATGAAATATATTATCACATGGAAATTATAAATTCAAAACCTCATGGAGGAAATAATTAAAATATAAGACTAATTTACATTGAATTGTAAATGAATAATTATATTAAATTAAAAATTTGTGTTATATACACCTTAAAGAATAATATAACTTTATAAAATATCTTTCAAATAAAATTGAAGGAACATAAAAAAATTTATCACAAAATATAATTAATTTATAATAACATATATAAAAATATATAACAAACATTTTCCAAAAATATAATGGAAGTAACCTTGAAATTAATGATAACGAAAAATTCAAGAGAGAGATAAAAAAAGTGTGATAGCAAACATAATTACAATAGACAAAATGTGTAGGAGGGACCCCGTATTAAAATGTAATGTATGAACTATGTACTAATAAGAGCGGAAATTGGACGGTGAAGAATTGAAAATTTAATATGAAATAATAATTATCATATTCATGTCTCTATAGATATGATATAGATAGGAGGATTGTTATTTTTGAAAAATTACATGAAATGAATTGAGTTTTATAGGAGAACCCATTACAATTTAGGTATGATAATAATTTTTGATATATTAGAGATGTAAGGATGAAAATAATTCCTCCAGAAATGGATGATTATTAATTCATAAATTCAAAATTCTGGAGATATGATATAAAAGAGAAGATAATCAAAGAGAATCAATATGTTGAATGAATTGAGATTTAGAACAAAACTCATTTCAAAAAATGTAAGATAATGAACATTAATATATAATAGATTTTAGAAAAAACATAATAACTCATAAAAAATAGAAACATGTAATGTATAATTTTAATACTTTACTAATAAGATAAATGAGAGAAGATTGACCATAATGAAATAATACATGAAAAAAATTAAGAATAAAAAACCTCCCATATAAACATTGTAACATAATACATTTTAATATATAATAAAGGTAAGGAGATAGATTGCAACATCCAACATTAGTGAGATCAAACCACCAAGTTATGACACCACATGTCCTCATGTTTTCTCCCTAATTACTAGAGACTATTGACTAGAATTGAGGGTCTATGAATATTACATATGAATTGAATTTCATTATAATAGTCCATAATATTAAGTAATATGATAAATAATATCACATAAATAATAAGAAATGGAAGGCATAAATATTGACTCAGAAATATTTAAATAGAATCACAACATAAACATAGTGTAATATGTTAAAATAGAACATAACGGTATGTCAAACATATATAAATTAAATGAAAAAATTTCAAAAATGCATTAAAGGGGAGTAAAGACAACCCACTCGAAAAGACTTGAAAACCATATGAACTATGATCAAATGTGACTAAAAAAACTAAAACTATGTTATAAATTCCCATTTCTTTTAATTGGAAATATATTTATGAAATTTTTTATGCACAATAATGGTTTATGTAATGTATGTGAGATTAAAATCCTCAATATTGACATACACAATCCGTGACTTCTAATTGATCATATATGAAATCATATATAAATATTGAAAAACAAAATGATTCAACAAAAATAATTTTAGTTTTGTAATATATGTTTAGGAATAACTTTTTCACATAAATAATTCATACATGGTTCTTCATATACAAATAGCCAATGATTAGATGAAAGGCTTATAGCAGATGAAATATCAGCATCACCTGAGGCCTATCATGCACATGACCTAATAACTTCTTATAGGTCATGGACCATAAAATCATATGTATCCAACCCTTCAAGGTAAAATATTTCATAATATGTCATATCATATAAACATCCACTCGGTTACAACTAAATCATATTATGATATAGAAAATATCTTTCCAGTCAGGGACTACTATTCCATACAATGGAATATCCTATATCAATCCCCTTGGAACTAATTATTCCATATCATGGAATATCATATATTAACACCCTAAAGGCTAAATATTCAATTGTAAGGAATTTCATATATCATCCCACTGTATCCCACTTCCATGTGACAAAAATCATGGCTCTAATATATCATTATATAAGTAGTATTAAATATCCCACAAATCCTGAAAAACACAACATTACCTAAAACAATATGACCCTTTAATGCTCTTAACAACACACTAACAAAAAAAATATATCAAATAAAATCATTTAAATTTTAAAATTCACATTTTACTTCAAATATTATATTCTCATCTTGTAAAAACACATTATGAACGTCAAATAAGGTATTAATAGAAAACATGCCTTACCATGGTTCATTATGAAAACATTTTTATGGTTAATCATATTAATTATCCTTTCAAATGATCATTTGGAAATTCACTTATCATTTATTCATCATGATGTTAAAATTTTAAAAAATAATTTTATGATTAAATATCACATATTTTTGTCGATATCTCATTAGAGAAACATTTACATTTTAATTAATAATTATTTTATTTTTAAACACATATTTTACCTTTTTGAAAATAACTAAAAGTATACTAAGGTAACCATTTAAATAACTCATACATGAGGTAAAATGTTTTTGTCACGACCTATCCTCGGGGCCTGTGCTGTGACTACCCCAAGCCCGCCTTCCATAGGCTAGGGGCTGGAGACTAGCACCAAGGCGTAAATCCCGGTAAAAACGGAAAGAATTTCCTTTGTGAAGTAAACAAGCATCTCAGAGTAAACAAGAGGAAAAGTAAACACTAAGTAAAAATATGATACAACATTAAGTGCGGAAAAGTAAATGGGCCAGTAAACAAACCCAAACTGAAAGTGAAGTACAACTCGAAAGGGAAAACAACAACTAAAAAGTAAAAGCTACTACGCCGAGCTGTCCACTGGAAATCCCACCTGAAGGGTGGGTACAGATTGCTCCACTACTCCTCGGGTCCCGCCGTCCGCTCCGAGTACGTCCCGCCCAGTGGTCCACCTCCAGGTACCGTCCTGCTCTACAAGCCTCAACCATGATCAACGATGTCCGTCGTCTGCAACCAACACAACGTAGTGAGGGCATAGCCCGTGCAGGGGTGAGTATAAGCTACTCAGTAGGGACCCCGAGACCCCCGAAGGTCTCCCAAAATCCACAAAGTATAAACCACAAAGGAAAGATACAATCACGAAGTAACAACCGACATTGCTTAGGTATATGCCCAAACATATACCTAAGTCATCAATTCCAATACGCTCCAACCTCCGAGCCCAAGTACAACTCAGTCCACATAGGAAAGTAAACGTATTCCACACATGAATGCAAAATGTAATCCACACAGGATAGCACAACACAATCCACATAGGAAAGCAAGCATGATTCAGCTCACACAGGTATACTTCTTCGAAAGACGATAAAGATGATCACTGATCCATCTATGTCATCGGACCCACAAAGGATCGATAGGTACTAACCCCCACAAATACCCACACAGGATCGGTAGAAAACTAAGCCCCGCAAAGACCCACACAGGATCGGCCCCACACAGGATCTGTAGGCGCTGGCTCACACAGAACCGCTGAGCGCTGACCCACATAGGATCGGATCCACACAGGATCGGTAGCACTGATCCACAAAGGATCGCTGACTACTGTAGTCATCACCATCGAATCCACTGAGGATCTCTGCACAGTCGTTGTCGAAGTCACAGTAGCAGTCGCAGCTAGCTCTAGGGTTCCTGCACAAAGCAAGCTCGTTCGGGAAGGTCCGCTCCACGATCCGAGAGGCTGATACATCAACTGTCACATAGTCCAGAGTTGATGTATCCAAAAGTTTTCTATCTTCAACAGGAACTCAACGCAATAGACGGCGCGTCAATCGGATGCTCGGTCTGAGAGTTATTGGCTTTTTCGTTTCAGGGGCCCGGTTGGTTTTTAAGGAAAAACAAACCCTACCATTCTCCACCTGCGTCCAAACATCAGGTGGAGTATGCCAAAAGATCCTTCTCATTAATAGGACCTCAACAAAGTTGACGGTACGTCAATCGGACGTCCGTAGCTCAAGATATGAGCGTTTCCGCTCTGAGGGCCCGGTTGGTTTCGTGAACGAACCAACCCGGCCGAACTGAATGTATTCCA
Source organism: Viscum album (assembly GCA_963277665.1). NCBI lineage: Eukaryota > Viridiplantae > Streptophyta > Magnoliopsida > Santalales > Viscaceae > Viscum > Viscum album. The sequence goes on from OY728152.1 coordinate 1,796,854,901, forward strand.
AAACCTTGAGTGCGATATACCGAAACTACCGTCTCGATCCAAGGATCGCATCGCCGCTGACGGAGTGTCATTTGGAGGTCTGTAGCCCGAGTTATGGGCAATTGAACTTAAACAGTCAGATAACGGGGGTGTCGGGCCCGGACCGACCCGGCTCGAGACCCCCCGGTTGGCCCGAACCGGGTCGGCCCGGCACGGCCCGGCCTGGTAGACCGGCCGGGCGCCGGTCCAGCTGGGGACAGCGCGCCCAGCGCGCTGTCTGGCTCGGCCTTTGGCCGAGCCGTTCGGCGAAGGGGGGGGGGGGGAGGGCACCTGCCCCCCTGTGTAACCCCCCCCCCCCAAAAAAAATTAATGATGGGACATTTGAACGGCCAGGGGAATTAAATTCACCCGGCCCCTTCCCTTCCGGCCAGCCCGACCTGGCCGGCCGGCTCCTTCTCAATGGGACCGGCGGTGGCTGGTCCCCTTCCGGCTCCGACGCCGGTGGCCCGGTCCGGCCTCCGGTCTCCTTGCTCCGCCGCGGCCCGGAACTGGCCGTGGCCCTTGTCGTCCGGCGCGGTGCGACGGCACCGCGCCCTCCATCGCGGCCCTGCTCCGGCCGCGGCACCTTCGATTTCCTTCGACGCGGCGCGACGGTGTCGCGTTCTTGAATTTCTTTCCACGGGGCAGCGCGACGGCACCGCACATATCTTCCGCATGAAACCGCGTGGTGCGACGACACCACGATTTCTCGTACCAACCACAAGAAACCAACACGAAAAAGAGGACGAGGGTCGATCATGTTTGTGCGGTCCGACCCCCTCGTGTTATTCGATAACAAATGGTCTTAATCCATGATCTTCATCAATTTGGTTTTCACGAAAAATTAAATAAATAAAACCCCTACCTCTGTTCCGAAACGGTGCACGTCAATCGAGCCGTGGAAGACAAGCGTCGCGGAATTCGGGCGTCTTGGAAAACGAACGTCGACGTCGCGAAGCGAGGATTCGAAGACGTTGACAGAGATTTCGTCGCGGGAAAACTGTCGCGGAAGAGACGACGCAGAAGAAGAACGTCGCGTCGCGGATACGGCGTCGCGGAAGACGAACGTAGATTCCGTTGTCATCGAGGTGCGTCCGAAGAGAAAACGTCGTTTGGAAGAAGACGTCGCATTCTTCGGTGGAGTTGTTCTTCATTGAAGAACGGTGTTCTTCACGTTCTTCGTCGAGGTTGAAGAAGAGGATGACCGCTTCCCCAATCCTCTCAAGGTTGCAAAACTCTAACAGAAATAAAATAAGATTAAGTCTTATTTTATTAACACAACCTAACCATTTGAATTTCATGAGTTTGAAATTATTTAACTCACTTAATTAATTATAACAAGTTGTCAAAAATTAAAGAAAGTGAGTTAATGGGAAGTTAGGAAAGTGAGGGGTTAAGTGGGGTTTGGGAGTTTAAGGAATTTGAAAAGGTGGGGGGTGCGTGTGGACCCCACCCTTTCAATTATCGACACATGGGATGTTTGGTGGATGTGGGCCCCACCACCAACTTCCCATGGGAGATAAAAAACCACTTGAAAAAGAAATAAAATTGATTCAACAATTTTATTTACATTTTAATTAAACCCCCTTAATTAACTTCTTCTCCCACACAAATGAAACTATGGTAAAGGTTCCCTTAAGTGATTACCGGCGTTGCGAGTTCATCGGTGCCCTCGGAATTCGATTCCGGGTACCGGTTCAAAAGTTATAAATTCCCGCTCGTTCGTTCACTCAACGTACCCGAGCCAAACTTCGGAAATTGATTTTGGGTACACCGGGCCTCAGAATCAGGTGCCATCAGAAACCGCGTTCTTGTAAAATTTCAAAGAAAAATAAGAAAAAATTTCCCTTGAATTTTACGGGTCTTTACATTACTCCCACCTCAGGGATTTACGTCCCCATAAAGATACATCAAAACTAGGGAAACAAATGAGGGTACTGAGCACACATCTGTGCCTCCCGCTCCCAAGTGCTCTCCTGGAGGTTCCCATGCTGCCATCTGATGCGCACTAGAGGAATCGACCGTCCACGTAGGACCTGCTCCTGTCGATCCTTGATCTCCACCGGGACCTCCGTAAAAGTATCCCCATAGTCAACGTCAAGCTCCCCATGGTCAATGATGTGTGTCGGGTCGTTCACGTATCTCCTCAGCTGAGATACGTGGAAGATGTCGTGCACCCGGTGCAACTGAGGTGGTAGAGCCAGGCGATAAGCCACCTCGCCAATCCTACTGAGGACCTGGAAGGGTCCGATGAAGCGCGGAGATAACTTGCCGCCTCGGACAAATCTCCGTAATCCACGTCGAGGGGAGACATGAAAAAATACGTGGTCACCATCCTCAAACTCTAGTGGCCTCTGCCTCCTATCAGCGTATGACTTTTGTCGGCTCTAAGTTGTCCTCATCCACTCCTGGATGATCTGGACCTTCTCTGTCGTAGCCTAGACCATCTCTGGTCCCACAAGTGATGACTCCCCAGGGTCTGTCCAGCACAAAGGAGATCTACAAGGTCGGTTGTACAACGCCTCGTATGGTGCCATCCCGATGGTGGAGTGGTAGCTGTTGTTGTACGCAAACTCCACCAAGGGTTGGTGGTCCTCCCAGCTACGACCAAAGTCGAGGACACATGCGCGGATCATGTCCTTGAGAGTCTGAATGGTCCTCTCCATCTGACCATCCGTCTGAAGGTGAAAGGCTGTGCTCAGACGTAGATGTGTCCCGAACGACTCCTGCAATCCCTTCCAAATCCGGGAAGTAAAGCGAGCATCTCGATCGGAGACGATAGATGATGGCACACCGTGAAGACGAACAATCTTCTGAACGTAAAGGCGTCCCAAGCTCTCCACTGACCCCTACTCTCTGATGGGTAAGAAGTGAGACGACTTGGTGAGTCGGTCGACAATCACCCAGATAGAATTGTGACCTCTGGAAGTGCGTGGAAGTCTAGTCACGAAGTCCATAGATATGCCATCCCACTTCCACTCCGGAACCTCCAAGGGTTGTACTAAGCGTGCTGGTACCTGGTGCTCAGCCTTCACCTGCTGGCAGGTGAGGCATCGAGAAACGAACTCTGCCACAGCCTTCTTCATGCCTGGCCACCAGTGCTGTCGTATGAGATCCTGGTACATCTTCGCCACTCCAGGATGTACCGCCAAAGGAGAAGTGTGAATCTCTCTCAGCACCTCCTCCCGTAAAGCAACTGGTACATGGTACGTCCTTTGAAAAGAATGTTGTGCTCTGCTCCAAAGAAGAAACCATAAGGTGCTTATCCTGAGGATATCTGTTCACGCTACATCTCACAGTCTGCGTCCCCATGTTGTGCCTCTCTGACCTGCTGTAGTAGTGGAGGAGTGACTATGAGAGACTCAAGGAAGGCTGCCCCATCTCTATCCACGAAGGATATCTTCAAAGTGGCTAGCTTCTCTGTCACCTCCTCAAGTAGATGAATGCTCGTCCTCCTGCTGAGAGCATCGGCTACTACGTTCCCCTTCCCAAGAGTATATAATATCTCAAAGTCATAGTCCTAGAGGAACTCGAGCCATCACCACTGCCTCAGATTCAAATCCTTCAGAGAGAAGATGTACCTGAGACTCTGATGGTCAGAAAATACTGTAAAGCCCTCGCCCATCAGGTAGTGTCTCCATGTCTTCAGAGCGAAGACCACTGCTGCTAACTCCAGGTCATGGGTAGCATAGTTCTGCTCATGCGGCCTCAACTGTCGTGATCCATAGGTGATCACTGCCCGATCTTGCATCAGGACACAACCGAGTCCGGTCCCTGATGCATCGCAGTATACTACGTACCCTACTCCCTCCTCAGGCAACCTCAAGATAGGTGCGCTGGTCAATCTCTGTCTCAGCTCCTGGAAGCTCTGCTGAAATCTTTCTGACAACATGAAGGTTTTCCCCTTCTTCGTCAAAGTTGAGAGTGGTGTCGTAACTCTGGAGAAGTCTGGCACAAATCTTCAGTAGTATCCATCTAGTCCCAAGAAACTCCACACCTCCGTCATGCTCTTGGGTGGATCCCAAGATAACACTGCCTCGATCTTCACAGGATCCACTGTAACTCCCACCTCATAGATGATGTGTCCTAAGAATTGGACCTCACATATCTAGAACTGGCACTTCGAGAGGTTACCATAAAGGTAGTGCTCTCGGAGTGTGTCTAGTACAACCCGTAAGTGGTAGGCGTGCTCCTCCTCAGTCGTCGAGTAAATCAAAATGTTGTTGATGAAGACCACGAAAAATCAATCAAGGTATGGCTGAATGATCCTGTTCATGAGGGCCATGAACACTGCTAGAGCATTGGTTACGCCGAAGGTCATAACCAAGAACTCATAGTGGCCATACCGACATCTGAAAGTCGTCTTCTGCACGTCCTCATCTCGAACTCTCATATGATGATAGCCTGACCTGAGGTCTATCTTCGAGAACCACCGTGATCCATTGAGCTGATCGAAGAGTTCATCAATCCTCGGTAGCGGATACTTGTTCCTCACTGTCACCTGGTTCAGGTGACGATAATCTACACAAAGTCGGAAGCTCTCGTTCGCCTTCTTGGCGAACAATATCGGGGAAGCCCAGGGTGAAGCACTGGGTCGGATGAACCCCTTGCCCTGCAAGTCCTCCAACTATACCTGTAGCTCTCGAAGCTCAGAGGGGGCCATATGATATGCTGGAGTCGATATTGGGGTTGTCCCGGGGTACAGGTCAATATAAAAGTCTACCTCTCTGCGAGGAGGTAACCCTGGAACATCATCGGGAAAAACGTCCGCAAACTGATCCACCACTGCAGGAAAACCAGGACTCCGCACGTCAACTACTCCTAGGATTAGGCTATCCAACTGATGAGTGATGGGTTGTCCTCTCCTCTGAGAGAGTCCATCCTGTGATACAAAGGCTACCTTCTCGCTGGTGAAGGTGAACCTGCTCCCGTCGGTGCGTACATATCGCACCTTGCACCTAAAACAGTCAATCTGTGCATGGACTGTAGACAACCAATCCATGCCCAAGATGACGTCGTAAGGCCTCGATGCCGCTATAAGAAGATCCCAGCTAAAGCTCTCGCATCCTAGAGTAAGCTCACACTGCCAGCACCAGTGCGTAATCGTCGAGTCTGCTCCCGTAGGGGTCTCTAGCCGTAAGGATCGAGCCAACGGCTCTGTTAGAATCTCCGTTCTCCGAACAAGGGCAGTAGCTATGAAAGAGTGACTCGCTACTGTGTCTATAAGTACTGCAGCAAGGGTGGAATAGACACAAATAGTACCTTGAATCATCTTGGGCGTGCCGTGGTCATAGGCCTCCGCTGCCTGGAGTTGTGCATATCTTTGCCCGCCAGCTCCCTGTGGTCGGGGTGGACCTCCTGGTGGTGCTGGTGGTAGAGTCTCAAAGCGTCACCCACCACCTACTGCTCGGCCAGCTCCTCTGCCTCGTCCGCCTCCTCCCTGCGGACCGCCACGGTCGACCCTCTGCCTCTGCCTCGGTGGTCCCTTAACCATCTGCTGCTCCTCGTCACGGCGAGTCGGCCAGTCACGAGCCACGTGGCCTTGCCCGCTGCACGAGTAGCACTATCTGCCTCTCAAAAGACTGGCTCCGCACTGTTTGCCCCACACTGCTGAGCCAGTGTCATGAGGTCGTCTGCCTGAGGGTCTGTTCTGCCTAGACCCCTAAGTCATCCGTCGACAGCCTGCTGCATAAGACTCTGCTACGTGTCGCCCTGCGGTGGGTCTCGGTGCTGGTGTAGACTCAGCAAGAAAACTCTCGATCAAAAGGGCCCACTCCAGTACTCCTGTCTGATTCGGAATACTGAGGGAGATCAGCGATGCCCTGATCTCGTGTCTCAATCCCTGCTCAATGGTCCAAGCCCAGATGAATGGGTCTCGTACCATGTCGGTCGAGTAGCGCGAGAAATCGGTAAATCTCACCGAGTACTGAGCGACCGTCATGCTGCCCTGCCACAGCTAAAGAAGCTTCGGAATGCGCACCGCACGGAGGGTGGCTGGGACAAACTCTGAGCGGAAAAGGCTCTCAAATTCTGACCAAGGAATCGTGCACCTGGAGCATCAAGCTCCACCATCGGCCCACTGCTGTGTGCAGTAGGCTCGCGGCGAGGATCACCATGAGGTCTGTTGGTGTCCTCACTAGCCTGAAAACTCAAACGACTGCCTCCTGCCAGTCCTCGGCTGCCTGGGGGTCTGTCTCCCCACGGAACCTGGGTGGTCGCTAGCGCTGGAACTCATGTAGTGCGCTGAGGCTACGTGCATCGTCAGCGACTGGGGGTGGAAGCATCGGTGGCTCGGCGGGTAGAGCTACCGTCGGTGCCACTACTGACAAAGGGCCCTACACCGAGGCCTCGTCGCTCGGTGGGTTGTCGTCACGCTCGACTCTCTGAACCCTAGCTGGCTGCCGTTATAGGGCCATCCTGAAAAGGAAATAGGTGCGCCACGGTCAGAACAGTATACCTGGTGAGCTGATATAAAGTAATCACAAAGAAAACTTTGAAACACACATGCAATCAATGTTTTCGTGCATTAAGTCGGAAATCAGAAGTCAGGGTCCTGGTGTACGGATACGTCGGTCGTCGCACCAACACTGGACTCCCTGCACTGATAACCTCACTCAATATAGTAAACACTAATGCTTCACCTAGAAAACATCAAAGTTTGCGGTAGAACAGAACTCCTCTGATACCAATTTGTCATGACCCGTCCTCGGGGCCCGTGCCCTGACTAACCCAGGCCCGCCTTCCATTGGCAAGGGGCTGGCGACTAGCACCAAAGCGCAAATCCCGGTAAAAAGGGAAGGCATTGCCTTTGTATAGTAAACAAGCACCTCAGAGTAAACAAGTGGAAAATTAAACAGCAACTAAAAATCTGATACAATAGTAATTATGGATAAGTAAATGGGCCAGTATACAAACACAAACTGAATGTAAAGTATAACTAGAAAGGGAAAACAACAAATCAAAAGTAAAAGCTGCTACGCTGAGCTGTCCACTGGAAATCCCACCTGAAGGGTGGGTACAGGTAGCTCCACTGCTCCTCGGGTCCCACCATCCGCTCCGAGTACGTCCCATCCAGTGGTCCACCTCCAGGTACCGTCCTGCTCTGTAAGCCTCAACCACGATCAACGTTGTCCGTCGTCTACAACCAACACAACGTAGTGCGGGCATAGCCCGTGCAGGGGTGAGTATAAGCTACTCAGTAGGGACCCCGATACCCCTGAAGGTCTCCCAAAATCCACAAAGGATAAACCACAAAAAAAGATACAATCATGAAGTAAAAACCGACACTGCTGAGGTATATGCCCACACATATACCTATGTCATCAATTCCAATACGCTCCAACCTCTGAGACCAAGTACAACTCAGTCCACACAGGAAAGTAAATGTATTCCACACAGGAAAGAAAAACGTAATCCACACAGGATAGCACAACACAATCCACACAGGAAAGCAAACAAGATTCAGCTCACACAGGTATACTTCTTCGAAAGATGGTAGAGATGATCACTGATCCATCTAAGTCATTGGACCCACAAATGATCGATAGGTACTAACCCCCGAGAAGACCCACATAGGATCGGTAGGAAACTATCCCCCCCAAAGACCCACACAGGATCAGACCCACACAGGATCTGTAGGCGCTGGCTCACACAGAACCGCTGAGCGCTGATCCACACAAGATCAGACCCACACAGGATCGGTAGCACTGATCCACAAAGGATCCCAGAGTGCTGTAGTCATCATCTTCGAATCCACTGAGGATCTCTGCACGGTCCTCATCGCAGTCATAGTAGTAGTCGCAGCCAGCTCTAGGGTTCCCGCACACAGCAAGCTCGTTCGGGAGGGTCCGCTCCACGAGCCGAGAGGCTGATACGTCAACTGTCACATAGTCTAGAGTTGATGTATCCAAAAGTTCCGTATCGTCAACAGGAACTCAACGCAACAGACGGCGCGCCAATCGGACTCCCGGTCTGAGAGTTATTGGCTTTTTCGTTTCAGGGGCCCGGAAGATTTTTAAGGCAACACCAACCCGACCGTTCTCCACCTGCATCCAAATCTCGGTCGGAGTATGCCAAAAGTTCTTTCTCACTAAGAGGAACTCATTACAGTTGACGTTACGTCCATCGGACGTCCGTAGCTCAAGATATGAGTGTTTCCGCTCCGAGGGCCCGGTTGGTTTTGTGAACGAACCAACCCGGCCGAACTCAAAGTATTCTGAAACGTTGAGTGCGATATAACGAAACGACCGTCTCGATCCAAGGATCACATCTCCACTGACGGCGCATTGTTTGGAGGTCCGTAGCCCGAGTTATGTGAAATTTAACTTAAACAGTCTGATAACGGGGGTTTCGGGCCCGGACCGACCCGGACCGAGACCCCCAGGTTGGCCCGAACCGGTTCGACCCACCCTGGTCCGGGTCGTCCCGGCACGGCGCGGTCCGGCGCGGCCTGGTAGACCGGCCGGGTGCCGGTCTGGCTGCGGACAGCGCGCCCCGCGCGCTGTCTGGCTCGACCTTTGGCCGAGCCGTTCGGCGAAGGGGGGGGGGGGGGCTGCCCCCCTGTGTAACCCCCCCCCCCCAATTAATGGGGGCCGTTTGAACGACCAGAGGAATTTAATTCCCCCGGCCCCTTCCCTTCCGGCTGGCCCGGCCTGGCCGGCCAGCTCCTTCTCAACGGGATCGGCGGTGGCCGGTCCCCTTCCGGCTCCGACACCGGTGGCCCGGTCCGGCCGCCGGTCTCCTTGCTCTGCCGCGACCAGGAACCGGTCGTGGCCCTTGTCGTCCGGCGTGGTGCGATGGCACCGTTCCCTCCGCCGCGGCCCTACTCCGGCCGTGGCACCTTTGATTTCCTTCGACGCGGCGCGACGACGTCGCGTTCTTGAATTTCTTTCCACGGCGTGGCGCGACGGCGCCACAAATATCTTCTGAATGAAACTGCATGGTGCGATGGCACCACACTTTCTCGTACGAACCACAAGAAACCAACACGAAAAATGGAGGAGGGTCGTCCGTGTTTGTGCGGTCCGACCCCCTCGCGTTATTCGATAACCAAAGGTTTTAATCCACGATCATCATCAAGTTGGTGTTCACGAACAATTAAATAAATAAAACCCCTACCTCGGTTCAGAAACGGTGCACATCAATCGATCTGTGGAAGATGAGAATCTCGGAAGTCGGGCGTCGTGGAAAACGAACGTCGATGTCGCGAAGCGAGGATTCGAAGTCGTTGACGGAGATTTTGTCACGGGAAAACCGTCGCGGAAGAGACGACGCGGAAGAAGAACGTCGCGTCGTGGATACGGCATCGCGGAAGATGAACGTCGATTCCGTTGTCTTCAAGGTGCGTCCGAAGAGAAAACGTCGTTTGAAAGAAGACGTCGCATTCTTCTGTAGAGGTGTTCTTCGTTTAAGAACAGTGTTCTTCGCGTTCTTCGTCGAGTTTGAAGAAGAAGAAGACCGCTTACCCAATCCTCTCAAGGTTGCAAAACTCTAACAAAAATAAAATAAGACTAAGACTTATTTTATTAACACAACCTAACCATTTGAATTTCATGATTTTGAAATTATGTAACTCACTTAATTAATTATAACAACTTGTCAAAAATTAAAGAAAGTGAGTTAATGGGGAGTTAGGAATGTGAGGGGTTAAGAGGGGTTAGGGAGTTTAAGTAATTTTTAAAGGTGGGGGGTTTTTGTGGACCCCACCCTTTCAATTATCCACACATGGGAAGTTGGGTGGATGTGGGCCCCACCACCAACTTCCCATGGGAGATAAATAACCACTTCAAAAAGAAATAAAATTGATTCAACAATTTTATTTATTTTTTAATTAAACCCCTTTAATTAACTTCTTCTCCCACACAAATGCAACTACGGTAAAGGTTCCCTTAAGCGATTACCGGCGTTGCGAGTTCATCGGTGCCCTCGGAATTCGATTTCGGGTACCGGTTCAAAAGTTAGAAATTCCCGCTCGTTCGTTCAATGAACGTACCCGAGCCAAACTTCGGAAATTGATTCCGGGCACACCGGGACTCGGAATCAGGTGCCGTTAGAAACCGCGTTATTGTAAAATTCCAAAGAAAATTAATAAAAAATTTCCTTTGAATTTTACGGGTCATTACAGTTTAGGTACAGTGGGTAGTTTTCTAATTTTAATATCCATTGTATACCACTAAAAATAAAATTTTCATCATAATACAAGCCACTAAAAGGGTTTAATCACACATACCAACCTCCTATGTGTAGGGTTACAATTCAAGGTAATCCATACGTCCCTAACCTGATTAAATATTCATTTATATCAGAGGTAAAAAACATTATAGTAGAAATATCACTATTTATAGACAATAAGTTATCAAGAAAAAATCAGAAGAACATAATAACAATCTATAAACTCATTAAATAAATTCATTAATTAGTGTACAAATGTTATTACATTAATAACTATGATATTAGTTAACATCCATGTTTACCCACGTAATATAATTATGATGTTATCTATTTAATATTCATACACATTATTGATATTTCCCTCAACAAAACATCATTCTAAACTTATCTTTATAAAATAAATACTCTAATCCAACAGTTTAAGGTGGTGATTTCTGTCTGATAAATAGTATTTAATTCACCACTAAATAATTAATTAAATTGATAATACATGGACTGAGTAAAAAAAATTTAAACATAAAATAGTTAAAATAATATATAAACACATTCTTATCACATTGATATGAAATAGGCATCCAAACTCAACAAAAAAAGAAAGTTACTCAAGGCAAGAGCCTCTAGTATCTCCATGAACACAAAAATTATAATGTCCAGTGAAATCGAAGAGATAAAATAATAATTAGACCAATAAGGTGATCTAAATCATGTTTCCTTCTCACTAAAGGATAATATTCAAATAAAACATATAAAGAAAAGGTGAAAAAATCAATTAGATCTCAAATATAAGATCCCCTGAATATTGAATCAAATATTGATGTAGGATATTGAAGTGAGGGGATTAATTATCTAAAAATCTACCAAATTTCATAAATATGATCCTTATTTTAGAGGGATATTAATTTAAGAACCAATAAATATTAATTGAAAAATAAAATTCTAACCATGATAAAAAAGGGTAAGGAACACCTATGGTTGATAATCAAATAACCCGAACCGCATAGTGGATCAGGGGTAATATGGAGAAATTCCACTATCCAACTATTGGCATGTCTAGTGGACCTACACAACATCACTAGAAATCAGGTTCCCAGTACCACATAAATATGTACTTGAAGGACTCTAATAATCTAATCTATAAGAATCCACCTAAAACTACTCATTTATCCAGCTTCATTTGAAACACCTAAAGTAATTTATGAAACTGAAAAACTATTAAACCATAGAAATGTAAATAAATGTTTTTCCTAAATGATGATTGTCATTAAAAACTCTCAGTCATTGTGATCTTAATTACTGAGAATAATTTTGAGTACCTATAGTGAATGACCCTATTAATATACATCCCTTATAGGAACACCATAATCAAATATCGTCATGCAACATTTAGTTGCACCTGAAAGGATCCTCGTCACAGGAATATTCATATACTAAGGAACAATGATTCCCTACCACTAGTATAAGAATAGATAAATATATGTTCTCTATGTGACTTCTCCAAACTCAAGGATAATGCACCCAACATTTAACAAAACTGATGAAAAGTCTTAATAGCCTATCAAACACATTTTAAACACTCTCATTACTGTATTATATCTACTACTATATTTTCCATACCCATGATATATCCACTACATATCATATCCCCCAATTCCCTATATTCCACATATGAGATCAATATTATTCAATTTACTTACTAATAAGCACTATAATACATTGAACTGCAGTTAAATAATAGGTTTTATTTTTCATTAATCATTTATAATCTAATCATAATATTTATTTTTTACACCAAAATCAAATCACAACACAACACAAAACAATATTATAATTAAATAAAAAAATCTCACTATTAGAAATCACATAACCAAGGAAATAATTTATTTTACATACTATCCCATTAAAAAATATATATATTATCCAATATTCAAAATATTACCCCAATATTAAAAATATATTCATAGTATAATTTATAATATAATACTATTTTAATTATAAAAAAAATTTAATTATAGATTAGTGTATCACAATTATTAAAAATACAAAATAAAATTTATAAATTCAAATAACTACCTAATAGCCTATATCAAGGCTCATCTCCTACAAATAAATTTTTTCAAGAATAGTCAACATTATCATTCCATTTTAATAAACATTTATCATGGTAATTCATTATAATTTCCCTTAAAACAACATGAAAGTCACAATATAATATTGTTATTATAATATTTATGTTAATCATTAAATATTTCCTCAACCTATTTATAAACTAATAAAATATGTAAATTTTCATAAATTATTTCATCTTTCCCCATTCCCATGGTATAAATTCCATAGATAAAACATTTAAATTCCATCCATTAGAGAAGAAGATAATTATTTTTATTCAAATCATCTCGAATAAACATGTATAAAACAATGTAAATTATCATTTAGAATGATAAAAAATCATAAAATTGTTTTATTTAAAAGGAACATACACATAAATTCAATTCATAATTTTTACTAACCCCTCCCATTAATTATAATCGTGCATATGATACACCAATCCTCCCATAAAATATACTCAAACATTTAGAATACCTAATAGAGATTTTAAAAGGATGTAACCCCCAATCCTATAAAATTACACAGTATTAATATCTTCCAATAAACCTAAACTACTATTAAAACACCATTAAGTCCCATTTAATAGTAAAATTTTTCAATTGTACTTCTATTATTGGTTTAATTACAAAAATCACATACTATCGATTGGCGTTACCAAAATTTCAATAAATAATAAAAGGTTTTTCTATCCCAAAAATATCATTCATGATGTAAATTACCACTAGCAAGTCATCAAAAAACTTAATCAATAAATAAATCATTTTTAGTTAATGATAAATAAAATTTCACAAAATAAATATTTAACACTAACTTAAAATGAAATAAATTTCATTTTTATTAAGGAATATATAAATAGACCAAAAAATCATTATAAATTTCCACAAGGCCACATGAAATATGCTTAACCAACACATAAAAATCATTTTTGACATACCGTACAATAACACAATAGAAACAACGTGATCTAACATCATTTTATCTTACCAAAACTTATATTTATTTTTGTCTCATTTCCCTTATTCAACAATATGAACACTATAAACGTTATTTCCAAATAAAAATTAAAAACATAACAATAATAATTTATATAATCAATACATTCCATTTAATTAGATAGACTCAAAAAAATTAATGAAACATAACAAAAGAGTAAACTAAATTATTAAAATTATATTCCTATGTGTCCCTTATAAAAATTAAATGAGTTCAACAATAACATTTACATTGTTGAAATAAACCACTTAATTTCCAAATTATTTTTAAAAAATAAAATCATAACATTGTAATAAATATTTTTAGCCCCCCTAAATCATAATGTTTCATTTTCTATCGGATTTTAACATAAAAAATCAAATTTCATCATACTCAAATCAAAATGAAAATAGAAAATCAAACTAAATTTTTTTATCAAACATCACATAATATCAAATTAATTCTATAATTTACATTCAAAATGATTCTAACATTTTTAGTTACATCATGGGATATACTAAAATCTCTTTTATACTCATTATCTAATTTTCATTAATCATTTAAATCGTATTATAGTTCTAATCACACGAAAAGTCTCCTACCGATTTTTTCAAACCCCAAATGAATCAAAAATATAATTTTTTTTAATAAAAACAAAATATGATTAATATTAAAAAAATATGTTTCACAATATAATTTTTTTTACATAAAATAATATTTAACAATTACATAATTATTATTAACCAATTAAATATAATATTTCCTCATAAACATGCTTTCATGAACATAATAAACAGAGAATAAATCCATTTTCAACATTAAATACAAAAATAAATATCAAATTTATTGTGCTTATTATTATTTTTATTCCAATACAATGATGATTTTCCATGGAATTTGCATACTTTTTAGTTCATTGAGAATAAATTAGAGAAATATAAAACAACCAATGTAGTATACATTATATTTACATAGTCTCTTTTTACATTTCTTTTCAATTTATATACTAGGCATTTCTCATTTTCATATTCATAACATCCCATCTCCAAATTCATATTTTCACATTCCCTTAGGTTTATAGAAATTAAACATAGAAACAAGAATCCTTATATTGAACATCATGTTTCTTCAAAAAATCATTATTTAACAAGATTATATGATTCCAAGATCCAAAAAATAAAATTTATTGTTACAAAAATTAAATCATATCACACTAACAAAAATAAAATTCTTAATAAAAAATCATCTATTAATAATGATTTTAAATCTTCATTTCATAGAATCATGTCATTAACAAGATGGTTTCAGAAAAAAAATTCTAATCTAAAATTATAGCTAGATAAATGGATAGGATCTTATTTTAATGATGATTTATATCACATCGACTTTAATTCTAATCTATATATTACTATAAATGAGTTATTTTATTATCATCATACACTTTATAGGATGAACTTAAAATTATTTTACGGTCAAGATTGTTAACTGTTCAGAATTTATGGTATGAGATCCAGCTAGAAATGTTATTATTAATTGAATATCAAATACCAGCATGTTTCCACTAATAAAAATAAGTATATTATTTGGGTCATGGTTTTAAAATAGGCTTGTATTAGGCCCTATACTCTGACTGTTATCTGATGATTCCCTCATAATAAACTACCCACTGCATATGTTTTGTTGTATTTTGGAATATATATTTATTCTAGGTGTATTTTGTGACATCAAAATAGGAAGGATGTGGTGAAAATATTCCTCATATATGAAACTACATTGGACATTTAGTATGAAATCATTGATATCTTTAATCCTCATTGGCAACATTTCTATGGTAAATAATCTATTCTTCACTATCTTATGTTTTTGGGTGTTATTCACAGGTCTTCTGCCTACTACAGGTTTATTTTGAATTTATTCCTACCATATGGTATAGTATCTATAATTTTCTACATAATGGTAATTACCTTTTCTGGATTTCGGTGTGACATCATATTTCTATTACTTTATGGGATCCGATCTTAGTGACGAAGGGTTATTGCGATAATAGTTTCCAAATTTCTTTAACATTGGAGATGTTGGGCATCCCTATAATTTATAATACACCGCTACAAATATTAAAACATTTTTAATTTCTCATTCTCCATCAATGGATCAAAAGAAATATGAATTTTTCTTTAAAAATAAACCTAGGCCCCTAAATGTATAAGGAAATACTTTGTGATCATGATGAAAACTTCACTAATTTTTTATGGAACATATTTAATGGAATTTTCACTAGAAGTTTAGGTACATGGAATTATTCATGAGGTTTATTTTGATAATATGAAAGGCTAGAATAAATGTAGGTAAGAATGTGACTCTTCTACTTTGGTCTATGAAATCAGGAAAGGCTCATTTCATATTTCTCAGAGTCTTGCACCTAAATGTATGGAATGCATGAACACTCTAATTAGTCTAAACATCATTGTTACAATTTTTTTTTCAAGAGTAAAATTGTATCATATATGGTCTTGATTAAAAGGGCGTTGTTAAGGCTCTCATATGGTAATATTTTCTATAAGATGATTAGATTCCACATTAAGATAGAAATTGTAATAAACTTCTTTTCTATTGACTCTTGTAATTTTTCTTCTCATCAATAAATATTTTTTTTACATTAGGTCAATGGACTCTTTTAAAAAATAAAAACAATTAAAAATTGAATTTTTAAATAATATCCACTTCTCATTCAATTCAGAAAGAAACCAATCCCATATGCCAACTCTTATATTTGTCAGGTTCCTATTTTCTAATATAACAATTGAATACCCCACAAGTCACCATAAATTGATAGTGAATCATACCCCAAAGTAAAAATATCCCATTATTTATACATTTAATACTTTTTAAATTATAATTATATGTGAAATTAAACAATATAAAAACAAAACATTAAAATACTAAAGATTTAGAATAAAAACCCCTTACCTTCAGTCTCAAATCAGTTCGTATGCCTTTTAAATCCATAAATAGTCAATTTAAATTTACTATTCCTTTTATTAAGAAAATTATTCATCATTATGTAATATTATTATTCTTTTAATTAATTTATTATCTAGTATTTTTGTATTTGATAGATTAGTTTTTCATGTATGAGTCATTCATCAATTTCCCTATTCACAATTCATTAACAATTTTGATGTAGAGGTAATAGTAGATGGAGAGTATCCAATGGTTCTATAATATCAAGAATTTTTACTTAGTAGGTTCATGTAATTATAGAGGTAATTAAGTATATTAATTCATTAGATAGGTAAAATTCAAAGGACCATCCTTGATAATCATTTTTTTGATAATAATAATGACAACTTATTTACATTTCATATAATTTTTTCAATTTCTATTTTATCATTATAAAATAATAAACATGAAAATAATTGTTAATTAATGATATATTCTTATGGTAAATTAATTTTTAATAACATCCATGAAATTCATAAATGAAAATTATACTGCATTATACATTTATGTAGTATAAAATGACCATGGGTGAATTTGGTTTTTAATAGAGTATAAATGAACATATAAACTACAAAATATTTTATTTTCATGAATAATCCAAATTTGAATTATATAAATTTTTTTATCTTACCATATGTATTACTTAGGTTATAGAAGATATAAGTAGGGGATATAAATGAAAATAAATGGATTTTGAAACCCATACCATTCTCTTTGAGTAGACTCCATTATATTTATTTTAAATCATTCATATGATGGTATTTTGTGTAAATTTTTGGATATGGTACCCTCATACGTAACAAAAACCTATTTCTCATAATGCCTTAAGTGTACCTCCCTAAATGCAAGATGGTTCTAGCTAATAGTGAGGGTCCAAGGTGTTATAGTGGGTAGAATTTACATTTATGATCATATCACCACAAATGTATTATAAATGAATAAATCGAGAAAGTAGAATAATTAACGAAATATAAGTGAGAGTAAATCATCCACACAAAAATATTAATCAATCGAAAAGTGGACTCTTTTAAAAAATTTGGGTTATGTAATGGAACTATAGTAGATGTAGGCATACATACATACATCACTATTAAAAAAATGTGACAAAATACGACATGTTCAATAGAATAACAAGAAAAGCCTCAGTCCCACACTCCCAAAATCCAATGAAATAATCAGTTATGTATCCAAGACTGAGAGTTTCCCCTCTTCCCAACTTGCATCCATAATGTATGTTCAAGTAGGAAATGATATCTTGAACAGGGAGGGAGATATACATTATAGGCTTCCACTAATAGTTTAAAAAGAAATCAATTTGTTAATATAAGAGAATCCATGTTTATATAAATAGAATATTTTGAATAAAATTTGGGAAATAATAATCAATTTAGGATCAGATTCTACTTCAGATTCTCAACCGACTATAACTGCTTCAGATCAAATTGTTATTTTCTAAGAAAGGAACCTTAATAAGGATAGGGTTTGGGAAGTATAACAAAATTGAACTAGACTATGTAATCATAAATAATATCCTAGTTGATACCAGAGAATCCAATTAATAAATTTTATAATACAATATTCAATAGTAATCAAGGAATCTTTTTCTTTAGAGGGTTTAGCTAACTCATTGTGTGTAATCCACCCAACTTAGCTAAGGGACTAAGGGTAATCCATGGGGGTGATCTCAAGGTATTCCATTGGAAAAGTTTTTATCTATGTCCATGGATAACATCAAATGTAAATCCTATTCCAAGCATGGATGGGGCCCTAGGGAGGACTCTAAATCACATTATACCTAAAGACAATAGTTGAATACATGGATATTATTTGAGGCATTCCAATTTCTAGAAAAGTTTTGATTGAATCATTAAAATACACAATGGTGTTCACATATAAATACGGCATGGAAAATATTACAAGGTGGGTATCTCTGTTAGAAATTGACATAATGAATTAAAGTTGTGTTCTTTTGTTTCTCAATACATTCCCTTAGGCATTAAAGGATATATCAATTTAGAAAACACTTATAACAAAAAAACATTCTTATTATAAAGAGGATCCTAATGTTTAGTCAAATAACCACATCTATGGTATAAATATTCAAAATGATTCTTCTTATATAATTCAAGGCCAATCATCTTCATTTGATAAATTAAAAGTCCATATTACGTGTCACACTGTTAATTATTAAATTTAAAATTAATTAGATCAAATATCAATATGATTCACCAATCATAAATTTTCAATTCATCCATTTAAATAAATCACAACACATGGGAAATTAAACCAAATAAAAAAATGGGTGTTTTGGATATCAATATATGAAGGGAAACATTCGAATTTGCACGACACACCAAAGGGGTGGCTCAAGTTGAGGTCCACAAACTCCAACTATAATAACAGGGCCAAATAGTGCATTTATATTTCATGTTAATCAATAATTTTATAGAAATTGATTTTATAGTTAAAGCATGGTTCAAACTGAGGCACTAAACCATCATGGAAATCATAAATCAACTAGCCCTAAGGGGAAAGTAACATAACACACAACTTATTCTCTTAGAGGAAGAATTTTCTACTATCCGCCCTTATTTTGGTCTGGATCAGAAGAAAAAATGATGAATAAACAAATACTATGAAAATAGTTCATAGTAGCTCACACTAAAATATGGTGAATGATGGTTAGATAAATGATGAAAGGACAGAATTTGATCAATTCACATACCAAGAATAATCTAATGATAAAAACAATTATTTGATCAGTGTCTGGACAAGATAGACACTTCAATTCTATGATTTAGGCATTAGAGGATCTTCAAGGGGAAGGGGATGCAAGATAGAAATGATATGAGAAGATAACTATAAAAACTATATGGGTTAAAGAAAATTTCATTAAATTCAACCATAATTTAAAAGGTTACATGGTTTTTCTACATGGTTCTCCATTCCATGTTCTAACCACGTGACATAAAATATCCAAAGGAACCCCATGAATGTGATAAGAGAACTATATTACTAACCCTGCAGAAATCATTCCAAAAACCGTGTAACATGGCCAACAACATTTTCAATGCTATTATTTATACAATGAAAAGTTAGGAAAAACCATGTGGCCAACTACTTTGAATGGGATCACATTGTATGGTTTAATCAATCCATGCATACTGGGAGCTATGGATAATATCAATCGTGGGGCCCAAATGTTTCCTTCAAAACTCATTTCTCTAGGATCCATAGAAGCCTCAGACAACATTTACACCTCTAAAAACACATTAGGAAACTAGGTAACAACAATCGAATCAATTAAACATGAATTAAATTGTATGGTAGCTCATAGAGAAGTCTGAATTTTACAGTCTACCCACCCCCACATGAAGAATTTTGTCCCTTAGTTTTCATTCTAAGGGTGGTAATGATTCTTCTGAGAATAACTCAAGCAACTGAGATCTTACATCAGACTCTCTCACCTAGGTATCATCTAATGGTACACAGACTAAAAGAACTAACATACCTTGAATATCCTTCATGCTCTAGGAAACATTGAAAATAGGGTACTCCTAACAAGATGTATTATCATCCAATTCAATCTCATCATTCTATAATATATGATATGGTTTCAAGTAGTAAGGAATTAATTCAGAAACATTAAATAAATCATGCATAACTATATATCATGTATGGAGAATTTTTTGGTATTCAAGTAATCAAATCCTCTCTTAAACCTCAAAATGTTCATCAAAATAAAGAGTCAACTAGCCTTTCTTCCAAAACCATAGATTCCATAGTGTGGTCGATACTCACAAGGAGACTCAATCTACAACTTCAAACTCAAGATTTCATCAATGATGATTGAAATGTGAATTCATCCTAGAGGGGGTTTAATAAATTCTCTTCTAAATCAGTTGAACCTACTAGGATGTCTCCTTAATGATATGTGGTCTAATTAGTGATTCCTACCCTACCTCTAACTAATACAGTGGGGATCAAAATGGATTTCCATTTAAGGATTCATATGGATCTATACATAACATATCTAGAAATCTATTATTGTTCGATAAATCATCTATGTGTATATTTTTTTCTTCTTTGGAACATAGAAATCAATGACGTTTTCTCTAATAATGTCCTCAAAAATATGTATCATCCTCTCATTCTACCTATTTGTCTAACGGTGGTATGTTGTACACAAAAGAACCTATACACCAAACTCGATATGTAACCCGTTCCAAAACATAGTAATAAAATGGGATTCCTCATCTACTACAATAGTCCATGGGACTCTATGATGTTAAATAATCTCCTGGACATAGATCCTATGAAATTATTCAATATAAATATCTCCTAAATATGTAATAATTCAGTTAACCTTGTAATCCTAACAATGATCACCCATTCAACATCATTTCCTTAATAGTATTTTGGTATGAATTTAACAAATTACATGGTCCCATTTCCACTCATGAATAGGAAATTGAATTAAAATCCATTCCTTCTACTGTTGTTCAACCTTCACCTACTGATAGATGGGAAACCTATTGACAATGATAGATATCTATCATTTCATACTAGTCTTGTTCTTGATGTGATTCATGATAGATATTTTAAGACTGGGGAGTACTCCCCATGCATAACCATGGGACACTTGTATCATTACCCCTTAGATGTATTTAGGAATCCAAATGTGTTTATGGTTTCACAAGACCTCATTCTCATCAAGGAACCAACTAAGATGCAGGTTAACACCTGGAACACATTCACATAAGACTAGAACCTTGTGAACTAATAACATCCTCATATGCACTCTTTATAGAAGGGAAGAGGATAGTTTTAATTTTGAAATCATATGAGTCCCATCATTCTCTAGTACCACATTGTGTATCTCAGAAAATAAGGCCATCAACTACCCTCGTCATTGGCCTTTTGAACTACCTATATTAGAGTTCTTCGTCTTCGATAATTTGATACAATATTTACCTTTATAAGTGTATAAATATGCTCAACATAATCTTCTTATTGGTATTCAAACCATATTCTCTGTTTGAGGTTCAAGTCATGTTGTGTAATGATATACTTGAATATTTTTTGGATAGTAAACACCACCAACCACTCTAAAATAAAATATTGACTATTTAAATTCGATTCGATAACTATAACTTATATCATTAGAACATTTTTTGGGTAATTAATATAAAGTGGCTTCGAATAATGAGAGTGATAAGTTAAAAAATGATCATCCTGCATTAAGAAAAAAACATGGACTGATGTCTAATGAATCACAATTACCAATATAGAATCATCCTATAACATGAAGAATTAAGATCAATACCAAATTCAATGTTCCTTTCAAATCCGGAAATTATACATACCAGTATTATGACCACATGAGCTTCACACCTCTCTGGTTCAATCCCTTATTTTGTACAACTAAGCATGATGAGTCAGGAATAATGATCCTATAATACCCAAGATACTCTATATTTAAAAGGTGTTCTTGGGTTTCTCCTATAATCTACATATTTTACCTTCTATTGGTTAACATATACTCATTCCTATGAAATAATGTGACCAACAAATTCCAATTTTTCAAACCAAAAGTGTCATTTATTGATCATAGAATACTAATGGTTCTCTATCAGTGTATTCATAATGATATCATGATGTTTTTACATTCATGTTGATTATTAGAATAAAATATGATATCATCCCTGATGACCACCACAAATGAATACTAATATGGACGATAACCCTAAATCATCACATCCATAAATTCGTATGGTGCTTTCTAGAGATTGGAAAACATAATAGATGCTGATAAAACCCATATATGAAATGAAATGTTTTATGAATTTTTTTCAGAATGGATAACTTTTACAATTTTAAAACATGAACTCAAATCAATCTCAGAGAGGATGCCAACTCCTCGAAGATGGTCTAAGATATCATCTACACGATATAATGGATATCCAATCTTAACGATAATAATTTTTAACTGACAGTAATCCAGTAAATTCATGGGGGTACAATCCACCTTCATATTAGAATGTGCTTGTGATCCCCCTTTGTTTTTTATTTGGATATATAAAACACTTTTCATTGAATCCATGTAGACACATCATGATCTCAAGATAATCGATTGTAGAAATCATATAAGGATGAACGGATACCAGTCTTAATCCAATAACTAGTTTGATAGATAATTACACCTACCTATCACAAAGTAATAAACAAGAATCATTTGGGAATGCGTCCCTAAAATGATATACTATATGAGGAAAATAGTCTGAGGGAATTCCATGACCTTCTATATAAAATCAATCAATATGGGATATCACTCCACAAAAAACAATATGATCTGGTCTGGATTTACATTCCTTGAAATCCCATTCACCCTTGTGAACATATCTAACATCTTCTACTGATGTAAATGATAAATCTTTGTTATACCATTCCTCATATGCATGATAGCGGACCAATTAGTATATATCTAGAATTATTTCGAATCCCATCATCTCAAGTATGAAGATGTCCCAAGATAAATGAAAACTAACTACCTAAATGGGAATTACTTACACTGGAATGAACTATCTGATTAAATTCCCAATATAGTATCATGTATTATCACACAATATATGTACAAAATCTCAAGCCCAAGTCATTCAAAATAGACAAACATGAAAATGAAAGTGATGCGCCTTTGTAGTGAATAGAAGATAATAATGTAGAGTCTACCAAAAGTGTATCACATAATATATATGGTGAGACACCCTTCCCCCAGGGTATATTTCTTACTTCATATATCAATCATGATCCATTTTCATAAGGTGAAAACTATCTTTCGTGAGTTGTTCACTCAGCCGGTGCTACATATCCAATTTCTAGCCTGATTGACCATGACCCCCTCATTGTCCAGTATGGCTAGTAGTTGTTCGGCTTATATCCTTCTGTGAATCTATTATCCAACTTCAAAAGGTGGATCTGGTTTGGATTCTCTCTTAAAATGAAAAGGTTGAATTGTATACAAAAACATATTAATATTCCTAAGTCATCCATAGTCTATATACAAAACATGTTCTTGATAGAATTGAGTCTATTCACAACTTTATTTACCATAATAATAGAATATAAAAAAACTTCTAATATAGATACATTGGGCTTTGAATTCTTTTTTTGAGAAACATTGTTTTGAAAATTTCTAATATTGGATGGATTACTAACCTCTATTAGCACGGAACTAGAATTCCCTAAACTATCTTCTTAGCTCAAATAACACTCAATGATATGGTATTGAATCATAATTAAATAGAAAACAGTTTGGAAAAATAGCTTTACCTGAGACTAGATGGTGTACCTGATCTTATCCATGAAACATCTCACACTTGAAAGATCAGACACAGTGATGGAAGGTGCAAATATTTTATTCATTGAAAAGTTGGATGAAAGATCAATAACAATTTGGGATGATTTCTCTTGATAAAGGAATTCACAAACTCATTCACCTATCAATCTATCCTGAATGAAATATTTATAGAAGAAAGAGTCAAAATGATTCTATATCATATCTTGATGTAGGTATACCTTCATAATAATTCCCCATCAATGCTTGGTATAACAATGAATCATATGTGAAGAAATCATAACCCTTGTCTCTACTTGTGTTTCTATATGCTCAAACGTAGAAAACATGGACTCTAGTTCTCTGTTAGTGACATCTAGAGCATCATCCCCCAATAATGTGGGTTGTTTTAACTTCTGAAACTCTATAATCAGTTCTTCCATAGTATGGGATGTCCATATAGCTCCCTGAACAGTCAATAAAAATATTAGAATACATTCTCAAAATTGGGATTTTGTTCCCATGTTTTGTATAACTAGAGGTTCCATAGGTGGAAATACAATAGGGTAAGGTCACACCACGTTAGGAACATTGTGTTGACCATATTCCTAACACTCAACATGAGTATTTCAGGGTGGAATAATTCTATAAATGAAAAAAATATCATAAAATATTTAACATGAAATCATCATAGATAAAAAAATTGGATAGTTATTATGCTTTCTATGTAGTAATCACACCCCTCTACCTACTCATAAATTATGGCCTAAGAATCATATAACACCAATATGAAATTCTAGAGTTATTTCATACTACCAATTATTATGGTTGTGTCTAGGTCATGTTCTAGGTTTTATATCAATGTTCCAATATACAGTGTGCCAAATTTCATGATATAGATGAAAACAACCTTTATGTTGCAATTTGAATTACTATTTAACAAAAACCATTTCCATTTAAATTTATAACTCAAAATTTCAGGTATATGTCATTATATATAACACACACACAGACACACATATATATTGTGTTCTAATTAGATGCATATTTTTCCAATGTTATAAATTAAAACACATTATAAATAAAAAATGATAATAAATTTATCTAATTACAGGATTTTATGATGTATTAATTTGATATATTAACTTTACAAAATTATATACACATAAAAATTCATTAAATTTAATTTTCCCCTACTTGTAATTGAGACCAACTGACATCTCATCTATTGAAACAAATGTTTCATGGATGAAACTCAATATTATTAGATAATTAAGAGGACATCATCATGTTATTCAAAAAAACCATTTATGATTATAGAAACACTTTAGTTATTATAATTATTTATCCGTACAAGAAAGGATAGAGTATTCCCTTGAAAAACTATTAAGGAACAATGAATACAAAAAAAAATTCCACAGAATTTGTAAATGTGGTGTAGAATAATACATCACATATAAATCCTTACATGACTATAATATTTATTGAGACACTACCTCTTTTTTCTTATAGGTAGAAGGGAAAAAATAGATTCCCCAACAATTTAAAAAATCTATTTTTCATGTTCCCACTCAATGGTTAAATATGTTAAAGCATAAGACGAATAATCTGGAACACCAATTCCAATCCTAGGAAAAATATTTTTCAACCTATATGTGGGTAAGATACTCCCAGAAAAAAGTTTATTACAAAATCCCAACACATCCTAGTCGCTAGTCTAATAACACAAACATTGAGAAAAAAAGTAAAAAACATATAATAGATATTTATAACATCTCTGACTTGGTTTACTCATAAGTAATATAAATCAGTTGGTCACAAGGCCTCAAGCATACCAACCCATATTCCAGAGGCTTCCTTCAATAAGTGAGGGTCCAAGGTGGAACATTGGGGAGACTATTCCTTTTTTTAGAGTATAACATTGGTATATTAAATGAATAAATTGAAATGTCATTATAAAAACTATAGTGGATATAAATCATCAATAGAATAATTAATATAAATCCAAAAGTACTATCTGTAAAAAAATTATAAGGATGTCATCAAACTATATGAAAAGCATGCATACATATTTACATGTATTTCAAAAAGAAAAAATGGCCCAAATGGACATATACAATAGTATGATGATCTAAGGATCAATACAGTATTTCAGATCGCTGGTCATAATCAATCAATTATCCATGTCTAGATTATTTCCCTTATCATTACCTATAGCCACGAAGGTTTTCCAAGTACCAAATGGAAACCCGAATAGGTTCTGATATTTACTCAGTATCCCACCACCAACGATGTCTATGAAAAATTGTTATATTAATATAAATGAAGCAGTTTATTGATATAAAAAATGAAATGGAATAAAATATATGAAATAATAATCCCATTAGGCCTTGACTCTTCTTTGGATATTTCTGTGACCATGCATACATTGGCTCATGTCAGAATTTTCAAAACATGGAAACAACAAGTGGTTAGGGTATAGCATGTATAACCAAAGTGTACAAGTAAATGTAATTATAAATAGGTCCTAAGGAGAAATTTTGTCAAACATGTAATAAAAATATTAATGAAAGGTCCATGGGTTTTTTAGGAACCCTTTACATTGTATGGTCATGTCAACTCATAGTATGTAAGTCAATCTGTCCAGCTAAGGGACATATTATAATCCATGAGATACACCCAAGGTATTCCAATAGTTTAGTGTCAAATTGATTCAATGGAACATGGCCACAATTAATTCAAGGAAATTCATGACATAGGCCTAATGTAACAATCCACATGACCTCCAGTATGAAGATATTAGAAGAATCCATGGATGGTATCAATAGTATTCTAATATCTAGATATGTTTCACTAGAATTTAAATATAAACTAAGGTATTTGTGTACAAATAATATATTGATAATGTTCCAAGGTGGGTTTATACCTTGGTAATTGGCCTAATGATATTGGGTGTTGTCCTCTCAATGCATAAGGAATTCCATTAGGAATAGTTGGTGGGAATAAGTTAAAAAACTGTTATGATAATAAAATGTTCTCTAGTAGAAATATAAAACATATGAATAATGAAATAACCTTTTTGTTGTAATAAACATTCAAATTTATTCACATTATATAATATAGTTAACTAAATTTTCATTTATGAATGAAAAACACTATTGATGGTGTCTTACAATTAATTATTTGATTCCAAATTTATAATTTTCATTTTAAACATGATTTTCCATTCATAACATGTTAATTTATCCATTTTAATTAATTAAAACACTTGACAACATAAACCCAATAAACCAATATGTGTTTT
This sequence comes from Viscum album, assembly GCA_963277665.1. Classification (NCBI taxonomy): domain Eukaryota; kingdom Viridiplantae; phylum Streptophyta; class Magnoliopsida; order Santalales; family Viscaceae; genus Viscum; species Viscum album. Next base: position 1,796,881,804 of record OY728152.1, read on the forward strand.
TCCTATTAAGATATAAAGGTGAACATATGAATAAGAATTGAACAACCAAGGGTGGACCAAGTTGAGTTCTTTGGACTCCAACTATAAAAAGAGGGTACAATAGTGTGTTTATATTCCTAATTAAACCATTGATTTAAGGGAAATTTATTTTATGGTCAAAGCGTGTTTGAAACAGATACATGGAATTTTTTTTGAAATCATAAGAATGTCTCACAACTATCCCTGCTGATTTTGGAATTCACACATCCAGAATGGTGATCTTGGTGTCTTCAATGTCTTTCTTAGATTGGAGGTGTCTTCACTTGAGAATATTTGCAGGTCTGGTTTTATATATTGTTCCCTTCGGTGTTTTATTTTTTATCTAGATATTTCTATAACTTTGTGAGGGTGTAAGCACTTTGAACCTCAATAATACTTTGTACCCTTTTTATTTAATAAATTTCATTGGCATGGACTAGAGATTAGTTCATGTCAACATTCTTAAAAAAAATTAAAAACACTCTCTTTTTCCACACTGACTGTTATATCCCGCACAATTATCTATGGTTTAGTTCTATATCTCATAATTTAATATAAAATACATATCATATATTTATATAATAACCTATTTTTTCATGTATATAATAATTTGATGACTGGTTTGGATCTTTTTAACTTTTAAAAGGAAAAAATAATATTTAGGTCATTCTGGTTACACCATTGGTCTTAATGATTTAAATTTTGTTCATATAAATAAAAAATAATTTATTAATCAATGTCACATTTTTTCACAGAAACATAATACCATTTTCATATATTTGAAAATTTATCACAAATTTTAAGGTTTTGAGATTAATTTGTAAATGTAAATACTGAATTCAAAATAATATTACAATAGTTTCATAAATCCATGATCATTTTATTGGTTTTGATCATGTGTCATATGCTTCAAACTAAAATGTACATATCAAATTTAAAACATGTGCCTATATTAATTCTAATAACACTACACATCCAAAATCCATTTAGGTTAATTTCATAATGATATAAATTAATCAATGATAATTTATTTAATGTATCATAACAAACTGAGTTTTTTCACTATTTAATCATGTGAAACATGTTTTGAACATTTTTTTTAAAAAAATAACTAAATTTGTTTTTTCTTTATTAAAAGAAAAAATATTTTTATTATTTTTCAATCATTCTAAAATATATAAAATAAATAAATTCTCATTTCCCCATGAATCATGGAAATCAAATATCGTTTGATAAAATTTCACCATATGATTCAGATATTTAATTAGAATATATTATTAAAATGTAAAATAGTAATTTTAAAAAATTTCACGCAAATATAATATCTCAATGGAATTTCATTATTAACTACACGTCCTAATACAATGAAAGATTATTTTTTCTTAATATCACATCAATCCATGCATGTATGATAAATTTTGAGCATGTGATAGTTATGTTAAACTAAAATATCACTATAAAATTTAAAACAAATACATCTAATATCTTCGGGCACACTGATATCCCATGTTTTTATGGAATATTTCCACATTAATAATTTATTTAAATTCCTTAAATTTAATATTTAAATTAGATTTAATGTTAATTTTTAACAATAGCTTGAATATAAAATTTTAACAAAAACCCGAATTATCCCTTTTATGTTCCCAATAGACTTTTTATTATATAATTTTAAATTATATGAATTTAAATTTTAAATTTATAGACAATTTTTTGAATTAATCAATAATTAATATTAGTATAGCGTTTTATAGATATTATGATTAGTTGAAGAAAATGAGCCATGAATTTGAATCTAAATTAGACTCATGAAAGTGGATATCTCTATACTACTTGGGCAATGAAATTTTTTTCTGTGATTGAAGTTTGATGAAAATTTGACAAATTATAAGGAATATATTTCCGTAATTTCATTGAATAGGTAGGAAATTTGGTGCTCATGAAAATTATAAATAAAATTCAATTGAAGTGGGAGGAAAATCATGAGGAAGAATTTAAAATTTCCCTTAAAAAATTAAATCCCCACCCCCATTAAATATATATGTCTTTCACCCCTGGAGGTGTTTTTAAGTGGATAGAGGTTTTTTATTTATTAATGTGTATTCATATCTATTTTCTATCTATTTGGAAGAAGGAATGATTGTATATAAGGATAACATCAATTAATTATAGAATATTATTTCCCACCTTTATTTTCATTATTTTTATGATTTCAATCTATATTAATCATAAGTAATATTTAATTTTTCTAACATTACAATTTTATCAATATACTAGAATAGTATTGTGGAGATGATATTTTGATCCTTCCCAATAAAATCAATTTTTAAGAATGTAATTTATATGATGGCCACATTGTCAACAAAATAATAGTTTCATTTCATAGTTAATTAAATTCATATACAACTAATTAAATTATTATAAAATCAATTTGAATTTTTTTATACTAAAAAATATGGATTATTATATGAATTTTTAAATTCATTATCACTAAAAAAATTCGCACTTAATACATGAGTTCATTATTCTTAGATTTATGATAGAAACACTATAATTTAAATATATAATCACATTCAAGATTAATTTATTGTGTTAAAATATATTCAAAAAAATAAAATTATACAAATTCTAAGAGTGATAATGTCACAATAATTATAAATTAATAATATCTAGTCATGGGGACTATAATCAATGCTAGTTTTTTGATTGAATGGATCAAATTAGCCTATAGTTTTATTTTTTGGAATATATATGGTCATGTTTTCATAAATAGAGTTTGGGTATTAAAATATTTATAAACATAAATTGAATGGATTTTAAAAAAATTTGTAATTATAAATATATAATTTATGGGAATATTATATTGATTACTCAGTTAAATATAGATTTATTTTTATATAAGCTTTTTTATTTCTTACATCATTTTGTTCTGAAATGATTTATGAAACCGAAGAATCATTTGTACCATTTTTTATTTCAATTCATTTTTCCATAAAATCTTTTAATTGATTTTTAACACTATACCACTTTAATATAATAATATTTGTAAAATTATGTGTTTCATTTAGTTAAAATCATAAATCATTTTACTTTAGTTGTGAAAATGCCCATAACATTGTTTTCGTTGATGAAGAGGCAAGTATTTTCTCCAACATTTTATTGAAATGATTATTTTTATTATTTTTATTTATTTATTTATTATTATTATTCTAAGTTATTATTTTTTTATAATTTCATAAAGTTTTTTCATCAAAAAAAATATGTTCTCATAATTTACATTTATTATTATTTCATTACCTTTTATATTTTTGGGGTTTTATATTTTTTAGCATTAAATATTTCAAATAAAACTATGTCATTCATGAATTTTTGTTTTAGTCATTTTTAAATTGTGATAACACATACTAAATAAAAAATAAGTTTCATGATAAGTTATTTGGATCAAACCCAACATACCTACACTCGCTCTGATAAGAATCAACTATTGGTTGGTTTGATTACACAAAATTATGCATAATCTCCATCTAAACTAAGATACAATAGAAGATAATATGTTTTTCCGTGAAATATGAATTATTTCATCAAAAATAAATAATAATGGTTGATGTAACAAAAAAATTACAATCTCCCTCTATTATATCCCATTAAGAAGGACCTAGACCTAGAATTTTGGATTATTTGATGAAGACACGGAGAAAACAATTTGTTGAATTACTTAAATATTAATGTGAATTTAGATAGATGAAAAAAATTATACGATGAATGTATGCCTCAAATAAAACAATAAAAAAATATAAAAGGGAAAATATGATCTCCCAAAAGAAGAAATCATTTTAATTTTCATTATTGATGAGATCATAAATGAATATGATAATACTATGGATGATTATCCATTGACATGGCCTTACAATTTCATCCTAGTGATATTTCATGAAGAAGTAGATATGGATTTTTATGAATAAAAAAGATATTTTAAACCTATTTAGACAAATAATTTTAAAATTATTTATACTAAAATGTTAAAAACCATATTCCATTTTATAAACATGATAAATTAGATGAATTATTAATTTAAATGAAATATAAGGATGATATCGGATTAGATGTACGATATTTCAAGGAATGAATGAATGAATCATTACTTGTTAATTCACATGAAGAAGATAATAGACACAAGTAATTTCATTAGGAAATTATTATTAGATTATAACTTATAAACTGAAAACTTATTTTATTAATCATTAAATATTCATTCAAATTTATAATTTTATGGGATAAATATAATCAATTTAAAAACATTATTCTATTTCCACCCCTAATAAAAAATATATGTATATAGTTTAGGATGTGAAAATAAATTTCATTCTATAGTTAGAACACTAATAAAAAAAATCTATTATTGTGGATCATCAAGACCAACATAATATGATTGTTTAAAATAAATAATCGACAATCCCATTTAATATTGGAAGACCTAATCTAGTTTTACAGGTCTAGCAAGTAAAAAAATATTTTTATTGGGAGGAAAACTTAGTTTAATTTCAATTTTTTTATATTTAAAATGTTATGATATTTAAAAAAAAATTATAATATTTTTTCCTTATAGGCATGCAGTAAGGTTGATATAAAATAGTAATATTCTTAAAGGTATCCATCGGAATAAAAACATCAGGTTCACCCTTACCTTCTCACTATTATTTAATCAATAATAATTTAAATTATGAATTTAATGGTAATAAATCATCTAATTAGGGTAACATATAAGGAAATAAAACAATTTTGGTATCAAGATTGTGATAATATTTTGGGTATATTCGTTTGGTTTTTTAGTATGTTTGATTTTTATTATATTCAAGAAATTTGTTACACAGTAATTACTATTATGTATACTAGTTAATGTTTTTATTTTATTTTCCAAATCACACTAGTATCAGGTTAATAATTAAAAACATTCCATCAATAGTAGTATATTTTTTGTAGAAAAATTACATTTCAATGATATAATGTAATTTAAATTTATATAGTTGTTGATATTTTAATAGATTTATTTATGATATTTATTTATAGTAAATTGTGTAAAATTTTATCTCTATATAGCATCACATAAATCCGTGAAATATAGATTTTTCCTACTCTTTAATCAATTTTTTATTTTTTTAATAAATCAACTTTTCTATTCTGTGAAAATCATTACATATTTTTACCAAATAATTAATTGAACCAATACAATCTAATAAACCACCAGAAAATCAACCCAAAAAATCTATACGAGAAAAAAATTCAATATTTAAACATTACATCAAAATATAAAATAATTAGATATTATATGTGTCAATTCTATGCCACCATCCAATAACCATGAAAATCATGGACATAATTTTGGAGGCATGTGACTCTTTCCTATGAACATTGACCCACATGTATACATTTTTGATGTGCTATAGAAGCATCATATGATACATTCTGAACTCATCATTTTTTGGTTATTAATTATTAATATGATATTTACATGACGATAACTTCCATGATCAATAGAATTAAATAAAATAATATATGAAATAGAAAAACACTATAACCAAAGTACATGATCATCACAAATTATTTATAATTATTATAAGTAATTGAATAATTACCTAGTGTGAAATTATTCATTAATTGATGAATATAGAAATTATTCTACATCAATATATCATTATACAATAGGAATCTATAATATATCCCCTTGAGTGGTGATCCACACATGTTCCCCAAACCTCTGAACTTCGGCTTTGGAATCTCTGGATGATCACATGGCAGATCCAAATGATTTCACCATTCCCCTTTAATCGCCCTAAGAACCACTTCAAGGAAGGTTTCTCTTATATCTCTCTAAAATTGAGAGTAGTTGTGGAGGATTATTTCTCTCTTTTAATGAGTGATTTATTGGAGACAGATATCTCATGTGATTTCATATGATTCTCTCCAAATATCATTGTGTACCTAAAACTGAGTTGGATCACTCTAAAAATAATATAATATGGTGTATATACTACAAGATTTTAAAAAAATGACACACAATCCATTATTATTTATATAATAAATATATAACGCCATTTAAATAATAATAATAAAAATAATAATATTTTACTTACCATTCCTTAAACTGAAAATTAAAATTAAGTTTAATTTATTCAAATAATATTTATTATATATTAATTCTCACTCGACCATTAACTTTGGTCTTCCATTACTCCACAATATATTATTTGGCCTGGAATTATGATATTTTTTTAATAAATAAAAATCATTTAATTATCTACCAATAAATTAGTAAAAAAATATATTCACCAAATTGAAATTAAATATTTATTAAATTTTATACTCGGAAAATATTAAATAAAATAACTAGTGACTTAATATATACAATCAAAAAAATATGGTAATTATTAATTATGTATAAGAAGAATATTTATTTAAATTTTATAATAAAAAATATTCATACACAAGAAACCCATGGATAATGATGTTCATTCCAAAATGACAAAATACATAATACGTTCACATTCCTTTTAATATAATTCATTTATCAGGATATAACTATTCAAGAAGGTTTTATGATGGTGTCATCAACTTCTTTGTCTGATGTCTCTTTAAATGAATTTCCAAAAATCAAAAATTCAAATATAACACCATGTACATTGATTTAGTTAGGCTATATCATTATCATCAAAGTTCCTAAAATGTAAAATAATGTTAAATAATAAATGGGAAATTTCCTTTATCACATTATTCATTAATGAAATATTACATGTTATCAAACTAACATATCCAACCTCAATTTTAACATATGTTGTCACTGTTTTCATCAATATATCAACGTATGGAACATCTAATACTCATTGGTATTAGTCCTAATATCTAAAAATAGACACATTAATCCACATAGAGTAATATCCAATATGGAATATATATTTGGATTTCCTAATGGCGGGTCTTGTTCTCATAATATCCTACACAGGATTTGACCATGGGAATACACCATGAGAAGGTTTATCAAAGTCTTACGAGTCTCTACCATAGATAACATGTATCATTTTTGTCCCTGAAATTATTTCATCAGGCTATAAAAAATATATGTTATGAATAATTTGATTGAAATTTTGGGGTCCCATCATAATGGGTCTCTACCATGAACATTAAGTAAAACAACTACTCATCACACATTATCATATAATATTTTACATAGAAGAAAAATCATGATATGATAATGATCTTATTAATATTTAGTACAACGAATTAAATTTACCATATATTGAAAAAATAATTGTTCAAGGGCACCAACTCCATCAAATTCCAACATTCACTAGAACCAAATACTATTAACCATTAGTCAACTCGCTCTCACCTAATACTCTTTATTCTAATGATATAGGAATTTAGTTAACTAGTCTGCCATATTTTCTTTTATGGGAACTCTTCTTATAGAAACATCAACCATCTGAGAAAACTACCTCAAGACATGATACTTACAGAGTATGTGTTTTTTTTGTGAAAATATTAATTTTACATGATACACTACTATATTATTATCAAATTACTATTTGATAGGGTATTTACATTAAGGATCCACATTATCGCCTAGAAAATGTTTTTTTATCCAAATGGTTTCCTTTCCTACATAAAAATACACTCTATACTTAGAATCCACTATAGAATCTATGCCAAATGGATTCTTTTAAATCTTCCACACAAGAGATTCCCTATTGTGATAAAAAACATATATCTACTATGATGTTAGAACATTCTAATCATTTCCAAAACTAGCATATGTATAACTCATGATGACCATCTCTTGGTCTCATCAACACTCCAACATCATGTCCTTTATTATTATGAAATACATAGGGATAGACTTAATATAAGACAATTTTTTTTCTTATATATCAACCTATATCATCCCACCAATCTCAATTCATAATATAAATTAATTTGAGTTCCTAACATGTAAAACAAGATTTATCCTATCACTTAATCTTTTGGGATCATACAAATTCTATTTTTATCATGTTTTGTGTAAGGGCATGTTTTCTTAAAAATAATTATATAATATGATACGTAAAAAAATACCCTATTGTATTTTTCAATAATTAATATATTTGTTATCTATTTATTGATTTTAAATTGTCTTAGTCCAAGAAACCTCTTAGATCAGTCATGAATTATCTTGATTATAAAAATGTTGGATACCTAACAAAATTCCTTCATAAAAAAACACCTGACTATATAATCCTCAATATAATGTAATATTGTAATCTAATTTCCAATATGTAATATGTCATCAAAATATTCTACTTTTATTATGGCTACATTCTCACTGATCCATTTGTAAATGCATGCCTCAAATTCATTTTTAATGGAACCAAATTATTTTATAATATCATTGAATCGAATGTTCCATGACCCAGATGGATTCCTCATTCTATAAATGGATCTATTTAAATTGTAAGTATTTTTGAAATCACTATTAGTTACAAATCATTCCTATTTTTTCATGTACACATCTTTCCGAAGGATCCCATTAAGGAAAATTGGTTTTAGATCCACATGTCGAATTTGATAGTTAGGCTAAGAAATTATATAATTTATAATTCTTATTTATTTAAACATTGAAACCAATGAAAAAGTATAAATATAGTAACTCGATGTTTTTTAAAACCTTTATCCACTATCCTTTATTTATAGTTGTTTACTTTAACTTCCATGTCCATTTTTATCTTGAAAACAAATTTTTACCTATTGACCTTTATGTAAACTAGTGCATTGACTAAAACCGAAACATGGTTATGATATATGGAATTCATCTCATAATTAATAGATTCATTCCACATGGACTCTTATGATCTCTCTTTAACTTTTTTTATAGGAGAGAAAATAATAATTTCCAACCAATAATGAGTCACCATCCTTTGTTACATGAAAACCATATCTCTATGGTTCTATTACCTCTCTTGTGCTCCTACGATGTACTTATCATTCAGGAACTACTTATTCCACATGTAGCCATGTAGTCTATTACAATAATAAATCTTGTGTATCTTGAGTTTCAAAATCCCCAAGTCAATCATTCTCACATTATCCTTTGAATGTATGTTCTCCCTCTCAAGAAATTTGGATTGCCTAGTGATAGTTTCTTTCTTGTCCGACGGGTTGAATATGTATTATATCATTGATTCATTAGGATAACCTATAATGATACACTTTGTACACTGTGGGGTATGTTTATTTTTTGGAAAGGCACTGCCAATCTCCTAGAAACTCCGTACATGTATATTAAAATATATGGGGTTCTTTTTACTCCATAAATCATAGAGAAATTTATTTTCCAATTTAGTTAGAGGTTCTTTTAGAATTCATGTTGTAGTTTTTATTTCACATTCTCAAAATGATAATGTAATATATATGTGACTTAACATCTACTTTTAATGGTCTAAAAAATAATGGTCCTCCTTTCACTTACACTCTTCCACTATGATGTGTATGTTGGGGTGAGATTATACAAAACACAATACTCCAAAAACAATCTATGAAAACTTTATTAAGATATCCAACAATTAGATCCGATTAAAGATTATATATTTTCCTTCCATATATATTGTATTATTCCTTCACTAATTCATTGAATATATCAAAGGACTTAGAGTTATTCCTCATCAAGTGTACAAAACCATGTCTTCTCAATTCATTAGTAATTGTTATGAAGTATGAATACCATCCTTGGGAATCTAGTGGAATTGGACCACATAAATTAGTGTTTGGAAATCATAAAATCACTATGCATGGTTCACCCTATCCACCAAATGTAGGTTAGGTCATTATTAATTTTAAAAAATCATGTTTCTTTTCATGTCGGTTAAGCTCAAAAGATTCTAAATAACCATCTTGATATAGAATTTCCAAATTCTCTTAATTTAATAGACCAAAATGGTGATTTCAAAACAAGGTATTGTGTTAGTCAAGGGAACATTATTAATTAACTAATTAAAATTCATGATTTTCATAATATTATATTTAATGATAGTTATTTGGCATTTTAATACCATAGCATACGTTTTATTATAAACTAAATAACTTATATTTCCAAATTTAAAAATAAAAAAATATCCATAGGCATGGTATATAAATTATTTTCTTTGTAAAATTTCATAAATGATAATAATATCAAAATAAATTATAATTCCACTATTTAATGAATGGTGGTAGTAAAAAATTTCTAGAGTTACCATCCTCACACAATTGGTAGCAAATAAATACACTTCACTTGTATAAATCCTTTGGATTCAACAGTGTCCCACAATATGGATAATGATTTTAGTATAATAAGATTTTTTAAATAACAAATGTGTATATATTGAAATGTTACACACAATAACAAATGTAGCTTCAGTGTCCCCTTTCATCTAGGGGCACTACCTCTTCCTATGTCCTTTCTTTCCACATGTAAAATATACTATTTCAATTTCTTTTCTCTACCTCTATATATTTCTCTTCTTGGAAGGTTATTTCTCATGAGATTCATAATTTTTATGAGTCATGGGCAAACTCTCCTTATTATTACTTTTATTATTCACCAGTGGGCTGGTTGGCTTTTCACGCACCATTTCCTTAACCACTTGGTGAATCAAAGTAATAATTTCTGAAATAATCTTTTCATTTTTTCTCATGATAAAATAAACCTTAAATCTGGAGAAGACATTTGCTATTGAATAATGTAGGTGTTCTATTTCTAAGTCATATATGAATTTAATCCCTATGATGTATAATCATTCATCACATCCAATAGTCATATCTACATGAATCCCATCTGGAACCTACTCTACAATCTATGTTGTAAACATAGCCTTAGATATTTTGTATCACTCTTGTCTCTCCATCTCATGATAAAGATATTGATGTTGGGAAATTATAGGACATGCATCCATGTCCTCATGTTACATCAAAATATCATTGATCAAGGATGATAACATGAAACAGTGAACATATATTTAATTTTTCAAATTTTTTATTGATTTATTAATCCTCTTTACTAGCTTCATTACCATGGAATATGTTCTTCCAGCACATACAATTTACATTCAGGGTGTAGGATAACACACATGTTCCTTTACCACTCATGAATATTCATGCGTGTGATAAGGTTATCCTTCTCCTTTTTAGAGCATATTTGTATGATTAAAGTCATATTTTATTTTATATAAATAATATGAGAGGAGTTTTATTACATTATCTGATAAAATATAGAAAAATAAATAAATTTTGTATTTATAAATCTCCAACAATATTATAAAAATAAAATCCCTAACCATTAGATTTGGAATATCCAATTTCATTGACATTTTTGTTTCACATTTCAATATTCACCTTCTCGTCACCCATCCTTTGGCAGGTCAAGAAATTTAAATGGTTTTAGGTAGGAATTCAAAATTCATATAGCAATATCTCATATTTCTTTGACCAGTTTAGTGTACTCCCCACTCCTAAAATTCAAAAATTATATTTAATCAATATTTTCCTCACTGGGAATCTATTCATTACTTGAAAGTAAACCCTTGATGTAATATATGTTTTGTGAACCCAAAATGTTATGTTAAAATTCCACAATAATTTAATGCATTCCAAATTTGGTTGGTCAATAACATTCATCAATAGTTCTATTTTAACTGATGTAATTAGAGGATATATCAATATAATATATATATAACTATTGGATTTTACCTTTATTTATAAATATCCAATTATTATATTTATTAAATTCTTGTTCATATCAACTAGATTTACTCCTCTGATTAATTATAACATAGATAATGATTCAGCGTTATCAGTTTTGTTTATATATTATGTGATTTTTAATTTATTAATTAAAGGATAGAGACAAAACATACATAAATAAATAACAATGTCTATTGAATGAAATTAAAAAAAATAAATTTTTATGATCATGATCTTGTACTAATGGTAAATTTATCCACCGGATGATAATCTAACCATGAACCTTGCGGGGAAACATATAATGATTTATGGTTCATATTTCATCCTTCCACCTATGTATATATCCAGGATTTCTTTTTTCCATGGATCCAAACATCAACCTCCAGCACTATCATGAGACCTTCATCCATTATATATGATTTTACTCACCTAGAGTGATGGAAACCAAATGATTGGTTATGGGGAGTACATTAAAGAAACCATGGGAATACATTCCTCTACATAATGAGAGGAGGAATTACATACATTCCAAATATTCCATTTAATAATAAATAAAATAAAACCAATCACATTAAAGGTTTTATTGTAGGATTATGACTATCCTAAAAAACCAATGAATTATTCATCTAATAAAACTAACATTCAATTCTACTCAATCATATTTGTGATAAATCATGATCGATTAAATTAATTATCTTCATTAATTAATCTATTATTATATCTTAAATCTCGTCCAATATTTTTAGATTCTCATCAATAATTATTTTCAATAAATTATATAATTTTATTAAAAATTAAATATGTAATGAATGTACTTTTGAAAAAAAATGATGACTTCCCTTCCAAACTAGACATTTTATATCATACTAATAAATTTTTTATTCATGTGAAATGTGTCATAAAAAAATTATCACTTAATCTCCTTTATTTTAAAATAAATTTAATGAACACATATAAAAAATCGTATTTATATACTGTGTTATTCTTCGATGCACGTAGAGTAATACTAATAATAATATGACATATAAAATATTTGAAGATTTGAAAATTACATTGAAATTAATTATACATATATATATATATATAACTCATTACATGTAGTGTAATATCAACTTAATAACCACCTGAAAGACATTATGATAAAGGTTGTATATTATCATAAATTCATTTTTAATTCTCATTAATTGCATAAAAGTGCATGGTGTTTACATTGTAGTTTTCATGTCATGTACTGTTCTCACCATCTATTTGCAGAACAAGATTAGGGACTCATCATCTTACCGTGACATGGAAACAATTGGATTAAACAACATGTACATTGGATACATGGTGTGTGGTATCTCTATTAGATGGACATAAGACATGTAGGCCTTGTAAGATGTCACACAGAATGTCTGTGACTAAAGGACTATATGTGATGTATGAAATTTACATGATGTGTTATCTAGCTGACCTTGTGCTAGGCTTGCCCGATAAATTTGTGGTGTATAATAAATTTCACACAATGTAATAAATTAATAGGGTTGGAATTAATTCTGAACTTATTTAGGGTGCTTGAAACTATAATACATGGAATTATCCTCTGGTTACCAAGAAAGTACTCTTGTGTTATCCGACCAGACTCCTCAACACATTGGGATGAGATCCTTAACTTTATTCCATTGAAATAATTAATCAATTTGATCCCATTTTTTAGAAAATTAGTTTAAGAAAGAATATGCCTTATTTAAAATTAAATAATTATTAAAATATAATTGAAAATGAAAAATAAATTTTTAAATAAAAAATTGATATGTAAATAAATGGTCATAATTATGTTACCGCACTAAGAAAACTAAATTATTCCGGGCATAGTATAAGAATCATATGGTACATACCCAACTTGTATTTGATTCATTTTGGTGATTAATCCAAGATTTACATGATGATAAAAATCATGATCAACATTATTAAATCATAGAATATTGACAACACATAAACACTGAAACCAATGGGAAAGATCAAAAAAAAATTTCATAATAAATATAAAAAATTAAAGACTTATTTAGAGATATATTATTTATTCATTGATTGGTCAAAAAACATCTCTACACCATACTTTAATTTCATTATAGGAATCAAGAATATTTTCCCTCCAGTGGTAATCAACATGTGTACTATAAATGTATAAAAATTTAATAGGAATCTTCATGTCCTAGAATGAAAAATCATTTCTCATTCATCATTCACCATTGACCGCCCTGAGAATCGCTCCAAGGAAGTGATCTCTGTGATCCATCTATTCATGAGAGTGGTTTGGGGGGAGGATCCCTTTCCATTATTGAGTGAATTCATAATGATATATCTCACTATGGTTTTGAGAGGATTCTCTCCATATATCATTGTAAATAACAAAAATTCATTTAATCTCAATAAAATAATATAATTAGGTTTATATAACACTTGGATTAAAAATAATAATTCCACATGTTCCATTATTATTTCGGGAATCCATATGAAACACCATGACAGTAATAATTATATTATTATTTTTTACCTAACATGCACAAAACACTTGAATGAAAATAAAAATTTTAATACAAATAATATCCAATATATATTATTTCTCACCAAACCATTAAAAATTGTTTGTCATTACATCACAAAATTTATTGGGGAATGAATAATTAATATTTATTAAATTAATAAATATCACTTCATTATTCAACAAAAAATAAATAAATATAATTTTCACTTAATAACAAACAAATATTTATAAAATAGTCTTCTCATATAATGTTTTCTTTAATAAGTGGTGATGGAATATATGTGATCACGCATACATCAATAATTTTTAAACCACATAGAAGTGTATTATTTATTCAACTTGTTAGATAACAAATAATAATATATATTTTAACAATGATTCTAGATACGCATAGTGTGATCCCCTCTAGGGCTCTTTATCAGTTTCAATTAGAGAAGCTTCATAAAGTAAAGGGTTAGCACATAGTAACACACAAAGGAATCCATAGAGAATGATTTCAACATTGTAGACACATAATAACTCATTCAGATTCTTATTTTATAATATAATTTTTTTCAACATATCACTAATCAATTATGATCCAATCAGGTTCCATCAACATATGTCCTCAAAGCCTATTTTTATAACTTTAAAGAAATAAAATGTTCATATAGAACACCATTGAAATGACTCAACGTTTTTAAAAATTATGTATCATTGGGTTTTCTTATTGAATACCTTAGATGGTCCTAATTACGAGTCTTAATCAAGTATTAGAGGTAACAAGAGCGTATGAGACTAATTTCAAGATCAATGTTCTGAAAATGGGATAAAGGACTAGGTTTCATAGTTTATATAAACTGTGTGACCCAGGGCACTTGCTCATGTGGCTACAAGTAGGGAACCTATAGCTCAAATGGTTTTCTGCAACCATGTTGGCCTCGGTGCATGGTATTGTGGCCTACTTTAGAGTTTGAACATAGTCTTACTGCATGGTTTGCGCAAGATTTATAAACCATGCACCTAAACTAGGTGGACCCAAATTTTTGTTGTAAAAATTCCATTCTTCCTATATTTAATTTTAAACCCCACCTTTCCTATCACTTTGGATTTCCATAGGCTATATAGTGGGATCTTCATCTCTTGGATCTTAAAACCTCCCATGATTGGATCTCTTGTATCTCTCACCTCCAGTATCCATTTTTAAATCCATCTAAAGGATCAAATAGAAATATTTAAGGTTACCCTCACCTATAATTCATTAAATAATGAATGGCATCATCTTTTTCAGTATTTAGATGACGGTTCATGAACCCTATTTTATAGTTTTGAACTGAAACTTGGATAACATCCAACTAGATTCGAATCTTTGAATGATATCAAGTTAGGCATCATCAATTGCTATATGGTAGCTGTTCGAGTAATTTTCCATTTGAGTTTTTATCATTTTTTACTTATGTATTCATGTTGTGTACTAGTCTTCCCTGGGAATCCCATGTTGGTTGGTTAATTTCTATCTAATTTACTGTAGTTCGTTTATATATGTTTATTTGTTATAGTTTTGGGGTTTAAAAAATACACATACACTACATGGACTCCTTTAAGTATGTCTCATTGAAATTGGTCATTTTGGCCAAATGGAACCAAATGCATGAAACAAAATTTGACTTTTGGCTTTAATTTTTAAATAAAATCGGTCTTTACGATTGATTGTTTGATTTAACCTAAGAAACCCCCTGGGGTTTTTGTTTTATTACACTTATAATTTCCATAGTGTCTACTTCAGTAATTTCCATGTCTTCTTCATTGAAACTCGAAAAATTAAATTTTATTTGACTTTTATTTTCACATAGAATATTTCTTATGGTAAATGGACTTGGTTATATGGATTGTTCGTGATGGTTTCATCCTTTAAATGTACTGATCATGATATCCTCTATTTTTCATGTGTAACCTATTGAATTAATTTTCCATGTTTATGAAAATTTACTGGTATGACTTGTACAGAATGGCTTTCTCTGAATATAATTATTTTACATGAATTATTTTAAACGGTTAATCCATGTTTGTGGTTTTAAATTAATCATATGGATAAAATGGTTTTCAAATTAAATGATCTATTGGGATGGTCAGACCATACACCTTATTTATTCCTGATGAATGATTCTTTGAAATGTAATCATTTCAATGAATATAAACATGATTAACATATGTAATTGTATTATATAAATGCGTATGGATGGGTTGAAATTCCTTGATCCTTTTATACATATTATATACGTTTATAGGGGCTATGATCGATGGTATGGGACTAGGCAAGGCAAGGAGACCCATGATCCCTTACATTGGTGTTGGTTAAGGTGAGCATCACTGTAGTTTTGATATCGTTAATTGGATTTTGAGTGCCATGATTCATAATGTGTGTTTACATGGAATAAGAACACACCAAAATGTGTGATGATCAAGATGACCCCCACTTTATTGAGATGTAGGGCTTATAATCCATTGAGTAGAGCTTATCATATCTTATACTAGTATTAGATTCCTACGTGTTATGTCCAATTACACTCCAACAATATATATATATATATAGATATTTAAAATATATGTACAGTAAATAGATCATAGATACCAGCTATGATTTGAAGAAAATATACACTAAAAGATTTCCACTAGTAACCTATGAAAAAGGTTATTTATTTATTCAATGTTTCTTTACATTCCAGCTTTTGACTGCACACTGTTTAGTTATGAGCACTTACTTGGATTACACTTAGCCCTTATTGGTTGTGGCCTACGGAAATTTAATCTAACACTCTACTTGGTGTTCCTTTAGAAACCGAGAAGAATAATTATGTTCATGTTGGGATAGGGGAAATCATAATCCTAACATTTTTTTATTTATAATAAGTTATATGGAACATAGAAGTATCGTATCAAGCATGCACTTGGGATTCCATGGAGATCTTTTTTCCTTTTGACCTTTTTTCACTTTTTTAATTTATTCCTATTTACTGCTCCACTATTTAATTTTCTTCAAGTATTACATGCAAGTATATATGTTTTAGACATTGATTTGGAGTATTTTGTATTATTTAAAGTTATTCATACATTCATTGTTATCTGTTTAAGCATTTATAGTGTTTTATACGTGTCTTTCTAAATTATGTTCCTCAATTGTATATTATTTCTTGTATCTATTGTTATACTCTATAAGGATAGTATATTGACCCCCATGTACCACCATTAAACCCTCACTATTAGTCTTCAACCGATGGCATATGGAAAGGTGTACTTGAGTACATCTATCCCACTGACCCTAGGGCAGGTGTTATGTGGAATATGGGTTCAGGACATTACAAAGTGGTACCATAGAGGTCCTTTCCAAACATACTATTTGGAGAAAATATAATGGAGATTGGGAATTATTAGGTACATTGTCATAGTTTGTGCATGGGCATCATGAACCCATGTAATGTTTAATGGATAGGATTCCTTAATTATTATGTTTATTGATTTTTATATTATTATTGATAAGATTTCTCCATTGTGTGAAACCTATGACTTGTAATGTTATTGATATTGAATTCATTGATATTATGATTTTTTTACTATCAGTAGCTGAAAAGTGGGATCTGTATTAGATCACGCATCATGATAGGCACCTTATGAATTAGCCACACATTTATGTCATGTCATGTTTTATTATCAGTGAGCATTTCCAATTTCATATACATTATTCCTTGTTATATATATGTAATTGTTAATGTCATTTTAAATGATTTGGATTGTGTTATGGTGTGGGGTTAGTGGGTGCCAAATTTTTCTTCATACGGTTTATGGGCCCTTATGGATAGAAAAATGGAATTCCATCTAGCCTTATATTTCAAAAGTGATATGACATCCAAGTAAATTCCGTGTTGTTTTTTATAATGTGAATGGATCCTTATGGACCAAAAAATGGTAAATTGATTAATTTTTTCATTTAAAAATTGTATAAATGGGTATGTGCGGACACTAGAAATTTAAAATGACTTTTAAATAGAAATATTCATCTAATATATGTCTGACCCATAGACTTAAAACCGAACCTAGCCTTGGTTGGGGGTAGTGGGGTATCATTTAGTTTTCTTATGGGAAATTGTGGTATCTTTCTACTCTAGAGATGTGGCATTTGAAGTAGGAAGGGAGTCATGGTCTATCAATAAGAAGGATTAGGTACCTGTCATAGTTTTTTAATTGCAATACATTGAATGGTTTGAATATTTTCTTGATAAGTTTTTTAGAAACGTAGCTTCATTCCACTATTATGTCTCCATGTCATACTCCCTGAAGAAGTTTACAATAAGGTTTTTGAGGAGGTGGGTCTTGAGCTTCCTGTCGTTCCTCCTATAGGGCCACCATTGGCTCCTCTACTAGTTCCAAATGTGGGCACTGACACCCTATTTTGAAATGGTTTCTTGAGTATTCTATAGGTTATGAAAGGTAGAGTGAAACCTACCCCGAGTGTGGTAGAGTTTACTCATGGGTTTTTGAAGCTTCGTCCTACAACCTTCCTAGGGGATGGAACACAACATGCTATGGAGTCTTGGCTTAAGGTGATCCTATCTATACTTATGCATCTCGAGATTCCTCTAGATATGAGGTTCAATATAGATGTTTATATTCTATGTGACTCATCTAAGAGGAGGTTGGATGTATTCGCCCATTCATATAGGTAATGTGAGATGGTTTGGGATGATTTTCAGACCATATTTTAGGACTACGTATTTCGTTAGACTCTAAGGGTTGACAATTCTTGAATGTTTATGAACCTATAGAAGGGGACCATGAATGTTATATAATAATCATCCCATTTCAAAGAGGTAAAATGATTGTATCCTTTTTTAGCTACTGATTATCCGATGACTTCTAATCGATTCGAGGATGGGCTGTGTTACACCATTCGGTCACAGAACAACATCTTTAGGCAGGAAACCATTTTAGAAATTATCAACAGTGAAGTAATAAAATAGAATAATCTAAGGGGTGATGAATGTGAGATCTAGTGATATTCGGCACCTAGGGCTTCCAGAGGATCTTTCTACATGGTAAAGGGATTCGTTCAGGTATATCATGATGGAAGCAGTGGTTAGGCTCCACTCGTGGGTATCTCTCTAGTCTATCACTACTGTGGAGGACTAGGGAATGTCATATATTAGTGTTTGTAGGATCCAGTTGAATGAAGATGTTGTGGAAGGATGGTTCATATCTATCATTTATAATGGACATTCCCTCCACATATTTTTCATTAGTGATCTGAACATACTCCTCCATTAGGTGATACGTTATTAGGATCATGAAAGTCTGGTAACTGCAACTCCTCATGTCATTCAATATATGGTGGCATTAAAGGTAGTGGTAGTCAAATGTATTATTCTCACTACCGAATGAGAAGTCCTGCTTATAGAAGACAGAAATTTACTCAAGGACCTGATATAAATAAATTACATGAATTATATCGTATACTACAAAAGCAATGTGTCAGACCATCAGCTATATGATGTACTATTCTGGTCTCTTCAACATTAGTTTTTGCATTTTTTATATTGTTTTATCTCCCACATTTGTATCTAAGACAATAATAAAGAGTCTAAGACTCAATATTGAATAATATATTTGAATAATAACTCTATATACATCATTGGGTATCTATGTAGAGGGTGTTCACCAATTTTATAATTTTCCCCTTGAGATATGTGGGTACCAATTTGTGTGAAATATATATGGCCCCAATATTTAAGGGTTCAAGGAAATTATTGATATGGGATGGTTAGTTCTTTAATGAGCATGTATTGACTTCTATTATTAGAGGGTGGTGTGATATCACTAGAGGAAGTTATATATGTGGATAAGGGAGAATGGGATGTTTAATCTTCATGAGTAGGACCCATGTAGTAGAGGTTGGGTAATGTGAAAAGTCAAGTTACTATTCTATTCCAAGACAATCAAGGGAACCAAACCTTAAATTCCATCTTGTATTTGAGCATTATTGAGATGTAATTATAGAAGGCTTCCCTTGTCTACATATGGCATGAGAGGTATATTTCACCATTGAGCATGTTCTGAGAGTAGTACAAGGAACCATTATTCCTTATAGGATGGAACCTAATGATATTATATAAATATAAAAGAAGTTGGATGAATTATAGGAGAATTTATTAATATTCACCATCACTTCTCTTTATGGGTCACATTCCCTTTTCCCCAAGAAGTTGGATGCTAACCAGAAGATTGGTCTGTATTACCATCGGTTGAATTTTCTCATAATGAAGAACTGGTATCCACTAAATAGAATAGATAACCTATTGGATTAGATATTAGGGGAGAATGTGTTTCTTGAAATATATATGATTTCAAGATATCATCATATGAATTTTTGGACATTAAACCTACTTTTCACACCTTTTAGGAGCATGTATAGTCTTTTTGAGTACTGGTTTATGATGTTCAGATGAACAAAATCACCTACTATCTTCATTTCTCTTATGAACTGGGCTTTCCACCTAAGTTTGTATTCATTTGGGTATTTTATTATTGATGATTTCTTGGTCTATTCTCCCTTGACATGATCACACAACCCCTCATGTGATCATGCTGAATACATTGAAAAATAATTTTCTCTATTCTATGATTTTTATAATCCACTTCTCTATCGATAAAGTAAAATTCTTTGGACACCTCATCTCAGGGTCAAATGTTGCAGTTGACCCTGAGAATGTGAGAGATGTAGTTTCTTGAGAGAAAAAGAAGAAATTTTTATATATTCATAGTTTCCTAAGGATTTTCTATCACTACAAATGATTTGTTAAACATTTCCCATGCCTTACATCACTGAATATAGTCATGAAAAATAATTGTGTGAAATTCCCATAATCAGAATCACGTGAATATTCCGTTCTAGAGTTGATGGTTAGAGTAACTTCAGTGAAAATTATGACTATACTAGAGCTAGGTAAGGCCTATATAGTGTACTATGATGCATGAGGTATGAGGCTAAGAGCTGTCTTTTTGTTTTCAGGAAGATTAACTCATTGCATATGGTTCTCATCAATTGAGACCTCATGGTCATAATTATTGAACACGTGACATCAATCTCACTATTTTTCATGACTTATTATATTCATGAAACAATCTTTTCACAAAGAATTTTTTGGTATTGTCATCTGAAAAAATCTTTATATACATCTTCACAAAGTGGTATCCAAACCTCAGGCAGCAAAACAAGGATGAGTACTTACAAAAGTTTAAATTAGAGCATTCTTACACTCCACTAAAAGTGAATTTGGTTTTTATTGATCTTATCTAAAAGAATCAAACACATGCTGTTCTGGTATCCAATGATGAATGAAAGCTTATGGACTTATTCTCAATGATTCATGTAGAGGATTATGAGAACCACACTCATAATATCCTCTCATCCCTATCAGCACTTTATACTATTGTATAATGGGTATTGTTGAGAAATATATTTTATCATGGAGGCCTTTTCCTAAGGGAAAGAGTTTATTAATAAGATATATCTTCTAGTTAGACAGTGGATAGGGATTATACCTTGTTGTTTCATGGGTGTTTATGGGTCCCTGTAGAAATCAAAGAGGTGTTGATGTTGGAATTCCACACCTCATTTTGGGTGACTTGCCTCTATGTCAGGAAAATGTATCGAGATATACGATTCCAATAGTGGTGGCCCAGTATGAAATTTTAGATAGAAATTTTCATCACTCAATGTTCCACAAGTCAGTAGGTGAAGATTGAACGTCAGCATCTGACATGGATTGTAGAGACCCGTATCCTGACGTACATGGACATTACATTACATTTGTGGAATACTTAGTACATAACAAAAAGACACACACAAGGATCGTAATAGTTTAGTGTCTTTGGAAACTCAGAACGTAATCTTCTAATCGTGGGGAAAGATCTTCAATATCTCCCATAAAGATCTTCCCTTTTTTTACCTAAAAACCTTTCTTTATATCATGGGGAAAAGAAAACATAAAAGGGTGAGCTCAAATTCTCAGTAAGGGTAAACAAAAGAAATATCAATCACATCATATACATAAGAACATATCTTTTGAAAATCTTAACCTGCAAAAGAGATCATAATTTCATAACATGGGGTAAATCATAGAAGTGAAAATGAGATCCCCATAATCATAACATGAAACTTGAAACTTTGTGGCATGCACACATAATCATGGAAAATCATTTCTTGTTTGTCATGACTCATTGCCAAGACTATCTTAGTGGACAAATTCCCTTTCTGAACCGAGTTCACTCCTCGTTTCAGTCCTGTATCACTGAACCGAAATAACCTTCCGTTCCAGCCATGTCTATCTCATGAGATATAAAATCATTACCCAATGCATTGGAGGGAGATATAGGTCCCACCCATCTTATAATGAATCCTTTCTTATGTGTGCCACATAATCATAAAACATACATCGTCGCATAACACATGTAACAAAAATGGGATTCTTGAAACATCATGACATCATAAATCAATTCATATAAGATAAAGGAATTCATAAACATAATTCCATCACAAAATAGTCAAATCAATGTAAAAATATGGATAGAAACAGAACCCTTTATTATCTTAGATGGAAAATAATTTTGATAAAACACTTCAATTTAATTCTTGAGGAAAATATCCTTTCTTCTTCAAAATCAATTTCTTTTCACAAAACATCATGAAATTTTAAAAGAAAGAGATCTTATTGAAAATAGTCATGAAATCTTTTAGAGGAAGCTTCATGAAAATAAGGCTTTATAAAACAGTAGAAATCCGTTCGTGCCGTATAAGTTAAAAAAAACATTCTTCGTACTTTTGTCGGAAAAGTCAAAAAGTACCTCGTACGAAAAACGACAAAAGATTCCTTTCATACATATTACTAAAAACTCACCGAAGGGTAAAAATGGATTTAAACAATTTTAGGTGGATGGAAATAATATTACATATTGAGTAAACATGGATGTGGATGATAAAATACACCCCAGTAAATACTTACGAATAAACAATCTCAGATAAAAATGAGATTGTGATATTTCCCTTACCTTAGGTCCGACTTGCTTTGTAAGTGTCCAAACCTCCTGTATAATGATTTAAATCATGTTATTGACTTATTACAGAATCATATTCATTGTTATGATATCATATATGGTTCACTTATGACATTATATTACCCGTTATTTTGTAAATTCCATGTTAAAGAAGCGTTTTGGGTAAAATCGTTTCATTTATCGTAGGTGTTTTGACTTGTTGTTCTTGACATCATTATTACTTATATCATGATTTACTTACTTCCAGAATATAAAATATGATTTATATATCATATATATTCAGTATATATATATATAATAGGTAGATAAATAAAATGAAAAAACACCGTTCATGGAGACGGTAGTCCGTACGTATGCATGAACGTTGTTTTCCTTTCCTTATTGTCTTGAAATGGAAGTAAGTAGATGACATAAATATGTATATATATACATAAATCCAGTAGCTTTATAATGTCATATATTTCATTATTATTTCTTATATATACTTTATAATCATTCTTAAATGGTTATCATGGAAAATGAATCTCATCGCGTCATGGAGACGGTAGTCCGTACGTACGCACGAGCGATGATATCATTTCTATAAATATTGAATTGAATTGGAGTGGATTATAAAATATATCAGAATAAATATGATGTTTTAATAACTATGTATAGTTATTCTTTACACCATTATACCCATCCATGTAAGGTGGTGGTGGAAAATAGATTACACCACGGCGTGGAGACGGTATTCCGTACGTACGCACGCGCGGTGATTTCTTTTTCCTTAGAATGGATAGATGGTGAAATAGGGTTGTTTCATACTTATAATAAAATATCAGTATATGAGTGATACTGATGTTATTACTTCATAATGAAACAACCTAAGAAGAAGAAATGGAAGAAGAAATAAAGATGAAAGAATTGGTAACGGTAATTACCTCTTCTTTGAAGCGCCTTTTGGAGACCTCCTCTTAGGGAACTAAAATTGGTCTTTGAGGAAGACCAGAACCTCTAGGATGTTACTAGGGAAGTGGAGAAGAGATTTTGGCAGGGGTTGGCCGATCTTGAGTGCTCAAATTGGTGTGAGGAGGAGGGGGAGGAGGTGTCCTTTTATAAGGGAGGAGAGGGGCACCTTAGGAATATCTCAAAAATATTATTTTATATTAAAGTCAAAATCGGTTTATAATGGTTCCAAAGGGTCTTATTTCGAAGCTAAAGTAGGGATGGGTCTATAACCTATCAACCAATAGGATTTAGATAAGTTTAGGGTATTATTTTAACCTTATCAATTAGATTTAACTCTAAGTTAATTAATTTAACTTTTACCGTGTCTTTTTGTTTTCTTTCACTATATGGTTAATACACTTACTATAACATGCCAAACGAACCCCAATTTGTTTATAATTAATATATATATCCTTATCTAAGTCATTTTTCCGAACCTTAGATTTTTAGGAATACAATAACAATTAATAATATAATATTTAATTTAAAAACTATTTTGTGTCAATTTTGACACTATTTGATATATGATTTTTGTGAAAGTCATAACAGAATTATATGTTAGAACCATGTTGATTAAATCAACATTAATATATCATAGTAACCTAGAAAATTAGTGGAATTCATAAAAAGTCTCAAATTACATTCGTTTGAGCATTTATAACATCAATTATGTTAATATTTCCTTAAAAGGGTAATTACTGCATCATCGTTGTGTCATAAATAAATTAATTTATATAAAGTATATAAATTATAAATAAAATATCATTATGTAGGAAATCTTTTTAGATTTCTAATTAATATTTATAGTCGAATTTATCTTATGTATAACCCCATATTAAAAATGATTTACTTATTAAACTTTGATTTTAACTATTTTAACCATTCATTAAATAAATTAATAATAAATGTCCTAATCTAATCCAAGTGGGCCTAAATGGTCATATTGTATTCCTAAGTTTGTTTTTGGTCGAAATACACTTTTCCAATAGGATTAGGACATGTGTTAGGGTAATATTAATATCATATTTACCCTTAGTTACCCTATTTACTATTAACCGCGGTAAAAAAAAGTAAAAAGTTACTATTCACCAAAAATTATTTTCATCTCATTTAACCACATTTTACTTACTGACATCAACCGTATCTCTCGGATTTTTGAAATTCCATTCACAGAAGCGGTAAAATTAAGTTTTATGAAAAATTCAGTTTTTTAACTACCACTTAGTAGTTTCACTATTCATCAAAAATTGATGTTTTTCAGAACAGTGCCAAAATTTCATCCCAAGCTATATTTCATATTCCGAATTCAAAAATGAAGTCTATTTTACCAAATTCATATCATAGAATTTGCTTTAATTAAATTTATAATTAAATCCCGCTGTTAAAACAAATAGCATGTTTTTAAGAAACAATATCTATCAAAAGATTGACACTTGATTATGTCTGGTTTAAATGTGAAATTACATCCAATGACCAAAATTGTATTAAATTGTAAAAATATATTCTAAATATACTTTAAAACCACTCAAATTAATAATTTATCACTATTAATTATTTCGATTAAAAAAGTTGTTTTTAATTATAATTTAGTAATTTTCACTATTCATCATAATATGAAAGTTATCCGAAAAGTACCAAAATTTCACCTTAGGCTAAATTCGATACTCCGAATCCAAAAATGAAGTTCATTTTGAAAAATAAGATTTAAAGAGTTTTAAAAAGTGGTTATTACTATTCATAACGGCTAGTTTTAATAATATTTTAATAGCATATCGTTGTTTAGTGAAACTCGGTATTGCGTATTACACACGCTATCGAGGAAGGTCGTGATTGCGTGTAATGCAAGGCAAGTCAAGGATGCGTGTTGTGAAAGCTCCTTTTGGTGTAGCGTACAACACAAGACTTTAATAAAATTAAAAAGAATATTTTTTTATAAAATCTTGGGTTGTTACATTCTACCCCCCTTAAAATGAATTTCGCCCTCGAAATTCGTCGGGGTTATAAATGGTTTACTATTCAAAAGTTTCTTTAATAGAAACCCACATCGTAAAAAGGAATATCAAAACCAATCTTTAAAAAGAAAAGTATGAAACGTAACGGTTACCCAAATAAACTAATCATTGGGTTTCCACATAGGTGAAAATATGGATATGGAAGAGAAATCTAACCATCATGTTCTGATGGAGAGTGGTAGAGAATATGGATATGGAAAAGCCAGTAATCACAAATCCATAGATTTGTGATGATATAAGGTACCATCTGATTCATCAGGTATAAGATCACTAGGACAACATTTTTGGTTTTCAAGATCATTTCCCTAAAGTTGAAAATTTGAATTAGAATAAATACTTACTTTATTTGGGTACAATCTCACTGTTGTCCGTGCCTTGAACAATTTCCACTTCATCTCTTAAATAAATGAAGTTGAATTTGTTATTCATGAAGTGTTAGCAGATCATGTGATAGAATGACGGGTCATTCCATCTGTCTTAAACAAAAGGTTAGCAAAAATTATATGCATAAGTCGATCTATAGTGAGATTAATCATATATGGTTCCTAAAATGGACTTATACTTCATATATCATACTGCTTAATATAATAAAACTAGTTTCTACTAAACAGGGACTTCCTGTAGGCCAGTGGTAGGCGATAAAGGCCAGTCGCACTTCGGTTGTGGGTTCGATTCCCACAGCCTTGTCCGAAGCGATGGGCTGTCCCCCCTCCTGCAGGTTGTCCTTTTTCCAAAACTATATAACATCCCATCAATAATATAGAAAAAACAAACAATACTAACTTATGTCCAACATAATCCATTCCAATAATACTGTAGTCGACTCTCATAATATAGTGAAAATGATTACCAGAGATTTAACACCATCATCGATCCACATATATCATAAGATATGTTTTGTTGGTCACATTCCAAACATTCAAAGTCCTTAATCGTGTATTCTCTTGAATACCTTAGTGAAAACATGAATGCAGTTAAAAGTTAACACCTTCCACATACTAAAATCGTCAAAATTCTATATACTCAAACCATGATATCACTTAGTCCTTATATCAATCATGAGCTCATGAATACTGTTAAACATTTCATTTTCTCGTTTTCCCTTCATTATGCGCATAATATCTCAATCACTTTGAATACCACATTAGACCAATACATAAATATTCCAATATTCCAAGATACAACATTATTTTGGAATCCCATTACATAAACACTTAATCATTCCACCACATCGTTGTCATATTCAACATTTCCAATAGTGATCGCATGTGACTTCCCTTTTTCCTTTGCCTTAAGCGGTTGCTCATGTCGATCATCACTAACCCTTGGATTAGGGAATTTATTAGTATAATTCCCCATTTCCTTGCACTTGAAGCATTGAAGTGTTGGTTGTACGTTCTCTGCAGTGTTTGCTTTATTCACTTCATTAGAATCCCATTTTCCATTACTTCGACACTCAGCTGCTCGATGACCTTCTTTTCCACACTTAAAACATTTTCTAGTCCCTTTAAGACAATCTCCACCATGCTTCTTTCCACACTTTGTGCATAAGGAAACATTCATCTTCTTTTCACAATTATTCTGAGATTTCTCCTTGAACTCCATCTTTCATTTCTTGTCAAAACCATGAGATGGATATGTAACACCAACTTCCATTTCTACCTTGATAGCACAACGCACAATTTCTTCATAGCTACTGAAGTCTCTTATAGCTAATTCCCTTCGAAGACTTGGTTTTAAGCCACTGAAAAATCGATCAACTTTACTTTCAGGTTGGATGATAATGCCAGATGCATACCTTGCAAGTCTTGTAAAATTCGCTTCATAGGTACCAACAGATTCATCATCCCTTGGCTTCAGTTCAAGAAACTCTTTCTCCATCTTTGTTCGGAGAATACGAGGGAAGTACTTATTGAAAAATAAGTTCTTGAACTCGTCCCATTCCATAGACTCAATTTCATCCCTTTGCCTCGTATTCTTAATAAGATTCCACCATTGATCAGCATCTCCTTCCAAACGATACACTGCTAGGATGACTTTATCATGTTCAGAACATTGAAGAACTGAAAATATCTTTTCAGTAGTACTAATCCATTGTTCAGCAACTAATGGATCAGTAGACCCACTGAAAGAAGGTGGACGCTGCCTCATGAAGGATTCAACAGAATGTTGCTCCTTCCTTTGCTCGTTTGGAAGTCCTGCATGATTCATAGCTTGAGAAAGTTGTGTGAGCATGGCTACAAGATTTTTCATTCCGGCTCCCATATCGTTTGGTTGCTCAGGGGGACAATCATTGCATTGCCCATCACATTCCGCATTGACACGGTTCCTTCGGGTTCCAGCCATCGTCTAAAACCCCAAAAGAATAGTATGAGAGGCAAAAATCATGCTAGGGAAAACAACATAATAAAGGGGTAGTACCCTCAATATCTAACATCTTAGGTTAAATTCGAATATCGTTAGCGCAATTCTAGGACTATAACCGATACGTATACTTAACCTTAGAGACATCCCTAGACATACCTTAGAAATATCTCTAGGGATCTCACTAACATTTTCGCATCCTAGTTTCCAAAGGTTCACTAAACCTTTCCTCTGATACCAACTGTAGAGACCCGTATCTTGACGTACATGGAAATTACATTACATTTGCGGAATACTTAGTACATAACAAAAACACACACACAAGGATCGTAATAGTTTAGTGTCTTTGGAAACTCAGAACGTAATCTTCTAATCGTGGGGAAAGATCTTCAATATCTCCCATAAAGATCTTCCCTTTTTTTTACCTAAAAACCTTTCTTTATATCCTGGGGAAAAGAAAACATAAAAGGGTGAGCTCAAATGCTCAGTAAGGGTAAACAAAAGAAATATCAATCACATCATATACATAAGAACATAGCTTTTGAAAATCTTAACCTGCAAAAGAGATCATAATTTCATAACATGGGGTAAATCATAGAAGTGAAAATGAGATCCCCATAATCATAACATGAAACTTGAATCTTTGTTCCATGCACACATAATCATGGAAAATCATTTCTTGTTAGTCACGACTCATTGCCAAGACTATCTTAGTGGACAAAGTCCCTTTCTGAACCGAGTTCACTCCTCGTTTCAGTCCTGTATCACTGAACCGAAATAACCTTCCGTTTCCAGCCATGTCTATCTCATGAGATATAAAATCATTACCCAATGAATTGGAGGGAGATATAGGTCCCACCCATCTTATAATGAATCCTTTCTTATGTGTGCCACATAATCATAAAACATACATCATCGCGTAACACATGTAACAAAAATGGGATTCTTGAAACATCATGACATCATAAATCAATTCATAAAAGATAAAGGAATTCATAAAAATAATTCCATCACAACATAGTCAAATCAATGTAGAAATATGGATAGAAACAGAACCCTTTATTATCTTATATGGAAAATAATTTTGATAAAACACTTGAATTTAATTCTTGAGGAAAATATCCTTTCTTCTTCAAAATCAATTTATTTTCACAAAACATCATGCAATTTTAAAAGAAAGAGATTTTATTGAAAATAGTCATGAAATCATTTAGAGGAAGCTTCATGAAAATAAGGCTTTATAAAACAGTAGAAATCCGTTCGTGCCATATAAGTTAAAAAAACATTCTTCGAACTTTTGTCGGAAAAGTCAAAAAGTACCTCGTACGAAAAACGACAAAAGATTCCTTTCATACGTATTACTAAAAACTCACCGAAGGGTAAAAATGGATTTAAAAAATTTTAGGTGGATGGAAATAATATTACATATTGAGTAAACATGGATGTGGATGATAAAATACACCCCAGTAAATACTTACGAATAAACAATCTCGGATAAAAATGAGATTGTGATATTTCCCTTACCTTAGGTCCGACTTACTTTGTAAGTGTCCAAACCTCCTGTATAATGATTTAAATCATGTTATTGACTTATTACAGAATCATATTCATTGTTATGATATCATATATGGTTCACTTATGACATTATATTACCCGTTATTTTGTAAATTCCATGTTAAAGAAGCGTTTTGGGTAAAATCGTTTCATTTATCGTAGGTGTTTTGACTTGTTGTTCTTGACATCATTATTACTTATATCATGATTTACTTACTTCCAGAATATAAAATATGATTTATATATCATATATATTCAGTATATATATATATATAATAGGTAGATAAATAAAATGAAAAAACACCGTTCATGGAGACGGTAGTCCGTACGTACGCATGAACGCTGTTTTCCTTTCCTTATTGTCTTGAAATGGAAGTAAGTAGATGACATAAATATGTATATATATACATAAATCCAGTAGCTTTATAATGTCATATATTTCATTATTATTTCTTATATATACTTTATAATCATTCTTAAATGGTTAACATGGAAAATGAATCTCATCGCGTCGTGGAGACGGTAGTCCGTACGTACGCACGAGCGATGATATCATTTCTATAAATATTGAATTGAATTGGAGTGGATTATAAAATATATAAGAATCAATATGATGTTTTAATAACTATGTATAGTTATTCTTTACACCATTATACCCATCCTTGTAAGGTGGTGGTGGAAAATAGATTACACCACGGCGTGGAGACGGTATTCCGTACGTACGCACGCGCGGTGATTTCTTTTTCCTTAGGATGGATAGATGGTGAAATAGGGTTGTTTCATACTTATAATAACATATCAGTATATTAGTGATACTGATTTTATTACTTCATAATGAAACAACCTAAGAAGAAGAAATGGAAGAAGAAATAAAGATGAAAGAATTGGTAACGGTAATTACCTCTTCTTTGAAGCGCCTTTTGGAGACCTCCTCTTAGGGAACTAAAATTGGTCTTTGAGGAAGACCAGAACCTCTAGGATGTTTCTAGGGAAGTGGAGAAGAGATTTTGGCAGGGGTTGGCCGAGCTTGAGTGCTCAAATTGGTGTGAGGAGGAGGGGGAGGAGGTGTCCTTTTATAAGGGAGGAGAGGGGCACCTTAGGAATATCTCAAAATATTATTTTATATTAAAGTCAAAATCGGTTTATAATGGTTCCAAAGGGTCTTATTTAGAAGCTAAAGTGGGGATGGGTCTAAATCATATCAACCAATAGGATTTAGACAAGTTTAGGGTATTATTTTAACCTTATCAATTAGATTTAACTCTAAGTTAATTAATTTAACTTTTACCGTGTCTTTTTGTTTTCTTTCACTATATGGTTAATACACTTACTATAACATGCCAAACGAACCCCAATTTGTTTATTATTAATATATATATCCTTATCTAAGTCATTTGGCCGAACCTTAGATTTTTAGGAATACAATAACAATTAATAATATAATATTTAATTTAAAAACTATTTTGTGTCAATTTTGACACTATTTGATATATGATTTTTGTGAAAGTCATAACAGAAATATATGTTCGAACCAAGTTGATTAAATCAACATTAATATATCATAGTAACCTAGAAAATTAGTGTAATTCATAAGAAGTCTCAAATTACATTCATTTGAGCATTTATAACATCAATTATGTTAATATTTCCTTAAAAGGGTAATTACTGCATCATCGTTGTGTCATAAATAAATTAATTTATTTAAAGTATAAAAATTATAAATAAAATATAATTATGTAAGAAATCTTTTTAGCTTTCTAATGAATATTTATAGTCGAATTTATCTAATGTATAACCCCATATTAAAAATGATTTACTTATTAAACTTTGATTTTAACTATTTTAACCCTTCTTTAAATAAATTAATAATAAATGTCCTAATCTAATCCAAGTGGGCCTAAATGGTCATATTTTATTCCTAAGTTTGTTTTTGGTCGAAATACACTTGTCCAATATGATTAGGACATGTGTTAGGGTAATATTAATATCATATTTACCCTTATTTACCCTATTTACTATTAACCGCGGTAAAAAAAAGTAAAAAGTTACTATTCACCAAAAATTATTTTCATCTCATTGAACCACATTTTACTTACTGACATCAACCGTATCTCTCGGATTTTTGAAATTCCATTCACAGAAGTGGTAAAATTAAGTTTTATGAAAAATTCAGTTTTTTAACTACCACTTAGTAGTTTCACTATTCATCAAAAATTGATGTTTTTCAGAACAGTGCCAAAATTTCATCCCAAGCTATATTTCATATTCCGAATTCAAAAATGAAGTCTATTTTACCAAATTCATATCATAGAATTTGCATTAATTAATTTTATAATTAAATCCCGCTGTTAAAACAAATAGCGTGTTTTTAAGAAACAATATCTATCAAAAGATTGACACTTGATTATGTCTGGTTTTAATGTGAAATTACATCCAATGACCAACATTGTATTAAATTGTAAAAATATATTCTAAATATACTTTAAAACCACTCAAATTAATAATTTATCACTATTAATTATTTCGATTAAAAAAGTTGTTTTTAATTATAATTTCGTAATTTTCACTATTCATCAGAATATGAAAGTTATCCGAAAAGTACCAAAATTTCACCTTAGGCTAAATTCGATACTCTGAATCAAAAAATGAAGTTCATTTTGAAAAATAATATTTACAGAGTTTTAAAAAGTGGTTATTACTATTCATAACGGCTAGTTTTAATAATATTTTAATTGCATATCATTGTTTAGTGAAACTCGGTATTGCATATTACACACGCTATTGAGGAAGGTCGTGATTGCGTGTAATGCAAGGCAAGTCAAGGATGCGTGTTGTGCAAGCTCCTTTTGGTGTAGCGTACAACACAAGATTTTAATAAAATTAAAAAGAATATTTTTTTATAAAATCTTGGGCTGTTACATGGATTCTATAACTATTTTCCATTCATGAGTGGAAATGGAAATATGTTTCTATGTAATTCATGAGTGGCTGACCGAGATCACCTCATGGAAAAGAATGAATTTTTGCTATCATTGATTATTTGAAAAGTGCTGCACACAATTAACCTATGGGAGATTCATTCATGGTAGAAAAATCCCAGATGGATTTACATTAGAGCGGTGTTAGGTCTTCATGGAGAACCTATATCTATAAATTTTTTAAAAAAATATGATCATTTTATATCACGGTTATTGTAGGGTTTGAAAAGTCCTTGGGTATGCAGATAATTTTGAGCACAGTATATCACCCATTGATCGATGGATAGACAAAGAAAACAATTTAGATGATAGAGTATATGATCTGTTCACGATCCTTGACAATAAAGTTTCTTGGGATTAGAACATTGTTTGAGTAAAGTATTTTTATAACAATATATTTTAGGATACCAATCAGATGGCTCCCTTTGAATCCTTATATGGTAGTCCTTTGTGCTTTCCTATGTGCTAGCTAGAGGAAAGTGTATCATCCTTTCCTGGTAATTTTCTCATATAAGTGTCTTCAATGTAGGTCTAGAATATGATGGAGCACATGATGATAGATTAGTAAAAACAGAGTCTTATTCCAACAGAAATTGATATCCTCTTGATTTTGAGGTCAGAGACTTTGTTTTCTTGGGAGTATCGACCAAGTTGGGACATAGATGTGTTAGGAAGTATGGTAAGCTATCACCAAGGTTCATGGGACCCTTCTTTGTTGTGATGTGAATAATACTAGGTGTTTTCTAGTTTTCACTTCCATATATATAACAGTATAAGTATGAAACATTACATGTATCTCAACTTCATTGATACTATCTAGAATCGACTCATGTATTTCAACCAAATGAAGTAGTATTATATATGGATGCTTTCCTCAAAGAAAATATTATGTGTATAGTTCAACAGCGCATCATGACACTCCATGGATTTTCTATTCATCATGTACATGTGAAATGGTATAATGACTAGGTATAAGATGAGATTTGGGATCGATAAACTGATATATGATCTCAATCGCGTGAACTCATAGCTAATAGTACAACTTTACCCTCACAAGGCCAAATAGAGGATGATTTTCTATAAAGAGGGGAGGTCGTAATGACATAAATATTACCAATGATAAGGATCATTTTTTTTCTTTTTCAATTCCCTCAATAAACCTAGTTATGATTCGTAATTATGTCACGAAGTTCATGAGTGAAATTAGGGCTCATTCAGAACCTAGTGATTTTGCAAATTGATAAAAGACGAGGAGACACTATTTGTCTAAATAATGAGACCTATGGTGCATGCCCATACGACTACAGTAAGGGGAACCTGTAGACCACATGGTTTTTCTGAAACCATGTAGCCCTAGGTTCAAAGTTCTGTATCTTACTATAGAGGATTGGAAGAGCCTTACGACATGATTTTCACACTGTTTTTTGTTTTTGTGCCAAAACATTATGGAATTATTTATTGTGGTAAAAGTATATTTTTTCCTCTTTGATTTCAAATCCTATCATTCATTTCCCTATATTTTTTATGTGGATACGCATTGGGTTCTTCCTATTATTGAAATCAAATCATCCCAATATTGGATCTCTTATATCTCTCACCGCTGACATCTGTTTTCAAATCCATCTGATTCAAGGATTTCCCATCATTTGACAAACCTCAGTTCTACATTATTACTCGATGAATATCTCTATATTTTCTATTTTTTAGATAGAGGATCTTTTTGCCTAATTTTAGGGTGTTATATTGATACACATATCTCTTAAAACCTACATTGAATTAGAGGAATATATCATGTGAGGAATTGTCTATGACCCTAAATTTGGTGGTCACATTATTTTCCATTTCAATTTTTGTCATTTCATACTTAAACCACAATGTCGGGTGCAATCCATCTCTGAGTTTTTAAATTGTGTTGGTTCATTCATAATTAATTGAAGTTATATCCATCATATATATTATGTAATATATTTTAGGGGATTATAATTCACACATACCCTATAAGGACTCCCTTATGTGTGCCTCTTGAATATTGGTCATTTTGGAGAATGGACTCAAAATTCTGGAAACCCAATTTGTCTTCAAGGTTGAATTTTCAATGAAATGGATCTTGTCCCATGTGTGTTTCATTGAACCTATGAAACCCCAAGGATGTTTTTTATTATTATTCATGGAAATTCCAAAGTGGTCATTTGATTTTTTTCCATGCATTCCTCTTTGACAATTGGACCTTTGAATTGGATTTCTCTTATCTTTTAACATATATTCATTTTATGGTAAATAGAATTTTTTATAGATATATTTCATGACGGTATAATCCTTTAAATTTATAAAGTATGTTCTATTCTTTTTGAACCTCTTCTCTATTGAATCAATTTTCTATGTTTTGCAGAATTGGGTGAGATGACTTATGTAAAATGTATTACTATTAAACGGAATCTTTTCTGTTAAGTGTATTAAATGGTTAGAGAATTATGTGTATTTAATTTTAATGAAAATTATCTAAAGAATTTAAAATTAAATGATCCCTTGGGATAGTAAGACATTTCGCTATATTTGTGACTTATGAAAGCTTATTTGAAATTTATTGGTTTCAATGAATTTGAACATTCTTATAATATGTAATTGTACTATATTAAAGAGTGTTAATGTGAGGTAATTACCCATGGTATTTATACATATAATTTTCTTTTATAGAGGCTAAGAATAACGTTTAGGGAATCAGCAGGGTATGGTGGACCATGCTCCCACACATTAGTGTTGGGCATGGTGACCCTCACCACTTTTTCGACATGGGTGATGGGATTTTGAGCACATTGTAATAATTGGAGTGTTTCCATGGTGTGAACACTCACTATACTGAGTGATAGGAATGAAGACACCACACTCTATATGGATGTAGGGTTTACCACCCCTTGAGTATTGCATATCATCTCATAGACATGATTTGGATGCCTGCGTGTTACGTCTCAGTTCACTTCAGAAATATATATGTATGTATGTATGTATGTATGTATATATGTATGTATGTATATGAATGTAGGTATTTAATAATATATTTTTTATATATATGGTGATATGACCAGACAAACCATCCATGAGATAAAGTAGGTAGACTCACTAGTTGTCCACAAGGAACATGAGCGAGAGCTTATTTCTTTATTGTGTATTGCATCACTTTTCTGCTTATGCCTATACACTGTTTTGTTATGAAAACATACTCATATTACACGTAGACACTTTTGGTGGTGTCCTAATGAAAATTTACCTCACACCTTAATTGGATCGCATTTTGAACTCAAGAAGACTGTTTTCCTACAGGTATGGATAATTGAAATCACCCTTCTACAGGTTGCGGATTTATTTGGAATTAGATGAAACTTTGGAGAAGATGATCGAGAATGCACTTGGGATGATATAGACAAGCTTTTGTGTCATAATCATTTTTCACTTTTATATAGTAATTTAATTACATATTCCTCGCTTTAAATTTTTACAAGTATTCCATGAATCCATATATGTATCAGACACTACCTTTGAGGAATTTTTTTTTTAAATTAAATTATTGATACATCTACTATTATCTGTTTCTTCTTCTATAGTTTATTATATGTTTATGTTTATATTATGATTCTACAGATATTTATTATTTCTTTTATCTACTATTCTAATCTGGCATGAGGGTATAGTATCCCCACCATATAACCTTCACACCCTCTCCACTATTCGGTAGCGTCTTCTATATGGGGAATTGCGCTTGAAGCCAGGTGACCCACCGGGCCCAGGGCTTAGGTTAAGTGGAATTTGAGTTTAGTAATTCACATACATGGTTGTGGATTTATTTAGTCTATATAATTTCCATAAAAGGACTATAGATTTTAATATATGTTAAGGAACATAAGGTAAAAATCCTTTCTGACATTATTCATTAATTGAGTAATACTTATGACACACACAACATATCAAAACTATCAAAAAGTATATATTTCCAAGGAATTCATCAATACATCATTATATATATCAGGTATTAGTTACTAATAATAATATTAAATTCTAAGGATCAATAAAAATTAATTCATATAAGAACACCAGATAATAAAATATAAATATGGATTTCTTACTAGAATTCCACATTCTCATAATATCCAACATTAAATTTTACCATGGGTGTACACAATTATAATATGTGTCAAAGTCCAATGAGTCGCCACCCCTAAATTAATGTAATATTTTTTTTCCATTAAGTTATTTCATTCATCCATATATGAAAAAATTTATGAATACTATCATGGATCATTAGGGTTCGAATAAAAGTGGGGAGCTTCTATTACCTTTTCAGTGTGATAGATACTCATAAAAAACTATCACATAATATTATACATAAAAGAAATATCATGATATGATAATAAAATTGTTTATAATAAAAACAATAAATATATGTTATCATAATGTATAGAACATTTTGATCTTGGAAAAAAATCATGTATTTTGTGGTAGGAACCATGAGTCTAAAAATACATAACTAATTCAACCACTATAGTAAATATCATTCCCTTCACCAGTGGTATGAAATCCCCATTTTCCTAACTATATTGAAGAAATAAAACCACTACGTAACCTTCACTAGATAAACATCGGACCAATAAAAAACAAACACAATTAAATACTAAAAAATCATGAACTATGTGTATGATATGTAAAAATAAAATAAAACTATTTCAATAACATCATCAAGAAAAACCAAGGAGATTTCATCTAATGTAACCTTGAAAAACTGTCACGGAAGGAACAATCTCATGCCTTCTATAGAGATTCATTATCATTTATCTATCGAGGATGATTGAGATGAACCTCTATAATC
Organism: Viscum album; assembly: GCA_963277665.1. NCBI lineage: Eukaryota > Viridiplantae > Streptophyta > Magnoliopsida > Santalales > Viscaceae > Viscum > Viscum album. Next base: position 1,796,919,934 of record OY728152.1, read on the forward strand.
CCACCCAGGTTGAGTCTGGACGTGATAGATTTTATGAAATAATAGATAGATAAATTATTAAAACCCCTTCCCAAACTACATCCTCATGAAGTTTTATATTCCTAGGAATATTCCAGTAATCCAAATATAAACTACTTTATCTAGTGAAAATTATCTTGACTAAATATTACTAGAAGCTACAAAAAAAGATGATAGAGAATTTATAAATTAGTAGGAATATTGTAGGAGATCAATGGGATTATGAAAAATATTAATCATTATTCCCATTACCTAAGAATTATAGGACGATTGGACATCGCCATTTAAAGTATAGAGTAATAAAAACGAATTAAAATTATAGCAACAAGATATTTTGGTAGTCTATAATGATATGGGACTTTGAAAAACATTGTAATATTTCACCATATTCAAAATAAACAATAATTAATATCATACATGACCGATTGAGTAAATAATGACTTGTTAGGTGGAAGGAATAACCGTATAGGTGAATGAATATAGTCCAACCGAAACTCAGTCAAGAAAATAATTTCTTATAATGAGGAGACAATCAACAGAACTATGAGATGGTAGTAAAAATTTAAAGAGGCTGAATAACTTGATCTCATCCACCAATATTATCCAAAACTAGAAATTTACCATCATGCATGAAAAATAATGGGGTTTCTCTTCACAGTTCTTATTGAAGGATAAGTGGTAGAGGGTGAGAAACAAATTGGATATGGGAAACAACTAATGAATCAAACCACAAATCATAATATAGTGGGATAAAAAATAAATATAAAAAAGAGAACAATTAGGGAGACTTGAGGATACACATCAACTCTAATGGATAATAAAGAAGGGAAAAGGAAACATTGTTATGAAACATACTGATTTGGAGGAACTGATGTTTAATGAATGATGTAATGTTTCATGATAACATAGAGAGAATATAGGTGTCAATTCATCTCTTATATTTTTCCACAAAATTTATTTTATAATTTAGTTATATAATTATTTTAGTTTAAATATTGTTTATTCCAAACAATGATTTCTTACTAATCAATTAAATAACTATACGATATTCAAAAATGTGTTTTTAATAATAATCGATCTATTATATTCCTTCAAAAAATAAAAAAAATAATAAATAAATAAATAAATTTTGGTGTATTGAATTATAAAACACATCTGCCTATCTTGATTTATAGCGTAATATTTGAATTTGAAAAAACCATAATTGGGAAGGATTTAATATTTAATTAAATTATTTTTGAACAGTTATGGTTGGATATAACTATATTTCTCTATATAATTTACTATGTTTGAAGATAAACAATAACATGAGAAACACAAGAAAGAAATGGTCACCAAAAATGCCCATAGATTGATAGTGACATAGTGGACACATAAATTATTTCACAATGACTATGGTCATAAATATATCTTGACATCATTTTTTTTAAAAATTAGATAATTATGGTCAATTTTTTTGAAATTTACATCTTTGGATGATTTATTAATTTCATATATTTATATTCTGGATTTGTAAAAATCGGTATGTATAAAACCATTTTGTGGAATAAAAAAATTGAATTTTCAAAGGAGAGAAAAATAGAAATTGTTGAGTGATTGATAAACCATGTTTTTATTGATAAGTTTCTTGTTAATAGTATATTTATTTTATATAATAATCACTTAAACATTAATTTAATTATTTATTTATAAATTTAATTTTACAATTCCATAAAAATTAATTTTAATACTTTTAAATTCACTGTAGTATTTTATTATCAAATATTTTATGGGAACAACTTTTAATAAAAATTTCTTGAGAAAAATCTAAAAATAGAAGGATATAGTTTACATTTGGATTAATATTTTTAGATCCCATGTTCCTAATAAAAAAATGTGCCATGATGGATAAATTTAATCTAGACTCCTCATCCTGAACATAACCTCATAATTTTGGACATAATATTTGAATTGAGGATTTTATTGAGATAATATTTTTAATTATTTTAATGGAATAAATTTGGACCATTTCATTCAATAGGATAAAGGGTAGTTTTTCATGGTAATTAAATCTAAATGATACTATAAGTTAGAGAAATTTCTCAATGTACATTTTTATATTTTCACTTTTTATATACTAAAACCCAATCCCTATTGTACAATGTTAATTTTATCCCTATTAGAGGAGGTATAATTGGGTTTAGTGGTATTAAGTCAATGATAGTGGTTTTCTTCTATTTCTATATTTATTTGGAAGACTGAGGGATTATATAAAATATATTTTCCAAAGCGGATTTCATTTTTGTATTTAAAAAATATTTTTTTGATTTAATATTTTTAATATATTTTATCATTAATGTTTTTTAATTTTCTTCAACTAAATTTATTATATTTTTCTTCATTGGGTTGGATTATTATAGTAGGAATCATATTGGGTTATACATATCCAAAAAAAATCTTACAAAATATGTTCCCACAATGATGACTCTTCCCATGGAAGAGTAATTTCCTTTTATAATAGATCCAAAATCCTACCTGCATCATTAATTTTTTTTGAATCCATATGATAAATTTATTTTATAGAAATAGGGTTTTGAAATGATTTTTTACACTCTGAATCACTGGAAGGATTCTCACATATAATATATGGATGAGTTAATCTAATATTTAAGATCAAAAACATAAATTCTAAATTTTTTAAACATAGGAAATAATTATAGGGTTAAAATATATTCCAAAAACTAAATCCATTTTCATTTTTAGATAAAATATTATGAATTTATTTTAATCTAATTTTATGTTTTATTTGAAAATATAATCATATTAGGGTGTCAAAATTTGATATGACATGGAAAAGAGTTCTGTATATTTTTTTGAGAGAATTGTGAGTGAGAATAAGTGGTTTAATTATTTCTTTTCATTCATCCAAATACTCCTAATAAAAATTAAATTAACCTAAATCAGAGTAGGTTTTTTACATTTGTCTTCATGATAGTCACCTATCATACATGGGAAAATCATACTTCTTCATTTTGTGTATTTTCTAGGGGTTTTAAATTCATTCTAACGTGTATCATTATACACACCCCAATATGATAACTGTATCCAAAGAATTTGTGTCAATGAATATGATTCATAAGATCATAGATGTTCTACATAGACATTAAGATGTAATGGTTCATTTAGGGATAAGTCATTGTGATTCTTGGAGATATAAAATGGAAAATGATGATATTTGATGTCGGCAACAATAACTATAACTTGAGGGTGATCTAGGACTACTTTCAGTGTGGATAAATTTCATATAAATTTTTCATTTAGATATTGGAAAATATATTGATTGATATGTACATATGTTATGAGATTTAATTATAATAATTTTCTCATGCATGAATTATATAATATACAATTGTATATATATCTTGATGATAGCTTGGGTTATCTTATGTATCAGTGGTGTGTTTATAGAATTTTATTATTGGAAAACTCTATATATATTTTGATATTTTTTTAAGATATTCTAGTCCTTAGCCTCTTGTTTTTTAGAGTTGGACAAGGTGTGGCACTCTCATATTATAACCATCATGGTTGGGGTTCTTGTGGGATGGTTCATCTTAGAGTGACATTAGTGTGGTTTTTCCAAGTTATGGAATTTAGATTTAGTATTCATGTTCATATTTTTTGGAATATTGTTAAAAACATTTATGTGTTTATTGATTATGTTTATTAAACTAGATAGACCATTTTATGTGTAGAAAATAATGTGTCCATATTCTAACACTCTGATAACCTGGTAGTAGACCAAAATAATTGAAGATTATTTTTGAGGTAAATTTATGTTAAGTACACACATTATATTTTATCCATTAACAATAATTAATTCTTATTCCATGTTAGATCATATAGATATTCTCTAATAATTATGGGTTCATCCTATGAAGGGTGTTACATGTTGATGGAGGGATCATAGGTAATGTTAATTTCATGATTTTCCCATCCATATAGTCGGGACATTATACCAACATATAGGAAGTGATGCGGAGATATTTCAAATAATATATTGAGATATACCCTTTAACTTCAATTTAAAGTATATTTTTTCCCATTCAAGCATGATGAATATTTATAGTGGAGAATATTATAGTTTATGTCGAGTGAGATGAAACTTTCCACAATGGGATATAATGTTTTTTATTATTATGATCAAAGTGATTCAAATCATAGGGAGGTAGGGGATCAACTAATGTTATGCCTTCATTATTCGATATATTATGGAACAAACATTCCAATTGATTATTAATTCTTTAATCATCTTAAATTGCCTCTAGATCTATTAAGGATTTTCATTTCCTTTCTTATTCTCTTGATGGTTCTGCTATACTATGTAAAGAGTTGATATCTATCCAATAATTGAGATTTTATTCAATAAAGTTAAACAATATATGGGGTCTCATAACAATGTTTTAATATAAATTAAGGGACACTAACCTCAATGGTTATTCAATATACATTATTTAATGAATAATTGTCTCAATATAGAGATTCATGGGGGAAATATGAGGGAGGTTATCAATTTTTGATAGTGATTTCAAAAAACACCAACTATACATGGGGTTTTGTATGTGAGGTTTGAATGTCGTGGATTATTGTTAGAGATGCACAATGGTTTTTTGAATATTCTTCTATTTAGCTAATGAAAACTAGAGTAATTACATAAATGGATTTTGTTTTATAAATGGTTGTGAGATCAAGAATCTCATTATTTTAAACACATGTAGATTAATGAAGAGATTTTTTTGTTAGCGGGTTGGGATATTAAATATAAGTTGGATGTATATTACATATCAATCATATCACCCAATCACAACCATTAGATCTTTCCTTTTTATTGAATATTATTGGTAGATCTATGAAATGATTCATGAGATAGATGATTATAATGGATCAAAAATACTTGAATTCCATGTTTAGATTCATCAATTTTCGTAATTAACCCTCATTCGTGTAGATATAATCATGATCTAACAATCATTCACTATATTTTCAGGTTTGGGAGATTCAAGTGGAACCCGTAGATAGTCCCTTATCAACAAGAGAGTTTCACTTGATTGTGAATATTAGTCACCCCACAACCTTTTATGAGGTGGGTCCATTATATAATATTAAGGGACACCCTTTCTAGGGTGGCGATTGCGGCCAACCTATTGTTGGTTTAGATGGACTACCTAACTAGTGGATTGAATAACCTTATGTAATATATTCCTTGATTATAAAACATATCAAGTGAATTTAGAGAAATACATAGATATTATTAAAGGGTAACATATGGTTGGTCCTTGTCAAAAGCTTGAAGTTTCCATCATATTATTTTCTGATGATATTTTTTGAATATTTCTGGGAGGGGTGATCAGTTCCCCTATAACAATTGAAATTATGTTTACCAAACCAATCATGTGATTGGTATGTGGAGGAGCATATTGGTCAGTACTTGTATTTTTTATTTTCCTTCCATAGTAGTGCATTTGGTTTCATAAACTATCATAGAAGGGAAATTTTATTCTTGGATAGAAGTTATTATTCAAGGTGTTGAATATATATTTCCTTTTGACATCAAGAAGTTCACTATAGGATTGGAGGTTGATTATTCTAAAAGAGGACTCTATGTCATAATGATGATAAGGTGGTTGGGAAATTAGTTTTACTGTTGTTGTTTATTCTATAAATAAAGGTTCATTTCTCACCATTGAACAACAGTTGTTTCCTTATACTATTCCATTAAATGAGAGGGTTCCGCAATGGTGATCAGGTATATTTGATAATTTAGTGTCATTGGATGTTCTTTGGAATTATATTAGAATGGGTACCCACAATGTGGACACAATGTCAGTTGTTTTCCTAATAATATTGTTTTTATCTCTGTATTATTATATTGAATGTGGTTGAAATTGCCTACCCTGGGAGATATATAATATATATCTGTGTTGGTGTAGCACATGGACTCAAGGTTAACTCTTTATATTCCATATGATATTGAATAGAAAGATTGGTCTAAGGATGTACTGTGGGGAGAAAATACCAGTATATCATAGTCAAAGCATTAGTGGAAATAATAAAAATCACATACCACATTTATGTATGTAGTCAAATTAAATATAATAAAAACATAAATAAAATATCAACATAGTACATTCTTTAGAAAATGAGACTATCTAATACATTATATGAAATAAAATAATAGTATATTGTATATATTATACCACGTCCAAAAATAAATATATCTAAATTGTCCACCCAAATTGATCGGATTCGTCACCTATTCCTAACTCCCTACCTCTTCCTTAGAAAATGTGTTGTCATAAACCATATGAACATTACGAAACCTATCCCTATAATACCATAATGAATTTTACTTAGGAACCCATGTATCATGGGTTCACGAAAAAGGTGTGAGAAAAAAACAATACGCCACCACCAATATAAAAACTTAAGTAATAATTTTTTAAATTACTGTTTGATGGAGTTATATAAATTTTATCCCGTATAGTTTACAAATTTATCTATTAATATAAAAATCAAGAACCAAATCCACTTATCCATGGGATCCATGGGGACATCTAAATTTTGTATACTTCATGATTCAACCAAGGTAGATGAGTCTCTATTCATTGTATATGATATGGAACATACACCTCCATGGTATAACACTATGGAAAAGAAACTCAAAAAATATCATGGAAATCCATGGGGACTCCACCAGACATTCCCATAGAAACCGTCCACTCAGAATAAATGGAAGTTATCTTTGAAATTATTCTCCATTCCATGTGGTAAAATCCAGGAAAGAAAACCCTGTAATTATCTAATCTATATCCAAGAGAACTCATATCCAATTGATTCACAATATCATTCTTTATTGGGATCATGATACACATTCATTGAATTTTGTCCGATACAATCAAATTAAAATAAATGGATCTCATCACAGGACATTCCTATGGGAGCCCTAACGAAATCCATGATGTAAATCGGTGGAATTAAATACAAGATACATTACCATAATCCAAGCGGGAATTGTCCTAATGCATCCATGGTGTTTAATAATTAAGGTATAAAAGGTAGCTCATGGACTTCTATATCGTTTTACATATTCGAATCCAATGAGGCATCCTCCCACTGAATACAAGTGATAAACCTAACAGAATAAATTCTTATTCAATCCATTCCACCAATTTAATTTCTAAAAATGAATCCAAGGTATGAAACCCATGGAATTCCTCCCATAAATATAATTCATAAAATAAAACTCAGTTACAAATTACCATATTTTTCTTTAGATAACATGTCACTATATAATCCCAATCCAATATATAATGGTTCATTAATTTACCAAGGATTGATCAAATATTTTGTTATTAAAAAAATAAAACAAAAAACACATTTTATGTTTGCTACATGAACTCCATTGAACCAACTCAGTTGTTTTATAATCATCATTAACTAGGTAATCAATACCCTTTGTTACATTTTTACTAGTCACAACAACATTCAAATTATTAACTCTTTCCTCATTTAAAATTTATTACCTCAATACAATAAAATTCACATAGAATATCTTAGAAACCATGTAATCACCCCTTTAATATCTAATAATTTTCATTTTTTATCTTATTACATGTATCCCAATTCAATAACCATTATAAAAAATATTAATTTTAGGAAAACACCACATATAAAACCACATATAACATCATGTACCATGTCATGCATATATTGTTCTCTATGGATATTTATTTTGATGAAATTCACAATTCAGAATAATAAAAATTGAACCCAGATTATTTATCAACCAAGAAAACATAAGATTTCTCATTTAATTAGTTTTAGGTTGATTTGTGTTCACATTTGAAATATTTCTACCAATGAACTTTTGAAAAATAAGTGAAACAATGGGTATAAATAATGGTACCACCAATCATATCCTTAGATGAGGCCATATATCCAGTATTGGCCTATGGTTCATTCTAAAATGAGAGAAATTATAAAAGTATATGAATTCCCTATAAGTATTGAATAATGTACCAAAAAATTAAGAAATGTATTGGTAGATATATAAACAAATAAATAAGTTAGTTGGAATGCTATTAATTCTTCCAGATCTCCCTATTTATGAACCTTGGAAAAAACTGAAGAGGAAAACAAAATATCATTCTCTTTAAATTGGAATGAAACAACGAGATAGGGATCAATTCGTGTGCCACTAAAAAATGGTAATAACCATTTTTTGTAAATCAACAAACAACAAAACCCACTTAAAACATTAAAAACCCATCTATATGGCTTCATGGTTTGAATCATGAATTAACACTATGATTTTATATCCAAAAAAGCCTTGGGGCCCTACAAATGATTATTTAGAGCATGGAAAACATTACCACATAATAAATACTTCCTATAACATCCCAACAGTTGTAGATCCTCCCATTTATCCCAAGAAACCTACAGAGTGTTCTTGATACCTTAATCATCCAAAACGGGGCATACGACACCTATTTAAGAAAAAATTTAATATGCATCATACCTCAGATATGGGTCAATGTTCCAAAACAGCCCCACCATAAATTAGATCATCATCAAGATGTTGTTCTAAAACAACACAACATCTCACTAGAAAATAACACCATCCACTAATCCCATATTCTTGACTCTCACTCCCACATGTCCACATAAACATTTCTATGATACCATAATACATGTACCATATAAATTGTCCTATATTGGGGTTCTTGTTCCCCACAAATGACCAAACCAACAGGATTCTCCTCAAAGGATGGGTCAGAATCCAGATCATCACCCCTTAATGACCCCACATACTCATTTACAATCATACGCACAAGCCATGACCCTGAATACCTTTTCATATTCTGAATTAATACCCCAAATGAAAATATCATTTTCTTACATGATTCATGCCCAAAATAGATATGTGTAAATGGGGTTTCACCCCCAGAAACAATTGATGAAATAGTTTAACCCTATGAACCAAGTCATGAATTACTTCAATCAGTCACCAACCAATTATTGGTCAAATCAGTATGCATTGACATCTCCAGCATGAGACATGGAATAACCTGACTGACTAGGTCTCGCCTTCCCGGAGGAATCCCATGTTGCCATAACTCCCAACCCAACTCCAATAGGAAGGTGGTGGAGACTGGCACTATGAATGAATAAAAAAATGGGAGGCCTTGGCCTAATTTACACATATGTTTTCAGTAAACCATCTCCATGTAATATTGTAGAGGAAAAATAATATAGTGTAATGACTAGAGTAAACCATGTATGCAATAACCCCAAGACAATACATTAGTGTAAGATAGAATAAAACAAAATTTTATAGGATAAAAATAAAAAGACAACCATAAATTTTGTATCTCACTAAAACCATAAATTAATTTATTCTACAATATCCTGGTTCTATATCTCATATATGTGCCACCATACGTGGTTTATGAACACATTTGTCACTATGTTCCATAAAACTCACCACTGGTCTATCTTTCATCTGTTTGAGACATGACATGTGCTGGTATATCCCATGTAGGGGTGATTATATAAATACACAATATAAATCCCAAAAAACCAAATATAGATTGATTGAGAGATACAATAAAAATATTTACCTCAACACAATAAAGGCCTAACATTTAGAAACATGAACAACAACTATAATCATATAAAACACTCAATTGGTTTTCCAAATAAGAGATAATTAGGATCTATGTCACCCCAACACAACTAAAAAAATTAGTATGCTTGATATCCCAAAATTCCATTCTAGACTCCCTAAATCAAATGTAGCCTTACTAGAATATTTTTGGTGGGGGCATGCACGATGCTACTATTATCCATAGTCATGGGAGCTACAACACTCATATAGAACCCACAATACACATGATCTCGAGTACATATAGGTAACACTCCATGGATAGAGGACCCATTCCCACATTATGGGGGAATAATATCTAAATAGACATGATGGGGAACCCATGTCCTGGCGTGACAATGGAGTTTCACAAGGAAAAATCTCTAATGATCCTATCCTGATCACTGAAAATGTCACGAATTGCATAAACAAGATTCATACACTGAGTATATAAAATTTTATATTATATTTCACAAAAAAACACTATTGTATTCTTTAGAAAAAACAAATCATTATTGGATCATTTAGGCAAAAATACGAGTCCAAATAAAGGATATTTCAGAGGAATAATTTGAAGGGGGAATACCCAATGTGTATGGGGGTCTACAATATGTGTGATCCGATATAATCACCTACATGTGTTCTCCTCCATACGAATCTTGTAATTGATGTAATCATACATGAAATTCATCAGAAATAAAATTATTTTATCTGAATCTTTGTGCCCACCCATGTGCTCCTCTCCATGCACGTGTACCATAGGTTGTTCCAGTGTTCTTGTTCATGCCAAGGTGTTGTCCCATGCCAATGTAATCATGGAGTACATGTCATGTCATGAACATGTGATGTTGTGATTTTGATACTATATCACTACTTAGATTCTCACAGTTTTGGAGATAGTGTGTTGAGCATGCAACATGGATTTTGATCCTTAACATGGGTTAAAACCCTATCCTCTATGAAATCTGAAGAACACATTGTGTGTTATTCCTCAATACATAGAGTGTAGTCACATTTTCCATAGATAATTCATATCCTTTATGTTTATTAATAGATCAATCATCAATACTAACTTCCTCATCATTCAGCCACCCATTACTCTTGGAAATATAATTAGTTTATCGATTTTTCCATCAAGTGGTCCGAAAATAGAATTCAGCTAACATCACAAAGACATGCCACAGGTACCATACGACTCACACCATCCCACATCGCTCAAAATTTCATATCCATAGATTATAAGTATATGTATATCATCTTTCATTCTCAAATCTCCTTAGGAAATGTACTTTTAAAAACAACAATATATTTGAGGGTTTTATCATTCTTGAACCCTGCAAGAAAAAGTCAATACAAGGCCCCATAGGCCGATGATGAATAATATAAAGAACTACCAGTAATAAATTTAGATAAAAATAGTAAATCCTTAATTTTTATAATTTTCATATCCATTTACCACTACAATGGTATATCCATGTGTTTATGAAATAGAAAAAATCATTTATTGTATCAAAATATTTAACCAATTGAAGGGCTTTTGTAAAGAACATGAAATCATATAATAAAGACTAGATATTAAATTAAGGCTCAATTAAAAAGTTGAAAGCTAGGAAATCCAAAACTGATGATACCTAATTGAATTTAGGATTAATTATTGGCAAATAATGTGTTTTTCATTTTAGGAGAAATCTCGTTGCATTCCCTGCCTCTTGATCCACCTCATCCTGATCGATGATCATTATTTTGTATCAATCTGCAAATGATGAATAATCGGGGATCCACTCTAATATCCTAGGTTTATGAAAAATACCTTGTAAAATTTCAATAAGAGGATATTTAAATAGGAAATTACGTTTTTTATTAAACCAGTTATTTAAAATAATTATTAAATTAATTCACATAATATACTATCCAAAGGATGTCTTATTCAAACATCAGGAACTGACCAACGTCATATTACACTTAGGGTAAAACCCACATTCCAGATTCAATCGTTATCTTGGATTTTTTATTGAGGTCTATATTAATTTTATAATACATTAACGATGATAAAAAAATCACCCATGATAATATTATATTTAAAAATTAAGAATATGATAAATTTCATGTTTATCAAGCCTCATAATCTCTTGTCATCTCAATGCATGGCTCCAAATGTTTAACTTAATATATTTAAAATTCTTATTATAGAAAAAACAATAACTATATTATACCATCTTTCAAGAATTTTACCCTAAATTATATAAGATAAACAAAAATATGAGGATACTAAGCCCCAATCTGGCTCTCTTGTTCCAAGGGGATCTCGTGTATACTCTCTTGCATCAACAATATAGAAACCATGGGAATCGACTATCCTCATAGGTTCCTCTCATTATGATACATGATCAGTACTAGGAACTCCAAAAGGTTGCTCCATCCTTGATGTCTATCTCAGCTTTGTAAAATAAGTGAATAAGATCATTCATGTATCTCCTCATCTGTGACACATGGAAGACTCCATGCACTGATCTAACAATGGGGTAATTCTAAGTAGATATAAATATCTACAACACTATATTTGATCTATAACAACTCGATGAACATCGAGAATCACTTACCTCCCCATATAAACCACTAAAATACTAATCATGATGATGATCTCAGAAAAATATGATTTCCAAAATGAACACCTGGGGCTTACGAAGTCGATCTGAAAATTATTCTTATTAGCTCTGGGCTATCCTCATATGCTCATGGGTCACCAGATCCATCAATGTCATCAGTTTTACTATGGATTTCCAAACATGATATGTCTCATATTTCATAATCCATCTTAAGTATGACATGAAATGTCTCCAATACAGATCATCAAAAGGTAAAATGTTGATAGTAGAGTGATAGAATTTATTATAATAAAACTCTTGTAGGGGAAACTGCACCTCCCAACTATGAATGATGTATAAAATGAAATACCACATCATATCCTATCAAAGATGGATAGTCAATTTGGTCTTTCTATTCTTATATGGGTAGACAACTATACTCAACATAAACTAGGTCTTGATTACCTCCAGAAAAACTCTAAATAATAGTTGTGTAATTTATACATCATTGTTTTAGACAATCATTGATTATACCCCATGGAGTCATTTGATCTCATAAATTTACAAATACCCCAACCACTCTACCAAATTCTTCTACCTTATTGATAGGAAGTGAACTGACTTGGTTTTTTGGTCAATTATCACCTAGATTCCATAATTGTGTCGCACTTTTGTTGGAGTCCTTATCTAAAATACCATGTATATGATATCTTATTTTCTATTTTGGATCTCATGAGGTTGTATCAAACCTGATGGAACCTATTTCTCATCCATAACTTAGTGACATGTGAGTCAACAATAGATGAACATGGCTATAATCAACCACATGACCACCCACCAGAATTTTTTATAAATGTATATATACGTATTCTTCACTCTGTGATGTAAAAGCATAGGATAAGTATAAATCATTCTCATTAACTCTTCTAGAACCATGACCAGAAATACCATCCATCCAAAGAAAATTATGAAGTTATCGAACATATGATAAAACAATCTATTGTATCCTATAAGGATATATGTTCACTAAAACATCATAGCCGATGCCACATATCTAGAACACTCTTGTACACTAGGGAAGTTTATGTGGAAAACCCATTTAATTATAATAAGTTAAACCCATATAATTCACTAGATATTTCTAGAAAGAATGAAATTTTTCAAACTCCTACTCCACTAGGCATGAACGGCACACAATTTAAGTGAATCAACCACCATGTTTCCCTTCACTAGTGTATAGACATTCTCAAAATTTCTTTCCTATATGAACTCAAATAGTAGCCTCAATATTAGGTTGTGATCTATCCACGTGAAGACAAATTTGATACTATTTTGGTCTGAGTGAAGAAAAAAAGTTCTCTCCCAAAATATAGTGCCTATGCATCTTCAATGATATGTCTTCAACTACAAACTCTAGGTCATGGGTAATGTAGTTCTTCTTCTGGGGTCTCAAATTCAACAACACATATCGGAATATTACCTTACACTACATCAATAAACTATATATCCCAATAGTGGAGGCCTCACAAAACACTATATAATCCATAACCTCTATCTGTAGTCCTAATATAAGAGTACTAGTCAAACATAGTCTCAAAATCTCATAGTCTCCCAAACATGGAAGAATTCAGATAAATTCCTTCTCTTATGTATTGAAGAGAAAAAAGGGATGCTACTCAAGAAAATTAATCCACAAACCTCTTACATTACCCTTCCAAGATAAGAAATCATTGAACCTTTGACACACTTTTTGCAATCTCCCATGAAATAATTTCATCAATATTCACTTGGTTCATATATATAAAATTCTTCGAAACAACATACCCTATAAAGTGAACATCATGGATAAAAAATAGAACCTATGAGATCTTACCATAATGATGGTGCTCCAAAAGAATGTCTAAGACCATTCACAATGGCTCTGAAATATAATCCTCTAACATGAACTAAACGACTATTCCTTAAATTAATTCAACCAAAAATCCATCCAACTAATGATGGAATATATAATTCAAGAAATCCATAATCAAAGTGGGTGAATTAATCATTTGGAATAATCTCCCTTACCGACTAATATATAATGAAAATGGACCATTATACCACCAACACACCCTTTCATGTGATGATCCCACCAAAGCTTAATGGATGTGTTATCCTATAAAACCCGATCGTAAACAATCATTTCAAACTCTAACGAGTCATATTCCTCCAAAATTATGTTTATGTGACTGAGCCATAGATCATGCCTCTATTTCATGAATGTATCACCATGATATGGAATCTCACTAAAATTTTCTCACCATAATAAAACAATTAACATGACCACTCAAAACTAATCATCTCTCTAAAGCCGAAAAGGGGTTCATTTACACCCTCCCCATATTCTTAATGGTGCATCACAAGTTTATATGGCCAAAAATTAATTGGAACTACCATCAAAACCATATGCACTTATAAATAGAAATCTATTAACGATCATTACTATCTATGATTATATGGAATTTCCAAATGGTTGAAAATATACCCCACTAAAGTAGTTTTATATATAGATCACTTCTCTCTCATTCAAATTCTTAACCACCATGTTTTCCAACATAAAATGGTATTCATATGTAATCAAACATTCCTACAACAAAATCGTGGAATCACCTACTGTGAAATAAAATTTTATACAGAATATTATACCTTTTCTTTACATGCCAAGAGGCCCTCTGAAAAACTGCCTAACCATTCTTAGGGATATTATTAAAACCAATATGGACCAACCCCATAATCTACATTTCGGAAAAATAAGGCCAATATACCCTCTCAACTGGAACTACCTACTACATAGAATAGACCACAAAACAAAGAAATGTATTCACACCCATATCAAGGTCCCACGACATCCTTCATGTCAGAAAATCACTATAATGTATCAAACACATTTTTTAATGTAACTCATAATACCTATATTCATGTTATGAATAAACCCAAAGATCATTTTTAACCCCATCATGTCAAGGTGTCATGGTCAAAAGGGATAGTTGATATGTATAGTAATCACTACATCCACAACTTCCATGCATATGGTTAATAGAGAACACATTCTAGGTCAAACTTATATTATCATAGGGTTTACTATTTTATAATTTTTTTTATATTACCCAGTAGACTCCAACAGAATGCATTGATTAATGAATTTTGAAGAACATGTTTTAGAGGTAAAGACATTATAACATTCACATGGAATTAGATTTATAGTAGTCCACATCATAATCAAGGTAATGAATGGTCCTAGTTAACTTTATGCATTTAAAATAACCATAAATTTTAACATCCATGGTTCATGTAACTATGATAACAATTAAATGTTATAGTAGAAAACAGGTTGAGTTGTTATTATAGGTTAAATTATCTATAAACTCTTAAGAATCAATCCAAAATAATCACACAACATATATTTATCTATTTAAAGGGAACATTTTAGTAATATTTCACCATATAGTTATAAAGAAAAATTCTTTATTAATGTTTCCTTGATCATTAAATAATTGACCCATGTCATAATGTAGGTAAGAAAATAATCAATCACAGGCAATCACAAAAATGGAAAATTAATACTAGATGTATGATATGATGTATAATATGATCTCAGATTCCGTGTCCGTGAAAAAGGAAAATATCATACACCATCACCAAATAAATAGTGTGCATCAGCTATGGTGAAATCATATAAACCATAACAATAAAAAACATGGTCAAAAATCCCATCCCATGAAAAATTTACATTTTTCATATGTGAGGCTACTAGTACCCTGATAATTCTCTTCAAAATCTCTCATCATTGTCTTATTCTTATGTCGAATTTCCGAAATTATAAGAAAAATGACAAAAAGTCTCTAATACCATTTTTAATTTCTTTCCCCAGGGTCCATTAAGCCAATACTGTGAGATGGTGTATTACAATGCCTCATGCATGAATCCTTATATGTTAGAGGATATTGACTAGCGTCATGGTTATAAATTTTTATAGTGGGGAGAGAAAACCAACTTATTAAAGTAGAAACATTAGAAAAAAATACCAATAATATACATAATCCATGTATATTTAAAAATTGAAATCATGAATGAGCTGAATAATATATGAACATAATCCACTCTATAAAAAGTTATAAAATTCAATACATGCTTAGAAGAAAAAGAATAGAACATCATACACAATATCTTATGTTATATGTAATAAAATTCTTGATAGTTTATCCAAATGGATCAGATTCCTAACCTAGTACCGACTCGCAGGATTTATATTAGCAACCACGCTATCAAAAACATCAGGCCCTATCCCAAACCTTACCTTACATTGTTATAGTGATAGTTACTCGTGTTATCAAGTGTCATGGTGGCCTGAGATAGTTATGAGTACAACGCAATTGGCCACCACCTATAGTGTCCCTAAAACTTCCATTCCATAAGAATGTCTATAAATGAATGATATAAATAATAATTTAGAAATTTAATTGTATAAAATTTTATATTTAATGTTAGTACAACAAACAACTATTTTGGTACTCCACAGTGACATCTGATATCAGTTTAATGCCTTCTTTTCCTATCCTGGTGAGACTTTGGTCATGGTAGATGATATGAAACATCAATTTCAATGGACTACCACAAATAATCCCATAGTCAAGAATGTACGTGGTAATGCATAGGGCTCCACTAGGCATTCTCAGCTAACAAAGCTATCTACAATCAATTACTTTCACAAATGGCATTATTATCAGTTCCATCCTAGTGAATCAAATAGGTAAGAACATGGAATTATATAAACTAAATATAAGGAACCACATGTAGAAGTAATTAATTGTATCATGCATGAATTGTATCTAAGTCCGCAACCATTGGATTTTGTGTCCTAGTCAAACTGAATCCATGGATATCATCACATGGAAATCACAAGCGTTTCTTGATGTAATCAACAACATTAATTCCTGTAATTTAATAAATAATACATCACACATGTACATGAGGATTCATCCCAACACATTCACAGTGATGAATCATTGTACAACCAAAGGTAGTTATTAGTATTCCTTATATTGTATAACATAGTTTTCAAAAATGAATCCTTCTATCTCTTTCAAGTGAGTAACCTAACTAAATCCATTCTCACTCAGGTAATTCCACCAATTTCAATTATAAAAATGAAACAAGATATGAGAACCAAGGCCTTCCACCAACAATAATCATTCACCTAATAAAAATTATATTTCAATTATGATAACCATAATTAAATACCACTTCACTATATAATCCAACAATTATTCTATTATGATCATTTCATTTCCAAGGCTTCATCATATATGTTGTCATTCACATGATATAAAAGAAAATACCATAAATGCTTCTTAATAGTTCTTTATTTTACCAATACTACCATTTATCAATTCATAATGTTTCCTTCATTAATTTGTTAATATTTTCCCTTTTTTACCATTTTACCATTAACTATGAATTTCACATCAATTAATAATTATTTAATTAAAACGGGCTAAATCAAGCCTATGAGTGTCACATTGATATCTAGGTCCCCAGTTAACCACCCATATAATTTAAAGAGTTATCATTTATAAAGATATTACTTTTTCTCCATTTCATGGACCATTTTAACAATTACATAAAATAACCCAAACCCAATTATAATTCCACATCTCAATTCAAGGCCCGAAATAAGTATAAATTCCACACAAAGGTTATTTATCATTTCGAAACTCCCTTTTCAAAAACGTAAATCTAGAACCCAATTTTCATTTCAAAAAATTTTACATAACATTATTGAAATTAATAGTATGATATCAAGAAGAGTGAATCAAATAATACTCACACTCACAAACTTATTAAAAATAGGTTAGAATAATAATTTAATTTAAAGGAATTCCTATCTTCACATTAGTATCGTCCACACATCTGGTATTGTCCATGAATCATGGTAATTGATGGAAATTAAAAAATATGTGGAATACCCCAGATCATTGTTTAAACACACATAAATGACGACAAGTACCTCAACAATAAAATAAATGAAGAAAGAAGGTATGTAGACTATTATGCATGCCTTTTTCCTAGAAACATGTTGGAAGGATAATGAAATAGTAAATTAATAGAGGATATCATCCTATTTAATGGTGAAATACTGGATGGGAGGATACTCTAATTAAAAACCACTATGAATGAGGAACCCCCATTTGTTGTAACCCCCCCCCCTCAATCCAACAAACATTTTAATATATTAAAAACATATCATTAGGTTTTCATGGTGTGAATCATAAACTCATGTTGTGTGTATTCAAGCCAAAACACTCACATGAATTTCCCTTGATTATTATTAGTGTGAAATACATTTTTTCAATTTATATCTTTCCAATAGTCGGCCAATAGCTTTAGGATTCTCCCTTTTATATTATTCTCTATCTCGAGTGATCCTAATACCTTCTTAGGCCAAAAAATTGAATATTAAATGTGTATAACTAAAAAATAAGTTGGTTCCCCACCCCATATAGTTGTAAATATTTTAAAATGGTAATGGTAAATATAAAAATAAACCACTCCAGTAGATCATGGGCCTTAATAGGTAATGATCGATGAATCATTGTAGGTATACAAAAAAAATTAAAACTTTTTTAGTGTTATATATTTCGATTATTTCTCTATAAGTTGTGGTTTTGTTTTACTCAAGTGGATTTACCTTGTGGTCCTGATAATAAAGAGCATAGTAATATAATTAATCCCAAACATATTCATTTTATTGAGATCGATTTGTCTATTCTACTTGTAGATTCTTAATAATTAGTTATATAGAATTGTTGGTGTGGTTCCCATAGTGTTTTCCAGTATCTTTCTTGAAAAGTGTGACACCAACACCTTCTGGCTATATTTGGTATTAACTGTAAAACATTTTTAAGATCAATATATAGATGGAATATTTTAATTGATTTTATATTTAGATAAAAAGGAATGTATTTATATTTTGATTTGTGCTGGTAGAATTTATACATAAAACTTTCTAGCAAGAGATGTCATTGAATCTGACATGAAATTAAAGGAATGTACTTCTTTTCAACCCTTATAATATGACTGTAATTGTTTTTAAAGTTGACAATAATGTGTGTGGTGTCAATTGGTTGTCTTCAAACAATTATAATCTATTATTTTATTTAAAATTAGGTATTAATGTGTTCCCACCAGTTAAAATAATTTCAAATTATCATTTTTTTTGTGGGTGATGACATATCATTGTTTTGTTACATTCCATGTAGAGGGATGAAATATAGTGAGAAATAATTTTGTTGTTGATTCATTAAAATCCATTCATGTAGAATATATGTGTTTTATATTAGCTTGAAATTGCTAGATATAATACTTTTTTTGTTTGATGAACCTTCCTTCCCTATCTAAAGAGTGTCTAGTTTTCATAGTGCTACGATATTCATAGGTAATGAAGGAAAGTTTGTAGAGAGCAGTTTACCATATGAATTTGGATTAATAGTTTCCTTACATAGGAACTCCAGTTTTATAATTTTGTGGATTAAATTTTCTTGATCTAGTGGGGATTTAAGTACATAGGTTTTTCTTAAATGGTAATCTTATCAATTTTGAGTTTCATTGTTTGGGACACCAAAATTAGTGAATTGTAAATTTACCATAGTATATAAGAACATAAAAAATATTTCTGGGTTCTATTTTCATTATGTATTTTTTACACTTGGGCTATGTTGGGGAATTATTTAATGTGATAATGGGCCTTATAAAAAATATATTTATAATAAAAATAGTTTTTTAATAACAGAAACCCCAATTTGTAAGGAAACACTCATATATCTTAAAGAGTGTGTTAGATGAGAAAAAAATCCACATGGTTGGGATAAAATTATTATTTTACACTAGGTTTAATGAATTTTTTTTTCACATGTGTATTGATAATAGTTATTCGTCAATGGTGGGTTTAGAAAAATATAAATTAAATAGTTAATTATGTTTTTAAATTATATTTTAAACATATAAATCTCTATTTACACATCAAATAGAAAAATATCTGGGGTGAGATGCATAACCCTAATATATTAGAGATGAGATACTATTTGATAATTCTTTTTTTGAGTTCAATTAGAATTGGAGGAATTGTTGTTTAATTCCATTGAAATGGATATTATATTGACAATGATTCATTCTTCACCAATGATTGATCAATTATTGAGGTAGTGATTTTTTATATCATATCACATTTTTATTCATGAAATTGTATTAAATATTATTTTATATGAAATTAAATCACTATGGGGTGTCATATATTGGATTATTTAATTTTCATCTCAAATTCTCATGGTGGATGTTTTATTTTTGGAACAATTATTCACCTATATTATGTGTAAGTATAGATATAAAAGTTAGGATTTAAAATACAGTTTTATCACCTCTAATAATAAATATAGTAGATGATAAAATAGAAAATAATATGGAATTTTTTGATCCAATAAAACTACTTTTTTCTATGATAGAAAAATATTTCTATAATATTTTATTATTATATTTATTCCACATAATTTCATGGAATATATCATAATCCAAAATGGTAGACTTAATGGAAAGTATAATACCCTTAAAATTATGATTAAATGTTTTCTTGGTTAGTTTAATAAATAATTATTTCATATTTCATTCATGTATCAAATTTAAATTTCTTTTAATGTGAAAATTTTAGTTTCTTCAAAGTCTATAAATATGAAAAAACTATCCCTCAATATCCAATTATTATTTTTATTAAACTTAATATCAATTGACTTATTTCAACAATTTTTTCACCTAACTCATATGATATTTTGGAAATTAAATTGTTAATATGTGAATTTATATTCATTCTATCATTTATAAAACATTAATTGTAATTAAGGATAGTTAGAACATGAGCCATTGTTGTTATATATCTTCTATTAATATGTTCCCTTTCATGTACTTCAATAAAAATATTTTCCTAATAATAATTTAAATGTGATTTAACTAATTGAACCAACAATAGTACCATTGTTTAGTTTTATACATATTATCCTTATTCAACTTAATCATGTAGAATTATTGAAAAGTTGGAAATGTTTTAAAAAAATTTATAATTACGAGTGTATGTTGTAATCGACATATTTGTCAATACATATATTGAATCCAACTCAATATCAGTTCCCACACATTCAAAATGTCCAATAAATAAATCAGGTCAAATCCTTACTCAATAGTTTGAAAATCATGATATTTACAATAATATATTCATATGAAACTCCATATTTCTAAAGTGCCTCTCTAATATAAATGTAATTTATTTCTATGTGTTTAGTAGGCTTGTAATATTGGAAATTATTTAAAAAAATATTATTGTGGAATTTTTATAATAAATTTTCAAGGGATTTTAAATAATATGAACTATTCAAATTTTAAATTTAAAGTTCCATAACCACATAACTATATTTTTAGCTACAAATCATGTTATAAATTCATCTTCTATGGTCAAAGATTCCATAAAAAATCTCTTTCCTCGATTCCAAGATTTTTTTAATACAATTAGAAGATAAAAATAAAAAAAATTGGAAATTATTTTATCAACACAATAAAAAAAATTTGATTCAAAGTATCTATTATTCTCAAGATTATTGGATATTTTCTATTAAATAATTTTACCCTTTAATCATCTAAAATATAAAAAATCATCTTTATATCTATATAATGATCTAGTCCCAAATTTTTTTTGTATCTACATAATATAACATCTAAAAAGCTAATATATGTCCATTTACAGGTAATTAAATACATAAATCTTACATTAATAGATTCATAAGGAATTATTTTCATATTTTTTCATTTAAGACATTTTTGGTACATTTACTGATATTGAATTTATTCCTTTCAGAATTGAAACATGTGATACTGAACATTTTTTCTTCATTAAACTATATGAAATTATGATAATGTTTTATTTTTTAGATAATCATAATAAAACATTGTTTATTCAAATAATGTTTCTATACTGACAACACATATATCATACTAAGTGTTTCTCATTTCAAAATTTTTAGAGAGGAACTTATTAGTATCACATAATAAAGCAATATCATTATATACATGTAATATGTAATCAATATATTGAATCAATAATATAAATTTAATATCACTAATATTATGGTATATAAATAACTTTTTCCTCAAATTAAAATATACAATGTTTTCATTATACCAAATATCACAATATCTAAGATATTTTTAATGTTCATATATTGACTTATTTAATCTTATTAACATGTATTCATTTCCTTCAATGCAAAAAACCACTTTGTTGATCCATATATATCTTATTCTATTTATCCATTTAGATTATCTTATTAAAGTCTATTTGATATAACTCTAAATCACACTTAGCTAAGAATACTGTTAGAATTCTGAAATAATCATTCTTAGAAATGGGTGATAATGTTTCCTTATAGTATATACCATCCTATTTAGTGAATAACTTGGAACCAAATATGGCCACGTAACATTCAAGGTTACCATGAGAATCATGTTTCTATTGGAAGACCTATTTACATGCATATCTCTTGTATAATTCAATAAATTCCATAAGGTCCCATATATTATTTTCTTCCATATAATTCAACTCCCTTTTCATGTAATCTTACCATTTGTAATAATTAATACAATTAGTCATAAAATATTAGTAAACCAATTAATTTTACATATCAATTTCACATTCTATCTCATGTATATGTACTATATAATCTTCTGAAATAACTGAACATATTTTTCTTTTGGATTTTCATAACACTATTTCTTTTGATTCTTTAATCATTTAATCATTATGAATTTTTGAAACATTATGTGGTTTTTATACATGATTATTTTTTGATGAATTAATTTCGGGGAAAACCACATGTTATGTTGTGGTATAATAAAATGGAACTAGATCTCTAAATTATTTAATTTCAATATTTTGGTGAACATCACACCCATTGGAATAAAAATTCTCAATAAATTTAGTATATTAAATTTAAACAATTCAGAATCATAGATGTTGGAAATTAAATTAATAAACCTTCAATTTAATAATATGACTATTGAAATATCCACTTATTGTTCATGCATCATGTTTTCTATGATGTGGATCATATTCTCTTATTTATTCTTAAGAACCTCATATATGTAGTTGTCTCAAACATGGTTTCCTATTATTCCAATATTGAAAACGTACGTTTGGAATTGTTAATCATTGGAGGCAATACAATAAATATATGGATGAATTTATATCATACAATTAAAATTATAAGGGTAAATAATAATTACATGACATAATCATAACAAAATCTGTTACTGTTATATTTTTCCATTTCACAACAAAATTTTGTTGTGGTGTACATATAATTTTGTATTGTGCACGTATTATTTGAATTTCTAGCCACATTACCAATTTACTAGGGTTTTCTCCATTTTAATCAAATCAATTATAAAAATCACTACCCATGACAAACATTCCTACCTTCACCATATTTTCCAATTTCCTCTCAAAATAAAATAGCAAATTTTTACGGAATTTATTACATCATATTAATCATGAACTATAAAGATATACATATAACCAAATTATTCATAAAAAGGTGATAAAATAATTTTTGTTATAATAATAATCGACATTAAATGGTCCACATATATCATTTTGGTTGATCTGAAGAAGTTGAGAATTTCAGGTGGAAAATTTATTTTTTTAATTCATTCCCATTAATACAATACACACAAATGTTTTGATTAGTAAAATATTAATCATGAATATTTAGTTATTAATCAATCTCTCCAAAATATCTTTGAATATAAGAACTAAACATTTATTCCATAAATAAAATTTCATTTAACTAAACAAACCATGTTTAGTAAAATTATTTAACATTATTTTAATAATCCTTTCAACATACAAATTATCATGCATTAGGTCATACAATCCAAAATATAGTAATCAAAATAAAATCATATGTGTATACTTTAACAGCCAAAAATATCCATTCCCAAAAATAAAAGGGTATCCATCCTCATAAATTATTAATAATCATGAAAACTTCCATGAAAAATGTGGTATATAAATGGATTAAAATAAATCCAAACTATATCCATTTTCAAGTATCAAATGTTGTTCCCTAACTTCATCCACTAGAACCATAATTTTAATCCCCATGAAAGGTAAACATTCAGTTAGTGTTGTGATTTTGATTGAAAATAAAATACGTTTCATGTTAGAAACAAGTGTAAGGCATGCGTAATCAATATTCTATTTATTATGTATAACATAAACTAATTTTTATTAAAAAATGTATAAGAATTATTCATAAAATTCATTTTAAACCATGATTTTTTGCTCAATACATTTATTTGTAAATGAAAAAAATTTCAAATAAAGTAAAATTTATTTTTATTTCCAGTGTTATGGTTATTTCTTAATGTCTCGTTAACATTCAAGGGCCCTATTTGGTTTATAAAAATATTTATAAAATATATATCTCCTCCTTTGTAATTAACATAATTGAATTAGTTTAATACTTGAATCTTTAACCATGTTTTTTCTTGAAATTGAACATTTTTCAATTCATTAATATTCCATTAATCATTCATAGTGATGTAGTTCATTTTTAAGGGTACAGACATATTCATTAATGAGGTTAGGACCAACTATACAAGGAAAACATCATCAACATTCACTCTAAAAATATATGTTTTAATTCTATATTTTTTATTTTAATAACAAGATCAAGCATTATATGATAGCCATCAAACCTAATGTGGGTAAATATACTACAAAATTTACCAAAAAGAGATTTGTAAGAAGTTTGGGATTAGTTCCCTAATTATTTCATAAATTATTTAGAACGTTCAGCTTTGGGGAGACAAGACATGATATTACTTATTATTCACATTCACATGAACATCAATCTTTACATGTTTGATCATTCTCATGTATCTTAATATATTATATCATTATCCATAATTTCATCCATAATAGTAGAGGATTTATCTACTCATAATTCTAAATAATGATCCTATATACTGTGGTGAAATTGGATTTTGTACTCCATCCTCAAAAATTTAGTCAATTATAAATTTGAATTGTTTGTGCATGTGAGTGAAATGATAATTGAATGAAATCATGAAAAAAATAATTTTTTAAATTAATTATTAAAGTTAAAAATACATAAAAAAAATATAATTAACAGAAAATGAGTAATTTTGTTTTCCTCTAGGCAATACAGTAATTCAAATTCATAATTGAATCTAATTAAATAAAATTTATTTATTAAAAATACATAAATCAATTAGAATTATTTATATATGTGTATATATAAATAAAACAAATAATTCATATATATCTCCAAAAATTATAATAATAAATTATAATAATATGGATTTACTTTTATGAAATTAATAAATATCTCTTAATAATGAATTTCATTTACTCATAAATATCATAATATTAAAAAAAATTACAAATAATCAATATATTTTAATTTAAATTATTTTTTAGAGCAATTATAACATTGTGTTTTGATCAAATTGGTTATTATAAAATATCATTGGGTAATATTGAATATATAAGATAATTTAAAATGACATTTTTTTAAATTTTGATATTTGTTAACACATCAAATTAATAGTCAAAATATATTGAAATTTAATAATATTATCCAATTTTAAAATCTTTGTAACATCAACAAGAAAAATAATAAATTGTTCTATATTTTCTAAATTTTTCCAGAAAGATAGATAAATAATTCTAACAAATAAAATTATCTTTGTTTAATCAAAATATTAAGCCCACCATTTAATTGATTTCGATTATATTACTAATCTAAATGTAAAAAATATATTTCAGCACCACCAATAATAACAATTATAAAATTTTAGATCTAAAAGATAGGGTTTATACATTTGTGATTATCATATATAAAATATATGAAAATGGATGATAATGTTCAAAATAGTAATAAAAGCAATGACCCATTAAAACCTAATATTTTTCATTCTACGTAAAAAAATTTGTATCATTTTTTATTATTATATATTAAATAAATTTTAATGGAATGTTCATGAATTGAAAATTTAAGACTAATGGAAAATAAATAGGCATATTATATTTACATGATAAGTTTTACAAATAATTGTTTCAATGCTTATTAATGTGACAGAATTACTTTTTATTTGAAAAAAATTAAAATAGGTAAAATTTGAGTAGAAGATAATAATGGGAGAAATGAAGATATATATTTAAATAATTGTTCCAAAAATTTTTCATTAATATCTTATTCTGGGGAGTGATGTGATACCCATTTATTGATAGTTTAAAAAATGGTGGGTGGGGGATTAGTGGGGTTGGGTATCCTAATCTTGTTCAAAAATGTTTCCACATTATGTGGATTCTTAAAACTCCCCCATGGAATACACACCCCTAGAAATTCCATATATTTTTTATTCCTCCTCGTTATAATTTTCTAGTAATACCAAGTGGGTTAATAATAAGAATAAGGGTAAGATTACAACCACATTGAATCCCCCTAAATATTTATATTACACAAATAACTTAAAAAAATTAAATCTATGAATCCTTATAGAATTTAAATTCTATATAAAGATATTGGTTGGTAGGGAATTTTATGTAAATCAGAAACTTTTTCCATAGATCGAAAATATTTCATGTTCATATCCTTGTTCTTCAATAAATCTTGTATAAAAGAGAAACCTTTCAGTGGAATAATATTTTTCCTTTTATTTTTTATTAATGCATACATTGATTTCTTATGCCTATATATTTTTCATTGAATAATATTATTAAGATACAATACATAGGTAATCCAACTACTAATTGATTTTTTTTTCATAGAAAATGTGTAAAAAAATTCATTGCATGATTTATGTAATTCTATCACTTCTTCTTGATTTGGAGATGTTGAAATGAGTTTTTGATTTTTTATCTCTATGATATGATTATACCAATGACTATAAAAATATTACTATACTATGATTGTGAAATTTTCATATCTAAAAAATAATTTCCATCTAGAAAACATTCTATCTTCTTATTAGTTTTTTTAGAATAATTTAAACCCTAATAAATATTTTCATAATGATAATGAAATACATGTTTAGTTATATTCTAGTGTATTATTTTATAATATTAACTATATATTTATAATATATTATTTGAAAATGATATTTCAGGATGATTATAATTTGTGACATACATAAATTCTCTAATTGAACTAATATATGTTACTTCTAGAAAAACCAAATATTCATGTTTGTTACAAGGTTGAAATTTGTAATTAGTGATATTTAAAAGACAAAAATACCACTATAGTACTTAAAATATTAACTTTATCTGTATTAATTCATTTAATGACCATTTAAGTGTAACTAGCTTGCTGAAACAATATACCAGGTGGAATATAATCAATTTATAATCAAAGAAAATACTTATTTTCTCCCAAGTCATTAATTTCATACTCATCCCTTATGGTTTTTAATATATTCTTGATCTCATATATGGTACTGATGATATTCATATCATCTACATAATCAAAAATGATTTCATATATAGATGTTTCATTATTAATCCAACACATAAGATATGGAGTTATTTAAATACCCTTTATTTAAGAAATATTTTCTCAAATGATAAAACCACATACTCAAATATAAATCTAATCCATATAGAAATATCTACCATGTAATTGAATATTGTAATTTCGGTTTTTATTTTAACACTTTAATGTATTTTTAATCCATTATAGATTATCATTTACATTGTACTATCAATTAACCCATATAAATTGTTATTTAAAATACCCCTAATATGAAGAATATCAATTTTAGTGACTATAGGTCTAATTAGAATTTTCTATGTAATAATATCTATAATATGTTAATATGTATCCTCATAATCAATTCCAAATATCATGGAAAATCATGTGAAATAAGAAGAAATTTGTAGCATAGAAAATCATTTTCCTCATTAATTTTATACGTTGAACCCCATTTATATTTGATAAGATTCACAGATATAGGCATAAGAATAATATATCTAAATACCCTTTATGTATTAAGTTAATTTAATTAATCTCTCGTGGAGTCTTTATAGTTATTCCTATTTGGTTATTTTAGAAATTTAATAATATAAAATTGTTCTTGATCTTCATTTTCTTTATCATTTGACACAAAATATGAAATTATTTTTTCAATACTTCCCTAATTACATTGGATCCATATATAACATGAAAATGAATAATTTAGAGATATTTCATTATTTCCAAAACCTACATGGTTATCAATATCATGTAAATTAAAGTAATATTTTCAGAATGTTTCACTTTATGGAAAAATAAATTGAATCTTTCTAGTATAACACAAGCCTCTACAATGGGGTTTTAATTATACTTATTCTTTTTATTTTGAAAGGATTTCGACTCTGAGATACAATTTTTCTTCAATCGTTCAAGCGTTTTTTTTCACATTTTTGTGACATCATTGTCCAATTAGGTCATCAATACATCAATTTTAGAATATAAAAATGTATCAGGTACATGTGAATTGTTGATGTTATTTTAATTAGTAAATGAATCTAGAAACTAATTTTTCTAGTTTATGAAAATATAAAATCATTGTAAACACTTCTCACATTTTATAGAGGGAGTATCAAGAAAAGATAGGTTTTTAATTTTTTTTGAAATACCATCCCTTTGATTATATTCTCCCTTTAATATTGAGAATACATCATCATTTATGTGAAAATCAACAAGATGTGATGAAAAAAATCAGCATTCTACATTTCAATTTATCTATTAAAGGATTGAGATTTATATCTAACAGATTTTTCCAACATCCTTCGTGGAAAAATGTTTTTAAAATTTTTGTTACCAATTAGAAAATATTCTTTAAAACCAAATATTGTTATATGGGTGACATCAATATCTCATAAAAATTCAATTTGAGTGGTTAGTGCTTAATGAAAGACCAAGGTCACCCTGAGGGTGGTGAATTAGGGTGTCTAGTTTTTCTCCTTTTTATTTGATCTTGTTCCCACATTGATTGGAACATATTTCACTACAACAAAAGCAGCCCTTAGCGGCGGTTTAAACCGCCGCGAAATGGGTTGGCGGCGGTTTTTGTAAACCGCCGCTAAATTTGGCGTCGGCAATCATTTAGCGGCGGTTTTTTCTATTTCGCGGCGGTTTAAACTATGTGTCTTGCAGTGCTGAATGCATCATTTATGAGGTTTTGCATTTCGTTTTCCATTGGAGACAAACTTGGGACCTCATTCTGTGGATTAACATCAGTACTCAATCTTTCTGTATTTTTTGATTCTCCATGCCAAATCCAACAAAAATATTGATCAGGGAATTGGTTCAGTATTAAATGTTCATAAACTTCATCTGTCTTCAACCATGTTCTAAATTTACATTTAGGACATGGACATCTTATTCTCCCTTCAACGGATCGATTAGAAGTTGAAAAATCTAAAAACTCATTCAAACCCTTAACATATTGAGGTGTGTTCCTCGGTAATGTGATCCAACTTTTATCCATGTATATCACAATGTGCCTACACAAAAATATACGATAGTGTAAGATTACAGAAACATAATATAATAAAGATGAACCATTGATCATAAAGTATGCACAATATAATAAAGATGATTCATTGATCACATTTACCACTTCAGACCAACAGAACAAGTCTGGTCCATAGGAGACAGCGTCAACACCTCATTGAGGAGCAATAAAAATATCGGGCTACACACTTATCATAACACTATCGATCACACATTTATGTTGCCTCAAACAACACCCCATTGATGTGTGATCGAAACTGATCATAATGCATTTTAAACCTGAGACATTATGTGATTGTTTAGGCTTGACCTTAGATGTCCTCCAAGAGGAATGATGTTTCTCAATGGTTTCATACACAACCGACTATAAAGAGGGACACTATGTTCACTTTATTCATCGAAGTGTCACCTATCTAGGTTTGAGTATTACAAGTCAGACATTTATAATCATGTCTTCAACCATCGACATATAAAACACCAGTTTTTTATTCAAGGGTTGTATTAGACATTGAAACATTATTAATTTCATTTATAAGAATTTTATTTTAATAAAAATATTTAATTTTTTAAAAGGGTTTATCACTATAGTGGTGAGAATGTAAAACAAATACATACATCAAATTCATAAACACATGGGAAATGAAGTAGGAGTACTCACATCAATTCTATTTTTTACACTTTTTAAGAACAACCCTATAACACTTGTCGATAATTTTTTAAATCTGAAATCATATCTTTAGTACCTATCTCAAGGCACAACACCAAATACATAATTATATACAATTTATAGTTAATTATATAATTTTATTATAAAAATTATAATTTATTTCAATTAAAACCAACAGAGAATAATTGCCTAAAAATCACCATCCCACCTCATCACACCTATATAATAACCAACCACTTATGTATTGTTTGTGGTGAACTCCAGCCTTTATCCCAAAAAAATTACCTATGAAGTTGAACCAAGTCAATCAACAAATTAACATAACTTAATCTAATTTTAATTAAAACTATTTAAAAATTATAAATGGTGATGTACCTCTAACCCAATGACATGTTACAACATGAGATAATAATGTTGGGACATCTCATATCAGTTTTGAGAAAAATAATTATCAGATCAGATGATTTATACAATGATCCAGTGTAAATAATCTCCAAAATCTAACCAAAAAATCCAAAAATAAATGAAGAACAATGTAAAGGTAACATCAAATGTAGTCATACATAATGGAAATAATACTACATGTTTTTACCCAAACCATGGCCATGAATGATGTTGTAAAGGAATTTATCCAAGGTTTATGCAAGTAGTTTATAATCAAATGATGTCCTATTTGACATTAGCATCACCTTTTTGATGTGTTGGTAACATATACTTCTTCCTAACCATATAATTTATTCCCCTTCCCCTTCTCTATCTATCTGCCTCTCCCAAAAACAATGTCTACATCATAGGAATATATGTTGGTATTTTGAAATATTTAAGTCATGTAGTTGTTGATAAGGTGGCATGTATATTTGTCATAATTGAAATAAATTTTTAGATATTTCATTATTTTGATAACCCATGTGTTTTTATTTCCCATTATGGTTTTTTGAGACTCGACGCAGTAATGACCTCCTCACGGTGGAAGACTAGGCCACCAAAACCCAATTCTTTCCACCATAGGCCATTTTTTAAAGATAAGTGACGAGAATGAATAATTATAATGGTAGGACTCTTCATAATGTACATGTAGGCATGCACCCAACCATATATATGAATATGTTCATAATAATAAAAATAAGAGAAAATAAAATAAATATTTACATTCTATCATGTTATTTACTTTAGAGAATAAAAAATAGTACAATAGGTATTATGAAAACAAATTGACAAAATATACACCTAATAGGGAAATATTACATATCCTAACAATAATATGAATCGAATGAATTATAGAGAGATTGACTATTGATCTATAATCACCGACCACCATGTAAGGTCAAATTAACCCAATTATCACTTTTCCCAACATAATACACAACTAATTTGTACATTATCTATATATACATGACATGTGTGAGAATAACTCAATTTGGTTTGAGCACATATATACCCAACCTTCCGCATCCAAACCCGATATAGGATGAATAGAATACATGTTAATATTAGACATCTGAGCCT
The DNA here is from genome assembly GCA_963277665.1 of Viscum album. Lineage (NCBI taxonomy): Eukaryota > Viridiplantae > Streptophyta > Magnoliopsida > Santalales > Viscaceae > Viscum > Viscum album. The sequence continues at coordinate 1,796,952,052 of OY728152.1, forward strand.
AAAGATTGACGAAAAACTAACCCAACAATAAAGAGATATGTTCTTCAATATAATCGAAAAGGAGAGAAAGGTTATATCTATCTCAAATACCAGTCCAAAATAATGGGTTCACAACTTATCTAATGAAATATCATCAATCCCCAGTGCAGCGCAGGAGGAGGCATCGGCGGAGGAGGAGGAGGCCGCGGTGGAGGAGGAGGCACCGACGGCAGTGCAGAGGCAGGGCGGAGGCAGGGCGGAGGCAGCGGAGGCAGTGGAGGCAGCGGAGGAGGAGGAGGATGAGGCCGAAGGAGGAGGAGGAGCAGGAGTAGGAGCAGAGGAGGCGGCGGCAGCTGCGGCGGAGGAGGAGGAGGCAGCGGAGGCAGTGGAGGAGGAGGACGAGGCCGCAGTGGAGGAGGATGAGGCCGTGGTGGAGGAGGAGGCACCGGAGGCAGCGCAGAGGCAGGGCGGAGGCAGGGCGGAGGCAGCGGAGGCAGTGGAGGCAGCGGAGGAGGAGGAGGATGAGGCCGGAGGAGGAGGAGGAGTAGTAGTAGGAGCAGAGGAGGAGCCGGCGGCTGCAGTGGAGGAGGAGGAGGCAGCGGAGGCAGCAGAGGAGGAGGAGGAGGCTGCGGTGGAGGAGGAGGCACCGGCGGCAGTGCAAAGGCAGGGCGGAGGCAGCGGAGGCAGCAGAGGCAGCGGAGGAGGAGGAGGATGAGGCCGGTGGAGGAGGAGGAGGAGGAGCAGAAGCATAGGAGGAAGAGGAGGCCGCGACGGAGGAGGAGGAGTCGGCGACCACAGATGCACCGGCGTGATCGCGGCGTGGCTGCGGCGTGACCGCGGAGGAGGAGTTGGACGCGGAGGCACCGGTGGAGGAGGAGGAGGCATCGGCGGAGGAGGAGGATTCCGCAGTGGAGGAGGAGGCACCGACGGCAGCGCAGAGGCAGGGCGGAGGCAGGGCGGAGGGAGGGCGGAGGCAGCGGAGGTAGCAGAGGTAGCGGAGGCAGCGGAGGAGGAGGAGGATGAGGCCGGTGGAGGAGGAGGAGGAGGAGAAGAATCAGAGGAGGAGGCGGAGGCCGCGGCAGCGGAGGAGGAGGCGGCGTGCGCAGAGGCACTGGCGTGACCGCGGCGTGACCGCGGCGTGACCGCGGCGTGACCGCGGCGTGACCGCGGCGTGACCGCGGCGTGACCGCGGCGTGACCGCGGCGTGACCGCGGCGTGACCGTCGTGTGACCACGGCGTGACCGCGGCGTGACCGCGGCGTGACCGTGGCGTGACCGCGGTGTGACCGTAGTGTGACCGCAGCGTGACCGCGGCGTGACCGCGGAGGAGGAGGAGACGTGGAGGCACTTGTGGCACCTGCGGAGGAGGAGGAGGCATCGGTGGAGGAGGAGGAGGTCGCGGTGGAGGAGGAGGCACAGGAGGCACCGGCGGCAGCGCGGAGGCAGGGCAGAGGCAGGGCGGAGGCAGCGAAGGTAGCAGAGGACGAGGATGAGGCCGGTGGAAGGTAGGAGGATCAGGAGTAGAGGAGGCGGCGGCGGCCGTGACGGAGGAGGAGGAGGCAGCGGAGGCAGCAGAGGAGGAGTAGGAGGCCGCGGTGTAGGAGGAGGAGGCCGAGGTGGAGGAGGAGGCACCGACGGCAGCGCAGAGGCAGGGTGGAGGTAGGGCGGAGGCAGCGGAGGAGGAGGAGGATGAGGCCGGTGGAGGAGGAGGAGGAGCAGGAGCAGAGGAGGAGGCGGCGGCCGCGGCGGAGGAGGAGGAGGCGGCGGCCACGGAGGCACAGGCGTGACCGCGGAGTGACCGCGGTGTGACCGCGGCGTGACCGCGACGTGACCGCGGAGGAGGAGGTGGCCGCGGAGGCACCGATGGCACCGATGGAGGAGGAGGAGGCATCGGTGGAGGAGGAGGAGGCCGCGGTGGAGGAGGAGGCACCGGCGGCAGTGCATAGGCAGGGCGGAGGCAGGGCGGAGGCAGCGGACGCAGCGGAGGCAGTGGAGGAGGAGGAGGATGATGCCGGTGGAGGAGGAGGAGGAGCAGGAGCAGAAGAGGAGGCGGCGGCCGCGGCGGCGGAGGAGGAGGCGGCGGCCGCAGAGGCACCGACGTGACCGCGGCGTGACCGCGGCGTGACCGCGGCGTGACCGCGGCGTGACCGCGGCGTGGCCGCGGCGTGACCGCAGCATGACCGCGGCGTGACCGCGGCATGACCGCAGAGGAGGAGGAGACATGGAGGCACTGGCGGCACCAACGGAGGAGGAGGAGGCATCGACAGAGGAGGAGGAGGCCGCGGTGGAGGAGGAGGCACCAGAGGCACTGGCGGCAGCGCAGAGGCAGGGCGGAGGCAGGGTAGAGGTTACTTTATACTTTTTTTCATGAATTCAAATAGATTAAAAAAATTAAACATTTTAATATCATGATCAAATAGATTATATAACCAATAGAGTACCTTATTTAACCTACAAGAACATATTAAATGGGTTGGATACAACATTTAGAAAAAAAACCCATCAAACTATGTTTTAAAATCCTTCATTTTAGATGGTGTGATTTGATAAAAGTGAAAAAATAGGATACATTTTACAAATCATGTTATTATAAAACTCCACCCCTTCTCAATAGATGTAAACAAAAATATTATAATAAAACACATTGGAAACTCAAATCATATGGGAGGAATATCACTACACGATGATCACTTTTCAGGAAAAATTGTAATCATGTATATCATCCTATGTAACTCTAGAAGATAATATCTAACACAAATCAACATATGGTTCCATTCTACTTGAAATACATAAGAAACCATTTGGTCCAGCAATGGAAATCAAATGAATGTAACAATTAATAAGACCATTATGGGAAATCAACCAATCCATTATAAGAATGAAATGTAGAGATTTCATATACAGAATCAATAAATATCATACAAGATTTAAATATGAAATAAATAATGTATAGATAGGTAATAACAAATCCTTGTCTCTTATTTTTCTTATAGGAGCAGAAATACCAATTACATAGTGTCTGAGATCCATAAAAATATTCAAATATTTCACAACATACACATATATGATAGAATGAGGGGATTTGGTATAAAATATTACAGTCAATGAAGATGATTATCTGAAAATGGAACCTCTAATTACCAAAACCGAAGGCCGCGGGGGGCGCGGTGGTCGCTGGGGGGGTGCGGGGGTCGCCAGAGGCCGCGGGGGGCATGGTGGTCGCCGGAGGGCGTGGGGGGGGCGGGGGGCGTGGTGGTCGCCGGCGGTCGAAGGGGGCGCCGGGGGGGTGCGGGGTTCGTCGGGGGCCCGGGGGTCGCCGGAGGGTGCGGCTGTCACCGGAGGGAGCCGGTGTCGCCGGAGGGAGAAGGTGTCTCCGGGGATCGGGGAGGGTTTGTGAGGATAGGGTTTGGGAGGCGGATCTGGGAAGAGGGGAGACAACACGAGGGGGAAAGCGTCGCGAGTTTTCTAAAAAAAATGGGTTTCGCGGCGGTTTTTAATAAACCGCCGTGAAACCTTTCCCGGATAACGTTTAGCGGCGGTTTTGTGATCCGCCGCCACAAAACCGCCGCTAAAACAGGTTTTTTTTGTTGTGTTTAGACCTGTGTTATGGATATGTCATGTTTTCAAAACATTCACATACAGATGTTCATCACAATAATTTTTACTTGGTTCACCACAAAGGCCTATGTCCAAGAAGCATACACTGAAAGGTTGTCATTCATACCTAATCCCACTATTCTTCATTAGTTATAGATTACATAGGTTCAGGTACATTCACTCTATCCCAGGCTCCTTCCTCAAATGATTAGGGATAGTTCAGTATTTCTCTTGGGTCACTCCTGTTGGCATCCTCTGGCTCACTGCCTTGGGTGAAGTCCCACTCAGTTTATAGACGTGATGGTCTCTTCCACAGATTAGCATAGAAGTATTTGTCTCATGTTCATCATGATACATTTATTTCATCGGAGTCCTGAATAGATTCTCTTTTTTATTCAGTCTTCTATTTTAGTGAAATAACTAAAATAACTAAATCTCATTCTTCTTCTCTTAGACATAATCACAACATCTTATGTGATTGTTCATTAAAATATGATCAACTCCAAAATTCAACATCACAACAGTACAACAAGAATAATACACAATATTCAGTTGGGAAAACTCAGTTCTTCTTCTTCTCATCCTTTAATTCCCAAAACCTACACCTTAGTGAATCAATATACATCCTTCTTTATATATAGAACTGAGTATAGTTTCACTTATTTTTCATCTTATCTTCACAAAACACAATGAGGGTTTTAAACACCAGTCGTGTGTATGTGGTACTACTTCTGTTCGAAAAACTGAATGGTCCATGGTACTTCCTTCTTTGAGAAGCCTCTTAGAGAATACTATGAACCTATCAAAGGCCTGCAGGATCCAAAAAAAATTTCACACACCCTTCTAGGTGTCTTGCACGTAAAATTTAATCCTTTCACATAAAAACATTTTTTGGTGAGAAAAATGATTTTCGCACAACCCTTCTATTTCACATTGAACATCCCTTTTTCTTGCAACAGTTTCTTTTTGGCACAACACTTATTCTTTTCATGCACCACTCTATAGTTAATTTTTTTTCAATGATAGAGTTCCGGACTTTAATAAGTTTCGATCATTCCCAAATGATAGGGTTCTCTTTCTATTTTTAGTTTTCTTGACCCTACATGTAAGACACAAATCACTGTGTGAAACCCTCTACATGTACTAAAAAACTCTTTTATGCAACGTCATATTTTGCACACTTTCTTGAGTTTTTCATGCTCTTGATTCCCTTTCCATTTTTCAAACAATTTATGATTTTGGATTCTTCAACAAATCATCTTTTTACATCAAAAAAACCACTATCGTGGTATATATCATTTGATAGATTAGCTTTAGCATTGTCAGAGTTTCCATGGAAAGTAATATAACTTCCCTGTCTTCAACTAGAATATTTCATTCAAATCAAAACTATACATTATTAGAATAACCATTACTCCCCCTTTCCTACATAATGTTTTTATCATAAGTTATCCTAACATAAGATATTTGTGAAATATAAATCGGCAAAGCATCGTATGATTTTGATACAATGTGAAATGCATGGCCATCTCAAAATTCCAATACCTTCCACACTCTCTCTCATTCTTCATCCATCATTCTCTACACAATGAAAATCATATTATTCTATTCTTCATGTAAGATATTTCATGGTTCTCATGCAACCATGAAGAATTCCATGGTCTTATTAAAAACCTCATTCTTCTTTAATAGTCCTCAGATGAAAGATGCCTCACCATTCTTCATTCTTGTAATCAATTTGTCACCTTTGACCCATGTTCTTTGAATATATGACCAGTTCAAAAATCGTCCAAATTTACATTCCTCCATTTCATTGGATTTTTTCTTCACATCCTTCATTTTGATATTTATTGGAAAATATTGTCAACAAATACAACATTAAACACAATGTGGTCTAAACCCTTAATATATAAATGTGGCCTAATGAGAATTTATATAGACCCATGAAATATTTCATGACAACATATAGTTCTCAGAATATATTTTATCAGTATTAATGATCTATAAATATGTTTTATGAGTTTTATTAGTGATTAAACTATAATATTTTTTATACACATGGTATTCAATATTCCCAAAAATAATCCCCATTTCATTTCAATAATAATTAAAATCATGGGAGGGAAATGGTACAAAATAATAAATACCAATTATTTTTTATGAAATAATCATGGAATAGACCTTTCAACATAATTTTTTTATAAATAAATAATGAATATTCCATATTATGCAGTGATAGAAAAAATTGTGTTAATAATTTCAAAATGAAACAATTAATACCATAAAATATTAAATGACCCACATGACGTATTAATTGGTCGATATATATCCCCTTGAATTCATTCAATAAAGGATCGCATTTTAGCATTAATTTTACAAAAATTTGGTCTTATAATTATCTTTCCAAGAGAAAAACGCTCGACATGATTTTTTTCATTGTAGATAGATTATCTAGACATCAATTGAATTTTAAATTGAAATTTCAATTGTATTTCACATCATTCATAAAACCGGATAACCTAATCATTCATTCCATATAATAATGATTTTTTCTCTATCCATGCCTAACATATGTGTTTTGAATTCACTTATATGCGTGTACTAAAATACACATGAAACTTTTATATGTTTTTCTTGTACTTGAATCTTGGAGAATTTATTAATAGTAACACACATGTACTTTTCATTTCTCTCAAATATAGTTTTGATATCCACCCAAGGTTGATATATACTGTTGAAACATAAAAATATTCTTTTGGTCATTTGGGAATAATAACTCAACTATTATAATTAACATTGTCTTATTAACCAATGAAAAATCACATTACTTGTCCCCTATATCAGTTCTATAGGAACTGATATATTATTAACAATTACTCTTTTTTGATTTATGATCAGAAAATTATTATTTTTATTTATGAATTGTGTGTGTTATACCCCTATCCATTATTAAAATATATCTTCCATTTTCATAGTCCATTTTATGTTTCAAAGAAAATACAATAATATTATAAAGGATACATTATAAAATTCAAAGAATATAACATTATATTTTTAAACCATATAGAACAAAACAACATATTATATATCATAACCATTTAAATTTTAATCAATTGTTTCCAGATATAATCTCGTTGAATTAACATGTAAAATCACCCCTATAGAAGTAAGTGAAATCATCATATGAAATCATGTGATTATCAAAAAATTTAACCTCATTTCCATTCCATTTATTGTTTGTATTAGAAACGTTTGTTTCATATTTATTTTCTTTAGATTTCACTTTATAGTGTTTACAAAAAATATTTGGGTTTCAAAAAACATGGGACTAATTTCCATTAAAATCACACTTGTAGTAAGAATCATCAAGATCCATTAAAGGGGATGATATGACATTTGATTGATTATGATATTCATTCACTACGTCCTAGGGTTACGACCACATACTCAGCTACAAATTCCACCAAAACCCCATCCACAATAAGAATCACATAAAAAATTCGTTCATAATTATTTTCAAGAAATATAATATTTGATTTTATAAATTCTATTGCTGAACTAGTGGGTTGAAATTGGTGATTTTTAATCAAAATCACATTATTCTTCTATACAACAAGTAATGATGATATTATATCAGTATATATTTTATACCACTGTAATAAGTATTGTTGTTATTCTGATATATGATATTAGTTAAGTATCTTATATGACATTTCATGAACAGCTACATATGTAATATCAATAAAATTGTTCATTTACTATGATAATATACTATGCATAATATAATTGTAATCGCTGACACTTTTATTGTCTTGGACGTGTAAATAATTTCATTCATCATGGGATGTGTAAGAAAAAAATCCTTTTAATGATCATAAATCTCATTAAACCACTTCCATAACATACATGTATCTCATTGTTTGAGGTATTCACTTTTCAATCCCAATTTGATATTTCCTCAAATGAAGATCATCATAATTTTTGTTGTTTTGGATGGTTGGTGAATTATTTTAATTAATTTTGTCCATGAGATCTATCATTTCAAGATACATTTCAACACCCACTATCCATGCTGTTTTATTACTTATAGAAATTTCAAGAGAGGTTAAATTCAGTTTTGTGACATTTGACAGGTACATAATTAGGATATATAAGGAAAATTATTATTATTCAAAATGAAAATACAATAATTGTATATATTTTTCTAAATTAAGTATAAATTATAAAAATGTTATCAAAAAAATTAAAATTAAGTTAATAATATAGTTTAATAACATATATATATACATGTCAAACTATAATTAGTCGATAAATCATTCATGTGTTGTTTTGAAAGAAATAAGTCAATAAATAACATTACCCATTTAAAACATTCTCATGTGTACATATTTTTTAATTACACCTTCCTATTAGGTGGTGTAAAAAAATAATAAAATCCTGGAAGGCATCAATCTAACCATTATGATGGTAATATAAAAATTAAATGAACCATCCAACATTGAATTAAATAAATTATTTTCAATAAATAATTATAACCTTCAAACAGGATGATGAAAATAATGTTTCAGGTGAAAACATATATTATTAAAATTTCCCATCCATGTGGTGAGAATAAGGGTAAGAATAAAACCATACTTTTCTCCCTTTTGTGTTTTTGTGTGCATAAAATGTTATAGAACAACTGAAATGAAAAATATGTAAATATTAGAGAAAGATGAGAAAAAAGAAAGATATATATTTTATTAAGACATCTGGTTTGTATATGTCCTTAAAATCAGTACGACATAGTTGCACAAATCTTTTTGAGTAATTAATCAAATTTTAGGGGGGGTTGGTGGGGGTCAGAATCCCACACCTATTATGAAATAAAACTTCATTTAGTCACTGAATAACAAATTCTATATTAATATGATAATGTAATTTTTTCATAGTATATCTCATTATAAAATTATTATATTTATTAAACTAACTCTTTCCTATGTTATTTAAAACATTATTCTAACTTCTTTTATTTTTTAAATTGGATGCATTGCAATTTATTTTATCCTTTTTTGGATAAATAATGTATCAAGAAGGAGTTGAATCAACATTATCCTTTATTTTTACTCTATCAAATATCTATATTTTTCTTTTATTATCCTAAAAAGATGATGTTCAACATCCCTTGAGGTCTATGAAGGTGGTGTAGAGGTCATGCGATGTGTGGGGAATATTGTGTAAGGATTCTAGTGAGACATAACATGGTGGTCAGGTTGAGGAGTGATTGTGGTAGATCAGAATAGATGGAGTGGATCTTAGTTGAGTTGAGGCCCAGAACAAGGTGGTCAATAGTGACAAGGGAATACCACATAGGGTACAAAATGTTAATTATCCATGAGATATGGGGGAAATATATGTGTGATCTAGGGTAGAACAATATTCATGTAAAATTAAATTTGTAAAATAGAAGTAAAAAAATATTAAAAGTAAGATACAAGCAAGGGGATGTGGGATGATCATGCGTGATAAATTCTCTACTGCATCTTATGTTAAAAAAGAATTAATTCATTAATGTATTTTAGATGCTATAAATTAGTATCAATGCCTTATTTATTTTTGTATTAATATATTTTATATGGTGTGTTGAAGATGTAAAATTTTTGGATCTTGGTATCGATCGTGTTTCGGGGAGTAACTCACCCAAATATTCAATATTTATATATATGATATTGATATTATTGGTTTTTTAGTTTTATGGTTTTTCTATTTTCTAAGAAAATAAATTTTTTTACAGAATATTGATTTACTATTAGTATGGGATGAAAAAATGCATGTGTTCGAGCATCATCATTATAATACTTAGGTCACATGACATATGTATTATTTCTTAGGAGTGATGTTACACACTAATATTCTAGATGATGCAGTGTTATGTCATTTAAGGATTCAAGGATAACTAAAATAATGTTTTCCCATATAACATCATAGTGGTTCCCTACCTGACCAAGCCCTGATTAATGGGTATTAATATGATACACTGTGAATGTTATGTAATCCAATATTATATTTTATCAAACATGATAGTGGGAAGGTTCTTCTAAACTTCAGTGAATATATATTAAGGATTTTTATCACTAGTTGTGATTTTAGGGTAGAGCTGTATATTCTAGTTAAATATTATCATAAAAATTTATATCAAGTCCCATGAAAAATTATTTTCTGATTAATGAACATGTAATTATAGAGAAATCCAACTTTTGTGAACACTTATTGAATGATAGGTGGCTGAAATGAGTATGGCCAACTAATAGTGGATCTAGAACTACCCATTATGATTATTCATTACAGTTATCAAATAATCAATGTGATTCATATTCAAATGTTGTTGTTTATGGGGGAATTGGAGGGTAGAGGTTTAGGAAAACCATGCTTGACATGAAATGAGAGTTCCAGTTTTTTATTCCTCCACTCATTATGAGTGAGGCATTATAATAGGATGGTGATATTTTGATCGACTCCATAAAGATCAATTTGCATCATATTGAGATACCCACCAAAAGGTGTGTAATGATTTATGCCTATATACATCAAGGGATTGTAATGAAGTGATAATATAGTTTTTCTCGAAATAAAAGACTATTGGGTGTACATGGATGGATTTTTATAATAATGTTTTTGGTAAATTCATTCTACTGTTTCTGAGGCATGATCAGACTAAATAATTTTTTTTTATTATATAAGGGAATATCGATGATGAGTTATTCCACCCACTCTTCCAAATTTATATATTTTTAATTTTCACTAGAAATGGAAAATACTATAATGGTTATCCATTTTGAGGATTTCCGGAGGCATTCTATTGGATTTCAATGTAATGTCTTCTACATGATATCTTTTCTGAGGTCATGAATTTGGCCAATATTATGGAGTGGAACCATATGGACGGTAGATCATCCTAGTACCGTAATTACCTGATTAAGGAGAGGATTGGGTTATTGTATATAAGAATTTGGAAGTATGTAGAGTCTCCCTAGGGTCAGGTGGGTAGGGTGGGGGTTCAACACTTCCTCTGAGAGGGATAACCATGATCGAGTTATTCAAATATTGAAAAAAAATTAATTTTGTTCCATATTTTGAGGAGAATATATTGCCGAAACTCTTTTGTTGGATGATGGGGAACCTGTAGAGTTTTAATGGAATATTTTCATGTTTTAATGGTTGCTATAAATCTTGTTTGACTCAGGGTTCAAGAGAAAGGTCTGAAGCACATCACCAGTCTAATAATTTGGGATCCCCTTAATGTTTATATCATGGAAGACGTTTTGGTGAATAAATTTAGTAGTATTAATAATAGTATGGTGAATCCCTTTAGGGGATCTTGGAAATGAGATCTTAGGGTCAACATTATTTCTAGATTCACACAATTTGGATGATTCCTATCAGATCGGGTAAAGGTCCATCGATGGCCAACTTATGATTTTTGTGGATATACCCGTGTCATATATTTTATTTTATGGGATTGTATCACACTCATTCATAATTTCTAATCTATTTAGTTATTTGGGGCATACTATATATTATATATTTAGGTTGATGACTATCGATATTCTCATATGGTGTAGTTAGAGTGTATCTAGAGAGATCAATAGGTCCATATATTGATAAATAGATGTAGGCCTTTGTAGGAGTTCTTTATGTTGGAGAGGATAATTTTTTATACGATGTACAAGATATAATGGTAGAGCCGGTATCAAGTTCACATTGATTTCTACAATTTCTTGTTTACCTTCAGGTACTTAGTGGGTGTTTTTCACACATACATCTATGAGATTGATCTATAGGCATTACATTTAAAACCATACCATGGGAACATGGGGGTGATTTTTTGTTATCTTTATTGAATTATTATGAGATATAATTTGATCTTGTATATCATCCCACCAATTATTGAAATAATTTTGGATATTTTTTTAGGGATTTTTTAGGGTTTCCTATAACACCCTAAAATTTTAGTATGTATTCTCTTCTAAATAAATAATGTCTGTGGATAGCATGTATTACATGAAAAATTAAACTAAAAAGTGTCATGATATATTTTATTGATAGTAAATATTATAATGTTTGATAAAACATTTTTCATTATGATAATTAAATGTTAATCATCTTTAATATACCTAAAGAGGAATAAAACCAAAAGTATATAAAAATACAATGAACATGAAGACTGTGTCCTCATGGTATTAATTTTTAATTTTACATTCTATTATAAAAATAAAAAATTGAAAAAAATTAGAAATACAATAGAAATTTTGAGATTAAATAATATTTATGGGATTAACTATTCAAGAGATTTATTTGAGGCAATATAGGAATTTGAGATAACATATGAATATATTATCGTTACATTTATTACCATAGAACTTCTGGATATAGAAAATATATTAATTTTATATAATATTATCGAATAGATATATATGATTTTTTTAATTGTTAGTATGACTTATAATTTAATATAATTCAGAAGTAACAAATTCTTGAATGAAAAAATTTTATTAAATTATTTAATTCTAAATTCTTTTCTCCATTACATGTTATTATTAATGTTTTAAAAATATTGATTTGACCTTCATATAATATTAAAAACAAAATTTAATATAAATTCATTTTCTAAAAATTAAATTGTTAGAATATAAATATTTATATTTAATTTGAAGTTAATAAAATAAAAAATTAATAAAATGATATTTTTAATCATAGATTTTTTTATTTGTTGTGTATTTTTATTTTAATATTCTAAATTAATAACTTTGAAAGAAATATAATAATAAAATTTAATGTTTAAATTTATAAATAAACATATTAACAATCATTTAACTATTAATTGATATTAAATAATATGATTAATACTTAATTATTTAAAATTTTCATTTTTTCTATAAAAACATTTTATATACATTTCAGGTTTTCATTTACTTGTTAAATTTAACATATTTATAAATTTAGTTTTATAAAATGGAGTCAAAAAATTAGGATGATAGTAGAAATTATATAATAGGGTCAATTTTATTTTTAAAAATAAAAAGATGTTATCGAGGTAAAAATTGAGTTACCACGATAAAGCTAAAATTCAGAAAAATCCGATAAGTTAATATGTAATGGAAAAAAGTACCTAGAACCTTGTCTATGGATTATTTTCATGATTTTATTTGTGAAAAATATCAATTCTGTGTCTACATTATATTATATTTCCATGAAATAAAACAGCATTCGTTTTAGGGAATGATTTTTTGTAGAAATTTCATTCAAAACTCACATATAAAAGGTCACCATCTCTACCGCTACCGAACAGCCTTCTATTATATGTTTAATAACTACCCATTTTGTATATATTAATGAATTATTAGACATTGGAAAAATATTTTTTCTTGATGGATGCATAAATACATTATACTTATGGTACACATATAGAGAAGGTTTAAATTAATTAAATTATTAGTGTTCTTCTCTAATTTTTTTAATTACTTTATCATGTAAAAAAATTGTAATTATCATTATCAATTATATGTATGTTTTATTAACATCATTAATCTTCTGTGAAAATTATTGTTCTATTATATAACTCTATCCTCTTAGTCATTGATTACTATAACATTTTCTTTTTTTGGGTTGATTCATCCACCTAAATGAACCGTGTTTACCAACATCATAATTTTAATCATTAATAAGTTTTGTCATTTTAATGATTTCAATATATTATATTAAACTAAAATTTATTTCATTAATATGGTTTATGAAATGTCACATAATTAAATTAATAATCATTATACTGTAACGTGTTATTATCATAAAATTACACGGAATAGGCTTATCAGGGATTCTATTCTCATTATCTATACCGATCAATTTCATCAAATGAAATGGTATTGAATGAAACATTAGAAAAAAATGATTCCACTAACTAGGATAATGTATGAATTATAATAATTTTATCAAAGAGTGATAATAAACATCACAATTATGAAACATTTATGAAATAATCCAAATTAAAAACATGTAATGATGAAAATAAATATTAACCTACTAATATATGTGTGATAAATGAGTATAATTTAGAATCCTAAAATTGAATATTTATTAATAATGTTTTTAAATAATAAATTAATATAGTTATATTTATTATACATCATTTTAATGTTCCTGCATGGAAATTGAGAGTGATATCAAGGGTTTCAGTCTAATATCACTTTTAATTGATGATTATTCATATATATATTTAAACTTATGGAAAATCTATCTTATTTGCATCAAAAACGCCATAAATATTATTCTGATATGGTTATTTTTTCATATTATATGTGTTCTTGACATTCCACATCCCTTTGGTTCACAGATCAATTAAAAGGTTTCTCCATTGTGAACACAATCGTATCTTATCATTTTAGTTGGGGATATTTCTTATCGATTTTCATATTATTTACTTTCATTTATAAGATTATTTATCTTTGTGTCTATTATTCATTATGTACATTTTCTATTATTAATCATTTTATTAACAAAATAAATAATAGAATATATTTTTAACTTTTTATTCACTAATCCATTTCTATTATTTTTTTACATTCATTACAATGTTAGGAAAGAAAGATTTTTAAGTATATTCTAGGTGAATGATTTTTTCCACCCTCTTATTTTGTTTTAGTTATTAATATTCCTATAATTTTTTTTGGTTTTCAATGTAATTTATATTCTTTATTTACCAATTATTATATTTTGAAATAAAAATTATCAATTTTGTAAACACTATTTATTATTATTTCTCAAATAAATTTTTATTCATCACAATTTTTTTCCATCGATTCCAATATACATTACTATATCTTATGCAACCATATGTATATTTTCTAATGATACACTCAACATTCTTTCTCTGGATAACAAATGATCATGTTTTATTGAAATATTTATCAAACATAGTAATTTATGATAGTCTTATTTAGCTATGATGGGATTATGAATGTATCTATTTTATTGTGTGTAATTCCTCTAGTTTTTTTTGTTTTATGATTATAAAAATAATATATAATATTTTTAGTGTTAGATACAATGTTAATAAGATATTTTTGGGCATTTTAGAGCATTAGTATTGAAATATTAAAAATTTAAAATGTAATATATCACGAACACATGCACTTTATGTAATAATTCAATATATACAATCTATTGTCTCAAATTGAAAAATATGACAAGCAATAAATATTTAACAATGTTTTTTTCAATGCATGATATATGTTTTTTTCATTTGACATATCTGTAGAGTATCGTCGCTATCAGATATTAGATAAAATAAATAAATACATTAAATTGTTTATTAATTTTGTAATATATTCCTACTCTTAGTGTAAATTCTATAAAACACTATTATAACCAATACCCATGTATAGTTTCATAAACCAATGAGATTGAGATGAGGAAATCATCACCACGGTTCAATGATTGAGAAATTATGAAGCCCACAATTGAAGATTTTGATCTAGTATCTCACCAATGAAAATGATATGGAATCAATATTTTTCAGAGATCGACAACATATTGAAGTAGGGATTTTAATTTTTAATGTTTATTTAATAGTTATTGATTACTGTGATGAACAAAGATTAATTCATTTATAATTATTTCATTTATATCTACATCATTATTTAGGAAATTTTTTATTTTTTTTACTATAAACCAGAATTGATGTTTTGACATAAATCTCAATGATTCATTGTTCGTTTCTCGATTTCATTGGCCAGGCCTAACACAAATATCCTCAGTTCCTCACTTTTGTGTTACTTTCCCTACTCCTTCTGTTTTTCAAATGTTCTTAATAAATATTTACATTGACCCGGTATTCTCATATAAAAAAGAAGTTAATCATTGTGGATTGATCATTTCAGAAATGATTCAATGTTTTTTGTTATAATATATTGATTATAGACACAACAGAGTTGTGACAGTGATGATCGAGATATGATGGTGATGCAGGTGATGGTGGTAATGCAAGTCAGATCATATGGGTACTTTAGAGGTGTGATGGTGAGCCATTTATGATAAAAGGAAGGAAAGAATCTAGCCACAAATTATTACATGGTATTAGTAAACATTTATAGATAAAAAATTTCAAAATTAAAGAAATGAGTATATGATATGAATTAATGTTTTGAAATATATAGAAGAATCTAGAAATTATGAGTTTTTTCAAACAACATAGTTTATAGTTTTTAAGAGCACATGTTCTATATTTAGTTCTATGAATTATATGTTATTTAAATATATGATAAATATAACATTTATAGGTTATAATCCCATATTTTGTGTGATATTTAATCAATAACCTTATTGTGTACAAGGAGTACACACCCAAAAATCAATATGACCCACAAGTCATGTGTGTGTCTGGGGACACCCCATGTACTTACTAGAGTACATAGATAATGGAATAAGAAACATGGATAATTATAAATAATGACGAATAAACATCATCTTTTATTATAACACATCATGTATACTGAAGAACATGTCATGTGATATGACATCACATGTGTATGATTGGAATTAATAAGACAAGTCTTACACCCTTTTATCACATTGTATACAATTTCTAGTATAAGGTAAATCACATGATCTATTTGGTATAAATTATAAATTATTATGTAATGTTCTATTTTTTAGATTTAGAATGTGTTAATTCCTATATCCCTATTTAGTAAGTTTATGTTCACATGTTCTAATTCAATATTGGAGAGGTTTCTCATTCCACCCCATAAGGGTTCAATGAATCACCTTTTCGTCTGAATTGGATGTTGGATTCCCTCAAGAGATTTTATTCAGCTATCTCTCCATGAGGAACATGGATTTCATCCTCCTTCAAATCCTTCCCTATATAGGGTTAGGTATAATGTGTCCAATTTACGTGCTTTTTGATCCCTTGATTAGTGGGATAATCCAGATAGGGTCAGGTATCCCCCATCGGCCCTGGGTATGATCCAATATTTCTGTAAGGAAATCTATTATCATATGGTGAGGTGTAACCTGATTGAGTGGGTATATAATATGATCCCTCCAATTTTATGCGCACATTAACATGGAAGGGACTGGTTAGTATACCCCCTAAGATGAGTTACATCATCTTTATAATGAAAAAATGATTGTGTTCTCTCAGATAAATGTTATCATGAATCCTCAAGTTGAATAACTTGGACAGCAGTAAGAACAAGCCTCACCTTGAGCCTACAAAATATTTTTGTATATATGAGGGTTATCTTTTTTATGATCTTTTCTTTTTGAGTTATCGTTTACTCCCCCTTTGATGAATTCTGTATTGTGACTTTGGTAGTTCCTACTGGGTTTGTTTATAATCTCCCATGCAGTGGATCTTCCCACATGTGTCATGTATTATCCATATAAAAGACCTTTTAATAGAGTCCTTGGTAAAGAATTAGAAGGATGACATTAATTTTTCTAGACTTACATCAGCCATATCTTAGAGTTTCTTTTTGGTTGTAGTCAACATTTAAAAGAATGATATACTCTTTTAATGTATTGTTGTGATTGTTTTTGTCCCCTTTTTCCTTCTATTTTTTTCACACTCTAATGTGAGATTTCAGTAATTCGGGTATGAATTTTGTTCCTACCAATTATATTTATTTAATAAATAATACATGGATTTGGAGATGAATGGGTGTGTACAGGTACTCTCAGATAAGGCCTCCCATATATTTCACATGCCTTCTTAGTTCTAGTAACCTACCTATTACATATTTTATATTATATTAGGGTGTCACTATTATATATTTATTAGGAAAGTGGTCCACATTGGTCTAAGCCATGATAGAGTTATATTAGAGGTAGAGGTTTTATTAATACTAGATAATAGAGATATTTTACATATGAGGATTCATTTGGGATCTATGAGAATAGTGTTAATGTGTCTCTGGTATGGCTATCATGCCAGTTAAACATGTGATTATATGGTGTTTGATGTATTAATTAACCATGGAATTGATACCCTTCTTCTCAAATCGATACATGTAGGAACTAGTTGTAGAAAATACAATGTTTCATACATTATATAGTAATGGGTTGTGGTTTCTCTATTTTTATTGAGCCAACTCCCTTGATATCTTATTTCTTCATGGTAAATCATAACAAATTTAGAAAGTATTTACAATTAAATATATTTAGGAATCTATATTTGTTTCATGGATATACCTATTTGGGTGATGAATCCTCTATATAGTGACATAATTATATGTTTTTCTCTCCATATATATTGTGAGTAGTTCATTCACATATTAAGGATCATGTAAAACTGTCTATGGTAGTTTAGATGGATGTATCATGATAAATCAATCCATGGTAGGATTTGAAAGTTTCATGTGAAGATTCAAAGTTGGTTGGAATAAACTATGAGTTTTATAGGAAGATGCGGCATAGAGACTAGGTTGAGTTTGAATAGATGATAATATATGGGAGATGTAGAACTAGATGGTCATTATATATTAGATATTCAAAGGCATGAAGACCTATTGAAAAATGGATCCCACAAGTAGAGATGTGTTGTTATACCTACAATTGATGTGGTCACATTTCATGGGTATGTCTAACCCACTAGGGTGGTTATAGATAAAGATGATATGGAAGATTCTTATAGGTAAAGGCAGATCAAAAAATGTGGAGGTATTTGAGGTGGAAGATATCAAAAAAGGTCAAATAAAATTGCATTTGGTGGATGATGATATGATCCACTTGCACCACTACCGATTATATGATGTCTATACCAGTAATAGGGAGTTGGAAGTCAGGGACATGGTCTGTTTTATACATTAGAGGCTTATGTCACCAAGGATGTTTGAATTTTATAAGGTATGATCTACTTCCTCCAATCATTATATGTAGTATTTATAGACCCTGGAGAAAGTCTTTCATCCTTGTTTCACCCTTAGTGATTGATCCTGATATACAGTAGACCCTCTAGTTTGACCTATGATATTGGTAACTCTAACTATGTAGTGTTTTATGTAAAACCTATTCTATGATTTTTGTGAAATAACGCCTAGTGAATATAGTTTTATATGGAAAAACATTAATGTAGTAATAGATCCCTATCATTTTATTCTCAATATAGACTAGTTTTATAATATCTATTCCCAAATATTTTATTACAAAGGTGGGTTTCAATGTTTTTGAGTAGAATGGGTGATATTTTTCTATATTTGTAAGAAGGAATCATATACAGAGAATGTTCGGATCATATACAAGATGGAAAAATAAATTTTTTATCAGTTGTATAGTATTCACCTTATAGAATCAGATGTTATGAGTTTTAGTTCAGTACATTAGTTGAGGAGTATGAGGGAACCTTCTCCAAGGATTTTCCATAGATACATCCCCATTGAGAGATCAGCATATACATACACCTAAATCTATTTATTGCCATGATATTTGCGAAAATATATTGGATGTTCCATGAATAAATCTGAGAGATTATGGTGAAGTTGGAGGACTATTTGTGGATGGGAATCATTATTACTCATGTGTTCCCATGGGAAAATGGAGTTTCTTACTTAGAAAGTATTTGGGAGATTGAGGGTTTTCATTAATTAGTATTAAATTAATAATGTATCTATCAAGAAAAAGAATCCACATTCAAGAATCATTGATGACTTTGACATGTTTAGATGGATGAATTGATTCTTCAAGGTTGACCTTAGGTTGGATTATCATCAAAAATTAGTAGATAGGGTGACATACCCCATATAGGATTTCATCACCTCAAGAGTCTCTATAAGTACATGGATATTCCCTTTAGCCTGATAAAATCCATGAATGTGTTTCTAAGACACATAAACTGAATCATTTAGTACTTCATAGATATGTTCAATGTGTTATTCATGAATAACATCCTATAATACATAGTTTTTCAAGAGGAAAATGTAATACATTTTAGGATGGTCTTAGAAATGTTCATATAATTCCAGAATTATTAGATGCTCTTGAAGTTATTATTTTGAATTCGAGTGGTCCATAACATGGGATATATCATCTTCGAGGGGAGATTAGTAGGGGACACAACAATTTGTGAGAAAGGAATATGTTGGGAATATAGATAACTGAAGCTTGACGTACATGGACATTACATTACTTTTGTGGAATACTTAATACATAACAAAAACCAACACTCAAGGATCGTAATAGTTTAGTGTCTTTGGAAACTCAGAACATACTCTTCTAATCATGGTGAAAGATCTTCAATATCTCCCATATAGATCTTACCCTTTTTTTCATACCTAAAACCTTTCTTTATATCCTAGGGAAAATAAAACATATAAAAGGGTGAGCTCAGATTCTCAGTAAGGGTATGCTTGGAGAAAATAAAACAAACCATAAACATTTGAACATGAAAACATGAACATAATGTTTAAACATCATAACGTTGAGCAATGAGATAAAACATGGTAGTATGTAAGGTATAAATCATAATGGAACATCAATAATGATAAAATAGAATGGGAATAAAAATTGTAATTGGGGAAATACATTAACCACATGATATGATTTCCATAGTATCCAAGGCATTACTGCCAAGACCATCTTAGTGGACAATGTCCCTTACTGAACTGGGTTTACATGTCGTTCTATCCCTGTATTATTGAACTAGATTTACATGCTGTTCTAGCCTTGTCTATCTCATGAGATATAAATATTTACCCAATTAATTGGAGGGAGATATAGGTCCCACCCATCTCATAATGAAATCATTCTTATGTGTGCCACAACAAGAACATAAATCATTCATCATAACCAAAGAATAAAATGGGTTTCATAACCATCATCCTGTCATAACATAATCCATATAAAAAAATGGATATCATTTCATCATAAGAAAAGTGAAACAATGTAAATCATATAGGAATTATGATTGAAACATACACATATGAAATAATTTCATCTTAGATGAAAAATGGTTTTGATAAAATACTTGAAATGAATTCTTGAGGAAAATATCCTTTTGTTTTTCAAGATCATTTTCTTTTCACGAAATGCCATGAAATTTTAAAATAAAAGGATTTTGTTGAAAATAGTCATGAAATCTTGTGGATAAATCTTCATGAAATTAAGGCTTTATGAAACCGCAAAAATATGTTCATGCCTTATAAGTTAAAAATACATTCTTCTCTTACTTTTGATGCAAAAGTTAAAAGTACATCGTAAGGTAAGCAAAATAAATATTCCTTACATACCATGAAGTAAAAGTTAAAAATGTTTACAAAGAAATTTAAACATACATTAAAACATTTTTAGATATTAGGTACATGGATGATAAATACAACCCCAGTAAATACTTACGAATAAACAATCTCGGATAAAAATTAGATTGGAATGGTTATCCCATACCTTAGGACCGATATGCTTTGTATGTATCCGAACCTCCTGTATAATGATTTAAATAATTTCATTGACTTATTAAAGAATCATATTCATTGTTATTATATCATATATGGTTCACCTATGACTTTATATTACCCATTCTTTTATAAATTCCATGTTAAAGCAGCGTTTTGGGTAAAATCGTTTTATTTATCGTACATGTTTGGACTTGTTTTTCTTGTTATTATTATTACTTATATCAAGTTTGAATTACCTCCAAACTGTAAATAATAATTTATATATCATATATATTATGTATATATATATATAATAGATAGATAAATGAAATGAAATACACCGTTCATGGAGACGGTAAGTCGTACGTATGCATGAATGTTGTTTTCATTTCCTTATTGACTTGAATGGAAGTAAGTAGATGACATAGATATATATATTCATAAATCCAGTAGCTTTATCATGTCATATATTACATTATTATTCATTATATATACTTTATAATAATTCTTGAGTGGTAAACATGGATAATTAATCTCATCGTGTCATAGAGACGGTAATCCATACGTACGCACGAGCGATGATATCATTCCCATAATTATTGAATTGAATTAGAGTGCATGATATAATATATCAGAATCATTATGATGTTATAATAACAATATATATTTATTCTTTACACCATTATACACATCCACGTAAGGTGGTGTCAGAAAACAGATTACACCACGACGTGGAGACAATATTCCGTATGTACTCATGCGTGGTGATTTCGTTTTCCGTAGGATGGATATAAGATGAAATAGGGTTGTTTCATATATATATTTAAATCTATGTATATGAGTGATACAGATGTTATTAATTTATCATGATACAAATAATGATGAATATGAAGAAGAAGAAATAAATTGGAATGAATCGGTAAAGGATATTACATCTTCTTTGACACGCCTCTTCTTAACCTCCTCTTATGGCACTAGAGTTGATGTTTTGAGGAGACAAGAACCACTATAATGTTTCTAGGGATGTTTAGAAGGAAAATGGCTAGGGGTTGGCAGAGATTCAAGGCTCAAAAGAGTGTGAGGATGAGATGGAAGAGGTTCCCTTTTACAAGGGAGGGGAGGGGCACCTTTGGAAAGTGTGCAAAAGTTATTTTATTATAAACTTATCTTCGGTTTCAAAAGGCCCAAAAATAATTAAAGATGAATATAAGATGCATCATGGTCTAAATAAAGTAATACAATCATAATTGGACATGTTTTGGATAATATTGTAAGCATTATAATCGTATTTATTTAAATCATTTATTAATGAGGTAAATATTGCATCATCATTGTGTCATAAATAATTTAATTTATTTGATGTCTAAAAATTATAAAGAAACCAACATGTGTTTACTATTATTATCTTTCCAATTAATATTTATAGTTGTAAAGATAAATTATATAACTCCATATAAAAATTAATTACTAAAAGATTTTTGTTAATGCCAATTTTTTCTTTACATTAAATTAATTAATCCAAATTGTCATTATCACTACCATGTGGCTCAATGGGGTCCCAAAATAGACCCCTGGATGCCCATGGTTGGCCAATACTCATCCAATAAGGTTAGGATAAGTGTTAAGGTAATTTTGAATTGTTATAATATTCTTTTAACATTCAATTACCCTATTAACCTTTAACCGTAGTAAATAAAAGTCAAAAGTTACTATTCACCAAAAATTATTTTCTTCTTATTGAACGATATTTTATTTCTTGATAAGAAACATGTATGTCGGATTTTTTAAACTCAATTCACATAAGTGGTAAAATATCATTTAAATTAAAGAGTCAGTTTTTTTAACTACCACTATGTGGTTTCACTATTCATCAAAAATTGATGTTTTTTAGAAAAATACCAAAAATTCAGCCTAAGATATATATGATATTCTAAATTCAAAAATAATGTATATTTTTTCAAATTATGAACATAGATGTGGAATTAATTAATTTTAAAAGTAATTCCGGTTATCAAAACAAATAGCGTGTTTTTAAGAAATAATAACTATCAAAAGATCGACACTTGTTTATATCCAATTTCAAAGTGAAATTAATTAAAATGACCCAAATTAGATTAAATGGTAAAAATATTTTCCAATTACACTTTAAAATCAATAAAAAAGTTAATCTAACCATATAAATTATTGCGATGAAAATGATGTTTTTAATTAAAATATAGCATTTTTACTATTCATTAAAATATGAAAGTTATCATAATAAAATGAAATATTTATCCAAATTAAATTTTTATATCCAGATTACAAGGAAGAATTTTAGTTTTTCAAATTGAGCATATAATCATGTCAAAAACTACATTTAAAATGGGTGCACAATCAAAAGGCTGCAAAACTGCATTTTATGAAAAATATTGATTTTACCAAAAAAAATTATTTTGTTCTCATAACATGTTCTATAAAATATGTAAGATGAATAATAATGTTAAAAAATTCAAAATTTAGTTAATACTATTCATAACTGCTAGTCCATAATAATATTATAATAGTATATCGTTGTTTAATGAAACCCAATATTGTATACAACACACGCTATTGAGGAAGGTTGCTCTTGTGTGTAACACAAGCTAGGAATAGTCTTTGAATATAATATAAGCTAATACCGTGTTGCATATAGAATAAGAAATTTTTTTTGTAGCATACAACACAAGACAACAATGAAATTAAAAGAATATTTTTCATAAAATCTCTTGGTGTTATATTCTACACCCCTTAAAATGAATTTCACCCTCAAAATTCATCGTGGTTATAAATGGTTTACTACATGAATGTTTCTTTAACAGAAACCCACATAGTAATAAGGAATGCCAAAACCTAACATTAAAAACTAAATTATGAAACATAATAGTTACCCAAATTAACTTATAACTGGGTTTCCACATAGTAGAACATTGGTGAAAATATGGATATGGAAAAAAAAATCTAACCATCATGTTCTGATGAAGAGTGGTAGAGGACACGACAACCAAAAATCCAACAATCACAAAGCCATAAATTCATGATGATCTAAGGTACCACCTGATTCATCAGATATGAAGACACTAGGAAAACATTTTTGGTTTTAAAGATTATTTCCCTAAAGATAAAGAATTTGAATTAGAAGAAATATTTACTTTATTTCTGTAAAATATCACTGTTGTTCGTGCCTTGAACAATTCCCACTTCATCTCATAAAGATATGAAGTTGAATTTGTAATTCATGAAGTGTTAGCAGATCATGCGATATAATGATTGGTCACTCCATCTGTCTCAAAACAAATGGTAGAAAAATTTATCAAATATACATAAGTCCATCTATGGAGAGGTTATTCATATATGATTCCAAAAATGGACTTATACTTCATCTATAATACAGCTTAATAAAACGAATCTAGTTTCTACTAACCATGGACTTCTTGTAGGCCTGTGGTAGGTGATAAAGGCATGTCGTAGTTCGGTTGTTGGTTTGATTCCCGCAGCCTTGTCCGATGCGATGGGTTGTCACCCGTCCTACAGGATGTATTTTTTCAAAAACTACATTATTATAATATCCTATCAATAATATCGAAAAAATATCTATCCTTAAAAGATAATAAATTTTTTCTATATAATCCATTCCAATATTTAGGCTTATCCAAAATACTTCTTTCCAAACTCATAGTATAAAGAGAAGGATTACTAAAAAGGTCACATAACAAGCACTTGAATACCAACATTTATCCCTCATATATCACAAGATATATCTTGTTGATCACATTCCAAACATGTGAATACCTTAATTTTGTATTCTCTTAAAAAAGAATAACCATTGAACCTTAGTGAAAAAATGAATGTGGTCAAAAGTTAACTCTTTCCGTATACCAAAATCAAAAAAATCTATATACCCAAAACCACAATATAACATTGTCCTTATATCAGTCATGAGATCATTAATACTATCAAACATCTCATTATCTCCTTATTCTTTCATTATGGATATATCATCTACATTCAAAAAAAATTGAATAACCTTTCATGGTTACCGGTACCATTAAACATATACTTTCAAATACATTAGGAAAAAAATACTGTAACAATCATTAGATGTTTTTTTATTCCATACTACCATTAAATTACCTATACAACATAACTGTTGATAAACATACAATCATTCCACTACCTTCTTAAACCATTGACCGAGCTTCCTCATTTTATTCCCCAACACTTTTTTAATCTCATATATAATTTGTATTCTCTTCATCATCATCAATATAAATACCACCCATACAACCATCCAAATTATCTTCATGAGTCTTTCCTTTAGGGAATTGGTTTCCATAATTCTCGTACATTCCACATTCAAAACATTTAACCGTTTTTATGTCTTAGCAATACCAGTATCCTTGTCCATGGAGTTAACTAATCCTTTTCCATTACAATTACTGTATTTGTGTCCTTCTTTTCCACACAAAAAGCATCTTCCAGTTCCTTTGAATCATTCTCCCTAATTCCTCTTCCCACATGATTTACCTAAGTGAAATTGAACTTACATTCCTCTATGATCAACATGAAACTCCATCTTTCACTTATTAGCTGAGTCGGAAAACATACCAAAGATTAGATTATTGATTATATTATGAGATTGATGATTATGAATAATAACGATATGTGGACTTCCAAATCCAATTTCATTTGGTTGGTCATTACAATATCATTTCATTATCCATTATATCCTCCATTATCGTGAATCTTCCTGTTTCAGCCATTTTCTAAAACCCAAAAAGAATAGTGTGAGAGGAAAAAATCATAATCAAGGGGATTACCTTCAATATCTTACATTTTAGGTTAAATTATAATATCATTACCATAACTCTAGGAATATAACCTATACATATACGTAACCCTAAGAACATCCCTAGACATACCATAGAAATATCTATAGGGATCTCACTAGAGTTTTCGCATCATAGATTTCAATGGTTGACTAAACCTTTCCTCTGATACCAAATGTAGAGACACAAAACTTGACGTACATGGTCATTACATTACGTTTGTGGAATAATTAATACATAACAAAAACCAACACTCAAGGATCGTAATAGTTTAGTGTCTTTGGAAACTCTGAACATAATCTTCTAATCATGTTGAAAGATCTTCAATGACTCCCATAATGATCTTCCCCTTTTGTTTTCTTACCTAAAACCTATCTTTATATCCTGGGGAAAATAAAACATATAAAAGGGTTCCTTCAAATTCTTAGTAAGGGTAAGCATGGAGAAAATAAAACAAACCATAAACATTTGAACTTAAAAACCTGATCATAATGTTTAAACATCAAAATCTTGAGCAATGACATAAAATATGGTAGTACGTAAGGCATAGATCATAATGGAACATCAATCATGATAAAATATCATGGGAATAAAACATTTAATTGTGGGAAAACATTAATCACATGATATGATTTCCATAGTATCCAAGTCATTGCTTCCAAGGCCATCTTAGTGCACAAAGTACCTTACTGAACTAGGTTTACTTGCCTTTCCACCCTTGTATTACTGAACCAAATTTACTTGTCGTTCCAGCCATGTCTATCTCATGAGATATAAATCATTACCCAATGCATTGGAGGGAGATATAGGTCCCACCCATCTCATAATGAAATCATTCTTACATGTGCCACAACATGGACAAAAATCATTCATTATTACCTAATGAATAAAATGGGTTTCATAAACATCATCCCATCATAACATAATCCTTATAAAAAATGGATATCATTTCATCATAAGAAATGTAAAACCTTGTAAATAATAGAGACCTTATACTTGAAACATACACATATGAAATAATTTCATCATAGATGGAAAATGGGTTTGATAAAATACTAAGAAAATGAAATCTTCAGGAAAATAAGCTTTGTTTTTCAAAATAATTTTCTTTTTACGAAATGACATGAAATTTTAAAAAGAAAAGGATTTTGTAGAAAATAGTCATGAAATCATGTGGATAAAGCTTCATGAAAATAAGGCTTTATTAAACTGTAAAAATCGTTCATGCCATATAAGTTAACAAAAAAATTCTTCTCGTACTTCTGACGAAAAAGCCAAAAAGTACCTCATAAGGTAAACAAAAGAAAGATTCCATACATACCATGAAGTAAAAGTAAAAAATGGGTAAAAAGGAATTTAAACATACCTGAAACCATTTTTTTAAAATAGGTACATGGATGATAAATATAACCCCAATAAATACTTACGAATAAACAATCTCGGATAAAAACGAGATTGGAAAAGGTATCCCTTACCTTTGGTCTGATATGCTTCGTACATATCTGAACCTCCTGTATAATGATTTTAATAAAGTCATTGACTTATTACAGAATCATATTCATTGTTATTATATCATATATGGTTCACTTATGACGTTATATTACCCGTTCCATTGTAAAGTCCATGTTGAAGCAGCGTTTTGGGTAAAATCGTTTTATTTATCGTACATGTTTGGACATGTTGTTCGGAAATATTATTATTACATATATCAAGTATCAATTACCTACAGAATGTGAAGCATGATTTATAAATCATATATATTTTGTATATATATATAATATATAGATCAAAGAAATGAAATACACCGTTCATGGAGACGGTAGGCCGTACGTACACATGAATACTGTTTTCCATTCGTTATTGACTTAAATGGAAGTAAGTAGATGACACACATATATATATATATACATAAATCCAGTAGATTTATAATGTCATATATTTCATTATTATTCATTATATATACTTTATAATAATTCTTGAGTGGTTAACATGGAGAATGAATCTCATCGTGTTGTGGAGACGGTAATCTCTACGTACGCACGAGCGATGATATCGTTCCCATAATTATTTAATTGAATTGGAGTGGATGAAATAATATATCAGAATAAGTATGATGTTATAATAACCATATATAGTTATTATTTACACAATTATACCCATCCAAATAAGGTGGTGGTGGAAAACTGATTACACCATGGCGTGGAGATGATATTCTGTACGTACGCACGCGCGGTGATTTCGTTTTCCGTAGGATGGATAGAAGATGAAATAGGGTTGTTTCATATTTCTATTAACATATTAGTATATTAGGGATACTTATGTTATTAAATTATGATGAAACAACAAAAGAAGAATAAGTAGAAGAATATATTAATTGGAAATAATCGGTAAAGGATATTACATCCTCTTTGACGCGCCTCTTCTTAACCTCCTCTTAAGGCACTAGAGTTTATCTTTTGAGGAGACCAGAACCTCTATAATGTTTATCGGGAAGTTGAGAATGGAATTGGGTAGGTGTTGACCAAACTTCATGGCTCAAATGGTTTTTATGAGGAGAGGAAGGATGTGCCCTTTTATAATGGAGCAGAGAGGCACCATTGGAAGTTGTGAAAATATTATTTTATTATTAACTAATATTCGGTTTCAAAAGGTCCAAATGTCATTAAAGATGAATTTAAGATGACTCATGGTCGAAATAAAATCTTCCAATCATAATTGGACATGCTTTGGATAATATTTTAATCATTATAATCTTATTTATTTAAATAATTTATTAATGAGGTAAATACTACATCATTATTGTGTCATAAATAATTTAATTTATTTGATGTCTAAAAATTATAAAAAGAAACCACCATGTAGGAAATAATTTTAGATTTCCAATGAATATTTAAAGTTGAAAAGATAATTTATATAACTCCTTATAAAAGTTAATTACTAAAAGATTTTTGTTATTGTCAATTTTGTCTTTACATTAAATTAATTAATCCAAATTGTCATTATAACTACCAAGTAGCTCAAAGGGGTCCCAAAATTGACCCAAGGATCTCCATGGTCGGCCACTACTTATCTAATAATGTTAGGACAAGTGTTAAGGTAATTTTTAATTATTATAATATTCTCTTAACCTCTAATTACCCTATTTACCTTTAACCGTAGTAAATAAAAGTCAAAAGTTACTATTCACCAAAAACTATTTTCATCTTATTGAACAAAATATTACTTCTTGATAACAACCATGTATGTCGGATTTTTTAAAATCAATTCACAGAAGTGGTAAAATTTCTTTTAAATGAAAGAATTAGTTTTTTTTAACTACCACTACGTGGTTTCACTATTCATCAAAATATGAAGTTTTTCAGAAAAATACCAAAAATTCAGCCTTAGATATATTTGATATTCTGAATTCAAAAATGATGTCTATTTTTTCAAATTAACAACATAGAAGTGGCATTAATTAATTTTAAAAGTAATTCCCATTATCAAAACAAATAGTGTGTTTTTAAGAATCAATAACTATAAAAAGATCGACACTTGTTTATGTCCAATTTCAAATTTAAATTAATTTCAATGACCAAAATTGGATTATATGGTATTAATATATACTAATTACACATTAAAACTAATTAAAAAGTTAATCTATCCATATAAATTATTGCGATGAAAAAAGCTGTTTTTAATTAAAATATAGCATGTTTTTACTATTCATTAAAATATGAAAGTTATCATAATAATATGATAAATTTATCCAAACTAAAATTTTTATATCATGATTCCAAGGAATAATTTTAGTCTTTATCATATGATTCCTTACTCTAAATATAATGCATTGATACTCACACTAACCATTTTGGTTTTTGTTGTTGAATAGAACCTAGATGAAATCATTAAAAATCAATGGATAATGAAATGATGTCCCAAAATAGAAATACAAAATGATGGGTAATGGAGTAAAAACTCTCATAGTTATATTAATCAAATATTATTTAGATATGAACAATAAAAAATCGTGATGAACTATTAAACATAATGATGAAGGAATAACTAAAAATTTATTCATTCACATAGCATCATCCATCATCCTTTATATAGTCCTATGATATGTTAATTGTTGAGAAATGGATCAATATAATATAAAATATGTCTTTCATTATCATGTGCTCAAATAATGGAATAATAACTCTAGATATTCATAATTTGGAATTCAAATACAAAAATTGGTTGAATCTCCTCATGAACCTGAATCACAAAGAATAAGTCAACATCCTAGAATCGGAGGATTTTAAGGAGATATTTCTATATGAATAGTTTCTTATAATTTTATAACAGAAATTTATAGTGGATTTCTGAAGTTGAAGGAAAACAAAGATGCATCAATTTGTACTTATATCATAAACCTCTCAATAATTTAAATATACAATTATGGTTTTAACATTATCCAAGAAAGAAAAATGAACCACTTCATTAGTGTCATAAAATTTCTAATCCAAAATGAATTTTGTAATATGGGACTTTGGAATTTATAATTAATTTTTTTTGTTTTCTAACAAGGTTGAAAAATAAAAAAGAAACTCCCACTATTCCTATGTTTTTGGGGTAAATAATAAGAGAATTAATTTTTATGGAAATTAAAATGATAAAATCCATTGGGAAAAGAATATTCATATTCCAAAATACTAAAGAGGTTGTCAAGAATTATGGGGGGAATTGTCTCAAAGTAATGGGTAAATTATTCCAATGTTGGAGAGAGGTATATAAAGGGAAATAAAATTAAATTTATAGGGAGAATGAAAATAATGATCAACCTAATGAACCACCCACACTAAAATGCCTCAATTGTTAGGGCTTTGAACATTATGCTAACGCATTCACCAAACCAGGGGTTAATAACAACCTGTATAAGATACCACAAGTTTTTATGGAGAATGGGAAAACATGTAGAATCCAAAATAATAAATTGGATAATGAAAATGAATTAGTTAAAGGTACACTCATCATATAATATAATACTATAAATGTATTTTTTGTTTTTTTATATACCCTTTCATTCATAGCTGGGATATCTTATAAGATAATTAATTCACCAGCCAAATAGATATATATTAAATTATTTGTATGAACCATTAGTTGTATGATTATTTCATCTAAAAAATATAACTAATTTCTAATAGAATTTATTAGGTATTTTATTTTTATAAATCATATTAATTTCCCTTCAAGGGAATTTTATGTAATTTTAATCATTGATTAAAACTCCTTATATAGGCCCAGTATTATGTTTTGGGATGATGAAGCCAAATTTCATATTTTAAATAAACCTATTATCATCTATCAGTGATTGGGAAAATATTTCTCAACAACATTCCTAGGTTAAGTTGTGTTATGAACAAACTTGGGATTCCCCTCTTTATGATGCCTATGATAGCCAAAAACACACCTGATAGTGGTTCTCAATCCCCACAGTCTGGAACAATTAGATGTATATCTAGGAAACACAACTTAGGAATTGATAAACCTAGTAAATAATTTTGAATCCATGGAGAAAAAATCTAAATAAAATTTTTGTATTATATATCTGTATGTTAGACATCAACAACAAATTAAATGGGTAGAAAATAAAATCATCAACATTTTTTTTTCAAACAAACATTAAATAAAAATAGTACCTCTACTCACATAATAATATATCCCCTTCATAAAGGGCAACCACTATATTATTTTCCATAGCTACTATGATAATATTAGACATTAAATTGTGGAAATTATTAAAAATCCTATATTTCCAATATGATAACGGTATGTAAAATAAATCTAAACAACTGACAAACCTCCATGAGACAATAAATTATACCTTCCATAACTAAATTATTGATGCTTTAAAATTATTAATAAATTGGAAAAAACATGAATCTAAAATTATATAGACAGACATGAGAAAAATATCTCAGAATTCATGTTAACAGAAAACACACCACATGAATAAGTGATTAAAATTTGATGTATTTTAGATGATTTTGAAATGATATATTTTGAAATAGAATTTTAATAATGATCACATAAACATAGAATTTATTTTTATATTATTAATTATCATTTTTCACTTTATATGAAAAAATCACTTGGAAAGAATTTCAATTTTATCAACCACCATTATTTAAAATTCCATTGGTAAATAATTTGAAAATCTAATTATAAACATCGATTTTCAAAAAAAAAATCTAAATATTTTTAAGAAGTGAGGAGAAAATGTTCATGCCCAAATAATTTATTTAAATAGGTCTTTTAACATTCAATCAAAACTATAAATAAAATATGTTTCATGCATTAAATATTTTACAAAAGAAAAATAAGTTTCTTAAAATGATCAATTCATAAATATACACCATTTAATAATCCTAGTTCATCAAGATTAGTGGTACCCCTAGTATATCATATTACTTGGTATATAATTTGGTAAATATAATTCATGTAAACGTATAAGGAGAACATGTTGTGGCCTAGTGGTGTGGTCATGTGAAACCATGAAAAAATATTTATGTTCACTAAGGAGTAAAAGCCTTGGAATATTTTTTTACCACAAAAGATGTAATTCCTTGGTCTTTAAGGTATGTTCCACCTATCCATGACAACATATCTAATTTAGTAACTATGTAGTGAATTCTGTAGCCTATTGGGGTGTTGTTCCCCTAACCCATGACACAATTACCATCATGTAGTCTTTTTTTTAGTTAAGTGGTATAATAAGAAATTTATTATGAAAATAGACTCCCATTAGATAACCAACAAGGCATCCACTTTACCCAATTCAAAAGAACACCCTTTACGTAAAATAAACTGCCTTTCATCAAGCCATAACAAACCATTTCACTCACAAAAGGTACACATGCCTCTTTAAAATGGCTTTCATTTCTCAAACCAAGCCAGAAAAAAATTAACACCCATGTGATATATCATAAATCATAAATAACATCCAATTACAATAATTCACCAATTAAAATATTCTTTTTGAGACACAATGATAATTTTAAACCTCAATAAACAGGATTTTAAATCACATTGAAGAAAAACAATTTGAAACTCATTCAAAAAATTATTTAGATATTAAATAATATTTTTGAATCACAACTCTATTTTTTTAGTAATATACATTTATACATTTAAATATATATGTTTTGATTATTACACAATTTCAAGAACATTAATGGTAATTGAAATACTCAAAAATATATAAATATTCCCCCTTGTATACATACACAACAAAAAAAAGAAAAAAATAGAATTTTAAAAAGTCAACACTTTTTATTCAAATTGACATATGAAATAGTAAACCAGTACGACGAATTCCAAGTAATTACCTAAAATTCCACAAAAAAAACAATATATCCCTTTTATATTTTTCTTTAAAAACAATAAAAAATTTTTAAAAAAATCATAATTTATTTATAAGGGCCATTTGGTCATTCGATAATACATTTTTTTGTGAAACAATATGAAATAGATTTCCATATTTCATGTCAAATGGAGTTAACATTTCTTTTCATTTGAATCAAGTGAAACCCTTAGTTTATTTTCAAATAAACCATGATAAAATTTATATATTACCATATAATATCATAATAATGAATAAAAAAATAAATTAAATCAAAGTTCTAATATTTCAAGCATAAATATATTTGGAAACCTAATTATAACTCACTACATTCGAATACCGGTTCGTAAAACCACATAAACAATGATTGGGGATCCTCAAAAGATAGAGAGGAACCATAAAAAAATATCTAATTCAAATAACGAAATAATAGAAATATAAACCAATCCCTACCTATTTTTTGACCTATATTTCATGTATAAAGAGTGGGCGAGGAAGAAAAATGAATGGTGCTGAGGAGAATAAATGTTAAATGGAGAGGACCACACACCATAATGGAGTAAACAACAACATAGAGATGAGAGGTCACTCTACTAGGACCACCCAAGGATATGTGTAGCATGAGTAAGGGAGAGGGATGAATGGGGGAAATGTTTTAATTAAATGGGGAATTAATATTTCCATAAAATCAATTTTTTAAATTAATGTGTATTTTTCATAGTTTGGCAATATGGTTTTCAAAAACGTTTGACAACTAGGATACCTGTATTGGTAGTTCTAGATATTCCACATCGTTAGGCCTTATAGTTTAAGTAAAAATCACTAACTATTCAATTTATCTAAGTCATGTTACGTATTAATTCTCATCCTCTACACATGATTTCCACTAACCATAAACTAGTGATAAAATTCTACATAAAAAATTTAAAATATGAGGTCCAATAATTCAAGACTGAGATCACAATAAATAAATAAATAAATGAAATATGAAAATTCAAGGTCATTATGGGATAAATCTCCACACTATAAATATCTTTACCCTTGAAATCCCAATATGAAAATTTTGATTCAAGAATTAATGGGGTCCAACTATCACCAAAAGGATGTAAATTAATAAATTAAAATGTGGGAAGGAATTATTTTCAACAATAGTAAATTCCATTATCAATATAGAAATAGGACACACCATAATTTTCCAATTCCCTTATCCCTAATATCCTAAAATTATAACCTCATAAATAATTGAATACCTCAAGGAACAACTAAAAAAAGACAAATCCTTGAAAAATGGGATGGTGGAATGAAATCAACAAGACTGATTGTTTGTTCAAATGAGATAAAAAAGAAATAAAAAAGGACCATTAACCAACACAATTTCTTTGTGTTGTTGTTTTAGGGAAATAATCAAATAATAAGTCCCAAACCACAGATACTAATCAACCATAAGTGGAAAAAGGACATACATTGTCAAAGGAACTAAATATCACGATGAGACCATCAACAATGGTCACCCATCAAAATTATAATTTTACTAATGCACTAATATACTCATCAATACATTCACATATTCCAAAATGTTGCAAGATCAGGTATACAACATGAATGAAAGATATCTCTGAGGATTACACCCAAATTCAGAATTATAGAAATAAGAAACCATTTACCAAGATCTCTAGAATAATACTCATCTCAGATAAATTACAACCAAAACTAGCAAGGTAGTGTAGAATAACACACAACTACAACCGTCTGAAATTGAACCTTCTCCAACAAAATGAAAAGGGTATAAAATCGGGTTTAGAGGGAGTGTCACCAGGGACATTCAATCCGAGACATTGAATCATAGTGAACTCTGCCAGAAAATATATTCTAGAACTCACTCTAGTTACTCAATGAACACTGAATGATTCACATTTGCATCCCATAAGAGGAAGTACATAAAATATTTACTAACAAAAAATTGAATCCAATATTGGAACAACCAAAAAATGAGCGTGTGGATTTTCTCAAATAAATTGCATTCCCTAAAT
The DNA here is from genome assembly GCA_963277665.1 of Viscum album. NCBI lineage: Eukaryota > Viridiplantae > Streptophyta > Magnoliopsida > Santalales > Viscaceae > Viscum > Viscum album. Next base: position 1,796,987,275 of record OY728152.1, read on the forward strand.
GTCAACAAACAGAACACCCTAGGAGATTTATCTTCCAATACAACTAATGAATACTCCTAGAGGGAACCAATGTCTGATACTAACTAATAATATCTATTAAACTCTATATACACTAGTATCCTAATGAATATGTCCTGAGAGAGAACTCCTACCATTCATTAGAACATATTCATCTCAAAAAGTAATGTAAGATAACCTACATGGAATAAAATCACATTTGTCTTCCAGATATTTATGGGAGGAAAAAAACACCACAATACCTAATCCAAAATAAGACATACCTCCCAAAATAATCCCAATAACGTTTAAATAAAAATAAATTGAAATACAGAAAAATGTGTCAAAAAATTAGAAACAATTTACAAGTCCACAGCTCCTTTTAAAATCTATTAATTTCATGTTAAAATCATAAAACGTGTTTCATTAAATATATTTATCCTTAAAAAATTCCCTCTAAAATAAAATTAATCCCTTTGAAATCCACAAAAAATCATTATGGAAAACTCAAACTTCTCTTATATTTTCAAAACCAACTAACATGGATGTGTATGGACCTCACTATAATTTTTATTATTTTTAACATAGTTTTAAATGAATAATTAAACCGTTTTAATGTTTTTAGTTATTTTATTAGTTTTGTGATGTTATTAGTTATGTATTTTAAATTTTTATTAAATTATAAATTAATATTCGAAATTTAGCCTTACTATTAGTTTTTATAAATTTTAAAATATATTGATATTTAATAGCTAACACTTATTTTTTTATTAAAATTAATTTATGAAATTTAATTAGTAATCTACTTTATTTACTAATCCTAGTTTTCCTTCTGCCAGGTGTCATACTCATGTTCATCAGTATCATTTTTCCCATACATACCCACACTAAAATTCCTTATGTCACTGGTATCTAAACATTTATCTGACTCCCTCTCCAACATCCGATCAGGATTAACCAAAAACTACGCGCTCCCCTCCTAATTCACTCACCAATTTCCTTCCTCAGATCCCCTATCCTCAATGTTGTGTTCATTCGTCCCACGTTGAATCCCCTATCCCGCTCTCCTAGGGTTCCCGTTGAACATTGACCTCCCCTCCAAGTACCACTCCCGCAATACAGTGATGACCTCCTAGGGCCTCTATTCCTCCTCTATACGGGTTCCTTCTCATGATTCCTTGGATTTCCTCATACTGTTGACGCATATCACTACCTGTATCGGGCTACAATTTTCTCCTTCAGGAGATTTCTGTAACAAAATCTCCATCTCTTATCATTCCTTCCTTCCATACCAACCTCGGCATGGTATTTACCTCCACTACTCCAAGTGTTCTGTCACAACATTGATGTCCCCTCCAAATACAAATCCCACACATATAGACTTGACCACATTCTCATTACTCCACTCCTATACTACTTGGGATGCTACTCGCGATTCACCTCATCTCAACCTATGGCTCCCGAATATCGTAGATGGTGTCTTTCTCTATGAAATTACATAAATTGATTTCAGTAAGAAAAAATAGAATTTTACTTTATCCCCACCAATGATTATATCCAGTCACCTAACATTTCCCATAGAATAACCCTGGCTAAGTACTCCAACAAAATGTTCATGAATTTATTCACAGTGACCTCTACACCGTCATTTTCAGTAGCCATCTCTTCTACGCAATCTGCATAATGTAAATTTTATTGGTTTTTTGTTTTTAATTTAATATACTTTAGTATTTCTTAAATGGGTGGGATTGATTTTTTCATTTTAAAAATCAAATTAAATTTGAATTCTGAAAACCAATATTCGACTGAGTTTGAGTTGTGTATTGAGTTTGAGCTGCAGCTAAAGTTGGAGTACTATAATGTATCACTATTCTCAATAAAAATAATTCCTTGGTCAATTATATGAGTTATTTTGGTTGTTTTTCTACTACATACATATTTAATTTTGAATATATTTTTCATCCAGATTTTGTGTTTGAAATCAATTTCTTTCGTATGAAAAGTGTTATGAAAGTGGAAGTTTTGTTACATATTTGTGTTAATTGTTAGAGACCCCATGCTAAATGGAATTTTATTTTGATTTTAGTTTCTAAATAATTCTTTTATGTTGTCATTAATATTTTTTATTATTCAAATTTAGCAATGTAATCTAATTATTTTACTTTTTTCTATGCAGAAAGGTTTCCTATAAGCTTTTGATGGTCATAGGATTTCTAGGTGACATCTTATAATATAAATATCTTTTCATTATTTAGTATTTATATTTTTATTTTATTATTTTACAATTGTTTTCTCTTTATAAGAAAACACTGAAACATAAATTGGAAAAGGGTATCATTGCCAACATTCTAGTAGATTATATTACAAATATCTATAAACTAGATCTTCAACAAATTTTTCTACGTGACTCCTAGTATCAGACGTTCATTTGTAGTCATCTATCATCATTTTCAACTATATTTAATCACATAACCACCATTTTAAATTTAAATGGTTCTATGTAAATGTTTAATTTTATTATTATTTTATTCTCTAAAGTATATTTCATCATTTTATAATTATTACATTTTATTTCAATATTATTTAATTTTATTCAATTTTCTAGATGAATTAATATAATGTTTTATGTGTTTTATTTTATTATATAATTATATTTCCTAGAGATTTCTAATGCGATGATGTAATGTAATCTATTACAGTTAAAGATCATTTCAAATATTGGCTTACATGTTTTATTTCTAATGTTATCTTTTTCCAGTCCATACATGATCAATTTCTAATATATTTTTCATCCAGATTCAGGGTCTGAAAATTATTTCTTCCGTATGAAATGTATTATGAAAGGTAATGTTTCGTGACATATTTTTGTTAATGGTTTGAGAGCCCCCACTTAAATTTAATCATATTTTGATTTTGGTTTCTAAATATTTTTTATGTTAATAGTAATATTTTTTATTCTGCAAATTCAATAAGGTATTATAAATTTTTAACATTTTTTTCTATGCAGAAAAGTACATTCCAAGTTTTATATGGTGATAGGATTTCTGGGTGAAATTCTATAACAACATGTTCTTTTCATGATTCAGTATTCCCATTTTTATTTGATATTTTTACAATTATTTTCTCTGTACATGTGAATACCTACACATGAATTGGAAAAGGGTTTCATTACCATTATTCTAGTAAATACCATTACAAATATCTATAAACTAGATCTAAAAAAATTCTACATTTCTTGAAGTCTCTGAAGTTCATTGGCTATCATCTGTGAACCATTCCAACTATATTTAATCATACTACCACCATTGTAAATTTTACTGCTTGTATGTAAATTATTCGTTTTATTGCAATGTTGTTCTATAATGTACATGTCATAATTTTATAAATATAACATTTAATTATAATTTTATATTTTCCATGTTTTGACAATAAATTAATTTAATGATATATTTGTATAAATCTATTTATTATAGATTTATATTGTTAATATGAATTATAATATCTTGCAGTTCAATATGAGGGCAATGAATATTAACATTCTCTATACATGGAAATATAGAGATGGTATATGGTTCTTACTTTCTATCAGTTCGTATGAGTATATAAAGAAGAATTGAAAATGTTTTTTATTAGCAACATTCATGTAGTTTCCAAATGTTTTTTAGACTAGAACAAAACTCAATTATTTTGTATGAATCCTAGTCTCCAACATTCTACAACAATCTTCTGCCAAATGTTCCGACTTTCATTCCATCACATGACTACCATTATTAAATTCATTGATTCTATGAAATCAATTTACATGAAACCTTCCAAACAAACCTTTATCATTTTTTAGGTTAATATAATTTTATATCCAAATAAATGTTAAAAAGATTATATTACTTATGCTTTCAACCGATTTTTAGGGATTATATTTTTACAGTGGTTTGTGTTAGTTGGGTGGGTGTCCAAATTTTCTAGTTTCTATTTCTTATTCTCACTTAATAATGAATCCTCACACCATATCTTCTACTTTGGAGATTGGGAGATGGAGGCCATGCATTTTTTTTGTTCATAGATTTACATCAATCTAGATAGAAACTCACTTCTAGGGGAGATCTTTAACTATATAATTTAATACATTATACATGCAAAGAAAGGTTTGTGCTAATATATTTAACACTGTTTGTAAGATTTTATGGGAAGGATGTAATCAGTCAAGGGTGGGGAGACCTGTTCACATCGATATTTCTAGGTAAAAGTGAAATTACAGGATATTGAACATGGATATCTGGTAGAAGGGAGAGACTCGATTGTGGACATCAAAATGCTACAACTAAGAGATTTCATTGGGAGGAAAGTAAGCTCTGTAAAACATGGGATATGGAATTGATGGAATGCGACCATTGAATGGTTGATTTTAAATGAGGATTGTTGTTAATTTTCTAGTCAAATGCATGGTGGCCTGACAACTATGGTTTGGTGGTACTACTGTTCAATGTGTCTTTTAGTGCAGGGTATTCTCTTAAAGAAAAGGAGAGGGTATAAATAATATCCATGGTGGTGAACTTGTATTTTTAGATGGTTCCATAGAATGATCAATCAAGATATCCTCATCAAACACACAAATAGAGAAGGCAACTTTGGTGCAGATGCATTAGCTTCTCAAGGTACTCTCTCTAATAATTATATCATTTATTATGAAATAGGGTCTTTGTTGGTTGATTTTATTTTTTTTTTCTAATGGGAGATTCCTTGGAGGTCCATTATTTCTAGAATCCTTGACTTCAGGGCATGTATTGTTCTGTTTTAATAAAAATAGAATGTTTATGTGTTCAAGTGTCACCTACACATTATTACTATTAATTATTTATAGCATTATATGATATTGTGTTTTTTCATGTGCATTGATCAATTAAAATTATATCCACTTTAAGAATAACTCATCCATATTTTTAGTTATATTTCATTTTCTATATACATTTTATATGTTACTATTCATCCAAACTATATCTTCATTATTTCTTATAAAACTATTCCCATATTTCTCATACATAGTGTATTTAATGATTTATAATGCATAACACTTGTCATATTTCTTATGAAAAACTATTTTTAAATTTATTATGGCCACCATTATTGGTTAATATGAATTGATTTATATCTAAAATTAGAATTTACTAAATGTTTCCTTGTATGATATCTAGTTTTATTACATAATATGGTCAACCTAATCATAAAATAGTCACTCTAAATATGTTTTATTATAGTATTATCTTTTTACTATTCTAGCGAATCATGTCTTTATCTGTTATTGAGTTGTAATTCTACTTAGGGGATGATTCTTATTTTAGTAAAGGTGGATCTTCTAGGAATTTTGGGGATAACAACAAACTTATACTAGGAATATGGACTCTTCTCCTAGATAATCATTGGTTGGAGAATGCTTTTCAGGGGAACCATTTTGCCTGGATAACTTTTCATCCACACTGACACTTCTAGATGGTTCTATATACCATTTCATTGAATTTATTTGAGATATTAGTTCAGTTCACCTACATTTAGAGGAAGCTGATAGATATATAATTTCTTACAGATTATTGAAACATAACTGATTCTAGATTTTTATGGGTAATTTTTTCCCTCTTCGTCTTACATGGATATTTATATACTTCTTACTGAAGTGTTTCCCATTTTCTCGTACTTATTGTTTGGAATGATTTATTTTACATATTTATCGATTTCTTAATAAATTTTTTTCCTATTACTCAATCACAATGTGTGTTCTTATTTGTAAAAATTATTGTATCTGCATATAAACATATTTCATGAATGTTTAGGTGCACATATCATAGAGTATTTCCTCTTATTCCACCACTTTATCTTTTTCTCACCACTAATCATCGAGGTACAATAATACCTCTAATATAATGAAATGTTTTCTTATTGGTCATCATGAATATAACATCATGATTTTATTAGTTACTTCTACTAAATCTAACTTGAAATGTATTTGAGAAGTGGATATTTTTATATGGTAGTGTATATATATTTTAATTTATTACTGGATCATGTATTATACTTAAGTATTGTATCATTTTAGAGTATTGGTATATGTTTTTTCTTTGATAAGTAGATCATGCATTATTTTTAGGGTATTAGAACATATAATATGTTTGAGTAGTAGATATTTTGTTTTATTAGATCACTGAATCATTATTAAGAGTACTGTATCATGTATTTTGGAGTATCATATCTTTTGTTTTGGAGCAATGGATCATGTATTAGAACAATGGAAACTTATATTAGTTGAACTTAATATTTTTTGAAATTTTTTGCAACATTGGAGCATTTTATTCTATTTTATTTGTTCTATCAGATTCTTTTTGAGTAGTGGATCATGTATTAATTTATTTTTTACCTCTACCAATAAGGTTTCATATGTCTTCATACTTACTGATTTATACTTTATTCTTGATGTCTCCTTATTTTATAGTATTGGATAATTTTTTGAAATATTCTTGTTATGTTTCTTGATTTTATGACATACTTTCACAACCATGGTCTTGAGTAATGAATTTAATTATTCCAAAACTAGGGATGACATTCAAATCACTATAAAAGTCACTATCACAAAAAATATTTCTAGAACATGAACATGTGATATTTTATTTTCTAATGGAAACATGCTAAATGATTCATATTCAATTAAAAATTTTATCTTATTACTATGTATAGAAAATATCGTTATGAGAATAAGCTTTCTTTTCACTTCAAGCTTTAACATCCATTAGTCAGGGGATCAAATTGTTTTTTATAAAAGGGTTGGATAGAAATTTTTTATTTTATGACTTGTTTTAAAATTGTTTTCGTTACAACTAACATCAATAGACTTATTTCATCACCCACAACTGATTTCAGAGTTTTGTTACATTTTGGATAGGAATTGAGGAATAATCATGGGGACTGACGATGCTTGATGACAACTATGGTTTGATCAAAAATATCCACCATGATATTGAAACTCACGTCATTCATCCACAATTTCTTAAAATTACTTAGTACCATTTCATTGAAATAGTATTAAAATATTTTATTATATTTTGATGGAATTAGTCTCACTTACTGAAAATCCATTATAAAACTCATCACATAAAATATGGAGACGGAAAAAATAAAGGTTTTAATATTATGATTCATACCATGAAGATAGAGTTATCAAAGCCACTTCTCAATAAATTCTACAATGAATCAAGAAAATTATTTCCCCTTCCAGAGAACCTGGTTCGATTCTTGATCAGAATATTTTAGAATGATCAAAATGTCAGTGATTAGGTTGATGGGGTTGTATTATGAAACTCTGCATGAACAATAAAAATGAATATAGATTCATTAAATGTTTCTATGATGTAGAAATTGATGGTTCTGATGGACTAATGGAAGGCCTCTAATATTCCTAGCTAGTCAGTCTTTCTATAAACATGATAAAGAATCAAGTTATGGGTTCAGGATCAACATATTACAGATGATATTGTTCATTATGAAACTTTTATTCTTCATTTTTTGTGACTATTGTTCCCATTCAGTTAGTATTTTTCTTAAAATTTTCCCTTTGTTATGAATTTTATAAATATGGATTCTAATTATGTATCTTTTGACCCACAATACCTCAAAATTTTACTCCTTCATGATGTATGTCATTATTATTTCAAATATTTTCAAAATTAATATGATTTATTGTGTTTGATAAATGGTATTCTTTTGTTAATAATAATAATTATGTTATATTGTTGAGATAATTTACGGGTGGATTACTAGTTATTTTAATTTTTTTACTTTTTGTATTATATATTTATTAACACTATATATGCTTATAAAATATTACTATTATTATTATTAAATTGTATTATTACTAAATTATATTGAAAGTTAATAATAATATAATTATTATTATAAGGATAGATTATGATTTAATATAGCTACTAGTAAAATTTCATGTATTATTTAGTATATCAAATTATGTGTAAGTATAATTATTTTATTTTTATTATAAATCTATTTATTTCTATAATTAGTATAATATATTTCAATTTATATAACATTTTTATTAGTTAATTTTGTTAGTCCTAATTTATTGTATAACCACATTAATTTAACATATATTTTTTTATTAATCTTATTATGTTATTATTATTATTTTAAAAATTATTATTATAAGATTTAATTTCATTTTATAATTTGAATTTATTTTTCTTTCTCATTTTTTTAATTGGGTTGTCTTCTTTTTCCAAAACAGGGGAGTTGAAACCCTAGTCAGATGGGGGGGGGGGGTATCATTTGAACATGATAAGTGGGGGACCCTATATTCATTGCATTGTGCACAAAACTATTATAGGCACATACACCTTCTCCATCTCCACCATTGTTCCTTTATTCTTAAAATCACCCACTAGTAAAGGTTGTAGTGCGTCCTCCAGTTTCAATAGGCATGACACCCCATATTACCCATACTGCAAAAAGATATCAAGCTACACTCCATTATCCTATGAACCAACCTTAGTCTCTTGGAAAACCCTATTTAATATCCACTTTACTAGAAGAGCTTCACTGAACCAGCCCTCTTTTATGGTTCAGTAGTGCGACTCCACTGTAGTGAAACAAGAAGTTGGTCACCCTCACCTTCTTCCTTTACAGAAAAATGATGGCTATCTACAGGAATTTCCACTTATATCATACAAGACCCCCTAAACCTGATGTGAGTCAAAAAAAACCATACCGGTCTTCCTCTTGTTTTGAAACCATTCCCCAGCCTCCACTACAGGCTTCTCCTCAGCTGAATCAGTAAACCCCAATAGAAACCAAAGGACCACCACTTGTTGGTGTCCCTGAACATCCAGGTAATCCCTTTAATCATGATTTCATGGGAACATTTTGGGTTCATTAGATACTGATAGATATTATTGTACGTTGTTTACATATGTGACCATTTAGTTTGATAGTGCGAAAACCAAAAGACTGAAAGTTATTATTTTGCGATCATCAGTAGTGGCATATGGTGACCACCATGATGACACGAACACAGTGATATCAATAGTTAATTATTATATACTATGTTTTGTTGTGATGTCAAACTTTTTTCCATGTGATATAGTTCTTTTGAACATAATAGTATTTGTATGCCTTTATTTTGTGTTTATTATTTATTTCCATTTTATTTGATTTTTATTTTTAAATTATATCTATATTTTAATTAATTTCCATTTGGGCTCCACACACTTGATTTGATTCCCATTAATGTTATTTCTAATAAGTAATCATGGGCAGGATATCATTAGATAATTTATTTTTTCGAAACATGATCACACACATGAGAGAATCATCAGTAACACCTAAGAGAATTTTGAATAAATAAATATATTAACTAGAAAATTAGTTTTTTATGTGTGTTATCATTAAAAAATTCAAGACTAATAATTAATCAGTAATTTCGGGAGAGAGAACCCAGAGCGGATATGTACTTTGAGTTAGTGTGAAACGGATTTTGGTATTTCACCATGTGATTCATTAATACCACAATTTGAAAATTAATCATATATATAGATTAAAAAATGTATGATTATTTTGATAAAAATTATTATACATTATAACATCACATAATGATAAAAAAATCTAATTTTATTGAATTTTGAATTTTTGATAATTGAATAAATAAATATTTAGATATGGGAATTAAATAATATGAATTCCATGCAACTGAACAGACTTCACAATTCTAGCACATCCATCTCCAACAATTTCATCTATATAATAATTTATTTTACTTAAATAGTAATAGGTAATTTTATCAGTTTTTTAAAAAAGATTTTTTTTTATATTTTTTAGTTGTTACAAAAATTTAAAATGTATCATCCTTAACAATCTTCAAGAGGTCATTCCTAATGTCTCTGCACATTCTCTTTGTGGTTTAACCCTGCTATCCATTTCTTCAATTGATAGTGTGGTAATAAATTTGTAAATTTTAACATGTTTCAATATGCATTGAAAATTTCTTACACCATATCCAGGGAGAATAGTTTCATTAAGAGTTTGTTAAAAAGATTGTATTTTTTCGAAAAACAAAAATTATAAAAATAACACTCAAAAAATGTTTACCCATATTATGTGTGATTACCTTTTCATGGAAGTAAAATTATATACTACAAGATGTTTATAATTCTTTGGGCCACAACATGAAACTATATTTAACCCCTCCTTACATGCCCAAATTACACGGTAATCATTCACCACATATGAGTTCTTTAGAAAATCTTCTTTATTATAATGCATTTTATTCATTTCCACATTATGATCCATATAAAAATTCTCCATCATGATATGATACATGTTATTAAACATATGATAATCATATTTCAAAATCAAATTATTCCTGAAAATTTAGAATTTGATAATTCATGTGAAAGAAATGATTGAATATTTGGGGAAAAAAATTTCAGCTATCATTGAGACAATTCATGGTTTTTAACTTTAAGATGAATGTAAGGAAGTTTTTATTTCCTAAATGAATGTCAAGAAAATAAATATATGATTTATGTATATAAATACAGGTTCTGTTTGAACAACATAAAAGTTTTGAATATGATAATGTGATTGATCCACCTTCTTATAAAACCATAGAAGAATCCTCTCCATCAAAGATTAAGTCTTCCAATAAATCACAATTCCAAAATATGACAGAATATTATTCCACTCTTTTGAATAATATATTCCCTTACGAAATTAAATTTGATGTCCGTATCTTGTGATTTCTCAACCAATTCATCCCAAATTGAAAAAATACACATTCAATGTCAATCCAACTTCATCTTTTTATGATTAATATTAAATTTAAATGACACCCTTCTTTACTGTAATAATGTCATAATTGAACAATGATAACATGAATTTCCACATGAAAGAGAAAATATATACAAATGACATTGAAAAACCACTTCCTAAAAATCCTTGTGAGTCTAAATTGTTTTCCAAAATGTAGACAAACAGAATATTTCTTACCTCAAAAAATCAGTTAGTGAGGGTGGTAAAGAAAACATATAATTTTCAAGAAATAATGGAATAATGGGATTTTTTATAGGATATTGTGTTTATTTTTCCACATGATACAATGAATAAAAATAAAGAGGAAGGTATATAAAATATTTTTGGAATATATGTCATCTTGGAAATAGTGGATTCACCGACTCTAATTGTTATATCCCACTTAATAAATTCATCAATCATTATTTTATTCAGAAAAAAGTATATTTTCCTATAATCATGGTTTATCGTGAAAAACAAATTAGATACATAATCAAAAAATAATAATTTATTTAGGTATTGGTGGCATATAGGATGAAAATTGATATATTATTTTAATAGAATTTTTTCTCTTGTGCTCATTCACAGAGGAAATATTTTTTATCATCCCACTAAATCCCTTTAGACAAAATTAAATTATTTAGTGATTTTATCTTCAAAAATAGTATTTCAATTTACTATTGATCTTGGATATTTTAATTTCATTCCACCCATCCATTTTTATAAAAATTTTCAGCTAAGATATTCTTCATCATTTATTATAATATATTTAGGTGAATATATTCCACAAATCTACTAAAAAATACAGATTCAATAAATAAATTTACATTTGTTCACAGTGTAGTTTCATCAGCGTGTGGGTGAAGATGAAGTAAACATGACACTCAAGGAGATGATAACTATAATTATTTTTTTCCTTTCAGTTAATTTATAATAATTTTATTTAATGTAATGCATTTACCACAATCTATTTTCATCTGGAAATACAGTGGAACTGAGTTCATAATATTTATTTTTATCATCCCCATGGTTTTGATTATATCATGCCTTATTTTATATTTTATGGGTATGGGTTTTCCATGTGTATATTTTATGGTTATACAATTATTGGAGCATCATCGGATAACAAAATATTTTCTACATCTATCTGCACTAAATCATTGATGTTTTATTATTTTTTATATTTCTTGATTCAAAAATCAAAATGTAAAATAACCATCTAAAAAAAGAAAAAAAAATGAAATTATTTACAATAAACTAACATTCATTCAATTATTGAACCCCTGTGAAAGTTGTGGTATTTTCATTATAACACGGTTGGGATCATACCACTTATATGACTAGGTAGTTTGAACACATGATTCATGTCTGGAATTATTTTTTATTGATCTCAGTACATAGATGAATTATGATATTATTTCATGCTTTGATTTTTTGTGGAAATATGTATATTTTTTAGACACTTGGTTTCACTCGTGTTCATTATTTATTTCAATGACATTGGACTCAAATACATGAGGGTTATGAAAAATCTTCACACTATCTACCATTTTTTTCATGAGGGAATTATGACCATGTTATGTCTTCTCAAACATGACATGTTTTTCTATAAAAGTGATTGAAATTTTAAAATATAATTTGTGTTATATTTCATTGTTTCCAAATTCATTACTTCTATTTTTGTATGGTTATATAGATTCTTTTTGGTTCAATAATGAGTACTTATGCTCTCATTACATGGTAATCATTGCTTTCGGGGGCAACTAATAATGTTATAATTCATTACTCCATGAGATATATAGTTTTCTATATAACATATTTTTGCTAAGATATTATAGTTTATACGCTACCTGTTTACCTATATTTGGGTTTTTTCACATTTATTTACAGGGGTTTGGGAGTTTTTACTCACTTTTTTACCTATCCATATTCATGGAGTGAGTTGTGTCCTTAAAATAGTGAAGAGAAATCATATATGTATAAGAGGATTTGTATTTTTATATGATTGGGGTCATTAAATGTTTTAATGATGGGGATAAATAGATTTAATAAAACACATGGATTTATATTATTTTGGAACAAATTTCCTGATTCAACCATCATTTTGATTCAAATTGTCAAAAAAACATTATTATCCACCATCCCGTACCCTAAGAGTAATCCGAACCTAATGGGAAGTCCTTCATATTAATTTAATATTTTTATTTCCACTAGTATAGGTGTGAAAATCATGGATATCCTATAATAAGAATGCATGTGTATGATAATTAACCATATATTTGATAAAATTGTTTGAACAATGAAAGTGGTGGTGAGGTAGGTTAGATGATGCATGAGTGAACATACTTGTTGTAGAAATAAAACAAGTGGAAGGGAATATTTTTGAAAAACTGAATTTTAAATGATGAATGAAATTTTATGGGTAAAAGGGATTGAAAAATTTTAGCGGGTAATTATGATGTTTTTATTTTCATGTGAGTCTAGTTATGTATTCATTATAATTTATTCTCTCAAGAGTGTAGAATTTTAAGCATGTGGGATCTAATGCACATTTATTTCTCTAACATTAAAAAATCTACTTAGTTTTAATTAAATGTTTTAACCATTTATAGTGTTTCTAGTTACTCTCATAATTTTTAGGTGTTTTTATTCTTATTTTTTTTTATTAAATACTACTTCATGTAATTTATTACTATTATTATTTTATATTAGTTTTATAGATTATTAAAATTTATTATCATAAACTTATTTTTTGTATTTTAATTAATAATAGTTTATCAATTTTTGTTAGCAATTTTATTAATTTTATATTTAAGTATTATATATTTTTACCATTATATATTAGTCTAAAAAACATTATTAATATTAGTTATTATTCATAATATTTTAGATTAACATTTAATAGTAGCATTATTTTTAATAGGATATAGTATAATTTTATATTACTAGTAATTATATTATATATATTATTTTAGTATTTCCAATTATGTGTACATGTCTTTACTTTTTATTACAATTTTATTTATATCTATAATTAGTATAATATTTTTTATTTATATAACTATAATAGTAATTAATTTTTTCTTACTTATCAATTTTGTATAATAACATTAATTTCATTATTTATTCTAATTATATTATTATTGTAATATTTATTCAAAAAAAATTAGATAATTATATTAAATTTTTATTTTGAATTGTAATTTATTTCGTTTTCTATGTGTATTTCATCTAGGTGTATTGTTCTTTAAAATTGGGGGAGCTAAAACATAGTAAGGCGGGAAGAATCAGTCAAACATATATAGGGTAACTCCTCTTATTCTCACAATGCACATATGTATGTTGGCTCTCAATCCTACTAAAACTCTACCATCCTTCATCCCTTCATCACATCAACCATCTGTAGAAGATGCAATGACTCATCCTACTACAATAGGTGCATCACAAGCCTCTTCATAATGTTGCAAAAACCCACTGGGCCACATGCCACTCTCCACTGCACCATCCTTTGTCATTTGGATTACTCTCACCCAATCCATGCACAAGAGTTGAGTAGCACTGAACCAACCTTCTTCTATAGATCAACAATGCACATCTTTTCCAGCGAAACAAGCAGAACGTTACCCTCACCTCTTCCCTTCAACCTGATCTAAGGTGTATCTATGGGTTTCATCACCTATATATCATCAAAAAATAATTAAACCAAAAGAGTGGCACTGAAATAGTGGTGTCCCTCAACTAGATTCGACACAAACCATAATCCTTTACTAAAAACTTCTCCTTTCGTTCACCAACAAACCCCAACAGACATCAGAGGAACAGTACTTCATGGTGTGTAGTGAACCAGTGCGGAAACTGTATCCTCATGTTGGGAATAGATTGTTTTATGTGCATTGGCGATTGATGGTGATTCTTGCATCTCTTTAACATGGATATTGATGGTGATTCCCCCATTTCGTTGACATGATTGATGGTTCGGTTCAATAGTGTGGTAGTTGGTGTAGTGAAGGTTTTTATATTACGATCTTCACTAGTATCTTGTGGTTACCACAATGATGATATGAAAATGGTGTTTTCATTTGTTTATTATTTTATGTGACACATTTTCATGATGTCGGGCTAATTTTCTAATGTTATAATTATGATAAACATGACAGTTCTTGCATACCCTTGTGTTTTTTTCATTTTTATTTCCTTTAGAATTAATTTATCAAATTGTTAATTATATATAAATTGGAATTTATTTCCATTGCAGATATGAAAACATTGTTTGTTTCCCATTTTTTGATAAGTAATAAGTAATCATGGGTGATAGATCTACATAAAATTTATTTTCTCAAAAGTCGATTGCACGCTTGAGAGAATCATAAATCATTGTTGTGCATCTTTTGAATAAATAAATTTATTAATTGAAAAAATAAATTTTTCTGTTAATTCTCCATCAAACATTAATGATTAATACATAATAAGTGATCTCATGCAAGAGAAACCAATGTATAGAGATGCATATAATTTGGTAGAAATGGGTTGTGGTATTTCATCTCGTTATTCGATGATACAATAAAGGATAAATTCTTCTTTTGGACAAGGAACAAAATGAGAGATTATTTCCCTGAAAAAAATGAATTTTATATAACATCAGATAACGAAACCTAATAATATTTTGATTAAATTTTTTGTCCGTGAAAATTGAATACATAAATATATACATATGAGAATTAAATAATCTGTATTTTTTAAAACATAAAATAACTTCCACACTTTAACACGTCCATATCTTCCATTTTCTTTGATATCTTAATTTAGTTCATTTATACAGTTATTGATAGTTTTATTTATTATTTGTAAGTAGTTGTTGATTTTTTAAATTTTTTAGTAATTTTTCACAATTAAAATACATTTTCCTGAACATTATATTAGGAATATATTCCTTGATTCTTCACAAATTCTCTCTTTGGTTTGACCATAGTTTCCACTTCTATAGTAGTTAGTAGGTTAATAAATTTGAAATTTTCCTTGTGTTTTTACATTCATTCAATGAATCAATTACAACAAAAACCACTCTATTTATCAATAAATAAAAAAATTTATAAAACATTTTTCAAAATCATTATCAATTCAAGAATAATCCATATTTATTTTAAATTGTTATTTAATTAAAAAAAACTCCAAAAATTGACTCCCATATTTAAAAACCGATGATATAAATTACCAAGATAACCCCCTTATTTTTAATTTTTAAAGAATTTATTAGAAGTTAAAATGTCGTGTTATTCTTAAAAATATTTTTTAAAGTACAATTTATTACTTTTAAACCCAAGTATTTACCATTTCAAACTCAATATTTTTAATATTGAATCTTGATCATTTAACAAACAACAACGGAATAACATAATAAAAGGATTCATAATAATGGAAAAAAATTCAAAATTAATTGGAGGACTAGTGTCTATTTATATATTGTCTTACTATGTTGGTAGTCCTTGTTCCATTCACAAAACTACCACTAAGAGTCATTTCAAAACATGTACTCCTGATCAGATATCTTGGAATCCCTTGAAAGCATATCAGGTACACCTAATACACTACCTTTTTCATCAACCAAACATTATATCGTTACAAACACCATAAATAAATAAAGATGTAAAAAACAAAAAACACAACATCCCTTAGAAACAGAAGGATTAAAAGAGGAAATATATCATGTAATGCTTCCCTCCCCAACCTCTCAAGTTCCAATAATCCTAAATTCACCTACCAAACACACAAAAATAACATAGTGTTAAACCAACACCAAGTACCACATAAAAACTAGACTCCAATACAACATTTTATTGAATATACCTATATTCCCCCTCTATTATATACTTAAACTGACCCTTGACAGAATCATAGTCTGTTCTCAATCCACTAATGTTGACAAAACTTCTTGAGTATCTAGAAAACTTTTTTTGAGAATGGTTTCTCAAAATAAATAATTATGAAAATAATAATAATAATTTGAATACAATTTAAGAATTATTTTTATACTTTTTGGAAATCCCAGAAAAATAAAATATCCAAGAAATCAAACAATCAACATGTTAATAAATTAGTTAAAAATTAAACCAAAAATTCATTTTATCATACATGAATCCCTCCCCTATTGAAATGATCTCCACATGATTCCTGTCCTCAAACACCATAATAATAGTACACCACCAACCATATAAATAATTTATCTTCCAACATGCGTAATGGGATAAAAGGTAACAATAATAAAATAAACATCAAACCTCAATGTATATTTATAATTCACCACCCAGAACTAAAATATCATTGCTCCATTAATAGTAATATATAGGCCAATAAAAACAAATAAAATTATATAGATAGGAATTTGAGAAAGGGATCAGTAGGAATATCATTAGAAATAATACCCTTAGTATAACTCTTTAAATAATTGGACCATTTCATGATATTTGTAAATATATTATTTTAAAATATGTTTTTATAATGAGCACATAATGTGACAATATAATTTGTTATATTTTTCCATTATTTTATTTAATTGAAAACTGTCACTTGGAAAATACTTTATCTACATATGCCACCATTATTTGAAAACACATTGGAAAACCATTTTCAAAATATATTTAGAATTTTGTACTTACATAATACAATATAGATATTTTAATGATTAAAGGATAATAAATTTTGAGCTTATAATATTTACTTAATGAATACCGTCAACATTATTTGATAATAATGAAGAAAATAGTTTCCATACTTAAACAATTTTTTTAAAGAAAAAAATTCATAAAAATGATAATTTCATAAATATGTAAAATGGTAAAATATATATATCGTCTAATGATATTGGTAAATCTAGTTTCTCTTATCACTAGTGATCTAATCTAGTCAATCCAATGTGTACACAACCAGTAAAGAAAACTTGTTTTGGAATAGTGGTGTGGTGATGTCTTTCCACTGCACCACATCCATGTCCCCTAAAGAGTACATGCCATATCCAAGTGATATACCACTAAGAGACCATTAACTGACCAACTAGAATGGTGTCTCTTTTCTAAGAGACAATTTATAATTTACCCAGTGAAAGATTCATATCGTGGCCTAGTCGTGTGATGTATCATGTCCATGAAATTACATCATTCATTGAGTCTTTTTTATTAATATTTCATAATCCAAAGTAATACTTAAACTATCCTTACCCTTAGAATAGTACTTTTAATGTTATTTATCCATTTCAATAACAATCATTTAATTATAATTTTAGATGCTATCATTAACCGACAAAATATAGTTTACTCATCAAAGGTACACATTCCTCTTTAAAACCACTTTTATTTCTCAATAAATGAGAAAACATTTTAAATACCCATGATATATATCAGAAATCAATAAGAAATACTAAAAAATATATTTCTTAAATTAAATCATTATTAAAAAAATATTTAGGGAATGTAAACCCTAAAAAATTTTATTTTAAACAATATTTTATAAATCCACATTAAAAATCATTTGAAAATCGGGTTGGATATTAAATTTTATTTATAAAAATTACATCAATTTTTTACTCATATACATTTAAATATTTATATTTACACATTTTATTGTTTTATAAATTGAAAAACTCTCATTAGAATTAGAATATAAAAATATGTATACATGTTCACTATAGAAACCCAGGTATAACATAGATGGATATTTCATCCATTTAGATAAATATTATGAACAATACTAAAATTCATGCATGATTACCATAACATTTTAGTGTCTTTGGAAACCTAGAATCATTGTATATTTACACGTTGAAAGATCTTATACATACCACTAAAAGATCCTCCCCATTAGTACTTCTATTTTAAACCATTCTATATAACCTAGGTATGGGAAACATAAGACAGGTTTGAGCTCAACTGCTCAGTAAAGGTATACACGGAAGACATGTAAGCATTAAATGAGAATAAGGGTATGATAACATGATATTAACATTATATTATCATACCCTCCATTTGAAAGATTATAATAAAGAGTCATATAATAATTATCCAAACTTCATAAGACATTAATCATAAGGAAATCAAGAGTATAGTCCAAAATATCATTAGATAAGCATAGGACATTTGATTTGGGAAGACACATAAACATATAAAATAATTTCTATAGTAGTAAATAATTATTTACATGGAATTCAGAGTGAAATGGGTTCACTCCCCACACACTCATAGTTTTCAAGGTTCACTCCTAATACCATATTAATAGACACAATCCTTTATGAATCTGGTTCAATCCCTGTCCCAACACTATATTACCAAATTCTGTTTACCCCATGTTCATTCCATATATTACTAAAAAAAGTTCACTCATCATTCCATACATGTATTTTTAAAATCATTTGTTTTCTTTATTATAAACGTTTATTACTGAATGATGTTCACCTCCCATTCAAACCCTAAATTATTAAACTGAGATCACTCCTCATTCTAGCCCTAAATTTCATAACCAGGTTCACATATTGTTCCATCCATGCATTACTAAACTATATTCACACCACATTCCTAACCTGTTTTGTTGAACTGAGTTTTATCCTCATTCCAACCCTATATTAAATATTCAAGTTCACTCCTTGTTCCAACCATACATTTCAGAGATTATTTATAAATCATTACCCAATTAATTTGAGGGAGATATATGTCCCAACCATAAAATAATGAAATCATACATACATGTTCTACACGATAATAAAAGATTCACCATATCATGACCCATAAAAATGGTATGGGTTCATAAACAACATATCATAACACATGAAATGATATTTCAATCAAAATAATTTCATCATATTATAACCTATGGAAAATATAAAGGTTTCATAATATTTTTATCATATAATAGCACATTAAAGGAACTATGTTTCATATGCATTGTTTCATGGTATAACCCATGGAAGAGAGGTGAGTTTCATAAATAATTTTCATCTTAAATATAAAAGAATCCAAAAAATTATAATAATGGTGTCATCTAATAATAACCCCATTAAATCCAAAACTACATAAAATTTTATAAATATAGACATAAAAGGATATTGGAAGATCACTTGGAATATAGCTTTTGATTGAAAATCACTTTTTAAAATATATAACATTTTCAAAATCATGTTCTATGAATCAACTTTGAAAAAATAATATAGAATCATAAAAAATATTTTATAACATTTCATGAGGATAATAAACATTCATCTTTGAAAAACACTTTTTAATACACAAAAAACATTGAAAAAAATTTTCATTTGAAAATAACCTTGAAAACATATAAAGAAATCTCTAAAAACCATTTTAAAAACATTTTAAAATATTAAACCTTTTTCAAAGAATTCTTTATTGAAAGAATGTTTAAAAGATTAAATTTATATAGTATTAAAAAATTCATTTTCTATTAAAAATAACCATATAATTATTTAATGTGGGGTTCATGTAAATTGTGATGGGTAAATACATATATCCATAACATTTATTTTTCCCTAGAAAAAGTTTACAAAAGAGAATTGATTAGAAAAGGAAGAGGATATTCCTTTTAAGAAAATTTATTAAAAAGGAAAAAAAAATTGGTAAATTTTTTTTTTACACATCATATTAAAATATTCTTGGAAAAAATTTCTAATATTTTCTTTTTTGAATAAAACAAATTTCTGACTGAAGAAAGAAATAATATCCTATTTTCATAAAAACTCATTCATAATTATCATAATTAACAGTGTAGAAAATGGTACCAATACATTGACATATCATTGGGAAGTAATTAATAAAAACATTATTTATATTTATTGAGATATGGATCAAAATTTTGGATCACTGGGTGCATAATTATAAACAATTTCAATAAACGTTGAGATTGTAGCAATAAATCATTACCACTTTTGAAATATTATATCAAAATCATATTGAGACAATAACCTTAAATTAACCATATAATTTTATAAAATAAATTATATTAATGATATTACATGTCAAATTTCATTATATTCACTTCATTTAAATTATAGGTGCATAACATGGCATGTGTTTTAATAAAGGAAACATGAGATAACATTACCTTACCGATATAGTAACTTTTGAACCATAAACCCCATGGACGAAAAATCATAAAAGGTATATTTAAAAATGCCATAAATTTATTTATAAGATACATATGATACAATTTGGGTTACTAAATGCACCAAATAAAGAAATTAGTGTTGACTAAGGCATAAGCCCCCACAGAAATAAAGGTGATGCGAGATAACCAATAACTTAACTGTTGAATTTCTTCATTCATGATAGAACCTCCAATATAAGTAATATTATTTGATTATAAATATATAATATATCCATATTATTATATCTAATACCATATATTACTTTATTCTGACTTTATATTACCCATTAAATAACTATTTAGTGTTAATATTATGTTTCGTGTAATATCTACATAGTTTTTCGTGTATATTTTGAGTTGAAAATATCAATCCTATTAAATAGGTAATGATTTAAAATTGTAAAGAATATAAATAATGATATAAATATAATATATATATACATTATATTAATATTTATAATAATCCATAAAATAAAGAAATATGAAATTGAATACAGTGTTCATGGACATGGTACGTAGTTCCTAGGCATGAATGTTGTTTCCATTTTCTTGTTGTATAAAAAGAAGTAAATTAAATGAAATATATATATATATATATATATATATATTAACATTTTAAACTAATTATTATGTCATACATTTCATATAAATTTACTAAACCCATAATTAATACAATCTATGCAATGTGTGAATGAATCACATCGCTTTGATGAGACGGTAGTCCACAGACCCATAAACGATGATATAGAATTTAAAAAAAATCGATAGCATGATGTTTTGTTTTATATAATAATTAAATAAGAATAAATACATCAAAAATATATTTTATATATTTTAAAACATAATTTGAATCCTTATTTCAAACTTCTAAATATGTCAATAGAGGACTTAGCAACATCAGTTTGTAAGGTGGTAGTCCTCAATTCACATGAACAATGATTTTGTATCCCATTAAATAGAATTTTTCATGAGTGTAGGTCAAAAACATAACATAACAACATATTATTGTATTATGGTTACTTAGTTAATTATATAATCATGTAATAAGAAAAAATGAAGGGGGATAATGAAAATAAAACAAAAGATCTTGTGGAAGGATGTTACATCTTATTTGTGTAGCTTTTTTTTACACCTAATGTCTTCCTTGGGTTTATTTATAACAAAATTAATCCATATGTATTGAAATTATATATATTTTTATCTTATTTGAACATTTTTTGGATGGTCCAATGTGGCTTTAGATGTGTTAGCAAATGAGGGAGTGAGTTCCCTTTTATAGTGAATGAGGACTAACATTATAGTAAATAAAAAAAGAAAACAATATTGAGAGTCCTCTATTAAATCATGTGGCACAAAAAATTGTAAATATTCAAAAAAATATTGGAATTTGAATGAATATTTCAATAAAATGTATTTTTTATAAGTTTCTATGTCATTTATCCATTTATGATTAATGGTTAACCATTATGTAAACACATTATGGACTTAATCCTTATAATTAATTTCAAATAATTTCCAATATATTTATTGAAAATAACTAAATTGGTCATACATGAAATTACAAATTATTATGATCCCAAATATTAAATCAATTTTTCAAATTATAATCATATAATTTGAAGAAATTAATTTAAAATTAATCCCATAGACAAGATGAGATGATTATTTTTTAATGTGAAAGGTATAAAAGATTGAACTATTTTTATATCTAATTTCAATGTGAAATTTCCTATAATGAACTATATTGGATTAAATAATGTATAATTTATCTAATTAAACTTCAAAACCAAATTAATATATAATTTAAACTTATAAATAAATTACATGAAAATGAATTTTTAAATTAAAATTTTTTATTGTTCACTATTCATCAAAATACGAATCTTCTCTCAAAAATACCAACCCCCCCAAGTATATTTTGATTTCCAAATTTCAAAAATAATCCTTATTTTTTCATATAAAAAACACAAAAAGTGACAAAATATATAATTATAATTGTTTCTCCATAAAAAATATGGAAAAATACATTTTTTATTCATATAATTGGATTTATTCTAATCTTTTTTGGATAAAATAAATTGGATGAGTTTTAAAAAGTTGAATATATAATATATAAATTTTATTCAAAACATTCTTCAAATGTTCCTTGTTTAATTTGTTCAGTTATAATAGTGGCCTTACATTGAAAAATTGTCTTCTTAGAAAAGGAATTAAATGAGTCTCATATAGTTATTACTTTGATTTATAACTAGTTGATAAAAAAAGAATTAATTTTTTTGTACATTTTGGGATCATATTATCACAATTTTGTTATTATAAATAAAAATTTCCATTCTAATGGATATGATGTAATTATAATTATATTTTTGACATCAATATTAAAAGTATATTTTATTTGGAAAAGGAAACCCAATTTTTAGTGTATCACAAGCAATCGAAGGAACATGAAATTGTGTGTTACATAATAAAAAAATATGGTTATGTGAACTACAAGATAATATACATGTTACATTCAGTGAAATCTTAACATGTTTTTTTATGATCCACAATCCACACCTATTGCTTTCATATAATAGATTCTATAATCTGTAATGAATAGAGTGGAAGATATAAAAAGTATTAAATTAATTCGAAAAATATATTTATCAAAATCTCAGGTGTCATATTATACCCCTATTAAAATTAAATTATACCATAAAATTATTTCTTTGTTATCAATGGTTTAACACTTTGATGTTTCTTTTATATAAACAAACATCACAAAATGAATACTAACACTTCCATTAAAAAGGGGAAGTTGGAAACATAACAGTTACCCAAAGTGACTCGAAACTAGGATTCCACATATTAAAACATACGTGGTAAGTGGAAATGTGGTAATAAAAGAGAAATATAACTATAAGTTTCAGATGGATTGTGATATAGAATATGGTTAATATAATGATAATGATCAAAAAGCCATATCTAAAAGAGTAATGAAAAAAAGTCATTAATATCATAAAAAATGATGATAAATGGAAAACATATTATTTATAGACCATTTTCCCTAAAGATAAATAATTTTCATCATAATATATACTTAAATTGTTTCATTAAAAGAACTCCCTTTTGTGCCTTGATCAAGATCCACTTCATCTCTTATTTCAATAAATGAATGTGAATTTGTCATTCCGAATGCATTAGCGGATCCTATGATCCATAAATAGAATGATAGACCATTCCATCTGTCTTTATCAACAAAATGGGTACCAGAGAATATCCAGTTTTCATGAAACCTAATATGGAAAGTTAATACTTCGTTCTCTAAAACCACATTTTATGTTTAATATAAACCATCCATAAATGGTTAACAATGTGACCCTTCGAAAATATGAAAATACAAAACATTAGAAAGAAGGTAACTGAATTTCTAAAAACTATATTAATATTGATCCACAAATTTCATAATTTATATCTTATTTCTAATATACCAAATATGTGAATACCTTTGTTTTTTATTCTCTTGAAACAAGGTAATAACCGATACTACAATAAATCCTTATTGAAAAAATGCATTTTTCATTATTCCAATGATATTGGATATATTCCTTATTTAAAAAAATTTGTAAACTCTATCCATGAAATAGAAAACTAATTTTCAACAAATAATTTATCAGTTATATGGTCATCGATACTAGCTTTATCTAAATAAATAATCTTGCTATACGATATAAATAAGATTTTTTCAACATCAACAACACATTAAGGGTTATCGTCACATAATCAAAATGTATGAATTTTGTTAATTAACCTTTTATATATCATTAGAACCATTAAACATATGAATTTATATCCTTACATAAAAAATATACATCACGATAAATTTAGAGTAATTCTTAAATTCCAATACATATACACTTCAATAATTCAAATTTATTCTTAAACCATTGCTTAGGATTCATCATCGTATTCCTAAATACCCCATTACTAGAATATTAAAGATGATTAATTTATTATGGTTTCTCAAACTAATTTTAATAATTATTATTAGGTTTATTAAAAAAATTGAGAACATCCCACACCGTTCACATGTCATTCATGATCTCATTATCATAAATATTATAAACCATACTTGTACTATCTTCCTGATTCCATTTATGATATTTCCACTTAGGAAATCAATTTGAAAAATTCAAATACATTTCACATATGAAAATTAAAATATATTAATGTTTTTTATAGTTCCCACCATTGATTAAAATGAGAAAATATAGTGGGAGAAACAATAATCATTATAGAATACTACATAATCATGATAAATCAATTATATTATGCCTAAATCATGGCACATTCCTTTTTAATCTATGAAACATAGAGTTTATCCTTGGTTATTTAAAGTCATTATCTTTTTAAATCATTCATGTTGGTTTTTCATGAGTTTTTTAATTCTAAAATCATATCCCAAAGTAGTTTCAAACTAGGTTTATAACAAGGCATGTTGTTGTGCACCGATTTCTGATCATGTGTAGCCCAATATGGTGTTTTTGGGGTTCTTACACCTATGCAAATATATTCCAAATCCAAAACAAATTTTAGTATCTAGAAAATGATGTATTTATAGGAAACCAATTGATTTATCCTTTACCAAAATTCTCATATATTTTCCTATAATTTATCTCATCCTTATCTTTAACTTTAGAGACATCTCTAGAAGAATCCATTGAAATATCCCTTGAGATATCACTAATTTTTTTCATCATTGTTTCCAATGGATTACTAAACCGTTCCTTTGATATCAATATACATGTATTGTACATGTAAATTAAATAATTTTCGATGAATATTCAAATCATAATAAAATACATTCTCAATGACCATAATGGTTTAGTGTCTTCAGAAAGATAAAAACAAAATCTTGTAATTTCATGAATGATCATCACATCTCCCTTATTGATATTCCCCTTATAAATCCAATATAAAATCATTATTCAAACCGTGGATAAAGTTAACATAAGAAATTTGTGATCATATATGCTAATTAAGGGTAAATAAGGGATATATGCAAGCATAACATGAGCATACAGGTTTGAGAACATGATCTCAACATTAAACTATCATACCCAATATATCAAAGATCACAATATAGATTCACGGAATAAATATTGGTAGTTAATAATAAAATAATATTAAATAAATTATAATCATAATCCATAAGATCATAACATAAAATTAAGACATGTGATATTGAAGACACATAAACATATAAAATGATTTTCAAAGTAGTTAATTCTTAACAAAAAGGCTATTTTAGTGTAATGGTTTCACTACCTAGCCCATATTTGTAGTAAAATTTCACATTAAGGACCATATTAATGGGAAAATTCATTTAATGAACCAGATTCACTCTTAATTAAATCAATGTATTATTGAACTGGGTTCACCTCCTATTCTAGCCATGTATTACTCAACCAAGTTCATTCCTCCTTCCAACCCACTATTACATACCCAAGTAAACTCTTCATGAAAGCCCTATATTATGAAACTAAGTTCACCTCCCATTCCATCTGTTTATTAATTAACCAATTTCACTTCTCATTCCATCCATGTATTAGTAAATCGGGTTAACCTTTTATTCCATCCCTATATTTCTAAACTATGATCACTTCTTTTACCAGCCTTGTATTACGGAATAGAGTTCACACCTAATACTAGACCTAAATTTGTTAACTATGTTCACTCATCATTTCATTTGTGTCTATATAAATAGATATATGAATCTTTAACCATTTTATTGGAGGGATATATAGGTCCCACCAATGTCATAATGAAATCAGGCATATTGTTTCTAGATAATAATAATAAATTCAATATATCATGACCCATAAAAAACACATGGGGTCTTAAAAAAATATCATAACCCATAAAATAAAATGTCTATCAAAAACATTTAATCATGTTATAAGCTATGTAAAATATATAGGTTTTATCATTACTTTATCCTATAATTACTCATGAAATAAAGTAGGTTTCATAAGTGTAATATCATGGTTTAGCCCTTGGAAGAGAAAATGGTTTGATAAATAACGAGTTATTCTAATCATAAACCATTTGATAAAATAATAATAATTTTTCCATCAGATAAATAACCAAGTAATTCATAATCTATATGAAATTATATCATCTTATATGGTTAATAATTTTGAATGATCTCAAAGAACATAAACTTTCATTGAAAATCACTTTTTAGGACATATAACATTTTAAAAATCCTTTTTTAGATCCCACATTGAAAAAAATATAAAGTAATCATGAAAAATAATTTAAAACATTTCACGAGGAAAATATAAAATCCACATTAAAAACACTTTTTAATATATAAAA
The DNA here is from genome assembly GCA_963277665.1 of Viscum album. Taxonomy (NCBI): domain Eukaryota; kingdom Viridiplantae; phylum Streptophyta; class Magnoliopsida; order Santalales; family Viscaceae; genus Viscum; species Viscum album. The sequence goes on from OY728152.1 coordinate 1,797,014,605, forward strand.
CATTTTGAAAACATTTTCCATTCAAAATAACCTTGAAACTGTATAAAATAATATTTCAAAAAAAATTAAACACTTTATAAAATGTAAAAATATATTTAAAAATACTTTTCTACAAAAACCACATTATATAAAAAAATATAGTATATTATGAAAAAAAATTATAAATATTCTTTTAAAATTTCAAAATGTCAATCCATACATGTCGAATATACCTTTTTCTATGTAAAAAAGGATACAAAAGTTCCATAACTGGAAAAAAATGAAAATATTATTTTTAAAACCTTTTTTATTATAAATTTAAAACATTATTACTAATTAATTTTTTAATATAATATTAACACAATTTATAAAACATTTTTATAAAACACGATTTTGTGAATAAGTTTTTTTTACCAAAGTGAGAAATAATGTCTAATTTTCTTAAATATGAATTTGTAATTTTCTTAAGTAAACAGTAGTAAAAAATGGTACCAATACGTTTAGATATCATGGATAACTAGATTATTGTAAAACTTTTAAGATTTTATGACATATGGATCATAATATTTCATTAATGTAAGCACAATCATAAAAAATCTCAATAAACAATGAGATTATAGAAATAAACAGTTACCACTTTGGTAATATTAAATCATAATACTATATACAAATTAATTTTACATTACGTTGAAAATATCATGAAAATAAGTATTTTCAATTCATAACATTCCAATTTTACATATATACATCACATTGAAAGATATAGGTGCATAACATGGCATGTGTCTCAATGTAGAAAAATTAAGACAAAATTACATTACCAATTTGGTAAATTTTGGACCAAAAACCCCATGAAATAAAAATAAAAAAATAAATTTTAAATACACACAATTTTAAGAATGAAAATCAGGAAATTAATTGTAGTTTAATATAAAAACCACATAAAATAAATAATTGGGGACTATGTTATAAGTCTCACAGAAAAAAAGTTAAATGAGATAACCCTTACCTTACATTTGGATTTTTCTCATACAAGTTCAAACCTCATGTGTAATTAATATAAGTTTATAATATGTATCCTAAATAATCATATTCTTATATATAATAACATATATGCTCTTATTTTAACTTTATATTAACCATTTATTAACAATTCCATGTTAATGTTAAGTTATGTGTAATATCTACTTTGGTTTTCATATATGTTTTGAATTGTTATTATTGATACCATTATATACCTCATGATTTAAATATTTAAATAATTTAAAAAATTAAATTAATATAATCTATATTTTTATATAAATACATTTAAAATTTTTTAAATGATATAAATATCAAATAGAATACCCAGTCCATAGAGATGGTAGGTCATATGTATGCATAAAATTTGTTTCTATTTTATTATTATATTGAAAAAAGAAATATAAAATTAATATATATATATATATTATAATTCAATTAGAATTATTATTTCATATTTATAATATACAGTTATTAAACCCATATTTAATACATTCCTCGAAAATTGAGAACAAATAACATCGCTTTGTGGAGGTGGTAGTCCACACATCCACAAATGAGGTTACTATATTTACACCAAACGTAAAACATAAAGGTATGATTTATATAATAATTAAAAAGTATTAAGACATCATAAATATCATATATATAATATTAAAATATAATTTAAATCATTATTTCCAATCATTATAGGTGGAAATTGAAAAATGAGTGACATCGGTTCGGGAGCATGTAGTCTGTGGTACACCTGAACCACGATTATGTATTTCATTTGATAAATTATTTTGGGATTTTAGGTGGAAATATTATGATAAAAAAATATCATAATATTAATGATAATTATGTTTTTATGTAAATATGGAATAATTATTATTTATAGGGTGGACAATTAAAATAAATCAATAGAGCCTATGGAAGGATGTTACCCCTTCTTTAGGTGACTCATTTTTCTTTGAAAAAAATGGATTCCTTGGTTGGATTTTGGACCGAATTGATGTTTCTAGGTTGATAGTTGGGTATTTGGATATTATTTGGGCATGGATTAGATAATCTAATGTTTCATGATAGTTTTGAGTAAGTGAGGATGTAATTTCCCTTATATAGTGGATGAGGAGTAGAATTCTGGTAAATATAAAATAGAGAACACTATTGAGAGATATATATTACATAATATGACAAAAATAATATTAAATTATAAATAAAAGAGGTTTATTTTTGATAATATTTCCCTCAAATATATGATTTTAATTTTTATAGATCAATTATTAATTTATGATTACTGTCTAACCATGGAGTAAACATGTTTTTACCATAATCATTATCACTAATTATAACTATTTTCACAGGTATTTATTAAAAAAATTTAATTTTAACTTACATTAAATTATAATTAATTATTATTCCAAATTTGGAATCTATTTTTCAAAATTCAATTAATATATGTGGCACATATTAATTTTAAATTAATACAGTAGACGGTATGAGAAGATGGGTTTTTAAAATGAAATGGTCCAAATGTTTTAAATGTTTTAATATACAATTTAAAATTATAACTTTGTTCTAATTTCATAAATTATATTAATTCCTGTATTTTTTATCTAATTAGACTTTAAAATAAAAATAAAATACAATTTAACTGTATAAATAAATTAAATGAAATGTAATTTTGAATTAAAATTCAATATTGTTCAACATTCATCAACATATGAAACGTCGCTGAAAATTAATGAAAAAAATCCCCCAAAGTAAATTTTTGTATCCCTATTTCAAAAAAGAAATATATTTTTTCAAATTAATTTTATAAAAGTGTCGTAAATTATATTTGAAATGGATTTCCACTAAAATGTTGTAAAATTAACTTTTTAAAAAATACATGTTTTTATTTATTAAATACTATTTATTCTCATATTATGAATATAAAATATATTAGACAATTTAAAAATAAATTTATTAAATACATAATATATTAATTTTATTAAAAATAATAATAATAAGTGGTCTGTTGTTTTTATTTAGGTAAAATGGTGTTATTATATAGAAAAATAATTTTCATAGAAATTGAATTTATTTATTCTCAAATAGTTGTTAACATCATTTCAGAAAATCTGATAACAAATAGATTAATATTATATTAATGTGTAGATCATTTTATTAAAATTTAGTTAATCTAATTAATAATTTCCATACCAATTTTTTGGTGGGCACTATAATAATATTTTAATAATATTATTAATAGTATATTTTTTGGAAAAACTATGCCTTTAATGTAACAATAGCTATCGATGGAACTCATCCTTTTCGTAACACAACACAAAAATAGTGTTTTGTATACTGCAAGATAATCTATGTGTTGTGTGTAGTGCATGATTAAATTTCTATTGTGTGATACATTTTCCAAACATATTGCATTCATATTACACAAGGAATATTTAGTGTTATGTGAAATGAATTATATAAACAGGAATAAATTAATTTGAAAAAAATTATATTTCAAAAACTGTTGTGGTGTTACATTCAACCATGTCTATCTGTACAACCAATGATGGAACACATTCAATTTAAAAAAACCTTTCTATTCAAAAATAGTTATATATTTCTAAATTAATTCACCGTATTTGATGTAATTATAAGAAATTTGATGAAAACCCAAAGATATATTTTTTATTTCTATTTAAAAAACAAAATCTATTAAACCTATTAATTTCTTTATAACCATAAAATATTTTTTGTGTGAAGAAAAATAAATAATTTTTTTAAATTTCAATCCAAATGGATAAAAACTACATTTCATTGAAATTAAGATAAGAAAATCAATGATATTATAAATAAACCTCAAAATGTTTTAATATTACCTTATAAAATAAAAACAAATAAAACAAATACATTAAATCATGGTTTCAAAATATAGAGTCCAAATAAAAGGGTTTTCCTTCCTACAACTTGATAATTTCGAAAATCGGAACCTAAAACCATTGCAACAACGTCCAAGGAAACTCACATGACTGAGAGGAATCATACTCAAGAAAAATATCTAAAATAAATTATGTAAAAATAATAAATAATAATAAATCATATATAGGTTTTATATCATGTTGTCCATAAGGAGGGAGGAAGTGAAATGGGATCTATTAGAAGAAAAACGTACTTGATTGGATTGCGCACCAAAACAGTGGAGAAAATTGAATAGAGAGAATGGTTGGAGCAGATAGTGTTGTGTGAGGGGGATCCCTCATGGGATATACATGAAATTATTTAGTTAGAGTTTTTAGTGGGGTAGTGTTCTAATAATTATGGTTAGAAGGTATTTTTATAAAATACAAAATTTTAACCAGTTAGGTACTCTATATGGATTTGTTGCATGTTTGGCCAAACCAAGCACCAACAGTTCCCCTTCTACTAGAATTTATTTAAAACCCCACATTAAAATACCATGTGGTTAACATAAACATAAATTTACTATTAAATTAGTCTATATGATGTTAAATATGTATTCACATAGCCTATACATGTTTTCTAGAAAATATGTTCTAATAGTGTTCTAATGTTTAAGTTACCAAATATAAAGGAACATTTAAAATGGTTTGGATCATAAATCCACAATGGGATCAAATTAGTCAAATAAAGAAAAGAAAATAGAAAAAATTAGAGTCATTATTTGATAATATTTCAATATAATAGTTATAAAGATCTACATGATAGATTAAGGAGGATTCTGGGACTACTTCAAAACATGTACATTGGTAGAGTTATAATACTATATGGTATGGAGAACACCAAAAGGGTAATTGACCACAATTTCATGAAATGATTTCAAATAATAGTCAATATTATTATAAAGAGTTATAAGATATAGAAAAAATTCCTTATGAGTCCACTATATGTTTAATCAGGTCATAAATTCTATATATACTCAACCAATGTCTCTAATAATTTGATAGAAATTAATATATGCTAATAAAATATGGGTGCGAGGTACCATATTTCTATTATGAACATTCATAAGTACTTTATAATTTCTAAATATATGTTCTTGGTCATTAGAATAGTGGATTTTCTAAGTGTGATATAAAATATATAATTTCAAGTCTGACAATGATGATATGAAGTGTTAATTTAGATTTTAGTTTTTCTAAAATGGGGGAGCTATTAGTGGGAACACATAAAATAAATCCATCAAACAGTTCATTGAAATATAGTATGAATTTACCACTATAATAAATGATATTAAATAACTATTTAGACTATGAATTTCATTTCAAAACATGCATTGGTTCCTGTTGAAAGGTAAATTCAGTTATATTATAATTACAATGGAGTCATTTCTATGGATAAAGAATCCATGTACCACCAAAGTACAAAAAACAACCTTCAAAAACACTTTCTCATATACGAAACCATTGATATGGGAAATGTAAGGATTTTTTGGGGTGGATACAAAGGTGAATGTAGTAGATCCATTGATGAAACCATTACAACAAGGACAACATATGTGGCATGTAGAATATCTATATATAAGACACATTAGAGATTAGTTTTAATTGTTTTGAAATGTATCATGATATCAAAATAATGTAAATATGTAGTTATAATTCATCACATTTCAAAAAAATTATTTCATATGAAATATTGAATGATAATATCCCATCCAAGTAAGAATTTAATATTCCCCTAATTATTTTTCATAATAGGGTTTTATGGGTTTTAATGTATGATATGTCCTAATTGAATATATTCTTATACTCATTAAATTGTGTTTTTATGATGTATGAATCATGTATTATGGATGTAATAAGTGGATTTTTGTTACTTGGATTTTCCTACTAAATCATATCTTATATAATTTCGTTCAATAATTAACATACATGGGGGTGAATACCTATTATAAATCTTTCATACCTAAGGCTAGTGAGATATCAAGCATAAGAACCATAATACTTTGATACACTAATTATGAAAATTTGAAAATATGTTAGCTATATAGGTCATGATTTTGTATGTTATTGATCATTTTTTCCTTTGAAGAATAAAAAAGATGTTATACACCACAAAAACCTTGAGTAAGTCATTCCAAAGACATGTGACCATGGAATGATCATCCTTATAATATTCTTTTCATTTTATTTGGGTTACACTAGCCATGATACCCTAATAGGATTATGTTTCTATAGGGAAAAATTTTATGAAATCATTATGATTGATTTGGATAATGATTTATCCCCTAAACTATCCATAATCCATAATAGTTGTCAATGGGTTTATTCCCAACCAATATAAATAATCAGTGGGAGAAATCTCATCTCAGGCTCATTTATTATTCAAAAATGTATCTTTTCCTAATAAAATACATGATGACTAAGATCATTATTTTTACATGGATATCATTCATTTAATTTCCTTAATGAAAAGAAATAAGACATTATACTCACCCCTGGTTTATGTTATTTGTATATTATAGTATAAATAATCATGGTCATAGTGAGACCACTAATATTTATAACCTATAAAACAAATAGAAACTATTATCTTGGATTGAGAATTGTTCTCAAAGATAATCATTTTGATTAGTAAAATATGAATGTAACAGAAATCAATTTTACCAAATCTGACTTATTGGATTTAAGTAATAGGTGTGTGACACACATTTATGGTGAAAAACATTAACTAAGATATATGAATAAATTAATTAAGGGTGAAGTATATCATTGTGTCCATAATGAAAAAGGAGTTACGACATTGAAATTTTGAACTTATTTTATAGGTCTAGTGGGTTGATAATCTCTATAATGGAAAAACTATTATTATGTTTCCACCATAATGTGTAATTAGATTTCTATATCCTTTTTAGACAGGCTTTAATATTAATTCATTTTTAAGAAAACTGTTTTTTAAATATTATAATAAAAAAATTTATTCAATTGGGAATATATTTAATGATTTATACATTAAAAATATAGTTAATAATATTTAAATCATTCATAATAAAATGATTTGTATTGATTCAAATACCACCAACCTTTGGATTTTGTAATTGTAAATATATATTACAAACAATTTATAACATTAAATATAGATGAAATGTTGGACCCATTAAATTATGCATTGTTTGATACATGAGAATCTTTTTTTTCGAGGAAAATAACAAAGTGTCATTTAGGGAGAAATTTTAAATGGTTAATAGACAATTTGATATATTATATAGTGATTTAAGTAGAAAAATATGTACTGATATACGTTGTGGTTTTAAATACAGAACCACATTTACGGATGATTCATTTTCTATGGTTATGTGTTTTAGATAATGCACAATGTTAATTTTTTAAAGCTAAGAGTTTCTTAATGAAGTTTATAATAAAATTTGAAAAATTATCAAGAATCTCTAATCTAATTATTGTGGTTAATACTTGGTAGAGTAATTCATTACATAACAAAGAGATTGTCGAAATTTTTATAAACACAGTACTCTTGGAAAACCAAAATGGAATGGTGTGTTTGAAAGGATAAATCAAACATCATTTTACAAGGTTTGATCAATGATGAGTTACTGAATTCGTCCTATAATATTCTCAGGATATGATTTTAAAACCACTAAATTCTTACTAAAATAAGTTCCTTCTAATGATATCCTAATGAAACTATCATAGATATGGAATGGGAAGTGTTATAGTTTATATTTCATGATGATTTTACGTATTGTAGAACTTTTATAAAGATTGGATTTTGATAAACATGATGTCATTTCTGATAAATTATTTTTTTGTGGTTATCCTAAAGAAAATGTGGGAAATTATTTCTCTGAACCAACTTTACAATTTTTTTATTGAACTGAACTACTATTTTCATTGAGAAAAAACACATGACATGAGGTGTTATTAAGAGTAATGTTGTCCTTTCAAAATTCAGGACTATAAAAAGGAAATATTCCTAAAATTAATGTTGATCCAAGTCCAAAATTATCTATAGAGGAAGAACTAACTCACGTAACAAATGAGTCTCGAATTTTTGTTATGATTCTTGAGGATATAGTTATATATGGAATACAAGAACCAAACAAGTATGATGTTTTTTTTCCTATGTGATGAACCTTCCACTTTCAAATAATCCATTGAGAGTTCTGATTTGGAGAAATGGTTAAAATGATTTTATTTTTACATGGAATCCTTATATATTATAAAAATTTGGTATGAGGAAGATTCACCTGAAGGGGAAGTACTAATAGGGTGAAACAAATTATTACATTACAATAGAAATATTAATGGAAGATTATCAAAATATAAATATTATTTTATGGATAGATATTCCAAAAAAATCATGTTATTAGCTATGAAGACACATTCTCACCAGTTGTGGTGATAAATTCCATTCATATTTTTCATACCGTAACAACACATTAGGATTATGAGATATATCAATTGGATGTCAAAACCAATTTCAATAATGTTAATTTTCTAAAGAATGTCAATATTATACTACCTAATGTTTTAAAGAGCCTAATGAAACAGCAATGGTTTACATGTTTCCATGGTCTATTTTTAGATGGAAATTTTACTCTCAAAATTAAATTTTCCAGTTTAATGATGTAACTGAAGATGTTTGTTTTATTAGAATTGAGTATTATTCTTTTTAATATAATCAGGATAGTGGAACTATTGTAGTGTTTCAAATATTATTTGTAAATGACCTAAAACATATCAGAAATTATTTCCCAACACTTTACTCGTCGAATGTGGGGATGGGTAAATTTTTATCAATTAAGGACAAGGGTGATGTATCTTACATAGTAGGTATGATGATCTATAGAGATATTTATTATAGGTTACTTGTACTAATTAAAATATTTTGTATTTTTATTGTTAAATTATTTTAGCATGAAAAACTATAGGATGGGGTGTTTAGTAGTGTTTCATAGTATTAATATTAGGAAGGTTTAAGAATATAATTATCAATTTACAATTATGGTTAGTATTCCTCTTGAATTAACTATAGGATCCGTCATGTATGACATTTTGTGTACTCTACCTAATTAATCTTATGCCTTAATTATAAAAATTAGATACCAAAATAATCGAGCTTAAATTCACAGGATTTCTATGAATAAAATTCATATGTACTTGAAAAAGACTAAGGTTATGTTCTTGGTCACTAAAGGAGTTGAGAAATAATTATATAGGGAAATAAAGATTCTAGTTTCCAATCAAAAACAAAATCATTTGGGATCTCAATATATATTCATGATTTTTCTAACTGGTGGAGTTATCAGTTTCAAGAGTTCCAAGAAATCCAACATACTATACTCAACAATATAGCTACAGTACATCAACATATCAAATACTAAAACAGATGTTATTTAGATCAAGAATGACATTATCGAACATGGAATTTTTTCAATAAACAAGAGATAAATTCAGCGATATTGCTATAATGACATGTCTTTTCTTGGGTTATGGATCCTAGGTCTAACCAAAGGACCAAAAAAATGGTTTTTAAATAAAATATCATATGTTGAATCATTAATAGGGGAAATTTACTAGTCAATCATGTGGATATTGAGGCGAATCTTCCAAATTCATTGATGAAACCATTACCATAAGAAAAACATGAGGGTCATGTGGAATATCTAACTATAAGAGACAATATAGATTGGTTGTAATGTTATTAAATGAATCATTGTATTATAATATAGAAAACACCCAACTATCATTTATTCTTATGAGATGTAATTTCTTACACATGAACATTAAATAATAATATCATATCAAAGTATGATTCTGATTTATCCCCAACTAGTTATCGTTAGGGATTGTTATGCATTGTTATGATATGTTATATTTAGAATGAATTTAATTATATATTCATAACAAATATTTTTACAAGATATAATAAAAATAGATTTATTAGTTAATATATAGAGACTTTTTATTGAGTCTTACTGACTAATGTTTATCTCATAGAATATCATACACACACCAACATACATAGGGTTATATTATTTTTGATAATCCTTTTTATAAGAGTTTTCATAGATACCGAGAATTAAAAACAACATACATTGATACCATAGTTAAATAATTTTGAAATTAATTTTTATTATAAGGGTTTGGATTGGTCTGTTTCTAATTTTTTTCCTTGGATTGAGCATAAACAAGATGGGATCCATCAAAAAGAATGATAAGAAAAGTAATATGTTCCTTGATTTTATTGTATATGAGAAATTTAATTTCTTATTTAATAGATATTTGATGTGATCAATTAGTTAGATTAGGGGAATGTGATAATCTTATTTGTATGTTGATTAACATGAGATGTATTCATTAACATGATTATTATTTTTTAGAAAAACCTGAAAAAAGTATTAGTCCTATACTATATTGATATGTTGAATATCTTGTATTCACTCGATTTAAAAGGGAAAGGTATTAAGTGGGTATTAATACGATGTATTGTTTCCCCAGATTGAGTTAGAAAATGACTCAAGAAGAAGGGGTTAATTTGGTTCTTGACATTTTTAACACATTTAAAATTAGAAAATGATCATATCGTCACACTTTTATCAGATAGTAATTTTAAATAAAAATGGAGATTAAAAATAACCAAAGATATAGGGAATAAATTTTTTTAGGGGACAAAGATCTCATAGTGCACTACATAAACACTCACTCTTTATGATTGGTGAATTTCACTACGAGTTCCCTTTTTGATGACTATAAAATTTGAGGGAATGAAATTTAAAATTGTTACAAATAATACAATATCATTACAAGTATCTAAATTTTACATGAAATACACTTGAACATCACACACTCAAAAGATTTTTTTTACCCAACCAGATATAAAAAGTAGTAGAAATGAGTTTTAGTTTGAGCTCACAGTTTCAAGAGAAAACATGAAATAAGATGAGTAATTCATCAAAAAATTATTAAGCTTCCAAATATTTCTCCAAATGATATCATAAATATATTTTTAGAGTTATTAAAGGAATTATATAAACAATATTTTATGATTTATTGAAATTTTTGAAAAGATTCAATGTATAAGAGAACGTGGTATCATTCACTCTCATCAATTTTTACACTATCACTCAAGTATTTTTTATTTATTTAATTTTCCATTGATTATTCATTTTTATATATACTTTAACGGTTAAGATAAAATAGAAGATTTCAAAAATAAAGGTTTTGTTCCTTCCTGTAACATTCATATTTTAAAATAGAAAATGTCGATATCATTGTTGAATATAAACATGGACTTTATTAGAACTAAAAATATTTAAGGAAAAAGAAAATATTGTTTAAAATTAACTTCCCACTACAGAAAAAAAATTCATTCCCAAAAAAAGTAGGCATTTAATGATCTTAAATTCCTTCGATGTTAAAAAATTATTTAGAAGAGAACATAAATACTCATAAAATTACCCATTTCAAATAACTACATCTTCAAAGAACATTATCATACTTAATGGTAACTTCTACCTTTAACAGAGTGTAAGAAATATAGAAATTCTTAAATTATAACTCCAAATTATTTTATAGTTTGAAATAAATGATAACATTGGGATATACTCTACTACGTATGATTGTTTATCTCTTCAAAAAATAATCCTAAAATAGTTGTATAAATTAACTAGAAATGTTGTTCTATTTTGTAATTTTAGTACACCTATGTTATTTTGGATTTGATTATGATAATTATAAACATAATAGAATTTTTGAATTTATTAGATATTAGTACATTTCCTTTTGATGCATGTAAGGAAAATGTAATCTTTATATGTTAATTTTATATTCTTATGACAAATGAAATGTCTAAAAATCATTGGTTGTATAAATTTATTCTGAAACATATAATATTATCCTATGATAGATCTTCCTAATATATTTAAAATTGAAATAGAATTTTAAATATACTGTAAAGATGTATCTCTATCAATATGATTATTTACATTGACAAATTACTGATTTCCTGGAAACTTTTTACGATTGGCATATCGTATAATAAATTATTATATCATAAGATGATCTATCAACACATATGATATTTTCCATAAAATATTTATTCAATCATTAAGAACATTGATTTAACATGAATTTTAAAATGTAAAATATTACATAGGAAAACTCTTAATAGATTAAAATATTTAATATATGTTCATTAGAAAAGTAATTTGTATTTTAAGATCATAAAAACATATGAAATATTATATTATATTGGAAAATAATCAGTATTTCGTGAAATATCACCATTTTTGTTATCACAAATTAATGATAATTTAAAAATAAATTTAAATATTTTGATGATATAAATTATTCAATACACTGATATTTTATTCTATAGAATAAAGTGTTTATGTAAAATGTAATTTTTTTGTTGAATCTCTCAACCATATTTTTTTATATAAAAAAACTATGAACATGGGATTGAGATAAAAAAAATCCATATATCTAAGTAAAATTTTAAAATATTAGAATATTGAATATATAAACGAATAAAATTTAGCATTTACTACTAAAACGTGAAATAAAACATATATGAGGATAAAAATTTCAAAATTGAATAATTTATATTTATACAGGAAAATGTAACTATATTATCACATAGTAATATATCCAAAAAATGAACTCAATCAAAAATATATCATTCTTCTTACTCTGATTGATGATTTGGAATGGCTAGGATATTATAACGTTTACCAAGGTTCGTAATATAATGGTAAATCATAAAACCATTTGTATCATGATTGTAGTATATTTGGAAGGTTTCTTGAGCACAACCACAATATCATTATAAAAATGTATATATCATTGATCATTAAATTTATCATCATTAGACAATGGGAAGACCAATCTGGTGAAAGAAATCCATATATATGATGATGACGATTTCATATAATTTTTTCCTATTGTGATAAAATTATAACATTTAATAGAAGTATGAGGTTGGAAGATATAATTATTTTTCTCATTATTTTATATAAAACCAAAATTAGGATTATTACCATGATATCGCTTCCCTCTAAGCACAAACACAGTGTTCCCACACATTTACAGCCTTCTGAAAAGACTATCATGAAAGAAATCTATTATGATAAAATAATATTTTTGTTATTATGAGCCCATGGTATTCTTTAAAATTGATGAAATAATCCTTGTAGAATGTATGTATATTAATATAGTTATTTCTCAACACTGAAATTCATTTAAAACTGAACACTACTATGTAAAATAAATTTTGAAGGAACTGAATTCCACAAGCTAAAATGACTATTTGAGAGACATGTTTATTTTCCTTGTAAGTTACTTTCTCAACATCTATTTTCCTATAAGATTTCCATATTTGAGGAACTATGCTATAAGATAGTTTAGACTCAAATTCATAAGAATAAAAAATTCAAGCATTCTTCAATATATATATATAGGACACAATCATGTCCAATAGTTTGGTATTGAGAGCTGATTTCCATTAAATAATTAAGGGGAAAATCTACCCAGTTGTATTATTTTTTAAACTAAATCTTCTTTGATAGAGGAAAAAATGACCCACTATTATAAAAAATATCATTCATATTCTTATATAGTTCAGATTTACCTTTCTGGAAATTATTCATGACATTATAGAGTTCAAAGCTAATATATTTTCACATTTCATGAATGATTTCTAAAGATGTAATTTCATCTATAATATCATAAAATCTTCCATATAGAATCAAAAAATATGATGATAAATTATTTAGATACTAGATCCAACATTTTATTCTATTTCATTTTAGGATGATTCTATAATAGGTGGAATCCTCTCCATTAACACAAACCCAGAGATCATAATCTTATCTAGATAATAAATTTCTATTATGTAAGACATGGTTTTCAATATAATTAATGAAATCATGATTGAATAATAAATTAGATGATATATTATCATCCCTTCTTAACTTTTAATAATCTCTTTTTTCATCAATATCTAACACTAAAATACATTGCTTATTCAGATCATCCACATGACCCATTTTTTTAACGTTCAGACTCTATGGAATCAAAATCTGGAATAATTGTGTAAGGAATGTTTTAAATTTTTTATTAGCTCCATGAATTGTAGGTTCACATACTATAGGTGTTTCATTAATCCAACTAAAAACTATATTTTCTGGGTCCTTTGGGGGTCCTCTTCTCCAATCCTTCATAACAAATGAATTTTTCTTAGATGCTTCTCTTTCCAAGCCAACATACTAAGTTATGTTATGGATTGTTAATATTTCAACATAGATAACAAGTGGAGATTGAACTACTAGATATTTCTCAGGATAGTTGGGTTTTTGTTTTTTAAATGACTCTAAATTTAGATGGTGATGATTAGAGTAAAGATCTATATAAATTTAAATATTCTTTATCTCCCAAACATTTATAGACACCATCCTTTTTTATTGAATAAAAGAAGATAATATTTTATGGGTCCTTATAAAAATAGATTCATAAAAAATAACACTATCCTTTTCATGATGTACAAGAACCACATGAAAATGATCTATAATCTCATATTGAGCATAAAATAGTTCATCTCCTTAAAAAATTGTAGCTTACACATAAGATCACATAATACTATATTCTTTCTCTATAATTATAACATGGAGAAAATTTCGATAAGTAATTTATATAAACAAAACTCTTATTTATATTATTCTAATATCTATATGATTTTATATGATTTAATTCTCCATTTCATGTACAACTATAGTTGCATTAGCTTCAATTGTATTCTCCCCCTCAATAAAAAAAGGATTTACTCTATCGAATCAAGAAATTTTAATAGTAACATCCCTAGAGAGTGGATTAAGAATTATCAAATATTCATATGTATCACATCTCTATGAGAATTCAACCCACAACACATTTTTTTCCTAACATCACATAGATCTATTCCAGCTTTCTCAAGAAAAAAATGTGAATTCATCTAAACTGATTAAATATCAAACTATTTCGGAATGAATTGTTTATTTATATAAATATTTACGATTATAGGTTGAATTTCTTCTCAAATAAAAACGTATCTATATGATTCATATGTAGATGCACCACTTTCCCAAATTCACCGTTTCCATAAGTAACACCGGTTTGGATAAATTCAACCTGAACCTTCCATTCAAATTCTAAATACATGACTACATTTTCCACTAAAATGGGAGATACAAAGAGAGATTTATTAATTTAATCAGGCCTCACACCATCAATACAAAACTGAGATGAGTGAAACATAAGGATTCCTTCAAGATTGAAATGACTAAGTTCTAACAACTCAATTAATGATACTAAAAAACTAATCCAATTTTTATTTCATATTACTAAATACTTAAAAAAATTAAGATAAATTCGTCATTTTAATTGAAATCTTTAACTTCAATACTATATTAGAACTAAATAATCTTTTATTTAATGTAAAATGTTTAAATATGTAATTTTGATTCAATTTTCAGTAACAATTCAGTTCATTCTAGCAAAGAGAAATCAACTTCTTTTCAACTAATAGATTTTCACAAAAACATTTTATCTCTTCAAAATTTATAAAAATTTATCTTCAATTGATCATCAATTTCCCATTCATGATGAGTATAATAAAGGCTGTTGTATATATGGTTTAGTTAGGTCAACATAGAATTGGATATGAGAGAGAATACATTCAGAGGTCTGATAATTCTCAACGTTTACATGCCAAGATGGAGTATTTTTTATAGAATAAAAGGTGTCCTCAAATACAGTGATTGGATAAAAAATATAAATGGAATTAAAAAATAATTATTTTTTATATGTCTCTCCATTACATTATAGACAAATTGATAAATTTAAATTTAAATTTCAAAATTAATAATAACTCGTAACTATTAAATGTTAAACCGATAAATAAAAGAAATTTTATTAAAATTAAAATTAAATCATTAAAGACAAATAAATATATTTCATATTTAAAAGAATAAAACTTATTAGAAATTAATTACATCAAAAATATTTATTATAATTGATTTTATAGGGATAATGAACTCGGGATAAATAACACCATCTTGGGTATGATCTCTTAATAAATTATTTCTTAAATATATATAATGTTTCCTTAAATAATGTATTGGGTTTTTAGAAATGTTTGATTCACTAGTGTGACAGTTTTTTATTATCACATGATTAAAATCTTATCTAAATTCCAATCGGTTTTTCTTTATCCAAAGCACCTGAGCACAAAAATATCCAACTACAATCCACTCAGCTTTAGTATTTGAAAATTTAACATAATAACGATTTTTAATAGGATCAAGATACTAGATATATTCATAATAATATAAAGGTTTCATATGTAACTTTTTCTATCTAGTCAACTACAACAAAAATTATCACAATAATATTAAATTAAATCTAAATTCAAAAAATTTAGTAAAATTAAAGATAATGGTATTGTTCCTTTTAAATACATTAAAATTCATTTATCCATTTTAAATGAGTTTCCCTTTTACATTCATGAAATAAATATTAGAAATAGGAGAAAAATATATTATTTTTTCAAATTACATTTAGTTAAATTAAGTTCTGAGTTATTTGTTTATACAACATTTTGAAAACTAGTTTTACTATTATATCAAAGTCAATCTTAATTTTAGACTTCATAAGAGTTCACAAAGACTTACTATTATTTATTCTGAAATATCATAATAAATAATGATTGTATTAAATTGAAACAAATCATTACAAAAATAATTTAGGTAAATATGAAATATAAGAATAAATTCAACTAACTTATATTGGTAATTTCAAATTCTTCGGGAATTCATTTTAAAAAATAATTACAGAATTTTTGATTTTTGTAACAAAAAATTACAACACCAAAATATATTTGAATTGTTAAAATAAATTTTGAATATATCCCATAAATAATATGGGTTATACCAATCACACATAAAATCATTTTCATTATACAAATGAACTCTCTATTTGAAACCAATCTCTTGGAGCATATTTTAGACTATACAATACTAAAGTAAGTTTGAAAAATAATAGTTTGAAAATTTGGGTCTTAAAAACCTATAGGTTGTTCGACTTAATCATCCCCTATTAAAAATTCATTTATAAAGGTAGATTTAATATCCATCTAGCATAATTTTACATTTATTAAATATGCATAGTCTAAAATAATTCTAATTCATTCAAACCTAGAAATCCATAAAATTCCTCATTATAAGATATTTCTTATTATTTATTATATGTATTTGTAACTAACGTAACATTATTCTTAGTGATCACACCATGATCAAACTACTCATTTATTTATAACCACATTGATCCGATGACATAATAATGAGAGGGTCTATCAACTAATGCACATCTCTCAATTCCCCTAAATTGGTTTTATTATGTATATATAGTAATTACCAATATCTTATCACATTAAGAATCCAAAATTTTCCTATATTTAGGTTAATTAAAAAATATATATCTTAATAAGATTTCATAACCTTATTTTAATCATAACATCATTTTATAGGATTTTTATTATATTTTCTATAGGATTGTATTGAGTTTCATATGATATATAGTATGTAATATTCCAGGGTAATAGGTTTATTATCATTTAGTATTGGATTGTTCATAATCATGTATGAATTAATCATCCTTTTTGTTACCAAAGAGAGGCTCAGGTCTCAAGTCATTCATTGAATCACTAATGCCATCAATTAGTCTTTTCCCATGATCAAAGGGATCAATTTCATAAAAAGTCACATGATTTGATTCCTTAATTATCATTTAATTGATATTTGAAACTCTATAGATTGCATAAGTTATAGAAAATATAGAAATATTACTTAAAAATACCTTCAATAAAATATACCATGATTATCATTGTATTTCAAGATATAGACATTGCATATAAAATCTTCAATGTATGTAAAATGTGTTTTTCTCTTAAGCCACATCACATAAGTTTTTTTCTTTCATATTGGATTCATTAGAACTCTAGTGATGACATAACATTCTATATTTAAATATTCAACCAGAAAGTGAGTTGTAATCTTATTTTCTAACAATATAGTCTTAGTAATTAAAAGAAATGAATAATTAATCATTTCAACAAACTTATTTCAATGATGTGTTATAGGGGCATAAAATATATGTTTAGTGCCATATTTTAACTGGAATGATTTTAATTCATAGTTCTCAAATTCACCCACATGATTAATTCTGATGGAAATAGATTTATATCCATTTTAATTTTGAAAAAGAATAAAATATTATAAATGAAAAACAATCCTCAATTTCGAGTCTCATGAAATAAACCCATGTATATCATAAAAAATAATCAAAAAATACAAAAACATGTATTTTACTTCTATTAATTGTTTTAAATGATGTTCCAAAAAAATAAATACGTATATGTTTGGTTTCTGTCTAATATAAGAGTAATAATTAGTGGCTAAAATTGAAAATTTCCCAACATCATAATGATTATAATCTAAGTTTTAGGTCGATCCACATGGATACTTTGACTGTTGTTTAACAAGATTTCATTGTCAATTTTCTGAAAATTTAATGAATTATAATCATTGTTTGATGGTTGTAATAATCATTAAAGTACCTTGTTTAGTTCACATCCAAAACTCTTTATAAGTTTTTGATACACAAAAACTCTTATTAAAACTCAACAAGGAAATTCATCAGTGTAATGGCTTTTTATGAATATTTTTTGAAATTAAACTCTCTTATTGTGTTTTGTATTTCATAAAAAATCCCATCAATGGTATTAAAATGTTATTCAACATCCATCGTCAAATTATTATTTTTGTAAGTTTACAAAAATTAACTTCTTATTTTGATAATAAATTCTTAAAAACTTTTTGGAAAACAAACCCTTCATTAATGATGAATTCACCCAATTACAATAGGATTAATTATCGTAATTCACTATGTAACCCCTAGAGATACCATTCTAGATCCGATAAAGAGTATCCATATATTTAAAGGATTATGAACCCAAGTGAGTTATTATAAATAAATGAGACCACAAAAAAATTTATACAAATTACTCATCATTCATTATTATCCACATCCCTAACACATTAAAGATATTATCTATTCATTGAATGAATGGTGAAAAAAATATCTTGTCACCTCTGGTGTTCATTCCATCCATGAATGGATGAAAATATAGGCCACCACAAGATAGATCCAAATATGTGTTTGTATGAGATTAATGCTCTCCTCCCACCATGATAAGTCCCTCCTAGACGATTCTACCACTATAAAATGGTCAATGGTTCATTAGATGGATGAATATTATTGCTTAAGAGTGGTTAGGGTTCATAATACCATGTCAATGGGTTTTTAATGGGGTAAATGGGGGGGTAGTTTTCTGTTCAATGATTCATAGTTAAGGAACATTTTTAGTTTTACTATGCGCTAACAATGCTCTTCGATCATTACTTCAATATTAGAGGTGCACTATGTTCTGGAAGGGTAGCATAGTTTAGGAAACCATTCACATAAAATGAACATGGTTATGTCTCCTCTAGTTACATCTCCCATGATCGGAGGACTAGTCCATATGAATTTTTTAATTATGTGGAAAGCATGAAATTCAACACTACTTCCTCAAAAACTCATCCATTATGGGTTTGTGGTGGATCTACAAAGTTTTCTTAAATGTACAGAGGGTGTGCAGCCATTTCTGTATTTAAGCACCATGATGTGAATGGTTTCCTTTTCTAGGGTTCTTGGTTTGTGTGACTTAGTAGTAATCTCACACCCTATAAAAAGGGTCCAAAATCCTAAGAGTTCCCTTCAAAATTCCTGGTTCATGCCCAAAAGTTCCTATCCATCATTGGATGGGAAAATCCATCTTATTAAGGCATGTCAAGGCTATAAGTACAAGATAATTGATCATAAAAAATATTTTTAATGTACTCTTAGGTATGAAAATTTCACATGAGCATAGGTTTACCCCACCCAACATGATCATTTGTTTCTCATAAAAATAATACATAGAAAATATTCTCAAAGGGACTGTTAAAATAATGTTTCGAATTATCACATATAATATCAACAAGATGATTGTGAATTTTGAAATAATACTTATTGAAATTCCTATATAAATTCATCATTACTCAATAATCCTTGAAGTTACCCAATAATGTAGGATTAATTTAGAATTCCCATATGTTAATTATTATGTAATTGTTTATTTAAAACTCAAATTTTACTTTTTCAATTAAAATAATCATCTATCCTACACTTTCATATCATCATGCATTTAGGTAGGTTAGAAAAATATCTCACCAACACCAGTTGGTGGAAAATAACTTTTATAGGTTACACAATTATATTGACTTTCAATATTGAGGAATTATGAAGTTTCATTATCACCTGGGAAATTATTCATCATATCTTGAGTAATTTTCATTAGAATGAGATACTATCATTGAAATTTTGGTACCTGTATTTTTACATGAATTATCTTGATGAAAGTTGAATGAAATTTAAGAGCTCATGAAATTAACACCTTATAGTGACCACTTGTGTGGTATCAATTATTTAAATGCCTCACATACCATTATAAATAAATATAATCCATTTTATAGGATTTATTAATTTAAGACACTAAATAAAAAAGTTAATTCTTAAATATAATGATTTAATAATGTTGATCAAAAGAATTTTATTTGAGTGTTCCAATTCTCATTCACATCAAAATTCAACTTATCAATCTGTACATATAAGGAATTTAATAAATAATTCTAAAAAATATATTTTTATTTAGTTGATATAAATTTATAATAATGATACCATCCCTTTATATGTATTCCTAAAAAAATTTCATCTTAGAAATGTCAAGGCAATGACCAAATGGGTTTCCAAAATTAAGTAAATTCCCTTCACATAATTCTAATCATGGTCCTCAATGAGAATTTTGAGGTTAAGAAGGGTGGGTATAAAATTATATGAAATGGTCATGAGAAAAAAACTATGAATGGAGAGAAAAAATGATAATATATAAAACTCCCCTAGATTATGGTTGGATAATGGTCTATAATCAGCGTTTGAGAGACCATCAAGTTAAAGATAATATTTATTCTAATGTATTCATCCACCTAATATCCTATAAAAATATACCATAAAAATTGAAGTAAGAAAACCATTTTAGTAGTAGGGGGAATGAAATTTAGAACATAGCCACACCATAGGTCAAAAGGTTGGCAAACATCCATAGAAAAACGAAAGTCAAAACAAAGGCACAAAAAAGGTATTGTAATAGAATCTTGGAGTTCTAAATGTCAGTTATATCATATATAAGGGTTGATTTGATGTTGGTATAACAACTATATATGAGAATTCACAAACAATGTTGGATTCCCCATTAGTTTCTCAATATCCATGCCTATTAATGATGGTGGATTAGTCACACTTCTAGAGAAAAATTCATTAATCAATTGTCTCGGAACATGAGATGATGTAAATTAAGATCCTATAAGAGAGGATTCATAACTATACATATAATACAGATAGGGAACATAAGGAAGTTTTTTTTAAAGGGTTAGAGGTGGAAGATCTTGTAAATTTATGCCACTTATTTGGAAGTGAGAATACTCGACCTTCCAGTCAACCACAACATATAAGTCATCATACCTCTTCCACTATAATTTTGGAATTCCATAAGGTTTACATGTATGGATATGGATGTTTTTGTATAAGTAATAAGGGTATGGAAGCATGGATTTTGTTGAACTAGTGGGATGGTACTCCACTAATGGTGCAGGGGAATGTTGGGATGTAGTGGCCGGGGATGGGGTATGGTGGGGCTCATCCTGGATGTCCTCTCTGGGTCAAATGAACTAGTTCTGATGTTCATCAAATTCTATTTGGGGAAAATTCCATGCAATGGTCGTGTTAAATTAGATTGGACGTTCAATCTCACTGAAGGCCCTATTGTAGAAATGAATTCGAAGATGCTCATCCAAAAGGGTGACATAATGTCCTCCAAAAAAATATATCCATTTTTCTGGGTGAACATGTGGGTGTGGTACTAGGTAAAGACATAAATAAGGTTGATGGGTTCTCCTATAATCATCGAATAGATAATAAAAAATAATAGAGGTCGATGTTTCCTTTACTATTAGACCAGGGGTGAAACAGGTGGAATTGATCTATTGAAGCACACTATGGGTGAGATTAATGAGCCTTGATGCCATCGGATATTGGGGTTTATCATCCAATCATATCGTTGGTACCATTGGACCAGAATATTTGAGTAGTTTTAGATTACCTTGCTCTGGACATCTCAACATCATCCATGCAACTTACTAAATATCAATTGTAGAAACTGGCCAATTTGGATAAATCACCATGTTACGTACTATATCGATTATTTAAAAGTAAGAATTTGACATTACATTTGGCCTATAATAAATCTAAATCCTCATAGGTGGTGTACCTTTTATAGGACTGAAAGATAGAAACAAACTCAAGAATAATTTCCTTAATGATTGGGTTATGTATATTGAGTTATCCAGTGAGGTGGTCATGGTTAATTAGTCATTAATGTTCACTGGATATACCTAGTTCCTCAAGGTGGTGTGGTTAAACCCAATAGTTAAATATCGACACCTGAGTGAATAGAACATGGTATTTGTTAACCTCCTACCTCTTTTGAAATTTGAGGTTAGGACCAGGGAGGATATCTAAACAAGAGCGCATGGAAGATTCCATGGTTGATTATGTGAGGGTTTATATAGGCAGTTTATTAATACACACCAATGGTTTAAAAATTAAAGGTTCAAATCCATACCATTGTACTTATATTATGAAATTACTTAATAAATCATATGTTACCCTTGAAATGTTTTCAATGGGATAAGAAAAAAATTGGTATTTGGGAAAGAAAATTAGTAAACGGCGTGTTATGATTGTTGTTTAAGAATTTGATTCTAAAACTAAAAGAAAAAAGGTAAAATAAAAAAATAAAATAGGGAAAACATGGGGTGACCTATCCTATAGTATGTGGAAGAATGAAAATAAAAAATAAGAGGAATAAGAAGAAGGGTAAGAGGAAGATATTATGAATAAAAAGAAACATACCATGGTGCATGACCTAGAGGAAGAAGATGAAGCAAGGTAGGAAGAAGATATAGGGAACATAATAGAATTGGGGAGTTCATGGGATTGGAGTAAGAGTATCACATTATTTTGGATATAAAATAGGGGTGATATTTTTTCAATTTCTTGATATAAAATATTTTTAAAGGCACACCTGGTAAATAGACAATGTTTTTTAACTGTGGGATAACGTTGCAATCTCCAATATATCTTGGTAACCACATGGTTTTTTAATGAACACAAGCTAGTAAACAATGTACGACTTATTATCTTACTTCTAGAATGGGTGAATACCATGCATGGTTAATTAACATGGTATTATTAAACATTTATAAACCAATAATGTAAGATATCTTTAAAAAAACATTCAATATACCTTGTTTTGAAATCAATTATATCCCCAAAAATTAGAACTACTATTCTAAAACTATATTGAGAAGTGATTGTAGGCTACTATAAAACATATATAGATTATCACAATCATAATCCAATTATAAATTCATCAATTTTTACTGAGCCTACAACTAAAACACAAAAAATTAAAAACAAAATCACCATTCTCCCAGAGTAACAACACAAGATGACAATTATTAGCATGAATTTTTAATATTTTAGGTTACCTCTCAGACAGTGCTGCATTTAATGTCTCAAGATCGATATAAATATTCACTTGACTCATCCAAAATGAATTTTAAGGGCCATTTACACCATGTATTTCATTTTTTATTAATGTTTAAGACAATTTCACTTGACCTTGAATGTCTATCCATCTTATCCAAAAACATCCACCACACCATGGTGGGTTACATTAATCACATTGAAAATACCAGACCATAGGGACATCAATTTAACTATGAACAATAATAAATGTGATTTTAAAAGTAGTACATGATCACTGGAGTGAATGGATTTTCTAGAATGAAAGTGGTCATGAATTTTTATCATCTCCTATTTGCAGAGCTTAGCATTTACATAGGCCTCCCAAAATATCCATATAGATCAAATTAGTTAACATTTTTCTTATCCTCCACATCATGAAGACCATATTTTCGTTCCCTAATATTTCTATATGAATTTGGTTCAATCTCTATGGGTGTGTGATGTGAATTTTTATAATACAATTGAAATGGACACATTCCTAGTAGAGTATAAGATGTGGTCTAGCATGCCCATAATGCGACAACAAGTTTTTTAGACCTATCTTTTCTAAATGCTCCCATAGTTTTTTCTAGTATAATTATCATGTCGTGATTGGATACTTCAAATTTTCCAATGGTTTGGGGATGTTTTGGTTTTTTTGAATCATATTTTGTCTCACACTTCATCAAAACATTCATTGTCCTTGAATTATTAATGTATGTTCCCCTATTGCTGATGATGACATGTGGTAAACTAAACCAACATAATATGTTATTTTAATGGAATTTGAAGACTACCTTCACTATGATTAGAGATGTGGAAGATTATTCCAACCATTTATAAACATATTCTACACACAATACAATATATTTGTTTCTATAAGATAGTGGAAATAGTCCCATGAAATCAATTCCTCACACATCAATGGTTTTCACTTCTTGTATAGGGTGTTGTTACATTTAATCTTTACTCCCAATATTACCCATTCATTGGGATCTATCACACTGTGTCACAATTTATTAAACATTTGTATGCATAGTTGTCTAGAAAATGTCAAATTTTAGGATATAGGAAATTTTATGGTATATCCCATGATGTACTGATATAGGGGAAGAGTGAAAAACCCTAAAATACAATTTCATTCAAATTCAAGAATGAAATGATTGATAATTCCTTCTCTTCATGATCTGAATAGATGTAGATCATACTAAATTTTTTTACCTCTTAATAAAATCACTTCTTCTTATTGGTAATAGAGATCATGGTGGAGCACTCTCATGAAAATGTAATTAATGATATCATTGAAACATAGTTATGGTGCTTCCATCATTGAAAAAATTCATCTCTGAAGTCTTCCATGATCGCTATATTTTCTTATTTCATGATGTGATGTAACTACTATAAGGAGGGATGATCAACAAAAAAATTTCACTCCACATATATTCATGAATAGAAAAATAAAATAATTGGATTACAAGTACACAAAAATAAATCAAGACTTATATATTTTTTTTGAAGATACCTGAGATCTAAGTGGTCTATCTATAAAATAAATTTTGATACCACTGATGATGATAGAAATATATTGAATGAAAATTGTTATTCAATAATATTAATTAATTTTTTATAATAAATTTGAGTATATTTAAATGTGTGAAATTCTTAGTAAATTGGAAGGAAAATATCATCATGTAATATATCGGATTTTACATGTATTACTTTTGAATATTATATGAATTAATTTCAAGTTTAGGTGTTGTGACTGTGTGCAATTCTGAGTCCTAGTGTGGCCAAAATAAATGTTTGAAATATATTAAATATGTTAAATATAACTAAAGTGAATTTTTCAAAAAAAAGTAGAATAAATTGTAAAAGGATTCCCATATAAGAGATCCAAGGGAATTATTGAGTTTAGAACATGAGGATTACCATAGGAATGACTTGACATTAGGCGATGTGGTTCTTTTGTGGAAAAGTTATCAGGAGTGCAAAAATGAATAAAAAATTAAATAAAATTATTCATTTGTTTTTTGAGGAAACCATTTTTTTAAATACTATAATGACAGAATCCTATAGATTAGCCGCATATCCCTAGATATCTTAGAGGACACAAGAAGAGAGATCCTTAGAGAATTGTCTCGAATGATTGGTGAAGGAATTATGGATTGATGGTGGATAAACCTCCGATTAGATGGATCATTTCGATGATGATGAAGAATAATCGATCATCATCAATGATTGAAACGAATTTTTGATGGTTTAATGTTTTTATTCATTTATTCTCCCATCCAAATTTTATATGATGAACATGGGCCAATTAAAAAATAAATAGAACCATTGGTCGATCCTCTTTAAGAATGGGTATGATTATGGGGTTTTATTTGGAGAATTACTTATTATTATTGTTTAATTTATCAGATCTTCTATCAAAAATTGGATGACGTCAATGTGAAAAAAATCAAGGATTGTTTCTCAAATCTATTCTTGTGCTTTATCTCCCCCCATTCATCATTGTTCATAGGCATTCTTAGTTTGTCCACCGGCTTGAAAAATCCAGATCAATTGACCGTTGAATGCCTGATTCATAGAGTAATGATATGATATTGTAGATATGTTATTATAATGACATGATGGGGGTGTGAAGATAGAGACTAAGTTATTCATATGAATGAGGATTTTTGATATTTTATTGTTTAGTGGACAATGAAGAACATCAATTTGATCCATTTTCATAATGTATTTTATGCTGGAATCTATTGTTCATGCAACAAAAAGTCTTTTTAGGGGTAGATATGTGGTTACTGGTGTGATTGAAATAATATTTGGAGTCATCGGAATCATGGGTGTGAACGGTTATAAGAACTAGGGTTTTTTACCAAACATGATCAACAGAGTGTGTAATCCAGGATTACACTTTCTGTGGGACCCCCTAAGTGGTGACAAGGTATTTTGGTAAGAGAATGGTGTCACATGATGTGTGTAAAGGCCAATATGATGTGTGGTCCCTCTTAATGGAAAATATCATGTAACCTAATGGGCAAAGACATGTGAGGGCTGAGTAGAGAGGATGATCCGTTTACTGGCATATTGTGTGATGTATATGGGTTACCCACAAAGTGTGTACTCCACTAAATGAACATGGTTTTAGATGTCTGGTATTTACATGGATGTGAACTAGGGTAAAGGGACATACTGTGTGACCCCTAATACATGTCATTTACTCATTTACACATTGCAAAAAAACAATTGTCTTCAGTGACATGCAAAATATTCTTTAGGGTTTGTTCCCCGTATTATGTCCCTGAAATTAGCATGGAATTGTTTGGTAGTCCTAAAACTTTTATCCTTTCAATAGGAAATCTTGGACAGCATTGTTGGAATCCCTCTGTGAGGCTTGAACTGAGATAATTTATTCATTTTCATGCCCTCTATGTTCTTCATGGTTTCTACATAATCAACACAACATGTTTTTGGATCCTCTAAATAGAATTATAATCTAGATTGAGTTAGTGGTATCACCTCATAGTCCTAGAAGTGATCCTAAACTATGTATAATACTCTATATGGTATATCATCTTTTCCATCTGAAGATTACACCCAATGAACATTACATCTTGGATGGATGTCAATAGTGCTATAAGACTCACAATTGTGTTCAATCAGAAGAGTTTTTTTTGGATCAACGAGCTGGAATATTATATTGGTATACAATGGTTATAAATTACCTATAGACAATGTGTCTTTGTTTTGTATATCAAGATATCCTTTCTATACATATTATATATATTGTTATTCAGAGTAGATTACTCAAGAGGGGGTTGAATTGAGTATCTATAAAAAATTTCTGGTTCAAAAGTATTCTTAAATAGTGTCCGTAATAAGGTTAAATACAACCAGTTAATCAATGTAATACGGTTATGAAGTTTTGATTGTTTAAATAACTTCTTAAAATATTGATTAGATCTGAGTAATATTAATTTCAGTTATTAATATTACTTTTGAATCTATTCTACTAAGACAATACAACTATAACATCTTTTCAAGACTAACTATCAAAGTAAATTTATTGAATTCTAAATTATATAGTAATGCAGTAAAACAGAGAAGAAAAAATTAAGCAGAACGACAGATAAGAAAAAAGTGGTGTAGTCTCAAGATGAGTACTAATATACTCCATTGGGTGATCACCTACCACCAAGTTATTTATATAAATAAACATGATCCACACCCTAGAATGGGTTTAAACAATAGTACACAGGACTGTCCAGGTCACACAGGGACCTCGTCCATAGCTCTTCATGTGTTCAAAAAACCAGGCCACACAAGCACCTCTTTCACCATTATCAACGGGTATACACAAGTGTAATAATATGTTTGATTAAGGATATCTTGTTCCCTTTAGTTTAATGAAAGAGATAGAGTGTGTTGTTATACAGATACATACACTAATTGAAACGTACTAAAATTATACACAATCGAGCATAAATATTGAGATATGTTTAGAAATGCTCTAAATGTAAGTATTTGCAGCTCTAGACTTCTGAGATGAATTATATATAGAAATCAAGTCCTCTTATGGAAAATAGAGTGTTGTAAGTTAGACAGATCTGGCTTATGTTCTTTGTGATGTAGGACAGTGCAAAGATGTTCTCGATTCTGGGATTCAATTGTGCTTCGTGAGTTCTCTAGTAGTGTCGAGTTTCATGAGACAATTATTTCTTTAAAATAATTCTCTTTGTAAGTCTTTTGATATCGTTCATATGTCCATTTTTTCATGCTTTCATCTATCATTTGATGCTCTTTTTGTTTATGGGCCACACTAATCTTTTATCTTAGAGTGCATGTGTTTGAGCCGACAGGTTGCATGTATTCTGCACCTCGTACCTCTTTATTTTCATATGATATGTCTACAAATAAAAATTAATTATGTCAATGCATTTTAATCTTAAAATATTATAGTTATAGATTAAATTGAATGCCAAAAAAATAGATTAAGAAACGCTGTCATGTTATGTCATAGAAATAGTGTCTCATTCACGGTGTCTTATAGTCACGGTGTCTGCTTGTTCACAGTGTCTCATAGTCACTGTGTCTTCTTGTTGACGGTGTCTCATGGTAACAGTGTCAGCTTGTTCACAGTGTCCCATGGATATGGTGTCTTCTTGTTCATGGCGTCCCATGGTCACAGTGCCTACTTGTTCACGGTGTCTCATAGTCACGATGTCTGTTTATTTATTGTGTCTCAGACTTAGGAAAATATTTTTATTCAGACATTAGAAGGGATATTTATGGATTGATTTAAACATAATCATTTATCAAAGAAATAATTATAATTTAAATGAGATGATAGTGCACAATAACCAATCTGAGTGTATAGAATTTAAGAGCCTTAGATAGCTATTACTAAACAGCTGTACATTTGATGTGAGATAAATTACACAGACTTAACAAGGTTTATAGACTGAATATTACTTTTTATCATTAAAACATGATTAATACATGAGGATTCCAACAAAAACCCCCTTTTTGAGGATCACTAATTATGTATTTTTAGAGTGTATATTTTTTCTAACAACATGATTAATGTGTATATAACATATATAGAGTGAGTGTTCTCCTATAGAGAGTGTTCTCCCCCTTTTGGGATTATAAAAAAGTATCAAGAAAAAGAAAGAAAAAAGAGACCAAAAATGTGCATAATGTATTTGATAAAAAGAGGGGTATTACAAAAAGTAAAACAAATGTAATAAGATTCCTATCAAAAGAGAGTAATCATTATCCTTCTTCACTTTCTGGTCTTCATTTTTCCCTTAGTAGCAGCAGCATAAAAGGAATCCATTAGAGCAGAGGTTGAGGTAGAAGAAGGGACAGAGATGGTTGAGAGAGAAGGTAAAGGAAGGCCTTCAAAGGCAGAGGGAGCCAGTGTAGGTGTAGTAGAATACTGAGGTAATTATTGATCAAGGATCACAGGTTTGATCTGACTCAATTCTTTACTGACAAACATAGAAGTGGAGGCAAGGGTAGAGGTGAATGTAGGCAAAACTAATATTAGTGGTGCAGCCATAGGAGAAACAATTTCTTTACTTTGGACATGATGATAGGGCCTTAAAAACATGATAAAATCAGAAATGATTTCTCCACCATACTGCATAGCTTTCTCAATGTAATCCTTGAATTCCATAAACCTAACCAATAGACGAGTCAACTCTGTTAGCTTTTGGACTTGAGTCTTGAAAGCTTGAGTAATAGGAGGAATCCTCAGATTTTCTACAAGATATTTGAAATGATATGTCATGTCAGTCTCTGAGAATATTATTTTGATGTAGAAATTCACTTTTGTCATAATTTCTTACTGAGCATCATTAGAAATTTATGAATGGATTTGGAGTAGATTAAGAAATCTGTCACTGTTCTTGATTACATTAGATTGAGAATCTTTATTGAAACCACTAAGTAGAGTCTAAAGTTATTCTTTGAACTTTATTTTGAGTAGGTCACTGTCTAATGATGGTTGCGATGATTTTCCAGATGCTTTAGAAGCAGCGACAACTGAGGTAAGAGATTCTAGTTTATTAAACTATTTTTGAAGGCACCCTGTATACTCATCAGTGTTCTTGTTATGATTAACACCAAACTCTCGCATATCTTTCACAATCTGTTTGTTTCTTTTAGTGACCATATCAGCTAAGGAAGAAAAATAACGTTGAATTAGAGAGGCAATATTCTATGGGGTTTGAGGAACACCAAGATCCACAGGATGGGAAGCAAGATCTGATCTCAAATTCATCTCCTTCTACATGTATTCAATAAAACCTCGTAGAGTCTTTACTTCATCACTATGAAGTCTATTTTCGACTCTGAATTCCAGAATCTCATGATGCATTTTGGGATGAATATGTTGAATAACATCTTCCAACAATAGTGGTGATTATCTCTCACATAGATTTGTTATAGGATCTGGTTGAATATTCATGAGTTTTTCCACTCCAGACAAAATGGTAGCTCCAAATTCATTCAGATCTTCTTTACCCACCTAGTATGGTTGTTCTGGTGAAGGTTCAGAGATAGGGAATGAGATGGGATCATGTTCTTTTTAATGGGAAATATTAGAGACAAATTTCAATTGGAACATTTTGGAATGGTCAAGGCCTTTTACTAAGACTTTCTGAGAGTCATTCACATTATAAAATCTGGAGAATATATACCGAGTGTCTATAGGGCTTGGATTAATTGAGTTTGGTACCTCAATAGATTCCAGATTTGGGGGTTTCTCCCCCTCAATAGTTGCATCCTTATCAGGACTAAGAGGCTTAGGATATTGATCTATTTCTAAAAATACATCTCTTAGTTCCTCACCCATTTCCTATCTAGCCAACTAAAAATCTAACTCTAGCCTTTCCTCAGCTGAATGAATGACTTCAGAAATAGATTGTTCCACTAGGAGTTCCTCAAGGTCATATTCTTGCATAAAAGGTAATTCTTCTACTATAATATCTTCCATAGCATTCTTTTCAGTTTCTTGGGAAACAGATTCTTCTTCAACTTCGGGTTGATCTTCTAGATTAACAACATCTTTAGGAGGAGGGACTTACTTTTCAATTACTACATGAGGAATATGGGAATTTTCTTCCCTATTAGAAATAGTTTCCCTGGGATGCACAATATCCTCTTCTTTTTCTTCTTCTTCATAATACTCAACCACATCATCTGGTTGCAAACCAGGATCAAAAAAATCTTTTGGTCATGAAGGAAGTTCCACTAGATTGAAATTTTCCTAGATCCTATCATTGTCTTCCACCCGTTCCATTTTCTAAGGATTCCAATTGATTTCCATCTTCATGATAATGACTTTTGAAAGGAAGAACTCACAATCCATGATAGCTTTTTCATCAGATCCAACCATACCTTTGGCATGAGGGATGGATTAGATAAGCGGAGAATAAAATAGGATGGTTGACTTGGATGTTGTTTTGATCAGCACACACGTTGGTTCTATGACGTACATACAAAGGTTGATCTTGGGCCCATTTTTCATTAGATGAATCAAGAACACATCCTGATATTTTAGTATAGAGAAATATTATTTTCTGGGGATAATAAAGTTATGAATAAACATAAACAGAAGTCTATATTCCCCATCCAATTTAGTAACAATATCCCTCCTCTTGGTTCCATTTTAGGTTATGCATTTCAAATAATATTCCAAAACAAAAATTCACTAGAAGGTATAGGTCTTCTCTGATAGTCCCAACAGATGCCTCCATGAGATATCCCAAGGCATGTCGTCCATATCCTCGAAGATAATGTACATCTAGGGCCATTATCCACCTTTTTATAGCATATCCATCACCAGAATCAAAATATAACTAAACATATAGAAACAATTGAGCCACTAGCTTAGGGTAAAGAGGTCTATCTTCCTTTGAGACCCATTCTAACTAGCCTTTCTCATTAAAAACAATCAAAACCAGAGGCTTAATCGATAGAATCCAATTAGGGAGTATCCCTTTATCAGGTAAAACTACTCGGTATACCAGATTTTTATTTAGAGGACCTTTGAGTGCAAGCATAGGTGCGATCTTTGTCATCTTTGAGATACGTTTCTCAGAAGTCGACGATGAAGGGTGTTTCATCCTGGGAATTTACTGATTGTTCGAGAGAGATAGAGAAGGGTTGCAGGGTTCATGGGGGGTTACAAATTGAGTAAATATAAGAAATATCGAGTGTAGAACAAGTGACACTTCCTTTATTTTGTCATTTATTAATACTAAGCGTCTCCAAAAAAATAAAGCATGGGAATGTAAAAAGGTGAAATAAATAATAACCATGACACATTTTTTAATTTTTAAACAAAACACATAAAGAATATTTATGGTGATACCATATCAGGTCTTTATGGTGAGACAGTTAATGAACTTTACAGTGAGAAATTGACTGAATTTTATAGTGAGACAGTAACTAAATTTTACGGTGAGATAGTGACTAAACCGTGTGGTGAGATAGTGACTATCAGATAGTAATCCCAAAATACAAACTTTGAGACCGTAAACATGGAATTATAAGATATAAAACTGTATGATATTTACTTAATATTTATCATTCCTAGTTCATGTATTATGTGGTCTATTCATTCAGGATTTAATGTTTTGGTAAATATATCTGCAAGTTGATATTTAGTACCAATGAATTCCAAAGTGATATCACCTTTTTGATAATGTTCTCTCAAAAAGTGACATCTTACATAAATATTCATTGTCCTAGAATGTGAAAGAGGATTTTTCAAAATGTAAATAGCACTTGTGTTGTCACAATTTATAGGCACATGGATGAATTGATATCCATAATCTAGTAATGTGTGTTCAATCCACAATATTTTTGAACAACAACTGCCAACAGCTTTGTATTCATTATCTACATTAGATAATACAAAATATTTTTTATTATTACTACACCCTGATACCAGTGACTTGCCTAAAATGTGACATTTTCCAGATGTGATTTTTCTATCTAACTTACATCCACCGAGGTCAGCATCATAATAAATAAATAATTCAAATGATTGTCCTTTAGGATAGAACAGTCCTAGATTGGGTGTATTCTAGAGGTATTTGAAAATTCTCTATACAACATTTTAATGAGATTCCATAGGATTTTCTTGAAAATGAGCACACATACAGACACTAAACATAATTTAAGGTCGACTAGAAGTTATGTAGAGTAATCATCCAATCATTTATCTATAAGTAGAAAGATCAATAGATTTTCCATCTTCATCAAGATCCAACTTACATGTGGTACTCATGGGAGTGTCGCTAATTTTTATTCTATCATGTCCAAAAGGTTTTAGAAGATGACTAGTATATTTACTTTGAGTTAAAATAATACCATCTCTATTTTGAAAGATTGGATATCCAAGAATGATTTGTAGTTCACCCATTAAACTCATTTCAAATTAATTTTTCATCATTTAGGAAAAATCATAACATAACGAATTTATTGAAAATTCAAATATAATGACATCTACTTAGATTTCAACAACAAAAACATCATTATAAAATCATTTTATAAAAATCGTAGGATAATATATTCCTTTTGTAAAACCTTTAGAAATAAGAAATGTTCTCAACCTATCATACCTATATCTTGGATCTTGTATTATAGCATAAAACGATCTTGATTATTTACTAGTATGATTTGGAAAATGGGGGTATGTAAAACTAGGGGTGTTCATCAAAAACATCCTCAGCTATATACCCTTTTATGAATGCACTCTTAACATCCATTTGATATAGTTTTAAATTCATATGTGTATCATAAGTAAGAACGATTATATTTGCTTCATGTCTAGCTTCTGGGGAAAGGTCTCCTCATAGTAAATTTCTTTGTCTAGACTGTATCCTTGGGAAACCAATCTAGCCTTGTTTCTATCCATGTAACCAGCATTATCTACCTTATTTATAAACTCCCATTTAGTGCCTACGGTGAATTTGTCCTTGTGTCATTCAAAAAGTTTCCAAAAATTGTTCCATTCAAACTTATTAAGTTCTTCTTGCAATTCCATAACCCAAAATTCATCGTTTATAGCATCATTAGTGTTTTTAGGTTCAATTTGTGAAAAGAAGACTTGATGGTCAACCTGATTTCTAAGAGAATCTCTAGTTTGAGTTCATTTTTTAAGGTCTCCTACAACCACATCTTAAGGATGGTTGTTAAGAGTTCTAACAGCTCTAGAAAATGAGGGACTAGTGATTTCATGTTCATCTATAGGTTCGGGTTCATTGTGACATGAGTCTATGGAATTTCCAAAACTAGAAATTTTCACTGATTCATTGACCGAATGGATTGAGTATTTCTAATTATTGTTCAGATTCTATATATCATCCCCCAAGTTCTCTAGAATGGTTTAGGCTCATGTGGATCGATTTCATCAAATTTCACATGTACAGATTCATCAACACATTTAGTTCATTTATTGAACACTTTATAGGCTTTACTAGACATAGAATATCCTAAAAATATAACTGCATCACTCGTGGATGCAAATTTGTCATGATTGACCTTAGTATTAAGGATATAGACTTTACAACCAAAACATTGAAGTAGTTAACCATGGGTTTTCGATTGATCCATAAATCATAAGGATTTCTTTTATGAATAGGTCTGATTAACACTCAATTGATTATGTATCATGCTATAGTGATAGCTTCTTCCCATTAATAATTAGGTATGTCATATTCACTATGCATTGTTCTCACAATCTCTTCCAAGGTTCTATTTCTTCTTTCTACAACTCCATATTTTTGGTGTACTAGGGGCAGAGAAATTGTGACTATTAACATTATGTGAGAAAAAGGATTCAATCTCTTGATTTTCCAACTCACGACCATGATCACTTCCTAAGGATTTAATTATAATTCCACTAATATTCTCCACAGACATGTCATATTTAGGAAAATAAGAGTAGGCTTCACTTTTGTGAGCCATAAAGAAGGTCTAAGTATATCAATAAATTCATCAACAAGAACATAAACATAGTTCTTACCATTTAAACTATAAACTCTAGATGGCCCAAATAAATCCATGAGAACCTGTTAGAGGGGTTTAGACGTTGACACTTTTTTCTACGGTTTAAAGGAAATTTTGTATTTTTTCCATTTTTTCAGGGATTACACAATTTTGAATTTAGAAAATCTAGTTTTGTTAAGTATATAACTATGATTTTTCTAGTTATATTTCTAAGGGAGTGAATAATATAGTTCCCTAGTCTCCTAATCTAGATCCAAGACTCTTTATGAAATAAACTTAATCCTGAATCTTTCTAAGAATCTTAGGAATCTATGTTAACAGATGAATAATTTTCTTCTCGTAATGTAGAAAACACTAATTCTTCTTTAGAATTAATGACATTGCAAGAATAATTTTCTAATCTAACATGAAATCCATCATCACATAATTTTGAGATACTATGAAGATTATATTTTAATCCATTAACAAAAAATAATTTAGAAATTAAAACTGAGATAGAGTTACAGATTTGGCTGAGGCCAATAATCTTTCCTTTGGCATTGTCACCAAATGTGACATGTCCTCTGTCTATTTTTATTAGGTTTTGGATGCATGAGTATTCTTCTGTCATGTTTCTTGAACATCCTCAGTCCAAGTACCATAAAATTTTACAGTAAATCTTTAACCAGATTTCCTACAAAATTATATAGCATAAACAAATTTTGGTAACCATACATGTTTTTGTCCAGTAATGTCAGTAATAAGTGTTTTAGGAACCCATATCTACTTCATAGGTTTCATATAAGAATTATGTAATGTATATGAAAAAAAACTATATTTGGTCCAGAAAAACATGAAAGAGTAGAAAGTGTATCATAAATTGATCTAGTTGACTTGTGTCCAGAACTGTGAGTAAAAATATATGTACTAGATTTAGAAACAAAGTTTTTTCTACCAAGGATTCTTCTTCTAGGTTGATACCCGATTCTAGTGTTGTATTTAGTGGAAATTTGTTTACCTAGAATTTGAGTAAGGATATTTTTCCCATTGGTAAACATTTCTAGGTCATTAATCAATTTATCATTAGACATTTCTAATTCATTGTTCTCTTTGAGAATTTGAGCATTTTTCACTTTTTCAGTTGTTAGTTTAGATTAAATCAACATAGTAAGAGCATATAGTTTATCTAATTAGTAATATTTTTCATTTAGTTCATTTCATGTTTCTTCAATCATGTTACAATATTCAAACATTCCATCATTATTCATATTTTTATAGTCTCTCTCATCTCCAGAATAGTATGAATTGTGTACAGGAGATTCCAGTGTTACCTCAGATGTGTTTGTAATAAAACACATATTGGTTTTTTTATCTTGTTCATCATATGATGTTTCTGAGTCACTTGAACTATCCTCAGAAGCACTCCAGGATTCATTTATTTCCTTTTTTATACTTCCCATCCTTGTCCTCATATCTCTTTTTGTACATGAGCTTTGGACATTCCGCCTTGATATGTCAATTTCTCTTACATTCATATCAAAAAATCTCATTAGTCTTGTCACTTATTTTCCAATCCTTCTTCCAACTTTATTTTTAGTCATATTTTCCCATGAAGGTAGGATTTCGAAAAAGGTTCTTCTTCTTGTAAAATCTCTTTAAACTTATGGCTGATTGAGCCATCTCCTCATCACTGTCAGGTGATGATTGATCAATAACCGGAAGATTCTAAAAATCCTTCCAATTTCCCTTTGTCTATGTGTTTAGAGGTGGTGGTTTTGAATGGAACAGATTTCATTTTTGGTTCATCCTCCTCTTCTTTGTTGACATTCAACTCTACTTCATACATCATCAGTTTCCCAATGAGTTCTTTTACAGTTAGCCTGCTGATGTCATGTCATTCTCTAATAGAGAAAGAAGGTCATCTCCATCTGTCAGGAAGACATCTAAGAATTCTTATGATTTGTTCCTTGGCAGTGACTTCTCTTCCAAGAGAAATCATTGTGTTGAAAATCTCCTTGAACCTAAGATATGTTTCAGAGATAATATTGTCATGTTTCATTATAAAGTTATCACATATAATAGTATAAGTATTAAGTCTCATTTCTTTTACATTAGATGTTCCTTTATGTGAGACAGATAGGGTATCCCAAATTTCATGGGCAGTTTTAGAAGCAGAAATTCTATTTAATTCTTCATCTCCTAAGTAGAAGTATAAAGCATTCATAGATTTGCAATTGTTATTATAGGCATTTTTGATAGGTTCATCCAATGTGATTCTATCTGTTTTAGGAATATTATATTATTCTATAATGTAAGACCAAATTTCAAAAGCCATACTATGTAAATGCATTTTCATTTTTTTCCATTGAGCATAGTTAGTTACATTAAAGAATGGTGGTTTTTTGGTTGCATAACCTTCCAATCTGTTATCCATAATACAAAAATACATCGAAAGAGCTTGAAATTTAGAATTACAAGAAATTTAAAGCATTTTGTAGTAAAAATACAATATCTGTTGCATAAGTTTAAAAATAGTTTTTAACAAACAACCTCTGATACTAAATGATTGTCGGAGTAGATTACTCTTGTGGGGGTGAAATGATTATCTATAAAAAAATTTGGATAAAAAGTATAATTGGATAGGGACTGTTTGATGAACTATCTATGGCACCAAAATCCTTGCATCTAGACTTTCCATTTGGTATACTTCACTTTAGTTTTGGAAAAATTTGGAGTATGACCAGTTTGGATCGAACCCCGAATCCAACAGGTTCCTTGTAGCAGAAATTCTAATAAATTACAGATATGGTGTTCGATTAATGCCCAATCTATTCCATTAGGTTCCATATGACATGACAGACCTTTAGGATACTTCTCGGTGGGACCTCGTGGTAGTCTTGGTATGACTGATATATCAAGGGACATATTCTACAGAACTCGAGCGCACCAGGAGTGAGAAATCCAGTGGCTAGCAGTGACGTGGAGTTTGGATATGGATAATACAGAGGTTAGTTACCTATCGACTCTGGCCAGGTCGGATCACCTGTGTGTCATTACAAGGGTTAGTACTTATGAACCCTATGTGGGTCAGCGCTCAATGATCTTGTGTGGGACAACACAGACCGATCCTGTGTGGGTCAGATCCTATGTGGGTTACCAGTCAGCGATCATGTGTGGGTTAGCGCATACTGATCATGTGTGGGTCAGATCTTATGTGGGACATTGTGGGGTTTAATACCTATTGATCATGTGTGGGTCAGACTCTATATAATGATCAACAGTGCCTCTTGACAGAATAAGATGATCTAGCTTCGTGACTAATCATCTTTAATTCAATATTTCACTGAAAACCTTGTTTGAGCTGAGACCCTATTTGAACTATTTCGTTTACCTCTGTAGTACGTTTACCTTCATGGTACTATCTTCATGGTGATACCGATGGGGTACGATTACCTTCATGGTACTATATTCATGTGGATACATGTGTGGTACTTTTACCTATGTGGTACTTCTACCTTCATGGTGTTACCTGTGTGGAACATTAAGCTTTGTAGTTTTACCTTATTATTATATTTCCTTCATGTATGATATGAGTATATCTCGATAACACAGGTATATGTATTGGAATATACCATAGTAGTGTTGATTTATTTCTTTTTGGATTTTCCTTTGTGGGACTTTAGGAGACATACAGTGTATCGGGGTCCCTACTAAGTATCGTTATATTCAACGATGTCGAAGTCTTGCCCACACCTTGTTGTGTTTTGTGGAGAATATGTACGGCATTGATCAAGTATGAGGGAGCCAGGGTTGGATGGTTCTTGGAGGTGGACCATTTGTTGTGATGCGACACAGGGACTACTGATCATGAGTTGTATCTACCCTTCAGGTAGGATATGGGGTAGACCGTTTGGTGTGATGCGACGTTGGGACTACCGATCATGAGTTATACCTACCCATCAGGTAGGATCTATGGTGGATGATCTAGTAGTAGATTTTCGCTATTTCAACGGTTTTGTACTTTTTTGTTGTACTTGTACACTTCTATTTGGGCTTTTATTCTGGCCCCTTTACTTTCATCACACATTTTTATAGTAGTATACTTCACAGTTTCTTCTTATTGTGTTCTTAGACCGTGTGTTTCTACTAGTTTAAAAGAAATTCCTTATCATTTACAAAATATTCCTTTTAGTGATAATTTCTAGCCTCTTTCCTATGGATGGTGGGGCTGGGGTAGTCATGGCATGGGCCGTGGGGGACGGGTCGTGACAAAGTGGTATTAGAGGAGTTCGGTTCTACGGAAGAACAAGGACTCTGATCTTTTCAATGTGGAAATAGTGTCAAGTGTTATGAGTTTGGTTTTCTATTTTGGGAATACAATGTTGCTGTGGTGGCTGACGTATCCATACACAAGGACCCTGAATTCTGATTTCTGACTCAGTGCATGGAATCATTGATTGTGTGTGTTTTTGAAAAGTTATTCTTTTGATTTCTATGGAGTCATCTCACTTGGTATAACTTAAGGACCGTGGAACACCTTTTCCTTATCTAGATGCCTCCACATATAATTCTATCTTGGATCCCATATGGAGTACATGATAACGGCCCACCAAGTCACAAGGCTTCATTGTATGTACCTATTACTATGTTCGCACCTTCGGGTCGTGTACAAACTGCACCACCACCTGTTGGACAGCAGTCACCACTAGCCACCCTGGCGGACAATGCGTGCTGACTGAGGACATTTCACGAGTTCCAGTGGTAGGGGCCTTCAAGGTGTCAAGGCGAGACAGTTCCCAAAAAGCTGAGGACTGGCTGGAGGCTGTGGCAAGAGGTTTCCACCTAGTTGAGACACCATTAGAGCAGATAATAATGAAGCTTCTATACGTAGACCATTTCCTAAGATGGTACCTTCAGGTAGTGTGACAACTATATAACTTCCCTTTGGTCCACAGTTACAGTTGGAGGTACTGGTAGAGGACACATATAAGCTTAGTACCTTACACGTGTTTCAACATCAGATACCCCTAAGGTTCCAAGGTGAGCCCGACTCACACGAGGCTAAAGATGGGCTTGAAGAGGTTGCTGAGAGTTACCTACAACTTCAACGGCTTTGTCAAAATTAAATTTTGGTTGCTAAGTATTTATTGATGCATACTGACCATTCATGGTACTCAATTAATATGAAATGATCAGTGCTTATGGGCTCAGGATTCTGAGCATGGTGTTTTTATGGACATCTGAACTAGCACTATTCCTCTTTGTATTACTACTTATGTTAGGGTTCTAGAGATGACCTTTGTGGTTGAATGTAATTTGGCTAAGCAGATATAGTCACTGAATGGTAGTAGTGGAAAAGAAGGAAACTGGCACCAGTCTTAGAGGCTTAGGGATCTAACATGTTTCTTAAAGAAGAAGTGTTATGGATAGATGAATCTTCAGGGCACCAGGCATGTAAGTGGAGCCAATAGAGAAACATGAGTTGGTGTACATTTTGACATGTTACAACCACACCCATATGTTTCCCCAACCATTCTCAATGATCTAGAGGACATGGGAAGGGAGTAGTTGTATGTGGTCGAGGAGTGTGACCCAAGGGCTCTAGGAATAATTTGAGGTACGGTCTATGTCTACTACTAGATTAGGTATCAATAGACATAGGTACCAATATGTCTTTCCTTTCACGAATCTTGTACAAGACCTAGACAATTTGGTTAAACTGTTGACTTGACCCTGATGTCTATAGATACCTTTGGGAGGAGAATTGATAATCACACTTACGCCGAGAGTGTGATCTGACCCTTGAGGATAGAGTTTTAGTTGGATCCTCTTGGTGGCAGCATCGAGGCCTTACGACATTAATTTGGGTTTCTATTGGGAATCCATAGTTCATACTCATATTTAATGTATTCAGAAAAATGGTTGTGGTTTATCTAAAATGTTGGAATGGCGGTTTCCTTGGTCAAAAGAAAAGGAAAACCTAGCATCACAGCTTCAACTCATGCATATGAGGGTGCAACCGATCACCCTTGAATCGGCCAACCGTACCCTCATGGTGGTAGGAGTTTTGAGTTTTCAGCAGAAGTGACATAATGTTGGAATATCGTTTCAAAAGTTGTTTCCAGGTATACCTCCCCGAAGGGAGTGATACATCTGCTTTGGCTAGGTACTACTGGTGTTGTGAACCAGACTTCTCTATGGAAGTGGAACGCTCGTCAGCTTGACAAAGAAGGGGGAGCCTTTCCTGTGGATGGACAAGGGTCAGCAGAGATTTTAGCAGCTTAAATAGTGACTAATGAGTAGAAGTACACTACCTACAACCTAGATTTAGTAGCAGTGATATTCTCCTAGAAGATTTGGTGACATTACATGATGGGTGGACATTGAACATTCTACATTAATCAGCAGAGTATCAGGTATATCTTCTCTCAGAATCACCTGATCCTCAGTCATCAGCAATGGATAGAGATGATCCTGTATGATGACTCTATGATAGTCTTTACTCCTGGGAAGGGTAAGATGATAGCAGATGCACTTAGTACAAGGTTTGGTCAGCAGCTTCTTAGTGAGGCGTCAGAGCAGCCAGTCGCACTGCAGATATCCTTCGTGGATAGAGATGGAGCATCTTATCTTTAGTCTATGACTATCGCTCCCCCAATTCGTCAGCGAATTCAGGATGCACGACTTTAGACAATTTCTGAGAGGCCCCGACGTGCTCAAGTATAATCAAGACAGTCTCCTGAAATATTTTCTAAAGGTGGGGAACACATCATCCCTTTCAGAGGATGCACCATGGTACCAGTGACGCTTCAGGAGGTGGTGTTGGGGGAATCCATACATCCCCTTTAACGGTACATCATGGAGTGGAGAAGATGTAACAGGACCTTTGGTGTCATTACTAATGACTAGGGATGAAGGAAGAAGTGGAAGATTTTGTATCACGATGCCTCAATTTTTAGCAATTGAAAACGTCTCAGAGATGATAGAAGTCCTATGCCGATAGGAGGAGGGAGACCATGTCGTCTAATGGGTCTCACCTTGACAAGGTTTGCATAGATTTGGACAGGGCGATAAATTATCTTCAAGGTTCATCGAACCTCTCTAGATTCACAGTAGAGTGGGCGAGAAGGCTTAACATTTGTCTCTTTCCCCATAGATGCACCTGGTGCATAATGGTATCCATGTGTCACAGAGGAGGAGATGCGTGCATAATCCATCACATTTTATTGACCATGGTGAGATGGGAATAGACGATGGGGCGATTTTTAAGAGGTTCCAATAGAGAGTGAGGATCGACATGAGTGGGTCCTTCACAGATGGTCGATACCTCTAGTGCGGGTTCGCTGGCAGCACGAGAGCCTCAAGGAGATCACAAGGGAGTGGGAAGCTCAGTATCATTTTCAATACCCCCCGTTTGTTTCCTTAGTCTATGTTTTGGATTTCGGGGACGTAAATCCCTAAGGTGGGGAGAATGTAACGTCTAATAATTTCCGTATTCGTTTTTTTAATTATATGGAATTATTTTGATACCGCTAAATTTGATGGCATGTGATTTCTAGGACCGGAGTGCCCACAATGAACTATCTCAGTATTGTTAAACATTAAATAACATGCATTAGTAGTTTTCCAGAAAATGTGGAATTACTTTTTAATGATTTCCCAGATCATAAATCGGAGGGAACTGTTGCATTTAGAATATATGTTTTAACCTAGGCGTGAATTAGGTTTAGTCCGCGCGGGCCTCCTATGAGAAAACCTGAAATGGAATAACTGTAAATAAAATAATTAAATAAATTATTTTATATTTCAAATAATTATAACTCATAAATGGTGTCATGGGTTGAATAACCAAGACCACAGTTGAACTCCAGAAGGTATGCATTATTTAGGCAGATACTATCTTTGGCCGGTGCGGGCCACCAGTGAAATTAGTTTTTGGATGTAAATAAAACAATTATGTGACAATTATATTTTTATAAAATCCATAACATCTAAACGGTAACTCAGATTTGAAATCTGAGAGTACCGTTGGATTTCTCAGGGCGTGTTTCACTTAGGAAGAGCCTACCTTCGACCATCACGGGTAGAGGGTGACTGTTAATAGTTTTCTAAACATTTCTTTGGGTACGTTCAGTAAACGCACGAGTTTCATTTTATAACTGTTGAACCGGTGCTAAGATTATAAAACTGAGGGCACCATTGAATCTGTAGCACTGAGATTCTCTTAAAGGAGGCTTTACCATGATTGTAGTAGGTCGGGTGAAAAATCTAGGTTTTGGGAATTTTTATGGAAAGAAACTAAAATAATTTTATTATTTTATTTTTGTTTATATCTTATCCTCCAAGAGATAAAATTTGGTGGGACCAAAAAAGTTTCAAACCATTAAATGGCATGACCCATTAATCCATGGAACTTCTTCATTGGAGAATTTGTGAAGATTCCTAATAAATGTACTCCCATTAATTCCCAACACCCTTAGACACCCCCTCTCCTATTTATATGGAACATGGGGAGAGGGGTCAGAACATCATTGCCAAGAAATGAAGTGCTCAAGGACAGTTGTGACATAGAGCCCATGTAGGATGCAGCTAGTTCCGGTGAGTGGTGGTAATCCACACTGAAACCCCGAATGAGGATCGATGATCAAGCGACATCTTTGGAGGCAGTTGCGGGAACTGTGAACTCCGACCCACTTTCTCACCAGCAGACATTTCTCCATCATTCATGAGGTAATGGTTTTAATTTGAATTATGATTAAATCCCTTTTTGATGATTCTTTATATTCTGGATTACAACCATGATGGCCAAACTAACATTTCCATCATCTCAGACATATGCCTTGCCCATTTTTCTTTCGTTCTTCGGGTGTTCTTAGTGCG
Source organism: Viscum album (assembly GCA_963277665.1). Taxonomy (NCBI): domain Eukaryota; kingdom Viridiplantae; phylum Streptophyta; class Magnoliopsida; order Santalales; family Viscaceae; genus Viscum; species Viscum album. The sequence continues at coordinate 1,797,058,737 of OY728152.1, forward strand.
TTCTGCGACATCAATTAATTAATGATGCTGGAAAAATAATTTTTTTCTGAGCGCGACATATGGATGCAAAGACCTCGACCCGAGAAGCGTGAATATGAAAAAGTCATAATTTTCGGGCTTAGAACGAAGCGGAGATGGATCGAGGAAGAAGGTGCTGGTCGACACTCAACCGATCGCAAAGAAGGTGGGGCGACGCATGTATGAACCACTGTATGAACAGGAGGTCGCGGTCCGTCGACCTTGGAGGAGCTGGGTGGAGACTGGAATCCAGATGGTCACACAGCAAAGTGGTGGCGTGTGTCTGCTCAGCCGCGGTGGAGGAAAAAGGGCAGCTGACACTCAACTTACCACGGTGGACAGCGGCACATCCGCACCACAAGGAGGACGATAGGCCGACGAACAGGCTGTCAATATTGCACTAAGCACGACCTACTCTGGAAGGCCCCACTTCCAAAAAACGATTTGTCTGTTTGACCGTTCGGGTGACCTAGAAGGAGCCTCCCTCCCAAGAAATGTCTATGGCTAACCCCGCTACACGATGGTAGACCTTACTGTAGGCCAACACAATGGGTCGTGCCACCGGGCCACACAGCGGGCCGCGCCATAGGGCCGCACCGCGGCCCTCCTCATCGAGCCACCCCCAGGGCCACACCCTTTACGGGCCGAGCCAGACCAAGGTCATGTGGATTGGGCCTATCCTTATTAGGCCAGACCCGAACCGAGTTAGTTAGGATCGGACTTGGGCTCATTAAATACCCAAATACGACTTTTGGACATATCTTGAGAACCGGGTGTCCATTTGATGAACTGTTTACGACACCGAAATACATGCATCGAGACAGTCCTTTTGGTATACTTCACTTGAGTTATGGGTAATGTTGGAGTATGGCCGGGTTGGATCGAACCCTGAATCCAACCGGCCCCTCAGAGCGGAAACGCTAATAACATAAAGACGGAGTGTCTGATTGACGTGTCGACTATTGCGTTTGGTTCCATATAACTTGACAGAGATTTGGAATGCTTCTATGTGGGACTTCACAGAGGTCGAAATATGACTGATATCTCGAGGGATAAAATCTATGGAACTAGAGCACACTAGGTGCGAGGAATCTATTGGTTGGCAGTGAGCTGGAGGTTGGAGACGTATAATTTGGAGGTTAGTTTCCTATCAACTCTGGGTGGGTCGGATCATGTGTGGGTCATTGAGGGGGTTAGTACCTATTGATTCTATGTGGGTAAGTTCTCAGCGATCCTGTGTTGGTTAGTGCATACTGATCTTGTGTGGGTAAGATCATGTGTGGGTCAGCACTCTGCGATCATGTCTGGGTCAGTGCATACCGATCCAATGTGGGTTAGATCCTATGTGGGTAATTGCGGGGGTTATTACCTATCGATCTTGTGTGGGATAGACTCCATATAATAAGTAGCAGTGCCTATGGACAGAATAATTTGATCTGGCATTGCTGCTAATCATCTATAATTCTATACATCACTGAAAACCGTGTTTGAGGTGAGACTCTGTTTGAACTATGTCTTTTACTTATGTGGTACTTTTACCTTCGTGGTACTATCTTTGTGGTGTTACCTGTGTGATACCATTACCATCGGGGTACTATCTTCGTGGTGAAACCTATGAGGCACTTTAACCTATGTGGTACTTCTACCTTCGTGGTGTTACATGTGTTTTACTTTTACCTTCATGGTGTTACAATTTTGGTACACTTCCCTCATGTATGAGATGATTATATCTCGATAACATTGGTATATGTATAGGAATATACCTTAGTATAGTTGATGTGTTGTTGTTTGGTTTTTTCCATTGTGGAACTTTTGGAGACCTACGGGGTCTCATGGTCCATATTGAGTATCGTTATGCACATCCCTACATAGGCTTCGCCTGCACCTTGTTGTGTCTTGTGCAGACAACGCATGACATTGATCAAGGTTATGGGAGCCAAGACTAGACGGTGCTTGGAGGTGGACCATTTGGTGTGACGTGACATAAGGACTATTAATCGTGAGCTGTACCTACACTTCAGGTAGGATCTGGGGTGGACCGTTTGGTGTGACGCAAGGCAGGGACTACTAATCATGAGTTGTACCTGCCCTTCAAGTAGGATCTAAGGTGGATGATCTAAGAGCATCTTTTCACATTTTCAGCTGTTTTTAACTTTTATTTTCTACTTTTATTCTTCTAGTTGGGCTAGAATTCTGGCATGTTTACTTTTATTTCACTTTTGGAACCATATTTTACTGCATAGTTGCTTCTTATTGTGTTCTGGGTTAGCGTGTTGGTACATGTTTAATGTAAATTCCTTCTTGTTTATGGAATATGCCTTTTGGTTCTAATTTCTAGCCCCTGGCCTATGGATGGCGGGCATGGGGTAGTCACGGAAAGGGCCCCGATGGAGGGGTCGTGAGAATGTTGTAATAGAGGAGTTAGGTTCTACCAAAGAACTAGGTCTCTAATATTTTCATTGTGGAAATGTTGTTAAGTTTTATGAAAGCTGTTTTCAGCCTGTAGAACCCATTGTTGGTGTGGTGGACGATATATCAATACACTAGGACACCGAATTTTGATTTCTGACTCAGTGCACAAAAAACACTGATTGCGTGTGTTTTTGAAATGATTTTATTTTGATTTCCTTGGAGTCAACTTACCAGGTATAAATTAATGACTGTGGAACACTAGTTCCTTTTCAGGATGCCTCCATTAAGACAGCTAGATAGGATTATAGAGGGAGTACATGATGAAATCCCACTGAGTGATGAGGCTCTGATGCATGGCCCTATTACGATGTTAGCACCTTCGGGTGGTGTACCAGCAGCACCTTGACCCATTGGACAAAAGTTACCACCAGCTACACTAGTGGATAGTGCACAATGACTCAGTGCATTGCACGAGTTCCAGTGGTAGATGCCTCAATGTTTCGAGGTGAGACAGGTTCCCAAGCTGCTGAGGACTGGCTGGAGGATGGCGCTAGAGTTTTCCACCTACTTGGGACGCCATTAGATCAGATAGTGGTGAGGCTTTAGTACATGTTCCTTTGCCCAAGATGGTACCTTCGTGTAGTGTGACAGCTATGTCACTACCCATTGGTCTGCAGTTAAAACCAGCGACACCAGTAAAGGAAACATGTAGGCTTAGTACCTTACACGTGTTTCCGCATCAGATACCCCTTAGGTTACGAGACGAGCCCGACTAACATGTGGATAAAGATCGTCTTGGGGAGGTGGCTGATATTTCTCTATAGATTAAGAAGGATGACATGTCAATAGATGATTATTCATCGAGGCATACCTCCCATTTCTAGTACTCGATGTATATGATTCGATCAGTGGTTCAGGGCTCAGTCTTCCGAGAGAGGTGTGTTTAAGGACATCTGAGCCGACACTATTCCCTTATGAATTTGTACATATGTTAGGGTACTAGATTGGACCATTGTGATTGAACGTTATTTGGATGAGCAGACACCTTCCGTGAATGTTAGAAGTGGAAAAGCAGGAAACTGGCTCCAGTCTCGGAGACTATGGTGGGTAACATGTTTCGTGATGAAGTAGTTTTAAGTACAAATGAATCTATAGGGCAGAAGATGTGGAATCAGGGCTAAGAGAGAAGCATGAGGTGTTATACGTTTCAACTTGTTACACCCCCCCCATGTAGCCCCCACTAGGCTTAGAGATCTGGAGGAAAGGGGATGAGAGTAGCTTCTTGGGGTCAAGGAGTGTGACCCAAGGGATATAGGAATGATTCGAGGTATAGTCTGTGTCTACTAATAGTTTAGGTATCAATAGACATAGGTACAAATCATTACTTCCTTCCATGAATCATGTAAAATACCTATATTTTATGATGAAACCATTGACTTGACCCTCATGTCTAATGATATAGTTGGGAAGAGACTCGATAATCACACTTACTTAAATAGTTTGATCTGACCCTTGAGGCTAGAGTTTCATTAGGAACCACTTGGTGGTAGCGTCCAGACCATACGACGTTAGTTTGGGTATGGACATGGCATCCACAGTTCATTCTCAGATTGATTATATTAGTCAAAAAGGTTGTATTTTATCTACACCGTTGGAACGGGGTTTTCCTTTTTCCATAAAAAGGAAACCCAAGCAGCACAGGTCTAACTCATGCATAGGAGGGTGCAACCGATCACTCTTGAGTCATCCAACCTTACCCTTGTGTCTGTAGATGTTTTGAGTTTTTATAAGAAGTGGAAGAGATTGGGGACATCCTTTCAAAAGATGTTTCCAGGTATACATTCTCAAAGGGAGAAATACTTATTCATTGGATAGGTACTACCGGAGTTTTGAACAAGAATTCTCCAGGGTAAAGGCACCATTATCAGCTGGACAAAGAAGGGGGAGCCTTTCCTGTGGAGGGAGAAGTGTCAGTAAAGCTTTCAAGAGTTGAGAAAGAGAGTAATGCCAGAATTACACTACCAATGACCTGGAGTTAATATCTGTGATCATAGCCTAGAATATGTGGTGGCATTACTTGATGGGTGGAAGATTAACAGTCTACTCTGATCACAAGAGTATCTGGAATATCTTTTCTCGGAAGCACTTGAACCGGAGACAATGGAAATGGATGGATTTCATCCAGGATGATGACTTTAAGATAGTAATTACTCTTGGGAAGGGGAATGTGATAGTATACACACTCAGCAGGTGGTTTGGTCAGCAGCTGCTAAGTGAGGTATCAGAGCAGCTTGTCGCACTACAGATATCCTTCGTGGATAGAGATGGACCAGCTTCCCACTAGTCTATGACTGTCACTCCCCCAATTATTCAGCTAATTCTAGAGGAAAAACTTGAGATGTTGACTGTGAAGCTTGACGTTCACAATATCCTCAGGATTGTAACACCCCAATCTTCCATGGCACGCTTCTCATTGAATAATATAACAACGTGTATTGTACGCAACCTCGAGTTCTATCACACCACAACCAATAAAAGTAGCTTTTATGTATAGTAATACCCACTTTTTGAAATTATCTAAATTTTATATTTTAGAATGGACTACATTTTTATATTCGGAATATCGGAATAATCCTATGTTTAATTTTTGGTATTTTTCACAGAACTTACAATTTTTGATGAATAGTGAAAATACATAAAAAGAACATTTTTAATCCAAATAATTTCTAGTGATAAATAATAATATTGAGTGTTTTAAAATTAGAATTATAATATAATTTTACAATTTTATCCAATGGTGGTTATTATAATTAATTTCACATTGAAATTGGACATAAACAATTTTCAATCTTTTGATTGATATTGTTTTTTTAAAAACACACTATTTGTTTTGACAATGGGAATTAATTATAAAATTCATTAATGAAACTTATATGTTGGGAATTTTTTAAAATAGAAATCATATTTGAATTCGGAATATCAATTTCATCTTAGGGTGAATTTTTTGTGTTGTTCTGAAAAACATCAATTTATGATGAATAGTTAAACCACTAAGTGGTAGTTAAAAAACTAATTTTTCGTTAAAATGAAACATTAACACTTCTATGAATTGAATTTAAAAAATCAGATATACATGGTTGTCATTATGAAGTAAAATTTTGTTCAATGAGGTGAAAATAATTTTTGGTGAATAGTAACTTTTAAGTTTTATTAATCACGATTAAAGGTATTTAGTGTAATTTATGGTAAATATAATGTTATAATAATATTAAATTACCTTTACACTTGTCATACCATTATTGGATGAGTCATTTCCAGCCAATAAAATCCTTGGGTCAACTTGGGGACCCCATGGAGCCACTTGGGTAAGAAAATGACATTAATAACATTTTATTTAAAGTAAAAATAAAAATTTCACAAACATGTATTATTTTACTAAAACAATTTTTACAAGGGGTTATACAAGTTAAAATTTCGACTATAAATATCCATTGGAAATATAAAAATATTTCCTACATAATGGTATTTTTTTTATAATTTTTAGGCATTAAATAAATAAATTTATTTATCATACCATGATGATGTATTGATTACCTCATTAATGAACGATTTAAATAAAATGAAAAGATATGGTACAATATAAGACATAAACTTGTCTAAAGCCTATTGTATTGGTGTATTGCTAACTATTATAACCTTATCCTAGAAATATATCATATTTGGACCTTTAAAATCCAAAAATAATTTCATAATAATGTAACATTTCATGACATTCCAAGAGTTCCCCTCCACTCCTCTTATAAAAGGCCCCCACATCTACCACCTTATTTACACCTTCAAATCCCTTTGGCTCGTCCATCCTCTACCCAAATACTCTCTAAACATCCCTATATTACTCCTACAAGCCTCACATTCGGCAGAAGTCATCCCAAGGAAGCCTTTGTCTCAAATCAAAAAGAGTTACCCGATTTTAAGGTAATTTATTGTCTTATGTTCTTTTGTATTATTTTGCTTCCACAACCCCTTAAACTATTTTTATTCCATTATTTTGTAACAAAAAAAGTATCTCAAATATACTAGGATATTTTTATGATAAGTATTTAATTTACAGTTACACACACCTTCATCTAATGGTTAAAGAACATACTGTTTCTGTGGGTGGTGAATTACTGCCTCACGAAACGATGATTGTTCAGTCTTCTTTTAATACCTCTCATGGTGGCCATTATGATGACACTATTTCTATGTATGATATATATTATGTTTATGTTTTCTTTATGCTTCTGTATTTTTAATTTATGGTATACCTTTATGATTTCCATTATGGGTAAATGCGATAATTTTATTTTAGGAAGTGCGGTCTACCGCCCCCTCAAAGTGATTTGAATCGTTAATTCCATATGTGAGATGTATAAAGGATAGAGTTAATGATATTATATTTTATATTATACTTGAATTATAATATACCTTTATATCATTCTTATTTCATTCCATTAAATTCGAAATAGAAATGAAAGTAGCGTTCATGCGTACATACGGATTACCGTCTCCATTAACAGTGCATTTCATTTCTTACCTATAAATGTTATGTAATATTATAAATGCATATATACACTGGATATATATGATATATATGATATTTAAATAATGAATATAATTCTGGATATAATGTATATTTTACCACATGAATAATTTGTAATTATATGATGTTTATTTTTGACTCAAGTACCAAAGATCGGCAAAATGACCATTATTGACTTAAATAATTACATAACATTCATAAAATTGTAATAAGTGATATAAAAGGAATAATGAACTTGAAAAAGGTTCTTAAAAAAGTATAAATTATCTCTAGTTTATTTTTAAGGAAGATAACGAACGATCGAGTCAAGTCGGACATGAGGTAAGGGACTTCGTCTCAATATCCACTCATTGAGGCATATTTTGTTTTATACGCAACTTTATTTAATACGGTGTATAAAGCCCATTGAATTTTACTTTTATTCAAAAGGAATATTTTTATACGAAACATTTTTAATAAAAGAAAAAAGGAATTTTTTTTCTTACGTATGCGGCGACAACGACTTCTCCGCTGTCGTGACCATTATTTGAGTTTCGGCTTCCTCTACAAGCCATATCTTTTTTTTAAAATGAAAAATAAATACCAAGTTTTAATTTCCTTTTATTTTTGTATTGAAAATTGTTTTTATAATGTTTTTATTATATCAATGTGTTGTACTGGTATCTTGTGATTGGAATATGGAAATGTTATGTTTCCTTTATGCATTTTTTTGTGATATGATTATGTTATGGTTTATGATATATTTAAACATGTTCATATGAGGAATGTATTGGACATAAAATGTTACAGGTGGAGCCCTCTCTAGCTCCTCGTTGTATCGATAGGTCTCATGAGAAAAACTAGTGTCTTGGCATAAGGCCTTGACCAATTATTATTTTTAGTCTTGGCACAAGGCCTTGGCTACATTGTTATGATAGTCTGCCATTATGCATTCAATCATTATGAAAGTGGTTGTTGATATTTCATGTGATTATTCAACAAGTAGAATATCCATGTAAATAATTAAATGGAATTATTTCATTTTATTTTGCCATATTATTCTGAATTTCAAGTTTAAAAGGCTTTTGCTTTAGTTATACATTTCCCTAAATGTTTATGTTTATTTATGAAAGTTTCTGCTATATTGTTATCCTTACTGAGCATCGTATCTCACCCCTTTCAATTTTTTAATTTTTCCATGATGTGAAGAACTATTTTATGAATGACCTGCAGGGATAGTATGAGGGGATATGAAGATAAGATGTTGTTGTAGTTTTTTTTACTTTATGATGTAGTGTATGACTTATGAATATATCTAGTGTTTCCAAGGCTACTAAACTAATAGGTCTCTCGAGACTTGATATTTTTTGATCATGCCAATGTTACATAATAACACACAAAATATGGGTAACTGGGGTTGGGGTGTTATAGTTGGTATCAGAGGCAATTTAGTACTAACCTTAGAAGCTAGATTTAGGAAATCTCTGATTAGAGAACATAGCCCTAAGATAGACTTCGAGGATTAGTATATAAGAACTTCCTAGAATTTTGTTATTATAGAGATTTTGTGAGTTTTATGAGCAATACATCCCTGTCTAGATATGAGCAGGTAAAGATAGCTCTGGAACACATATGTACCTAGGGGTAAAACCCGAAAACACCACTTTGAGAAAGACTCAAATGGGAACGGGTGCACGACAACGGGCCTTGATGCACTCTTGGTTATGACACTCCTGGGGATATGCTTAGGATAATTTCCATTTTCTGTACAAACAATTATGAAGGGTTTATGAGTATATACTTTTTCAAAGAAAACATTTTTATGATTATGGATTATATCCATAAACTGTTCAATTAATGTTAGGTTTTTTACACATATGGAATTATGTATATTGATTCATAAACTGATCTAGTTTAGGCCATTGTTTAGAAATGGTTCCTAGTGGAAGAAATGAAAACTGTGTCAATGCACGCACTCCATGAAGGGATTTCCCTCCTGATCAATATAATTATAGTGGAGTTGGTGATACAACTGGTGCTGATCAACTTATCACCATACTAGGACAACTCACTCAGGTTATGAATAATAACCTTACTTGTATGTAGCACCTTGATTTGTAATGTGGAGGATCAATGTTAGACCGCTTCATGAGGAAACAACCACCAAAATTCAATGGGGGTACAAATCCCTTATTAGCTGAGTAATGGATAAATTCCTTAGAGAAAATATTCCATGCCTTGGGGAGTAGTGAAATGGAAAATGTTATCATGGAAGTTTACTACCTCACTAAAGATGATGATGAATGGTGGTCATTGATTTAAAAATGAAAGGAAGATGATGAAGTATCAAATACAGAATTGATGGAGTTAAAAGATCTTTTCTTCGAAAAATACTTTCCTCGTGACCATCGAGCAGATATGGAAAGGCAATTTTTGAATCTGAGACAAAAGGAGGATGAGAATGTCGTAAAGTATGAGGCCAACGTTACAAGGTTAGCGAGGTATGCTGCAGATTATATATGTAACCCAAGAAGTAAGATTGATCATTTCTTTGATAGGTTAAAACCATTTCTCCATCGAGCCTTAGTCTCACAATCTTTCTCACCGTACGACGATATTGTCTCATGTGCTATCAAGACAGAAAAAGAATTCTCTAAATCTCATGACAATAAAGTAAAGCAAGAGAAGAATAGAACGGTGAAACAAGAGACAGATAAATGGAAAAAGGGAAAGAAGGATTTTCATTATGCAATAATTGTGGGAAAATCATCCCGGTACTTGCCTAAAAGGAACGCGAGTTTGTTATAAATATAGAGAAAAAGGTCACTAGGCTCTTGATTGCAAGGGAAAGAAAGAGGATATCAATGTTGAATACTAAAATTGTAGGTAAATGGAGAATTATGTAAATGATGGTCCTAAGCATTAGGTAAACTTACCTCAGAAAAGGCCAAGGGATCAAGGTCATTCTTATGCTCTTACTACAGTTGAAGTGGAATCATAAATGTATTGGTGATTTTGGACTCCGGGATTATACTCTAGTTATAATACTAATGTGATATATATAAGGATTGTATTGTAGATATTTTTGTTTTCATTAAGGTTTTTATATGATGAAGGTAATCATATTTTTAGTATGTGACAATAAGGGAAACGTTACATTGTTTGGGGAATATGATGTTACAATTGATTTTGGAATTTAGCGACCTTTTAGAGAATGTCTGGACAGAGGTATTTTGGATAACTATAAAGGTTGGAATGGATTATGTTGAACTTTGGATAGTATTGTTTAAGGTGAAAAAATTTATGAAGATCATTTTAGGAATATTATAATACTATTGTTTTAGGAAAATGACAACCTGTAGGTTGGGGGATAACCTGTTGCGTCGGAAAAAGCTGTAGGAATCAAACCCACAACCATAGTGCGAATGACCTTTATTACCTACCACTAGTCTATAAGATGTGCCAGGTTATTAAAAAATAGTTTTCCTAATATAAATGGTATGTGTTAATATTTATAACCTTGTACGATTAGTATAAATATAATATTTTTGAGTTCTATAATCTTTTTGAGGGAAAGATGAGTTTGTGGTAGAAATCAGTTGAAGGTTGAAAATAAACTTGTAAAGTATATATATATATATATATACCTCTCACTTATTCTATGAATAAATTAATTCTTAACCATTAGGAAAGGGATATTAAAACATAAAAATGTGTTATATTAATACCTTATGTTTTGTTGAACTGATGATATTTTAAATCAACATAGATTGAAGGCTTTGAGGCCCTCAATTTTACACTTGTTTGTGATTGAGGACCTCAATCAATCCCTAAAAATATTAATGTTTTTACACCAATTATATGTCTCTAATTTTAAATAATGTTCTCCTAATCGAGATCATAATTTGGTGGTGACTTTTTCATTTCACTTTCCCTCTTATTAGGGATAAATTTTACTCTCTTTATTTTCGATGTGGGTTTTCCACAAAGGTATTTTCGATTTTAAACCATTTATTTTTGATGAAAATTTTCAAATTGTGAGGAAAAAATTTATTTAAGGAGTGGAGAATGTGACACCCCATGCTTCCATGGTACGCTTCTCTTTGAATAATAGAGCAGCGTGTGTTGTACGCAACCTCGAGTTCTAACAAAACGTGTCGAATCAAAGTAGTCGTTGTGAATATTAATACCCACATTTTGAAAATATATATATTATATATTTCAAAATGGACTTCATTTTTTTATTTGGAATATCGGAATTAGCCTATGTTGAATTTTTGGTATTTTTCCGAGAACTTCCAATTTTCGATTAATAGTGAAAGGTACTTAAAAAAACATTTTTTTTCAAAATAATTTATAATGATAAATTATTATATTAAGTGGTTTAAAAGTATAATTTTAATTGAATTTTACCATTTTATCCAATGGTGGTCATTAGAATTAATTTCACATTGATATTGGACATAAACAATTGTCAATCTTTGGATTGATATTGTTTCTTAAAAACACGCTATTTGTTTTGAAAATGGGATTTAATTATAAAATTAATTAATGAAAGTTATATGTATGGGATTTTTTAAAATATACATCATTTTTTAATTCAGAATATCAATTATAGCTTTGGGTTAATTTTTGGTATTGTTCTAAGAAACTTCAATTTTTGATTAATAGTGAAACCACTATGTGGTAGTTAAAAAACTAATTTTTTGTTTAAACGAAACTTTACCACTTCTGTAAATTTAATTTCAAAAATCTGACATACATGGTTTTCATTAGTAAGTAAAATGTGGTTCAATGAGATGAAAATAATTTTTCTTGAATAGTAACTGTTAAGTTTAACTAATCGCGATTAAATGTAATTAGTGTAATTTAAGTCAAATATAATGTTATAATAATATGAAATTACCTTTACACTTGACCTACCCTTATTGGACGAGTCATGGACGACCAAGAAAATCCTTGTGTCATCTTGGGAACCCCATGGAGCCACTTGGGTAAGAAAATGACATTAATAACTTTTTATTTAATGTAAAAATTAAAATGTCACAAACATGTATTATTTTACTAAAAAAAATTTCACAAGGGGTTATAAGAGTTATCTTTTCGACTATAAATATCCATTGTAAATCCAAAAATATTTCCTACATCATGTTAATTGTTTTATAATTTTTAGGCATTAAATAAATAAACTTATTTATCACACCATGATGATGAAACAATTACCTCATTAATGAACGATTTAAATAAAATGAAAAGATAAGGTAAATTCTAAGAATTAAACTTGTTTATAGCCTATTGGATGGGTGTATTTCGAACCCTTATCACCTTATCCTCTAAATATATCATTGTGGGACCTCTAAAATCCGAAAATCATTTCATAATAATGTAACATTTCCTGACTTTCTGAGAGTTCCCCTCCTCTCCTCTTATAAAAGGCCCCCACCTCTACCACCATATTCACACCATAAAAGCCATTTGGCTCGGCCATCCATAGCCAAAATAATCACTAAACATCCATCTATTACTCATAGAATCCTAAATTTGGGCATAAGTCTACCCAAGGAAGCCTTTGGCTCAAATCAAAAAGAGTTACCTGATTTTAAGGTAATGTCTTCTCTTATGTTCTTTTTTATTATTTTGCTTCTCTGTCCCCTTAAATTATTTTTATTCCTTTCTTTTGTAACACAACCAGTATCTTCAATATACTAGTATGTTTTTATGAGAAGGATTTTATTTACACTTATACACACCTTCATCTAATGTTTAATGAACATACTGTTTCTGTGGTTGTCGAATTACTACCTCAAGAAACGATTATTGTTCAATATTCTTTTAACACCTCTCATGGTGGCCATTATGATGACACTATTTCAATATATGATATATATTATGTTTATGTTTTCTTTATTCTTATGTATTTTTCATTTATGGCATACCGTTATGATTTCTATTTTGGGTAAACAAGATAATTTCATTTTAAGAAGTGCGGACTACCGCCCCCTCAAAGTGATTTGAATCGTTAATGCCATATATGGGATGTATAAAGGATGGAGTTAATGTTATTATATATGATATTATACTGGAATTATAATATACCTTTATATCATTATTATTTCATTCCATTAAATATGAAATAGAAATTAAAGTAGTGTTAATGCGTACGTACGGCTTACCGTCTCCATGAATGGTGCATTTCATTTCTTACATCAAAATTTTATGTAATTTTCTAAATGCATGTATATAATAGATATATATGATATATATGATATCTAGATCATGAATATAATTCTGTATATAATTTATATTTCACCACATGAACAACTTGTAATTATAATAATTTTATTTTTGACACAAGTACCAAAGATCGACAAAACGACTGTTATTAACATAAATAATTACATAATGTTCATAACATGGTAAAAAGTGATATAAAAGGAATAATTAACATGAAAAAGGATCTCAAGAAAGTATAAATTAACTATAGTTTATTATTCTAGAGGTTAAAGAATGATCGTGTCAAGTCGGACACGAGGTGAGGGACTTCGTCTCAATCTCCATTCATTGTGGCATATTTTGTTTTATACACAACATTCATTTATTCATTGTATAAACCCCTTTGAATTTTACTTTTATTCAAAAGGAATATTTTTATATGAAGCATTTTTAATAAACAACAAAAGGAATGTTTTGTCTTATATTTGCAGCGACAACGACTTCTCCGCCGTCGTGACCATTATTTGAGTTTCGGCTTCCTCTACAAGCCATAACATTTTTTAAAAATGAAAATTAAATACCACGTTCTAATTTCCGTTTATTTTGGTATTGAAAATGGTTTTATAATGTTTTTATTATATCAATGTGTTGTAATGATATCTTGTGATTGAAATGTGGAAATTTTATGTTTCCTTTATGCATGTTTTATGTGATACGATTATGTTATGGTTTATGATATGTTTAAACCTATTAATATGAGGAATACATTGGACATAATAAGTGACGAGTGGAGCCCGATATAGCTCCTCGATGAATCGGTAGGTCTGATGAGACAAACTAGTGTCTCGGCACGAGGCCTTGACAAAATCTTATTTGTAGTCTTGGCACAAGGCCATGGTTACGTGGTTATGATTGTCTGGCATTATGCATTCCATCATTATGAAATTTATTATTGATATTTCATGTGATTATTAGACTAGTAGAATATCCATGTGAATAAGTAAATGGAATTATTTCATTTTATTTTTCCATATTATTTCTGAAGTTCATGTTTAAAAGGTTTTTGGTTCAGTTATACATTGACCTAAATGTTTATGTTTATTTATGAATGTTTCCGCTATATTATTATCCTTACTGAGCATCTGAGCTCACCCCTTTCAATGTTTTAATTTTTCCAGGATGTGAAGATGTATTTTATGAATGACCTTCACAAATAGTATGAGGGGATATGAAGACAAGATGTTGTTGTAATTTTTTACTATATTATTTAATATAAGACTTGTGAATATATCTAGTGTCTCCAAGGCTACTAAACTAATTGGCCTTTCGAGACTTGATATTTTATGATCATGCCAATGTTAAGTAATAATGTACTGACCCTTGGTAACTGGGGTCGGGGCGTTACAAGGATGGTCTCCTGAACTATTTTCTAAAGGTTGAGAGCAAGTCATCTTTTTCATAGGATGCACCATGGTACCAGTGACACTTCATGAGGTGGTGTTGAGGGAGATCCATACATCCACATTAATGGTACATCCTGAAGTGGTGAAGATGTATTAGGTCCTCCAGCGTCAGTACTGATGACCAGGGATGAAGGACGTAGTGTAAGTGTTTGTATCACGATGCCTCACTTGTTAGCAAGTGAAAGCCACTCTGAGCTAGTGGAGATCTTATAAAAACAGGATGAGGGAGACCATATCTTCTTACGGGTCTCTCATCAAAAAGGTTTGTGGATATTTCATCGGCGTGACAAGTTATCTAAGAGGTTCCTTGGAAATCTATAGATTCACATCAGAGTGGGAGAGGTGGCATACCATCTATCTCTTTCGCCACAGATGTTTGGGGTGCATAATGGTTTCCATGTGTTAGTGTTGAGGAGATGCGTGCATGATCCATCGCACGTTATTGACAATGGAGAGATGTACTTAGATGATAGGGAGAAGCTTAAAGAGGTTCTTGTATTGATAGAGGATCGATAGGAGTGGGTCCTTCATGGGTGGTCGATAACTTTGGTACGCGTTCGCTGGCAACACGGGAACCTCCTTGAGAGCACATGGGAGTGGGAGGCTCAGTTTCGTGTTCATTACCCCCCATTTGTTTCCTTAGCCTATGTTGTGGATTTCAGGGACGTAAATACCTATGGTGGGGAGAATTTAATGTCCCAGAATTTCCATATAAATTTATTTAACTATATGTAATTATTTTGATACCAAAAAATTTGATAGCGCATGATTCGGAGGCATGATGTTTTTGGAACAAACTGTCTATGTTTTGTTAAACATTAAATAATGTGAGTAGGCAGTTTTCATGAAAATCTGGAATAAATCATAAATGGTTTCCCAGATTAAGAATCTGAGCGCACCGTTGTGTTTAGAATGACGTGTTTACCCTGGGTGAGACATAATTTTAGTCAGTGCATGCCTCTTATGAGAAAACTCGAAAATGGAATAACTATAAATAAAATAATTAAATAAATTATTTTATTTTTCAAATTCTTATAACTCAAAAACTATAGCTCGGATTGAAAATCTGAGACCACCATTGAACTCGTGAGGTTATGCTTTATTTATGAAGATACTAACATTGGCCTGTACGGGCCACCAGTGAATTTTAGTTTTTGGCAGTAAATAAAATAATTAAGTGACAATTATTTTATTGTAAAATCCATAACATCTAAATGGTACTCAGATTGGAAATCTGATAGTACCATTGGATTGTTTTGGGAATTTTTCACTTAGGAAGAGCCTAACCTCAGCCATCGTGGGTTATGGGTGACTATTAATATTTTTTCAAACTTTTTTGGGGTACATTCAGTAAAGGCGTGAACATCGTTTTCTAACTTTTGAACCGGTGCTTGGATTAAAAATATGAGGGCACAGTTGAATCCACAGCACCAAGATTCTTTTAATGGAGGAATTACTTTGACAATAGTATGTCGGGTGAAAACGTTATGTTTTGTTACTTTTTAAATAATGAAAATAAAATTATTTTATTTTATTATTTTTTTTCTATCTTATACTATAAATGACAAACTGTGGTGGGACCAACGATGTGTCAAACAATTAAATGGATTGACCCATCAATCCAAGTAACTTCTTCGTTGGAGAATTTGGGAAGCAATATAATAAATTTACTCTCATTAATTCCAGACACCACTAGTCACCCCCTCTCCTATTTATATAGAGCGCGGGGAGAGGGGTCAGCACAGCATCACCAAGCAATGAAATTCTCAATGAGTGCCACGACATCGAGCCCTTGGAAGATGGTGCTGGTTCTGGTGAGTGGCGGCGATCGACACCGAAACCCCGAATGAGGATCGATGATCAATAGGCGCCATTAGAGATTGTAGCGGGAATAATGAAAACTAAGCCAAATCCTCAACCGGGAGTATTTCTCCATTTTTCACAAGGTAGGGGTTTTAATTTGAATTATGATTAAATCTATTTTTGTTAATTTTTCTTATTCTGGATTCAAAATGACAATGGTCAAACTAGCATGTCCATCACCCCGCACATATACCTTTCCACTTTTTGTTCATTCTTCATGAATTCTTCATGCGTTATTCGACATCAAATAATTAATGATCTTGCAAAAATAATTTTTTGCTCAGCGCGACATATGGACGTGAAGCCCTCGACCTGAGGATCGTGAATATGCGAACGACATAATTTTTGGGCTTGGAAAAAAGTTTTGATGGCATACAGAAGAAGGTGGCCACTAGCACCTAGCCGACCTCTAGGAAGGTAGGGAGACACGTGTCCAGGCCGCTTGATTAACGAGAGGTCGCAGCCCATAGGCTGTGGTAGAGCAGGGTGGCAGCCGACATCCGACAGGCTGGTGGTGGAGTAGCGGCAAGTGTCCGCGCCATCGGTGGAGTAGGAGGACGCGACCTCTAGTCACCGGAGGATACCAATGGGAATCTGGAAATTGGATGAATGTGGTGGATAATGGAGCCTTTGAGCCAATGGGAGGAGGACCAGATGGCAAACCGGCCCGCCTTGGTGCACTAAGCGGACCCGCTCTGGCTGGTCCCTCTTCCATAAACTGAATGGTCCGTTGGACCGTTCAGGTGACCTGGGAGGCATGACCCTCCCAGGAACCGACGAAGGCGGACCTCACCACATGGGGGACTACTCGACTACAGGTTACACCACAGACGTACCTAGTGTGCAGTGCCACTTGGGCCGCACCGCGGGCCGCCCCACCGGGCCACGCCATGGGGCCATGCCACCATGTTGCATCATTCGCGTGCCGATATATACCGTGGTCCACTAGACCTAGCCCACCGAGGCCTATCCCATTCGGGATGGACCTAAACCAGGTCGGGTCGGCCTAGGCCGGGTCAGGCTGGGTCAGATCGACCTGGTCAGACCAGACCAAAGTTCATTAAGGGCCCAGATATCCCTTTCTGGTCGTATCTTGAGAACCGGGTGTCCGTTTGATGAACCATCTACGACAATGAAATCCTTGGATAGAGACATTAATTTTGGTATACTTCAATTGAGTTTTGGATAATTTTGGAGTACCACCATGTTGGATTGATCCCCGAAACCAACCGGGCCCTCGGAGTGGAAACACTAATAACTTACAGATCGGGTGTCAGATTGACACATCATTTGTTGTGTCGGGCCCCTTATGATGTGATGTACATTTGGGATAAATATCTTTTGGACTTCATCATGGCAGATGTATGACCGATATCTCAAGGGAGAGATTCTACGAAACTCGAGCACACTGAGTGCATAAAGTCCAGTGGCTGTAAGTGAGGCGGATGTTGGAGACATATGATGTGGAGGTTATTTACCTATCGACTCTGGGCTGGTCGGATCCTATGTGGTTCATTTTAGGTGTTAGTACCTATCGATCATGTGTGGGTCATCATTCAGCGATCTTGTGTGGTTCAGTACATACCTATCCTGTATGAGTCACATCCTGTGTGGGTCAACGCTCAGCGATTCTATGTGGCTTAGCAAAAACAGATCTAGTGTAGGTCACATCCTGTGTGGGTCAGTGCTCAAAAATCCTGTGTGGGTTAGCCCATACCGATCCTATGTGGGACAAATCGTGTGTGGGTCATTGCAGGGGTTAGTACCTATTGATCTTTTGTGGGTCAGATTCCGTATAATCAGCAGTAGTGCCTCTTGACAGAATAAGATGATATAGCTTCATGACTAATCATCTGTAATTTTGTACTTCACTGAATACCTAGATAGATGTGAGACTCTTTTTGAACTTTGTATTTTACCTATGTGGTACTTTTACCTTCGTCGTACTATCTTCATGGTGATTCTTGTGTGGTACCTTTACCATCGTGGTACTATCTTCATGGTGAAACCAGTGTGGTACTTGTACATGTGTGGTACTTCTACCTTCATGGTGTTACCTGTGTGGTACTTTTACCATGGTGGTGTTTCCATTGAGTTATACATCCCTCATTTATGAAATGAGTAAATCATGATAACATTAGTATATGTATAACCATATACCTAAGTAGAGTTGATTTATTGCTTTTTGGTTTTTCTATTGTGGAACCATAGGAGACCTACGGGGTCTCGGGGTCCCTACTGGGTATCATTATACTCACCCCTGCATGGGCTTCACTTGCACCTTGTTATGTCTTTTACAGAAGACATACGATATTGATCGAGGATGGGGTAGCTGGGACTAGACGATGCTCAAAGGTGGACCATTTGGTGTGACACGATGTAGGGACTACTGTCCATGAGCTATACCTACCCTTCATGTAAGATCTCGGGTGGGCCGTTTGCTGTGATGTGACAGAGGGACTGCAAATCGTGAGTTGTAGCTACCCTTCAGGTAGGATCTATGGTTGATGATCAAGGAGATGATTTTCACCTTTTTAGTTGTTTTGTACTTTTCAGTTGTACTTGTACTTTTCCAGTTGGGCCTTTCTTCTAACCCCTTTAATTTCAACACACTTTTGTTACGATATTTTACTTCATAGTTTCTTCTTGTTGTGTTCTAGGACCGTCTGTTTGAATAGGTTTAAAGGAAATGCCTTCCCGTTTAGGGAAACTATCTTTCAATGATAATCACCAGCCCCTACCCTATGGATGGTGGTCCTGGGGTAGTCACGACATGGGCCCTGGGAGATGGTTCGTGACACATTTCCCGACATATGTAATGTAATTTAGAAACATAATATGATATAATTACTTGAATGTAATTGAGAAGAGAGAAATTAATTAGTGGATTTCGGCATCGTAACGGGTGTACATGGGTGGAATTAATGAGAGAGAAACAAGTATATCATCATTAAAACATAAGGATGGTAGTATGAGGGAGGTGTAAAATCATACCCCATCATTTTTAAATGAAAACAAAATGGTTTAACATCATAAGAAAAATTGGAAAAATATTAGAGTGGAAGAAATCCCTTACTTGGAAGTGTTATCCCAAACACTTGAGAGAGGCTTGGGAGAGGATTTTTTGGAGCTTGGGGAACATTTGGAGGATTATAGGGAGAGGGTACATGGGTTGGTAGAGCTTCAAATGGTTTGATTGAAGAGGAATGGGAGGTTTAGTGGTATTATATAGGAAAGGAGATGGGATTATTTATTATTTAGGTTTTGGACACTAAACATTGAACTAATCAAAACCAAAAACCAACCCATTATTTTTCCGAAGGTTCTTGCTAAAATGGAGTGAAAAAAATTATTTTATAATTACAATGTCCTAACATCTTAAAATATTAGTCTTTCTTTTGAGGAGGTGAGCCACACTCTCAAGGAAATAATTTTAAAATGTTAAAATGTTTTATATATCTTGTAGGGTCCACTAGGGCAGTATAAAATGAATCAAACAAGTCTAAAATCAAATTATTTTAAATTTAAAACATATATTCTCTAAAAAACCATTTTATAGTATTTTATTACATCAATATTGGGTCATTGTGATGTCATAAAACACAATATATTACTATTTTATAAAAATTTTATGATCATTTATATTTAATAAAAAATTATTTAGTATCAATATTTTATTAAAATATTCATTAATTCAAAAAATACATTAATCCATCCAAATAGATTTCTTAATTGAATTTAAATATTAATTAAAAAAATACTATTTGTGCTCAAAGTAAAAAACAATAAAATAAATGTATATTCTTTATTCTATACAAAACAATAATAATCATAATCATAGTGCTAGGGTCTTGTTACATAACCCCTTATAACACCCACATAAGACCAAAGGGTAAGGTGTGCATTTGTGAAAGACTCATGGGGTGTATTAGATAACATTGATCGGGTCTTAATCTATGTTATCTTCCACTTCTCCCATAGGCAGTTCCATTCAATCTTAAAGCATTGAAGCTTAGCATGGGATTGATCAAGGGAAAATCCCATTGATTCCACCTGCTTTCTGAGCTCTAAAAAATTATCTTCCTATGAAGCAATTCTTCTAGATGAGACTGTCGCTTCCTTTTTCTGAGTAAATTGTTTTTGTTAAAGCACATTATTGATACTAATCATGTGGTCACTGTTCAATTTCTATATTATCTACTATAACAATTCTCACTAGTATTTTAAAATCCAAAAACATAAAACCAATTAATTTTATATGTTTTATATAACCATTTTACATAATAATCATTTAATTATATTAAGAGTAATTTTCAGTAATAAAATTTTAGTTTGTTACTATCTTTCCCCTTTAGGAAATATCACCGATGAAATTTCAATTTCCCACACTAAAACAGATGTGGGTAACTATACTTTATCACTTCCTCTGATTCTAAAATTGCATCTTAAAACTTATGGTTTATCCTCGACACCTTGATGAGAGGAATTTTCTTATTTTGTAGGAATTTATCCCTATACTGTATGATCTTCATCGGGTTCTCTTCATATGAGAGACAATTATCTGATGGCATCACCTCTGGATTGAGTAAATGTGGTGTGTCTAGGATGTACTTCTTCAAGAGTGATAAATGGAATACATAATGTACCTGACATAGGTTCGCTGTGAGTTATAGTCGATTGGCCACTAGTCCAATGCATTCAAGGATCTCAAAGGGGACAATGTACATTGTACTATGCTTTCCCTTCTTCCCAAATCTCAAAAATCTCTTCCAAGGAGATATGTATCGGAATACCATGTCTCTATCATCAAACTCTAGGTCTCGTCGATGATTATCTATATAACTCTTGTTTTGACTTTGAACAAATTTAATGTGTTGCTGGATGGTCTTAACATTCTCCACCATTTCATTGACCATTTCTAGACCTTATAGTTTTCACTCCACAACATCATCCCAACATGCTGGTGTTCTGAACCTCTACTCATAAAAGGCTTTATAAGGTTCCATTTTGATGATTGAGATGAAACTGTTATTGTAAGAGAACTCAAATAGAGAAAGATATAGATCCCATCCTCCTTTGATTTCCATTGATCATGATCTCAACATGAACTCTACTTTTTAGATAGTTTCATCAGATTGGCCATCAATTTGAGGATGATAAGCTATATAGAATCATAGCTCATTATTCTTATCATGTTGAAGTCTCCTCTAGAACATAGAGGTGAATATTGGATCTCGATCGGATATAATAGATATTGGTACCCAATGAAACCTTACCACTTATCTGATATATGTCTTTTCTAGTTGATCTAATCATAAATCCTCTTGAATTGAAATGAAGTGTGTCGTTTTTCTGATATGATCCATTACAACCCAGATAGCATCGTTTCCTTGGGATTTTATTGGATGTCTAGTTACAAAGTGCATGGTTATGTTCTCCCATTTCCATGCTGGTGGTGGTCATGGTTGTATCATCCCCTTGTACTTCTTCCTTTCAGCCTTCGATTACTGACATTCTAGTTACATTGATGTATACTCAGTTATATTCTTCTTCATGTTATCCCACTAATAACTATCCTGGAGATATTGATACATCTTTTTTTCCCTGGGTGAATGGAGAAATCCAAACTATGTTCATCATCCAAAAGTTCATTATTTAACTCTATATTTAATAGAACACAATGTATTGTCCCAAACCTCAAAATTCCTTCTTCATTAACATTGATCTTTGAGGATTTCCCTTTTCGGATAGTTTCTACATTCTTCTCAATTCCCACACCATTCTTTTGAGAATACTTTAACCATTCCAAAAGAGTTTTTTGTGCAATAATTTATGAAATTATTGATGATGTTCCCTTATTTATGAACCTATTTTCTATCTTCATCAAATTAATAAGGATTGGATCATTTTCAATTCCCATTAATGATAAAATCACTAGGTACTTTCTACATACAGCATCTTCCACCTTTTTCTCTTTCCCAGGGTGGTAATGGATTGAGATGTCATAGTCTTTCATCAGAACTAACAATTTTCAGTGGTACATATTCAAATCTTTCAGTTTGAATATATGCATGAGGATTTTTTGATCCGTATATATTTGACACTTCCCCCCAAAGAGATAATAAAGCCAAATTTTCAATTCAAATATTATTGCAGCCAACTCCAGATCATGTGTTGGGTAGTTTTCTTATAAAAATTAAATTACCTTGAAGAATAGGCAATAAATTTATAATTTTACATCAACATATACCCCATGACCTTCTTCCAAGCATCACTAAATACCACAAAAATTCAACAACTTGTGGGTAGTGTGAGCATGGGTGCAGTGATAAGACTATGTTTCAACATCATAAATCCATCCTCTCATTCCTCACTCAAAAATAAATTACTCACTTCCTAGATAGCTTGGTTAGAGGGTTGGAAAATTGTGGGAAATTTCTCACAAATAGGAGACAATATCCTGATAACCCTAGGAAGCTATGGATAACCGTCACCAATGTTGGCCCCATCTATCCCTAAATTGCAACTATCATTGGGGGATACAAAAATATCCAATTTCTTATGATGATATGACCCAAGAATGAGACTTATTTTAACCATAACTCACAATTGTTGTACTTTTCATAAATCTTATCCTTTTTAAGGTCTCTAAAAGAGTGATTAGATACTCCTCATGATCCTCATTGGTTTTAGATTATATTAAAATATCTTCTATAAAGACGACCAAAAAAATTTCGAGGTAGTATCTAATGACTCTATTAATCAATTCCACGAAGATTGCTAGATCATTAGTGATTCCAAAAGGCATTACTATGAATTCATAGTCCACTCCTTGTACGAAATGAAGTCCTTAGAATATTCTCCTTCTTAAACCTTGGTAAAATCATGAAATCAAATACACCATGGAGATGTATTGTTCTCCATGTAGCTGATTGACCAAGACATCAATTTGGGGTAGAGGATAATTTTTCTTTGTTGTGATTTTGTGGAGCTCGCGATAATAAATGAAAAGGAACATTGACTCATCCTTCTTCTTGATGAAGAGGTGTGGTGTACCCCATGGTGAAGCACTTGGGAATATAAAACCTTTATCTAGATTCTCAAGTAGTTGTTTCTTTAGCTCCTCAAGTCCAAAACAGTCATTCAATATGGAGTCTTGGATATTGGAAAATCCCGGGGTATAATATCAATTGAGAATTCAACATATCTTCTAAGAGGAAGACCAGAAAATTCCTTAGGAAATACGTCATGAAATTCCCTCACAATAGGCATGTCTTCAAAGATGGTTACATCCCTAGACTCAATCATCTAAACAAGATACACCATCTCATAGAGTAGTAATATTCATGCTTGAGATGACGGTTCTAAGGAGGATTCTCCCTCCTCCTAGCATTTTTGCAGAATTGGGGGTCGATTCTCCATATGGAGAGTGGTTTCCCACAAACGAAAATTTATGTTGGCTCTATAATAGGAAATACGACCATGCCAAGAAGTGAATCAAATTACACCATAGGGAGTTTGATGAGGTTCACTGGGAAGTTCAAACCACAAATTGTGATAGTGGAGGCGTTATATTCATGGCTTTCAATGATTTCCCCATTTTTCGTTCTCACTTACATCTCTACTTCCATTATTTGTGGTGATGTTGGGATTTTTCAACTAAAATATTGGGATATAAAACAATTTGTACAACTAGAATAAAAAATATTGTTAGCTATTCATGAATGAATAACTGGCGTACTTGTCACCACTTTGTTGTCGAGGTTCCCTTCGCTAAAAATGATGGAAAACACTCTCCCTTGCTACCTTGGAGGTTGTTGGTTGCCTCAAAAACCCCATGGATTATGGAACTAGTTTGAAAAGTTCCCTAGTTCATTGTATTTGAGGAAATAAACAGTGAATTGAGGGCTGAACAAAGAATTCATCTCCTCTGTCGCAACAACAGGTTTTTTGTCGGTAGTTAATATTGAGGTTTCCTTACCTTCCACACCTAGAGCATTTTCTCATCTGGGGTGCTTCTTTAAACACCTTTGGTATGAGGGGTGCTGGAATTTCTTAGCACCATTGGATTTAAATATGGGACCACCTGAATTAAATTCCACCATTCCCTTCTTATCCGCTTGATACCCCTGAGATTTTCCGATCTCCATTTCGACTATGAGGGCACATTGGACAATTTCCTCATAGCCCTGAAAGTCACGTATCACTAAGTCATTCCATAGTTTGGGTTTTGGACAACTAAATAAGTAGAAACATTGCATTTAGGGGTAACAACAAAGCTGTAGGCATATCGTGCAAGAATTTTGACTTTTTCCTCGTATGCTTCGATTGATTCATCGTCTTTTTTCTTGAGGGAAAGGAAGTCCCTTTCTATCGTATATTGGACGGTGCGTGGAAAATATTTATCAATAATCATTTTCCAGAAATCCTTCCATTCCAACGCCTCAATATACTCCTCCGGATTCGTATTTTTTATCAATATCTACCATTGATCAGCTTCAACCTCCATACGATAATCAACCCCAAGTACCTTCTCTTTTTTTGAACGTTAAAGGATGAAGACGATCTTCTCAATGGTGTTGACCCATTGATCAACGATTGGGGGATTAAATGATCCCTTGAATGTATAAGGTATTTTCCCCATGAAACTCTCTATTGTGAATTGTTCTTTCTCGGGGGGGGGGGGGTGAACATTCCTCTTGAACAATGTTTCTATTCAAAACATGAGTTAAATGAGAGAGAATCATGTCAATTTTTTCAATTAGCATTCCCATCAGATTGGGAATCTCATTAGAATAGTCAAATTTGCATATATTGTTAGCCTGATTCCTCCAATTACAGGCCATTAGCATGAATAAAAATCAATTTATGGGTAACAAATTAAGAGGAATGAAAAGAAAAAATATATAACATATAAATTACATTTATTTACATAACTTATCTATATTATCCATGTTATACATCCCAATGTATATTTTTATGGGCATTTTTTTTAATTTCTGTAATAATGTTCATTCAAAACATATTATATTACCCGTGAATATCCACTGGGTTTGTCGTAAACAAGACTACAACAAGGCCCGTTGTCATGAACCTGTTCATGTTTGAGTCTACCTAAAAGCGGTGTTTTCGTGTTTTACTAATAGATACACATGTGCCAGAGTCATCTCTACCTACTCATATCCAGATAGTGACTTATTTTCTTGATAATAAAATTGATCAATACTCACAAAAATTTATGGATGTTTTTATTATACTTAGTCTTATCCCTAAGGCTTTTACATGGGTTTTCTAAACCTAATCCAAAAAATAAATAAACCTATCCTCTGATACAAACTATAACAACCTTGTTATTTATTACACACATAAACTTGATTTATTTCATCAAAAACCACATAATAAAACTGTTAGGATAAATATATCTTGATTATTGATAAATTAGGAACATTATATTACAACATAGAATATAATATACACATCTATATTGAGAACTTATTTTACACGACCACACACATTCCTTCGTACTCAGCATTGCATGGGATAACTTGAAGAAATTCCTAAAAAGGGTGA
The DNA here is from genome assembly GCA_963277665.1 of Viscum album. NCBI lineage: Eukaryota > Viridiplantae > Streptophyta > Magnoliopsida > Santalales > Viscaceae > Viscum > Viscum album. The sequence continues at coordinate 1,797,084,837 of OY728152.1, forward strand.
TATATAAAGAATCACAAGGGAGTTAATAATGCATAAAATTAATAATATATTACATGGAAGAAATAGGCATATCAATGGATCAAAAGAGAAACCTGAACCTAATGGCATGATATAGCATTATTAGCATAACATGGAAATGTGGAAACAACATTTAATAAGATATTTGCATGATCCAAGTCTCATTGCATAAGGACCATGAGTAAACCCTAATTGAACTTGTATTATAATGAGTATAACCTCAATGAAATTGACGTATCATGATACTAATCTTTACCCAATGCATTGGAGCGCCATCTGGGCGCACCATTCTTAATCATTTCATTTCATGAATATGTGTGCCACATGGATCATACAACATAGAAGTATTCAACACCATCAATTATTCTAAGATAAAGGAATATTGAATAAATAATTAAAACTCTATAATCAATAAGTAATTGTTCATAAAGGTGAATACCCTTGATAGATAAATGGGCATGGTATTTACTACACAATGACATTGGCATGGAAAATTGGGGTGCAATTTCAGTAGCATAATGGTGTGGCATAACAATTCATAAAAAATGTTGATTTCAGAGATTTGTGTATCTCATAATATGTAAATTAATTATATATTATGGTTTTCCAATATATACATTTCCCAACATATGTAACCGAATTTATTTTCATAATATAAAATAATTTCTTAAAGGTAAATGAGAAGAGAGAAATTTCTTACGGAATTTCGGCATGGTAACTAGTGTACATGAGAGGAATTAATGAGATATAAAGAGGTATTTAATCATTAAAAGATAAGTAGTGAATAATGGGGGAGGTGATAAATCAAACACCAATGTTTTTAATTGACAAAAAAGGGTATAATAACATAATAAAATTTGGACAAAAATTAGAATGGTAGAAATCCCTTATTTGGAAGTGTTATCCCAAAGGATTTGGAGAGGATTGAGAGTGGATTTTTGGGAGCTGGGGGAACCTTGGGAGGATTATAGAGAGAGGATAGCAGGGCTTAGTCGATCTCCCAATGGTTAGAGTGATGATTAATGGGTGGTTGACTGGGTTTATATAGGAATGGATATTGGATTCATTATTATTTAGGTTTTGGACACTACACATTAATCTAATAAAAATCATAATCCACCCCATGGTTTTTTTCCATTGTTTTATCCTAAGGGGATTGAGAAAAATTATTCTATATACTCAATGTCTTAACATATTAAAATATTAGGCATTCTTATATGGAGGTGAGTCACACTCTTATAGAAATCATTTTAAAATGTTTAAATGTTTTATATGTATTTGAGGGTCTATTAAGGCACCATCAAATTAATCAAAAAGAAATTTAAATCACATTATTTTAAAGGTAAGACATATATTCACCCAAAAATCCTTTTATGGTATTTTATTACATCACTATTGGGTCTTTTTGATGTCATAAAACACATTATATATATAAATGGTATTCAATTTTTCCTGAAAATTTTACTCTCTCAAAAAAGTATGAAAAATTAACTGTTAGATAATTATGACGTCCTAAATAAGAAAATAGTATTCATTTTATCTAAATAATTTTATAAATATTTTATTTTTTTTACTTCTAAAATAAAAACTACAATTTATCTAAAATTCTAGGGTTTTGACAAAAACAGCTTTTAAGCCATAATAAGAATTAAAATTGAATAAAAAATAAAAGATCATTTATATTTAATAAAAAATAATTAATCCTAATATTTTATTAAAATATTATTTAATTAAAAAATCCATTAATTCATCAAAATATATTACTTAATTGAATTTAAATATTAACTAAAAATACGATTTGGTATCAATGTAACCATAATAAAATGAATGTATATTATTTATTATATACAAAAAAATAATTCATATAATCATAGAGCTAGGTTCTTGTTATATAACCCCTTATAACACCCATATATTTACTAAGAGTAAGGTGTGTGATGGTGCTGGACTCTTGGGGTGTCTCAAACTACATTATATAGGAGGTAATTTCTATTAACATACACTTCTCTCGTAGGCATTTTCGTTCAAGATTAACGTGTCGAAGCACATCTTGGGGTTGGTCTAGAGCGAAGCCCAGTGATGCCACCTCCTTTTCTAACATCGAAAATGGGATTCTTAGGGAGAAATTCTACTGGGTGAGGCCACTGAACCCTCTAGCTGAGTAAATCGGATTTGTTAAAGCCCAATATTTATACTAATCATGTGGTCAAAGTTCAACGGCTACATTAGCAATGATTGCAATTTAAAACATTATTTTAAAATCCTTAAACATATAACCAAGGATGTGAATATGTTATATTTAACCATTTTACATAATAATACATTTAATTAGATCAAGAAGAATTTTCATTAATTTGGGTTGTTATAGCCCAAATATAGATTTTCGAGATGAGGGTGCAGTTAGAAGAATTTCAATAGAAGGGCATTGTTCGGCCAATTTTTTTATCGTATGTGGGCCCAGTTTTGTTTCACAAAAATGAATATGGGAGATTGATGTTGTATGTTTACTAATGTTTCTTGAATGAGGTGACCATGAAGCAAACGTTTCCAGTATCTAGGATTGATGACCTCTTTGGCCATCTAAGAGGGGCACAATAATTCATAAAGGTTAGCCTTTGGTCAGGATATCACCACCTATGATTACGGGATGAGCATATACTAAAGATGGTATTTTGATGTCTCTATAGTCTCTATGAGTACATAGTGATGCCCTTTGGCATGATGAATGCTCTAGCAGTGTTCATGGGACTATTTAACTACATCTTCCGTCCTTTCTAATATTGGTTCATGAAAGTCTTCATCTATGATATCCTTATGTCTCAGCGTTAGAGGAGGTTCATGCGAGACAATTGAGGATAGATCTAAATGTACACTGAGAGAACCATCTTTATGGAAATATCTCAAATATCTAGTTTCAGATATATGAGGTCCACATTTGGGGACCTGTTATCTCAGTGGATGCAGTGGTACAAGAACTTGTCATGGTTGGAGAAATGTTAGCTTTGGAGATACCAAAGAGTCTGACACAGGAGCATAACATCCTTGGTATGGAAGGATATTATCATAGATTGATACCTAGCTTATGCAGGATATCATCACCAATGAAAACATTTAATTAAAAGTTGAAAACTTCAATGGGACAAATATATTTCAATAGGATTTTCTATTTTTGAAACAGAGTTTGAAGAGCCCTCACATCATGATATATCTAGGAGGGGTTATCAATTATGTAGTGTTTCGGGATGCATTAGTAACCAGGATTAGTTGTTTCCTAATGAAAAGGAATGGAGTGATTTCGTATGTTTCATTCCGGTTGAGACCACATGATCAGAACATTGTGACCCAAGACCTTAAGTTTGCAGTAGTAGTCTTCATATTGATTTAATGGTGACACTATTTAATGTTTGAGAAATTTATTGTCCACTATGATCAAAGGAGTCTCAACTAAATATTCTTACCAAAATATCGTAACATGAGACATTTGTGATTGATCAAGTTCCTCCAAGATCATGACATAAAATTTTTCAATACTCTTGGGAAGTGGGATGTATTAGTAGATTCTATCATCAAGAGATATTGTTTGTAGTTGTTTAATAAGGCATCAGATAAATTGATCTCTTTGTATTTATTCATTGTAGATGTAGGTGGAGCATCTTAACACCAGTGGATGGTTGTCACCCCTCCACTCTTATAAAGAATTAGTGACTCAAGTATTGGAGATTTCCACTGTAAGAACCTATATGCTTTGATATCCATAGGTATGTTCCTGATAGTTTTTATAAATGTGGGGATAATTTTGTTCTTTTTAAGAAGACACATAATGGAACTAGTGATGTGTTTGGATGATGTCATGATAGAGTTTCATATGCCTCCTATGGTGGTACATCGAAGTATGGAAAAGATATTCTAGGACCTCTAAATTTAGTTTTTGTGGACATGTATGATGAAAGGATTTTCATGGTTTGTCTTCTGATTCATTACTCTCTAGAAAGTGATGGATAAGCACCAACTTCTTGCATGTTTGGATCAACCTCTTGAGGTTCCATAATATATGTGCTATGGAATGTCTATATACTTCATTATTTTATTAAGACATACATCCACAGTTCATGATTCCATTTGGGTGACCATAGACCAACTCACCAGGTCATCCCACTTCCTAGGTATACAAGAGAAGAGTATTGTAGAGAGGTTAAGACGCCTCTACATGTAGGAGATAGTATGAAACCATGGAGTCCCTTAGATGATTTCTTCATATTATGGTGATTTCATTACATACTAATTGTAGAAGATATTATAGGAGGCATTTGGGACATAGATATGCTTGAGCATAGTGTTTCACCCCCAAGCTATTGGAACAACATAGTGCACTATTCGAGTTATAGAGGGAATGTTGTGATATTTCATGATGGACTTTTTCTATAGTTGGGAGGATCAACTACCATTGGTGTAGTTTTTGTACAAAATCAACTACCATTCCACTCTCAATATGAACTATGTGAGGCCTTGTATAGGAGACCCAACAGGTCCCCAATTTACAAGACTCACCTAGGTGAGTCATCACTAATGGGCTCAGAGTAAGTGCTAGTAACATCAGATAATGTTCCGATCGTTGAAGAGTCAATGAAGACGACAAAAATCTATAATAAGTCTATTGATGATAGGTGATTGAGGCCTTTTTATTCTAAGGAAGGAGACCATGGGTTCTTATGGGTTTCACCTTAATGTGGATTATAGATATTTTTCCAATACGACACACTATCTTTGAAGTTTATCAACACTTTACAAATAATGTATAGAGTTGGTGAGGTGGTGTAAAACATAGCTCTACCACCTCCATTAGACTGGGAAGAGGACATCTTCTTCATGTTGAAATTAGGTAGGTATGTTCATGACCCATAACATAGTATCGACTTGGGGGAGATAAACATAGAGGATGGATCAACCATTGCTGAGTACCCAGTGGAGACCAGGGATCAATAGTAGAGGATCCTTCATGGTAAATTGATTCCTATGGTGTGTATCCATGGCTATCATGAAAATATTTAAGAGATCACATTTTAGTGGGAGGCTCAGATTATGGCTCAGTACCAACATATTTTTTTGTTTCCCTTATTTTGGATTTTCAGGACATAAATCCCCATGTTGCAGAGAATGTAATGTCTTGGATTTCCCATGTATTATTTATGGGTAATATATAGGTTATTTTAGAGACCAATAACTGAGATGACATGCGATTTCAAGTGTCGGTGTTCCTGTAATAAATGTTTGAAATATATTAAACAAAATAAATAACACATGCATCTAGTTTTCCTAAAAAATGGAATAAATTTTAAATGGGTGAAAGAATCAGAGATTTGACCGAACTATTGATTTCATAACACAAGGTTTTCCCTAAGTGTGACTTAACATTATCAAGTTCAGGTCATTTGTTGAAAATTCATCACGAAAAAAAATGAATAAAATAATTAAATGAAATTATTTTGTTTTGTTTAGTTGATGTGATGGCCATTTAGTCATTAAAAAGACTATTATTTACGTATCCTAGGGATTATCCACATAACCTTGGAATGCAGGAGGACCTTTGGAGTGACAGTCTTCTAAATTTCTCCCAAACGATCTACAAAGGAATTGTGGGTCGATGAACAAAGCACCTCATATTGGAAGGATCTCTCCAATGATGATGAAAAAACATATTTCTTCATCATCGATTGAACATTAACGAGGTAAGGATTATGTTTTTATTCATTTATTCCCCCTCTTTTATATAAAATCTGAATAGAGACCAGTCAAAAAATAGTTTCATATTATAATGAATCATCATGTGTGATGGGTATGATTTTAGGGTTTTATCAAGAGATTTATTATGATCATTAATTTCATCATTTTTCAATCTAATGAAGACCGCTTGAGATCAAAATGAAAATCGATATAGGTTTGATCCCAAAATATGATCTTTTTATTTTTCTACACACATTCACCATTCTCTATGAGTGTTCTTTGTATGGACCATGGCTTGAGAAATCTCGATCATCTAATAGTTGTGCAACTGATTCTTGGAATAATAATTCAATATCGTAGATCTGCTATCGACATGAAACAAAGGAGGTACCATGATGTATATGATGATATTCAGATGATGGAGGATTCCCGATTTACCATTATTTTGTGTTCTACATCACACAATGCATAACGTCGAGTTTATATGTTTCTAAAATAGATTTGACACTAGAATATGTCGTTAATGAAACAAAAAACATCAGGTGAGGTAGATCCATGGTTATTGGTGCAGTTGAAGGCATATTATTTGATGGTGTCATTTCGCGCACACATTGGGGGGGTGGGGGAAGAACCATGAATTCTATAGAAATTTAATCAACATGACCTATAATATGGGATTACATGATGTGTGGGTTCCACTGAGTGGGGGAAAGGGCTTCGGGTAAGATAATGGTATTACATAGTGTGTGGCTAGGCGTTCATAGTGTGGGTTCCTTCCCAAATGAAATAGGAGTGTAAGTCAGAGGACAAAACCAAAGGTTGGCCATCTACATGGGTTGATCCGTGTACTGGAACGTAGGGTAGAGTACATGGGTTACCTAAATGGTGTATATTCCACTACATGGACACATCTTCAGACATAGTCCATTTACACAATAACGACATGGGGTCAAGGGACACAACATGTGAACCTGAATACATGTTGTATACACTATGTTGAACATGTAATAGAGCTCGTATCATCTATGAAATGGACATTTTTTAGGGTTTTCACTTATTCATTCCCTGAACATTTTTATGTCATCGTTTCAGACTCCTAGAACAATGATCCATTCAGAAGGACTTTCTAGATTGAGTCGTTGCAATCCCTCCAAGAGGCCCATAGTTAGATAATTTATTCATCGTCATTCCATAAGGGGTGTTCATAGTTCAAATTTTACCAACACTATGTTGGTGTCTATAATCTACTGAGATATTTAATCCATATTGAGTTCTTTTCGGTCCACCCATTACCCTAACAGTGATCCTCATCTACGTATTGTAATCTCTTCAGACTATCAAAGTGTTCTTCTATTAGCCAGACCTGATTAGCAGCACAAATTAGAATAACGACATCAGTTCTATCAGATGAAGGAGTGTATTCTACTAGATGAGTTCTTCATTGATCTTTGAGGTATAATCATAGGCTGGTATACTATTGTTGTGACTTTCCTCAATAATGTGTCTCTTTTTTTATTATATCATGATATTATTTTTAAATGTATTATAGACATATACATAGGTTGAGATGACAATTTTTTTTGTATTTTTTTTGGTTCCAGGGTGTCCATCTGACTATTTTTATACTCACCCCTACAAGGGGGTTTCCTGCACGTGACATGTCATGTAAAGACGATCGTCCTTTTGATAGAATCCTAGAGAGACTATGAATAAATGTTTCATAGTGAGGTGGAATGTACTGAGCTGTGTTCCTATGGCTTACAGATAGTAGTACCTTTATATTCAGGATGGAATTCTAATAGATTATTTTTTTGGGGTTGTATTTTACCATGTTTTCTTTCATTCATTCCTGTCATAATTTGGCTGTGCGATTTAGATGTTTGAATGCAGTAGTTGTTTTTTTTACATTTCAACATTTTTTGGGCATAAGGATGTGTGTGTGTGTGTGTGTAGTTAGTTTTGAAATTCCTCCAATGTAAGTGATATGAATATTGGGTTCTACAAAAAAATGAAATCATTTGTTATAATATTGTTTAGGGGTTTACTGATATTAAAAAAATAAATGATAATCCAGTTATAAAAGACCATGTTTCCTATAACAACCCATACATTACATACATTGTTAGTACATAAAAATTGAAGTACACTTATTACAACATATAAAAAAACCATGAAAGGACCGTATAGGTATAGTGTCTTTAGAAACTGGGAAACATAAACAACTGGTTCATAAAGCGTCTACATTTTCTCCCATTTATTTCATCATATCTATAGTCCCTTTTGGCATATATTACTTAATAACCTTATTCCTGACCTGGGGAAAGAAAACATACAAAATGGTGAGCTCAAATGCTCAGTAAGGGTAAAAAAAAGAAATATCAATCACATCATATTCATAAGAACATAACATTTTGGAAAATCTTACCCTGCAAAAGAGATCGAAATTTCATAAAATGGGATAAATCGTGGAAGTGAAATGTAATCACAATAATCGTAAAATTAAACATGAATATTTTTGGCATACACACATAATCATACAGAATCATTTTTTATTAGTCAAGACTAATTGCCAAGACTATCTTAGGGGAGAAAGTCCATTTCTGAACCGAGTTCATTACTCGTTTCAGTCCTGTTTCACTGGACCGGTTTAACCTGCCGTTCCAGCCATGTCTATCTCATGAGATATAAAATCATTACCCAATGAATTGGAGGGAGATATAGGTCCCACCCATCTCATAATGATACAATTCTTATGTGTTCCACAAAATCAAAAAAAAAATCATCCATCATTGCATAACCTATGTAATAAAAATGGGAATCTTAAACATCGTGACATCATAAAACAATTCATATAAGATAAAAGAATTAATAAAGGCAATTCCCTCACAAAATAATCAAATCAATGTAATAATAGGGATAGAAACAGAATCCTACATTATCTTATATGGAAAATAATTCTGATAAAACACTCGAACTCCATTCTTGAGGAAAATATCCTTTCTACATCAAAAACATTTTTCCTTTATTAACATGTCATAAAATTTTAAACTAAAAGAATTTGATTAAATATAAACTTTAAAAATTGTAAAGGAAGCTTCTTGGAAATAATGTTTTTAAAATCCATTCATGCTGTATAAGTTACAAAAAACATTCTTCTTGTACTTTTGTCGGAAAAGTAAAAAGGTACCTCGTACAAAGAACAACCAAAGATTCCTTTCATAACTTTTACTAAAAACTCACTGAAGGATAAACTAGATTTAAACAATTGTATTTTTATGTAAATAACATTACATATTGAGGAAACATGGATGTGGATGATAAAATACCCCCTAGAAAATTCCAAAGTATAAACAATCTCGGATAAATATGAGATTGTGATATTTCCCTTACCTTAGGTCCGATTTGCTTCGTAAGTGTCCAACCCTCCTGTATAATGATTTAAATAATGTCATTTACTTATTCCAGAATCATACTCATTGTTATGATATCATATATGGTCATATTATTAGCTTATTATTAGTAATATTTCATTGCTACTTGTTGTTCGGGTGTTTATTACTTTTCGTTCTTATGCATGTTTTGTCGAATGAATTCTTATTATTCTCTTTAGGTTATAGATACCTAATTTCCAGAATGTTATTAGTGTAATATATAACATATTCATTCATTCAATTTATTTATATAATCATTATGCAATGAAGATCATGTATAATGAGTCGCACCACATTGTGGAGACGGTATTCCGTACGTACGCACGAGTGATGATATCGTTCCCATGATCGTGGAATTGTAATAGAGTGTATGTATACTATTTAAGAATCAATATCACTTTACAATAATCATATATAAACATTCATTATACCATTATACCCATCCAATTATGTTGGTGGTGGAAAATAGATTACACCACGGCGTGGAGACGGTATTCCGTACGTATGCACACACGGTGATTTTGTTTTCTATAGGATGGATAGATGGTGAAATAGGGTTGTTTAATACTTATAATAACATATCAGTATATGATTTATACTGATGTTATTAGATCATAATGAAAAATCTAAAGAAGAAGATGTGGAAGAAGAAATAATGTTGAAAGAATCGGTAATAGACATTACCTCTTCTTTAAAGTGCCTCTTTGAGACCTCCTTTTATGGAACTAAAATTTGTCTTTGAAAAATACCAGGACCTCTAGGATGTTTCTTGGAAAGTTTAGAGGAGATATTGGCAGGGTTGGCCGAGCTTGAAGGCTCAAAGTGGTGTGAGGAAGAGAGGGAGGAGGTTCCCTTTTATAAGGGAGGAGAGGGGCACCTTTGGAAAAACTAAAAATATTATTTTATTATAAAGCCATATTCGGTTTCAAATAGATCCAAATTGATTTATTTAGAATCTAAGGAGGGGATGGGTCTAAATACTCTCATCCAATAGAATTTTGAAATGTTTAAATTACTATTTTAACCTTATCATTTAGATTTAACTTTAAGTTAGATAATTTTACTTTTACCGTGTCTTTTTGTGTTCTTACACTATAAGGTTAATAAACTTACCATAACAAGCCAAACGAACCCGAGGTTGTTTATTATTAATATATATAACTTTATCTAAGTCATTTGGCCGATCCTTAGATTTTTAGGAATAAAATATCAATTAATAATATAATATTTGTTTTAAAAACTATTTTTTGTCAATTTTGACACTATTTGGTAATTGATTTTTGTGAAAATAAAAAGAGAATTATTAGTTCTCAAAAAGTTAATTAAATCAATAATAACATGTCATATTAACATAGAAAATTATTGTAACTCATAAAAAGTCTCAAATTACATTTATTTGGGTATTTATAACCTCAATTATGTCAATATTTTATTAATAAGATAATTATTGCATCATCAATGTGTCATAAATAAATTAAATTATTTAAAGTCTAAAAATTATAAATAAAATATCATTATGTAGGAAATCATTTTATATTTCTATTGAATATTTATAGTCTAATTTATCTTATGTATAACCCTATATTAAAAATTATATACTTATTAAACTTTGATTTTAACTATTTTAACCCTTCTTTAAAAAATTAATAATATATGTCCTAATCTAATCCATGTGGGCCTAAATGGTCATATATTATTCCTAAGGTTGTTTTTGGTATAATTATACTTATCCAATATAATTATGACATTTTTTAGGGTAATAATAATATCATTTTTACCCTTAGTTACCCTATTTACTTTTAACCATGGTAAAAAAATTAAAAAGTTACTATTCACCATAAATTATTTCCATCTCATTGAACCCAATTTTAGTCCTTGATATTAACCGTGTCTCTCAGATTTTCGAAATTACACTCATAGAAGTGGTAAAATTATGTTTTATATAAAGTTGCAAATTCTCCTATGAGGTGGGTAAAAGACGGTCAAAAGTTCAATAAAATTTTTATATATCTAAAATTATTGTAAAATGACTCCAATGAATTACTTTGATCATATAAAGGTATTATGTATAAATTTTTACCTAAGATAAATTTAAATAAAATAAATAATTATTTAAATAAAAAGTCGGTTTTTAAATAGTAACCTAGTGTTTTCACTATTCATCAAAAATTGAATGTTTTCAGAAAAATACCAAAATTTCACCTTAGGCTAATTTCGATATTACGAATCCAAAAATGAAGTCCATTTTGAAAAATAAATTTTACAGAATTTCAAAAAGTGGTTATTACTATTCATAATGGCTAGTTTTAAAAATATTCTAATAGCATGTCGTTGCTTAGTAAAACTCGGTATTGCGTACGACGCAAGCTATCGAGGAAGGTCGCAATTGCGTGTAATGAAAGACAAGCTAGTGTTCTGTGTAGTGAAAGATTCATTTGAAGATTTATATAACATAAAAACAAACTATTTCTCATAAAAGCCTCGGGTGTTACATTCTACCCCCCTTAAAATGAATTTCGCCCTCGAAATTCATCACTTGTAACAAACATATGAGGATACCTCTCCCTCATAATATCTTCAAGCTCCCATGTAGTTTCATCTAATTGGTGGTTCCTCCATAAAACATTCACCAAGAGAGTGGTCTTGTTCCGTAGGACTTTTTCACTATGATCGAGAATCTCTATCGGTTGTTCTTCATAAGAAATATCTTGTTCCAGCGGTACAACTTCTGAGCTGAGTACATGTGAAGGATCAGGTATGTACTTTGTCAGGAGATATACATGGAACACATCGTGAACTTGAGAGAGATTCGGGGGAAGCGCCAATCGGTAATCAACCTTCCCAACATGATCCAGTATTTCGAAAGGACAGATATATCTTGGGCTCAACATTCCCTTCTTTACAAATCTCATGACCCTCTTCCAGGGAGATATTAGTAAGAACACTTTATCTCCAACTTCAAACTCTAGGTCTTTTCTTCTATTGTCGGCATAACTTTTTTGTCGAATCTGAGCTGCTCTTATGTGTTGTTGAATAGATCTGACCTTTTCTTCCATATCATCAACAAGATCTGGTCCTAATAGCTTTCTTTCCCCAACTTCATCCCAGTAAGTTGGAGTCATGCATTTCTTTCCATAGAGAGCTTCATAAGGAGCCATATGAATACTGGAGTGGAAGATATTATTATAAGAAAATTCCACCAAAGGTAGGTGTTGATCCCAACCACCTTTGAGATCCATAGAGCAAGCTCTCTACATATCTTATAGAGTTTGAATTGTCCTCTAAGACTGACCATCTGTATGAGGATGATAAGCAGTTCTGAAACTCATCTCTGTATCCAGAGTATGCTGAAGGCTTCTCCAGAACTTCGATGTAAATCTCGGATCCTGATCAGATATAATGGCAAGTGGTACACCATGCAATCTTACTACATCCTTTACATATATCATGGCAAGCTGATCTAGATAGAAATCCTCTCTAATATCAATGAAGTGTGCAGACTTTGTAAGATGATCAATTATGACCCAGATAGAATTATTGTCTTTGGATGTTTTAAGAAGTCCGATGACAAATTCCATAGTGATGTTTTCCCATTTCCATTCGGGTAAGGGTAATGGCTGTAACATCACCTTATACTTCTGTCTCTCTACTTTAACTTGCTGATAAACCAAGCATCGAGAGACATATTCAGCAACATCTCTTTTCAGGCCATCCCACCAGAAGTATTTTTTCAGATCCCTATACATCTTCGTGCTTCCAGGATGAATAGAGAATGAAGAACTATGAGCCTCATCCAGCAGCTCCTTCTTTAATTCTGGGATGGGAGGAACACAAACTCGATTCCTGAACATTATTATCCAATCACAATCAAGGTTGAATTCAGGAATATTTATCACCTTCTTTTGTAACTCTACATCTTCTTTCTATGCCTTTTTAATCTTCACATGTATAGATGGTTGAACATTCATTTGAGAAAGATACGATTTTTCCCCTTCCATTATAATTCCAAGATTCATCCTTTGTAAATCCATATATATTGGATCTTTTGTGATTCTCATCATGGATAAGGTAGCATGTTCTTGTCGACTTAATGCATCTGCCACCTTTTGTGCTTTCCTAGGGTGGAAATGAATTGAGCAGTCGTAATCCTTAATCAGCTCCAAACATCTTCTTTGGCGCATATTCAGCTCCTTTTGTGTGAAAATATACTTTATACTTTTATGATCAGTATAAATATCACACCTTTCTCCATAAAGATAATGCCTTCAAATCTTTAATTCAAAGATTAATGCAGCTAACTCCAAATCATGACTAGGGTAATTTTGCTCATGGATTTTCTACTATCGTGAGGCATAAGCTATCACAATATAATTCTGTATAAGAACACACCCCAGCCCCTTCTTGGATGCATCACTGTAGATCCCAAACCTTTCTCCACTAAAAGGAAGTGTGAGTACAGGTGTGCTGGATAACCTTCTGTTCAACTCCATGAAATTCTCTAAACATTCCTCTGTCCAAACAAACTTAACTCCTTTCTGAGTCAACCTGGTGAGTGCATTAGATAATTGTGAAAAATATTTCACAAAATGTCGATAATATCCAGCCAAACCAAGAAAACTTTGGATCTCAGTTACTGTTGTTGGTCTTGACCATTTTTCGATAACCTCTGTTTTTGCTGGATGCACAATTATACCCTATTTTGAGATTATGTGACCCAAAAATGCAACTTTTTGAAGCCAAAATTCACACTTGGAAAATTTGGCATAAAGATTCTCCTTTCTTAGGGTCTTTAATATAATTCTCAAGTGATCTTCATGTTCTTCCTTACTCTTTGAATATAAAAGAATATCGTTTATAAAGACTACCACAAACTGATCAAGATAGTCTCTAAAGACTCTATTCATCAGATCCATGAAGATAGCAGGGGCATTAGTAAGAACAAATGGCATCACTATAAATTCATAGTGTCCATACCTTGTGCGGAAAGCCGTCTTTGGTATATCCTTCCTTTTGACCATTAATTGATGATACCCTGAACGAAGATCAATCTTGAAAAAGTATTGAGCTCCACGTAGTTGGTCAAATAATTCATCAATGCGCAAGAGATGATATTTGTTCTTGATAGTGATCTTGTTAAGTTATCGATAATAAATGCAGAGTCTCATTGATCCGTCTTTTTTCATAATAAATAGAATAGGTGCTCCCCAAGGTGATGCACTAGGGCGTATGAATACCTTATCAAGATTCCCTTGGAGTTGCTTCTTCAATTCGTGCAACTTAATTGGGACCATTCTATAAGGTGTCTTTGAAATAGGCAAAGCCCCCGGTACGAGTTCTATTGAAAACTCACCTTCACGATTTGGTGGAAGACCTAGAAATTCCTCCGGAAAGACATCATCAAACTCCCATACAATGGGAATATTCTTAATCGTGAGTTTCTCACTAACCATTTGAGATAAATAACCTCCATTTAGTGGAATCAAGACCCATAAGATGGAAGAAATTTCCACGGGAAGGTTATGTTCATCCTTGCCTCGATAGATGATCAAAGATTGATCTGGAATATGAAATGTGACTTCCCTTCTTCAGAAATTGATATGAGCTCCATATAGAGAAAACCAATCCATGCCAAGAATCACATCAAATTCCACTATAGGTAGGATCACAAGATTTGCAGGAAGCACTTTCCCACAAACTTCAATCAGAGAATAATTATAAACTTTTGATGCTACTGTTGTGCCATTAGGGGTTGTCACAGCTAACTCAACATCTAATTGTTGAGGTAATACAGTGATACCCTTAGAAAATTCATTAGAAATAAAAGAGTGGGTGGATCCAGAATCAAATAAAACATTTTCTACTTTAGAGTGGATGGTAAGTGTACCTTTCACCACTACGTTATCGTACTCCACATCATTGATAGAAATTTCATGTGACTTTCTTTTTTCTTTAGCCTTAAGATTTTGTTGATGTCGATCATCATCAACAAACCTTGGATTAGGTCATTTATTGGCATAATTCCCCATCTCCCTGCACTTGAAACATTGAAGTGTAGTAGGTTCATTCTATGTGTCCCTTCCTTTGTTTGCATAATTAAACATATTCTTCCCATCAATGCAGCATTCAAATGCCCGATGACCTTCCTTTCCACATTTGAAACATTTACTTGTCCCTTTAAGATAACTCCCTCCATGTTTCTTTCCACACATTTAGCATAATGGAAAGCTCATATTCTTTTCAGTGTGCTCTTTAGAATTTCCTTTGATTTCCATTTTCCTCTTCTTATCAAACGCATATGACTGATGGGTTACTCCAATCTCCATCTCAACATTGAGAGCACATCGAACGATTTCCTTGAAGCTATTGAAGTCCCTTATGGCTAACGCCCTCCGAATACTTGGTTTTAAGCCACTAAAGAATCAATCGATCTTACTCTCCAGTTGGATAATAATACAAGAAGCATACCTTGCAAGTCTTGCAAAATTTGCTTCATAGGTACCAAAAGATTCATCATCCTTTTTCTTTAGTTCAAGAAACTCCATCTCCATCTTTGTTCGGAGAATACGAGGAAAGTACTTATTGAAAAATATGTTCTTGAACTCATCCCATTCCATGGACTCAATATCATCTCTTGGCCTCGTATTCCTGATAAGATTCCACCATTGATCAGCAACACATTCCAAATGATACACTGCTAAGATGACTTTATCATGTTCATAACATTTGAGAACTGAAAATATCTTTTCAGTAGTACTGATCCATTGTTCAGCAACTAATGGATCAGTAGACCTGCTGAATGAAGGTGGACGTTTTCTCATGAAAGATTCAACAGAATATTGCTCCTTCCTTTGCTCGTTTGGAATTCCTACATGATTCATAGCTTGAGAAAGTTCTGTGATCATGGATACAAGATTTTGCATTCCAGCAAACATAACGTTTGGTTGCTCAGGGGGACAATCATTGCATTTCCCGTCGCATTCCGCATTAACACGGTTCCTTCGGGTTCCAACCATTGACTAAAACCAAGAATAATAGTGTGAGCAACACTAATTATAATAGAAAAAACACATAATCAAGAATAAAATTTCACACTTAAGGTCTTCTAATAGGTTGTTCATGGAAATTTTTAAAACACTAAGATCGTTTTCTATGCTTAGACTTAACCTTAGGGTTCTTACTAAGGCTTTCACATCCTTGTTTCCAAAGGTTGACTATACCTTTCCTCTGATACCAACTATAACAACCCATACTTTACATACATTTTTAGTACATCAAAATTGAATTACACTTATTACAACATATAACAAAACCATGAAAGTACCGTATAGGTATAGTGTCTTTAGAAACTGGGAAACATAAACAACTGGTTCATAAAGCGTCTACACTATCTCCAATTTATTTCATCATATCTATAGTCCCTTTTGGAATATCTTACTTAATAACCTTCTTCCTGACCTGGGGAAAGAAAAAATACAAAAGGGTGAGCTCAAATGCTCCGTAAGGGTAAACAAAAGAAATATCAATCACATCATATTCATAAGAACATAACATTTTGGAAAATCTTACCCTGCAAAAGAGATCAAAATTTCATAACATGGGACAAATCATGGCAGTGAAATGTAATCACAATAATCATAACATAAAACATGAAGCTTTGTGGCATAAACACATAATCATAGAGAATCATTTCTTATTAGTCAAGACTCATTTCCAATACTATCTTGGTGGACAAACTCCGTTTCTGAAACGAGTTCATTCCTCGTTTCAGTCCTGTTTCACTGAACCGGTTTAACCTGCCGTTCCAGCCATGTCTATCTCCTGAGATATAAAATCATTACCCAATTAATTGGAGGGATATATAGGTCCCACCCATCTCATAATGATACCATTATTATGTGTTCCACAAAATAAAAAAAATTCATCATTGCATAACCCATGTAATAAAGATGGGAATCTTAAACATCATGACATCATAAAACAATTCATATAAGATACAGGAATTCATAAAGATAATTCCATCACAACATAATCAAATCAATGTAATAGTAGGGATAGAAACATAATCCTACATTATCTTATATGGAAAATAATTTTGACAAAACACTAGAACTCCATTCTTGAGGAAAATATCCTTTCTACTTCAAAAACATTTTTCCTTTATTAACATGTCATACAATTTTAAGGTAAAAGAAGTTGAATAAAAATAAACATGAAAAATTGTAATGGAAGATTCTTGGAAATAATGTTTTAAAAATCCATTCATGCCGTATAAGTTAAGAAAACATTATTCTCCTACTTTTGTCGGAAAAGTCAAAAAGTACCTCGAACGAAAAACGACAAAAGATTCCTTTCATATCTTTTACTAAAAACTCATCGAAGGGTAAAATTGGATTTAAACAATTGTAGGTGGATGGAAATAACAATAAATATTGAGGAAACATTGATGTGGATGACAAAATACCCCCCCCCCCAGTAAATTCCAATGTATAAACAATCTCGGATAAAAATGAGATTGTGACATTTCCCTTACCTTAGGTCTGATTTGCTTCGTAAGTGTCTGAACCTCCTGTATAATGATTTAAATAATGTCATTGAAATATTCCAGATTCATACTCCTTGTTATTATTTCATATATGGTCATATTCTGAGCTTATTATTAGTAATATTTCATTGATACTTGTTATTCGGATGTTTATTACATTTTGTTCTTATGCGTGTTTTGTCAAATAAATTGTTATTCATCTCTTTAGGTTATAGATACATCATTTCCAGAATGTTATTAGTGTAATATATATCATTTTAATTCATTAAATTCATTTATATTATCATTATGCAATGAAGATCATGTATAACGAGTTGAATCACATCATGGAGACGGTATTCCGTACGTACGCATGAGCGATGATATCATTTCCATGATCGTGGAATTGTATTGGAGTGTATGTATACTATTTCAGAATCAATATCACCTTACAATAATCATATATATTCATTATTTACACCATTATACCCATCCACGTAAGGTGGTGGTGGAAAATAGATTACACCACCACGTGGAGACGGTATTCCGTACATACGCACGCGCAGTGATTTCGTTTTCCGTAGGATGGATAGATGGTGAAATATGGTTGTTTAATACTTATAATAAAATATCAGTATATGAGTGATACCGATGTTATTAATTCATAATTAAACTACTAAAGAAGAAGAAGTGGATGAAGTAATAAATTTGAAAGAATCGGTAACGGACATTACCTCTTCTTTGAAGCGCCTCCTTGAGACCTCCTTTTAGGGAACTAAAATTGGTCTTTGAAGAAGACCAGGACCTCTAGGATGTTTCTAGGGAAGTGTAGAGGAGATATTGGCAGTGTTTTTCTGATCTCGAAGGCTCAATGTGGGGTGAGGAAGAGAGGGAGGAGGTTCCCTTTTATAAGGGAAGAGAGGGGCACCTTTGAAAAAACAAAAAATATTATTTTATTATAAAGCCATATTCGGTTTTAAATAGCTCCAAATTGATTTATTTCGAAGCTAAGGTGGGGATGGTTATAAATCGTCTCATCAAATATAATTTGGACAAGTTTAGTTTACTATTGTAACCGTATCATTTATATTTATCTTTAAGTTAGATAATTTTACTTTTACCGTGTCTTTTTGTGTTCTTACACTATAAGGTTAATAAACTTACCATAACAAGCAAAACAAACCCCAAGTTGTTTATTATTAATATATATAACCTTATTTAAGTCATTTGGCCTAACCTTAGATTTTTTGTAATAAAATATCAATTAATAATATAATATTTGTTTGAAAAATTATTTTATGTCAATTTTGACACTATTTGGTAATTGATTTTTTTGAAAATCATAACAAAATTATTATTTCGAACAAAGTTAATTAAATCAATAATAACATTTCATATTAACATAGAAAGTTATTGTAAGTCATAAAAAGTCTAAAATTACATTTATTTGGGTATTTATAACATCAATTATGTCAATATTTCAGTAATAAGATAATTACTGCATCATAATTGTGTCATAAAAAAATTAAATTATGTAAAGTCTAAAAATTATAAATAAAATATTATTATGTAGGAAATATTTTTATCTTTCTAATTAATATTTATAGTCTAATTTATCTTATGTATAACCCTATATTAAAAATTATTTACTTATTAAACTTTGATTTTAACTATTTTAACCCTTCTTTAAATAAATTAATAATAAATGTCCTAATCTATCCCATGTAGGCCTAAATGGTCATATATTGTTCCTAAGGATGTTTTTGGTCGAATTATAATTATCCAATAGAATTAGGACATTTTTTAGGGTAATAATAATATCATTTTTACCCTTAGTTACACTATTTACTTTTAACCGTGGTAATAAAAAGCAAAAAGTTACTATTCACCAAAAATTATTTTCATCTCATTGAACCAAATTTTAGTCCTTGATATTAACCGTGTCTCTCGGATTTTCGAAATTCCACTCATAGAAGAAGTAAAATTATGTTTTATGTAAATTTGCAAATTCTCCTAGGAGGTGGGTAAAAGACGGTCAAAAGTTCAATAAACTTTTTACATATCTAAAATTATTATAAAATGACTCCAATGAATTACTTTGAACTTATAAAGGTATTATGTATCAATTTTGACCTATGATAAATTTAAATAAAATAAATAATTATTTAAATATAAACTCTGTTTTTAAATAGTAACCGAGTGTTTTCACTATTCATCAAAAATTGAAAAATTTCAGAAAAATACCAAAATTTCACCCTAGGCAAATTTCGATATTCCGAATCCAAAAATGACGTCCATTTTGAAAAATAAAATTTACAAAATTTCAAAAAGTGGGTATTACTATTCATAATGGCTAGTTTTAATAATATTTTAATAGTATATCGTTGCTTAGTAAAACTCGGTATTGCGTACGACGCAAGCTATCGAGGAAGGTCGCAATTGCGTGTAAAGAAAGTCAAGCTAGTGTTGTGTGTAGTGAAAGATTCCTTTGATGATTTATACAACAGAAAAACAAAATATTTCTCATAAAAGTCTTAGGTGTTACATTTCCCATACAACTAAAGATTGATTGGACTAATGTTTGGATAGGAAGGTTTTCTAAGAATTTTAAATTCGAAGGATCAATCTCTTACCCTTAATCAGAAATTTTGTGGCTCAATAAAATACCATGTTGATCCATGATGTGGCATTTTTCTATTATAAAACTTGGATGGACAACTCACACCTTTTTTTAACAATATCCTAGTTTCTATAAAATATGTCAATATATTATCCATAGAATGAAAAATCAACCCTAAAATCTGTAAGAGTTGGTATCCTGGAACCAACTAGTTTTACTTTGATTAAATGTATATTTAATTTATTGTTACAAATTGTTCATTGTTCTGCATGATTTTGATTAAATAATGTCCTTGATTTTTTTTTTATTGATAAGGTCATAGATGATCCCAGCTATGATGAGAACCATGAAATGATATAACAATATTCAAAAATATAGTTCTGTGGTTGGATGACATGCTATTATGGGACAAATAGCATGCACACCGTTAGGTGTGGGTACTCATAAGAAGATGAGACTTCATCCCATGAAGTTTTCACTTGGTTATCTCCAAGATAAGAGAATATGAGAATATACCCACTAGTAGGAATTCTTCATTTTTTGGTTTCATCGGCTATTTTTATCTGTGAACATGTGTAATGATCCTTAGACTATAATATTATTAATAATACATGTCACGACTTATGCACTTTTATTTTTTGATGAAAACCATCAGGTTGACAGTTGGCGGGAAGTAGGATACGTTGGGTGCATCACGAGTGGCATGTTATTAAATGACAATTCAATGAAGGATTTGTCCCATCCATTTATAGTAGATGATATCTCAGCCCTTTGATTGAAATTGAACAGTCGTGTGAAATTCCATGGTCGTGGTGTAATGTCGAGTTTATTTCCAATAGTCAAAGAATGACATATCAAGCATAAAAGATGATGAAATAGTCATGAAACCTACTTGATGAGATATTGAGACAAAGGGATTATATTACATAGTGAGCATTCGTATGTGGATATCCTTGATGCGACTTTACATTATTTCTGTTAGGTGTCATGACATGATGCTAGACAGTACTCTTGGACTTTAGGCAAGCCTGCCTAATGCTAACAAGAAGGAATCCTAGATGGTCACACACTTGGTGTTTTTTGTGGTCTCGGTTAAATTCTATTTGAATCTCATTAATGAAATAAATATTATTCTCAATACTATGGAATTATTTTATTCGGGATTAAATGATCCCATAAATTAAGTAATATTTATTTATTTATTTTATTATACATTTAATAAATATTTATTTACTATTTTGTAAATAAAACATTTATTTAAGTGAATATATTATTTGTTTATTTATTCGGGTGTTCAATAAATAGAAGTGGAGTTAGATTAGACCAAGGTTAGTCTGAAAGTAAGATAATTATTTGCAGGACACTAAATAATGTTTTAACTAGTTGGCACAAATTAAAATAATGCTACTATTATTTCGTGGCATTGAACAATATTTATTATTTCATTTTGCAAAAGTTTTACTACATAAAAAATGAAGTGGTATTATTATTAAATGATTGGGTTTTCCCTTTGTTCATGAATGTATTTAATTGATGAAATGCATTTCAATTTTGTAACTGAAATTCCATGTATATAAATAGGCTAGTATTCCTATTGTGCCATACATCGTACCACATTTCTGGTGAATTGAGATTTTTTGAGCCAAAAAATTTATCTCTCGAATCTTCTTCTCTCCGCTCTCAATAACAAGAAATTATCTTCAAAGCCGAAGAACATGCCATCAATAATGATTGACGAAAGACCCTCGATTCACCGCAATAACACCCGGAGAACGAGCAGTGTTGATCGGAGGCCATCAGATCATGTGTGTATCACCGCTAGAGAGATTCTTGTTTGGATAAATATGAGTACAATGATATAATATGAAAGTGACATTCCAGACGATCAACATCATCAATGAAGAAAAATACGAAAGATCCAGGTATTATTTTTATTTACGAAATTAATTAGATTATTTATAAAAATGATGTTCAAGATCCTGTCTAAAGGTTTCACGCCTCATTTTTCTTTATCTAAATTTTTTATTATATTCTATGGAGACTGGCATTCATCATCATATTGATCACAGAATAATCCTTGATCTTGGTAAAAAGTAAATTTGGGTGTCATCCCAACCACGCATCCACTGCGCCCAGAACCTTCAAGTCTTAACAGAATGGCTACATCATAGTTGATAATTATATAAATATTTGGTTGTTGACTTAGGCTTTTAATTATTTAGTTGATTCAATTAAATTCAATCGTTCTAAAAATCTGAATCTCAAGATCTATTCCTCCTCTTTTGTTTCTCGTTCACCTTAAAGAAACAATATTTTCTTTTAATTTTGATTAAAATAAAATAAAGGATCTCATTCGGAGGTGCCAAAGCATCATGGCCATACAGCAATAGAACACACAACGTGTTTTGGAAGTACACGCCATGTAGTCAAGAGTGAATGCATCAGACCGGTTTGCTAATCCAAGCCATGTGTTGGAGTCTTTCTAAGTCTTAAATGACTCTGTGTGTTGACCATGAACAAGTGTCACATGGTTTCTAGATTACATGACGTGTGTCCCAATGGACACGGCGTGTAGTCCCTTTAGGTTAGGGTTGGTTTCTGTACCCCGTACATGGCTTTCCCTGCTGAAGAGTGTGTAACAAAGAACAACACAACATGTGGCTTGTTGGACAGGCTGCGTACCCCAATGATTTCTGAAGTATACTCACATGCCGTTTCCCCAGGTTTTTACATCAAATAGATGGTGAAAAATAGTACACTCCATGTATATGGAACTACCCATCGTGTACTCATCCAAATTACGCAGATTTATTAAAATTAATTATTATATTGTATTATCCCATGAGATGTGTTCCATCATGCGGGTGTAAAACTGAGGCAAAACAATTGATATTTGTTTTATATGTATGTATTTAATTTTAAATCTGTGTAATGTTCATTTCTACTCATTGGGTAGTTATGAATTATAATTCACTAGGTTACCTCCAAGGTACATGTTACGTACATGATAATTTTAAATGAATTTATTTGTTTAAAATTATAATGGATGGAAATCTCTATGAAATTCATAAAACGGTTTAAGATAAAAGGATTGATCAATTAATGATGATAATTAATTGATTCGAGCATGATTAATCTTAAATAATAATGATTAAATGATTTATTTCTAATTTTAGTTATGCATAAATATCATTGCATGTGTGGATGATCATGAGCTAGACCAAGTCCTGTGAATGTGGATGGTTTCATTTAATTTATTTTTTTGAATTAAAATTGTTGGACTATGAGCCTTCTCCTCATTATTATGTAGGGATATATGCCATGGTTTATTTTATGTAATACCACTTTTACCCCTCAACTAAATATGTGTTAAAAAGGCATATGAAATGGATGGAACTCCCAATCTAGTTGATCTTGATCAAGCTAGAGCTGAGATGAAACCAATCTCAGTAGATATAGAGGTGGACAGGTGGATTCATTAAACATTAACCCAAAAGGTTCATTATGTTTCTCCCATTTGTCAGGGTTATTTTATCAACTACTATATAAACTAACCATAAGAAATTCTCATGATTATTCCATTTACATTATTTTATTTTTGTCAGTTGTATGGTTTATCATTAAGGATGTGTTTTCACGATACCATAATTAATGAGTTAATCAAGCATGCAAGATGGAACTAAAATAAACCATACTTATGCATAAATATTATCCATAAATGGTTAATCTCTTAAGCAAGATCCACTTAATATTAACAATTGTGTGATAATAATAATAAGAAATTCACTCACAAGAGATATAAATCCCTCAAATAAAATATTAAGTCAGAATAAGCCTTGCGTTACATGAATAAGGGAAAAACTCAATAAAAAAATGTGTTAGACCAACCGTTTTTGGGACACATACTTTTACACTGGAATCCCTTTTGAAAGGTTTCAGTTTCACTTAACCATGTTACATCAAGAGGAGTATCCCTTGATAGACATGTTGTAATATTGGAGGCAAGAGTTTAGGAAATCCAAATTCACGATTTCGGGAGTGGGTAGTCCATTAAACATGTCAAGTAGATTCAATCCCACAGTTGAAAATGACCTTCCTACCTAAATACCTTCTAATAGCTTGACCAACCCTTTTTGGTGTCATATGAAGAGTAATAAGATTCCTTGCCACTAAAATGTCATGGTAACTGGACATTCCGAGTTCAATGGTGAGGGCTATTGGGACTTGATAAAATAGTGCGAGACTTAATAAAATTTATTATTTAATATGAAATGTATTCAAGAAAGTACTAATGATATGATATTTTAATTTTAGAAAAAAAGTTACAAGCTCGTTAGCCACACTATCCCAATGACCAATTCTGGATAATGAAAACATCCTCACTAGCAGTAACTTCCTAGAATGGTTAAGACGCCTTCGAGTTATCCGAATCCATGAATGAAAGTTTTATGTTCTGGGTCAGCATAACCTGATCCACCTACCAAAGAGGCGAGTGATAAGGATTTCATGGTCTATAAGAAACATATGAATAATACGGTCGAAGTTCAATGTTTGATGCTATCATAAATGACTAATGATATCATGAAGTCTCATTAAAAAATGGATTATTATAACATGAATGACCACATCCTTGGTGTTTACTAGGAGAGAGAAAGACATGAATGATTTGAGTTATAAAAAGCACTATTTCAGAGTATTCTTAGAGAAGGTGCCTCAGTTAGGCCTCTTGTAGTGAATCTCATTGGCTACATTAAGCGCCTGGTGGTTTTAGGGTTTAAACTTCCCGATGAACAAGGCACTGATCTCATTATCCAATCACTCATTCATAGCTTCTCTAAAATTGTTGTCAATTTCAATATGAACAGCATTGAGAATTCTCTAGCTGATCTTCTTATCCAAATTCTCTATGTGGACGAATATATGAAGCATGAAAATCCTTATGTCCATATAGTGAATAAGAGGAAGGGGAAGGTGAAAAGATTTAAGAGAAAAGATTCATCACAACCTTCTATGAAAAGGAAGATCAAGGGTGGGAAGGGAATAAAAGGATTTTTGTTTCACATGTGTAAAGAAGGGCCACTGGAAGAAGAACTTTACCCATTATAAGAAGGAAGGGGATGCTTTCTGTGCATTTGTTATCAAATGCAGTATATCTGTTTCTACAAATTTGTTATTAGATACCGCATTTTGTGCTCACATATGTATCCAAATACAGGAACCAAGTAGATTCATGATGATTGATCGAGGAGAGGGAGATCTACAAGCAGCAAATAGAGCCAGCCTTTCTGTTTTAGCTGTTGGGGACTACCACCTCATGTTGCGAACTGGGATGATCATGGTGTTAAAGGGTTGTTTTTTGTGCCTTCTATAACCAAAAACATTATTTATGTATCCAGACTTGATATAGATGGATTTGATTTCATGTTTGGAAATGAATTTTTCTAGTTTTAAAAATATATAATTTTTTTGGTAGGGAACATTTATACAATGGTATTTATGTGTTGGATTACATTGAAAAAGATACTTCACATGACTCATACCACACCCAACCTTAGCATCACATTCTCGGTCATGTAAAAAAGAAACGCATAAAAAAGTTACATCATGATGGATATTTATATACATTTGAATGAAAAACACTTGGTGTATGAAAATATTGTTTACAAGGAAAAATGAACAAAGCCCCATTTGGTGGGAATGGTTAAAAGGGCTAATGAACATCTTGAATTGGTTCATACCGATGTGTGTGGACCATTTCCCATTGGAGGAAGGAGAGGGTACTCATACTTCATAACATATACTGATGATTTTAGTAGATATAGATATATCTAATTAATGAGTTACAGGTCTGATTATTTTGATATGTTCAAAGAATACAAGAACGAAGTTGAAAACTAGCTTGGTAACAAGATTATAAATCTCCACTCAGACGGAGGTGGAGAATGACCTAATCAAGGCTTCATTGATTAATTATAAGAGTTTGGGATACCATCCTAACTCACTCTTCCAAATACACTCTAGCAGAATGGTGTTATAGAAAGGAGGAACTGAACCCTATTGGACATGGTGAGATCAATGATGAGTCATGCGAGTCATGCGATCCATCCATTATCCATTTGGGGATATGCATTACAAAAAGTGGCACACAAACTAAACCATGTACCTAATAAATCGATAAATGGTATTCTATAAAATTTCTTGATTGGAAGGAAATCCATGTTATTGAATTTACATGTGTGAGGTACAAATAATTTGATAATCCCTCTTCAGGCAACAAACGCGCACCTCGAGGATCAAACTGCACCTTTATAGGATATCCCAAGGAATCAAGTTTATATTACCTATACACCCCCTTAGACAAAAAGTTTATATTGGCAAGACATTCCATATTCCTTGAGAGGGAGCACGTCTCCAAAAGAGATAGTGGTAGTGAGGTAGACATAAATGAAGTCGAGGCTCAGGGAACACAAGTTTTGGTATAGGAATAGACTTTACAATTCCCCATGGAAGAAGAATCTATTCCAGAGAAACAATAACTACATAAGAGTAGAAGAGAGGCTAGAGAACTAGAATGGTATGGTTTTATAGTTACCGAGGATGGTGACTCATTATTAGTTTATAACAATGATACTCTAATTAATAAGGATGTAATAAGTGGAACATACATTGTTAAGTGGAAAGAATCCATTAATTCTAAAATGGATTCCATGTACCAAAACCATGTCTAGATTTTGGTAGATCCTCTAATTGATGTAAAGCCTTTTGGATGGAAATGGGTATTCAAGAAGAGACTGGACCTGGAAGGACAAGTCATTACCTATAAGCCATGACTGGTTTCAAACGGTTTTAAATAACGTCAAGGATTTTACAATGATGGAACCTTCTCACTAGTTGCAATGCTGAAATCCATCAGAATTCTACTTGCCATTGTGGCCTACCATGATAATGAGATTTGGAAAATTGATGAAAAAAATTTCATTCTTTAACGGTAACCTTCAGGAAGATGTCTACATGACACAACCTGAAGGGATTATGACTTCAAAGGATGCCAATAAGGTATGGATGTTCCAGAAATCCATTTATAGATTATAGAAAGCATCCAAGTCATGGAACATTCATTTTGATGAAGCCATAAAAGAATCTGGTTTTACAAAGAATGAATGTGAGCCTTGTGTCTTCTAACATTTTAGTGGGAGTGAAATCTTTTTCCCAATAGTGTATGTTAATGACATATTACTTGTTGGAAAAGAGATACCCATATTACATTTTGTTAAGTCATGGTTGAATCAATGCTTCTACATGAAAGACATGGGTGAGGCAACGTATATTCTTGGAATCAAGATACATAATGATAGATCTAAGATATTGTTGGGCCTAATTCAAAGTATATAAATTGATAATATAATAATGATATTCAGTACGGAATAATCCAATAGGGGATTTTTTCCATCATCACATGGACTTCATATTTCTAAGAAAATGTGTCCTGAGACACGTGAGTAAAGGAAGATAATGTCAAGGACCCTATACGCATCAGCGATTGAGTCAGTCATGTCTTTCATGCTATTTACTATGGTAGATGTCTCTAACGCCTGGAGTGCAGTAGAAATTTATATAGCTATCCTAGGTGACCGCCATTGGATGGCAGTCAAGATTATCCTGAAGTATACGAGTCATACTAAGGATTAGTTAGTAGTTTATATAGGAGATGAAGAACTAGTAATCAGAGGATATGCAGATGCTAGATTCCAGACTGATCAAGATGACATGGAGTTGCAAATATGATAAATCTTCACTTTTAATGGTGGTGTAGTGAGTTGGAAGAGATCAAAGAAGATTGTGGTCGCAGATTCTACAGTAGAGTCCGAGTATATTGTAACTTATAAGGCAGTTAAAGATGCAGTTTGGATGTGAAGATTCATCCAGGATCTAGATGTGATAACTAGAAATAAATATGTCATCACATTGTGTTGTGATAATACTGCAATGGTGTCTCTCGCAAAAGAGACAAGGTCACATCATTGACAAAGAACATACTTCATAAGTATCATCTCTTAAGGGATTTTTCTAAGATAGGCGAAGTTGTACTGAGTAGTATTTCCACAGAAGACAACGTGGTGGACCCCTTGACTAAACCCTTGACTCAATAAAAACATGATCATCATGTGAGGTCTAGCTGACAAAAAGTCAATTGCAGTTGTCTCTAGTCCATGTTGGACTTCGTAAGATTTGGAGTCTTAGAACCAACTCGATTGAATTTTAGTACATGTATATTTAATGTATTATTACATATTTTTTATTATTCTACATGATTATGATTTAATAATGTCATAGAATATTTGATGCATTGATAAGGTCATGGAAGTTCCCCGATATGATGAGAACCATGAAATTCTATAACAGTATTCTTAAATATAGTTATGTGGTTGGATGACATGATATAATGGGATACATAGAATTAAAACTGTCAGGTGCGAGTACTCATATGAATATGAGACTTCCTCTCAAGAAGTTCACACTTTGTAATTCCTATGATATGCAATTATGTGTATATATCCACTAGTAGGAATTCCACATTTTTAGTGTCATCAAATATTTCTATCTGTGTTCTTTGAGTAATGATACTTAGACATTAATATTACCAATAATACATGTCATGACTTACACACTATGATTTATAGATGAAAATCGTCATGCAGAAAGATTGTAGGAAGTATGGTACATATGTTGTATCATAAGTGGAATTTTATTAATGGATAAGCCGAGGAAGGGTTTGTCCCTTCAATTTATGGAAGTTGATATCTTGTCCCTTTGATTTAAATAGAACCGTCGCACGAAATTCCATGGCAACGGTGTAACAACAAGCTTATTTTAGGTGGTCAAAGTACGACATATCAAGCATAAAAGTAGATGCCAATGTCATGAAACCGACTTGATGACATATTGTGACAATGGGATTATATTACATAGTGAGCGTTCATATTTGGATGCCATTTTTGCGACATTACACTCTTTCTCTTGGGTGACTTGATCCATTTCTAGACAGCACTCTTGGACATTAGGCAAGCCTTCCTAACGCAAACAAAAAAATCATAGAGGGTCACACACTATGAATCTTTTGTGGTCTCAGTTAAATTCTATATGAATTTAATTTATAAAATAAATATTATTCTCACGACCATGGAATAATTTTATTCAAGTAAAAATGATCACATAAATTAAATTAAATATAATTATTTTTTTATTGAACATTTTATAATTATTTATTTACTAGTTTTTAAATAAAATATTTATTTATGTGAATAAATTATATATTTATTTATTCAGGTGTTCAATAAATGGAAGTGGAATTTGAGGGGTCCAAGGTCAGTCTTCTAGTAAAATAATTATTTTCTAGATGGTAGATAATTATTTAACTATTTGGAACAAATTAAAATAACACGGATATTATTTTTTTATGTGGAATTTTATTTATAATTCCATTTTGTGCAAGTGGGCACACCATATATAATTACACGGTATTATTATTAAATGCATGGGTTTTCTCTAACTAAATGAATGTATTTAGTTGTTGCTATGAAATTAAATATTATAACTGAAATTCCATGTATATAAATAGGCATGTATGCCTATTGTTCCATACACCAAACCACACACCTGGTGAATTGAGATTTTTTGTGCCAAAAAATTTCTCTCTCGAATCCTATTCTCTACCATATCAAGAATGAGAGACGCTCTTCAAGGCTGAAAATAGGTGATCAAGAACGACCAACACAAGGCACTCAATTCGGAACACTAGAACCTGAAGAATCGTTGGTGTCGATCGGAGGCCATCAAAGCACATGTGTATCAACGCTAGAGGGACTCTAGATTGGATCCTTACAAGAGCAATGAGATAATCTTGAAGGGTCATTCTGGCTGATCAACATCATCCAAGAATAAAAATACCAATGATGCAGGTATTATTTGTCTTTATGAAATTAATTAAATTAATTATAAACCTGATGTTCTTGATCCTCTATAAAGGTTTCAAGCCACATTCTTCTTTATCTAAATCATTGATTATATTCCGTGGAGACGGTCGTTCATCTTCGTATTGATCCTGGAATAATCATTGATCATAGTAAAAATATAAAATGGGTTTTATCCTAACCACACATTTGATGCACCCAGAACCTTCAAAATTTTAAATATTGTAATCCACCATGTAATGGAAAAATACATCATACATAATTAGAATGTGGAGGGAGAATTAGACATCCTAAAAGACATGTGATGGTATTAAAATTTTCCATGTGGTCATATGAATGTGAAAATACCATGATCATCTAGGTATATTGATATAGATATATATCTAGAATGAACATATAGAAAGAAATAAAACACACTTCCATCCATTCAATCAAATATTTCATACATGAATGAATATGAAGTGGTCTTTATTTATGAAATCATTTGACATTAGGTAACCAAATCACAGACTTCATCACATAACATTTCGGTTTAGAAAAATACTATTCTTATTATTGAATGTTAGAATAATACAACAATTCATTAGTGCCACCAACAAAGAACTGACCAAGGGACTATTTAAAATTACATAAATGATTTCATCATCTAACAACCTAATAACTTTCTTTTTCATAGCCTCATTCATCATACAGTTTATAATTTTTTGCAGATATCTAGTTATATTTTAAACTTATTCTAGAGTAACCATGTGATTACAAATGCTTGAATTGATTCCTTTATAATCATCCACTTTCTACTCAATATCCCTGATCCTTCTTTTGAGATCCTATATAGATGAAAATTATTTTTCTTCATTGAGGGATGAATTATGATTAATGGGATGTGTGTCATTCTCTCCCAAAAATCCATAATTAAGAGATGATGGTAGATGTCTCATCTCAAGATAACGTGACATCCATATTAATTTATCCAAGGGGTCCGTAATTTCTCATTCAAAAAAATCGTGAACAACTTATAAATACATGTATTAATTATATAGATTAGTAACATACAACATTTAGTTATGTTAATGTTCAAGATGGAGTTTTTTGATATCCATATCATAAATTAATA
This sequence comes from Viscum album, assembly GCA_963277665.1. Lineage (NCBI taxonomy): Eukaryota > Viridiplantae > Streptophyta > Magnoliopsida > Santalales > Viscaceae > Viscum > Viscum album. The sequence goes on from OY728152.1 coordinate 1,797,116,233, forward strand.
GTTAATTGACCATGTCATGTTCTTGGCAGCCCACATAATTCCCCAATATGAATAATTTTCATTATTCCTCATGTTCCATATGCGATTCTTGATTGATGGCCTTGATTACGTTGTAAGAGTCCTTTTCTTCCCCTAAAAAAAGGATGATTCTTCTTGATGAACATTGATTAGAACCATTCTAGTATCTAAAAATGGTTTTCCTAAAATAATTTCCACCACATTTTCCTTTTCAACCTTATGTATAATGAATTCGGTTTGATGGAATAACATTATAACGTTCTCCAGAACAACTTCAAGTAACCCTTTGGGGTATTTGATGGAACAGTCTACTAGCTATAGTGGAACACATGTAGGATTTAATTCATTAAGTGCAATATTTTTTAATACTCCAAAATAAATTTGGTTGACACTATCTCCCAAGTCACAAAGGGCCTAAAAAAACTCAGAACAGACGATTAGACATAGGATAGAAAGATTCTAGGATTCCAAAGCCTTTGTGGGATTGATTATTGTCCAATTACAGACCACTCATTGTAAAAGGTATTATTCCCCAAATCCTATATCCTTATTTTTTAGATACTTTATTTTATCAACTTCATATAAGAGGTAATTTTATTTAATTCCTCAACAAATGGGATGTTGACGTGGAGTTTTTAAAAATCCTCAATGAATTTCCGCAAAAGTTGATCAAGGTTTTTTTTTCATTTAAAATGAGAATTGAATGAATAGTACATTGGTCTTGATCACCTCCTTTTCCCTATCAGGTATAATTTATTGACATTATTATGAATCATTATAAGACTGAGAGTTTCTGATTTTAGAATAATTTTTAACTAATTTTCTTATTGTGTTATGTCTCTCAGATTCCACCATATTCATCTTTGTTGGCACTAGTTGAGGGAGCTCCATCCCATTCCATAGAGTTGGATATTTAGCCTCCTCATGAGGGATATTAACTTTATTACCTTGTACTATATTGGGTTTCCATGTGATGATTTTATTTGACAATTACCCAATATTTTTTTCTAGGATTTTGATTGTCTCTACGAAATTTCAAAACCTTATTTCTATAGTTATGATGAACATAAACATAATATCTTTTCATTTTGATGGCTGTTAATTTTGTTTTTTTTTGTTGAATAACTCTTTTTAGCTCTTGTTATCGAGGAGGTTATTCTAGATTATGGTTTTGGTACCCTAGTTTCTAATATGGACATGTATGGTACTTATTTCCTTATTGTTCCCTTCTGTATGAATTCTAATATTGCAGCATTCCAAGCATGGGTCAATTTGGAAGTCATGGTTGGGGTTTTTTTATATCCCCCAAAAATAATTTTCATTATCATTCCATGTGGGGGTTCTGCTATTGAAGAAAAATGCTTAGTATTTGATTTTGAGGGGCATGACATACTTCTCATATAGAGGTGTAAACATTTAATGGTGGATATTCACTCATATTGTAGTGGTCCCCACATTCACTACAAGTTAGATGGTTAACACCATAAACAAGAGATATTGAGTTAAAATTAATAACCTCAATATGCATCAACATTGAATATATTTTGGTGGTGGTCATCATGGTGGCATCGAAATTATACATTCCAGTTTTCTAATTTTCTTTCTTAGAATTCCACAGAAATCTCATCATATAAATATCTGCCAACAAATCATATAATTATTATTGAAATGTCTACATGAATGTTCTTCTAGTAGAAACATCAACCGTATAATAATTTTTTTGATACCCTGATAAAATAAGTTAAATTTCAACCACAATAGGAGTCCATGGTGGAGAAATTTTCATAGAATATCTTAGAAATTTACAATGATTCAAACATGGACTTTGAATGATGTTGATGGAGGTATTAAATGTCATGCCACAATGTGACTATTGGGGGGATTATTTTTCTTGAAAATATTGATCCAAATATTCCCACATGAGGATGGAATGTAGGATAATCCCCTTCATCTAGTCTTTTCATTTTTCGACAACGGTATGGGAATGAAATGGATCCTGGGAGAATACTCTATGAATCTATGGTGTCATAAAATGGAAAAAATTTGAAGAATTTTTAATAGAATATAATTGGGATCATCGCTTGAAAATCCTCTAAAATAGATTGTATTTTATATGAGTAACATGATGGATGTATTAATCTTAAATTTTTTTGCTTTCACGGGTGATTGAACAATGCTAGTATCCAGTCAATAAATTGATGGAAATCCATACTCTAAAAAAGTAAGACATGGAGGATTATATTATTGAGGAGTTTTTGGAATATATTTTTCCTCATGTTGAAAATAATTTAATTTATTCGGAGGTATGTATGATTGCAACTGTTGTGGAATCTATTGATGGGGTTGTTATTTAACATATCCAAGTAGAAATTGAACTGGAAGTCACTAATGATTCCATGGAATATATTCCAAAAGAAATTTGATGGATGCAAAAATTTTCACCAGTAGTTGAAAATTGTTGGGTTTTATTCCCTTACAGAACTAACTAATTTAAATTTCCGTGTAATATAGTCAGTTCATTATCTTTCATATTTTCCATGGGATCATTTTTGATGTGCTCGCCTATATGTGATTGGAATCACATTTATATAGTTCATTTCATTTTTGGGTGAGAAAAGTATTTATGCTTACTTGAAACTCTTGGAAAGAGTGATGCAAATGATCATTCACCTATAGTTATGCACAACGGCAAACAACACACCAAGAGTAAAAGGGTAAATGAAAAATAAGAAAAAACATAAATGGGATTAATAGTATAATTATATGGAATTTATTATTTTTATTAACAACTTAATTATCCCAAAACTCTACTAACAAAACACCATTTCAAATATCTACATAAATAAATCCATAATTATGCATCGTTCTAGTTAAATAGATAATTCATCAGCCTAAATTTAAGATTTCCCAACTCCATAATGTTAATAATGTAAATATAGGGTCAATCCATAGGGAGGCTTTCAGATTTTTTTTACATGAATTTTTGTTAATTAATGGAATATTTTATTTATTTAGTATCGTTTTTGGATGGTTATATGAATCATTAGAGATCCTCAGTTGATTAACTTACTAAAATGTTTAGATTTTTTCACTTTATAAAATAGGAAAAACATTTATTAAAACCCAATAAAGAAAATAAATCATGGATGTTTATTTTTATGATTTTTTTGGAAATATATATTAGTTATTGTGTTATTTGTTTCATAATAGATCCCATGTAAAAGAATCAAATATGATGAAACATCATTAGTTTGTTGAGTTTCATGTATGTTTTAAAAAATTAACATCCTCTCTAGGAAATTAATTATTATAAACATTGTAGATATAACCCCTTTGAAGATGATAGATGTACCCAATGTTCACTGGATTATTCAATGTGTTTCCACTGGTTATCTCGAAGGATAGTGTTCTTGATTACATACAGACTAATCAATGAGTGAAAAGAAGAAAAACTAAAGGGAATTATGGCAAATAAATGAGCAAGAACAAACATAACAAGGTTAAATCAATTACCCTTGGTTCTTAAAAATCCATATCCTTGACGCATTTTATTGATTATAAATTCATTAAATAAATGATGAAAAATAATATATCGTTTCCTATGATGTTCATTATAGCCAAGAAATCAATAAAATTCAAGACAACATTATATATATCTCAAAAAATGTCTTTTAATGAGTTTCAATCTCTCCTACCGCTAGGATAAATGCATCACAAATGATTCTCCCCCTCTAAAATGGTATGGGTATCATTGAATGGAAGACCCATATTGTCTAATAGGGGTGTTTTATAATAATTATAAATCTAATAATTATTAAGGATGTCGATGGGAGGTGGGTAGTTGTCTCTTTAATAGTACACAATTAATGAGAAATGTTAGTTTAACTCTTTTATGTGGTCATTACTTTGGGATTTCAGGAACATAATCTTTTGTTAGGTCCAAATAGTCTTTTTGACCATGCATAGACCATGTGCATAGTTCTATATCCACCATTTTCAGCTTTCATGACTTGAGGGATGTTCAGCACAGTTTTTTTAACCATGCATAAAGTTAGAAACTCGCCGCTTACTCCACAAAAGCTCACCTTTCATGGATTAGTGGTGGATCAACATAGTTTTCCACATTCTAGGTGAACGAATATGAGTCTGTCTTGAGGATCCTAGATGTTCACTATTTGTGTGAGTTAATAATGATCATCGTCCCTAGAAAAAGGATCCTATCACCTCTGATTACCCTCCTAAATTCTTAGTTCATTCCAAATTATTGATCCATAATTTGATGACTAAATAGAACTTATCAAGGTATTTTTAGAAATCATGTGGATTGTGTTTTTCACATACAAATAATTTTATTATACTCCTCGGTATAAAAATTCCACATTCACATAAGTTCATCAAAGATAAATTTTTCAATACGGCAGTCTTCTTTTACTTCTTTACTATATGATTTCTTTTTCTTCCCATTAGTAATGAATCATAGAATTTTTTTCATATCCAATTTATATTGTGGAATATTAAAATATAAAATATTCTTCCAAAATTTTATGAGTTAATAAATATTAAATTTTCAAATTTTCCATTCCCAATCCAATATTCATTAATTATTATTCTAAAAATTCACATTTTTAACATAATCAATAAATATATAGTATGAGAATATTTTCAGTTCTTGGCATACTAAATTATGGAATCATATAATTAAAAATATATTAGGAATGATAAGAAATAAAAATTTAAAATACCTAATCAAATAGTAGACAAATACTTATCTGATTGTGCATTCAGACCTCAATATAAGGTAAATTATTGATGAGGATTGAATAAGGATCTCTAAGAGGTCCAATTATAATAATTTTTCCTTTTCCCATGTATCAAAATGTGGCATATAATCCATTAATTTTAATAATTTTATTATAGTTGAAAAAATACAAATTCATATATCCTGAAAACCCACTTCTTATAAAAAAAATTCATCATTATTATTCTTTTTTATTCCCTATATAATAAACCAATAAAATATGATGTTTTGTTACCAAAATGATCTTACATAGAGTATTGTTTGATATAAAAGATTTCAGAACCCAAATATTCTCATAATTATAAATAATTTTCTAAAACAAAATTAGATTAAGTTATAGAAATAAATGTCTTCTTTTTTCCATTTATCTAAGGATGTGTTAAAAAATGAATTAAAAAATGATAATTTATTCAACATGGCAAGAACGTTTTATTAGAAATGATTTTATTATTATAACTATACATGAACAACGTGTTTATAGGTTAGGTTTCTCTTAGTTTATTTGTATTCCATGGTAAACCTTTTAAAAAAAATCTCATGAATGTGATTTATGTTATTATATATCAGAATAACTAAACCTAAAACATACTTTTGTTCTTTAACGATAACAATTAATTTTTTCATGCTTCTACAATGGATAAAAAATTTGGAAGATGACTCATTTAGATTAGATTTTAGTTCGTAAATATATTTATCTATATATATACATTTTAATAGAAGAAAATCATATGATTTCTTACGAGAAATTTTATATATCTTTAAGTACTCATAGTTTTATTTTAACAGAAAAAATTCTGGTTAAATTTTTTATTATTTTATTTTTAGATTTAGGTTTTATGGAAGAAAAATAAATAATATTCACCTTATAAGTGTATTCCATGTAGCATATATTTTCTTTTTATTTTGATACTTCATATTTAGAATAAGAACTCAAGTCATCCCTGGAGTCATCTAAGGCTCTCAATGTAGATTTCATTACTTTCTCATCATTTTTATAGTCTGATAGTTTCTTATAGTAATTTTTATACCTTTTCGTATCCTAGAGATCCGACTATTTACAATTGATATATCCAATATTCATACACTAATAACACAATACATATTTTGTATTTCAATCAAGATTTTTATAATTTTTAATGCATTTTTTCAATACTATTCTCCTAATACTGAAAAGATTGATCTTCGGGAAAATTAAATAATTTTCATCACATGACTCGAGTTTTCATATTATATCTCTGTCATATGATCCTGAGAATGATGTCTCTATATTTTTCTTATCATTTTTAGGGGGATACAATCGTGGTCAAATCCTCATCTATTATCATGTTATATTCTCCAACCTTATACTTTATCTCAAATTCCTTAATCCCAAGTGATCTAAAAAATATATAATTTTTTTATATCTTTTTCAATAGTGGATTTTATAATAACATGTAAAATATCACATTATTTTGATGGTAAAGGTATATGTATATCATGCTCTTGATCGGGTTTAGAAATAGGATCTCCAAGGAAGATACACTATTTATAATTTATCTCAGTCATTCATTCATCTGAGTGATTCTATCACCATTAATCATTTATAATATATAAAACTATACTTTTATAGTGTTATATATGGTTTTCTATACATTATTAGTACCTTCATAATAAATAGATTTATTTTTATACATTTAATGTGGTGTATTACAATGTGAAACTAAGTTGAAATCATCAAGGACTAATCCATATATAATGGCATTCATATCCTTGTATTTAAGGCCATATTTATCATCAATCAGAGCATTATGTTTCTTTGGATCTCCATAAATAATTTTATGGGGATTCAAAACCTTTTAGAAAATATTTAAACCAATATCTTCTAAATAAATAATCATTTGATCCCTCCAACACTCATAGTTCTCTCCATTGAAATAAATAATCCTAATCATATAAATTACCACTCTATTTTAAGACATTATATGTATTTTAGAATGAACACTATGAATTAAACCTATTAGAGTTATGAATTTATGTGTCTTAAAATTTGATACCCATTTTTTCTTAATACGAAGTTGCATATTTATAAAAGAGTGGGGTCGAAAGTTGAGTCATTGAAATATTAATTACAAATGAAATTAACCCTGAAAATATTATTTAATCATTTATTAGAGATTTATTGTAAATAAAAAAACTAGGAAAATGAGTGTACCATAGATGAAATATAGTGGTTTGGGGAAAAATGATATCCCAGTCCACCCAAATATTCAATCTCATTAAATGTGGTGAATTTCACTATGAAAGTACTTTATTTGGGGTCCTCAACACATGAGTACAAGCATAATAATGTTGTTAAAAAAGTTTCAGGATATTTTATATGTATATTCACTCCTATATGACATATCTATGACCATCTTACACTAAAAAAATAGTGTTTTTACTCTATAGATGATAGAAATTATTACAAATGATATTCAGATTCAACTCACTGTTGTAAAAGACAACATAGAAAAAAGAAGACTGGTTATTCAAGAAAATGAACAAGGATTTAAAAATATCTCAAGAAGATCTATCAAATTTCATTGATTTTGTTGTTAAATTAAAATAGAAAAACTTCTATTTATTTATATAAAATAATAAAAATCATATATTTATAATAAAATAGGTTACCATTTCCATTATTCTGGAAGTACTATGTACCTAAGTTATCTTACTTTCTGGTATTTGATTTTGAATTAAAATACCAATTTATACTATAGTAGTAATCACAAATAGAATAATCTAAAAAATACAAGATGTCTTCATCCTTGCAACCTTCATTTATAAAATAGTAATGTAAGAGATCATTGTTAAATATTTCCGGGATCTTTATTTGAAGAAAAATAATTATTGAAAAGAGATGTCTTATTTAACTTTTTCCACTTATCTGGTGAAAACAATTCCATAAAAGGTAGGTATATTCATTACTTGAATTCGTTTACTGGTAATATATTCTTACAACTAGAAAATAAATAATATTAAAAAAAATCACTATTAATAAATATATAATCAACGAACATTATCTTCCACCTAAGTCATTTGTTTCTTGAAAACATCTTATGAAATTGTAAAATACTTAAATTTTTTACTCCAAAGAATATTTTTTAATGATAGTTCAATTATAATGATATGTTATTTTGTATACGATATTTCATCCCATCATATGATAATCCTATCATAGTAGGATAAAAGATTTATAAGAACTATTTTTAAAGATAATTTAATTCCTTTTTATATATTATTTATCATTTTATCATAATTCTATAATCCATAAGATATTTTTATTTTTTGAAAATATGTACTATGGATTTATAATATATTTGAGGGAATTAGGGATCAATCAAATAATTTAATGATTGTAATATAAATTACATGACCAAAAATAATGGCTAATAAAATATTATTTTACCTCACAAGATAATTCATCTATGATGGGCCATCATATAAATTTTTTTCAATAAATCTAAAATCTTGCATGAATATGTTTGTCAATACATATGATTATTTACATTGATAGAAAAACATATTTCCCAGAAGCCTATGATAATAGAAATATTTTATGAGAAACTATCATCCCATATGATAATTTATTATCTCATGTGATATTTTATTTGGTAAATTTCAAACATTAACGGAAGAAGGATAACCAAAATACTCTAAAATGAAATATTTTGTAGAAAATAATTAATTCCATGAAAATATTTAAGATAAATTCATTATTAAGAAAATATGATTTTCTTAGAATCAATAAATATAAAATTTTAGTATAGCTTAAAAAAATTGGTATGTTAAACATATATATGATACATGTTATGGTGGACATGTTTTTTATAGTGATATGAGTATGTTTTGATTTGGATCACATCAGAATCCTAAGTAGCATGAGTATATTTTATCTCCTATTAGAGGCAACTCTTTTCTCATATATATGAAATATAGATTCTATATTTCATTAAATGCTTCTAAGGCCCACAAGGTCAAATAGTTTGGCCCTTGTATAATGATAAAATATTAAAAAAGTGTTTTTAAATAATGAGATGAACTCGATAAAACCACACACAAAAATAATTTGGATGGATATAAGGAGTGTTTGTGTTATTCGTAAACTACTTATTAGATTTTTTTCCATGATTTATATTACTAGATGTGCACAAAAATTTAAATTCCAATGATTCAAGTAAGCATTGCTATAATTAATAATATATATATTTATAATATGATGTTGTATATATTTTATACATAAAATACATACATATAATACTTTTATATTATTATTCATATGATTCATGAATAATGTTAAACATATATATCAATATATAAAAAATTAAATATGAATGAGAAGCATCTAAAATTGAAAATGATGAATCATCAATCTCGAATGTTTCATTATTTTAGAAAAAAATAGCTGGTTCATTTAAAGAATATTATTTGATTAATTTTAATGAATTAAATGAATTTTTAAAGAATCGTAAATTTCAAGGAATTTTTTTTCTTCATTTCTTTGGAATTTTACGAGTATGTGGCTTCTGATGGCACTTAATTATGAGACCCGGTGTGCCCAGAATCAATTTCTTATGTTTTTCTCAGGTACGTTTAGTGAACGAACGAGCGGGTTTTTCTATCTTTTGAACTGGTGCTCGGAATTGAAATCTAAGGGCACCTATGAACTCACAACGCTGGTAATTGCTGAATGGGACCATTAGCGCAGTTACGTTTTATGCGGGTTGAAATTTTTTTGGGGTCTTAGTTTAAAAATAAATACAATTGGTGTGTACACTTTTATTTATATCAACGGTGGTTAAATCCTACAAAGGGTAGTTAAGGGTGGGACCCACAACCACCTAACTACCCTTGTGTGGGTATTTTGGAGGTGGGGCCCACATGAGCCCCAACCTTCCACCTTCCATAACACTTTTCAAATCCCTCTTTAAACTCTCCAAATATCTCCCTTAAACCCCTTTTTAATTAACTTGTTAACTCCTCAAGTCCCCTATTAAAGAGAACTCTTCACCTATCTCTTCCCCTCTTAAATTCATTCCAACACATTTTAATTAAGGAGATAATCCTCTTTAATTAATTACATAATTTTATTTATTTTGAAATGGAATGACACTTCTATAAATTCGAAGAGTTAATTTTTATTATGGGGTTAGAAAATATTTTTGTTGGGGAAAACTATGGAGAAATAAAGATTGGTTTTTTCTATTAAGGAAGAACATCATCTACTCCCGATGAAGAATGACTTCGATGAAGAACGCGAAGTCACAGATGATGTGCCTTCTCATATTCATCCTCCACGTCAAGGGAGGAGACACCGTCACAGGGAACGTTTCCAACGGTGACAGCTCTTACCCCGACATCAACGGAATCGACACTGATCTTCCGCAACATCCGATCACTATGACGTTCGTCTTCAATGGTTCGACGATGTGCGACGTCTTTTCGAGGTAGGGGATATTACGTTCAAGTCTTAATATCATTCATCATCATTCTTCATTTTCTTGAGTTTCATTGGACCGCATGATACCATCTTGACGATGAAGTGCTCGGACCGCACGAACATTGTCCGACCCTTCCCCACTCATTTGTTATTTGAGGACGATGGAGACAGACTACAACGAACCGGCCTACGCCGTGCCAACCACGAGCAGATCGTCACCGCATGATTTCCGGCCCACCGTCGTGTCATGCGGAGTATAGCTGGACAACGGCCGGGACGGGATACGGTGGAGGGGTGTGGCACCTTCACGCCACATCGGAGCCACATGAGCTGCAGCCGGGGCGGGCCGCGATAGAGGGGCTCGGCGTCGTGGCACTGCGCCTGAGCTACAGGGGTCGCAGCCGAGGCGGGCCGCGATGGTGGGGTGTGGCGCTGTCACGCCGCATTGGTTGAACAGAGCCGCGGCCTAAGGCCGCGGCGGATCTGGAAGGGCGGCCGACTGGGCCGGCTGCTGGTGCCATCAAGAGGCTGGTCCCGAAGGGTCCTACGGTTACCCATGGGCCAGCCAACATGGTCATCCATTTCACATAACCTGGGGGGGTGTAACCCCCCCCCCCCCAATCAGCGGCTCGGGCGGGCCCCACTGGGTTCTGCCACCCCGCCTGGTTGGCCAGCCACGCGGACAACCGCATAGGCCATGAGGACCGGGCCAGGCCGGGCCACACCCTACCAGGCCGGACCCGGACCCAGGTCCGTTTTCCCCGTTCGGGCTGACCCAGGGGGTGTTCGGCCGGGTCGGACCAGGCCCCGACCCCCTATTTTCGAACCTTCATTAGTTAAACGCCCGTAACATGAGTTGTGGACCACCGATCAACACACCGTCAGTTGCGTAGGATTCCTCAGATCGAGAAGATCGTTTTTGTGTATTACACTCAAGGTTTCGGAGAAGTTTGGGTATGACCGGGTTGGTTCGAACACGAAACCAACCGGGCCCTTGGAGTGGAAACACTTATAACTTGAGCTTTGGACGTCTGATTGACATTCCGTTGACTTTTTTGGATTCCTCTTGATGAGAAGTTTTTTTTGCATACTCCACGTGGGTTTCTGATGATATTGCAGTATGTTCGGGTTAGATTTAGGTTAAAAACCAACCGGACCCATGGAACAGAAAAGCTAATAACTCACAGACCGGACGTCTGATTGACGTGTCGTCTGTTGTATTGAGACCCCTATGACGAGGCGGTCCTTTGTGATACTTCCAAGTGAGACTTGATGACACATGGAAGTAATGAACAGTAGCTCATGGAGGTGACCATCTAGAGATGAGCGTACAGAGTGCGGAGACCGAGTATCTTTAGACTTGACGACTGGTTGACTGATTTGACTCGTAGTGATTCGGTTAGCCCAGTGGATGGAGCGCCCAATATTTGGCGGCAAACCCATGGCAGAAGGAGCACCAGGTAGTTGGAAGTATAACTGCTGTACTCGACAGCATGAGTACCTCTATAGGCTATTAGGGAGAGCGCCCAGTATTTGGCTGCAGACCCTCAGTGGACGGAGCACTCGGTATTTGGTAGTAGACCCATGGTACTTTACAAGAGGAGTACATCAACAGTCTAAGGAATGTGAGTAGTGCCTTAGAGTCATGACGGTATCACTGTACTCGATAGAGGAGCAGTTCTCGAGCAGTTGTGGTTTTGATAATGATAAACCTGGTTTGAGCTGAGTCAATGACCTTTGTGTTTACCTCATGATTGAGATGGGTCACAAGATAACTTAGGTATATGTATGGGAATATACATAAGTATTGGTTATCCGTCGATTTCATAACCTTTGTGTTTTTTCATGATTGAGATGGGTTACTTGATAACTTAGGTATAAGTATGGGCTTATACCTAAGTAAAGGGTATCTGTTGAGATCCTTCGTTGTGGTTATCCTTGATGGATTTAGTGAGACCTTTAGGGTCTCTGTATCCCTTATGAGTATCGTTATACTCAACCCTACACGGGATATGCCCACACCTCATTGTGTTGGATGCAGACGACGGACAACGCTGACAGAGACTGAGTGTACGATGACTGGACGGTACTTAGAGGTGCACCTCATGACGAGTCAGTACCCGGAGGTGGACATCATGATGAGACACTACTCGGAGTAGGTTGGCAGGCGGGAGCGTTGAGGAGGCTATTTGTACCTCCCCTTCAGGTAGGATCTGAGGTGGACGACCCAAGAGTTGCTTCTATCTTCCAACTATTTGTCTTTTCTATTGTCCTTTCATCCTGTTATAACTGTACTTTTTATTTGGGTTTGTATTCTGGCCCATTTACATTTCATCACTTTCTTTTATACTTAGTGTAGTACTGCCACCTATACTCTGGTTGGATGTGTTTATGTTTTATAAAGGAAATTCCTTCCACTTATCTGGATTTATGCCTTTAGTACTTGTCGCCAATCCCTAGCCTATGGAAGGGGGCTTGGGGTAGTCATGGCACGGGCCTCGAGGATGGGTCGTGACAAATTGGTATCAGAGGACGTCGGTTCTACCGTAGAACTTATGAATCTGATATTTTATTTCTGTGAAGTAATAGTGTTGAGGGTACTAAGTGTTGTTTTCAGTTTAGGGGGTCCAGTGTTGGTGCGGAAGCCGACATATGCATACACCAGGACCCTGACTTCTGATTTCTGAATCAGTGCATGAAAACACAGATTGTATGTGGGTTTTCAAAAGTTTTCTTAAAGTCAGCTAAACCAGGTCACCTCAACAGGTTTAAATCGTTTGATAGTGTCGCATCTGTTTAGGATTTCTTCATGCAGACATTCTGTTGGAGATTCGAGAGAGTACGCAATTATGGCGCACCTTGCGATGAGACTCTGGTGCAGAGGCCTCTATCTATGTTGGCACCTTCGGGTGGTGTACCAGCAGCACCACTACCCGTTAGGCAGTAGATTCCACCAGCCATACTAGTGGATGGTGCACGCTGACAGAGTGCATTGCACGAGTTCCAGCATCAGAGGCCTCCGATGTTATTAGGCTAGGCAGATTACCAGGAAGTAGTGGACTGGATGGAGGCGATTTCTAGAGTTCTACACATATTTTAGACACTAGTAGAGAAAATTTTGATCTTTTCTAAAGGTGTTTTCCTAGTGAGTGAGGATGTGGTTGGTCCACATAGTGATGAGGCTTCAGTACGTGGACCGATGCCTGAGATATTACCTTCAGGTAGTGTGCCATCTATATCACTACCTGTTGGTAAGCAGTTACAACCAGCATTACTAGTAGATGACACATGTAGGCTTAGTGCTTTACACGTGTTTCAGCATCAGATGCCCCACTGGTTCTGAGGTGATCCCGACAAACAGGCTGCTGAGGACTGGTTTGAGATGGTGGTTGGGAGTTTTCTAGAGCTTATACAACTTCAACAGGGCGACATGTCAGTAGCTGATTATTCATCAGGGTGTACCGACCATTCCTGGTACTCGATGAATAAGATGTGATTAGTGATTCTGGGCTCTGACTTTTGTGCGAGGTGTGTTTTAAGGACATTCAAGCCAGCCTTTCTTCCTCTATGCATTTCTACTTATGCTAGGGTGCTAGAGGGAACCTTTGTGGTTGAATGTTGTTTGGTTGAACGAATACAGCTAGTTAATGTAAGCATTAAGAAACAGAAAACTGGCACCAGTCTTAGAGACGTGGGCGTGTAAAATGTTTCAAGAAGAAGAACTATTAAGGACATATGAATCTGTAGAGTAGCAGATGTGGAAGCAGAGCTTGGAGGGCATCATGTGGTGGTGTACATTCTGACATGTTACAACCACCCGCCTTTGTATTCCCCACCAGGAATAGAGAGAAGGATGGAAGGGGAAGACAGTAGTCTCATTCAGTCAAGGAGTGTGACCCAAGGGCTCCATGAATTATTTTAGAAACGATCTCTATCTACTACTTGTTGTCGTATCAATAGACGTAGGTACCAATCATTCTTACATTCCATGAATCTTGTTCCAGACCTAGAGTTTCCGGTTAAACCATTGACTTGACCCTCACATATGAAGGTACCTTAGGAGAAGACTCGATAATAACACTTACGCTGATAGTGTGATCTGACCCTATAGGCGATAGTTTCGGTTGGAACCTCTTGGTGGAAGCGTCGAGGACTTAAGATGTTAGTTTGGGTATGGACTAGGAACCACAGTTCATACACAAATTGACGGTAATGGGAAAAAATGTTGTGGTATATCTACAATGTTGGGATAGGGTTTTCCTTGGTCAGCGAAAAGGAAAACCTAGGCAGCACAGGATGGAATCATGCATAAGGGGGTACAGTCGATCACTCATGAGTCGGCCAGACTGACTTGTGCCAGACTTTTTCAGAGTTGTTGCAACACTTTTAGCATTGAAGAAGAAGGGCAAACCCTTTGTGTGGTCAGAGAGTTTCCAGAATATATTTTCAGGAGATGAGGTAGAGGTTGACCAGTGGGCTCCTCTTGAGGCTACCGGAGAAGGTGCAGATCATCCAGGATTAGATGAAGATTGCACAGAGTAGGAAGAAATCCTATGCTGATAGGAGGCGGAGACCACTATAGTTCAATGATAAATATCACTTTTTATTATGGGTCTCACCTCGATGTGGTCTATAGATGTTTCGACAAGGCGACAAGTTGTCTCCAAGGTTCATCGGACCTTTACAGGTCCTCAACAGTGTACGTGAGTTGCCTTACCATTTGACCTTTCCACCACAGTCGCACCGGGTGCATGACGTCATCCACGAATCTCAGTTGAGGAGATGTGTGCACGACCTATCCGTCATCATTTTCCACAGAGAGTTGGATATCGATGACAAGGGAGAAATTCACGGAGGTTCCAGTGGAGATCGAGGATCGACATGAGTGGGTCCTACGTGGATGGTCGATTCCTCAGTTGCTCTTTCACTGGCAGCACCGGAACCTCCAAGAGAGCACATGGAAGCAAAAGGCTCAGATGCATGATCGGTACCACTTTTGTTTTCCCTAGTGTGTGTTGAAGCTTTATGGGGATGTAAATCCCTGAGGTGAGATTAATGTACAGACTAGGGAATTTCAAGGAAATTTTTTTATTAATTTTGTTGGAATTTTACGAGTGTGTGTCTTCTGACAGCACTTGATTCCGAGGCCCGGTGTGCCCAGAATCAATTTTCAATGTTTATCTCGGATTTGTTTAGTGAACAAACGAGTGGGGTTTTCAATCTTTTGATCCAGGGCTCGGAATTGAAATCTGAAGGCACCGATGAACTCGCATCCTCGGTAATTGCTTAAGGGGACCTTTAGCGCAGTTGCGTTTTAAGTGGGCTGAGAATTTTTTTGGGGAATTAGTTTAAAAATAAATAAAATTGGTGTGTACAATTTTATTTATATCTACGGTGGTTAAATCCTACAAAGAAGAGTTAAGTGTGGGACCCATAACCAACTAACTACCCTTGTGTGGATCTTTGGGAGGTGGGACCCACATGAGCCCCAACCTTCCACCTTCCATAACACTTCTCAAACCCCTCTTTAAACTCTCCAAATATCTCCCTTAAATCTCTTTTAAATTAACTTGTTAACTAATCAACTCCCCTATTAAAGCGAACTTTTCACCTCCCTCTTCCCCTCTTAAATTCATGCCAAAACATTTTAATTAAGGAGATCAACCTCTTTTATTAATTAAAGAGTTTGATTTATATTGAAATGGCATGAAACTTATACAAATTGGGAGAGATTATTTTTATTATGGGGATAGAAAATATTTTTGTGGGGAAAACTCTGGAGAAATAATGATTGGTGTTCTTATCTCAATGAAGAACATCGTCCACTCTCGAAGAAGAACGACTTCGATGAAGAACGCGAAGTCACCGATGAGGTGCCTTCTCTTATTCTTCCTCTACATCAAGGGAGGAGACACCGCCATGGGAAATGTCATCAACAATGAATGCTCTTCCTCAGACGTCAATGGAATCGACACCGATCTTCCGCAACATCCGATCACCACAACTTTCTTCTTCTGCGTTTCGACGACGTGTGACGTCTTATCGAGATAGGGGTCGCTACGTTCAAGTGTTAATATCTTTCATCATCGTTCTTCATTTTTGTGAGTTTGGTTGGGCTGCACGATACCATCTTGAAGAGGAAGGGCTCAGACCAAATGAACATGGTCCAAGCCTTCCCCTCTTATTAGTTGTTTGTGGACAATGGAGGCGGACTACGACGAACCGGCCGACATCGGGCCGACCAAGAGAGGATCATCAGTGTATGATTTCCGGGTCGTCGTAAAGGCGCGACACCGTCATGCCGTGCAGAGTAGAGCTGGACCACGGTCGGGATGGGTCGTGGTGGAGGGTCGCGGTGCAGTCGTGTTACGCCGAAGCGACAGGGGTCGTGGCCAGGGTGGGCCGCAGGGGTGGGGCGCAGTGCTGCCGCGCCATGCCGGTTGAACAATGCCACGATGGATCTGGAAGGGCGGTTGGCTGTCGGTTCCATCAAGAGGTGGGACCCAAGTGGTCCCGCAGTTACCCAAGGTCCGGACAACACTGCCGGCCGTTTCAAAGAAAATAGGGGGTGTAACCCCACCCCCCCAATTAGCGGCTAGGGCTGGCCCCGCTGGGCGCCACCACCCCGCCTGGTCGGTCAGCCACGCGGTGAACTATGTGGGCCACACGGGTTGGGTCATGCAGGTCGGGCCGGACCGCACCGGCTGGGCCAGGCTGCCGGTGCCAGGCTGGGCCGTGCCCTATCAGGCCAGACCTGGACCCAGTTTGGGCCGACCCAGGGGGTGTTGGGTCGGGTCAGCCATGGCCCAGACCCCCTATTTTCGGACCTTCTTTAGTTAAACGCCCATAACATGAGTTGTGGACCTCCGCTCGATGCACCATTAGTTGGATATGATTCCTAGGATTGAGAAGGTCGTTTCAGAATATTACACACACAATTTCAGAAAATTTTTTGGTTTGCCCGGGTTGGTTCGAACACAAAACCAACCGGGCCCTCGTAGCAGATTCGCATACAACTTGAGCTCCGGACGTCTGATTGTCATGCCGTCAACTTTTTTGGATTTTTCTTGAGGAGATAGTTATTTTTTCATACTCTATGTGGGTTTCGAATGATATTGGATTATGTTCATGTTGGTTTTCGCTTAAAAACCCACAAGGCCCCTGGAACGGAAAAGATAATAACTCATAGACCGAGCGTCCGATTGACGCGCTGTCTATTGAGTTGAGACCCCTATAAAGAGGCTGTCCTTTTTGATACTTCTACCTGAGACTTTGTTACACTTGTAAGTAACGACCAGTAGCTCGTTGAGCGGACCCTCCCGGAGATGAGCGTACGGAGTGCGGAGACTGAGTAGCTGTAGTCCTGATGACTGCTTGACCGATTCGACTCGTACTGATTTGGTTAGCCCAGTGGACAGAGCGCCCAGTATATGGTGGAAGACCCATGGAGGACGGAGCGCATAGTAGTTTTTAGGAGACATGTGGTTCTCGGTAGGAGGAGTACCTCTGTAGGCTATTAGGGAGAGCGGTCGGTATTTGGCGACGGACTCTCAGCCAACGGAGTGCCCAGTATTTGGAATCAGACCCGCGATACTTGAAAAGAGGAGAACCTCAGAAGTTTAAGGTTAGTGAGTAGCATCTCAGAGTTTTGACAGGGCCACATTACTCAACAGAGGAGGAGTTCTCCAGCAGTTGTGGTTTCGATAATGAAAATCATGGTTTGAGCTGATTCAATGACTTTTGTGTTTACCTCATGATTGAGATGGGTCACTAGATATCTTAGATATATGCATGGGAATATACCTAAGTAGTGGTTATTCGTTGATTTCTTAATTTTTTGTTTTCTCATGATTGAGATGGGTTACCTGATAACATAGATATAATTATGCGCTTATACCTATGTAAGGGTTATCTGTTGAGATCATTATTTGTGGTTATCCTTGTTGGATTTAGTGAGACCGTGTGGGTCTCAGGGTCCCTATTGAGTATCGTTATACTCACCCCTACACGGGCTATGCCCGCACCTAGTTGTGTTGGATGTAGATGACAGACAATGCTGATAGAGACCGAGTGTACGAGGACTGGACGGTACCCGGCGGTGAACCTCACAACGACTCAGTACCCAGAGGTGGACTTCATGATGAGACGGTACTCAGAGGAGGTTTGCGGGCGAGAGCGTTGAGGAGTCTATCTGTACCTACACTTTAGGTAGGATCTGAGGTGGATGACGCAGGAGCTA
This sequence comes from Viscum album, assembly GCA_963277665.1. Lineage (NCBI taxonomy): Eukaryota > Viridiplantae > Streptophyta > Magnoliopsida > Santalales > Viscaceae > Viscum > Viscum album. The sequence goes on from OY728152.1 coordinate 1,797,134,746, forward strand.
CTTCTATCTTCAACTGTTTGTCTTTTCTTTTGTACTTTCGTTTAGTTTTAGCGGTACTTTTCTGTTGGGTTTGTATTCTGGCCCATTTACTTTTCAGCACTTTCTTTTGTAATTAGTGTAATATTCCTCTAGTACTCTGGTTGGATGTGTATATGTTTTATAAAGGAAATTCCTTCCAGTTATCAGGATTTATGCCTTTGGTGCTTGTCGCCAGCCCCAAGCCTATGGAAGGCGGTCTAGGGGTAGTCACAGCACAGGCCTCGAGGACGGGTCGTGACAGAATTATTATAAGGACCTGGCATTTAACATTATAAAATATAGAGTTTTAGTCCTTAATTTAATTTAGATCACATTTAGGATATTTTTATGTTAATATTTTTATATAATTATTCCATCATTAATACATAACCCCCCACATTCATTCAATGGGGATACTACTTAAAAATTATCCATTTCTTACAAAATAAAATACTCTAAAAAACATGATTTTTTATGAAAAAATTTCACAATGTTCAACATGAATTCTTCTTTTGTCTTACCCATTCCTATACCTTATAAATAAATAAAACATGGGATGGGAAAAAATATCATTAAGGGACTTAAAAATAAAAAAAATAAAATTTTTAGTCTATGAATACATATAAACCCATGAAAACATTTTCACAATGTTATACTTTTCAATCAAAAAACATAATCTCTTTACCATACCTCCTGAAATCATAATTTTAATGTAAACAATATAGAAAAAATAAATCATAGTGGTTAATTATGTCATCATTTCCTTACCACTCTTACATTTACTATAACTCCCTCAGCTATATAGGGAGTAACCATCATAGTTATATTTGTACTAGTCAACTCTATCTCATTACACAATGCATTGGATTGACATAGCAGGCTCACTAAACCTAAATTTTACACACAACCACTAAAACTCATATAAAATTCCCAAGAACCACATCATAATACTAACACATTAAAAATTCAATAAATAAAAATATTTTTCCACATTGAAACCACTTTTATTTTTTTCACAAAGTTTCACACTCCTAAATATAAATAGTTAATTAGATAATAAAATTTTAAACATCTAAAAGAAGAATCAAAACAGTAAAGTGAATTGAAATAAGGAAATTACATTTATGTATTATAAGTAAAAAAACTTTTCATTTGAATTTCAAAAAAATTGTTTAAAAATTGCATTTAAAAATATTTTTAAAAGAAAGTTCTTTCCCTTGAGTTTAATCCGTCACATACAATATTTATCTTCCTAAATAATACACCAATGTTAATAATTTAATTTATTCTAATCCTTTATAATTTTTATTATTCATTTTAAATCACTTGTGAACATGATACAACAATTAATAAATTATTTAAGTTTATGTCAGATGTCCAAACGATATTATGTAAGTAGGTCCAAAATGAATATTGTGTGATGTCAATAGTCAGTGTCTTAATTAGCCTATCATATATAGAATAATATCCATTAAATAATAAGAACTCTTACAAATAAATTTTACTTTTAAATTAATCAATTATTTATGTTTACGAAAAATGAACTATGTTATAGTCATTGAGATGGTAGGTTGTACGTACAAATGAGTAACGTTTCCATTTTTCAACGAGCAATGTTGAAAATAAATAATTAATATTTTATTATTAAATAATTATAATAATATCTTCAATATCATATTTAAATATACATATATATATCATCCATGAGATTTGGTGATGAAAAACGAATTGAATCACTTCGTGGATGTGAAAGTTTATATGTATGCACGAACGACGTTGTTATTTTTTATGTGCGTGGAATGGTAAGAATATAAATGATATATTATTGATTAATAATGATACATAAATAAATAATATATTATAAAAACTCTAATTTCATCATTAAAACAATTCTTGAGATATGGATATGGGAAAGGAATTGTATCGGTTTGGGAGGTGGTAGTCTTCCCTATAAATGAATAATTAATTCATTTCCTAGTTGATGAAAGTGGAGATGATTTTAAGTGATAAAATTAACATAAAAACTTCTAAGTATAATTATTATCATATATTTTTTATTACAACATGGATGAAGATTATTTTATGGAATAGGATGATGAAATAAAATGGAAATACTTGTTTAATGCAGTACCACTTCATTGAATGATCTCCTTTTCATAACACCTTAAGAACACTAAGGATGTTATTATCACTAAAAAAGTTATATATAATGCGGGAAGGGATTATAATTATTTTTTTCATATCATTGTTGAAAAAATAGGTTTTCTGTGTTAATAAAATATAATAAGTGGCACCCTCTTAAAAGAGAGGAAACAAGCACTCGTGGGATTCCTCAAAATTTTAAATTAATATAAATTAATTATATATTATAAAAGGACAAATAATGAGTTATTTTTAATATATGATGCATATTGGTTAGAATCCATTTATATAATTAATAATAGACATATTTTTCTTATTTTTGACATTCATATCTTTTTTATTTTAACCCTAATTTAATCTTTTTAATTCTTACTATGATATCATTTAATTTACACTTTTGCGGATAATATAATAACTTTAAAATTCTAAAAGAAATGAAATTGATTAATTAATGAAATAATAAGACATATCCTAATTTTTTTAACTAATTTTACATTTTTTTAAAATTTTATATCATTTAATAAAATATTATTTATTTTTAAATATCATTATTATCATTTTTACATTATTCATTGTATTTTGTTTTCTAAAAATTAAACCATTATATAAAATCATACCATGAATTCTAAAACATTCATAAAGTGAATAATTAATCTAAAAAAATTGTGTATGACATTAGACATCTCAAATTATATTTATTGTAAGCTTTTTTGTGTCTTTTATTTTATACTTCCATTAATTAAGCGATTATGTCATTATCAATATATAATTAATTAATGTAATTACATATTCAAAAACAATTAAAAATAATTTTCTAGGATGAAGTTAAATATTTTATATTTAAAATAGGTATTTATAGTTGAATATTTATTTTAAATTTATCTATGTTAAAAAATTTATAGTTATTAGAAGATATGTATGACATCTTTCACTTTTCTTTAAAATAAAATAATATAAATGGGTAATGTCATCCAAGTGGCTCCAAGATTTCATAATATCATAAAAAGTCTTGTTTTTATTAACAATAACTCATCCCATAATATTATAATATTTTTATATTAATTTTCTAATATTTATAATATTACTATTACCCTTCATTACCCTTCATTAACCGTACTAATGTTAATAAAAATTTCTATAGTTACTATTAAAATTTTCCAAAATTAAATGAAACATATTTACTAAATTTTTACTATATGATTCAAAATGTTTAATCAATTTTTTAAAAAGTATATTCAATTAATTTTATGAACTTAATTAAAACTAATCCAGTAGAAGAGTCAAAACAATAAGATTTGAAAATAATTTTTTTTAAAAGATTGAAATATTTTTATATTCAATCTCAATATGAAATTGAAACCATTGACCCACATTGTACATATTGATGTATATTTTAAATATATATTATTTAATAAATTCAAAAATATAATCTACCAATATAAATAAATTATACGGGAAAACGAGTTTCAATTAAAATATAGTATTTATTTAACTATTAATCAACAAATGAAACTACAAGAAAAATACCAAAAATTTATCCAAAATAATTTTGAAATTATTCATTCATAAAAGATTTTTATTTTGTTATATATAATATATAAATTTGAGAAAATTAGTCTTAAAACCACTACTCAATTAAAATACAAAACAAAATATTTTTTTAGAAAGATAATGTTTTCAACCATAAAACCAGATTATCATATACACTATTGAACATAATTTCATATTTCATTAATATATAACATATAAATATCAATAAATATAAAAAATACTTATCCTATCTTTACTTTGGTTTTTATATTCTTCCCAATTTTTGAAATTGAATCCTCATAATTCTATTTAATTATTAAATAAGTGGGGATATCTTTCCCTCTATGCTTTTTCAGTTTCCCATGTTACCTCTAAAGAAGAATGGGTTTTTCATAAAACCTTAACCTGGTGAATCAAATTTATTCTAAAACACTTGATCACTAGGTTAGAGAATCTAAACTGGTTGTTTCCCATAAACAATATTCTCTTCCAACTGAACTACTTTTGGACCCGAAAATGAGATGGATTTGGGATATACATTCATAACATTGAAACATGAAATATGTTTTGTACCTGAGACAAACCTAGAGGAAAATTCACATGATATGAAACTGATTCAAATTTATCCATGATTTCATAGTGTCCAATGAACCACGAAATTTTCTACTTCTTCTTACCAGAACGCATCACATTTTTTCATGGAGATACTTTGAAAAAAACATGATCACCTAACTTGAATGAAAATCTTTCCTTCAATTATGTGAATTTTTTTTCTTCTATATGTTATCCTCATGTTTTATTGAATCAAATGAATTTTCAATACCATTTCCTTTACCAAATCGGCTACCGTCAACATCCTTTCCCCTACATCCTCCCAAAACACTGGAGTTCGACACTATGTTCCTTATACTGCCTCAAATAGTGGCATCTATATACTATAATGAATAATGTTATTATAATAAATTTCAACTAATAAAAATTTTTATTCCAAATTATTTGGTAATCCATCAAACAAGAACATAATATAAATTCTAATTTCTAAATTTTTCATTATACATATCCATCAGGAAGAGGATGAGAGGTTGTGCTAAAATTTAATTCAGTTCCCAATGACATCTAAAGGATATTACAAAAATTATAATTAAACATGGGATCATGATCAGATACAATGGGGGTAGTAATTCCATGTAACCTTACTATCTCTTTAATATAAGACAAAAAGTATGGATCTAAGGACATGTTATCTCAAATAGAAATAAAATGATTTGATTTAGTTAGTTGATCAATAATAATAGAGAACTCATTGTTACCACAAGAAGTAATCTATACTCTCACTCTGAAATCCATTGATATATTTTAAATTTCCACTCAGGAATAGGAAAATGATGAATCAAACCCTTTGGTAATTATTACTCTTCATTAACCTACTGACATGTTAATAATTTACCATAAAATTCCACAATATCTATATTCATTATATCAAACTAGTAAGACTCTTGAAGGTATATGTGCATCATATTTCTGCCTAGATGATCGAAAAATAGAAAACTTTGAGAGTAAGTCTAAAAAATATATCCTTGAGTTGGAATCAAATAGTGCATGCAATATCTTCCAAAATCCCATAAAACAATCTTTATTAAAGTTAAATTATGGAAAATTACTCTGAAATTGATTCTTCGTTTATCTATAAATCAAGTTATTCCTTCTATTCATTATTAATTCTATTGGATAGAGATGATTTCAATAAAACCCAATTCCAAATATGGTAATTTCTTATAGCATTAACTTCTAATAAAAGATTTATCAAATAATTAACCAATGGTTAATGTTCCAAATGTAACATGGTTAATGTAGAATTATTTCTCCAACTCAAAGAATCAAACACATTGTTTTATTTTTCATGATGATCATGAACCGTGCAATAAAGAATCTTTATTTTTTTATCCATCTTCGCTATCTCATAATCATTTTTTCTATGTGAATATATACACTAAACTTTTTTAATCAATATATATTTCACACGTAAATCCACAGAATTAAGGCCACCAAATTTCTAATTAAAAAACATTATGAATTAAAAAAATAACTTATATGATAATTTAACTGATTAAATTACAATTGAAATGATGTATTAATAATTACATGATTGTTCTGAATTAGGAAACATCCGTGACCTTTAATTAAAGCATCATTATAGATGAAATTTTCACTATTTCTAGAATGAAGAGCCAAAAGCATACCCTTCAATAATATTCTTTTCAATTCTTGAAAACCAATCATCACATTATTTTTTAAGGATTAAAAAAGATATGTTTCAATTTAACATAGTAATTTTTATAGAGAACCATGAATTTTTTTCAACAAACCCTTTGTAATAACCCGATAAAGAAACAGAACTATTAATCTCATTTATATTTTTAGGTCTTGTCCATTCATCATCAATATTCATATTATTCTTATTTGTGGTTATTCCGACATAAAAAAATGTGACCAATGAATGAAAGTTTTCGCAATAAAAATTACAATGTATTAAATAACCCATACAAAATTTTTTTTTTAATTTTTTGAAAAATTCTTCCATTATCCTCTTTACATTTATAAAATATAAAAATTCCCTCAATAAACACAACCAAAAACATAACAAAGAACTCATGAAATATTTTATTCAAAATATTCATTAATACAGTAGGTGAATTTGGTAATCCAAAGAGAATAAATAAAATTTTTAATTCCCACATCTAGTCCAAAATGTAGCCTATGGAATATCTACTTCCTTTCTATTCATATAATGGTACCTCGACCTTGGGTTATCCACTGAAAAATACTATTATATTAGATATGATCAAAAAATTCATTGATATGAGGGAAAAGGATACCATTTCATAATAGTAATGTTATTAAAGGATCTATAATCAATGTCATATCACATTGAACCATATTTATTTTTAACAAGTAGGATTAGATCACCATGTGGTAATGTTCTAAGCCAATGAAACCATTATCTAATTATTCATCATGATTATTTTTCAATTCTAAATGTTTTAATTGAGACATTAGATAAGGTGGTTTAGAAATTTTATTATCATTACCTTATATTTCAATAGTAAATTCAACATTCTGATCAGGTAGAATTCTAAGAAAATCAATAGAAAAAACATCTAGATATTCATTTACTTGTAGAACTTAATTAATCTGAAAAGTTTATTTATTTAAAAATTATATGAAATAAAACATGAATTCCTATATTTTAATACATTCTTAGCTTCCTAACAAGTTATCAATGGTATGGGTTAATTCATGTACACCAACTAAAAATGTTTATGAAAAGAATCTTCTTTATATATACTTTATATCATTAAAAGGTAAATAGAAATATAATTCATGCCCATAATAATATAAATATATACTAGAGAAAAAACAACAAGGTTTTCATGTGAATTATTTCCATAATGAATGATAGGATGATTCTTATAATTTCTTTTTGCCTTGATTTTTTCCCAATGTTTTTTTAACATATTTTATAACATTATTTCATGAGGTGGAATTTCCAATTTACATGAAAATTTATCAGAAATGAATTAATGTGTTCGCCCTGAATAGAACAACACACATTAATAATCATAATAAATAAAGAATGTTCCTAATAAAACTTCATTTGATAGACCAACATTATTTAAATTAGTTTCAAAAGATTTCACCACCACATTCTACTTATATATTATCTTCTTTCTATCATTCATGTTCCTCATCAGACACACATTTGAATAATGAATCATCTCATTAATTTAAAAAAATTTACTGAATTTTTATCATAATATTTCTTACCACTAGTTTGATATTTATCTAGGAAATTATGTGATTTATTCTTACTCATACATTAACATAATCACTAACCAAAATTCAAAAGCATTCTACAATGTGTTTTTTACCACAATTCTCACAAATTATAATCGTAATTTTATTACCATCAAACGTATTTGATAAATTCTTCCCCTTTTAAATCCACCTGTACCACTTTTTCTACAATTATTCAAAGAACATGTGATCATTGGGAAACTATATTTCATCCTTTTCAGTACATTGAAAAATATTTTCACGACTTATGAATTCATGAAGAGCCAATTCCCTTCAATGTTTTTTCATTAATCATGAGTAGAAATAGTTAATTTTACTATCAATAACCTAGATAAAATCTATAATTTTCCCTTTCAATGAATTTAATTTTTCTTTACATGTACCAATGGATCTACTTATAGCTTCAATTCCATGATTTTTTTCATCCTAATATGTATTTCCTTAGGAAAATAGTTGTCATGATTTTTTTTGAATTCATCCGATTTAAAAGAATCAATCTCCTCACTATCCCTAGTATTCATATCCATCTACCACCACTGGTCAGATTCGCCTTCAAAATGGTAAACAGAGAGACCAACCGTTTTATATTATGAACACCCCATGACATCAAAAATATTTTTTATGGATTTAGTCCACCCTTTAGCTACCAAAGGGTCATAAGATCAACTAAATGCTTGAGGATGTGGCTTCATAAAATAATTCAATACTGAAATATTCTCCTATGTTTTATCTAGATGATATCATTGATGGATTCCACTACTATTTATTTCTTATTTCAATTAATACATCAAAACAAAAAACTTTTCAGTTCAGATTCATACCATCTCATGATGCTGATTTGGATGGAATTTTTCATCCCAATTCCTTACCACCATAAATACCCGATTTTCTCCATGGATAATCATTCAGAAAAAAATATATTAGATTAAACAACATTGTAATATTCAAATGATAAATCATTTCAACTTAAATATAATTTAAAAATAATTATTGTATGTTCTATTAACAATATCTTAACCCCGAAATTAATAAAAATTGACTTATTATACCAATCATAAGGACCCAACCTTAGATATTAAAAAATATTGAGTTTAAGTCAAGAATTTAATTTCTTTAACATCAAGGATATTTTATGTTTTATATTTTTAGAAAATTATGCAATAATTTATACTTAACATCCCATATTCATAAATAGTGAATACTACTATGACAATATCCCTTTTTTCAAAATATTATTCTTTAAAAAAACATTATTTCTTTATCATGAAATATCACTATAATATTAAAATTTACTTCTTATTTCCTCTTACCCATCCTTGTAACAAGGGAAAAACATTTCAAAACCTGGGATAACCACAAAAATCTCAAAAATATACCTAAATGAAAAAACTATTAGTCCAAAAATACTTATAAACCCATGAAAACATTTTCTCAATGTTATACTTTTTACCCATAAATCATAATATCTTTTTCTTACATCATGAAATAATAGGTTTCCTATAAAACTAAATATAAAGAATAAATCATAAAGGTAACTTGTGGAATAATTTCTACATAACTATTACATAGACATTAGCTCTCTTAGTTACCTGGGGAGTAACCATCATGGTTACATTTGTAAAAACCACCATAGTATATTCCATTAATCTCTTATGAGAAACCATATTAGTTAATTAAGTGTTATTACCTAATGTATTAGTGATATATAAAGGGTTAAACCATGAACAATTTATCATAAAACCGTGCATACTCAAAAACAATATCCATTAATCATAACATAATCATAACACATAAACATTTCATAAGACTAAAATAACTTTTCCACATTGAAACCACTTTTCTTTTTTTACAAAGCCACACATTCAAAAATGAAAACACATTATTTGAAAATATAACTATAATCATGTAAAAGAAAAATCAAAACATTAAAGATACATGAAATTAGGAAATTAAATTTATTATATATAAGTTAAAAAAACATTACTTTTGGATTATATAAAAAAAGAAAAAAATATTAAAATATTTTTAATAAAAGTCTCTTACCTTGATTCTGATTCATCACACAAAATCATTATATTCGTGAACAATTAAAATAGGTTTATTATTTATTTTCATTAGGATCTTCTTAATATTTATTATTGTTTTTATGTTACTCATTATCAGTTTATAACAGTTAATTATTTTTTATGTTCATGTCGGATGATTTGATGATATTTTGTACTGGAGTCCAAAATGAATTTACGATGATGTTAATAGTCAAAGTGGTAATTAATAAATCATCAATAGAATAATCTTAATGATTTAATAATCAATTTTATACATCAATTATACTTTTAAATAAATCCATTTTGTTTGGTTATGAAAAAAGAACTACGTTAAAATCGTGGAGATGGTAGGTCGTACATATGTCTGAGTGACGTTTTCTTTTATCAATGATTTTTTATGGAAAGAAAATATTTATTATATTATATTTAAAAATTATAATAATTTATTTAATATAATATTAATAATTAAATATACTTATATTTATCATCCATGTGATGTAGTGATAATAATTAATCACATCGTTTTGTGGAGGTGATGGTTCACATGTAAGCACGAAAGATATTATCATTTCTATTTGTAAGAAAGGGTTATAATGTAAATTATATATTATTATTTTATATTGATAAATACTTAGGGAATATTATATAATAAAATTTATTCCATCATTATAATGAGTCTTGAGATATGGTAATGGAGAAAAAAATTGTCGTTTTGCGAGGTGGTACTCCACCGTAAAAATTAACAAATAATTCATTTCCCATTTAACAAAAGTAGACATAGATTTAGGTGATGAAATTAAATAAATAAAAATTTAAATATATTTAGGATAATATATTTATCATTTTATCTTGATTTATGAATATTTTAAGGAATTGGGATAAGAAATAAAACATAAATACTTGATTAAAACAATAGCACATCTTGGGAAAATCTCTTATTCTTAACACATTAAGACAACTAAGGGTGTTATTTTGCCTAAAATAAGATCTCTAGAAAGTTTCTCATGATTATAGATAGGAATTTTGGAAGAAAATTTATGAACCAAATAGGGTTTTATATTTGATGAGAAGAGAATAATATAATCCATTTTATATGATAGGGGAGGGGAACTCTTGGAACTATTAGTAATATTAAAATATTAAAAATTAATTTAATGTTCCAAATGATTCCAATGTAAATTATTTTGAATATAGAATGATTATGGGTATAAATAAATTAATCCAATTAAAAATATATATGTTTTTAGAATCTTTTTTAATCCTTATCTTTTTCTTTTTAACACTTACTTAACCTCTTTAATTCTTAATCTAGTATCATTTAATTTACACTTTTAGGGTTATTTTAATGACTATAAAATGAAAAAAATACAATTAAATAAGTCATTTATTACATATTAAGACTTATCCCCATTATTTTTACAAATTTTATATTTTTAATGAATTTTATGTCATTTGATAAAAAATTATTTATATCAAAAAATCATTAATGTCAATTATGACACTATTTATTATTTTGTCTTTTAAAAAATAATAATCAAAATAAAATAGAAAAAAAACTTCTTAAACATGACTAAAAAGTCAAATTAATCTATAAAATTTGTGGATGATATTAATCATTAGAAATTATATTTATTTTACAAAAATTAATATTATTGATTTGATATTTCTATTTATTAAAAAATTACTTCATTATCATTTTGTAATTATTTAAGGAAACTATTTATTTACTAATAAATAAAAATAATTTTATATGATGAATGTAATTTTTTAATATTTTAAAATAAAATTTATATTCATAGATATATTCTAAATAGCCCAATATTAAAAAATTTATTGTTATTAAAATATAAGAATGACATCTTTGACTTTTCATTAAAATAAAATACTATAAAAGGGTTAAAGTCATCCAAGTTGCTCCAATATATAATACAATGGTCCAAAGGAGGATTTTTGTTAAATATAACTCATCTAACAGAATTATGAAAACTGTTAGGGTAATTTTATAATAATTATAATATTATTTTTACCCTTCATTACCCAATTTACCATTACTCATGGTAATAAAAATTACTAAATTAACCATTTATATTGTCCAAAAATAAAAGGAGACTATAAAATAAATGTGGACAATCATATTTGAAAAATGGAATCCATTTTTAAAAAATTAAATTCATATAATTTAATGAAATTAAATAAAATTAATCTAGTAGATGGGACTCTTCAACCGAGTGGTTTCATTTGATTCCTATAACATGTCAATATACGCTTAATGAGTGAATGGATGATTAAATTGTGATTGGAGTATCCTAAATTCATACGATTGTAGGGATAATCCTCATAGTCTAGGATATTTGTTAATGGAGAACACATCCCCCACAAAAAGAAGGCCATGCGTAATGCTTTAATGCATAAGGTGAAGAAGAGTTCCATGCATAATATATTATTAAATAAAAGGAGGAATATTGAAGATATTTGGAATCATTATTCCAAAAAGAATATTAGAAAGATGAATCAAGGTTTAAGAGGACGAGGGTTTGTGCACAGAGCATAGAATTCAAAGGTGGGTTTTAACTGTTTGGTGTCCATGCATTTTATGCAATATTTTTGTGTGTCTCACATAGAAAAATATGGGATACCCCCTCAAGATAGTCAAGACACCTCGACTATAACACTTATAGGACTCTAGGTCAACCATGATGAGGGAACCAATCCTTGATGGCACGAAGGTAACATGGATTGGGAATAGCCCACATGAGAAGGTCGTGTATATGCCCCCAGGAGAAAATACGGTGATCAAACCATAAGACACAGGGGCATAATGGGTTCCAAGAGCGCACTTGAGGAAGCAAGAGTGGGAGAAGAAGAGCGCCCACAAAACAATAGTGAGGGGCAGTACGAGGAGATGTGGAGGATAATTATGAGATAAAGATGGGGCACTCTACATTATCAACCAGCACTCACCCTCTATCTCGTTTTGGTGTGGGACAAAAAGAGGATGCAGAGCACTGCCCGGTCAATCATGAGACGGATCGAGCACATCTGGGACATCAATATGATCTCTTAGGTTTGGTATTGAAGTAGAGTCGTCTGATTTCTTCATCACATTGTCTTCAACCTCCAACATCACCTAAGAGGAATTGTGAACCTTCTCTTCAGTAGAGCATCATTCTAGTCAATCTACCCACCAATGAACCTTTTGTCAAGCATGTGGATATCATTTGGATGTCACGATACGATGAATGAAATTAAATTTTCATGCTTGAAAATATAATGAAGATTATTTATGGGCCGAGGAAAAAAAAATTTTGAAGCCCGTTTCATTTTGAGTGTTCGAGAAAACAATTTTCATATGACCTTATTTGAGTGGACGTAATGATTACACCGAGAAATCAAGAAGCTTGCATTGTAGAGAATGAAACTGGGTGATTCTGGAAATCTTATCTAGTGTTTGAAATATTCAAAGTCAATGATCTAAGATATTCTATGTTTTGAAACCCATGGAATCTCATGAGGGATTTGATCATAGAGTTGTTTTCATCCTCACATATAAATAATAGATCCCTCGACCGAGGCTCTATTGCTGAAAATATTCAGAAGAGCTCCTATTTTCCAAAAAATAGATCACCACACCGAGAGACATTCCAGTAGACCCTTTGTGTGTAAGAAAGGATTAACTCCTCTTGATAACTCTACGTGAAGGAGAATCCTTCCATGAACACTCAAAAAGTGCTTCACACTCTTGAGTTGCTACTTGAAGGACTGGATTGTGAAGCTATACAAGGATAGTTCTTTGCACTGCCTTCATTAGCGTGACACATCCAAAACCGCGAATCCTCCTTGGTTTGTGTGTTCTCAGGATCGTTGAAGAAAAGTGTATATATACATCATCTATAAGTAAGAACAATCAGAGAACCCAACACAAATATTTAATCAGGTTTGTTTTTTTGTGCTTGATAGGTTGTATAGAACCACCCATGGGTTTGGTTTGTGAAGAACATGGACATGGAATAAATAAGGGCAGTGTAAAAATACTCTGATCTTTGATAATAGTCCCGCATACGCACAAAGAATCATTGTGAAAGGTGAGTGTAAAAACAAGAAGAAATGATGGGTGGTTGCATGTATATTCACAACATGAAGAAACAACAATATCTGAGAAGTGGTCATTGAGAAAACTTAATAAAAATTGAATATCTAAAGAAGGAAGGAAGACAACCATTTTTTATTCAGAATGCATAATATATAACTAATATCATATATGAAATTCTGTATACCCATACACATATGGAGAAAGAATTTTGTGTGAAAAATGATTTGACAAAAACAAAACAAAACTGGAAAAATTGTGTAAGACCATTCTTGCATAATCATTATTTTGAAGAATGTGTGTGAACCACTTTCCCATTTCAACGTAAGGCCAAGAATTCTGTTAGAAGGGAGAAGTTTTAGCAGGAGCATTTATTTCATTGAAGAAACTGATCATTATTGGGGATCAGAGTAATTGAACATGTTTTGGAGATTCAATCATTGTTTTTTTAAAATACTTGAATATAAGGAATACTATCAATCCATTCGATGGATAAAGTTGAAATAGGGGGGCATAACCAATTTTTGGAATAAATAAGTAGGTTTAGAGATGTTTTAGGGTTTAACCGACTTGTAATGGGGGGGTTATAACAAAATACTATTTGTTACCATCATCACATCTAGCGAAGAATCCATGTTGGGGAGAATAACCAACAATGAATGTAGGAAGAAATTATATCGAACCATATAAATCTATGTGTTCTATACTTTTGTTTTATAGAATTATTTGAAGAGTGGACCAAGGCCTCAACTAGCCATAGAGGTTGAATTTAAAATGGAGGAAATTCATAAAAAGGAAAAATGAAATTGGAATCCATGATTCAAGCCTCCCCTCTAAGTAATCATGCACTATTATAGGTATTTCAACTGATATCAGAGCCTAGGTACCCTCTGTAATGATCTACAACTTTGAGATGATATACTGTCTAAATTCCATCAATAGTTGGTGTTTTTCTACTCTAGATGGAAAGAATTATCATAGTTTGAAGAATAGGATATTACCCTATCCTCTATCTCGTATCTTTAATGTTAGAGATGCAGGTATAATTGGATTCCCTCTGATTATTGATGAAGTCTTTATGACATTCACTGAGAAAAAGAAAATGGATGTCGATGGAAAAGAACAAAATTATCATTAGATGTCACTTTCAAAAAAGGTGTTCACAGAGGTTATCAGACACAATAATACCAATTAAATTTGGGAAAATTGGGAAGCATCTATGAAGGAAACATGAATGTAAAAAAGCCAAATTGAAAATTTGAAGGAGATAATTCTATGATATCAAGATGAGTTAAGAAGAAAAAATTTATTATTATTACACAAGAGTCAATAAGATTGTTAGAATCATTGAGGGATTTGGGGAAAAGTTTGATGATTCATCTATTGTAAAAAAACTAATGAGAAATTTTCCTAACAAGTTTGATCCTAATGTTTTCTATTTGGAAGAGAGAGATGATTTTTATATTGGTAAATTACAATACATTCTTTATAATGATTAAATGAGAAAGATCCTGGTTTTCAAGAAGAAGATCAAATATGAGATTGATATTGAGTCCATGAGAAAACTAAATGTCAAAGATGATGATGTTTCATAATCTGGTTAATCGGATGATAAATATAATGATTATGAAGACAATAGAATCATTTCTCTTATATCATAGATATTCATGAAAGGAAAGATTAATGGTAAAATATAAACATCATAAAGGTGTTACAACTGCAATGAAACTAGAAACATTTCTATAAATTTTCCCAATAAATGGTTTTATACACCTGATACTAATGAAGATAAACCACCTAATAATAAATTGTGAAGAATCTCCAAAGATTAATCCAAATTTGGAAAAATAATGAAAAATTTATTTTTAGGGTAAAGAAGAAGATATGTGAGAAAAGAAGAAGATGAATATTCTACATCTGGAAGCCAAATAGAAGAAGAAAATAATTTCATTGATTATTTGGAAAAAGGTTTTTGTACTTCTAAAAGTGAAGATGATTAAATTGGATAGGCAGACATAGAACTCATGATGATGAATGAATACGAAGCCTGTTTGGAGAAAAACAGACATCTCAATAAAGTGAAGACATTGATACTGAATGAAATATAAAATATTACTGAAAATACAAATAATTTACAAAGAAATAAACCATTTGTATTGAAGAAATAAATAAGAACAAACTGAAGGTATCTGAAATGGAAATGATGGTTAAAGAACATGTAGAAATGATTCACCACAAAGAAGAAGAACAATCATTGATTCAGTCTAAATAACTTGAAGCACAAAACAAATAGAATATGATCAGAGAAAATTTCAACAATGTTTTTGAGGTCATGGAAGAATCACCGCACACTGGTTAAATGATGGGATCAAAGAAAAAAGTCAATTAAACACTCATAAAATCATAAAATACATCTATTATTTCTAATAATTCAGGTCCAAAAACAAATCTGAGTATTTTTTAGAGCACAATGGATTTAAAAATTAATATTATAATCAAAAGGAAGAGATAGATTATTAAAGAAGATTTATTCCATAAGAAAAAAGATAAACCCAAGGCCTGGAATGAAAATAACAACAATCTTCAAGAAAATTCTTTTATCATAGGGGATGTTCATGGTGTAGAGGATACTGCTGTAGTGGTGGAGTGTTTGGACCCAAACCATATTTTTGTTGGTACAACGTGTCCCTTTTAGAAATGTTTCCTTAACCTAGGGGGTGCTATTATAAGAATAGAAGAGAAATACAATATAAGGAATGTATCTTGAAAGATTCACCTGATCTGCTAACTCAGAATAAATTTGACTTCATAAATCAAGTATATGGAAGATGTGATCAGTAGGGGAATAGTGTTGAAAAATTATTTATTATCCATCCTGATCAAACACTCAAAATTATAAAGGGAAATGGAATATAGAAAATAACTGAAGAAAACTAATGTTTTGCTGAAGATGCTTTGAATTCTAATAGTAAAACCAAGTCAGGGATTCTCAATAGTGGATGTTCATCACATAAGATTGGAGAAACAAAAATCTTAAAGAACATAGACAATCATCAGGGAGGTTCCGTATTCTTTGGAAATGATTATTCATTGAAAATCAAGTGAGTTAGAAAAGTAAGGATTGGAGCCACAAATCTGAATTCCAATGATGTGTTATTTTTTGAAGGGTTAAAACACAATTTTCGAGTGTGATCTAACTATGTGATGATAGACATGTGGTGTTGTTCAAAAAGGATTCATGTGTCATCAAAAGCTCAAAGAATGGAAGAATTATCACTCAGGGAAAAAGAGTCACTAGAAATCTATTTCAAATTGGTGATTCAATTAATTCTTGTTATTTGAGTTCCAGGGATGAAAACAACCTCTTGCATAGAAGACATGGTCCTCTTGGTGAAATGGGTATTTGAAATAACATGAAGCATGACATTGTGAGAGATCTTCCCTAATTGGAATGTGAAAGGGATGATGTTTGTGAGACATGTCAAAAAGGAAAATTGACTCAAAGTTCACACAAAGGTGGGGATATCTTATCAACTATGCCTCTTGAACTTATCCATACTGACATATGTGGCCCTAATGAGACAAATTACTACAACAGGATTTATGTATTTCACCACATTTATTGATGCTTATGCAAAAAATGATTAATTCCATGTTAATTAAACACAAGTCAGAGGAAACCACATTGTTCAAAAAATTTATAAGGCAAGCTAAGAAGGTGTAGGGTATATGTATCAAGAATGTACGATCAGAAATTGATATCGAGAATACTTTTGATGATTTTTAAATCTATCTTTTCATGAATGGAATCAATCATCAATACAGCACACCATATAATCCCCAAAAAAATATAGTAGTTGAATGAAATAAAAGAGGAATAGTTTAAATGTGTAGAACTATGATTGCTGAACATAAAATTTTGATGTTTTTCTAGAGAGATGTTTTATGCACTGGTATAGATATACACAATAGATGTCTTCACAGACCAGAATCACAAATGAAATTTTATGAAATGTGGTAGAATAGAAAACCAACTTTTAATCACATCATTGTTTTGGGATGTCCCTATACAAAAATGATTAGGAACATTAATCTGGGAAAAAATGAAGAAAAGTCATATGAAGGGATCTTCATGTGGCACCTACATGATGATAATGGATTCAGATATTGGAACAAATGAATGAAAAAGTTTGTCGATTGCAGTGATGTTAGAATTATTGAAAACAATATCAAATCATATATTAATGAGAATAGTGATTCAGTTGACTTGGCAGGAAATGACATGACTATAGAACAAAATAATGATGAAGTGGTTATGAAAGAACAAAACAATGTAGACATCAACTTTGAGCATACCAGTGATGAAGAAGATTATGATGAAAATAAATGAAAATGGAATGTAAAATTAATGAAAAATGTTGAGATAGAAAATTTCATTGGCAATATACAATCTCTAGTGAAAACAAGAAGAATATTGAGAACTGAATATCAAACTACACTCATTTATCAAGCTTAACCTCACACAGTGGATGAGGTAGTTAAGAATGTGTAATGGATACAATCTATTCCTGATGAGATTTATTTGATTAAAAATAATTTACTTGGGATCTTTTTTCATGAATGATGAATAAAAATGTTATTGTCACCATGTCGGTTTTCAGAAATAAGATAAATGTGAAAGGGGATGTTTCAAGAAACAATTTTGGACTGGTATGCAAGGGGTATTCAAAAATGGAAGGAGTTGAATTTGGAGAAAATTTTTAACTAGTATCAATATTGGAATCCATTATATTGTTCCTTGCATTTTCATCACCCAATAATTATAAGGATTATCAAATAAATTAGAAATCTGCATGTCTAAATGGAGATCTTGAAGTAGAGGTATATATCAAACAACCATATGATTTTATTATGGTCTAATATGGTAGCATAGTATGAAGGTTATGAAAAGATCTTTGTGGTTTAAAACAGGCACCTAGAGCCTGGTACACTAAATTGGATGGTTGTCTAAGGGATATGATGTTTGTCAATGGTAGAGATGATAATAATATTTATGTCATATAAATGGACTCTGGTACTCTCATAGTCATTATATATGTGGATGACAACATATTTTTTGGATATAAGGATGGTATATATGAAACATTTATTAAAAAAATGAAGATAGACTTTTAAATGTCATTCCTTGGTCAATTGACATATTTTTTGGGATTTCAGGTTGAATAAAAACAAAATTCTGTATTTCTATCACAAGAGAAATATGGAAGGGAATTAGTGAAAATTTTTGGAATGGAAAATAAAAAATAGTTTTCAACAACCATTTAATATGGAACACAATTATTCAAGGATGAAAATTTAAAGAGTTTTGATCAAAAAAATTTTAGAAGAATCATTAGCTGCATTCTTTATCTCATAGCATCAAGGCCTGACATAACTTATGTAGTGAATCTATATGCCAAATTATAGAGTGATCCAAAAGAGTCTCATTTGTAAATAGCTAAAATAATTGTGAGATATGTGAAATAAACTCTGAACTATGTGATTTAATAAAAACACATTACAAACATAGAGTTGTTGGGATTTATAGTTGCTGATTGGGATGGTGATTGTAATGACATGAGATTTAAATTCGGCGGAATTTTGTTTCTATGAGAAGGATCTGTCAGTAGTTATAGTAAGAAATATAATTCGGTAACATTGATCACCACTAAGGTAGATTATGTTTTCGCTACATATGTATGTACCCACATGATTTGGATGCAAGTGCAGCTGGTAGATTTGAGAGTTGAAACTCATAGACCATTAATGATTCTATCTAATAATAACAGTGACATTATATTATCTAATAATCCTATACAATATTCAAGATCCAATAATATTGATGTTAGATATCATTTTATCAATGAAAAGGTTGTTGGTAGAGATATAAACCTAGAATACATTTCTAAAAAAGATCACGTTGTAGGTATTTTCACCAAAGTAAAGCCAACAAAGCAGTTTGTTGAGCTAAGGATGAAGCTTAATGTCTAGAATTCTCCACTCTCAAAATGTACAAGAAAATTTCCCTCAGTATTTAGTAAATATATATACATGATTTTGTACTAATTTTCATGGAACTGATGGTGATGAATTCATCCCATGAGGGGGGATCATTGATTGTTGATGTTTGTGCATGGTTATTGTAGTTTAGTGAAGAATCTATCAATTTCCATCCCCTTGGATATGAGTTGATACTTTCAGAGAATGATTTCACTTATATTGTTGTATTTAGATATTATTGAAAAGAATATTTAAATATCTATTGTTTTCTATACCGAAGTAGTCCACGTATAATTAGAGTTGATTAACTGCATTATCTTTGCTACATGAACAATGTGATTTCGTCCATTTTCATTTGTTTTCAATTAAGGGGGTGAAAACTACATATCACACCTATTGACTCTATCAGAGTGCGCTTCAGAGATATTGGAAAAAAAATTCAAAGAGGAGATTGTTTAGCCCAGTGGATGAATTTTATGTCAATGACATGTCAATATGTGCCTAATGAGTGAATGGATGAAGTAATTTTGATTGGAGTATCCTAAACTCAAATGATTGTAATGCTGATCCTCAAAGTAAAAGATAAGTGTAAATGGAGAAAAATTATTTCACTACAAGAGGGCCAAAAAATGATTTAATGCATAAGGTGAATAAGGGTTCCATGCATCATATATTATTAAATCAATGGTGGAATATTAAAGATCTTTGGAATCATTATTCCAAAAATAATTGAAGGAAGGAGAATCATGGTTGAAGAGGAAGAGGATTTGTGAACATAACATAGTTTTCAAATGTGGATTTGAATAATAAGGTGTACATGAATTTTATTTTATATTTTAGAGTGGATTTCTTAAAAAAAATATCAGTTATACCCCTCAAGCTAGCTGAGCTAGCTCGACCCCAGCACTTGTGGAACTCTAGGTCAACCATACAGAGGGAACCATCCCTGGATGGCCCGATGGAAGCCTAGTATTAGCATAGAATTCATGATCTGTCCATGTATAAGCCTGTAGGAGAATACAATATGATCAAACAGTGTGGAAATGGGTCAAAGTGTTTGCATGAGAGCACCTAAGGAGGCAAGTGTTGGGGTAGAAGAACGCATGTAGAACACCAGTGTGGGGCAGCACTAGGAGTGGGGGAGGAGAATTATGAGCTCAGTATGGAGTTCTCAGAATTATAAACAAGGACTCCTGCAATATATCATTATGATGTGGGACCAAAAAGCGATGTGGAATACTACCTGATCAATAGCCGGAACAATTAAGGGAATCCTTGGAATCCATCAAATATCTGTAGTTCGGGATTGTAGTAGGGTCTTCTGATCTCTTCATTGTGTAATCTTCAAACTCTAGACATAACCAAGATCACCCGCAAACCAATGCCTCAGCCAAGAAACATTCTCATTACTCAGAACACCAAAGAACCATTGTTCAAGCCTATAGAGATCGTCTGGATGTCACGATACCATGAATGAAATTAAATTTTCAAGCATGAAATTATAATGAATAATATACATGGGTTGAGGAAAACAAAGTTGTCGAAGGCCATGTAATTTTTGGAGTTCGAGAAAACGAGTTGCATGTGATCCTTTTCACATGCACGTGAGGATTACACCAAGAAATCAGGAATCCTGCTTTGAACAGAAACAAATTGGGAGATTCAGGAAATCTTATCCCTCATTTGAAATAATCACATCCGATGATCTAGGATATTCTAGATTTGAAACCCACAAAATCTCAAAATGGATTTTAACACGGAGCAGTGTCCATTATCGCCTATAAATATGAGAGCCCTTGACCAAGGATCTATTTCTGAAAATATTTAGAAGAGCTACATTTTTTCAAATAACTAAGTACCACATAGAGAAACTTGCATTCATACCCTTCGTGTGTAAGAAATGATTTCCTCCTCTAGATTACACTACATGAAGGATAAGACATCCATGAACACTCAACATGTGCTTCACACTCTTCAGTTGCTTCATGAAGAACTGGATCGTGAAGGCATACTAGGATAGTGCTTTTCACATCCCTCATTTGCGTGAAACGTCCAAAACCATGAAGCCTCCTTGGTTCATGTGTTTTGAGGATCCTCAAAGAAAAGTGTATATATACATTGTCTCTAGAGAAGAAAAACCTAAACACACAATGAAAATATCCAATCAGGTTTGTTTTTGTGTGCATGAGAGGAAGTATAAAACCACCTATGACTTTTCTTTATGAAGAAGAAGAAATTTTCATAAATAAGGGTAGTGTACAAATACTCTAATCTTTGAGAAGAATCTAGTATACACACAAAGAATCGTTTGATAAATGTGAGTGTAAAAAAATATGAAATAATCATGGGATGCATGCATATTCATGATTTCAAGAAATAACAATATGTGAGAATTGGAAATAGAGTGGACCTAACAAAGAGTGAATATCTACAGAAGGAAGGTAACCAACCATTGTGTATTTCAGTTGCATAATACATACCCAATATCATATATGAACTTTTGTATACCCATGGAAATTCAAAGATAGTATTTTGTGTGAAAAGTGACTTGAGATTAAAGAAACAAAAGTGAAAAAATTCTGTAAGACCGTTCTTACATAATAATTCTTTTGAAGAAAGTGTGTGCACTACTTGCACACATCAATGGGAGGCTAGGACTTCTGTAAGAAGGATGAATTTTCATCCTGAGCATTTATTTCATTGAGTAAACTGATCATTATTGTTGATAAGAATATTTGATAAAGAATAACAGATTCAATTAGAATTTTTTGAAGCTACTTGAACTGAAGGAAGACAATCAATCCATTTGAAGGAAGAAGTTAAAACTGGGGGGAAAGAAGGTGAAGATATGTATGGGGATTTAACCGACATGTAATTAGGGGGGTCTAACCAATTACTATTTCTAATCATCTTCTAATGCTGGGATTAATCTATGTTAGTGAGAATAACCAACACGACATGGAGTAGGTCTTTGTACCAAACATTTTAAATCCACATGTTTTGTGATTTTGTTTAACAACATAATTTGAAGAGTGAATCAAGGCCTTAACCAGCCACAAAGATTGAATTGACAAAAGTGACAATTCATTAAACAGAAAAATAAAAAAGGGGATGATCGATTCACTTCTCCCCAATCTGGGATTTTGCACTATTCTGGGTATTTCATGGATGACAAAATGGGTTTTAAAATAAAATATTTTCAAATTATTGAAATGTTTTTATATCAAATTTCAATGTGTAATGGATCCTAATAACATAAATTGTATATAGTGATTTATATTTGAACTATTAAAATTTTAAAACAAATCTAACTTATAATCTAACAATATAGATAAAAAAGACAAAAAAGCAGTTCCCAATTAAAATATAGTATTTGTTTCACTATTAATCAATAAATGAAATATATTAGAAAAATTTAAAAATTTAAACAAACTAAATTTTGATATTCTGATTTCAAAAGTGAAGTTTATTTTATCATATAGAATTCATAAAAGTGGTAAAAAAAAATTTAAACCCATTTCACCATTAAAAAAATATAAAAATTATTTTTAGAATAATAATTGTTTAAACCAAAAACTATATTAATTTTATAAAGTATTAGATATATTTTCACTTCTAATTTCGTTCTAATTCATAAATATTAAAAACAAGAAAAAATACGCATTTGATCTTTACTTGGGTAGTTACAATTATATAAAACATTTAGTAACGCATTTGAAGTGTTGATAAGCCATGGTATTTTATTTTACATAAAGAGAAATGTTCTCTTTGTTTGATGTTAGGGAATCATATCATTTTGATGAAAATATGATCATCAGTTCCATTAAAATATTTCTAAAATCTCTCTTCATTCTTGGTTATACATTTATCTCTTTAAAATAAGGTACTAGAAAACTTTTGTAAATTAATGGTTTTATTTTTATGATTAAGGATCCCTTGGTTGATGTTATCCCTCAGAGACAAGGAGTATTTTTTAGATTCTTTAGTGAAATAAACCAAATATACTCTATTAAATATTAATATTGTATTTTTTACAATGTCATAACACTAGGTATTTATGATTAGTTTTTTCATATTATTTACATTATTGATTTATTATAGGATGGCCGAACTGTGTTTTGGTTGTTTTAAAATACCAATAATCATAATATTTTTAAGAAATGTCCATAAAAATTACACATTTATCATTGTTTTTTAGTAATGATGTTGCTTCCATTTGTCATCGCTTTTATCTTCCCTTTATCATCTATTGTTATAGTGACACTATACTATATTGATATCTAATGGTTCTTATAATATAAATACATTTATACCACGTATATAAGTAATATATAACACCGATAACATCTAAATTTGTATTAGTTAACATCATAGTTAACTATTATTATTTTTCAATTCATATTTTTTTACCTACCACCCATATAATTCAATGTAACTCACTACACTAAATAATTATAAATGGTGTTATGTTCATAATTTGAGGATGAATATATCACTATAATCATGATGAAAATTATCTTCTCTACACCATGAGACATTAATAATGACCTCAATGATTAGAAGTTTTTTGGTATAATGATGTGGCTTATGTAGGTGGGTATTTTTTTGAATACATATTTTATAATAGTATCATTTACTCTTAATATAATGCAAGATAATTCAATTAGAAAAATAAAATTATTCCATACTAAAGTCTCTATATTTAAATTAAACTCCCACACCCCCATTTGTTTTCAAGCGAATTGTGAGTTAAAAATTAATATACAATAGTAATTTTGCATTTTTCACATTATTTTTTATATTTGGTTTCTAAATGTCCTTTTATCATAAATATATTTTTCTTCTATTTTATTTTATTATATATACTATAGCTATTTTTTCAAGTAGAATGGGGTGATTTAAAGAGATACAATGAACAAAACTAAAGATTTTTTATTTTCTAGGGCCTAAAAAATTTCCTCCACCTTCTAAATCATCCATATATGTAATGAATATTAATAAAACAAAAAATTAACTTTTTCCAAATACTCTGAATTGAAATAACCACGAAATTATATTAAGAGTACATATATGTAAGGGATAAATGGATTTTAATGTATATTAAACCTATAAAATCCTATATTGAAATATAAGGGCATAACTAGGATCAATGTAATGGATAGTTCCCTTGGAAAAAATTATGGATACGTAAATAAGTTCTTCAGTCATTTTGAAAAATATTTAATAAACTCTATAGATTATGAATCACATAATCATGAGTTTCAGTTTTCATTAATAATACATGATTCATTCACGGTAGTTCTGGGTTGAAAAATAAAATGCTAAAAATAATAATATAATACATTCATGTTTGGAAATAAATTTCAGATAATAGTTCATGGGTTTGAATTTCAATTTCCAGTCAAAATCAAGTAAATGTTGTAAATAAATTCCAATGAAAACTAAACAATATATTAAATAATATAAAACATGTTAAGAAAAAAATTATGCAATACCAAAACAAATTAATCATTAATTTGAAAAGGATTTTGGATAATCATTTAATATCAAAGTTATTTAAAAATATAGAAATAAAAATGAAAACAATAATAAAACAAATAAAAACACACCAAAAACACACACAAAAAAACAATAAAAAAATTATTCTATCCACCTAGGCTCAATTTTTATAATGGAAAGAATTAAATTTCTAAATTATATTTATAAAATGATAAAGAAATATATAAATATATAAACAAGAAACATGGTATATAAATATGAAACTGGAATTTCTTTATGTGAGGAAGAAGGTATTATTTTCCCTCCATTCCATCTGACCAGAAAATGTAATTTTTAGTATAGTAAACTTAAAATGAGAATAATGGGAGAAAGTAAATGGATTCGGTTGACCCCCCATGTGGATGATAATTTTATAATTCCTTTAGATATGATAGTTATGTGATTATCCTCACTTTTTTTATGATGGGGATTTTGTAACATAAACCACAACATGTTATTTTTTCTGGTGTCCATTAGTAGACACCAAAAATAGAGACCCAAAAGGAATCTAAAATAAATACACCCCCAACAATAAGAGAAGGAGATAAAGGTATGGATATATGAAATATTATGTAGGGGTACTCCTTAATGTTATTTCATCATCCTCTCTATGATTCCAGTTTTATTGTTGAGGGTGTATTTTCATAACCATGAGTGCCTCATTATCATATTTTTCAAATGTTATAACCTCATAAATGATGGATTCATTATAAAATTTAAGTATAATGTTATCTTAAAAGGTTTTTATTCTCATTATTTTTATAAACATTATAGATCCATTAATGTCTCAAGATATTATATATTGAAACCATAGATAGATAGAGTGTATTTATTTTAATTAAAATCAAATTCAAGTGAATTTAATGAAATATATACTCCATTTAATGGTTATACTATTTTCTCTTCCTCTTCTCATATTTCCACAAGGAAATAATCAATGGATTTCAGAATTTAATTCTCCCCCTTATCTTGAAATAACATTTCATCCATTGTTTCTTCATCTTTATCCAAGGATTCTCAAAGTTATGTTGCAACTAAATAATCAATGTGAAGGGGGGTTTTAATCTTTTTAATTAGATAGATTTCAAAAATTAGTGATCTAATATAGAATCACCACCCATTATATTTTCATCTAGAAGTAGTTTCTCATCATGAAGGACCATAAAACGAGATTGGAATTTTTTTTGTGTAATGTATTTTTAATTTTTCCTTCCACCACTTCAATTTAATCATTTCTGAATACCATCATAATTAGTTGTTCCTCTCAGTATTTTCTACAAGAATATTTTATGGTTATATTGAAAGTCTTCATAATTTTCTAAATATTTTTGATCTCTTTTCTATTTTTCTCATACATGGAAAATGAAAAAGTATCTCTCGGATGTCAATTTATTATTCATGGTGGAATGGGGGAATTTAAAGAGGATAATGATTCATTTTTATTAATTATTTTTCATCCTCCTGACCAATTTTATAAACCAATGGTTTGGGTAGCTAAATTTTTTTTTTTGAAGGCTCCTTCATAATGATAAAATTATAATTAAAGTATTGGTTAACATAAAAGTATCTAACCATCATAAAAATATCATAAATATTCTATAACTAATTAATAGGAATTTTTCTGTATATTCTAATTAACTACACACTAATGCTAAAAAGAGATAAAATAAATAAATGTAAATAAATGAAAATAATAAGAAAATAAGGGAATCAATTTTATGGTGATGTGATGAAATAACCGACTGAGTGACTATCCTTTATAATAATGCTAAATTAAATGGATATTTTTTCATAAACTACTCATCATGTGTTTTTTGTTCTAATGGTGAATCAAATTAGTTAATCATGGGTCATCATAAATGTTAGAAACTCTAATTAATCATTCATTGTGGAGGTTATCACATAATATTTCTATTGGTACATTAATTTATTAAATAATGAATTTAGGATAAAAAAGGAATATTTTTCAAAGACAAATTATATTGAAATTTAAAATTGTAAAAAAATAAAAGACAACATTTGAATATAAATTTTCTACATTGAATGTGTTTTTCCAAGAGAGTATTTTTGGTTCCCTTATTTTTAAAAAAATGTTTTATTACATTATTTCATCACCTAAGATATATACTATCCTATGGAATGATATCCACCATTTAATGTTTGGATGTTTGGAACACTCAAGAACCACGCTAAATGTTTAATCCACCCATTTTCTCTAACAAAATGATTGAAAACATATATCTCCCATGTTCATAGATTATATATATGTATAGAAAAGCGTGGAATGGTAATGGTAAAAAAATATATGATGAATCAAATTTAATTTTAAAAAATAAATAAAAATACCATTTATCTCTATGAAATTATTCAAAACCACACGTATAATTATAAAAAAAATGGAATTAGGTGGAAACATGGGAATCACTTCCTCCACCCTAAATCAAATTTGGGTTAATAATCTATTAAAATATAATTATAGAGAAGGTGACACTATAAGAAATTGTAGAGGCGAAGAATTATCTATTGTATTAAAATAAATCTGGATAAAATAAAATATAATATAAAATAAATAAAATGAAAACCTATCCAATAGGATATTGAACTAGGAACACCCACCTAAAATAACTTAACCCGTAATTAATTATCACACTCATCATTTTATAGGTATGTAAAAGGAACTCTTTCCACTACTAGATAGACACATTATGTATTACCTACTACAATATTATTTTGAGAAAAATAGGATTGAGAATGTTCTTTTTTTTCTCTATAATACCCCACCCCCACATAATGTAACAGAATTTATCACACATTTCTAGTTCAATTTGAAACATGGTGAATGAAATTCATGATATTCATTTCATTTATAAGGTATTTTTTATAAAATCAACATTTGGTGAGATAAATGAAATAGTATTCAAAAATCATATGGTGTATTTGGAATTCATTCATGTGATAATGGAAGATGTTGGACTGTAGGGTTATGAACTGCATGTGTGAAACAAACCACATACATGGAAAAGTAGTGGTATAGGATGTAGATTTATGAAATTACCAACAGAAGTTTTACATAGGATGTATATGAAAATTATTTTCCAGTTTTAAAATGATTATAGCATGCAGGAAAGCATTAAAGGGATCAGAATGGATTACATTGGATAATTCATCAATGTCATGTTTGGGCATCTCGCTATGAATACCTCACATGTATATGTAAAATCACAGGTATTTCAAGTAGGTAGAACTAAAGTTAATTTTTTATGTTAATTTTATAAATAAATTCACTATGTTTATTTGTTTACATTTTTCATTTAATTAATCACATCAAATTGTCATGTAATTTCATGTTTTAGAAAGTTTTATTTATCAAATAATTTGTTTTAGCAATATTATGGTTATTTCATGTTTCCCATACGTAGTAATTTTATTACACTTACATGATCTTCTTTACCTGGATGTATGTTTAATAATTCTCTTATGTAAGGTTTGAGTTGTAAGGTTTACATTTAAATAGTGATTAGTGTACCATTAAATAGCTTTGTGAATGTGTGTAATACATTAATGTAGTTATAGGATAACTCAAATGTTATGTGTGTTGTAGAAATTCCACTGTTACATGATCTTTGTTTGATGCTTATTTAACTAGAAGAATACAGTAGATTTTCCTTAAATAATTACTATGGATTCTTTACACGAGGACCATGTAACTCATATATTGCTAAGGTTTTGTCGCATAGGACCATTAAGAAGTTTTTGGTGACCCATATGAAGTGTGTGTCAACCATTATGCATTGGGTGAAGGATTACACAGCACTAGATCGACCCTTACATAAAAATCATATGACCTTGAAATATCAATGGTATCCCGTTATGTAGCATACTAGTAGACCAATATTTATCATATGTTCTATTTTTTCAGTGACTTATTTTGTATGTTGCTTAGTATATCACATGTCCCGACATTGTTTATGGTTTGTTTGAGTGTTTTAATTCATTTGTTTTAAACACTCCTATAACTTCTTCACACAAAATGAAGATGAATCGAATCTTGGAGAGTTGAAACCAATGATAAATTGAGAAAAGAAAGGATATAATCTAATGTGAAAGAACACATTTTCTCCTTTGACTATTGAAACCATTCACAGATTTATCCTAAAGCTTGTTTTGGTGGAGAAATTATAGATTTATATATCTGAAGAGAACTACAATGATCTTATAGGGACTCATTTTTTGAAAAGTGACTCTGAATCCTAGTTTTGTGGTTATATCATAGTTCTTTTTCCTATTGAATTTCATTAATCATATTTTCTTATTGATATTCATGTATGTGTGGCTATAGAGTATGTCATATATTTTATTCTATTCTTACTGAATTTAAATTATTCCATGTTTATGTTTTCAGTGTCTATTTTTTTCTTTGATTAATAAACCAATTTGAGTAGTTTTATTTCTGTGGACTAGGGGAAATGGACTGAACCATGTAAATCATCATGTGTTCGTTTCTTTTACGCATTTATTTCCAAAATCAGGGATCATTGTGTTAATTTTTTCTAAATCATTTTTCTTCTAGTTTGTTATATCCCATTATTTAATGAATTTAATCTTTGTCTCAGTACATGTTATTAATTTTACGTGGGTTAGTTTTTATGAAATTACCTCCTACTTGGGAGTTATGTGGATTCCAGGGTTTCCCTCCCATAAACTTTTTATTATATAAATGTTCAGAGTGTCTAAATACCTCTCAATCTAGAATAGATATTGTTATGTTTGATATATAAAATGATTTCAATTTCTGTTATTTTATGATTTGTACACTTATTTTCTATAATAGACATGAAAATACTTTTGCAAAATACAATTGAAATATCATAATAATCTATTAAATTAGTGATTCCATGATATCTTTTAAGGATTTAGACCCTAATATTCTAAAGAAATCCCATTACCTATATTTTATGACATAAAGTGAAATAGACTTTTCGGAAGTGGTCCATGAGAATTATACCAGTGTAATATCGTTAGTTTTACGGAATAATTACATGACTTTTTCTTTTTTTATTGATATAAATGAAAAATAATCTTATTAACTTAAAAATGGCATTGGATCCTTTATTAGACCTCATTTAGATAACATTAATAATATGGTTATTGATTTAGCCAATGTAGATGTAGAAATAATGGTGAGGTACCAAGATTGTTTCTTGATGAATTTGATTTATAAATCATTCAATAAAAGTAGATGTTTCAGGATATATCGTAGTTATTTCATCATGTTAGAGTAATTGAAGTAAGTTATCTTGTATAGGGATATTCCAAACCATAGATTGATGATAGAGGGTAATGGGGTGATGTTTGGGCATGATATTCTCATTGTAAAATGTAATATAAATTTTATAAGTAAATATAAGATTTATGGTGGTCAGTTTCACAAGTACACGTGATATAATTTTTCAAAAATTAGCAACATTATGAGATATTTCCTTCTTGAAATGTCTAGGGATAATATACAACAAAATAAAGTGGTATACACCATTTATGATAGTATTGTTGTTCTCTAAGTCACAGTATGAAACCTTTGTATAGGGTAGGTGTACCTCTAGGTTGTCTTTCTTCTGAGTTCATTAGATTGGCTCTGCATGTAATTTTTGAGGGTCACAAGAGAAAAATACGGTGAGGGTACGGATGATCTTTTTGAGTTTCCTACAATTATGTGGAGACTTCTGGCCTATCTGTTAATTTTCTATCATTATATTTTTTATTAATTTTAATTTTTACAATAAATATGAATCATTTTTGAACTTTTTTATAAAATATATTTTAATTTTTCCATGTTTCATTATGTGTTAGTAATGTGGTACCAATCTGGTTTCGGGGGTTTCATGCATGCCCAAGTGATATAATTGATACCTATAATGGAATGAGTTCATATTTATAAAATTATATGATGATTAAATCTCATATAAGTGAATCTATAAGTTTATCATAATTTCAAATAACATATTGTTCTATTAATTGATCATGTTTTAAATATTTATATAAGTCTATGTGTTGGTATGATAAGACATGAGTCACTATGGTACATTCTAGTTAGTTGCTGAGTCTGGATTGAGTTGGTTTGAGCATAGAGAATTTTTTAGTGAAGAAACTTTGAACAATGTGAATGTTTAAGCCATTATAGGTCGTCATTAAAACCAATCTTGTGTTTTTCAACATTTTATTTTGTATGGTGAAATTTTTTATTATTTTGATTATTAATATTATATATTAAAATTAATTGTTTTTTAATTTTTTAATTTCATTAATAATATCCTGTTTACATGTTATTTTATGGTTTTTATGACTTATTTTTCAAATAATTTGGTTTGATAGTATTATGGTTGTTTTATGTCACCCTTATGTGAGTATTTGTTTATCCTTTTATGAGGTTCTTTACCATTATGTAAATGTTATCTTACCCATACATAGGTTTTGAGTTATAGGGGTTACCATTACATATTGATCAGTACACCCTTACATAGTTTTAGTTATGTTTAGGACTCCATTATGTAGCTATGGGATAACCCTTACATGAAGAGTATAGAACCTCTACTACCCTTCAAAAAGCTCAGAATTACCCTTAAATATCAAGTGGAATAGATAGGATTACACTTATTGGAGCTATATTGTATATTTAAATTAGTATTATTTAAACCTTATATGGATAAGGTTCACAGGACCCATAGGTAGCGGGGGGCCCTTACCCAGTGTGTAGAGCCCTTATGAATAAGGTTTCAAACCTTACATAATTAATAACGGACCATTATGAAGTTCATGATCAATCCATATATAGTGTTCAAGTGACCCTTACCCTGTATTGGTTTAACCTTTCGTAGAATGCATATGGAGACTTACATAGTATACATTTCATTTTTATTGCAACACATTCATCACAATAAATCTCTATTGAATACATGTCTTGAATTTTCTAAAGGTTTCTTTGAAAGTTTTTACACTAGGATTGAATCAATCATGTCCTTAAATTAGCTGAGATCAAGATAGATCGAATCCCAAAGAGGTAGAAACTGTGAAAAACTGAGAGAGGAGATGAGATGATACATAGTGGGAGGTATCATACAATTCTCAGATTATTGACACCATTTGTGGTTTAATCTTGTAAGACTGTTATAGTATATAAATAAACTATTTTGAGTTCTAAGTTGGAAAAAATTATCTTTTAGGTATATGATACATAGTTTTAGTTATGTTTCGGAATCATTGATCATGTGTACGACAGACTACCAACTCACAAACTGATGTAATTCGTTTTCAATCACCACATATCACAAGTAGATATTAAGATGGGTTTAATCCTTATATATAATATTTACACCATATTTATACTCCATATTTAAAATATCACATCTAAAATTTTAAATTCTAATCTAGTGGAAAATGAAAAAGTCGCTCGTGATTACATGCTCACTAACACCTCTATAAAGCAATGTGACTCATTTCTCAATTTATTTTGACATGGATTCCAATATAGAAATTTTTTATGACTATATATGATATATAGTAAATAAAAATAATTATTTAATTTTGATATATTATTTAAATTTAATTCATTCTATCCATTAGGAAAATGGAAACAACATTCTTGCATACATACGACCTACAATATCCATAATCTGTGTAATCCATTTTCTATCTCTAATTTTTTTATTAATAAAACTAAATATTTTATTTATATATATTATATTTATATCATGGTTATAATTATGGAGGTGAAATATAAATGTTCAAAATATAAGTATTAAAAATTAAAAACCAAAACATACAATAACAATGAACAGTTGTTACACAAAACATGATTTTTACGAGAAATTATTAATAAATGGGTAATAAATTTTCATAATTAAATCATATACGATATGATATATATCTATATATTTGGTTTTTTGTTTGGTTATATAATATTTTTATAATAAATAACTATTTATTATACATTTAGTTTAATCTTGTACTAAGAATGTCAATACTTGTGGAAAGGTATTTTCTTCTCACTTTTATTTCTGTGGGGTAAATTTCATATACACCACTAATTTTTTTTATTCTATATATATACTACACATTAATGTATTATATTATTTTTATCACAAATATTTTTTGAAATATATAACCATCTAAAGATTTTTCATTCGCAGCGAATACGATTCCAAAGTTACCGAGGTTGTAATCTTTTTATGTTCCAATCATATTATTTATCGATATTGTTTATGATTATATTTCTGATGATGATTTATTATAATATAACTACTAAGAAACTCTTAAAATTTATTATTATCACGTTATTCCATGAAAATAATTGTTTTTCTTTCATTTTTATCTTTTTATATTCTCAATATTCCAAAAAATATTTTTATGAAAATTCATCTATATTTATCCCTTCTGATAAAAATCAGTTTTATTCCATATCTATGTTGTCTAAAAATGTTTCAAATATTTGTTTTAATATTATAAAATTATTTTTTATGAAATTTTACAAGTTGGAGTTTCAAAAGAAAAAAAATATAATTTTTCTTTTCTCTTACTGAATGATGTAATTTTGTATTTTTAGAAAAAATGTGGAAATTGTAATTTTTTTGATATACACGGTATGAGAAATATAATTCACCATCATATCTAGCAAATTTTTTAAATATTCAATTACTATTGTACGAATATTGTTTCAATGAAAAATGTTTCCTT
The DNA here is from genome assembly GCA_963277665.1 of Viscum album. Classification (NCBI taxonomy): domain Eukaryota; kingdom Viridiplantae; phylum Streptophyta; class Magnoliopsida; order Santalales; family Viscaceae; genus Viscum; species Viscum album. Next base: position 1,797,168,727 of record OY728152.1, read on the forward strand.
AATATTTGATTTTTTTTGACTTTAAATAATTTATTTTGATATGGAAACGTTATTTTCATAAATAAATGTTTGAAGTGACCTTTAAAAATCATTTTCCATCTTATATTTCAAATAATTATATCTATTATGATTTATTGGTGGATATAATCCAATGATATTATCCTTATTATTTATCTCGATGGTTTATATTTTTGATTATAGGATGTTTATGAAGATCATTTTTTTAAATTGGTTATTCGATGATGAATAAATGAAATTATTATGAAACACATTTCAATTATATGTGTTTTGCAATGATGAAATGATTATTAAACCCATTTATTTTCATGCGTTTTTATTTGGTTAATGTTTTATTATATTTTGGAACATATATTTTTAATTTTCATTATGTTATTTTTGGTATATATATGTACCTATAATTAATTTGTTAATGATTAATTTTTTATAGGCTAAAAGGGTATACAGGAGGTTATCCAGACTATAAAATAAATAAGTCAAATGGGAGGTTATGCTAGGCCCAAAACAAGAGGGTACACATGAGGTTATCCCATGCTTAAAAAAATAGGTTAAATGAGATTGTATACATAGCACAAAAGAGTGTACCTGGATGGTTATCACATGCCTAAAGCAAGTATATAAGTGGTTAGAAAATTCCTAACATGTTATGAATTTCATGGTTGGTATCGATGAAAAAATATTTTAGATTATTTGTGTATTCCAAAATTTAGTGTCTTATACCAATATTGTGGTCGCATGTATTATGTTTTTGATTCCTTTATGATTCATGTATTATGAGCTTCAATGATTTATTCATGGATTTAGTTTTATGATAAATATGATATGTATGTTATGGTTTGGAAATGTTATTCTAATTTTCTCATTCCCTTATGTTATTATTATATTGATTTATCTCTTATATACCATTACTAAGAATTTCATATTATCATTTCTTATGTTTCCTTTCCCTATGTCATTTAAAAATTAATTGGGTAAGATACTTCTAATAAGGGTGATAATTATGAAGAACTAAGTGGGGTTGCTTTAGTATTCATATGAACTATATTATTATATATCAATGTTTCCAATGGTTCTATAACAAAAATGACTCTAGTGTGGATCATTTTGTTAGGCTATGAATATTCATCTATTAAGATGTGATTTCTAGACTGGAAAATTTAGCATATTTATTGTCATTATTAGATATATATTTATTTATAATTTTGGATAATAATATGAGAAAAAATTATTCATAACCCTTTTTATTATTCAAAAGATAAATAAAATAATTGGAAAATAATCAGGAATTTTGGAAAAGGATATAGTGGGTGGTTTCCAAGAAATTACATATCAATGTTAATACTATAAGGGGGTGTGGCTCATGAGTATTTTTAACTAGGGGTAATAAATATAAAAATTTAAATTAATCTTTTCCTCCATCATCACATGTTTCATGACAATATGTTTGGATACATACCTAATTTGACATTCTTACGAGATTTGTTCTGGAAATTCAAAAAAACAATAATGAATCATCTTTAAGGATTTGAATAGATGATGACTAGGAATGACTATGTTTAATCCAAATGTTGCGTAAATTTAATTATGGTTTTAGGATTTAGAAATATGATTATTTATTTTGAAATATTTTGTTGTTTACCACTATTATTATTATTTATCATGCAATTTTTTTGTTTTAAATAATTATTAGAACTAGGATGATTTATGTTAACTCTAAATTTGATAGGAAATTTGATGATTATATGAATTCAATTAAGAGGATGACAAATTTGAAATATATAATTATTATTCTCATTCTATAATCATTATATGGATCAAATAAAAAGAAAACATGCTTTTATGAAATTTCATGTGTTAATGAACACTGAGGATAGAAGACGTTTTTATATATATTTCATGAATGTGGGAATAAGAAGGAAGTAGATTATAAATAATTAATGGTAATATATTTTTAATATGTAAATAAAGGTCATGGATATTTTAATATTCATGGAATAAGATTTCCTATATATGGGGTTGTTTGTAATTACCCATTTCAATTCCATACACTAAGGGTTTTCCACTTGACTAAGGAAGTACCCATGTTATACCAAATCATTGATGTAAAATGGTTGAAGTATTTATATACTTGGATTGAAAATTATTGTTTAGAATTATGTTTACAAATGTAATTTCGGTTTTTAGAATCAATAAACATCTAAAGATTTTTTTACTTTAGGAAAAAAATATGTATTCATGTAATATTAACATAAGAGTTATAGATAACATGATGGGTTTATAGTTTTGAGGGTGATCATAACTTTGAAGTCTTATTTACTGATTTTTATGCTCTAATTGATTTCATTATTAACATTTTGGGATATGGATTATTAGAATATGGTACATGTGACTCATAGGTTCAATATGATGTATTATTTAAGGAGGAGTGATCTTTTCATATGTTTAAATAAATTGAAAAACTTCATGATTTATGTCACGAACCAGCCTGATTCAACCCCGAACCAGTCACCCAGGCTAGCTCGCGAAAAGTACCGAGACTCATTCCCAATCCTCGTCGGATATAGAAAAGAGTTGAGGGAATCAATAGTGTACACTAGGGAATGGTTTCTCCAAAATATAAATAATAAAACAAATAGTGGAATGAAATTGAAAGCCAAAAATAAATTTACATAAAAATTGAACAGAATATTATTTGTACGGGAAAATGATATTACAACTAAACCCACAAGTCAACTGACCAAAACTGATAACCAATGGACACCATGTGACCCAATTGGTCACTCTCTATAACAATTATCACATGTCTCCCAAGGCAATCAAACTCAATCTGAAACCTGTACAAGGGTTAAAAATTGAAGATTACTATAGGCGTGAGTATAAAAACTCATTTGGATATCCCAATATTCTATTCCCAATGAAATTCCATTAGAATTAAAGAAATATAAATTTCATATTTTAAATTTAAGATCTAAAGGAATTTTTTCCAAATAAGGCCCCATGCTATAAAAAACTACTAGACATAAACTTGCATGTTTTTTTAAAAAATAATGCTAGTAACAATTTTCAAAGAGGTGCAATAGAAAAATGAAAATAATTTTCAAGAGGGTTACATTAAAGAATGTACACTTTCAAATAAATCACACATTCACCTGAATTTACCAATCAAACACATTGTATGATGATGGTGAGTACAAAATATCCAATGATCACAAGTCACAGGAACACCTTTAGGCACCTATTAGTTGTAAAACCTAGGTACCTCATATCTCGGTGATGGTAAACATAATAAATATTTGTTCTTATGCATATTTTCAATTAGTAGTGGTAATACCCATATCGTAATGGTCGTCCAACAAAATCATCATCATAGTTTAGTCAGTGTTGTCATCATCAAACTTCCTACGTGAAATAGGGGTCAAACCCCATGGGATCACTAGCATACCATTACACATCCTCCCTCCTAGATATCCAGGATTCAATTTAGTTATCAATCATGTTACACATCATATAAAATACACTTTCCACATGAAAATTAAATTCCAAAACCATAAGCACACAGATTTCCCACAAACAAGCTTCTCATTTCTTTCACAGATCATTAATCATTTAAAATATTCATAAAACATTTTCAAATAGTGTAATGAGTATTTGAACATAAAACACATTAAAAACACTCTTTTAAAGATAAAATCACAAAAAAACATACCCAAAAATATTTGGAATCCCTAAAAACATTTAATAAAATCATTATGGACCATAAAATAATACCAACAGACGCAACATTTTATATACATGTAAAAAAAACATTTATCATTTTTTGGAAAGGCTAAATAGGCCATTAATCATTTTTACCAAACCGACATTTTTCAAATCCAAAAATACCATATTTAATAATTATTTTAGAACACAAAATTTTATTATTAAAAACATTCATACCACCATGGAAATATTCAGATTTCTTATCCATTACAGAAGTCTTGGTATAAAAGTGCTAAATGAGCCATCCATTAGCAACACATGTCGAAATACCTTAAAACCAAAACACCATATTTTTTAAAACGAAACACTACATGCAATACAAAGAAGGAACAAAAACACATGTCATTACTTGCTTCTAAAATGATTATAAATCCGTACCAATCATTTTAAACCCCACTCAACACATAAAATATAATTGGGAACCTTACTGAACACATGACATGCATTTTTTAAACAAAACTATTCATTTTAAGCACTCAAAATCGAATAAGACTTCAATGGAATTACATAAATTTATTCCAGATAATGAACCCTGTTAAAAATACCACAAACCATGTGAATATTCTAAGAAATCATTTGAACCAACACACGGTGTGGACCATTTTATCAAAACTACATCACTTTACCAAAAACGGGATTTTAACCGCTACTTAGCACACCAAAAAAATTATCCAAAGCATAAATTACAATTTTCAGAGTATGAGGATGATGAAAATAGCATGAAATATATGGATCTTAAATATAATGGTTAAGAGAAATGGGAAACCTACCTAAAATCTTTGGCGGAATGGAAACGCACAACTGAAATCCCCCGCAGTGGGTTTGTGTAGAGACCCGAAGCTTGACGTACATTGACATTACATTACATTTGCAGAATACTTAGTACATAACAAAAACACACACACAAGGATCGTAATAGTTTAGTGTCTTTGGAAACTCGGAAAATAATCTTCTAATCCTGGTGAAAGATCTTCAACATCTCCCATAATGATCTTCCTTTTTTTATACCTAAAACCTTTCCTTATATCCTGGGGAAAATAAAACATGAAAGGGTGATCTAAAATTCTCAGTAAGGGTAAACAAAAGAAATATCAATCACATCATATACATAATCACATAACTTTTGGAAATCTTAACCTGTAAAAGAGATCATAATTTCATAACCTAGAATAACTCATGGCAGTGAAATGTAATCACAATAATCATAACTTAAAACATTAAATATTGTGGCATGCACACATAATCATAGAGAATAATTTCTTGTTAGTCAAGACTCATTGGCAAGACTATCTTAGTGGACAAAGTCCCTTTCTGAACCGAGTCACCCTCATTTCAGTCCTGTTTCACTGAACCGGTATAACCTACCGTTCCAGCCATGTCTATCTCATGAGATATAAAACCATTAACCAATGCATTGGAGGTAGATATATGTCCCACCCATCTCATAATGATACCATTTTTATGTGTGCCACAAAATCATAAATCATAAATCATTTCATAACCCAAATAAAAATGGGAATCTTAAACAACGGGACATCATAAAAAAATTCATATAAGATAAAGGAATTCATAAAAATATTTCCATCACAAAATAATCAATGTAATAATAGGGATAGAAACAGAACCCTATATTATCTTAGATGGAAAATAATTTTGATAAATCACTTGAAATGAATTCTTGATGAAAATATCCTTTCTTCTTCAAAAACACTTTTCCTTTCTTAATATGTCATACAATTATAAACTAAAAGAAGTTGAATAAAAATAAACTTGAAAACTTGTAAAGGAAGATTCTTGAAAAATAATGTTTTAAAAGTACATTCATGCCGTATAAGTTAAAAAAAACATTCTTCGTACTTTTGTCAGAAAAGTCAAAAAGTACCTCGTACAAAAAATGACAAAAGATTCCTCTCATATCCTTTAATAAAAACTCACAGAAGGTTAAAATTGGATTTAAACAATTTTAGGTGGATGGAAATAACATTGCATATTGAGGAAACATGGATGTGGATGATAAAATACACCCCGGTAAATTTCAAAGTATAAACAATCTCGGATAAAAATGAGATTGTGATATTTCCCTTACATTAGGTCCGATTTGCTTCGTAAGTGTCCGAAACTCCTGTATAATGATTTAAATAATGTCATTTACTTATTACAGAATCATATTCATTGTTATGATATCATATATGGTTCACTTATGACTTTATATTACCCGTTCTTTTGTAAATTCCATGTTAAAAAGCGTTTTGGGTAAAATTGTTTCATTTGTCGTCCGTTTTTTGACTTATAATTATTCATATGATTACTTAGAACATGATTACTTAATTCCAGAAAATAAAACAAGATTTATATATATATATATATATATTCTGAATATACATATATATAATGGATTGATAAATGGAAAGAAATACACCGTTCATGGAGACGGTAGGACGTACGTACGCATGAACGTTGTTTTCGTTTCCTTATTGAATAGAGTGGAATTAAGTAGATGACATACATATATATAAACATAAATACAGTAGCTTTATAATGTCATATATTTCATTATTATTGCGTATATATACTTTATAATCATTCTTAAATGGTTAACGTGGAGAATGAATCTCATCGCGTCGTGGAGACGGTAGTCCGTACATACGCACGAGCGATGATATCATTTCCAGAATTATTGAATTGAATTGGAGTGGATGATACAATATATCAGAATCATTATGATGTTATAATAAATATGTATACTTATTCTTTACACCATAATACCCATCCATGTAAGGTGTTGGTGGAGAAACAGATTACACCACGGCGTGGAGACGGTATTCCGTACGTACGCACGCGCGGTTATTTCGTTTTCTGTAGGATGGATAGATGGTGAATTAGGATTGTTTCATACTTATAATAAAATATCAGTATATGAGTGATACTGATGTTATTACTTAATAATGAAACAACCTAAGAAGAAGAATTGGAAGAAGAAATAAAGGTGAAAGAATCGGTAACGGAAATTACCTCTTCTTTGAAGCACCTTTTTGAGACCTCCTCTTAGGGCACTAAAATTGGTCTTTGAGGAAGACCAGAACCTCTAGGATGTTGATAGGGAAGTGGATAAGAGAATTTGGCAGGGGTTGGCCGAGCTTGAAGGCTCAATTTTGGGTGAGGAAGAGAGGGAGGAGGTGCCCTTTTATAAGGGAGGAGAGGGGCACCTTTGGAATTCTTAAAAATATTAATTTATAATAAATCTAACCCCACTTAAAAACCTCCAAAAATGACTCATATTCAAATATTAGATGAGATAGGGTTGTAATCTCATCAACCAATCAAATTTATACATTTTTGGATCTTATTTTAAACCTTATCATTTTGATTTATCCTTATTTAATCTATTTAAGTTTATTTGTGGTAATAAAGTTCTAAATTTTAAATTATAACAACTAATTACTTATTTGTTGTGAATTTTACATAATTGTTTACTTAATAACATTATAGACCATATAAATTTAAATTTATAATTTTTAAATATTTTTGTGATTTTTATACAATTTTATAATTTGTTATTTTTATAAAATAACAATAGTGTCAATTTTGACACTATTCATTTATCTGAATTTAAATAAAATATATACAGAAGATATGTTCAAAATAAAAGCTTTAATATATTAATAAAAGGAAATATGAATCTATAAAATTAGGGGATAAAATTAAATAGTTCATATAATATTTTTTTTATAATTTTTAAAACCATTTATTTGGTTTATCTCTTAATAAAATAATTACTACATAATTTTTGTATAATTATTTAATATACTTATTTGTTGCATAAAAATTTAAAATAAAATCCTATGATGAATATAAATATATTAACTTTCACAATAATACTTTTACTCGAATTTATCATCTTAAAATCACAATATTTAAATTGTTATATTTATTAAATTATGAAGGTGATAACTTTGGCATCATTTAAAATAAAATAATATAAGTATCATAATTGCTTTTATAAGACTCCAAATGGTCATCTATTACACCATTGAATGATTATAGTTTCAATTTACCTGACCAATAAGTTTTGGTCAGGGTTTTGTTCCTTTTATGGTCACTATAAGTTTAATAAAAACTATATTCTTGATTTTTCACTAGATAAATAATTTCTCCATCACTATTGTGTCACAATTAATGATAACTATTTAATCCCAAAAAATTCTAAATAAATTCTCATGATGTAGATAATTTTGATAGATTTCTGGATACTATTAATGTTCGAAGTTTTATGATGTTTATCACTATGGTAAAATTATTATACTTATAAGATTTAAGAAAGTGACATGTTGTCACTTTCTTTGGTTTTAATAATAATTAAATTATTTTCATGGTCAAAAGTCCATAAAATGAATCTAATCCGACCCTTAGTTGATATGGGTTTACTTTTAGCCATCAAATAGAATTTTTGCATGTGTTAGGGTAATTTTATAATATTATATTTACCCTTAATTACCCGATTTACCTTTAACTATGGTAAATAAAATTTACCGTAGTTACTATTCATAATTCCCAAAAATAAAAAGTAGCCTATTAACATAATTTGGAACCACTGATTCCAAATATGGAATCAATTTTTTAAAATTCAATACACAGAAGTTGCAGAAATTAAATTAAAATTAATCCCGTTGTTGAATAAAAACGGGTTTTTGTTTAAAACATTGTAAAAGATTGAATTGATTTAACCAACAAATTCATGGTAAAATCAATGCTAATGACATAAATTATATTAAATGGAAAAAATATATTCTATTTATACTTTAAAACCATACAATATTATAATTTAACCACATAAGATATTATGATTAAAAAATTTGTTTTTAATTAAAATATAACGTGTTTTTACTATTCATTAAAATATGAAAGTTATCGGAAAAATATCAAAACTTTATCTAATGTAAATTTTTACATCCTGATTCAAAATAAGAATTTTATTTTGTCAAATTGAACATATAAACATGTCAAAAACTATATTTAAAGTGGGTGCGCCATCAAAAGGCGGCAAAACTGCATTTTTTTAAAAATACTTATTTTACCCGAAAAATTTATTTTGTTCTTATACCATGTGCTAGAAAATTTGTAAGATGAATAATAATGTTATAAAATTCAAAATTTAGTTAATACTATTCATAACGGCTAGTTCATGGAAATATTATAATAATATATCATTGTTTATTAAAACCCGGTATTGCGTACAACACACGCTATCGAGGAAGGTCGCGATTGCGTGTAATGCAAGCCAAGTCAGGGTTGCGTGTTTTGAAAGAATCCTTCGTTGTTTTGTATAACATAATCCAACCATACTTCATTTATAAATTTAATATATATATATATATATATATACTCAATGTTGCGTAGAATAACTTTTATCAAAATTGTGTGTAACACGGTCCAAGAATAGTGTTGCGTATACTGCAAGCTAATACGGTGTTGCGTATAGCGCAAGGTAATGTTGGTGTAGAATACAACACAAGAAATTAATGAAAATAACATTTTTCATAAAATCTCGGGGTGTTACATTCTACCCCCCTTAAAATGAATTTCTCCCTTGAAATTCGTCGGGGTTATAACTGGTTTACTATTTGAAAGTTTCTTTGATAGAAACCCACATCGTAAAAAGGAATACCAAAACTTATCTTTAAAAAATAATGTATAAAACGTAATGGTTACCCAAGTATTCTAATTACTGGGTATCCACATAGGAGAACATAGGTGAAAATATGGACATGGAAGAGAAATCTAACCATCATGTTCTGATGGAGAGTGGTAGAGGACATGACTATTAAAAAGCCAACAATCACAAAGCCATAAATTTGTGATGATCTAGGGTACCATCTGATTCATCGGATATAAGATCACTAGGACAACATTTTTGGTTTTCAATATCATTTCCCTAAAGTTGATAATTTTGAATTAGAAGAAATACTTACTTGATTTTGGTACAATCTCACTGGTGTTCCTGCTTTGAACAGTTTCCACTTCATCTCTTAAAGAAATGAAGTGTTAAAAGATCATATGATAGAATGATGGGTCATTCCATCTGTTTCAAACAAAAGGTTATAAATAGTTATCAAATATTCATAAGTCCGTCTTTTGTGAGGTTGAACTTATACTTCATATATCATACCTCTTAATAAAATAAAACTAGTTTCTACTAACCAGGGACTTCCTGTAGGCCAGTGGTAGGCGATAAAGGCCAGTCAAACTTCGGTTGTGGGTTCGATTCCCACACCCTTGTCCGACGCGATGGGTTGTCACCCGTCCTGCAGGTTGTCCTTTTTCTAAAAATACATTACTATAACATCCCATCAATAATATCAAAAAAAGTTCTATCCTTAAACAATACTAACTTATGTCCAACATAATCCATTCCAATCTTTAGGTTTATCTAAAATACTTCGGTCCACTCTCATAACATAGTGAAAACGATTACCAGAGATTTAATACCATCTTTGATCCCCATATATCGTAATACTGCATTCCTATCTTGTTGGTCACGTTCCAATCATTCGAAGGCCTTAATCATGTATTCCATTGAACCTTAGTGAAAACATGAATGTAGTTAAAAGTTAACACTTTCCACAAACCAAAATCCTCAAAAATCTTTATAATCAAACCATGATATCACTTAGTCCTTATATCAATCATGAGCTCATGAATACTGTCAAACATTTCATTTTCTCTTTATCACTTCATTATGCGCATATCATCCACTTTCCAAAAAAAATATCAGAATAACCTTTCATTGTTACTCATACCATTCATCATAAACTTTCAAAACTTAAGGAAAGACAACAGTGTAACAATCCTTAGATGTATTTTTATTCTATAGTACAACATTACACTTGATAAACATGTAATCATTCCACTACCTTCTTAAACCATTGACCGAGCTTCAACAATTCTTTCATCTCATATATCATTTGTAGTCTCTTCATCATCATCAACAAAAATAATACCCATACGACCATACCGATTCTCTTCATGAGACATTCCCTTAGGGCATTGGTTTGCATAATGCCCATACATTCCACATTTAAAACATTTAACCATTGTTGATGTCGTAGCAATACCATTAACCTCATCCATGGTGTTAACTGAAACTTTTCCATTGCACTTACTGGCTTTGTGTCCTTCTTTTCCACACCCAAAGCATCTTCCAGTTCCTTTTAACATTCTCCTTTATGCCTCTTCCCACATGATTTACATAGTGGAAATTGAACTTTCGTTCCTCTATGATCATCATGAAACTCCATCTTTCTCTTATTAGCTGAGTCAGAAAACTTACCAAATTTTACTTTATTGACCATATTATGAGATTGCTAATTCGGCATAATAATGGTGTTTGGACTTCCAAATCCCATTTCATTTGGTTGTTCATGAAGAATATCATTCCATTGTCCATCATATCCTCTATTATCGTGAATCACCTTGTTTCCAGCCATTTTCTAAAACCCAAAAAGAATAGTGTGAGAGGAAAAAATCATAATAAAGGTGGAGTAACTTCAATATCTAACATCTTTGGCTTAATCTAATATTGTTACCATAGTTCTAGGACTATATCCAATACGTATACTTATCCTTAGGGAAATCCCTAGACATACCTTAGAAATATCTATAGGGATCTCACTAACGTTTTCGCATCCTAGTTTCCAAAGGTTGACTAAACCTTTCCTCTGATACCAACTGTAGAGACCCGAAGCATGACGTACATTGACATTACATTACATTTGCAGAATACATAGTACATAACAAAAACACACACACAAGGATTGTAATAGTTTAGTGTCTTTGGAAACTCGGAATATAATCTTCTAATCCTGGTGAAAGATCTTCAACATCACACATAAAGATCTTCCTTTTTTTATACCCAAAACCTTTCCTTATATCCTGGGGAAACGAAAACATGAAAGGGTGAGCTCAAATTCTCAGTAAGGGTAAACAAAAGAAATATCAATCACATCATATACATAAGCACATAACTTTTGGAAATCATCACCTGTAAAAGAGATCATAATTTCATAACCTGGAATAACTCATGGCAGTGAAATGTAATCACAATAATCATAACTTAAAACATTAAACTTTGTGGCATGCACACATAATCATAGAGAATCATTTCTTATTAGTCACGACTCATTGTCAAGACTATCTTAGTGGACAAAGTCCCATTCTGAACCGAGTCACCCTCGTTTCAGTCCTGTTTCACTGAACCAGTATAACCTATCGTTCCAGCCATGTCTATCTCATGGGATATAAAATCTTTACCCAATGCATTGGAGGTAGATATAGGTCCCACCCATATCATAATGATACCATTCTTATGTGTGCCACAAAATCATAAATCATACATCATTTCATAACCCAAATAAAAATGGGAATCTTAAACATCGGGACATCATAAAACAATTCATATAAGATAAAGGTATTCATAAAAATATTTCCATCACAACATAATCAATGTAATAATAGGGATAGAAACAGAACCCTATATTATCTTAGATGGAAAATAATTTTGATAAAACACTTGAAATGAATTCTTGAGGAAAATATCCTTTCTTCTTCAAAAACACTTTTCCTTTCTTAATATGTCATACAATTATAAACTAAAAGAAGTTGATTAAAAATAAACTTGAAAACTTGTAAAGGAAGATTCTTGGAAATAATGTTTTAAAAATCCATTCATGCCGTATAAGTTAAAAAAACATTCTTCTTACTTTTGTCAGAAAAGTCAAAAAGTACCTCGTACGAAAAACGACAAAAGATTCCTTTCATATCCTTCAATAAAAACTCACTGAAGGGTAAAATTGGATTTAAACAATTTTAGGTGGATGGAAATAACATTACATATTGAGGAAACATGGATGTGGATGATAAAATACACCCGAGTAAATTTCAAAGTATAAACAATCTTGGATAAAAATGAGATTGTGATATTTCCCTTACCTTAGGTCCGATTTGCTTCGTAAGTGTCTAAACCTCCTGTACAGTTATTTAAATAATATCATTTACTTATTACAGAATCATATTCATTGTTATGATATCATATATGGTTCACTTATGACTTTATATTACCCGTTCTTTTGTAAATTCCATGTTGAAGAGCGTTTTGGGTAAAATTGTTTCATTTGTCGTCCGTGTTTTGACTTGTAATTATTCATATGATTAATTAGAACATGATTACTTAAATACAGAATATAAAACATGATTTATATATATATATATTCAGAATATACATATATATAATGGATCGATAAATGGAAAGAAATACACCGTTCATGGAGACGGTAGGCTGTACGTACGCATGAACGTTGTTTTCGTTTCCTTATTGAATAGAGTGGAATTAAGTAGATGAAATACATATATATACACATAAATCCAGTAGCTTTATAATTTCATATATTTCGTTATTATTTATTATATATACTTTAAAATCATTCTTAAATGGTTAACATGGAGAATGAATCTCATCGCGTCGTGGAGACGGTAGTCCGTACGTACGCACGAGCGATGATATCATTTCCATAATTATTGAATTGAATTAGAGTGGATGATACAATATATCAGAATCATTATGATGTTATAATAACTATGTATAGTTATTCTTTACACCATAATACCCATCCATGTAAGGTGTTGGTGGAAAAACAGATTACACCACGACGTGGAGACGGTATTCCGTACGTACGCACGCGCGGTGATTTCGTTTTCCATAGGATGGATAGATGGTGAATTAGTATTGTTTCATACTTATAATAATATACCAGTATATGAGTGATACTTATGTTATTACTTCATAATGAAACAACATAAAAAGAAGAAGTGGAAGAAGAAATAAAGGTGAAAGAATCGGTAACGGAAATTACCTCTTCTTTGAAGCGCCTTTTTGAGACCTCCTCTTAGGGCACTAAAATTGGTCTTTGAGAAAGACCAGAACCTCTAGGATGTTTCTAGGGAAGTGGAGAAGAGAATTTGGCAGGGTTTGTCCGAGCTTGAAGGCTCAAAGTTGTGTGAGGATTAGAGGGAGGAGGTGCCCTTTTATAAGGGAGGAGATGGGCACCTTTGGAATTCTTAAAAATATTAATTTATAATAAATCTAACCCCACTTAAAAACCTCCAAAAATGATTCATAATCTAATATTAGATGAGATAGGGTTGTTATCTCATCAACCAATAAAATTTAGACATGTTTGTATCTTATTTTAAACCTTATCATTTTGATTTATCCTTATTTAATCTATTTAAGTTTATTATTGGTAATAAAATTCTAAATTTTAAATTATAACAAATAATTACTTATTTGTTGTGAATTTTCCTTAATTTTTTACTTTATAATATTATAGACTATATAAATTTAAATTTATAATTTATAATTATTTTTTTGATGTTTAAACAATTTTGTAATATGTTATTTTTATAAAATAACAATAGTGTCAATTTTGACACTATTCATTTATTTGAATTTGAATAAAATATATACAGAAGATATGTTCAAAATAAAAGATTTAATATATTAATAAAAGGTCATATGTATCTATAAAATTAGTGGATCTCATTAAATAGTTCATATAATATTTATTTTATTATTTTTAAAACCATTTATTTGGTTTATCTCTTAATAAAATAATTACTACATCATTTTTGTATAATTATTTAATATACTTATTTGTTGCATAAAAATTTAAAATAAAATCCTATGATGAAGATAAATATATTACCTTTCACAATAATACTTTTACTCGAATTTATCATCTTAAATCACAATATTTAAATTGTTATATTTATTAAATTATGAAGGTGACAACTTTGACATCATTTAAAATAAAATAATATAAGTGTCATAATTTCTTGTATAAGACTTCAAATGGTCAAATATTCGACCATTGGATTATTATTGTTTCAATTTACATGACCAATAAGTTATGGTCAGGGTTTTGTGCCTTTTATGGTCACAATTAGTTTAATAAAAACTATATTCTTTATTTTTCACTAGATAAATAATTTCTGCATCACTATTGTGTCACAATTAATGATAACTATTTAATCCCAAAAAAAATCTCATGATGTAGATAATTTTTTTATCTTTCTGGATACTATTCATGTTCGAAGTTTTATGATATTTATCACTAAGTTAAAATTATTATACTTATAAGATTTAAGAAAGTGACATGTTGTCACTTTCTTTGGTTTTAATAATAATTAAATTATTTTCATGGTCAAAAGTCCATAAAATGAATCTAATCAGACCCTTAGTTGATATGGGTTTACTTTTAGCCATAAAATAGAATTTTTTTCATGTGTTAGGGTAATTTTATAATATTATATTTACCCTTAATTACCCGATTTACCTTTAACTGTTAAATAAAATTTACCGTGGTTACTATTCATAATTTCCAAAAATAAAAATTAGCCTATTAACATAATTTGGAACCACTGATTCCAAATATGGAATCCATTTTTTAAAATTAAATACACAGAAGTTGCATAAATTAAATTAAAATTAATCTCGTTGTCGAATAAAAAAGGGTTTTTGTTTCAAACAATGTAAAAGATTGAATTGATTTAACCTACGAATTCTAGGTAAAATCAATGCTAATGACATAAATTATATTAAATGGTAAAAATATATTTTATTTATACTTTAAAACCATTCAATATTATAATTTAACCACATAAGATATTATGATGAAAAAAGTTGTTTTTAATTAAAATATAGCATGTTTTTACTATTCATTAAAATATGAAAGTTATCGGAAAAATAACAAAACTTTATCTAATGTAAATTTTTACAACCTGATTCAAAAGAAGAATTTTATTTTGTCAAATTGAACATATAAACATGTAAAAAACTATATTTAAAGTGGGTGCGCCATCAAAAGGCGGCAAAACTGCATTTTTTTTAAAAATACTTATTTTACCCGAAATATTTATTTTGTTCTTATAAAATGTCCTAGAAAATGTGTAAGATGAATAATAATGTTATAAAATTCAAAATTTAGTTAATACTATTCATAACGGCTAGTTCATGCCAATATTATAATAATATATCATTGTTTATTAAAACCCGGTATTGTGTACAACACACGCTATCAAGGAAGGTCGTGATTGCGTGTAATGCAAGCCAAGTTAGGGTTGCGTGTTGTGAAAGAATCCTTCGTTGTTTCGTATAACAGAATCCAACCATATTTCATTTATACATTTAATATATATATATATATATATATAAACTCAATGTTGCGTAGATTAACTATTATCAAAATTGTGTGTAACACGGTCCAAGAATAGTGTTGCGTATACTGGAAGATAATACGGTGTTGCGTATAGCGCAAGGTAATGTTGGTGTAGAATACAACACAAGACATTAATGAAAATAATATTTTTCATAAAATCTCGGGGTGTTACAGTTTGTAAACCCTAAAACCGTGAAAAATGTTCCTAAATTAATATAAAAATCCAATAAAAAATAATTCCAAAAAATAACCCTAGGTCTTGAATTACTTTTGGAGAATAAATAACCCATAAATAATGAAAGGAGGAGGAAGAGGGAGGAGAAAGGAGAAGCAATCTCACCTTGAAAACTATAAAACTCTTCGTATTACCTTATATCTAAACCCATAGAGGAAAGTTAATGGATTGATAATTCCTAGAGAGTGTCCTAAGGTCTAGAAGAACCATTTAAAGAATATTTTGTGGAAAACAGTATGAATTAAATGATTTATGAATGATACAAATTACTTTTGGAAAATAGGGATGATTTGAGAAACATTGAGATGTTTTTCCCTAATATGAAACTAATATGTGCTCCAAAGAGGGAAAATAGAACCTGGGTGTGTGCTTAGGTATCCTAGGATCATGTGGGAGGTGGAATCACCCAATAAATAAAAACATAAAAAGATATAAAATAAACGAATTATTTTTTAAAAATTTGAAATTGGTGTATGGGCTGGCCCAATACCTAAATAAGTAACCCAAATTCACCACGATTATAAATTATTTTGGGGTCTAATAACATATTTTTGTTTGAATATGATTGGGGAGGAATAATAGAAATTGTAATGGGTGGAAAATTTCCAACAAAAATGTAGGTATAAATGAAACAAATCTAGTTTTTTAATCTAGAAATGGGCCCATGTTTTCCCAAATCATGAAATAACCACCCTTTCTCCAAAAAAACTCTCAAAAATGATATGGGGAACCCAAATTAATATGAATATACATATATGTATGTTCAAAACTCAAATTTAATTTCAACCAACAACCATTAAATGTATCTGGATTTTCAATGAACCGGATTAAACCCAATACATAAAAAGAAAAAAATTGGGTGTGACAATTTATATGACCTATGATGATTACAGATGTTTAACACATTTCAAGGGATGTAATATGTATTATAAAAGTATAGTATTAGTTTAAATGAAAACTTGTCATGCTACATAAGGTTATGAGGCTTGAACCCAGAACTGATGGGAAATCAGGCATAAAAGAATACCACTAGCCAATGTTTCCCCTTTTACTATGATTTTTTTAAATTACATAATAGATAAATAAGAAGATGATTTATGGAAACAAATTTCAATACAAAAAATAACCATGGTATTAAAAAGTTATATTATGATAGCTTAATCCTCTCAATAATTGATGGTTTATGAAGAATATTACCGTATCAATATTTTGATTTAACTGTGGTAAATTTTGAATTAATGGTATGGATGAATTATATTTAAGAATAAATGTATGAAATAAATTTAACTATAATAAACAATTAAATTATATTTTCACATATAAATAGTTATAAAATATACCAATAATATTATTTCATTTATTTAAAAAATATTACTACATAATATGTAACCACCTAGGTAAAGAGAACAAGGTTGCAGATATTCTATGTTAAAATAATCAATTTAAAATTCTCTGATGAGGATCAGAAAAGATAAAAAAATATGAATTTTAAATGTATGGATCATCAAATATTGAATAAAGTGGAGAAATTTTATCTCCAATAAATGAGAATTTAACCATATTTATATGTAAATATTTTATAGGGAAAGAAGGTAGTTAAAGATCTGTAGAAGATGGTGAAATTTTTTTTTGACAATGACCTTGATTATAGACGAATGAAAAAGATTAGAAACACTATATGTCTTCAATCTATACCATATTTAAAGAGGTCAAGTTGGAGGGTGGTCATAGTTCTTCATTTTCTATTCATCTAGGATGTATACTTATATATTGATATGAGAACGAATATTTATGGTGGTATGAAATAAAGAATGATATTGCAGGGTTTTTATCCTAGTGCATTATATGACATAAATTTACATTTTAGAAAAAATGTATAATAGTATATTAGAACCATTACCCATACTAGAATGTGAATTGTAAAATATCACCTCTTATTTTGTCATCAGACTCTCCAAAACATCTCAAGGGAACAATGTTATATAGGTTATTGTCGATTTCAATTGAAATTAATCACACTACATTTCTATTTAAGAAGATTTATTACTAGATAAAATTAACATAATTTATATAAATAATATGGTATGTTTTCATAGATTATTACATTTTATTGTATATGATCTAGACCAAATATTTAACTTAGTATTCTAGAAAATTCATTAGCATTCTCTTCATAAAGAGTTGAGTATCATCATTTTTTATCATCCTTGGAAATTGTTTCATTTTGAGATAATAATTAAAACATTAAAAGATATGTTTTGATATCCTTATATTAATTTAAATGTCATCTAGGATCAATAAATTCTTCATGTTGAGTTTTGTTATAATAATATATTTAACTCTAGCGTTCAGACTTCTCCATATAAATCTATGTATGGAAAAATAATTATGTTCAACAGGCGTGGATAATATTGTAGAAGAAAATATATCTATACCTGAGATATTTTTGTAAATTATATTAAAGGTTTTATCCATTTATAAACAAATAATTTTATTACAATGTTGATTGAAAATATTTTTTGATAATCATCGATATGATCTATATTTTGATTTTGGTGAGGTTGTTTTATTTGAATATACCGATTAAATGTGGTGATGATATTTGCGATGAAATGAAATTTAATGCATACTTATATTTATTCCATTTATATTATTTATCATGTAGAGACAATTTCATGTTGCTTGATGCTTCCATTGAACCACTCTCATGTCCACAATTTGATACATTTATCTGTCTTGAGGGAGTACATCGCTAATATTTCACTGTAAATGAACTCAAAAGTAAAAAATTTGGATTATGAAAATTCATATGATGGAAAAATAGTAGATATTCTAGATAATATATATAATTTTCTACTTAAAAATACCACTCACATGGTAAAGGTTGTATGATGAATCCACCACCTCAATGAAGCTACATGGGGTCATGAGGATATGTTGAGGCAAAAGTGTCCTTATTTTTTTTGTATTAGAGTGATGTAATTTCAATGGATAAATTAATTTTAATGGTGTAATAATTTTACTTCCTTATATTTTATATGATTTTTTTAAAGAAAATATTTTATTTGATATCTTGTGTTACATGCAACATCGTGTTTTAGCGAACTATAATATACTAATATTATTATTTATACATGGCCATTATAAACTAACCATTAAAATTGTATGGATGAATATAAATAACCATGATTTGAAAATAAAGTATCATTTATTAGATAAATAAAATATATTCATTAATAAGTACTTAAATTTTTTTATTCTTAATATGCTTCTAAAAATTTTTTTTCTCAAAAAATGTTTTTTATCAGTTTTTTTGAACTAATAATAAAATTTTTTGTTGGTAATTTTAGAAAAATTAGTTTAAAAAATTAACATAATTTTTTGGATAATAATTTTAATATTATCAAATGGTGATTTTTTGTGTTTTTTTTAAATATTGTTTTTTTAATGAATAGATAAAAACATATGATTTTAAGGAAAACTACATTTTCATTTAAATCATTTAAAAATTTATATTTGGTTTTAAAATTTATTAAAATTTAAAATATTTAAATTATGTTAAAATTAATCTAATTTTGTTCATTACAATTAATTAAATTTTGAATTCTATTGTTATCTTTTTTTTATAATTATGATTACTATCTCTTTAGAAAGACACTTTCATCATGTTTATGAGTTTAATTTTAAATTAAATTCTTCTACTTGTATGAAATTAAATTTTAAAAATTCATTATATATTTTTAATCATAATAATTAATGTTATATAATAAGTTTAACTAATTCTATTGTCATAATGAATAGTAAAATCTGAAAAAATTAATGACCACAGTTAAAGATAAAATATGATTATCAAGGTCAAACTAAAAATATTAATCTAAAATGATATAAAAACTAGTATAACTCCAATACTTTTCATATTTAAAACTAAAATACCCTATGTTTAGATTGTTTCCCATTTTGGAGCTTGAAAAACATGGGTATAATTCTTTCTTTTCAAAATTTATAATTGTGTCATTTCCCCTACTTATAAAAGGTCACCCCCTATCATCTCATCTTTACACATCCAAATCCATTTTGTAGAAATAAATAACCAAATATCCTCCTTAATTACCTACCAACATCATCTAGTACTTATTTTTGTTATCAAATCCTCATATGATTTTCTTTAGAGTAAACCTAAATATGTTCACGTAATAATATGTATAGTTCATAAAAAATCATTTTCATTTTATTTCATCTTATAACACTGTAAAAAATTATCAAAAAGTTTACTATATAAAAACATAATCATATGAAATAAAATTCTAATTATTTATATTAATTTGAAGGCCGATATTCATATCCCACTCCCCTAAATGGGAAACAAAATCATCGATCATATATACAGAGGACTACTGACTTATGAACCAACGTAATTCAGTTTCTATTGCCACATATTATGGTCAAGGAAAACGATGGATTTGATGTTAATATATGATATTATTAACATATTAATGCTCCTGTAATTATAATATCACGTCATACTTTTTACCTTTCATTCTGTTGTAAAACAAAAATGATGATCGTGCATACATATATACTTCCACATCAATAAAGAAATGCGATTCATTTTTTATTTAATTTTTAAATGGATAATTATAAAGATATATTTGATAATTATATATTATATTTCTGAAAAATATATATTATTATTTAGTTTTGATATATTATATTTCTTTATTTCATTCCATCTGTTGAGATAAAGCAGATGGTGTACATGCATGTGTAGAACCTATCATCAATATGAATAGTTTAATTTTTTCACTACCTCAAATTTTTAGGGATAACTCGAAATAATTATATAATTATAGTATTTTATATTTATATCAGGTTTAATATTATATATATGATTAATTTATGATCAAATTGAATGTAAAAAATATATAAAACCAACACCTATATAAAAAAAATACAATTGTCAACTGAAATGTGATTTAAACAATGAATTGTTAATAAATGGGTAATAAAAGTACATAAGTAATATATTGTATTATATATATGAATATTTACATGGAATAGTTTTATAAAAAAAATATTTATCATACAGGATGATGGAATGTGTACGAGAAACTTCAAGACTAGAGGTAAGTGATTTGCATCACAGATTTATTTGCGTGGGACACATTCCTTATACAGAACTTGTTTTTTGTATATACAGACAGGAAATGAATTTATTTCATAATTATTATCATGAAAATTTTGTGTAATAAATAAACATATAAGGTTCCTTCCCACATGTGTATTATGGTTCAAAAGTTACAAAATTAGTAAAAGTTTTATGTTTCAATCAAATTATTCATTGGGACTATGTGTGATTTTGTTTCTGATGAGGAACTATTATGATCTAACTATCCAAAAAATGATCTCATTTAATATCCCAAATTTGTTTCATGAAAATAAATTTAATCATTAATTTTTATGCTTTTATGTAATGAAGGTTCTAAAATATTTTTTTTCATATAATTCAAATTTATTTCCCTCTTCATTAAATAATTATTTTTAATTTATTTCAATGTTATAGAAAACATCATTGAAATAATGATTTTAATATTATAAAATAATACAATAATGTCATTTTTACACATGTTTTAATATTCACAAAATGGTATATGACCAGAATTATTTTTACATTATGAATGAGGTAATTTTCACATAAAATAATCCCATGAATGAGGTACTTTTTTCTTTTTTACTAACAATTTTGAAGGAATTTTTTTCTAACTTGTACAAAATGTGTGGTATTTTTTCACCATCATGACCCCAAAATTGTTTAAATCATACTCTATATGTTTCCAATGTTATTTTTAATGGAATACTATATTTATTATTTTTTACACTTTTTTATTTTAAAACAGATATATCAAAATTGAAAGGATATTTTCCCCAAGAAATATTTCAAGTGGTTGATAAAAATCATTTTCTATCTAATATGATATCCTTTGAAAATACAAAAGTTTTACTTGGGATATTATCCAATGATAAAAACATTGTTATTTCTCTATATGTTTTTTATTTATGATGACACTATGTTTATAAAACACAATCCTTTTCCACTACTTTATCCATAATTAATTGAAGAAATAATTATAGAACCCATTTATTTTCTATGTGTTATGATATGATTAAATTTTTATGAAAATCATTAACCTTCATGTGTTCAGATAATATAAATGTTTTATGATATTATAGAACACATATATATATCTTTCATTATGCGCAGTGTAGGAAATATATCTCCCTCAAATGAATTTGGTAGTGATTGATGTTCAATTAGCACAAAGGTTACATAAGAGGTAGTCCCAAGCACAAAAACATATGGTACATGGGATGTTATCTGAATACATAATGAATATGGTACACTAGATGTTATCCCAAGACTAAAATAAGTGGGTACACAAGAGGTAATCCTAATAAAAAAAGAGGTTATTTGGGATTTTATCTCAGGAATAATATAGGTACATGTGTGGTAATCCCCAACCTAACATGTTATTAATTCCATGGCGGTTATCCTTGAAACAATATATCTAATTATTATCTGTTTACACAAAATATCTATCTTATGAAAATGTTTTTATCTCATGGATTTTGTTCTATAATTAATTCCTAATCCATAACATATGAAGTAAAAATATTTATTCCATGACTCATTTTTTTGATATATGAAATTTATGGTATAGTTTTGAAATGTTATTCTAATGTTTTCACAACCTTATGTTCATGTTATGTTGATATCTTCCTTATTAATCCTTTTTGAGCATTTGAGCTCACTCTTTCTTATATCTTAGTTCCCAAGGTAATGATGAAAATAAATATTTATATGTCTAAGAAGGGTGGATGATTTTTACAACGTAGTGGGTGATGATGTAGTTTACATCTAAACTTGTGTTTTATGTATTCATGTTTCCGAATGCTATATGCCTCAACTATTGTAGTTTATATCATTTCGTTATGTAACTAATATTAATATACTAGGATGTGATATCTATGTATAAATTTTTTTGTTCTTTATAATTTCCATCTTAAACAATGTTTTAAACTCATAAAATAGTTAAAAAATTAGGGTATACTAACCGTAATCTTAGTTTTAGATCCCTTTAAAATATAATTTTTCCTAGAAAAAAATTAATCCGGATCACCCAACATAACATAGTACATATCTGATCATTTTCTTCAATTTTATATCACGTTGAGCCCAAATGGACACTAGAATAACATTTTATGGTCTTATGATGTTGAAGTATTATTATTAACATATCAAAATATATTTAACAACTGTTATTTTTTTACAATATAATTATTATTAAATTTCAATTACTCAATAAAAATTTAATGTGTACCAACTAATGGAAATTATAAATTATTTTTAATCTATTTTTCACTAAATATATTATATATTAATTATAAATACATATTTCATCTTATATAAATTATATTTTCTAAAACATGTTTTATATATATCAGTATAATGATATTTACATATAAAATATAATTTTCAATAATATATATATATATTTAATTTTTTTATGAAGAGAACGTTTTATCAATAGTTACAAAAGAACAAATAAAGCCCCCACCCCCCCAATTTATCAGCACTTTAAAAAAAAATAGCTAATTAAGGGCTCATTTATCCACATTAAGGGAAAAATCATAGAGGGGGAACTTTTATCGATTCTTATCTTAACAATAATAATGATGGTATTTATCATTGCATTTAATTAGTGTTTTTAAAATCACCCCCTTTATAAGCTCTTTTTCAGTGATAAATAAATTTTATTTTGTAGTAGTGTTCTAATATAATTTTGGAATGGGAATTAAAATTAATGTAGATAAATATCTTATAATTTTACATTTCATACCTTTTAGGGTTGTATAGAAAATACCATTATGGATTCATTTAATAAACCCATGACCAGATGATGTTCATTTTGATGTATTGGATATAGAGCCAAATGGCAGTCCTTGTGTAGTTGTACATATATGAATATGATTTCAATTAGTTTAAATTCATATGAAATATAAAATTTAGAAGTATTTTAAATCAATGATGAATGAGATACTATGGGAAGAAAACTAAAATTTGTTTGTGTGGGACTTATAAATGAAAATTCATTTCTTGTTCAACTAGGATGTTGGTGGGTAAACTAGGGAAGGTATGGTTGGGGACATAAACCTAGTAGGAGGCATATTCTATGTATTTATTATTTATTTCCCACATATATGAGATAATTAATGTGAAAAAGGTCAGGGATTACACATATTATGAGGAGTATGGTATGAGGAATTCATTAAATAGGCTTTTATTATTTTTACCATGGGAGAAATAATTCAAATGGATCGTCTAGATTAATTTATCCCAATATCTATTCTATTGAAAGAGAAGGGTTGTAAAGGAACCTTGAGTATTAAAAATAAGGATCCTTTACAATGTAACCAACCATAGGTCAAATATTTTATGAGAATTGACCATTGTAATGTGACAAAAATTTAGATTTGGGAACTTGATTTTTTTAAATTATAGGATATCTATTATCTTGTATAAGGTTCCCAAAATTAATGGATTTTAAATAATATTTGTGGAATAAGATTTATGAAGGTATACCTAAGTGAAAAAACAATACATGTACCCTTTATAATGGATCCCACAATGGGGAATCAGGAGGATTTTGTATGGGGGAGGATTCCACAGTTTAAATATAGATTTTACAAAATTTATTTCATTATGGCTTTATAGAGAAAGAGTTGTATAAATAGTGTGAATTTTATAAAACAACATGATGAGGAAAAATTATTTTTCACCATGAATTTATTTGGGTGTATATATAGACTATCTAAAAAATTCATCATTTGTAATTTTCTTCACCAACACACCAAACTAATTATATAGTCACATAGGGTTTCCCATCGGGAGATAAAAATGACAACTTATTTTGAATGATCTAATGTCACTTGGAGAAAGAAATATTCTAATGAGATAAAGTATTAATTATAACTTTTAAGACAAATTTAGAACCATATTATTGAATATTATTCCTTCAAAAAGAAAAGAACCTTAAGATGGAATAATAATACCATGTTTCCATAAACAATTCCTTTCATAACACCAAAAATGAAGATCCTTTTATAAAAAAGCATAAATCCACGAATGAAGATATTTATACAATGTTAAATTTATTTATTTATGATTTTTTAGACATTTTGACCTTTTTCAATGTTCTAATGATAATTTCCATGAGCAAATAACCCTTATATGTAAATCATATTAAAATGAAGAGGATATACTTATGAGGTAGAAATTGTGGATCTAATAATTTATAAATTGTTCACATAAGAATACATATGCACTATATAGGAACAGGGGGGATACAAAGACTATTAAAATATATGAATATAAGACTCATGTATGAATGGTGATAGAAAACTACTCTGACATGGTAGTAAAAAGTGAGGTTGTCAAGGAAAAGAAGTAATTCATAGCTGAATGAATCCAACAAAGATGTCCATTATTTGAATATAGATCTTCCAAGTGATCATATATACAGTAATCAATCAATACTACATTTAAAACATTAGTTATTATTTATCATATGAACAAATGGATCATTTCCTAACCCTATTTACTATTTTTCATTCATTTTTTTCATTTTATCATTGGAATGATCAATCTTGAGAATGTTTCGAGCTCTTTTCCTAAATAAATGAAAAAAATATATTGTCCTGAATTTTTTGTTATTTTCGTAACATTCTATATTTAATCAACAATAAATACACGATAATCTATGAAATATAAGTGATTATAATTAGGATAATTTAATCTATATAAACATTGAATTGAAATGGTTTGGATAAATCATAAACATAAATTCTAGATTCAATGGAGAAAGGTTTGAATTAATCTATTTTCTTCTAGGAATATTCCCATAGACTGATATTGGCAGGTTAAGGATGCAACAAAAACACAATCACAATAAACTAAGTTAAATCTATGATAATAAAGTTTGTAAAATTTTATTTTCACCATAAAAATTACTCTTATATGAATATAGGTATGCCACATATATGCTGAAATATTCATAATCTCAATCCAAGGGTTTTCATTTTATTTGACTTCATCAAGAACTTTTAATCTTATGTGAATATAGGAAAGATATGTTTAAGGGATAATTAACATCACCATAAGCCATGGATAGTCCATTTGGATATGAGAGTGGTGAATGACTATGTATAATGAAAATCATGAAGTTATTTATTCAGGAAAAATTAAATTCAAAAAGGGATTAAATACCATGAAATTTAATATACTTGCATTCTTAAAAAATTAGCTAACAAAATATGTTTGAGGAAATCAAAATTCCACTAAATATTTCTTAGGATTATGGACTTAGAGTGCATAAACTCAATTTTTCCAAGGCCAAATAGTTATCACAATAAGATCTATATCATTTCATTTTATCCCTAATTTTTTATAACCCATTAATGGGGAGAGTCTTACTTGGAAGAAAAAAATATGTTATCAAACATCCCATTTTCGGTTTTCAGCCTGATATGATTTGTACAATTTTTTAAATGATTTATTATTTTTTAGGATATAATAGGTGTCAGAGTATTGAGTAGAGGATGAAAAATTTCCTAAGAAACCCTTTATGGGGATTCAATTAAGAGAGAAATGTGAACCATTAAATTATATATTTACGGTAATTCATGTCAAAATAAAAATGTTGGTGTTTAAAGATGAACTATAATGGACACTGGATAAGATCCTTTATAAAAAGGGAATGGTAAATCCAATAATAACTGAAAACATACTAATAATATGGAAAACATCATGGTTGAGTTCACAGTGATTAAGGTTAAAGTTAAAATAACAAAAAATCCCCATATTTATGGTCATATATCTTGGACCAAAACAGGGGAGGTCACATTCTAATAATAAAGGATAAATTATCTCATATTGAATGCACATGTGATCATATTTATATTATAGATCCTAGGGAGATTCTTATGACTTTTATGGTCATTGTTCATAGAAACATTGTGACCAATTTATAAAGCTCTAAATTATTGACTAATAATGAGGAGCACATCTGAAGGTAAGGGTAAAATTAACACACTATGACTGAATTCCTAACATTAATATGAGTAACCCTGAGTAGAATATTGTACATGTAGATTATGTTTATAGTTTTCAAACCAATTTCAGGATGGGTATGGAAACCCAAATGAGTTGGTAGATCTTAGAATGCTTGAAAAACATTAAATAATAAATTGTAACCATGTAAATCACACCCAATGTTTTTTGAATTAGGATGTGATGAAATAGGACACGCATTCTAATGGTCACTATTGAAAAACTCAGAATCATAAGTTCCATTATATTACTACAAATGTAATATTTTGTTTTAGGATTTTATCTTTAGGATAAAAACATGAAGATTATTAGATAAAAGAAGGTCAAATACGCAATATAGATATTATTACTAAGCTAGGATAGAGGTCTATTTTGGAATTTGATGCACTCGTTACCAGTATCTTTGAAAAAAAATGACTCGAATAATTAATATACAATATAAGTCACTTGAAAGTGGATGCTCAAAGGTGGTTATAACACTATTTTCTATAATTGTACAATGGTAGGATATTATGGAATGTTGAAGCATACTGGAATTCAGTTGATGTTTATGGAATGACCCATGATATATGGTTTAGAATAAATTACGTATCCTATGATAACAAAAATAAATAAACATGTAGTTCCTAAAAACGACCCATATATATATATTTAATAATGTACATATGAAATGATGATGCATTTATCATAATTGGTGGTAATCAAAGAAACCAATTTTAAATGGGAATCTCTAAACACTAAAATTTAGAGGGGGTAAAAGTTTATAGAGATATATTATCCCAAAATAGGGTAAATTAGGTAAAAATAGATTTGAATATATGGAACTAATTGTTATGGTGGTTGGGAAAATTTGGTAGGAATAGAATTTTCTTTTGTGTTTAATTGAGAGGATCTAGATAAAACCATGTATCTAGAAATCAAATTAATAAATATAAAAATAGAAATATTATTGTCTATATATATAAATATATATCATGTATAGGAGGAATGATAGTGAATTGAATTATTATCCTGATTCTATAAGGAATAAAACCAAACATTAATTGGTAAACATCTCAACACTAGGGATATGGTGAAAATGGAATATTGTTACTTGGTCCAATATAAGTTATTTGGTTTTCAATACAAATCATGTGATATTTTGAATCAAGACACATGTAGTTATTATTAAAGATATCTACTCATTTATAGTTCATTGAAATGGGAAAATAATTTTGTTCTCATCCTACTGTTGGTTTTTTTAGAGAATACCCAATGTAAAGTGGTAAACCCAGACACTGGTAAATTATATAAATGTATGGATCATACATAAGGTAATTGGGTCATATATAATACACTAATCACGGTATTATAAGGTCATGTATAATGGAACATTGTACCATATAGTTAAACATCTTGTGACAAGGAACATGTATCTGATGTAAACATTCTAGGGGGATATTAAGAGCACTTAACTTTTATGTTTCTAATATGAATAATCAAGAAGATGAATTTGATATTACAGAACATGGTAACAAACTAAAATCTCAATGTTAACTAATGATATCTAAATAAAGATAAAAAATTGGTATTTTGAGAAGACTTATAGTCACAGATGGGTTCATGATAAATTATTTAGATGTCACTATATACTATAAGATATATGGAATTAATACACACATAGTTCGGGATGAAAAAACATTATCCATGTTTGGTGTCTAGCATTGAAATTCGTGACAAGAATGGTGAGAACCCATACACTACGTGAATGTTTTTGGTTTATGTAATTTAGAAACAAGATATGAAAAAGAAAACTAGTAAAAAATTCTTAATAGGGGATGGTTTATCATATTATTGGTTCCATTTAATAGAAAAATTGAAGGAGAATATCCAATATACTAGGATGGAGTGAAATATTACATTAAAATGTAATTATATATATGGTCCAAAGATATGAAATATATGAATCATTACGTATCCTATAATATGAAAAATCTATTTTGAAATTGTTCAATGAGGGTAAATACATGGGTGTCTTCATGGGATCATGGAGATTAATACCCAATGTGAATTTGTAAAGGTACTATAACCATGTTATAATTAATAATAGAAATGAAATTTATATATGGGCATAGGATAAGATATACAAGAATAAATAACCATTATATGGTAATGGGAATCCATCTATAGATAGTTCTTAAAAAGAGTACCTACACATATATGGATCATGTGTGCGGGAAAGGCATAATGATCTCATCCTAGGTCTATGGAAGGTAATTCCCAACATTAATTTTGAAAAGGAAAATACTAGTACAGAATTATGAAAAATTGGAGGGAGGTTTATCAAGGTGTTGGTTTATAGATAAGGAATAACATTCCATGTACTATTTCATATATTTGCAACATATATATGGAAATTAGTTCACTAATATAGAAAAATAAATCCCTTTTAAGTGTCATGTGTGGTAATATAGAGATCATTTAACTTAAAATCCTGTGAAAAGGACTTAGGTGGCCTACAGTTTAGGTTCATGTGAAGAGGTACTTCAAGTATTTCAATTTATGACAGCACTAATTGAACCATATTCACGTTTTTTATATTTATTAAGAATAGACACCATCGAGCCCATTGTGAAGATATGAATAATATATCTTAAGAAATATTATGTTAGTTTGAGTCATGATATACTCTCCGTACCTTATAATTATGGAATAATATTTATTAGAGTAGAACAAATACATGGAATAATGTTCTTCCAAATTTGAATCATGTTTAAGTGTTTTCAACCTAGGTATCATGGGATTTCTTAGATCCAATACTAGTTCTTGTTAGATAAATGAGTAGATTAGCACCATCTTATGGAACACTGGTGAGACATGATTTTGATGAATCTCATTGTTGTGCGTTGTAAAAAAACATTTCTCACAAAGACACACTAAACTATAAAGCCAATTTGAGGCACCCATTATTAGATATTTGATCACTGATTGAAATGAAAAGGTAGTGAAATTGAAACGTCAAAAGGCAGAACATCCTCTATCCCATACAAAATAGAGTATGGATTTTCCTATATGGTATTATGACTCGTGATATAATAAGTCCAAAAAATATGAATAAGTATATATAGAAAATGCTTGTTTTATTTTTCCACCATATTTTGAAGGATATTAAATATAGTTTTATTGAATTAATTATTATATATTTTTTACTATATGATAATGACATCAATTTATAGACTAAATTCTATATTCCTAAAGCAATATCTTCATTTTGGACGAATATAAATCAGTTTCATTGTCTATCAAAATTTTATGAGGGACTAAAAATCTATAGATAATATTCTAATATAACACCTAAAGAGTTTTTGATGTATTTATCTTTATATAAATTAAATTCATTGATATCTCACTTTACATGAAACACTGAGTTTAAACCTACCATGATATACTATTGAATTATTAATATTTAATATTACAGCGATCACCTTGCTTTTGGATTAGAGGGTCTGAATAATATTACGTAAATAACAAAAAAAAATATTTACATAGATATAAAATAAATTATATGGTTTTAAATTGTTTACAAATGAAAATAAAATATTTTTTTTGTAAGAAACATTTATTTTTCATAAAATTGTTTTTATGTGAACAATTTGTTTTTTATCATAATAAATTAAATATATAATTATTTATCAATGGTTTTAATGAAACAAATAGAAAAAATATTCATTAAAATACTATATCATTATTGTAATTGTGTCTATTTTAAATAAAATTGGATAAGTCTATTTTATGCTTAAAATTTATATTTTCTTCAAAAATAGGTTTTATTGAATATTTTTGCATTAATATGACAACCAATTTCCTTAAAATTTGAAAATATTATGTCATAAAAGGATATAAGATTCCAAATAACCATATCAAAATTATCTTATGGTGAAATGTTTTTATATTTTTCTTAAAGGGTTATGTTTTTAGTTAATAGTGAAAAAATACCGAATTTATATATTAAACAGTTTTTTCTATTCATGTATTTTAAAAAAATACTAATATTGTTTTCAATTGATTTTAAAATTTCATTAATTAATATTAATTAAAATTAATATATTTATTTTCAATGGAAATTTCATTATACTTAATTTCAATATATAAACTTTTTTATACAAAAGAAATCATTTTCCGGTAAACTATTTCTTATAATAAATGTTAGGTTTATTTTAAGAAGAATTTATTGACCACTGACCAAGGAGGAAAAATGTTATTATTATTCTATTTGAGTTTCCATTATCAAATTATTAAATTCATAAATGAGAAAATAGTAGAGTATTATTAGATAAATAATATTGAGTATACTCATCAACATAGTTGATTTAGAGAAAATGTAAATAATGATAAAACCATTGGAATTTACTTTAGGACAATTTTCATTTATTTCTATAATTGTGTCTGTGTTTCACTAGGATATTTATTTTTTAATTTCATAAAACCATAAACCATGTATAATATAGTTTTTGTATTGATTTAAAATGTCAGAATTAAAATGTAAACAACTATAAGTGCCTGAATATTGGGTATTCTAGCACAAGATCCTTGAGAGTAAAAGATCTGGTAATTTTTCTAATATATAATGGATTATAAATTATTAATTCAAATACCTCCCCAATGAAAACCAATCAAAATTGGATTTAGTTTCAAGGATATTGGATTAGTTTTTATGTTCTTAATGACAACAATAATTAGTTACCCAATTCCATTTATTCTTATATATATATTTATTTTATTTCCTTATTTATTTCATTACAATCTATTAAAAATATCAACTGTGAGCATTCATCAATAATGGATCACTAACATCATTCCATATTTAAATGGATTAAAATAATCACTACTGAGGTTATGGAACCATACATGGTAAAAACTTTAATTCTAGACAACTAATCATTCCATGTGAGTCTTTGGAGGAGAAAATACATGCATTAATGTATGGGGAATCTTTGGAATATGATAATGGATGGGAGGATGACTATAAATAAAAAAAATATTAAAATTAAACATCAACCACATATTTCCCAAGACCATTCCATTAAAGAGGATCCTACATCAAAGAAGACTCAAGGATACATAAATAGATCTTTGTTGTATTACTAATAACTCAAAGTGCATCAAAATGAAATATGAGTGTTGAAGGGCATGTGAGTCACTAAGATATAGGAATTCATTGAGAAATTCAAGAAATATTATGAAAAAGGTTATTCCTCAAGAATTATTTCAAGAGGTGGTATCAAATTTTGAAGAACCTTCCCTCTTCAATATTTCAATTTTATTTATTGAGCCACTTATTGAAGACCAAATGAGACCAGTTGAAATATTTGTCTATAGTGGCCAAACATCGAATTCCCTTGTTTTTATTTTTTCTGATATTTATTTCAAAACTATCCCTTCTTGTTTAAAAAAAATAGATTCTTCATTTTATGTGTATATATTATAATATGGGGTACAAAATGAGATACTGAGCATTGAATAGAGGCTAATGTTTCCACTAACCACTCATATATCTACAATTATAGAGTAATTAATTTTACAGAACAAACTCAATGAAGATTCAATCAATGAGAAATAATGACTCATTGATTTAATACCATTTGATATTTCATTACTTGAATTATTTTCTAACTACCTCTATATAGAAATTCTACATCTAGATGAACAAAATTATTACCCAGATAGTAAATATGAACAAAAATCTAACACTACTGAATAGATAATAGTTATGATGTTTTTAGATAAGAATATTATTATTTATGGTAAATTTAGGATAAAGCATAAGAATGTTAATTTTGAATAGAAATACATAAATATATCTCTATAAAATGACAAAAAGAGAACATAAGAAGTGGTTGAATAATAATAAGAAGAGTATATATTGATGTATATGGATGATAAATTTATCAAATACCCTATAAATAGGTTTTAATAATAATTATTAGGACATAAGTATAATTATTTACCACCTCATAATAACCATGAATGACCACTTGAGGAAGAAATAACATCAGTATCAGAGGCCCGTTTTTCTTCTTTCTTATTAATTCTACAATTCATTTGTATTAATATGGAATGTAATTGATGCAATCTATCCATTGTTTTATAAAAGACCATTTTCCACTAATATAAATTATAAAAAACACATATAGTTATTTTTCAATAAAACTAAATCCACCTTCTGATTGGTGTTAGTAAATGAAACATCCCACGTGGGATAGTAAAACCATAGTACCCACTTGGTGGTCTAACCATGTTTTATTTATTTTATACATCTTTAATATTTAATTACATATGTCTAATTATATCATTTTACTAGATTTTCAGGTGGAAAACACCCACGTGGATAGATCAGGGCTATCCACACAGAACCTATGGGGTAAATTAATTTGATCATGATGAAAAAATAACCATATTGTTACTAAATTTTGTGGGGATAATTCTCAACATCAATTTTTTTATGTTGTTAATTCAATGGAGAAGAGTTGTATAAGTGATGTGGAGGAAATTAAATCGTATTTATAATATCTTTAAAGTCATTTTAGGATATATTTTTTGGTTTATATTTAATACATTATTTATAATATTTTTTTATTTTTATTTTTAATATTTAGTGTGATTTTAGGATAGAGAATTGGGGTTTAAATGTTATCTTATATATTAGAAAATTCAATGAATGCTTTAAGTATTTGACTTGTGACATCCCAATATTTTAAAAGATAATAATATATTCTTAAATTAACTACTAAATAATGTGCGAAAATTATAAACTAACCATTAAAACTAATTTTTTGGCTTCTGTGTTTTGGTTTTCGAGAAAGAAACATACACAGTTTCTATCAGTACGTTATTTGGAGTCTGTTAAAACCAAGTTGATTATTTTTTGAACATTAACATTACCTTACCAATAGTAATATAACCCATATTAATATTAAAAAATATTTTCATTTCATTTATTTTCATAAGATAATGATATCTTGATTAATTTATTAAGGTGATATAAAATGAGTTACAGTTTTTAAATTGTAATGTTTTCTAATGAATTTTGATTTTATTTAAAAATTAAATTACTAATATTTAAAAACTTATTTTCGAATAAATGGAGTTTATTTATTAATTATACATGTTGAAAAATGGTTGGGGGTAATTTTTTGGAATTTTCTAAGATACTTTAATTTTTGGTGAATAGTGAAATTCGATAATTAACGAAATATGTTAAATAAATGATTTTATGCATCATGCATGAGTCATGTATGATGTAAATGGCCATTATTTATAAATCACATGCACTTTTTACTTTTTTGGTCCCATTAATGTATACTATTCATAGTCTTGAGAAAAATATTAAACTAATGATTAAAATAATGGAAAACCCCTCCTCTCCTCCACAATAAATACCACCCTCACCCCACTTCCTCTCACACCTCTAATGATTTGAGTATTGACTAAATTCTATATAGTATTATTCCCAAGGGTAATCCCCACATACAATACATACTAGTATAACCAAAAAACCAATACGAATGGCCTTAATCTCAAAGAGAATATATCAAGAAGTAAAAATCCTATTTCAATTTCTTCAATTTTCTTTTCATTTCATTTCTATTATTATACTCTCTTAACATCCCATTATCCAAAAGTAATGAAAGCAACATTATCATTTATATACTTGAATTTAATAATGTTTATATAAAATTAATCAACCTTATTCATATCTTCTCCCTCTTATTCTCAAAATAAAAACATCATTCATAATGTGTCAATTTACCGACATTGTGCATGATGTGTATTCAATATTTATTTAATTTAATTAAATATTGTCATAAAACCATTAATATTATAAAATTTTATTTTATTATACATATTATACTATATATTATTGTTTGTAAACATTATTATTTCATATTATTAATTAATAAATAAAAATTGTATCGTAATGATCAAAATTCACCAAAATAAGGTAATGATTATCACAAATGATTTATCTAATGATTATTTCTCAAAACATGTAACCAAAATTATATATGGAATCATGTGATATTATAGAATCATTTTAACAAAATATCATTACACTAATGGTATTTAACTTCTATTCAACAAGGAAATCCTTTAAGAACTGACCATGGAAATCATGTTTAGAATGCATCTGAAACAATGAAAAGAATAAAATATTTACTATTAATGGGTTAAATGATGTTATAAAATGAACATATAAGGTGTCATAGACAATAATATGTTTCTATAAAATATTAATAACACTCTTTTAACCATTAAAAATGTTGGTTAAAAATGTTTGAAGTAAGTATTACCCGATGTTTGGGAATTCTTAACCCAATATCTATTCATTGGGTTAACCTTCTACATCATGAATTATATGGTACAATGATTATTATATTTAATTAATTTGGTTTATATTAGTTTATATTAATTGTTATTATAGGTTATACACATATTTATTTCATACTATTTTATTCTAATATAAATTATATGTTATTTGTAATGGAGTTTTCTTATAAAATATTCTTTTAAACATCTAGTTCTACAAAATTCACATTGAATGTTTTTATTCAAGTGTAATTGTTTTATTATTAGGTTATGGTCCTTGGGAATTGATTATTATGAATGGTGTGACTAATATCTCCCTCTAATTTGGTGGGTATGTGTATGTTAGAGGATTTCCAAATAGTTACTCTAAGTGTAACTCTGATGGTTACACAATATGGTAATCGTGAGGGTTATATTGTAAGGTATCCATAAGGGTTGAAATAAAAAGGTATTTAGAAGGGTTATAATTTTAATTATGCAATTCCCAAATATACCTTTATTTCTTATTTATGTTTTCTATGTTTGTTGAAATTTCATGTTTCACAATATAAGATTATGACACTTATGGTTTTGAATTATGTCTTTTCCCATGGTTATATGTCACGATCCAAATCTGGTCGCCCTCAAAACCAGCACCCATCCCAGCCCGCAACAAGGCTCGAAGGGCGATCCCGATCCCCACGAGCTGGAAAAAGTTCCCGGGTTACATAAAATGATGTTTGGGAACGATTTACCCAAGTATATAAACATTAAACAACAAACAACCTCAATAAAACGAATCTGGAATTTTCAACTAAAACAAAATTTTACAAAATTCAGAACTAAATTACATGTTTTAAAACAACTCAACAAGACAATAAAAAGGTAAAAAAATCAATATTAAATAGCCCAAGAACCCTCATGGAAAGGGGCACCGCCCTCAAGCCCTCTCCACAAGATTTCACAACCAAGGACATGCTAGAAACCCGAACCACTGGAACTAAAAACTGTATCCAAACCTGAATCAAAAAAAAAATACTTATATACAAGGGTGTAAGTAGGGTGTGATAAAATGCCCAGTTGGATACCACCACTAATAGATTCCATGTGATAAACATTCAAAGACAAAAATCTTTCAAGTTTTCGTAAACAGAAAATGTTAATTACAATTTCTAAATTATGAAACTAAGAAAACTATTTTCAAGTGGTCTATCATTAAGAATGAACACTTTTAAAAATAATTTCAACACTATTTAATTTTCCATCCAACTATACTGTATGCCGATGGTAAGTACAAAGTAACTAATGATCACAAGGAATACGAAATAACCCATACGCACTAGCTCGTTGTGGGTCTCAGGTACCTCATATCTCGGTGAGAGTAACCATCACAATATCGGTTCCCATGCATGAGTCACTAGTAGGGAACATACCCATAACCTAGTGGTCCTCAATCATCATCATCATAGTTTAGTTATAGTTGTAAGCGCCAATCTTGCTAAGTGAAACTAAGGCCAAACCCAATGGATTCACTAGCATACTAGTACACATCCACCCACCTAGATACCCGGGTTTTCCCCTTGTGCTCAGACTAGTTCAACAAGTCCATAAATATACACTGCACATGAAAATATCATTTTCACATCACATTTTTACCAATAATCCAACATGTATTCCACACAAGTTTAAAAATCCACTTTTTCATTCAAATGAATTTTGAAATCATACTCACACCAAAAATATCCCACAACACAATTCGCACAACTTTCACAATTCAAAAAATTCGTTAACAATTTTATAAAATCATTCCCAAGATTCTAAACAATACATAACATCCCAATCACATGTTACATAATACCCTTATCATAAACAAAGTCCATTTTGCACATCATACTCAACAAAAACAGCCCGAAAACACGTTTCGCACCCACATCCCAATTTCATAAATCATCTCACCAAATTACAAAACATTACCAAAATGTTTTACAACATAACTGACAACTTTATGTTTCAAAAATTAATTTTAGTAACATTCTATCACCAAAACAGTACATAAGCAACCATTTCACAATTTTTTTAAATCATTAAATCATTTATAATTTTCATAAAACCAACCCAAGAGGTGCAACCATGGTTTGGATACAAAACCCGTTTCAAAAACCTGATTCAAGATCAAAACAATGCCAAAAAATCTAAATCAGAATTGTCACCCGAAAAAACATTTATTAAACCACCCTAATGTTTTATAAAAATACCTCAAACAATACCACAAAAGGTACTCATTAAAAACACATGTTTTCACAAATCATGTTCAAGAAGTACAACATGGTTTCACACATTCAAACCATTCAAAAACCCCATTACAAGGACCACATGACATTAAGGCATTAACAAAACAGAATATTAAGCCCCTTTGAAATCTAATAAATCACTTTCACATGTTATAAAATACACCCAAATATTTCTCCAAGAGCCACGCATTAAAAGCATCCAATTCCAAGCAAAAAATGAAACTACAAAATTAAACACTTAACTAAATCCATAAGAAAAAAAGTTTTCACACCACACAAAACAGATTTGAAATATACTAAATTAATAAACCAAGCAAGCTAACTCATAATTAAACGGTTATACCTGGAATCACCTACCTTTTATGTCGAAACACTCAAATCATGGTTTGAAACATAAACTACACCACTACCGCACCTAAAGAAATTTAAATCCAACCTAAAAACAGAATCAATCACCCAAAAGACAAAAAATAAAACCCTATGTTTGAACCCTAACTTCTGAAAATTAGGAACCTTATGGATAATGTATGAAACCCTAATCACATTTAATGTAACCCTATGAAAATTGAATGAATAATGAAGAAGACCAACTTACTTGAGGGATCTTGTAGAAATCGCCTCACATACACCAGTATCTGAATTTGAAAAAAATCCAAACATTTAAGGGAGGTTCCAAAAGGGATAAGTATACCATGTAGTAATTTTAATGGGGAAAAAGAGTGATAATTGAAGGAGTTATGAAGGAAACAAATTGCCTTTATAAATATGCCCGAAATGTGAGTGCTTCAGAAGTATCGACCTAAAGCGCGATGGAAATGAGCTTCAAAGAGGGTGTAAGGATACTGGACACGCTGTAGGCTTCAATGTCCGTTTTTGGGGCTTGGAATCACAAAAAAAATCCTTAATATTGGATTAGTTATTAATTAATCAAATTTAATTTTTAAAACTGGAATTGGGGTTTCGGGGAGGCCCAATCCCTTAAATAAAACCCCATATACAACTTTTTATGGATTTCTAAAGGCTCCAAAATAAAATGGTGGTGTTAATATGTTAGAGGATACTATTTAGGAACTTGAATGGGTTACAAATATTAGAAAATGAAAAAGTTATAAAAGAAACAAAATTTATTTTTAAATCTGGAATTGAGCTCATGGTTTGGCCCAATTAATGAAAACTCACCCATTCCACCATAAAATCTTGAGAAACCCCTAAAACAAAGCATAAATGAAAATTAAATGAAATTTAACTTTAAAATAAGTCATGTATGTGAAAATTATCCCCACCATTAAAACATTCCTTCCTCGGAAATCTACCACAAGGCCAGATACCAAAACCAAACTCAACGGATAAACCAAGATGTACGTCTTTGCCAAGCTTTTCCCCCAAGGGCCAAAACACCTCCAGTGATCAATTAAGGAATGAATAATCTCAAAAACCAAACATCCAAAACTTTACTAAAATGATCAGTCACATTCATACATTATCCCAAAATGAAACTCCTTTATTTCTATCTGAACAAGACTAAAGCAATTCACCCAAACGAACAACTACTTCGAACAAGGTTACACTTACCTAACATTAACTAAACCATTGGGAGCTCTCCAATCCCAACATTTACTCAAGGAAGATGTTGGTATCTAGATAGTTCCAAATGGGAATACCTACCACCAATCCAATACCATGGATAAATCTGAGTTATTGGTATGTGGGGACACAAATAGGCACCCCACCATAAGAGGCAACCAATATTATTTTCCAAAACATAATGAAGACAATAATAAGGGGAGGCCTGAATGAACTCCCTAGTAAAAAGGGTATAATTACATTCACAGTTTACCAATGAACATACATGAGAATCATTGTGGGTCTCCCCACTATAAGAACCAACCATCTTAACTGACCATCATGGGTCGACATAGAAAGACCCATTTTTTTTTTATGATTTGGGAAGGGCGTAGGGTCAGTCCGCATGGTTTGGGAAACAGTGTTGTAACTATGCAGATTATTCTTTCCACATGGCTTCCTAGCACAGTGTCACTACTAATCGTGCACAAAATGTGTGCTCAAAGTGTCTAGCCAAATTTCCAACCATTCTCCAATGACTCAATTGAAAACAACGGGGGAGGGGATGACATTAGGTGATGACAAGGGTAAAAGGCCCTCCACCTATTTCCACAGAATGAGAACAACATAAGGAAGATGATGGCACTATAGGTTTAAACACTTCCTATCTTTCACACTAAGGATATGAAATTGTACAAGGGGTTAAATGGCCCCAGGATTTCCCCTAACAATGTGCTAGCTTCTCTCCGAGACATATGGCAGGAGCTCAAACGATTGAAGCATCTTCAGCCTCGCAGTTAGTCCTTGGAAACCCCCGGAATGAGAATTATTCTTTCATTGCTACCAAAAACTACACTGCAACCCCCAATAAGATTTCTAAGGAATAACACATTCCAAACTCACTTTACACTAACCCAATATTTCACTGAAACAAGGGCTTAGAAGATGAACACAAATCACACCTGGTTTCATCGGGTGAGAAACAATATATGTAAATAACACGTATACCCACCTTCCTAAAAAATGGATGATTTTGAAGTTTTTACAAGGGATACATTCTCCCAATATAATAGAGACTCTCAATGTATTGCATGAATTTCACCTTTTGGGTCAATCGAGCACATGACATCACAAAGAGTCACTGAACATTACCATTGCGACTAATATAAGAAATTAATGGAAAGGGACCTTATACTACATCCCCAAACAACACTGAATTCTATAAAGTGTCCAAAATATCCTCTTGTGACCAGATTTCCCACATTGGTTGTTTATTGTGAACTCCTTCTTTGAAGAGACTATGATGGACCGAGATGACCTCTTAGACACGATCCAGATACACATCCATGCTAACAACCCCAGACCACTTCCACCTTAGGAAGATCTAAAAACATAAGAATCTATGGTCTATTAAAACCTTCCATGATCACTCTACCACTATAAGAGGATACAAAAAACCAGGAATGGAATGGTTGTAGACTAAATCTAAAAAGCCAAAGAAAAATATTCCTTATATTGATCAACTGGAGGGTCTTCAAATGGAGAAACAATACAGGTTGCACTTTAGTTGTCCACTAACACTTAATGGTGTGTACCTTATCCAATGATTGAACCCAAGGACCCAACCAATATGGTTCATTGGTCAAGATTTACCACAAACTAGATCTAAACACTTGAAGGGAACCACCGTAATGGCATCCCAAAACTTTTTCAAAAGAGACAATTAA
The DNA here is from genome assembly GCA_963277665.1 of Viscum album. NCBI lineage: Eukaryota > Viridiplantae > Streptophyta > Magnoliopsida > Santalales > Viscaceae > Viscum > Viscum album. The sequence continues at coordinate 1,797,210,078 of OY728152.1, forward strand.
CCGTCCTTACAACACAACTTACCGACCAAACTCAAACCCAAAACACAGTTCAAACAGGAGGGGTTCTTGAACTCAAATCATCCCACAATATCAAAATTTTCAAAAACACATAATACACACCATCCCAAACTATTTATCAAGACATCATGTTTTTCATTAAAACCATTTCTTTGGAAACAAACGGTTCAGTGGTAAGCGTATCCACCAATGGTACACCATGGGCCTTACACATGCATGTTTTGGTGCCACATCAGGCACCCTACTCATATCCACTCCAGCATACATCCAGTCATGTTGTCAACCATCCATCATCCCATATAACCACATGCATGTGGTCTCTCACTAAAATACCAAAGGTTAAAAAAAATATTCTTTCCACTTTTCAAAACCAAAATAGTCAACCAACACATCCTTTTTCTCAAAACCACTAACCAGAAAATCAAAATCCCAATTCAAATCTTACAAAATATTTCATAAAGACACAACCATTTAGACAATAACTCACTTTCTTGTTATTCACATCAATTTCATATCATCTTATCCCATTAAAACATCCATTGATTGTTTAGAAATATCTATTGGAATCACTTTTTCAAAACCTAATTCAATATAGTTTCTACTTTTAAAAACAGGTGTAAAAACACCATTTTCCATTTGAATATAATTATGAAAATTCAATTCAACCATTTCATAAATAAAACCATTCCATATTTATTGGAAAATAATTTCACAAAAAATTTACACTTCTTAAAACCAAGTCACTTTAAACCCAAAGTTCCAAGATTTCAAAATTAAAAAACACAAGAAAATGCGAGAGGAAACTAGTTTCAGTGGGTGACTTTGACATATAGTTGGCGTCCATATTCCAATCACTTCACTGTCACAGAGAGTGTTCTAGAGAATATCCCTGGTTCCACATGCCTTTCTAGGCCCTGCGATCTCACATAAACCATTAACCCAACTCTCTTTTCATTTCCCCTAATCATCATTAAACCAAGAAAACCAAAGGACTCTGAACGGTTCCAACATCTCCTAGAGACCTGAATCTTGTCATGAGGTGTGGTGATCATCCACACTACTCATAATTGAAATTCCAAGTCCCAACATTCTTATCTCTATACTATCTATACTGTTCCCCAAATAACATGACTCAAAGAGAGCGAACCACCTCTGATACCATTTTGTCACGAACCAAATCTGGTCTCCATCAAAACTGGCACCTGACCCGGCCCGCAACAAGGCCCAAAGGGCGTTCCCGATCCCCACGGGATGGCTCAAGTTCTCGGTTATCATAAAATGATGTTCGGGAACGATTTACCCATGTTTATAAACATTAAACAACAAACAAACTCAATAAAACGAATCTGGATTTTTCAACTAAAACCATATTTTACAAAATTTAGCACTGAATTACATGTTTTAAAACAACTCAACAAGACTATAAAAATGGTACAAAATCACAATTAAATAGCCCAAGAACCCTCAAGGCAAGGTGCACCGCCCTCAAGCCATCTCCATAAGACTTCACCATCAAGGACATGCTAGAACCCCGAACCACTAGAACTAAAAACTGTATCCAAACCTGAAACAACAAAATAACAATATCTACTAACACCAAAGGTTATAATTAGTGTGTGAGACAATTCCCAGTAGGATACCACCACTAAGAGATTCCATGTGATAAACATTCAAAGACAAAAATCTTGCAAGTTTTCATAATCCGAAAATGCTAGTTACAATTTCTAAAAAATGAAAAAAAAACAGTTTTCATGTGGGCTATCATTAAGAATCAACACTTTTAAAAATAATTTCAACGCTATTGAATTTTCTAGCCATCTATATTGTAGGCCGATGGTATGTACAAAGTAACTAATGAGCAAAAGAAATAGGAAATAACCCCTAGGCACTAGCTCATTGTGGGTCCTAGGTACCTCATATCTCTATGAGAGTAACCATCACAATATTCGTTCTCATGCACGACCCACTAGTAGGGAACATACCCATAACCTAGTGGTCCCCAATTATCATCAACATATTTTAGTTAGAGTTGTAAGCATCAATATTTCTAAGTAAAACTGAGGCCAAACCCCATATATTCACTAGCATACTAGAACACGTCCACCCACCTAGATACCCAGGTATTCCCCTTGTACTTAGACAAGTTCAACAAGTTAATAAATATACACTGCACATGAAAATAACATTTTCACATCAAAATTTCACCAAACAGACATCATGTATTCCACATAAGTTTAAAAATCCACTTTTTCATTCAAATGAATTTTGAAATCATACTCACACCAAAAATATCCCAAAACACAATTTTCACAGCCTTCACAATTCAAAAAATACGTCAAAAATTTTGTAAAATCTTTCCCAAGATTCTAAGCATCACATAACAGGCCAATCACATGTTACATAATACCCTTTTCATAATCAGAGTCCATTTTTCACATCACACTCATGTAAAATAGCCCGAAAACACATTTCGCACCCACATCCCAATTTCATAAATCACCTCGACAAATTACAAAACATTACCAAAATGTTTTACAACATAAGTGACCACTTTATGTTTCAAAAATTCATTTTAGGAACGTACTATCACAAAAACAGTACATAAGCAACCATTTCACATTTTCTGTAACTCATTAAATCATTTATAATTTTCATAAAACCAACCCAAGAGGTGCAACCATGGTTTGCATACAAAACCCATTTCAAAAACATAATTCAAGACCAAAACTATTCCAATAACAATCTAAAGTAGAATTTCCATCCCTAAAAACATTTTTAAACCACCATAAATTTTTATACAAATACCTCAAACAATACCACAAAAGGTACACATGAAAAACACATGTTTTCACAAATCACGTTCAAGATGTAAAACATGGTTTCACACATTATAACCATTCAAAACCACATTACAAGGCCCACATGACATTAAGGCATTAGAAAACCAGAATTTTTATCCCCTTTCAACACTAATAAATCACTTTCACGTGTTATAAAATACACCCAAATATTTCCCCAAGAGCCACGCATGAAAAGCACCCAATTCCAGGAAAAATGCAACTACAAAATTAAACACTTAACTAAATCCATAAAAAAATAGTTTTTGCATCACACAAAACACATTTTAAGCATACTAAATTAATAAACCAAGAAATATAACTCATCATAAAATTTTTATACAAGGAATCACCTACCTTTTCTGTCGAAACACTCAAAACATGGTGCGAAACATAAATCGCACCACTGCCGCACCTCAAGGAATTGAAATCCAACCTAAAACTAGAAGCATTCACCGAAAAGACAAGAAATCAATCCCTAGGTTTGAACCCAAACTTCTGGAAATTAAGAACCTTGTGGTTAAGGTATGAAACCCTAATCACATTGAATGTAACCCTAAGAAAACTGAAAGAAGAATGAAGAAGACCAACTTACATGAGGGATCTTGTAGAAATTGCCTCACATACACCTGTAGATGAATTTGAAAAAAGCCAAAAATTTAAGGGAGGTTGCAAAAATGATAAGGAGACCATGTAGTAATTTGAATGGGGAAAAATAGTGAGAATTGTCGGAGTAAGGAAATAAAAAATTACCTTTATAAATATTCCCGAAATGTTAGTGCTTCAGAAGTTTCGACCAAAACTGCCATGAAAATGAGCTAGAAAGAGGGTGTGAGGATACTGGATGCACGGATGGTTTCAATGGCCGTGCTTGGGACTTGTAATCATCGAAAAATCCTTAATATTGGATATGTTATTAATCAATAAAATTTTATTTTTAAAACAGGAATTTGGCTTTCGTGAAGGACCAATCCTTTAAATAAAAACCCAAATACAACTTGTTTATGTATTTCTAAAGGCTTCAAACTACAATGGTGGTGTTAATATGTTAGGGGAGACAATTTATAAACATGAATGGGTGAAAATATTAAAAAATGTAAAAGTTATAAAAGAAACAAAATTTATTTTTAAATCTGGAATTGAGCTCACGGTTTGACCCAATTCATTAAAACTTCCCCATTCCACCATAAAAGCTTGAGAAACCCCAAAAAACAAAGCTTAAAGGAAAATTAAATGAAATTTGACTTTAAAATAAGTCATGTATGTTTCATTATAAGTATTCATGGGAAAAAGCTTCCATTATATAGTTATGTCAATTACTATAATTTTTGTTCGAATACCATTTTTGAAATGTTTTTCACATGATTCCTTATATTTTCAATGGAAATTTATGGGGATAAGGAAGATGAATCTAATTAGTTAATTTTTAATTATTTTTATTAACTCCAATTCAATGTATGTATTTTGTTATTAATTTTATCTAATTATCAAAAACCTAGACTGGTAAAAGATCGTGATATATAATTCAAATATTGTGTATTTATTATGTTTCTTTTAAATGAATAATATACAAAGTATCTATAAGGGATGATTATGATATCTGGGGTTCTGTTTGTTATAGTTGGTATTAGATGAACGGTCTAGCCAACATTGGAGATTATAAGTTGTCAATTTTTTGAAAAATTTATGTGATAGTTTTTTATTATGAATATCTATTTAAATAATTACACATAAGAAAATTATTTTTCTCAATTATCAATATGTAAATTCAAATCAAAAGTACAATAAATGAATTGCAAGGGCATAATTTCTTTAAGGGGGGAGACTATAACATCCCTAGATTTTAAAATGAATCACTATGAGAATAAAATAAATAATAAATTATATATGACCAATATTAACTAATGAATAAACATAATTTTTCTTCTGTGTTTTGAATTTCAAAAAACATACATACACGATTGTGATCGGTAAGTTATTTGTAGTCTGGTATAACCAACATAATTTTTAGTTAATAGAATAATTCCCTTATATATATTCATATGAACAGTAATATAACCCTTAGTAATAGTAAGTAATATTACTTTATTTAGGTTATAAGATAATGATATCTTGATTAATTTTTCAAGGTGATATAAAATTGGATAAAGTTTTTGAATTGCTATTATTTCAAATGAATTCTGATTTAATTTTAAAATAAAATTTCTAATACATAGAAAATTATTTTCAAAAAATGGATTTTAAATTTGAATCCTAAATTTGGAAGTTGGTTAGGATGAATTTTTTGGATTTTTTAAAATTACATGAATTTTTTGTGAATAGTGGAATTCGATAATTACTGAAATATGTTAAATAAATGTTTTCTCCATCATGCATGAGTCATAGATGATGAAAATAGACATCGTCTCAAACTCACATTCACATATTACTTTTCCTGGAAACATGAATCAATACTATTCATAGTCTTGAAAAAAAATATTAAACTAATGATTATAATAATGGAAAGCCCTTCCTCTCCTCCACTATAAATATCAGCCTTACCCCCCCCCCCAACATCCGCACACAAATCTCAAGCATTGAGAATTTTCTAAATTATTCCCATTATTCTTCACAAGGACATTCCCCACATACATGACCTATTGGTCTCAGTAAAAGAACAATACCAAATTCCTTAAAGGGGATCTCACAGAGAAGTGATCAATAGGTAAAAATCTTCTTTCAATTTCTTGTGTTTTCTTTTCAATTATTTTTTAATACTCTCAACATACCCTTATACAAGAGGCATAAAATCACAATTATCATATATTTACTGGAATTTAATCATGTTTGTTGAATATTCAAAAACATACTTATTATCCTCTCCCTCATATTCTCAAAATAAAAACACCATCCCTGATTTATCGATTTACTATCATCGTGGATGACATGTATTAAATTTCCTTTAATTCATTAAAATGTAGTAATAAAACCATTAATATGGTTAAGTAAAAATTTATTATAAATATTATATTATATATTATGTTTTTTAACCATTTTTTAGGCATAATATTATTTATTAAAACAAAATCAGTTCATAATGGTCAAAATTCAACAAATAATCTAACGATTAATAATAATGATTTATCTAATGATTAATCCTCAAACTATATAACCAAAATTATTTATGGAATAATTTAACTATCTAAAAACATGTTAATAATATATCATTCCACTTCTAGTATTTCTCATCCTTTTGACAAGGTAATCCTTTACGAACCGACCATCGAAATCATAGAAACAATGCACCCAAAACTATGAAAAGTCCTAAATATTAACAATTAATGGGATAAATTTTGTTATAAAATGATTATATAAGTTGTAATAAACATGAATAGGTTTCATTAAAATATTAATAACACACTTTTAACCCTTATACATAGGTTTAAAAAAGTTTTAAGTAAGTTGAACATAAGTTTTAGGAATTCTTAACCCAATATCCATTATTCATAATTAACCATATACTTCATTAATTATGTGTTACTAAGATTATTTTTTGTACTGAATTTTGTTTATATTATGTTATATTATGTTTATTTAGAGTATTTACATATATTCATTTATTTTTATATTATTATCATATTAATTATTTGATATCTATAAGGGAATTTTCTTATAAAATCTTCTTTTAAACGTCTAGTTTTACAAAAATCAAAGTGAATGTTTTTTTTGAAATTATTCTTGTTTGATGAATATTTTATGGTCCTTTGGAATTTTTTATTATTAAGTTTGGTACATATATATCTCTATAATTAATTGGGTTTTTGTATGTTTGAGTTCAACTATATGTTTACTCTATGTGTAACTATGATTGTTACAAAATAAGGCAATCTGAGAGTTACATTATAATGTAGTCATTAGTGTTAAAAATCATAAGGTATCCATGAGGGTTACAATATTATGTAAATAATTCCCGAGATACCTTTATTTCTTATTTCTGTTTTCTATTTGGTAGAAATTCCATGTTTCAAAAAATATAGTTATAATACTTATGGTTGTAAAGTATGTCTTTCTAAAAATTATTTCATATAGTTATAAGTATTAATGGTCTAATGGATTCGTTATTTGTTTTTGAACCTTGTTGAGATATTTGTGCTCATCCCTCTATTTATTAAATGTCTTCACAGGATTTCATAGAATATCAATGGTAATTTAAGGTTCCAGTGTAGATGAATCTAATTAGTTATTTTGTAATTATTTTTATAAACTATGAATCAATATATTAAAGATATTATAAAATGTTTCTAATTCTACAGAACTTACACCCATAAAATATCCTGATATGTAATTCAAATTATGTGTTTTTATTATTTTTCAATTAAATTAATAAAATATATAACATCTATAATGTTTGTGTCTAATACCTCAAGCTTGAGTAATTATATTACTAGTCTAATATGTTTTTAATTTATATAATTTTTGAGTCAGTTTTTCACTATTTTATATAATTAATTGGATTTAATATAGGGGAATATAGTTAAAATATGAATATTTAATAGGAATAAAAAATTTGAATATTGGAATATAAAGCTTGAAATTTTTAAACTTTATCTCTATAAAAATAAAACATCAAGGATAGAATATAAAATAAATTAATATGAGTCCATTAGAAATGGAGTATAATGGGTAAATGTGATCCCACATGAATTTTTGAGATAATTAGGAAATGTGTTTGTGGGTAGTAAAACCAATTTCTAAATTGAATAATAGTTTTTCACAACCATGTATTAAAGAATTCAACATGAACCTAATTTGAAATTTGACTATATATAGGTGGTGGTAATATTTAACTTATAAGAAAAAGGGGGAATTTTCTTATAGGAATATAATTTGAGTTCCTTCTCTAAAGTAGAAAAATGATGCCTTGGTGTAAGAAGAATAAAACAGAGGGATAATTGAATTTAAACATGTTAAACTCTTTATTCCAATAAGTTATATTATGTTTTCACTCTAATAATTATAAATTTATCATGAAATAAAGTTGTTTGGAGAGAATGACTTATAAAGGGGGAACAATATGGAAATAATGAATGAATGAATTATTTTTTTATTTTTTATTATGTGTTTGTAAATATGTAGGATAATTATTTTCATGTATTTTGAATTCAATATAATCTCTAAGATTTTAATAATGTATGTTTGGGGGTGTTAAGAGAGCTAACATTCTAAATTTTAACACTTTTGATATGAAAATTAACCCTAAAATTGTTATAAATAATTGACAATAATATCATTTTAAATAATTTATTAAATATTCAATTGATGTAAATAATGGTTAAAATCATTATTTTTTATTCATTTTGCAGTTAATTTTCAAGGTTTTAATTAATATTTTTATTTTTATTTTAATCAAAGTTGGTGGTATTTTTTCCAATTTCCAATATTTAAATTCAATTTTGAATGACATGAATAAATTCGAAAGTGGATATTTTATTCATGGGTTTAATGTTTGAGGATGAAAAATTATCAAAGGACCCAAGTTTAATAATTTCCATTATCACTAAAGGAACTATTCATTAGAGTCTTATTTCACATAAGACATTCCACCAATCAAGTTTGACAATTTCTCTATGAATGACATTATATTTTAACAAAATATGTAGAAGGTATAATTAGAAATCAATTTTCATAAGACTTGTTGCATTATAATAATATTTATTTTTTTCATAATAATCTATGTCATAAGACTTAAAATTTTGTAATACATCAATGGAAATGTAAGACATGAATTGTGTTACCAAATGACATCCACAGTTTAGTAAGACTCTAGTCTTTTCTATAATCTTGAGAAGGGGAGTTTAACATCCTAAATCAACAAAAGGAAATGGATTGACCTAAATTAAAATATTAATTCCCTCATTTGGAAAAATTGGGAAGAACTATTCCAATGTATCCCCACATCCTTTATCTGGTTGATGAAGAAGACGATGATCATGGTAAGAAACATTGAACAAGAGGATGATTCAAGAGATTCCCAAATTTTGAAATCTCATCTTTAAAACTATACAAATCGAAGACATACATGGAGTATGAGTTTTTCTACTCTCATCACTGGATCCTTAGAGGAGGAATCACATGAGAATAATTAATCAATAATAAACATTTTCCATTCCCCATTTATAAAAAGATTTTATACACTTAATTGAGTATTTGATTAATTATATTTTTAAATTATATTTTTTAGATATTAATTTTTTTTAAACATTTATCTTATTATTATCTACCCCATTAATATATTTTTCCTCTAGCCATGTGTTATAACTATGAACATTATGGTTTATGGTTATCAAAAGATAAACAATCTTGGGTTTTATGAAAGGAATCATTGTGGTCATTCTAGAATGTATGTGTTAAATTTCCTTATTGTTTGTAATGGTTCTGTGTGGCTGTTAAGGTGAATATAATGGTGGTTATTTTCACTCCATCTTCCATTAACATATCCACATTGATCTAATATTTTGACTTTGAAATCCTCCCTCAGGCCATTATACTTTTTATACTAGTGGAGTTCTGTGGTTTGGAAAGATGAATTTCTTATGGTCATGGACCAGTGTGAGAGAATGTTGTTTCACTTAGTTATGGAGTGATATTACCCACTCACCAAAGAAAAAAATAGGAACATTTTTATATTATGGTATACATTAGTAGATTATAAATTTAATACAAGGGAAAATAATAAAGGATATATGGATAAATGATATTTAATATTGACATTGAATTGGATTATTAGGAATAAATATAAATAATTTTAAAACCCATTGCAATTAACCTTTGAACCATATACATTATTTGTAAACTATATGATATTTTTTCCCTTTTTTATATCTAAATTAATTTTATAAAAATTAAAACCAAACCTTTTTTCATTTTCTTTTACAATAAAAATTAATAAAAAAATAAATGAATACAATTATAAGTACATAAATAGTGATTACTTCTTGTCGACATCCATGAGAGAAAACATGTGGTAAAAATTAAATTATATATGGCATTATGAATACTTATTTGATATCCCTATATAATGATGGTTTTTTCACTCAGTATTACTAATGAAAATGTTTATCTAGAGAGGGTTTTGGTCATAAGTAATATTTTTGTGAGTGTGTGTGTCTGTGTTTAGGAAAATATTTTTATTTAGAGATAAATTAATTTGGAACACTTGGGTATAGAAACAAATGATAAGAAATAATTTTATCTAGTTAATTGACTTTGAGATAACCCTTTGGTGGAATTAAGATTTCAGATCTGATTTCATATTATGATTTATTATATTATTATTAACCATAAACCTATATAAACATAGATTTTATTCATGTAATATCTAGTTATAATTCAATCAGGTACCCCATTCACCTTGTTAGGAATTTTACATACTTGGATATTGGGAGGATACATATAATGGTGAAGTCATATATTCTTTATATGTTCACTAAGAACTAGTCATTTTTTAAGGCGGAAAATTGATTTCATTCTGTGTAATTGGGTAACACACTAAGTAACTGTTGGTGGGGAAAAGTCATGAGATGGATCATGCTGTGAAATATTACACGTCGTGAATGGTGGTTTCACATCATGATGTCTTTGAATAATGTATTTTATATCTAATATGGTGGATTTTTCTATGAACATGTATATCATGGAATTCAAAATACATAACTACATTACACATCATGAAACCAGCCATTTCTACATTTTAAAGTGGACGCTAAATTATTCTATCGTGTTTTTTATCTGGACCTCTTGGATCTGAAACTAAGGCTCTTACAAAGTGATTTTTAGAGATACCACTCATTCTAGATAGATCTGTTCGACACGCTATCTTCATTGAGGTTGTGTTGCATCTCTCTGGGTGAGAAAGGTTTACATTCCTCCATTCTCCTTTGATCACAGTTTCCCCTTTGGGTGGATTCTTTGGATGCTTTAGTGTATGGTTAGTGATTCGTATTAGTTTCTTCCTATATCTGTTATGTGATCTCATTCCCAAGGCCTTTTCATCCATTGGTCATAGAGTGGTGGGAGTTCTTCTTTGAGGTATGTAGGTTTCCTCACTTCCACCAAACCATTATCTTCTAAATTAAATTAATCTTGATTTGTATTTTATTCTAGGGCTTTCTGTGAAGTTATTGGGTTTAATTGATTTTGGATTCTATTACACGTGTGTGAAATGGGTGTTTTGATGTTGGTGGTTCCGTCTCTAGCCTATGTTGATAAACCATATTTTTTTTCTTTATAAACAGTTTTGTATATTAAAATTATTATGATTTTTTTTGTGTTGATAAGATGTTTTAGTGAAAATAGTTTTTCACTAGTAATTTATAAATGTAGAGATAATGTGTATTTTCAAAACATTGAAATGGAATTTTTGATTGAAATCATTTCATAGAAATGAAATGAATTGTGAAAAAGAAAAATTGGGTTTCCCTTGGTACATAGGTGGATGTATTATCCTCTGTCCATCTTTCATTGTTTTTGGATTGTTAGATTTTTTTTTCTTCAGGTATTTCTATTTTTCATATTCCCTTTATTCGAGGGGACCTATATTGATATTTTAGGCATTTACTCAGGGGGTATTCATCTACATCCATGTAATGTTGTTCTAAGATCAGAATTTTCCACTTGATTTTTATGGAATGATTAGTATGTGGCCTAGACTTGTATTATTCTTTGGTGTTTTGATACCTGTTATTCTATTTTATATTTATTGAATTTATAGGTTTGTCTTGATAAGCATTTTTATTCTAGTGGAGAATGATATACAAAAATGTGCGTAAAAATTGATATACCTACTTTTGTTTAGAACTATGGAAAAACGAAAATGTTTACAAGGTTTTCTATAAAACTAATTTATTTCTTATCATTCCATGTTTTATTTAAAATGAGCATAAATGGATTTTTATATAGAGACGTGACATGGAAAACCTATGTGGGATCCTACTGAGCATGTAAGCTAACACACAACACACCTCTTTGTGGGTGCCTACACCTTTTTTGTCTATTAGTGTAGGGAAAGGAAAGGCATCGTAGTGAGGCAGTGAGGTTGGTCTTAGCTGGTTGGGTAGCTGGTTGTGAGATTTTGCGAGTTCTCCCATGCCATATTCTAAAGTAGTTATTTGTATTGGGTCCTTTGAATTTAGACTTGTCCATTAACGTATTAGATACATTCCCATTTGAATATTTCATCTATTTTATTATTTTTAGAATATATATATCTTGTTCATATTCCATTTTTTGCTTCCTATTTTACATATGTATTCCTTGTGGTTATTCAAGTTGGGAAAAATTGTTTCATCTCTTGTGTTGTTTGATTCCTATGTGATTTTCTCCAGCCCGTGAGGTTCTGTAATTACCTTTGGGTATGCGACAAATCATGTCGGGTTCTAGGTTTGAGGGTAACCAGGGACAATCTTTTTATAAGTTGGTATCACAAAAGGTCAGTCCTTAAGATTCTAGGTCTTAGGATGTCTGTTAGACTTGAGATAGGATTTTCAGAACATGATAGCTATTTTTTGATAAGTGTTTGGCCAACTCTATTTATAACGAGATTGATGCTTCCATGGGAAGTTGGGATGTGTGTCTCTTGTATTTGATTATGTTTTAAAAATATATGTTTTTTCATATGCGTTTTTTCAGTTTGAAGAGATATTTGTTCTTTTGAATGATCATTCTTATGTTTTGATGTGTAGCAATATGCTGATAATATGTATTCAACGAGTTCCTCAGGAAGTTATAGATAATGCGCCTCAAGGGAACCCACCTATAGATTTTTATCCCATCGAGACTATCATATGGGAAGTCCATGTTATTTATCAAGACATAACATGAGTTCTTAATGTTGTTTTTGAGATACATCCATGATCTAGAGGAGAGGGATATTGATCACATGATTTATTGTGCAAGAGGACATCGTCCATTAAATGAACGACATAACCTAAGGAGGTGGAGGACTGGCTAGATAGGATTGATCAAATTTTCAACTTTATATGGGAAACTGATGTAATTAAAGTAAATTTCATAGCTTTCAAACTCGAGGGGTCTAATGTGATGGTGTGATTCTATTGTCCAATCAAATAGGCATAGATACATGGGTTGGGCTGGTTTCGAAACCATGTTTTCTCACCAATTTTTTCCGGATCCACTGATGATGGAAAATTATCTGGAGTTCCTATCATTACAATATTGATAGTGTTTAGTGTCATCATACACCAATATTTTTTCTTATCTTGTCCATTTTTTCTAAGATGTGGGGAATAATGACTTGTTGAGGGCTCAAAAGTACATGTATGGTTTTCAACAAGATATCAGATATCGTTTGTTTATAATGAATATTTCTAACTATGAGGGGATGTTAGATATAGATATGATAGAAAATATGTATATGGCGGACAAGGATGGATTTTCCACCTCTTCTCTTCCATCGTGTGGAAGATTTAATTGCGTACATTGAAAAATAGGAAGTAGAAAGATCATCACATGAGCAATGGAAGGTGGTCTCAGCAGTGATCCTCCTCCACACTTTCTGTTACTGCGGGTAATTTGCCTCTGACTTATTATCAGATTGGAAAGGAAGGACACACCATACGTTCATTTCATATTCTTGCAAAGACATGAAACATTTGTGGACATGTTGTTCACTTATAGTGCTTCTATATGGCTATGACTATGCCCCATTATGGTCAGGGTTCGTTATCTCTAAAGAATACTATAGTGGAGTCAGATGATTCAATGACTATTGGTATCCATCCACCGGTCTTAGGAGTGAATCAATTTTACACAGTAGTTGAGTGTCTAGTGTATGTTGATGCAGGTCCGAAAAAAGTCAGAGGTATTATCCTTAGAACATCTTTAGTAGAAATTAATTTATTTGATACCGGTTCCTCCCACTCATTAATATATATACAATTTTATGATGTTCATAAACATCCAAAAAAACACATGGAAATTTATATGGAATTAGAAACACCTCCCGGTATGAGGAAAGAGAAGCGGTTGAGGTTTCCTTGTTCGTTAATGATAGATGATGCAGTTTTGGGTTAGGATTTTATTGTTCTTAATCTGGATGTGTTTGATGTCATCATCGGTAAGGACTGGCCTGTCACTCATTGAGCTGTGGTTGATTGTTATCATCACTGTGTTTTATTTCCTAATTCTGATGTGATGTCTTGTGTGTTTCAAGGAGAGTGTTCCCTAATATCAAGTCATGTTGAGCCATCCCACCTAGAGATCAATAATTGTTTGTATTCTATTATGTTTGGTCCTGATGAAATTTCTTCTTTTGTTGAACGTCATGTTATTATTTGATTCATTATTAAAGTTTTCCACAAAAATTTATCTAGTATTCCTCTAAATAGAGAGGTAGAGTTTATGATTGATATGGTTCCAGGTACACAGCGAATATCGATACCTTCATATTATAAGGCTCCATCATAGCTAAAATATCTTATTATTAATTTGGAATAACTGTTTTAAAAAGTTTTTTTCCATAGAATTAGACCTTGGGGAGCCCCTATTCTTTTTGATACGAAATAAAGTGTTTCATTTCATTTATGTGTGGACTATCAGAATATGAACTGTTTAATGGCTAAGAATAAATATCCATTTCTTTTATTTTATGATCTATTTGATCAATTAAGGAGGTCAAAGTGGTTTTAAAAGATCGAACATTCGTCGGGTTTTCATCAGCTCAGAGTTCGGGAGTCTGATACCAAATATGGATTTCAGGAGAAGGTATGTCCATTATTATTATCTTGTTATTACTTTTGGTTTGACTAAATCTCATATAGACTTTATATCCATGAATAATTTGATATTCCAACAATATCTTCACAATTTTGTGGTAGTGTTCAGGGCTGATAATCAAGTTTATTCAAAATCTAATCTTAACCATGACCAACATCTGATATTGGTTTTGGAAATTGTGAGAAGTCACCTTTTTTATGGAATTATTTTGAAATTTAGTTTCTATATTCAAGAAGTGAAGATAATGTGGCAATGAAATTTTGAGCATTCCTTTTTAGTTTCTCCCAAGAAGGTAACTGATATTTTTTCATGGAAGGACACACAGAATGTCTTTGAGAGACGAAGATTCCTTGGTATTGTTGGATAATACCGATGTTTTTCATGGATTTCTCTATGATGGTGTAACCATTGACTGCTCTTACAAGGAGTGTGGTGAAATTAATAGAGGATGTGAAGTGTCAAACATTATTTGATGAAGTGAAGAATATTTTTTGAGATCAGATCCTTTTCTAATTTTACCTAATTCAAATAAGAGTATTTTCTATTTTGTGGTGATTCTAGTATTGGTTTGGGATGCATGCTTATATAGTATGAATATTTGGTAGCTTATCGATCATGTTGGCTTCGATCTCATGAGAATAATTACCCGCACTCATGATTTAGAGCGTATTATGTACATCCTTGTTCATAAATATTTGAGTCACTATCTTTTTCAGGAAAGGTTCACAATATTCTATGATCAAAAGAGTCTGAGTTATATCAATTCACAGAAGGAATTGAATCTCAGATAGATATTATTGGTAGAATACCTTTATTCATTTTACATTGATATCACATACACCCTAGGGAAGTGAATCCTTATTGTATATGCTCTTATCGAGAAAGTACCATCACATACTATTATGAAATTGAAGGATGAGTGAAACTATATGGTGATTTTCACTCAGATGAACCTATATACTCATGAGGATGTTTTAGGAATGGTTCTAACCACTTTCCATTTATCGTCATCTATCAAGGAGTCTATTTTGCAGAGTCAGTAGCAGGATGATGAGTTTCAGAATACTTGAGAAAGCCTTTATTGTAGGGATACCATTTGGTTGGGTCTCTTTCCTCAGATGGTAGGATTCAATTAGGGAAAATGAGTGTAATCCCTACATTTGTGAGGAGTTTAGTATTTTTTAATTGTCATATATCTTCATGGGCCATACATCCAGGCACTATAAAGATGTATTATGAAATTGGTTGATGATTCTAGAATCCAGGTATGAAGCATATCATTGCAGATTATTTGTCCCCCTACTACACCATCCAATAGATAAAGGCAGATCACATGAAAATTTCTTGTATTCTTGAGCCTCTTTTGGTGCAAATAATGAAATGGGGTGAGGATTCCATTGATTCTATTTTTTATTACTTTGAAATCCATAGGGGATAAATGCAATATTGGTGGTCGTTGATTGGTTAACAAAGTCTGCTCATTTCATTCTGATTAAGGATACCACTATGGATGAAGACCTGGGTAAGCTGTAAGTGAAGGTTATTGTGAGGTTACATAGAAGTCATTATTTCTGTGTTTCACGTAGGGATCCTATGTTTACCTCTAGGTTCTATAAGAGTCTCCAAGAGGTGATGTGAACTACGTTCATGTTGAGCAGAACTACCCATCCACATATAGATTGTCAAATGGAGTGAGTAATTCAGATTCTAGAAGATATGCTCTATGCCTGTCACTTGGCTTTTGGAGGATAATAGGACAGTCATCTGAGACTAGTTTATTTTATTTATAAAAATATTTATCAGTCACAAATTAGAATGGATCCATTTAAGGCATTGTATTGTTTCCCATCTAGATCAACTCTTTATTGCTATGATGTGGTCGATGTATCTTTAGTTGGACCATGTTTGGTTTGGTAAATGTCTACGATGATTCAGGATGTACATCCACGTCTAGTTATAGCCTAGAGTCAACCAAAATCCTATGAGAATTGGTGACACCGACCTTTTGAGTTTTGCATAGGGGTCTGAGTTTTCCTGATTGTTTCTCTTCAGTTGGGTTATCATTGACATGGAATGTTGGGAATGTTTACTCTAAGATATGTTGGTCCATTTGAGGTCACTAAACGACTCAGACAAGTTCCTTAACAGCTAGCATTCCTAGTTCAGTCAATAGGTATTCTTGATGTTTTCCATATATCTTAGCTTAAGAAATATCACCCTGATCCTGTCCTCATTATGAGTTGGGAATAAATTGATTTAGAGACAAATGATTATATTCCAGAGAAACATATTGTGATCAATGACTCTTAAATGAAAATTTTTATTCGGAAGTCAATTCTGTTGGTCATTGATTTTTGGAAACAATGATGGGATTCTCATGAGACTTAGTAATGAACTTTTTTAATGAGGGAGTAGTGTCCTCTACTTCAATAGAGTATTACATCATCCACGTGACTTCCTAGGTATGGAAAGTCATTATGGTGGGGAGTTTGTAACATACATCTGCTATTTTATCTGATACAAACTCATCCTTGTCATGGATTTTCCCTCCTTTTTGATTTTGAGGATACCAATAATGGTGAATTTAGAAATTAATTGTAATTTCATTAAGAACTGGAAATTTTTGTAGGTTGGAGAATCATTTCACACTTTAAAACTGGGTTACATTCCATGTAACATTTTATATGTAAAATTCAAGAGAGGGATCACACTGTGAAATATTACACACTGTGAATGGTGGTTTCACAACATGAATTTGTTAAATAACATTTTTCAAATATTAGGCTTTGGATATTTTGGTGTACTTGTTCAATATGGATTTAATAGTGTGTGACTATATTACACATCTTGAAATAGACCTTGTATATATTTTAATGTGGGTGAGTGGCTGTTTTGACATTTATTTCTCTCTAAACCTCTTGTCTCTGGAACCGAGGATCTTCGTTGGTGATTTTTAGAGACACCTCTACTTTTATATCGATTTATTAGACACTCGATCTCTATTGCGGTTGAGGTGCGTCTCTCCAGGAGAGTAAACTATATTTTACTTCATTTCCTTTGGTAACGGTATCATCGTTGGGTGGTGTCATTGGATCCACTGGTCTAAGGATGGTGATTCTTCTTTGCTTTTTCCTAGATCTATTGTGTAATATCATTTCAAAGGCCTTTTCATCCATTGTTCATATTAAGGTGGGAATTCTTATTTGAGGTATATAGGTTTTCTATCTTCTGTCAACCCCATTTCTTCTAAATTGAACCAATATTGATGTTGATTTTCATTTAGGGCCTTTTTTGATGTTTTTGGGTTTCATTGATCCACTATGGGCTTGTGAGACCCGATTTTTGTGGTAGGTAGTTTCATCTCTAGAAAACATTGATGAACCTGATTGTTTTCTTTATTAATTATTTTGTTTATTGAAATTGTAACCATTCATTAGTGTGTGTTGAAAAGGTTTTTTTTGTGATAAAAGTTTTCTCTGGTTATTGATAAATGGAGATAAAAATTATATTTTCCTGACATTGATAAGGATTTTTTGGAATTTTTTTGAATTTATTTTAAAATAATTGAAATTGTACAGTTAAAAAGAGCTCATGGTTTACCTTGGGTACTTAGGTGGAAGGTTTAGCCTTATTTAATCATCCATTGTTTTGTAATTATCAATTATTTTTATCTTGAGGATTGCCTCTGTTTCCTAGGCTCGTTGTTCTAGGGAACTGATATTGACATTTTTGTGGGTTTACTCATGAGGTATTCCTCTTCTTACTTGGCCTATTGTTCTATGAACATAATTTTACACTTTATTATTTTGGTATGAGTTGTCTATGTCCTATAACTACAGTATTCCATGGTGTTTAGGTACAAGTGATTCTGTTTTTATAGAAATTATTTTTGAGTTATCCTTGATTTTCATGTTTATGCTTGTGAAAATTGTTATGGAAAATGTACTTTGAAATTGGTATATATTTTTTATTATTACTATGAAAAAATGGATTTTATTACCATGTTTTCTATAATACTACATTAAAATTTATCTTTACAAGTTTTATTTAATATGAGAATACATGGATTTTTATACATAGACTTGACATGGAACACCACGGTGTGATCCTACTGATCCTGTTAAGTAATCCCATATTCACCTCTTCGGTGGTGCATAGACCTTTGTTTGTCTTTCAGTGTAGGGAATGTCAAGGTACTGTAGGGATGTGGTGAGGATCGTGTGAGTTTATTGGGTAAATAATAGTGAGATAGTGGTAGTTCTTCCTGGACATCATTTGGAGTAGTTGATTGGTTTGGGTCTTTTCCAGTTCGACTTCTCCTTTGGAGTTTTAGCTACTCTGGTTGTTGACTATTTTCTCTATTTTCTTATAGTTATGGAATATATATTTTGATCTCCATCCATTATTTCTTTTTTTACATGTGTATACCATTTTGTTGTCTAGATTGGGTTAAATCCTTCACATTTTGGTGTTGTTCGATGCCTGGGTGCTTTTTGTCAGTCCATGGGGATTGGAAATTCCCTTTGGGTATGTCATGGATCAGGTTGGGTGCCAGGTTGGACGGTAACTTGGGTTGGTTCGTTAGAGTTCAGTACTTTTGAAGTTATTCTTGGTATTTTTATACTTCCCCATATATATACACTTATGTGGACAAATATTCATGGTTATTCATATAACTTATATTTTAATGATATCATAGTAATTTTTTAGTCGGTGAAGTTGATTGAAAGTGGTTATGTGGTTGTAACTATAAGTGGAGTATTTTATTGGGTATTGAACATGGTTGTTTATGTGATTACATTTATCTTTCAGTACATTAATTTTTATTGTTTTAATCTGAGATGAACTATATCATATTACTAAGATTCCAATAACATTGAATTTATGAGTGCATTTAATTTTCCATGATAAGTGTTTCGTAATCCATTTTAGAATCATTAATTTTCATCAGGTGGATGATGGTGTGTTTATACATGTTTTTAAATAAAAATCCACCATTTTTTGAGTGATTTATCTCTTTCGAATAGTCATAATCTTATATAATATTGAATAGTGGATTCGGATGACACATAGTCTTATAATCAACCATAGAGGGGTCTAAAAAATATCATGTGGCTCCATGAATGACTTCATGTTGATGTTCTAGTTATCATGATTTTATGCCAGCTGATGATACTATAGAATTTTTAATGTTAAGAACATTCTAAATCAAGAGTGGGTGATGAGGAACACTAGGAACCCTTCCATGTGTTCATACTAACCATTTCACATTTTCACATGTGTCTATTTTGGGATTAGTAAATTAGAATTATGATTTATTTTTTTATGTAAAGATAAAAGTAGGCATTATGAGGTATTATACAGAGTTCTTACTAGTAGTGTTGATGTTGGGCTTATTAACGGTCATTGTGAGGAACATAGACTTCCAGGTACTATTTTCTTATATTTATTTTATTATATGTATGTTCATGGTATAAATGAATTTTTTTTATTATGCATTGTATACTTTTTATGTATTTTATGAAGTATTTGTATCATTTTTTATAAGGTATCACTTTTGATTGTACCTTTATGAAATTCTCATTATTGAATACTTATTTTCATGGGATGGTGTTTGAATATTATTTTATATGAAACACCCCATGTAGAAATTATAATTGAAAGAATTATTTCAGGAGGTTTTCATGTTTTTTAGATATAACAATATAACCCTATGATTCCAATTTTTTAAAACAATTTTTTATTCTTCAATGATTGATTGAGCATGATTTATAATACTGGTGACTTGATATGATATTAGGTGTTTTTATTTCTTTTTTTGTTCTTATATAATGTTTATGAATATATTTGATCAGAAATTCCATTTTATGATTTTAATCACACTAAATTAAAATAGTGATGAATAAAAATGAGACAAAACAAGAATATGTTTTAGAACTAGAAATATAATTTCTAAAAAAAATACAAATAACTATTTTAAAAATAAAAATAACATTTCTAATATACGAATTTACAAAAAAACCATTATATTTAATTATTTAACTAGTTTTCAACCACCTAATTATGGAAAAAACATGAAATTAAAACATTATATGCAATGATACTCTTTTCGTTCTTAATTTTTTTTAATCCCCATTTAACACCCATGAAATAAGGGTAATTTTTTTTATTCATTTTGTGGATCTAATAAATTTCACAAATTTATCAGGTCAATTGTTCTATGTTTGTAATTTCTAAAATCTGACATACACGGTTGCAATGAGAAGGTTTTTTTGAGTCTGATAAGAAAAACATAATTTTTGGGATTAGTAACCTACCCTTATGAATACTATCATACAATTATGAATAGTGATATACCCTAATGAATAATAACCCTACCTATGATACAATAAAAATAATATTCTAGTGAAAGTAAGATGTACCTATATATTAGAATAAGTAAATGGATGTTTTAAAACTAGTTTTTTTATAATAAATTATTTTTTTATTGAAATATTAAATTAATAATATATAGAAAATTATTTTTCGAAAAAAAATTATTCTGCAAGTTGACAAATAGTTAGGGTGAATTTTTTGGATTTTTCTTTAACACTTCAATTTTTATTTAATAGTAAAATACCTTAAATTAATGTATAAATACACTATAACTCAAATCTAGTATTACTTACATCACAAGTAATGTAAGAGCCCAAATATCAAAATCACGTGAATTTATTACTATTATTTATCATGTAATACTCACTATTTCTTGCTAATGAATAAATAATAAATTGATGATTACAATATTATGAAAACCCTCCTCCCATCCACTATAACTAACCCCCTCACTCCCTCTTCTCTTAACTCCTCTCAATACTTGGTCCTTGCCAATATTTTGACCAAATCAGTACCCAAGATCCTCCCCCACTTCCAACAGCCCGTAGTCTCTTCAAAATATCAAAACATCTCTCCTTAAGAGGTTCTCAATGGAGATAAAATCAAGACGTAAATTCATCATTCTAATTATTTAATTTCATTTAAGTTATTTTCTTTTATTGTTTCTTTCCTTACCTCCATTCACCCAAATGGTATGATATCTCTAGTAACATACATGTTCTGGAATTGTTTTATGTGTATGTATTATTTCATTATCATATCTCCTTTCCCCATCTTTTTTTTGAAATAAATGAAAACACCGTTTGAGATTTGTTAATTTAGCACATTAAATGACAACAGTTTATCAATTTCTATTATCATCATTAATTCCGGTCATCAAACCATTTGTGGTTTCCTTGAACCAGATTATTATATATGTATTATTCCTAGTTATATTTCTGTATTCCATTTGTTCAATTGGTATTATGATATAAATCAAACCATGTTCATTGCAATCAAACACACCGATTAACCAAAATGGTTATCACTAATGTTTTATATAACAACTCATCTTCTCTCCCAATAATCGAATGAATTATTATAACCATATATAATCCCGGATGTTCACTAATTACATAGATCTTAAATTCTATACAAAAACATTCATTATATGTGTTTATCCAAACAGGAACCAATCATTAAAAACAAAGCAAGGAAACATACTCGAATAATGATATTATCCCTTATAACCAATCAAAACGGTATTTAATGAAATAAAAAATGGTGATACTAAATAAATTAAAAATATAATGGTTCAGGTAATTATTAATTAATTAACTTTATTTGATTACTCATGTAATTAAGTTCATGAAAGGACCACCATGAGATTTTATGTATGGGATCCTATGCATTTCACTCCTAATCAAGATATCCTCTATGATATGAAATTTTATGTCTAATAACAAATTATTGGGTATGATTTAGAACCTACCCATACTTAACTCAAGATTTATAACTGATGATAAACTCATTTTATCTCTCATCAATCCCTCTTAGGTACACCCGACACCATGTTGATAAACTTTAATGAATTCTACCCGAACCTCCTTTGTTCTTTCGGGTTGCCTTATCATTATTTATTTCAAAATGGAGTTATCTTGTCTATTTATTTACATATTATAAATTATTTTTAGTTGTACAAAATTCATTTACCAAGACCATTTAATCACTCTCTTTTAGGGATGTACATGTTTTTAAAATTTCCCCCTTGTACTTTCGGATAGGCAAACCTGATTTAAGGGAACTTCCTGAATTAGTACCCAATTTAAAGTACACTATATCGTTTTTTTAAGACACCATTGATTTTATAAAATCTGTATTTTTATTACTAAAAACCATCTTCATTTTCTTCTAGTTTTATATAAATGATGTTCCCTTTTCTATTTGGAATGATCTATAGTATTTTCATTAAAACTGCACAAAAATATTTTAATGCTAATGCTTCTCAAATACAGTTCTTATATGTAGTCATTTATGCTTAAAATCACTTAGCATGTTATATTAAAATTTTTCTTATTGACTCACATGTATGTTCTAATACCTTTCGTACATGGGAACCTTCATGATACACCCATTGATTGTGCATTATGTCAGGATTGTGGTACCCAATTCTTTCAATGGGTAACCATAATGTTTATGTAAAATTGATTATGTATGATTATTTGTGTGGAAAAAATGTTCACGAAAAGTAATAAGGGTTCACCAAGATATCAGTCAAATGCATTGGGTAAAGGTAATTTCCATGAGATTCTATATGCACCGATCTTCGCGGTTATCCTTGGCTATGGGAAACGAGATTGGCAGTTAGCCTTTACCTGTAAAACTATGGAAAATGGGATTGGTGGTTAGCCTTGACATGTACTAAATATATGTTATATGTTTTTCCACATTTATATGATTGCATTTTTATATGATCCCATGTTTATATTTTATGATTTCACATGTTCCTTGATTTTTATATCATTATGCCATGCCTCCTAACTCTGGTGTTTATGTTTTATTCTTATGTTCATTTCCTTATTGGGAATTTGAGGACATCCATTTTCTCTTGTGTTCCCCAGGGTAACCTATGAACATTTAAGGGAACAATGTAAGTTATCATCTCTTTAAAGATATTAAATAAATAAGTATTTTTTTAGACCAATGTTTTATGTTTTAGGTTTTATATACCTAGTCTTCAAAAACATCACGATTTTTGGCTTGTACAAAGATTTATAATTAATTTCAAAATCATGTAATGTTATATGTAAAAGGATAGGGTCCTCAACTATATGGGAATAATAAAAAAAAATTTAAATCCATGGAATTGAAGAATAATTAAATTTATGAAAAATAGACAACTAAATTACAAAAAAACATTATTTGTTTTATTATTCATATGTAACATGAATCCAACACAAAAATATCATGCCTTATCAAATATTCCCTTGGTTACAAAAAACATGGATCAAATATATTAGATCCTTCTTCACCCATATTCTTCAATAGTTTACATAAAATATATATAAAATATGAAACATTTTATGTGTGGTGTTATTTCATATATTTCACATATCATATAAGGATAGATTAAATTATTTAATATAACTGATTTAATTAATCTTTAATATAGTTTATGGTTATATAAGACGTTTTAAGTGTTATGATTTTTTGATATAAAATATAAAACTCTCAGAACATGTAACCATAAACCCCCCAATAATTAAGAATATTAAGATCTAAACAATAAAATTTTACTTGGATTTGTAACTCTTATTCAATAAATATTGTTTATGAATGGTATATTAGGTAAATTTGAATAAAACTTTCATTCCATTATCTCATACTTCAATGATAATTTTCAATGCATCATGAAAATAATAAACATGCCATAATAATATCCATGTTGTTGATATCATCCCTTTATATAACTAAAATAGATTATATATTTCTTAGAAAGTACATTCACCATAATATTCTGCATTTTCTTTAGGAAATATTTGGCTAATGAAAATAAATTTAACTATTGTTGATAAATAACCTAATGATTTCAAATGATATTTCGTCAATTTTTAAAAACATTCCCCAAAATTTACTTATATATTTTTTTAATTGAAGTCTAATTTTTTAATATAATAACTCAGATAATTATATAGGTTCATCTAAATTTTAGAAACATTATTTTAAAGTCAGAAATGCCATTCGTATTCTCTATGGATAAGGTGTATCACAAAATTTGACTTATTTTATCATTGTAGTTTTACACATTTTTTCATGTGCATCATTAGAAATATTTTTTACATATTTCACAATGTGAAAAAAATTGGTTTCTTATTTTTTTTAAGCATGTATAAGGCTTTACAGAAATAATTCAAATTTTTTACATTTTAATTGTGTAATTTTATTTTTCATAAGATTCATATTACTAATTTTTATTAAAAAAAATTCAATATATATAATTTAAATTAATTAATATTTCATGTATTTTCTGATGGAATGAATAATTTATTTGATAATTTTATACTTAAATTATTTAATGATAACATTGAAGGTTTTTTAATTATATGTTTTACATGAAATCGATATGATGTTTCATCAATTTTGTTTATGTATGGGAAAAACATGTGTTGATATTTTCAAATTTAATTTAATTATTTTATTATGAAAAAATCAACATGAAAAAGAAAAAAGATAAAAGTGTATAACAATCTTGAATAATTATAAATTAATTATAAATTATTAGTAATATTACATTCTATGTCTTGGATTTTACAATAATTAGGGAACACTATTATATAATACATGCTTATCAACAATAATGAATAATAACACCTACCCATTAAATATATAAATATAAAAATAATACAATTTATTATCCATTTATACTCATAATAAATCGAATTCATATTAACCAAAGGCTCGGTTTTTTTTTTGGAAAATTGATACATAATAATATTATTACATAACAATCATTCAAAATATACCAAAAAATTATCTCTGCAATAAATTATCCTAGATGTATTCCTTCTTATAATTTTATTTGGAAATGGGAAATATAATAAAGAGTGATATAAAATTATTGAATAGAGGAATGATTTATCAATGATTCATAAAGGAATAGATCATAAACATGTGACTAAACATGATTGTGGGATACAAACCTACTTAAAAACAACATAGAACCATAAGAGATGATCAGAAAGAATGATAATATAACATATATCACAGAATAAGGAAATTATAACCTCAAGAGGATCATCAAGATGTTAAAAAATATATACCTTGGAATATGAATGAATATATTTGGGATAATAAATATAATCCTTATATAAGAGCAATGGAATGTGTCAGAGACATAAGAATAAAAAAATTATTACATATAAATATTTTCCACTAATAAATTAATATCATAGTTAACTAAGTTAACCACCAATAATATAACTTATTTGACATGTTATAAACACTCATGTCCCACAACATATTGGACCTGGTTTAACAACTTTTATCCCATGAAAAAATGGACTTTGGAAACCGGTAATTTAAAATAAGATAACAAATAATGTGATATAAATTATTACCTAATACATTAGATGAATATATATATATTTGGGACAATTCATCACATAATAATAGTAGTAAATATTTTTGAAAGATTAAATAAATCGTATATCAATGTTTTAGTATCCTATCATAATGAAAATGGAACATAACATTTTTATTAAGTACAACAAAATAAGCGTTTAAGAATTGGATTTGATGATACCAAAAATTAAATCAACTAAAAGAATATGGAATAAGATAACTTAGATATTGATACATGAAAGAAAAATTCCAATGATTAATTATTGTTTAATTATATAATAGAAAATGGGGGAGATATTATAAAAATAATATCCTTAAATATTTGGTAACATTATCATAAAGAAAGTTATATGTCACAATAAAAAATATTTTTAAATGATACAAAATAATTTTAAAATATGATTTAAAAAGTAATAGTCTTTATAATGGAAGCCTGAAACAAATGTAATGGTTAAATAAGAAAAAATATGGACAGTAATATAAAAAATATGTGGAAGTGGAAGGAAGTATATTTTCAGATTTTTTAAATGGTTTTATTGAGAACAACATTGATAAAAGAAATAATAAATTTCCTTTCGAATAGAGATAACATGAATTATTGATGGTATATACAATAATACACACATAGATATAAATAATATAGAAAATTTGATTATGGTAATAATGAATATAGAGATATAAGATAAATAACGAATTTAGTGGATGGGAATAATTATAAAACACATCACATTTTTATCAAGAAACAAATAAAAAAAAGTATAAGTTTTTTTATAAAAATGAAATTTAAAACTATTAATTGAAAATACCACATGATATAGATAATTTGAAGAATATAGAAAAACTTGAAGACAATATTCAAGGATAAAGGGTATGACATAAGTAAAATAATATTGAGTCGAAAATACTCTTATATTATTGGTTACGTGTGAATATAAATAACATTAAAATATGTCATATAATATGCTTATAAATCACAATAATAAAAATTATTTCTGATAAATAATTTAATTGGGAATTAAATAAAACATGTCAAATATGTCTAGGTTTATAATGTGTAATACTTCTTAAGGAATGAAAATTGAGGCAATGAACCCCAAACTAGGATTCCGACATTGTCAGAAACACTCTAATGTAATATATAAAGAATTTAAGGTTATTATTGGTCTATATGTTAACCATATTTATTTTCATTATAATGAATACTAATTAATTAGGTTTTTTAACATGTTATTAATCATTCAAAACTAAAATATATTATCTAGTGTAATATGATCCATTTTTTATATGCTTTTGTTGGTATGATTGTTTTGATTATTACTCCATGATCATTTTTTCATTAGTTATAGAGTGGTTTTAGAGGTGAGCTATATGTTTTCAGTTTATTTATTATAGTCCCATTGTTATTTCAATGATGTTATAGTGATGAATAATAATGAATGATTAAAATTTTGATTTTTTTGAACTTTAAATCATTAAATGAATTAGTCTTCTTAATAAATAAACTTATATATATAGTCATTAAATAATTATAAAATATAAAATAGTATGTTTATAAAAATATTTTATTATAATTTGTGTTTTCTAATTCATTCAGTATTGAAATTTCTTTTAACTCTTCTATGAAGTGTCCAATGGATCATGTAGTTGCATGATGAGGGGTGTGGATCATGTATGTATTTTTTTCTAATTTATTTTGTTCTAATTATCCCCAATTCTAATTCAAAAATATTTTACCAATTAAGATGAGTGTATACTCTATGCCATGAAGATAGAAAAGGAAACACAATACATAATATTGTTACAAGGTTTGGTTCTTGACCTACTCCTTCCTACAACCGATTAGACCCCCCTCGATTATATATTCTCTCCTACAACCTTGTTATCAATTAAAAATATTTAGGCAACAACTGGTTATAAATAGTAGTACTCGATTCTCTAGTCGATCACGGTTATACCCCCCATCGATCCAAATCTTCTCCGATAGTTGGTTAGACCCCCAAACTATTTGACTGGTCAAGCCCTTCAGTCTCTCAAATCCCTTTAGAAACATGTTAGGCCCCCCAATCACAAGGTCCTTAAAATTATTTAGAATATATGATCTATTGTAGGATGATATAATTATCTTCCTCTATGAAATTTCTACATTACACATTCTCATGTATAACTTGATGTACCATTTATCAGATGTTGGTGTTGGTCGATCATGTTTTTTATCCTTATATACAAGCTGTTGCCTTAGTGAAACACTAATCAGAAAATTATACCTTCATTATGATGAAGACCTTCCCGTACTGAGTGTTCATTGATCATTTATAATTGAACTAATCATAAAAAATTTAATACTAATATGTGAACTATTTTATAAAAATTTAATAATCTTGTCCTAGAGTCAGTCTCAAAAATCACTACACACAATACATGAAAACTATATTTTATGTTCATTTCAAAATCATCATGCATGTAAAATAAAATTCATAGAATTTTTCTATTTAATATTTTCAACAACACACATTTTAAATCTTCTAAATTTTTATTCATGCATTATTTCCATGTTCATTAAAACATTCATTTGCATGAATATTAATTTATACATATTTTTCTCATATATATTGCCCTATTTACAACACGACAATACATTAATTATTTATCTCCACTGTCTCTTAGAGCACATATATCACATGATACTTATGTATCATTTCGTGAAAATGGTATACACAATATAATCCTTAAATAATTCATGTGAATCTCTCTTCATCTGTGGATATCATTTCCTGAATGACTCTAAAGCTTCTTCGAGTAATAGTATACACATGAAAGTTTGACTTTCTCTTTCACATAAAACAGTTTGAATTTCTACACTGGTTTACAGAAACAAAATTCCATTATGTGAAAATAGCGTCCTAGAAATACGTTATACAAATAAATAATAATTGTCCATGAATTTTGGGAACATACTCTACTTTATTCACTCTCAAAAATGTTCTAAGATATGTGTTTGGATCCTAACATTGAGTGAGTAGGTTAGGGTATTTATAGAGAAAACAAATGGCCTTAGTACACCATATTTCTTTATGTATATATGTCACCTAACATCCGTGCATATATACTGATCTTACGCGAAAATTACAATAACGTTCATTGCTCTCTAATATATCTTATTCACATTTTAACCCCTTGGTTTGATAATTAATTCCTCATGAAATGATGTTTCAATGTGATTATATTGTATTTTAATTACCATGATGATTATATGTTCCTCAAATTCACATCTATATTATCTATTCATTAGTCCATCATGAACTATATGCACAAATAGAAAACCTTCTCCCCATGAAAGAAGATTATATTCTTGGATGATAAAATAGTCCTCATTCAATATATCACAGAACCTCTGATCTATACATATTTTTAAAATAATGGACCAATAGTGTCATCTCATCCTAGTACCACATTGGATATTAAATGGTTTTCACACCTGTTAATAAACCTCACCACATAACAATTTTGTTGATCCAAAATTGGGGTCTGCACTTTAATACACTATACACACAATGGGCTTTACATGGTTGTGGCTCCCTACAGTAGGACCACTAGCCCACTCTACATGTGTTCTCACACCTGAGTAGTTTGGTGGGAACTATGAATCCAATTATATTTACCATCATCCATCACACTATGTTTTCTAGAGGTTGACCCACCCACCTTCGAAATGGATGTGGTTCCCTTATACAAAATTATATGTCTATCTATTTTTTATTATACATGATATTAGCCACATCTCACTTAATATTCATATCCAAAACTGAATATTCTATTCCAATTAAAAATTTCATCGTATTAAATAAAAATACATCTTACATGACCATATTACATATTGTTAACAATGATTCATCTTTATTAACAATTGAAAAATGTCATTTGAACTATCAAAAATACCCAAAGTCATCAAATTAATAAATTATTTAACTTTTCATCATCTAAAATTATCGAATAAACATTCATTATTATTCAATCCACTAGGTACTTCAATAATAATGTTTTAATTTTATTCAATACCCCATTAATTTCTAAATTCGGTGTTATCTTATCCTTTTTATTGACATGAAAATCATTTATATAAGTATGGGAAAGAATTATCATCTCCATCATCTAAATTATAAAATCATCTTCTTTAATTAGATCACTTATAAATTCATTTACTCTACAGAAGGATGGAATCATCAGTATATTAGAAAATAGAAACATTTAATCAAATCTATGTATATGTGATCCACAATTTGGGTACAAAACAATTTTGATCAAATTTAAAACCAATGATTTCACTAAATTTTCAACTCGTGACACCGACACTGAATCTTCTCTCGATGGATGTTAAAAATATATTCATCCTATCTTCTTAACTTGTCTAAAAAATATATATAATGCATTCATGTGAATGAATGTACTTCAAATTTAACTTTTCATCAAGTATTCAAACACACCCTTTTAGAATATATTTTTCATCATTAAAGTAATAGAGTGTAACCAATATGAAACAATGATGAAAATATTCAATATATAGTTCATTAACATCTATAATTATCATATGCATACCTCTCAAGAACTTCTGATTTTCATAGGATATATGTTGGTTATTTTTATGTGATCCACCACAAGAGATACTTTGAAATTATTCATCATGATTTTCTTTTTTCAAAAATAATCTCTAAGCATCTTATAAGATCGTTTGAAATGTTCAAAGTAAGATAAATAATTCTAATAGTATTCCATGATGGATAACATTATTGTTTTAGGAGGTTTTTAAATTTAACCAAATTTATGTGTCACTTTGAATACATGCTTCACATTAATTCCTTGTATAAATAAACTACACAATATGTATGGTAATAAGGTTGTTCTTAATGCACATTAGTTAGAGAAATAGGTCACAAAGTTTCTTATCAACACAAAAATATTATTAGATAAAAATTGCTACACCACATTAGGCAGAAAAGAAATTTTACTTTTCTTTTATTTCTTAATATTTTATACATCTTCCAAAAAATTCGGTAATATGATCATTCATTGTTTAAGAACATACATAGTCTTCACTTTGTGTGTATAATCCTTTTTCCCAAAAATAATTTTAGTATAATAAGTCACTTGTTAATTTTTTATCTTCATGAAATCATCTTGTCCAAGAAACCATGTAATGCATTTTTTAGATAATGTCTACAAATATTTCACCATTCAAACCAAACATTAGATATAATCCATGTAACCATTTTTGGTCACTATTATGATTTTTTATCAGTTATATATTTCATCAAATCAATCAATTTTTTACTTTTCTTGATTGATTCCATCCTGATTCATTTAGTACTAATGTTTATAGATAATTCAATGTTCCCCATGACATGAAATTTCCTATCATAGTATAAAATTACCTTCATTTTTATAACACTCTTTGAATCATTCTTCACAAACCTATTTGGAGTTGTTTTTTTAATGGTCTTCTTCTTCTGTTAACATCCCAAGGGTGACCTATCATCATATTTTCTTTCATGCTTCCTTTTTAATTCTGGTCTTCTATTCAAATCAATATACGATTTTATCATGATTGGTAGATATAAGAACTCGTCATAACAGTGATAAAATCTATTTTATTAACCAATGAAATTTAAAAAATATTCATATCTATTCTTGATTGAATGATTCATTATCTTTGAATTTTTATTTTATTATAAATGTTTCCTATTTTATTTTTGTTCTTATCCCGCTAAATATTTTAATACATTGTTTTTTATGTAATGAAATTTCATCAAATAATATACATCTTTATGCCCAAATTTCCAAGACCACCTATAGTAACCAAAAAATATTTATTTCTTATTTTGTGATACATTCAGTTTTTCATTTAAAACCTAATTTTTTTAGACCACAAATTTCCACAATTTTTCTTCTTAAGTGGAAAAAATATTACACATCTTCACATAAATCATTAAATATTTTGGATTCCTAATAATTTTTCTCTGTTTGAGTATTTATATATTTTAATTTTAAATCTACAGTAGTCATAAATGTAGTATTAGTGTAGAAAACATTATCCAACTAAATATTTTCCTTCTTTAATTAGCCAATAGATTATTTATCATTACATAATCTCAAGTCGTTCTTTCAACTAGATTGTTTATTTTAATATATGGTACTCTTATATGAGAAATTATTGGTATTAAATTTCTTATTAGTATATTGGGAATTTTCATCATCCGTATCTTTAATATTTCATAGATTCACTTCTAGTTCATGTCATTTTATGTTGAGAGTGATCTTGTCATCATCAACAGATTTCATTATTTCTTAAAACTAAATATTCATCTTAGGAATACCATCATCATGAATCTAATTTCCCTTCTATTACAAACTATAATTATCCATGATTATTTCAAGTTCAATATCATGTTGTGTATCATTATCAGACTTATATTTATTATGAAACTACTAATGTTCATAGATAACAACTTTAAAATGAATTTATAAAACATATTTCTCTAAAACATTACATTTAAATTCCTCAATATCACTATCATATCATTTATTTCAAATAGATATTGTTTTACCCTTTCCCTTTAAATGTTTTTTGATACTGATTCATATAACAACATTTATATCCAATAACTCATCCATGGAATTATCCTCCACTTCCAAATATAATATTTGATCTTAAAGTTCATTGAAAACGCTTTTCATACATGTGAGCACATATTTAGGAACATTCTTCATAAGACCTATAATTTTATAATTGAATATATCAACGTAATAAGTGGAAGTTGATTCATCAAAATTATAATCTACTTAATTTTTAGAATAATACAACTATAAGTGATGTCATTTTGAATTCGATCTTCATTTATCTTTTATTTATTATGTAGCTTATTTTTCCATATTTTCTTCCTGTTCTTCTATATCTTGAATAAAATTTCAAAATTTATAAAATTAGGATTTGAGACATGCTTTTAATTTTTAGTGCCTGTTAATTTTATTCAAACTCAAATACTCACTTATAATACTAATGATATTAAAAACTGGACATGTAAAGTATTCCACAAGAGGATTCCTTCAATATAATACTTATTAAACTGTCCAATGGATCATGCAGTCACACTAAGAGGGGGTGACTTAGGTATGACTTGTTTTCATGTATTTTTTTACCCTCTTCTAATTAAAACATTTCATATTCTTTTAATTTTATTGGATCATGTATGAAACACATAAACTAAAAAATACACCACAAAAATATATATACATGGTTTGATACTAAGACATACTACTTGATGTAACCAATTTGTCCCCATAGTTACCAAATTTTCACATTAATCTTGTTATCAATTACAACAGTTCGATGAACTACTACTTATAAACCCACATAGCTCATTCACAAGATAGTCCTAGTTATACCACCTTTAAATACAAATAATATACATTTATATATAGACCCCCAAACCATTTGACTAGTTAGGCCCCCAAGTAACTTGAGCCTCTTCATATTCTAATTAGACCCCCTAGTCACAAGCTCATTCCACTTCTTCAGAAGATCAGTTATACTATATGATGATCTCATAAGGGTTATCCATGATCTTTCTAGATCAAACATACTCATGTAGAACTTCAAAAATATTTTCATAGATGGTTTCATTGAAATAAAATTCTTATCATGATATATAATCTATCATGGTATACAGATGGCTTCAATTGAGGAATTATATGGGAAGCGATGTCGAACTCTAGTATTTTAGGATAAAGAAGGTGAAAGGAAGATGATGGGACCAGAATTGGTAGAATATATGGATGAAAATGTTCAGTTGATTCAAGAGCACATGAGAATAGCTCAGAGCCGACACAAATGTTATGAAGATAATCAGAGGAAGGATTTTTTTTGGTAGGTGATCATGACATTCTCAAATTTCCTCCAGGGAAAAGTGTGATACATTTTTTAAGAAGGGAAAGTTGAGCCTGATGTTCATTGGACCTTATGAAATCCAGGGAAAAGTTGGAACAATTGCTTATAGAGTGGATTTACCTCCAAGTTTAACCAAGGTACATAATGTTTTTCATGATTCAATGTTGAAAAAGTATATAATTGATCCATCACGTTTTTTGAGTCCATATGTAGTTCAGTTGGAAGATAATCTCTCTTATGAGGACCAACCAGTCCAGATTCTTCACTAGAGATAGAAAGTGTTTCGGAATAAGATAATTCATCCTGTAAAAGTGTTTTTGGAAAACACCATGTGGTTGAAGAGGTAATGTGGTAATCTGAAAATGTTATGAGGGATAAATACCCCCACTTTTTTTATAAGTGACTAAAAATTATGAGAATGCAATTTCCAAAAGGGGGAAGGATGTAACATCCCAAGTAAATAAATAATAATACATTTTCATATTTATTAATATTTTATAATTAAATATTAATGTTATTTTAAATTCTATTCTATGTTCGATGGCATACACGATACGCCACAACGGGTTTCTATAAAGTCTAATGTTACACAAAATTATGAGTCATACTGAAACATAATAATATAATATTATTTTAAATGGTAGTTTACTCCTAGTCATTGTATTGGAAGGAATGAATAGAAATAACTACAATATGGTTATTCATGAATGTTAGATGTTTTTAAATTTATCCAATAATTGTTAGAGGCTTAAAATGTGATTTAATCTAATTTTAAGCATAAATACTCTAGTATTTATTAAAAGGCTGATTTACTACCTTTTTATGGAGAACCATCATTAAATCTTGTTTTGGTCACTCTTAAATGATCTATTTTAAAAAATAAAATTATTATTTTTTCACGGGACATAAAAATTTACCTAGGGAAAAGTTTTGGTTTTGTATGATAAAATTCATTTATTAATGAATAGTGAAAATTCTGTATTAAAATTCAAAACTACATATTAATCATTTTTATTTATATGGTTATATTATTTTTTTAATTGGTTTTCAAGAGTAATTATATGATATTTTTACCATTTATTCCTATTTTGGTCATTGTAAAAAATTTCACTTTGAAATTGGACATAAACAAGTGTCAATCTTTTGATAGATATTATTTAATAAAAACACGCTTTTTGTTTTGATAATGTATATTAATTTTAAATTAATTAATGAAATTTATATGTTTTGAAATTGGTAAAATAGAAATCAGTTTTGAATTTGTAATATCAAATATATTTTAGGCTGAATTTTTGATATTTTTCTGAAAAGCTTCATTTTTTGATGAATAATGAAAACATTAAGAAGTAGTTAAAAACTAACTTGTTCATTTAAATGAATTTTTTTTACTTCTGTGAATTGAATTTTAAAAATTGGACATACTTGGTTGTTATTATTAAGTAAAATGTGGTTCAATTAGATAAAAATAATTTTTGGTGAATAATAACTTTTGACCTTAATTTACTACAGTTAAAGGCATAGAGGGTTATTCAAGGTAAAAACAATATTATAATAATATAAAATTACCTTAACACTTGTGCTAAAATTATTGGATGTGTAATGGCCGACCAAGAAAATCCTTGAGTGAGACATTTGGCCTTTTAAAGCCACTTGGGTAAGATAATGATACTAGTAAATTTTTATTTAAAGTAAAAATAAAAATATCACAAACATGTATTATTTGGCTAAATCAATTTTCATGTGGGGTTATATAATTGATATATTATACTATAAATAATTATTATAGATACAAAAATATTTCCTACATCATGTTATTTTATTTATAATTTTTAGACCTCATATAAATAAAATTATTTATGACACAATAATGATGTAGTGATAACCTCATTAATGAATGATTTAAATAAATAACATTATAAAAATAAAAAAATATCAATATCCTATCCAATTATTATTGGAAGATTTAATTTCGAACAATTGTCTTCTTATAATATACTTTAATAAGTTTTGGACCTTTAGAAATTGAAAATCATTATATAATAAAATTTTTTTCCAAACATTCCTAAAGAGACCCCTCCCCTTATAAAAATACATCATTTCTAACCCATTAATCACACCTCTCAAGCCTCTTGGATCATCCAAAATCTTCCCAAAAAAGATATCAATATCATTATGTTCCACCTAGAAGCCTTACCTTAGGCGGAAGGCACATCCAGAAATCTGTTTAGTTCAAACCAAAGGGAGTTGCCCGATTTAAAGGTAAAGTGTTCTTTTAAGTTCATTTCATTAATTTTACTTCTCAAACACACTAAATGATTTTTATTCCTTTATTTTATAACAACACCAATATACTCAAAATACTAGGTTTGTTTTATGAGAATTACTAGAACTATACTTACATACACCTCCATCTAATGGGTAAAGAACATATTGTTTCTGGGGATGGCGAACTACTGCCTCACGAAACGATGATTGTTCAATTTTATCCTACCTACTATTATGGTGTCCATTATGATAGAACTAAATTTATATGTGATATATATTATATTTATTTAGTCACTATGCTTGTTTATTTTTTATTTATAGCATACCTTTATGGTTTCTATAATTGGTAAACGTGATAATTTCATTTTTGGAAGTGCAAACTACCGCCCCCTCAATGTGATATGAATAGTTCATTCCATAAGTGGAACATATAAAGGATTGAGTTAATGAAATTATATATTATATTATAATGTAATTACAGTATATCTATTTATAATTATGTTTTCATTCCATTACAAATTCAAAATTGAAATGAAATTTTCCTTCATGCGTACGTACATCAGACCTTCTCCATGAATGGTGCATTTAATTTCATACCTCCAAATGTTATGTACTATTATAAATACATATATATAATGGATATATATGATATCTAAATCATGAATATAATTCAGGAGATAATGAAATTTTTATCACATTGACAACTTGTATATATAAGAAGTTCATTTTTAACTCAAGTACCAAATATCGACAAAATGACCATTATTAACATAAATGATTATATAATGTTTATAACATGGATATAAGGGATATAAGAAGAATAATAAATGTGAAAAAAGTTCTTAAGAAAGTAGAAATTAAAATGATTTTATTATTCAGGAGATTAAAGAATGAATGGTTCAAATATGACGTGAGGTTTGGGAACTTTATAACCAAATTACCATTCTTTGGGTTAAAATTTTACTTATTGATTAGGCGATGATATGATTATGTGACATATAGCTTTTGAAATATAATATTGTATTTATACTTGATTTATTTTTACTTAAAGTGAATACACATAGTCGATATATTTTATTTACAAAAAGATGTTTGTAAGAGACTTCGTCTCAGTCTCCTTTCATTGAGGCATATTTTGTATTATATACGACATTATTTTATACGGTTTATAAACAACTTTGACTTTTAATTTCATTCAAATTGAATCTTTTTCTATGAATTATTTTACTAAAAAACAAAAAAGGAATGTTTCTTTTTAACGTAAGTGTTTACAATGACCTTTCTACCACTGCAAGTATAATTTGATATATGGATTCCGTAACAAGCTTTATTAGAAGAGAAATAAATACCATATACTCGTTTACAAAAATTTTATTAAAAATGGTTTAGATATTGGATTTTTTTTCAATATATATAAATGATATATTTTTATTTAAATGTGGACATGTTATCTTTTCTTTATGTTTGTTTTCTGTACTATGAATATGTTAGGGTTCTTGGGCATTCTATAAGTATACAGGTGGTTCTATGATAAACCTAGGGCGGGTGAGCCTGAGATAGCTCTATAATGAATTGGGTAACATGACAGAGGTAAATTTGAATGTTTCTCCTATGAGATTTCGTGAATATAGTGTGATGGGTATTCCAAATCTAACTCTCTATGTAGATGTGAAAGCTACAACTTAAGTATTCTATGGATACCACAAGTTACCTTTATGATTTTTATTACTGTTTGTTATTCATAAATATTATGATTTCATGAGGTATGTAAATGAGCTTATGATTTATATGTATTGATGTTAAAATGATTTTATTTCATTATTATAGAACCCTAACTGATATTATAAGGATCATCCTATTTTTTTGAAATATTTTTCACAAGACGTAAAGATGAATAAGGTCAAGGATGATAGAAAGAAAATGGCATGTTATCTAAAACATGGGACAAGACATGACTATTTTTTTCAAGAGTTTTTATTTTATGAAAAAAATGGAAACTGAATAGATGTGTCTACTTTGAAATTTTTGAGATGTAATAGTTATGGACTAATTCTCTACAACTCTAAACCTGAAAAGATGCTCAATGTGAATTATTCATTTAATTAAAGAATATGTAATGTTTTAAATTTGTGTCCTTATAGTTCGTATCAAAGCTCAATTTAGATAACATTAGGAGTTAGAATATTGTTAAATTAATATCCATAAATTAATTTACATTAATATTGAAATGATATAGCATTTACAAATTACCATATTTCTTCGCCTAAGATTTTTGTGTGTGTATAATGGATTTTTGTGGAGGAAACATAGCATCTATGATGGGATGACATGAGGAGGAAGACAACCTTTGAAATCATCAACCTGAGATGGTTGGAATAGGAACTAATGAGTTTTTTGTAGTGATGACATAGTTGAATAAGGCTGTAAATTGTGGTGGTATCCATGCACGTGATCATCCAGATCAACCATAGAGGAACATGTCAGTAGTAGAGCACTTAATGAGGCCACATACCCCATATTTCAGCAAATCATCTGACCATATACTAGCTAAAGGGTTTATTAAATCACTAGAGAATATTTTTGATGTCATGGATTGTTCATAACATCAAAAGTGCAGTCTTGTTGTTTACCATTTTGAAGGGGAAGCTGATCAGTGGTGGTCGATGGTGAAAAATATTAGGTTAGTGAGGAGATTGATTCTCTTGATTGGGATGATTTCATATGTATGTTTCTTGAGAATTATTTTCCAAAGGTGGTTCATTATAGGATGGAAAAAAATTCCTGGAATTAAGGAAGGCAGATGGATTAGGGGGTTCTTATGAAGAAAAATTCCCTCAAATGGTAGGGTATGCTCCAAATTTATTACATGATCATGATAGTTAAATAATGCATTTTTAGTTAGGATTAAATCCAAATTATAAAATGCCTTTAGCTTCTCCTAACATCAATAGTTATGAAAACTTGTTCGATGTGTGAAGAATATGGAAATGGAGTTTTCCAATAATCTTGTGTTCTTGGAAAAACAACTGAATAAGTTCTTGAGGTGGAAGACAAAAGGGAAGAACTCTTCAAAAAACTCTAAATGTAAGAAACATATGTTTATAGTTTGTGAAAAAATGTGGTAAAAAGAATGATGTGGAATGTGTTTTAAATTCTGGTAAGGGCTACCAATATGGTAGAATGGTACATAAGGCTCGTAATTGCACAGAAAAAGATTTTGGTTAATGGTATGAAATATTTTTATTTGCAATCAGTAAAACGTTTTAAGTGCAACGAAATGGGTCACTATGAAAATGAGTGTTGAATGATGAACTAAACTGAGGGAAAACAGCCAAATTATAGGTAGAAAGGTGTGGTGAAATCCTTTTCAACTATTTCAATAGATGTCGGGCTATCAAATGAAGTAGTATCAGGTACACTGTTTTTTTTTCAGATTATGCCAATGTGTTGTTTGATTCAGGGTCCACCAATTCATTAAATTTTGAGAGGTTTTCTAGTAAATTTGTAATTCCTCCTCAATATATGAATGCTAAACTTATTGTGAAAACAATATGGGAAAATTTTTAGAATAAAATAAATTATAAGAACCTTCATTTCCTTGTGCGTGGAACGAATCTACATGAAAACATAATTATTTTTCCTCTTGTAGAGTTTGATGTTATTTTGGGTATGGATTGGCTTTCTGTTTATCATGCTAACATTGACTGTAGTGATAAAAAGGTTTATTTTTAGAATGATTTTTAGTTTGTGTACCAGAA
The DNA here is from genome assembly GCA_963277665.1 of Viscum album. Classification (NCBI taxonomy): domain Eukaryota; kingdom Viridiplantae; phylum Streptophyta; class Magnoliopsida; order Santalales; family Viscaceae; genus Viscum; species Viscum album. The sequence continues at coordinate 1,797,250,142 of OY728152.1, forward strand.
TGAACCCTTTCTTTAGATAACATATCGGGAAACTGAGAAACTAGTAAAAGATGGAAATGAATATTACCTTGCACATAATGTTGAAAACAAAATAACTATCCAATTTAATGATATGCCAGTGGTAAATGAGATCTTGATGTTTTTTCTGATGGTTTTTCTGAAATAATACAGGTTCGGGATGTTTAATTTACTGTGTAATTAGTTCCTGATACTAAGCAAATTTTAAAACCCCCATTATTGAATGGGTCAAATTTTACTTTTAGAGTTAAAGAAGAAATTGTAAGAGTCATTAGATAAATGTGTAATTTGATGTAGCACATCATGGTGGAATGATCCTATATTTTTTGTTAAAAATAAATATGGTTCAATGAGAATTTTTATTGATTATAGAGCATTGAATAACATCAATGTTAAGAACAAGTGTCTTTTAACTCATATCGATGATTTGTTTGATCATCTCTAGGGAGCTCATTATTTTTCAAAGATTGACTTGAGTTTATGGTACCATAAGTTGAATGTAAAGGAAGTGAGAATTCTAAATACCATGTTTCATATTATATATGGCCATTATGATTTTTTTTCTTATGAATGTTGGATTAACGAATGCACTTTTTATATTCATGACTCTTATGAATATAATTTTCTATGAGTTCTTGGATAAGTTTTAGGTTGTTTTCATTGATGATATTTTGGTTTAGTCTAAATGTAAAGAAGAACACAAAAGTCATTTAATTGTTTTCTTCCAATCCTTAAAATAAAATAAACTTTTTGGGAAATTTAGAAAGTGTGAGATTCGGAAACAAAAAATTTCATTCCACGGTCACACTGTTTCAAAAAAATGGAATTATTATATATCCTGTTAAGAAAAAGGTTATTTAATAATGGAAAAGAACTAAAAATATAACTAAGATTCAAAGTTTACATAGTTTGGTAGGTTATTACTGGTGGTTTGATGAAAATATTTCACGGATCTCTATCCCACTAACTAAGTAAACTCGAAAAGGTGTTTTGTTCATTTGGAAAAAAGAATGTGATGATTGTTTTCAGTAATTGAAAATATGATTGGTCAATTCTCTTGTTTTGGCGTTACCGTTCAGAAATGGTCTGTTTGTTATATACAGTGATTCTTCCTTGAAAGGACTTAGTTGCATATTAATGTAGAATGATAAGGTAATTTCTTATGATTCACGTTAGTTGAAACCTCATGAGTTAAATTACCCTACACATGATTTAGGATTAGCTATTATTTTTTTTCTTTAAAATTTTTTAGGCATCATTTTTATGAAGTAAAATTTGAAATATATATTGAAAACATAAGATTAATGTATATATTCACTCATAATTAATTAGACATGAGATAGAGGAGATGGAAGGAATTAATAAAGGGTTATGATTGCACAATCCATTACCATCCAGGAAAAGAAAATAAAGTGTTTGATGATTTGAGTTGAAAAATTAATGCTTCATTAACCATACAATATTTAGAAAGAGACCCTTGGGTTTTTTATTTGATAAACATCGGCATAGAAGTTGTTCATGCAGGAAATTCCTATGTTTTGTTTTAGGTTTCAATGAAATCGTCTCTTTCAGATAGAATTAAGAAAGCACAGAAGAATGACAGTGAGTTGCAAAAAAAAGGTAGTGTTGGTTCAGAAGTATAATTTACCTAAATTTAACATTGATAAAGATTGTGTTTTGATGTTTGGGAAGAGATTATGCGTGACTTAAGATTAACAGTTGAAGAATGATTTATTATGTGAATCTCATAGTTCTCTATTTTCAGTTCATTCAGGCAGTACTAAGATGTAAAGAGATATTTGAGAGTATTACTGGTTGGATGGAATGAAAAGAGATATCGTTGTTTTTACGGTGAAGTGTTTGACTTTTCAACACGTTAATTCCAAGCGGTAGTTACCTAATAGGATAATTCAGTCTTTACTAGTGCCAGAGTGGAAATGAGAAAATATATCTTTGGAATTCATTACGGCATTACCAAAGACATATCTGGGTAATAATTAAATCTGGGTTATTGTTGAAAGATTGAAAAAATTTACTTATTTCATTCATATTCATGATACTTTTATCTCTAGATCAAATTTCTCGGTTTTAAGTTAAAGAGATAGCCAGGTTCCTTGGATTTCCCCAATCAATTATATCTGATTTTGATCTTATGATTACTTCTATCTTTTTGAAAGGCCTTTAGAAGTCATTTGGTACTGAATTAAATTTTAGTATAGCTCTTCCTCATAAATCAGATTGGTTGTCAGAATTAAGAATTAAGACCTTGGAATATATTCTATATGTTTTTTCACTAGATTAATAGGAATTTTGTGACCTACATATTTATTTGGTTGAATTTTCTTATAATAACAATTTTCATTCCAGTATACATAAGGGTCCATTTGAGGCATTATATGGGAATCAGTGTCGAACTTCAGCTTTTTGAGATGAAGTAAGTGAAATGAATCTGATGAGTCTAGAATTGGTATAAGCGGTTGTAGAAAAGGTTCAGTCGATTCTGATGCACAAGAGAACCACTCAGAGCAGGCTGAAAAATTATGCGGATAACTCTAGGATGGATTTTTCTTTTGAGGTAGGTGGTCATGTATTTCTCAAAGTTTCTCTAAGGAAAATTGTGATGCATTTCGGTAAGAATGGAATGTTGAGTCCAAGGTTCATTAGACCTTATGACATCCTGGATAAATACGGATCAGTTGCTGACAGAGTGTCTTTACCTCCATGTTTATCCCTAGTACACAATGTTTTTCATGTTTCAATGTTGGGAAAGTATATGCTGGAGATATCTCACGTTTTGAGCCAAGAGGTAGTTTAGTTGGAAATGAATCTCTTTTATGGGGAACAACTAGACCATATTCTAGACCAAAAAGAGAATGTGTTGCGGAATATGGTAATTAATCAGGTAAAGTTTTTGTGGATAAACCATACGGTTTAAGAAGCAATGTGGGAATCTGAAAATTCTAGGATGGGTAAACGCCCCCATTTATTTAACAAGTGAATAAAAATTGTGAGGAGGCAATTTCCAAAAGGGGGAAAGGATGTAGCTTCCCATGTAAATAAAGAATAAAAAATTTCATATTTATTAATATTTTTTAATTAAATATTAATGTTTTTAAAGGGGATTATATATTTGTTTCGTTCGGGTTGTTTTCGGCCACAAAATGCCCAATGGCTCCGTATCCAATGATTGATGGACCTGCTATCCAAAGGCAGGCGTTTCTGGGCTGGTTTGACCAGAGACTCCTAAGAAATCATGTTGGTTGAGAGGATTGGAATTCGGGCTCATCGGACCCTTTGGGGGTGGGAATTATTGCATGTTCTGGGACTCTCTTATAGATTTAAGGCGTATTCATATGTTCACGAATATTTTATTTATACCCAAACATAGTATCCACGAATTAATCCTTCGTGGGAAATGGTCAGCTGGACACGGGGGTTCGAAATAATTTATGCCTTACGTTTACCATCCCTCGTTGGATTAATGACCCCTAAGGGCTCGAACTCACTTGAGGAGGTGCTAGGAGTGGCGTGGTGAACCGCTGTGGAGATGATCGGATCGACCGAATGTTGGTCTTGAACCTTAGGGAGGCTTTTACATACCATGCATAGGAAGTGGGGATCAATGTTCATGTTGTTCAGATATACAGTTTAACTTAATGCTGGATGAGGGTAGAACTCGATGTGAAGAAACGACAGAGTGGTGGGATTTAACCTCATGACGGCTTCCTACGTACCCTACCTAGGAGGCAGGGATCAAAGTCTATGTAGTTCATAAAGGTGTCAGGGAACTGACATGAAGAGAGACCAGGTGGTCTGATGGGTGGCTGGCTTGAACCTCATGGAGGCTTCCTACGTACCATGCTATGGCATGAATCAAACTCCCCATAGTTCTCTTATGGCTTGGGGTTACACCCTAGGGAAGCCCAGAATGATGGATTGGGGCTTACACTCTAAGGAGGCCCACGATGATGGACTGGGGATTACACTCTGAGGAGGCCCATGGTGATGGACTGGGGCTTACACTCTGAGGAGGCCCATGGTGATGGACTGGGGCTTACAATCTGAGGAGGCCCATAGGAGAATGTCATGGTTGATGATTACTCTAAGAACACGTGATTCATGCTCGGTGTGAGAAACAAGAGGTGGCAGGGACCAGAAGATCACGTCGCGAAAGGTGCATCCAAGAGAGGTGGAATGGGGCTTATGCATGAGGGCGTCCCAGGGTGATGAATTGGGCCTTAAACTCTGAGGAGGCCCAGAAGTTCGGGGATTAATCCAAGATGGATGCCCGGAGTGACAAAGCCCCATGGGAGAGGGAAAGGGAGTGCTCCTATCCCCATATCCTCTCTTCTAGTCCATTAGGGCTTCCTTCTGATGGGTATTTTAATACCCCTGAGGTGCCCTAGAAAAGGGTAGGGGAAAAAATGGGATTCCAGAGCATAGACTCCACATTACTGTTCGAATGTGAACCCAGTATTGCTTCGGGAATCTGCTCAAGGGTCGGGGAAACCCCTTTTCCCCTTCTTACCGTGGGTATGTGAACTCAAAGTAGCGCGCTGATGTGCCTGGAAGTTATACCACGTGGATCTGGTGGCTTCGGCGGAGGACTCGGCTTGGGGCCCGTGAATAGGACAATGAGGGAGTCACGGATGACCTAGCTGGATCGGAATGATTTTACCTGTCTCTGTAAATGATAACATCGAAGTATTTTTCTAGCCACTGAGAGGTATTGGTAGTGGCACCCTTCGCGTGGGGAAGTTCCACGTGGTTGGAGAAGCCATCCATGAACAAGGGTGGTCCGCAGACTGATTGGCATCCGGCGAACCAGGGTGGTCCGTGGACTGATTGGCGTCCCGCGAACTAGGGTGGTCCGTGGCTTCAGGTTCAATTTGAGAACCAGGGTGGTTCGTGGCTTCAGGTTAATTCTGCGAACTAGGGTGGTCCGTGGAGGGTTCCAGGCGGACAGCGGCAGCCAAGGGTGGTACCGATCGGAGGCTCGTTGGTCGGGGCTTCGCCTGCGTAGGTAAGTGCTATGTGGTACGACGAATGTGAAAAGTGGCATAAGCCCCCTGGTCCACGGGTAAGTCATCCGCGGAGGGTGTTTGGTTCGCAGTTAACCTTTTTTTTAGGTTCGTGGTTCACCAAATTATTATAAGTCTTCCAATACCATCTTATTTTATATACCTGCTATGGTTCGCGGGTGGGAATTTTGCTGTTTCCGAAATCTGAATCCTTCTTTCAACCAATGTCCTTCCTCTGAATCTGATTCCAGTTCTCTGATCGATCATCTTTTCCCCTTGGTCTCCTTTTAGAGAGTGGGGAAAGGAATGTATTTGGGGCGACGTGCCACATTTTTTGGAGGCCCATAACCGAATACCCAGTTCACAGCAGACTTGGTCATTCCACGATTCACGGTGGGTATTGAATGCTCCCCCCCTCCGGGAGGCGAACTCAGGGAGTGCTCCATGGCTGCGGAGGGTTCCGCCTCTATTCCGCGAACAACACCGGGTGCGGATTGAACCGGTCGATGCGACCCATGGTTAGGGTGGTTCGTGACGGTGAACAAGACTAGCGCCCATCCTTCCTCGCAACCGCGGAGGCTCTCCGCCGCCATTTCGTGAATGATAATGGTTCATGGAGGGGGGTTCCTCGTGGGGCCTGGCCACGTTGCACTTCCATGGACCGATTCACGAACAGGTCTTTTGTGTCTCATCTTTGATTATTTGCCCAAGTTATTTGGGGGGTTTTGGGTAATATTTCTATTGTGGATTTTTCATGACCCTACAATATTCAATGGCATACCTGATACGCAACAATAGGTTTCCTTGAAGTCTAATGTTACACATAATGCTGAGTCATACTAAAAAATAATAATATTATATTATTTTAAATGGTAGATAATGACTAGCCTTTTTACTTGAGGGAAGGAATAAAAATAACTAAAATATGATTATACATGTTTTTTAAATGTTTATATTTTTCCAATAAAATTTAGAGGCTTAGAATGTGAATGAATCTAATTTTAAGTAAAAATACTCTAAATTTTTTTAAAAGGTTGATTTACCACAATTTTAGGGTGCACCATCTTCAAATCTTTTTATGGTAACTTTTAAATGTTCTATTTGAAAAAATTAAATTCATTTTCAGAATAATGAAATCAAAATTCACTTTGGGTAAATTTTTTGTATTTTTCTGATAAATTTGTTTATTGAATAGTGAAAAATACTGTATTTTAATTTAAAAATGCTATTTAATATAACTTACTTATATCATTAGATTATATTTTTAATTGGTTTTAAAGTATAATTATATTATATTTCTACCATTAAATCCAATTTTGGTTATTGGGAGAAATTTCAATTTGAAATTGGACATCAACAAGTGTGAATCATTTGATAGTTATTATTTCTTAAAATCACACCTTTTGTTTTGAAAACATGAATAAATTTTAAATTAATTAATGAAACTTCTATTTTTTTAATTTGGTAAAATACACATCAATTATTAATTTGGAGTATCAAATATATCTTTGCATTAATTTTTGGTATTTTACTGAAATACATCAATTTTTTTATGAATAGTGATAACACTTAGTAATAGTTAAAAACTGACTTTTTCATTTCAATGAAATTTTACCACTTCTGTAAATTGAATTTAAAAAATCGGACTTACATTATTGTTATTAGTATGTAAAGTGTTGTTCAATAAGATGAAAATAATTTTTGGTGAGTAGTAACTTTTGACTTTTATTTATCACTGTAAAAGGTAAATAGTGTAATTCTTGGTAAAAAAGTATGAAAATAATATAAAATTACCATAACCATTGTCCTAACATTAATGAATGGTTAATGGAAGACCAATAAAATTCTCGGGTGAGACTTTTGGCATTTTAATTCCACTTGGGTAAGATAATGATATCAATAACCTTTTATTTAAAGTAAAAATAAAATTTTCATAAACATGTATTTTTTTGCTAAAACAATTTAAATATGGGGTTATATAATAGATATATTATGCTATAAATATTAATTAGAGATATAAAAATATTTACAACATCATGGTATTTTATTTATAATTATTAGCAATAAAATAAATAAAATTATTTATGACACAATATGGATAGAGTGTTTACCTCGTTAATGAATTATTTAAATAAATAAGATTATAAAAATAAAAAATATCCACAACCTGCAAAAATATTATTAGATTATTTTATTTATAACAAAATTCATCTTATCTCCGACTTTAATTAGTTTTGGACATTTAGAAACCGAAAATCATTATATAATAAAATAATATTTTCAATATTCCTAACGAGCCCCTCCACCCACATATAAATATCCCTCACCTCTAACCCATTAGTCACACCTCTTAGGCCCCTTGGATTATCCAACCTATACCCATATAATCTCTCAAGATCTTTATCTTCAACCAATGTAGCCTTACCTTAGGATGAAGGCACATCAAAAAATCCTTTTGGTTCAAACCAAATGGAGTTACCCAATTAAAAGTCATGACCTTCTTTTAAGTTATTTTCTTTTATTTTACTTCTACAACCCCCAAAACTCTTTTTATTAAATTCATTTCTAACAAACCCAGTATGGTAAATATTCTAAATTTTTGTTATGAAAAATATTTGAGCTACACTTACACACACCTCCATTTAATGGGTAATGAACATACTGTTTATGTGGATGACAAATTGCTGCCTCATGTAACGATGATTATTCAATCATATCCTACCACCTCTTATGGTGGCCATTGTTATTGAACTGTATTTATATGTGATATATATTATATTTATGATGTATCTATTTTTCTATATTTTTCATTTATAGTATACCTTTATGGTTTTCATAATGGGTAAACGTGATAATTTCATTTGAGGAAGTGTCGACTACCGCCCACTCAATGTGATATGACTCATTCATGCCATACGTGAAACATATATAAGATTTATTTTATGAAATTATATATGAGATTATACTGAAAATATAATATAACGTTTTATCAATTTGTTTTTGTTCCATTAAAAATATGAAATAGAAATAAAAATAGGGTTCATGCGTACATACGACTTTCCATCTCCATGAAGAGTGCATTTCCTTTTTTACCTCAAAATGTTATGTACTATTATAAATACATATATATAATGGATATATATGATATCTAAATCATGAATACCATTCAGGAGATAATGATATTTTTATCACATGGACTACTTGTATATATAAGAAGTTCATTTTTTAACTCAAGTACCAAATATCGACAAAATGACCATTATTAACATAAATGATTATATAATGTTTATAACATGGAAATAAGGGATATAAGAAGAATAATAAATGTGAAAAAAGTTCTTAAGAAAGTATAAATTACATTATTTTATTATTCAGGAGATTGAAGAATGAACGGTTCAAATATGACATGAGGTATGGGAACTTTATAACCAAATTACCATTCATTGGGTTGAACTTTTACTTATTGATTAGGCCATGATATGATTATGTGACATATAACTTTTGATATCTAATATTGTATTTATACATGATTTATTTTTTCTTAAAGTGAATACACATAGTCAATCTATTTTATTTACCAAAATATCTTTCTAAGAGACTTCGTCTCAATCTCCTTTCATTGAGGCATATTTTGTTTTATATACGACATTATTTTATACGGTTTATAAACAACATTGACTTTTAATTTCATTCAAATTGAATCTTTTTCGATGAATCATTTTACTAAAAAACAAAAAATGAATGTTTCTTTTTAACGTAAGCATTTACAACGACCTTTCTGCCACTACGAGTATAATTTGATATATTGCTTCCATAACAAGCTGTATTAAAAGAGAAAAAAAATACCATACACTCTTTTACAAAATTTTTATTAGAAATGGTTTAGATATTAGATTTTTTTTCAATATATATACATTATATATTTTTATTTAAATGTGGACATGTTATCTTTCTTTTTTGTTTTTTTCTGTACTATGAATATGTTAGGGTTTTTGGGCATTATTTAAGTGTACAGGGGGTTCTGTGATAAACTTAGGGTGGGTGAGCCTGAGATAGCTCTATAATGAATTTGGTAACATGAAAGAGTTAAATGTGAATGTTTCTCCTATGAGATTTCAGGAATATAGTGTGATGGGTATTCCAAATGTAACTCTCTAGGTAGATGTGAAAGCTACAACATAAGTATTCTATGGATACCACAAGTTTCCTTTATGATTGTGATTACTGTGTTTTATTCATAAATCTTATTATTTCATGAGGTATGTAAACGAGATTATGATTTATATGTATTGATGTTAAAATGGTTTTATTTCATTATTTTATAACCCTAACTGAGATTTTAAGGCTCATCCTACTTTTTTAAAATATTTTTCACAGGACATAAAGATGAATAGGGTCAAGGATGATAGAAAGAAAAATGCATGCTATCTAAAACATCGGACTAGACATGACTATTTTTTTCAAGAGTTTTTATTTTATGAAAAAAATGGAAACTGAATATATGTGTCTACTTTGAAATTTTTCAGATGTAATAGTTATGGACTAATTCTCTACACTCTAAACCTAAAAAGATACTTAATGTGAATTATTCATTTAATTAAATAATATGTAATGTTTTAAATTTGTGTCCTTATAGTTGGTATCATAGGTCGGTTTAGATAACATTAGGAGTTATCATATTGTAAAATTAATATCCATAAATTAATTTACATTAATATTGAAATGATATAGCATTTACAGATTACCATATTGCTTCGCCTAAGATAATTTTGTGAGTATAATGGCTTTTTGTGGAGGAAACATAGCAGCCATGATGGGACGTCATGATGAGGAAGACAACCTTCGAAATCATCAACATGAGATGGTTGTAATCTGAACTAAAGAGTTTTTTTAGTGACAACATAGTTGAATAAGGCTGTAAATTGTGGTGGTATCCATGCACGTGATCATCCAGATCAACCACAAAGGAACATGTCAGTAGTAGAGCACTTGATGAGGATATATCCCCCATATTCCAGTAGATCATCCAACCATATAATAGCTAAAGGGTTGATTAAATCACCAGAGAAGATTTTTGATTTCATGGATTGTTCAGAACATCAAAAGTGCAGTCTTGTTGTTTACCATTTTGAAGGTGAAGCTGATCAGTGGTGGTCGATGGTGAAAAATATTAGGATAGTGAGGAGATTTATTCTCTTGATTGGGATGATTTCATATGTATGTTTCTTGAGAATTATTTTCCAATGGTGGTTAATTATAGGATGGAAAAAAAATTCCTGGAATTAAGGAAAGCAGATGGCATAGTGGGTTCTTATGAAGAAAAATTCACTCAACTGGTAGGGTATGCTCCAAATTTATTACGTGATCTTGATAGTAAAATAATACATTTTTACTTAGGATTAAATCCAAAGTATAAAATTATATTAGATTATCCTAAAATCAATAGTTATGAAAACTTGTTCGATGTGTGAAGAATATGCAAATGGAGTTTTCAGATGATCATCCTTTCTTGGAAAAACATCTGAATAAGTGCTTGAGGTGGCTGAAAAAAGGGAAGAACTCTTCAAAAAATTCTAAATTTAAGAAAAATATGTTTACAGTATGATAAAAATGTAGTAAAAATCATGATGTGGAATGTCTTTTAAACTCTGGTAAGGGCTACCAATATGGTAAAATGGTACATAAGGCTCGTAATTGCATAGAAAAAGATCTTGGTTAATGGTAAGAATGAATTTTATTTGCAGTCAGTAAAATGTTTTAAGTGAAATGAAATGGGTCATTATGAAAATGAGTGTCGAATGATGAACTAAACTGAGGGAAAGCATCCAATCTACAAGCAGAAAGGGGTGGTGAAATCCTTTTCAACTACTTCAATAGATGTCAGGCTATCAAATGAAGTAGTATCATGTACACTGTTTTTTTGTTCAGATTTTCCCAATGTGTTGTTTGATTCAGGGTCCACCCATTCATTTAATATTGAGAGGTTTTCTAGTAAATTGGGAATTCCAACTCAAGATATGAATGCTAAACATATTGTGAAAACAATATGGGAAAATTTTGAGAATAAAAGAAATTATAATAACCTTCATTTCCTTGTGTGTGGAATGAATCTACCTGAAAACCTTATTATTTTTCCTCTTGTAGAGTTTGATGTTATTTTGGGTATGGATTGACTTTCTGTTTATCATGCTAATATTGACTGTAGTGCTAAAAATGTTTATTTTCAGAATGATTTTTAGTTTGTGTACCCGAATGAACCCTTTCTTTAGATAACATATCGGGAAGCTGAGAAACTAGTAAAAGATGGAAATGAATATTACCTTGCACATATTGTTGAAAACAAACGAACTGTCCAATTTAATGATATGCCAGTGGTAAATGAGATCTTGATTTTTTTTCCTGATGGGTTTTCTGAAATAATACATGTTCAGGAAGTTGAATTTACTATGTAATTGGTTCCTGATACTAAGACAATTTCAAAACCCCCATTATTGAATGGGTCAAATTTTACTTTTAGAGTTAATGAAGAAATTGTAAGAGTCATTAGATAAATGTGTAATTCAACGTAGCACATCACGATGGCATAATCCTATATTTTTTGGTTAAAAAGAAATATGGTTCAATTAGAATTTTTATTGATTATAGGGCATTGAATAACATCAATGTTATGAACAATTATCTTTTAACTCATATCGATAATTTGTTCGATCATCTCTAGGGAGCTCATTATTTTTCAAAGATTGACTTGAGGTCAGGGTACCATCAGTTGAAAGTAAAGGAAGTGTGCATTCTAAATACCATGTTTCGTATTATATATGGCCATTATGAATTTTTTGTTATGACTGTTGGATTAACAAATGCACTTTTTATATTCATGACTCTTATGAATATAATTTTTTGTGAGTGCTTGGATAAGTTTTGGTTGTGTTCATTGATGATATTTTGGTTTACTCTAAATGTAAAGAAGAACAAAAAATTCATTTAATGGTTTTCTCCCAATCCTTAAAATAAAAGAAAATTTTTGGGAAATTTTGAAATTGTGAGATTTGGATACAAAAAAATTCATTCCATGGTCACATTGTTTCAAAAAATGGAATAATTGTATATCCTTCTAAGAAAAAGGTTATTTAATAATGGAAAGGAACTAAATATATAACTGAGATTCATAGTTTACTTCATTTGGCAGGTTATTACTCGTGGTTTACTGAAAATATTTCACGGCTATCTAGCCCACTAACTAAGTAAACTCGAAAAAGTGATATGTTCATTTGGAAAAAAGAATGTGATGATTGTTTTCAGTTATTGAAAATAAGATTGGTCAATTCTCTTGTGTTGGCATTACCATTCCGAAATGGTCAGTTTGTTATCTATTGTGATTCTTCCTTGAAAGAACTTAGTTGCATCTTAATGCAGAATAAGAAGGTAATTTCTTATGATTCACGTTAGTTGAAACCTCATGAGTTAAATTTCCCTACACATGATTTGGGATTTTCTATTGTTGTTTTTTCATTAAAAATTTGTATTCATCATTTGAATGAAGTAAAATTTTAAATATATAGTGAACACATAAGATTAAAGTATATATTCACTCATAATTAATTAGACATGAGATAGCGGAGATGGAAGGAATTAATCAAGGGTTATAATTTCATGATCCATTACCATACAGTAAAAGAAAATAAAGTGTTTGATGATTTGAGTTGAAAAAGTAATGCTTCATTAACCGTACTATATTTAGAGAGAGACCCTTTGGTTTTTTATTTCATAAACATTGGCATAGAAGTAGTTCATGCAGGAAATTCCGCTGTTTTGTTTTAGGTGTCAATGAAATCATCTCTTTCAGATAGAATTAAGCAAGCACAAAAGAATGGCAGTGAGTTGTAGAAAAAGGTAGTGTTGGTTTAGAAGTGTAATTTACCTACATTTAACATTGATAAAGATTGTGTTTTGAGGTTTGAGAAGAGATTATGTGTGACTTAAGATTCATAGTTGAAGAAAGATTTATTATGTGAATCTCATAGTTCTCTATTTTCAGTTCGTTCAGGAAGTACTAAGATATAAAGAGATATTTGAGATTATTACTGGTTGGATGGAATGAAAAGAGATATTGTTGTTTTTACAGTGAAGTGTTTGACTTTTCAACACATTAATTCCGAGCGGTAGTTACCGAATGGGATAATTCAGTATTTACCAGTTCCAGAGTGGAAATGAGAACATATATCTATGGAATTCATTGCGGCATTACCAAAGACATATCGAGGTAATAATTAAATCTCTGTTATTGTTGAACAATTGAAAAAATTTACTTATTTCATTCATATTCATGATACTTTTTCCTCTAGATCAAATTCCCCGATTGTATGTTAAAGAGATAGCCACGTTCCATGGATTTCCCCTATCAATTATATCTGATTGTGATCCTATGTTAACTTCTATCTTTTTGAAAGGCCTTCATAAGTCATTTGGTACTGAATTAAATTTTATTATAGCATTTCCTCATAAATCAGATTGGTTGTCAGTATGAATAATTAAGACCTTGGAAGAAATTCTACATTTTTTTCACTAGATTAATAGGAATTTTGTCACCTACATATTTATTTGGTTGAATTTTCTTATAATAACAGTTTTCACTCCAGTATACAGAAGGGTCCATTTGAGGCATTATACGGGAATCAGTGTCGAACATCAGCTTTTTGGGATGAAGTAAGTGAAATGAATCTGATGAGTCCAGAATTGGTATAAGAGATGGCAGAAAAGGTTCAATCGATTCGGAAGCACAAGAGAACCGCTCAGAGCAGGCTGAAAAATTATGCGGATAACTCTAGGAAGGATTTTTCTTTTGAGGTATGTGGTCATGTCTTTCTCAAAGTTTCTCTAAGGAAAATTGTGATTCATTTTGGTAAGAATGGAATGTTGAGTCCAAGATTCATTAGTCCTTATGAAATCCTAGAGAAAGATGGATCAGTTGCTGACAGAGTGGCTTTACCTCCATTTTTATCCCTGATACACAATGTTTTTCATGTTTCAATGCTGGGAATGTATATGCTGGAGATATATCACATTTTGGGCCAAGAGGTTGTTTAGTTGGAAATGAATCTCTTTTATAGGGAACAACCAGTCCAGATTCTAGACCAAACAGAGCGAGTGTTGCGGAATAAGGTAATTCATCAGGTAATGGTTTTGTGGAAAAACCATACGGTTTAAGAGGCAATGTGGGAATCTGAAAATTCTAGGATGGATAAATACCCCCACTTATTTGATAAGTGAATAAAAATTGTGAGGAGTCAATTTACAAAAGGGGGAAAGGATGTAGCTTCCCAAGTAAATAAAGAATAAATATTTTCATATTTTTTAATATTTTTTAATTAAATTTTAATGTTTTTAAAGGGGATTATATATTGGTTTCGTTCTGGTTGTTTTCGGCCACAAAATCCCCAATGGCTTCATATCTAATAATTGATGGACCTACTTTCCAAAGGCAGGCGTTTCCCAGATGGTTTGACCAGCGACTCTTGAGAACTCACGTTGGTCGAGAGGATTGGAAGTCGGGCTCATCGCACCCATTTTGGGGGGGAATTATTGCATGTTCTGGGACTCTCTTATAGATTTATGGCGTATTCATTTGTTCGCGAATCTGTTGTTTATACCCAAACATAGTATCCATGAATTGAACCTTGGTGGGTAATGGTCAGCTAGACGCATGGATTCGGAATCATATATGCCTTAGGTTTACCATCCCTCGTTGGATTAATGACCCTGAAGGGCCGGAACTCGCTTGAGGAGGCCCTAGGAGTGGTGTGGTGAACCGCTGTGGAAAAGATAGGATCGACCGACTGTTGGTATTGAACCTCAGGGAGGATTCTTACATACCCTGCATAGGAATCAGGGATCAATGTACATGTATTTCGGATATACAATTTAACGTCATGCTGGATGAGGGTAGAACTCGACGTGAAGAAACGACCGAGTGGTGGGATTGAACCCCATGGAGGCTTCCTACGTACCCTACATAGGATGCAGGGATCAAAGTATACGTAGTTCATAAAGGTGTCGGGGAACTGACGAGAAGAGAGACCAAGTGGTCTGATGGGTGGCGGGCTTGAACCTCATAGAGGCTTCCTACGTACCATGCTTTGTCATGGATCAAAGTCCTCGTAGTTCTCTTATGGCTTGGTGTTACACTCTAGGGCAGCCCGGAATTATGGATTGGGGATTACACTCTGAGGATGCCCACGGTGATGGACTGGGGATTACACTCTGAGGAGGCCCATGGTGATGGACCGAGGCTTACACTCTGAGGAGGCCCATTGTGATGGACCGGGGCTTACAATCTGAGGAGGCCCATAGGATAATGTCATGGTCGATTCTTACTCTAAGCCCACGTGAGTCATGCTCGGTGTGAGAAAAAAGAGGCAGTAGGGACCAGAGGATCACGTCGTGAAAGGTGCATCCATGATAAGCGGAATGGGGCTTACGCATGAGGGTGGCCTAGGGTGATGAATTGGAGTTTACACTCTAAGGAGGCCCAGAAGGTCGGGGCTTACTCCAAGATGGATGCCCGAAGCAACAAAGCCCCGCGGGAGAGGGAAAGGGAGTGATCCTTTCCCCATCTCCTCTCTTGTAGTCCATGAGGGATTCCTTCTAATGAGTATTTTAATACCCTCGAGGTGCCCTGGAAATGTGGAGGGGCATAAAGGGGATTCCTGGGCTCAGACTCCACATTACTGTGGGAATGTGAACCCAGTAATGCTTCGGGAATCTGCTCAAGGGTCGGGGAAACCCCTTTTCCCCTTCTTACCGTGGATATGCGAACTCAAAGTAGCAAGCTGATGTGCCTGGACGTTATACCACGCAGATCCGGTGGCTTCGGTGGAGGCATCGGCTCGGGGCCCGTGAATAGGCCAATGAGGGAGTCACAGACGACCTAGCTGGATTGGAAGGATTTTACCTGGCTCTGTAAATGAGAACATCGAAGTATTTTTCTATCCACCGAGAGGTATGGGTAGTGGCACCCTTCTCATGGGGAAATGCCATGCGGTTAGAGAAGCCATCTGCGAACCAGGGTGGTCCGCGGACTGATTAGCGTCCTGCGAACAAGGTTGGTCCGCGGACTGATTGGCGTCCCACGAACCAGGGTGGTCCGCGGCTTCAGTTTCAATCTGAGAACCAGGGTGGTTCGTGGCTTCAGGTTCATTCTGCGAACCAGGGTGGTCCGTAGAGGGTTCCAGGTGGGCAGCAATGGCCAAGGGCAGTGTCGATCGCAGGCTCGTTGGTCGGGGCTTCGCCCGTGTAGTAAAGTGCGACGCGGTACGACGGATTGGAAAAGAGGCATAAGCTCCCTGGTCCACGGGGAAGTCATCCGCGGAGGGGTTTGGTTCGCAGTTATCATTTTTTTGTTATTTTTAGGTTCGCGGTTCACCAAATTATTATGAGTTTTCCAATACCTTTTTATTTTATATACCTTCTTTGGTTCGCGGGTGGGAATTTTGCTGTTTACAAAATCTGAAGCCTTCTTTCAACCGATGTCCTTCCTCTGAATCTGATTCCAGTTCTCTGATCGATCTTCTTTCCCCCTTGGTCTCCTTTTAAAGAGTGGGGAAAGGAATGTATCTGGAGACAAGTGGCACCTTTTTTGGATTCCCATAACCAAATATCCAGTTCACAACAGACTTGGTCATTCTGCGATTCGCGGTGGGTATTGAATGCTCCCCCCCCCCCCCTCCGGGAGGCGAACTCAGGGAGTGCTCCACGGCTGCGGAGGGTTCCGCCTCTATTCCACGAATGACAGCAGGTGCGGATTGAACCGGTCGATGCGGTCCGCTGTTGGGGTGGTTCGTGACAGTGAACCAGACTGGCGCCCATCCTACCTCGTGACCGCGGAGGCTCTCTGCCACCATTTCGGGAACGACAATGGTTCACGGAGGTGGGTGCCCTGCGGGTCCTGGCCACGTTGCACTTCCATGGACCGATTCACGGACAGGTCCTTTGTGTCTCTTCTTTGATTATTTGCACCAATTATTCGGTGTTGTTTGGGTAAAATTTCCCTTGAGGATTTTTCAGGACCCTACAATATTCAATGGCATACCTGATACGCAACAATATGTTTCCTTGAAGTCTAATGTTACACACAATGTTGAGTCATACTAAAAAATAATAACAATATATTATTTTAAATGGTAGTTAATGCCTAGCCATTTTACATGAGGGAATGAATAAAAATAACTAAAATATGATTATACATGTTTGTTAAATGTTTTAAATTTTTCCAATAAAATTTATAGCGTTAAAATGTGAATGAATCTAATTTTAATTATAAATACTATAAAATTCTTTAATAGGTTGATTTACCACAATTTTATGGTGCACCATCTTTAAATACTTTTTTAGTAACTCTTAAATGTTTTATTTGAAAAAATTAAATTCATTTTTAGAATAAGGAAATCAAAATTTACTTTGGGTAAATTTTTTGTATTTTTCTGATAAATTCGTTTATTGAATTGTTCAAAATACTGTATTTTAATTCAAAACTTCTATTTAATATAACATTCTTATATCATTATATTATCATTATAATTGGTTTTAAAGTTTAATTATATTATATTTCTACCATTAAATCCAATTTTGGTTATTGGGAGAAATTTCAATTTGAAATTGGACATCAAGAAGTGTGAATCTTTTGATAGTTATTATTTCTTAAAATCTCACTTTTTGTTTTGAAAACAGGAATTGATTTTAAATTAATTAATCAAACTTA
This sequence comes from Viscum album, assembly GCA_963277665.1. NCBI lineage: Eukaryota > Viridiplantae > Streptophyta > Magnoliopsida > Santalales > Viscaceae > Viscum > Viscum album. Next base: position 1,797,267,935 of record OY728152.1, read on the forward strand.
TATTTTTTTAATTTGGTAAAATACACATAAACTATGAATTTGGAGTATCAAATATATCTTAGCATTATTTTTTGGTATTTTACTGAAATAGATCAATTTTTTATGAATAGTGATAACACTTAGTAATAGTTAAAAACCGACTTTTTCATTTCAATGAAATTTTACCACATCTGTAAATTGAATTTAAAAAATCATACATAAATTTTTGTTATTAGTATTTAAAGTTTGGTTTAATGAGATGAAAATAATTTTTGGTGAGTAGTATCTTTTGACTTTTATTTATCACGGTAAAAGTTATATTGGGTAATTCTTGGTAAATAAGTATGATAATAATATAAAATTTCCATAACCATTGACCTAACTTTAATGAATGGTTAAAGGAAGACCAATAAAATTCTTGGGTTAGACTTTTGGAATTTTAATTCCACTTGGGTAAGATAATGATATTAATAACCTTTTATTTAAAGTAAAAATAAAATTTTCATAAACATGTATTTTTTTCTAAAACAATTTAAATATGGGGTTATATAGTTGATATATTATGCTATAAATATTAATTAGAGATATAAAAAAATTTAAAACATCATTTTATTTTATTTATAATTTTTAGACATAAAATAAATAAAATTATTTATGACACAATATGGATAGAGTGTTTACCTCGTTAATGAATTATTTAAATAAATAAGATTATAAAAATAAAAAAATATCCACAACCTGCAAAAATCTTATTGGATTATTTTATTTATAAAAAAATTCATCTTATCTTCGAATTTAATTAGTTTTGGACTTTTAGAAACGGAAAATCATTGTATAATAAAATAATATTTTCAATATTCCTAACGAGCCCCTCCACCCAGATATAAAAATCCCTCACCTCTAACCTATTAGTCACACCTCTTAGGCACCTTGGATTATCCAACATATACCCATATAAGCTCTCAAGATCTCTATCTTCAACCAATGTATCCTTACCTTAAGAATAATGCACATCAAGAAATCCTTTTGGTTCAAACCAAATGGAGTTACCCGATTAAAAGGCAAGGCCTTATTTTAAGTTATTATCTTTTATTTTACTTCTACAACCCCCTAAACTCTTTTTATTCAATTCATTTCTAACAACACCAGTATGCTAAATATTCTAAATTCTTTTATGAAAAATGTTTGAGCTACACTTACACACACCTCCATTTAATGGGTAATGAACATACTGTTTCTGTGGACGACGAATTACTGCCTCACGTAACGATGATTGTTCAATCATATCCTACCTCCCCTTATGGTGGCCATTGTTGTTGAACTGTATTTATATGTGATATATATTATATTTTTGATTTATCTATTTTTCTATATTTTTCATTTATAGTATACCTTTATGGATTTCATAATGGGTAAACGTGTTAATTTCTTTTGAGGAAGTGCCGACTACCGCCCTCTCAATGTGATATGACTCCTTCATTCCATACGTGAAACGTATATAAGATTTATTTAATGAATGTATATATGATATTATACTGAAAATATAATATAACTTTTTATCAATTTTTTTTCATTCCATTAAAAATACGAAATAGAAATGAAAATAGGGTTCATGCGTACATACGACTTACCATCTCCGGGAAGAGTGCATTTACTTTTTTACCTCAAAATGTTATGTACTATTATAAATACATATATATATTGGATATATATGATGTATATATATATATATAATATCAATATCATAAATATCATTCTAGAGATAATTATCTTTTTATCACATGGATAACTTGAAAATATAAGAAGTTTATTTTTGACTCAAGTACCAAATATCTAAAAAATGACCACTCTTAATTAAAATGATTATAACATGGAAATAAGTGATATAAAATGAATAATAAAATTGAAATTTGTTCTTAATCAACTAGAAATTAACATTATTTTATTATTCAGGAGATTAAAGAATGAACAGTTCAAGTCGAACATGAGGTAAGGAAACTTCTTAACCCAATTTCCATTCTTTGGGTTAAACATCATCTTCTTGATTATGACATGTTATGATTATGTGTCATATAACTATTGATATCTTATCTTTTATTTATACATGATTTATTTGTACTTAATTTGAAAACACATAATTGGTCTATTTTATTTACAAAATTATCTTTGTAAGGGATTTCGTCTCAATCTCTTTTCATTGAAGAATATATTGTTTTATATATGACATTCATTTATATGGTGTATAAACTCCTTTAAATTTTCATTTTAGAAAAATATAATCTTTTTCTATGATACATATTACTAAAATAAAAAAATGAATTTTTCTTTTTAACTTCAATGGTGACAATGACCTTTCCACTTCCAAGAGTATTTTTTGATCTATGTCTTCTTTAACAAGCCGTAATGTTTTTAAAAGGAAAATAATTACCATATACATGTTTACATTTTTTGGATTTGAAAATGGCTTTGATAATCTATCTTTTTGTAAATATATTTAAATGATATAATGTGATTGAAATACGGAATTTTTATCTTTCATTTATGTTTTTTATGTACTATCAATATGTTATTGTTCATGGGCATTATTTACATATATGGGTGATTCCGTGATAATACTAGGGTGGGTGAACCCATGATAGCTCTCCAATTCATTGGGTAAAAAGAATGAGGTAAGCGTGAATGTATCTCCTATGTGAATTAGGGAATATACAATGATGGGTATTCCACATGTGACTCCCTAAATAGATGTGAAACTTATAAAATAAGTTTGTTATGGATGCCACAAGTTACGTTAATGATTTTGGATTACTATGTGTTATTCATAAATCTTATGATTTCATGAGGTATGTAAATGAGATTATGTCTTGTATGTATTAATGGAATAATGATTTTTTTCTTTATTTTATAACCCTTACTGAGCTTTTTATGTTCACCCCACGTTTTTGAAATTTTTTTCCCAGGACATAAAGAGGAATAGGGTCCAGGATGAGAGCATGGAAATTTCATGTTTTCTAAAACATGGAAGTATACATGACTATTTTTTTCAGGAGTTTTTATTTTATGAAAAAAATCGATACTGAGTAGAAGTGTCTAATTTATATTTTTTGAGATTTAATATTTATGTCTTAATTATCTAAAACTCTAAAACTAAAAATATCCTAAATGTAAATTATTCATTTATTTCAATATTATGTAATATTTAAAGGTTGGGTCCTAGTAGTTTGTATCAGAGGTGAGTTTTGATAACTTTAGGAGTTAGGATATTGTTAATTTAATATCCACAAATTAATTTCTGTTAATATTGAAATGATATAGCATTTATTGATTACCAAAAACTTCCCCTAAGATATTTCTGTGTTTAGAATGGTTTTCGGTAGGGGAAAATGGGCTGATATGATGGGAAAACATCGGGAGGAAGACAACCTTCCAAATCAGCAACCTAAGGTGGTCGAAATCAGAACTGAACCATTTTTTATAGTGATGACATAGATGACTTAGGATATAAATAGTGGTAGTATCCATGCATGAGATCAACCAGATCAACCATAGAAAAACCTATTAGTATTGAATCATTTCATAAGTCAACATCCCGCATCATTCCGAGGATCATCTGACCCTGTTCTAGCTTAAGTGTGGATTAAATCACTGGAATTGTTTTTGATGTCATGGGGTTTTCAGAACCTCAAAGGGTTAGTCTTGTTGTTTACCATTTCGATGGTGAAGCTTATTAATGGTGGTCAATGTTGAAGAATATTAGGGATAGTGAAGAGATATAAGCTCTTTATTAGGATGAATTCATATGTATGTTTTTTTGAGAAATATTTTCTTACGGTGGTTTGTCTTATGATGGAAAAAAATTCCTAGAATTGAGGTAGGAGGATGACATAGTGGCTACTTGTGATGAAAAATTCACTCGACTGGAAAGGTATTCTCCAAATTTCATACGAGATAATGATAGTAAAATCGATCGTTTTACTAACGATTAAATCCAAAGTATCGAAGGTATTTAGCTTCTCATGAGTTCAAAAGATATGAAAAACTTGTTCGATGTGGGGAGAAGGTGGAAATGGATTTTTCTGATGATCACGTATTCATTAAAAAACAAAAGAATTAGTGGTTGAGGTGGCTAAATAAAGGGAAAACTATTCAAAAAATACTTATGGTATAAAACTTTTGTTTACAGTTTGTGAAAATTGGGGTAAAAAGCATGATGGAGAATGTATTTTGAATTCTGGTATGTGCTACTGATGTGGTAAAATGGGATATAAGGCTCGTAATTTCACTGAAAAATATTAGGGAAATGTTAAGAAAAAATATAATTTACAGTCAGTAAAATGTTTTATGTGCAATGAAATGGTTCATTATGCAAATGAGTGTCCAATAAAGAACTCAACAGAGGGAAAGAATCCAGAGAAAAAGTAGAAAGGGGTGTTGAAACCCATTGCATCTACTTCAGCAGATGTTGGGATATCAAATGTAGTAGTATCTGGTATACTGTTTGTTTGTTCATATTATGCCAATGTGTTGTTTGATTCTGGGTCTACATATTCATTCATTTATAAGAATATTTCTAGTAAATTGGAAATTCCATCTCAAAATATGAATCTTGAACTTATCATAAAAGCTATTGTGGGAAATTTTGAGACAAATTGAAATTATAAGAAACTTATTTTCCTTATATGTGGAAAAAATAAACATGCAAAATTTATTGTTTTTCCACTTTTATAGTTTTATTTCATTTTGGGTGTGGATTTTCTTTCCGTTTATCATGATAAAATTGACTGTAGAGATGTAGAGGTTTCTTCTCTGAATGATTTTTACGTTTGGTACAAGAATGAACCCTTACTTTTGATAACATATCATGAAGCTGAGAAACTAGTAAAAGATAGAAATAAAAGTTACCTTGCACATATTGTTGAAAATAAAAGAACATTCCAGATTAATAATGTGTGAGTTATATTTAATATATTAATGTTTTTTCTAATGAGTTGTCTGGTATAATACATGATCGAAAAGGTAAATTTAATGTGGAATTTTTTCTTGACGCTAAACAGATTCCAAAACCCCTTTATCTAATGGCTAAAATACATCTTTTAGAGTTAAAGAAGAACTTGCAGGAGTAATTAGATAAAGGATTCTGTCGACCTAGCACATCACCATGGGGTGCTTCTATGTTTTTTTAGAAGAACGATGGTTCAATAAGACCATTCCTTGATTATAGTGCATTGAATAACATCATTGTTAAGAATAAGTATCATTTGTATCACATCGATTATTTGTTTGATCAGCTCTAAGAATCTCAGTAATTTTCTAAAATTGACATGAGGTCTAGGTACCATTAGTTGAAAGTAAAGGAATCAAACATTCAGAAAACTATGTTTTGTACTAGATATGGCCATTATGAATTTGTGGTTATTCCTCTTTGATAAAAAATGCTTCTACTATTTTCAAGGATCTTATGAATAGTATTTTATGTGAGTTCTTGGATATGTTTGTGGTTCTATTCATCGATGATATTTTGGTTTATTCCAAAATTAAATATGAACATGAAATTCATTTAAGGGTTGTCTTGAAAACCATAAAATAAAAAAATTTGTTTGGGAAATTCATTTAGTGTGAGTTTTTGTTACAACAAATTTTATTTCATGGTCACATTGTTTCAATTAATAGAATAACTATTTATCCTACTAACACAAAGGATGTTGAATAATGGACAACACCCACAAATATAACTGATATCTGTAGTTTTCTGGGTTTGTAAGGTTTTTACTAGTGGTTTGTTGAATATTTTTCATGGTTATATAGCCCACTGAATATGTTAACTCTAAAAGGTGTTAAGTTCATTTGGAAAAAATAATGTGATGATTTTTTTTCATAAATTGAAATAAAGATTGGTGAATTATCTTGATTTGGCATTACTTTCCTGAAATGGTGAGTTTGTTATATACAGTGATGCTTCATTGAAAGGACATGGTTGTGTCTGAATGTAGAATGATCATGTAATTTATTATGCTTCATGTCATTTGAAGCCTCTTGAGTTAAATTACCCTACACAGGATTTGGAATTAGCTGAAATTGTTTTTATGTAAAAATTCGGAGGTATAATTTTTATGGAGTAAATTGTGAAATATATACTGGGAAAAAATGTTTAATGTATATATTCTCTCAGAAATAATTAAACCTGAGTCAAAGAAGATAGAAAAAATTAATCAATAATTATGATTACACAATCCATTACCACATAGGAAAAGAAAATAATGTGGATGATTCTTTGAGGTGAAAAAGTAATGCTTTATTGACCATGCTACGTTTAGAACGAGATCACTTGTTGATTGATTTGATGAACAATGGCATAAATGTTTTTGGTGTAGGAAATTCCTCTGTTTTCATTCAGGAGTTAGTGAAATCATATCTACCATATAGAATTAAGCAAGCATATAAGAAAGTCAGTGAGTTATAAATATTCATTATAAAGAAAAAAATATTTCCTATATCATGGTACTTTATTTATAATTTTTATACATTAAATAAACAAAATTATTTATGACACAATAAGGATGCATTGTTTACCTCATTAATGAATGATTTAAATAAATAAGATTATAAAAATTAAAAAAAATATCCAAAACATGTAGAATTATTATTTAATGATTTTATTTCGAAAAAGAGTCATCGTATCTTATACTTTAATAGGTTTTGGACCTTTATAAAACTAAAAACATTTTATAATAAAATAAAATTTTTAAACTTTCCAAAAGAGCCCCTCCCCCTTATAATAAGCTCTCACCTATAACCCATTGGTAACACCTCTCAATACCCTTGTCTCATCCAACCATTGCCCAAATAAGCTATAAATATACCTTTCTTCCACCTAGAATCCTTACCTTAGGCATAAGTCACTTCAAGAAATCCTTTTAGTTCAATCCAAAGTGAGTTACCCAATTTAAAGGTAACATCTTCTTTCAAGTTCATTTCTATTATTTTACTTTTCCAGCCCCCTAAACTCTTTTTATTCTTTTCTTTTATGAAAATAAAAGTTTCTAAAATATACTTGGTTGTTTTTATGAGAAGTATTCTAACTACACATACACAAACCTCCATCTAATGGGTAAAGAACATATTGTTTCTTTAGACGGAGAACTACTGCCTCATGAAATGATGATTGTTCAATCTTCTCTTACCAACACTTATGGTGGCCATTGTTGTGGAACTATATTTATATGTGATATATATTATATTTATTTTTCTTATATGCTTCTGTATTTTTCATTTATATCATACCTTTGTGTTTTACATAATGGGTAAACATGATAATTTCATTTGAAGAAATGTGCACTACCGCCCCATCAAAGTGATATGACTCATTCATTCCATGCGTGGAATGTATAAAGGATGTAGTTAATGAAATTATATATTAAAATATACTAGAATTAAAATATAACTATTTATCATTATGTTTTTATTACATTAATAATATGAAATAGAAATGAAAGTAACGTTCATGCGTACATACGACTTACCATATCCATGAACGGTGCATTTAATTTCTTACCTCAAAATGTTATATACTATTATAAATACATATATATATATATACTGACTATATATGATATATATGATATATAAATCATGAATATAATTCTAGAGATAATGAAATTTTGATCATATGTATAACTTCTAAATATAAGAAGTTCATTTTTTACTCAAGTACCAAATATCAACAAAACGACCATTATTAACATAAATGATTACGTAATGTTCATAACATGGAAATAAGTGATATAAAAAGATTAATAAACTTTAAAATGGTTCTTAACCAAGTAAAAATTAACATTAGTATATTTTTCATGAGATTAAACAATGAACTGTTCAAGTTGGACACGATGTCAGGGAACTTCTTTACCCAATTACCATTCTTTGGGTTAAAATTGTACTACTTGATTATTCCATGCTAAGATTATGTGAAACATAAATTTTGATATCCTATATTGTATTTATAATTGATTTATGTCTACATAAAGAGAATACAAATAAAAAATCTATTTTATTTACAAAATGATCTTTGTAAGGGACTTCGTCTCAATCTCCTTTCCTTGAGGCATATTTTTTCATAAAGAGATTTATTTTATACGGTGTATAAACACCTTTGAAATATCATTTCATTCAAATGTAATAATTTTCTACTAAGAATTTTAGTAAATGAAGAAAAGGAATGTTTCTTTTTAATCTAAGCGGTGATAATAACATTTCCACCGCCACGAGTATTATTTGATATATGGCTTCCTTAACAAGTTGTAACATTTTTAAAATGAAAATAAATACCATATACTCTTTTGAGAATTTAGGTATTGAAAATGGTTTTGATAATAGATTTGTTTTGTCAATATATTTAAATGATATATTTTTATTGGAATGTGGAAATGTTATCTTTCTATGATATTTTTTATATACTATGAATATCTTATAGTTCTTGGGAATTGTTTATGTATATGGGTGGTTCTATGATAAACCTAGGGCGGGTGAGCCCGAGATAGCTCTCCAATGCATTGTATAATGTGACTAAGGTAAATTTGAATGTTTCTCCTAAGAGATATAGGGAATACAATGTGATTGCTATTTCAAATGTAACTCCCTACGTAGTTATGAATGATACAATGTAAGTATGTTATGGATGCCACAAGTAACTTTTATGATTTTTGATTACATTGTTTTATTCTTAAATATTATGATTTCATGTGGTAGGTAAAAGAGATTATGTTTTTAATGTACTGATGTACTAATGATTTTATTTCTTTTTCTAATAACCCATACATTGTTTTTATGCTCATCAAAAGTTTCTCAAATTCTTTTTTACATGAATTAAAGATGAATAGGGTCAATTATAGGAGCCAGGAGAAGTCATGCTATCTAAAACATGGAACTAGACAAGACTCATTTATTCAAGAGTTTTTATTTATTCAAAAAATGGAAACTGTGTAGAAGTTTCAACATTGTAATTTTTGAGATTTAATAGTTATGGCCTAATTCTCTAAAACTATAAAACTAAAAAGATCATCAATTTGAATTATTCACTTAATTCCTGATTATATAATGTTTTAATGGTGTGTCCTTATAATATAATTCTGATATCACCCATAAAATATTGAAAACCACACATATATGTGCCACATGATTGTAAAATTCTTATTTTATCATCATATCATAACCCATATAACAAAAATGAGTTTTATAAACATTTCATCATCGAAAACCGCGTAATGAATAATCTGGATTTAAAAAAATCTCATTGTAATAATATTAATCTATCCATAGAATGAGAAAGGATGGTTTCATTGTATCATATATATTGTAAATCATAATTATCAACAGAGTATGTTATCATAGATGAAAATTCATTAAAAACCTCATAAGAATATGTCTTGAAGAATATACCCTTTTCATTTTGAAATCACTTATTTAAAATATAAAAAATTAAAAAATATTATTTTATAAAATTTATTCTAAATTAAACATGTAATTTTGTAAAAGAATCATTAAAATATTGAGTGGTAATGATGGTGCTAAATTTCATTAATGTATTGTACATTAAAAAAATTTCTTTTCACATTTTTGGTAAAATGAAAAAGGTTCCACGTTTAGAAAATGATATTAATATTAATTTAAGAAATTTAAATAAAATTTAAAACATTGGTAACATGAAATTAATAGTTAATTGTATAATAGTGAAACATCATTGAAAACAGTTTAAATAAAACATTGTCATCAAAGTACATGATTCCAGATTGAATAGTAAAACATTGTTGATTTTAGTTAAAAATATTCTTTTAGACTCTTGAGTACATAAAATAATGAAAATAAAATAAAAATATGTATTCTATAAAAATAATTATACGTGAATTAAATTCATGGTATCTTCATATTAGGTTCATATAATTTCATCAATGTAAATTCAAGCATAAAAATCCCAAATAAAATGGAATTGAGACATAAATCCCTCACCTTATATTTCATAAATCTTTATAAGTGTTTGAAACTCTTATTATAAAAATGTTAAATTATTTTACATGTATTCTAGAATAGTACTAAAATATATCATACCAAATATTATAAATTTCTAACATCTTATAATTTGTTTATTAATATTTTTTATTAAAATCATTGTTTCAGATGATAATTATTTCATTTTTTATATTTGTTTCAAATTGGATGTCTCGGTTCTTATTGTTTTATCTGGGTTCTATCGTCTATATAATGTTAATAATGATATTATTATCATAAAAATTAATTACTTATATTTATATTCATATTCATCCAAATTAGGTATAGATATATACATAAATTACACCATTTGAGGAGATTGTCATTTGTACTTACACTTGTGTGTTGCATTCACTTATAGAAGGATGGAAAATAACGAAACGTATAGAATAATTAAAATTTACCTAATAGTACTTATATAATATATATAATATATATTTTTTAAATTTATACTTATTAAAATATATATAAAACATAATATAAAAAACAAATCTCTTCGCTTCGTGGAGGTGGTAGTGCATATGTAAGTATTATTGATGTTATCATTTTCCTAAGGATGTAAAAAGGAGAATAGTGTTTTTGAAATAATGATAATAATTATTTATTATATTGAAAATAAAAATAAATTATTTTATAATCGATAACATATATTTATAGTTGCTATAAAGTGAAATAAAATTGAAAACACTCGATTTAAAGTTATTCCACTTCGTTGTTGAACCTTTTATTCATAAACCTTTTTCATTGAAAGGATAGTCTAATGGAAACAAAAAAATCAATATAATGTGTTGATGTAATCTAGGTTATATTAGGTCAGGTATTTTCTAATATTGAAGTATCAAACCTTCTGAAATGTGAAGGATATGAGGTTCCCTTTTAAAAGTGATAGGAGGGGCACTCTTGGAATAACAAAATGTATTAAATTAATTTACATTAATTTTTATAAAAAATTGAAACAATTTGATATAATTTGAATATATTATGATAAGGTTTATAAATAATATAATCCAATTATATTTCAACATGTTAATTTCATCTATTTTCCCTTATATCAATGTTTTAACCCCCCCCCATTAACTCTTTTGATCATAACAACAACATCAAACTCTCCCACAATTTTTGGTTTTGTAATGTTATTATAAAAGGATAGTTGACTCATAAAAGTAATCAGGTTGACATTTAAATCTATATCCCAATCACTTAAAAAAATATTTTATTTTTATTAATTTGAAATAATATTTTAAAATATTATATATTTTAATTTATTATTAATTTCATTTTTATAACTATTCATTTAATTTGACATTGAAAAAATGTGGGAAAATCAATTTGAATATATATATTTAACATATGACTAATAATTTATATTTTAAAATAAAAATTTTGGGGAACCATAACTCATTATCATAAAACATATTTTACTATTTTGAATATAATTTGTAGAATTTTTTTCTCCTTTCTAAGGTACTGTATTGAGGATTCATTACAAACTAATGCAATTGTTTCATCATTAAAAACTAAAAAATAACATGAAAAAAAATAATTAAAATTTCCAATAAAAATTTAAATTGAACATAATTTATTTTAAACCATATCAACTAATGTTATAATTATTAAATTTAAGAACATGAAATTTTTTACACTATCTTTTACTTAAATATTATGAAGTTATAAATAAAAGATAAATATAAAAAAATTTAAAATTTTGTATTATTATGGATAAAACATTTTCATAAAATAAATTAATTTCAAGTGTTTTAAGGAATTTTATTCCTTATCAAATTAGTTTGAACCCTAATTAACCCAGTTTATCTTTACAGTAGTAAAAAAAGTTATTACGGTTACAATTAATATTAAGGAAAAATAAAAGAGAAATATTTAAAAAAAGATATTTAAAAATTTAAAATATAAAATCCACTTTCATGATTAAATTTATATAATGTTTAGAAATTAAGTTTCTATACAAATAAAAACACAATGAAAACCATTATTTTTTAGAAAAATACATTTTTATTATAATTTTTTATCAAATTCATCCATAAAATTGATTTCAATGTACTTAATTGAATTATTATTAAAATAATAGAACTAATTTTACTTTGAATCCATTTTAATATAATTTTTAATTTTATAAATTTTTTATATAGAAATAAAATTTTGAATAAAAAGCAGTATTGTTTACTATTCACTAGAAAACAAATTTTTTTAGAAAAAAATGATAAAAATTCACTCTAGTATAATTTTGATATACTAATTTAAAAAATGATATCCTTTATATAAAATAAAATTTCTCATATTTCTATAATTTAATTATATTATTCACTAATAAAATGTAATAAATCCAATTTAATTAAACAAAGAATAAAATGAAATTAGTAAATAAATGAGTACTTATTTGTTATAAATTAATTAATTAATTGGTATCAATTAAAAAATGTATATATATTTCATAATATGGTTAATCTTGTTCATATATTCCAATTCAACTTTTTGGAAATAACATTCACATTAAATAATAATATTTTAATAGTATATCGTGGTTTGTTTGATTTTGGTGCAACATGTAGAGTAGGAAATTATATAAATAATTTTTATTTATAGAGAAAAATATAATAAAATATCTGGGTATTGCATTATAACCCCCATAAAAGGATTTTTACCCTCAAAATTAACTCAATATAAAAGAAATAGTTGTTAATATCTGTATTTTATCCCATCCTCGAGTTCCTATGTATCTTCCACTATTATATGGATTCTCTACCAAATTAGCACTTGGTGAGTGGTATTGTTTCATAGAACATTCTCTTTATGAAAGAATATCACCACTCGTTATTCCTCAAAAGATATATATTGCGACATTCGTATGAACAATGAGTTTATTAAATGTGAAGGATTGTGTTTATACTACTTTTGAAGAGATATATGGAATCCATCATAAACATGAGAGGGATTCAGTGTAAATTAAAAAATATCAATATTTTACCAATACGATCATGAATTTTAATGTAAAAGATTTATCTATAGACCGAAATTCATTTATTTTGACATCTAATAACCATTTAACAAAGAGATATTCATAAGAATACCATGACACCTATGTCAAACTCTAGATATCACTGGTGATTTATATAAAAAAATTTATGTTGACTATGAGATAAACTTTTGTGTTGCTGAATGGATCTAAACTTATCTATCATTTCATTAGCTATATTGAGTACCAATAACATTATTTCTCTACCTTCATCCCAATACAATATAGTTCTTTGCTTATATCAATATAGTGCTTCAAAAGGATCCATAAAAATTCTTTAATGAAAATAATTGTCTTAAGAAAATCCATCAATGAATGGTGTTAATCACAAGACCCCTTAAAATCTAAAAATAGAGCTCTCAACATGAATTCTAGAGTTTGAATGGACCTATTAGCCTGAAAGTATATCTAATGATTATAAATAATACTAGATCTCAACTATATATCTAGAGATTCGTAATTATTATATTTAACTATATGCTACATGTATGATACAAATTTAATATAATAGATTGTGTTAATCCATATAATATCACTAATTTATTAATTTATAACATAGAAATATAATAAATAATGAAATCTTTGCTAATGTAAATGAATTGTATTGATTTCGTAATTTGATAAAAAATACAAAAATAACATTCTTCCATTTTTTGGAGATTCTAAAGATGAGTTAAATGGTAATGCTTTCATATTTCCATTCAATTATGGGTAATGTTTTTTAGAATTATATATCTTAGTGATAAATTTATGTCATAAAAGGCATCAACATAATCTATGAAATATCTATTGTTGTTTTCTCCTTCCATAAATACTCTATTAAATCACTGTTCATATTCCTAAATCTAGGATTAATAGAGAATGATGAAATACAACCTTCATAAAATAGCTCCTTCTTCAGGTCTTGTATTAGATGGAAAAAAATGGTTCTTAAACCATATCCTTCCACAATAATCATGCTTTAATTCATGAACATTTCTAAATTTGACATATAATTATATATCTTCAATATACTATTCTTCAATCAGGTCATAGATAGTATAATTTGAGAAATATAATAATTTTCACCTTTCCTTGGAATTTCAAGATCCATATTATACACCATAAGTTTTAGATTACATTCACTCCTCATGTAGTCCAAACAGTCATGGTCATTGTGACTCAAGACAAAAACCACCTTTTTTTACCTTACTAAGGTGGTAATGTATTGTGCAGTCATAATCATTAATCAATTACAACCATATTCTACAGAACACATTCAACTAATTTTGTTTGAAGATTTTTTTAAAAAATTATAATCATTATTAATATCAAACATTTCCCTATAAATATAATTCCTCTATATCATAAGTATAAAATTTACCATTTAAAACTCATACTCATTTGTTGGGTAATTTTACTTATGAACCATAAATTTTCATGTGAAAAAATCTATAACACAATAATTTTTCATGATGGAACATCATATTCCTTTCTTTGATGTATCAACATATATCTCAAACCCTTCTCTACTATAGGGTAGTGTGAGAAAACGTTTATTGAAGAAACATCTCCTCTATTTTTTGACATTCAATTCAGATTAATATCTCCATAAGGAATTAACCCCATTCTGAGTTTACTTGGAATGTGTATTTTATATTCAAGAGAAATATCTGATAAAGAATCAATAATACTAAACAAACATAAAAAAAATGGATCCTAGTTACTTTGGTTAGTCTATTCCATTTCTCAACAACTTTATTCTTTCTAGTACCATTCAAAATACCCCCCCCCCCCTCACAGGAGATTAAATGTCCCTTGAATAAAACATTCTCAAGCTAAAATTCACACATAGTAAAATTTTCATACAAGTTATCATTTATTGTGGACTTTTGTACAATTATCATGTGATATTTGCGGTCTTCCATGCACTACTAATATAAAAAAAAGAACTATAAATACTACCACAAACGGGTAAATGTAATCCCTAAATACCCTATTCAATATATCCATGATTATAGTAGGGGGGTTAGTAATCCCTATTGAATTAATAAAAAATCAAAATTATCATGTCTCATATAGATATCATTATTGGGAAAGACCTGATTCTCAACCCTTAATTTATGATATCCATAAAGAATTTCAATCTTCAAAAAATATTTATCTCCATGTAATTGATCGAAAAAATCATCAATTCAATATAGAGGTCACTTTTTCTTAATAGTGATCATGTAAAGTTATAGATAATCAATGTTAGTAAACATTGACCCTATATTTTTATTAAGAAAATGAATATTAACATCCCATGGTGACACACTTTGGAGTATAAAATCCCTAATCAATATTTTATTGGAGTTTCTTCTTCCATTTTTCCTAATATATTGTGGCCATTATATAAAGTGTATTTAAAATAGGTGTACAACCAATTATGATATCTACTTAGGACATAAGCCCATAATATTTAGGAAGACTGAGACGCTATTGTAGAATGACATGAAAAAGACTATATATAATCAGCATATAAAAAAATTAAAGTTTCTTCTAAACCAATTAATATAGGTATCTTTAATTGATTAGAATTATGACCTAGAATATTAAAGTAATTTTCACTATGTTTTTATTCATCTTCAAGATGATAATTTATCATAGGTTCATTTAAAATATTAAATGTTACTTCCCTTCCATTTAAATGGATATGGATTATATATAAATAAATATAATCCATTACTATGATAATATAAAATTCAACTAAATTGAGTATCAAAATATTTGAGGAATCACATTCCCAAAAAAATCATTCAAAGGGGAACTGTAGTTTTGAGATATAACTGTTGTACTATTAATATTTTTTATTATTAACTCAAAATAAATGCATTGAAGATATGTATTAACATTACTTGAGACATTTTATGATACATAATTCCTTAAATAAAAAATCACCAAAACAATAGTTCAATATTCGACCATACTTGTTACAACTTGAACTATATCCTTATATCCCAAATCCATTACTAAATCCAAAGTGGTTACTATAACCATCAATAATCATTACTCAGAGTGATTAATCATGAAAAATCATTAACAATATGTCTAAATAATGACACCTTATTCCCAATCTATGGAACCTTATGTTTAACCATGTTTATCAATGGTCATTACCAAAACATTTAAATGTTATCCTTTACATAGATTTATCCACTATGGCCAAAAATTATCTTTAATCTACTAAGTCTGTATAAACCAGTATCAAATACCAAATATAGTAATACAAACCATTTGTACATTAATATTATATCCCTTTAGATAAATATCCATAATTTTACATTACAATTCATCCCAGAAACATATAGGTTTACAATCTTTATATTATAGATATATACAAATATTATTTTGGTATATAAATTGACATATATCGTAAAGTTCTTCTCACTTTGTACCATTCTTCACATACACTATATTGAAAAATTTCTTGACAACTAATGGAATGTAAACATAATTATTATAGAGATAGGATTCTTAGTAAGGGTATACATTAGAGATATCAGTATATTATTATAAGAAACAATAATAAAATAACATGTGTATGAGTTCATTTTCATAACTTATAAATTTCATACTCATTGTTTTGTGGATCAAAATCATGATTCAAGGAATAAAAATTAATCAGTTCCAAAAAAGTTTAAATTATATTATTGATAAATCATCATAAATCAATAATAAACAATAATTTAAGATCATAATCATATCTTAAAAGTGTGTTATGTCAATGGAATTGAAACGATTTCTTAGGTCATAGATAAACAAAAATTCAAAAAAATAGTAGTTTTTCATTCATAAACAAATGTTTTCGATATCATAATTAGTATGAAATCATCGTCATTTTCCTATATTTTATTCTATATCACCAGCTATTTCCCATATTATATTAGTAATCCCTTCATAATTCCACATAATTATATCTTGTCATATAATTATTTACCCAAATAATTAGTGGGAAATGAAATTATAGTACCATTTGTCACATAATGAAAAACATACACTTCTTTTCATCAAGATGATAAAACATTAATTTTATCATCGGATTATAACCTGTGAAAATATAATGGTTTTCATAAAAATATCATCATTTTTTCAACGAAAAACCTACTAAAAATAAGTGGGTTTCATAAAAATAGAATCATGATAAACATAAATCACCATAAAAAGAAATAAATATGGAATCATTGGATCATATCTCTAGTAAATCCAAATTATCATCATTAGATGATATCATTATTTTAAATTCCTTTGAAAATAATAAAAATATTTTATGATTATAATACTATTTTAAATTTAAACGTTTTCTTAATATAATAATTTGATAAAATATTTGGTAAAAATATTATTTGAGAACAACCATGGAAACATGTAAGGGAATATTAAAATATGTTATTGGTCATGTAGGTGGAAATTTTTTTTCATTCCATGTAAATTAAGACAAATATTCTATTCACATATTTGGTAAAAGTCAAAAGTATGTCTTTAGGAAAATGGAAAAAATATTTCATTCAAATTTTATTATAAAAATAAAGACATGGGTATAAATAACTTAAAACATTTATAATAGAGTATTAAAACATTCTTGAAAACATTTTTAATAAAACAATCACATGGATGAAAAGGAATCTCAACTAAATAGTAAAACATAGGTGTATTTCATAAAAATCATTCTTTTATTATCTTGAATCCATAATGTAAATAAAAATAATGGTAAATTATATATAATATAGAATTTAGATATGGAGAAAAAAATGAAATATTTTTATTAGATAAGGATCATATAATTTCCAAAATTTAAATTCAAACATAAACAATCATGAATAAAATGGGACTGAGATATAAATATCATACCTCGTGTCTTATATTTCATAGAAGAAGTTATAATTTCATGTATAATAAATTTATTTATTTATTATAAATGTATTATTGAACCACATGTATATATATCATAAAATATATTATTTATTTAGAACATCATATCAAATATTTCTTAACAATTGTTTATTAAAATCATTTTTCCAAGTTATACTATTTCATTTTTCATGCATGTTTTGATTCAGTGGTCATATGTATGATACCTTGATCATGATTCAATCATCTCCATAATGTTAATAATTATATAAATATCATATATATTAATTATTCATATTTACTTTCATCCATAAAATTTAGATTTAGTAAAGAAATATTACACCGTTTATGGAGACAGTAGACAGTATGTACGCATAAATGTTATTTTCACTTATTGATGGTTGAAAAAAATAAGATAAATAAAAAATTAAACTTTACAGAATAATTATTATATCATATATATTACTTAAATTTATCCTTTTTAGCAACATTTAAAATATAAACAAAATCAAAACTCTTCATTTAGTCAGTAGTCCAATCATAAAAATGAGCAACGATATCATTTTGCAAAGGATAAGAAGAATGTCGATAATAGTTTTTACATAATAATAATGAAAAAACAATTATGTATATTTATGAAATTGAAGGATTTATTTTTTATTAGATACCATATATTTAAATGATATATAATAAGAAATAAAATTTAAATTCCTTAGTTAAGAGTTAGGCCACTTCATTTTGAAACATTCTTTTGATTACAATTTCATAAATGAAAGGATGGGATTTTGAAGAGACCAAAAGATATAGGATAGGATTAATTAATCAATGATTATATTTGGGGACATATTTTCAAATAAATTAAGCATCTACTTTTAGAATAATGAAGGATATGATTATCTCTTTTATATGTGAGGGATGTGGAACCATTGGAATCCCTTAAAGTATTGAATTAATATAAATTATGTTTCATGTAAAAATGGATTCGTATTTACATAAATATAATATTATATGAATATAAGGATAAATAAACGAATCTAATAAAATTTTTACATTTTTTCATGTTATTATTCTTATCTATTACTTTCAACGCCCCCCACCCCCAACACTTTCGAAAAATGCTACAATATCCCATTTTAATACACTTAAAGGGTTAACAATATTATCATAAAAGTAAACATGACCCATAAATCTACAATGGTTGATATCTTAAACTATATTCTGTTATAATATATGATTATAGTGTTTTTATGAATATTATATTATTTAATAAAATAATCTTTTCATAAAATATCATTAATGTCATTTTTGGAACAATTCATTTAATTTGACATTGAATGAAAATATCGCACCAATATAATTCGAGTGCAAAAAGTATACAGATCCCTAATATTTTATATATTTATATAAAATTATTACAACACTATAAATCCCTCAACAAAAATTTCTTATATATATTTTATTATCATTTAATTTATTTTTCTACTATCCGCACAAGCACTCTATCAATGTTGAGTATGAATTTCATGGAATTTTTCATCCCTAAATATTAAATATTAATTACCATGATAAAAAATTATTAAAAATTAAAATATCCATTTATGGCCAAGAATAATTTATTCTTACCTCTATCACATAATATTAATAATTTTATTATCAAAAAAGATGCATTTCAAAAAATATCTTTTGCATAGATATTATAATGGTCAGAGTCAATTTAAATTCAAAAATGGAATATTTTAAAATTTTGGATGATTATAGATAATATATACTCATAAAATGATGTAATTGAATGTTATTTAACGAATTTTTGAATTATCCTATAATTTTAAACAATAATTAATCCATTCTTCCTTTACCATTATAAACAAAATTTTCTTTGGATATTATACATATGAACAAAAAGGGACCTCTTTAAAATATTACGACCTCATAATTTTAAATATGGAATCTTGTTTTTAGGAATAAATTTAAATAAGTGGATTAAATGAATTTATGGTAAGAACACAAAATGCATAAAAAACCTTGTTTAAGAAAAATTCATCTTCAATTAATAAAATGATTTAATATCAAAGTAAACCGTAAAATGTATTTCAATGAATGAATTTTGATTATTCATAACATAATAGAAATATTTTTTCTATAAAATTTTATAAAACAATATTGACATTTTTAAATACTTGAAATAAGAATAATGTTTCCCATAAAATCTGTATTTTCACTATTCAATATAAAATTTTTCATTTCTAAAAAATACCACAAATTTCTCTAAGATAACTTAATTATGAAAATTTAAAAAAAATATCATTTTTATCAAATTATATTTAAAAATGTTATGGAAATAAATTATTATATTCTATGATAAAAAATAGTATACAATATTTTGGAAGAAATTTTTTTGAATGAATAATATGAGATTACTAAATATTGTGTTCGTATTTATTAAGCCTTAATTAGTATGTTTTTTTTATTCGGACCTTTATATATATTTTAGAAATTTTTAATCCCATTAATACCCTCCAATTCAATCTTAGTTGTTAACATTTACATTACATAATCATTTTCCAATAGTATGATGCAATTTATTTAAATTCTATGTTCCATTTGAAAAGTTTTTCAATGAAATCAAATTTATTTATGGAAAACTATATCACTAAATGATAGGTTGTTGCATAATATATATGAAATATATCGATAAATTCTTTTTTGAATTTTTTGGGTGTGAAATGAATGTTTTCTTTTAATGTATATAGTACGAACATATTTCCCACCGCAATGCATGTTCTTTTATATTAAACATACATTAATAGTTTCTTTGGTTATTTTCAAGGAAATTTATTTTCATGATATTTTGAGAAATTTTATTAAACGTTTTATCCAAGGAGAGGTAAATTTTATCATGTTTTTTAATGAAATATTTGAATGAAATATTAATGTTATTATCATATTCGTCATCATAATCAATATCATGATATCATTGACTAGGATTATGTTATTATAATACCATCCACTATCTTTCATCACATGGATTTTCATGATGAGAATTATATGAAACCTCTTTATTTCCCATGCATTAATTAATTTATGATGATATCTTCATAAAATACATTTTTTTCATAGGCAATAATGTGTTAAAATAATATTTGGTTTATAATCTTATGGAATACTTATGAATGATTTAAATTCTGTGATGAGTGGGTCCATTATATCCCTCTTATACATTATCACTCTAGTTTGAGGTATATAATACATTATTTATTAATTTTATGTATATAAAGTGGTTGGGTAAGGTTTTGGAGTGTTTGGAAGGGTTTTTGGAAGGTTTCGGGGATTTTGGATGGGTGCACAGTTTGATCATAGTTAATGAAAATCATGAAGATTCTCCATGAAACTGTGCACAGTGAGGTATCAGACAAGTGGTTGGTACAAAGTTAAGGTGCATGGGTTTCCAAACCCTATAGCCATCTTGGTAAACTATGAAACATGGGACAGTGGGCTTTCACATAGTTAGAATATGTTTTGTCTAACCATGCGGGATAACCATGAGTGGACTCCATTGAGGTAGTATCATTCACACACATAGTGTATAGTTTTTATAACTGTGTAGCTAAACCCTTCATCGGTTAGAAATTGGGTTTTTAGAAATTTAGGGGGCCTCATGTATTCCCTAAAACACACATTTTCCCTTCCACTTGAGCCCCACTGATGATTTACTCTTCCCAAGAGTTATAGAGGCTCTCCCACTAATTTTTGAAGTTATTAAAAGGCTTTTAATTATACATTGAAGGTGACTATCCCTTGGTAAGTATCCTATCTTGGTGATTTTGGGGTTTTCTCGTGAACTAAATCCCTTGACCTCCTAGTTTCCTAGACGTACTTCTGTTACATGTTAATCTAGGGTTTTTCTTTTCTATAATGGTATGATTGGGAATTATTGGTGCTATAGAAAGTGATATGAGGTGATTTTATAGAATTTTCAACTGGATTTGGTTTTCATTTGTGTAGAGGGTCGATTTCAGCAAACCATACAGATAGGTGGCTTCACTCTATTGATTATTTTTATAGATCTAGAAGCCTTAATTTAAATTAATGGGTTTTTATGTAACTGGATTTTTAATTTGATGTATGATGCTTGATTGGAATCCATTCTATTATGATTGGATGATTTTTGTTGATATTCATTATTGTTGAGAAATTTTCTTTATTGTTTGAATTTAAAATGTTTATTTAAAAATAAGATCACGTGGTTTGGTTTATGGTAAGGATTTGTGAAAACAAAATTCAATTAAAATATTTATTGAAGTGTTTTTTGGCATGGATAATGGCGTTGGGGTGTTTTTAATAAAAGATAGCTTTATTTAAGTGGTTTTGGAATATTGTTTGAAGTGTTGTTTTTTCCTAAGTGATTGTATAGTTTGGAAATTTTTTGGTAGTATGGCTTGGCATGTGTTTTTTGATATATGTTTAAAAATTATTGATTATGTTGTTGTTTTGGTTTTGTAAAATTCTACTACCTTGGTTAACACATTTAATGGTTAGACATATGTTGTACGGAATGTATAATGTCATGAATTACCAATCTAACAAGAGAAAAATAGTGTGTTGGAGTAACATTGTAAAATGGGTTGTAAAGTGGAAAGAAGTTCCACCATAAAAGTGGACTAGTTTGGATATAACATTCTGTCATCTTGGTAACACTGAGCTTAGGTGTGTGTGTGTGTGTGGAACTTGTGAATGTGTTTGGAATATGTGTGCAACCATTTTTAGTGAAATTGGTTTGGAAAATATGTGTTGGGAAAATTTTTAATGATGTGTTTGGTTTCATTTTGTGGAATTGTTAGGATTTTTGGTAAAATTATTTATCAGGGGTTTATTTGGCTTCAGGAAAATTGATGAAATTTCTTATATTTTATATAAAATATTTTATAAAAATATGCTAACTAATTCTATCCCAGGGGCGTGTTTAGGGAAGGCATTATGGGAAAACCATCTTATTATTATTACTTACCCCCTTGTTTAGAAAATTTTTGTTTTTTCAGCTGTTGTTCTATAGAGCACAAGAAAAGTTATAGCATCTTATTTCTTTTGTGGTTCATCATGAAACTTGGGTGGTCTTATGTTGTTAGAGATCAGAGATTATTGTGGAGTAATGAAGCTTTATCTTGGTGTCTTTGAGCGTTTTTGTTAAATTATTCCCCTTTTTACTCTGATTTTTTATTTTTATGGTTTGGTTATATTGGTCCTTAGGTATTTCTATATTTTAAAATAGTATTGACATGTATCATTTAGTTTTTTTGTTATAGGAATTTTTTGTTGGTTGTTTTCATCTCAATGGTAAAATCATCCCCCAATATTCATGAATCCCTCATCATTTCTGTCCATCCATTTTCGACTTTGGGATTTCAACTAAGGAAAAGTAACACTTCTACCATGACTCAAATCCATGAGGTGGGGTGGGATGTTACAAGTGGTATCAGTCTCTTAATTCAATTAAATTTATTTATTTATTTAGAGTTCCATTCATTATTGGATTACTCCTTGAGAATGTAAGGTATCATGGAGTATTATTGTTAAAACATGAAATGTATAGCAATAAAGGATATAGCTAACCATTTTATGTTGAACTTCAAATTTCAAGGGATTTGGGTACATAAGTGTTTTAGAGACACTTATAGGCGTGTGATCTCATTGTCATGGGTGTAGCCAATGAGGTGACCATGGAATGAAAGGTAAAAATGACTTCCTAGTAGGATTTAATATTACATTCAGAATAATGATTTATATTATGGAATTAATGTGTTTCTTTTTGAAAAACAATGAATTTGTTTTTAGATGTGTGGTTTTGAAAAAATAATGGTTGTGGTATTATGAAAATGTGATGATTTTAAAAAAATGGTGGTTTTTTTAAATGATTGAAAAATAAAAATATAAAATTTTAGAGATCATGGTTTTAATAGGATAAATGGGATATAATTTTAAATTTTCATAACATTAGATGACAGGGAGTGATATTTATGGTGGTTTTTGTTTTCATAGATTTGGAACCGAGTAGTCTTCGTAGAGAATTATCAGGGGATGCTGCTAAAAAGGTTGTTGCACTTAATCCCTAGGTGAACCAACAACTAGTTCATATCATAGTGAAATATTATCAATCCACATAATGTGGGAATATAAAGGATGATCTGAATCATGTGGATCACTGAGTTTAGATTGAGAAGAATAATCTACCCATCTTTAGAGGTGATTCAAAACCATAAAGGGTGGATGTAATGTAGAACAGGATGAATCAAATATTTAATTTCATAAGCATGAAAGTATAGTTGAAAGTCATGATAGAGGATTTTGTAGTGGAATATCATTCATGTTAGTTGTGGGAGTTAGTGGACAAGTATAAAGGGAACCAAGACATGTAATGAGTGGATTTTGCAGAATTTTTCAATAATAAATTCAATCCTCACAAGTTCAAAATTATGTGGATGAAGTATTTCTT
Organism: Viscum album; assembly: GCA_963277665.1. NCBI lineage: Eukaryota > Viridiplantae > Streptophyta > Magnoliopsida > Santalales > Viscaceae > Viscum > Viscum album. The sequence continues at coordinate 1,797,292,339 of OY728152.1, forward strand.
TAACTTGAAGTAGGATAAGATATTATTGATGGTGTACGTAGCAAGATTTATGAATTTATTCTCATTTTCACTTGAGGTGGAAGATAGTGTATTGTTTAAGGTGCATATCTTTGAATCAGGGATGAGGTATGAAATATGTTAGAATATTACGGTGTTATGCATATAGGATTATATAAAATTGGTAAATAGGGAAAAATTATCTCAAAGGAATATCATAGGGGATAAAAGAGGGGAAACATGTTGGTACCCATGGGAAATAGTGGGAACTCTAGTGCGGGATCATGTAAAAGATGGAAAATTATTTGTTGAGTGGGTGAATGGTTCTGAATCTAATGGAAGGATCAGTGAATCTTCCTCCAAATAATCATAGAAAGCCAAGATTTTTTCAGTTTAAATCTATAGGTCATATAAAGTGGTATTGTACATCACAACATTGATCATTTCATAACTGCAATAAGATGGGTAACCATTAGCATTATAGTCACAGTGCTCTCATATCGGGTGTTTGTGGCACTACTTAGGGGACACATGCATCATATGCCTCAGTGGAATGAGGGAAGACGCTTATCACTCTTCAGTAGAGAATATTTAGTCAAGGAAATTCTTGGAATACCACGACTCCTCAGTGATGAAAGTTCCAATAACTGATTATTGAGAAAATGTAGCTAGTAAGTAGGTGTATGGAATATAATAGGTTGTGGTGAATGATTAGTGAGGGCCATCTATGGTGATAGGTACTATAATTTTGAATTCTAACTTTATGAATTATTTGATACAAGTGCGTCTCATTATTTTATTTTTTCTCGTATCATGAATTTTTTCGGTTTAAATGTGGAAATGATTCCTTCTATTTTGAAACATTAAACTCTTAGGGGTAGAAGAGTGTGTCAAGCCATTTTGTGCAAAACATTTTCAATATCAACTGATTGGGTTGAGTTGATGTGGAACATATCGGTTCTTGAGATGGTAGATTATAATATAATCCAAGGAATGGATTGGCTGAATATTTTTAAGGCCCACATCGATTTTTATGAATGAACAGGTGGTTTCATGGTTGATGATGGTGTTGAGAATCTCTTTATAGAATAGAAGAAGGTAGAGGTGGGTAAAACATGCATGTTTGCATAAGAAGTTGGGAAAATATCATATTAGTCGGTGTATTTGTCTTTGTAATGGATGAAATAGATGGGGGAATCTATTTTCCAGTAGTTGTTGATCAGTTTCTGGATGACTTTCCTGAAGATTTCGCATGGATTTCACTATTAAAAGAAGTTGATTTTATGATTGATATACTTCCATAGACCATTCCTGTTTCACTTCCTTCATATGGGATGAAACAAATAGAATTGGGTAAAATGAAAGTGTAGTTAGAGGAGATGAAAAAAACAAAGCGATCATCGGGACTATTACTTCTTCATGGGCAGCTCAATTTTTTTCATTAAAAGGGAATATAGAACTATCGGGCTCTGTGTGTATTATGGTAATCTTAATTAAGTTAAGATAAATAATCAATATCAATTACCATTAATTGGTGATTAGTTCAATAAGTTGAGGGGATATCAGTGGTTCTCAAAAATTTACATTCTATTGGGATATCATTATTTGAAAGTGCAGAAGGATGGTATTTGAAAAATAGATTATTGATGTTCGTATAACCATTATGAATATGTGGTTATGCCATTATGTATTAAAAATGAACCTGTTTCCTTTATGTAATTGTTGAATTGGATATTTCACATATATCTGAATAATTTTGTTGTATTGTTTGTTGATGATATATTGGTGTATTTGAGTACAATGTTTGAGAATGATATGAACTTGGGAATAGTTTTGAGACTCATTTAAGATCATCAGTTGCATGAAAATATATCAAAGAGTGATTTTTTGATATGAGGTTTATTTCCATGGGAATTTTATTTCTGATAATGGTGTTTCAGTGGATCCAAAAATGATAGAGGGTGTTTTATTATGTAAACTTCCAAATAATGTCTTTAATATTCAAAGATTTATTAGTCGAGTTGGGTATTACTGATGATTTTTTTATTAATTTTCACAATTAACATCACTAATGATAGCTTCGAAAAGTAATAATGTTCCATTAATATGTAATGAACAATTTCAGATGTCTTTGGAAGATATTATAGAATTTCATACAGCAGCAACATTCTTAGTTTTTTCAAAACATGGGAAAGGGTACGTAGTGTATTGTGATTCATCCAGATAATGGTTGGGGTGTTTTTTCATGAAAGGGGATTTTTTTGTATGGATCATGGAATCCAATGTTTCATGTGAATAACTACCCAACACATGATTTGGAGTTGGCGACTATGCTGAATGCTTTGAAAACAAGTCGTTATTATCTCTTTAGTGATAAATTAAATTTTTTTACTCATCATAATATCTTGACACATATTTTATCACAATTATATTCTAATTTTAGGTAAATTACATGGATAAAGTATCTCTAGATGTTTTAATTTGTCTTGATGTACACACAGGGTAAAGACAATTCGGTGGGAGATACATCAAGTGGAATGTCACACAATCTAGTGGTAAATTAGGAATTCTATTAGTGGAAGATAATGTCAGTTATAGATGACATGTGGTTGGTATGTTAAGATCATGTGATGTAGTGGTTTTCTTTTCGGTTTCATTAGTTCCTCGATTGTATGGTATGGTTAAAGTGGCACAGAAGTTTGATTCTGAATGTAACATCCCAGGAAATTATAGAACAATAATTTTTAATTTCTATTAATTTTTATAAATTATAAATTATTTTTTCATAAAATTGGATTCTATGTATCATAGAATACTTGACACACAAAAATGGGTTCTGCGGAAATCTTATGTTTCACACAAGAATGATTTAAACAGAAGAATAATACATTATTTATATTATTATTTTAAATGATAGTTATAACCATGATGTTATATTGGTGGGAATGAGAATAACTAACTATATTGTGATTACACATGTTTATTAAATGTTTTTACTATCCTCTAATAATTTTTAAAGTCTTAAAATGAGAATAAAACTAATTTAAATTATAAGATACTCTAAAATTTTTAAAGGTAGTTTTACCACCTTTTGATAGAAACCCCTTTTTTAAAAAAAAAATTTGGATCTTTTATATGTTATATTTGAAAATATAAAATTATTATTTTTATGAGATAAAAAAAATTACTTTAGATGAAATTTTTCTATTCATCTGTTAAAATTCATATTTTAATGAATAGTGAAAATACTACATTTTAATTCAAAACTAACTTTTCGTACAATGTATTTTTATTTTTAAATTATCATCTCAAATTTTTTTAAAATATATTTTGATTATATTTTTATCATTTAATTCAATTTGGGTCATTTTAAGAAATTTCAGATTGAATTTTGATAGAAACATGTGTCAATTTTTGATTGTTTTTACTTCTAAAAAACCTGATATCACTATCTGGTAGTGCGATTAGTGTTTATCCTAATTTTACCACATCTGTGAATTGAATATTAAAAATATAACATAAATGGTTGTAATAAGTGTTAAAAATATGGTATAATTGGAACAAAATAATTTTTTTGGTGAATATTAACTTTGGTATTTCATTTACTGTGGTTTAATGTAAATAGGGTAATTAAAGGTACAATTAATATTGTAATAATATAAATATATCATACCAATTTTCCAAATAATATTGGATTAGATATGGTCATCTGAGATAACCCTTAGGACAAAATTTGGCCGTTGGAAGCCACTTGGGTGTGATTATGAGATTAATAACTTTTAATTTGAATTAAAGGAATAATTATCCTAAGCATGACTCTTATTTATAAAAAAAATTAATGTACAGTTATATAAGTGGTCAAATTGACTCTAAATACTAATTATAAATATAAAAATATTACCTACATCATTGTATTTTATTTATAATTTTTAGACATTAAATAATTAAATTTATTTATGACACAATGAGGATGCAGTGATTGCTTTATTAACAAATGAATCAAATAAATGTTCATAAAAATATTAAAATAAACTCAATTTTACATAATTATTGGCATCCACTAATTTTATAAATAAATTGTAAATCTTACTGACATACAAGAAGTTTATTTTGAATTTATCATGTCAGTTTGATATTTTTAAAAATAGAAATACTAAAAAGTGTAAAAATTAACATAAATGATATTTTTAAATAAGTACTCTTTTATTAAATGATATAAAAGACATAAAAATCTAAGGTTCGTAAAAATAAAATTCATCATGTTAAAATTGTCATAAATGATCCAATTTAGGTTCTTTTGAAATTTTATAGTAACTATATTAACCATATAGTGTAAAAATACAATAAGACCAAATAATAATTAAATCATTTAACTATTGGATACAGCCAAATGATAAGATTTATTTTGTGACATAAACATGACGAAAATTCATCGAATAATATTATTTCAAGCCATCCATATCTTAGACTCAAAATAAACCACATTGGATCTATTAGAAATTGAAAATCAATTTAAAATAAATTAATATTTCAATACTTTGCTAAAGTTCCCATGGCCTCTCCAATAAAAGGGAACATCTCCTTCTCTATTATTCACTTTTAGAGAACCATTTAGTTTATACAATCCATTCCCAAACATCGTCCTTGAATCTATCACATAATCCTAGAATCCCCCCTTAGGGTATAAAGCCTCTCAAGGAAGCCTTTTGGTATTACCCAAAAGAAGTTACCCGATAAAGAAGCAATGCCTTCTCTTATGTTTTTTTCATTTCATTTCCATTTTACACTACCTATAATCTTGTTATTATGGGATTTAAAAATAATCCCAGTATCCTAAATATAATATGTTTTTTATATTTATTCAACCAAAACATATTCACACACTCATTTAATGGGTAACAACCCAATTGTTTCTGTGTACCGTGGACCACTGCCTCTTGATATAATGATTGTTCAATTTTCCCCTAACACCTATCATGGTGAACATTATTATGTGAACTCTATTTATATATGGTATATATTATATTTTTTTTGTCTCAATTATTTTTTAATTTTATTTATAATACATCTTTTTGTTTTCCATGTTGTGTAAATACGGTAATTTCATTTGACGATGTATAGATTACGACCCCCTCAAAGCGATATGACTTCTTCTTGCTATACATGGAACTTATAAATGATTGTTTTATTAACCATATGAGAAATATATAACATTAATGTAATACTAGAATTATATTATACAGTTATATCATTTAAATCTCATTATTTTAATAAGAGAAATAAATAGAAGTAGTGTTCATGCTTATGTATGGCCTACCATCTCCATGAACGATGCATTCCATTTCTTGTCTCAATATATAATGGATTACTCTAAATAAAAATATATTGTATATATATGGTATTGAAATCATGAATATTATTCTAGAGTTTAGGGACTTATGACCACATGAACTTTTAACATCAAGCCAAGTTCATTTTTGACTCATGTACGGAATATCAACTGAACTTCTCATATGAAATTAAATAATTAGATAATTTTGATAGAATTTTAATAAGTGGTATAAAAGATATAATAAAATTATAAAAGATTCATAATAAATAAAAAATTGTTAATGTTTTATTATTTTTAAATATAAATATTGAATGTGATGAGTTAGATTCACGATATGGGACTTCGTCTCAATCTCCTTTCATTGAGTCTTATTTTTATGTTATACACCACCATATTTTATAAGGTGTAATATAAATCCCATTTACTTTTAATTTCATTAAATGTTTTTGAAAATTAATATTTCTATATGAATCATTTTACATTACAAAATGAAAAAATGAATTTTTTTGACAAATGTGGCGACAACGAGTTCTCTACCGTCGTAACCATTGTTTGTTATTTGGATTCCTCGGCAAGATGGAATTTTATTAAAAGATAAATAAATTCCATATTATTTTTTCATGTATTTTGGTATAGGAAATGGTTTTGATAATGAATTTATTTTATTAATTTCTTGAAAATATCCTTAATGTGAAATAAAGTAAATTTTTAAATAAAACACAACATTATGAAATTTCTAAGTTTGAGAATTTATAATTTCTATCAGTGGAAAGGTTTAGACAACATCAGGGATTATAATTTTTGGTTAAATATATGTTAATTTTCTATGTCTATTTTTTTAGAAAATTCCTCGTTTTATATGTTTTCATATTACAGAATGTTAGCTACAAAAGGAAGGAGGAGGATATAAAACAACATTCCTATGTCATTATGATGACATGATGGAAATAATTTTATAATAGTCATGTATGAATGATTCTAAAGATTTTTATAACATACAACTCACTCTCTTGAAGTTCACTGAGATATCAAACTCCTCCACTAAACCTCAAAACCATTTTGATTCCTGGGTTGTTTTTAATCAAATCCTATTTTCTCACTATACTAATATTTTCAAAAAAAGGTAAATATTATCAAGGTATTTTCTGATATTTTACCTTATCACAAGATTTTGATGCATATTATTATTTTGAAAAGGATTATGAAGAACGATACCCTTGCTAAACCAATTTATAATTATGTTTAAAATATAATCTTTCAGCATATAGTTATGGTATTTTTAAATATCCATTGACTGAATGTTTTAAGTCCAAAATCTTTCTGAATATTTTAAAAAAATCATGTCTTATCTAGTGTTTTGTAATTATATGTCATACAATATAATTTTCCAAAACTATTATTTTTTGAACACCAATACGACCCATGTTTTACAATGTGTATTTAGATAAATGAATTAAGTGATTTCATAGAATCTTTAAGTCATTGTTGTGATACATGGAAATTCTAACTTTGTGAACAGAACGATAATGACACTAAGTGGACACAATTAACAAGGTATGGCGTTCTTTATTTTTGGAACTGATTTATTAAATCATATGGAGGTAAAAAAAAATGTAAATAGATATAAGACATTGGGGATTAAGATGTTGAGGTCATTATGGGTTGGGATGAAAATGAGAGGTATAAGAAAACATTTGAGGATAAAATATGTTATGGTAATTTTAAAGATTTATAAAAAGGGACAAGTCACAAGATGGGTGAAAAATCAAAATATGGATGACAACACATCACGTCCGGCATGGCCATGGAAATTGAACCCATAACTAAAGGGTGACAAGAGTGAATTGACTACCACTGGCCTATATGAATTTTCTAGTTCATATGGCTATTCATTTCAGACAGATGATTTTATGGAATACAAATAAGTTTATTTTTAGAACATATGTTTTATCAAATGGATATCATTGGTATTTGAAAAAATATATTTATTAAGTGATAAATGTCTTTTTTGAAGACGTTTACTATTTAGGGAAACATATATGATCAAGGTAAATGGAATACTATGGGATTTTATTTGAGAAGTAAAGGTTTAATTATATTTTGGAAGAATTTATTATTTTATTTTTGGTATTATGGTGATTTAGGTTATTTATGGACATGGTTAACATATCATAGTGATTACTGGGGCATTTACTTTTTATTATGAATCATTTAGAGTTATCTATGTTATCTGGGGATAGATATTAAAATTTATATTGGGAGTCAACGTGATCAAATCCTTCTAATTTTTTTTTCAAGCATTGTTTGGATTATTTTGAGGAATTGTAAGGATTGTATATTGTTGAATGGTCTATGTTGAACATTGGTTATTACTATTGAATTTTGGAAATTAAAAATATCATTTTTTTCTTAAGGATCATTATTATTGGGGAATTATCTTATTATATCCTAACCATATTGGATTTGGTTAATGTTTATGAAAGGATAAAAATATTGTTAATATTTTTTGGATTATGTTATTAATCATGAAGAATCATCTATTGGAGAAAATGATAAGTGTGTGGTGGATATTTATTAAGGGATAACAGTCGACCATTCAATTACGTATATTTCCTTATGATCTCAGTCCATATAGTAGTAGAATTATTCAACTGTAAGAAAAGTATCATAAAAAACGTTTTTTGTTTAATTTTTCTAAAATTAAATCTAGGAAATGTTTACACATCACAAATATCTGGTTTTGGGATTACTAACATTCCCTTAATCAAGTTTTCTGCCACGCTCCATCAGAACATAATAGTTAGTTTTTCTTACATATCAATGTTTTTCAACTTGAAACCATAGTATTTTAATCCCGAGAGAGTTTTATGCTTCAATTTACTTCTTTTAATGTGGTGGTTTTATTTAATATTTTTATAATGTGGGATTTCAATGATTTCATTTTGAAAAGTGATATCTTAGTTATCGAGACCAAATTTAAAATTGTGAGGATGCAATTTCCAAAACGGGGGACGGATGTAACATCTCAGGTAATTAAAGGATAATAATTTTTCATAGCTATTAATATTTATGAATTAGATATTATGTTTAATTAAAAGGGGGAACTATGTACAATAGTATAATAAACACGCAATAACATGATTCTTTGAAATATTATGTTGTACACAGGACTGAGTTATACTAAAAAATAATACATTGTTAGTAATATTGTTTTAAATCGTAGTTATTTCCTAGATGTTCTATTAGTGATAATGAAAATGAATAACTATATTATGTTTACACATGTTTATAAATTTTTTTCACATTCTTCTAATAAATTTTAGTGGCTTAAAATTAGAATAAATCTAATTTTATGCATAAAATACTCTAATATTTTTAAAAGGTAGTTTTCACCTTTTGATGGAGAATCCTTTTTAAATATTGATTTTTAAACTTTTATACATTATATATGATAAAATAAATGTCTTCTTTTTAATTCTTAGATCAAAATTTACTTTGTCTGAGATTTTGGTATTTTTCTGGTAAAAATCCTATTTTAATGAATAGTGAAAAATAATGCTTTCTAATTCAAAACTGGACTTTCATATAATTAATTTTTATTATTAGATTATCATTTTAATTAGTTTTTGTGTATATTTATATTATGTTTTTATAATTTAATTCAATTTTGGTCATTAGAAGTAAATTCACAATGAGATTTGATATGAACATATGTCATTCTTTTGATGGGTTTTACTTCTTAAAAACTCGTTATCTAGATACGACAATGGGATTAATGCTAAAGTTAATTTTACCTCTTTTGTGAATTTAATATTCGAAAACTAATATACATGGTTTTAATAATTATGATAAATATGGTTTAATATGATCAAAATTACATTTTGTGAATAGTAACTTTGGTATTTTATTTTCCACGGTTAAATGTAAATATGGTAATTAAAGGAAACAATTAATATTAAAATAATATAAAAATATCCTAAAACATATCCTAAAATTATTGGATAATATATAAATATCCAATAAAACCCTTGTATGAACATTTGGACTTTGAAAGCCACATGGGTGTGATTATGACATTTATAACATTTAATTTAAAGTAAAGGAAAAATTATCAGAAACTGGACACTTATTACTAAAACATTGTTAATATGGGGTTATATAAGTGATATATTTGACTACAAATAGTAATTATAAAGATAAAAATATTACCTACATCTTGGTATTTTATTTATAAATTTTAGACATTATATAACAAAATTTAATTATGATACAATGAAAATGGAGTGAACTTTTAACGAATATATCAATTAAATGATATTATAAATAATAAAATAAATTTAATTTGACTTAATTAATGACATAAACTAATTTTAAAGATAATTTAGACATGTTAGGTACATACTAGATTTTTTTTTCGATTTTTTCATTTTTGTTTTATATTTTTAAATATGAAAATATTGAATTGTTTCGGAATTGACAAAAATGATATTAAAAATAATACAATTTTATAAAATGATTTAAAATTCATAAAAATATAAGGTTCTTCAAAATAAAAATTATATAGTTACAAATGTCATAAATGATCCACATGAGGTTCTTTTGAAATTATATAGTAACCATATTAACCATATAGTGTAAAAATACAGGAAGACAAGATAACAATTAAATTATTTAACTATTGGTTAATTCCAAAAAGATAAGGTTAATATTTTGGTATAAATATTTCTAAAATTAATTATTTCCAAGGATTTATACTCATACTCATCTTATTCACTAAATAAATCACTTGCGATCTTTTAGAATCTTAAAATAAATTTATAATAAATTAATATTTCAAGACATCCCTAAAGAGCACCTTACCTCTCCTATAAATGGAACTTCTCCTTCCATTTTATTCACATTTCAAGTACCCTTTTTTCAGAAATTCCAAGACAAAAACTATTTATATAATCCCTCCCCTCATACTAGAGTCCTCCCTTAGGGCAGAAAGGCTCTCAATGAATCCTTTTGGTATTATCTAAAAAAAGATACCCGATTAGGAGTTAATGCCTTCTCTCATGTTTTTTTGATTCATTTCCATTCTACACTACCTATACTCTTATTATTCTTTTATTAAATAACAACAGTAGTATCCTAAATATTCTATTATTATTATTTTGATAATTATTTAACCAATCCTTACACACACATCCATTTAATGGGTAATGAACATACTGTTTTTGTGTACGGTGAACTAATACCTCACTAAATGATGATTGTTTAATTTTACCCTACCACCTATCACGGTGGATATTATGGTTTACACTATATTTATATATTCTGTATATTAAATTTATGTTGTATCTATTCTTCAAAAATTTTTATTTAGAACTTACTATTATGATTTCCATGTTATGTAAATACGATAATTTCGTTCGAGGAAGTATGGACTACATCCCCCTCAAAGTGAGATGACTTGTTCTCACTAGTCATGGAAGGTATAAAGGATGGATTTGATAAGAATATGAGAAATATATGAAATTAATATAATAATATAATTATAATATACATTTATAACATTTTATTATTATTCATTTAATAGGAAAATGAAATAAAAATAGTGTTCATCTGTACGTACGACCAACTGTCTCCATGAATGGAGAATTTAATTTTTATAACCATGTATTATGGATTGTTATAAATACATATATACTAGATACATATGATATTAACATCATGAATATTATTGTGGTGTTGATGGACATATGGCCACCTGAATTATTGACATAAAGCCTAGTTCATTTTAAACTCAAGTACCGAATATCGACTGAACATCCATAATGAACATAAATAATTAGGTAATTATTATAACATGGTAATAAGTGATATAAAGTAAAAAATAATATTGAAAAAGATTTTTAATAAAGTATTAATTAATCTATTTTTATTATTTATGAATATAATGATTTTACGTGATGAGTCGAACTCACAGTAAGTGACTTCGTCTCAATCTCCTTTCATTCAGGCATATTTTGATGTTATACACCACCTTCTTTTATATGGTGTAAAATAAACCACTTTTAATTTTAATTTCATTAAAATGAGTTGAAAAGTAATATTTTTATACGCTGTGTTCTATGTTACAAAATTCCAAAAGGAATGTTTTTAACATATGCGGTGATAATGAATTCTCTATCATCGTATCCTTTGCTTGATATTTAGATTCCTCTAAAAGCCAGAATGTTTTTAAAAGATAAATAAAAACAATATTATATTTTCCTATATTCTGGTATTGAAAATGGTTTTTATAATGAATTTAATTTAGTAATATCTTAAAAATATCTTCAATGTGAAATAAAGTAAATTCATGAATAATACTCATGATTTTGAATTGTTTAAGGTTGGGTTCATGTAAAAAATGTGTGGCTATGAGGTTGAAAATCAATAACAGGGAGACCATTGAGGGATGGAATCAAGATGAGTATTCAATTATATGCATTCATAATTGAGTGGTTGTAATAGTTGATAGTCAGGAGAAACATCCCAGTGCTTTTCATCATCCTAGATGGGTTGTCTATCATAGAATTCAAAAGATGTATAAGGTTTTGAAATCTCAGTTTTAGTGGGATAGTATGAAAAGTAATGTAGATATGTTTGTTTCGAGATTCCTGACTTTTCAGCAAGTCAAGGCATAGAATTGGGGGCTAAAAAGTTTGTTGTATACATTACCTATCCCTATGTGGATGTGGGGACATAAATATTTTGGAATTATTCAATGGTCTCCAAGAAATTTTAGGAAGCATGATTCCATATGGTTGATTATGGATAGGCTCACAAATTCATCTCATTTAATCCCTGTTCTTGAATCTCATACAGTTGGAGATCATTCCAAAATCAATATCTGTGAGGTTGTAAAGTGGCATAGTCTACTAGTGATGATTGTATCATATATAGATCCAAGATTTACATCTCATTTCTGAAAATCATTATACAAATATCTTGGGACTAATTTGATAATGAGTATGGAATATCATCCTTTGACATATGAGAAATGCGGGAGGATGAAACAGACATTGTATGACATGTTTTGGTCTTCTGTAAATGATTTTTAGCTCATTGGTGGAAACATGTCCTTTGTGATGTTACCATGTAATAAAAATTATTAAGACTTGATATATATGGCTTCATATGATGAATTTTATGGACCTCTCTGTCATTCTCCACTATGTTGGGTTGAAATAGTTGAGACTTTGAGGGTTAGACAGAGCCTTGTCCTAGAGAATATAGATAAGATTATGTGGATCAGGAAGAGAATTATGTTTACTTAATGAAATAAAAAATCATATGTGGACCACCATTGATGGACGTTTTCATTTGATTTGGGTGAACATATGTTTTGGATAATCTCTCCAAGGTTAGGACATTCTTGTTCTGGAATGTATGAAATGTTATATTTGAGATATATTTGACCCATTAAGATAATTGAGTGAGTGGGAGAGGTGGAATATCAGTTGTCTTTTCCACCACGGTTTTGTGTGATGCACAATGTGATTCATGATTCCCGATTGAAGAAGTATCATACAAATCCTGACCATGTGATTCGATGGAATAATGATGAGCTCGAGACGGATGTTTCATTGGTGATAGTTCTAGTGTGTACTATGGATAAGAAAGATAATGTCGTTCATGGTCAAATCATCATTCTAGTTCAAATTTCTTAGAAACATGTTCAGATTTTGGGGGAGACATGGGAGTGTGAGAAAGATATCATCAACCAATGGCCTGAAACTTTTCAGGAATTGGATGTTTTTCTACGTTCTATAGATGGAAATAAAAATGGTGATGTGAATGTAACATCCCAAGCATGAGTTATGTAACCCTTTATTTATTCTTTTTTATGTATATAAATTCGTTAGGTATGGTTTTGGAAATTTTTTTAGGGTTTTGTTAAGACTTTGGGAATTATTTAAGGGTGCACATTTTGAGAACAGTTGGGGAAATCCATGCACCTCCTCCTGAAAATTGTGCACAGTTAGGCACAATGAAAGCGGTTGTAGCATGGTTAAGGCACATGTTTTTCCAAACTGTTTGGACAACTATGTAAATTATGTAACATGGGATACTGGGATTTCACTCAGTTGGCATACAGTTTGTCTAACAGTGTGGTCTAACCATGAGATATTCCACTAGAGGTAGTAGTTGGAACATAGTTACTAAGGGGTTTTTCATACTGTGCAGCCAAACAATGTGTGGGTTAAAAAGTGGTTTTATGAAAAACAAGGGGCTTGTGATTTTCAGAAAAACTCATTTTTTCTCCCACTCAAACCCACTTGTTATATCTTCTTATAATGGGTTGGGGAGACTCTACCAGAAATTTTGGATGTGATTCGAATGGTTTTAAAGGTTCTTTGAAGGATATTATCCCTTGTTAAGTATTATATATTTTTAATTTAGTTCTTCTATCTAGATCTACAACTCTTTCTGTCCCAATTTACATGATATGCTTCTATTTCTTGTAGATCTATGGTTTCATTGGCTTATAATGGTATTATTTGGGATTATTAATGTTATAGAGAAGGATTAAATCTGATATTGTGTAACTTTCAATAGAATTTGCTGTGATGTTGTGCGGTGGGTCGATTTCACCAAACTATAAAGGTAGGGGGCTTCAATATCGAATCCATTTTTCTATATCTAAAAGTATTAATTTCAATTAATTTTTTCTACATGAAATGTACTATGAATGTGATGTGTAAATCTTGATTGAAATCTATTTTGTGATGATTTTAGGAATTTGGGAAAATGGGATATTGTTGTGAAGTATTATATTTTTTTGGATTTTGAAATTTTGACTTCAAATCAGATTGTAGGTTTTGGTTTATGGAATGTTCTTCAAAATGGGTTTCAGTAAAAATGTTGTTTTATTAAAGTGTGGTATGGCTTGGAAAATGTATTATGGGTGTCTTCAGTAAATTGGTGATTAATGAATTTATTTTGGCGTATTTTTGGGAGGTTTGATTTTCTTAAGGGATGGTTCGGTTTGGAAATATTTGTTTATTATCACTTGGAATTTGTTTGTTGATATGTGTTTTGAAATTTATTATTGTCTTGTTGTTGTGGTTTTGATAAATACTATTTGCTTGATTGTTGGCTTCAGTGATTAAGCATGTTTTGGAAGGGTTGGATATTGTTCCGATGTACCATTATAAAAAGGGATCGATAGTGGCATGAAGTACCGATATAAAAGGGTTGTAATGTACCATGAAGTACCACTATAAATGTTTAGGATTTATATGTCATGTTCTAGATTCATGGTAACACAAATCCTGGGTGTCTGTGTGTGTGTGTCAAACTTTTGAATATGGTTGGAATATGAAAACAGCCACTCAATGTGAATTTTTTTGTGACAATATGTGTTGGTAAAATGGATAATGACCTATTTTCTTTATTTCCTTGGTATTTTGATGATTTGGGTAAAATGATTTTGTAATGGTGTTTTTCTTTTACTAGAAGTTGATGCATTGTTATATAGTTGTAAACATATTATTTTATATAAATGTTCTAACAGGTTCTGTCCTAGTGTCATGTGTAGGGAATTCATTATTGATAACCCAATTGATTATTTTTACTCACTCTATTCTTTGTTACTTTTCAGCTTTTCTATATTTTGTAGTCCAGGACACAGGTAAAGCTGAATAATCCCATTTCATTAGTTGTTCATTGTGATTCTTGGGTGGTTTTATGGGGTTAGATCTAAGAGCTTGGTGTGGAGCTATAGAGATTTATATTGGTACCTTTGTGCTTCTTTGTTTTAGTCATCTTCTTGGTACTCTGATTTTAGATTGTTATGGTTTGGTTATATTTCTCTATTGGTATTTTTGTATTGTAAAACACTATTGACATGCATCATGTAGATGTTTTTGGAATGGGAATGTTTAGATAGTTGTTTTCATATCAATGGGATAATTTTCCCCCAACATTCATGAATCCCTAACATATATTTCTATCCGTTGGCTCCTTGAAGATGTCACCTAAGGGAAAGTTGCACTTCCACCTCGATCGGAGCCAATGAGGAGGGGAAGGCTATTAAAAATTACATTGTTATTGATTTATAGACTATGATAGAATTATGGGAAATGATTTGATTTGATTTATCTATAATAGAAACAGGTTTAAAATGCTAATCCTCTACGATATGGGAAAATGATAGTGATTCTTAATCTGCTATGATATGATGTTATACGTAATTAATATTTTCTAATCATATGGTTTCTTTTCTTATGATGGTTCAATGCCCTTATGACATGATTACATGATTATGATTTGAACCCAAGGCTCCAGATTTATTGTATGAATGACTCTAAGGAATTCTCTTTTATTTATTTTTTATAATACTAGTTTCGAGGGTTGAGGGGGAACACTTACATGGACCATAGGATTAACAGATTACATGACACGAAGGTCTCAGAGGAATTCATTTGAGACATGACTACTCAAAAATACCCCTCCCCAGTGCCTATATTTTGTAGTTATCTTCCCACATTCTCATTGATTGTTCATCTAGAAATACTTATGAAGAGGTGCACATGACTAGTCTCGACGGAAATTTCCAAACCCTCTCATTAATACAAATATGGATTGCTCTGTTATGGTGAAACTGCCATCTCTAAGTCCCCATCTAGAGCTAGTTCCTCTGGTATGTCTAGTTTCATCTATACTTCATTATCTGAATGTGGTGTCCCAATGTCCATGAGGTGGCCCGAATGCATCGAGGTGGGCCAAAATCCTTAATTTTAAAAAACCCATACATTACATACATTGTTAATACTTCATAATTGGATTATATTTAGTACAACATATATCACAACCATGACAGGACTGTATAGGTATAGTGTCTTTAGAAATTGGGAAACAAAAACAACTGGTTCATAAAGCATCTACGTTGTCTCCTGTTTATATGATCAATTCTACAATCCTTTTTAAAATATCATATTTAATATCCTTCTTCATGTCCTGAAGAAAAGAAACTTACAAAATGGTGAGATAAAATTCTCAGTAAATGTAATCAAATGAAATATAAAACACATCATATTCCAAAGATCATAACATCTGAAAATCATATACTGCATAAGAGGTCATAATATCGTGTCATGGGATAAATCGTAAAACTGAAATGTCATCCCAATCATCATAATATAAGAAATTAAACATTGTGGCATACACACATAATCATTTAAAATCATTTCATATTAGTCATGGCTCATTTCCAAGACCATCGTGACGGACAATGTCCATTACTGAACCGAGTTCACTCCTCATTCTAGTCCTATTTCACTGAACCAGATTAACTTTCAATTCCATCCATGTCTATCTCATGAGATAAAAATATTTACCCAATGAATTGGAGTGATATATAGGTCTCACCCATCTCATAATGAACCCATTGTTATGTATGCCACAAAATCATAAATCATACATCATAGCATAACCCATGTAATAAAATGGGATTCTTAAACATCATTCCATCATAATATAAAAGGACATCATAACAATAATTCCTTCAGAACATAATCAAATCAATGTAATAATAGGGATAGAAACATAACACTATATCATCTTAGATGGAAAATAATTTTGATAAAATGCTTGAACTTGTTTCTTGAGGAACATATCCTTTCTTCATCAAAAACATTTTATTTTATCAATATGTCCCACAATTTTAAATTAAAAGAATTTAATTGAAAATAAACATGAAAACTCTTAATGGTAGCCTACAGGGATATAATTTCCTATGAAATCATAAAAATAAACTCATGTCGTATAAGTTGAAAATCAATATTCTCGTACTTTGGCCGAAAAATTCAAAATGTGCCTCGTACTAAAAACAACAAAAGATTATTGTAATTTCTTTTACTAAAAGCTCATAAATAGGTAAAATTGGATTTAGAAAATTGTAGGATGATAAAAATAATATTACTTATTGAGGAAACATGGATTTGGATGATTAATATTCCCCAATAAATACTATATTATAAAAAATCTCAGATAAAAAATGAGATTGCGAGATTTTCCCACACCTTAGGTCTAATATGCTTTGTACGTATCTGAACCTCATGTATAATTATTTAAATAATTTTATTGAATTATTCCTGAATCATAGTCATTTTTATGATATCTTATATGGTCATATTCTTATCTTTTTATTAGTATCATTTCATTGTTACTCGTTATTCTAGTGTTAACTCCTTTATATTCTCTTGCATGTTTTGTCAAGTAAATTATCATTAATAATTTCAGGTTATAGCTATACAATTTAAAGAATGGTATAAGTGTAATATATATCATATGTATTCATTCAATTAATTTATATACTCATTCTTCAATGAAGATCATGTAGAATGAATCGCATCAGATCGTGGAGACGGTAGGATGTACGTATGCACGAGCGATGATATCATTCCCATGATTGAGGAATTGTATTGAAGTGTTTGGTGTATAATATTTCAGAATCAATATCACTTTAAAATAATCATATATAGTAATTTCTTCCATCATTATACCCATCAAATTATGTTGGTGATGAAAAAAATGATTACACTATGGTGTGGAGACGATATTCCGTACGTACGCACTCACGGTGAGTTCTTTTTTCGTAGCATGGATAGAATGTGAAATTGGGTTGATTAATATTTATAATAACATATCAGTATATGTGTGATACTGATGTTATTACTTTATAATGAAACAACTAAATAAAGGGATGTATAAGATTAAATTAATTTCAAAGAATCGGAAGAAGATACTACCTCTTCCTTGTAGTTCCTTCTTTAAACATCCTCTTGGGGAACTAAAGATAGCCTTTTGAGAATAAGAACACCTCTATAATGTAACTAGAGAGGCTGAGAATAGTAATTGGTAGGTTTTTTCTGAGATTTAAGACTCAAAATTGAGTGGAAAGGAGAGGTTAGGGGTTCCCTTTTATAATAGAGGAGAGGGGCACTTTTGGAAACCGCAAAAAGTTTAATTTATAATAAACATCATATTTACATGAAAACCTCCAAAATTACTCAACATAGAAGATTATATGATATAGGGTTGTAATCTCATAAACCAATAAAATTTATACATGATTTGATTTTATTTTAATCCTTAACATTTTTATTTATCCTTATTTAATTTATTTAATTTTATTTGTGGTAAAAAAGTTATAAATTTTAAATGGTTATACATAATTACTTCTGTTTTTTTAATTGTACTTTATAAGATAATTTTGGACATGGTTGACCATATAAATTTTAAATTGTGATTTTCAAATATTTTGTGATTTTTAAACAATTTAATAATTTGTTATTTTCACAAAATATCAATAGTGTCAATTTTGACACAATTCATTTATTGTAATTTAAATAAAATCCACACAGAAGATATATTCGAAACAAAATATTTAATAGATTCCTAATAAGTAATATGTTTCTAGAAAATCTGTGGAGAACATTAATAAAATCATATAATAATTATTTTTAAAAATTTAAAACTATCTAATTGATGTTTCTCTTGAAAAAATAATTACTACAAAATTTTTGTATAATTATTTAATCTACATATTTGTTGCATAAAAATTAAAAATAAAATACTATGATAAATAAAAATCTAATATATTTTATAATAATACTCTTATTAGGTTTTATCTTCTAAAAACAACTTTTAAAATGTTATATTTATTAAATTATGAAGGTTATAATTTTGACATCATTTAAAATAATAAATATAATTGCCATACTCAATTTTATAAGCCTCCAAATAGTCTACAAGATGACACTTGGATGCTTAGGGGTTATATATACTCGAAAAATAAATTTTGGTCATGTTTTGGGCCCTTTTAATGGGTATTATTAATTTTAGAAAAACTATATTATTGATTATTCACTAAATAAATAATTTCTGCAACATTAATGTATAAGCTATTGAAGTAATTATATATTTCATTAAAATTACAAATAAATTACGATGATAAAGAAAAATAGTTTATCATTAAAATGAGTATTTATTATTGAATTTATATTCTATATATCCTTATATTAAAAATAATTTAATTATTAAAGATTGAGTGAGACATATTTCAATTTCCATTAAAAAAAATATATTAATTGTTTCAATCTAATCCATGTGGGTTCCAATAGATACCATTTTGACCCAAGTATGATTTTTGGATGAAAAATATTCATACAATTATATTAAGATAGTTTTAGGGTAATTTTTTAATATTATTTTTACCCTTAATAATCTGATTTCCCTTCAACTGTGGAAAATAAAATTTACAATAATTACTACTCATAATGCCAAAAAATAAAAGTACCCTATTGAAATAATTTGGACTTACTGATTATAAATATGAAATCCATTTTTCCAAATTCAAGACACATGATTTTCAAAAAATTTAATTTATAATTAATCCCATTGTTGAAAAAAAGTTTTTGTTTAAAACATTGCAAAAGATAGAAATGATTGTACTTATGAATTAATTATAAAATAAATGATAATGAAAAACATTATATTAAATAGTAAAAATATATTATCTTTATTATTTAATACCATTCAATATTATAATTTAACCAAATAAATTATTTCAATGAAAAAAGTTATTTTTAATTAAAATTTAACGTATTTTTACTATTCATCGAACTATGATGTTTATCAGAAAAAAAATAAAAATTTTAACCAAAGTAACTTTTTATATCATTATTACAAGGAAAATGATTACATTTTAATATTAAAGTTATTAATGTGCATAAATCATAAATTAAAAATGTTTTTCCATTAAAATGCGGAATTTTTTTTAATATCTATTTTTTGAATATCAAAAATATAATTTTAATTATATAACATACATATCTTTTTAATTTCATTCACTCAAATAACTAATATGAAATATAATTGATTTAAATTTATCATAGATTTTTAAAATGTAGTTATATTTATTACCGCTAACATTATGGCTAGGTTATAACAGAAATTTTATATTAAGGGCATCCCACAGTTTGTTTAAACTAACGATTGCGTGAAAGAAAAGCTATTGAAGAATAAATATTTTTTAAATATTTAATAAAAAACATGGGTGTTACATTCCATACCCCTTAAACTAAATTTCACCTGCAAAATTCGTCCCTTGGAAATAATCAAATGAGGACACCTCTCCCTCATCGTATCCTAAAGTTCCCATGTAGGTTCTTCTAATTGGTGGTACCTCCATACAACATTAACTAATAGAGTGGTCTTGTTTTGAAAAATTTTCACTATGATCCAGAATCTTTATCGGTTGTTCTTCATATGAAAGATCATGCTCCAGCATTACGAATTCTGAGCTTAGTACATGTGAAGGATCGGGAATGTACTTTCTCATGAGGGATACATGGAACACATCATGAACATGAGAGAGATTCGGTGGAAGAACTAATCGGTAAGCTACCTTCCCAACATGATCAATAATCTCAAAAGGACCGATATACCTAGCGCTCAGATTTACCTTCTTTACCAATATCATTACTCTCTTCCAGGGAGATATTCGTAAGAACATCATATCTCCCACTTTAAACTCTAGGTCTTTTCATCGTTTGTCAACTTAATGTTTTTGTCAACTCTGAGTTTCTCTTATATGTTGTTGAATAGATCTGTCATTTTCTGCCATTTCATTAATAGGATCAGTTTATAATGGCTTTCATTCCCTAACTTAATCTGAGAAAGTTGGGATTCATCAATTCATTATATAGAGGGCTTCGTAAGAAGCCATCTGAATACTGGAGTGAAAGGTATTGTTGTATGAAAAACCCACCAATGGTAGGTGTAGATCCCAATATCATTCTAAATCCATAAAGCAAGCTCTCAAAATTTATTCTAGAGTTTGAATTGTACTTTCAGACTGATTATCTATCTAAGGATGATAAGAAGAGATAAAACTCAACTCTTTATCTAGAACATACTGAAGAATTCCACAGAAATTTGAGGTGAACCTCAGATCCTGATCATATATAATAGAAAGTGGTACTCCATGAAATCTTACAACTTCTTTTACATATATCCTGGAAAGCTGATCAAGAGATAAATCCTCTCTAATAGCAATAAAGTGTGCCTACTTTGTATGACGATCAACTATATCCCAAATTGCATTATTTCCTTTTCTTCTTTTGGGGTATCAGGTGAAAAAGTCCATAGTGATGTTTTCCCATTTCCATTCTCGTATAGGTAATGGTTGCGAAATCCCCTTAGACTTATTTCCATCAACCTTAACTTGCTGACAAATCAAGAATCGAGATACATATTCCAAAACATCTTTTTTATGCCATCCCACCAGAAGTACTCTTTCAGGTCCCTATACATCTTCATGAATCTAGGGTGAACAGAGAATGAATAACAATGAACTTCATCCAATATTTCCTTATTTAATTCTAGTATGGGATGGACACAAACATGATTCATGTACCTTATAATTTCATCACAATCAATGTTTAACTCAGGAACATTTCTCACCATCTTTTGCAACTGAACATCTTCCTTCTGTGCCTATTTAAACACCACATGTATAGATGGTTGAACATTCATTTCAGAAAGATAATATTTTCCCCATATGTTATAATTTCAAAATCCAAATTTTTCAAATCCATAAATATTGGCTCTTTCATGATTCTGATCATAGATAAAATGGCATGGTCTTGTCGGCTTAATGCATCTACCACCTTGTTTGCATTCCCACTGTGGTAATGTATGGAGCAGTCGTAGTCTTTAATCAACTCCAGCCATCTTCTTTGGCGCATATTCAGATGCTTTTGTGTGAAAATATACTATAAAAATTTATTATCAGTATAAATATCACACCTATCACCATAAATATAATGCCTCCATATTTTTAATGAAAATATTACTATAGCTAACTCTGAATCATGAGTTGGGTAATTTTTCTTATGGATTTTCAACTGTCATGATGCTTAAGCTATAACAATATCATTTTGTATGAGAACACACCCCAATCCCTTCTTGGATTCATCACTATAAATCACAAACCATTCTCCACTACAAGGCAGTGTGAGCACAGGTACATTGGATAGCCTTCTTTTTAACTCCTTGAAATTCTCTTCACACTCCTCAATCTAAAAGAAGATAACTCTTTTTCGAGTCAACCTGGTTAGTGGATTAGCTAGTCGTAAAAATTCATTCACAAAAAATCAATAATATCCAGCCAAACCAAGAAATCTTCGGATCTATATTACTATTATTGGTATCAACCATCTTTCAATAACCTCTGTTTTTGCTAGATCCACAGATATCCCCTCTCTTGAGATTATGTGACAATAAAATGAAACTTTCTGAATCCAAAATTCAATCTTGTTAAATTTGGCATTAAGCATCTCCTTTCTCAGGGTCTTCTATACAATTATCAAGTGATCTTTACATTCATCATAGCACATTGAATAGACAAGAATGTCGCCTATAAGGACAACCACAAACTGGTCAAGATAGTCTCCAAAGACTCTATTCGTTAGACCCATAAAGATAACAGGGGAATTAGTTAGAACAAATGGCATCACTATAAATTCATAGTGTTCGTAACATATAAATAAAGCTATCTTTGGTATATCCACCTTTTTCACCAATACATAGTGATACCCTAAATGAAGATCAATAATGGAAAAGTATTGAGCTAAGTGAAGTTGGTCAAATAATTCATTAATGCGTGGGAGAGGATATTAATTCTTGATAGTGATATTGTTATGTACTCAATAATCGATGCAGAGTCTCATTGATCTATCTTTCTTCTTAAAAAACAGAATTGGTTCTCCCCAAGATGATGCACTAGGTTGTATGAATCCCTTATCAAGATTCTCTTGGAGTTGCTTCTTCAATTCCTATAACTCAATTGGGGCCATTCTATAAGGTGTCTTTGAAATGGTCATAGCTCCCGGTTTTAGTTCTATTGAAAACTCAACTTCACGATTTGGGGGAAGACCTAGAAATTACTCTGGAAAGACATCATCAAACACTCGTAAAATGGGTATATTATTGATGATGAGTTTCTCTCCAAACATTTGAGATAAATATACTTCATTAGTTGGAATCAAGACCCATTAGATGGATGAAATTTCCAATGGAAGGTTATATTCATCCTTGCCTTGATAGATGATCATAGATTGATCTGGAATATGAAATGTGACTTCCCTTATTTGGAAATTGATATGAGATCCATATAAAAAAATCCAATCCATGCCATGAATAACATCAAATTCCACTATAGGAAGGATCACAAGATTTGCAGGAAGCGCTTTCTAACAAACATCAATTGGAGAAGAATTATAAACTTTGGATTCAATCGTTGTGCGATTAGGAGTTGTCACAGCTCACTCAACAACTAATTGTTGAGGTTGTACGACGATATCCTTAGAAAATATTTCGGGAATACAAGAGTTGGTGGATGTAGAACGAAATAAAACATTGTCTACTTTAGATTGAATGATAAGTGTACGTTTCACAACTTCATTATAATAGTCCACATCGCTGATAGAAATTTCATGTGACATTCCTTTGTCTTTGACCTTAATAGTTTTTTTACATCGATCAACATCAAAAACCATTGGATTAGGGCATTGATTGGCATAATTCCACATTTTCTTGCACTTGTAACATTGAAGTGTAGGAGGTGCGTTCTGTGTATCCTTTTCTCTGTTCGCATCATTAGAAATATTTTCTCGTCACTATAGCATTCAATTTCCCAATGAACTTCTTTTCCACATTTAAAACATTTACTTATCCCTTTAATACAATTAAATCCATGTTTCATTACACACTTTGAGCATAAGGGAATACTCATCTTCTATTCTGTGTGGTCTTTAGATTTTTATTTGAATTCCATTTTCCGCTTTTTATCAAACCCATATGACTGTTGGGTTACCCCAATATCCATCTCAACCTTGAGAGCACATTGAACAATTTCCTCGTAGCTATTAATGTCCATTATGGAAAACCCCCTTCGAAGACTTTGTTTTAAGACACTAAATAATAGATCGATCTTACTCTTAGGTTGGATAATAATTCTGAAAGTGTACCTTTCAAGTCATGTAAAATTTGCTTTGTAGGTACAAACAGATTCTTCATCCTTTTTCTTTAGTTCACAAAACTCCTTCTCCATCTTATTTAAAAGAATACAAGGGAAGTAATTATTGAAAAATATGTTCTTGAACTCATCCCATTCCATGGACTCAATTCCATCTATTTGCCTCATATTCTTGATAAGAGTCCACCATTGATCAGCTTCACCTTCCAAACAATATATTGATAAGATGAACCAATCATGTTAAAAACATTATTGAGCTGAAAATATCTTTTCAGTGGTACTGATCCATTATTCAGCCACTACTGTTTCAGAAGACCTGCTGAATGAAGGTGGACGCTACCTCATGAAGGATTCAACAGAATGTTTGTACTTTATTTTCTCGTTTGTAAGTCCTTAATGATTCATATCTTCAGAAAGTTTCATGAGCATGACTACAAGAGTTTTCATTCCAACTCCCATGACATTTGGTTGCTCCGGGGGACAATCATTTTATCCCCCCTAACATTCAACATTAACATGGTTCCTTCGGGTTCCAGTCATTAACTAAAACAAAGAATCATAGTGTGAGAAACATTAATTACAATAGGAAAACCATAAAATCAAGAATAAAATTTCATACTTTAGGTCTTATCAAAGGTTATTCATGGCCATTTCTAAAACACTAAGATTCTGCCCTATTCTTAGACATATCCTTAGAGTTCCTACCAAGGTGTTAACATCCTAGTTTCCAAATGTTAACTATAACTTTCCTCTGATACCAACCATTACAACCCATAAATTACATTCAATGTTAATAATTCATAATTTAAGTATATTTATTACAACATGTAACAAAACCAAGACAAGACTGTATATGTGTAGTGTCTTTTGAAAATGGGAATCATAATGTAACAGCCCGAGATTTTATGAAAAATATTTTTTTATTTTATTAATGTCTTGTGTTTTACGCTACATCAAAAGGAGCTTGCACAACACACATCCTCGACTTGCCTTGCATTACACGCAATCGCGACCTTCCTCGATAGCGTGTGTAGTATGCAATAACGAGTTTCATTAAACAACAATATGCTATAAAAATATTATTAAAACTAGCCGTTATGAATAGTAATAACCACTTTTTGAACTTTTGTATATTTTATTTTTCAAAATGGAATTAATTTCTAGATTCGTAATATCGAAATTAGCTTAGGGTGAAATTTTGGTACTTTTCGGATAACTTTCATATTCTGATGAATAGTGAAAATTACTAGATTATAATTAAAAACAACTTTTTTAATCGAAATAATTAATAGTGATAAATCATTAAATTGAGTGGTTTTAAAGTATATTTAGAATATATTTTTACAATTGAATACGATTTTGGTCATTGGATGTAATTTCACATTTAAACCCGACATAATCAAGTGTCAATCTTTTGGTAGATATTGTTTCTTAAAAACACGCTATTTGTTTTAACAGCGGGATTTAATTATAAAATTAATTAATGCAACTTCTATGTTATGAATTTGGTAAAATAGACTTCATTTTTGAATTCCTAATATGAAATATAGCTTAGGATGAAATTTTGGTATTTTTCTGAAAACTTTCAATTTTTGATGAATAGTGAAACCACTAAGTGGTAGGTTAAAAACTGAATTTTGCATAAAACATAATTTTACCGCTTTTGTGAATGGAATTTCGAAAATCCGACAGACACGGTTAATATGAAGGACTAAAATTTGGTTCAATGAGATGAAAATAATTTTTGGTGAATAATACCTTTTTACTTTTTTTTACCACGATTAATAGTAAATAGGGTAACTAAGGGTAAATATGATATTACTATTAACCTAACACATGTCCTAATTCTATTGGATAAGTGTAATTCGACCAAAAACAACCTTATGAATATAATATGACCATTTAGGTCCACTTGGATTAGATTATGACATTTAATATTATTTTATTTAATGAATAGTTAAAATAGTTAAAATCAAAGTTTAATAACTAAAACATTTTTAATATGGGGTTATACATAAGCTAAATTCGACTATAAATATTCATTAGAAAGCTAAAAATATTTCCTACATAATGATATTTTATTTATAATTTTTAGACTTTAAATAAATTAATTTATTTATGACACAACGATGATGTAGTAATTACCCTTTTAAGGAAATATTAACATAATTGATGTTTTAAATGCTCAAATGAATGTAATTTGAGACTTTTTTTGAATTACACTAATTTTCTAGGTTACTATGATATATTAGTGTTTATTTAATCAACTTGGTTCGAACATATAATTCCGTTATGACTTTCAAAAAAATCATATATCAAATAGTGTCAAAATTGACACAAAATAGTTTTTAAATCAAATATTATATTATTAATTGTTATTTTATTCCTAAAAATCTAAGGTTCGGCAAAATGACTTAGATAAGGATATATGTATTAATAATAATAAATTTGGGGTTCGTTTGCCATGTTATAGTAAGTGTATTAACCATATTGTGAAAGAAAACAAAAAGACACGGTAAAATTTAAATTATTTAACTTAGAGTTAAATCTAATTGATAAGGTAAAAATATTACCCTAAACTTGTCTAAATCTTATTGGTTGATAGGATTTCGACCCATCCCCACTTTAACTTCGAAATAAGACCCTTTGGAACCATTATAAACCGATTTTTACATTAATATAAAATAATATTTTGAGGTATTCCTAAGGTGCCCCTCTCCTCCCTTATAAAAGGACACCTCCTCCCCCTCCTCCTCACACCAATTTGAGCACTCAAGCTCGGCCAACCCCTGCCAAAATCTCTTCTCCACTTCCCTAGAAACATCCTAGAGGTTCTGGTCTTCCTCAAAGACCAATTTTAGTGCCCTAAGAGGAGGTCTCAAAGAGGCGCTTCAAAGAAGAGGAGGTTCGGACACATACAAAGCAAATCAGACCAAAGGTAAGGGAAATATCACAATCTCATTTTTATCTGATATTGTTTATACTTTGGCATTTACTGGGGTGTATTTTATCATCCACATCCATGTTTCCTCAATATTTAATATTATTTCCATTCACCTACAATTGTTTAAATCATATTTTACCCTTCGGTGAGTTTTTAGTAAAAGATATGAAAGGAATCTTTTGTCATTTTTCGTACGATGTACTTTTTTGACTTTTCCGACAAAAGTACGAGAAGAATGTTTTTTTTAACTTATACGGCATGAATGTATTTCTAAAAAATTATTTCCAAGAAGCTTCCTTTACAAGTATTCAAGTTTATTTTTAATCAACTTCTTTTAGTTTAAAATTGTATGACATGTTAAGAAAGGAAAAGTGTTTTTGAAGTAGAAAGGATATTTTCTTCAAGAATGAAGTTCAAGTATTTTATAAAAATTATTTTCCATCTAAGATAATAAAAGGGTTCAGCTTTTATCCCTATTATTATATGGTTTTGATTATGTTGTGATGGAAACATTTTTATGAATTCCTTTATCTTATATGAATTGTTTTATGATGTCATGTTGTTTAAGAATCCCATTTTTATTACATGGGTTATGCGATGATGTATGATTTTTGATTATGTGGCACACATAAGAAAGGATTCATTATCAGATGGGTGGGACCTATATCTCCCTCCAATTCATTGGGTAAAGATTTTATATCTCATGAGATAGACAGGGCTGGAACGGTAGGTTATACCGGTTCAGTGAAAAAGGACTGAAACGAGGGTTACTCGATTCAGAAAGGGAATTTGTCCACTAAGATAGTCTTGGCAATGAGTCTTGACTAACAAGAAATGATTCTCTATGATTATGTGTGAATGCCACAAAGTTTCATGTTTTAAGTTATGATTATTGTGATTACATTTCACTGCCATGATTTATCCCATGTTATAAAATTATGCTCTCTTTTGCAGGTTAAGATTTCCAAAATGTTATGTTCTTATGAATACGATGTGATTGATATTTCTTTTTTTTACCCATACTGAGCATTTGAGCTCACCCTTTTATGTTTTCTTTTCCCCAGGATATAAAGAAATGTTTTAGGTAAAAAAAGGGAAGATCTTTATAGGAGATGTTGAAGATCTTTCACCACGATTAGAAGATTACGTTCCGAGTTTCCAAAGACACTAAACTATTACGATCCTTGTGTGTATGTACTAAGTATTCCGAAAATGTAATGTAATGTCAATGTACGTCAAGTTTCGGGTCTCTACAGTTGGTATCAGAGGAAAGGTTTAGTCAACCTTTGGAAACTAGGATGCGAAAACGTTAGTGAGATCCCTAGAGATATTTCTACGGTATGTCTAGGGATGTCCCTAAGGTTAAGTATACGTATAGGTTATAGTACTAGAACTATGCTAACGATCATAGAATTAAACCTAAGATGTTAGATATTGAAGTTACTTCCCCTTTATTATGTTGTTTTCCCTAGCATGATTTTTTCCTCTCACACTATTCTTTTTGGGTTTTAGACGATGGCTGGAACCCGAAGGAACCGTGTTGATCAATGCAATGGACAATGCAATGATTTTCCTCCTGAACAAACAAATGTTATGGGATATGGAGTTCAAAATCTTATTGCTATACTTACACAAGCTATGAATCATTCTGGAATTCCAAATGAGCAGAGAAGGGAACAATATTCTATTGAGTCCTTCATGAGGCAACGTCCACCTTCTTTCAGTGGGTCTTCTGATCCACTTGTTTCTGAACAATGGATCAGTACCACTGAAAAGATATTTTCAGTTCTTCAATGTCCTGAACATGATAAAGTCATCTTAGCAGTATATCGTTTGGAAGGTGAAGCTGATCAATGGTGGAATCTTATCAAGAATACAAGGCAAAGAGATGAAATTGAGTCCATGGAATGGGACGTGTTCAAAAACTTATTTTTCAATAAGTACTTCCCTCGTATTCTTCGAACAATGATGGAGAAGGAGTTTCTTGAACTAAAGCAAAAAAGATGATGAATCTGTTGGTATATACGAAGCGAATTTTACAAGACTTGCAAGGTATGCATCTGGCATTATCATCCAACCTGAAAGTAAAGTTGATCGATTTTTCAGTGGCTTAAAACCAAGTCTTCGAAGGGCATTAGCTATAAGAGACTTCAGTAGATATGAAGAAATTGTGCGTTGTGCTATCAAGGTAGAAATTGAAGTTGGTGTTACATATCCATCTCATGGTTTTGACAAGAAATGAAAGATGGAGTTCAAGGAGAAATCTCAGAATAATGGTTAAAAGAAGATGAATGTTTCCTTATGCACAAAGTGTGGAAAGAAGCATGGTGGAGATTGTCTTAAAGGGACTAGAAAATGTTTTAAGTGTGGAAAAGAAGGTCATCGAGCAGCTGAGTGTCGAAGTAATGGAAAAAGGGTTTCTAATGATGTGAATAAAGCAAACACTGCAGAGAACGCACCACCAACACTTCAATGCTTCATGTGAAAGGAAATGGGGCATTATGCTAATAAATGCCCTAATCCAAGGGTTAGTGATGATCAACATGAGAAACCACTGAAGGCAAAGGACAAAGGGAAGTCGCATGCGATCACTATTGGCAATGTTGAATATGACAACGATGTGGTGGAATGATTAAGTGTTTATGTAATGGGATTCCAAAATAATGTTGTATCATTGAGTATTGCAATATTTATTGATGTGGTATTCAAAGTGATTGAGATATTTTTTGGAAATAAGATGATATGCGCATAATGAAGGGAAAACGAGAAAATGAAATGTTTAATAGTATTCATGAGCTCAGGATTGATATAAGGACTAAGTGATATCATGGTTTGAGTATATAGAATTTTGAGGATTTTGGTATGTGGAAAGTGTTAAATTTAAATTGCATTCATGTTTTCACTAAGGTATTCAAGAGAATACATGATTAAGAACTTTGAATGTTTATAATGTGACCAACAAGACATATCTTATGGGGATCAACGATGGTATTAAATCTATGGTAATTGTTTTCACTATATTATGAGAGTGGACTGAAGTATTATGGGTAAGCCTAAAGATTGGAATGGATTATGTTGGAATAAGTTAGTATTGTTTAAGGATATAAGTTTTTTTCAATATTATTGATGGGATGTTATAGTAATATAGTTTTAGAAAAAGGACAACCTGCAGGACGGGCGACAGCCCATTGCGTCGGACAAGGCTGTGGGAATCGAACCCACAACCGAAGTGCGACTGGCCTTTATCGCCTACCACTGGCCTACAGGATGTCCCTGTTTAGTAGAAACTAGATTTATTATATTAAGTTGTATGACATATGATGTATAAGTCCATTTTAGGAACCATATATGATTAATCTCACTATAGACCGACTTATGTATATAATATTTTTTGCTAACCTTTTGTTTGAGACAGATGGAATGACCCGTCATTCTATCACATGATCTGCTAACACTTCACGAATAACAAATTCAACTTCATTTATTTAAGAGATGAAGTGGAAATTGTTAAATGCACGAACAACAGTGAGATTGTACGAAAATAAAGTAAGTATTTATTCTAATTCAAATTCTTTAACATCAGGGAAACGATCTTGAAAACCAAAAATGTTGTCCTAGTGATCTTATATCTGATTAATTAGATGGTACCTTAGATCGTCACAAATTTATGGCTTTGTGATTGCTGGCTTTTCCATAGACATGTTCTCTACCACTCTCCATCAGAACATGATGGTTAGATTTCTCTTCCATATCCATATTTTCACCTATGTGGAAACCCGGTGACTAGTTTATTTGGGTAACCATTACGTTTCATACTTTTGTTTTTAAAGATTGGTTTTGATATTCCTTTTTACGATGTGGGTTTCTATTAAAGAAACTTTCGAATAATAAACCATTTATAACCCCGACGAATTTCGAGGGCGAAATTCATTTTATGGGGGGTAGAATGTAACAGCCCGAGATTTTATGAAAAATATTCGTTTTAATTTTATTAATGTCTTGTGTTTTATGCTACATCAAAAGGAGCTTTCACAACACACATCCTTGACTTGCCTTGCATTACACGCAATCGCGACCTCCCTCGATAGCGTGTGTAGTACGCAATAACGAGTTTCATTAAACAACAATATGCTATTAAAATATTATTAAAACTAGCCGTTATGAATAGTAATAACCACCTTTTGAAATTTTGTATATTTTATTTTTCAAAATGGAATTAATTTCTAGATTCGTAATATCGAAATTAGCTTAGGGTGAAATTTTGGTACTTTTCGGATAACTTTCATATTCTGATGAATAGTGAAAATTACTAGATTATAATTAAAAACAACTTTTTTAATTGAAATAATTAATAGTGATAAATCATTAAATTGAGTGGTTTTAAAGTATATTTAGAATATATTTTTACAATTGAATACTATTTTGGTCAATGGATGTAATTTCACATTTAAACCAGACATAATCAAGTGTCAATATTTTGGTAGATATTGTTTCTTAAAAACACGCTATTTGTTTTAACAGCGGGATTTAATTATAAAATTAATTAATTCAACTTCTATGTTTTGAATTTGGTAAAATAGACTTCATTTTTGAATTCGGAATATGAAATATAGCTTAGGATGAAATTTTGGTATTTTTCTGAAAACTTTCAATTTTTGATGAATAGTGAAACCACTAAGTGGTAGGTTAAAAACTGAATTTTGCATAAAACTTAATTTTACCGCTTCTGTGAATGGAATTTCGAAAATCCGACAGACACGGTTAATATCAAGGACTAAAATGTGGTTCAATGAGATGAAAATAATTTTTGGTGAATAGTAACTTTTTACTTTTTTTTCCACGGTTAATAGTAAATAGGGTAACTAAGGGTAAATATGATATTACTATTAACCTAACACATGTCCTAATTCTATTGGATAAGTGCAATTCGACCAAAAACAACCTTATGAATATAATATGACCATTTAGGTCCACTTGGAATAGATTATGACATTTAATATTATTTTATTTAATGAATAGTTAAAATAGTTAAAATCAAAGTTTAATAACTAAAACATTTTTAATATGGGGTTATACATAAGCTAAATTCGACTATAAATATTTATTAGAAAGCTAAAAAGATTTCATACATAATTATATTTTATTTATAATTTTTAGACTTTAAATAAATTAATTTATTTACGACACAACGATGATGTAGTAATTACCTTTTTAAGGAAATATTAACATAATTGATGTTATAAATGCTCAAATGAATGTAATTTGAGACTTTTTATGAATTCCACTCATTTTATAGGTTACTATGATATATTAGTGTTGATTTAATCAACTTGGTTCGAACATATAATTCTGTTATCACTTTCACAAAAATCATATATCAAATAGTGTCAAAATTGACACAAAATATTTTTTAAATCAAATATTATATTATTAATTGTTATTTTATTCCTAAAAATCTAAGGATTGGACAAATGACTTATATAAGGATATATGTATTAATAATAAACAATTTGGGGTTCGTTTGGCATGTTATAGTATGTGTATTAACCATATAGTGAAAGAAAACAAAAATACACGGTAAAAGTTATATTATTTAACTTAGAGTTAAATATAATTGATAAGGTTAAAATAATACCCTAAACGTGTCTAAATCTTATTGGTTGATAGGATTTCGACCCATCCCCACTTTAGCTTCGAAATAAGACCCTTTGGAACCATTATAAACATATTTTGACATTAATATAAAATAATATTTTGAGGTATTCCGAAAGTCCCCCTCTCCTCCCTTATAAAAGGACACCTCCTCCCCCTCCTCCTCACACAAATTTGAGCACTCAAGCTCGGCCAACCCCTGCAAAAATATCTTCTCCACTTCCCTAGCAACATCCTAGAGGTTCTGGTCTTCCTCAAAGACCAATTTTAGTGCCTTAAGAGGATGTCTCAAAGAGGCGCTTCAATGAAGAGGAGGTTCGGACACATACGAAGCAAATCGGACTTAAGGTAAGGGAAATATCACAATCTCATTTTTATCCGAGATTGTTTATACTTTGGAATTTATTGGGGTGTATTTTATCATCCACATCCATGTTTCCTCAATATGTAATATTATTTCCATTCACCTACAATTGTTTAAATCATATTTTACCCTTCGGTGAGTTTTTAGTAAAAGATATGAAAGGAATCTTTTGTCATTTTTCGTACGATGTACTTTTTTGACTTTTCCGACAAAAGTATGAGAAGAATGTTTTTTTAACTTATACGGCATGAATGGATTTCGAAAAAATTATATCCAAGAAGCTTCCTTTACAAGTATTCATGTTTATTTTTAATCAACTTCTTTTAGTTTAAAATTGTATGACATGTTAAGAAAGGAAAAGTGTTTTTGAAGTAGAAAGGATATTTTCCTCAAGAATGAAGTTCAAGTATTTTATAAAAATTATTTTCCATCTAAGATAATAAAAGGGTTCTTCTTTTATCCCTATTATTACATGGATTTGATTATGTTGTGATGGAATCATTTTTATGAATTCCTTTATATTATATGAATTGTTTTATGATGTCATGTTGTTTAAGAATACCAATTTTATTACATGGGTTATGCGATGATGTATGATTTATGATTATGTGGAACACATAAGAAAGGATTCATTATAAGATGGGTGGGACCTATATCTCCCTCCAATTCATTGGGTAAAGATTTTATATCTCATGAGATAGACAGGGCTGGAACGATAGGTTATACCGGTTCAGTGAAACAAGACTGAAACGAGGGTTACTCGATTCAGAAAGGGACTTTGTCCACTAAGATAGTCTTGGCAATGAGTCTTGACTAACAAGATATTATTCTCTATGATTATGTGTGAATGCCACAATGTTTCATGTTTTAAGTTATGATTATTGTGATTACATTTCACTGCCATGATTTATCCCATGTTATGAAATTATGCTCTCTTTTGCAGGTTAAGATTTCCAAAATGTTATGTTCTTATGAATACGATGTGATTGATATTTCTTTTGTTTACCCTTACTGAGAATTTGAGCTCACCCTTTTATGTTTTCTTTTCCCCAGGATATAAAGAAAGGTTTTAGGTAAAAAAAAGGGAGGAACTTTTATAGGAGATGTTGAAGATCTTTCACCACGATTAGAAGATTACGTTCCGAGTTTCCAAAGACACTAAACTATTACGATCCTTGTGTGTATGTACTAAGTATTCCGCAAATGTAATGTAATGTCAATGTACGTCAAGTTTCAGGTCTCTACACATAAAAAACTGCTTCATAAGGCATCTACGTTGTCTTCTGTTTATTTGATCATATCTAGACTCATTTTTGGCATATCATATTTAATACCCTTATTCCTGACCTGGGAAAAGAAACAACGAAAAGGGTGAGCTCAAAAGCTCGGTAAGGGTAAACAAATGAAATGTCAATCATTTCATATTCTTAAGATCATATCATTTGAAAATCTTAACCTACACAAGAGGTCATAATATCCTGGCATGGTATAAATCATATAAGGAAAATTTATTCCCAATCATCATAAAATAATACATGCAACATTGTGTCATAAAAAAATAATCATATAAAATCATTTCATATTAGTTATGGCTCATTGTCGAGACCATCATAACAGAAAATTTCCAGTACTGAATCGAGTTCAATCCTCGTTCCAGTCTTGTATCACTGAACCAGATTAACTAGCTGTTCCATCCACGTATATCTCATAAGATACAAATACATATCCAATTTATTAGAGGGAGATATAGGTTCCACCTATCACATAAGGAAACCATTCTTATGTGTTCTACAAAACAATAAATCATACATCATTGCATAACCCATGTAATAAAATTGGACTCTTAAAAATCATGCCATCATTAGATAAAAGGACTTCATAAAAATAATTCCATTAGAACAAAATCAAATCTATATAATAATAGGGATAGAAACATAACACTATATCATCTTATATGGAAAATAATTTTGATAAAACACTTGAACATAGTTCTTGATGAAAATATCATTTCTTCATAAAAAACATTTTACTTTTTCAACATGTCATGCAATTTTAAATTAAAAAATTTTAGTTGAAAATAAACATGAAAACCTATATAGGAAGATTACATGGAAATAATTTCCAATGAAAGCATAAAAATATGCTCATGTCGTATATGTTAAAAAACATTCTCCTCATACTTTGGCTGGAAATGTCAACAAGTATCTCGTACTAAAAATGAAAAAAGATTCTTTTCATTTATTATAATATAAACTCATAATTAGATATAATTGGTTTAATTCAATTTTCTGAATTATAAAATAATAATACATAGTGAGTAATCTTGTATGTGTATGATAAATATTCCCAAGTAAATATTAATGTATAAACAATCTCGGATAAAAAAATGAGATTGTGAGATTTTGCATTACCTTAGATCTGATATGCTTCGTATGCATCTAAAACTCATGTATAATGATTTAAATGATTTAATTGACTTATTAAAAAATCACAGTCATTGTTATGATATCATAAATGGTTATATTCTTAAATTTTTATTAGTAAAAATTCGTTGTTACTCGTTATTTGGGTGTTAACTCCTTTATAATCCTATGCATGTTTTGTCAATTAAATTCCTATTCCTATTTTTAGGATATAGTTATATAATTTACATAAATGTATTAGTATAATATATATCATATTTATAAATTCAATTCAATTATATAATCATTATTCAATTAATATCATGTAAAACGAATCGCATCACATTGTGGAGACGGTAGGCCGTTCGTACGCACGAGCAATGATATCATTCCCCTGATTGTGGAATTGTATTGAAGTGTATTGTGTATAATATTTCATAATAAATATCACTTTAAAATAATCATATATTAATTTCTTCCATAATTAAACCTATCCATGTATGTTGGTGATGAAAAAAAGATTACGCCACGGCATGGAGACGGTATTCTGTACGTACGCACACGCGGTGATTTGGGTTTTCGTAGGATGTATAGAAGGTAAAAGATGGTTGTTTAATATTTATAATAATATATCAGTATATGAGTGATATAGATGTTATTAATTTATAATGAAACAAATAATAAATAGTATTTAGAAGATGAAATAAATTTTAATGAATCTGTAGAAGGTATTACCTCTTCCACGAAGTGCCTCCTTTAATCATCCTCTTAGGGAATTAGAGTTGGACATTTGAGAAGACCAGCACCTCTATATTGTAAATAGAGAGGTTTAGAAGATGAATTGGTAGGGTTTGACTGATCTTGAAGGCTCAAAATTGAGTGAGGAGGAGAGGGAAGGGGTTCAATTATAAGAGTGGAGAGGGGCACTTTTGAAAACCTCAAAAATATAAATTTTAAATAAAAACCAACCCCACTTAAAAACCTCCAAAATTACTCAATATACAATATGATATATGATAGGTTTGTAATATCATCAACCAATAAAATTTATACATGATTTGATTTTAGTTTAAACCTTATCATTTTTATTTATACTTATTTAATTTATTTTATTTTATTTTTGGTAATAATGTTATAGATTTTAAATAGTTTAAAATGCATACTTATGTGTTTTTAATTGTATATAATTGGATAAATTGTTACATGGTCAACCATATAAATTTTTATTTTTGATTTTTATGTATTTTTTTGATATTTAATCATTTTAATAATATGTAATTTTCATAAAATAACTATAGTGTCAATTATGACACAATTCAT
The DNA here is from genome assembly GCA_963277665.1 of Viscum album. Classification (NCBI taxonomy): domain Eukaryota; kingdom Viridiplantae; phylum Streptophyta; class Magnoliopsida; order Santalales; family Viscaceae; genus Viscum; species Viscum album. The sequence goes on from OY728152.1 coordinate 1,797,329,428, forward strand.
TTATTTGAATTTAAATAAAATCCACACACAAAGATATTTTCGAAAAAAAATATTTAATAGACTCCTAACAAGTAATATTCATCTAAAATATTCGTGGGGAACATTAATTATATCATTTAATATTTATTATAATATTTTAAATACTATTTATTTGATATTTCTCTTTATAAAATAATTACTACTAAATTTTTGAATAATTATATAATCTATGTATTTTTTGCATAAAAAATAAATAAAAATACTATAATGAAGATAAATCAAAAATATTTCCTAGGAATACTTTTAGTAGATTTTATTTTTTATAAAAAAAACTTTTAAAATGGCATATTTATTAAATTATGAAGGTTACAATTTTGACGTCATTTGAAATAAAAAATATAACTTTCATAATCACTTTTATAAGGCTCCAAATGTTCCACATGTCGACCCTTGTATGATTATGGTTTAGATATACTCTTCCAAAAAGTATTGGTCAAGTGTTTGGTCCTCTTAATGGGTATTATTTAAAAAAAATATTATTGATTTTTCATTAAATAAAAAATATATGCATCATTAATGTATAAGATATTAAGATAATTATGTATTTCATAAAAATTACAAATAAATTACCATGATAAAGAAAAACATTTTAAATTTGAAATTAAAATTTATAATATAATTTATATTTTGTATAACAATATGTTAAAAATAATTTATTTATTAATGTTTGAGTGAGACATATTACACTTTCCATTAAATAAAATAAATTAATTTTATCATTCTCATCCATGTGGCTTCCAATGGATACTATTTAAACCCATGTATGTTTTTTTGGATGAAATATAATCATCCAATTATATAAATATTAGTGTTAGGGTGATTCTATAATATTATTTTTACCCTTACTTACCCGATTTACTATTTACTATGGTAAATAACATTTACCGATGTTACTGTTCATAATGCCAAAAAATAAAATCATATTATTGACATAATTGGGACCTAATGATTCCAAATATATAATCTATTTTTTCAAATTCAAGTCATAGAAGTTGAAGAAATTTAATTTAAAATTAATCCCATTGTCGAAAAAAGCGTTTTTGTTTAAAACATTGCAAAATATTAAATTGATTTTACCTATTAATTTTTTGTAAAATTAATGATAACGACATAAATTATATTAAATAGTAAAAATATATTCTATTTATATTTTAAAAACATTCAATAATATATTTTAACCTTATAAATTATCTCGATGAAAAAAGTTGTTTTTAATTAAAATTTAGCGTATTTTTACTATTCATCAAATTATGAACTTTATCAGAAAAATATCATAATTTCAACCAGAGTAAATTTTTATATCCCGCTTCCAAATAAAATTTTTACATTGTAATAATATTATTATTAATGTGCCAAAATATTAAATTAAAATTGTTTTTCCATTAAAAGATGAAAAAACATTCTTTTAATATCAATTTGATGAATATCAAAAATATCTTATTAATTATATAACATACATATCATAATAATTTAATTAACTCAAATAAATAAGATGACATATAATTGATTTACATTTATCATATATTTTTCAAAGATAGTTACATTTATTTCAGAAAACATAACAGCTAGGTTATAACATAAATTTTATATTAAGGGCATCTCACAGTTATTTTAAACTAACAATTGCAAGAAAAACATGCTACTAAAGAATAAAAAATATTTAGATATTTCATAAAACACATGGGTGTTACATTACTAGCTCGAAGGCCTTATGGACTCCAGGCTGAAATCGATAACCTGATGGTGAATAGTTTTGGTTTCTATAGTACTAAACAACACCTTCTTTTATACTGCAACAGTAACCCATATATATGCCTCTTCTCAGATTCAAACCTGGTTCTTGTGAATAAACATGAAGAGTCCTCGCCTACCTAGTTGAGGTTCTTGTTGAAAGGATCAAGATTTATTTTTTGATTATTCCCCAATCTTATGACTTACTAATGATTTATTCAATGGATCATGAATATAATCTATAAAATATTGTGTATGATTTTCTATTGATAATTACATATTCTTATACCCTTATGATACTGATTTTATTACATATAATCATTGATTTATATATCCAATTATTACCATTAATGAGTATATAATCTCAACCATTCTTATAATTTAATTTTTTCCCAAAGTTATGAATAATTTTACTATTTATAATGAGTCTATAAGGATACCATATAATAAAATATTTTTATGATATTGATGATCTTACTTAAATAATATGTCTGTATATGTACTCTCCAACTTCACTAAACCTTTCTGATTATTGGGAATATTTTTTGGGAGATATGTTGAATATTCTTAACAAATATGTTATAACTATATGTTTTATTCTTGGATCTCTATTATTGGTATTGGATGTGGGTTCAGTTATTTTTTGAGATTATATAATGAGGAATATGAGGATGGAACCTAAGGCAATCTATATAAACATAATGTGTTATTTTATGGACCTTAATTATCATAGGTTGATAAGAAGGTGTAATTATTTAGGAAATAGTAGGAATTATTTTCAAGATTATATGACTTCCTATTCTACTTATTGTAACTTGATGCTTACATAATAATTTTCTATTTTTAGTTAATGGCTAGATATTCAAGGAATTGTGCTAATAATGGTTGCGATGGATAATTCAATTATTTTCATCCTAATAAATTGAATGTAATGGTAGATAGAATATAGAATATTATAAGTATTATTATGAAACTTTCTTATGAAATGGATCATAATATGATTTGAAATAATAAAAGGAGGGAAGAATTTAATGATAATTAATTTATGAAGAAATATACACATTCTTTTCATCAGTCTTATAATCATCTTGTTGATTAGAAATGGTTCTCTACCACTTAGTAAATATTTAATGTTCTCCATTTTTTCTAACATGGAAATGTTTTCCATTTTATTTATCATTTAGAAAGAGAATCATATATTTGGTGGAACCTTATTAATAATATAATTCTATAGGTATAAATTGACTTCATTAAATGGGATAAGTTTAAGAGAATGTCTTTTAAAAATTACTTCCATCATATTGTAACTATAAATAATATATAAGTAATTACTTTAGATTATTTGAAGGATGATGAAACAATTAGTAGTTACGAGGAATATTTAAAAATTCATTCGAGGTATGCTTATGGTTTAATCATTATCTCAAAAAGAAAAAAATATTTATTCTTTGTGGGATAAAACCCATGTCTCATAAATGTGTTTGATATGAGAGGCCTAAGTAACTATGAAGAAATGGTTCAATGTGATTGCAATGTAGAAGTCAAAACTAATGATTCATTTCATTCCTATTGTTTTGATAAGAAAATTAAGATTTAGTCTCCTGAAAACTCTAATAAATACAATGAATCAAAGAAGTTATAAGCACCTGTATGCCATAAATTTTAGAATAAATACTATAAAAATTGATTGAATATAATATGGAGTTTTTATAAATATTTAAGGGTAAGTCATAAATCACATTAATGTAGAATGGAAATTAAGAATATAATTAACAGATTATAAGGAGGGAAGATTACACCTAATGTAGCCCCAACACTCTGATTTTCCAAATAAAAGGAGTATGGAATTATGGAAACTAGTACATGAATTAAAAGGTTAATAATGATGATCAAAATAACAAACCTATTAATATCATATACAAACGTAAATCTCATGTGATCCTGAATGGTGAAGTGTGTTACGAGAATGATGTGGTAAAATGAGCATTTTCCACTCCCGAATAACTAATGTATTATTTTTTTAAGTCTCCACCCACTCTTTTAAATCTCTATAATTTTATATGGGTATATCAATACCACATCAATGATTAGATTTTTGAATTAGTGGTGAAAACTCATAATGTCATAGTGATCACATATCATGTCTATAGTTCCTATTTGATTGAATATTCTGGAAATGTGATTCATGAAAAACATTTTATTCTACCTCTTGTTTATTTTGGATTGATTTTGGGAAATTATTTGATATATTTATATATATCCCATATCAATTTTCTAGTAAGATAAGTTACATTTCTTATTTTGAATGAGAATGTGATTGTTTATTAGTGAGAGGATGAATATGAATTTAAAATAATAAATACTTCTATAATATGTATCATAATTAGTGTACATGATCGGTATTTATCTCATGTGTTTTGGAGGGAAAACATTGAAGATATTTCTATTTAATGGGTATTTTTTATGTATTTACATAAATTTTCATAGTTTTCATCTACATCACAAAGTAAATTTTTTATATATTTTATACGTGGTGTTATCCTTATTTATAGGACACCATATGGAAGAACCACAATTGAGTTATAATAATTTAATAAGAAACACTAGAATAATCTATAATTGATATTCAGTTAACCTAGTGTTTCACCTCAGGGTGAACCAATCGTTTTCTACGAAGATATATGGGTCAATGCCTATTTGTATTTATTATTAATAACTTTATAATGTCAATATCAATAAAAAGAATCAATTACCCCTTTGTTAAAAAAACGATCAATTACAAGGAGAGAAATATTATTCAAAGATTGAACACCATTCTGCATATCATCAATATAGGGTAAGAAAGGTGGAAATAAGTAAGATGGACTTATGTACAAGGTAAGGGCATTGTGAATTAATAACAATGAAATTTTTATTTAAAAAATTCCCTACAAACTTCATGTATTTAATGAATATAGTCTTTATAAATTACATTGATAATTTTTTGTAGAAATTATAGATGATATTATTATATATTAAAATAGTAAGGGATAATATGAAGATCATTAATGAAATGTGCTGAACACCCTGGGAAAGGATAAGATGTATGATAAACATACCATGTTATAATTTAATATTAAAATCATTCCTATGTCACATAATCTCAACTGAGGTTATTTTTATGGATCCTTTTAATAAATATGTTTCTAAGAAATTTCATATACAAATCATAGTAACCAATTTAAATAGTTTTCTTGGGTTGGAATAATACTAATAATTCATGGTGGGAGATTTCTCATGGCTATATAATACAATAACTATGATAACAAAGAAGGGAGTTTTGTTTCTTTGGAAAGACGAATATGTAGATATTTTCATGGATTTGAAGAGAATATTTTTTTAGAAAACCTATTATCACCCTATCCTATAGTGGAGAATGGTTTTTTATATATATTGATTTGTCAATAAATGGAATGTGATATTCAATTTTACATATTTTCATGGTGATAGCATATGCCTCACGCCAATTTAAAATAAATAACCAAATTGCCCAACTCATTATTTGGAGATACCATTTGTAATTTTTTCAGTGAGGGTATGTAGATATTATATTTATGGTAGGAGGTGTGAAATATATATATATATAAATCACAATATAGTGATGTATATACCCACAAAAAAATAAAATAATATATTTCCGAGAAGATAGTTTAAGATGATTTGAGATTATAACTCCTAAATTATTACCACCCTTATAAGGAGAAAAAATTGGATAATGATCTTGGTTTGAATTACTACAAATGTTTATATATCAAATATATTGAATAAGAAACGGTATTTATGGTTTTCTAGAAGATGGATCTTCAAATTATGAGGAATGGGGAAAATCATGTCTTTATCATATTAATGTTCAACCATCCATTCATGTATTATTCAAAGATATGAAGATAAAGGATGTGGATCTAATGAATAATGTTAAAAATGTTCCATATTTCATCCATGATCATAATGGAATGATATAGTTCAAAAAAAAAGTTTTTTCCCAACAATACCAGACATGTATAAGGACCAATTAAAAGAACCACATAGTTTATTATTCTATATTCTTCTGAGAATAAAGTACAAGTATATAGTTCTGAAGGATAATATTTGGTGGGTCAACCTAAATTGAGTTATTTTAGAGTTTAAATCTCATTTAATAGTTTTTCATCAAGTTTGGGATGATAGAAACAATGAAAAGGGGATTATATACCCACTGCTTATACCATAATGTGAATTGGAAAAATATCATAATGTATTTCATCATTGGAATTTTTTAAAAACATAAAGATATAATCATTTAAGGGTTGTAATGAATCGTTGTAAGTAATATGATCATTTTATTTATATTATAAGTGATTCTATCATGATTAGATATTCAAAGTATATAATAAGTGATTCTATCATGATTAGATATTCAAAGTATATATAGTTGTAAACATATTATTTTATATAAATGTTCTAACAGGTTCTGTCCTAGTGTCATGTGTAGGGAATTCATTATTGATAACCCAATTGATTATTTTTACTCACTCTATTCTTTGTTACTTTTAAGCTTTTCTATATTTTGTAGTCCAGGACACAGGTAAAGCTGAATAATCCCATTTCATTAGTTGTTCATTGTGATTCTTGGGTGGTTTTATGGGGTTAGATCTAAGAGCTTGGTGTGGAGCTATAGAGATTTATATTGGTACCTTTGTGCTTCTTTGTTTTAGTCATCTTCTTGGTACTCTGATTTTAGATTGTTATGGTTTGGTTATATTTCTCTATTGGTATTTTTGTATTGTAAAACACTATTGACATGCATCATGTAGATGTTTTTGGAATGGGAATGTTTAGATAGTTGTTTTAATATCAATGGGATAATTTTCCCCCAACATTCATGAATCCCTAACATATATTTCTATCTGTTGGCTCCTTGAAGATGTCACCTAAGGGAAAGTTGCACTTCCACCTCGATCGGAGCCAATGAGGAGGGGAAGGATATTAAAAATTACATTGTTATTGATTTGTAGACTATGATAGAATTATGGGAAATGATTTGATTTGATTTATCTATAATAGAAACAGGTTTAAAATGCTAATCCTCTACGATATGGGAAAATGATAGTGATTCTTAATCTGCTATGATATGATGTTATACGTAATTAATATTTTCTAATCATATGGTTTCTTTTCTTATGATGGTTCAATGCCCTTATGACATGATTACATGATTATGATTTGAACCCAAGGCTCCAGATTTATTGTATGAATGACTCTAAGGAATTCTCTTTTATTTATTTTTTATAATACTAGTTTCGAGGGTTGAGGGGAACACTTACATGGACCATAGGATTAACAGATTACATGACACGAAGGTCTCAGAGGAATTCATTTGAGACATGACTACTCAAAAATACCCCTCCCCAGTGCCTATATTTTGTAGTTATCTTCCCACATTCTCATTGATTGTTCATCTAGAAATACTTATGAAGAGGTGCACATGACTAGTCTCGACGGAAATTTCCAAACCCTCTCATTAATACAAATATGGATTGCTCTGTTATGGTGAAACTGCCATCTCTAAGTCCCCATCTAGAGCTAGTTCCTCTGGTATGTCTAGTTTCATCTATACTTCATTATCTGAATGTGGTGTCCCAATGTCCATGAGGTGGCCCGAATGCATCGAGGTGGGCCGAAATCCTTAATTTTAAAAAACCCATACATTACATACATTGTTAATACTTCATAATTGGATTATATTTAGTACAACATATATCACAACCATGACAGGACTGTATAGGTATAGTGTCTTTAGAAATTGGGAAACAAAAACAACTGGTTCATAAAGCATCTACGTTGTCTCCTGTTTATATGATCAATTCTACAATCCTTTTTAAAATATCATATTTAATATCCTTCTTCATGTCCTGAAGAAAAGAAACTTACAAAATGGTGAGATAAAATTCTCAGTAAATGTAATCAAATGAAATATAAATCACATCATATTCCAAAGATCATAACATCTGAAAATCATATACTGCATAAGAGGTCATAATATCGTGTCATGGGATAAATCGTAAAACTGAAATGTCATCCCAATCATCATAATATAAGAAATTAAACATTGTGGCATACACACATAATCATTTAAAATCATTTCATATTAGTCATGGCTCATTTCCAAGACCATCGTGACGGACAATGTCCATTACTGAACCGAGTTCACTCCTCATTCTAGTCCTATTTCACTGAACCAGATTAACTTTCAATTCCATCCATGTCTATCTCATGAGATAAAAATATTTACCCAATGAATTGGAGTGATATATAGGTCTCACCCATCTCATAATGAACCCATTGTTATGTATGCCACAAAATCATAAATCATACATCATAGCATAACCCATGTAATAAAATGGGATTCTTAAACATCATTCCATCATAATATAAAAGGACATCATAACAATAATTCCTTCAGAACATAATCAAATCAATGTAATAATAGGGATAGAAACATAACACTATATCATCTTAGATGGAAAATAATTTTGATAAAATGCTTGAACTTGTTTCTTGAGGAACATATCCTTTCTTCATCAAAAACATTTTATTTTATCAATATGTCCCACAATTTTAAATTAAAAGAATTTAATTGAAAATAAACATGAAAACTCTTAATGGTAGCCTACAGGGATATAATTTCCTATGAAATCATAAAAATAAACTCATGTCGTATAAGTTGAAAATCAATATTCTCGTACTTTGGCCGAAAAATTCAAAATGTGCCTCGTACTAAAAACAACAAAAGATTATTGTAATTTCTTTTACTAAAAGCTCATAAATAGGTAAAATTGGATTTAGAAAATTGTAGGATGATAAAAATAATATTACTTATTGAGGAAACATGGATTTGGATGATTAATATTCCCCAATAAATACTATATTATAAAAAATCTCAGATAAAAAATGAGATTGCGAGATTTTCCCACACCTTAGGTCTAATATGCTTTGTACGTATCTGAACCTCATGTATAATTATTTAAATAATTTTATTGAATTATTCCTGAATCATAGTCATTTTTATGATATCTTATATGGTCATATTCTTATCTTTTTATTAGTATCATTTCATTGTTACTCGTTATTCTAGTGTTAACTCCTTTATATTCTCTTGCATGTTTTGTCAAGTAAATTATCATTAATAATTTCAGGTTATAGCTATACAATTTAAAGAATGGTATAAGTGTAATATATATCATATGTATTCATTCAATTAATTTATATACTCATTCTTCAATGAAGATCATGTAGAATGAATCGCATCAGATCGTGGAGACGGTAGGATGTACGTATGCACGAGCGATGATATCATTCCCATGATTGAGGAATTGTATTGAAGTGTTTGGTGTATAATATTTCAGAATCAATATCACTTTAAAATAATCATATATAGTAATTTCTTCCATCATTATACCCATCAAATTATGTTGGTGATGAAAAAAATGATTACACTATGGTGTGGAGACGATATTCCGTACGTACGCACTCACGGTGAGTTCTTTTTTCGTAGCATGGATAGAATGTGAAATTGGGTTGATTAATATTTATAATAACATATCAGTATATGTGTGATACTGATGTTATTACTTTATAATGAAACAACTAAATAAAGGGATGTATAAGATTAAATTAATTTCAAAGAATCGGAAGAAGATACTACCTCTTCCTTGTAGTTCCTTCTTTAAACATCCTCTTGGGGAACTAAAGATAGCCTTTTGAGAATAAGAACACCTCTATAATGTAACTAGAGAGGCTGAGAATAGTAATTGGTAGGTTTTTTCTGAGATTTAAGACTCAAAATTGAGTGGAAAGGAGAGGTTAGGGGTTCCCTTTTATAATAGAGGAGAGGGGCACTTTTGGAAACCGCAAAAAGTTTAATTTATAATAAACATCATATTTACATGAAAACCTCCAAAATTACTCAACATAGAAGATTATATGATATAGGGTTGTAATCTCATCAACCAATAAAATTTATACATGATTTGATTTTATTTTAATCCTTAACATTTTTATTTATCCTTATTTAATTTATTTAATTTTATTTGTGGTAAAAAAGTTATAAATTTTAAATGGTTATACATAATTACTTCTGTTTTTTTAATTGTACTTTATAAGATAATTTTGGACATGGTTGACCATATAAATTTTAAATTGTGATTTTCAAATATTTTGTGATTTTTAAACAATTTAATAATTTGTTATTTTCACAAAATATCAATAGTGTCAATTTTGACACAATTCATTTATTGTAATTTAAATAAAATCCACACAGAAGATATATTCGAAACAAAATATTTAATAGATTCCTAATAAGTAATATGTTTCTAGAAAATCTGTGGAGAACATTAATAAAATCATATAATAATTATTTTTAAAAATTTAAAACTATCTAATTGATGTTTCTCTTGAAAAAATAATTACTACAAAATTTTTGTATAATTATTTAATCTACATATTTGTTGCATAAAAATTAAAAATAAAATACTATGATAAATAAAAATCTAATATATTTTATAATAATACTCTTATTAGGTTTTATCTTCTAAAAACAACTTTTAAAATGTTATATTTATTAAATTATGAAGGTTATAATTTTGACATCATTTAAAATAATAAATATAATTGCCATACTCAATTTTATAAGCCTCCAAATAGTCTACAAGATGACACTTGGATGCTTAGGGGTTATATATACTCGAAAAATAAATTTTGGTCATGTTTTGGGCCCTTTTAATGGGTATTATTAATTTTAGAAAAACTATATTATTGATTATTCACTAAATAAATAATTTCTGCAACATTAATGTATAAGCTATTGAAGTAATTATATATTTCATTAAAATTACAAATAAATTACGATGATAAAGAAAAATAGTTTATCATTAAAATGAGTATTTATTATTGAATTTATATTCTATATATCCTTATATTAAAAATAATTTAATTATTAAAGATTGAGTGAGACATATTTCAATTTCCATTAAAAAAAATATATTAATTGTTTCAATCTAATCCATGTGGGTTCCAATAGATACCATTTTGACCCAAGTATGATTTTTGGATGAAAAATATTCATACAATTATTTTAAGATAGTTTTAGGGTAATTTTTTAATATTATTTTTACCCTTAATAATCTGATTTCCCTTCAACTGTGGAAAATAAAATTTACAATAATTACTACTCATAATGCCAAAAAATAAAAGTACCCTATTGAAATAATTTGGACTTACTGATTATAAATATGAAATCCATTTTTCCAAATTCAAGACACATGATTTTCAAAAAATTTAATTTATAATTAATCCCATTGTTGAAAAAAAGTTTTTGTTTAAAACATTGCAAAAGATAGAAATGATTGTACTTATGAATTAATTATAAAATAAATGATAATGAAAAACATTATATTAAATAGTAAAAATATATTATCTTTATTATTTAATACCATTCAATATTATAATTTAACCAAATAAATTATTTCAATGAAAAAAGTTATTTTTAATTAAAATTTAACGTATTTTTACTATTCATCGAACTATGATGTTTATCAGAAAAAAAATAAAAATTTTAACCAAAGTAACTTTTTATATCATTATTACAAGGAAAATGATTACATTTTAATATTAAAGTTATTAATGTGCATAAATCATAAATTAAAAATGTTTTTCCATTAAAATGCGGAATTTTTTTTAATATCTATTTTTTGAATATCAAAAATATAATTTTAATTATATAACATACATATCTTTTTAATTTCATTCACTCAAATAACTAATATGAAATATAATTGATTTAAATTTATCATAGATTTTTAAAATGTAGTTATATTTATTACCGCTAACATTATGGCTAGGTTATAACAGAAATTTTATATTAAGGGCATCCCACAGTTTGTTTAAACTAACGATTGCGTGAAAGAAAAGCTATTGAAGAATAAATATTTTTTAAATATTTAATAAAAAACATGGGTGTTACATTCCATACCCCTTAAACTAAATTTCACCTGCAAAATTCGTCCCTTGGAAATAATCAAATGAGGACACCTCTCCCTCATCGTATCCTAAAGTTCCCATGTAGGTTCTTCTAATTGGTGGTACCTCCATACAACATTAACTAATAGAGTGGTCTTGTTTTGAAAAATTTTCACTATGATCCAGAATCTTTATCGGTTGTTCTTCATATGAAAGATCATGCTCCAGCATTACGAATTCTGAGCTTAGTACATGTGAAGGATCGGGAATGTACTTTCTCATGAGGGATACATGGAACACATCATGAACATGAGAGAGATTCGGTGGAAGAACTAATCGGTAAGCTACCTTCCCAACATGATCAATAATCTCAAAAGGACCGATATACCTAGCGCTCAGATTTACCTTCTTTACCAATATCATTACTCTCTTCCAGGGAGATATTCGTAAGAACATCATATCTCCCACTTTAAACTCTAGGTCTTTTCATCGTTTGTCAACTTAATGTTTTTGTCAACTCTGAGTTTCTCTTATATGTTGTTGAATAGATCTGTCATTTTCTGCCATTTCATTAATAGGATCAGTTTATAATGGCTTTCATTCCCTAACTTAATCTGAGAAAGTTGGGATTCATCAATTCATTATATAGAGGGCTTCGTAAGAAGCCATCTGAATACTGGAGTGAAAGGTATTGTTGTATGAAAAAACCACCAATGGTAGGTGTAGATCCCAATATCATTCTAAATCCATAAAGCAAGCTCTCAAAATTTATTCTAGAGTTTGAATTGTACTTTCAGACTGATTATCTATCTAAGGATGATAAGAAGAGATAAAACTCAACTCTTTATCTAGAACATACTGAAGAATTCCACAGAAATTTGAGGTGAACCTCAGATCCTGATCATATATAATAGAAAGTGGTACTCCATGAAATCTTACAAATTCTTTTACATATATCCTGGAAAGCTGATCAAGAGATAAATCCTCTCTAATAGCAATAAAGTGTGCCTACTTTGTATGACGATCAACTATATCCCAAATTGCATTATTTCCTTTTCTTCTTTTGGGGTATCAGGTGAAAAAGTCCATAGTGATGTTTTCCCATTTCCATTCTCGTATAGGTAATGGTTGCGAAATCCCCTTAGACTTATTTCCATCAACCTTAACTTGCTGACAAATCAAGAATCGAGATACATATTCCAAAACATCTTTTTTATGCCATCCCACCAGAAGTACTCTTTCAGGTCCCTATACATCTTCATGAATCTAGGGTGAACAGAGAATGAATAACAATGAACTTCATCCAATATTTCCTTATTTAATTCTAGTATGGGATGGACACAAACATGATTCATGTACCTTATAATTTCATCACAATCAATGTTTAACTCAGGAACATTTCTCACCATCTTTTGCAACTGAACATCTTCCTTCTGTGCCTATTTAAACACCACATGTATAGATGGTTGAACATTCATTTCAGAAAGATAATATTTTCCCCATATGTTATAATTTCAAAATCCAAATTTTTCAAATCCATAAATATTGGCTCTTTCATGATTCTGATCATAGATAAAATGGCATGGTCTTGTTGGCTTAATGCATCTACCACCTTGTTTGCATTCCCACTGTGGTAATGTATGGAGCAGTCGTAGTCTTTAATCAACTCCAGCCATCTTCTTTGGCGCATATTCAGATGCTTTTGTGTGAAAATATACTATAAAAATTTATTATCAGTATAAATATCACACCTATCACCATAAATATAATGCCTCCATATTTTTAATGAAAATATTACTGTAGCTAACTCTGAATCATGAGTTGGGTAATTTTTCTTATGGATTTTCAACTGTCATGATGCTTAAGCTATAACAATATCATTTTGTATGAGAACACACCCCAATCCCTTCTTGGATTCATCACTATAAATCACAAACCATTCTCCACTACAAGGCAGTGTGAGCACAGGTACATTGGATAGCCTTCTTTTTAACTCCTTGAAATTCTCTTCACACTCCTCAATCTAAAAGAAGATAACTCTTTTTCGAGTCAACCTGGTTAGTGGATTAGCTAGTCGTAAAAATTCATTCACAAAAAATCAATAATATCCAGCCAAACCAAGAAATCTTCGGATCTATATTACTATTATTGGTATCAACCATCTTTCAATAACCTCTGTTTTTGCTAGATCCACAGATATCCCCTCTCTTGAGATTATGTGACAATAAAATGAAACTTTCTGAATCCAAAATTCAATCTTGTTAAATTTGGCATTAAGCATCTCCTTTCTCAGGGACTTCTATACAATTATCAAGTGATCTTTACATTCATCATAGCACATTGAATAGACAAGAATGTCGCCTATAAGGACAACCACAAACTGGTCAAGATAGTCTCCAAAGACTCTATTCGTTAGATCCATAAAGATAACAGGGGAATTAGTTAGAACAAATGGCATCACTATAAATTCATAGTGTTCGTAACATATAAATAAAGCTATCTTTGGTATATCCACCTTTTTCACCAATACATAGTGATACCCTAAATGAAGATCAATAATGGAAAAGTATTGAGCTAAGTGAAGTTGGTCAAATAATTCATTAATGCGTGGGAGAGGATATTAATTCTTGATAGTGATATTGTTATGTACTCAATAATCGATGCAGAGTCTCATTGATCTATCTTTCTTCTTAAAAACAGAATTGGTTCTCCCCAAGATGATGCACTAGGTTGTATGAATCCCTTATCAAGATTCTCTTGGAGTTGCTTCTTCAATTCCTATAACTCAATTGGGGCCATTCTATAAGGTGTCTTTGAAATGGTCATAGCTCCCGGTTTTAGTTCTATTGAAAACTCAACTTCACGATTTGGGGGAAGACCTAGAAATTACTCTGGAAAGACATCATCAAACACTCGTAAAATGGGTATATTATTGATGATGAGTTTCTCTCCAAACATTTGAGATAAATATACTTCATTAGTTGGAATCAAGACCCATTAGATGGATGAAATTTCCAATGGAAGGTTATATTCATCCTTGCCTTGATAGATGATCATAGATTGATCTGGAATATGAAATGTGACTTCCCTTATTTGGAAATTGATATGAGATCCATATAAAAAAATCCAATCCATGCCATGAATAACATAAAATTCCACTATAGGAAGGATCACAAGATTTGCAGGAAGCGCTTTCTAACAAACATCAATTGGATAAGAATTATAAACTTTGGATTCAATCGTTGTGCGATTAGGAGTTGTCACAGCTCACTCAACAACTAATTGTTGAGGTTGTACGACGATATCCTTAGAAAATATTTCGGGAATACAAGAGTTGGTGGATGTAGAACGAAATAAAACATTGTCTACTTTAGATTGAATGATAAGTGTACGTTTCACAACTTCATTATAATAGTCCACATCGCTGATAGAAATTTCATGTGACATTCCTTTGTCTTTGACCTTAATAGTTTTTTTACATCGATCAACATCAAAAACCATTGGATTAGGGCATTGATTGGCATAATTCCACATTTTCTTGCACTTGTAACATTGAAGTGTAGGAGGTGCGTTCTGTGTATCCTTTTCTCTGTTCGCATCATTAGAAATATTTTCTCGTCACTATAGCATTCAATTTCCCAATGAACTTCTTTTCCACATTTAAAACATTTACTTATCCCTTTAATACAATTAAATCCATGTTTCATTACACACTTTGAGCATAAGGGAATACTCATCTTCTATTCAGTGTGGTCTTTAGATTTTTATTTGAATTCCATTTTCCGCTTTTTATCAAACCCATATGACTGTTGGGTTACCCCAATATCCATCTCAACCTTGAGAGCACATTGAACAATTTCCTCGTAGCTATTAATGTCCATTATGGAAAACCCCCTTCGAAGACTTTGTTTTAAGACACTAAATAATAGATCGATCTTACTCTTAGGTTGGATAATAATTCTGAAAGTGTACCTTTCAAGTCATGTAAAATTTGCTTTGTAGGTACAAACAGATTCTTCATCCTTTTTCTTTAGTTCACAAAACTCCTTCTCCATCTTATTTAAAAGAATACAAGGGAAGTAATTATTGAAAAATATGTTCTTGAACTCATCCCATTCCATGGACTCAATTCCATCTATTTGCCTCATATTCTTGATAAGAGTCCACCATTGATCAGCTTCACCTTCCAAACAATATATTGATAAGATGAACCAATCATGTTAAAAACATTATTGAGCTGAAAATATCTTTTCAGTGGTACTGATCCATTATTCAGCCACTACTGTTTCAGAAGACCTGCTGAATGAAGGTGGACGCTACCTCATGAAGGATTCAACAGAATGTTTGTACTTTATTTTCTCGTTTGTAAGTCCTTAATGATTCATATCTTCAGAAAGTTTCATGAGCATGACTACAAGAGTTTTCATTCCAACTCCCATGACATTTGGTTGCTCCGGGGGACAATCATTTTATCCCCCCTAACATTCAACATTAACATGGTTCCTTCGGGTTCCAGTCATTAACTAAAACAAAGAATCATAGTGTGAGAAACATTAATTACAATAGGAAAACCATAAAATCAAGAATAAAATTTCATACTTTAGGTCTTATCAAAGGTTATTCATGGCCATTTCTAAAACACTAAGATTCTGCCCTATTCTTAGACATATCCTTAGAGTTCCTACCAAGGTGTTAACATCCTAGTTTCCAAATGTTAACTATAACTTTCCTCTGATACCAACCATTACAACCCATAAATTACATTCAATGTTAATAATTCATAATTTAAGTATATTTATTACAACATGTAACAAAACCAAGACAAGACTGTATATGTGTAGTGTCTTTTGAAAATGGGAATCATAATGTAACAGCCCGAGATTTTATGAAAAATATTTTTTTATTTTATTAATGTCTTGTGTTTTACGCTACATCAAAAGGAGCTTGCACAACACACATCCTCGACTTGCCTTGCATTACACGCAATCGCGACCTTCCTCGATAGCGTGTGTAGTATGCAATAACGAGTTTCATTAAACAACAATATGCTATAAAAATATTATTAAAACTAGCCGTTATGAATAGTAATAACCACTTTTTGAACTTTTGTATATTTTATTTTTCAAAATGGAATTAATTTCTAGATTCGTAATATCGAAATTAGCTTAGGGTGAAATTTTGGTACTTTTCGGATAACTTTCATATTCTGATGAATAGTGAAAATTACTAGATTATAATTAAAAACAACTTTTTTAATCGAAATAATTAATAGTGATAAATCATTAAATTGAGTGGTTTTAAAGTATATTTAGAATATATTTTTACAATTGAATACGATTTTGGTCATTGGATGTAATTTCACATTTAAACCCGACATAATCAAGTGTCAATCTTTTGGTAGATATTGTTTCTTAAAAACACGCTATTTGTTTTAACAGCGGGATTTAATTATAAAATTAATTAATGCAACTTCTATGTTATGAATTTGGTAAAATAGACTTCATTTTTGAATTCCTAATATGAAATATAGCTTAGGATGAAATTTTGGTATTTTTCTGAAAACTTTCAATTTTTGATGAATAGTGAAACCACTAAGTGGTAGGTTAAAAACTGAATTTTGCATAAAACATAATTTTACCGCTTTTGTGAATGGAATTTCGAAAATCCGACAGACACGGTTAATATGAAGGACTAAAATTTGGTTCAATGAGATGAAAATAATTTTTGGTGAATAATACCTTTTTACTTTTTTTTACCACGATTAATAGTAAATAGGGTAACTAAGGGTAAATATGATATTACTATTAACCTAACACATGTCCTAATTCTATTGGATAAGTGTAATTCGACCAAAAACAACCTTATGAATATAATATGACCATTTAGGTCCACTTGGATTAGATTATGACATTTAATATTATTTTATTTAATGAATAGTTAAAATAGTTAAAATCAAAGTTTAATAACTAAAACATTTTTAATATGGGGTTATACATAAGCTAAATTCGACTATAAATATTCATTAGAAAGCTAAAAATATTTCCTACATAATGATATTTTATTTATAATTTTTAGACTTTAAATAAATTAATTTATTTATGACACAACGATGATGTAGTAATTACCCTTTTAAGGAAATATTAACATAATTGATGTTTTAAATGCTCAAATGAATGTAATTTGAGACTTTTTTTGAATTACACTAATTTTCTAGGTTACTATGATATATTAGTGTTTATTTAATCAACTTGGTTCGAACATATAATTCCGTTATGACTTTCAAAAAAATCATATATCAAATAGTGTCAAAATTGACACAAAATAGTTTTTAAATCAAATATTATATTATTAATTGTTATTTTATTCCTAAAAATCTAAGGTTCGGCAAAATGACTTAGATAAGGATATATGTATTAATAATAATAAATTTGGGGTTCGTTTTCCATGTTATAGTAAGTGTATTAACCATATTGTGAAAGAAAACAAAAAGACACGGTAAAATTTAAATTATTTAACTTAGAGTTAAATCTAATTGATAAGGTAAAAATATTACCCTAAACTTGTCTAAATCTTATTGGTTGATAGGATTTCGACCCATCCCCACTTTAACTTCGAAATAAGACCCTTTGGAACCATTATAAACCGATTTTTACATTAATATAAAATAATATTTTGAGGTATTCCTAAGGTGCCCCTCTCCTCCCTTATAAAAGGACACCTCCTCCCCCTCCTCCTCACACCAATTTGAGCACTCAAGCTCGGCCAACCCCTGCCAAAATCTCTTCTCCACTTCCCTAGAAACATCCTAGAGGTTCTGGTCTTCCTCAAAGACCAATTTTAGTGCCCTAAGAGGAGGTCTCAAAGAGGCTCTTCAAAGAAGAGGAGGTTCGGACACATACAAAGCAAATCAGACCAAAGGTAAGGGAAATATCACAATCTCATTTTTATCTGATATTGTTTATACTTTGGCATTTACTGGGGTGTATTTTATCATCCACATCCATGTTTCCTCAATATTTAATATTATTTCCATTCACCTACAATTGTTTAAATCATATTTTACCCTTCGGCGAGTTTTTAGTAAAAGATATGAAAGGAATCTTTTGTCATTTTTCGTACGATGTACTTTTTTGACTTTTCCGACAAAAGTACGAGAAGAATGTTTTTTTTAACTTATACGGCATGAATGTATTTCTAAAAAATTATTTCCAAGAAGCTTCCTTTACAAGTATTCAAGTTTATTTTTAATCAACTTCTTTTAGTTTAAAATTGTATGACATGTTAAGAAAGGAAAAGTGTTTTTGAAGTAGAAAGGATATTTTCTTCAAGAATGAAGTTCAAGTATTTTATAAAAATTATTTTCCATCTAAGATAATAAAAGGGTTCTGCTTTTATCCCTATTATTATATGGTTTTGATTATGTTGTGATGGAAACATTTTTATGAATTCCTTTATCTTATATGAATTGTTTTATGATGTCATGTTGTTTAAGAATCCCATTTTTATTACATGGGTTATGTGATGATGTATGATTTTTGATTATGTGGCACACATAAGAAAGGATTCATTATCAGATGGGTGGGACCTATATCTCCCTCCAATGCATTGGGTAAAGATTTTATATCTCATGAGATAGACAGGGCTGGAACGGTAGGTTATACCGGTTCAGTGAAAAAGGACTGAAACGAGGGTTACTCGATTCAGAAAGGGAATTTGTCCACTAAGATAGTCTTGGCAATGAGTCTTGACTAACAAGAAATGATTCTCTATGATTATGTGTGAATGCCACAAAGTTTCATGTTTTAAGTTATGATTATTGTGATTACATTTCACTGCCATGATTTATCCCATGTTATAAAATTATGCTCTCTTTTGCAGGTTAAGATTTCCAAAATGTTATGTTCTTATGAATACGATGTGATTGATATTTCTTTTTTTTACCCATACTGAGCATTTGAGCTCACCCTTTTATGTTTTCTTTTCCCCAGGATATAAAGAAATGTTTTAGGTAAAAAAAGGGAAGATCTTTATAGGAGATGTTGAAGATCTTTCACCACGATTAGAAGATTACGTTCCGAGTTTCCAAAGACACTAAACTATTACGATCCTTGTGTGTATGTACTAAGTATTCCGAAAATGTAATGTAATGTCAATGTACGTCAAGTTTCGGGTCTCTACAGTTGGTATCAGAGGAAAGGTTTAGTCAACCTTTGGAAACTAGGATGCGAAAACGTTAGTGAGATCCCTAGAGATATTTCTACGGTATGTCTAGGGATGTCCCTAAGGTTAAGTATACGTATAGGTTATAGTACTAGAACTATGCTAACGATCATAGAATTAAACCTAAGATGTTAGATATTGAAGTTACTTCCCCTTTATTATGTTGTTTTCCCTAGCATGATTTTTTCCTCTCACACTATTCTTTTTGGGTTTTAGACGATGGCTGGAACCCGAAGGAACCGTGTTGATCAATGCAATGGACAATGCAATGATTTTCCTCCTGAACAAACAAATGTTATGGGATATGGAGTTCAAAATCTTATTGCTATACTTACACAAGCTATGAATCATTCTGGACTTCCAAATGAGCAGAGAAGGGAACAATATTCTATTGAGTCCTTCATGAGGCAACGTCCACCTTCTTTCAGTGGGTCTTCTGATCCACTTGTTTCTGAACAATGGATCAGTACCACTGAAAAGATATTTTCAGTTCTTCAATGTCCTGAACATGATAAAGTCATCTTAGCAGTATATCGTTTGGAAGGTGAAGCTGATCAATGGTGGAATCTTATCAAGAATACAAGGCAAAGAGATGAAATTGAGTCCATGGAATGGGACGTGTTCAAAAACTTATTTTTCAATAAGTACTTCCCTCGTATTCTTCGAACAATGATGGAGAAGGAGTTTCTTGAACTAAAGCAAAAAAGATGATGAATCTGTTGGTATATACGAAGCGAATTTTACAAGACTTGCAAGGTATGCATCTGGCATTATCATCCAACCTGAAAGTAAAGTTGATCGATTTTTCAGTGGCTTAAAACCAAGTCTTCGAAGGGCATTAGCTATAAGAGACTTCAGTAGATATGAAGAAATTGTGCGTTGTGCTATCAAGGTAGAAATTGAAGTTGGTGTTACATATCCATCTCATGGTTTTGACAAGAAATGAAAGATGGAGTTCAAGGAGAAATCTCAGAATAATGGTTAAAAGAAGATGAATGTTGCCTTATGCACAAAGTGTGGAAAGAAGCATGGTGGAGATTGTCTTAAAGGGACTAGAAAATGTTTTAAGTGTGGAAAAGAAGGTCATCGAGCAGCTGAGTGTCGAAGTAATGGAAAAAGGGTTTCTAATGATGTGAATAAAGCAAACACTGCAGAGAACGCACCACCAACACTTCAATGCTTCATGTGAAAGGAAATGGGGCATTATGCTAATAAATGCCCTAATCCAAGGGTTAGTGATGATCAACATGAGAAACCACTGAAGGCAAAGGACAAAGGGAAGTCGCATGCGATCACTATTGGCAATGTTGAATATGACAACGATGTGGTGGAATGATTAAGTGTTTATGTAATGGGATTCCAAAATAATGTTGTATCATTGAGTATTGCAATATTTATTGATGTGGTATTCAAAGTGATTGAGATATTTTTTGGAAATAAGATGATATGCGCATAATGAAGGGAAAACGAGAAAATGAAATGTTTAATAGTATTCATGAGCTCAGGATTGATATAAGGACGAAGTGATATCATGTTTTGAGTATATAGAATTTTGAGGATTTTGGTATGTGGAAAGTGTTAACATTAAATTGCATTCATGTTTTCACTAAGGTATTCAAGAGAATACATGATTAAGAACTTTGAATGTTTATAATGTGACCAACAAGACATATCTTATGGGGATCAACGATGGTATTAAATCTATGGTAATTGTTTTCACTATATTATGAGAGTGGACTGAAGTATTATGGGTAAGCCTAAAGATTGGAATGGATTATGTTGGAATAAGTTAGTATTGTTTAAGGATATAAGTTTTTTTCAATATTATTGATGGGATGTTATAGTAATATAGTTTTAGAAAAAGGACAACCTGCAGGACGGGCGACAGCCCATTGCGTCGGACAAGGCTGTGGGAATCGAACCCACAACCGAAGTGCGACTGGCCTTTATCGCCTACCACTGGCCTACAGGATGTCCCTGTTTAGTAGAAACTAGATTTATTATATTAAGTTGTATGACATATGATGTATAAGTCCATTTTAGGAACCATATATGATTAATCTCACTATAGACCGACTTATGTATATAATATTTTTTGCTAACCTTTTGTTTGAGACAAATGGAATGACCCGTCATTCTATCACATGATCTGCTAACACTTCACGAATAACAAATTCAACTTCATTTATTTAAGAGATGAAGTGGAAATTGTTAAATGCACGAACAACAGTGAGATTGTACGAAAATAAAGTAAGTATTTATTCTAATTCAAATTCTTTAACATCAGGGAAACGATCTTGAAAACCAAAAATGTTGTCCTAGTGATCTTATATCTGATTAATTAGATGGTACCTTAGATCGTCACAAATTTATGGCTTTGTGATTGCTGGCTTTTCCATAGACATGTTCTCTACCACTCTCCATCAGAACATGATGGTTAGATTTCTCTTCCATATCCATATTTTCACCTATGTGGAAACCCGGTGACTAGTTTATTTGGGTAACCATTACGTTTCATACTTTTGTTTTTAAAGATTGGTTTTGATATTCCTTTTTACGATGTGGGTTTCTATTAAAGAAACTTTCGAATAATAAACCATTTATAACCCCGACGAATTTCGAGGGCGAAATTCATTTTATGGGGGGTAGAATGTAACAGCCCGAGATTTTATGAAAAATATTCGTTTTAATTTTATTAATGTCTTGTGTTTTACGCTACATCAAAAGGAGCTTTCACAACACACATCCTTGACTTGCCTTGCATTACACGCAATCGCGACCTCCCTCGATAGCGTGTGTAGTACGCAATAACGAGTTTCATTAAACAACAATATGCTATTAAAATATTATTAAAACTAGCCGTTATGAATAGTAATAACCACCTTTTGAAATTTTGTATATTTTATTTTTCAAAATGGAATTAATTTCTAGATTCGTAATATCAAAATTAGCTTAGGGTGAAATTTTGGTACTTTTCGGATAACTTTCATATTCTGATGAATAGTGAAAATTACTAGATTATAATTAAAAACAACTTTTTTAATTGAAATAATTAATAGTGATAAATCATTAAATTGAGTGGTTTTAAAGTATATTTAGAATATATTTTTACAATTGAATACTATTTTGGTCAATGGATGTAATTTCACATTTAAACCAGACATAATCAAGTGTCAATATTTTGGTAGATATTGTTTCTTAAAAACACGCTATTTGTTTTAACAGCGGGATTTAATTATAAAATTAATTAATTCAACTTCTATGTTTTGAATTTGGTAAAATAGACTTCATTTTTGAATTCGGAATATGAAATATAGCTTAGGATGAAATTTTGGTATTTTTCTGAAAACATTCAATTTTTGATGAATAGTGAAACCACTAAGTGGTAGGTTAAAAACTGAATTTTGCATAAAACTTAATTTTACCGCTTCTGTGAATGGAATTTCGAAAATCCGACAGACACGGTTAATATCAAGGACTAAAATGTGGTTCAATGAGATGAAAATAATTTTTGGTGAATAGTAACTTTTTACTTTTTTTTCCACGGTTAATAGTAAATAGGGTAACTAAGGGTAAATATGATATTACTATTAACCTAACACATGTCCTAATTCTATTGGATAAGTGCAATTCGACCAAAAACAACCTTATGAATATAATATGACCATTTAGGTCCACTTGGATTAGATTATGACATTTAATATTATTTTATTTAATGAATAGTTAAAATAGTTAAAATCAAAGTTTAATAACTAAAACATTTTTAATATGGGGTTATACATAAGCTAAATTCGACTATAAATATTTATTATAAAGCTAAAAAGATTTCATACATAATTATATTTTATTTATAATTTTTAGACTTTAAATAAATTAATTTATTTACGACACAACGATGATGTAGTAATTACCTTTTTAAGGAAATATTAACATAATTGATGTTATAAATGCTCAAATGAATGTAATTTGAGACTTTTTATGAATTCCACTCATTTTATAGGTTACTATGATATATTAGTGTTGATTTAATCAACTTGGTTCGAACATATAATTCTGTTATCACTTTCACAAAAATCATATATCAAATAGTGTCAAAATTGACACAAAATATTTTTTAAATCAAATATTATATTATTAATTGTTATTTTATTCCTAAAAATCTAAGGATTGGACAAATGACTTATATAAGGATATATGTATTAATAATAAACAATTTGGGGTTCGTTTGGCATGTTATAGTATGTGTATTAACCATATAGTGAAAGAAAACAAAAATACACGGTAAAAGTTATATTATTTAACTTAGAGTTAAATATAATTGATAAGGTTAAAATAATACCCTAAACTTGTCTAAATCTTATTGGTTGATAGGATTTCGACCCATCCCCACTTTAGCTTCGAAATAAGACCCTTTGGAACCATTATAAACCTATTTTGACATTAATATAAAATAATATTTTGAGGTATTCCGAAAGTCCCCCTCTCCTCCCTTATAAAAGGACACCTCCTCCCCCTCCTCCTCACACAAATTTGAGCACTCAAGCTCGGCCAACCCCTGCAAAAATATCTTCTCCACTTCCCTAGCAACATCCTAGAGGTTCTGGTCTTCCTCAAAGACCAATTTTAGTGCCTTAAGAGGATGTCTCAAAGAGGCGCTTCAATGAAGAGGAGGTTCGGACACATACGAAGCAAATCGGACTTAAGGTAAGGGAAATATCACAATCTCATTTTTATCCGAGATTGTTTATACTTTGGAATTTATTGGGGTGTATTTTATCATCCACATCCATGTTTCCTCAATATGTAATATTATTTCCATTCACCTACAATTGTTTAAATCATATTTTACCCTTCGGTGAGTTTTTAGTAAAAGATATGAAAGGAATCTTTTGTCATTTTTCGTACGATGTACTTTTTTGACTTTTCCGACAAAAGTATGAGAAGAATGTTTTTTTAACTTATACGGCATGAATGGATTTCGAAAAAATTATATCCAAGAAGCTTCCTTTACAAGTATTCATGTTTATTTTTAATCAACTTCTTTTAGTTTAAAATTGTATGACATGTTAAGAAAGGAAAAGTGTTTTTGAAGTAGAAAGGATATTTTCCTCAAGAATGAAGTTCATGTATTTTATAAAAATTATTTTCCATCTAAGATAATAAAAGGGTTCTTCTTTTATCCCTATTATTACATGGATTTGATTATGTTGTGATGGAATCATTTTTATGAATTCCTTTATATTATATGAATTGTTTTATGATGTCATGTTGTTTAAGAATACCAATTTTATTACATGGGTTATGCGATGATGTATGATTTATGATTATGTGGAACACATAAGAAAGGATTCATTATAAGATGGGTGGGACCTATATCTCCCTCCAATTCATTGGGTAAAGATTTTATATCTCATGAGATAGACAGGGCTGGAACGATAGGTTATACCGGTTCAGTGAAACAAGACTGAAACGAGGGTTACTCGATTCAGAAAGGGACTTTGTCCACTAAGATAGTCTTGGCAATGAGTCTTGACTAACAAGATATTATTCTCTATGATTATGTGTGAATGCCACAATGTTTCATGTTTTAAGTTATGATTATTGTGATTACATTTCACTGCCATGATTTATCCCATGTTATGAAATTATGCTCTCTTTTGCAGGTTAAGATTTCCAAAATGTTATGTTCTTATGAATACGATGTGATTGATATTTCTTTTGTTTACCCTTACTGAGAATTTGAGCTCACCCTTTTATGTTTTCTTTTCCCCAGGATATAAAGAAAGGTTTTAGGTAAAAAAAAGGGAGGAACTTTTATAGGAGATGTTGAAGATCTTTCACCACGATTAGAAGATTACGTTCCGAGTTTCCAAAGACACTAAACTATTACGATCCTTGTGTGTATGTACTAAGTATTCCGCAAATGTAATGTAATGTCAATGTACGTCAAGTTTCAGGTCTCTACACATAAAAAACTGCTTCATAAGGCATCTACGTTGTCTTCTGTTTATTTGATCATATCTAGACTCATTTTTGGCATATCATATTTAATACCCTTATTCCTGACCTGGGAAAAGAAACAACGAAAAGGGTGAGCTCAAAAGCTCGGTAAGGGTAAACAAATGAAATGTCAATCATTTCATATTCTTAAGATCATATCATTTGAAAATCTTAACCTACACAAGAGGTCATAATATCCTGGCATGGTATAAATCATATAAGGAAAATTTATTCCCAATCATCATAAAATAATACATGCAACATTGTGTCATAAAAAAATAATCATATAAAATCATTTCATATTAGTTATGGCTCATTGTCGAGACCATCATAACAGAAAATTTCCAGTACTGAATCGAGTTCAATCCTCGTTCCAGTCTTGTATCACTGAACCAGATTAACTAGCTGTTCCATCCACGTATATCTCATAAGATACAAATACATATCCAATTTATTAGAGGGAGATATAGGTTCCACCTATCACATAAGGAAACCATTCTTATGTGTTCTACAAAACAATAAATCATACATCATTGCATAACCCATGTAATAAAATTGGACTCTTAAAAATCATGCCATCATTAGATAAAAGGACTTCATAAAAATAATTCCATTAGAACAAAATCAAATCTATATAATAATAGGGATAGAAACATAACACTATATCATCTTATATGGAAAATAATTTTGATAAAACACTTGAACATAGTTCTTGATGAAAATATCATTTCTTCATAAAAAACATTTTACTTTTTCAACATGTCATGCAATTTTAAATTAAAAAATTTTAGTTGAAAATAAACATGAAAACCTATATAGGAAGATTACATGGAAATAATTTCAAATGAAAGCATAAAAATATGCTCATGTCGTATATGTTAAAAAACATTCTCCTCATACTTTGGCTGGAAATGTCAACAAGTATCTCGTACTAAAAATGAAAAAAGATTCTTTTCATTTATTATAATATAAACTCATAATTAGATATAATTGGTTTAATTCAATTTTCTGAATTATAAAATAATAATACATAGTGAGTAATCTTGTATGTGTATGATAAATATTCCCAAGTAAATATTAATGTATAAACAATCTCGGATAAAAAAATGAGATTGTGAGATTTTGCATTACCTTAGATCTGATATGCTTCGTATGCATCTAAAACTCATGTATAATGATTTAAATGATTTAATTGACTTATTAAAAAATCACAGTCATTGTTATGATATCATAAATGGTTATATTCTTAAATTTTTATTAGTAAAAATTCGTTGTTACTCGTTATTTGGGTGTTAACTCCTTTATAATCCTATGCATGTTTTGTCAATTAAATTCCTATTCCTATTTTTAGGATATAGTTATATAATTTACATAAATGTATTAGTATAATATATATCATATTTATACATTCAATTCAATTATATAATCATTATTCAATTAATATCATGTAAAACGAATCGCATCACATTGTGGAGACGGTAGGCCGTTCGTACGCACGAGCAATGATATCATTCCCCTGATTGTGGAATTGTATTGAAGTGTATTGTGTATAATATTTCATAATAAATATCACTTTAAAATAATCATATATTAATTTCTTCCATAATTAAACCTATCCATGTATGTTGGTGATGAAAAAAAGATTACGCCACGGCATGGAGACGGTATTCTGTACGTACGCACACGCGGTGATTTGGGTTTTCGTAGGATGTATAGAAGGTAAAAGATGGTTGTTTAATATTTATAATAATATATCAGTATATGAGTGATATAGATGTTATTAATTTATAATGAAACAAATAATAAATAGTATTTAGAAGATGAAATAAATTTTAATGAATCTGTAGAAGGTATTACCTCTTCCACGAAGTGCCTCCTTTAATCATCCTCTTAGGGAATTAGAGTTGGACATTTGAGAAGACCAGCACCTCTATATTGTAAATAGAGAGGTTTAGAAGATGAATTGGTAGGGTTTGACTGATCTTGAAGGCTCAAAATTGAGTGAGGAGGAGAGGGAAGGGGTTCAATTATAAGAGTGGAGAGGGGCACTTTTGAAAACCTCAAAAATATAAATTTTAAATAAAAACCAACCCCACTTAAAAACCTCCAAAATTACTCAATATACAATATGATATATGATAGGTTTGTAATATCATCAACCAATAAAATTTATACATGATTTGATTTTAGTTTAAACCTTATCATTTTTATTTATACTTATTTAATTTATTTTATTTTATTTTTGGTAATAATGTTATAGATTTTAAATAGTTTAAAATGCATACTTATGTGTTTTTAATTGTATATAATTGGATAAATTGTTACATGGTCAACCATATAAATTTTTATTTTTGATTTTTATGTATTTTTTTGATATTTAATCATTTTAATAATATGTAATTTTCATAAAATAACTATAGTGTCAATTATGACACAATTCATTTATTTGAATTTAAATAAAATCCACACACAAAGATATTTTCGAAAAAAAATATTTAATAGACTCCTAACAAGTAATATTCATCTAAAATATTCGTGGGGAACATTAATTATATCATTTAATATTTATTATAATATTTTAAATACTATTTATTTGATATTTCTCTTTATAAAATAATTACTACTAAATTTTTGAATAATTATATAATCTATGTATTTTTTGCATAAAAAATAAATAAAAATACTATAATGAAGATAAATCAAAAATATTTCCTAGGAATACTTTTAGTAGATTTTATTTTTTATAAAAAAAACTTTTAAAATGGCATATTTATTAAATTATGAAGGTTACAATTTTGACGTCATTTGAAATAAAAAATATAACTTTCATAATCACTTTTATAAGGCTCCAAATGTTCCACATGTCGACCCTTGTATGATTATGGTTTAGATATACTCTTCCAAAAAGTATTGGTCAAGTGTTTGGTCCTCTTAATGGGTATTATTTAAAAAAAATATTATTGATTTTTCATTAAATAAAAAATATATGCATCATTAATGTATAAGATATTAAGATAATTATGTATTTCATAAAAATTACAAATAAATTACCATGATAAAGAAAAACATTTTAAATTTGAAATTAAAATTTATAATATAATTTATATTTTGTATAACAATATGTTAAAAATAATTTATTTATTAATGTTTGAGTGAGACATATTACACTTTCCATTAAATAAAATAAATTAATTTTATCATTCTCATCCATGTGGCTTCCAATGGATACTATTTAAACCCATGTATGTTTTTTTGGATGAAATATAATCATCCAATTATATAAATATTAGTGTTAGGGTGATTCTATAATATTATTTTTACCCTTACTTACCCGATTTACTATTTACTATGGTAAATAACATTTACCGATGTTACTGTTCATAATGCCAAAAAATAAAATCATATTATTGACATAATTGGGACCTAATGATTCCAAATATATAATCTATTTTTTCAAATTCAAGTCATAGAAGTTGAAGAAATTTAATTTAAAATTAATCCCATTGTCGAAAAAAGCGTTTTTGTTTAAAACATTGCAAAATATTAAATTGATTTTACCTATTAATTTTTTGTAAAATTAATGATAACGACATAAATTATATTAAATAGTAAAAATATATTCTATTTATATTTTAAAAACATTCAATAATATATTTTAACCTTATAAATTATCTCGATGAAAAAAGTTGTTTTTAATTAAAATTTAGCGTATTTTTACTATTCATCAAATTATGAACTTTATCAGAAAAATATCATAATTTCAACCAGAGTAAATTTTTATATCCCGCTTCCAAATAAAATTTTTACATTGTAATAATATTATTATTAATGTGCCAAAATATTAAATTAAAATTGTTTTTCCATTAAAAGATGAAAAAACATTCTTTTAATATCAATTTGATGAATATCAAAAATATCTTATTAATTATATAACATACATATCATAATAATTTAATTAACTCAAATAAATAAGATGACATATAATTGATTTACATTTATCATATATTTTTCAAAGATAGTTACATTTATTTCAGAAAACATAACAGCTAGGTTATAACATAAATTTTATATTAAGGGCATCTCACAGTTATTTTAAACTAACAATTGCAAGAAAAACATGCTACTAAAGAATAAAAAATATTTAGATATTTCATAAAACACATGGGTGTTACATTACTAGCTCGAAGGCCTTATGGACTCCAGGCTGAAATCGATAACCTGATGGTGAATAGTTTTGGTTTCTATAGTACTAAACAACACCTTCTTTTATACTGCAACAGTAACCCATATATATGCCTCTTCTCAGATTCAAACCTGGTTCTTGTGAATAAACATGAAGAGTCCTCGCCTACCTAGTTGAGGTTCTTGTTGAAAGGATCAAGATTTATTTTTTGATTATTCCCCAATCTTATGACTTACTAATGATTTATTCAATGGATCATGAATATAATCTATAAAATATTGGGTATGATTTTCTATTGATAATTACATATTCTTATACCCTTATGATACTGATTTTATTACATATAATCATTGATTTATATATCCAATTATTACCATTAATGAGTATATAATCTCAACCATTCTTATAATTTAATTTTTTCCCAAAGTTATGAATAATTTTACTATTTATAATGAGTCTATAAGGTTACCATATAATAAAATATTTTTATGATATTGATGATCTTACTTAAATAATATGTCTGTATATGTACTCTCCAACTTCACTAAACCTTTCTGATTATTGGGAATATTTTTTGGGAGATATGTTGAATATTCTTAACAAATATGTTATAACTATATGTTTTATTCTTGGATCTCTATTATTGGTATTGAATGTGGGTTCAGTTATTTTTTGAGATTATATAATGAGGAATATGAGGATGGAACCTAAGGCAATCTATATAAACATAATGTGTTATTTTATGGACCTTAATTATCATAGGTTGATAAGAAGGTGTAATTATTTAGGAAATAGTAGGAATTATTTTCAAGATTATATGACTTCCTATTCTACTTATTGTAACTTGATGCTTACATAATAATTTTCTATTTTTAGTTAATGGCTAGATATTCAAGGAATTGTGCTAATAATGGTTGCGATGGATAATTCAATTATTTTCATCCTAATAAATTGAATGTAATGGTAGATAGAATATAGAATATTATAAGTATTATTATGAAACTTTCTTATGAAATGGATCATAATATGATTTGAAATAATAAAAGGAGGGAAGAATTTAATGATAATTAATTTATGAAGAAATATACACATTCTTTTCATCAGTCTTATAATCATCTTGTTGATTAGAAATGGTTCTCTACCACTTAGTAAATATTTAATGTTCTCCATTTTTTCTAACATGGAAATGTTTTCCATTTTATTTATCATTTAGAAAGAGAATCATATATTTGGTGGAACCTTATTAATAATATAATTCTATAGGTATAAATTGACTTCATTAAATGGGATAAGTTTAAGAGAATGTCTTTTAAAAATTACTTCCATCATATTGTAACTATAAATAATATATAAGTAATTACTTTAGATTATTTGAAGGATGATGAAACAATTAGTAGTTACGAGGAATATTTAAAAATTCATTCGAGGTATGCTTATGGTTTAATCATTATCTCAAAAAGAAAAAAATATTTATTCTTTGTGGGATAAAACCCATGTCTCATAAATGTGTTTGATATGAGAGGCCTAAGGAACTATGAAGAAATGGTTCAATGTGATTGCAATGTAGAAGTCAAAACTAATGATTCATTTCATTCCTATTGTTTTGATAAGAAAATTAAGATTTAGTCTCCTGAAAACTCTAATAAATACAATGAATCAAAGAAGTTATAAGCACCTGTATGCCATAAATTTTAGAATAAATACTATAAAAATTGATTGAATATAATATGGAGTTTTTATAAATATTTAAGGGTAAGTCATAAATCACATTAATGTAGAATGGAAATTAAGAATATAATTAACAGATTATAAGGAGGGAAGATTACACCTAATGTAGCCCCAACACTCTGATTTTTCAAATAAAAGGAGTATGGAATTATGGAAACTAGTACATGAATTAAAAGGTTAATAATGATGATCAAAATAACAAACCTATTAATATCATATACAAACGTAAATCTCATGTGATCCTGAATGGTGAAGTGTGTTACGAGAATGATGTGGTAAAATGAGCATTTTCCACTCCCGAATAACTAATGTATTATTTTTTTAAGTCTCCACCCACTCTTTTAAATCTCTATAATTTTATATGGGTATATCAATACCACATCAATGATTAGATTTTTGAATTAGTGGTGAAAACTCATAATGTCATAGTGATCACATATCATGTCTATAGTTCCTATTTGATTGAATATTCTGGAAATGTGATTCATGAAAAACATTTTATTCTACCTCTTGTTTATTTTGGATTGATTTTGGGAAATTATTTGATATATTTATATATATCCCATATCAATTTTCTAGTAAGATAAGTTACATTTCTTATTTTGAATGAGAATGTGATTGTTTATTAGTGAGAGGATGAATATGAATTTAAAATAATAAATACTTCTATAATATGTGTCATAATTAGTGTACATGATCGGTATTTATCTCATGTGTTTTGGAGGGAAAACATTGAAGATATTTCTATTTAATGGGTATTTTTTATGTATTTACATAAATTTTCATAGTTTTCATCTACATCACAAAGTAAATTTTTTATATATTTTATACGTGGTGTTATCCTTATTTATAGGACACCATATGGAAGAACCACAATTGAGTTATAATAATTTAATAAGAAACACTAGAATAATCTATAATTGATATTCAGTTAACCTAGTGTTTCACCTCAGGGTGAACCAATCGTTTTCTACGAAGATATATGGGTCAATGCCTATTTGTATTTATTATTAATAACTTTATAATGTCAATATCAATAAAAAGAATCAATTACCCCTTTGTTAAAAAAACGATCAATTACAAGGAGAGAAATATTATTCAAAGATTGAACACCATTCTGCATATCATCAATATAGGGTAAGAAAGGTGGAAATAAGTAAGATGGACTTATGTACAAGGTAAGGGCATTGTGAATTAATAACAATGAAATTTTTATTTAAAAAATTCCCTACAAACTTCATGTATTTAATGAATATAGTCTTTATAAATTACATTGATAATTTTTTGTAGAAATTATAGATGATATTATTATATATTAAAATAGTAAGGGATAATATGAAGATCATTAATGAAATGTGCTGAACACCCTGGGAAAGGATAAGATGTATGATAAACATACCATGTTATAATTTAATATTAAAATCATTCCTATGTCACATAATCTCAACTGAGGTTATTTTTATGGATCCTTTTAATAAATATGTTTCTAAGAAATTTCATATACAAATCATAGTAACCAATTTAAATAGTTTTCTTGGGTTGGAATAATACTAATAATTCATGGTGGGAGATTTCTCATGGCTATATAATACAATAACTATGATAACAAAGAAGGGAGTTTTGTTTCTTTGGAAAGACGAATATGTAGATATTTTCATGGATTTGAAGAGAATATTTTTTTAGAAAACCTATTATCACCCTATCCTATAGTGGAGAATGGTTTTTTATATATATTGATTTGTCAATAAATGGAATGTGATATTCAATTTTACATATTTTCATGGTGATAGCATATGCCTCACGCCAATTTAAAATAAATAACCAAATTGCCCAACTCATTATTTGGAGATACCATTTGTAATTTTTTCAGTGAGGGTATGTAGATATTATATTTATGGTAGGAGGTGTGAAATATATATATATATAAATCACAATATAGTGATGTATATACCCACAAAAAAATAAAATAATATATTTCCGAGAAGATAGTTTAAGATGATTTGAGATTATAACTCCTAAATTATTACCACCCTTATAAGGAGAAAAAATTGGATAATGATCTTGGTTTGAATTACTACAAATGTTTATATATCAAATATATTGAATAAGAAACGGTATTTATGGTTTTCTAGAAGATGGATCTTCAAATTATGAGGAATGGGGAAAATCATGTCTTTATCATATTAATGTTCAACCATCCATTCATGTATTATTCAAAGATATGAAGATAAAGGATGTGGATCTAATGAATAATGTTAAAAATGTTCCATATTTCATCCATGATCATAATGGAATGATATAGTTCAAAAAAAAAGTTTTTTCCCAACAATACCAGACATGTATAAGGACCAATTAAAAGAACCACATAGTTTATTATTCTATATTCTTCTGAGAATAAAGTACAAGTATATAGTTCTGAAGGATAATATTTGGTGGGTCAACCTAAATTGAGTTATTTTAGAGTTTAAATCTCATTTAATAGTTTTTCATCAAGTTTGGGATGATAGAAACAATGAAAAGGGGATTATATACCCACTGCTTATACCATAATGTGAATTGGAAAAATATCATAATGTATTTCATCATTGGAATTTTTTAAAAACATAAAGATATAATCATTTAAGGGTTGTAATGAATCGTTGTAAGTAATATGATCATTTTATTTATATTATAAGTGATTCTATCATGATTAGATATTCAAAGTATATAATAAGTGATTCTATCATGATTAGATATTCAAAGTATATATAGTTGTAAACATATTATTTTATATAAATGTTCTAACAGGTTCTGTCCTAGTGTCATGTGTAGGGAATTCATTATTGATAACCCAATTGATTATTTTTACTCACTCTATTCTTTGTTACTTTTCAGCTTTTCTATATTTTGTAGTCCAGGACACAGGTAAAGCTGAATAATCCCATTTCATTAGTTGTTCATTGTGATTCTTGGGTGGTTTTATGGGGTTAGATCTAAGAGCTTGGTGTGGAGCTATAGAGATTTATATTGGTACCTTTGTGCTTCTTTGTTTTAGTCATCTTCTTGGTACTCTGATTTTAGATTGTTATGGTTTGGTTATATTTCTCTATTGGTATTTTTGTATTGTAAAACACTATTGACATGCATCATGTAGATGTTTTTGGAATGGGAATGTTTAGATAGTTGTTTTCATATCAATGGGATAATTTTCCCCCAACATTCATGAATCCCTAACATATATTTCTATCCGTTGGCTCCTTGAAGATGTCACCTAAGGGAAAGTTGCACTTCCACCTCGATCGGAGCCAATGAGGAGGGGAAGGCTATTAAAAATTACATTGTTATTGATTTATAGACTATGATAGAATTATGGGAAATGATTTGATTTGATTTATCTATAATAGAAACAGGTTTAAAATGCTAATCCTCTACGATATGGGAAAATGATAGTGATTCTTAATCTGCTATGATATGATGTTATACGTAATTAATATTTTCTAATCATATGGTTTCTTTTCTTATGATGGTTCAATGCCCTTATGACATGATTACATGATTATGATTTGAACCCAAGGCTCCAGATTTATTGTATGAATGACTCTAAGGAATTCTCTTTTATTTATTTTTTATAATACTAGTTTCGAGGGTTGAGGGGGAACACTTACATGGACCATAGGATTAACAGATTACATGACACGAAGGTCTCAGAGGAATTCATTTGAGACATGACTACTCAAAAATACCCCTCCCCAGTGCCTATATTTTGTAGTTATCTTCCCACATTCTCATTGATTGTTCATCTAGAAATACTTATGAAGAGGTGCACATGACTAGTCTCGACGGAAATTTCCAAACCCTCTCATTAATACAAATATGGATTGCTCTGTTATGGTGAAACTGCCATCTCTAAGTCCCCATCTAGAGCTAGTTCCTCTGGTATGTCTAGTTTCATCTATACTTCATTATCTGAATGTGGTGTCCCAATGTCCATGAGGTGGCCCGAATGCATCGATGTGGGCCGAAATCCTTAATTTTAAAAAACCCATACATTACATACATTGTTAATACTTCATAATTGGATTATATTTAGTACAACATATATCACAACCATGACAGGACTGTATAGGTATAGTGTCTTTAGAAATTGGGAAACAAAAACAACTGGTTCATAAAGCATCTACGTTGTCTCCTGTTTATATGATCAATTCTAAAATCCTTTTTAAAATATCATATTTAATATCCTTCTTCATGTCCTGAAGAAAAGAAACTTACAAAATGGTGAGATAAAATTCTCAGTAAATGTAATCAAATGAAATATAAATCACATCATATTCCAAAGATCATAACATCTGAAAATCATATACTGCATAAGAGGTCATAATATCGTGTCATGGGATAAATCGTAAAACTGAAATGTCATCCCAATCATCATAATATAAGAAATTAAACATTGTGGCATACACACATAATCATTTAAAATCATTTCATATTAGTCATGGCTCATTTCCAAGACCATCGTGACGGACAATGTCCATTACTGAACCGAGTTCACTCCTCATTCTAGTCCTATTTCACTGAACCAGATTAACTTTCAATTCCATCCATGTCTATCTCATGAGATAAAAATATTTACCCAATGAATTGGAGTGATATATAGGTCTCACCCATCTCATAATGAACCCATTGTTATGTATGCCACAAAATCATAAATCATACATCATAGCATAACCCATGTAATAAAATGGGATTCTTAAACATCATTCCATCATAATATAAAAGGACATCATAACAATAATTCCTTCAGAACATAATCAAATCAATGTAATAATAGGGATAGAAACATAACACTATATCATCTTAGATGGAAAATAATTTTGATAAAATGCTTGAACTTGTTTCTTGAGGAACATATCCTTTCTTCATCAAAAACATTTTATTTTATCAATATGTCCCACAATTTTAAATTAAAAGAATTTAATTGAAAATAAACATGAAAACTCTTAATGGTAGCCTACAGGGATATAATTTCCTATGAAATCATAAAAATAAACTCATGTCGTATAAGTTGAAAATCAATATTCTCGTACTTTGGCCGAAAAATTCAAAATGTGCCTCGTACTAAAAACAACAAAAGATTATTGTAATTTCTTTTACTAAAAGCTCATAAATAGGTAAAATTGGATTTAGAAAATTGTAGGATGATAAAAATAATATTACTTATTGAGGAAACATGGATTTGGATGATTAATATTCCCCAATAAATACTATATTATAAAAAATCTCAGATAAAAAATGAGATTGCGAGATTTTCCCACACCTTAGGTCTAATATGCTTTGTACGTATCTGAACCTCATGTATAATTATTTAAATAATTTTATTGAATTATTCCTGAATCATAGTCATTTTTATGATATCTTATATGGTCATATTCTTATCTTTTTATTAGTATCATTTCATTGTTACTCGTTATTCTAGTGTTAACTCCTTTATATTCTCTTGCATGTTTTGTCAAGTAAATTATCATTAATAATTTCAGGTTATAGCTATACAATTTAAAGAATGGTATAAGTGTAATATATATCATATGTATTCATTCAATTAATTTATATACTCATTCTTCAATGAAGATCATGTAGAATGAATCGCATCAAATCGTGGAGACGGTAGGATGTACGTATGCACGAGCGATGATATCATTCCCATGATTGAGGAATTGTATTGAAGTGTTTGGTGTATAATATTTCAGAATCAATATCACTTTAAAATAATCATATATAGTAATTTCTTCCATCATTATACCCATCAAATTATGTTGGTGATGAAAAAAATGATTACACTATGGTGTGGAGACGATATTCCGTACGTACGCACTCACGGTGAGTTCTTTTTTCGTAGCATGGATAGAATGTGAAATTGGGTTGATTAATATTTATAATAACATATCAGTATATGTGTGATACTGATGTTATTACTTTATAATGAAACAACTAAATAAAGGGATGTATAAGATTAAATTAATTTCAAAGAATCGGAAGAAGATACTACCTCTTCCTTGTAGTTCCTTCTTTAAACATCCTCTTGGGGAACTAAAGATAGCCTTTTGAGAATAAGAACACCTCTATAATGTAACTAGAGAGGCTGAGAATAGTAATTGGTAGGTTTTTTCTGAGATTTAAGACTCAAAATTGAGTGGAAAGGAGAGGTTAGGGGTTCCCTTTTATAATAGAGGAGAGGGGCACTTTTGGAAACCGCAAAAAGTTTAATTTATAATAAACATCATATTTACATGAAAACCTCCAAAATTACTCAACATAGAAGATTATATGATATAGGGTTGTAATCTCATCAACCAATAAAATTTATACATGATTTGATTTTATTTTAATCCTTAACATTTTTATTTATCCTTATTTAATTTATTTAATTTTATTTGTGGTAAAAAAGTTATAAATTTTAAATGGTTATACATAATTACTTCTGTTTTTTTAATTGTACTTTATAAGATAATTTTGGACATGGTTGACCATATAAATTTTAAATTGTGATTTTCAAATATTTTGTGATTTTTAAACAATTTAATAATTTGTTATTTTCACAAAATATCAATAGAGTCAATTTTGACACAATTCATTTATTGTAATTTAAATAAAATCCACACAGAAGATATATTCGAAAAAAAATATTTAATAGATTCCTAATAAGTAATATGTTTCTAGAAAATCTGTGGAGAACATTAATAAAATCATATAATAATTATTTTTAAAAATTTAAAACTATCTAATTGATGTTTCTCTTGAAAAAATAATTACTACAAAATTTTTGTATAATTATTTAATCTACATATTTGTTGCATAAAAATTAAAAATAAAATACTATGATAAATAAAAATCTAATATATTTTATAATAATACTCTTATTAGGTTTTATCTTCTAAAAACAACTTTTAAAATGTTATATTTATTAAATTATGAAGGTTATAATTTTGACATCATTTAAAATAATAAATATAATTGCCATACTCAATTTTATAAGCCTCCAAATAGTCTACAAGATGACACTTGGATGCTTAGGGGTTATATATACTCGAAAAATAAATTTTGGTCATGTTTTGGGCCCTTTTAATGGGTATTATTAATTTTAGAAAAACTATATTATTGATTATTCACTAAATAAATAATTTCTGCAACATTAATGTATAAGCTATTGAAGTAATTATATATTTCATTAAAATTACAAATAAATTACGATGATAAAGAAAAATAGTTTATCATTAAAATGAGTATTTATTATTGAATTTATATTCTATATATCCTTATATTAAAAATAATTTAATTATTAAAGATTGAGTGAGACATATTTCAATTTCCATTAAAAAAAATATATTAATTGTTTCAATCTAATCCATGTGGGTTCCAATAGATACCATTTTGACCCAAGTATGATTTTTGGATGAAAAATATTCATACAATTATATTAAGATAGTTTTAGGGTAATTTTTTAATATTATTTTTACCCTTAATAATCTGATTTCCCTTCAACTGTGGAAAATAAAATTTACAATAATTACTACTCATAATGCCAAAAAATAAAAGTACCCTATTGAAATAATTTGGACTTACTGATTATAAATATGAAATCCATTTTTCCAAATTCAAGACACATGATTTTCAAAAAATTTAATTTATAATTAATCCCATTGTTGAAAAAAAGATTTTGTTTAAAACATTGCAAAAGATAGAAATGATTGTACTTATGAATTAATTATAAAATAAATGATAATGAAAAACATTATATTAAATAGTAAAAATATATTATCTTTATTATTTAATACCATTCAATATTATAATTTAACCAAATAAATTATTTCAATGAAAAAAGTTATTTTTAATTAAAATTTAACGTATTTTTACTATTCATCGAACTATGATGTTTATCAGAAAAAAAAAAAAATTTTAACCAAAGTAACTTTTTATATCATTATTACAAGGAAAATGATTACATTTTAATATTAAAGTTATTAATGTGCATAAATCATAAATTAAAAATGTTTTTCCATTAAAATGCGGAATTTTTTTTAATATCAATTTTTTGAATATCAAAAATATAATTTTAATTATATAACATACATATCTTTTTAATTTCATTCACTCAAATAACTAATATGAAATATAATTGATTTAAATTTATCATAGATTTTTAAAATGTAGTTATATTTATTACCGCTAACATTATGGCTAGGTTATAACA
Source organism: Viscum album (assembly GCA_963277665.1). Taxonomy (NCBI): domain Eukaryota; kingdom Viridiplantae; phylum Streptophyta; class Magnoliopsida; order Santalales; family Viscaceae; genus Viscum; species Viscum album. The sequence goes on from OY728152.1 coordinate 1,797,369,591, forward strand.
GAAATTTTATATTAAGGGCATCCCACAGTTTGTTTAAACTAACGATTGCGTGAAAGAAAAGCTATTGAAGAATAAATATTTTTTAAATATTTAATAAAAAACATGGGTGTTACATTCCATACCCCTTAAACTAAATTTCACCTGCAAAATTCGTCCCTTGGAAATAATCAAATGAGGACACCTCTCCCTCATCGTATCCTAAAGTTCCCATGTAGGTTCTTCTAATTGGTGGTACCTCCATACAACATTAACTAATAGAGTGGTCTTGTTTTGAAAAATTTTCACTATGATCCAGAATCTTTATCGGTTGTTCTTCATATGAAAGATCATGCTCCAGCATTACGAATTCTGAGCTTAGTACATGTGAAGGATCGGGAATGTACTTTCTCATGAGGGATACATGGAACACATCATGAACATGAGAGAGATTCGGTGGAAGAACTAATCGGTAAGCTACCTTCCCAACATGATCAATAATCTCAAAAGGACCGATATACCTAGCGCTCAGATTTACCTTCTTTACCAATATCATTACTCTCTTCCAGGGAGATATTCGTAAGAACATCATATCTCCCACTTTAAACTCTAGGACTTTTCATCGTTTGTCAACTTAATGTTTTTGTCAACTCTGAGTTTCTCTTATATGTTGTTGAATAGATCTGTCATTTTCTGCCATTTCATTAATAGGATCAGTTTATAATAGCTTTCATTCCCTAACTTAATCTGAGAAAGTTGGGATTCATCAATTCATTATATAGAGGGCTTCGTAAGAAGCCATCTGAATACTGGAGTGAAAGGTATTGTTGTATGAAAAAACCACCAATGGTAGGTGTAGATCCCAATATCATTCTAAATCCATAAAGCAAGCTCTCAAAATTTATTCTAGAGTTTGAATTGTACTTTCAGACTGATTATCTATCTAAGGATGATAAGAAGTGATAAAACTCAACTCTTTATCTAGAACATACTGAAGAATTCCACAGAAATTTGAGGTGAACCTCAGATCCTGATCATATATAATAGAAAGTGGTACTCCATGAAATCTTACAACTTCTTTTACATATATCCTGGAAAGCTGATCAAGAGATAAATCCTCTCTAATAGCAATAAAGTGTGCCTACTTTGTATGACGATCAACTATATCCCAAATTGCATTATTTCCTTTTCTTCTTTTGGGGTATCAGGTGAAAAAGTCCATAGTGATGTTTTCCCATTTCCATTCTCGTATAGGTAATGGTTGTGAAATCCCCTTAGACTTATTTCCATCAACCTTAACTTGCTGACAAATCAAGAATCGAGATACATATTCCAAAACATCTTTTTTATGCCATCCCACCAGAAGTACTCTTTCAGGTCCCTATACATCTTCATGAATCTAGGGTGAACAGAGAATGAATAACAATGAACTTCATCCAATATTTCCTTATTTAATTCTAGTATGGGATGGACACAAACATGATTCATGTACCTTATAATTTCATCACAATCAATGTTTAACTCAGGAACATTTCTCACCATCTTTTGCAACTGAACATCTTCCTTCTGTGCCTATTTAAACACCACATGTATAGATGGTTGAACATTCATTTCAGAAAGATAATATTTTCCCCATATGTTATAATTTCAAAATCCAAATTTTTCAAATCCATAAATATTGGCTCTTTCATGATTCTGATCATAGATAAAATGGCATGGTCTTGTCGGCTTAATGCATCTACCACCTTGTTTGCATTCCCACTGTGGTAATGTATGGAGCAGTCGTAGTCTTTAATCAACACCAGCCATCTTCTTTGGCGCATATTCAGATGCTTTTGTGTGAAAATATACTATAAAAATTTATTATCAGTATAAATATCACACCTATCACCATAAATATAATGCCTCCATATTTTTAATGAAAATATTACTGTAGCTAACTCTGAATCATGAGTTGGGTAATTTTTCTTATGGATTTTCAACTGTCATGATGCTTAAGCTATAACAATATCATTTTGTATGAGAACACACCCCAATCCCTTCTTGGATTCATCACTATAAATCACAAACCATTCTCCACTACAAGGCAGTGTGAGCACAGGTACATTGGATAGCCTTCTTTTTAACTCCTTGAAATTCTCTTCACACTCCTCAATCTAAAAGAAGATAACTCTTTTTCGAGTCAACCTGGTTAGTGGATTAGCTAGTCGTAAAAATTCATTCACAAAAAATCAATAATATCCAGCCAAACCAAGAAATCTTCGGATCTATATTACTATTATTGGTATCAACCATCTTTCAATAACCTCTGTTTTTGCTAGATCCACAGATATCCCCTCTCTTGAGATTATGTGACAATAAAATGAAACTTTCTGAATCCAAAATTCAATCTTGTTAAATTTGGCATTAAGCATCTCCTTTCTCAGGGTCTTCTATACAATTATCAAGTGATCTTTACATTCATCATAGCACATTGAATAGACAAGAATGTCGCCTATAAGGACAACCACAAACTGGTCAAGATAGTCTCCAAAGACTCTATTCGTTAGATCCATAAAGATAACAGGGGAATTAGTTAGAACAAATGGCATCACTATAAATTCATAGTGTTCGTAACATATAAATAAAGCTATCTTTGGTATATCCACCTTTTTCACCAATACATAGTGATACCCTAAATGAAGATCAATAATGGAAAAGTATTGAGCTAAGTGAAGTTGGTCAAATAATTCATTAATGCGTGGGAGAGGATATTAATTCTTGATAGTGATATTGTTATGTACTCAATAATCGATGCAGAGTCTCATTGATCTATCTTTCTTCTTAAAAAACAGAATTGGTTCTCCCCAAGATGATGCACTAGGTTGTATGAATCCCTTATCAAGATTCTCTTGGAGTTGCTTCTTCAATTCCTATAACTCAATTGGGGCCATTCTATAAGGTGTCTTTGAAATGGTCATAGCTCCCGGTTTTAGTTCTATTGAAAACTCAACTTCACGATTTGGGGGAAGACCTAGAAATTACTCTGGAAAGACATCATCAAACACTCGTAAAATGGGTATATTATTGATGATGAGTTTCTCTCCAAACATTTGAGATAAATATACTTCATTAGTTGGAATCAAGACCCATTAGATGGATGAAATTTCCAATGGAAGGTTATATTCATCCTTGCCTTGATAGATGATCATAGATTGATCTGGAATATGAAATGTGACTTCCCTTATTTGGAAATTGATATGAGATCCATATAAAAAAATCCAATCCATGCCATGAATAACATCAAATTCCACTATAGGAAGGATCACAAGATTTGCAGGAAGCGCTTTCTAACAAACATCAATTGGAGAAGAATTATAAACTTTGGATTCAATCGTTGTGCGATTAGGAGTTGTCACAGCTCACTCAACAACTAATTGTTGAGGTTGTACGACGATATCCTTAGAAAATATTTCGGGAATACAAGAGTTGGTGGATGTAGAACGAAATAAAACATTGTCTACTTTAGATTGAATGATAAGTGTACGTTTCACAACTTCATTATAATAGTCCACATCGCTGATAGAAATTTCATGTGACATTCCTTTGTCTTTGACCTTAATAGTTTTTTTACATCGATCAACATCAAAAACCATTGGATTAGGGCATTGATTGGCATAATTCCACATTTTCTTGCACTTGTAACATTGAAGTGTAGGAGGTGCGTTCTGTGTATCCTTTTCTCTGTTCGCATCATTAGAAATATTTTCTCGTCACTATAGCATTCAATTTACCAATGAACTTCTTTTCCACATTTAAAACATTTACTTATCCCTTTAATACAATTAAATCCATGTTTCATTACACACTTTGAGCATAAGGGAATACTCATCTTCTATTCAGTGTGGTCTTTAGATTTTTATTTGAATTCCATTTTCCGCTTTTTATCAAACCCATATGACTGTTGGGTTACCCCAATATCCATCTCAACCTTGAGAGCACATTGAACAATTTCCTCGTAGCTATTAATGTCCATTATGGAAAACCCCCTTCGAAGACTTTGTTTTAAGACACTAAATAATAGATCGATCTTACTCTTAGGTTGGATAATAATTCTGAAAGTGTACCTTTCAAGTCATGTAAAATTTGCTTTGTAGGTACAAACAGATTCTTCATCCTTTTTCTTTAGTTCACAAAACTCCTTCTCCATCTTATTTAAAAGAATACAAGGGAAGTAATTATTGAAAAATATGTTCTTGAACTCATCCCATTCCATGGACTCAATTCCATCTATTTGCCTCATATTCTTGATAAGAGTCCACCATTGATCAGCTTCACCTTCCAAACAATATATTGATAAGATGAACCAATCATGTTAAAAACATTATTGAGCTGAAAATATCTTTTCAGTGGTACTGATCCATTATTCAGCCACTACTGTTTCAGAAGACCTGCTGAATGAAGGTGGACGCTACCTCATGAAGGATTCAACAGAATGTTTGTACTTTATTTTCTCGTTTGTAAGTCCTTAATGATTCATATCTTCAGAAAGTTTCATGAGCATGACTACAAGAGTTTTCATTCCAACTCCCATGACATTTGGTTGCTCCGGGGGACAATCATTTTATCCCCCCTAACATTCAACATTAACATGGTTCCTTCGGGTTCCAGTCATTAACTAAAACAAAGAATCATAGTGTGAGAAACATTAATTACAATAGGAAAACCATAAAATCAAGAATAAAATTTCATACTTTAGGTCTTATCAAAGGTTATTCATGGCCATTTCTAAAACACTAAGATTCTGCCCTATTCTTAGACATATCCTAAGAGTTCCTACCAAGGTGTTAACATCCTAGTTTCCAAATGTTAACTATAACTTTCCTCTGATACCAACCATTACAACCCATAAATTACATTCAATGTTAATAATTCATAATTTAAGTATATTTATTACAACATGTAACAAAACCAAGACAAGACTGTATATGTGTAGTGTCTTTTGAAAATGGGAATCATAATGTAACAGCCCGAGATTTTATGAAAAATATTTTTTTATTTTATTAATGTCTTGTGTTTTACGCTACATCAAAAGGAGCTTGCACAACACACATCATCGACTTGCCTTGCATTACACGCAATCACGACCTTCCTCGATAGCGTGTGTAGTATGCAATAACGAGTTTCATTAAACAACAATATGCTATAAAAATATTATTAAAACTAGCCGTTATGAATAGTAATAACCACTTTTTGAACTTTTGTATATTTTATTTTTCAAAATGGAATTAATTTCTAGATTCGTAATATCGAAATTAGCTTAGGGTGAAATTTTGGTACTTTTCGGATAACTTTCATATTCTGATGAATAGTGAAAATTACTAGATTATAATTAAAAACAACTTTTTTAATCGAAATAATTAATAGTGATAAATCATTAAATTGAGTGGTTTTAAAGTATATTTAGAATATATTTTTACAATTGAATACGATTTTGGTCATTGGATGTAATTTCACATTTAAACCCGACATAATCAAGTGTCAATCTTTTGGTAGATATTGTTTTTTTAAAAACACGCTATTTGTTTTAACAGCGGGATTTAATTATAAAATTAATTAATGAAACTTCTATGTTATGAATTTGGTAAAATAGACTTCATTTTTGAATTCCTAATATGAAATATAGCTTAGGATGAAATTTTGGTATTTTTCTGAAAACTTTCAATTTTTGATGAATAGTGAAACCACTAAGTGGTAGGTTAAAAACTGAATTTTGCATAAAACATAATTTTACCGCTTTTGTGAATGGAATTTCGAAAATCCGACAGACACGGTTAATATGAAGGACTAAAATTTGGTTCAATGAGATGAAAATAATTTTTGGTGAATAATACCTTTTTACTTTTTTTTACCACGATTAATAGTAAATAGGGTAACTAAGGGTAAATATGATATTACTATTAACCTAACACATGTCCTAATTCTATTGGATAAGTGTAATTCGACCAAAAACAACCTTATGAATATAATATGACCATTTAGGTCCACTTGGATTAGATTATGACATTTAATATTATTTTATTTAATGAATAGTTAAAATAGTTAAAATCAAAGTTTAATAACTAAAACATTTTTAATATGGGGTTATACATAAGATAAATTCGACTATAAATATTCATTAGAAAGCTAAAAATATTTCCTACATAATGATATTTTATTTATAATTTTTAGACTTTAAATAAATTAATTTATTTATGACACAACGATGATGTAGTAATTACCCTTTTAAGGAAATATTAACATAATTGATGTTTTAAATGCTCAAATGAATGTAATTTGAGACTTTTTTTGAATTACACTAATTTTCTAGGTTACTATGATATATTAGTGTTTATTTAATCAACTTGGTTCGAACATATAGTTCCGTTATGACTTTCAAAAAAATCATATATCAAATAGTGTCAAAATTGACACAAAATAGTTTTTAAATCAAATATTATATTATTAATTGTTATTTTATTCCTAAAAATCTAAGGTTCGGCAAAATGACTTAGATAAGGATATATGTATTAATAATAATAAATTTGGGGTTCGTTTTCCATGTTATAGTAAGTGTATTAACCATATTGTGAAAGAAAACAAAAAGACACGGTAAAATTTAAATTATTTAACTTAGAGTTAAATCTAATTGATAAGGTAAAAATATTACCCTAAACTTGTCTAAATCTTATTGGTTGATAGGATTTTGACCCATCCCCACTTTAACTTCGAAATAAGACCCTTTGGAACCATTATAAACCGATTTTTACATTAATATAAAATAATATTTTGAGGTATTCCTAAGGTGCCCCTCTCCTCCCTTATAAAAGGACACCTCCTCCCCCTCCTCCTCACACCAATTTGAGCACTCAAGCTCGGCCAACCCCTGCCAAAATCTCTTCTCCACTTCCCTAGAAACATCCTAGAGGTTCTGGTCTTCCTCAAAGACCAATTTTAGTGCCCTAAGAGGAGGTCTCAAAGAGGCGCTTCAAAGAAGAGGAGGTTCGGACACATACAAAGCAAATCAGACCAAAGGTAAGGGAAATATCACAATCTCATTTTTATCTGATATTGTTTATTCTTTGGCATTTACTGGGGTGTATTTTATCATCCACATCCATGTTTCCTCAATATTTAATATTATTTCCATTCACCTACAATTGTTTAAATCATATTTTACCCTTCGGTGAGTTTTTAGTAAAAGATATGAAAGGAATCTTTTATCATTTTTCGTACGATGTACTTTTTTGACTTTTCCGACAAAAGTACGAGAAGAATGTTTTTTTTAACTTATACGGCATGAATGTATTTCTAAAAAATTATTTCCAAGAAGCTTCCTTTACAAGTATTCAAGTTTATTTTTAATCAACTTCTTTTAGTTTAAAATTGTATGACATGTTAAGAAAGGAAAAGTGTTTTTGAAGTAGAAAGGATATTTTCTTCAAGAATGAAGTTCAAGTATTTTATAAAAATTATTTTCCATCTAAGATAATAAAAGGGTTCTGCTTTTATCCCTATTATTATATGGTTTTGATTATGTTGTGATGGAAACATTTTTATGAATTCCTTTATCTTATATGAATTGTTTTATGATGTCATGTTGTTTAAGAATCCCATTTTTATTACATGGGTTATGCGATGATGTATGATTTTTGATTATGTGGCACACATAAGAAAGGATTCATTATCAGATGGGTGGGACCTATATCTCCCTCCAATGCATTGGGTAAATATTTTATATCTCATGAGATAGACAGGGCTGGAACGGTAGGTTATACCGGTTCAGTGAAAAAGGACTGAAACGAGGGTTACTCGATTCAGAAAGGGAATTTGTCCACTAAGATAGTCTTGGCAATGAGTCTTGACTAACAAGAAATGATTCTCTATGATTATGTGTGAATGCCACAAAGTTTCATGTTTTAAGTTATGATTATTGTGATTACATTTCACTGCCATGATTTATCCCATGTTATAAAATTATGCTCTCTTTTGCAGGTTAAGATTTCCAAAATGTTATGTTCTTATGAATACGATGTGATTGATATTTCTTTTTTTTACCCATACTGAGAATTTGAGCTCACCCTTTTATGTTTTCTTTTCCCCAGGATATAAAGAAATGTTTTAGGTAAAAAAAGGGAAGATCTTTATAGGATATGTTGAAGATCTTTCACCACGATTAGAAGATTACGTTCCGAGTTTCCAAAGACACTAAACTATTACGATCCTTGTGTGTATGTACTAAGTATTCCGAAAATGTAATGTAATGTCAATGTACGTCAAGTTTCGGGTCTCTACAGTTGGTATCAGAGGAAAGGTTTAGTCAACCTTTGGAAACTAGGATGCGAAAACGTTAGTGAGATCCCTAGAGATATTTCTACGGTATGTCTAGGGATGTCCCTAAGGTTAAGTATACGTATAGGTTATAGTACTAGAACTATGCTAACGATCATAGAATTAAACCTAAGATGTTAGATATTGAAGTTACTTCCCCTTTATTATGTTGTTTTCCCTAGCATGATTTTTTCCTCTCACACTATTCTTTTTGGGTTTTAGACGATGGCTGGAACCCGAAGGAACCGTGTTGATCAATGCAATGGACAATGCAATGATTTTCCTCCTGAACAAACAAATGTTATGGGATATGGAGTTCAAAATCTTATTGCTATACTTACACAAGCTATGAATCATTCTGGACTTCCAAATGAGCAGAGAAGGGAACAATATTCTATTGAGTCCTTCATGAGGCAACGTCCACCTTCTTTCAGTGGGTCTTCTGATCCACTTGTTTCTGAACAATGGATCAGTACCACTAAAAAGATATTTTCAGTTCTTCAATGTCCTGAACATGATAAAGTCATCTTAGCAGTATATCGTTTGGAAGGTGAAGCTGATCAATGGTGGAATCTTATCAAGAATACAAGGCAAAGAGATGAAATTGAGTCCATGGAATGGGACGTGTTCAAAAACTTATTTTTCAATAAGTACTTCCCTCGTATTCTTCGAACAATGATGGAGAAGGAGTTTCTTGAACTAAAGCAAAAAAGATGATGAATCTGTTGGTATATACGAAGCGAATTTTACAAGACTTGCAAGGTATGCATCTGGCATTATCATCCAACCTGAAAGTAAAGTTGATCGATTTTTCAGTGGCTTAAAACCAAGTCTTCGAAGGGCATTAGCTATAAGAGACTTCAGTAGATATGAAGAAATTGTGCGTTGTGCTATCAAGGTAGAAATTGAAGTTGGTGTTACATATCCATCTCATGGTTTTGACAAGAAATGAAAGATGGAGTTCAAGGAGAAATCTCAGAATAATGGTTAAAAGAAGATGAATGTTTCCTTATGCACAAAGTGTGGAAAGAAGCATGGTGGAGATTGTCTTAAAGGGACTAGAAAATGTTTTAAGTGTGGAAAAGAAGGTCATCGAGCAGCTGAGTGTCGAAGTAATGGAAAAAGGGTTTCTAATGATGTGAATAAAGCAAACACTGCAGAGAACGCACCACCAACACTTCAATGCTTCATGTGAAAGGAAATGGGGCATTATGCTAATAAATGCCCTAATCCAAGGGTTAGTGATGATCAACATGAGAAACCACTGAAGGCAAAGGACAAAGGGAAGTCGCATGCAATCACTATTGGCAATGTTGAATATGACAACGATGTGGTGGAATGATTAAGTGTTTATGTAATGGGATTCCAAAATAATGTTGTATCATTGAGTATTGCAATATTTATTGATGTGGTATTCAAAGTGATTGAGATATTTTTTGGAAATAAGATGATATGCGCATAATGAAGGGAAAACGAGAAAATGAAATGTTTAATAGTATTCATGAGCTCAGGATTGATATAAGGACTAAGTGATATCATGGTTTGAGTATATAGAATTTTGAGGATTTTGGTATGTGGAAAGTGTTAACTTTAAATTGCATTCATGTTTTCACTAAGGTATTCAAGAGAATACATGATTAAGAACTTTGAATGTTTATAATGTGACCAACAAGACATATCTTATGGGGATCAACGATGGTATTAAATCTATGGTAATTGTTTTCACTATATTATGAGAGTGGACTGAAGTATTATGGGTAAGCCTAAAGATTGGAATGGATTATGTTGGAATAAGTTAGTATTGTTTAAGGATATAAGTTTTTTTCAATATTATTGATGGGATGTTATAGTAATATAGTTTTAGAAAAAGGACAACCTGCAGGACGGGCGACAGCCCATTGCGTCGGACAAGGCTGTGGGAATCGAACCCACAACCGAAGTGCGACTGGCCTTTATCGCCTACCACTGGCCTACAGGATGTCCCTGTTTAGTAGAAACTAGATTTATTATATTAAGTTGTATGACATATGATGTATAAGTCCATTTTAGGAACCATATATGATTAATCTCACTATAGACCGACTTATGTATATAATATTTTTTGCTAACCTTTTGTTTGAGACAGATGGAATGACCCGTCATTCTATCACATGATCTGCTAACACTTCACGAATAACAAATTCAACTTCATTTATTTAAGAGATGAAGTGGAAATTGTTAAATGCACGAACAACAGTGAGATTGTACGAAAATAAAGTAAGTATTTATTCTAATTCAAATTCTTTAACATCAGGGAAACGATCTTGAAAACCAAAAATGTTGTCCTAGTGATCTTATATCTGATGAATTAGATGGTACCTTAGATCGTCACAAATTTATGGCTTTGTGATTGCTGGCTTTTCCATAGACATGTTCTCTACCACTCTCCATCAGAACATGATGGTTAGATTTCTCTTCCATATCCATATTTTCACCTATGTGGAAACCCGGTGACTAGTTTATTTGGGTAACCATTACGTTTCATACTTTTGTTTTTAAAGATTGGTTTTGATATTCCTTTTTACGATGTGGGTTTCTATTAAAGAAACTTTCGAATAATAAACCATTTATAACCCCGACGAATTTCGAGGGCGAAATTCATTTTATGGGGGGTAGAATGTAACAGCCCGAGATTTTATGAAAAATATTCGTTTTAATTTTATTAATGTCTTGTGTTTTACGCTACATCAAAAGGAGCTTTCACAACACACATCCTTGACTTGCCTTGCATTACACGCAATCGCAACCTCCCTCGATAGCGTGTGTAGTACGCAATAACGAGTTTCATTAAACAACAATATGCTATTAAAATATTATTAAAACTAGCCGTTATGAATAGTAATAACCACCTTTTGAAATTTTGTATATTTTATTTTTCAAAATGGAATTAATTTCTAGATTCGTAATATCAAAATTAGCTTAGGGTGAAATTTTGGTACTTTTCGGATAACTTTCATATTCTGATGAATAGTGAAAATTACTAGATTATAATTAAAAACAACTTTTTTAATTGAAATAATTAATAGTGATAAATCATTAAATTGAGTGGTTTTAAAGTATATTTAGAATATATTTTTACAATTGAATACTATTTTGGTCAATGGATGTAATTTCACATTTAAACCAGACATAATCAAGTGTCAATATTTTGGTAGATATTGTTTCTTAAAAACACGCTATTTGTTTTAACAGCGGGATTTAATTATAAAATTAATTAATTCAACTTCTATGTTTTGAATTTGGTAAAATAGACTTCATTTTTGAATTCGGAATATGAAATATAGCTTAGGATGAAATTTTGGTATTTTTCTGAAAACTTTCAATTTTTGATGAATAGTGAAACCACTAAGTGGTAGGTTAAAAACTGAATTTTGCATAAAACTTAATTTTACCGCTTCTGTGAATGGAATTTCGAAAATCCGACAGACACGGTTAATATCAAGGACTAAAATGTGGTTCAATGAGATGAAAATAATTTTTGGTGAATAGTAACTTTTTACTTTTTTTTTCCACGGTTAATAGTAAATAGGGTAACTAAGGGTAAATATGATATTACTATTAACCTAACACATGTCCTAATTCTATTGGATAAGTGCAATTCGACCAAAAACAACCTTATGAATATAATATGACCATTTAGGTCCACTTGGATTAGATTATGACATTTAATATTATTTTATTTAATGAATAGTTAAAATAGTTAAAATCAAAGTTTAATAACTAAAACATTTTTAATATGGGGTTATACATAAGCTAAATTCGACTATAAATATTTATTAGAAAGCTAAAAAGATTTCATACATAATTATATTTTATTTATAATTTTTAGACTTTAAATAAATTAATTTATTTACGACACAACGATGATGTAGTAATTACCTTTTTAAGGAAATATTAACATAATTGATGTTATAAATGCTCAAATGAATGTAATTTGAGACTTTTTATGAATTCCACTCATTTTATAGGTTACTATGATATATTAGTGTTGATTTAATCAACTTGGTTCGAACATATAATTCTGTTATCACTTTCACAAAAATCATATATCAAATAGTGTCAAAATTGACACAAAATATTTTTTAAATCAAATATTATATTATTAATTGTTATTTTATTCCTAAAAATCTAAGGATTGGCCAAATGACTTATATAAGGATATATGTATTAATAATAAACAATTTGGGGTTCGTTTGGCATGTTATAGTATGTGTATTAACCATATAGTGAAAGAAAACAAAAAGACACGGTAAAAGTTATATTATTTAACTTAGAGTTAAATATAATTGATAAGGTTAAAATAATACCCTAAACTTGTCTAAATCTTATTGGTTGATAGGATTTCGACCCATCCCCACTTTAGCTTCGAAATAAGACCCTTTGGAACCATTATAAACCTATTTTGACATTAATATAAAATAATATTTTGAGGTATTCCGAAAGTGCCCCTCTCCTCCCTTATAAAAGGACACCTCCTCCCCCTCCTCCTCACACAAATTTGAGCACTCAAGCTCGGCCAACCCCTGCAAAAATATCTTCTCCACTTCCCTAGCAACATCCTAGAGGTTCTGGTCTTCCTCAAAGACCAATTTTAGTGCCTTAAGAGGATGTCTCAAAGAGGCGCTTCAATGAAGAGGAGGTTCGGACACATACGAAGCAAATCGGACTTAAGGTAAGGGAAATATCACAATCTCATTTTTATCCGAGATTGTTTATACTTTGGAATTTATTGGGGTGTATTTTATCATCCACATCCATGTTTCCTCAATATGTAATATTATTTCCATTCACCTACAATTGTTTAAATCATATTTTACCCTTCGGTGAGTTTTTAGTAAAAGATATGAAAGGAATCTTTTGTCATTTTTCGTACGATGTACTTTTTTGACTTTTCCGACAAAAGTATGAGAAGAATGTTTTTTTAACTTATACGGCATGAATGGATTTCGAAAAAATTATATCCAAGAAGCTTCCTTTACAAGTATTCATGTTTATTTTTAATCAACTTCTTTTAGTTTAAAATTGTATGACATGTTAAGAAAGGAAAAGTGTTTTTGAAGTAGAAAGGATATTTTCCTCAAGAATGAAGTTCAAGTATTTTATAAAAATTATTTTCCATCTAAGATAATAAAAGGGTTCTTCTTTTATCCCTATTATTACATGGATTTGATTATGTTGTGATGGAATCATTTTTATGAATTCCTTTATATTATATGAATTGTTTTATGATGTCATGTTGTTTAAGAATACCAATTTTATTACATGGGTTATGCGATGATGTATGATTTATGATTATGTGGAACACATAAGAAAGGATTCATTATAAGATGGGTGGGACCTATATCTCCCTCCAATTCATTGGGTAAAGATTTTATATCTCGTGAGATAGACAGGGCTGGAACGATAGGTTATACCGGTTCAGTGAAACAAGACTGAAACGAGGGTTACTCGATTCAGAAAGGGACTTTGTCCACTAAGATAGTCTTGGCAATGAGTCTTGACTAACAAGATATTATTCTCTATGATTATGTGTGAATGCCACAATGTTTCATGTTTTAAGTTATGATTATTGTGATTACATTTCACTGCCATGATTTATCCCATGTTATGAAATTATGCTCTCTTTTGCAGGTTAAGATTTCCAAAATGTTATGTTCTTATGAATACGATGTGATTGATATTTCTTTTGTTTACCCTTACTGAGAATTTGAGCTCACCCTTTTATGTTTTCTTTTCCCCAGGATATAAAGAAAGGTTTTAGGTAAAAAAAAGGGAGGAACTTTTATAGGAGATGTTGAAGATCTTTCACCACGATTAGAAGATTACGTTCCGAGTTTCCAAAGACACTAAACTATTACGATCCTTGTGTGTATGTACTAAGTATTCCGCAAATGTAATGTAATGTCAATGTACGTCAAGTTTCAGGTCTCTACACATAAAAAACTGCTTCATAAGGCATCTACGTTGTCTTCTGTTTATTTGATCATATCTAGACTCATTTTTGGCATATCATATTTAATACCCTTATTCCTGACCTGGGAAAAGAAACAACGAAAAGGGTGAGCTCAAAAGCTCGGTAAGGGTAAACAAATGAAATGTCAATCATTTCATATTCTTAAGATCATATCATTTGAAAATCTTAACCTACACAAGAGGTCATAATATCCTGGCATGGTATAAATCATATAAGGAAAATTTATTCCCAATCATCATAAAATAATACATGCAACATTGTGTCATAAAAAAATAATCATATAAAATCATTTCATATTAGTTATGGCTCATTGTCGAGACCATCATAACAGAAAATTTCCAGTACTGAATCGAGTTCAATCCTCGTTCCAGTCTTGTATCACTGAACCAGATTAACTAGCTGTTCCATCCACGTATATCTCATAAGATACAAATACATATCCAATTTATTAGAGGGAGATATAGGTTCCACCTATCACATAAGGAAACCATTCTTATGTGTTCTACAAAACAATAAATCATACATCATTGCATAACCCATGTAATAAAATTGGACTCTTAAAAATCATGCCATCATTAGATAAAAGGACTTCATAAAAATAATTCCATTAGAACAAAATCAAATCTATATAATAATAGGGATAGAAACATAACACTATATCATCTTATATGGAAAATAATTTTGATAAAACACTTGAACATAGTTCTTGATGAAAATATCATTTCTTCATAAAAAACATTTTACTTTTTCAACATGTCATGCAATTTTAAATTAAAAAATTTTAGTTGAAAATAAACATGAAAACCTATATAGGAAGATTACATGGAAATAATTTCCAATGAAAGCATAAAAATATGCTCATGTCGTATATGTTAAAAAACATTCTCCTCATACTTTGGCTGGAAATGTCAACAAGTATCTCGTACTAAAAATGAAAAAAGATTCTTTTCATTTATTATAATATAAACTCATAATTAGATATAATTGGTTTAATTCAATTTTCTGAATTATAAAATAATAATACATAGTGAGTAATCTTGTATGTGTATGATAAATATTCCCAAGTAAATATTAATGTATAAACAATCTCGGATAAAAAAATGAGATTGTGAGATTTTGCATTACCTTAGATCTGATATGCTTCGTATGCATCTAAAACTCATGTATAATGATTTAAATGATTTAATTGACTTATTAAAAAATCACAGTCATTGTTATGATATCATAAATGGTTATATTCTTAAATTTTTATTAGTAAAAATTCGTTGTTACTCGTTATTTGGGTGTTAACTCCTTTATAATCCTATGCATGTTTTGTCAATTAAATTCCTATTCCTATTTTTAGGATATAGTTATATAATTTACATAAATGTATTAGTATAATATATATCATATTTATACATTCAATTCAATTATATAATCATTATTCAATTAATATCATGTAAAACGAATCGCATCACATTGTGGAGACAGTAGGCCGTTCGTACGCACGAGCAATGATATCATTCCCCTGATTGTGGAATTGTATTGAAGTGTATTGTGTATAATATTTCATAATAAATATCACTTTAAAATAATCATATATTAATTTCTTCCATAATTAAACCTATCCATGTATGTTGGTGATGAAAAAAAGATTACGCCACGGCATGGAGACGGTATTCTGTACGTACGCACACGCGGTGATTTGGGTTTTCGTAGGATGTATAGAAGGTAAAAGATGGTTGTTTAATATTTATAATAATATATCAGTATATGAGTGATATAGATGTTATTAATTTATAATGAAACAAATAATAAATAGTATTTAGAAGATGAAATAAATTTTAATGAATCTGTAGAAGGTATTACCTCTTCCACGAAGTGCCTCCTTTAATCATCCTCTTAGGGAATTAGAGTTGGACATTTGAGAAGACCAGCACCTCTATATTGTAAATAGAGAGGTTTAGAAGATGAATTGGTAGGGTTTGACTGAGCTTGAAGGCTCAAAATTGAGTGAGGAGGAGAGGGAAGGGGTTCAATTATAAGAGTGGAGAGGGGCACTTTTGAAAACCTCGAAAATATAAATTTTAAATAAAAACCAACCCCACTTAAAAACCTCCAAAATTACTCAATATACAATATGATATATGATAGGTTTGTAATATCATCAACCAATAAAATTTATACATGATTTGATTTTAGTTTAAACCTTATCATTTTTATTTATACTTATTTAATTTATTTTATTTTATTTTTGGTAATAATGTTATAGATTTTAAATAGTTTAAAATGCATACTTATGTGTTTTTAATTGTATATAATTGGATAAATTGTTACATGGTCAACCATATAAATTTTTATTTTTGATTTTTATGTATTTTTTTGATATTTAATCATTTTAATAATATGTAATTTTCATAAAATAACTATAGTGTCAATTATGACACAATTCATTTATTTGAATTTAAATAAAATCCACACACAAAGATATTTTCGAAAAAAAATATTTAATAGACTCCTAACAAGTAATATTCATCTAAAATATTCGTCGGGAACATTAATTATATCATTTAATATTTATTATAATATTTTAAATACTATTTATTTGATATTTCTCTTTATAAAATAATTACTACTAAATTTTTGAATAATTATATAATCTATGTATTTTTTGCATAAAAAATAAATAAAAATACTATAATGAAGATAAATCAAAAATATTTCCTAGGAATACTTTTAGTAGATTTTATTTTTTATAAAAAAAACTTTTAAAATGGCATATTTATTAAATTATGAAGGTTACAATTTTGACGTCATTTGAAATAAAAAATATAACTTTCATAATCACTTTTATAAGGCTCCAAATGTTCCACATGTCGACCCTTGTATGATTATGGTTTAGATATACTCTTCCAAAAAGTATTGGTCAAGTGTTTGGTCCTCTTAATGGGTATTATTTAAAAAAACTATTATTGATTTTTCATTAAATAAAAAATATATGCATCATTAATGTATAAGATATTAAGATAATTATGTATTTCATAAAAAATACAAATAAATTACCATGATAAAGAAAAACATTTTAAATTTGAAATTAAAATTTATAATATAATTTATATTTTGTATAAAAATATGTTAAAAATAATTTATTTATTAATGTTTGAGTGAGACATATTACACTTTCCATTAAATAAAATAAATTAATTTTATCATTCTCATCCATGTGGCTTCCAATGGATACTATTTAAACCCATGTATGTTTTTTTGGATGAAATATAATCATCCAATTATATAAATATTAGTGTTAGGGTGATTCTATAATATTATTTTTACCCTTACTTACCCGATTTACTATTTACTATGGTAAATAACATTTACCGATGTTACTGTTCATAATGCCAAAAAATAAAATCATATTATTGACATAATTGGGACCTAATGATTCCAAATATATAATCTATTTTTTCAAATTCAAGTCATAGAAGTTGAAGAAATTTAATTTAAAATTAATCCCATTGTCGAAAAAAGCGTTTTTGTTTAAAACATTGCAAAATATTAAATTGATTTTACCTATTAATTTTTTGTAAAATTAATGATAACGACATAAATTATATTAAATAGTAAAAATATATTCTATTTATATTTTAAAAACATTCAATAATATATTTTAACCTTATAAATTATCTCGATGAAAAAAGTTGTTTTTAATTAAAATTTAGCGTATTTTTACTATTCATCAAATTATGAACTTTATCAGAAAAATATCATAATTTCAACCAGAGTAAATTTTTATATCCCGCTTCCAAATAAAATTTTTACATTGTAATAATATTATTATTAATGTGCCAAAATATTAAATTAAAATTGTTTTTCCATTAAAAGATGAAAAAACATTCTTTTAATATCAATTTGATGAATATCAAAAATATCTTATTAATTATATAACATACATATCATAATAATTTAATTAACTCAAATAAATAAGATGACATATAATTGATTTACATTTATCATATATTTTTCAAAGATAGTTACATTTATTTCAGAAAACATAACAGCTAGGTTATAACATAAATTTTATATTAAGGGCATCTCACAGTTATTTTAAACTAACAATTGCAAGAAAAACATGCTACTAAAGAATAAAAAATATTTAGATATTTCATAAAACACATGGGTGTTACATTACTAGCTCGAAGGCCTTATGGACTCCAGGCTGAAATCGATAACCTGATGGTGAATAGTTTTGGTTTCTATAGTACTAAACAACACCTTCTTTTTGTAGGACCCCGGGACACCCTGAGAGGGGAGGGGTGAATCAGGGTGGCAACTTTTTCTTCTTTTAGTTGTGGATCTTGTTCCCACGTTGGTAGAAACTACTTAAACCTGTATGATGGATATGATCAGCAATTAAACATTCACATGCAGAGATGACACATCTATTTTTACTTGGTTCACCACTAAGGGCTACGTCCAAGGAGTATACGCCGACAGGTTGCCGGTCGTACCTAAATCCACTATGCTTCACTAGCTGCGGATACAAATGTTCGAGTACAGACACACTGTCCCAGGCTCACTGCCTTTACAATTGTTTAGGGATAGCTCACTGCGTCCCTCGGGTCACTCCCGTTGACTCCCCCTGGCTTACTGCCGGTGGAGAGGATCACCTTCTTCCTCTTCCTAAGCTCACTGCTCTTGGAAGGGATTAAGTCACAGTTTATAGACCTGTAGGTCTATTCATTTTCATGAAGGAATGCATCTTCCTCTGTATGTAGATGCTCTGTTGAAGTCCAACTTTCACCCGCAGATGAATCTTACTTCGCACCGGATGTACCGGGCAACCTCAGTTTTTACGCGCAAACCTTACGTTGTCTTGCGCGCAATTTCTATGGTTTGCGCGAAATTCCTTTTTCGCGCAACCTCCAAATATTACGCGCAGCCTGGAAACTGCTTTGCGCGCAATTCACCGCTTTTGCGCGATATCCACTTTTCGCGCAACCTTCCTTTTACGCACCAACACCAACTTTCTGCGCAGCCTTAGCTTTTCGCGCAACAGCCGTCTTTACGCGCAAACTTTAAGTTTACGCGCAGCACCCTTTCTAACTTCAATTTCGCGCACCAGAGCTCGGGTATTTTCTATGTCTTGAACTCTGTTGAATGGAGGAGGGTCACTTCATATTTATAGGCAAAATCGACCCCGCGCGAAAAACCCTCCTTGAGCGCGTAATCCGCTTTGATCGCGAAATACAAACCTTCCGCGCACAACCATTTTCCGCGCACTGCTCCATAATTTCGCGCACCGCATGCCTTTGCCATTTTTCGAGCTTCGGACCTTGAAACATCTTTTGCGCGAAATACTTCATCCTCTATTTCGCGCGCCACTTCAATTTTTCGCGCACGCCTCCAAAATTTCGCGCGCCCCATGCCTTTACCGATTTTCAAGCTTTCGGCCTTGAAACATCTTTTGTGCGAAATTATATTTCGCGCAACCCGCTAATTTTGCGCGCCCAACTCAAGTATTTCGCGCAAGCCACTTATATTTCGCGCACCACTTCCTTTTTGTGCGAACCTCCTTTTGCAGACAATCCAGGTCTTCATTTTCTGATTTTGAGGCCCAAAAATTTGGCAAACACTGGAAAACGGCGCCACCTTGTATCTGCTCTTTTTGTACCGCCTCCAGATCATCCATTCCTCTGTCGATGTTCTTGAATAAACCATAGTTTTTTGACCACAACTCTTGAACTCGACATGTCACCATGGAATCTCCTTTTTCAACAAATTTGAATGTTGTTTGTTTGCTTTGTCGACAAGCACGATCACCTCAACAACACTTCTTCTTGGTGATCTGTATCCTTCAGCAACTCTTTTGCTTTTATCACAAACTCCGCCATTGTGATATGTATTCTTTGAAGGAACAACTTTAGTATCATCATCTTCTATGACAATGTGATGTTCATGACTATCTCAGAAGTCCAATCTTTGCACATTGTCTTCTTCATCAACCGGTATGATGTACTTCATGCAAACCGATTCAATTCATCAGGAAGTCTCTTGCATGGTTCTCTTGCAATCATGAGTAATTGCATGGACTTCATCCAAAGACCTCATTCTTCTTTAATCATCCTTGGATGGATTATACCTCACATTCTGCATTGTTGTAAACAATGTATCACCTTTGACACATGTTCTTTGAACTTCCGATCAGTACAACAATCGTCTGAATCACCACTAGTCTACTTCATCGGAGTACTTCATGATCTCCTTCATTTTGATATTCCATTGACAACTATTGACAACAAATACAAACCTATACACAACGTGGTTCCAACACTTTTATACTGCAACAGTAACCCATATATATATGCCTCTTCTCAGATTCAAACCTGGTTCTTGTGAATAAACATGAAGAGTCCTCGCCTACCTAGTTGAGGTTCTTGTTGAAAGGATCAAGATTTATTTTTTGATTATTCCCCAATCTTATGACTTACTAATGATTTATTCAATGGATCATGAATATAATCTATAAAATATTGGGTATGATTTTCTATTGATAATTACATATTCTTATACCCTTATGATACTGATTTTATTACATATAATCATTGATTTATATATCCAATTATTACCATTAATGAGTATATAATCTCAACCATTCTTATAATTTAATTTTTTCCCAAAGTTATGAATAATTTTACTATTTATAATGAGTCTATAAGGTTACCATATAATAAAATATTTTTATGATATTGATGATCTTACTTAAATAATATGTCTGTATATGTACTCTCCAACTTCACTAAACCTTTCTGATTATTGGGAATATTTTTTGGGAGATATGTTGAATATTCTTAACAAATATGTTATAACTATATGTTTTATTCTTGGATCTCTATTATTGGTATTGGATGTGGGTTCAGTTATTTTTTGAGATTATATAATGAGGAATATGAGGATGGAACCTAAGGCAATCTATATAAACATAATGTGTTATTTTATGGACCTTAATTATCATAGGTTGATAAGAAGGTGTAATTATTTAGGAAATAGTAGGAATTATTTTCAAGATTATATGACTTCCTATTCTACTTATTGTAACTTGATGCTTACATAATAATTTTCTATTTTTAGTTAATGGCTAGATATTCAAGGAATTGTGCTAATAATGGTTGCGATGGATAATTCAATTATTTTCATCCTAATAAATTGAATGTAATGGTAGATAGAATATAGAATATTATAAGTATTATTATGAAACTTTCTTATGAAATGGATCATAATATGATTTGAAATAATAAAAGGAGGGAAGAATTTAATGATAATTAATTTATGAAGAAATATACACATTCTTTTCATCAGTCTTATAATCATCTTGTTGATTAGAAATGGTTCTCTACCACTTAGTAAATATTTAATGTTCTCCATTTTTTCTAACATGGAAATGTTTTCCATTTTATTTATCATTTAGAAAGAGAATCATATATTTGGTGGAACCTTATTAATAATATAATTCTATAGGTATAAATTGACTTCATTAAATGGGATAAGTTTAAGAGAATGTCTTTTAAAAATTACTTCCATCATATTGTAACTATAAATAATATATAAGTAATTACTTTAGATTATTTGAAGGATGATGAAACAATTAGTAGTTACGAGGAATATTTAAAAATTCATTCGAGGTATGCTTATGGTTTAATCATTATCTCAAAAAGAAAAAAATATTTATTCTTTGTGGGATAAAACCCATGTCTCATAAATGTGTTTGATATGAGAGGCCTAAGTAACTATGAAGAAATGGTTCAATGTGATTGCAATGTAGATGTAAAAACTAATGATTCATTTCATTCCTATTGTTTTGATAAGAAAATTAAGATTTAGTCTCATGAAAACTCTAATAAATACAATGAATCAAAGAAGTTATAAGCACCTGTATGCCATAAATTTTAGAATAAATACTATAAAAATTGATTGAATATAATATGGAGTTTTTATAAATATTTAAGGGTAAGTCATAAATCACATTAATGTAGAATGGAAATTAAGAATATAATTAACAGATTATAAGGAGGGAAGATTACACCTAATGTAGCCCCAACACTCTGATTTTTCAAATAAAAGGAGTATGGAATTATGGAAACTAGTACATGAATTAAAAGGTTAATAATGATGATCAAAATAACAAACCTATTAATATCATATACAAACGTAAATCTCATGTGATCCTGAATGGTGAAGTGTGTTACGAGAATGATGTGGTAAAATGAGCATTTTCCACGCCCGAATAACTAATGTATTATTTTTTTAAGTCTCCACCCACTCTTTTAAATCTCTATAATTTTATATGGGTATATCAATACCACATCAATGATTAGATTTTTGAATTAGTGGTGAAAACTCATAATGTCATAGTGATCACATATCATGTCTATAGTTCCTATTTGATTGAATATTCTGGAAATGTGATTCATGAAAAACATTTTATTCTACCTCTTGTTTATTTTGGATTGATTTTGGGAAATTATTTGATATATTTATATATATCCCATATCAATTTTCTAGTAAGATAAGTTACATTTCTTATTTTGAATGAGAATGTGATTGTTTATTAGTGAGAGGATGAATATGAATTTAAAATAATAAATACTTCTATAATATGTATCATAATTAGTGTACATGATCGGTATTTATCTCATATGTTTTGGAGGGAAAACATTGAAGATATTTCTATTTAATGGGTATTTTTTATGTATTTACATAAATTTTCATAGTTTTCATCTACATCACAAAGTAAATTTTTTATATATTTTATACGTGGTGTTATCCTTATTTATAGGACACCATATGGAAGAACCACAATTGAGTTATAATAATTTAATAAGAAACACTAGAATAATCTATAATTGATATTCAGTTAACCTAGTGTTTCACCTCAGGGTGAACCAATCGTTTTCTACGAAGATATATGGGTCAATGCCTATTTGTATTTATTATTAATAACTTTATAATGTCAATATCAATAAAAAGAATCAATTACCCCTTTGTTAAAAAAACGATCAATTACAAGGAGAGAAATATTATTCAAAGATTGAACACCATTCTGCATATCATCAATATAGGGTAAGAAAGGTGGAAATAAGTAAGATGGACTTATGTACAAGGTAAGGGCATTATGAATTAATAACAATGAAATTTTTATTTAAAAAATTCCCTACAAACTTCATGTATTTAATAAATATAGTCTTTATAAATTACATTGATAATTTTTTGTAGAAATTATAGATGATATTATTATATATTAAAATAGTAAGGGATAATATGAAGATCATTAATGAAATGTGCTGAACACCCTGGGAAAGGATAAGATGTATGATAAACATACCATGTTATAATTTAATATTAAAATCATTCCTATGTCACATAATCTCAACTGAGGTTATTTTTATGGATCCTTTTAATAAATATGTTTCTAAGAAATTTCATATACAAATCATAGTAACCAATTTAAATAGTTTTCTTGGGTTGGAATAATACTAATAATTCATGGTGGGAGATTTCTCATGGCTATATAATACAATAACTATGATAACAAAGAAGGGAGTTTTGTTTCTTTGGAAAGACGAATATGTAGATATTTTCATGGATTTGAAGAGAATATTTTTTTAGAAAACCTATTATCACCCTATCCTATAGTGGAGAATGGTTTTTTATATATATTGATTTGTCAATAAATGGAATCTGATATTCAATTTTACATATTTTCATGGTGATAGCATCTGCCTCACGCCAATTTAAAATAAATAACCAAATTGCCCAACTCATTATTTGGAGATACCATTTGTAATTTTTTCAGTGAGGGTATGTAGATATTATATTTATGGTAGGAGGTGTGAAATATATATATATATAAATCACAATATAGTGATGTATATACCCACAAAAAAATAAAATAATATATTTCCGAGAAGATAGTTTAAGATGATTTGAGATTATAACTCCTAAATTATTACCACCCTTATAAGGAGAAAAAATTGGATAATGATCTTGGTTTGCATTACTACAAATGTTTATATATCAAATATATTGAATAAGAAACGGTATTTATGGTTTTCTAGAAGATGGATCTTCAAATTATGAGGAATGGGGAAAATCATGTCTTTATCATATTAATGTTCAACCATCCATTCATGTATTATTCAAAGATATGAAGATAAAGGATGTGGATCTAATGAATAATGTTAAAAATGTTCCATATTTCATCCATGATCATAATGGAATGATATAGTTCAAAAAAAAAGTTTTTTCCCAACAATACCAGACATGTATAAGGACCAATTAAAAGAACCACATAGTTTATTATTCTATATTCTTCTGAGAATAAAGTACAAGTATATAGTTCTGAAGGATAATATTTGGTGGGTCAACCTAAATTGAGTTATTTTAGAGTTTAAATATCATTTAATAGTTTTTCATCAAGTTTGGGATGATAGAAACAATGAAAAGGGGATTATATACCCACTGCTTATACCATAATGTGAATTGGAAAAATATCATAATGTATTTCATCATTGGAATTTTTTAAAAACATAATGATATAATCATTTAAGGGTTGTAATGAATCGTTGTAAGTAATATGATCATTTTATTTATATTATAAGTGATTCTATCATGATTAGATATTCAAAGTATATAATAGCTATGTTATAGGATCTCATGAAGTACTAAATTCTATTAGATATAATCATGATCAATGGTTTACCTTGATGTTCTGGTGAATTATTTAGCATGCTTTATATATAGAGTTAGGTTTTATTACTTCTTGTCATCCTTATATAGAAGGACGTTTTTATAAAACCATTCATACCGTATATTATATATTTATATCTTATATTATTAATGTGATTTTTTTTGGGATTAACACCTTACTATGATGGAATATTCTTACAATAATAGTTTCCACATTCATCATTTAGATGGACATTTATGAATCCCTCTATGGTAGGATGTAAAAAAACTCTAATGTGTTGGTATAATTTTAAATAAAAAAGATATTCAGATCTAATTTATCTGAGGATATGGAAGAGAAGTTTAGAACCATTCAATATCACAATAGGGTAGCTTTTGGAATATTTTTATGTGATTTGTAAATAATGTAATGTTATGCACTAGATATATAATTCCTTTAAAATTATTGAATGGAAATGGAAGATTGGTTTTATGTTGATGCTTCCTCAAAATTTCACTCATGTTAATGATTTATTTTGTTTATTTATCATGAGAAAGTATATACCTACACTTTTATAGGTAATTTATTAAGTATTCATACCAATATCCCATTATATCTCTTAATAATAATAATCAAGGGATATTTTTGATCAATGGTAGAAATTAATAGAGAACGATTAAATCCATGAAGTCAATTTGTTTTAGTGAAACCATAAACTTTAGGAATCTATGTAGTTAATATGATGATTTAATGAGGTAGAAGAATCCATAGTGGTGTATATTTAAGTGAAGGGATTTTAAGGGATATTTTCTTAAGATTGGGTTATAATGTAACAATGTATATTTCATGGAATATTTCTATTTACCCAAATTTAATTTATTTGATAGCAATCTTTACATGAACCACCAATTTTTAACAAAACCAAAATATTTTATTGAAATATTATAATTTTATGATATATTTATTTCCTATAATTTGGATTTTCATGTATGAATATGACTATCTAAATAATGAAAAGTAATTTTTTACACATATATAGAATGAATTAATTACTTATCAATTGGAAAAATCCTTCGAAATAAAAAATGATTTTTTTCTAAAAATATATTTTCATACATTCTATTTTTTTATATTAACAAATTAAATTAATAACACTTCATGAATGAATGTAATTTTATTTATATGTTATATATTTAATATACTATATTAAATTTCATCTATTAGATTTTACTAAGCATGAGGTATGAATAAATCTAGTTTTATAATTTAAACTTTCTTTTGTAAAAACTATTTTCATCGTGTTTTTCATACTTATTTTAAAATATATTTAGACCACTTATAAAAAATTAATATTTAAAAATGGTTTCTATATTTGCAATAAGTGGGTTCAAATTTTCTAAATAGTACAATTATAATTTTTTTCATTATAAATTGTAACCATGGTAAATATTTGTCACCTAAGTAGAGGTAAAAATATATAAACCAATTAGTTAATGCATAAGAATCTCCCCAAAACATTCTTTTTCCCTATATATTAGCGGATTTTAGAAAAAAGATCAAAAAATATATGAAATTTTGAAATATTATTCCACTATCCTTCGATTAAAACATTTATATTATTTTATGAAAATGATAAATACAAGTTGTCACTCTCTTGATTTTAAATTATATTATATGTTTTCATAAGGATAAAAAAATTAAGAATGAATATAAAATATTAATTTGATAACAAATGACTTCTTATTAAATTAAATAATTTTACTTTTCTGATGGTATGATTACTTTAAATGATTATTCAACACTGATACAATGACTTTAAAATCAATATAAAAATCAAGGTAAATGATTTTAAAAATTTTAAAATTAATATATTTTGGATGAATTTTGGAATTCCATCAATTTAATAGGTAATAATATAGTTTAAATTATGATAAATATGTTTATATTTCCATTATAATACTGTCTATATATCTTTGAAGTAAATTTAAATGAATAATCCAAAAAAAATGTATTTAATGATACTTTACGTTATCTATTATTTTTTAAAATGATTTACAAATAATTAAATATTCCAAAAGGATAAGCATGATGATAAATGACTAAAAATTTCAAAAATATAAAATTTTTAGCAGAATTTTCTCTTATAAATAAATTTATGATGCTTAAATGAAAAAACGTGCTACCGCAAATAAGGTTAAAAAGGGTTAGTAAGGGGGTATAAAAAAAGAAGGTATAAATTAGAACATAAAAACATTTAAATTTTTTTGATGAAGTTATTTATACCTTTTATTATCCTATTTTTAAATTTATTTAAATTTCATTACATATGACATCACTATGATATGTATTATATTTAAATATTTTATTAAATTCCCAGTGACTCCATTCTATCACTCATAAAAGATCACATCCTCTCATCCCTTACTCAAAATGTTCTATCCTTCTATTTTTACCAATAAATACCCTAATACTAAAACACATCAATTAAAATATATATATATATATATATTCTTTTATTTCTAAAATACCATCTTTTTAATGATTAATGTGTAATACCATGAAGGTTTGTCTATAAAGAGGTATAACACTTTACTAAGTACTTTATATTTTATTTACTATTCTACCACATATAAATATATGGTATCCATTTTAAAATAATGAAATTAGTATATTAAATATAATTAATAATTTTCAAGATGATGGAATCACTATTATCCACCTCCTTTATATCCTATGGTAAAATAAATCATTGCCCATGCATATGTGTGGACTAACACCTCCATGAAGCGATCTAGTTCATTTTTTACCATTGCTTCACATTTGAGGTTATAATTATGTATTAAATGAATATCAAAAATATTTATGATGTTATTATGTCTCTATAAATGATCATTATTTTTTAATTATCTTATGTTCCATCCAAAAAAATGTGGAAACAACCCTTATGTGTATGTACGGTCTACCTTCCCCATGAAGTGACGTAATTCGTTTTTCACCACCAATTTATAAAAGTAGTTATAAAATTATATATAATAATTTTATATGATACTCATGAAATGATTAATATTATATAGGTAATGTATCCATGTTTATTATCTCAGTATTGGGATGGTTGAATTGAAATATGTAGAGAAATGAAGCAATTATCACATAGAACAATGACTTTAATAAAATTTTGTTAACAAAATGTTGAAAATATTTTATAAGTTAATAATATATGGTATGATATATATATATATATTCATTTTTTAATTTAATTAATTTATAATATTTAAATATTTATTATAGGAGAGGATA
Source organism: Viscum album (assembly GCA_963277665.1). Lineage (NCBI taxonomy): Eukaryota > Viridiplantae > Streptophyta > Magnoliopsida > Santalales > Viscaceae > Viscum > Viscum album. The sequence continues at coordinate 1,797,397,931 of OY728152.1, forward strand.
AAATGTGTATGATGCAAGACAAGACTTGAGGTAAGGGTTTACATTATAATTTCTTTTCCCTTCAAGAATGTCCATGATAAATTTCCATTGAGGGATATTTTTTTGTTCTTATCCTTTAAAACATATTTTTTTATCCATTGATTGTTATGTTAATTTTAATGTATTATTAAACGTTTTCTCTATTTCTTAGTTAAAATTATCAAAAAAAAATTAATGAAAAACTAAACATATTTATTCTCTGGTTGATGGACATTTTCTTCAATGACCATGTTATGAACTGAATTTTTTATATAAAATTAAATAACAATAAAGGATATTTTTTAAAATATTTTTTTACAACCATTTTCATTATTTAAAATGTTTTATAAAAGTAATATTTCAAAAAAATATTTTGATTTGGATTGTTTTTGTTTTTCATAAATGTTTTAGGCAACTGTTTTCTTTTAAAAAATATGTCATGGAGTGATTTTCCCATTATCATGATAATTATTTTATATAAATAATATTTTATGTTTTTCCTATGTTATTTTAAATTTAAGTGATTTCCACAATATTCTAGTAACCTTTCATCAAAATGATATCAATGTAAAAGGGTATTTTATCATGTTTCTAAAAAAGTGCTCAAATTATATTTCAAATGTATTTTGGATCATTAAATTATCATTTAAGGATTTTTATTGTGTGTCAGTTATCCCTACATGTTTTATATAGATTATGGAGCACTTCAACTCATTTCAATTAATTATATAATGAAATATATGAATTTAAACAATGAATTAGATTCAAATAATAGATACACCATTAAATAAATTAAAAAATTCTTATTTATAAAATGATATCATAAACCATTTATCATTTTAACACATCATAACCAATGGAAAAGAATTAGGTTTCATAAAGACCACATCATTACTAAATTAACCCATGGGATATTATTTAATGTTACCATCCACATTATTTCTTCATAGATAGTTATTATTATAAATATTCTATGAAACCAATCTCATTCACCTGGGTTAATTTTTCAATGATTATGTCTTTATGAAACCCATTCCGTTTCCATTGGATATGATTTTTTATAATGATAAATGGTTTATGATATCGTATTATAAATAATAATTTTTTAATTTATTTAATGGTTTATCTATTATTTGAATCTATTTCGTTGGTTTAATCCTTGTATTTCATTATATAATTAATTGAAATGAGTTTGTGCACTCAATCCTCTATGTGAAACACGTAAAGATATCTGACTCTCTATCATGGTGGAGACATGTAGTAATGCATGATTTTCTATGATATGGTTGTCTTAGTTGTTATTATTAACATATTATTTGGATTATTTCCTTCATTGTCATCACACTCTTATGAAATGTTGACATGCATCTGATTTTAACATGTCGTTCAGGTTTTTTTGTGATTCATCAATCTTTGACATAAATTTTTTTTTATTCCATTACTCATGATTATGATCTTTAAATTGTTTGAAATGATATTTTATTGAATATTACATGTTTTATACAAATATTATCATTATATTATTATATTAGATCATTTATTGATATCTCTAATATTTATCCTTAATTAGCAAATAAGGGAACAACTTTTTATGTATTAATTTATCCATAGGTAATAAAGAAAGGTATTATATATGTTGTGTCTAGAAGGGAAAAATATATCAGGAAATATGTTTTGGATGATTAATATTTAACATTAATAAGTTTTTAATATATCTAGTCTCCAGGTACATAAAACTGTAATGGTTAATAAGAATTTTTTTCTATGAGGCATAATGAATATTTATTGAAAAGATTTAATAACTTTGTATTTTATACTTGTGTCGTTATATTTTAAGTAACAAAAACATTTATAATATCCCATGTTCTCATTTCGGTGTATAAGGAAATTATTTTACCAATTTACGTTTGGAAATATTAAATTTAGTGGTATAATAAATGTTAATATTACTATAAATTTTTCTACATTCATAGTTAAAAGTTATAATTATTCTAGATAAATCAAATTTCACATGTCATTAATAACAAAAATTGACGGAGGAAACATCATTAAGATACAAAAACCCCTATTGGTTTAATATTTAATGTTTATTAATCAACTAAGATAGCAATGTTAAATGATACATAAATAGTTGTTTTTATAAATATATGTGTTCTAATATATCATATTTATATTCACTAATAATGTCTGATTGGAGATATGTTGCATTTTTGTGATGTTTATGGGAACATCCTTATAGTAGGACTAATTTGATATATTAATTCCATTCTTATCAGAAAGGTTATTTACTTTCATGTCTTAAATCATAACATGATATGTATCATCAAACTTTGAGATGATGACTATTTATTTTATTTTTCTATAAATGCATGTTCTATTATTTCCATTTCCTATTTTTAAACAACCATGAATAAAAAAATATTTATAAATCATATCTTAATACTTTATGTAAAAAATTAAACTACTTCAATACCAAAATATATGAATCTTGGATATATCACATGATTCTTATACATTGTAACATTTATTCTTTATGATGTTGTTTTTGGTTAATTTAATTTTAGATTTTACACACTGTATGTTTTAAAGAAATGATGCTGTGATTTATTTAAAATGGTAAAGGAACACAAATCAGACAAAAAATTATTATATATACCCTCAGATCTTATCCACGTATTTTTGTTTAGAAATTCGCGAATTGAAAATCTTGTTGGGTATATCCTCTGTTATTTGTTTATGTAGATAATTTTTCATGATTTACATGGGTTTACTTGTCATGGATTAAAAGTGAATCTTTTTTGTTATTTATGTATTTCTATAAGCCGGTTTAGAATTAAATTGATATTAAATATAATTCAGTAAGTATGGAGATATAGATGAATTTGAGAATAATGAATCAATTTCATTTTGTTACAATCTTTGTATTAAAAACATATTTTATTCTCCTACAACACCACAATAAAATTCAATAATAAAATGTAAAAAAATTAACTGTATATGAACATTTATATTATGAATTTAAACGATTAAAGTATGCATACCCACTTTTCGGATGAATCTATTAAAACATCCTGAAATATCATTAATAGTTTTCTTATAAGACATAATTAGAAGAAAAAAACCTATTAATTATTGAAATATATAAAACCCAAGGTTGGGGAATATAATAAATTTTTAGATATGGGGTATATCTTGAACACCAATGGTAATATTGTAATTTTCTATCCTACGTACAATGAAGAAATATTTCATTGATATTATAAAACATATAAAAAATATAGTTTTTTTAAAAATTCAAGTATATTTGTGTAATTTGTTCTTTTTTAGTTTCTTGTGAGTGATCCTTTTGATCCTAATTGAACTCAGACTGATGAAATTAATGAATATTTAAAACACATGAGACTTGGATATTATTTTAAAACTAAAAGAAGGATGATTTTGTATGTGATCATGAAAACCATATTCAATTAGAGTATAAAAATACTGAACCGAAAATTGAGATACCTGGTCAGACTATACCATGAAAACCCATTCCTTAGAAACTATTATTGGAAACCATGATGGGGTATTTTTGAATAAGATTCTTGGAAACCTTGTGGAACTTTCAATCTTTTTATACCAGCATGAACCTAAATTAGTTCATGAATATATGAGTGATGAGATCTATATTGTATATATGTAAGTGTAATTGAGCCATTTCATGAGGATAAATTATTTATAATTATTTTTTAGAACATATTACTTTCATCTTATAGGTTCTAATTAGGTATTTGTAGATGTTACACCCAAAAAATTATAAAATAATAACATTTTATTGGATAGTATGTATGAAACAGAACAAAAATGTAGAAATGAATATAACAACCTAATAACTTGTGATATATTTACTATTTTATAAGAATTCAATATATCCTATTGATTTTAAATAACATAATAGTTCGTTAGCATATATTACACACAAATGTGACATTCTTCAATGGCTTGTGTTACGTGTAAGATTGAGTTTTCCAAAATACTATATATATTATTATTTAAAATGAAAATTAACTCCTAGAAATTAAAATTTTCACTATAAAAAAGTTGGAATAACCATTAAAAATATATTTTTTTAATTCATTAGTTTCCAATTAATTAAAAATAAATACGAACTATAATTTAATATTAAATAAATGATTTTATGAAATACTATTTTTACTTTCCAATGGAATTTTGTCTTAATAATTTAAATTAATTCTTATTAGTGGATGATATTAATGAAATTTGTATATTCTATGTTAATTTTATAAATTTTCAAAAAAATTATCTTCATATGATGATTAAAAATCCAATTTTACAAATAAAAACTGTATTTTTGAAAAGGTAGTTTTTGCCTCCTATTTATGGTGCACCTATTTTAAAACTAATTTTTTACAAAATTATAAATTTTTCAAGAGAAAAAAACTTCATTTTTTAAATATTAATGTCAAAATATTCATAGAGTTAATTTTTTATATTATTTTAAAAGTTTTAATTTTTTATAAATAGTGAAAACTAATAAATTTTAATTGAAAAATGCATTTTAGTTTAAATAGTTTATAATGTTAAATTTTATTTTGAATAAATTTTAATGTAAAAATAGTTATAATTTTCAAATATTCATCCAATTTTTTCATTTCAATAATTTTAATATTTAATTTTTATATAAATACATTGTATACTTTTTAACATTTTCACTTTAAAAACCAGCTTTCTCATCCGGTCTCTAATATTTTTTTAAAATTAAAATTTTAAAATTATTATATTAAATTTGGAAAAAATAGATTACATATTTTAAATCATAATAATGTATAATTTATAATAATATCAACTAAATAATTCGCAAAAAATATTTTTGAAGGTAGTTAGAATTAATTACAATGATTAAGAGAAAAATGAGTTTACCAAGGAACTAAAATGTAAACTTATGAGGAAAAATAACCTAGAAAATTGAACAAAACCCATTTAATAAATATTTTTATAACTATTAGAATATATTAATTATATTTTACCATTATTAAATCCACATTACATGGGAAACCATGTGTAAAATTCCCACTTTTGAAAAATTATAATAGAGTCACTCGCCCCATTCATAAAAAGACACCCCTGATTATCCTCTCTTTACTTATTCAAACCATTGTGATTCATAAAATACCAAATAAAATTACTCCTTAAATTACTCAAACTTGTTATTGAATCTTTATCTTTGCTATAAATCCCACTTAAGAAGGATTTAGTTAAAATCTTTGGAGGATACCTGAAGAATATGTAATGTTCTTCTAAAAGTGTTTTTATTTTATTTCATTATCCACCACCTTCAATTATTATAATTACATGATTATATAATAACCCATGTATATTAAATATACTAATATTTATTTATATTTTGGGTATTACCTAAAACTATACATACATCAATCAAATAGGTTATGTAATCATCATCTAAGTTTATAGTGGATTATCGCCTCCTGGACCGATGTCATTTGATTTTCCATCACCGCTGTTCAAAGTTTGAAAAATGATGGTTTTATAGTTTATATATGATATATATTCTATTTATGATATTTTTATTCTTTTGGATATTTTATATCACACATATCCCTATCATTTCCATTTTTAGAGAATATGATATCATCGCTTGTATGTATGGCGGACTACCGCATCATGAAGTGATGTGATTCACTCACTCATAACATTGAATGTATTATGGATATTTATAACAGAAATATTTGATATATATGAAATAAAAATGATATTGTAATATATAAAATAAAAATATGATGAATATATTTTTCCCAACACAATAGAAAAATGAAAAATGTGTTCATGTGTACGTACGACCTACCATCTCTATGAATTGGGTATTTCATTTCCTATCACTAAATATTATAGATTACTATAAATACATATACATTATTTATATATGATAATTAAATCATGTTTTACATTTTGGATATAATTAAATTGTGAATTAGGTATGATTATCAAAAAATAAAGACTCAAAACAAACTCAAAAAATAATGCAATTAACACCCCCAAACACTAAAAATAATGAATTATTAATAAAAATATGGTTATAAGAAGTAATAAAATGATAATATATGATATAATAATTATTTATATGGTTATTTAATTTGTTAATAACTTATTGAAAACCAATATATATGAGGTTAAATATCCTTCAACCAAATTTAAGTATAAGGTAAGGAATTTATTAACTGAATTTCCACTCATTGGGTTAAACTTATACTTCATAGACTAAGTCATACTAAGATTATGTGTGTAAATAATTTTCAATATATTATTCTTCATTTAAAATTTTATTTATATGTATTTATATTTGAAACACATTATTGATTAATTTATTAATTCTAACTTCAACATTAGGAACATTTTAAGGGTTTATTTTAAAATCTCATTCTAATGTAGATTGTTTATTATTGAATATAAATTGATCGAAATTTCTTAAAAATTTCTTAATAAAGATTTATATTTTATTGTAATAGGGATATTAATTAAATATTTCAACAATTAATAAAATTTTCCACTCTTTGGTACATAAAATATATTTTTTTTCATTTTTATCAAGAAAACTGACTTCATTTCTCTCTTCGATCAGAAATATGTTTTATTCAAAAAAATGATTTAAAAAATTTATTAACCATTTAGAAATGAATTATTAAATTTATATCAATCTTTTTTACAATTTTCAATATGTTTTCAAAATATTATTTATTTTATTTTTAAAATAAATACCTATCGGTATTTGACTAAAAAATTGAAAGGATGTTTTATTTTAATGAGTATTGTATGAATAGAATTTCCATATATCATTTAAACTCAATTATTTGCATGATTAATCTATAAATTTAAAAGGTTATTTTAAAAGAAAATTTTTTAAATTTTGTTTTTAAAAAATTATTTTTAAAACTGATATTCAATAACAATTATTTCAAAATAGATTTCAAAATGAAAGTGATATTTTCGTCAAGAATAATTTTAAAGATATATTATACTATTTATGTTCCTCAATGTAGAAATCCAATCATCCTTAACAAATGGTTATATATTGTATTGATAATATCCTTGATGTTCCTTTGGATTTTTTATTTTGACTTTAACCAAGTTATGTATTGATATTCACTTCCATGATTCATTTTTGTTTTCATTAACTTCACCTTGTATTATTCATTATGTTGTGGATATAAATTTCCCCTAAATTTATTTAGTATTTATACTTGATATATTTATTTTCAAAACCATATACCATTTTTTCATATTTTTTTAAAATTTATATTTATTTACTATCTTTGGAAATGTTGACAAATATTTTTCCGTTACTTAATATGAATATTTGATAACACACATTGTTTTTGAGTTAAATAAATTTTATGATATATATGGAATGATTTGGATATGTATGACATGGGTTAAACATGGATTATTGTAAGTCAATTTATATATCAATAGTCTCATGAGATTAAATTCTTTAGAATTAAACCCTTCACATTTTTGACCAATTATGTTATAAACTATCGTGTGAAAGGCATCAATAGTCAAATATTTTAATCTATCTTGGGAAATTTCATAATGGTAAAGTGTTAATGTACCTGGGAAACATAATGTCCAATAATTAATAATTTAATTCATTCAAAATTCAGTTATTAGGATCGATGATATTATCATTATGATAAAATATATAAATTTATTTCATTCTCATATTTTTTATTAAATATAATTTTTTCTAATTTATTTAAATCATTATATTGAATATTCCTTATCATATATTAATAAAAATGTCATTTAAATGGAATTAGTTTTTATTTATTTAACATTTTATATTATTTTCATACTTCTTCTTAGTTTTATGATTTTATGTCATGTGTGTTCATTTATTTACCTTGAGATATTGATTATTATTATTTATTCCTGATTAATTATATTGTACTTATCCCTTACTGAGTGTTTTAGATCACCCTTATTTTGTTTCCTTTCCTTGTAATTTCATTAATTTTACTATTATTGATATCGGGGGATAATCTAGATAGAATAATTTTTCTCTTGAAGAATAATTATTTTGTAATTTGTGTATTCAATTGTAATTCAAGACTCATGTATGTTGCTTTTTTACCTAAAATACTAAACTATTAGATACTTATAGATTTGATTCATTGTAATCATGTCAATGTAATGGTATGAGGCATTTTCTATGAGCATCTTGTTTTGAGGGCACTATAGTTGGTATCAATGGAATCTTTATAGAACCAATGGAAACAAGATTTATGAAAACATATATTAACAGACAAAACCTTATGATAGACATTGAGGATATGTATTTAAGAACATTATAATGTTTTTGTATTTTAAATTATGTTTCATACCAATCCGATTTAATCAAGTCTGTTCCCTTTTATAAATGGATCTGAATAGATAGAATGAGAACCACATCAATGCACATAATCCAAATGGTAAGAATGATCCCTACATTAATGGTTTTAATCCAATATTTAAAAGGTAAGTAGTGTCATAAACATTCTAATCATATGAGGACATAGTATCATGTTTAAAAATGAACTATAAATAATCCTCTATGTATTATAGATTCAATGTCAAGAAAAAGAATCAGATTATGACCGAAGATAAGATAGATATAAGTTGAAAATGGAAAGAATGTTTTCCCTCATGTAATTATTTCTGAACGAAACACCTTGGTATATTATTAAGTTGAAAAGGAATTTTCTTCAACTATGAAGAAAATTGTCACCATGCTCAAGATTTAAAAGGAAATAAAGAATTTCACAATTTTTAATGCTTCAACTGTAATGATATGGGTCACTATGAAAATAAATTTCCCAAGTGTCTTATGAACACACCACAAAAAATATAACTAATTGAGGTAAATATTATGCTATTACCATAGACAAATAAAAACTATTAATTTTCATTGTGTTTTCATAAAAAAATTAATCTATATTAGTATTTTATGAATTATTTCTTGGTTATATGAATTATTAAATACATAAGGATTGAAATGCAGTGATTTTTAGTTAAGGATTTGAAACAATGTGTTGAATGGTAACAAAAAAGTTATTTATTGGGAAAATGAAATTCATTGAAAATTCATAATTAATGGAAAGATAACCCAAATATGTTCCTAATTTTCTGATATATTTTTTATATAAAGTGTTAATTTTTATAGATAATGTGTATTACATAACTCTGACTACCCGGGAACTGCTTATTGATTTGTTCACAGAGTTGTTTATACTCACATTTAGGGATTTTAAAACATGTTTGGATCTAAGTAATATATTCAATATCCTATGTTTTAAATAACTAATTATAACTAATTCTCATTTTAAATAAGGTTTTTTTTGTAATTCATGTTTTTATCCTGATTTAATCGGTTTCATGATGATTTATTTACTTTTTTGGTATGCGATTATTAAGATATACATCTTGTTTTTAGGTGGGTTAATTGTAATTTCATTTTTTAAGTCCATTGAAAATATTTATATTGTACTTGATCTTGATATTTTGGATGTGTTATAAGGTTAACAAATTAATTTATGGTTTATGTTGAGGTTTTGATGAGGGTTTAGATATTAATTTATTACTTCAATATATGAGGTTTTATGCATATTGGATACTTTTGGCTAACCATATTGGGTTTTAAAAATATTTAAAGAGAGGGGGATTATATTGTTACTCTTTTATTTATCATATGATCTGTCAAATGGTAATTTTAGTACATCTGGCATAAAATTTCATTCTTGGATGTTCTTTTATTGGAGTAAGGTTTGAATTAGAAATTGATCAAACCACACCCAAAGGATGGAATTTTGTTTATGTAATAGAAATGATTCAATTAATTATATTTATTTATATTATTAAGGAGTGAAAGAATTCATCAAATATATGAAAAAGTGTTTTGAAACAAAAATATTATCCTAATACCTTCATTTTTTGACCCCCCCACTCTTTTAAATCATCACATATTTATGGTTTTGGGCCCCTTAACATTCCTTTGATCTTTTACATTCATTGGATCAATGACCTAAATAAATCTCTATAAATATTTATGTGTTTCCTATATGTCCATATTTTCACTCTCAACCAATGTTATCCTACAATGAAACCAATATATCTATTATTATAGATGACTTTCATACATCCTTTTCTAACTTATTAGGTGTATAAGTTATCGACTCTTTTATGATGTGGATTTTTCAATGGGGATATTTTTTTAAAATTTCAAATACTTGATTACCATGATCATGTTTAAATTGTGAGACCCAATTTATTTAATATAGGAATAATATAACACCATGAAATTTCTAAAAGAATAAAATTTTATTTGATTGAATTTGTGAAACGTGACATGAAGAATAGAAATGAATATTAATTCATAAGACATTTTGATATATTTAATATTTGAAATAAATTCAATCAATTATATATCGTGCAATGCATGAAATTCTAATTTATCTTTAAAAACAATCTATAATGATATTCTTTGATGACTTGTGTTACATTCAAGAACGAGTATGACAAAATAAAATTAACATTATTAATTATCATGACAATTATCTTCGAGCTGTTAAATTGAAATTTATAAATACGATAAACTATATTATAAAAATATATTGTTTAATTCATTGCTTACCAATAAATTATAAATGAAATGAAAACTTAATTAAATATAAACGATATATTATTATTAAAAAAACTATTTTTCTTCACCAAAGGCATTTTATCTTAATAAATTAATACAATTAATCTTATTGTATAAAAATAATGAAATATATATATACATGTTATAATTTTTTTTCATAATTCATAAAATATATTGGGTAAGTATATGATAATAAAAACAATTTCCCTTTTACGCATAAAAGATCAATTTTTATAAAGTTATTTACGCCACCATATAATGGTGCACATTATTAAAAACTAAAATTTGATATATTTAAATATTTTATCTTAAAAAATATACTTCATTTTTATAACATTAATATAAAAGTTTTCATTGGGTGAATATTTGGTATTCATCAGATAAGCTTTAATTTTAAATAAATAGGGAACAATACAAAATTTTAATTGAAAACTACATTTTTGTTAACATAATTAATAAAGTTGGATTTTATTTTTAATCTATTTTAATGTAAATATAGTTCTATTATAAAAAAAAATTACAATTTAATTCATTGGAGTAATTTTAATATTTAATTATTATTTAAAAGAATTGTAAAAGTTTGAATATTTTCACTTTAAAACCCCACTTACTTTTCCCATCTACAGGAATAATTTTAAATTAATTTTTTCAAATTATATACTATGAGTTTTTAAACAATGATACTATACTTTCAATAATAATATTTATTTTACATATAATATAGTATACATAATTTTTGACCAAAGTGATTAGTGAAGAGTGTTAAAAATTATTATAGTGATTCAGATAAAAATGAGTTTACCAAGGGAAAAATTTTTAATCTTAAGGGTCCAATTGACTTGGAAACATGTTCAAAACCCATTTTATGGAAATTTTTATAACTTATAACAACTATTCAAAAAATATTTCTATTATTGGAGACCCTATACATGGAAAAAACATCGACGAAATTCTACATTTCCTAAAATTACCAGAGTGCCACTCACCCCACTTATAAAAGGCTACCACCTCTCATCCACTCATAACACATTAAAAAACTATAATATTGAAAATACATTACAAAATCACTCCCAAAAATCCCTATACTCATTTTAAAAGGATTATCATGGCAATAAATAACACATAAGAAGGATTTAGTAAAAAACATAAGTAGGATACCTGATGAAGAGGTAATGTTCTTCTAAAAGTGTTTTTATTTAGTTTGCTTCTACACATACATAAATATTTATTATACCATTATTATATAATTACCCCAATATCATAATTATACAAAGGTTTTTTATGTTAAGGTTATGGAATAAAACCTCACACACTTCCTTCAAATGGATTATGAAGTCATCATTCATGTGTAAGGTAGACTTCTGCATCGCGAACTGATTTTATTCATTTTTTCCACCACCACGTTTCATAGATTGTAATAATGATGGATTTATAATTTATATATAATATTTATGATGTTTTTATGATTCTTGAGTTATTATATCACACATAACTTCAATATATCCATTTTGTGATAATGTAATATCATCGATCGGATGTACGGCGGACAACCGCCTCACAAAGCAATGTGATTCACTCACGATATTCATGTAATGTATTAAGGACGGTTTTAATAAAAAAACTATATGATACATATGACATAAAAATTATAATTTAATTATAATAGATATATAATTTTCTATTATTAAGTAACCCAAGTAAACGAAAATAATGTTCAAGCGTACATACGACCAACTGTCTCCATGAAAGGTGTATTTAATTTCCTATAAAAAAATACTATCTATTAAACTAAATACATAAAAATATTTTTAATTATTTTTATATCTTATTTTAAATTATTTAAATCTTCAAATCATGATATAAATAGGGAAAAAATAACTAGTCAGACATACTAAAAATCAAGGCAATTAACACTCCAAATAATTATAATAATGAATGATTATTAACAATCAAGTGATAATATTTCATAAAAGCTTAATATATGGAATAATAAATATAAATATGGTTTGTAAATATGTTATTAACTTATTTAAAAACACTTTAAATGAGGTTAAATATCATTCAACCAGAAGTATGCTTAATATAAATAAATTCTTAATAAAATTTTCACCCGTTGGGTTAAACTTATACATAATTGATTAAGTCATGATATGATTATATGTGTAATTAAATTTTATTATGTTATGATTTATTTTAAATCTATTTATATGGATTTATATTTTATAAACTTATTCAATTAATTTAATAATATAATCATTAATGTTATGATCATTTGAATGGTTTAGTTCACAATCTCATTTTAATCAAGATTGGTTATTCTTCAATATATGTTAAAGAAAATTACATTACATTTTTCTAATAAACCCATAAATTTTCTTCTCATATGTTTACTAATGATCCTTTTTAAATAGTAGTACTGCGCTTCAAATATTTTGTACTTATTATGTTTTATAAAGGTTTTAAAATAAAATCCAACTTCATTTCTCTCTTCAGTCGAAAATAAGTTTCCTTCCCAAAATAAGATTTCAAAAAATATTTTCCTAAATGAATGAACCATTTAAAAATTATATATTAAAGTTATTTTCATCCTTTGTTGAATTTTTCCCCTAATAATCTTCTCTTAATTTTCAAAACACTTCTGGTTTGATTTAATCTAAACAATTTAAAGGAAACATTGTTTTAACATGTACAACATGAACATAATTTCCATCCATCATGACACAAAAATGTTTTCAATCTTTATTTATCAGTTTCAAATGATATTTTAAAGGAATATTATTTCCAAATTATAGTTTGAAATTATATTTTTAAAATTATTTTTCAAGGGAAATATTTTCAAAATGAAAATGTATTATCCACAAGAATGGTTTTAAATATCATTAATTTTATTTCTATTAATTAATTAAAAACCCTTTATTCATACCCTAAATCATATATAATGTATAAATTATTTCATTAATATTAATATGGATGGTTTATTCTCCCTTTGACTAGGGAATGTTTTGAAATTTTAAATTGTTTTATATATTTTTTTGTCATTAACATTATCTTAAATTATTCACTTTCCTATGGACTTGAAATTTACCTTAAATGTAAATATTATTTATCATCAATAAAATTATTTCCTCGACCATTTAAAATTTTTAGAATTGATACTTACATTGGCAGTCATTGATTAAAGAGTGGTATATTGATAAATTTATATCGTTTAATCTATAATGATATTTGATGAGGCACACTATTTGTGAGATAAATAAATTATTTGATATAAGAGGAATTGTTTTGATAGGAATGAAAAATGTTGGGGACCATTTAATGTAATCCCCACAATTCAATAGTTTTATCCTAAAATTAAATTATTTAGAAGAAAATTCTACTCAATTGTAACCAAGCATGCTCTAAATTTTCGTGCAAAAGGTCATGAAAATAGTTTGTTTTAAACCATATTTTTAATTGATGGAAAATATTTTATGGACTTGGGAAACAATATATCCAACAATTAATCAATTACACCTTTTAGAATTAATTTTTTATAATCCATTTTATTTTAAAAATGTTAAAATATTTGGATTCATTTTATTCATAGCTTATTGATTATATGGGATGTGTTATTAGTTAATTACCATGACATATTGATAATATATAATGCTATATTGACAATCATGATATTTAAATGGACTTTTTGTTAAGTTATTTACCATTCCATGTTATTAATGTAAATCCAGAAAATTTATTGATTACATGGAATATGTGTTTTGTTATATACATTTCCATATTTATTATTTTTAATTATTCAGGATTAATTACACTATACCTAACCCTTACAGATAATTAGATGTCACCATTATTTTATTTTCTTTCACTTGGTTTTCAAGATGGTTCTTGTTAATGATAAAAATGTATTCCTTATATGGTATAATGTTATTCTAAAATATATGATTTATTTTTTGTATTAAATTGGTATTTAATCCTGATGTCTGTATCTAGTTTACAAAGACTTCTAAACTATTTGATCCATTAATATTTGATTCATTGTAATCATTCCAATGTATCGGTAGAAGGCACCAGATCTTGGCTCTAGGGTTGCGGTCTCTACTAGAAATAATCAATATAATCAAGGTGTGATGATTAAGAATAAGCCTTGGTCGATAGATAAAGGTGGTAACTAAAAATAAGGTATTGATTATTAGGAAACCCTCACCCCATTTTTTATCTTAAAAGTTATAAATATTTTATCTTATGACTCATATATAAATTTTAAACATTTTCATAAGGTTGGAAATTATACATTTCTAAATAGGTTTCTTATGGTCGAAATTTATATTGAATAGTTTCTTGGTTATTTTAATCGTCATTTTAGGAAAAACAATCAGAACTTACTAAATATATGTAAGGTATTAAATAAGATCCTCTATATTTTTTGGATACAGTATCTTCTATGCATTTATGAAATAGTTTAATTATGGTTATTTAAGTTCTTCTATTATTTTATAAATAATCATATTCAAATAGTATTCTTGTTCATATATATTCTAATTATTTTATTTATGGTTCTACAGACAAAAAAATGTGTAATTTGTCTTCTAACATCATGAAATAAAATGATTTTGAATTTAGCATATTGGGTGTGGTAAAAAACATCATGGATTCAAATTTTTCTAATAAGAAGTCTGGAATATTTTAAATACAAGTAAATACAAAAAAAATAAATGATTAAAAGTTTTGTACTTGAAAATAGAAATCACATGCTACTCCCTAAGATCAAATATTGATGTTGATTTGGATCAAATTAGTAAACTGGTTAAAAAAGATATAATGGGAAATCATTGTAATTTTTCTATATCTTACATATATTTGACCAGATATTATGTTTTTTATAATTTTTATGTTTTATATTTCCATCTAATCCTAAATAACATCTACCAAAATTATTTAAAGTTATTTGAAAGGTTATTTTTCAAATTAATTAATATTTCATAAATTTTATTGATTGGATTTCTTATTCTAATAAATATTTTTGACATTATAGATGATATATAATGAGAAACCAAAGAACATACTATTTTATAGGCAAATCACAGGTCATATAGTCCAATAAAAAGAAATATTATGTTGCATTATCAACTACTGAATGTAAATACATTCCATTTTTTAGTTTTTGTGCTCATGTTTTACAAATTAAATTCACTCTAGTGGACCTTGGTTTCAATTTTATTTATGTCCAAATAAAATAAGATAACCTTAATGATCTAATGTTTTTATAAAATTATGATAATCCATTCATAAATTAATAACATTGAAATAAGGATTCATTTTTTAGGGATCACACATAAAAGTATCATCTCACATGAATTTATTGTTATTAATCATGAGAGAATTGATATATTTTTAATAATAATTTTTCTTCTATGAATTATTATTTTATTAATAATTAATTGGGACATTAATTATGTATTTTTATGTATTTTTATTTATTTTGTGTATACTAATTCATTTTATCTATTTTATATATAAATTTATTTAATTTCCAATTATATAGAAATTTATTTTATGTAAGGTTATTTAATTTCTTTTATAAATATTTATTTTATCACACATCCTTTCACATCATTATCCATTAATTTTTTCCTTCACTATTTCAATATTATCATTATATTGTATTGATAATCTCTATTGAAAGAATTTTGATATATTCTTTGTTTAAATCCTAACCATATTTATGTACCTCAATACATGAACCATTAGAATTATTTTGAATAATATAAGAATGAGAAAGGCAATTTAAAAAAGTTGTATTAGTGGAATCTAATAAGGATAAAAATATCAATTAATAGATATGAGTTCAAATAAAAAAATAAATTCATGTTAGTTTGTTGAATAGTATAGATCTTATTTTGAATATTTTTTTTCATTTCAAATTAAAGGGTTCATTTTTAACCTAAAAAAGTATTGTCTATTTTTGAAAATAATGATCATTATTTTTATCACAATTTTATCTCCATACTTGTGGTGTTTTAGGATTTTATTATTTCAGATGTACATTGAAAGGAATTTTTTATATCATGTGTAGAGATTGATGAATCTTTCCACTATTCTCATGATGGTTGATAATATTTTATTCTATAGATAGAGAGAAGAAAAACTTTTAATCTAATGAAGGAAATGTTTTATCGATTTCAAAATCAAAAACTAAAGAATATAATGTTAAAGTATTTTGGAAATTTGATTTAGGTTCTTGATAATTTCATTTAAATATGAATTTCTAAAAGAAAATGGGAATATAAAAGTGTTATTTTTTTGTATATGTAGTTTTATTTTCTTTTTATAAGGGAACAAGATATTTATTTGGATGATTTTATTTTTGGATATATGATTAACTACTATTATGAAAAAAGCTTTAGTTTTATCCCTTTGGATGGTTGTTGACTCTTTTGTTTAATGAAAAATATTTGGAACTCAATGAGATAGTGGTTATAGAGGTTTATAATACTAACACATTATCATATAGTATTCATTGAAAATATTAATATTTTTTCTCATCTTAAAAAAATATGAAGATAATAGAAAGATTTGTAGATGAGAAAAAAATAAAATGAGTCTTAAAAAACATAAATCTGTTGGGGAAGCGGTGGTTTGTTGGGGATGTAGTTAATTTTACAACACATCATGAATCTATAGAAAACCTAATTTATTGTAATATTATTAAATAACATGTTGATGAAAAACAAATTGAATAAGTACATTCTATTAATGAAACTCAAATTACAAGTGATTAAAGTACCTTAATAGAGAATTTTTATTCATCGGATTTTCCTTTTAATGAGGACCATGTTAATGTTAATACTCAAAGAATAGTTACTAATGCATCTATTATTGATCTGTCTATTTAGGAATTCATGCCTTAACAAGTAAAATATCCTAGGAATAATGTTTATTTTAATGGATTTGAATGTTTTCAAGTTCTTTTAATAAGAAGATTTAGGAAAATATTTCAAATTATAATTCCACCACCAGTTTTTGATGTACACTCTCATTATATTAACAAAAATTCAGAATTTAAAACAAATATTTAAAACATTAATACTAAAATTTTACTATAATGTGATTCAATTAAAAGAGACTTTGATGTTTCAAAATTTGATTTAAATGATTATAAAGGGTAATTAAAGAGTTTGAATGAAAGTTCTGTTTCAAATATATAATTTCTTGATTTAAAAATATAAATGTTATTTTATTTTGATTTTGATTTTATTTTCAATTATTAATACTCAAAATTAATTGATGAGATCATTAAAACCTTTTCAATTAGATTTGATTTCTGAAATGTTAAAATAAACTGTGGTATTTGAAGGATAGTTAGAAAATATAGATTATGTCTTAATTATATTGGATGCCAAAGTGAAAAAATTATAGCATGATTTAGACCTTCTCAATTATATTTAGGAAAATAAAATTTTTATTAAGAATGTCAAACTATCTAAATAAAAAATTTAAAGATGATTACAAATTAAATAAAAGTCATATGAGTTCTTTAGATGATTTTTTTCCACTTTGAATTACTTGATTCCAAAAATGGTATAAAATATAAAAACATTATGTACTTGATCGAGGATTTTAATGGTATATTGTTTTCCAATTTATATGTATAAATTATACACTTAATTAAATACAAACTCTTCTAAATGAATATTATTTTATAATAATTTTATAATTTGTAAATTCCTCTCTCATGGAGCCAATAATTCATGAACCTTTTATCAAGGGAAAAATACTTTTTGAATCAATAATGAACATTTTAATTTTTTCCCATACTAAAACTATTTTATCTAAACATGGGATACATTTTTATAATATTTTTTGAGATAATTACAATGAAATATAAAGGAATTGATGATTTTTGGATTGTTTCAAGATATAAATAGATAAAAAATAAGATTTAATGATGTTTCATGATTATTCTGTTTATTTTATTAAATGAGGCTTCACTAACTTCTAGTTTATTTTGAGCATCAAATTTTTACCTTTATACATATATGTTTCCCTAAATTTTATGACCTCATAAGTTGGAAATTCTAATAAATGAATGTCCAAACTATTATATTGAAACTATAGTGACATAAGTGTAACTATTTACTCCATCTTCTAATCATTTGTAACCTAATTAAAATTCATCTTCTACTCAAAAAACTTATGGTACAACATCTGACATCACTTTCATATAATTTATATTACCTCTATATTTAAATTAAATGATTGATCTACTTTGTGCCAAAATTTTCTTGATGATTTTAGGCCACTAATGCGAAAAAAATTCTAGAAATAAAACAATGCATTTAGCTACTATAAAAGAAGGGATAAAATAATTACCTAACTATTGAATTTTATAATTAATCCTTCACAGTCCTATATCCCCCCTACCATGAACCAAGCCCTATGACTGATTGTATCAATTTTTCTGTTACAAATTTTTTTCATTATTATTTACAATTCCTTGTATTGTTAATATTGATATTTTAATTCAAATAGTGATACTATCCTAAATACTTGCATAAATATTCTCTAGTAATTTATATTTTTAGTGTCCTATAATTTAAGTGATATATCTAATATTTTAACCATATTTTTCGATATCCAAAAGGTGGATAACATACATAAAAAATAATTTTAATTTTTTATCTCATAATTTTTAATTATAGTATGTTATGATACATATTTGATATCATAGTATAATATAATATTATTATGAATGGATTATACTTGAATTCGATAATATTTTATGTTTAATATTTTTATCAGTTATGTGATCATCAAGAAGGGTGAGATTGTTGGGTGTACTTATGTTGTTCTAAATGTTTCAATTGATTTTGATAATCATAAAAACCCCTATATAGTTTAATAATGAGATTTATTATAGTATCATATAGTTTCCTAATTAATATTTGTTTTCATTTTTTTAGATAAAGAGTTATTCTTCCTAAATGTTTTAAATATATTTATATGGAATTATCTGTGTTATTTATAATTCATTGTGAAATTTTATCCGTCTATGTAGTTTTTTATCTGATCGTAGAGTGTTTTATCTTATTATGTGCATGTTATAATTTTATTATAAAGATATCCTTCCATTTTAGAGATTATCATTCCAGGAATCATTTATCCTTATAAGACCATTGTACTCTATAAAGCATTGATAATTTATATTATATTCTATGATTTATCCTGTTATTTATTTAGAAAAGAAATCAATCAATAATTAATAATAATATTATTTAATATTATTGTAAATGTTTTTAGCAATAAAATAATTGTTTTATATCTTTTAATAAATTTAAATTTCTTCAATGGTCAAATAAGTTTTTGGTTTCATAGAGATAATTGTAGATAATTTTAATGGGATTATTTTTGGAAAATTACATATATTAATTCTATATTATTAGAAATAGATACAAATCATGAAATATCATCCTTTGAAATTAAAATATTTCTGTTAATATTTTATTAAAAACTAATAATTTTAATTATATCATCTAAAATGAACTTCAATCACACTTTAAATATTTTCATGGTTATATTCAAATAATGAGAGGATATTATCGACTAGTATTTGTATGTGGAGATAAAAACTTATATAGTTGTCATTTTATTTGGGGCTACACATTTGAAGAAAAAAATTAAATTGATGATTTATATATTAACATTCAGTTTCTTCTACTATAATTACATTTCTTAAGTAAATTTTATTTCTAACTATCTTCTGTTAATGGTGTACTTGTGAGCTTCAATAAATATATCTTCAATTTATTTGATTTATTCCATTGTGAACACTCATTTTATTTAATGTGGTTTAAAGTTGGTAATTAAACTTCTTAAGGTATAATATTTAGATTTATCTTAAAACATTATAATAAGTAAGAATTTATTAAATTCATTTATTAAATATTTGTGAACAATATCAATGTAAAAAATGACAATACTCACATTAAGATTCATTAGAGTGGTCTAGGGAATTTTCTTTAATAATATAAAAATTTTGTTTCCTTCTCTTTATTATTGTTCATTCCACTACATAACACAAGATAAACTTTGAGGGTAAATTAAAAGAGATTTTAAGAGGGGTTTTAAAATCAGTGATAAAATTTTCAAAAGGATTTAATTAAAATTATTTGGAGACATTGTTTAATTAAATATTGGACAAAAATATGTAAATATTTATTTATATTTTTTGAAGTAAAATTATCATTTCACTATCAAATTATTAATTTGAGTTATCATTAATACATTTTCTTTATGAATTATTATAGGTGTTGATGAAAAATTATGGTTAGTGTGAGTAATAATTTTGTTTTTTGATACCTAATATCAAAATGTGAAACCAAAAAAATTGTACTTGATACTCCATGTTGTATACCACATAGAGAGGTATAAATAATTTTTCGGTATACTAGGGTTTCATAGTTTATATTTTTAGTCCTCACTATCTAATTTTTTGAGATACCTAAAATAACAAACTTTATACTTTGATGCCTTTATTATACATGTTGTTTTACAAAGATAACATGGGAGTGGTTGGGTATATTACTAAAAATGTCATCAAATATAGCTTAAAAAATAGTATTTTTCCTCTCCTAAGATGATTGTAACATATGGTTGCTCGATTAAGAAATACTATGGAACTATACAATGATTCGCAGATAATACATATTATTTTTTAATATAATTAGTTAGGGATATGTGATATTCACATCCTTAAAGGTTAATAATATATAATTAATTTATCAAACTGATAAGACTATACTTAGAGAATCTAGAACATAATATTTTCTTATATGGGACTGACATACTCAATGTCCTAAGGTCACTAAATCTCTTGTTCTAAGGGATTTAATTCAAATGAGTTAATATAAATGATGTAGCTACTGGAAATATGTATAGTTTCACACTCTAACAA
Organism: Viscum album; assembly: GCA_963277665.1. Taxonomy (NCBI): domain Eukaryota; kingdom Viridiplantae; phylum Streptophyta; class Magnoliopsida; order Santalales; family Viscaceae; genus Viscum; species Viscum album. Next base: position 1,797,419,590 of record OY728152.1, read on the forward strand.
TGATTTTCCGTGATTATTTTATTTTATTTTATTTATTTTTTAGGATTATTTGTTTATCTATCATTTTAAAATAAATTCACATGAAATTTCATTTATTTTCGGCATGTAGTTCATATTACATAGTCAGTTCATGGTCCATACTAATAATGAAACATGCATGAATCTTTATGTAGTTCTAAATCATGTGGTTTTCATGGGGATAGTCTAACCATGTACTTTACCTGTGTTGGGAGATCCAAGTCCTCAAGTTTGAGGTTTATGGTTGGATCATGATTTTTAATGTTTGGTAGACAAACTATAAATGATTATTAAATTATTAAACTTTTTATTTTTTTTAAAAAAATACCTTCTTATTTTCATCCTAAAACATGACTCACTCCCCCTCTTCCCTCTTATTCACACACCACACCACCCATGTTTCCAAAATACGCCTTTTATCCTCCATTCTTTCTCATCTATTATAAATTCAAGGGGGTTTCTCCCTTATTAAGGTTAAATATTCAATGCTTGGGGATTCTACTCCCGCTTTTATTTCTATCTTCTTCAATCCCCACTTCCCCTTACTACACCCGATTTAAAAAAAACCATAGTGTGTATTATATAATTTCACTTTTTTATTTATTAATTTTTAGGGTGTGTGATGTCTCTCCTGGGTGTCATCCATCTTATACTTGAAGATTTACATCATCTATTCTTGATTTAAAATCTCCTTCCCCTTGTACTTGGCAATTAAATTATGGAATTTCTTTTGTTTAAATATCTTATTTTGATGTTAAATGATAATCTTAAATGTGTATAAGGATAATTTAGAAAAAATAAAGTTTCAAATTATTTTAATATAAATGAAAAGGATTTCTCAAATTAAAAATAAAGGGAAAATCATTTTAAATTAACCTTCCTTACCTAGTGTTGGTAAATTTCTTAAAATGACATGAATAATGGTATTTTAAATTATGTTGGTATGTTTTTGTCTTAAAATTTATTTCTTTTAAGATGTTTTTCACTTTATGTATGTTCTTGGTTTATAAAATATGAATTTGAAACCAATACAATGTTTTTAATAGGTTCTAATGATTTTTAATTTTTTTTCAAATAGTTTAATATTTTATAATTCTAAAATAATTACAATGATTATAAGTAAAAACATTAAAAATAGTTGAATAATCCTTTAATTTTAATTAATATAATGCCATTGGGTTTTTTTGAGAATTATATAACTAAAAATATTGGGTATGTTGTTTGATCCTAAATGTAATAGTTTATAGATTTTATATGATTTGGTTATGTTTTAACCACTTAATTAGGTTTAATATTGATGTATTGTTCATTTAATTATTATTTAAGTTGAGTCGAATATTTTACTTCCAAAACTATCTAACCATTGTTTTGAAAATCACATCACACTTCCTTCAATACATTTTTATTAACTTAATACATCCCTTGTTTTTAATGTTTTTATAGGTTGTTTATTTTTACCAAATGTATAAAAATTATTCAACAGGATGAAATTTTTTTAACCGATTATAATATACCACGTTTTTTTGTAGTTAGGTAATTCTGATGGAATTAGAATTTTATATAGCGGATTGGAAGAATTTCAATTCGATATTTTGAGGATAATTATGAAAGATATAACATGTTCTTACATTATTTTTTTATGGGTTTTAAGGACTATTATTTATCTCAAGGGTTCAGTTTAGTTTCGGAAGTGTTGGCCTTCGAAAAAAAATTTATGATACACAATAGGGTTGCATGGATGGTGTACACTTAGTTCTAATTGTGGACCCAAACTTGGTGGCCCATTTGAACTTACACACAATTTGATAAAAACATGTGGGGCTACATGGTTGTTTTTTTCACATGTAGAAAACTACAGAGGGGTGCAGAGGTTGAAAATATTTTTCCAAAACCATACACCAATCCATTACATTTATTCAATCATGTATGATTGATGGATTCTGGGAATTTGAAGATATAATTGGGATGACCTTTCTGGTCAAATGTTCCTTTGGATAGAGAAACAAACTTCTTGTGATATTATTGGAAATGGATTTCATGCTGAAGAAGTAAATAACATTATAGTTTAGTGATGACTCAAAATATCTAGAGTCGGGGTTTTTTAATTCTGTTACACTAATGGATAATGTGTTGATTTATATTATCAAGGTTATATAAGTTTTATTAATAAATATATATAGTTTCATTTTAATTAATTTTAAATGTTTGTATTTGCACTCTTCATTAATTAATTAATGTTAATATTTTTTAATCCTTTTTAAAATTTAAATTATAAATCTAATAGAGTTTTCATTTGATTAACCTCAATAATGTTGTTATGAAAAATATTATTATTATTTTATAAAAAATATTTAACCTCACCACCCTCTTGTAGTGTTCCTTTATTCTCTTATGATCCTACAATGAAAATAACATGGTAATCCTGGGTACTAGCGTAGGAAAACATAGAAATGAAAATATCCTTTTCCACTGGCTATAGAAGTGAAGAATGTATATAAGACCCCTCAAATGTTCATGGGGTTTGGTTTACATTTACATTCCTATTGAGACTTTATACTCAAACCTATTAAAATTTTATGTCTTTTATTATCTATTTTATGTTCAATTATAATGTTTGGTTTTGGTTTTGATGGTGACCTATGTTTATTTGGAGGTACATTGGATTATTTTACATGGATTATTTTTAAGTGTTAGTCAAATAATAATTTCCATGTTTATTTATATTAATCTACGATACACTATATCTGTTAGGGATTAGATGTTGACACTAAAGGCCATTCTATGTGACAGAGTTAGAGTTTGATCTGAGAGTTTTAATTTAACTTAAATTGTTAAAATTGTTCATTATATTACTTTTTGTCTATCATATTTTTTTGATGGACCAAAAACATATGAATAGATATGTCAAACTTTATAGATAAATCCTACTACTTATTCTCTTTATTAAATTTGGGATAACTATTCCAAAATTGTTTTTCCTTGAATCCCATACACTATTGTTATCCCATGGGTCTCAATAATGTATTTTATTATCATAGTCCAACCGATGTGCCCAGTTTGATGATGAGACAAATCTAGTTTATGAAAAATGGTATTTGATCCTAGGATATTAAGAGGTTCAAGGTTTTAGATGAATTTTTTTCGGTTTTTTTAGCTAGAGTTATGACTTATTGAGACTCAATAGATAGAAGAAGGATGGTATTTAGGAGATCATACTCATTATGGACCATTAATGTAAATACCTGAACTACTCATACATAAATATTATATCTTATTAGGAAAATATTCATTACATAATAAAATTATCAACACAATAATATTTTAGGTCTAGTGACTTTGGAAGATAAGACACAAAACAAATTGGTTGATAGGTGATCTATATAATCTTCGACTAATTGCATCATAAATTGAAACCATCATAGATATATCATACAAAATACATGAAACAATAACTTCTATAAAAGAAACATTTTTAATGGGTGAGCTTAGGTGCTCAGTATGGGTAGAAAAGTGATATATCAATATAACATGAGCATAAGAGATTGATAAAAATAGAATAACATATGAAACCTATACTTTTCATATCATATATCAAAAATATGATTCATGTCATAAAAATTGATCGTTCATAAGACATGAATAAAAATGGAATCAAAGTACACATGTCATGTGATAATAACATTGAAGCAATATAATATTCTTTAGAATATAAATAATCCTAGAAAATAATTTCCTTATTAGTGATGTATTATCTAAAAAACTATCATATTGGAATAGTTTCAATATCCAGACTAGTGTAGTAGTCATGGTTTACTCCCAAGACTATCATAGTGGACAAATTCCCTTACTAAACTAATTTCACTTCCTATTACAGTACTATTTATATTTTGAAATATCAACATTTACCCAAGAATTTGAGGGAGATATAGGTCCTACCCATCACATAATCCAGACATTTTTTAGCCCAAATATAAAAAAAACAATCATATTATAATCCTTTAAAGGAAATTATTTTTATAAACATTTCATCATATCATAACCTATGTAAATAAAATAGGTTTCATAAACCTTTCATCATTTCATTAAGAATAACCCAAGGAAATGGAATGAGTTTCATAAAAATGTTATTATAATAAATATAAATCATCTGGAGAAATAAAAAGTATTTTACCATTCATCATATCCCCATTAAATCTTAAGAAACATAAAATTATTACATTTTTGGTGTTAAATGATATTGAAAGGTAACTTTGACCATTTGTCGTGGAAATTTTCCTTTCCACTTAGAAATTAGCATTTTAAAATATAAAAATTACCCATATTTTAAAGAAATAATATTCGTCTAAAATAATCTTAGTAACTTTTGAAATAATCATCAAATAATTTATTTGTACTAATATAGGAAAATTGAGTTTTGGTATAATAATATTCTATTCACACTATTAGTAAAAAGTAAAATAATACCTCGTTTAGAAAATGACAAGAATATTCCTTTAAAAATAATTTTAAACAGTATAACATGGGTAAAAAATCTATAAAAAATTATTTTATAACATTAAAAACTACATGCCATACATTTTTATTAAACATAGACACAAAAGAAAATGGATTTTCGAATGAAGAGAGAAAGAAAGTTGATTTTAATTAAAAATATAATTTTGAACTATTTAGTACAAAAAAGAGAGAAAAATGAAATGAACAATTTTATTATCACAAAATAACCATATTATAATTTTATTCATGAGTTTATTGGGTGTTATTTCATAATATTTCATAATTGAAAACTTATTCTTAAAAAATATCGATAAATAATGACATTCTAACACAAAACTTCTACAACATCAGTACACTTTGAAAACTAAGACAAATAAAAAAACATATGAATATATAGATCTCATAATTTCATTATCTTAATCATAAATAGAATTCATGGGATGTATATACACCATATAAATGAAACTATTACTGATATGGCATGTGTCCCATGAAATTAAAAGTTAGTAAAAAAATTATTTCCTTAACTCTTGAATTCCTTCATACATGTTAGGTTCTACTATATCTTAAATATAGTTGTATTATAGATATATTATAAAACAATAATAATTTATATCATACCATATTTTATTTAAGTATAACCTTTTATTACATATTTATATGTTAAAATCATGATACTGGTAAAAAGTGATTCATTTTTCATGTTTGTTTTGGTCTGATATTTTTATTACTTTTAATTGGTTCATGTTTCTATCATATATAAAATGTTAAACATTATAAAATTATCATATATATTCAATATGAATTTATTTATATATATCTATAAAATTTAAATATTTAAAATGTATAATTTGGTTCATGGAGTCAGTAGTCCATATGTACACAATAATGTTGTTTCCATTTTCCAGACTGATGCAAAGAAAGGATGGTAAATAATATTACACATATATACAGTAATTATTATTGAATATTTGTGACATATATTAATAAAATATATCATTATTAACTTTCATGTAAAAATTATGTGTAAATATAATAACATTTCTTTATAGGATGATAATATTCCTTACCCATGAGTTATGTTATCGTATTCCAATAGAAAGGAATGTTAGAAGGCATATGTAATATTATATTTAAAAAGTATAATTACTTTATAAATAATATATTCAAATTTTAAATACACCATTAAATGAAATTGGGATAGGATGTTATGGAAAATGAATTTCATCGGTTTGCGATGCGGTTGTCTTTCGTACACATGATCCATGGTTTCATTACCATATTGATGAATGAGTAAATAGATATAGGTCATGAAATTTACATAATAACATATAAGCGTATGTAACATAAGAATATAGGATTTTTTTAATTATTTAATTAAGATATTTTGGTAGGTACTGGATGATCCAAAGGGTATTGGAAGTGTAAAGAGGACGGAGAGGGGTCCCCTTTTATAAGTGGGGAAATAAACCCACTTAGAAATTTTGAAAAGAAAAAGGTAAAACCATGTTTTAAACAACAATAAAGTCCCAATAATAGATTACTGTCAAACCATATATGTAATAAATCATAAATATGACTATAATATAGGAATCGTAAATTCAAATTAAGTAATTTTAACACTTTTCTTTTTAGTGTAACAACCTCAAAAACTAGTTTTAACCTTTACGATGATAATTTTTTTTATTTTTACTATTAATTTTGGGAAAAAAACTTGATAATTAATTATATATCATTAATTATTATGGTTAAAAATATATAATAAATGTTTCCAATTCCATTCGTTGATATGGAAAAGTTAAATTTAAAAGTAAACCCACTAACGTGATGAAATAATGGTTTTCCAAATAGAAAATTTTCACACGTAGAGAATGAGTTAATATCAAAATTCAATATAAATTAGTTTCCAATTACACAAATTTGATTAATAATATCATAATGGAAAATAATTTAATTGGAAAATATTTCTTAAAATTAAAATTTTTATTTTTAAATTATTTAAATGAAATGGTTATTTTTAATAAAAATCCATATTTTTCACTATTCATTATAAATAAATATTTCTAGAAAATTATAAAAAACTGACCCTAATATAATTTTGATATATTGAATCAAAAAAAGAAAATAAATTTTTGAAATAAATTTTATTAAATCATAATGAATTATTTTTTGTTATTTTTTCATAAATTCAATACAAATCAATTTTTGAGAAAAGAAATACTTTCAATGAATTTATAGAATTTAACAAAAAATTAAATAATTATTTATCAATATAAATTATTTATATAAGGAAATTATACATGATTTTATAATTTATTTTATTCATAATAATAACACCAAATTTAATATTTAGGTTAAAATGATAATTTCTTATAATAATATTAATAGTATATTATAGTTTATTAAAAATCAGTGTCACATGTAACATAAGAAATCAACAAAATTTAATTATTTGAAAATAAATATTTTATAAAAACTTATTGTATTACATTATACAATAATTAAAATATATTTTTTCCAAAAAAAATATATCACATTGGTATAATCAACTGAGGATACTTATGTATCACTACATCCTTAAGTCCCTACATTTATTCTTGAAGTTGGTGGTTTCACCAAAAACAATGACTAGGTGGGAGGTCTTGTTTCATAATACATTATTTGTATGATCCAGAGTCTTTAGTGATTCTTTCCTATAGTAAATATCATTCAATAATTATTTTAACCCTGAGTTCAATACTTGTGATGGATCAAGAATGTACTTCCACAGGAGAGATACAAGTAACACATCCCGATCCCGAGAGAGAGTTGGTGGAAGAAACAAGTGATACGTTGTTGTCCGTATGTAATCAAGAATATATAAAGGGTCAATAAACCATGGGATAAAATTTCATTTCTTCTCAAATATAAAAATCATCTTCTACGGAGAAAATAATAGGAAATATTTCTCAATAATTTCATATTCAAAATTACATTGAAGATTATCTGTAGAATATTTCTATTAACTTTCTAATTACTTAATGTTTGGATGACTAGATTTAACCTTATCTATTATTTATTCACCTAGCTCACATCCCAAAAGATCAATCAATAACTACATCCTAGTATATTGGAGTATTACACAAATTTTCATAAAATGATTTATACAGATCAATCTGAATGATAGACTGAAAGCTAGTTTTGTAAGAAAAATCAATTATATGAATGTGTTGATCCCATGAAATTTTTAAATACATAAAAAAAGATCTCAGAATATCCTTGAGAGTTTTAATGGTAACATTAGAATGGTCATATATTTAGGGATGATATACTATGCTGAAACTCAACTCTTTATCATTCTATTTTTGAATAATTATTTAAAACATCAAGGAAAATCTCATATCTCAATCAGATACAATTGAATATGGTACACCATGTAACCTTTCCACGTCCATGATTTTATTTTGAAATGTTGGTCTAGAGATAAATATTTATAGTATAGATGAAGATTTTTATATTTGTTAATTTATTGACTACAACCAATATAGAATTATTCCCTTTAGATTTTTGGGGGATTACAATGAAAAAATACATGGCGATGTTTTCCAATTTCTATATTGGAATAGGAAATGGTTGTAACCTATCCTTTGATATTTTCCTCCCATAATTAAATTTATGACATAACAAGAACTGATATATAAACTTTTCAATATCTATCTTCATTTCAACCCACGAGAAATACACTTTCAGATCTGAACATATCTTGTTTACTTCCATGATGGACAGATAATAAGGAACTATTAGCTTCTTGAAACATACCATTCTTCAAATATTTTATATATTTAAGTAGTACACGGTTACTAAACTTTATTACTCTATTGCAATCATGTTTAAAGATGGAATCATTTTTAACGTTTTTTAGTGCTTTACATCATCCTTTTGTAACTCTTTTACACTAACATGGATATATGGATGCACACTTATTTATTAAAGATAATATTTCCCCACTTCTTTCATGATTTCAAGATCCAACATTTTAAAATTCATAAATATTGGTTCATTTTTTATCTACATCATAGATAATCTTGTATTATCCATTTGACTCTAATAATCATTCCCATAATTCACTTTACCAGGGTGGTAATGTGTTGAGAAATCATAATCTTTAATCATCTCTAACTATATTCTCCAGTATATATTCAAATACTTCTATGTCAATATATACTTTATATTTTTTATCATTATATATATTACACTTTTCTCCATAATTATAATTCCTACATATCAATATAGAAAAAATTACCACACATAACTCCAAATAAATATTTAGATAATTTTTCTCATGAGCCAATATTTTTCATGAGGAAAAAACTATAACCATGTCATTCCATATGATAATTCATCCTAATACCTTCTTGGATGAATCACATGTGATAAAAAACCATTCACCACTATTAGGTGATGTAATTATAAGTTCTCTGTATATTTTTCTATTCAGTTCCTTTAAATTTTCCTAGTATTCATTTTTTCAGAGAAACCTAGATCCCCTCTAAGTTAACATGGTTAGTGGATTAGATAGTCATGATAAATTATCTTTAAAAAATCAATTATATCCAAGAAAACCAGGAAATATTTGGATCTTAATTTCCATGGTTAGTCTAAAATACATTTAATAGAATCCAAAATTGATGGATCCACTGATATACCCTCTCTATAGATTATATGACCCCAAATTGAAAAATATTATATTAAAAAATCTAACTTTGTTGGAGTTTAATTTAGTTTTTCCATATGGTATTTTATACAATTCAAAATTAATATACATTATCTTCTTTAAAATTTGAATATATAAGAATATATTCTATAAAGACTTTCCCAAAATGATCATGGTAATCTCTAAAAGCTCTATTCATTAAATCCATGATGGTAGTGGGGGGACTAGTAAGGCCAAATGACATCATTATGTACTCATTGTCTCCATACCATGTATTGAATTTTGTATTGGGTATATCCTCATTAAGGAACCTCAATTAATATTATCCAGAATGATGGTCTATTTTAGAAAAGTATTGGGCTCCGTGAAGTCTATAAAATAAGTCATCAATACATGGTAGAGTATACTTGGTCTTGATTTTAATAGTTTTAATATCATGGTAATTAAAGAAAAGAAGAATCAATCCCAATTTCTTCTTAAAGAATATAACAGGTGAACCCCTAGGTGACACAATTTTCTAAATGAATCCCTTTCCAAGGTTCTCTTAGTGTTTCATATTAAATTACTATAACTTAATTAGGCCCATTCTACAGACATTCATTGAAATTGGAGTCGCATTAGGAATGGCTTCAATGGAGAACTCAACATCACATTTTAGTGGAACAAGAGGAAAATATTTTAGAAATACTTCAACAAACATTAGAAAAATGGGTTTATCATCGATGTTTATTTTATCCCCATGTTTCTGACAAACTCCCCTTTTGAATGTGATTCACAACCCATATAGTGGATATGATCTCCATTGAATGTTCGTACCTATCATCGAACTAATAGGAGACCAGTGGTTGGGTTGTTATAATAAATCTGATTCACTTACTTATAAATTGAGGTTGGATTTAAATAGAGAAATTCAATACATTCTTAAGATAACATAAAATTCCACCAGAGGGAGAATAACATGGCTTTTAGGATTCAAATTCCTGCAAACATAAACTATAGTAAAATCATAAACACGAGATGAATTTATAATAAAATAATGGGTTTTCATGACTAATACTATATCTAATCATTGGGTATAAAATTTTATACACATATAAAATATGTTAGATATAAAAGGTTAGGTATATCCATAGTAAAATAAGACATTAATAGTTCTATTATAGGTTGAAAGAGTACCTTTCACCAAGTTGTTATCACACCCCTCATCAGAATTTTTGATCACATTATATTTCACTTTTTCTCTCTTCTTTCAAGGTTCTAGATGTTAATCGCCATCATTGACCATTGTATTTGGGAACTAGTTAGTATAATTTCCATAATCATAGAATTTCAAACATTAATGTGTGGCTTATGGATTCTGTGGACCTATATCTCTATTCTCATCATTAGGTATCTTATTCCAATAAAATTGGATATAAATATTTCTATGACCTTCCATTCCATACATAAGAAAATTATTAGTCCCTTTAAGATAATTTTCCCCATGTTACCGTAAACACTTTGAGCATGAAGAAAATATCATCTTATTTTCTCCTTGGTTTTTACAGTTATATTTTAATTCAATATTTTATTTATTATTAATACAGTGAGACATATGGGTAATTTAAATATTTATTTCACCATTTATTGCAGATCAAATGATTTCATAATTGATATTGAACTACAATATGGCTAACTCCCCTTAGAGACTTGGTTTTAAAACCCTATAGAATTGATGAACCATACAATCATATTCATTGGTAGGAAATGAAGTGTACATCAAATGTATTTTAAAATTAACATCATTGTTAAAAATTTATTCATCATATATCTTCTTCAAATAAGGGAATTACTTTTCAATTTTCATAAATATAAAAAAAAGGAAAGTACTTATTGAAAAATAAGTTCATAAAATCATATTCTCCCAAGGATGGAATTCTGTCTTATTGAATCGTATTCTTAATAATATTACACCATTAAATATCTTTTACTTTCAAATCATCAATATCTGAACTAACTTCTTCTTACTCTTAACCCTGAGAATGGAAAATTTATTTTCAATTGTTCTAATCCATTTCTCATAAACATTTAGATTAGTGGAACTACAAAAAAACATGATGTTTCTTCATGGTGGACTCAATATAATGTTTATCTCTGATTTTCCTATTTAAAAGCTCAATATTATTCAAAGATAAGGAATATTGTGTGAGAATTGAAATGCAATTTCTTATTCCATATCCCATATCATTTGGTTTCTCAGTGGGAATATCATTGCATTGTTCATCACACTATGTATCATCACAGCTCTTGCAGGTTCCATCCACCGACTAAAAAATCATAGTTTAAGAAAAGATAATCATCATGGGGAACCACTTAATAATGAAATACCATTTATAAGGTGTATAAATCATGAAACCTTATTTTTAATCAATAAAACCTTATGCATGACCTAGGTTATTCATTGTAATTATTCAGATCCACATGATTTATCATATGTATTTTCTCAATTTCCAAAACATATTTCATAGTATTTCCAAACTAGGTGTGTACAAAAGCCCATTTTTATTCACTAGGTGATGATCAAGTCAATCTTAATACACATTTTTCATAGTTATTATATCAATGTACACTTGTTTCATGCCCACATACACTTGTAGTATCTAGATAGGGATTTAATTTAATAGAAACTACTTTCTCTATCCTTAAACAATATTTGAGGATATTTTCCTATGTTTATACTTATCCATATTATTCTCAACATAGTTTTATTATACATGTCTATAAATGATTAACTAAACTATTCATTTAAACCAAGTATAAAGACCGAAACATTTCACACCAAAATATTACATCTTAATATAATAATATTCATTACATAACCTAATGTTACATGAAAGAAACCTTTCAGTCTAAAGCCTTTGGGAACTTGGATACATAAAAAACGTGTTCACTGGTGAGCCACATCCTCTCCCACTAACTTATTCACAACTATAACCCTTCATAGACCTATCATAGAAAATACCTTTCTTTATAACCCATGGATAATAAACACAATATAGTTGAACATAGATTCTCATTATGGCTAAAAAGGGAGTTATCAATATAACATGGAAATAAGGGTATCATAAAAATAGAATAACATTTGGAACCCATACTGGGAATATCATATATCATAAACAACTTCTATGGAATAAATCATGGTAGATTACAAGAAATGAATAATAATGAAATCAAATTATATGTTTAATGATAAGATAAAATTGGAATGAGACATAGATTTATTACACACACATAAGCATATAAAATAGTTTCCTCAGTAATCATGTAATATTGTTAAAACTATAATATTCTAATGGGTTCACTCCCTAGACACTCGTAGTATTCATGGTTCACTCCCATGAATATACTAATGGAAAATGTATCTTACTGAACTGGGTTCACTCCCAATTACAGTCTCATTTATCTCATGATATAAAAATCTAACCAATGTAGTAGAGGGAGTTATTGTCCCACCCATCACATAATCCATATATTATTGTGCCAAAAAATCAAAAAACATTATTCATATCATATACTATAAAAATATTTGGGTTTCATAAACATTTCATCATAGTATATCCAGTGAAAATGGAATGAGTTTCATAAAAAACATTTCCTCATTAATATTAACCATCTAGAGAAAAAATAATTATCATATAATTGGTAAATATCCATAGTAAATTTTACTTTACATTCAAATATTCCATCTTAGATGAGAAATGATTATAAAAGAAAAATGGATTATTTTATATGAAAAATATCCTTTTCACATTAAAATAACATTTTTTATGAAAAATGACTAAATAACTAAGAAAATATTTTTCTTTTAAAATGATATTGAATATATTTAAATAAAACTTCAAATACTTTAATGGCCATTATGGTGTAAATTATTCTAATATCATGTATGTTAAAAAATTATTCCTCTCACACTTTCATTAAAAAGTAAACAGTACACTGTTGGAAAAATGAAAAGAAGAATCCATACGAAACATTTTTTATAAATTAAATAATGTGTAATAAATTCATTAAAATTTACAGGATTATGGTAAACTATTTCATTTAATCATTTTTATTAAATATGTAAATGGAAGAAAAAAGGATTTTTGATTGAAGAGAGAAATAAAGTTGATTTATCTTAAAAACAATATTTTTCAAATCATGAGTACATAAATGGAGTAAAATAATAGAAAACATTTATTTTAATTAAATAATAATTAGTGATTAAAATTAATGAGTTAATTAGATAAAGGTCATAAGATTCCATGATTTCAAACGTAATCATAAAAAATCTTGATAAACAATTAGAATATAATATAAAACTTTTACCACATTGGTATGTTTTGAATCATATGCCCCATGAAAGAAATAAAATATTATGGATATATTAATCCCACAATTTCATTATAGTATTTTTAAATGAAAATCATGTATAGTATATAAACCACACAAAGTAAACAAGGTGGGAATATGGCACGTGTCCTATAGAAATAAATGTGAGATGAAAATCCCTTACCTAAAATCTAGACATCCTCTGTAAATTTTAAACAAAAAATATACTATAAATATAGTTTTATTATAAATCTATAAAATACAAAAAATATGTATCATAACATATATTATTTACAAATAACCATTTATTAACCATTTATTAACAATTCTCTATTAAAACTATGTTTCGAGTAAAAACTGCCTGATTTTCCATGTATATTTTGGCTTGATATTCTCTTTACATTTATATTGGTCATTGTTACATAATATATATAATATGAACTATGATATAATTATAATATATATTAATTAATTATTTATTTATTTAAATCCATAAAATTTACAGATATAAAATGAATTACACTGTTCATGGAGACAGTAGGTTGTACGTAAGCATGAACATTGATTCCATTGAACAAAAAATTAAATAAAAGAAAGGTAAATTATATATAATCATTAAAGAGTAATTATTATTTTATATAAATTAAATATATTAAATAAATCTTCCCATTTAACCATCCATGTAAAGTATATGTGAAAAATGAAACATATCTCTCCGTGTAGTGGTAGTCTGCCGTATACTTGACTGACATTATCGTATTCACAAGGAATGGAATGTAAGAAAATATATGTGATATTTTAATTATATAAGTATAATTAATCCATAAATATAATATTAATTCCTTAAATAAATAATCATATATAGCCTTGATAGGAGGTGATGGGAAATTAATTACATCAGTTCATGAGGCGGTAGTCCTCCGTACACCCAGTCAATGGTTTCATGTCCTACTTCATGGAAGAGGAAATTGATGAAGGTAATTCCTTTGAAAATATAAGATATTAGTAAATGGGAGAAATATATGTTATTATATCCACAATATTATATAATATTTTAAGCATTTAGATGAATAAATAAAATAAAAATTCATAGTAAAGGATTATACCCATTATTCAGAGAACCCCATTAGGTTTACACTAAAAGCCTTATTATACGAGTTTATTAATAAACATAAGACCTATATTATCTATAAAGGGATTTAATTATTTATTTTGGTTATGTATCAATTGATAAAAATATATTTGAATGTGTGAAGAGGGGAAGAGAATGGGTTCCATATTATAATCGGGGGAGATGACACAACAATAATTTCAAAAAACGAAAAGGTGAATTCAAATTTTAACCACTACCAAGGGATACAAAATTCTTAATTATTGAATACTATATGATATAATTTATAAATATTTCTATAAAATAGGTATTCTTATGGTTTTTAGGTCATTTTAACCATTATCATTTTAGTTTAACCCCTCATAAACTTGTTTTATCCTTATCCTCAATTATTAATTTTTATTATTTTTAATATTCTTTTTGAACAAAAAATAATTTAAACTTATTATAAAATTAATTATTCAGATTCCAAATTTGGAATCCATTTTTAAAAAATCAATTCAAAAAACTGACAATATTTAAATTAAAATTAAACATGTAAACATGATAAAATAATAGTTTTACAAAGAGATATCTTGTATAAGTAGAGAATATTTAAATATAAAATTTCAATATGAATTTGACTCCAATGATCTAAATAATATTAATATTTAAAATATTGAATTAAAATTACTTTTAAAAAAATATTATACAATATTTAACTTTTTAAATACTATAAATGAAAAGGTTATTTTTAATAAAAATTTATATTTCTCAAAAATCACCAAAAAATAATCATTTCAGAAAATTAAAAAAAAAGTTCATAGTAAAATAATTTTTCAATTTTTAAACAAAAAATTAAGCTAATTTTTTTTAAAAAAATTAATTTCAAAAATTAATAATATTATTTTCTCACAAAAATCCCAAAAAATCATTTTTAGGAAAAAAATATTTTTGGACCATATAAAGACATTAACAATAATTAAGTACGTATTAATCATTATATTTTATTTTTATAAAAACATAATATAAGATTTTAAAATTTTTCTTATTCTTCTTCATATAATCAAAGATAATTTAATGGTTATAAAGTTACTTTTTAAATAAAAATAGTAACAATATATTGTGTTTTCTAAAAACATAGTTTTTCATGTAGCACGTGATATCGATGAAATTAACTTTTTTGAGTAAAAAATATTTTATAGAAAATATATTTTTACAATGATTTTTCATGTTATTTAGGGTTTGGAGAGGTTTTAAATTTATTTTTGATATTTTTTATGGATTTTTTGATTGGCGTATGATAAAGGGAGTGAACTGGTGGTACCTAGGGTGCTCGTATGGCTAGGAAAACAATACAAAGCCTAGGAACATGGTTTAAAATGACACGCAAAGGTTGTTTTATTATACAAATATGTGATAACATTATATAAATATATAATTAACATAGAATCAAGTTCACCTTTGATATATTTGATGGACTTATTTTGTTTTAAATTCATTTTTGATCATGCCTAGTTTATGTTTTTTAGTTATGATGGGAGTTTGAATTTCAAATTCATCATTCTAAAATATTGATGTTTTGGTTTAAAAATAGATATATGGGTTATACTGTAATTAATATAAAATCAAACATGGATTTAATTTTTCTTATAAATTCTATTTAATTTGAAAAATTTTATGTTTTTGGAATATATAAAGGGGGTTTTATGGTAATTTTTTTAGATGGATTTCAAACTGTGGCAGTTATTTTTTATAATTATTATTCATATATAAATGTTTATTTGGTTATAAATGGATATAATATAGATTTTTATGTAATAAATAATAATTTTACTAAATTATTATTTTCTTTAATAGAAATGTGTCGGTGTTTTTTTATTTTTAATGTGGGTTTTAGGTTAAATGTCGTGTTTTAAAATGGAAAGGTGGTTTTATAAAATATTTTTATATAAATGTGGTGTTTTTAATTTCAATAAAAATATAAATAACTAGTTTATTAAATTATATGTTGGTTATTAAGTGGAAAATTAATTCATTATAGTTTAGGAAATGTAATTTTGGTTATATTTCTAATTTAAATAAATTTTCAACATTTACCATCAGATGGGTGTGTTTAAATGCAACGATGATGTGTTAAAAAATGTTTTCATGGAATTTGATAATATTTTTTTTAACAATACCCTTGGGTTTTTTAAATATATATTATTATAATTGTAAAATATTTCTTAGTATATATTATTTCACTTGTTACATTTTTTTGACCTCCCTAAAATGTTCTGATGAAATGGTTGATTGTCTTCCTTGTAAGATGTTTTCACCGATTGGCTAAGTGTATTACTACGTTATAGTGGTGGTGGTTTTCCATATGGGGTATTGTTATTAATTTTCCACCGGTATAATGGGGTTTATATAGTATCTCTCAGTGGGTTTCTCTCTTTTGGTTCAACCATAAATCCACTGGATGGAAGTTCGATTTCATTAGCGGTACTATTGCTTTAGTGCTTGGTTATACTTTTTTAGAGAATTTGCAGGAGTCCTATACTTATTTTTTCATTATATTCCATTGCATTAATGTTTTTTAGTGAAAGTATTGTTTTCTATGTGATAATTATTCTAATAATGAGTTTCTACATTGGAGGGTTGGTGTGAACGCTACCACAAAACATGCCTTTAATAGTACTGCACACTATGAGATCTTTTTTAGTACTGATAAAGTATACCCTTTATTAGTAGTTTATTTTTAGCACCGCTAAAGGGTACCCATTATCAGTCATTAATTTGTTACACTAGTAATGGGTACAATTTATCAGTACTTTATTTTGAACACTCTTAAAGATATAATTTATCAGCTCTTTTTTGCGCTGATAATGGACTGAGTATAATGAAATAAATAAATAAATAGAAACAAATTATATTACTAAAAAAAATATTAATCTTTTTTGAATTAAATAATTATTGGTAAAAATGAAGAATTATATTATATTATATATAATTTATAAATACTAATAAATATAATATTTTAAATATATATATGTGTATGAATAATGAAAATTAAACAAATAAAAATTAAAAATAAGTAACTTCAGAGAAATATAAAATTTTCTAATACGTAAATAATTATTGATAATTTTAATAAATGTAATATAGTAAATATATGAGTATATATTAATTTATATAAATATTATTTATATAATTTAAAATATTTATGTTTTGACATTATATAGTCATATATTTAGTGAATAAATGATTATAATTAAAAATTGATATGAATTTAAAATACTGACTAATTTAATAGAGTAAAATAAATAATTTAATATCATTGGATTTTTACATTTGACATTGATAAAATGTGTGTTATATTTATTTCACATGTGACACCCCGAAATACTAAAGTACGAACATTTCATTTGATGGCAGGCATGACACATAACCCCAAGTGTGTAAGGAAATATAATATCCAGATACATTATAACATATTTAAAAATTAAAATAGATTCTTCATATATTTCAATTCATGCAACTATGAGTTTTTGTGAATTTCATGCTAAAGAGAACATACTCAATACCTTTTGTTACACGCAAGAGTGACCTTCTTCGATAGTGTGCATTATACACAAAACTGAGTTTCACCAAATAACATTTTTTTATTATTATTATCTAATATAATATGATATAACCTAGTCATTATGACAGTTGTTATGAATATTATTTACTAAATTATGAAAATATTTGGTTTATATTAATATAAAAGTAATACATTAGTTACCAATTAATGAGAAATGAAAATAAGAACCATTTGGATATAAAAAAAATTATTATTATATTTATCATTCCAAAGGAGATTTGTCTTTATAAAAATAATTAATTACAATTAATTACTGAAATATATAAGTAATATATTTAATAAAATATTTTTGATATTTTTCCAATAGGTTTGATATGCATAAGATTAGAACAAGCCCTATTTTAAAAATAAAAACCTATATTTTTATAAATGTGATTTTATCGCCTTTTAATGGAGAACCCATTTTAAATATTAATTTTGACACATTAATAAATTTAATATGTCAAAATATACTTTATATTTTAAATAAATACATAAATAATAGTTTTGGTTAAATTTTTGATTTTTTAAAACATATAATTGCTTATGAATAGTTTCAATTAATAAATTTTAGTTTAATACTCATTTTATTGTACTTTATTAATATAGTTGAATTATTTCTTATAATTGTCTAAAAGTTTAATTAGATAATATATTTAAAAGCTAATAAAATTTATGTATTTGTGATTATTTTTACTGTGAAATTGAATGTAAAACTAATCAAACTTTTGGACCTTTTAACTTTAAAAACCCGCATTGTCGTCCCTCTTGCGGGGTTAATTTTAAATTAACTTTGTCCACATCTGTGATTTGAATTTTAAAAAATATATTCCATATTTGGAATCATGATAATTTATAATGTAAAATATGGTCAAATTAGTTTTTAACTAAAAAAGATTGTGAATGTGATTAAAATTAATTACAATTATTTAGGAAAAAGTAATGACTGAACCATAACTCAAGGGACTGAATCACATAAACACTTATACAAAGCCCATTTTACATACATATATTGGAAATTAACCATAAATTAATTAGTTTGGTTATTTTTTTTTTGAGTTTTTTGGTATTACCATGTGAACAACTAACATGTTCCAAACAATTCCAAGTGAGTCCATTTCCTTCCCCAAAAAAGACCACCACCTCTCCAACTTCTTCACATCTCTCAAAACACATAAGTTCAGTCATTATCTAACCATCTAGTCTCAAAACACCCCTAACCTAGATCTGAACCCCTACATTCGGTCATAAATCCTTACAAGGAATCCTTATGATATAAACCCATTGATCGTATCTGGTTAAGAGGTATTGTCTTCTCTTATGTTTTTTAGTTTCATTTCCATTCTCTACCCTGTATGCTCTTATTATTGTCTTCTTTCAAAACAAAAACAATATAAAAAATGTAATAGGATGAATTTATCTTAACATTTTGACATAAACATACACCCCTTCAATAATGGGTAATTATGAAATTGATTCTGTGGATGATGAATTATTGCCTCACGAAATGATAATTGTTCATTTTCCCCTTTCCACCTATCATGGTGGCCATTATGACGGACACCCTATTTTTTGAGGTTATATATGGTATTTATTTTTATTTTTAATTCTAGTATACTTTTATGACACATAAATTTAATACATTACATTTTACGTTAACAAGATAACGTCGTTTTGAGTAAGTGTGGACCACCACCTCCTCAAAGCGATGTGATTCATTCACACAATACATGGAATGTATAAATTATTATTATAATTTATAATATGAAGCATAAAATCAAATATATTATATTCATTAAATAAATAAATTTATGGAAATATATATTTATATAACTATATATATATATACAAATTATTTTCATTATTGTCCATCCACGCACTAAAAAGTGATAATGATGATCATGGTCGTGTGGACTACCACCTCCTCAACACGAAGTGATTATATTTACATCATGAGAATTTTATATATAAGTATATATGACTGAAAAATATGGTATTATTGATATTACGATCCTTATCTAATGATAAAATTCTACTTACCTTTTTCCCAAAAAGATCATTGAAAATTTAGAATGTTACTCATGCGTACGTATGATCTACCATCTTGATCATTGTAATGTGGGTTCATTTTTTATATAAATATTTAATGATTTAATTTAAATGTATAATTGATGTATAAATATAATAATTATATCATGTTTCTTATTTTTATGATGTTATATATTAACCCCTTTGACCATGGCTGATATACAAAAGTTTTTTTTGGCACATAAACTAAATTTGGTCAAAACACATGGTGTAAACATAATTGTTTATGTAGTTGTACAAAAAATTGTAATATTTGAAATAAATTTATGATAAAAATGAAAAAATTTCTCAATAAAGTATAAAATTAACATCCATTTTTTATATAAAATGATAAAGGTCATTCACCCAAATGGAATCACAGTGTAAGGGACTCTTGCCTTACATTTCTTTCTGTGAGGCATACATTATTATTGTTCACTGAATTTTTTATATATGTTGTACATAATTACCAATTGACATCTAATATAATGAATTATTTTATATTCATGGTATTTATATGTTTCATCTGATTATTATTACTTTTTTTCCTTTTGATTCATATTTAAGGGATTCTCATCTCACATTTTACATCTATTAGATAAATGTAATGTTCATCACTTAAATATTTTGTGTGGTATCTCCAATGACCATTTTTATACATTATATCATGAATTCAATTATCTCCATTGTATTTTACACTTTAATTTATTATTATTCCATCATAAGGTTTATGATTCAAAATGTTTCAAGGTGGTTTGGGACACCTTATATTGTTTAAAGATTAATTTCCCCTACAATAACTTTAATAATAATTACAAGGTATTTCCATTCAAGGAAATTATATAACCACTTTTCCATAATATATTTCATTCATATTTGGTTACTTAGGACCATTTTCATGTATTAGTACCATTTTCCACACTTTTTCACTCAAACGTTAATAAAATTTTTAATGAAAACATGACATCAGTTTTCTCTTTAGTTGGGGAACCTGATTTCATCTACAAACGTGTTCCATAATAATGTTTTCAATAATTTTCTTAAATGTTTTGTATAATTAAATTTTTACAATTTTTTTCTTTTACCATCCTTTTAAAAGGAACCTTATTATCTATTTTCAAACAAGTCATTTTCTATACCTAATTAATATGAAAAATGATTGTTCATTTTACCTTGTACAACTTGTATGGATTTAATCACTAACATTCATTCAGAGATTACTTTGAATTTTTTAAGCGATAATTTTTTAATAAAATGATTTAAAAATTAATTTTCAATGAAAATTATTTTAAATATGTTTTTCAAAAAATTGATATTTTCTTCAAGAATATTTTTAAAATAACAATTTATAATGTTAATATTCATTAAAGGAAACAACCCTTTATTTTACTCCACTTGGGTTATGTTATATTTATAACATCCTTAATCATCCTAAGGATTTTTTATTATAGATTTTCTAAGGATTGTATTCACAATAACATCCTTGATTTATTTTTCCCCTTGAAATATTCAATATTTTATGATTAATGAACATTGAATTTCCCCATAATTATCCATTTAATTTATAATGGATACTACTACTTCCTTACCCATATACCATTTTACAAATGGGCTATAATTTGAAAATAATTTTATTATTTGGGAAAATGTGGATAAATCTATTTCTATTTATCCATAAAAATATTTTATAATGCACGTCGTTAAATAGATAATTAGATATATGAGCAATTTTTGGACTAATACGAAACAAGTGGGGGATTCTATAGCCCCTAAATGTGACATTTTTCTCATGAGACGAGTCATTTTTCTAGCCACTATATATGGGTTTTTACCCTACATTTTGTAAACCGTATTGTGAAAGGACTTGATTGTAAAGGTAATATGTTCTTAGGAAACATGTTGTCTAATAATAAATGTCCTTCCCTCATTTATATTCAGATATTATTCATCCATGAGATTTTGCATCGACATATCTATGGGTTCATTTCATTATCATTATTTAGTCATTATTTATCTGTGATATTTTGCATCATAATAACTATAGATACAATTGCTTCTCTATTTACTAACATGGTTGTATTATTTTAATTTTCATACCTTTCCAAATTGATATTGTCTTATCTATTTACTTGAATTAAATGTGTTATCAATTATTTTCATTCTCGTCCTAATTTCATTCTATTGATACATTATTTCATCTATGTTACATACCCTTACCGAGTATTTGAGCTCACCGTTATTATGTTTCTTTCAACAGGTATATAAAAAGTGTACTCTAAAAGATATGAATCTATTGACTAAATATATTAGAGTTATCCTTGATGTTATTCATTACGATTTATGATAGAATAAAATAATATATTGTAATTGGTGTATTCTTTTGTAATAAAATTGTCATTTTTGTATATATTTTACAAAGACTACTAAACTCTTCAGGCCATTAGGGATTTATTACATTAATCATGCCAATGTAATTAGTAGTAGACATTGGATTTAGGTTATCTAGGGCTAGAGTGCTACATTTTATATCAGTGGAAATTTATATCATCCATGGGATTTATATTTCAGAAAATATAAATTATCGAATATAGCCATTAGATTTTAAAGATAAGTATGGATGAAACCCCTATAATTTTGGTATAGAATTGATTATATGGGTCCCCCTATTAATACATCATTTTCTGGATACTATAAGTGGATGTGGTTCTGGCATAGATACACCTTAGATTAATAACACCGACAAGGTGTTTTATGCATTACATCGGGTAACCTGGTACACAACAATGGGCCATACTATACACCTATTTTTACACTCTTGGGGATACTTTTAGGATAATACACTTTTTCTTTAAAAAAATTAAGAAATATTTTAATTGATAATGAAAAGGAATATACTAGGATAAACCTACGTTGTTTTATATTTATGGTAATGTGTAAATATTTATAAATACTACACATGATATTATGGATAATGTCTAGACCATGGAAGTACATTTATAGAAACTAATGGGTGAAGTATTAATGTATTGACCTTTTATTGAAAAAATTATTTGAAATCCTATTTATATATTTACCTAACTTCATGTATGTCCATATTCATATTTGAATGTTAAATTAATATGGGTTTAGAAAAGAAAAACCATTAAATCCTGGGATATCCAATCAAATCTAGAAAAGCCATGGGACTTGAACACATGACTGAATGATGATAAGGGTTTAATGCCAACCCCTGAAAAACATAATGTCTAGGTTAATTTTTCTTATTTTTAGTTAAACAATTCTATGAATAAATATTAATAACAAACCATCAGTATCACTTTCGAGTATTAGATATTAATCTATTAATCACATTTGTTTTTTAATATAGTTAGAGACAAATAATTAGACTTTTTACTATTTTATTACCCATATGGTCCTTTAAAAGTTATTTAGTGCTTCAGGAAAAAAGATCGTTATTTGAAATTTATTTCTAGGAGTATAGGAAGGAATTATAATTTGATTAAAGCACAACCAAAACTTAGTATTGTTCTCATACAATTTTAATCTATCAAGAAATAATATTCCCTTATATTCATTGTCAGTAAAAGAACTCCCCATATTTAGGAAAATGACTTAGAAATGAAATATTTTCCTAATACCTTAATTTCTATTAAACAGATAGACTTGTAAATCATTTGAAATTAATGGACTTGAGGACCTAAATGTTCCATTAACCATTCATTTATTTTTAATTGATGGCCTAATTCACGCCCTATAAATATTTATGCTTTTCTTCTAAGTATGTATCTCTATATTCAACTAATGCTCTCCAACTTAGATACCTAGTATCATGGTAGTCCATCTGACCTTTCTACTTCACATTATATATTTTCTAGAGGATGTTTTATGAACCCTTCTCATGTTATGGGACATCAAAATAGGAAATATAAAAAAATAAACATTATAGAGTTTAAATAATGAGGATGTAATTTAATTAAGGTTTGTAGAATGTAACATACTAAAATTCTAAATTAAGAACCTTGCATTCGACAGTATTCATGGAACGCAAAATGAAGCACATAAAGGATGATAAAATCTAAATACATTATAAATTTTTTACTATTTAAATATATTCATTATATATTTCTTTGAATGAAAAAATTATTACCATGAATTACATGCAAGATAGGCCTTCCCCGATTTCTTATGTTATATGAAAGAGAAACTGTCCTCAATAGTGTGCATTATATGGAAAACTGAGTTTCACAAAAATAACAATGAATTATTTTTATTTAATATAATATGATAAAAACATGTAGTTATGTAAGTGGTTGTAAAAATTATTAAATAGCTTATGAAAACTTTTGGTTTATATAAATATAAAATTAAAACATTAGTTTCCAATTAATTTGAAATGAAAATAAGACCCAATTGGTTAAAAAAAGAAATATTATTATATTTATGCTTCCAAAGGAGTTGATCTTAATAAAAGTACATAATTAAAATTATTTAATGAAATTTATATGTTATATATTCAATCAAATAACTTTTATAGTTATCCATTAGGTTTTACATGCATAAAATTAGAGTAAGCCCAATTTTACACCAAAAAACCTTATATTTTTATAATGGAAATTTTATCACCATCTAATCACGAAACAATTTTAAATATGACTTTTGAATATGAAAATGATTTAATATGTCAAATTAATCATAATATTTTAAATTTAAACAAAAAAAATTGTCTGGTATTTTTTTGGTGTTTTTTAGAAACATTTCATTTTTTAATGAATATTTAAAAACTAAATTTTAGTTTAAAATATCATTTTTAAATTATATTAAAAAGTTTAAATTATGTTTTATATTGTTTTAAATGTGTAATTAGATCATATTTTTATCAATTAATACTATTTAGGTATTCGGGACCAATTCCACTTTGAAATTGAATGTATAAACATGACAATGTTTTAGGCATTTTTACAATATAACCCTGCATTGTCATCCCGCCTATGGGGTGAATTTTAAACTAATTTCTACCACTTCTATGCTTTGAATTCGGAAAAATGGATTCAATATTGGGAATCATAATAATTTATAATCTATAATAGGGTAATCATCATTTTTTCCAAAACTATTTTGGGAATTGATTAAAATTAATTACAATTATTTGGGAATCATTAAAGAGTAAACCTTTATCTTAAGGGCCGTATAGACCTAGAAAATTGTTCAAAACCCATTATATAAAAATATATTTTCCATTATACAACCATTATTTATTTTGTTTGGTTTGGTATAACTTATTTTGGGTAAGATCATGTTTACACCTAACATGATTAAAAAATCAAATGTTTCCATATAAAAGGCCACCACCTCTCCCACTTATTCACTCCTCACAAAAAACATAGATTCAGCCAAGATATTCCCATTTAGTCTATAAAAATCCTTCCACTAGAACTATAAATTTCTTTTTGGGTGAAATCATTCCATGGAATTATTTTTTTAAAAACCAAAAGAAGTTACACGATTAAGAGGTAACATCTTCCCTCATGATTTTTAGTTTCTTCTCAAGTCTCCACTCCCTTTGGTATTATTATTATATTCTTAAATAAAAACACCAATATAATAAATACACTAGTATTTTTTTGTGTTGATATTTTTTCTTATACTTACATACAACTCCATATAAGGGGTAACAAACATATTGTTTCTATGTATGGCGAACTACTACCTCACAAGATGATGATTGTTCATTTCTCCCATTCCACCTATCATCATGGATATTATGATGTGGACACTATTTTTTAATGTTATATATGATATTCATTATTTATTTATACTTATTTTATCTTTTAATAACACATTCATTTAATAATGTTTGTTTTAGGTAAGTACGATAACATCGTTTGAGGAACTGTTGACTACCGCCCCCTCAAAGCAATGTGATTGATTCACACAATCCATGGAATTTTAAAGGATGATAATAATTGAAAATATCAGACATAAAAAAACCTATATATTATATTTATGAAACAATTAAATTTCTAGAAATATATATATATATATATATATATATATATATATATATTCATATCATTCTTTTATTATCCTTTCACCCAATAAAAAGTGATAATTTCGGTTGTGGACGTGTGGACTACCACATTCTCAAAGCGATGTGTTTCCTTCTAAATCACAATAATTTTATATATAAGTATATATGAATAAATAATATGGTATAGGTGATATTATTATCATTCAAGAAGTATATAATTCTAATTACCTTCTTTTCTTAATGATCATTGAAAAATGAGAACGTTACTCATGCATACATACGACCAATCGTCTCAATGATTTTACTGTTGGTTCATTTTATTAATACCATATTTAATCATTGATTTTAAAATAATAGTTGATTTATAAATAGGATAATTATTTCATTTTTATTATTCTTAAGATTTTATATATCAACCCATTTGACCATAGTTGACATACTAAAGTTGTTTCTTACACATAAAACGAATTTGGTCAAAACACGCGATATAAAAATATTTGATTAAGTAGTTGAATAAAACATAGTCATATGTGAAACCACTGTAATGATAACAATTAAAAATATTATCAATTATGAAAAAATTAACATATGTTTATTATATAGTAATTTAAAGGGAGTTCACCCAAAAGGAGATACAAGTTATGGGATTGTTGTCTCGTGATTCATTCCATGAGGAATACTTTATTATTGTGTACATAATTTATTATATATGGTGTACTTACTACCACATTGACATATAATATAATGAATTATTTTATCTTCATGGTATTTAGATGTTTCAATTGATGAATATTACTTCGATTTCTATCTATTCATATATAAGATATTCTCATCTCACTTTTTACATTTGTGAGATAAATGTCTTGTTCACCAATTACATATTTTTTGGTGTCTCGACAACCCGTTTTTTCATATTTTATCATGAATTAATTTATCTTCTTGGTATTTGCGAATTTAATTTAATATTATTCCATCATCAAGTTTATTATTTAAAATGATTCAATTTGGCATGGGATGGTTGGGAATGTTTAAAGATTAATTTCCTCAGTAATAACTTTAATGATATTTCAAGGCTATTTACATTTCTGGAAATTACATAACCATCGTTAAATAAACCCCCTATTTAATATATGGTTATTTATGAACATTTTAATGTATTAGTTCCATTTTTCCACTCTTTAGTACACAATGTGTTTAAAAAAAAATTTATTTAAAACTCGACTTCACTTCTCTCTTTAGTCGAAGAACCTATTTTCTTTTAAAAACCATGTTTTATTAAAATATTTTGAATGATGTTTTTCAAATAATTCGACAAAGAAATTTTTACCCATTTTTTCATTTTCCACGTTTTTTCAAATTTTTATTCTTATATTTTTCACTAAAAGCTAGTTTTTTACCTTTTTACTATGAAAAAGGAATGTTCATTTTACTGTGTATGACATATATGATTTTTTATTCCATTATTCCTTTATTTCCTTCTTTTAAATTTTTGAATGGTAAATTTTTAAAGGAAATGTATTTTCAAATTATTTTTTAAACAAATGTATTTCTAGAAATTTTCTCATAACAATAGGATATTTTCTTGAAGAATGTTTTTAAAATATATTTTTAAAATATTTCTATTAATCAATCAAAAAAACCCTTTATTTTAATCCACATGGGGTATATTGTATTGATACTGTCCTTAATCTTCATAATAATGTTTTAGGATAAATTTGACCAAGGATAGTATTCGAATTCACATCCTTTATTTCTTTTCCTCCTTGAAATATTAAATCTCCTATGATCATTAAACATTTAATTTCCCCTAATTATCCATTTCATTTATCATGGTTATTTCTGTTTCCTAAACCATATACCATTTTACAAATGGTGAATACTTGGATAGTTATTGGATTATTTGGGTAAATATTGATTAATCCATATATCTTACTCTATATGTATATTTGATAAGGCATAATGCTAAATTAATTATTCGATATATGAGGAATTTATTATACTAGTATGACAGAGGTGGGGCACGTTATAGCCCCTCGATAGGTCAGTTGTCTCATTTGATGATTCATTTGTCTAGCCACATCATATGGGTTTTTAACCGACATTTTATAAACGACCTTGTGAAAGGTCTTTATGGTAATGGTATCATGTACCTAAGAAACATGGAGTGAAATATGAAAATCATTTACCTCATTTATATTCAATTATTATTCATCCATGAGATTTTTCATTGACAAATCTATGTATGCATTTCTTTTTGAGACATTAGTAATTATTTATCCTTGTGATTTTTCATCAAAATTTATATAGATACATATCATTCTCATATTATTAACATAGATGGAATGAGTTTAAGTTTATTACCATTCCATATTGATATCGCCTCATCTAGTTATTTTAACGGAATGTGTTGTCAGTTATTTACCTTTCCAGGTTAATTTATTCCTATTGATACATTATTTCTTATACTTTACAAACCCTTACTATGAATTTGATCCCACCCTTATTGTGTTTCTATCCTTAGGTATCCAAGAAGCGTACAATTAAATACATGAACATATTACATAAATAGATCAGAGTTACCCTTGATATTATTTATTTAGAATTTTTATAGAAGAACAAATATGATGTAATTAGTGCATTATTTTTTAATAAAATACTCTTGTTTGTATCTGGATTACCAAGGCTAATAAACTCTTTAGTTCTTTGGGGATTGATTCTTTGTAATCATAGTAATTTAATTAGTAGCAGATGCTGGCTCTAGATTAACTGGGGTCGGGGTGCTACATCATATATACGCAATTATTACATTTTTATATACAAAGCACACAACCAACACTTATCTATTTTTTCCATATTTTTAAAGTGGACTTATTTTTAATTTAATCAATATTAGTTATTTATAACAAGAACACACATAAGATTATATATTATTTAATAATGTTAAAAATATATGTTTAAAATATTTATAAATAAATATATTTGTAAATATACATTTACTATATTTATACATTTATAATTTTATATAATGAAATATTTATTAGATTAAAAATAAATTTATTTAAATTATGAATATCTTTTATATATTTATATTTATATTCATTTATTATATATATATATAATTATATAAATATATGTAATGATATATATATTATTTCTTAATAATATTTATATAAATAAAAATAATAATTATATATTTAAATAATTATACAATTATAATAAATATATTTAAATAATGAATATATTTACTATATTTATATATTTATTTATTTATTATTAATATATAAATTAATTATATATATAACTATAAATCCTTCATCATCACTTAAGTAATAAGCATTGAAAAAATACATCTTTATCAGTGATTTTTTCAGAAGTACTGAGAATATTTTTATGATCTTTTTTTAGGTCCCTTACCAGCACAACCTAGTTCACTATATTTGAAGATCTCCATGGAAGTTACCATCTATCTATTCTCCCCCTTGGTGAATCAAAGCTCGAATCAATGATCAAATGTACACTCGAATAATACTACAACTCAAATACATAGATCGAATGATGGATGGGTCGAATGAATTGATGGCTTGAACATAATTAGTTATCTACCTTTTCTCGAATGCAATTCATTCCCAAATTTTCTTAAAGAACTCAGGGTGTAAAACATCAATGGTTCTTACAGTAGTGGAATATATTTTTCAACTGTGAGTTAGGTTAGTTATCCATTTTGGATATTTATCCCCAGAGATGATAGATTTTTATTCTTTTAATTTTTAGACTATGAATCACCTATACTATCATCCATCACATCCTTTCTCATAGGATATACATGTATCGAATTCCTTCTCAATTTTAGCACTGAATTAATGTATGGGATTTATGAGCTAATCTTTTATTCATGTAAAAGTGTGGATGTATAATGCATTATTTTCATTGGATAAATAGTAGAATTAACCATATTGTAGAAGAAAAATCTCATTTTACGTCATCTATATAATTTTGTATGTATAAATTTCCATGAAGGTGGTTGGGTTGCCTATGAGACTGACTCCTAGTGTATTAATCATACTAGTTATTTTTCATTTGATTTACCGAAGTTATTTTATATAAGGTGTGATTTTTTAGGTCTGTTAATTTTGTTACATTACATAGATTTTTGAGTGATGTAGGGTTATCCTCTTGGAAAATGTGACTTTATAGGAGCCATTCTATCTTGTTAGAGGCTAGTGTGTATGGGATAGATGTTGTAATGGTTGGAGTGTCATTCTACCTTGTTTGTGATATATATTATTTATTTTTATTATTGATTTTTTCCATATTATTTATGGACCTTCGTAGAATCATAATTATGGGTCAATGTGTTTTAGATTGCGTCCTAAGAATCCATTATATGGTTATATATAATGTTATTACCTCCCTTGAATCCATGGGATGCGTCAGTGTGGTTGTTTTTCATCCTATGTGTCTTGATATGATTTCAAATATTTGATATAACATTATTATTAAATGTAATAATTCTTTAGGTTATTGCATCACTTGTTCCAAAAAATAGAATAGATGATACAAAATTCTATTTATTAAAAATTATTTTCAGTTATTCATTATTTTAGAAATATATGTATTGGTTCCACCCCTAGGAATCTATTATTTCCATTCATGTATATAAAATAACTCTTTATTTATTAAAATGTTTTAACAAGACATTTTTATTTATTCAAGTTGATTGAATGAGAGTTTATTATTCTTTTTTATCATATTTGTGTTTCATATTAATCATTAATTACCAATAATATATTTTATTTTGTTTAAGGGATTCATGAAAGACTTTATGTGTGTCAAATGATAGGAATTTTACAATTTTATGCTTGAGACTCATCCACCATCACTTTTATAGAAAACTGTCATCATCAACAATTTCATCTCTGGAATAGTTATTGCATTTTTTTCTTTATACTAGTCCCCCATGTCTTCAATTTTGATTTTACGACTCTCATATGTAGTCATTCCATGGATGGATACCACATACAGTATTTCTAGAAACATAGGTTCATGCCCAAAGGAGATGGAGGATGTGTGTTAAATGACAAAATACAATGATAAATGTTTGGCAGATGAGTTGATGAAAATGATTGTTGTTAATAACATTCACCTTTGATTATGTTAAGTGGATAAAACCATCCATAGTGGAGAAATTCATTTCTTAAATTCAATTACCCATTTTCATAAAAGAAAATTGATATTCTATGAAATAATAAAATGTTGGGGTGCCCTTATTAGAACTATCTATAACATTCATATTTGATAATGAATATCATAGGCGTATTTATTTATTTATTTATTATACAAAACTAATATTTTATGAACTAAATATGATGGATATAATTAAAAAATAGATGCAATCTAATCATTTTATTAAATAGTATGAAGATAGAGTTAAAGAGTTCATTAGGATTTCAAGAGAGCATGCATATGACCCTTCTTAAATACTTTCTATATGTTTACGTTGTTGTTGTTTTTAAGAAAAATTATTTCAAAATATTTGGAAGAAAATTTAATTTTTCATGGTAAATATCAGATCAATAAATGTTAGACTAAAGATGTCGAAAAATAAACATGAACACCATTTTGGATTCCACTACAGTTTATAGATCATTTGATATGAATACATGTGTAAATGATGATGGAGATTGAAACTTCTCATTAAAATTATGATAGGTATGTCTTCAAACATGCCATGGATTTCTTGTTTCATTGTCTAGGTTAGACCGAGAATGAATTTGGAGTATACATATAATGCTGAAGTCAGAGATTTGTTGGATTCTCATTATAAAACCTAGTCATTTCTAAAACATTTTAGATATTTACATGCTGTGTAATATTTTTACACACTATGTAAATCATAAAATAATTAAAATTAATTTTTTAGAAAATGTTATGGGTTTTTCTCCAGTTATGATAATTTTCAATTATATAATGTGTAACTAGGGGTACACGTTGTGTAAAACCCCATACTTCGTTTTTAAATAGGAAACATCTCTGAAAATATTATATCCTACTCTCTTAAATTTCATACTCTCAATCCAAGAGCCTTTCCCAAAGATTTTTGGAGACCTCAACCCATTCTAAGTCATCCTGATCAAAAATTGATCATTGGTTTGGTTGTGGTATGACTTTTCAGGTAAGAATTTTCTCTTTATATTCATCTCTTTCTATTTATCTCCTATGAAGTTTGATATATCATCTTGAGATTTGTGGATTTAAACCCCTTGTTGATGAATCTTTTTTCTGTGTTGAGTTCCTAGATCTTATGTTCCTTCCTTCTAGTTAGCAGTTTTCATTGGGGGTGTTGTGTTTTTAGGAAAGGTAGGTTGTTTTGTTATGATGGGAAAATTTTATTTAAATTGAATTGCTTGATTTAATATCAATTTTATGATTTAAATTAATTTTCATGTCTCTATTTTCAATTGGTTTATTAAAAAATAGATTCAATTGATTTGGGGGATTTTGTTTTGGATGTTTAATTTTGGCATGAAATTGAGGTAAAACCCCAATTCTAGTGAATTGGGGCTTTTGAAAAATTAATCGAAGTTTGTGAATTTTAAATTGGTGAATTTAAATTGTGAAATTAGTTTTTTGGAAAAAATTTTAAATTAATTTGATGAAATTTATTTCAAATTTTATTTGAAATAAATTAATTTAAATTGTTTCTGAAAGAACCTTAGGGTTTTATCTTGGAAAATGGAATTTTGTTAATAAAAACTTGTGTTTTTGATTTATTAATGGAAATTATTATATTTTAAATAGATAATGGGAAGAATTTTATATTAAATAGTTTTAAAATAAATTTCCCATCATTTTTTTGTAATAGAGAACATGAAAGCCTTGGGTAGTTAGTGGGTTATTTAGATGGCACCTTAAGATTAAAAATTTTCCAATACATAAATGAAGCAATCAAATCTCTTAGGTAATGGTGAAAATTCCTCTATGGTCTTTGTTAGAAGTGGAATATGTACATATTTCTATGTTATATTGAGTGTGAGGTCCCTATAGCCTGGAACTATCATACCTTAATAAGCGTATCAACAGGTTCCTCATTTGATTGAATTTAAAATGAAAAATTCATCTATTGTGAACTGTTTTCAATTCCATAGAATTTATATAAACTGTTTTATATAAATTTTGTTTATTTAATCCATTTTTTTAAATTATTTACGTATTTTAAAATGTATTTCATCTTTTTAAATTTAATTCATGATTTTTTTAAATATTCTTTTCAATTTTCAGACCTATTTATTTGAAAATTGAATGCTCTTTAATTGGTTAATTAAACATTGGAAAATATTATGGAATCCTTTGTGAGACCATACTGGGGTTTTATCTCACATCGTACCTTTTCCTTTGAGTATTTACAGATTATCTCCTTCCATGTTTGAGAAAGCATAAAGAACCACTTAGAGGAGGTTCTATTTAATGATCTATGGACATGGATAGTTGTGTCCATTAGGACATGGAATTTTTTTCCATTCTGCTTTCTGATACATGGTTTGTCGCACTTTCGATTTTTTTATAAAACTTTGAATTATGGTACACTAATCCCTTTATAGTTTCCTTTGTAAGCATAATTTCATCTTTCTTTAACTTCCATTAATTGTGTTGAAAATTATTCACAGTCTCATTTTTATGATTCCAGGTGTTATTCATCAACACGTAGGGATCCAGAACACCCTTAGAGCTATGTCAAGACTATATTAGTTATTGATTTACTTAGATAACTGGGTTAGTTTGTGAAAAAGTGTTATCAGAGGTCCAAGTTGATCATTTTTTCTTGAATTCGTCATGAAATTTTAAAATACTTTCAGTCCATAGGAGGTAGTTGCGATTTGGTTCATGGCCCTCTATCTCTATAATGAGACTTAATTTAGTAGGGGTGTTTTAACAGAGACATATAGAGGAATAGTACTATAATTTTCTTTGCTTTCGATTTTGGTATATTGAAATCCAAATATTGTTTTCAATCTATGGGGTTTAATTTCCAGTATCCTCTAT
Source organism: Viscum album (assembly GCA_963277665.1). NCBI lineage: Eukaryota > Viridiplantae > Streptophyta > Magnoliopsida > Santalales > Viscaceae > Viscum > Viscum album. Next base: position 1,797,453,977 of record OY728152.1, read on the forward strand.
TTTAGTGTTAATATGATGTCTTCCTTGTTGTTAGTGAATATTTTGTTGTGACATACCCTTAAGAAGACGTGTGAATCATATACAAGAGGAAGCTAAAAATTAACCTCAATGATAAAATCCTCTCATAGGCCTGAATCTGGTTGAGGTGATTTTGTGTACTATCCAAGCTCTTGGGCAGACAACACTATCATTTCCCGTTCAGGCTCCTACCATGGATCCTCAAAGGGATCATCTTCACGATTATTCTCATGAGTTCCTTCTCCAAAATCCAACAATGATCAAGGGCCCAAATTATCCTCAATAGGTTTAGAAATGGTTGACCAATATTGTTAATTTTTTTGGGTTCGTGGAGACACATAATGAAATCATGGTGAATAGTGACACTATTATGCTGGAAGGACCGAGAAAAAATTGGTGGGACATGATGGTGATGGGAAAGAAACATGAGGGATTAAAATGGAAATATTTAAAATAAGTTTTCATTGACTAGTTCCATGCACGTTCGATGGTGTAGGCCAAGGCTACATAGTTTTTCAAACATGGGAAAGCTAATAGAACAACGAAATAGTATAAAAATTGTTTTACAAAGCTAGTGCGATTTTCAACTAGATAGTTTCAAATGAGAAACTGAAGACTTAAATGTTATATTTGAGACATAGAAAGGATTTTCATTCTTTGGTTTTCTTGTGGAAAATTCCTTCTTATGCTAATGTGATTGATAGAGAACTAATGATCTAATTGATCTAGTTGAAATGTCTGGGTTATTGGGGGTTTCCTTTTTGTCTAGTGGCATCATGGGTTGTTTTAAAGGAATGTGTAATTGTGATGATTTTCATGGTGATTCTCGACAATAAGGTCAATCCAATCATCATGCAGTTCCTGGTAGAGGTCTTATGATTGTCTACAATTTTGGAATCCAGGGGAATTCGAATAGGGTTTTCAAAGAGGCCCCTATGAATTTTAACTCGTGCACATGTTCAAGCCACATTAAATGTTTTTTAAATATATTTTCGACTCCATGTAGTGGTAGGGGATCATAAGATCCTTCAAAACCTGTGGGTAATTCAGATTCTTCATGTAAAAAAATGGGTTATGACCATTTTCATCCAAAATGAAGCTTCTTCATGCAGTGGAAGAGTCTCTAGAGGAAGAGGATACGAGCCTAGTGAATATGAGAGATTATATTACTATAGCTTCATCGTTGTTGACTATTATATTGGATACTAGTTCATATAATTCATTTATTTCAACTTATATTTCTAATAAACTAAATCTTTCTCTACATATTTTATCTTGTTCAATGGATATTATAAACCCCTTGGTACAAAGAGAGAGAATGGTCGCAATAGTCCCTCTTGTGTTTTCTCTCTATCAGATGTTGAGATTTCATTGGTTATTCTTGATATCAACATGGAACCAGTTGATGTCGTATTCGGGATAGATTGGATCATTTCCAATAAAGACCATATTGATTGCTATATTCGACATGTCACTACTAATACACCAAATAGTGTATGCCTTGTCTTATAAGGAGATTGGGACCTGGGGTTGAGTAGACCCGTACCTTCTTATTCAATGTTGGGTAATGTGATATTTGTGAATTCCTTTGATTTGGTGCAAGAATATTTGAGCAGTAATCTCCCTCCAATGTTCATCGAGTCTCCCGATGTGTTTCTTTCTGACTTATCTATCCATCCACATGTTAGTTAGGTTGTGTTTTTTATTGAATTAATGCATGGTGCTTAATCAGTATCAATTCCCTCATACCATATGACACCAACTAAAATAAAAGATCTAAATACCATGTTGGAAAATATTTTTTAGAAAGGCTTCATACACTCGATTGTGTAACCTTGCATAGCATTGGTTCTCTTTTCTAAGAAGTACAATGGTTAACATCACCAATGTGTTGGTTTTTTAAGGTTCGATAGAGTAATGTTAAAGAAGAGGAATATGTTTCCAAGGAAATATGACATGTTTGACCAGTTTAAAGGGGAAAATATGTTATCAATTATTGATCTTTGATCTGGTTCCATAAAATAAGGATAATAGAATATGACCTTGCGAAAACCACCTTTCGGAGCAGATACGACCATTATGATTACCTTGTTATTCCATTTGGTTTAACCAATGCTTCAAACATTTTTATGGATATGATAAAAATTATTTTCCACAAGTATTTTATTACTTTCATGGTATTATTTGTGCATGAAATCCAGTTTACTCTATGTTTGAGGAGGATCATGTGCATCATCTGAGGACAGTTCTGATTTTTCTGAGAAAGTACTGAATTTATATCTTGCTTTCGAAGTATGATTTTTGGATAAAATAAGTGAAATTAATGGGACATTTGGAGTTGGAAAATGGAATATAAATTGATCCTAATAAGGTTAAATATGATATGACAACTGGAATACATGGAAATTTTTTATAGATTTGGAGTTTCATGGGTTTTGTTGGATATTATAATCAATTTGTTAATGAATCCTTGAATTTTTCGCCTTTTATGAAATTACTAACATGGAAGGGATTAATCATTTCTTAGGATGAATTATGTTATAATTATTTTGTTGAGTTGAAATTTTTGTTGACTACTGTAATGGTGTTGACTCTTCCAATGGTTGGGTAGGGCTACGTGGTCTTCTGTGGTGCATCAGGTTTATGATTGGGTTGTGTTCTTATGCATGTTGATCAGGTTGTTTCTTATGGATCATATCAACTTATAACACATTAGAGTAATTATCCAACCCATGACCTTGAACTTGTATCATTGATGCACACACTAAAGATTTAATAGAAATACCTTTTCAATGAAACTTTTACCATGTATTCAGAAAATAAGATCATGAGTTATATGTTCTCTCAAAAAGACTCAAATCTATGATAGATTAATTGGGTGGAAAACTTAAAGCCTTTATATTTCAATATTTCCTATACCATGGTTAATGGTAATGTCATTGTAGTTGTTATTAGTAGAAAAATACCATCTGAGATAGTGAAGGAATCACCAATAAAGTGAAACTAGATGGATATTTTTGTATAGTTTCATATTAGATTTTAGGAATTAGGGGATGAGGATTATTTAGAAAGTGTATTGCTGATATTTCCTCTTCTAGGATTGAATATTTAGGTAAATAATAATTTTGATGAGTTCCACACCATTAAAGACAACCTAAATGGTGTGGAGATCATGAATGATTGTTTATTAACTAAATAGGTCATTCAATCCCTTTAAAACTATTTTGTGGTACCATTTTTGTATGGAATCTTGTAATAGGGTATTTACATATTTCCCAATGGAAAGTGAACCCATAATCCATTAATATGTTCTTTGAAAACAAGTATAAGTTCTATTGTCCATGTATGAGATGTGGTATTTTTGAATTTATCTCTCATTGTTATAAATGCCAACAGGTCAAGGTCGGGCACCAAAAACTTTCAGGTTCACTTCAACCACTTCTAGTCCCTACTTGGAAGTTGGATGAGAACTCTATAAATTTTTTTTGGTTTCCACATAACCAAAGAAAGAATAATGAGATATGGTTTTTATTGATTGGTTGACCTAATACACTCACATTATGGCCATTCATGATACATCCAAAATCTAGGAGTTAGTAAGTATCTATTTGAAAGATATTCTTCATATGTATGGAGTTTCATATGATATAGCTTCTAATATAGATACTGGGATTAATTCATGTTTTTTGAATGGGAATCCGGAGGAATTGGGATATCAGGTTTATTTGTGCATGAAAATTCATCTGTAATCAAATGGTTTGATAGAGAGTGTTATACGAATTCTTAAGGATTCATTTTGCACTTTTTTTCTCAACTTTGGTGGGTATTCTGATCACCATTTTGGGCTAGTTGAGTTTTTTTATAGCAATAGTTCTCAGTATGAGATAATAATGGACATTTTGTGGACTTTTATTGTCCGAATTGTATATCCCCATTGTATTGGTCAAAGACAGGTGAGGGTTATTTGGTTGGACCAATATTTTTTCTTGAGATGATGAACAATATTCAGTTGATTCGTTATAGAATTTTAATAATGCAGGGGTGGAATAAGTCTTATGATTACAGTCATCGTAGAACATTAAAACTCTCTGTTGGTGGCAATGTATTCTTGAAAGTTTCACCTTGGTCGGTTCATCATTAGGTTTGGTGGAAACAAAATCCTTCTTCTCATTTTGGGGGACCATTTGAGGTAGTTGAGTATGTGAAAAAAACATATTACTCATTAGTGCTTCCTCTGAAGCTGATATCGATACATAACGTATTCCATGTATCATAGTTACGTATCTCAGTGTATCTATCTAATTCATCTCATGTTTTGAGAAAGTTTGATCTTGAGGTTTAGCATGAAATATATCTGACCGAGCTTCCTGTCAAAATAGTTTATTTTGAAATAAAGGGTCTTCTTGGGAAGAGGATACCCTTGGTTAATGTTCTATGATATCCTGGTTCTTATTTTAATGAGACATGGGAGTGAAAAGCACAAATGAAAGAGTAGTGGCCTCAACTTTTTGATATAAAATCTTCATGAAAGACTATCTAGGGACAGAATGTTTTTATAGTGGGGAGGGGGTAACATCTTGTAACTCTTTTAAAAGGTATATTTTAAACAATTTCATGGCTTTCCTTCTTGGTTGTTTGTGTAGGGATAATATGTAATTGAGGGGATATATATAATGTTGAAGTCGGTAATATTTTAAATTATTAACATAAAACAAAATAATTTCTAGAATCTTCTAGGGATTTACACATCATTTAATATAGTTACACACTTTGTAAATCATAAAATGATAATAATTTATTATCAACAAAAGGAAACATGTTTTTTGACAATTTTGAGAATTTTCAATTACATGATGTGTAACAGGGTTAGACGTCATGTAAAACTCTGAGAATTTTTAAAAAACAGGAAACATGTCAAAAAAATATTATTTCCACGTATCCATGATTTCTATCTCTCATCCCATGTTCCATTACTAGATGATTTGTTATTCCTAAAACCCTTCTGAGTTGTCTCGATCAGTGATTGATCATTGTTGCGGTTGTGGTGTGTCTTTATCTGAAAGTGTTCTCTCTATCTATTCATCTCTTTTTATTTCAATCTTTCTATGTTTGAAAGATCATCTTGGGATTGATGGATCTAAACCATGTGTTGATGAATCTTGAATATAGGATGATTTCCTAGTTCTTCATCACCTTCATTCTTGTCTGTGGATTTAATTGTGGGCATTGGGTTTCTCTGAAAGGTAAGTGGTTTTGTAATGATGGGAAATTTTTTTTTACCTAAATTAATTAATTTAATTTCAATTATTAGATTTAAATTCATTTTCTTGAAATTAATCCCAATTTGTTTATTGAAAACTCAATTCCATTGAAATAGTGAATTTTTTTTTCATAAATTTGGTATTGGCATGGAATTGGGACCCCCCCCACCACCAACCCCACAACCATTCCATTTAATTGGGGAGATATTGAGAAATTAGTAGAAATTGCTGAAATTTAAATTATTGAATTTTTATTTTGAAATTGGTTGGATGGGAAGTTATGGAAATTAATTTGATGAAATTTATTTCAAACTTTATTTGATATTAACGGAATAATGTGGTTTTGAGAGGAATCATTGGGTTCTGTCTTGGGAAATGAACCTGTTTTTAATTAAAATGTTTTGTTGTGGTTTTTAGATGGAAATTGAAATATTTTAAATGTATAATGGGATGTATTTTATTTTAAAAAGGTCTAAAATGAAGTTACAATAATTATTTTTTTACTGCAGAACATGAAATCCATAGGTTGTTAGTGAGTTATTTAGATGGAAATTTATGATTTACAATGCTCCAAAAAATAAATTAAGAATGTCACATCCCTTAGGAAATTGTGATGAGACATATTTAGCTTTAGTTCAAATGGTTTTATGTACATCCTTTTGTTTCATATTTCTTGTGGGTCCCTATATCCCGGAACTATCATACCTTCTTAGTCGTATGACAATGTTTCTCTCTTGTTTGTATTTCAAATAAAAATATTCCATTTTTTTGTACATTATTTAAAGCCTTATAATTAATATAAATTGGTTTATATAAAAGGTGTTCATTAAATCCATTTTTTATTGTATTTCCATCTTTTAAAATGTATTCCATATTTTGAAATGTAAAAAATTATTTGTTTAAATAATCTTTCGAAATTTCAAACCTTTTTATTTTAAAATTAAATTTTATTTATTTTGTAAATTAAAATTTTGTATCTATTATAGAATCCTTGGTGAGACCCTACTAGGATTTTATATCACACCCTACATATGACATCGAGGGTTTTTAGATTATCTCAGTTGAGGTTCGAACAAAGGTAAATCACCACATAGAGGTGGTTCTACCTATTGATCTATGGACTTGGAGAGATACATCTATTGGAACATGGGTTGTTTTCTTTCTAGTTTTAAGGTAATTTTTTGTAATAATTTGGGTTATTTTATACCTTTTTTACTTTTGGTACACTACTCCCATTGGGGTTTCTTTTTTATGCATAATGTATTGTTTCTTTCACTTTAACAATGATTGTGGAAAAATCATTCCCACTACTATTTTTTATGATTCTATGTGCTAGTCATCGTCCCATAGGGATTGGGAATTCCCTTCAAGATATGTCAGGACCCGCTCATTTATTGGTTTACTAGGGTACCTGAGCTAGTACATGTTAAAGATCACATGGAACAAATGACAATAGAAATTAAAGATGACATTCGTGATTGTCCAAAGTTGTTTCAGAAGTTAAATATTTATGTCAAGAGACTGTGGTATTCTTGTTGTACTAAATACACAACATTGTCACCTATATTGATGTTCTTTAATTTGAAAGATAGAATCAGATGGAGTGTAACCATCTTTAAAGGACTTGTTAGTCTCCTAAATGATATGATAACATAAGAAAATGAACTACCATGTTGAGCATATCATGCTAAATGAATTCTATGTTCAATGAGGATGATCTTTAAAAAATCCATAATTTTCCAAATGATTCCATATTATTTTATAAGGACCATGAATCACAACTAAAATTCCCTATGTGTGGTGGAGATCAATTCAAGAAAACTGAATCACGTCTGTTAAAATCTATGTACTTTCTTATCATTAAATATTTTAGAAGACTATATGGATGTCATGAAACTGTGAGACAATTGACATGAAATGTAGATATAATAAATAAATATGGGAACCTATATCATCCAGCAGATTATCCTCATTGTAATAAAATTGATTTCAAGTATCCTTAAATTGGAAATGAGATGAGAATATTTTAACTTGAGATATTAACATATGGGAATTAATATTTTTGGGATATAGAGTTTTACTCACAGTACATACCCATTCATTTTTATAAATTATAACTTTCATCCATGGTTACGCATGAATCTAAAATATATTATGATTTATCTACATATATCAAGACTAATGTAACCATGTAATGATATTGATGTCTAGTTGGATACATTGATCAAAGATCTAAAATTTATGTGGGATACATGTGTAAAAATATATGATGCTCATAGAAGTGAAGAATTAACAGTGAGGTCTATGTTGTACAAGATAATAAATTACTTTCCCAGGTATGTAAATTTATTAGGATGTAACATTAAAGGAATGATGGGGTGTATCATTTTTGAAAAATGTACATACTCAGTTTGGTTGAAACATTACTAGAATACTTTTCTTTTAGTACATTTGAAATTTTTACCTTAAAGACATAAATATTGAATCTAGATAACATCATTCAATGAGAATATCAAAAAACGTAAAATACAATCTCTAGTAACGAGGGATCAACTATTCAATAAATTAAAATAAATTGACACACTATTTTGAAAAAAAATTCAAAAAAATATAAAAAATCAGGTTGGAATAATATATCTATTTTATTTGAATTATTATATAGGAATTTTATTATATCAGACATTTTTTGATGACATGCATGTAGAAAAAAATTTATTTGATATTTTTATTGGAATCATACTATATTTTCTTGAAAAAATTAAAATGGCAACAAGGAAAGTTTTCACTTGATTAAAATGGGGATAAGGTAATAGTTGGAATCAGTAAAGGGTAAAAGGTGGAATTTCCGTCCCCATTAGAATACACTATGTCCAGATATGAATAATTGTAATTTTTATTTAACTTTAATAGTCTAAAACTTCCATAGGGGTTTTCATAAAATATAAATAATGTTGTTCGGTGACTAATTTTAATTTACATGGACTAAAATTAAATGAATGTTATGTTTTGATGCATGATTTAAGGCATATTTCTTTCAGTTTCAATATGACTCAAAATTTATGAAAAACAGTAACCAAACACCACTTCTTTTCTAAACCATTTGCAGTAATGTTATAGATTCTATAGAGTTTCTAGTATTTAATAAACAGGTTTTAGTCATATTTTGTTAATTAGAAATACTCTTCTCAGCATCATTCTTTTTTATAATAGTCCACGAGATGATTCTCTTGGTTAGAGAGGTTTAACATTGTGGTCATGTTCATTATAGATGGATTCACCCCATTGAATGGTGTATGAATATTTTTAAAGGGTATATCAAGATTCGACGTCTCCCAGAAGGTTGTATTGGTGAATGATATATTTTTTGAAGAAAATATTTAATTATGTAACATTTGATTATCATATGTTGGCATCATCGGTCTCCCAAAGTCTCATCATAGCGGACACCCTATGGATTAAGGGATTTTCTGGAAGAAATGTTGTTATAAATTCCTTGATAAAGTATAAGAAATAACAATGTTACATTTTTCATAATAGTGAAGAGGTTGATCCACACATAAAAACCCACAAATTAATTATTATATATTTGAATCCATCAAGGGATGAATATTGGATATTAAATACACATAATCAAATGTTTATAGGAATTTTCTGAGATCAAATTTATTATTAGTTATATTAAAATATAGATTCAATTTACGAATGAATTCAATGACTAGCTAGGTTCCTAAATGAAAATATTATATTTGATGGTCGTTTAGTAATCAATGGCTATATAATCTATAAAAAATAACATATTCACCGCAACATGATAAAATATAGTGGTGTTATTATTTCTGCGGATGTAATTCATATATCTATTTTTAAGGATATTAATTCAATTCATGAAAATATATAATATTTTGGCATTATCAAACTGATATACGAGTTGAAATACACAACATTTCAAGTGCCAATTTTCCATTGTAAAAGGGTTGACAATATGAGTGCAGTAAATGTTTATGAAATGGGATTCGTGATGGTGAATTTTTGTGTGTAAGGGGAAAAACTGATCTATTCAAAATGGAATCAAAAGTATTGAATGACTTTTATGGTTTAGATCCCAGAAAAAATAACTAGTTTAATGTCCTACTAGTAACTGAAACAAATTTTCGGTCAGATTAAAATATAACGGAGGATGAAACATTCATTGGGAGATCACAATTAAAACATGACTATATTAAAGTAGAAAATTTATTATATGATATCTGGGACTACAATTAAATGATTTGGATTCACAATAGAGGAAAAAAATCCCTAGCAACTATAAAAAGAATTAATAGATTTCAATGAAATGGTAAATATTTTTTAAAATATACCATTTGTTTCATCATAATAATATATATTATCTACTACAATAACATATTCTAAATTAAATGTTTTACTAAACATGAAGATAATTTCTTCTTCACATGATAATTTTACCAATCCCTTATAATAAAAACCTATAATGAAAGAAACCCTTTCGGATGATATTATGGTAATGTTATAATATACATTCTCTATTTTACTAAAAAATCATATAATGTAACGATGAATTAATTTTCATTATTCATTATAGAGTTTGTTTATTTATTAATATTTATGCCTATATTTAATTAATTGGAGTAAAACTAACAATGTTGTCTCTACTCAATCAGAGAGGTAATCCTGAAGTTTTCAAATTAAAATCATTATTCACAGAATTAATGTATTTTTTTAATATTTATTTTTATTTAATATTACCCATGTAATTCTTGTTTTCTTATAAAAGTGGATTCATTTGTTATTTTTGGTTTGTTTTGTCCATATTTCATTCCTTTCTATAACAAAAATTACATACTTCTTCACCTTCAAAACCTTTTCACCCCTATACTATTGGTATTTACTGCATTCTTTCATGTTCCCCCCACTGCTCAATCACAAAGGTAGTTGTAATGTTTTCACTCCAAAATAATTGTCTATGGAATTAATTATTTTTTTCATATTTTGGTTTTATTTTTTAAGAATTAGTCATATAATAAATGATTTCTTATATAGGTGAATTCATCAGTTCTATTTGGGGTGGTTTTCTAAGCATCTTATGATCGTGATAAGCTAGACTATGCGTCTAAAATTTAGATAATATCGATAGAGAAATGTGTCAATAAATCAAAAAAAATCATTAAAATATTAATCTGTACTACTTATTCAATTAATTTTTTCATCATTTTATATACTATATTTAATTTAGTTTCCTTGTAATTGTATCTAATACTTATTTAGTTTTTCTCATAGATCTTCTAGAAATTCATATTGAATTGATTTTCATAAAAGAAAAACATTTCTTGTGGAAATACAGAAGAGCATAGTAAGCTCATGTTGTCATTTAAGTGACATCATATCATATAATGGACACATTAGAATCTTATAATCTTCTTGATTTAAAGAATGGGAATGTTTTTTTGTCTATGAACATCGATTCAATATATAATGTGGAAGTTGTTTAATTAAAGGAAATGGTAATCATTGTAAAATTTGTTTTTTGGATTTTATTATAATTTTGGATGAATAGGAATCATCAACACCATAATCTGACACAAGGTGTGACTTTTATTTCTTCAAATGATTCTTTTTATTAAAACTAGACATTAATTTTAGTAAAAAGACTACTGAAATACACAAAACAGAGAAAACATATTCATTTTTAATACTATATAAAAATGATCCATAAGACATTTGATATGTGTATGAATTAGCCTCACCTCAATCTAATACACCATCTTCCCAATATTACTCAAAGTTCCAGTTATTAGCATAAAATTGACATTTCAGTTCACCAAGTTCAACACACTGAAAACAGATCAATGGTATATTTGTTTTCTTGGTAATTTAGGAAAATGATTTGTATGTCATTTCTGAAATTTAGAAATTGTTATCACATAAAGATAATACACAGTGTGATCTGTATGAGATAAACTACATGTTTCTAGTTTAAAATGACATTTTAGGAAAATAGATAAGTGACGTACACAAAACTAAGAAAAAAAATTCTTATTGTTTTTATTCTTATGTAAAATGATCCATATGACATTATGACATGTAAGAATTGTTCATGCATAAATCTATCACATGGTGTGATAGGTATGACTCCAAGTGTGTCTTTTTATTTAACATTGACCTAAATTTTAGTAAAATAGAAAAGTGACCTACTCAAAATGAAGAAAACACATTCGTATTATTTTAATAATTCAAATAAATGATCTATAAGTAATTTTTTGATATGTAGGAATCATCTGATAATTAGTCTAATAAATGATGTTCCCCATTTGACTCAAAGTGTCTATTATCAGTTTAAAATTAATATTTTAGTTCAAAATGAGTCACTCACTAAAAACTAATCAAACGCACTCATATTTTCATGATATTTTCGTAAAACAGATATTATGTCATTTCTGACATGTATGAATCAATCTCGCATCAAATAAATACCTGATGTGATCAGTATGAGTCAAAGTTCACTTTTCCAATCTAAGATGATATTTTAGTGAGAAAGATAATTTTCATACTAAAAATCATAAAAAAAAATATTATAATAGTTTTCATACATTATTAAACTGACCAATTAGTCATTTGATATGTTAAAGAATTAGTCTCACCTAAATCGGACACACGACGAGATCAATATGACTCCAAATGCATCTTCTAATTTAAAATTGACAACAATTTTTTTTAAAATGGACATCTGGCCTACTCAAAACTGAAAAAACACTTTTATATTGTTTGGATACAATATTAAAATGATTCATAATTAATTTTTATATGTAAGAATTAGACATACCTCAACCCGATGCGTGATGTTCCTCGTATGACTCAAAGTGTCCGGTATCAATTTAAAATTGTCATTTTAGTTCAAAAAGTTTCACTCACTAAAAACAAGTCAAATTAGGTTATATTTTGATGATAATTTAGGAAAATATTCATAATTATTTTGATACATGTGGTAATTTTCCACACATTAAACCAATATGTGATGTGATCAGTATGACTCAAATTTCTTGTTTCCAGTTCAAAATTACATTAGAGTAAAAATGTCAGGTGACATACTCAAATCAAAGAAAATTCAATCAGATTGTTTTTATAATTTAGGAAAATGATCCATAAGTTATTTGATATATGTAATAATCATACTAACCACAATAAAATTCACATTGTGACTGGTATGACTATCTGTTCATCTTTTATATAAAATTATATAAAATTTAGTAAAATGGTCATCTAAAATACCCAAAACTGAGCAGACAAACTCAGTTTGTGTTGATAATGTATGAAAATTATCTATATATAATTTGTGGTGTTTATTAATTTACCACACCTCAATATGATACCTGATGTGTTTGGTATGAATCAAAGTGTATGTTATCCGTTTAAAATTGACATTTTAGTTTAAAAAGTTTCGGTCATTGAAAACCAAAAACACACACTAGGATTTTCTTGATAATTTGGTGAAATGAGTCATAAGTCATTTTTGACATGTGAGAATTTTTATCAAATTAAACTGATACGAGATGTTACAGGTATGATTCAATGTGGGGTTTTTATTTTAAAATGACATTTTAGTCAAAAAGAAAAGTTACATACTCAAAACAAAGAAAACACATTCCAATTGATTTCATACACTAGGAAAATGATCAATAAGTAATTTTAGACTTTTAGGAATTATATGAACTCAATATGATGCATGGTTTGAAAAGTATGACTCTAATTTTGTCATTGAACTTTGAATTGAAATCAATTTTAGAAAAATGGGCAACTGATATACTCAAGACTGTGCAAATACATTCAGATTGTTTTGATACTTTATGGAAATGAAACATATGTCATTTTGTGTGTGTAGGAATTAGACACACCCCAATCTGATACAATATTATCCTGGTATGACTCAAAGTGTTCGTTATCCATTTAAAATAGAAATTTTAATCCAAAAAGAGACACTCATGAAACCACTATGCTATGACCGTAGGGATTTTACATAGACTTGTTTAATTAATTTTGACATAGAGACTACTTCAATATGAATAATAAATGTCCTGATGTGTAAAAATATTGATCAACTCAATATTATAGATAGTTTTCCTAGTATTACATAAAATTTAGTTTATAATTAACACTTTCTATTCATTTATTTCTTTATATTATTACTAACATATGAAATTTTATCTTATATACGTTCTTTAGATTTCTCAAATAGTTGTAGTTTGTTCTGGAATAACATGTTTTGGGGTCAAGATCAAAATACAAAGGAACAATAATGGTTTGGAATGTATGTAATAATTTTTACTTATGTAATTGTATAAATCAATGTTTTAAATATATATAATATAGTGTTTTATTCTTCTATCTATGTTTTCAATTTCATTTCATTCAAATTCTATATTGGTACTTGATTCTGTAGATATCTTATGGTGTTTCTGGTATTGTGTTGTGCTATTAAAACACATTGTACTAGTGCTGCAGTCTGCTATTATAACACACTAAAATATCCCCCTTTGTTAGTACTTCTGAAAGCATTAATAAATTCCTCCCTTATCAGTGGTTTTGTAGGTGCTGATAAATGTGTCCTTTTTCAATTATTTGAATACACTGATAAATGTATCCTTTATTGATGCTAAATAAAACTGCTAATGATGTGGTATTTTCTATGCCCAAAAATCACTTATAAAGGGGTCCTTTATTAACTCCTTTTTTGTGTTTATGAAGGAAAAGGGATTTAAATCTATCTTAAGTAGACAATGCTTCTCTAGAGATCATAAATTCCATTTTGGGTACTATTAAAGTCCAATTTTGTAGTAGTTCAAATGTAATATTACATTGATTGTTTGAGTGATTGTTATGAGTTTTATGTGTTATTTTGTGGTTATTTTCACTAAGAGCCTATTTTCTAGAAGCAAGGTCCCAGGTTAAACTCAGAGCCATGACCTGAGTCTAGTCCCATTTCTTTCTTAAGAGTAATGTCCTCTGAGTAATTCTCAATTGTGTCATTTGGATTTAATTTTATCCTATCCATCGAACCATGATTTTCCATATTTATGAATGTATCTCTTCTGATATTATATCATTTTTTGGATGTGTTTAGTCTTTTCTAATTTGTACTTGTAGTTTTACTCTCCATAGAAAATTATAATATGGTGGGGATACCACCATAGGTGAATCTCTTATGGTATTCTGAACATTTATTCTTTTTGATATTTTTTGTTTTATTATATTTTTTCATGTGACCAAGGATCTATTCTAGGATTTTTTCCTTACCTCCCCTCTTGAAGGTTGTGCATTGATGGTTGATTGATATTGGTTCCAACTAATTCTTTCCATCATTTTTCCTTTTTTCTACTATGTTTCGTGGATTTTGAGGTTGTGAAATATAGACTCAGCCTTCTCTTTCTTTAAAGTTCTTTTCTTTTACTCTTTCAATTATGTGATTTCTTCAGGATCCAATAAGATTTCATATGAATATAGATTTAATTTTTTGGGTATATACCATTTTTTATCATAGTTGACATCATAGATCATTTAATGTAATATCATTTTTTATTCCCATTTCTTAGTTCATGTCCTCTGTGTGAGGGTTGGTCACCATTTCATTTTGAATCAACTATTTCATACAAGGATTTCGGGGGTAATAAATTATTTTTAGGGAGATAATTTTCAATCCACAACCCTATTATTCCATTATTATTTTATTTATTTCATTTATTTATGCGATTTTTGTATTTATAACTCCGTATGAGACAAATTATACTAAACTTTTTTGGGTCATGTAGTGCTTCTCACATGGTTATTTCATGGTTGCAACTATCAATGTGTAATGAAGTTTTTAACAGTGTCAAGTCCTATTGTCAAATCAGAGTTAGTTGAACAATGCACCCAACCTGTGTGGGTTAACATATGTCCTCTAGTTTGAGGTGCATGGTTTCTTCGTGGTTTGTCAAATCATGCATCCAAACAATAAAAACTACCTTGAATTCTAAAATTTTAGTCTTCAAAAAATATACCCCTTCATATGTGGTGCCTAATCCATTCCTCACTATCCATCCCCCACTTATATTCAAGACACACAACCATATGGTCTCGGTCATGCCAACCCTCCTCTATTATTCATCATATATTAGAAATTTGAGGTGTTTTTCCCATAATTAATAGTTTTTATCCAAGGTTACAACTCCTCTTCTCAATGTCATTCCCAAAATATTCCTTCCCCCTCTTTCAATTTTTGTTCTAACATTCATATGAGCCCTATGTAATTAGATTTGACTAGTTTTGTAGTGATTTTTTGGTGTTTATGGAGTGATATATATCTATCAGGACCCACTCATTCTATATTCTATGCTTTACACAATTTTTGATTGATTTGTGTTAGGTTTCCCCGGGTATTTGGCCTTAAAATTCTAGATCCTAGAATTTGTTATGTATTCAATTTATTATTTTGATATTAAATGGTATTATTATATATGTTTGAGGATTATTTGAAAGTAAAATATATTTTCAGTTGATTTAAATTTCTATATGAAGGATTTATAAAATAGAAAAAATACGAAAAAAATGTTTCATATAACATCAAACACCCATTGTTTGGTAAATTTCATAAATTACATGAATAAAGAGATTTTAAATTCCTGTAATGTTTTCTTGTCTTTAAATTGATTTCAATAGGGTCAGTTTAATAGTAATGGTGTTTATTGTTCTTAAAATTAGTGTTTGAAACTACTACAATGTTTGGAATTTTATATAATTATTTTTAAATTAGATTTAAATAGTTTATAATATAATATCTCAAAATAATTACAATGAGGATTGGTCATCACATTAAAAATAATTGTTTAAAAATTTAATTGGGTTTTATGGATGGTTTATGGGGTATCTTGGAATTTTATTCTTAAATATCACTGGTGTGTGGTTTGAAACTACACTTGGTTTTTTTCTAGGTTTATATCATTTTGGTGTTTATAGAAATGCATAATTCTGTTATCTGTTATTGAATCGTTGTTATAAGAACCTCATGGGATACTCAGGTACGTGAGTAACTGAAATTATATGGGATGAGATCCTTTTACACTATTTATACTATAATGACATAGAATTTTTGTATAATTTCTTTAAAATTATATGGAATTTTTACGAGACCTCGAAATATGATTGCACGTGATTCTGAGGCCCGGAGTGCCCAGAATGGTCCATCAAAAAAATGTTAAGCATAAAATATCTCATGAGAGAATTTTTCTTGAAAATGTGGAATAACTCTTTTATCAATTCCCGGACCAAAGATTTGAGGGCACTTTTGCATTTGGAATGACTGGTTTACCCTAGCCGCGACATAAGTTTAGTCGGTGCAGGACTCAAGTGACAAAACATGAAAATGGAATAACCGTAAATAAAATAATTAAATAATTTTATTTTGTTTTTCAAATGATTATTACTCACGAACGGTGACTTGTATTAAAAATTCAAGACCACCACAAAACTCGTGATGGTATGCTTTCCTTAGGTAGATCCTGACATTGGCCGACACATACCAGTAGTGGAAGTTAGTTTTTGGCCAAAAAAAAAAATTAAGTAACAATTATTTTATTATTAAATTCTATTACTCCTAAACGGTAACTAGGATTGTAAATCCGAGAGTACCGTTGAGATTTTGAGAGTGTTTTTCCTTTAGGAAGAGCCTAACCTTGATCGGCACTGGTTGAGTGTGACTGTAAATAAGTTTTGATCTTTTTTAAGGTAGGTTCAGTAAATGTGAGGTCAACGATATCTATCTTTTGAACTGGTACTTGGATTAAAAATCTTAAGGCACCGTTGAATTCATTGTTCCTAGATTCACTTAAGTGAATTATAACTTCGATCGGCAAGGGTCAGACGAAAAAGTTATTTTTTGTACTTTATAAAAAAATTTAAATAAATTTTTTTTTGCAACCATTGGACAAACAAAGGTTGGACCATAGAGCAATGTTAGACCATTAATGAATTGACCCTGAAGTTCTGTAGCAACACAGTTTGGTGTTTTTAATAGATTGTGTAATCGCACCATTGGTAAAATTTAATAGGTCCATTAATTAAACTCATTAATGAACCTCATTAATTTTTTGGTGCGTTGATCCTCTCCACCACTCTTTTTAATCTGATCTCGGGCTTGGGTTTTGGGAGAGCTACGAGAGGAATCTCGGGGGAAGAACCAATGAATTTCTTTTCTGATGAATAATTTTATAGAATGATAGATGTTTGGGGAAATCAAAGAGCAAAGACAAGTGTTGATGAACACCTACGGACGTGTGTACTCCCTCCTCCTCTGCGGAATCGCCTACAATCTGAGGTATGGGTTTTATTGTTAAAGTATATCATTGATGATTTAAATTTGTTCCTGTATATTATGATGATAAAGTGGAGGTAACAAGCCAAATGAACAAGGCCCAGACCCTCCACCGCTTCGTTCATATTGCGTTATTCGGGAGATGAGTTTACAACATGGAAGAACCATGAATCTGGGAGCTGCACAGTGACAACGAAATCCCGGGAGGCCCATAGGTACGAGTGGAAGGGAAAACCGACCAACGGAGCTCACTTGGTGGCCCCTAGAACATTCTTCGGAGCGACGACACCTACAACCAGTGGCAAATGCATCAGCCAGCAGTCAATGTCCATGGAAGGGGGCGGCGCCGCTTGGTGTCGCAGCAGACCCGAAGGGGCGCCCGACACACAACAGTCCGCATTGGCGAGGTGTCACACCATCACGCCCCGTGGTAAGGTGGTTAGGGCTTCGAGGCTGTGGTGGTGGGGAAGGGGACATGTGCCCTATGGGTCTTACTGACATGGGAAACACAACATAGCGCCGCTATTTCAGAAAAACGAATGGACCAGCTGCCCATTCTAGAGGTGGACCGCACGACCCTTAGTGCTAGTCGAGCTAGCCGGTGGGCCGAGCCGGTCTACTTCCCTACGTGTCGAGCCCGCTGCAGCCTAGCCCAACTCGGTCAGACCGGGTCGGGTCAGCCCAGGCTGGGTCGGACCTAACAAGGACCCCTTTTGGACATCGATACTCTTAAAAGTCCATATATTACGAACCAGACATCCATTTGATGAATTTTCTATGGAATTGATAACCTTGGAACGAGAAGGTTCTTTTAAAATACTCCACCTATGTTGTGGGGAAATATGGAGTACAGACGGGTTGGATCGTACTTGAATCCAACTGGGATTTCGGCACTGAAATGCCTATAACTATCAGATTGGGCGTTCGATTGACACATCATTTATTTCATTGGAACCCTTATGGCATGAAGGACCATTGGGTTACTACTTTGTGGAATCATGTTGTTGTCTATCACATTATAGAGACCTGAAGAGCACCATACATAGAGCGGCCCATCAAGGATCAGCTTCTTGGTGACCCTATGTGTATCAGCATCTTAGTGACCTTGTGTTGATCAGTAATCATAGAGTCCATGTGTGGATCAGAATCATAGTAACATTGTGAGGATCATTATCATAGCAACCCGATGAGGACTGGCCTTTGAGTTGCCAGTCGTGGATTAGCATCATTGTGACCCTATATGAATCAACATCATAGTGGCCCTGTGTGGATTAGAATCATAGAGACCATGTATGGATCCACATTCATAGTCACCCTATGTGGATCATCATCATAGTTACTCTATGTGGATCAACATCATAGTGACCCGACAGGAACCAACATTAGATAGGCCGGTCATGGATCGACTTCATAGCTACCATGTGTGGATCAACATCATAGCGAACCTATGTAGATCAGCATCATAGCGACCCTCTGTGGATCAACATTCATAGAGACCCTATGTGGATCAGTATCATAGAGACTCTCTTTGGATCAGAATCATAGTGACCCTATGTGGATCAGCATTCATAGAGACCCTGTGTGGATCATCATCATAGAGACCCTGTGTGGATCTGCATCATAGCGACTCGACGAAGACCAACCTTAGAGCGACCCGTTGTGGATTAGCTACATAGAGAACCTATGTGGATCATCTTTATAGAGACCATTTGTGGATAGGAATAATAGTGACCATGTGTGTATCATCATTCCTAGAAATCCTCTGTTGATCAGTATCATAGGGAACATGTGTGGATCAACATCATAGTGACCATGTGTGGATCGACATTCATAGTGACCCTGTGTGGATTAGCATCATAGTGACCCTGTGTGGATCAACATCATAGCAACCCAAAAGGTCCATCCTTAGAGCGTCCCATTATGGATTAGTGTCATTGTCACCCTATGTGGATCATCATCTTATTTCTTTTTTTATGCGTTGTATACTTGGATTGAGTTGAGTCGTTTGTTTTGTGCTTTCTGATTGAGATAATGATTTGTAGTTTTTCCATTGTAGAATTCTTATAGTCCTTCATAGGTCTCGGGGTCCCTTCTGGGTATTGTTATACTCACCCCTTCACGGGGTTTTCCTTCACCTTGTTGTGTCTTGTGCAGATTATGGGAAGCTTTTACTGAGTCTCAAGGAGCTGGGACATGACAATGTATAGAGGTGACCGGTTGGTGAGGAGAGCCACAGTGACGAGTTGTACCTACCCATCAGGTAGTATCCATAGTGGAAGACCTCAGGAACTATTTTAACTTTTTCTATATTTCCATTTCAGTTGGGATTGTATTCTATCCCCATTTACTTCAGTACTTACTTTTACACTCACTGGTGGTTTTTAGTTTTGTTCGCACCTTACTTATTCCATTCGGTTTTTCTTGTGTGCAGTCTTCCCTGTTGGTGTGTTTGTACTAGTTTAAAGGTAGTTCCTTTCTATTTTAGGGATATTCTTTTTGGGTTCTAGTCGACAACACCTATCTTATGAATAGTAGGCTTGGTGTAGTCCCAGCACAAGCTCCGGGGGACGGTCCGTGATAATGTGGTATTAGAGGATTTGATTATACCATAGAACTAAGACACTAAGTATTCCAATAGAGACATAATGTTATGTTTTTTGAGTGTGTTTTTCAGTTCTAGATGTCTAATGTTGGTGTGGTGACCGATGTATCCATACACCAGGGCGATGAATTTGGATTTTTGATCTGATACACAAAAACACTAGTTGTGTATGTTTTGAAAATATTGTTTTCATTTTCATCTATTTGATTCATCTCATAAGGTATAACTAATTGATTGTGGTTCATCTTGATTCTCTTTTATGATGCCTCCATGAAGACATATACATAGGATTCCAATCTGTGACCATGATGTTGGTCCACAGTGTGATAAGGCTTCAGTACAAGTATTGTTTTCTAATATGGTATCTGCGGGCTGTGTACTAATGATACCACATCCCATTGGTCAGTAGTTACTACTAGAACAACTTGTAGAGGATACATATAGTATTAATGCCTTACATGAGTTTTAGTGGCTGGTACCCCTCAGGTTTTGAGGAGTTCCCCACTCACATGCGGTTGAGGACTTTTATGAGGTGGTGACCATGTTTCCATCTAGGAAGGGCACTATATGATCAAATGGAAAACATGGTAGTGAGAATTTGACATGGATCAGTAGGGTGATGGTAGGGTTTATATTAACCCTATCTTACAATGAGATAACTTTTTCATGGACAGAGCTTGATAACCTTACTTAATGAAGGAGGTCTCTTTCCAAGAAAAGTTAAGGGGTTTGTGTTCTTAAGAGCTTCTTCAGTTTTGACAGGACGACATGTCGGTAACTGAGTATTCGTCGAGGCGTACCAACTATTCTAGGCACTCGAGGAATATGATACGACCAGTACTTTAGGGCTTGGAACTCTGAGTGAGATTTTTTAGGCACATCTGTTCTAGAACTATTCCTATGAGTATTCCTACTTATGTTATGTTGCTATAGAGATCCTTTTTGGCTAGGAATTCTATGGTTGAGCAGATACAACCCATGAATGTCAGCAGATGTGGAAGAGTAGGTAGAAAAGAATCAAGAGGTGGTATAATTTTCAATATGTTACAACCACCTCCCTATTGTGGCCACCACGAGGCTTAGGGAGTTGGAGGGCAGGGGAAGGGAGTAGCTGCATGCGGTCAAGGAGTGTGACCCAAGGGCTTTATGAATGTTTCAATGTACGGTCTGTGTCTACTACTAGCTGTCGTGTTGATAGACATAGGTACTAATCATTCCTTCATTTCATTAATCTTTTAAAATACCTAGACTTTCTTGTTAAACTTTATAATTGACCCTTACATCTAGAGATACATTTGGGAGAAGACTCGAAAATCAAAATTATGTAGATGGCTTGAACTGGCCCTTGAGGTGAGAGTTTAGGTTAGAACCTCTTGGTGGCAACATTGAGGCCTTACAACATTAGTTTGGGTATGGACTGCTCATCCACATTTCATGCTCAGATTTACTGTTTTTAGGAAAAAAGGATGTGGTACATCTACAATATTAGAATGGGGTTTTCCTTGTTCAGTAAAAAGAAAACGCAGACAACATAGGATAAACTCAAGAATAGGAGGGTGCAACCGATCACTCTTGTGTCGGCCAGACATACCCTCCTGATAGAAGGTGTTTTTATTTTTCAGTTCCCAACAGTACTGGTAGAGTGCGGGAACATTCTTTGAAAATATGTTTCGAGGATTGAATCCCCACATGTAGTGGGAAATATGCATTGACTTGTACCCAACGAAGACACCAATATCTACAACTACATATCAGATGGTTTCTATGGAGCTCCGAGAGTTGAGAGTATAGTTGGGAGAATATTTTATTATTTACTCTAATCAAAAGAGTCTCAGGTATATCTTCTCATAAAAGAACCTGAACCATAGATGGTGGTGATGGCTGGAGTTCCCCCAGGACTATGACTTTGAGATAGTCTACACTCCTAGAAATGGGAATGTGGTGGCAGAATCACTTAGCAAGAGTTCTGGGTTACAGTTTTATAGTGAGGCGACATAGAAGCTAGCCGTGTTTCAGTTACCCTCTGTTGATAGGTATGGAGTAGTGTACCTCCATTCTATGACTGTCACTCCACCAGTCATTTAGCGAGATCAGATGACACATCATGGGGAAATTGATTGTGAGGCCCGAGGTGCTAATATATCCTCAAGGTAGTCTCCTGAATGAATTTATGAAGGTGGGGAGCACGTCGTCCTTTTTAGAGGATGCCACCTTGTACCAGAGACTCTATGAGCGGAGGTGTAGAGGGAGTTCCATGCATCCTTATTGGTGGTACATCCGAGTGAGGAAAAGATGTACCACGACCATTGGCGTCAGAACTGCTGTCTAGGGATGAATAAATACATGGTTGGGTTTGTATCATGATGAATCACTTGTTAGCAAGTGATGTCCAAGAATCATGTTCTAGTAGGCTTATCTCAGCCACTCGAGGTGCCAAAATGGAAGTGGGATGGTGTCTCTATGTACATCATGACGGGGATACCACATTTTTCTAGGGGAAATGACCCCATCTGGGTGATCGTTGACTGACTCACCAAGTCATCCCACTTCTTACGCATCAGATAACATGGATAAGTAGAGGTTTTGGGATGTCACTACGTACTGGAGATTGTACGACTTCACAGGGTTTCATCAACGATCATCTCAAAACATGACACTTGTTTTACATCACAACTCTAGACAGGATTGCAGGATGAGTTGGGGACCTAGCTATGCTTGAGCACTGCCTTTCACCCTCAGACAGATGGTCTGAAAAAGCGGACCATACAGACACTCGAGGACGTGATTCTTGCTTGTATCCTTGATTTTGGACGTAGTTGGGAGGACCACCTGCCACTAGTGGAGTACAAATACAATAATAGTTATCAATCCAACATCGACATGGATCCATGTGAGGCCCTGTATGGGAGACCTTTCATATAACCTCTATGTAGGACAGTCCTAGGGGATTCAACACTTATGGGTCCAAATTCGGTGCAGACTACCACAGAGATGGTGGAGAACATCCTGGAGCAGATGAATATTGCACAATGCTAGGAGATGTCTTATGCCGATAGGAGACATAGACCCTTGTAGATTGAGGACAGAGACCTTGTCTTCCTTTGGGTCTCACCCCGATGAGGTTTACAAAGGTTTGGATGTGGTGGAAAGCTATCTCTGAGGTTCATCGAACCTTTCTAGATCCTCAGTAGCGTAGTCAAGGTGGATTACCATCTAGATTATCCCCCAAAGATGCACCAGGTGCATAGTGTTTTTCATGTGTCGCGGCATAGGAGGTACGTGCATTATCCATCACAGATTATTGACTGAGGTGACCTAGACATTGAAGATGTGGTGACATTTGCATATTTCTTGATGGAGATAGTGGATCGACCAGAGCAGGTCCTTCATGGGCGGTCGATTGCTCTAGTGTAGGTCTTTTGGCAGCATGAGAATCTCCAGGAGAGAACATGGGAACGTGAGGCACATATACATGCTTTGTACCCCCACTTATTTAATTTGACATTGTTTTAACATTCGTGGACTTAAATCCCTAAGGTGGCGAGAATGTAAAGACATGGAAATTCAGTATAATTTTTTTTTAAAATTATTTGGATTTTTTATAGGATTGATAAATCTAATGTAACATGATTCTGAGCCCTAGAGTGCCAAAAAGGATCCGTCAAAAAAAATTTAAGCTTAAAATATTGTTTGTGAGTAATATTTCTGAAAAAAGTATAATAACTCTTAAAAGGTTTCTAGATCAGAAATATAGGGGAACCATTGCGTTTAGGATGGCGGGTTTACCCTAGGTGAAACTTAAGTTTAGTTAGTGTAGGCCTCTACTGAGAAAACAAAAAAATAGAATAACCATAAATAAAATATTTAAATAAAATTATTTTTCTTTTAAAATTCTTTTAACTCATGAATGGTGACTCAAATTAAAAATCTAATAACACTTCTAAACTTTTGAGGGTATTCTTTCCTTAGGTAGATCCTTACATTGGTCAGCGCAGGCCCGCAGAAGATGTTAGTATTTGGCCGCAAATGAAATAATTAAGTAATAGTTATTTTATTGTTAAATTATATATCTCTTAAACAGTAACTTGGATTGGAAATCTGAGAGTACCATTGAGCTAGGGAGGGAATTTTTCCATTAGGTAGTTCCTAATCTCAACCAGCATGGGTCGAGGGTGGTTGTTAATAATTTTTTAACATTATTTATGTTACGCTGAGTAAATATTAGGGCGACGATTCTTATCTTTTAAATTGGAACTCAGATTAAAATTATGAGGGTTTCGCTGAATTCATAGCACCAGGATTCGCTAAAGAGAAGCATAACGTTAATTGGAAAGGGTCGGACGAAAAAGTAAATTTTTGGACTATACAAAAGAAAAAAAATAAAGGTTATTTTATTTTTCGTTTTTCAACCGTTGGACAAATGGTGGTGGGACCACAGTGCAATGTCAGAACATTAATGGCTTGACCCTTAAGTTATGTTACCAAAAAGTTGGGAGTTTTTAATTGGTTGTCTAACTACACCATTGGGAAAAATTAATAGGTTTGAAAATTAAACTAATTAATTAACACCATTAATTTTGAGTTGGGTTGATCCCCTCCTCCACTATATTTTATCTGATCTCAGTCTTGAGATTTAGGAGATCTATTAGGGGAAGCTCTAGAGAGACACCGATATCTTTTTGCTCTAACAAAGAATATGATCGAGTGACAGAAATTAGGGGAAATCAATGGGTGACGGAAAGTGATGATGAACACCTTCAGATGTGTGCACACCCTCCTCCTCTATAGTAACTTTTATAAATTAGAGGTAGGAGGTTTGTTATTAAATTTTATTTTTTATGAATTAAATTTCTTTCAGTTATTATTATGCCAATGTTGAGGGAACATTCCAAAGAAACAAGGCCAGAAACCTCTGCCTCTTTATTCTTGTTGCGTTCTTCAGGGGACAAATTTACAAAACGTAATAACCATGAATCTGGGAGACGTGCAGTGATGAAGACATCCCGGGAGGCCCATAGGTGGAAGAAGAAGGGAAAAAAGACCACCAGAGCTCACCCAGTGGCTCAAAAATGATTCATTGGCATGGCACCGGTGACCGGCACTCACCAGCCATGGAAGGGGACAACGCTGTAGTGGACCTAAATGGGCAGGTGACACTAGGCCGACCGCATTGGTGAGGTGGTGCACCGTCACGTGCAACGGTGAGGTGGTTGTGGCTAGAAATCCGCGGTGGGGGCGAAAGGGACTCGTACACCATGGGTCCTGCTGACAGGGGCGACATCATGGGGCGCTGCCACTTCAGAAAATTGAACGGACCAACGGTCCATTCAAGAGGTGGACCACACAACCCTTCACGCATTGTCGAACTGTATGGCGGGCTGAGCCGGTCCGCTTCTTAGTAGGCCACAGCCTCCACAGCCTCTCCCAATCGGGCTAGGTCGGGCCTCGTGGCCCGACTATGTCGGACTGGACTCAGACCCCTTTCGGACCTAGATATGCTTAATAGTCGTATCTTTTGAACCATAAATATGTTATATGAACTGTATACGGTGCTAGGATTCTTGGAGAATGATTTCTATTTTGAGATACTCCACTTGTGTTATGAGAATGTTGCAGTACGGCCGGGTTAGATCGTACCCGAATCCAACTGGGCCCTTGCCACTAAAATGCCTATAACTCATAGACCAGGTGTCTGATTGATGCACCTTCTGTTGAAATGGAACCCTTACAGAATGGGAGTCCTTTGGGTTACTCCTTTGTAGAATCCTATGGATAGTTGTCACATCATAGAGACCCAACAAGGACCAGCCTTTGAGTGGCCCATCATGGATCAGCTTCATAGCGACCTTGTGTGGATCAACGTCTTAGAGACCCTATGTAGATCATCATTCAAAGATACCCTAATTGGATCAGCATCATGGTGACCCTGCGTGGACCAACATCATAGAAACCTGATGAGGAACAGCCTTAGAGCGGCCCATTATAGATTAACTTCATAGTGACCCTATGTGGATCACCCTCATAGAGACCCTGTGTGGATCAGCATCATAGGGACCATATGTGGAGCAGCATTCATAGAGACCTTGTGTGGATCAGCATCATAGAGACCCTGTGTGGATAAGAATCATAGAGAACTGACGAGGACCAGCCTTAGAGCGGCCCATCATGGATCAGCTTTCCTAGAGACCTTGTGTGGATCAGC
Source organism: Viscum album (assembly GCA_963277665.1). NCBI lineage: Eukaryota > Viridiplantae > Streptophyta > Magnoliopsida > Santalales > Viscaceae > Viscum > Viscum album. Next base: position 1,797,480,418 of record OY728152.1, read on the forward strand.
ATCATAGCGACCTTGTACGGATCATCATCATAGAGACCCTGTGTGGATCAACATTCATGGTGACCCTGTCTGGATCAACATCATAGAAAACCTGTGTGGATCAACATTCATCATGACCCTGTGTGGATCGGCATCATAGCGACCCTGTGTGGATCAACATCATAGTGACCCAGCAAGGACCATCATTAGGTGTCCCATCATGGATCAGCTTCATAGCGACCCTGTGTGGATCAACATCATAGTGACCCTGTATGGATAAGAATCATAGCGACCCTATGTGGATCAACATTCATAGAGACCCTTTGTGGATCATCATCATAGTGACCCTATGGATCAACATCATAGAGACTCTGTATGGATCAGCATTCATAGCAACCATGTGTGGATCACCATCATAGAGACCCTTTGTGGATTAGCGTCATAGTGACCTGACAAGGACCCCCATTATAGTGGCCCATATTGGATCTGTGTCATAGCGACCCTGTGTGGATTAGCTTCTTATTTCCTATTTCTATTAGTTGTATTCTTGGTTTGAGTTGAGTATTTTACATTGTACTTTTTGACTGAGATCATGCTTTGTATTTTTTCCATTGTGGAATTATGAGAGACCTTCGAGGGTCTCAGTGTCCCCACTATGTATTATTATACTCACCCCTAGATGGGATTAACCTACACCATTTAGTATCTTGTATAGAAAACATGCATCATTGAATGAATCTCGAGGAGCCAAGGCTTGACGATGTATAGAGGTGACAGGTTAGCCTAGAGAGGCGGAGTGACGAGTTGTACCTACCCTTCAGGTAGGATTCTTTGCATATGAACTCAAGAGCTATTTTCCCTTTTGATGTATTTCCATTTATGTTGGGCTTTTATTCTGGACACCTTTACTCCAGTACATAATTTAACACTCAGTGGTGGGTTTTAATTGTGGTTTCACGTTACTTCTTCTGATATGTTTTGCTTGTGTGTAGTGTTCTATGTCTGTGTGTTTCTACATGTTTAAAAGTAATTCCTTCATGATTTAGGGATATGCCTTTCCGGTTCTAGTTTCCAACCCCTAGCCTATAGAGGTGGGCATGGGGTAGTCATGACATGGGCCCCATGTGATGGGTTGTGACATATAAAACATAAGTATGTATATGGTCCCCCTCCATTAAAAAGTGATGTGTAACCAATATTTCTATAAATTACTAGTATGAAACATATTGGTAATATATTTCTTTGTTCCCCTATACCTAGTGACCTTGGGGTGCTTTCCCATGTTTCTTATTTTAAATAATTGTTCCAATGGTTTGGTCTATACCTATTTTAATTTTTTTACTTCTATCCAACCATACATATATTTTTTATTTATGTAATATAATGTGTTTTGGGAAGCATGATTTAAAAGTGGTTTAAAACTAGTTTTCAAATGATAATTTTTAATAAAGGAGTATTTTTCTTAGAATATATATTAAATTTATTTTTATCAATAAATGAAAATAAATTTAATGTTTAAGAATTGATTTTTGAACTGGGATTGGTTGTTATGTGGTTATTCATGAAAAATTAATTTTAATAACCTATTTCAATACTTGCGTGAAATGGTTCTGTTTCTTAAAGAATATGTGTGGAGTGAAGTTTCTTTTGGAATTATTACTTCCATTTATGGCCACGCATATTGACGTTATAGGTTCCAGTATAGCTCTCATATTCTGATGGAGCCTATTTGGATAGAGGATGGATGGTGACTTATGGTCACATGGAGGTATTTTGATTTGTTTAGATTAGTTCGAAGTCTCATAGAAATAATAATGTCTTACATTCTATACATTATCCACAGATGTACTATTTTTATAGAGTTATGAATGATGATTATAAAGGTTGTTCTTTGTTAGGGAGTCATACTTTAGGCTAAGGGATTCCATTTACCTTATGTTATTTAAACTGTATATTATGTTTGTTTTCATTATATATGATTTTTTCATGGGAATCCAACATTTTAGTGGGTCATTATGAAATTTCTAGAGAAATTAAATAGCATATTTTCTTTCTTTAAATGGGAAAATTATTCTCAAATATTAATATCTCCACCTGGGTTCCATTATATATGGTTCCACCAACTGTTTCACCACATGACCTCGAGCCTACCTTTGTGTATGGAAGAGTCATCCAAATAGCATTGAGGGTATAATGGATTTTATGGGGAGACTATACCCTATTTTCTAGTGTAAACTAATAGAATAAAAAAATAAACATCTACATGAAATAATAATAAATACCACAAACATCACATACCACATTCACAAATTGAGAAAATACTCACAAAATAATATAGTAAAACATATCATTCCACTTGTATCAAGTTCCACAAGAAGAACCAAAATAATTCATGCTAAAAATACCAAAAATTGGTCTTGAAATCTTGTTTGGTTCCCTCATCCATTCTCCATTCCAAACCAGAAATCTACCGTCTAGCATAATTTATTTTCCATTTACTAAACCTACAATCATGAAGTCTACTCAAATATCCATAGAAATCCTAGGAAGGGTGTGATTACAAATTATTAGGTCACAAAAAATGGTTTCTATGACTAGATCAAGTATCATATTTTTATGGAGGAGTGCAGAAAATAGTGAAAATTGAAAATAAAATAAGATACATCATTTTACATCATTTTAATAAACCACTTTTATTTTCAGTTCCATGTTCTACCCATATTGAGAAAACATACATCATCCCATGTTACAACCTGAGGTAGGATGGGGCTTAGGAAGCAACCATGCTAAGCCCACCTCTAGGGGATAGGGGTGGGAATAAGTGCTAAAGTCATAACTAAGAAGTGGAGGCCATTTCCTATGTATCTCTACACACACACAACCATATCAATGGAAAATTATATATGGAATGAGTACATGATGACACACATTAATAAAGTAAAAAAAGATTGCATGAACATCTAGAGATTACAAAATTAGGGTTGTGTAAATTGAAAGGTAAAAGAGACAAATACATGACCAACTAGAAATATTTATAAACCCGAAAAAAACTATAAAATTAAATAGTGAAAATATGGTCTGACTTCTGAATCCCAAGCTATGACTATCATATGTGGTTTAAGAACCCAGTTTCCCTAAGATTCTATGAATTCATTCTTAACATGTTTTTCATATGAAAAAGATAGGACACATGTGGGAATAACCCATGAAGGTATGACTATACACATACTTAATAGGATTCACTGAAAACATAAAAGGGGATAGTAAAGGATACAATGGGAAGATAAAAAGATAAGATAACACAAGGTATAGTGAAAGATAAAAACTCAACCCAAAAATAGAGAGAATGTAATCTCATCCAAATATATGGGGATAAAACGATGAGTAGAAAAACTAACCATCAAGTATTTTCCATTTATAAATGGAGACTAGACTCATCCAACCATGAGAAGCTAGTCACATAAATTATGTGGAATACCCCACGTGTTTTTCCTCTCTAGGGTGGAGAGAAACTACAACACACCGTGTTTTTTATAAACATTTTTTTTGAATAATTTAAATTTCATTGATTTCATGGGTTATATGATACACCAAGTTAATATTTCAGTATACACAACACTGGAATACCTTTCTTTACCCAGAACATTGATTTTATTTAAAACATCAGCTTATTATTGTACTTATTAAAACAAGTCTTTTATAAAATAGTGGTTTGAATATAATGTACGAAAATTATTAACTTAATTATGAAAATTATGGTTGACACACAATTATTTGACTAATTAATTATAAATTAATGCAAACCCCTTTATAAAATAAACAGAAATATTTTTCTGAAAAATTATTTTAATTTGCACAAGTCTGTTTTATATTAATAAATAAACAAATAAATTTTATTGAATTATATATATTTATATATATATTAGTGTAACATTTAACATTCATATTATTTGTTTTCAAGATATGATATATGAACAGATCAAATTTTATCCATAAAAGAATTATTTTTCTAAAAAGCCAAACATGAAGCCTTTTGATAGAGAACTGGGTTTAAATCATATTTTGGTCATTCATATAAACAATATTTTAGAAAATAATTTTTTCCATGAGTGTGTCATATCAAAATTTTCATTTTTTGAATTTTTTTATTTTTTTGATATATTTCTTGTTTTGATGAAAAGTGAAATGTACATAATTTAAATTGAAAATATATTTTTCATCCAAATAATTTATAGTGTTAATTTATATATTTGATTGATTTTAAAGTAAAATTGGATAAATATTTTATCAGTTAATCCAACTGATGTCATTTGAATCAATTTCCCATTGAATAGGACAAATTATTATTCAATCATTTAGACGTTTTCACATTAAAACATGTTTTCTCGTTCTGTCAATTAGATTAATTTTAAATTAATTTTATCCAATTATAAGTTTTGAATTATGAAAAATAGATTCCATATTTATAATAAGATGTTATATAGATATTATCTATTTTCCTTTTATTATTGGACAATATAAATAGTAATTATGTTAATTTTAATTACCATGGTTAATGGTAAATCAGGTAATTAAGGGTAAAAATAAAATTATAAATATTATAAAACTACTCTATAATGATTTAAAATGTAATTTTATGGAGTTAATTCATCCCATACAACCTAATTATTATAAATTTAATAATTTAATGTACACTTATCCATGAAAATAATTTAGATACAATAACAATCAAAGAGAGTGAAACTTTTTCACACTATTAATTTTAGTATGTATAATATTTTTAGTATGGGTACAAATAGATTATACGATTAAATATATATATTATTATGAAATTTAAAATGTTTATATATAACATAATAGTTATATTTAATTTTTATATTAAAAATACATATCATAAATAAATATAAAATAATGGCATAGTAATTATTCAATTAATGAAACAATCAATTAAATGATAATAGAAATATTAGAAAATAATAATTTAATATAATTAAGGTGATACATGAGTTTTATTGGTTAATATGACATGTTATAGGTGTATTAAACTAATTGGTTCTAAGTTAACTTTATTTATTGAGTTTGTTAAAGTCAACGTAATGAATATTGTAAAAATCGACACCTTTGATTTTTAATGAAAATAATAAGTCATTAAATTATTTAAAAATCATAAAAACTTTTTAAAAATACTAATAAATTCTAATATGTTATAAAATTTAGTAAATTATTCATTGATTATTTAATTATAATAAAATAAGTTAATATTAAAACCTTTTATTATAGAAAGTCTTATTATATTAGTAAATATTGAAATATGACAAATAAACATTAAAAAAACTAATATGGTTTAAAATAATACCCAAAATTGTCAAAAATATATTGATTGATTATATTTCAATACTATATCATCTTATATTTGAAGAAATTTCCATTTGGAAGTATTTTTATTAATACAAAATTTAATATAAAATATTTAAAAACAAAAAAAGAAACTTCCCTTCACCTCTTTTCTAAAAGGGAACCTCTTATTCTCTTTTATTCACACTTCATAACCTATTTTGTTCAAAAAGATATTGAGTAATTGAGGTTTCATTATGAATTTTCCATTCCTCTATGTTTTGAAAATCATGAATACTTTATCTAATGGAATATTATTTTTTCCCTAATGATTATTTACATAAGAAAAATTTCTTTTCTCTAAAGAAATTTGTATCATTACCTCTTTATTCATTATTTTATTTCATTATATCTCTAAATCAAAATCATTTTTTTTACTAAGTCTAAAATTCGTAGTTTTATGTAAAAACATGGAATTTTATAACTCCTTGGATATAGAGTGTTCATTTTTCAAATTCTGAATTCTCAGAAATTTAGACTCCGAATTATCAGAAATTATGACTTATAATTATCTTAAATTCAGGCTCTGAATTGTCTGAAATTCAGAATCCTAATTCTATGAAATTCAGACTCCGAATTCTCTGAAATTAAGTCTCCAAATTCATTGAAATTCTACTTTTAACTTCTATGAAATTAATAATCCAAACACTATGAAATTATGATTCTGAATTCTCTGAAATTCAGAATCCGAATTCCTATGAATTCAAACTCCAAATTCCTCATTATTACGTCTACGAATTCCTCGGAATTCTGACAAAAAATTCCTAAGAATCCAGACTCCGAATTCATTGGAATTTTGATTCTGGAATCAATATAATTCATATCATTAATTCTTTGTAATAACTAATTTGAATTTTCATGTCATATAGATTCTGAATGATTATTTGGTTAGACTCCAAATTATATTTTCCTTTAGACTCTGAAAAATAGAGTTGGCTAAGGAACTTCATTTTCATAACACATGTTATTGTTATGAAATCATATCCTGTAATCTGTTTCTAACTAACGATTGGTTGAGTGAAATATGTATTGGTCCTTCCATGATTCAAGAAAAAATATGACCATTGGAAGTGGGAAATGACCATTATAAGTGTGCATATAAATAAGATCTCATTTGAATGAGCTCAACACCGATCCATCAATCTTGAGATTACATGCCATGAAGTGATTTCTAGAGAGAGAGAGACTCTCATGACTTTTGTGTATCTGAACATCTTGTTTAGTTTCCTCCGTGTGAATTTGATTATTGTTGAGTACAATCGAGGGATTCTTATGATAGGAAGATAGAGTGGTCCACCACCTTAATGTTCAAGATATTACAGGGTTAGAAATAAAAATTCTGATATTCCTATCGGGGGATTACCCTGTTGTGGGTAAGATATACTTTTAGGAATGTATAAATCAGGGGGAACTTTATCCATGGTTGTTGGATACCCTACTCTTTTGGTTATGTGATTTCCTACTAGTTACTTGTTTTATTTCATGTTTTGTATCCACTGTGTTTTGATAAAGGAAGAAAATATAACTTTTTTATACTTTCTTGTACCTTTTCATACTCTGATTAGTAAGATTCTATACGCTTTAAGGTATAATCTTTTCCTTTTAATCTTTCTTTAAGTTTCATTTCTGGAATCATATTTTAAGAATTCGGCAAGTTTTACTTACAGATCTATTTTATGGGTTGTGAATTTACCTTGTTTAACATTGTTAAACATAGTTTTCCTTAAGATTAAACATGAATGTTTTTAAACATGCAATTCAACCCCCCTCCTTTTAATTGAACATCTAAATTCATATTTCGATCCTACAATTGGTATCAGAGGATGTCTCTGAAATACTTATACTTATATATAAGTTTTCTTGATCAAGGTTTCCTTGTTCTAAATTTTATTACTTATGTTTTTCCTATATATTTTTATATCTGTTTATGAACTTTTTCTTTGAACATGTTTTGTGGTAAGATATTTTGGTAGAGAATGGATTAAATGAATATAGGTTCCATTAACAATCTAAATCTTACCAAACCACATATTTCTAATGTTAATGGTTATGAATACTGGAGAGATAGAATGAAGACTTTTGTTGTCAACACAGGAATAGAAAATTTTGTTATGCTCACTGGAGATTACAAAATACCAGACAAGGAAGTCAAGACATTCACCAATCAAGAAAATTCAAAATATCGACTAAATTACAATTTACACAATAAATTGTTCTGTTCTTTGAGGAAGAATATATATAAGCAAAATTATTCTTCTAAAGCTACTAAATGAATATGGATGAAATAATGGTTACTCATTTGGGGGCATAAAAGTAATATATACTTCTTTTTCATTATATAGAACCCATTTACAAAGTGAAAAAATGATTTATGGCCATTGTTAATAGTCTACAGTCTATGGGAGAGAAAGGACTTGATGTTGAATCTTTTTTGGACAAGATAATTGACATCATGACAAATGAGTTGGAAAAAAATGACATCTATTATTGAGAATATGAGAGTATCTTAAATTACTCTTAATGAGAATTTTGGAACACTTATTTAACATGAGACTATAATGAAAACAGATACTGATATAAATAAAAAGAAGAATGGAAATGGATGTTTAGCCTTTACTACTACCAATGTAAAGACTCCAGAAAGGGTTATAAGATATAAATCTAAGAAAATTGTTGTCGTATCTGAATCTAGTGAAAGTAAAAATTCAGAAAATGAGCTTTGCTAATCTATCCTAAAGGATGGAAAATATAGTGGGAAAGAAATTATTTTAGTATATTTATACAAAGAAAGAAAGAAATGATAAGAAAGACTCGGAAGTCACTTGATATGAATGTAAAAGGGTTAGACAAATCAGGCCAGATTTTACAATTCTCAAAAGAAAAAATAGAACAAATAATAATTCTAAAAGAAGAAGGGACAATTATTACAAGGCTAAGGATTAATAAATTTTGAATGTAAATGACACCTAGAGTGTAATTAATGGGGACTCTTCAGAAGAATCATCAGAATATGAATCTTCTAGTCAGATGAATATTGGTCTTATAGCCAGAGTACCTATTGAAAATCATTTTCTTATGGCTAAGGTACACAATGATGAATCCCTAACAAATATGTCTTTAAATGAACATTTTTTATAATAAGGAATATTATGAATCATCAGATGATGAATATTCCTTCCCATAAGATAATACATTGCCTTTATTTAATGAAGTTTCAAGATTTTCTAATCATCTTGAAAATGAAAATTGTAAGATAAAAAAATGTTTGTGAAAGAAAATTGTAGATTTTATATTTTAACCAACGAAGTATCAGATCTTTCTAAGGATCTTGATCTAAATTTTTTTTATTTTGAATGTGTATCTAAATACCATATGGATGTTAATTCTGAGAAGGAAAAACTTTCTAAGGATGTTGATGAAAATATTTTTAAGAAAAATAGTTTAGAAGAAAACTCTAGTTCTAAAACTAAAGTTTTTTAGGATAAATATTTTGTTATTAAACTAAAATAGAAATATTTTTATTAAAAAAATTCATGTCAAACATTAACTCTAGTAAGGAAAACATTGACAAGATGTATTCCCAAATTCTTCTTTTAAGGAATCATTCTGGATTTGGTCATACCTATTCTAAACTTGGTTTTTAGAAATAACTATTTTGTTCCCCAAAGTGCTCTATTTTTCACTAAATTATAATGTGGTGGACATTGAGAGAAAAAAATTTCTTTAAACATGACTAAATATTTAGGTTTTCATAAAGATTATTTTTCTAAGAAAATGTGGATTCCTAAAATCTTACTTTCTGAAATGTCTTGATCCAAGAAAATTTGGACTCTCAAATTCTAACTCATTTATTTTTAGGAAAATAAAAATAGTACCAATAGTAATACATTGTACATGGATAGTGTATGTTTCCGACATATGACTGGTAAAAAAACATTATTTGAAAATATTATCAAGATGAAAGGAGGAAAAGTTACTTTCTAGGATAATTCTCATGGAGAAATTGTTGGTATATGTATCATTGTTCATCTTGGTAAAACATTGATTTCAAATGTTTTATTTGTTAAGGTTCCTAAGAACAACTTCATTATCATAAGTTAATTATTTGATGAAAGTTTCCATTTGAATTTAGGAATGATAAATGAATAGTACACAATTTAAAGGAAGAGTTTATTATTTCTTCCCATTGGCAATATAATATATACACACTAAACAAACAAGAACATAGGATCTAAAATCTACCTTTCCTTATTGCAATGGAAGATTAATATTGGTTATAGAATAGAATGCTAGGACATTGTAACCCAAGGAATCTATGAAACTCTAAAATAAAAGACTTTTTATGGAACTATTGGAGATTAGATTTTATTCTTCAAAAGTTTGTGATCTATGTAAATATGGAAAGAAAAATAAATCATGTTTTAAATGAATCAGTGAAGTCTCAAATACTGATTCATTAAAATTAGTTCATATGGATATTTTTAGTCCAACAAGAATTGAATGTATTAGAGAAAAATATTGTGTATTTGTCTTAGTTTATGATTAGACTAGATTTACAGGGGTTTATTTTCTCACAATGAAATATGATGCTTTTTCTTATTTCAAATCTTTTTGATCCCAAGTTAAAAATTAGAAAAACCTTCATTTGATAACTATTCATAGTGATCATGGAGGTGAATTTAAAAATTTATATTTTGAATCATTTTATAGAAAGAAAGGCATTACTCAAAACTTCTCAGCTCTAAGAGCTCCTCAACAGAATGGTGTTGTAGAAGGAAGAAATAGAAATATTCAAGAAATAACTAAAACCATGTTCAGTGAATATTCTATTTCAAAGAACTTTTGTGTTGAAGCTATTTGTTCTGCTTGTTATACTATTAATTGGGTTTTAGTCAAACAATATATTAACAAAACACCTTATGAATTGTGGAACAGTATAAAACCTAGACTTTCTTACTTCAATGTATTTGGTTGCAAAGTATTCATCCTGAATACTAAAGATATCTTAAATAAGTTTGCACCCAAATATGATGAAGGATTTTTTTATGATACTCCAAAAAATCTATTGCATATAATGTTTTTAATAAAACACTTGTACTATGGAAGAAACAGTTCATGTTAAATTTGATAAAACTAATCCTTTTTTAACCCCAACCTTCATCTTCGTATGTGTTTTCAAAATATGATTTTCAACCCATTATAGAATATCCTTTTGATAAGTAAAATATTCATGAAATTATTTCTAAATCATTTACCCCGATGTTTTCATACCATATGTTGATGAATAGGTTTTAAAAAACCAAAATCCGTTGTTTCTCAAGAATCATTCCAGTGATAGTGTCATTGGGGATGTAAATCAACCTATGTAGACTACAGGTTCATTAATAAATGATATATAACATATATATTTACTTTCCCAATTAGAACTAAAAAGAACTGATGAAACTTTAGCTGATGATGAATGAATTTAAGCTATGCCAGATAAGCTAAATTAATTAAAAAGGAATAATGTATGGAACTTGGTTGAAATACCTATAGAAACATCTCTAACTGGAGTAAAATGGTTCTTCATAAATAAAAGTGTGGAAAATTGTATAATAGTATGAAATTAATCTAGATTAGTTTCTAAAGGCTATAATCAACAAGAAGGAATATAATATGAATAAAACTATTATCCAGTATCTAGACATGAATCAATTCACATTATACTTTCCTTTACAACATTCTTTAATTTTAAACTTTTTCAAATGGATGTAAAATGTGATTTCTTTATTGGATATGATAAAGAAGAAGTTTATTTTGAACAAACTCATTGTTTTTAAGAAACAAAAATCCTAAACATGTTTTCAAACATACCAAAGATTTCTATAGACTTAAACAAGATCCTAGAGTCTGGTATGATAGACTTATAGGATTTTTGTTACAAAAAAAAGTATGTTAAGGGGACTAATAATCCAACACTTTTTATAAATAAAGATAATAAAATGTTTTTATTGTTCAAATTTAAGTTTATGACATTATATTTGGTTCAAGTCAACATTCATTAGCAAATTTGTTTGGGAATTTGATGACATCTATGTTTGAAAAGAGTATGTTGTGTGAATTAACATTTTTTCAAGCTTTTCAAATTTCTCAAAAACATGAAGGAACACACACACATATATATATATATATACATAATTATATTAAATATCTTCTAAAAAATTATGTATTTGACACTACTAAAAGTACAAGCACTCCAATTAGTACCCCAAATTATCTAGATGTTCATGAATCTGGGAAACTAGTAGATCAAACATTATTTAGAGGGATGATAAGAAGTTTATTGTACTTGAGAGCTAGTCGTCCAGACTTGTGGTTTTAATTATTATTATGGTATAGATATCAATCTATTCCATAGGAATCTGAATTAACATTAGTAAAAAAAATTAGTTATTTAAAGGGAACCATGGATTTAGTATTTTCTATACTTATGGAAATGATTTTTGTAAAAAATATTATAAATTATTGATTTTGGTGGATGTAGAATGTATAAGAGAAATACATTTAGAACCTTTAATTTCATAGGCGATTAATTATTTTCTTGTTAATGCCAATAGAAACACTCAGTAGAACTCTCCCCTACTGAAGCTTAATATGAAATAGCTGGATGTTTCTATGCCCAAGTGTTGTGGATGCAACACACACTCAGATAAAATGGTATTAGTTTTACCAAAACAAATTCATTGTTTGATAATACTAATTCCATTTCTCTAAGTAAAAACCCTACACATCACTCCCATGTAAAACACATAGCTATTAGGTTTCACTTTCGTATAAATCACACACGTAAAGGAGATATAATTCATTAGTTTATCGAAATTCAAGATAAAATTACTAATATTATTTCAAATTATTTACCCTCTGATAGATTTGAATACATTATACCAAATTTAGGACTGATCATCATTTGGTAATCTTCCATATTAACTTTTTGTTGAAACCAATCTCCTTACATTAAGAAACTCCTTTTCATAGGGGTTGTTCATTTTCCTGATAATCAATTTTTTTCACAATCAAAATTTTTTGTCAAATTTTATTTATTAAACCAAATTTTTTTTAGAACTCTAAATTCAGAATCACATATTATTATTTACCTAAAAATTCTTTGGTTTAATGTTTTTTTCTCTTTTCTTAAGAAAATTTTTCAGAATCTGAATTCTTCAAGGAAAATTATCTTCATTACTAACAATTTTCCTAGCAATCCAGACGGTATGTTTCTTTACATAAATTTTCATAATCAATTTTTCTACTTGTTGGTATTTTCATGTTGTTTTAACAAAAAAAATTTAATTCACTTTTCTAAATTACATTTATTTTCTCAAAAACCCTCAAAAGATCTGAACCTAATGAAATATTTCTTCAAATTTTATCTCAACCATCATATCATGTCGATCTTCATTCAACTGTTGGACTAATCTGTGAAAATCAACCAATGCTTTAACACCTATATACATTCCCCCAATTATTTTCCATCACAAATATTTTCTAGCGTTTGCATTCCGAAGCTCTAACCCTCTATATAAGGGTCATTCTCCATTTCATGTTTTGATTAACTCTGAACGTCGTTGGAAGCATCTCCTCAGAATAAAATGTTTCAGTCAAGAAAAATTTAAATTGAAAATCTACAGAGAAAGTTTTATAGACCTAAAGTTCTTTTCCAAGTATGATTCTCTCATTACGAAAAATATCTAGTTAAATGGATGGGAGAGTCTCTACATAGCTATACCAAAGTGTTAAAATCCTATTTATCCAGAGCAACTTGTTTAGTATTTTGTGTCTGTAAGTTTCTTTAATGAAGGTGGGAGAGGTAAATTCTCATTCAAAAGTTATGGGAAAACAGATTCCATTTCATTGGTTAAGGTTGAATGCATCATCAAAATTTCTTATGAAGGTGGAGTTGTTTTCAGCACCAAAAAACTATAATATGAATTGGGATGTTTTCATAAGGAGATGGAATTATAATTTCATGGACTCGAAGGTTTCAAAACACAAAAGATAAACTATCTATCATCATACATTAGTCTGCTAGAATTATGGGTACATTGTTTTCTTAATTTTGAGAAAATGGGATAAGGACAACTTGATGAAGAGTGATATCTTCACTCTGGATTTCCTGGTGAACTTGATGAAGATAAATTTAATGGATTATATCTTGCTAGTGATAAAAAATATCAAAAATATCACCCTCATCTCGCAAATCATTATATATCTGAAAATCTTATCCATGATCATTGTCTTATGCCTAGAATCATTCATAATCCCTTGTAGTTAAAAGCTCGTATCTTTAAAATTCATGTTTCTCAGTGATGATACATTGAGGTGGATGAAGGTTGGTTTCAATGAGAAATAGGAATAGTTTTATGACATATCAAAAAGTGAAATAGAAGGATTATACGTGAAGCTGGAAGTAGATGAGACTTCCAAAAAGGTTGGAAAGAAGAGAATCTAAAAGAAACCAAAAGTTAAGGAAAAAACACCTCCAATTCAGAAAACTTAGTCACCACCCCAATGTATAAGTATAAAAAATCCTACCCTAATGAAGTGGTATCTATGTGGATAGAAGAGAAGAAGAATAGGTTGGAATGAGATCCTAGATTTGGAATGGATCCTACTGAGGAAAAATCATTAGATATTGAGGATGCTAAGGAATATGAGAAGTAAGGAAATAAAAATAAGAAAAGGAAGAAATTTTCTAAGTATGAATTAGTGCAAGATATTCTCAATGATACTATCAATTCTTCTGAAAAATACATGTACCAGAATCCTTTTGATAGGAATTAGTACCTGTGACTCTGGGAAAGAAGATGGTAATTCCGGAACCTGAAGAAGAAGAAATTGTTCAGGAAGAGGATGTAGAAGAAGAATAATAGGAAGTAATTTATGACACTGATGATATGATAAGGCAATTTAAAGAATATTATGATTAGGAATGAAATTTGGAAATGTTTTTGATCTGGGATTCTTTGGCTGAATCAACAATATTTAGTTCTCAAGGAAAATGTGATGATGATCATGAAGAGGTTAATAAACCTTCTTATGATGAGAGCAACAATCATGGATTCATTTAACAAGATTATATCTAGGAAAATGGGGTGAAGGAAAAGGTTGATGAGGATAAAAATGTTCATGCATTAGATAGTGAACATGACTCCCCTAAATCTGCGATGACCATTTCTAATGTTGAAAAAGGAAAGAATGTGATAGTTGATACACCTAAGGAACCTGTGGTAGCTACGAATGTTGTTGGTAGTTCTTTAAAAAGAAAGGATTTTGAGGAAGAGAAAGAATCCTCACTATCAATGGAATCATATTTAGATTCATCCTCCTTGGGTCAGGATTTTGTGGTTCAATCATTGAAGTTGTTAGTTGACTCTATTCCTTTGATTACATGTATTGAATCGAGGTGTTAAATTCTTCCGCATTCATTCGATCAGAAATATAATTATTATTGTTTTCTTATAGAAACATTCATTAAGCTTGAGGTACATTTCAAAACATTTTATATCGCGTTTGATGCCCACAGAAAGTCTTGTGGGGAAATCACTAAGAGTTCCAATAAAATGATTGAATATATGAGAATTCTTGATTACATTCAAGACTCTATGTAATATGAAATTGATAGAGAATATGTGAGGATGAAATAGATTACAAAAGTTGTATTAGAAAAGATGAATCTAGATCAATAACCCTAAAAGATAGAAGTAAAATATCTGAATGGGAAACTCAATTCAGATTCTATGAATTTAAAGAGGGAAATTGATATAAGAATCATGTTCAATGAGAAGTTTAGTAAGCAATAAGAGATTTTGATGTCTCAGTTAGAGACACTAATGTATCAGGATGAAAAGATCAATGCATGGCAGAATAAAAATGGGGACCAAGAATAGCTACTCAAACGCTTTGAAGAAAATAATAATAAGCTTAATAAACTGAAGACCACCATGAATAAGTTCATGCTGAAGAATAAAGAAGGATGAATTTTTTCAAATCGGATCTTTTTTTTATTTTCCTCATATCAATATTTCTAATCCTAAAAAAATCTTGTTGTGATTCATTTTGATTGTATTATATAGTTCTAATATTTCAGGTACTATTTTTTATTCACTCTATTCCATTTTTAAAATCACAAAGGGGAGAAAGTAATGATAAAAAAAAGAATACTACATAATGAATAGAATTCCCTATGTAAGGGGGGGTCTATCTAAGTGGGAGTTTTCTTAAATAAGATTTCCTTATGTAATATAAATCAAAATCTCATTACATAAGTCTAGAATACAATCCTTAGAGATTTCAAAACCTATAGGGGGTTTAGTTTTATTTACCATGATTCAAAAGAAAAGGGAGATAAGTTTTTCTTTTAAGTTCATAAAGAAGAATTCTATTCATCCTTATATTTTTTTTATAAGGATTTTTGTGATTTCGAAAATGGGGGAGATTGTTGATTAAATAAGGTTTCATTATGAATTATTCATTCTTCTATGTAGTGTAAATAATAAACACATTATCTTAAGGAAAATTATTTTTTCCATTTGTATTATTTTCTTCTGAAAAAATTATCTTCTCTATGGAAATTTTTATCCTTACCTATGATTTAATTATTTCTGTTTATAATATCCTTAAATCAAAATCATTTTATCACTAAGTCTAAAATTAGTATTTTTATGTAAAACCTCATAATCATATAATTCATTCTATATAGAGTGTTCTATTTTTAGATTCTGAATTCTCTAAAATTCAGACTCTGAATTCCCAAAAATTCAGACTCTGAATCCTCTGAAATTTTGACTCTAAATTCTCTGAAATTCAAACATCAAATTGTTTATAATTCAGACTCCAAATTTAGTGAAATTCAGACTCCGAATTATCTGATATTCTGATTCTAAATTATATAAATTCCAGACTCCGAATTCTACGAAATTTACAGTCTGAATTCTCTGAAATTCAGACTTCAAATTTTTCATAATTCATACGCAGAATTCCTCAGAATTCAAATTCGAAATTCTTTAATATTCAGACTCCAAATTTCTCAGAATTCAGTCTATAAATTCCTCAAAATTTGGACTCCAAATTCCTTAGAATTCAGACTCTGAATTCATTGGAATTCTGATAGCAGCATCAATAGAATTCTGATTCTGAGTTATTTGTAAAATATAATCTTAATTTCCATGTAATATTGATTTTGAATGTTTATTTGGTTAGGCTTGGAATTATATTTTCCCTTAGACCCCAAAAAATTTATTTGGTTAAGAATCTTCATTTTCTTAACACATGTTATTATTATGAAATGATGTCAAGTAATTAGTTTCTAAC
Source organism: Viscum album (assembly GCA_963277665.1). Taxonomy (NCBI): domain Eukaryota; kingdom Viridiplantae; phylum Streptophyta; class Magnoliopsida; order Santalales; family Viscaceae; genus Viscum; species Viscum album. Next base: position 1,797,497,143 of record OY728152.1, read on the forward strand.
TAACCGTTGGTTGAGTGACACATGTATAGGTCCCTCCGATATTCAAGGAAAAATGTGACCATAGGAGGAGGGAGATGACCATTAGAAAGGTTCCTATAAATAGGACCACATTTGAATGTTCTCAATACCAATCCATCAATATAGATATTACATGATATGAAGTGATTTCTAGAGAGAGAGACTCTCATGCCTTGTGTGGATCTGAACATCATGTTTAGTTTTCTTCATATGACTCCTATTATTGTTGAGTACAATCGAGGGATTCTGGGGATAGGAATATAGAGGTTTTGACTAAATTAATTTTTGAAGGCTTGTAGTGATAACAAGATAGATTCTGATATTCTTATCGAGGAATTACCCTTGTGTGGGTATGAAAATATTTCTTGAATGTATAAATTAGGGGGACCTTTATCCAAGGTTTTTGGATACCCTAATCTTTGGGATAAAATATTTCTACTTGTTACTTGTTTTGTTTCAAGTTTTATTTCCACTTTATTTTGATAAAGGAGTATAGTATAACTTTCTTATACTTTCTTTTACATTTTCATACTTTGATAAGTAAGATTCTATATGCTTTAATGTAGAATACTTTCCTTGTAATCTTTCCTTAAGATTCATTTCTGGAACCATATTTCCAGATCCTAGCATGTATTTCGTATAGAACTATTTTAGGGTTTTTGAATTTACCTTGTTTAAAATTGTTAAACATAGATTACCTTAAGATTTAGGACGAATGTTTTTAAACATACAATTCACCCCCCCCCCTTGTAATTGAGCATCTACATTCATATTAAAATCCTAAAAAATCTCTATATACATCTCCTTCCAACATCGCCTCATTAATCCTATAAGCCTACCTTGGGGTAGAAATTCAACCAAGGAATCCCTTTGGTGAAAACCAATAGAAGGTACCAAAATAAGAGGTAACATCCTTTCACAGGATCTTTTTTTTATTTTCATTCTACACCCTCCTCAACTCTTCTTATTACATGTTTATATAATCACCTCATTATAATCGACATACTAAGTTGTTTTTAATCTAACGATTACACCTAAACTAAAACACACATCCATCAAATGGGTAATCAATTTACAATTATTATGTACGGTGAACTATCACCTCACAAAATGATGTTGTTTTTTTCTATTAACACCTATCACAGTTAGGCATTATGATAGAAAAAATATTTTTATATGATATATATGATTTATTTATTCTTATAAAATTATTATATATATATATGTATATATGTATACATATACACAGATTTCATTTACTTTATTTCCTTTAAAATGATAATTGAAAAAACACAATGTTCATGGGTATGTACAGCCAACCGTCACCAAGAATTGTGTATTAAATTTCATATATATAAATATATTATTTATAAATTGTTATAAATATTTATATACTGAATATATATCATATTTATAAAAAAATTTAACATTTTTTATATAACTAAATAGTGGTCTAAGTAAGAGGATCAAGAATAAATAGTGAAAATAAGGAGGATATTAACTGAAATGTAACACTAACATGGAATGGCTAAAAATGGGTGATAAATGGTCGTAAGTGTGTAATATATGGTATGATGTAATTGAATATGGTTTTGTATTAGATTTAAAATAAAATTATATATATTATATAGGATATTTGAGAAAATATAAAGAGAGTGATGACATATGGTAATATATTTTTTCCCACATTTATTTATATGGGAAACTTGTCTTATACACACCATGATTCTTATACAAGGTATATATATTTCCCATGAATGTATTTTACGAGTCTTATACATAATATATTTTTACATTCATATCCATATAATTTTCTTTCTTCCATGTGGAATATTATTTTACTTATTATAAGGTGATTGGTATTTTTTTTCAAAATCACATCAATATTTTGGATTGTTTTGTTTTAAGTCGTCATTGGGGAATTTGTACTTTCCATGTTCGTGTTTTCTAAAAATGTTTTTAGATATATTTTTACTATTATATAATCTTTTTTAAATTAAATTTTATAAATATTTTTTATATTTACTAAAAATATTTAAAGGAATATTTTTCTTATTTTCTAAATGATGTACTTTGTGAATTTTTAGAAAAAAGTATGAAAAGAATGATTTTTTAAATTATACGACATGAAAATAATTTTTTCCCATAATGATTCCTTAAAACATTGACATTTAATTCAAAATATTAAAGGTATTTATTTATAGAAAATCTCTTCTCCTAAAATAGGGTGTCACTTTAAGAAGAGAAATTTTTTTCAAATCAAAAAGGTTATTTTCCTCAGAAATTATTTTCATGTGATCTCACAAAATTATTTTCCATCTACGATAGATTTATTTTATGTTAATTATATTTTACTAGGGATATTTGTCAATGATAAGAATGTTTTATGTTAATTATTGAATAATAATTTTGAAAACAATTTGTTTTCTATGGATTTTGTTATGAAGGAATGTTGTTTATAAAACCCATTTCCTTCAATGGGTTCTGATATGATGAATGATTTATATTTGTGTGGCAAAAATATGTATGTAATTAATTATTTGTTCGGTAGAACCTATATCTCCATCCAATGTATTGGATACAGACTTATATCTCATGAGATAATGAAGGGAATCATGTTGGAAGGACTGATCCACGATGGAATATGGGGAAACCTTATCAACTATGGATGATAGGGAAATCAGATCCACTTTGGGAATATGGGGAAACTCGATCCTTTATAATGAATGGATTGGGACTGGGGATAGTGGTGTACTACTCCAAGTAGTTTTAGTGCCCTTTTATTTTTTTATTATATATATTTTTTTTTCTAAGGATATGTATAAGGTGTCATAGATTAAAAAAGGTGTCATAATTTAGACCTCATATAAGAGATTTATAGGATAATCCAGTTCCTTATTATAAAAAATGTTTCTTGCTCTATTATTTATAGGAATTTGTCTATGGATGGAACACAAAGGAACAAAATTAATGGAAATTGATAAAGAAAATGAAACAATTTCCCTCTTGATCATCTGAACGATATGGTATTTGGAGTGAAAAATATTATTACTATGCTCACCAAAATATACACAGAAAAATACCATGCTATAATTTTAATTGATTAAAGGAGGTAACAACATTATATTGATTCTTTCACTAGGTAGTGTCCAACTTTTTTCAAAAGGTCTTCTTATCATTTTATTAATGAGAAATGGATATGTTCCACTACAATAATATTCTTCATTATCCAATGTTTACAACATGAGAAATTCATTCTGGTTGTTTGTTGCTTAGAAGGAGATGAAGGCCAGTGGTGGACTCTAATCAATAATACGATGCATCAATTTGAAATTGTATCAATGAAATGGGACAAGTTCAAGATCTTATAATTATATAAGTTTGTTTCTCATGTTCTTCATAAAAAGATGTTAATGTATTTACATGATTTTAATCAAAAGGATTATGAATCCATTGGTACCTATGAGGCTAATTTTACAAGACTTGCAAGGTACGCTTCGTGAATTATCATCCAAGCAGAAAGTAAGGATGAATAATTATTGAATGGGTTATACATAAGTATTAAAATAGATTTATCTATAATATACTTTAGCTTCTATGAAGAGAGAGTGTGTTGCGAAATCAAGGTTGAAATGGAGGTTCAAGTTATATATCAGTCTCATGTTTATTACAAGAAAATAACGATGGAGTTAAAAAGAAATTTGAAAAACCATTGAGAAAAGAATATGAAACTTCATTTATGATCCACGTGTGGAAATAATCATGAAGTAAATTTATTTATGGGGTCTAATAAATTATTTATGTTTGTATGGGAAATTCATATAACAATTTGTTGTTGGACTGATGGGAAGAAGTAGGAAAATGATGTGAATATAGTGAAATCTGGACAAAATGAAACTCCCACAATTTAGTGCTTCTAGTATTTGTATAATGTTAATAATGATAACAAGTTCCCAAACCCAAGGGTTAGTGATTATGACCAGTGTTATAAATCAATTAATATGTGGGGTAAGGGGAAATCTCATGCAATCAAAATTTTTGATTAGGGGTGTGATAAATATGTGCTGAAATGTACACATACTATCCACTCAAGAAGTGTTGTGGTATTATTTTACTCTTGGAATATCGACTAATTATATCCTAAATAATTTGATAAGGGTTTTATGGTTCCACCAAAACAATTTGATTTGGATTTATCCATGCAAACCATTACTTGTACGATGTTTGAATCTCAAGTCTATAATTCCTCGCTGGTTGATGGTTGTGGGAATTTCTTTCTTCCAAGTATTATTATTATTATTCTAGTTGAATTTGATGTCATATAAATAATGGATTAGATTTATTTTTATAAATCCCACATCAATTATCAATGAATGGATGTCACGTTTGATGTTTAAAACTAACCTATGATCTTCAATCAGCGTAACGATAATTATGAACTTACTATGGAAATTACATCTACTGTGTGTGTATTAATTACCATTCATATGGGATTATTATCTCAAATGGTTGGTTATAAATTTTTCATCGATGATACAAATATTTTTTATAAATTTTTAGATGTGTTTCTACAACAGTTCCATAGTCTACCACCAAAAGTTGAAGTTTATTTATCGATAGAACTAATTCTTGATTCTAAACTAAATTCAAAGAATCCTTATATAATGGCACAAATTTAGTTGTTGGAATTAGAGAATAAATTTCAAGAACACCATGATAAGGGATTCATTTCACTAATTTTTACACCTTGGGGTGAACATGTTCTTTTAGTGAAAAAATTAAGATAGATAAATGAAGCTATGTATTGATTATTGGGAATTGAAAAATATCAAAATCAAGGAAAAAATATCATCTTCTCTATATTGATGATTTTTTTGATACAATTAATGGATATTAATAATTTTCCAAGATTTAACATCATTTATAATATCATCAATTGAGGGTCATGATGGAGGATATACATATGACAACATTCTGTACAAGGTATGAGAACTATGAATATATAATGATTCCTTTTGGTCTTACTAATTACCCTTCCAACTCCATAGATTTGATAAATAGAATCTTTAGAGATTACCACAATCAGTTTTTGATAGACATTATAGATGATATTATTATATATTCAAAGAGAAAGGAATAGAATGAAGACCACTTGAGAATTGTTCTAAGGACCATACGAGAGAGAAAACTGTTTTATATATTTAAAATGTGTAAATTTTGGCGGAATATTATTACATATTTGGGTCATATAATCTCTAGAAATAGTATAATAGAACATCAATCAAAGAATGAGGCAATTTAACGATAGCCTATACTATCCATAGTGACTGAGATCCACAGTTTTCTTGGTATAACTGGATATTGTAGATGGTTTGAGGAGATATTTTCACAACATTCAAATATTATGAAAATGTTAACATGGTAGGTTGTGATTATCCAATAAAAACACATATGTTAATTACAATTTAATGGTATTAAATTTTCATTTTTGATCTTATGGTCTTGAGTTAGTGGATTTTGAATTTGAACATCCATTCTCATCATTTGAGCACTTCATGCCTAATGTACACCAATTTAGGCCCAATGAGTCATCTGATTCTAAGGAATGTAATTATCCATATTTAAATTTGATATTTTTTTTAAATTTATCTTCACTTCAGTTTAAACATTTTTTATTCAGGGATCAATGGATGATTCATATAGGATGATGGAGATATTTGGCGATAAAAAGAAACAATTCTGGAGAAGGCAGATTGGACACCGGCCCACTAATGAGAATGTGGGGCCCACAATATAGGACCAATGAATCCCAAAATTCATGGGATTCTATAAGAAATGTAGATTAACAAATCATTCTTCAGGATCCAATTCTAATTCGGATTCCATGATTGTTATTTAGGCGGCCCAAATAGTATTTAAAAATCAGGGCCAGAATCTGCGGCCCAGAAAAACAACCCACCAATTAAACCATATCTAGAAACCCATAACTTTTTTTGGCTCATATTTTACAGGATGTTAGGGGACATCCTGATATTAATTTAAGACATATATGTACCACCCAAATTTGGCCATCTAGAAGGTTTTTCATGCGCCTTTGTTTGGTGGATGCAAGCTGGAAGCCTTTTCGGGTCAAGGGTGGAAAGTCTTGTTTCCACAAACCTTCCACCACCCTAGACCTACCATACTGAAGTGAGATGACTTGAAATATTTGAGGCTCAACTGAAGGTCTCAAAATTTCCTATTTAAGGCATTAGTGTTGGAGGATTTAAGGATCATGGGTTTTTGGTTTAATTGTAATGTTATGCTGCTACTTTGTGTTTGTAATCGCATTTCAATTTCCATTTAAGTTTCCTTTTTGTACTTCTTTGTTCTTAGTCAACATATTTCACTTCTATTATTCAAATTTCATTAATTATAACTTTATAATCACAAAGCACAAGGATATATCTTTGTTTTTATTAATTAGTTCACACATAGGTGTGAATTTCATTCACATACATGGAGGAGTGCTCGTTATTTCTGAGGTTTTAATTTCATCAATATAATTCTTGTATGCCATCTTCTGCCCACCATTGAGAGTATACCATCAATGGCGTGATAAACCTTTAATGGGTTGATCTTTGGAAGATTCAATGACTGGATTGAATGTTATTTTATGAACGAATTGTTGTTAATTGGTTAACTAATTTATGACCTCCATTTTTCAGTTGTTTCCACTCTTCAACTTCACTATGTTTGAGGAAGATAAATCCAATTACTAAAATGATCATATACCTTGGAAAAATTATGAAATTTGTTCTCTATGTGTGTAGGGGATTATTAATTGATTTTAGTTTCATCAAACCCGAAAATGATGAAGGTAGTGTTATTTTGAATAATGGATTCATCAAGAATTAATTAAACCAAAATTGTCTATAGAAGTAAAATTCATTCCATCCACCCCTAGCATAATCTTAAGATCAACCCATTTTGATTTAATTTAATTAAATTAGGTTTATTAGGGTTATTTAAAACTATCCAAAATCAAAATCAAGTTGGCTTCTTCAAAGAAAAAAATTCCACCTCATAGGTTGTGTGTCTTAGGTATCTTCTTAGGTCTCAGTGGATTTGACAACACAATCTAGACTACAAGGACCATTATACCTTAATCTCTTGGGTTAATTTGAGAATGAATAAAATTTTGGTGCTGTTGATGGTGACCAAGTAAGTACCATAGACCAAAAACCTTCTTTCGTCACCTCTATTCTTCTATTCTCACCCAAGATCTCTTATCTTGTCCCTTTCTGTTTTTTTTGTGCGTATCCTCCTACACCCGCGATAATTCAAATAGAATAGTTAGGGTGGAAAGTCCTAGGATAGGGGAGTCAAGTGAACATAGGGTATTGTATCCATTAGATCCTAATCATCATAATACTCCATAATCAATAATTGAACCAATTCTAATGGTGGGTCTCCCAAGAAATAAAATTGTAAATCCTGGGGGAAATCAAATGGGGAACCAAAACCAAGAAACTCGATTCCTAGGGAATGTAGTCGATCAAACCATAAATGACTACCTCACTCCATCTTGAACCAATGAACCGTCATGCATTAGAAAAAATTTCCTAGTAGATTCCAAATACATCTTTAAACCACATGTTCTAAACCACCTTCCAACCTTTCACGGGATGGATTCTGAGATGCCCAACCTTCACATTAAGAAGTTCAATGACATTGTAGAAACCATGTGTCCCCCACATCAACTAGAATCAGCTAAGATGAGGATATTACCTTTTTCATTAAAGGATCGAGGTAAAAATTGGCTAAACAATTTGAGACCATCATCCATAAACTCTTGGGTCCAACTACAAAGATAATACTACAAGAAATACTTTCCACACCACAAAACAATTGCACTTAAAAATTGTATCCAAAACATTTTTGAAAAAGAGGGAGAGTCATTATATGAATCATGGGAGAGGTTCAAACACTCTAAACATGGTTCCACGCCTTGATTTTTCTATTCCTGAACATGTGATAATATTCTATGAAGGGTTGGGTCCGGGGAACAAACAATTCATTGACATGATGTGTAATAGAACCTTTAAAAAAAGCCCCAAATCATGCTTACGAGTATCTAGAAATCCTTTCTGAAAAAAAAAACATGGGGAACATCGCCATATTCTGAAAAGCCACAAAGAAATACTGGAATTCATACACTTATAGAAGAGGAAATCCTTAGGGATAATCTCGTAGCACTCTCTAGAAAGGTTGAAGAGATAGTCCTTAGGAAAGTCCATGAAATCCAAACTGTTGAACCTTTTTTCAAAATTTGTGACAAACATGACCATAAGATAGACAACTTCCCAACTATTCCATCCATCAAGGATGTTCCTTTAGGAGGACCCCCAGTGGAAGTAAATGCTTTGAACTTTCAAAAGCCTTATTGCCAAAACAACTTCAACCCGAGGTATAATGACCACTCATGCTTCCACTCGAAAGATAACCAACAACCAATCCAACCACAGAGAAAAATTCCTTACCCACATTAGAACTAAAAAACCCATAACCAGTTCCAAAACCAACCTATCCAATAGAAACAGCCACCGGTCCATTTTCAACAAAGCATCCCACCTCCAAAATATCCCCTTGGGATAAACTATTCTACTCAAGAACCAACCCAAACTGTTCCACAAAGCCTACTAGAACAATTGTGAAAACAAATGGAGAGGATGAACTCAGAAATATCTTCCCTTAAACAAGAACTTCAAACCATCAAAACTTGAATGGCACCCATGCCTACTCAGGCGGTTCTATCCTAAACTTCAAGGGGAGAGTCAAGTTGTACTCATACCACTCATGAACAACTAAAGGTCGTGACAGTTTTAAGAAGTGGGAAATCAATTGAGAAACCTTAACAACTAATTTGGAACCCACCTGATGATTAAAACATTGATGAAAATTCAAATGAACCAAATGATCAAACTGAAAAACACGATAACATTGTCAAAGAAACAACTCTTCAACAAAAAACCACACAACCTGAACAATTTCCTCAATGCATGAGGGGGAAAACCAAGCCTGAAATGAGTGAATCATTGAGGAAAATATTCTCACAAGTCAAGTTGAACATTCCCCTTCTCGATGAAATCAAAACCATTCCTACCTACTCAAAGTACCTTAAAGACTTGTGCAATTTTAAAAGAAAATTTTCACATAAAAACCAAGTCCTTTTGTCTGCTAATGTGATTACCACCATTCGAGGGACCATTCCTCCTAAGTTGAAAGACTCAGGTTTCCCTTACATCAATGTTGAACTAGGAGAGATCAAATTTGTCAAGGCCTTATGTGACCTAGGTGCTAGTGTCAATCTCATCCCATATGCTCTGTACTGTTAGTTAGGCCTAGAAGATCTCCAACCCACATCTGTCACACTTCAACTTGCTGATCGTAGCATTAGGGTTCAAAAGGGGATTTTAAAGGACGTTCTTGTAAAGGTTGAAAACTTCATCTACCTTGCTGACTTCCTTGTCCTTGACAACCATCCAAACATAGGAAATAGGGAACAAACCCCAATCATTCTTGGTCGTCCTTTCCTTGGAACAATCAACTCTGTTATTCGAGTGTGAAATGGGAATATGACCATCACCTTGGGAAACATTAGTCTAGACTTGAACATCTATAATTCAAGCTCAGAAATAGTGGATGATGAGGACATTCATGAATTAAACCTGATAGGAAGCATTGATAATGATTCCATAGAACATCAAGGAATATTTTATGGATGTTTATGTCAGGATGAGATTGATTTCTTTTGTTCACATAAAGGATGTTTATCTCCTTAGCTTGAATCATTCTCAAATTTCTCTTATGATGAAGTCTTAGGTCCAACAATCAGTGAAAACATTAAAGAAACCACTTTCAGGGAGACCACTCCAACGTCCTTCTCTAAATTTGATCAAGAAAATCTAGTATCTGAATCTTCTACATTTGGGGAATCAATCTTATCTAAAACTTTAGGAAATAAAATTTGTCTTGATCCAATGTCCCAACATTCTGCTGAAATTATAAATCGACTTGTGCTTGAATTGATGGAACTTCCTGTAGCACTCAAGTATGCCTTCCTAGGGGACAATCAAACACATCCTATTGTCATTTCTTCTTCTCTTGAAGCCAATCATGAGAGGATTCTTTTAGATGTCCTTTGGAAACATTAGAAATCCATTGGTTGGACCCCGTCTAATATTCCTAGGATTATCCCACTTATCTGGACTCATAAGATTGTTCTAGAATCTGATTCAAAGCCATATCGTCACCCTCAAGGGTGACGCAATCCTAATCTCATGGATGTAGTAAGGAAAGAACTTCTGAAATTGTTAAAATCTGGTATCATATATACCATAGCTGAGAGTGAATGGGTGAGCCCAATCCAAGTGGTTCAAAAAAGGCTGGAATCACATTGATAACCAATGAAGATGGAGAGATTCTTCCAAAAAGGGTGAGTAGTAGATGGATGGTCTGCATTGACTATAGGAAGCTAAACTCATTCACCAAGAAGGACCATGTCCCCTTACCATTCATTGACCAAGTCCTTGAGAGAGTGGAAGGTCATGCCTTATACTATTTCTTAGATGGGTAATCGGGGTATAATCAAATTGAGGTCTACCTAGAGGGTCAATGGAGGACTACATTCACATGTCTGTTCGGAAACTTTTCTTTCAAACACATGCCCTTCGGGATATGCAATTCTCCTGGAACCTTCCAACGATGCATGATGGGAATATTCTCAGACATGGTAGGGGATTTTGTAGAGGTCTTCATGGATGACTTACCTGTGTTTGGGGATACATTTGAGGGATGTCTGGAGAATGTGTAGAGAGTCTTGTCAGGATGTGAAGAAAAGAATCTGTTCTTAAACTAGGAAAAATGAAATTTCATGGTTAAAGTGGGACTAGTCCTATACCATCTGGTCTAGGTAGGGGGATTTAAGTTGATAAATCCAAGTTTGACATCATTCTTCACCTTCCATCACCCAAAAATATCAATGAAGTGATGCCTTTCTTAGGACATGCTGGTTTTTATAGAAGATTCATGAGGGAATTTAGTTCAACATCCCATCCCCTTTGTGCTCTCCTTGTAAAGGATTCTCCAGTAGTTTGGATAAAAAGCTATGAGGGTTCATTCTCAACCCAAAAATCCTCTCTCACCTCTCCTCCCATTATGAAATCTCCAAATTGGAACCTTCCTTTCAAACTTATGTGAGATGCCAGTGACTTTGTTGTAGGATCTGAGATAGGAAAACAATGTGCTAAAACTCTTTATGTCATTGCTTATGAAAGAAAATCCTTAAATGATGACCAAATCAACAAAACCACCACTGAGAAGGAGTTACTTTCTATTGTGTTTACCTTAGAGAAGTTTAGGTCCTGCCTCTTAGGATCCCCCATCACAGTGTTCACTGGCCATTTTGCACTAAAATACCTCTTCCAAAAACAAGATTCTAAGTCTAGACTAATTAGGTGGGTCCTTCTCTTACAAGAATTTGACCACATAATCAAGGATAAAAAGGGTGTTGAAAATGTTGTAGTTGATCACCTCTCTAGGATGGAATTCAAAGACCACTAAAATCACCTTTCTATGTCTGATTCATTTCTTGATGAACACATATACTCTATGAGGGAATGCCCTTGGTATTCCGACATAGCCAATTTCTTAGTCAAAGGAGTCATTCCAAAATTCATAGGGACTCAATCTCGAAGGAAATTCCTTTCTGATGTTAGCCACTATGTGTTTGATGATCCATACCTCTATAAGTTCTGCCATGATCAAGTCATTAGGAGGTGTGTCCCAGAATTTGAACAAGAGTCCATCCATAAATTCTTTCATAGTGAGGCATGTGGAGGCCACTTTTCCTCTAATAAAACATCTGATAAGATTCTTCAATGTGCTATCTTCTGGCCCACCCTCTCAAGGGACTCCTACAAATTTTTTCAATGTTGTCCTAGATGTCAACAAGTAGGGTTCATCACAAAAAGGAATCAAATTCCAGTCACTCCCATCTTAGTGGTTGAAATCTTTTACTGTTGGGGAATTGATTTCATGGGTCCCTTCCCAAACTCTAGGGGATATCTTTAAATTCTCTTATCTATTGATTATGTCTAAAAATGGGTTGAGGCCATTCCCACAAAATCCAATGATCATCAAACTGTGATTAGATTTCTAAATGAAAACATCTTCTCTAGATTTGGAATTCCTAGGGCTATAATCAGTGATCGAGGAACCCATTTCTACAACCGTCCATTCTCTTCACTCATGTATAATTATGTGATTTCTCACAAAGTGTCTACTTCTTACCACCCATAGACCAGTGGTCAAGATGAGTTAGCCAATCGTGAAATCAAACAAATTCTTGAGAAAAATGTCAATCCTTCTAGGAAATATTGGTCGGAGAAACTATTGGATACTCTTTGGTAATATCGTACAGCATACAAAACCATCCTAGGAATGTCACCATATAGGTTTTTTTATGGAAATGAATCCCATTTACCTGTTGAAATTGAGCATAAGGCCTTTTGGGAATTTAATAAAATAGATTATGACCTCTCATCGACCGAAAAAAAGGAAATTAGATCTCAATGAACTGGAGGAACTAAGGATGGAGGCTTATGAAAATTCAAGGATCAATAAAGCTAGAGTTCAAGCCTACCAATCTAGGAATATCAAGGAAAAAAATTTTGAACCGCGAAAACTTGTGCTCTTGTATAGTTCAAAACTTCATTTAAACCCGGGAAAGTTAAGGTCTAGATGGTCAGGTCCTTTCATAGTGCATCATGTGTACCCCCATTGGGTAGTATAGACTCAAGATCCCACTAGTGGTCACATTTTCATAGTCAATGGTCATAGGTTAAAACCATTCATTGAATCATTCAATAAACAGGAAATAGAGGTTGAGTTAACTGATCTAACCTATGAACCGGAAAAAATTTATAGATTTGGGATCCATTTTGGGCTAACGATGTTAAATAAAAGCAATTCACGGGAGGACACCCGTGGTTTTCATGTTTCTAATCTTTCTTAATCATATTTATTTTTCAAAAAAGATTAATTAATCATTTTTATATTTAAAAAAATAAAAATAAAAAAAATAAAAAAAAATTGACTTTTGACATGTTCTTCTATTATGAGTATGGATGGGTACGAAAGGGGAGCACCATATTCATCTGTGTCACGTGGTGTGCTTCTTGAGTAATACATTACCCATAAATTTTAAATGAAGATAATGTATCAACAGTTTATTTTATATATATACTTATATTTTACTTATATATATATATATACTATTTTGTTTTGTTTGTTTGTTTTACTTTTTCCAATAGGGAACTCTGCTAGCGACATGGATATCAAAGGACTAAATTGGAGTGGTGAAAACATTAAACATCAACCACTAGGTGACTTCATTCCATGATCCTAATATTTCAATTTCCTTATAGAACATCCATTTTATTCATCCTCCCCATTCTAAATTTTCATTTTACGAAACTAGGGATAGTTTCATTCTATGTTGGGGGGTGTGGAAACAAAATGTTTGTTAAAAAAACAATGATAAAAAAGAAGTAAAATTACATTATCATTCATATAATAATATCATTTCTCACATTAAAATGACATAGAAAATAATTTTTATTTACTTGAATCTTAATTTAATTCATGATTATGTTTAAAAGAGTTTATTTTGGAATTTTGGTTGTCCAATGAGAATTTTCATCATTTTTATTTTCATCTATTAAATCAAAATTCCACAATGCACATCCTCTAGATCATGGGGTAATGATTTGAATTCTCACGATCCCATAATAAATATCATAGTCTGGTTATATTTTTATGAATAATATGAGTATTAAAAAAAATAAAATAAAAATAAAATAAAAATTTCCATGTAGAGCAATGGATTGATAAAATGCGAGGCCTTCAGCACTTGGGGATCATGACTCCAGAGTTCTCTAGCCCTGAGTTTTTCACTATATCTCTATTTATGGTAATATTATTTTGTTTTTGATCAATTTAACTCGAGATGATGCCCGAGTATGTGGGCTTCACTTGGTGCCCTAAGGCCTTTGAGCCTGGGAGTCATCCGCAAAGTCTCGCGACATGGGTTAATTTGATTAAATGCAATCTCAATTACTATGGAAATATTGAAAAAGAAAAAAAAGAAAAAAAGAAAAAAGAAATAAAGAATGAATACTCATATTAGGATTAAATGTGATTCCACCTATCACTTCCATGATGTCCCCTTGATTAAAATGAACCCCCATATCTATTGTGATTCACAACAAATCATTACACCTAATTGAGTTGGATGAATTATGATGATGGATTTGATCCAAGGAATGGGATTGGGATTGAGATATGATTTTAAATTTATCTTTATTTAAATTATCTTGATAGGTTATAAACATATATTTGTGTGCAGTTTACATTGTCAGAAATGTGTGTTATAATGTGTTTAAAGAAAAGAATTCAAATAAAATCATTGAATTATTTGCTCGAGACAAGAAAATCTCAAGTTGGGGGGTGTGATTAGACAATAAAAACACATATGTTAATTTCATTTTAATTGTATTAAATTTTCATTTTTGATCTTATGGACCTGAGTTAGTGGATTTTGATTTTCAACATCCATTCTCATCATTTGTGCTCTTCATGCCTAATGTAAACCAATTTATACCCAATGAGTCATCTGATTATAAAGAATGTAATTATATATATTTGAATTTCATATTTTATGAAATGGATCTTCACTTCGATTTAAACATTTTTCATTCAAGGATCAATGGATGATTCATAAAGGATGATGGAGATATTTGGCGATGAAAAGAAACAATTCTGGAGAATGAAGATTGAAAACCAGCCCATTAATAAGAATTTGGGGCCCACATTACAGGCCCAATGAAGCCCAAAATTCGTGGGATTATAGAATACATAGATAGTAACTAATAATTATGTAGGATCCAACGCTAATTTGGCCTCTATTATTGTTATTTAGGCAGCCCAACTAGTATATCAAAATCTGGGCCAGAATCTGTGTCCCAGAAAAACATCCCACCCATTAAACCATATCACGAAAACAATAAATCCTTTTGGGCTGAAATATAACAGGATGTTAGGGGACATCAGGAACTTAATTTGAGTCTTATATGGACCACCCAACTTCGGCCATCTAGAAGGTGTTTCATGTTCCTTTGTTTTGTGGATGCAAGCTGGATGCCTTTTCGGGTCAAGGGTGGAATGTCTTCTTTCCACAAACTTTCCACAACCCTAGACCTACCATACTCAAGTGAGATGACTTGTACTGATGGAGGCTCTACCCAAGGGCTCAAAAATTCCTATTTAAAGAAGTGGTGTTTGAGGATTTAATTATCTTGGTTATTTGGTTTAATTGTAATGTTATGCTTCCACTTTGTGTTTTTAATCGCGTTTCAATTTCCATGTAAGTTTCCTTTTTGTACTTCTTTGTTCTTAATCATCATATTTCTTGAATATTCTTCCCATTTCATTCATTAAAAATTATAATCACAAATCACAGTGATATATCTTTTTTGTGCTTAATTAGTTCACACATAGGTGTGAATTCCATTCTCACTAACGGAGGAGTTCTCGTTATTTCCGCGGTTTTAATTTCTTCAATCAAATTCTTGTACGAAATATTATACCCACCATTGAGAGTATACCATCATTGGAGGGTTAACTCTTTAATGGGTTGATCTTAGGAAGATTCAAAGGCTGGATTGAATGTTATTTTATGAACGAATTGTTGTTAATTTGTTAACTAATTTAAGACTTCCATTCTTTAGTTATTTCCACTCTTCATCTTCACTGTGTTTGAGGAAGATAAATCCAATTACTAAAATGACCATATACCTTGGAGACATCATGAAATTGGTTCTCTATGTGTGTAGAGGATTAATAATTTAGTTTAGTTGCATCAAACCAGAAAATGATGAAGGTTGTGTTATTTTGAAGAATGGATTCATCAAGAATTAATTAAACCAAAATTTTCAAAAGAAGTAAAATTCATTCAATCCACCACTAGAATAATATTAGGATCAACCCATTTCCATTTAATTGAATTCACTTAGGTTTATTAGTGTTCTTTAAAACCATCCAAAATCAAAACCATGTTGACCACTTCATAGCCAAAAATCCACCTCATAGGTGGTGTGTCCTACGTATCTTCTTAGGTCTTAGCGGATTCGAAAACCCAATATAGACTACAAGTACCATTTTACCATCATCTCGTGGGTAAATTTGAGCAAGAATCAGGGTTCCATGTTCCTATAGATGGATAAATGTGAGGAAAGATTCAATGAAATACTAGATGATGGGATAGCGCATATGTGCTAAAATTATGCTATAATGAAGAAGGTATTTTAATATATAGGGATTCATATAAGAAGGTATTGGGATGTGTCCTTATACAGAATAAATTTTTTATCTCTAATTCCTCATGAAAGTTGATGATTCATTAGAAAAAATACCCAACTCATGATTTTTATTTATCCACACTATTTTTTCATCCATGATTTGTAGGAATTAACTATATTGGTAAAATGTTAATATATATACAGACAATAAAATTATGAAATATATATACACATTGATGTAGTTGAACATTTTCCAAAGAAGATAGTTAGAGATAATAAGTGATTATGATTGCATAATACATTACAAACCTGGGAAATTAGAAAATGTGTACAATGCTTTGAGTCTAAATGATCATGATATCTTATCCATGATGAGGATCTCAAAAAATCAAGTATTTATGGATTTTCAATTGATGGATGTGGAAATCTCGAGGGAAGGGGGAAAATAATATCTAGATTAATTGAATGTTTATCCCTACAACCATGTGAAGATTATAGAGGTGTAGAAAAAAGATGTATGGATTAAAAAATATGGATAGTAATGTTCCATATTCTAACCTTTATCATGATAGAATGATATGGTTCTATAACAATTTATGTGTTCCTTCATTATAGGATTTAAGGTAGGATCTATTATAGAAAGATCATAGTTCTTCATTATATATTCATCATGAAAGTATAAAGATTTATAATGATTTGATGGAATAATTGTGGGGGTGACATGAAGTGATATATCAAAAAAAATTATCTCGGTGCTTGGTATGACAGAAAGGTTAGGTTGAATGAAAAAAAAACTAAGGGGATGTTTCCTCTATTGTCCATAAATGAATGTAAATAGACGAAAATCACTATGGATATTTTTGTTTGAATACCCAAGACCTGTAAATGTTTTATTATTATATAAGTTGTTGTTGATCACCTTAATTAATCATAAAAACTCTATTTCTATCAAATATGAATTCACTGTAGATCAAATTTAATGGATGAACATTAAATAATTTGAAATGTTTCATGGAGTACCACATTCTATTTTCTTTAATCGGGTCCCAAGGTATTCTAAAAAAATTTGGAAGAGCCTTTAGCAAGAACTTGATACAAAATTAGTTTTAACACTACTTATAATCCTCAAATAGATTTTCAGTCTAAAAGAAAAATTAAATCCCTTTATGATATGTTGAGATATTGTTCTCTATATTTCAATGGTGGTTGAGATTAGCACCTTCCTCTAGAATAGTTTTCTTAAAAAAATACATTTAACTCAATAATTAAAATATATTCTTTTGAATACATCTATCATAAAAAATATTTCACTCCAGCATGTTGGGATGAAGTTGTATAAAGAATGATATTGGGGCCTAGGATCACAAAATAGATGGATGATAATCTTAGAAACATTCAGCAATATATCAAGGTTGAACAAATTTGGCAGAAACATTATACTAATAACCGATGGTATGATCTTTAATTTGATGTCGGTGAGAAGGTGATTCTATTAATATCACCATGTAAGAAGGTTACAGTGTTTAGGAGGAAAGGGAAACTAATTCCTAGGTATATCGGTCCCTTTAATATTCTTGATCATATTGGGATGGTACCCTATAACTTTGAAATTATTCCCAATATCTCTCAAGTCCATGATGTTTTCCACATATCTCTCATAAGGAAATACAAAACCAACCCATCACATGTACTAAACATAGTGTCCATACCACTAGAGGAGGATATTTCATATGATGACAAACAAGATGAAATTATATATCATATAGAGAATGTTGTTTGAAATAAGACGACTCAATGATTCCCAACATCCAATGCATCTTCCCTAGGTTATGAAGAAAAGTATTATGTATTATGTGTCTATGAAGGGTTCTTATCATGAATAATCTAGTATGAGATAATGTATCTAACCTATATACAAGTATTTTTTCATGTTTCTAAAGACATTAAACTAATACAGTCTATGGGTTTCTATTTGTGAAATGTATTAAGTATTCTGCAAAAATGATGAAATGATAATCTATGAAAAGTGAGGGTCACTATAGTAAAAAAATCCAAATTGTGGATAATGAATGGTATATATATGTGTATAAATATATATATTCACAATCAAAAGAAACCCCAATGATAAATTAAGGGGATCTCTATCACACCACAAATACTAAGTAGAATAGTAGCAAATAGTTTAAAATTCCATCAATGATGCCCAGTATCCCATGCGTCGGCGCTGATGTTACTGTACAATTATAACCATGCCTTATCACTATACCACAAAGTCGAGTGGGCACAAACATGAAGTAGAGGACTTATTCACTATTACATCAGGGGGTTCCACTTTATAAGTCATTGAGGAAACCACTTACTAGATCCACTAGAGGTTCAACTCATTGTCCGTTGAGTATGCCACTACCCTGATATTTTGGTTGGTTAACTCATTATTCCTCATAGATTCCACTACCTATATATGTTTTAGGATGAACTCGGTATCCATTAAGGACACCACTACATAGATATACCAGAGGGCCAACTCAGTATCATTCGAGGATGCCACTTCCCATCTATGCTAAATGGTAAAATTAGAATCCATCTAGGACACCACTAAACAACTATGATGGTGGGTCAACTTAGTATATGCCAAGGATACCACTTCCCAGCTATGCTCTAGGGTCAATTTGATAAGCTCCCAGTGATCCTGAATGATCACTGTGGTCATTGGATTTTCCCTTATCAGATTTCATTCATAGAACATTTCACATAGTATATACAAAGGGGAAACTCAGAGAACCATCAAATTATACATGAAGAAAAACTCGAGATTGTCTACTGGTGGGTTAAAATCTGAGTTCAAATGAAGGAGATATTAACTGCTAACCGTTCCTCAAAATGGAACTAGGGTTATACAACATTTTAGGGGACACACATGATGTGTGGACCAATTTTACCTCATGTTCCAGTCTGTAACTGGAACATGGCTACATTTCATGTATCAGTACATGCTACATAGGTGGACTACATTGTGTGTCCAAGATAACCTGGACTAGGTCGTATCCTTCTGTCCATGTCTATGTACTATAACACTTGTCTTTGTAATGGAACCCATCTATGTTTTGTCAAATACATGTTCGTGTACCTAGACATGTACTTTCACATGGTTTCCATCTTGTGTGATCCATTACATGGGATACCATTTGGGTATGGGGTACATTTCATGTTTGAAGACTACATGCAACTTCATCCTTAACTTTTTGGAAACCCTAGTTGTCTCCACTATTAGGGATACATGTCGTGTGTTCATCCCACTACTCTATGTGTATTCATGTTTTTCTATAGATTTTTAGATCCACTCCTTGATGTCGAATATGACCAATCTACTATATATTTCCCCTTTAATCTAATAGAAACTCGTCGATCTGGTCAAAAATCATGTTCTATGACTGTCATTTTCCAAAAAATGGCCTCAATGGTCTCCATGAATCCCATCTATTGAACCCCACTCCATCATGCCTTCCAAATTCAATTTCATGATCTTAAACCATCAAAATGATTATGTGTGCCTCAAAATATTCCTAGATCTAGTCTTATATCACTGATTTTTTCGCCTTTCATCAATCCATCATGTTTTGGGGGACCGATCAGTCTCAGTACCACTCATAAATTGTTGAATCGAGGCCTCAAGTTAAAATCGGTGATGGAAGAGAAAAAACTAGGAAAAAATCATTAAAAAGATTAAAAGATCGATTATAATAGATATTGGACAATAGACCAAGAATGGGGAACCCATGTTAGAAAAAAAGTTGACATTAATCAATATTTCAATGCTCAAGCACATGAGAAGGATACAAAAGGATGCAGGATCATAGAAAAATGATTGATATACATGATAAATTTTATAAAATGGATTAAAACACCAAATGATGAAACCTATATTATTATAGATCATTCAATGATGAATAACGTGTCTTCTAATGATCGGTAGAAGTTGTTTTGTTCAATGCATCCTGATCTGATCTGATATGTTATTTTGTCATTATCTAATGAGATCTCCAATGGAGGCTGAAGGAAGAGATCTAATTTTGTCTTTAGGTTTATGTGGCTAACCCCAGAGAAATCAGCCTGTTGGTGATCATATATAGTGATTAGTTGCATTGAAACAAAGGAATGAATTAATTATTCAATAAAATAATTCCCTAAACATACTGTAAACAAGTGAAGAATTTGAACCTCCCACGTTAACAAATTTTATGTCACACCTAGGGTAAACACTACATAACTAACTCAACTATGTTTTGGTATTTATGGTCTGAGATATTGATTCTGAGTTATCCAATTTTTTAAGTAGACATGCATGTTCCATATAAAATATATTTAATACTTTTATAAAATTATTTCTAGGCATGTCGGGCCGCAAAATCACACATTGTATTTGATCCTAGATCTGGAAATAAATATTAAATGATTTCAAAGTATTACAAGTAATAAATGAGTTTCTACATCATTCCATCCATCAATATTTTAATTTCTAAAAAGAATAAACTAGGCAAAAAAACTCAGGATACTGAGCTCGCACTTGGCTCTCCCATTCATAGGAACTCTCCTACAAGTTTCTGTATTGTCACATTACATGAACCAAGGGTATTGTACATCTACATAGGGTCATATAATTTCCATCCTCAATCTCTAAGGGGTTCTCCACAAAGGTGGCTCCATTATCAATATCAAGATCTCTCTAGTTAGTGATATTCACGGTTCACTGTATATATCTCCTTAGTTGTCCTGTGTGGAAGAAATTATGCTCTAACTCCATTTTTGGAGGTAGAAAGAGGTGTTAAGAAACCTCACTGACCCTCTGCATGATTTAAAACATCCAAATGAAGTTCAAGGAATGTTAACCTCCACGAATGAACCATTGCAATCCTCATAATGGGGAGAAACTCAAAAAAAATGGTGCCTCCCTGATTGAACTCCAAGTTCATATGATGGCGATATGTATAATACTTATGTCTACTCTGGGCCATTATAATCTATTCATGGATGAAATTTAATTTCCCTATGATCAACTTCACCACCTCTAGGACCATAATATTTGACTCTCTAATCTATGTCTAACATAAGGGTGACCTGCAGTGTCTCTCGTACAGGGCTCAAAATGTGTCATGTTGATGGTATATCAATTTCAATTGTCATATGCAAACTCTACAAAAGGAAAGTGATCCGCCTTGCTTTAGTCGATGTCCAAAACTCAATCCATCTTTATATCATCCAACAATTTGATAATGTGCTCATTATTCCCATCTCACTAGGAGTAAATAGTTATACTCATACTCATGTGGTTCCCAAATGAATCCTATAGGACTCTACACAATTGTGATGTAAACGATGTGTAATGATTAGAGACAATTGTCGAAGGATACCCATGACTGTGAACGGTCTATCCAATAAATAGCTACCCCAAACTCTCCACCAAACACTACTCCATGATGGGATGGAAGTGTGTCGACTTTTTGGCCAGAAAGATATCACCCACATGTTGTCATAACTAAGTTATGTGGGTAGTGGACCTGTAAAAAATTCTAGGGATATGTCATCCCACTTCAACTCTAAGATATCATGGGGCTGTAACAAAATTTCTAGAATAGGATGAGGTTGATGAGTTCTCTAGTGTTGAGACTACAAGATAAAGGAGTGGAGTTCATTGAATTTTGAGATTCCTCAAGATCTAGGATCAGTTGTGTATTGATGCATTGATATGCAGTTGGAATATCAGCCTCACAAACCCTCGACTGGTGGTATCTGGAAAAGAGATTGATCATAGAAAACTATATCATGCCTCAAAATTGGTAAATGAGTTAATAAATTCATCTCAATTGGTAAATTTTCATTATCTATGATTGGTTCATGCAATAATAATCCACAAAAATACACAAGCTCACGACTTCCTTTTTTAAGAACAACACCAAAGCAACCCAGTGGTACACATTTGGTCTAATGAAATATTTCTCTCTAAGGTCCTACAACTACAACCACAAACCCTAAAGCTCTGTATAGTCCATCTAATGGGATGTGGATGATATAGGATCATTTTTGAGATGCAAGTCAATGAAAATCACCATCTCCTATCTTGGACGTAGTCCATGAAAATCTGCATGGAAGATGTCCTTGTAATCCTCAACAAATAAAGGAACCTAGACACCTAAAGAGCCTGCTGAAATAAGGAATATACATTCTAACTGATGGGTGATAGGTTTTAGCCTCCGGCTCAAAGAACCTACATTCTTGACCATAATATTTCTCTCACCAAAAAGGAGAATCTCATCCCATCAACGTGTAGGCATCTTACTTGTCTACGGTGACTTTTGATCTTGGTTCAAACCATGGAAATCCAATCGATACCAAATATGATTACATAGAGTTCTATCCTAATGGCCAAAAGGTCCCACATGAACATTTATCCACTAGTAGATTGCTCGAATAACTGGAAGATGAATGATAAAGAAAAAAAATTCCCTATAAAATCCTTAAGATGAGGCTTCTAAGAATGCGGCTCAACTGGGAGATCCATCTCTCACCCTATGAATATAGTGTTAAATTAATTATACATCATTTTTCGACTAATATGTAAGAAATAGTAGAAAACAGATAGGATGTACCTCTAATCATATCATGTTTTGCGAGATCATAGACATCAAAAGCATACAACTGTGTGTTGCCCTGACAGCCAGCTTCCTGATCCTAAAGTGGGCCACCTGGTGGAGGTGGTTGAATTATCTCATAATAGTATCCACCACCCAAATCATATCCTACTCCTCTTCCATCTCCACCCCCTAGGGACCCCCCTATTTGTCCCTCAGAGATCCCAGATCATGGTGTTTCCTCTATCATGGTGGTCCATCAGCTATATGTCTATGTGGATCAGCATGTCTGGTTAGGTAGTCTCATACTATGTGAAATCTCCCTTCATAATAAAAATACCATCCATCTCTATGATGAATTGGTGCCCTATGTTTTCCTTTCACCATATGACCTCATGACTGAGCCTGATCGTGAAAGGGATTCCTACACCAAGATCCCACAGACTAGCGTCTTCATGCTACTAAAGATGACTCATCTATTAGATCCACACTACTAGATATATGTAAATTGAGTCCCTCCCATAGAAATATCTCTATCAACTGTACACACCCAATCACTCCAACATTTTTGGGGATGCAACAGTATACTACAATAGCTCAAATCTATCTACGGAGTCCCTACTCAAACATCCATTCTAGACTGTATCCATCATGGATTACATCAATATAGTACCACAGAAGGTCTATAAACCTTAGTACATGCTCATCTACGATCATCTATCCTTTTTGTAGATCTAGAAGCTCTTGAATATGGATTGAGAGAATGTAATGGGGGTAATAGTCCTCACAGAATAGTAGTTGGAAGTAAATTCATGAGAGTGTTGAATCATCATTATTCTACAAAACAAGGATCCAATAGCACATATCATATCCATTGTGGATGATATCATCTAGTGAAATCATCTAATCGGTCATATTCTATATAATCCTGAAGACACAAGCCATTGTCTCAACCTAATCCTCAACATCCAAAGCATCTGGCTCAACACAGAACTGCAATGGACTATAGTTCTATAACCCACAGAGTGAGCTAATAATACATGAAACCTCATCCTACTATGTTTGGATGATATTATACTCAACAGGTGGAGGTACTGCTAGCTACCCGCCATGATGAAGGGGGTTTCATGATTGACCCTAAACTGAGGCCTCTTCACTTATCAGGTTGTCGTTACAAACCAGAGTAGGTATCCTGGCTGGCTAGCTTTCATTGTGGACGCATCCTAAAATTTATCATGATGTACCATGAATATATGAGAATATATATATATATATATGTGGGTGTGTGTGTGTGTAAAAAAATGTATAGCTATATCAAGAAGGATAGTAAAAAACTCAATTATATATGATGCTTGTACCATTAAAACCCTGCTAAAAATGTCTTAGTATACTGATTTTACATGAAAGTAGTCAAATTCTTGGTTAAGGGATACATAAGAATCAACACCATAATTGGATTTCATTCCCTGATAGACAAACATGAGACACTTTGAAACTATTTCCCCAATCCCAACCAAATCCACTTAATGGGGATAGTCTGAGAAACATCACAAGGATTGAACATTGTCTCATACCAATCTATAATGACTGGAATCAATCTGGGGATTGAGCCATAACAACCTCAAACTCTCCTCCATAGTATCTGGGGTAGAGATAAGTGAAAAATTCATAACTAACTCATTGACAGCTTTTCTGAAGTACCCAACACAAACACAAAAATCTCAATTAAAAATTGGAAAGGGAAAGAGTAAAAGACGAAACACTATAATAAAGTAAACAAAGAATTAACGAACCATTGTACATTACAAAACTAAGGTAGTGTAAAATTAATGGTTAAGGAGAAAAATACACACCCAATTAGAAATATTTACCAACATAGAACAATTAGTAATGAAAACACCTAAAAGATAGCTTAACACTTGAATCCCAAGCTAAGACCGTCGTACATGGTCTAAGCTCCAAATATCTCTATGCTCATATGAGGTCATGGTTGACATGTTTGTCATCTGCATAAGTATCGAAACATGTGGGCACAACCCATGCATTGATGAGTTTATATATACCCAATAGGAAACCCCAAAATCCTAAGGAGAATAAATAAGAGATACAATATGCAGAGAAAGGCAGTATATAACACATGGTATAATGAAAGTGAATAGTTCAACCCAAAAAGGGAGTGAAAGTATGATCATATAAACACAATGGATAAACATGGTGAGTAGATAACTACTTGTTGAGAATTCAACACTTATAGATGGAGATTAAACCCATCCAACCATGATAGTTTAGATATATAAATAATGTGTAATACCTTGTGGGGCTTCAACTCTCCTAAAGAAGAGTACCCAAATCCATTGTGAAAAAACAAAATGATGCATATATATATATTCTTGGTCAAAAGAAACGAAAATGAGATAGTTTGGGGATCTCCATCACATAGCTCAGCATAAGAAAAACTGTTCCCAATAGTTACAAAAGAAAATCAATGATGGAAACCATCTCATGTGTTTACCAAGAAGTAACCATACATGACTAACCATGCCTTGTAACTGTCTCACACAACTAAGTTGGCATAAAATTTAATCAGAGGACAGAAGCCCTAGTATGTATGCGGGGATCCACTCTATAAGTCCATCGGTGACACCAATTCCCTACTTCATTAGAGGTTCAACTTGATATCCATTAAGGATGCTACAAACAATCTATATTGGAGGTTCCACTCGGTATACATCGAGGATGATAGTACCCAGCTATGATGGAGGGTAAAATCATTATTTGTAGAGGATGCCAATGTTGAGCTATGTTGGAGGGTTAACTCAATATCCATTCAGGGCACCACTCCACAACTATTCTAGAGGATCAAATTGGTATCCATCAATGATGAATCTTCCAAGATATGTTGTAGGATCAACTTTCTATACACTAGGGATTACACTATCAATCTATGTTGGATGCTCAGCTCGATATGGTCTTAGAGATCCTGCACGAACACCACCATCATCGATTATCTTACTATCTGATGTCTTTCCCATATCATTTCAAATTATAGCTTGAAATCCATAATCAATGGTTCCATTGTATTCTATGATCAAAAATACTCAGGATAGGATACCCAAGAGAGAAAATTTTGATTTCAAACAAAGGAGATACGTACGGTTAAAGATTTCTCAAAAGGAACAAAGATTACAAGGTGTGTGAGGGGACCCACATGACATGTAGTCTCATTTCAATGCCTATCTGTTTCCCTGGCTTATACATTGCTCCATCCGTTTTATTAGTACACACCATTCATATATACTACTCGATGTTTCCTAGATAATTGGGTTAGGTTGGGGTCCTTCTCATCGTGTCTGTGTACCTTACCCTTCGTCAGTATACCCAACCCTATGTATGTACACCATACCCCATGATCATGTTCTTGAGTATACAATCATGTACCTTGAAATAAGGCCCTAGCATTTTACATTAATTAATATTGGGATAAGTCAATAAGTTGAATTTCATTCACATTAATGATATTTTTAGGAATATATATTTTGAGATTTGGGCCATAACTATTACCTAAAAATTGAAATATTACAAAGTAGAAAAGTCTTCTGAATATAAATTTTTTCATAAATGAAAATCGTTAATAATGAAACATGGTTTTGATTATTGTTTTAACATCATAACTTTTCCTTGATCAAATCCATGACCCTATAATCCATCATGTCCGATGAATAACATTTCCAAACATTGGATGATTATAAAAATCACAGTAAGGGATACATAAAGAAAGAAAACTATTAGTCATGGAAAAACATGTAAACCATAAATTATTTATCATAAAGTATTACTTTTCACCATTAAGAAGTAGTAATTACACTTCACTAGAAATAAGCTCATTGATTACCCTTTTTTTAATAAAAATATTATCTTAAAACCTATTGAATGTAACATATAACATATAAAGGATACTTGGAAAATAAATTTACTTAAATGGGATAACTATATGGTCTACTTCCACACATATCACTAAATGGAATAGTCATACGACCAACTTAAAAACTGACGTCATTGGAGGATATAATATAACCACTCGTCCTTATTTTATCATAGAACCAACAATATTTGGTTTACCACGTAACCCCCCATCTTTGGTTTATCACGTAACAACGCATTAAATTTCCAAGTATAATTATATAATCATAACACATAAAGATTTCAATTATCAAAATTTCACTCATTAGATTTCATTTTCAATCACAAAAAATCATTTCACGATATTGAAATAATAAATGGACTTTCAAAACCATTTTTAAAACTATAACACCCAAAAAGGTAATAAAGGATTTAATTTATTTTAATAAAACTATGTATTAATGATGAATCCAAATATAATATAATGGTTAAGTTGGAGAATTAGTCATTATCATCGCATACATTAAAAAAATATTCCTTTTGTCGTTTAGTAAAAAACAATGTAGAAAAATAATCCTTTCAAAAACCATTTAATGAAATAAAAATTCAGAGGGGATAACTATACACTAAATATTCATTTTGTTGTATATTATCAAAATATGCATCAATGAATGGATATTGAGATGAAGTCCCTTACCATTGGTTCGATTTATCACGTATATTCCATTATAATTCCGAAATGATAAACATAGGTCAATTTATAATTTCATGATATCATTTTTAAAATTTACTATTTCATTTATATCACTTATTACCATGTTTTAAAAAATACATAATTATTTAAGTTTATATCAGATGTTCAATCGATATTCGGTACTTGAGTGAAAAAATGAAATTGGCTTGGTGTAAATCATTCATGTGGTAATAATTTCATCAAATACAAAATAATACTCATGTTTTCAATATCATATATACACATTATATATGAATTTATAATAATCCATGATATTTGTAGATAAGAAATGAAATCCATCGTTCACGGAGACGGTAGGCCTTATATACAAATGAATGTTATATTCGTTTCATTTTATTATTAAAAAATATGAATTAAATGATATAAATGTATATTATAATTCCATAATTATATTAATTTTATATATGTGTCATAGTTTTAAAAAAACCTTCCTTTATATGTTCCATATATAGCGGGAATGAGTCATGTCGCTCTGAGGGGGCGGTAGTCCACACATGCTCAGAAGAAATTTTTATATTTACACAACATGAAAATAATAAAGGTATGTTCTAAATAAAAATTAGAGAATCATAGAGAAAATATAAATATAATATATATCATATATAAACCTAGTTTCTATCGTAATGGCCAGCATGATAGGTGGTAGGGAAAAATTGAACCATCATCATGTCGTGATGCAGCAGTTCACTGTACACAGAAACATTATGTTCATTACCCATTAAATGGAGGTGTACGTAAGATTTGGTAGAATAATTATTATAAAAACATCCTAGTATATTTATTATTATATTAATTTTATGTAATTATAGAATAATAATTTTATAGGTAGTGTACAATGGAAATGAACCAAAAAAATGAGAGAACGCATTACCTATTAATATGATAACAACTTCTGGTTAATGACAAAAGGATTACTTGAGAGGATTTCAATCCTAAGGGAGACTTATAGGATTAAGGGAGGTATTTCTGTATGAGTTTTGGGAAGGTATTTTCCAAACCAAAGGGTTATTTAATTTGAATAAAAGATAATGATAATATCCCTTTTATAGGAAATGTTAAGGGCACTTTTGGAAAGTCATGAAATATTAATTTATTATAAATTTATTTTCAGTTTCCAATAGCTCATAAGTGATTTATTTATATTATAAGATGATTATGGGTATAATTACTCTCAAGAAATTAATTTCAAACATTTTTACGTCAAAAAATTAACCATATCTTTTGTCATTTACCTTTGATAAATAACTATATTCTTTTCACATTCCTGTATTCTTACACTTTATAGTTAATATAGTTAATATAAAATGGAAAACGAACCTAAATTATATCATTAAATAATATTTTAATGCAATAAAATTTATTTTGTATATCCTTATATTTTTAAGGAAATTATATTATTTAATAAAATAGTATTTATTTTAAAATATCATTTATGTCAATTTTTAGTCTATTAACTTAATGGAATTTAAATAAAATATAAAAAAGAGTTAAATTTGAACCAACCCATTTAATAATATTATAACATGTCATATTGCAATATAAAAATAAATTTTGATATAAATTTTCTCAAATAATATTTATTTTAATATTTAAAATACCATTTATTTATTCCGTCATTAATATAGCAATCATTGAATCATCATTGTGTCATAATTAAATGTAGTTATTTAATGTATTAAAATTATAAATAAAATACCATGATATATGTCATTATTTTATATGTCTAATTACTATTTATATTCATGGATAAGACTTATATAACACCATATGAAAAAAAAAATCATTAATAAGAGTCTTATTAATGATAATTTTTCATTTACTTTAAATTAAAAGTAATAATTGTCATAATCATACCCAATAGGATTATAAAGGCCAAAGTTTCATCCCAATAGTTTTATTGGTCATCCATATCTCAAAAAATATGATTAGGAAAAGTTTTAGGGTATTTTTTTATTATTATAATATTAATTTTACCTTTAATTACCCTATTTACCATTAACCGTGGAAAATAGAACACTAAAGTTACTATTCACAAAAAATTATTTTGATCCTATTAAACCAAATTTTCCATACTGATTACAAAAATATATATTAGTTTTTGAAAATTAAAATCAGAAAATTTGTAAATTTAGGTTTAACACTAATCTTGTTGTTGAATCGAGAAAATAGGTTTTTAAGAAGTAAAAATCCATCAAAAGAATGATATATGTTCATTTCAAATTTCAATGTGAAATTAATTCCAACAAGAAACATTGGATAAAATAATAAAACATAATAAAAATATACTTTAAGCCCAATTAATGTGATAATTTGATAAAACAAATAGAATAGATGAAAAGGCAGTTTCATATTAAATTGCTAATCCTTCACTATTCATTAAAATTTGAATTTCATCAAAAAAATACTAAAATTTAATCCAATGTAAAATTTTGATATCTCACTTACAAAGTAAAATTTTAATTTTTCAAAAAAGTATATAAAATATTCAAAACGTATATTTAAAAAGGGGTTCTTCCTCAAAAGGTGGTAAAACGACCTTTTAAAAATATTAGAGAGCTTTTGGATTAAAATTAAATTTATTCTCGATTGAAGACTCTAAAATTTATTTGATGAATGTAAAATCATATAAAAAATATGTGTAAACATAATATTATTAGTTCTATTCAATCCCGCAAATACAATGACTTGGAATTAACTACCATTTAATATAATAATATTAATAATGTATTGTATTTTGGTGTAACTCAGTCTTGTGTGCAATGTAAGATATCGAAAAAACCCATTGTTGTGTTTCAGGAACACTTTCTAAAAAATCAACCCTTTTAACATAAAATTAAAGTCATGTTCATAAATATTAATTGAGATGAAAATGTATTATTATTACCTTGTGATGTCTTCGGTAATCCTACAATGATTTCCGTGGATATATTTTCCTATTTCCACTATGGCATTGTAAAAGGTTGAAGCATCGCCTTTAGTAACTACCACTCTTCTTTACCCTGTTGACATATCAAACATTTCACAGTTAAGTTATCAAAATCTATTTTCATTCTATATCACAAGTAATACTCCCTATGATCTTTGTACATCTTTTTATTTCCACAATGAACTGAAAATGGATAACTATGAGCTTCACATAATAACTCTTTCTTAAACTATGAATCACAAGGCACATATAATTTCATCCCAAACCATAAAACACCATCTTTATCGATGTTAAATTCATGTAACATAGCCTTATGAACCAATTCTAACTTTTTTTCAACGTAGTGTATTCCATCCATTCTTGCATAATTACTTCTCAAAAAGTTGATTTCATCGACACCTAATAAAAAACAATAATATTTACTACACCAAAACCTTCCAAGCCATAATTTACCAAATCATTAACCAAAGGATCCTGTTCCAAATGTAGCATGGTTATTATAGAATTACTCTTTCAACTCAAAGAATTTTCCACTTTATTTTTTTTTCATGGATAGTAATGTGTCGTTCAATCATAGTACTTGATTAATTCCAACCATCTCCTCTAGATCATGTTCAATTTATTCTACGTGAGTATATCATTCAAAATTCTATGATCAATATATATTTCATACTTTATTCTATACAAATGATGCCTAGAAATTTCTAATACAAAAACAACAACAGTTAATTCTTAATCATGTGTAGGGTAATTTAACTCACGAGGATTCAACTAATATGAAGCATAAGAAATTATATGATCCTTATACTTTAGGACACCACCATGTATTTTCAATGAAGAATATTTGTCGATAGAAAATTCACCATTCATGGAAGATAGGTCCCAAACTGTAGAATTTACCAATCTTCTTTTCTGTTCCTGAAAATAATCATCACATTCTTTTTTCTGGATGAACATAAATCAATTTTGTGTAGACTTAGTTAGTGGGATAGATAACTGAAAAACGTTTTCAAAAAAACCACATTAATATCCCACTCATCTAAGAAAACTATGAATCTTGGTGATATTTGTAAGTCTTGGACACTCTTAAATAACTTTAATTTTAGAAGGGTCAGTAGTTATGACATCTTTATAAATTATATGACCAATGAAATAAACTTTTTACAACCAAAATTCACTCTTACTAAAATGTCCATAAAGTTTATTTTCTTTTTTTTGTTTTCAAAACAATCCATAAGTCACTTCAATATTCATTTTAAATTTTAAAATATACAAAATATCATCTATTAACACAACCAAAAACTGATTAAAAAACTGATGAAAGAAAAAATTCATGCGATTCAAAAATACAGTAGGTGAATTATATAACCCAAAGGGAAAAACTACAAACTCATAATCTCCATATCTCATTCAGAATATTGTCGTTGGAATGTCATCCTCTTTCACATTCAGATAATTGTACCCAAATCTCAAATCAATCTTCAAAAAATACTAATTTCACTAGAGGTGATAAAACAAATCATTGTTATGAGTCAAAATATTCTTTTTCTTAATAGTGATTTTATTTAAGGCTTTGTAGTCAATAAAAAGTCTTATAGAACCATCTTTCATTTTCACAAATAAAATAGGAGCACCCCAAAATGAATTGCTAGGATGAATGAAACATTTATCAATAAATTCATGAAAATGTTTTTCAATTCCACCTATTCTACCTGATCCATATGATAAAGAGGTTTTAAAATAGGCTTATGATCAACGACTAAATCAATAGTAAATTCAACCTCTATATATGGAACAATAACAGGAAATTCATTTGAAAAAATATATGTAAATTCCTTCACAACTGGAATGTCACTAATCAAAACTATTTATTTCTTTTCAACAACATGACCAAGATAACTTTCAATGCCATATTTAATAAATCTCCAAGCTTCTTGGTATGTTATCAGTTTTATGAAATCATTGAATAAAATATTATTTCATTCTAAATATATTTTATCACGAAAAACTAAAATCAAATCTATATCTAAAATGATATCAAATTCTAGTATGGAATGTTTAATAAGATTTGTAGGAAGAATCATCCCAATGACGATAATAGGAATATTATTATAAATCATATTTTCTTTAATACATCCAGCTGGGGGTTTTACCAAAATTTATATATCACATTCATGTCGTAATATTTGCAATTTACTTAAAAATCTCTTATAATGAATGAATATCATGATTTGGAGTCAAATATATTATTGGAATACTCTGAAAAAACCTCATGTCACCACTTCCCTTTATGGTCCCACATGAACCATATTAGTAGAAAATAATTTTTACATTCCCTTGTGCTTTCGATATTTCTGGTTTCCACTCTAGGTAATCATCTTTGGACACATATTGGCATAATTCCATTACACATTGCACCTGAAACATCTTACCACTGGTTTTTCATTGCCAACCTAATTATATTCCTTACAGATATGAAAAATATATAAATTCGTACCACATCAGATAAACTTCCTGAACATTGAGAGACATTCTCCATGATGCCTTTTACCAAATTTCTCAGAAGTTGGATATTTATTTTTCTTACCTCAAGGCTTACTTGATGAATTCATTCTCATCTCCTTCCAACTGGATCACTTATTTTTCATACACTAATAAAACACATGAGGATTAAAAAACTCCATTTCTACCTTCTCAAGACATTGTAAAAGTTTTTAATTTACTTTTGAACTCATGAGATGATCATTCCCTTCAATATTTGAGCCTAAATCCTGAGTAAAACCAATTTATCCTATGATCAATATCCTGGATAAAATTTGGGACAAAACTTGGCAAAAGGATGAATTTTTCTTCATATGAAGCCACATAATATTCCTCCTTTTTTCTGAATTCCTATAATTTATTTTCCATCCTATGACGAACATGGGTTGGAAAATATTTCTGAAGAAAAATGATCTTAAATTAATCCCATTTCATGTCATCAATCTCTTCACCACTTCTAATATTTTTAACATTTGATATCCACCGATCGGCTTCACCTTTAGAATGATAAATAGAAAGACTAGCCATTTGAATTTTTGAAAACTCCATTACATAAAAAATCTTTTCTAGTGCTTTAATTTACCCATGAGATTGTATATGGTCTAATGATCCTCTGAATGATGAGGGCCATTGCCTCATGAAATGCACTACTACAGAAATATTCAATGATGATTGATCTGGTCAATCTCATGCATGAACACCACAACCATTTACTCCCAGATTCAACTAATACATCACTACAAAAAACTCTTAATTTTCTATTCTGACCATATTTGGAGGTTGATTTGGAAGGATAATTTCGTCTTTATTCCTTCCCAACATTGTTTCCTTATTTCCTCAAAGGAAAACCATTCTCAACAAAAATATCATTGATTAAGAATCATGGTTATCTTCAAATAATATAATATTTAAACTATAACATAAAGTAAAAACCATTTGTGGATATTCTATTAACAATATCCTAACTTCTAATGTTATCTAAACCAACCTCTGATACCAACTATAAGGCCTCATCCTTATAAATTACTTAATCTTGAGTTAATAAAATAATTTTAAATTCAATAAAATTAAGGATCTTTTCATTTTTCTTATTAATAAAAGTAGGCCATAACTATTACGTAACAACTGAAATATTAAAAAGTAATCAATTCTACTCAATGTCAATTTTTTTTATTAAACAAATACTTTTAAAAAAACACAATTATATTTTATGTTTTAAAGTTCTAACTTTTCTATGATCCAATCCATGACTCTATTCTCCATTAAGTCATGTGAAAAACATTACAAAACATGGGATGAGCATAAAAATCTCAATAAGGGATACATAAAGAAGGAAAACCATTAATCCTTGGAAAACCTGTAAACCATGAATAATTTATCCAAAATTTGTACTATTCACATTTATGAAGTAATAATTACACTTCCCTAAAAATTAGCTCATTTATTACCCTTTTGGTAATTCAAATATTAATTTATCCCTATATAATGTAACATATAATATATAAAGGTAACTTTGGACATAAACACAATTTAATGTAATAACCATATGGTCAGCTTCTACACATATCACTAAATGGAAGAACCATACAATTGACTTCCATACCCAACGCATTGGAGGATATATTGTTACCCCTCATCCTTGGTTTATCAAGGATCCATACATATTTGTATTATCAAGTAACAAAACATCGTTGGTTTATCATGTAACCACATGTAAAATGTCCAAGTACCATTATATAATCATAACACATAAATATTGAAATTGTCAACATTTCTCTCTTAACTTTTCATTTTCAATTACAAAAAATCATATCAAGATATTGAAATAATACATTCAATTTCAACCCCATTTTCAGTACCAAAACACCCAAAAATGGAATAAGGGATTTCTTTTCCATTTAAAAACACTATGTCTTATAGAGGAATCCAAATATCAAATAATGGTTTGTTGGGGACAAGTCATTGTCGCCACATACATTAAAAACCTTCCTTTTGTCATTTAGTAAAATAATTCATAGAAATAGATTCCTTTCAAAAACCGTTGAAGGAAATTAAAAGTCAAAGGGGATAATTATACATCATATAAAATAAGGTTTTGTATATTATCAAAATAATCCTCAATGAATAGAGATTAAGACAAATTCCCTTACCTTTAGTTAAATTAATCACGTATATTTATTATTATTCCTGAATATTTAACCAAGGTCAATTTCTACATACTCGAGAACATATTTCAAATTTATTATTTATTTTATATAACTTCATAACATGTTATAAAAATTACATAATTATTTATGTTCCTTTCATATGTTCAATTAATATTTTGTACTAGATTCAAAAATGAACTTGGGTTGATGTTAATAGTTCATGGGGACATAATTAAAACTACTCGAGAATAATTTTCCTAAATTCAATATCATATAAATATACTATATATGTATTTATAATAGCCCAAAATAATTGTAGATAAGAAATGAAATGCACCATTCCTGGAGATGTTAGGTCGTACGAACGTATGAATTCTACATTAGTTTCTTTCTCTTATTAAAAGAATAAGAATTAAATGATATAAATCTATATTATGTTATAATATTATATTAATTTTATATATGTTTCATAGGTTTAATAAAATCATCCTTTATACTTTCCACGTATAGCATGAATGAGTCATGTTTCTTTGAAGGGGTTGTACTCCACACTTCCTCAAATGAAATTATCATATTTACAAAACATAAAAAGAATAAAGGTTCATTATAAATAAAAATTATAGAGGAATAGAGTAAATATAAATATAATATATATCATATATACATAAATTTTCCATCATATTATCCACCATGATAGTTTATAGGGGAAAATTGAGCATTCAACGTTTAATGAGGTAGTAGTTCATCGTACACTGAAAAAGTATGTTTATTTCCCATTAAATTATGGTGTGTGTTAGTGTTGGTCGAATACTTATCATAAGATCATGAATGTTTATCGAGGATACACATTTTTATGTAATTATATAATATTAAGAGTATAGGGAGTGGATAATGGGAATGAATCCAAAATAAACATGAGAGAAGGCAATACCTCTAAATCTGGTAACTTCTTTTGGTTAATACCAAATGGCTTCCTTGAGAGGCGTTGTACCCTATGTGAGGAATATAAGATTTGGGGAGGGATTATAGAAAGAGTTTTTCTAAAATATAGGCTGAACCAAATGGTTCTTGAAATGAGTATAAAAGAGTATGAGAAGTTCCCTTTTATAGGGGAGGTGAGGGGCACTTTAGGAATGTCTTGAAATATTAATTTATCATAAATTGATTTTCTGTTTATAATAGCTCGAAAAAGATTTTTTCTAAGATAATACGATTATGGGTCAAAATACTCTCATAAAATTAATTTTAGACATGTTTATGTAATAATACTAACCATATAGGTTGGATTTTACCCATAGTTAAATAATTTAATTCTTATCGTTTCTTCTTGTACTTTTACACTATATGGTTAATACAGTTACTA
Source organism: Viscum album (assembly GCA_963277665.1). Taxonomy (NCBI): domain Eukaryota; kingdom Viridiplantae; phylum Streptophyta; class Magnoliopsida; order Santalales; family Viscaceae; genus Viscum; species Viscum album. The sequence continues at coordinate 1,797,533,818 of OY728152.1, forward strand.
TAAAATGAAAAAACCAAAAATTTTATTATTTATGAATTTTATGACAATATCAATTTTATTTGTATGAATGTTATATTTTTATGACTTTTATATCTTGTAATAAAATAATAATTATTTTAAAATATCATTTATGTCAATTTTTACAATATTCACTTTATTGAATTTAAATAAAATCCAAACAGAGAGATAACTTCAAACCAAACCATTTAATAGTATCTATCATTTCATATATTCATATAAATATTTTTAATTATTTAAAGGATTTCAAATAATATTTCTTTCAACATTTATAATATAATTTATTTGATTCGTTCATTAATATAACAATCATAGCATCATCATTCTGTTGCAATTAAATTTAATTATTCAATGTATTAAAATTATAAATAAAATACCATGACGTTGGTAATATTTTTATCGTTATAATTAATATTAAAAATCTATAATATATCTTATAAAACCTCATATTAAAATTGTTTTATGAATAAGACACATGTTTATGATAATTCTTCCTTTACTTTAAAATACTAGTTCTAAATGTCATAATCACACCCAAGTGTCTTCCAAAGGCAATATTTTAATAAAAAGGGTTGTATATTTCGTCCATATATTATCCAAAACGATTATTACAAGTGTTACGGAATTTTTATGTTACTAAAATACTAATTTTACCTTTAATTACCCAATTTACCTTTAAATGTAGTAAATAAATACTAAATTAACTATTCACAAAAAAAAATTGATCATATTAATACAAATATTTCATACTTATTACAACAATGTATGTTAGTTTTCTCAAATTAAATTCAAAAAAGTGGTTAAATTATGTTTAAAACTTATCTCGTTTTTAGATCGATAAAATGATGTTTTAAGATGTAATAACCATGAGAAGAATGATATCTATTTATATAAAATTTCATTGTGAAATTACTTTAATGAGAAAATTTTAATTAAATTATCACAACATAATATAAATATACTTAAAAAATTCAAATTATAATCTAACAATCTAAATAAAGTAGACTGAAAAGTTGTTTAGAATTAAAATGCAGCATTTTTCATTGTTCATTAAAATTTGAATTTCATCTGAAAAATACCAAAATCTCAACCAAGGTAAATTTTGACTTCTTTATTCTAAAGACCATGTATACATTGTAAAATGGAACATATAAAAGATCCAAATACCATATTGTAATCATTTTTCTTCACTAATAGGTGGTATAACTACCGTTTAAAATATTAGAATACTTTGGGTTTAAAATTGGATTTATTCTCATTTTAAGTCTCTAAAATCTATTTTATGAATATGAAAATGTTTAAAAAACATGTGTATACATAATATAGTTAGTTATGTTCATTCCTACCAATAAAAGGGTTAGGAGTTATCTTCTATTTAAATAAAATATTAACAATGTATTATTTTATAGTATAACTCAATCTTGTGTGAAACGTAAGATTTTAGAGAAACCTATTGTTGTGTGTTAGGTAAGCTATCAGAAAAAAAATTCCCTTTTGATGTAAAAAATATCTTGTTCATAAATATTAACAGATATAAAAATATCTTGTTATTTAATTGCCTATGTTGTTACACTAGTTTTGTACTTCTACATGGTTTCCTGCTCGTGTAATCCATCACACAATTTCTTGTTCGGGGAAGTAGTACACGACGAGTTGGAGGGATACAAATCATGACATCCTAAAAGTTTTTTAAACCATATCCCCTACTTATAAGAGGGGTTACACATCATGTTTTCATCCAACTACACATTGGGTAGTCTATTATTTCTTTAGAATTAAAATCTACTCCCAGTTCCTTGAATCTTATCAATCCATTATATAGTTCACCATGAATTGGCCCAAAACTCACAGATTTTTCAGAAAAGGATAGACTCTGGTTGACGTTATAGGAAAATGGACTCTGATGGTCAATGGGAAAACCGTCACAAAAACCCCACTCCGCCAATCCTTCCACCTTCAATTTCATGATCTAAAACCATCTAAATGATCATCCATTCCGCAAAAGATTCAAAAATCTAGTTTTAGATCACTAATTCATTATTAATTCATTGATTCTTCATTGTTCAGGGGACGGATCTGGCTCGGTACCATTGGATAATTTTCAAATAAGAACAATGGGTTTCAACTAGTGACGAATGAAAAGAAACAAGGGGTAAAAGCACAATAACTAAGGTTAACTGATCAATGACAATTGTTCTTAGAAACTAAATCAAGAAAGGGGGTCATGGAGATATAATAAAATTTAAATTAATCTACATTTCAGTACTCAATCACATTAAATGGCTAAAAAGGACACATATTAAAAAATAATGATTAATCTTCTCAATATACTTAGTTAAAGAGTGTTAAAACAATAAATGATGAATCCTAACTCAATTATGGATCATTCATTGATGAAGAGCACATCTACCAATGATTAAGAGATGCTTTTGTGTTTGCTATGTCTTGATCTGATCTGATCCAACGTTTCATCTTTGTTTGATGAGATTCGATAAATAGAGGAAGAAGGAAGAGATATAAATTTATCATAGGGTTTATGTGGATAAACCTAGTTAAATTATCATGAATATAATCTTATAGAGTTATTAATTTCATTAAAACAAAGGAATTAATGAATTAATTAATTAATTAACTCCCTGAACATACTTCCAAAGAGAAAGGTGTCTGAATGCCCTGCACCGATTCATTTTATGTTGAGCCTGGGTAAAAACTACGTTTCAAACTCTATAATGGTCATAGATTTATAAGATGAGCTACCATTTAATATTTATAAATATTTAATTATTAAGATATGTGCATGAAAAATAATATATATTTAATATTTTTATATAATTTATTTCGGGAACAACAGGCCTTAGAATCACACATCGACTCAGCACCAGGATCTGAATATATATATATATATAATTATTTCAATTTCATAAAGGAAAAAATTAGGTTTCTACATCCGATGTTAGTAATTTGAACCATCTTTCAAAGTGTTCATAGGTTGGAAAATAGATCATATGTCTTAATGATACAACTGGGATTCAGAAGTCCATTTTAGACATCCCAACCATGATTGGAATGACATGTCCATACCCTTAGATTTTGTATCATCAATCATTTCTCAAAACACAAATATTCATTGGGGCACATTGAGAATCAATTTAGCCCATCCAATGTAGAGGATCATTATTCAAATATCCCCCCAACCATTAGTAACATTTTCTTGATGCTAACATCGATGACCCATTTTCATTTTCAAATATAGAATATGTGAAACTTTTCATTTTTCAAATTTTCGTGGATCACATCAATCAACATTTTCTTATTTTCCATGTTTATCCCATTTCCCCATACATAAAAAATATATTAATTTTTTACCCATTTCCGTTCATTTAACAACTGGGATAATCCTTTTTAACCATCCATCAAACACACCCTTTACAATCCATAAATACTCTAACATATTCATGTTAATACAAAATCTATTTTATAGAATTTTAGAATACTAAAAAATTATTTTCATTAATCTCATAAACCCATATTTTCATCATTTAAAAATTCAAATCTATTGAACCAAGGAGTATCTCACCCCATGGTTGACCATAATTCCAATCTAACCATCCTAAATGGATCCAACGGGGGTCATGAGGGAAGAATAATAAAATTTATACAACCAAATTAATATTTCATTACAAATATAATATTTCACAGCACAAGAGCACGAAATCACAAACACATACATATAAATTAAGGAATCATTTTTTATGGGATATACTTATATTCCACCTACCTCAAGTCCTTATATGAACACTTTCTTAACAATAACCCTTTATTAAAACTCAAAAAACCATTGATCACAAACATTGAATCTATTGAAAATTAAGGGTTTAGATGATTCAAATGTAGAATAATAATTACAAATGGTTTCTTCCAAAAAATAAGGAAGAGAATGTGGTATAATCACATAGAGTTATATTTGCACAAAATGGTTCTTTAATATACTTAAACTTTAAGGAGAAGTATCCTTGGATGTCGAGAGACCTTTTGGTTCATCACCCAATAAACTAGAGAAGTATAGTGGATGAAAATTTCCTAACCCCCTTAAAATTTTAGGTGAAAAATTTTAAATCACCTCTTTAAATGAGGTTTATGGTTTGAATACATGGTTGGCCAAACAGTGCACCAACCAAGTTCCACCCACTGTCTAAGAGGAGTGTAGGGTCACACAGGATCCTGGAGAACACTCATGGTTTTAAAAAACAATGTAGATTCCCAGCATTTGGGTCATTCAAGAACCAAATTATTTCCTTGATCCCCTTTCATGGTTTTTCAACCATGCACCCTCCCCCAAAAAGCTTACCGACTAAGGTGCACAGTTAGTTCTAATCAGGTTCCAACCAAAAACCATGCATAGTATAGCCTATTTTATTCCTTTTACATGTACTGAACCCCTCGTACAACCATTATTCCCCTAATATTCTCATTAAATATTCTATTAACCATTTTAAATGGATTTAACTAAAAATTTAAATAGGTTCGTACTTCCTCCAAAGGTCCGGATTTTACAACCTCCCCACTTTGTTAAGGCTTTTCCTCGAGATGCACTCCCAAGAATTACTCAGTATATAAGGTAAAATATCCTGGAAACTAGGATCATATATTCTTCTCCATCTCCCATTTTTCCTCCTAAACCATTTCATACTGTCATGACACATAAACAAACAACACATTATTTCCCGTAAAACATTCTCACTATGGTCCATAATATGAAATGGATGCTCTTAAAAGGATGCATACATATCAATCTACAAAACATAAAATAAAAAAACATAATAAGTGTTAGTTTGATACTTCTGGAGCCATGACACATGAAAAACATCATATGTTCCACTATACCATTGTGGAAGATTCAATCAATACACCACCAATTTGATCCTCTCTATAATCTCCAATGGCCCCACATACATTAGTTCCCACATGACCAATTTCTAAATCTAATGATGACCAAATCCGGGAGACACTCTAAGGAACAAATTTTCACCTACCATAAACTAATTTGGTCAAATATGTTGATCAACATATGACTTATGCCTACTTTGTGCTTTCGGCATATGCTTTCGAATCAACTGAACCTGCTCAGATGTCCCATGAATGAGACTTGTTCCGAGAAACTATTATTCTCATAAATATATAAATCATAATAGATAAATACGTGTACTAACATATAGCACATCATATAATTACTATAACACCCTATGATTTTTTGAATTATTTTTATCAAATTAATTTAACCTTTTCAATATTCTATATTTCACATAACACTAAAAATAGTTTATTTTTTATGAAATAACTATGTTTGGATTGCATTATATAAAAAATTTAATCGTGAACTACAAAAAACATAAATTTTCTCTTTATCTACAAGAAACACTGAGGTTACCCCCCGTGTTTCTACGAAATGTATTTTATTATTATAAGTATTTAAATGGTATAATTATAATATTTTCATTAAAAATTGTAATATGAATAGGTTTAACTAATTTTAGAATATTATTTATAGTTTATTTATATAAATAAATCCAATTGATAATAAAATAAATAATTTTTGGTAATGTCCTTATATGCATAAAAATATTATTTCTCAAATAAACTACTTCTCGTGTTATTCTATGTAAAACAATAAAATTAATTTTAATCACATTTATAAATTTAATTTCATAAAATAAAATTAATTTTTTAATTTAGAATATATAAATTATCCTATGGTGAGTGTTTGGGGTTTTTTAAAGAAAATCATTTTTTGGACGAATAGTGGAAAATATCAGATTTTCATTAAAAACTAAATTTTTGTCTAATTTATTTATAAAGATAAATACAAATTTTATTTTTTATTAAAATTTTAATTACATATTATTTTAATCAATTAAAACAATTTTGGTCATTGGAATTAGTTTAAATTTAATATTGGGTGTTAAAAACTTAGCAAAAGTTTGGTCATTTTCTCTTTAAAACCCTATATTATCATCAATGAGGATATTTTTTGAATAAATTTTTATCACATCAATTATTAGAATTTTGAAAATTGTTATTTATTTTGGGAATCATAATAAAGTATTATTTCTAATAATTTCAATGATTTTTGACCAAAAATATTAGTGCAAGTGACTAAAAGTAATTACAAAAGTTTGGAGAAAAATTAGGATGATAAAGTACTGAACATTTAATTTAAAACCCCAAACTACCTATACACATATCCATAACCCATTTTATGGATAATATTAGGCCATTCACCTTCCATTATTGATTTTTTTTTGTTTGTTATTACTTTTCTTAGGTAAAACGTGGGAATACCTAACTTGTTTAAAAAAATGTCAAGTGTGTCATTTCCCCTCCTTATAAAAGGCCACCACCTCTCCCTCTCTTAACACCTATAAAATGATTTAGTTTCATAAAATATCTAATAAAAATAGTTCAAAATATCCCTACCTTCCTTCTATAATCCTCCCCTTTGGAATAAACGAATCCAAGGAAGGCATTTGGCATATACCAAAAGTAGTTACCCGATTAATATGTAACGACTTCTCTAAAGCTCGTATTTTTAATATTATTTCTCCACCCCCATTAACTCTATTTATTCCATGATTTTATAACAAAAACATTATATTAAATATACTAGTATTTTATTTATTCTAGGGTCTCTACTTACACTTACACACACCTATATCTAATGGGTAACGAACATAATGTTTATGTGTACGATGAAATACCACCTCACTAAACGATGACTACCCATTTTTTCATTACCACAACACATTGTATACATTATAATGGGAAAAAATTATATATGTAATATATTAAATTTATTATGTATTTAATATTATATATTCCTTTTATGAAAAATATATTTTTACATTCTATTTGATATAAATTTGATAATTTCGTTCGAGAATGTATGGACTACTGCTCCCTCAAAGCGATGTGATTCATTCCCACACTACATGGAATGTATTAAGGATGAATTTAGTTAAATTTTAGGATATATATGAAATAATAATGGTAATTTAATAATTATATATATACATATATACATATAAGTAAATTTTATTCGTTCTTTCTTTCAATAAAACAATAAAAACAGAAACATTGTTCATACGTACGTATGGATTACTGTCTCCATTAATAGTGTATTCCATTTGATAATTTTATAATTTATATACAATTATAATACCAATAAAATGAATATAAATTTTATTTATATTATTTTTTAAATTTTGGAAATTAGGGTATAATTATAATGATCAAAGATATAACAAATTAAGACACGTGTGAAAAACAAAATAGATATTACCTGAAGTGAAACATTAACATTGAATTGTTAAAAAGATTATAATATAAGGTAATAATATAACCATGTATAAAAAAATATATAATAATATTATTATTTAAAATATTAATAATAATATTAAATTTTTTATACATGGATCTTGTATGAGTACAAAAAGAGTCAAGACACAAGGCAAGGTGATTTCATCTCACTTTTTATTTTCATGAGATATGTGATTTATTCACCACACATTCCTTTTGTTTGGTTTATAGACTACCAATGTATATATTATATTATTCTTATAATTAAATTTATGGGTATTTAAAAATTCATTTTATGATATTTCTTTCATGGGGTTTATATTTCAAATGTTTCCAAACCGGTAAAGTAATTTCATCACAAATTACCTTCCTTGAGACACATGCCATGGTGTGCACAAAAATATTTCCATGAGTTTTATATAATTATTTTTACATTTCATTTCATGATTCATATAATTTTAATGATATTTTATGTTTTATTTAATTTAATTTTCTTAAATTTTGAGTATGGTTAAAATTTACCAAGTGGTAAGTGTTTATTGAAACAAACTCATCACTTTTCAAGATTGTTTATGTTTATGTTTACTTTAATGAAATTCTATGATCCATTTCTCAAGAAAACCCATGAGTTTTCTTATATTATAGTTATTCATGTTATTTTCATGTATTGGTACAATTGTTTCAATATTCAGTACATAAGATATGTTTGAATGTGTTTTTAATAAATCCTAACTTTACCCTCTCTTCGGTCGGAAATCAGAGTTCTTTTAAAACCATGTTTTCTAAAAATGGATCCCAAGAATATTCTAATATTATCATATAATATTTAAATGAATAATTTCACATTTTTTCTTTAACCAATGATTTCAATGGAATCTACTAGTTTCTTTATTAATGAGGCATTTTTCTTATGTTTTTTTCCATGTTAAAGTAATTTTGATTTAACCTCCTACAACATGTACGGGCTTAAACATCATTAATTATTTGATGATTTTTTTAATGCATAAAAGGTTAATTTTTAAGAAAAGGTTTCTAAAATATATATTTGAATAAATTGTTTTCAACTCTTTTTTAATATACTTTTATATGTTTTTAAGGAAAATGGTTTTCAAGAAGTTTTTTGTTTTAAAGATAATTTTTGAAAGAATAAATTATATTTACCTCAAGAAAATATTACAAAATCTCATTCCAAGATATTTTCCATATAAGATATAATTTTTTGATGGTACTAATTCTCTTCTTGGAAATAATCTAAAGGTTCTATTCATATTCATTATTGAATGTTTTATGTTTTGATGGAATGATTCTTATGACACCTATTTCACTTTAATGGGTTTTATTCTTTTGAAACCTACTTTTTTCAATGGTTATGATTTAATAAAGTGATTATGAAAATTTTATCTTTTAATAGTTTATTATGTGATGAAATTTTAATGATACCCAGTTCATTTCATGGGTTATTATTTGATGTTTATAAAACCTATCTCTTTTTATATGTCAGGATATGTTGAAAGTTATATTATCTTGTGGAACATGTATGAATGATTTTAATATGAGATTGATAGGAAATATGTCCCCCTCCAATGCATTGGGTAATGATATGATGTATATGTTCTTAGAGGGTATAGGGTTTCAAGCCCATGAACGAAAACAATAAGGCACATGGTTTGTATCCCATGATTTAAATAGAAGGTTCATATGATTGTAGAACAATACAAAAGGTAAGAGGGTATATGTGTTATAGGCCAAGCCTGAAAACAAGAAGGAATATGGGTTTTAGACCAAGACTAAAAGTAATAAGATATAATGGTTTTTATCCCATGCCCAAAGATGGTACACAGGTCATAGCCAAAGCCTAAAAAATTATAAATGTCTTGGTAGGTTTCTTTAACATAAACTTTTATATTCTTATATTTATAAAAATAATTATATGTCTTATTCCTTAGTTATGATATCATTAACTATATTGTTTATTTCAATATGATTCATGTATTATAGAGTTTCAATCTTTATCCCATAACTCATGTTTATGATCTTTGATATGTAGGTTATGATTTTATAATGTTATGATCATGTTCTCACACACCTATGTTCTTATTTATGCTAATATATCTCCATTGTTTTCCCTTAATGTGCTTCTGAGCTCACCCAATTTCATGTTTATTTCCCCGGGTTATGAATATATATTTAATATATGATATTTCTGAGAGGGGTTCTAGTCTTGGATAACATAATGGGATACAAAGTATCATTATTATGTACCAATGTTTATATTTCCATGTTTCAAAAGGATCTAAACTAATATGATCTTTAGTTGTTCATTTCTAAACTTTTTTTTAGTATTAGGAAAATTTTATGTAATTTATAAGTATAAAAATTTAGGGTCTCTATAGTTTCTTTTAGAGAAAATATTTATTTATCATTTTGAAGCTCATAAAGTAAAACCTTATTAAGAACCATATGGGCATGTCTAAGGATAAGTATAAGGAGAAGGAAATTTATAGAAAATTCTCTAGAATTTTGATACATAATAGCGTGAGTGGTTTCCTAGAAATACATCCCTATTTAGATAATATAAGTGTATGTGTATTAATAAAATATGTTCTTAGGGGTAACAACTTCGACAATATATTTAGGGCCTGACCCGAGGTAATCTGGTACACGAAAATGGGCCTTACTATAAACCTAGATTGACACTCCCTAGGGATATGCTTTGAGAATTCACTAAATAATCACAAACCATACAAATGAATTTAAATAAATGTTATTAATGAATAACCTAAGACAAAACTATGGTTTTATAAATGATGGAAGGTTTCATAATTTATACATCATATAAGTGAATTTTCAAGATTATTTGGTTTCTCTATATTATTAACGATTATTACTGTATGATTTTTGGATTTAGTCAACGGATTGAAACCGAAGGAACCACATTAATACAGATTGTATGGGATAATGAAATGATTTTTATCTTAATGATATTAATGTTTTAGGAGAAGGAATTAAAAACATTTTTTCTATGCTCACACAGCTTTCTCAAGAAATTAATCATCAATAACTTCCCAATGATCAAAGGATTGAACAATGTTATTTTGAGTCCTTAATGAGGAAATGAAAAACTTATTTTAGCCGGTCTTCTAATACACTAGTTTTTTAACATTCTATTAGTACAACTGAAAAGATATTCTATATTATCCAGTGTTTGGAACATGGTAAAGTAAATTTAGATGTTTATTATTTTGAAGGTGAAGCAGACCAGTGGTGGACTCTAATCAAGAATAAATGGAATCAAGATGAAATTAAATCCATCGATTGGGATGAGTTCAAGAGCATATTATTCAATAAGTATTTTTCTCATGTTCTTCTTATGCAGATAGAAATGGAGTTCTTTAATTTGAAGAAAAATGATGATGAATATTTTGGTGCCTTTGAGGCCAATTTCAGAAGACTTGTGAGGTAAGCTTCTATAATTTTCATCCAACTAGAAAGTCAGGTTTATTGGTTCTTTAGTGTGTTAAAGCCAACTCTCTTTAATGTGTTTCCTATAAAAGAAATTGGTAGCTATGAATAGATTGTGATTTTTTAAGTTAAAGATGAATTGGGGGTTATACTTATGTATCAATCTCATGGTTTTAATAATAATAGGAAGATGGAGTTCAATTAGTAATCCACAAACCCTGGAGATAAAAAGATGAGACATATTTTGGGCTCTATCTGTTGAATTAATCACGATGAGAATTGTCTTAATGGGAAGAGTAAATGTTTTAATTTTGGAATGTTATTATATCGAGTGGTTTAATTACAATTTTATTGGAGAAATTTATATAATTATTCAAACAATGAAAAAACTATTTAGCATACACCTCGCAGAATTCAGTGTTTCAATTTTAGGGAGTTTGTGAATTTTTTCTAAAGGATACCAAATCTAAGGGCTAATAATTGTGATTAACACCAAAAAAATATTAATAAAAATGATATATGAAAATCATATAAATTCAAAATGGATGAATTGGGACATTATAATTGGGGAACTCCATAATGGAAAATTTATTATGATATTCGGTAAAAATAAGATCTATGAAAATTATGACGATCCTTTAGTGGGAATTTTTATGATTATAGACATTTATTATCTATATCTACAAGAATTTTGGATTAATAAAATAATGTGGGTTTTCTAAATTTACAAGGATTAACACAAGATTCCAATAGAAAATTATTTTTATGATAAGATCCTACTTAAGGAATAAATGGGTGAATTCTCTTTTAGGGGAATGTATTATTTCAATAAGCATTTATGGAAATTCATATTATGAAAAAAAAATCAAGATAATATATAATTAATTTTTTCACATGTTTGGTATGTGATGACACTTGGGGGATCAAAGTTAAGGTAATTTCATGTTCTTCTTTCTAGTGTTCTGAATTTTCTTCTTTCACAAGGGTTATAAGGACAACCATTCATGAAAAGTTTAAGGTAAACTTGCGATGAAGTATTTATGTGTTATGGTTATATATAAAACCTTAGTTAAAATGATATTTAGTGATTAACCTTATTTCGAATATGTACATCATATTTTTTAATTTTTTTTGTGTGGTCTTAGAAAAGGGTATCTTGTATGTCGGGTGAAACAAATCAAGTCTGGCAAGACGGTGGGTCTCCAACCCATGAGCAAAGAATGATAATGGTTTCACACAAACCACATTCCTATGTAGTGTCCTGGTCATTGTGTAATTATTTTTTTTGAATAATTATTAATGATGAACAAGTAGAGTTACTTTTTATGTTTACAGATTAATATATTAACCATATTTATTTTGAAGAATATTTAGAGACAAATAACTATACTATTAATTATTTTATGGACCGTAAGATATTATAAATGTGTAATTCTTCACTTCTTTCATAGAAGTTAATTTTTAGACATCTATTATGTGAATTAATGGATGAATTATAAATTGATAAAATCATAACAGAAGAAAGAAATTTTGTTTAATGAAATTTATGAAGTCTATTTCCTTATATTCATGGTCTATAAAATAATTACTCTACATTAGGATAATGCTCAAAATAAAATTTCTTGTCCTAATAACTTAATTTTATTGAATTTATGGAATTTTAAATTATCATAGATTTATGATTATGAGGCCCTCAAATTTTCTATAACCATTCACTTGTTTGAGATTGATGAACACAATCAATCGTTATAAATATTTATGCTTTTCCTTTATTTACAATCTTCACTCCCAGTCCATGTTCTCATATGCAGAACCCTAGTTATATTTTACTTTGGGTAATCATTATAATTAAAAACTTCTCTTTTAATGGAATTTATAGTCTCCATTTTTATGATGTGTGTTTCTATGAATTATAATTTAAATTAATAATCCTTATATAACCCAAAAAAAATTGTGAGGGAAAAATCATTATTAGGTGGTAGAATGTATAACCCTTATATTTTTTAAATTATAATTTTTTGAATTAATTTAACTTATGTTGTATTTTGCATTTCACATAACACAAAAAATAGTTTATTTTATATTAAATAAATATGTTTGGCATGTGTTATACCCAAAAGAAATTTAACACTGCACTACACATAAAATAAGTTTTATCTTTATCTACTAGAAACATCGAGTTTATCTTGCGACTTGGCATATGTTACACGCAACATTGAGTTTCATTGAATTTCCTTTTTATTGTAATAATTATTTGAATGGAATAATTATAATCTAGCCATTAAATATAGTAATATATATATTGAGATATAATTTTAAAAAAATTATATTGGTTTTATATAAAAAACATTTTCATAATTAAAGACATAATGTTTGGTAAAGTCCTCATATATTTAAAAATTCTATTTTCTCAACTAAAATACTTTTAATGTCCTTTTTCTGAAAAATCATAAAAATAATTTTAGGCCAATTAATAAATATATTTTGATAAAATGAACTTCATTTTTTAATTTATAATTTTTAAAATATCTAAGGGATATTTGTTTAGGTTTTTCTACTAATCTTCATTTTTGAAGGAATAGTGGAAAAACAGATTTTAATTTAAAACGTCCTTTTCGTATAATTTATTTATAAGGTTGATTTATATTTTATTTTGTTTTAAATTTTTAATTAGATCATATTTTTATCAATTAATCCCATTTTTGTCATTATAATTAATTTCACAATGAAATTTGGTACAAAAATCAGAGCAAAATTTCGGACGTTTTTACTTTAAAAACCTGCAGTGTCACATTGCCAACGGTATTATTTTTAAAATTATTTTCTGACACTTATTGAAATAGTATATTATAAAATGGATTCCATTTTTGGAATCACCATAATTTATATTTTATAATAAGTTCTATTTTTTATCTAAAATATTAGTGAAAGCGATTAAAATTAATTACACCATTTAAGAGAAAAATTATGTTAAAAAAGAACGAAATTGTAAATTTAAGACCCATAATTACGTATAAACTTTTCCAAATCCCATTTAAGGGAAATTATTTTCCTATTCACTTTTCATTAATGTTTTTTGTTTTTTTTGAAATTTTTTAGGTGAAAACGTAGGTACACCAAACTTGTTTTAAAAAAGGCCCAGTGTGTCATTTCCCTTCCCTATAAAAGGCCACCACCTCTTCGTCTACTTCACAAATCTCAAACCAATTAGGTTCGGTCAAGATACTATCAATATTATTCAAAAACTCTGTAAATTCCTCCTAGAATATTCTATTTGGTAGTAAATAAATCCACATAATCCTTTAGGTAAAAACCACATGAAGTTACCCGATTAAGAGGCAATGACTTCTCTCGAGATCCTTTCTTATATTTTCTTTATCCACCATACACTCTATTTATTTTATTATTTTATAACACCACAATTATATTAAATATAATAAGATTTTTTATTATAATTTCTCATAAATACACTTACAAACCCCTCTATCTAATAGGTAAAGAACATTATGATTAGGTGTGTGGTGAACAACCACCTTACTAAATGATAATTCTTCATTTTTTCCTTTACCGCCACTCATGGTATACATTAAAATGGAAAATACGATATTATATTTAATATATTACATTTATAATATAATTAATAATATTTATTTCTTTTACATTATATATCTTTTTTACGTTCTATTTGGTGTAAATACGATAATTTCATTTGAGAACGTGTGGACTACCGCCCCCTCAATACATTGTAATTCATTCACACACTACATGGAATGTATTAAGGATGGGTTTAGATAAATTATATGATATATATGATATAATAATGATACATGAATAATTATATATATACATATGTACATATATTTTATTTTTATTTTATTCTTTCAATACGTCAATAAAAATTGAAGTAGTGTTAATGTGTACGTACGACTTACCATCTCAATGGACTGTATATTAAATTTCATACATATATATATAATAGATTATTATAATAAAAATATAATTAATATGTATTCTATTTATATCATGGTTTATATTTTGTAATTCAGGATATAATTATAAGGATCAATGTTATAAAAATTTAAGACACATGCGAAAAACCAAGCGGATATTACCCAAAGTGAAACATTAAAATTGAATTATTAGAAAGAGGGTAATATAAGTTCATAATAAAAAAATGTATCGAATTAGATATAAGAATTCCTTTATTTAAAATATTTTTATTAAAATTATATTTATTATACAAGAATCTTGTACAAGTACGACGAGAGTCATGACATAAGGTAAGGGAATTTCATCTGATTTTTTATTTCTGCGAGACACGTGCTGAATTCACCACCCATTACTTTTCTGTGGTTTGTATACTGCCCAGGGATGTATTATATTATTATTGTACTAATATTAATGGGTATTTACATATCCATTTCATTATCCTTTTCTCATGGAGTTTAAGTATCAAAATTTTCCTAATTGTTAAAGTAATTTAATCACAAATTGCCTTCCTTAGGACACATTCCATGCTATGAACCTATATTTTTTGATGATGTGTATATACTACCATTGTAATTTTATATCAAGAATAATATTATTTTACTAATATTTTAATATTCATCTAATTTCTGTTTCTTTAATAGGTAATATGGTTCAATGTTACTAACCATTAAGAGTTTATTGAAATAATCTGACCACTTTTCAAGACTGTTTATATTAATGCCTACTTTGACGAAATCTCAGGATCCATATCTCAAAAAGTCTCCAAAATTTTAATCTATTATGTTTATACATAATATATTTTTGTATTTATAGCATTTTTCCAATCTTTGGAACATAATATAGTTAGGAATTTATTTTTAATAAAGCCCGAATTTTCACTCTCTTCAGTCAGAAATCTATGTTCCTTAAAAATAATGTTTTCTAAAAAGGGTTTTTAAGAATATTATAATATTATACTAAAATACTTAAAATAATTTTTTACCCTTTTTTCCTTTTACCAATAGTTTCAAAATAATCTTCTTGTCTCTTTTAAAATGAGGTATTTTTCTAAAGTTTGTATAGTGAAAAATGAATGTTCTTTTTTACCTCATATGAGAAGTACCGAATTACCCGCCATTAATTATTTAATGACTTCAGTTCACGATTAAAATATTAATTTTTATGAATTTTTTAAAAAATTTATTTTCAATTAAATGGTATTTATATGGTTTTAAATATTCTTTTAAATGTTTTTATGCAAAATTTTAATCAAATGTTTTTATGTTTTAAAGATATTTTTTCAAAGATGAAAGGATATTTATCTCAATAAATGTTTTAAAAATATCCTTCCAAGTTATTTTCAATATAAGATAACATCCATTTATGTTACTAATTCCCTTATATGAAATGATAATGTAGTTCCATTCATATTATTTATTGAATGATTTTTTATGGAATGATTCTTCTAAAACCCGTTTCACTTCTAGGAGTTTTATGCTTTGGAAACCTGCTTCTTTTTGTAGGTTATTATTTCATGAAGTGATTATGAAACCTATCCTTTTTCATAGGTTATGTTGTGAAGGAATTTTAATTATACTCATTACATTTCATGGTTTATGATTTGATATTTATAAAACCATTATATTTTTATAGTTCATGATATGATGAATATTTTATTATCAGGTGGAAAAAGTATGAATGATTTTATTATGACATGGATGGTACCTATATCTCCCTTAAATGAATTGGGTAATGATAAGTTTTATATGGTCTCAAAAGGTACAAGTGTTGTATCCCATGCCCAAAAATAGTACATTACATGGGTTGTATCCCAATACTAAAAACAAGAATATAGATAGTATTGTACCCTAAGCCTAAAAGTAAGAGGGTAAACGTGTTGTAGCCCAAGCCCATAAACAAGAATGTACATGGGTTGTATCCCATGCCTAAGAGTAATAGAGTAAAAAGTTTGTTTGTCCAATCCAAAAATAGGTACATTGGTTTTAACCCAAGCCTAATATGTTATAAATATCTGTTGATTCAATAAGGTTTTCCTTATGACTTTTCCATTCCTTCTTGTTTCGAAAATCACAAACACCTTATCTTTAAGTAAAATCGCTTTTATAAGGAAAATTGCTTTATAAGAAAAATTGCTTTTATAAGGAAAATCGCTTTTATAAGAAAAATTATCCTTATCATACTTTCATCCAGATTTTTCTTAAGAATGAGATTTGGATTCATTTCTATTTTCTCAGAATTGCTTAAAACATTGATATGAAGTATTATGTTTTAGGATCCGAATTCTAGATAAGAACTGTGATAAAGTTTCACTCCGAAATCCATAATGTGACCTGTGATAAAGTTTCATTCCGAATTCCGGATACAGTTTTACTCCAGATTCAGGATAGGAATCCTTATGAAGTTCGACAATGAATTCTAATTAAAAATTCTGATGACAAATTATCATTACGAATCCTGATAAAGAATTCTCGTTACGAATTCTGATGATGAATTCTCATTCCGAATTCGCATTCTGAATTCACCTATTAAACAGAATATGATCATCTTTGTTTTATATATTCTGAATTTATTCAGACTCTGAAAATTATTCTTGGTTAGACTCTGAACATTCATTTTTTTATGCCTTTATACTTTGTATACTCTTTATTATTTTCCTTACACTCCGAACCTTCACTCTGAATTTTTCATTCCGAACTTTTGAGTTAGATTTTAAATGGTGTCGTACATTCTGTTACACTTGTTTTGTTATAAAACGATGTCGTCTATTCTGTTATAAACTAACCATTGGCTAAGTTACACGTGTAATGGTCC
The DNA here is from genome assembly GCA_963277665.1 of Viscum album. Classification (NCBI taxonomy): domain Eukaryota; kingdom Viridiplantae; phylum Streptophyta; class Magnoliopsida; order Santalales; family Viscaceae; genus Viscum; species Viscum album. Next base: position 1,797,551,452 of record OY728152.1, read on the forward strand.
CTCCAAATTTCATGGAAAATATGACCGTTGGAAGAGGGAGTTGATTGTTGGAAATTTACCTATAAATAGGAGCTCATTCGAAAGAGCTCACAACAACTTGGTTTGAAATTTTGCATACATGTTGTTGAAGTGATTTCTAGAGAGAGAGGCTCTTATTAACTCTCAACACTTCGTGCGACTCTGAATGTCGGTGATTACATTCGAGGACTTCTGGGGATAGGAAGATAGAGGTGCCGACTACCTTGAAGTTGAGGGCTTCCTTGCCGAGGAAGACAGAGGTTGCCAACTACCTTGAAGTTGAGGGCTTGCAGGAATAGCAAGACAGAGACTCTGATCTTCGTATCGAGGGCTTACCCTGGTGTGGGTAAAACAGACTTTCTTGAAAGTATAAATCAAGGGACCTTTATCCATGGTTGTTGGATACCCTTCTCTTTGGGTTAAAAGACTTATATCTTGTTACTTGTAGTTCAACTACTTGTTTATTTTCCGCTGCATATTGTATTGTAAGGAAAGTATAACTTTCTTATACTTACTTACTTGTACTCTGTTTCATTTATATTCTCTACTCTTTAAGGTAGAATATCCTATTTTAATCTTTTGTTAAGTTTCAATTTCTGGAACCATATTTCTGGAACCTACTTTCGGAATCTCTTTCCATGTTTTTATTTGGGGTTAGAGGTGTTGTGAATTTTCATAGTTTAATATTTGATAAACTTAGCCCTTTCCTTTACTTAAGGAAAACACAGTTATTAATAACTAATGTTAAAGGTTCAAAAGGAATTGTTAAAGTATACAATTAACCCCCCCCCCCTTGTAATTTGAGAATCTACATCATTATTACGATCCTACAATTGGTATCAGAGCAGGTCTCTGAAATACTTATACTCACGAATAAGTTTTTCTTACTCATTTTATCATTCTGAACTTTCTCATTCCAAACATTCCCATTCCGAACTTTGTTATTACGAACTTTTTGCTACTAACAATTTTGTGTATCGAAGCTTATTGAATGTATGGCAGGAATTAATGTTGGTTCTATTGATAATCTAAATCCTACAAGACCACCAATATTTGATGATAATGATTATGAGTACTGGAGAGCCCGAATGAAGACTTTTTTTATCAATACTGGAGTGGACAACTTTGTTATGCTTACTGGTGATTATAAAATTCCTGATAAGGAAGTCAGAACTTTCACTAACCAGGAAAAGCAAGAGTATCAACTCAATTATAAGGTACGCAATACTTTACTCAGTTCAATGACTAGAAATATATATAGCCAAATTTCTTATTGTGAATTAGCTAATTTTATCTGGAAGAAGTTAGAGGTTACACACTTTGGAACTTCTAAAGTGATTGAGACTAGGAGAGAAATGCTTAGAGCTGAATATCATGGCTTCAACTTTCCTTTTAGTGAACCAATTTGTAAATTTCAACAGAGATTTATGACCATTGTTAATAGCCTATAGTCTATGGGAGAGAAATTATTAGTTGATGAAGCTCTTGTGGATAAAATAATTGATATTATGCCCAATGAGTGGGAATCCAAAAGAACTTCTATAGATGAGAACATGAAGGTTACTCAAATTTCTCTTGATGAGTTATTTGGAACTCTTCTACAACATGAAACCAGAATGAAGAGAGATACTGACAACATCAAGAAGAAGAATGGAAATGGTACTATTGCTTTTACAACAACATCAAATCAGATGAAAGCTAAGACTCCTGAAGGAGTAACCAGATCCAAGTCTAAGAAAGTTATTTTTCCAATCCGAATCTAGTGAGAGTGAAGTATCTGAAAATGAGTTTGCTAATCTTGCTCGAAGGATGAACAAGATAGCTAGCCAGAGAAATTTCCAATCCAAGTATAAGAAAAAAGATAGGAAAGATAGAAAAGACGGATAAGTTACTTGTTATGAATGAAAGAGAGCTGGACATATTAGACTAGACTACCCTTTTCTCAAAAAGAAAGAAAGGAAAGAAAGGCATTCAGACAGGAACAGAATGAAATATTATAAATCCAAAGCTAAGAATGTTCTGAAAGCTAATGACACCTGGAGTGCCAGTGGTGGTGACTCTTCAGATTAATCTTCTGATTATGAATCTTCCGGACAAAAAAATATTGGTCTTATAGCCAGATTTCCTATTGAAAATTATTGTTTTATGGCTAAGGTACGAACTGCTGAATCATTGACCAATGTTTATTTAATTTCTAATGATAGTAAATATTATAACTCTTCTGATGACGAATCCTCTTCTGGTGAAGAAAATATATCACCTACTTATGAAGAACTCTCTAGGTTTGCTGAACTTCTTGAAATTGAGAATTATAAACTCAATAAAAAACTTGATAAGGAAAACTCTAGGAATTCTATTCTTACGAAAGAGATATCAGATCTTTCTAAAGATCTTGATAGGAAAAATGTGGCTTTTGAATGTATTTCAAAAAATCTTGAGGAAGTAAGTTCTGAGAAGAACAAACTTTCTAAAGAAATAGAAAAATTAATTTCTAAGAAAAATATTTTCAAGCCTAGCTCTAGTTCTAAAACTAATAATTTTGAGGATAAATACTTGGTTATAAAACTCAAGTCCGAAATTTTTTCCTTAAAGAAGTGTTTATCAAACTTTACCCATGGTAAGGACAATTTTGATAAAATGTTTTCCCAAATACGACCTTTAATAAATAAATCTGGATTTGGTTATACCCATGAAAAACCAATTTTCAGTAACAATTATTTTGTTCCTCAAAGTGCCCCATTTTGTACCAAGTGTCAATGTGGTGGTCACTGGGAAAAGAATTGTTCCATAAACAAAACCCAATCTTTAGGGTTTCACAAAGCATATTTCTCTAAGAAGATGTGGGTACCTAAAATTTTATTATCTGGAAATCTCAGATCCAAACATTTTTGGATTCCGAAAGTCTAATTTTCTTCTTGATTTTAGGAAAATAAAGATAGTACCAGAAACAATACATGGTACATGGATAGTGGATGTTCCCAGCATATGACTGGTAACAAAAAAAAATTTGAAAAGATTATCCAAACGAAAGGAGGAAAGGTAACTTTCAGAGATAATGCTAAGGGCGAGATTATTGGTATTGGTAATATTGTTCTTCTTGGTAAAACCTTGATTTCAAATGTTCTTTTTGTTAAGGGTCTTAAGCACAACCTCATTAGCATATGTCAATTATGTGATGAAGATTACCTTGTGAATTTTAGGAATGATAAGTGCTTAGTTCACAATTCCAAGGAAGAGTTTATTCTCTCAGCCAATAGGCAAGAGAATTTTTACACCTTGAACTTAGAAGACCTCAGGAGTCAAGATTTACCTTTCCTAAGTGCAATGGAAGATCATTCCTGGTTATGGCATAGAAGACTAGGTCACTGTAATCTTTGAAATCTATGTAAACTCTCTAAGAAGAAACTAGTTAAGGATCTACCGGATCTTAGATTTTATTTTTCTAAAGTTTGTGAACCTTGTCAATATGGAAAGCAACATAAATCTTGTTTTAAATCAATCGTTGAAGTCTCAACAACTAATGCATTACCGTTAGTGCACATGGATATTTTTGGTCCAACACAAACTGGAAGTATTGGAGGTAAATACTATGTGTTTGTTTTAGTTGATGATTACACTAGATTTACATGGGTCTATTTTCTAACAAAGAAGTCTGAAGATTTTTCATATTTCAAAGGTTTTAGAGCTCAAGTTAAAAATGAGAAAACCCATCCATTGAAAACTATTCATAGTGATCATGGAGGAGAATTTCAAAATTCTGATTTTGAAACTTTTTGTAGTAGAAAAGGTATTACTCACAATTTTTTAGCACCTAGAACTCCTCAACAGAATGGTGTAGTTGAAAGAAGAAATAGAATTCTTCAAGAAATAACTAGAACCATGTTGAGTGAATATTATATTGCTAGACATTTCTGGGCTGAAGTTGTAAGTACTGTTTGTTATACTATAAATCGAGTTTTGATTAGACCTTTTCTTAATAAAACTCCTTATGAGTTATGTAATGGTAGAAAACCAAGACTATCCTACTTCAAGGTTTTTTTTTGAAAAGTATTTATTCTAAATACTAAATATAATCTACATAAATTCGCACCAAAATCTGATGAAGGGATTTTCTTAGGCTATTCCACAACCTCTAAGGCTTATAGAGTTTTTAATAAAAATACTTGTACTGTTGAAGAAACAGTACATGTAAAATTTGATGAGTCAGATCCTTTTATTTTTAAACCACCTCAACCTACATCCTCAGATGTGTTTTAAAAAACTTATTGTCAACCTTTGATAGAATAACCTTCTGATAAGGAAATTGTTCAAGAATATACTTCTGAAACATTTACCCCAGAAGACTTTCTACCCTATGTTGGTGGCCAGGTTTTACAAAATCCAAATCAGGTGTTTCTTAAGAATCATCCCAGTGATAGTATCATTGGTGATGTAAATCAACCTATAAGTACTAGAAGTTCCTTAAGAAATTAAGTAGAACATCTAGCATTTCTTTCCCAATTAGAACCTAAAAGCACTGATGAAGCTTTAGGTGATGATGATTGGATCAAAGCTATGCAAGATGAACTAAAAGAATTCGAATGGAATAATGTCTGGACCTTGGTTGAAAGACCTAAGTAAACTTCTGTTATTGGAGTAAAATGGGTTTTCAGAAATAAATGTGATGAAAATGGAGTCATAGTAGGAAATAAATCTAGACTTGTTGCTAAAGTCTATAATCAGCAAGAGGGAATAGACTATGAAGAAACCTATGCTCTAGTAGCTAGACTTGAATCTATCTGTATTCTACATGCCTTTGCAGCATTATTTAATTCTAAACTTTTTCAAATGGATGTGAAATGTGCTTTTCTTAACAGTTATGTTAAAGAGGATGTTTTTGTTGAACAACCTCCTGGCATTGAAGATACAAAACATCCTGATCATGTTTTTAGACTTAACAAAGCTTTGTATGGTCTTAAACAAGCCCCACGAGCATGGTATGATAGACTCACTGGATTTTTGCTTCAAAATAACTATGTTAAGGGAAATGCAGATCCAACCCTTTTTATTAAGAAAGATAAGAAAAATGTTTTGATTGTTCAAATTTATGTTGATGACATCATATTTTGTTCAACTCAGAAATCTTTGACCGACTCTTTTGCAAGTCTAATGAAATCTGAGTTTGAAATGAGTATGATGGGTGGGTTAACTTTTTTCCTGGGTTTTCAAATTTCTCAAAAACCAGAAGGAACCTACATATCACAACATAAGTATATTAAAGATCATCTTAAAAAGTATGGTTATGACAATACTAAGAGTATAAGTACTCCCATTGGTACCTCAAACTCTTTAGATCTTGATGAAGCTAGGAAACCAGTAGATCAAACATCTTTTAGAGGTATGATAGGAAGTTTACTTTACTTAACAGCTAGTCGACCAGAATTAATGTTCTCAGTATTCTTATGTGCACAATATCAATCCAATCCTAAGGAATCTCACTTAAAGGAAGTATAAAGAATTTTTCGCTACCTTAAGGGAACCATGGATCTAGGATTATTTTATACTTCTGGAAATGATTTTGTTCTAAAAAGATTTTCTAATATTGATTTTGGTGGATGTAGAATGGATAGAAAAAGTACATCCGGAACTTTTCATTTCTTAGGAGATTCGTTAGTTTCTGGGTCCTGCAAGAAGCAACATTTTGTAGCACTCTCCACTGCTAAAACTGAATATGTAGCAGCTGGAAGTTGTTGTGCTAAAGTGTTGTGGATGCAACACAAACTCACAGACTATGGCTTGAGTTTTACTAAAACTCAAATTTTGTGTGACAACACAAGTTCCATTGCCCTTAGTAAGAACCCTGCACATCACTCCCATGCAAAACACATAGATATTAGGCATCACTTTCTTAGGGATCACACACTTAAAGGAGATATAATTCTTCAATTTATCGGAACAAAAGATCAACTTGCTAATATTTTCACAAAATCTTTGCCTTCTGATAGATTTGAATATATTAAACAGATGTCAGGAATGATAATTGTAAGGTAATCCTTCTTAATTAACTTCCTGATGAAAAAGTCTCCTTACAGTAATAAACACTTTTTCATAGGGGGAGTACATCTGATTGTTAGAATAACAACGTTTTTCAAAATTTGTTTTCAAACTTTTCGGAACTAAAATTACGGAATGGAATTTCCAGAACTAAAATTTTCCAGAATGGATATTTTCGTACAGAATACTTCTGGAATGGAAATGTTCGTATTGAAAACATTCGGAATGTAAAATTTCATACTGGCATTTTCATAACTGGATTTTCGTACCGAATCTTTCATAATAAGTTTTTCATTTTCAAATTTTGTAATGAAATTTTCGTACTGAGTTTTTCTTACTGAGTTTGTTTTTCGTAGTGAGTTTTCCGAATTTTGTTTTTTTGTAATAATGAAATTTTCTATGTTTTTGTAATAATGTTACCAATTAAGAATAATCTTCCTAAGACAATCCGAAAGGTATGGTTTCCTTACTCAAGTTTTCGTAATCATACTTTAGTTGCTGGCATTTCGTATATTTTTTTCGGATTATAGTTTTCTTAATTCTTTGTTTTAACAAAAACCTCATAAGATCGGATTCATGTTTTCTTGAGAATTGGTTTTCGATCGTCAGATCTAATCTCATCTTATCACAACAGTTTGATCAACCGTGGAAGTTGAACCGTTTTTTCATTGCCTATATAAAGGGGACCCCAAACGGTTGTCCCACATTAGTTTTCAAGCTCTAGCGTAGCGAAGCTCTACCTCTCAGTTTTAAGACCGTTCCGAACCTCAGATTTTTCCGTTACGAACTTCTCAGAGGTCTTCAGATCCGAATGTCTGTGGAAGTAGCTTCTCAATACATGTCTTCCTCTAAGCCAATTTCGAAGTGGTTAGTATATAGAGAGAGGCTGGTTCATCCGGATTTCTTCAACAAGTATGACTCTCTTATTTCCAAGAATATTAAGCTTAATGGTTGGGAAGATGTTGCAGTGTCAAAACCCGGGAACCAAGATGATGTGTATTCAGATTTTCTTATAGAGTTCTATGAAACAGTTTCTTTTATTAAGGAAGATGGAAGGGAGAAGTTGTCTTTTATGTCTTATGGTAAGACTTATAAGCTTTCATAATGCAAGGCATCCAGCTTGGTAGGGCTGAATAATGAAGGTGAAGCTGAATTCATATCTCATGTGTTTCCGGATACAAAAGGTAGATTCGACAAGGAAAAAAGCTTTAGAAAATCTCAGACTGGCAGATGACAAGGCTCCAAAGATTGCTTCTCTATCTACAAATTTCCGGATTCTAGAGTTATGGGTACCAGGTCTTATCGTACCGAGGAAGGGTGACAAAGATAGCTTAATGAAGAGTGAGATCTAAATCCTAGATTTTCTGATAAATCTAAGGAAGTTTAATTTGATGAAGCACATTCTTATCACTCTTGAGAATGTGATGAAAGGAAATCTAAGAGCTTAGATTATAATTTATCCAGAAATCCTCTCGAAGTTGATAGTTCGGTGCCTTGAGTCTTTCAAGGAGGCTTGCAAGTCTAAGCCAAGAGATTGCAATATTATGCTGGCGAGTGATGGTACACTTAAAAGAATGGATGTATCTTTTGACAAGAAAAATGGCTAGTTTATTGATTTACCTTCTCAAGGAGAAACAGTTCTGAATGTTTCTGATCCGGAATCCTCTAAGCCCATAAGGAAGAGAAAGTTGAAAGAAGTTGAAGTAGAAGCATAGAATCCCAATCCTATGGAAGTTCATTCTATACCTCCAAAACCAAAGAAGAATAAAGCTTTCCCAGATGAGGTTGTTGCTAAATAGAGGCAAATGAAAGAGAAGAGAGTGCAAGGGGAGCCTCATATTGGCTTGGACCCTGCGGAGGCTAAGGCCTTGAAGGAAAGAACTGTGGATGAGCTATAAAAACAAGCTAAATAAAAGAAGCTCAAGAAGAAGATGCCTGAGGCTGAGGTAGCTCAGGCTTTGTTGAAGTTTAATGAGATGGTTTCAGCAAATATCCATGTTCCGAGATCTTTTTCTCTGGAATCTCTACCTGAGACTCCAGGAAGAGACTTTGTTGCTCCGGAAGAAGATGTAGCTAAGCCTGTTGAGGAAGTAGAGCAGATTGAACAAGTGGGAGTGGAAGAAGTTGTTTCTGAAGGAAGTAGTGAAACCGGAGATTTTCTAAAACAAGTTGATGATTATAAGGGGACTCCTTCCGAACATTTGTTGCTCAGAACCTCAGAAGCTGAGTCTTCTATGCTAGTCACTCCGGCAATGGAAGAAGAGAAAGGAGAAGAAAAAGTAGCTTATCATGCAGAGGAAGAACAACTTCTACAAGATATTGCTCAAATGGAGAATGTAGAGGTTGGTGCTCAAGAGGTTGCTGATGAGGAAGACAATGTTGTCCAAGTTTCTGATAGTGAGAAGAGAACTCCGGAACAGGACTCTATTCCGAAAAGATACAAGGGAAAGAAAATTCTTGCTAATACTCCGAGCTCTGTAGTGGTGAAGAGAAAGAAAGTTGGTAGTTATTCAAAGATAAAGCTTGACCATGTTGAAGAAGAAAATTCTCCAAGAAGAGTCTCGGATTCAGATTCATCTTTATTGGTGCATGACTTTGTTGTTCAATATTTAAAGAAGCTGGTAGGTTCTATTCCAACCTTCTCAAGCATTGACTCAAGATGCCAGATTCTCCAACATGCTTTGAATCAGAAAACAGACTCTGTATCTATGGTTATGGACAAGTGTGCTGAAATAGAGGCTCAGTTCAAAACTTTCTTTGTCGGCTACGAATCCCATAGAAGATCTTTCAAGAGGATGAGAAACTGGTCGAGGAAGACTATAGAAGAGATGAGGTTATTTGATGATTTTCAAGATAATGTTAAATATTCTTTTGATACTGAGGAAAGTAAAATAAATGAGCTGACTTCTTCCTTTGAAGAGAAGCTGATAGATGAAAAGAACTTCCAGATTCAAGAAGTCAGAGATATGAATGGGTAGCTGAATTCCGTTTCACAGAACTGGAAGTTTGAAAGGGATCATCGAATTGAGTTTGAAGAGAAATTGAAGGCTCAGGAAGAAAAGATCAAAGCTCAGGAAGAAAAGCTTCAAACCCAGGAAGAAAATATTGAAGATCAAAGTGAAAGAATAGTGGTCTTAGAGAAGCAAGCTGAAGAAGACCATAAAGACTTGAAGAAAATAAAGACTATTCTTAAGGGTCTCATGGTGAAGGAAAAAGATCCAAAATAGACAGATCTGATCTTTTGTTGTATCTAAATTTCATTGTTGTTGAGCTTTTCAAACATAATGAAAAATTTCTGCTTGCTCGTTTCTTTTTGTTGTTACTACTAATCTTTCAGGTACTTTTTTATATTTTCCATTCCCTTGTTTTTTTTGAAAATCAAAAAGGGGTTGAAGGAAAAGAACTCTAATGAAAGGGAAAAATAATCCTATCAAAGGGTGAGAAAGAAAACAAACTCTAATAAGAGTTTATCTAAGGGGGAGTTTTTCATTAAAGAATACTTTCTTATTCGTAATGAAATGTCATTTCGGAAATCTAGAATACGATCCTTAGTGTTTCAAAACCTAAGGGGGAGTTAGTCGTATTCATCAATATCCTTAAAGAAAAGGGAGATAAGCCTTAATGTTTTTCTTTCTTCTTATAAATTTTTTTTTGAATGGATGTTTGTGCTTTCCAAAAAAGGGGATATTGTTGAGTCAATAAGGTTTTCCTTATGAAGTTTCCATTCCTTCTTGTTTTGAAAATCACAAACACCTTATCTTTAAGTAAAATCACTTTTATAAGGAAAATTTCTTTTATAAGAAAAATTTCTTTTATAAGGAAAATCGCTTTTATAAGAAAATTTATCCTCATCATATTTTCATCCAGATTTTTCTTAAGTATGAGATTCAGATTGATTTCTGTTTTCTCAGAATTGCTTGGAACTTTGATATGAAGTATTCTGTTTTAGGATTCGAATTCTGGATAAGAACTATGATAAAGTTTCACTTCGAAATCCAGAATGAGAACTGTGATAAAGTTTCATTCCAAATTCCGGATACAGTTTTACTCCAGATTCAGGATATGAATCCTTATGAAGTTCGACAACGAATTCTCATTACAAATTCTGATGACGAATTCTCATTACGAATCCTGATAAAAAATTCTCATTACGAATTCTGATGACGAATTCTCATTCTGAATTCTCATTCCAAATTCACCTATTAAATAGAATCTGATCATCTTTGTTTTATACACTCTGAATTTATTCAGACTCTGAAAATTATTTTTGGTTAGACATCGAAATTTCATTTTGTTTATGCCTTTATACTTTGTCAACTATTTATTATTTTCCTTACACTCCGAACCTTCACTCCGAATTTTTCATTCCGAACTTTTGAGTTAGATTTTAAACGGTTTCATACATTCTGTTACACTTTTTTTGTTATAAAACGATGTCATCTATTATGTTATAAACTAACCGTTGGCTAAGTTACACGCGTACAGGTCCCTCCGAATTTCATAGAAAATATGACCGTTGGAAGAGGGAGTTGACCGTTGGAAATTTACCTATAAATAAAAGCTCATTTGAAAGAGCTCACAACAACTTGGTTTGACATTGTGAATACATGTTGTTGAAGTTATTTCTAGAGAGAGAGGCTCTTATTAACTCTCAAAGCTTCGTGAAACTCCGAATGTTGGTGATTACATTTGAGTACTTTCGGGGATAGAAAGAGAGGGGTGCCGACTACCTTGAAGTTGAGGGCTTCCTTGCTGAGGAAGAAAGAGGTTTCCAACTACCTTCATGTTGAGGGCTTGCAGGGATAGCAAGACAGAGACTCCGATCTTCATATCGAGGGCTTACCCTGGTGTGGGTAAGATAGAATTTCTTAAAAGTATAAATCAAGGGACCTTTATCCAAGGTTGTTGGATACCCTGCTCTTTGGGTTAAAAGACTTATATCTTGTTACTTGTAGTTCAACTACTTGTTTATTTTCCACTGCATATTGTATTATAAGGAAAGTATAACTTTCTTATACTTACTTACTTGTACTCTGTTTCATTTAGATTCTATACGCTTTAAGGTAGAATCTCAAATTGTAATCTTTTGTTAAGTTTCAATTTCCGGAACCATATTTCCGGAACCTACTTTCGGAATCTCTTTCCAAGTTTTTATTTGGTGTTAGAGGTGTTGTGAATTTTCTTAGTTTAATCTTTATTAAATATAGCCCTTTCCATTAATTAAGTAAAACACAGTTATTCATAACTAACTTTAAAGGTTCCAATGGAATTTTTAATGTATACAATTCACCCCCCCTCTTGTAATTTGAGCATCTACATCATTATTTTGATCCTACAATATCTTGGTAGGTATATTTGACAAAAAATGTTCTATTCTTTTGTGTGTTACACAAATTATATGTCTTACTCATCAATTACGATTTCATGGATCGTGATCTTTATTTAATTATGATTCATGTCTAATGTAATACCCACATAACTCATGTTTATGATCTTTGATATGTGGGGTATGACATTCTAATGTTATGATCACATTCTGAAACCCCTATGTTCATGTTTTTTCTTACATATCTCCCTTGTTTACCCTTACATATAATCTGACCTCACCCATTTTATGCTTACTTCCTAGGTTATGGATATATATTAATCTATGATATGTCTAAGAGGGTTCAAGTATTAGAGAACCTAGTAAAAGAAAATATAGCCTGATTAGTTATCAGTGTTCATGTTTCCATGTTTTTAAAGTAATTAAACTAATATGGTCTTTGGGTGACCATTTGTAAAAAACATTATGTATTCCGCAAAAGTTATGTAATGTCTATATATGAAAATCAAGGGTCATTATAGTTACATATGAATTTTATCCTAATAAATGTTATAAAAGTTTAAATTAATGAGTGTTATGTGTTTCTTGTAAGATCTACAAAATTCAAGATCACATTCCCCCAACATATCCTCGAGCACCTAAATTGTATATTCTAGTTTCCCATCATTCTACTGGTACAAATCCATACTCAAAAATACCCAATTATGAAACACCTTCTATAACCCATTATATAATAGTTATGTAAAATGATGATAATGATTTACAAATATAGCCAGTGGTACCCCGTGAAAATGTACTACCTCTCAGACAAACAAGTCACCCAGCAAGTCCACAGTGATAGTATCTCAAATTGAATAATAATGAGGAACCTTAGTCAACCTTTCCACAACCACCCAAATTGTTTCCTTCTTCTGAGATGTCCTTGAGAGACCTACCCCAAAATCCACAATTACATCATTCCACTTCAATTATGGTATACACAATGTTCATAACAAACCACCAGGATAACGATGAACTACTTTCACTTTTTTAATGGTGTGGAATCATGTCATGAAACCAACAATATACTTTTTCATTCCTGGCCATCAATTATGTCTATAAATATAAAAGTGAATTTTGATAAAACCGTGTTGTATCTCCCACATCGATTCATGAAATTAACACAACATCTCTTCCCAAATATAATTTGGAAAAACAAAATAAAAAAAAGTTTGAAAATTCTCATCATCATCAATATCCCAAATGAACAGTGGTGCCACACCTTCAAAACTATCTCTCAATGTTAAATATTCTGAATCCTCAAATTCAATTCTCTTAATGGAGTTCTAAAGAGATGACTCAAAATAAGAGGAATTGAGTTTTATTAACTCATGCTCCACCCAAACACCTAAATAAACTAAACAAACAAATGCTTCATCCTCCACTTGTATCTAGACTCCCAAACTTCTAGAGTCTTTTTATTTGATCTCAAGAAATAAGAACACTCGTTGATTTCCTTAACATAGAACCTAAATAAATGTAAATAAAATACATCTAATTAACCCATATCTACTTATGAAGGTTCCAATAACTCCTATTAAATATTTATTTAAGGCTTTTATGGTCCATACAATCAATAAACATCTCACTAAAAAGATAATACCACCAACATTTCCAGGAATAAAGATGTTCACCGGATTGTATAACATAAACGGTTCCACATAAAATATTTTATCAAGAGGGGTCTCTATGTGATATAGAATCATCTATACGTATTATATCTCAAACCCAAATACCAAAAATCCACCATCTTGGAAAACATCATGTGGTGATGAATCTAAATATTACTAGTGAGGTTGAACATACTGGGAACAGATCACCATGAAACTTTCTCCCTAAACAACATTAAACGAGTAATTTTTTCCTAGAAATTATCTTTTCCTATATTATTAAAAATCAATGGGGGATAATTCCCCACTACTATAGAATAATTTTAATAGATTTCATCTACTCACCCATCCAGTAGGTATCATTGTGGTTGAATCACTCTACAATTCCAAACCTAAATCCCAAAAAATTCATAACATATAGTTCCCATAATTATGTAATGATTTTTTACCACTTTTTAATAAATATTATTCCACATACACTTTCCCAATGTATGAAAACTCAACACCATTACTACCCTCAACCATCTATATTTTGGGCCATGATCTATATGGGAAAAATCAATCTTAAATTATCACAAACATTTCATTTGAATCCCTTTAAACTATTTCAATTCGAACAACCAAAACCTTAATTATATAAGCACAATTTTATTCCTTCCAATTCAACAATTAAAAATTAAAACAATTTATAATTCTTTATTAAGAAATATTTACACCATTTCAATTAAAAAAAATTCAAATTTATGAAACTGAACCGTTTACATAAGGGAAATTTTTTTTAAAACCCCAATGCTGACCAATTTCATTAAATACCATCAACCAACCACAACTATATTTCGATGCGTTCCAAACCTAATGTATTCCACATATATCCCTCCATTCTTAAAATGATACATGTATACACAAACCTTGTTCTATGTTAACCAATGGGTGGATTCTACGAAAATAATAAAATTACATTACATGTGGATCACCCTTTAATATCTTTAATGATGGAAAAACATTACCCGATTTGGGTGAATAGTCATTTTAAAAATTAATGAAAAAACAATCTATGTAAATAAAATATAAAATAGTAGTGAATATAGTGACCCTGAGTTGATTTACAATAGAAATAACAATGAAATGACACAATATTTATAGTTTATCATATAACAATGATTTCAGTCAACTTCTTATACCTCCTCTTCCCCTTGAGCTGATTGGTTCACACTAAAAACCTTACACTTAAAGGTGTAAGGACCTTGTTATAGATAGTTCCTTTTAACATCCCAAAGGAACAACCACATCTCGATATAGATGACTTACTATTGTATGATTACCAGAACATTGATCACGAGTAGCAAGCTAGACTACGTTTTAGGAGGTAGAATTATAAGAGATAGGGAAGACTTACTTTTAATGGGAAAATCAAAAACCAGTAATGAAGAAATAAAAACATAAAGAAACATATAACACAAAAAAAACAAGTATAGTGAAATTTGAAGATGATCAGAATGTCAAAGAGGATTAAGATCAACGAAGATAGATTACATGGGAGGAAAAAATTAGTAAATTAGAGTCTTTATTTGTCACATAAATAGAATAGAAATGACAGAAGTCTGTGAAATCTTTTTAAGAGTTACATAATGTTGAAGATATATCACTAGATCTCTGCTCGAATGATTTTCATTGGTCTATGATTTTTTTAATCCTTCAAGAGATATCTTAGATCTTTAAAACAAGATCACATAGAATTGCGTCCATGTCCAATACCTTCACAACAATAATTAGATATTAAATATTCAATAATGTGACTATTAAATTTGTTTGTTTTAGTTGGGATGAATAATGTGGAATATGTTCAAGATTTATATTTGTTCATTAAATATTAAAATAAAATAATTTTAGTTAAAATAATTATATTAAATTTAAAATTATAAATCATTTGTAAAAAATATATAATCCTAAAGATTATGAATAAAAAAAAATTCAGTAAAATAGATGATGGGATAAATTAAAACTACAAAAAATGAATGTCAAATAATGTTACAATTATTATTACACACTCTGCAATTATATTTCAATATGAAATAATAAAAAATTTGAAAACACTATTTATTTTAATAAAATAAAATTAATAAAATGAATAAAACTAAATAAACATTTTATATAATGGTGGGTTATTTTTTCTAGAATTTAGTCATGACCCACCACTAAAAAGGGAGGGTGATGACTCATGAATCGCCACTAAAAACTGAGATTAGTGGCTTATGAAATAAAACTAAAAATATAGAGATTCTACTATTTCTATTTCAATCTAAAATATAAGGGGCCACACAAAAAAAAATGTATTCCATGGAACTAATAAGTCAAGGACTTCATGATAATCAATAGAAATATTTCTACCTTTGGGAGTCCAATGGTGACTCTTAGCCCACCACTGGAGGTGAAAAACGGTGTCGCAAAAAAATTATAAACAGAAGGAATAATAATCATATGAATAGTCAAATAAAAATTAAATAAATGTTAAAAAATAGAAATAAAAAATAAATTAAAAAAATGACAAAAAATTATAACAATGTATAAAAAAATTACAGTTGAATATGAGAAAAAGATATGTTGTTAAACCAGCTAAAACAAGGATGGAAGAGATCATGTGGGGCTGTGATGATGGAACTTCCAAGAAAAAAAATACCCTTAAACAGAAAGAATAATACTACTACAATAGTTTGAAGTATGAAAAGAGGTAACGAATATTAATTATGTGTTTCATCCATGATTCTATAAAATATATGGATGTAGCAACTGATGGGTAATAAATAACCCACTACTAACGTCCAATAGTGTGTAAAATTACTCACCATTTATGTATGAAAGAAGATATTAAATAATTATTGGTTTCTAATGGTGATTGAAGACTCATTTTTGGATTCCAATAGTGACTCATGACTCACTGTTTGGTTCCAATAGTACTCATGACTCACCATTGGGTTCCAACAATGAATTTAATCAGTGTTGGTGATCTATGGTGCCCCTAATGAGTAACCAAAACAGAAGATTTATTCAAACTAGTGATGAATCTCAAGGAATAATAATAAAATAATAGGGGTAAAACAACACCTTGAGGAATAATATGATGAACTTAACCTTGTACGGATTATTCAAACTACATACAGATAGAAGAAAAACTTTTATACAACCATGAATGTGTTTCATTCCATCATTTCAGCAAAGGCCTAAAGTGAACTGGAGAGAAAGAACTGATTGTTGATGATTGATAAAACATGGATATATAAAAATATAATGTCTGGAAAGGAAAATAGGCAAATAAGATAAACTTATAAAATGTTATAAACAAGAATACTGATGATATTATGGTGAATAAATCTTGTAGCGATGATTATATCCAATATTTTTAACTCAGGAGAACAGTGAAAATGCTTTATTTTCTCACATCAAAACCCTAAAATTGTAGGATAATAGTATATAAACCATGTTTTTATGGTCCTTAGTTAGATCTAGCTACCAAGGATCATCACCATTATACACATACACTCACATGATCCTACGACCTTTTAGGAAACATATCGCACCCATGCATCAATGGGTACTCTCTTAGAACAACATACATTGGCATGTATGCCTTTGGAATGCACTTTAAAAACCAAACTATAACCCCCTTTTGGGGTGACTATAGTATATCAACAAAGATTATTTACATTATCCCTTAAGAAGTGTAATATAACATCATTTTTTTGTTCAATATTGTAGAAGAGGTTTTTTAGAAATTTAAATAGAAATTGAGTTGTCATAATAATTAATGATTTAATAAAAACTGATTTTTAAATCATACAAATATTGTTTTTCCATATAATATATGAAGATAAACTAGTATTAACGACATATTTAACAATATTATTGATATTTCTACAAAATGTTGTTTCTTAGAGCTCCATGAAATAAATTGTTTTCCAAAAAAAATGACACATAAATTTAGTGCTTTTCCAATTAAGTATGAAACCTTGAATATTAGAGTCAAAGTAAGACGGTAAATCGAAACAGTTATGATTAGAATAAAATAGTTTAGTACAAACATTACCCTTTATATATCTTATCACTCTTTTATTATCTTTATGATGTCTTTATTTGGGTTTGAATAATACATATAACATAATAAAAATAAAAACATTATTTATGGTCTAGAAGTATTGAGACACAGTAAGCTTCATATCATCCCTATATATTGTTTAATATAAACTAACATTTCGGATTGTTCTATGTTTTATTTGGAATTACTGGTCATATGTGTTTTCATAGTTTTAGTAGAATCTAGTCATAACCTTCTTACATTTAATTTATCATATTTGTCTTGATTTAATAAAATAACATCTTTTCTTTGATTTATTTATAATCAAACAAAAAAATTAGTTCTCCCATTAAGCTCATGTCTAATTCACTAGTAATAAGAATGAAAATTCATTACATAGAAAATCCTTTGTTGAGCAAAAAATTATATCGTCAACAAATATTTATATTACCATTAAATCATTTAAAACCATTTAAAACCTTTTTTTATGAAAATTTGGACAAACAATTCCTTTAACCAAATATTATTTTAATAAAAACATTGTATGTCATTAATAACAGTGTATTCGATCATTTTTAAGACCATAAAATGATTTATTAAATTTAATACAATATCATGAAATAATAATTTTCATGCCTTGTGGGTTATCTAATATATAGTACCTATAAAACAATTCCATTTCAAAAGGTACTTTTTCTTTTTGTTTGAAACAATTTAATGTTTTGAAAAGTATAAGCGGTTAGAAAAATTCTTATTTCCACTATATCAACAATAGGAGAAAAATAATCATCAAAATTAGATAATCTTTCATAGTAATAACCCTGAGTTAATAATATTTATTTCTTTTTAACTATGTTTCCAGATTCATTTAATTTATTGTGAAAAATTCATTTAGATCCTATAACTAGTTTACTTTATTGAAAAATAACTAAATATCACACATTATTAAATTCAAATTGATTTAATTCATCAGGCATATAATTATTCTAATTTCAATTAATTAATTAATTTTCCACAATGAAAGGGACAATTTGAGCAATAATTTTATAATTGGAATAGTAAAGTAAAGTACATTTTCTGATTTGAATACCGTAATCTAAATTACCAATTAATTTTTTAATAGGTTGATGTTTAATATTATTTGATTACATTGAAATAGTTTGAGAATAAAGATTCTCCCCCTCAATTAATGCATTGAATTTATCTTGGTCGTTATATTCACCTATGGTAAACACTCTAAACAAATAATTTTCATTGATAGAATTAAAATCAAGTTTGTTAGAATTATTTTCATTAAACTTAACATGAATAGATTAATTAAGAACTACAATTTTCTTTTTGAAAACTCTATAAGATTTAATAGGATTGGAATATGCTACAAATATACATTAATATGATTTGGTGTGAAATTTGTATAAATTATATGGTTTATTTAATCTAAACACTTTACATAAAAAGACCCTGAAATAACCAATTTTAGTTTTGAAACCGTTGAAAAGATCTTGAGGGATATTATTTAGGAAATATCTAATTGAAAATATATTTAAAACATGGAAAGTTGGATTTATGTCTTCATCTAAAAATTATTTAAGAACACTAAATTTAGTTATCATTAACATATCCATTTCATGAATAGATCTATTCTTTATTTTTGTCACACTAGTTTTTTGTGGTGTTTTAGGGGCTGATAAATGATTCTTATAGTGATTTATTCACAAAATTTATCAAATTATATATTCACAAATTCCCCAGCTCTATAACTTATGATAGATATTATTGATTCATTTTTTAAATTATTAATAACATTAAATAATATAAAAAATTTGGATAATGTTTCATTTTTATTCATTAAGAAATAAATCCATAAGAATCTAGTTTAATCAAATACAATTAATAATACAAATTTATTACCAGATTAAAATCATGTTGCATAGGTCCAAAAAAGTATAGATGTAGTAATTCTAAATATCTATTAGTACTAACATAATTTATAGATTTAAATATTTATTTATGTTGTTTACATTTCAAACAGTCATCATACCTGTAATACATACTTTTATGTAACGTGGGATGTTTCATTACATGTTAATTTTTTTATAGTTTATGAAATAGTGTAAAATTTTAATGCTTAATCCTTTGATACTATACAATGTAATTATCGTCCATAGCATTCATGCACTAAAAACTTTGTTCGGTTAGATCCTAAAATTAAATAGTATTCACATTTTCTTATATTTTTTAGAAAAAAATCTAATTTATTTTTCAGAATTGTACATTTATCATTTTAAAATATAACATTTAATCCATCGTCACATAAATTTGATGTATTTATGAGATTATTTATTAAACCATGTACATATAATAATTTTGAAATAATAACTATTCTAGAAAAATTGACATCACCAATACCTTTAATCTAACATTTAGTGTTGTCTCCAAATGTCAAAAAGAAATCATCACAATAATTAAATAATCAAAACATTAAAATATCACCTATCATGTTCCTATAGAAACAACTTTCTATGTACCATAGTTTATTCAGCATTATAAAGAATATTTCTTAAAATTATATAATCAAAAATATATTTTTGGTACTCATTCCAAGTTTGTTCCAACTAGATTAGTAGCAAAAACTTTTAACTCATAAATAGATTTAAAGCATTTATTATCATTCAAGTTAGAAATTAAATAATTCTAAATGAAATTTATAGCATTAAAAAATATTTTGTAAATATCAGTGAACACTCATTGGCATAATGGACATTCAATCTTCATTTAAAATAGGTTTCACTTGAAATGCTTCCTTTTTATATTTTAACAAAGTTTGTTTTATTTAAACATGGGGTAATACTGGTGTATCCAAAACAAATCTTATCAGTGTTTAGTTTCTTTAAAGACGCCATCTTATTATATTTTTCATTATCTTTTACGAAGGAAACTAATTCCTATTTAATATTAAAAAATTAATTTTTTAAATCTGTACTAACCATTTTAACAGTTTCTAAATATATAAATACCTTTTCATTAGATCCATAAGCTGTATTTATTAATTTCTTATTATCGTTATTTAATTTCTTACATTCATTTTCTACTTTAGTTAGATCATAAATAACAAAATTAAATCTCTTATCTTGATCATTATCATTTACAGCTATTTTTTAACCCTTTCATTTTCATCTCTTGGTTTTACCAATATAGAGTCATAATCCTCTTAATATATATCATTCTATGATTTGTTGACATTAAAATTATTACATTCCATTTAAAATTTATTGATTTCTTTGATAAAGTTAATATATTTAATTTTTAATTCACTATAAATTTTAGTTATTATAGCTCCATTTTTATTTAATTATTCATTTTCTTTATTAATTTTCTTGACTTTTTAATTTTCATACTCAGAAACAGAACATGAGTCAAAATCAATTTATATTTAATTTCTTGATAAAGCATTATCATCAAAATTGAAAAGAGTTATTAACTTAGGGAATATTGAATCATTTACCCCACAATAAATTCTCATCTAAGAAATATTCCATGTCTCATATTAACTTTCTTAATATCTACTTGACTCAAAACATTCTAAATTGTCCCATCCACAAAAAAATAATTTTACCTTTTTTTATCATTGTATTTCTTTTTATGTTCAAGTTTAGTACTTTTGACCATTATATAACCTTTCTTCCAACACCTATAAAAGGTTAATTATGAAACTATAATTTTGTTAGTTGTATTAGCTTTCTTATAATTTTTTCTAAACATCCTCTAGAACAACATCATTCCACCTTTGTTTTTCTGGTACTCAAAAAACTAATTAATGAATTGAACCAACTCCTTGTAAATTTCAAGTAACTTGTATTCAGAGGCATTAGTGGTATCAATAAAATTTCATTTAAATGAAATAACTTTTCTTTTAGTAGACTCATCATCGGTAATATTCTTTATCTATAACTCATATTGTATAATAGAGA
Organism: Viscum album; assembly: GCA_963277665.1. Lineage (NCBI taxonomy): Eukaryota > Viridiplantae > Streptophyta > Magnoliopsida > Santalales > Viscaceae > Viscum > Viscum album. The sequence continues at coordinate 1,797,572,518 of OY728152.1, forward strand.
CTATGAGATCATCTAAAGTATACTATTCATAATTATTACACTCATCGATGGACACTTTTTTTCTTACCATATATTTGTAAGTTCTCTTAGTACTCTTTCCACTTAAGATATGTTTTCCAATACATCTCTAAGATTAGTCATACTATTTTTCTAAATTGTGAACTCATGAAACATCTAGTTTATGGATTCTTCATTTCTTATTTAGAAGTTCTGGTATTCTGCCTAATGTATTTCTAGATTGGTTCTATTCATCTTTTCAGTACCATAATGAGTCACTTACAATATCCTACATATTTTATGTGTTATCTTAAAATATTAAACATGACCATAGAAACATTCAGTCTTATAAAACTGTATAAAATATTTAAATTTATAATTAAAAACATATTTTACCCTATCTTTTCATACAAGATTCTATGTATCAATAGTGGATAGCTCCTATGGATTAGTAATTATGGTCTAATGATCTACACTTTTTAGTTTCAAGTAGGCTTCCAATCTATATTTCAAGAAGGCATTGTCCCACCAATCAAATAATGGATTTTTCTATTCTATCTAATAATTAATTGAATTTAAACATCCCATATTAAAATAAAAATTCTCTTTTGTTCCTTTGACAATGAATTCTAGGATTAAAGTTATCACATATTTAAAAATACGAACATAAAATAATCAAAGAGGTTATATATCATTTAAGTGAGGTCCTCCAATCAGATACAAACTTTTAGGTCATTATTGAAGCAAAGAATAACTTAGGGGGGTAGTTTTCAATTTTAAAATTATTTAAAATACAAATTAGTGTTTATAGAATACAAAATATTAGAGAACTCAATGATCTTGAGTTGATTTTTAACAAAAATAAAAGTGAAAGAATATAATATTTATAATGGTTTAGATAAAAAAGATCATTTTCCACTCATTAACCTCATCTACTCCTCAAATATATTAGTACCCACAAAGAACATAACTTTTAATGGCGTCATAACCTTGTTTTCGACCCTTCCTTTTAAACATCCTCAAGGCACAACCAAGTCTTGATATAGGAAAATTTCCCTTATCTGATTATGGGATGTTTAATTGCGAGTCACAACCCTAATGTCCAATTAGGATAATGAGAAACCATAGAATGGTAAGACATGCATTTTATGGGAAAACAATAAACTAGACATGAATAAATACAAATAAAATGAAATATAAAACAACAAAAAACAAATACATGGAAATTTATAGATGATCAAAATGTCAATGAATTTTATTGTTGAAGGTTTTTAATAATTTGGAAGGAAAATATATTGAGTTGGGAGTCCTTCTGGGATCACAATAAGAATGAATAAGATACATAAGTTCATGAACAATTTCTGGGAGTAATAGAATGTTGAAGTTGTATCACCAGTTTTCTATCCTAATGATCTAGACATGTATATGTTTATTTATTCCATGAATAAATCTCCTTCATTATTAAAAAAAATATCCTCTAGAAGTGTGTCCCTATCCAATATCTTCATGACACTTTTTAGTGCTTAACAGTTAAAGAATATTCATGTTTCTTTTATTAGATAAATTTGGGAAGAAAAGTGTAGAATAAAATTTGGATTTATATTTATTCATTATATATTAATATAAAACAAATAATATTTTAAGTACATCAATTTTATGAAATCTAAAATTATAAAATAGTAGAAATATGACATCTTTTATATTTTATATATATGAAAAAATACTATAAAACAGAACTTGGCGTAAACTCCAAATTGCATGAATAAATTAACATCAAATAACGTTACAATTATTTTTAAGAACTCGACAATTATACGTCAACATAAAATATTAAAACAATAAATTAAAAAATCTATTTTAATAAAATAATAAGAAATTAAAAATATAAACATTACAAATAAAAAAATTAACAAACATTGGATTATTTTTTCTATCAGTTGCTCATGAACCACTACTTAAAATAGAGAGTGGTGACTCATGACTCACCACTAAAAACATAGGGAAGTGGATCATGACCTACTACATAAAACAGAGAGATTCTATGTTTTCCATTTCAATATAAAATAAAACGATCCATCCAAAACAAAATTTATTCAATGTCACTAAGAAATCAAATGATAAAAGAGGAGGAATAAAAAATTATAACATTTTAAGTCCAATGGTTACTCATGAACTACAAGTGGAGGTGTCCAAGGGTGGCTCACTTAAAACATTTTCGAAGATAAGGAATAGCCAATATAAAGGTAATATAAAAAAATAAATAAGAAAAATAAAATAGAAATAAAACATTTACTATAAAATAAATGATACAAACATAAAAAGATTAAAAGATCAAGAATATTATAATAGTTAATGAGAATAAGAGATACTATTAAACAAGGTGAAATAGTGATAGAAGATATCCTATGAGATTATCATGAAGCTAATACCAAAAAAACGTAAATAGAAACAATAAAACAATGACAACTGATTAAAAAGTAAAAGGGAACATGGTGAAGATTGATGAGATTCTTCCATGACTCTATATAGCATAAGGAAGTGGAAATTGGTGCGTGACAAATAACACACTATTAATGTCTAATGGTGTGTAAAATGACTCATCGTTGAAATCTGGATGTATCTCATGACTTACTATTGGACTCCAATGATGACTAAAGACTCACATATGGGTTCTAACAGTTAATTTTGACTAACCATTGGGTTCCATTAGCGACTTTACACACTATTAGTGACCGATGGTGACACTATTGTGAAAAAAAAATTGTATTTTAATCCAATGAATCATCTATAGGAATAATAATAAGATATTAAGTGGTAAACAACACCCTCAGGAAGAAGAAAATGAACTGAACATTGTCTGTATTATTCAAACTATATACAGATAGATAACAAACATTCAAAAAAACAAGAACAAGTATGAATAGATCACTGAAGAAAATGCTCTAAGAGAACTAGGGAAAAAGATCTCACTATTGAATATTGATAAAACCTATAGAAATAATATGATAGAACATAGAATGGAAAAAATCAATGGAGATAAAATTATAATGTGGGTGAAGAAAATAGATCATATGGATCCCAAATAAAATATCCTATTGCTATAATTATATCTAATATTTTTAACATGGATGAATAGTGAACATTCTTTACTATCCCATATCAAAACTGAGGCAGAGCAAGTGAACTATATATCAACCAAGGTTTTCCCATACTATATTCTATCTATATACCAAGGATCAACACTATTTTACACATAAAAACACATTCATATGGCTTATTAGGTGACCTAAGAAACCCATTACCCTACATACATGCTCAATGGTCCATATACACATTCCCACACACCTTTGGCAGAAATTCTGCAAACCAAACTCCATCCTCCCTTTGGGGTGATTCTATCGGGTCTTCACACAAGGTGTACCTAGTGGTTCCCCATTCTGGATGAGGGATAGCTATGTGCCTCACTAAGTATATCCAAAAGATTTACTTAAATTAAATAAATATTTCGAAAATAAAATAAAATTAGTAGTATGATTAAAACATTATTTATAATATTTAAAATTTTTGAAGCATGTAATTAAAAATATTAATTTATTAAAAAAATGAAAATTTAAAAAACATGAGAATTTAATAAAATTTTAATAGAGATTAAATTATCAAGACATATATTAAAGATAAATTATTAAATCACTTTAAAATAATAACACAACCATAGTTAAATATATAAAAATGTAACAAGTAAAAGTTAAATAACAATGATCCCACATTGGGTACATAGGTTTTCACCCACAATTGGGTTAGCTAATCTCATGAATGAGATCATTTCTAGGCCCAAAACATCTTAATCTATTATATGCCTTTTCCAATTAGTATAGAAAAGGAAATAAAAATCACTTTTACCCAACATTGTAAACTCTAGGTTTGGGTGCCAAAATATTTGGTGCCCCCACATCGATTCACCACATGACCCCAATCACACCTCCCCATATTCCAGAGGATTCCAACATAAATCAAGAGGCTAATGGTTCTTGTGGGGATACAATACCCTATTTACTAGAGTAAACCAACAGTGAAAATCAAAATAATAATATGCATTCCATAATAATAAATACATCAAACATCACATACAACATTCCCAAACTAAGGATGTACCCACAAACAAATAAAGTGAAACATTCCATGTCACTAGTGGAAAGTTCCATAATAATACTGAAAATTACCAATGATAAAAAATCACTAAAGAAGGTCCCAAAATCATGTCTAGTTCCCTCATATATACTTTATTTCAAACCTAAAATCAACCATCTATCATTGAGCCACTTTCATTGTCCTAAACCGTAGTTATAAAGTATTCTCAGGTACCCTGTGGTGAAATGAGTCTTGTGTGGGTACAAATATATAAGCCACCATAAATGGTGCCTAAAAAAATTCTATTCTATTATTTTATATGTATGATCAAATTAAATAATTATAAACAAAAAATAAACCAATTTATATCATTTATTAGTATTTAAATCAATCAATTTTATTCTTAGTTCCATGTTTGACCCAAAATCCTCAAACCTACTTATTCCCATGTTGTTAATATGAACCATGTGTCCAAGGGTTTGTAGTTTGGAAAAAAGGTGCTTCATTCCAAGTATCAAATCAGTATTTGTAACGCAATGTCTGACTATCCCAACCAAGGTTTGTAATTCTATGTCTATACCATTGGAGTCAGGGGATTCATTACTTTCTCTGAAAACTAATATGCATAGAGGAACTCATATCATCATTTGGGCCCTCCCATGATAGGGGATCATAAGTACAATATCCCACCAATAATTAGTCACATTTTCTAGATGTCAACATTAGTTACCCATTTTAATTAATTAATGTAACATAGTTTTACCTTTTCATATATCAAATTTCCATGGTTCATTACACTCAACACTTTATCATTTTTTATAGATAGATCAACTCATAATTCAATCATGTTATAATCATTTGTATCACCATTCATGCCATTTAACCACAAGTACATTCCTTTTTAACCATTCGTCACATTCACTCCTTTACAAGCCATAGCTCCTTTAACATATAAATTTAATATATATACCCTTTTTATTCCTTTTCAACAAACTAACATAATTTCAATTGGTTTAACTTCATAAAAACTTTATTTCATCATTTAGGAATTCAAATCTCTTATTCAAAGGAGTGGCTCACCCCATGTGTGAACATGATTATATTCTAATCATCCCTAAAAGAACCAACATTGGTCATGAGGGGTCCATTATATCATTTAAGAACCCAATTAAATATTTCATACCAAATATACAATTTCACATCACGATGATACCAAAGAAAAACCACATACACATAAATTAAGGCATTAAGACTATGTGATACACTTGTTGACCACCTATCGCAAGTTCGTTGATGAAAAATTGCTTAACCTTATCCCTTTATTCCAAATCAAGCATCCTTAAAATAAAAAACATATAATCATCTATAAAATAAGGTTTTGAAGGCATAAAAAAGGAAGAAAAATTATACAAGTCTTATTCAATAAAATATAGGATACATGAGTGATAGAGTCTCTCAATGAATTGATTCTCATCCAATGGAGCTTAAAACGACTCACAATAGGGTGGAAATTACCCATTTAAAACAGTTCACTAATTTTTTACATGACACATGTTATTGCATCAAGGGACCATATATAACTAGATACCACCTATCTCAACAATTCCAATGAATTATTTCTATATTGAACGATCAATTTACGTCATAAAAAATGTCTTATCAATAAATATTCTAATTGTGTAAATAATATAGAATATTAATATTTTCCTAGTTAAAATAATAATAGTAAAAGTAAAACACCATATATATTAATGGTATACAGTTTAGGAAATAATAATTTCCATGATACATGTAAAATTGTTATTTAAGAGAAATAAAATTTCTAATGATAAAAGGAAAGTGATTGTTTTACGAGAAATGTAATGGATAAAAAATTAATCAATAATCTGAATTTCAATACATTACCTAGTAAAACGGATCCTAAACCATCCAAAAATATATGGATGGTATCATTACAACATACCCCCAATTAAGTATAAGTAAAATAAAGGTTTTTCCATTGATGAATAAAAAAACCATAAAATTATCATTAGAAATATTCTTGACAAAGATACATTTTTCAATTGAAAATCACATTTAAAAATATATATGAAATTAGGTAACAAAGTTTATGAGAATTACCTTTTAAACATGTAATGTATTTTTAAATGAAAAGATCAATCATATTTGTGGAATAAATTACCTTCATGCTGTGTAAATTAAAATAAATATTTCTATCACAATTTCAGTTAAAATTGAAAACATACTTTTTTCCTTACTAGCCATGAATATTCAAATTAAACAACTTTTTAAAAATTCAAAAATTGGTAAAAATGGATTTAAACTAGAAATTGATAATATTAAAACATTCTTCAAATAATTTTGATAAAAATTAGATGTGACACCTTGAACATATTTATTTATTAACAATAATAATTTTGTAATCATTAACATTATCATTATTTTGTTTTGTTGTATTTTAGTGCCATCTAAAAAAATATTTATAAATAACAAATAATACATGTTTTATTAAATATAAATGTTGAAACCATACATTTCTATAAGACCAAGAGACCCTCACTAACCTAGAATACCTACTATAACATCTATCAGAATCAACGGGAGACCACCAAACACAACCAACAGGCCAAGAAATTAGTGAATGGCCTTTGGGTATGTCACAATGAAACACATTATGGAATGAACAATGAAAATAATACTATGTATCAAGATGATGTACATGACCATCTTCACCTAATTGGTTTTTGAATTTGGGACCCCCAAAACAATTATTTAAAAGTAATAGAAGTTAAATATGATCGTTGTTGGCCATTGAAGAATTTAGATTACCATAGGATTTTGTAACGGTCATAAAATTTTATAACCGTTAGGTATTTTAAGTATTTTGATTATTTTAAGTATACTATTTATTTAATTATATAATGAATTTCAATTTTTTTTAAATGTTTTAAATTTATTATAGTGTTATCTTTTTTTGAAAGAAAATATGGTTTGAAATTGAAGATATATCTCATATTTTGATTTTGAAAATATAACACAAATAACCATGGTGTTTCTTTAAAAATGAGTTAAAATAAATATAATTGTTTTAATTTATGTTGAAATCTATATTTTGAAATTTATTTTTGTGAAACTAAAAATGAATGAAAATATATTAAAACAATGAAATTTGGGAAAAAGGAATATATGAATATATATTCATTAATATATATATTTTTTTTAGAAAATTTGAGTCATGTATTTTTTCTGTGTTTCCACACACAAAAATATTCCTTGGCGTTCCAATATAACTAGCCAGTTGTGAGAGGCAGCACACACCACTAAAGCGGGGAGACAGAGGCTTGGCTCCCCCACTAGCTGGAATAGGCTAGCCATGTAGAGGATTAGTGCATGCCATGAGGGCACATGGATGAAACATGGAAGAAACATCATGCATGGCAGCACAAAGGAAAAGGGTGGGTGTAGAGCACAATAGCAAGAGAACTGGTACAGGGCAGTACTGAGAAGGGAGAAGCGTGTTTATTGTCTTAGGGCCGGATTATCAAGGTATTTAATGCGGTCTCAAAACCATTCCCATTTCGATGTGGGATTCATTTTTTTATATGGAATATAATCTGGGCCATTCAATCTTGCTATGCGAGATATGGACAATTCGATCCAGTCTCACCTTTGAACACCACTGACCACTTCCTTTCTCCATGTTTTTCTTTAGTCATCTGATCAGGACACAGTTGATCTCAGCCGTTCAACCCTTTTTAAAACCTGAAGTTTCTCGTGATTGTCCAATCAATCCAGGACTAATATCATCAGTCCATCCAATTTTAAACACGTAGTACTCTCCTAATCTATTTGATCATCCTCAGTTGATCTGAAACTTCCATTATTTTCCACATCTTCTCTATTTTTTATTCTTATTTTGCATGTCGCACTAGTAACCATCTCAATCCTCCCCACTATTCTTCCCTCACCCATGAGTCCTTTTATCCCTCCCCTCAGCTAGTTGTCCACATTTATCCTTTTCTCATGTCTTCAAGGGTGTTTATTTTAATATAAACTAACCCTTTTTCCATCCATGATTTCCATAATATATATATTTTACATTAAACAACTGATCCATTTGAGTTTTGGGTTAATCATGTTTTTTTGTTCTTAAAATGTTACATTCCTTTTTCATTATGTTTCATTGTTTATAATACCATGTTAAACCATCAAATATAAAATTATATGTATACATTTTATATAAAACGGTTATATAGACCTCTTTTTTCACCTTAAACTCGCTTCTCAAAATTCCATCAACCACTACTCAACATTGTCTCACTTGAAGATTGGTAAGGGCTTTTTTTAGTGTTCGATTAAACCATATATATTTACATATAAATATCTATATAGTTATAAACATTTATTTATAAAAAAAACCTATTCTGATTTTTATGAACTTCGAATAATTAACTTTTTATTTTTTATGATGTTATTAATGCATGTAAAACATGTAATGGTTTTTATATATTTTTGTGATTAATTTGATTAACCCTTATATACATACATGTGTATATATGTTTATATATATATATAACCCATTCTATTTCATATATTTTTAATGATTAGTATTAGTATGATGTCCTTTACTCATGTAATACATGTAAGAGTTATTTTAACTTCAAATTTAATATGAAAACCCAAATATAAACTTTATATATAAATAGTTTTATATATTTACATATATATTTTAATTAAAATCTGAATTAGGTTTTCATAAAACTAATTTTAGTGAATAAATTTTATTTTTTTAAGTGTATGGTGTTTATAAGGATTTATCATACCTTTTTTATTATGAAAATTCTATGTGAACATTTTGTGTGCAAATTGTTTTATGCAATTTTAAACCAACATGCATATACATATAAGAACTGCAATTACACATATGCATGTATTGATTTATTTTAAGAGGTTTTGATGGTATTTACCTAGTGATAATTTTATATCTTAATGTTATATTTTGATTTGTTCAAAAAAAATTATACAATCCACATGATACAATTTAATTTTGGAAAACAATAACAAAACCCTGATTTGATATTATGTGCCTAAAATTTTAAATAATTCATCACCTTAATATTACATGAATGCATCCCTAATTTATAAATTCTCAAATAGAAGGCTGGAATAAACATTTATTAATTACACCTAAATATATATACATGCATAATCACATGTAGTTAAATGTGGTTAAATATATTCTTATGAATGAATTCCTCACATAAAATAAATGTTTTTCATTTATACTTTTTATATTTGAATTCATGATTAATCTACCATAATTAATGCTACTAGTTATTAAAAGTTGTTATTTAATCTATTTAACTCTACTATTTAACAGTGTATGGAAATTATTATTTATAGCTATCTTAAATTGAAAAACTATTATTTTTGTATATAAAATGTTTAATTTTCTGAACCATGGGTTTTGAATTGAAGTGTTGATAATTTATGTGGAAAACCCAAAAAACTATTATTTTCTGTTCAGCAGTTATCATCACTTGTATAATGTATGTTCAAAAAGTCTATAGATTAATGTTTTCAGTTAATGTATGATTCATTTGTGAATATGGAAATAATTAAAAAATCAAATTTCTCTCTTATGATGACTTATGGATTATGAATTACATTATTCGAAGTGGTATGGGACACTTCGAATAAAAGACATAAATTAATTATTTGAAGTGGTTAGGGACAGTTCATGTAAAAGACATAATTTTATAAATCAAAGGGGTATGGTACACTTTAATTTAATTACATTTAGATAGGGGAGGATTGCATTAGAAAAATTATGTGATGATTGATTCCCTCTATAGCCTCTTGATGCAATAACAGGTCTCATGAGACAAACCCGGGCATAGAACAAGGCCTTAACGGAATGATTATGTATGCTCCCGGAATGGCGCCTCGACAGAATGTTATGATTGTCCAACATTATTAATTTCTTCAATATATGATTAATATTTAACTATCCATTTGACAATTTGATTAGTTATATATCGTTGGTTAAGACTCCTTTACTTATGATAAAGGTAATAAATGCAAATGGCATAATGAATTATGTACTGGAAAAGTCATTTAAAAAGAAAGTGTAGCATCTACTTTCAAAACAATTATATAGAAGTTAATATTACATCTTTCATTTCATGAATTTCATTTTAAGTGTTAGTTTAATCATGATATTTTTACTTATACAATTCTAAGCAAGTATTATTTAATGAGTTAATTTGAACTTTCCTCATTTCACATCACCCTTAAATTAGTTGGATCAACTCCTAACTTATATATAGTGTTCCATATTTTTTTGTACGTGTATGAGTACTCTGATATGTGTTTTATATATTGATTTTAAATAAATACAAAAATTCTTGGCTACGATAATTATCTAAAAACAATTTCAAACATCCTTTCAAAAATGTTTATTACATGATTCAAGAAATGTTATTTTAGTTTTAAGAATATGTTTTATAATTATTTTTAAGTATGTTTTAAAAATGAATTTGAATAATTTTTTTCTAAAACCCCTTACTGGGTGTTTTAAATTATCAACCAATGTTTTCAATATATTTTTACATGATTAGTAGTTTTTTAGATTGAGTGGTGGTTTCTTTATGCTGCTTATCTCATATAGTTAATAATAAATATATCAGTTGTATTTGGTTTTCTAGAAACATAGACCGGGAAGCTTCTTTGTGATGGAATGTGATGTGTAATTTTATCGCCATATTGAAATAGAATTACACACCATGGTTTAGGCACTGACTTTGGGCTTCATGGGTTAGGGTTTTCACAGTAGGTATTAGAGGAATGGTTTAAAAAATTCTGGAAAATTAGAATAGAACAAAAAAAATTATGTTTCGTTGAGTAGAAATTTTTCATAAAATTTTCAGATGAAGTTGACGGTTCGCCGAAAAACCACTTTTCCCACCCTACAAAATTACTTGAGAACATAATTTTCAACTCATGCACTGAAACATACCATCCCTTTGTGAATCTATGTTTGACCTGCAAATATCTCTACCGAGTGTGAAAAAACCCAAATATCCTTCAAATTTACAAAGGACCAAGTCAGGAATACTACCTTATGTATCAAGTGCAGCATGCTTATTATGCACATAAAAGCAGGTACAACGAATGCATCTTCTAGTTTTCCCCCTATCTGAGACTTATCTGGCCCTAGAGAAGTTCTGAGAAGCTACAGAGGCGGATGATCCCCATGCAAGTTATTTGTTCCAAGTTTTGTGCTTCAGTAGGTATGGAAGACACTATAATATCTGGTTTTTAGAAAACCAAGTTGTTCGACAGGTCTATCAAAACCATGTTCATTTTGATATCACTAAACTCTAAACCTCTTGTGCCACCCTCTCGGGGACCTAATAATGCATGCATGAGTTCGACACTAACTCTGCGAGGTGTATGTGGGAACATGAAATTGAAGGTTTTAAAAATGTTATGGGGATTAACCTAATAGGAACAACTTACCAAGAAAGTATCTAACAGTGGTCGAACTAGTGACTGTATAAATAAAATCTTGTTTTCTTCAAATTTCGTTAATTAATAATGGTTAAAAAATGTTTTGTAGGGACATAGAGGGTGATGTCTGTGGGATGGTGTTGGGAAGCATAAGAGTATGATGTAATTGCAAGGGCACAAATCTTTTGAGGGGGAATAATGTGATGCACCAAACATAATTATTTTTTTAATAATAATATTTTTTAATCATTAGCATTATCATTATTTTGTTTTGTTTAATTTTGGTTCCATCTAAAATAAAATTTTGCAGAATAAAAATAAGACATATTTTGTTTGATAGAAATGATGAAACCATACACTACGATAAAGACAAAAGACCCTCACTAACCTAGAATACCAACTATGAGACCTATAAAAGTCACCGAGAGACCACCAAACAAAACAAACAGACCAAGAAAATAGTCAATGTCTTTTGGTTCTGTCACAGTGAAAATCATTATGGAAAGAACAATTGAAATCTTACAAAGCATCAAAGGGATGTAGAGAACCAACTTCACTGAATTGGTTTTTGAGGTTGGAACACCCTAAATAAGTATTTATATAGTACATGGAGTTTATTATCACCATTGTTGGTTGTTGAGGTCTTTAGATGACCATTGGTTTTTGTAATAGTCATAAAATTTAATAACTGTTAGGAATTTTTTGTATTGTTATTATTTTCACTATACTATGTATTTATGTATATTAACAATTTCAAATGTTTTTAAATGTTTTAAATTTATTAAAGTTTTATATTTAGTTCAATGAAAATGTGGTTTCAAATGGAATATGTACCTCATATTCAGATTCTAAAAATATTACAGTAATAACTATGGTGTTTCTTTTAAAATGATGTAAAATAAATATAAATGTTTTAATTGAAGTTGAAGTCTTGATATCGAAATTTAATTTTTTAAAAAAAATCTATACAAACCTATTAAAATAATGGAATTTTTTGAAAAATATACGTATATATATATTCATCAAAACAAAAGTTCTGTTTTTTTATTATGTGTTGAGTTTTTTTGGGATTCTATGAAAATAATTACCCCGCGCTAGCCAAGCCAACTAGCCAGTTGGTGAGGTAGCACGAACCACTATTGTTGGGCATCCAATCCTTGACTCCCCATCTAGTTGGCATAGGCTATCCATGTAGAGCGTTAGTGCACGCCACAAGGGGCACAAGGATGAACCAAGGCGGTGCCAGCATGCAAAGTGGCATAGCGGCAAAGGGTGGGTGTAGAGCACTCCTGGAGGTACAGGGATGTACTGGGGAGGGGGAAGGGAGTTCATTGGATGAGGGATAGAGCATCAAGGTATATAATTTAGTCTTTAAACCATTCAAATTTTTAAGTGGGATTCAATATATAAGATGGATTCTAATCTAGGTTGTTCAATCTCATCACGTGAGTTCTGGGCTGTTAGATCTGGTCTTGCCTTCGAACTCCACCAACCACTCCCTTTATCTGTGTTTTTCATCAGTCGTCTAATCGAGATGTGGCTGATCTCATCCACTCAACTCTTTTTAAATCTTGTATAGTTTCCCATGACTGTCTGATCAATCAGTGACTGATCTCATACGTCCATCCATCTTTAAACCTGCAAAACCCTCCCCAGTCTTCTGATCATCCTTTGATGATCTGAAATGTCCATTATTTTTCCACATCTTCCTCCTTTCTTCTCCTTCATCCTCTCACAACACCAATAACAATTTCTATCCTCCCCATTGTTCCTCTTTTAATCATAAGTCATCTTATCCCTCTTTGCGGCTGGTTATCCACCTTTCTCTTTTCTACAAGTCTTCAAGGGTGTTTATTTTAATATAAATCCAGCATATTTCCATTCAATCCTTCAATAATGTATATATATATATATTATTAGACAACTGATCCATTTGATATTTGGGATAATCATAGTTTTTGTTTTTTGTTTCTAAATTGTTAGATTTGTTTTTCATTAAGTTTCATTGTTTATATTTCCATTCTAAACTATTGTATATAATATTATATATATATAGTTTATATAAAATGGTCATATAAACCTATTTTTACACCTTAATACTATGGGTTTATCTCTTATCAAACTTCCTCAAGTCACTGCTCAACTCAGTCCCACTTGAAGATAGGTAAGGGATTATTTTTTCTTTTTGATCAATTAAACCATATATATACCAATAAATACATATATATATGTATATATGTTTATTTATATAACAGACCTATTATGGTTTTTATGTTCTTCGAATGATGAACTTTTGTTTTTTAATGATGTTCTTAATTCATGTAAAATATGTAAGGATTTTTATTTAGTTTTGTGTTTGGTATGATTAACCCGTATATACATACATGTGTATATATGTTAATATATATAAAAATCCTATTTTGTTTCATGTTTTTTGAATGATAATTGTTAGTATGATGTCCTTTACTCATGTAATACATGTAAGTGTTAATTTATCATCGAATATGATATGAAAACCCATATACAGACTTTGTGTATATATGGTTATATGTATATACCTATATATTTTAATTATAATCTGAATTATGTTTTCATAAAACTGATTTTAGTGATTAAATTATGTTTTTGAAGTGTATGAAACTTATAATCATTTATCAAAACTTGTTTTTATTATGAAAATTCCATGTATACACTTTGTGGGAAAATGGTTTTATACAATTTTCAAACCCACCTGTATATACATTTAAGAACAAAAATTACACATATGCATGTCTTGATTTATTTTAAGAGGTTTTGATGGTATTAACTTGGCGAAGATTTTATGTTTGAAAGTTATATTTTGAATTGTTCAAAATGTTTTTTACAATACACATGACAAAATATTATAGTGGCATGAAAAAAAACATTTTTTTATATTTTGTGCCTAAATTTTTTAAGAAGTCATTACCTTGATGTTACATGAATGCGTCCCCAATTTATAAATTTTAGGATAGTAGGTTGGAATATTCATTTATTCATTACACATGTATAAATATACTAGGATAATCACATGTAAAGAAATATGTTTAATTATTTTTTTATGCATGAATACCTCACATGAAATAATTGTTTTATATATATACTTATTATATTTCAATTCATGATGAATCTTCCACAATGGATTCTATTAGTTATTAATGTTTAAGATTTAATATGTTTAGCTCTATTATTTTTCAGTGTATAGATAATGTGAATGACGTATATCTTAAATTCAAAAACAGGTATTTTTTTATATAAAATGATTAATTTCATGAAATAGAGGTTTTGAATTTATGTGTTTTTATTTTATGTGGAAAACCCAATAAAACTATGATTTTATGTGCACCAGTTATCATCACTTATACAAATTCATGTCCATGAAATCATTAGTTTAATGTTTACAGTTCATGAATGATTCATTTATTAATATGAACATTATTGAAAAATAATATTTATCTCTTATTATTACTTATGAATTAATAATTTAATTTTTCAAAGTGTTATGGGACACTTTATGTAAAAGACATAAATTAATTATTCGAAGTGGTATAAGAAACTTCGAATGAAAGACCTAATTTAACAAATCAAAGTGGTATGGGAAACTTTGATTTAAATACATTTTGATAAATGAGGAACTCATTGGACTGATTTTTTGATGGGTGATGTTTGTTATATCCTATCGATGCATAAGTAAGTATCATGATACAAACTAGGTCATGGAATAAGGCCTTGATAGAATTATTTTATATGTTCTTTGAAAGTGGCCTCGACAGAATGTTATGATTGTCTGAAATTTTGAATTTCCTCAATATGTGATTAATATTTAACCAAACATGTGATTATTTGACTTGTATAATATCCTTGGTTAAGAAACTTTTACTTATGATAATGGTAATAAATTCACATGTCATAATGAAATCTATACCAGGAAAGACATTTATAAAGAAAGTATAGCATCTACTTTCAGAACTACTATATATAAGTCAATATTACTTATATCATTTCATGAATTTCATTTTTAGTGTTAGTTGAATCATTATTTTGTTACTTATGAAATTATAAGAAAGAATTATTTAATAAGATAATTTGTACCAGCATCCATGCATATCACCCTTAAATTAGTTGGATCAACTCTTGACTTGTATAAAGAATTCCATGTTTTTTTATACATGTATGTGTACTCTGATATGTGTTTTATCTCTAGATTTTAAATAAATATATATTATCTTGTGTAAGAAAATTACCTAATAATATTTTCATGTAACCTTTGAAAAATGTCTACGATGTTCTTCAAGAAAAGCCATTTTCCTATTAAGAAACTGTTTTTCAAATATTTAAAAGGCTGTTTTAAAATAGTGTTTCGGTAATATGTTTTTAATACCAACACTAATCATTTTAAATTATCAGTCATCATTTTCAATTTCTTTTAATAGGATTATAGGATTTTTCAATATAAGTGGTGGTTTTGTTATAAAGTTTATCTCGTTCTGATTTGAAGAAATGTATCATATGTATCTAGTTTTCCAGAACCTAGAACAGTGAGATTCTCTCTGATGGAATGTGTTCTATAATTTTATCAACATGATTTTATAAAAACATTACACACCATGATTTCGGTACTGACTCTAGGCTTCTGGGTTTGGGGTCGTCACATTGGACATGGAAGAAAATTAATTTTTAATGAAAAAATAAATAAAGTAGGACTTTCTTGAAAACATTATCTCAACCATTTTATGTACTAAAGAGAGATAAATGGTAATATTAAAAAAAAATATTAATAATCAGATGATAATATTATGAATTTTATTTATAATAAAATTATCTAATAATTTCATTCAATGGAAATTCAAGCACAAACAATCTTGATTTAAACAAGCAAGTATAAACCCTTACTTTTTTTGTTACACTTGAAACATAACCCCCAAGAAATAAAGAAATTCAAATTAATAATTAAATAACATAACTTTAAATATATTGATGATATATCATAGCAAAGGTGAATTATATGCACCACATAAAAATAAATTGGTTCATAATACAAAATATGTATCAATGGGGTGGAAATTGAGATGAAATATTTTCGAAAGATCATAATGTGGAAGTGAGAATTTGAAAATTAATCGATTACATATATAAAATGTAAATTATCATAAAAAATGGTTATAAAAAATAAAATAATTACATTTCATTCAACACATTATAATATGATGTTAATGAATATATAGAGGTAATATAATCCAAATGAAAAAATTAGTTATAAAACCCCTTACCACATGGCGAATTTTTAGTCAAATAATCATAGATAAAACAATTTGAAATTTAAATTAAAATAACCCGAATTATTATGGATTTATGATATAATAAGTAAGAGTTAATTGTATACATTATATAATATAAATCGGCCCTTAACATTAAAATATAACTCGGTGAAAAGAAAATGAGACTGAATCCCTTACATAGGGTCTAACTCATTATGTGAATTATTTATCTTCCTCAATAATAAACAAATGTTTTTTTTATTTTATTAGGAATAATTTCTAAATGTTATTATTAATTTCATTTTATTTATTTTCATTCTATATTTAATTATAAAATAAATTACTATCATGTTGGTTTTTTTGATGATATTCAGTTCATATGTCCAAAATAACTTTTATAGGTTGACTATGCCAACATAGATAACTATTAAATCATATCCAAAATAATAATCATATAATTATTATCATTTCAATACATCCATTAAATATTTAAAACCAACCATTATTTAAGGTTATAAAAAATTAAATGTGTTAT
This sequence comes from Viscum album, assembly GCA_963277665.1. Classification (NCBI taxonomy): domain Eukaryota; kingdom Viridiplantae; phylum Streptophyta; class Magnoliopsida; order Santalales; family Viscaceae; genus Viscum; species Viscum album. The sequence continues at coordinate 1,797,589,966 of OY728152.1, forward strand.
AATTTTTGAGATGGTAAGTCGTACGTATGCTTGACTATCATTTACATTTTCGAACATACATTATCTAAATAACAGAAGTTTTATTTTATATTAATCGGTTTGTAATATAATATGAATATCATATTATTTATTTAAAAAAACTTTTTTTATAATTGATGTGATGTTGTTCTGAAAAATAAATCACATTGATTTGGGGAGATGGAAATCCACAGCTACCCACAAACTACATTTTCATTTTTAAATGAAAATAATGTTAAGAAATAATATGTTATAATATCCTCCCATAATGATAAATATTTCATTAATATCATACATATATATATAGTTAATCTATATGAACCAAGTTATTTCTTTGAGGTATGGATCATTATTTTTAGTTTATACTTATGAAAATAGGGGGAAAGAGGTCATGGGTTGGTTGCATGCCTATTAAACGATGTGATAGGAAACTACATGTCGTGTACTTATAGGTACATGTTGTGTATGTTTGGATACATGCCATCTAATCCCGGTACATTCCATGTAATGGTCTTGAGAGAAATTGTATGGATATGGCATGTAGTCTCAAGTACATGATTTGAACATTTTATATTTATTTAAATGGGTAGTAGCGTCATTTTTTTTAAACGGATAGGGGCTCTCACAGATTGACGAAAAAGTGGAATTGGCCCTTCAATACCTTCCCAATTGATCATCTGAAACCTGTTTACTTCTCTGTAGATTGTGATGCAACCCAATTGGTAAGCTCTCAATTCCCATTCACCTGTTTTTCATGATTTGTTTCTTTATGAAATTATTTAAGGTTGTGGTTTTATTTTCATTTTTTAGATCTACATCAATCTAGATGAAATTGGATGTTAAGTCCGGTTGAGGAGAGTAATACTAAGATAAGGTAGGTGGTACTTTTCCTTTCATGAATTGTCATGATGTTTATATATGACAGAGTATCACATAACCAATTTTAGTGTGTCACTTTATTTGATAATGAACCCTTTTATTTCTTATTGATGATTAGGTAATTAATTAGATTACAAGAGAGTGTGTTTAAGGTTGTGAACCTTTATTTAGGGCCACCCCCTAGTGATTTTCCCTTGGATGCCCATTTGGTTGATAATGACTATGAGTCTTGATATTAATTCCCATTTTGGGGTTGTTAAAAATGTATTGCTCATTATGAATTTCCAATGTGAGATACTTGTACTATTAAGCCTTGTAAATGTCTAAATTACACAACAGGTTGGTTATTTGTTTTTCCAATGTGAGTTATATTTTTCTGTCCATGTATTAGTTTAATTTACATGTGTTGGTTATTATGTAAAATATTCTCACATGAGTTGTTCATGTTATAACCCTGTGATAGTTTAATTCACATTTGTTGACTTTGAGATAGAATTCATAATTTAATTAAATGATTAAAATATGTAATTAGAAACCAGCAAGACATAGTCTTGGTTAAAATACAAGGTTGGTCTCATATGAGTAATTTCACCTTATATACCATGGGTGAATCATTTTCTCAATTAAAAGATAATGGATGGGCTCAAGAGGTTAATTATGTAAAGGTTATGAGGGATCCATGGATTGGGTGGTCATGCTCATTGGGTCATATTTTAAAATTCTGAGTGATCCTACGATCGGTTGAGGGATACATAGTGTGAGCTCTAATTGAAAATGATTAAATAATTACTATTTCACTAGTTGATGAACACTCTTATATGGGGGGTGGTCTAGCTATGATTGGACCTTGAGACATTTATTTAATTCCAATGAATTGAATAATTAAATTGAATGACTAAAGACACATCTACCAATCCAATGCACAATATTGGATTGGTTATTAACTTGTCCATGTTTAAATTGTCTTATTCGACATCTGTTGTTCTTACTTTTGAGTACATTTAAGATTTAATAGTTTCACTATTTTACAATTCCTTTTATATGTACTCACTGACAAATTATCACAAATCATGGGTGATTCCCTACTCGAATTTAGTCTCACACCCTGTTTGGGTCATGTTTTTGGCCCCAAAAAGATTATAATATTGTAGGTGTCGATAAGGGTTAGAACCATTATACAGGTTCATGATTTGTTATTAGGAGAGGAGCTCATGGTACCAATCATAGGCTTGAGAGTTTTTAGAGTCTCGTTTTATCCTTTTGAACTTTTAGTACTTATATTTTGTATTATAACAGTGTAACATGTTTTGGCTCTTTCTTAGAACATGAACATGTAGTGTTATTCTTGTATATTATGACATCTAGTTACTTCAATTATTATTCTTCCTCTATTTACATTAGTTTTATGTTATTTACTTCTCCCACTATTGTATTATTATTTATTCTTTTATGTTACACTCCGTGAATGAGGGAATAGTTTTCCCACTATCACACCCTAGGCTCCCACTACTAGTCGGAAGGCTCTGGAGTTTGGGGAAATGTGCATGAGGCCATGTGGCCATCTAGTTACAGGGAAACAGTTGAGTGACATCTGAATCTGGGACGTTACAAAGTGGTATTAGAGGATTTTTATTTTCTAGTTTTCTTTATTTTTTGGAGACAATAGACATAGATGGATATGAAATGGATTTTCTACAATGCTGTGAATTGGAGTAGCTACTCTGCGTATAGGGTAAATCCAAATTACCTCAAATGAAATTTTATTTTTTGTATTTTGAGCTACTACAGATGATTCGATTTCACTGATGGGTGAAAAACTTGTTTTTGGATGTTATTATTGATATAAGTGTGGATCTATATTGTTGAAACAAGATGATATAAGGGTATTCCTTCTTATGAAACGCATAAGAAGTTGTTAGAAATCACATTCCATGCATTGTTTCCATTCTATTTAGGATCATTACTGATTTCATGTTGTTGTGATATATTTCATACTAGATACTAATCATTTTTTCATAGTTACCATGATAGATATTCCTATTATGGAGATACGTGTATTGGTATTTGTTTTGGTTGAATTGTAAGGATGCTAAACATTGTTCACTGAGGTGTATGTGCCCTATTGGATCAGAATAAAGAGGCACATGTTCCAGCTATGGGATACAGATTGTGTTGTTTTGTCTATTATGTGGATGACAAGTTTTGATTCTCTTGGAGTATGGGCCCCCACATATCAGAATTTGGCCCATTATTGATTTATTTTCCAAAAAAGGGATTCAGGGAATTTTTAAGGCTTACTATCTCGAAACCTGGACAACACGACATGTGATGTTATGAACACTTCCATGTGTTCTTCATTTTCAGACGAAAATAACTTTTTCAAATACACATCATGTTCTATGATTACACGCCATGTAGTAGATGGTTGTGTCACCGGCTGTGTGAGAGAAAACACGGGTTATTGATTTTTGATCAGAACATTCTCGTTAACTTATATACACCCCATGTAGTTTTACATAGGTATACTTGTATGGCTATGGTAGTGTAAAAGTTCATATCTAGGAGGAAATAATTGAGAACGAGTCATGTGTAAACCTGACATGTCGTGTACCTAGGACTTTTACATGACCAAGGAAGGTGGAGTTATATGCTTATGTGAAAATTTAAGGGGACATATCATGTTTATGTTCTACATGTAGTGTACTGGGAATGTTTACATGCCTGATTCGGTGGATGTACATGCCCAGGTAGGAGCATTGATGTACATTACGTGTTGTTTTTCTACATGTCGTGTACTCATCTTTTGTGAACCTTTTGAGGTTTTTATTCTCCTATTTAGTTCTTTCACTCTTGAACTTCGTACCTCGATGAGTAATCATGTTCAAAGGTGTGTGTTTTGGACTATATAGAGAAATTCCAGCATGAAAACCTCCAATAGTATGACAGTATGGTGGTGATGATCATACCCTAGAGGTGGTAGGCCATGGGCTTCCAGTGGATCCTCCAGATTTTCCAGTATTAGCACCAACTATTATGCCAGACGTAGGTGAGGATGCAATTTTCAATGAATTTTATTTAAGGTTTTTGAAAACCATTCAGTGAGCACCATCGCCTACCAATTCTATGGAAGAACTAACATGAGTGTTCTAGAAACAACACCAACCCATGTTTTCTAGAAAAGGGGGGCCACATGTTGTAGATTCATTCCTTGAATCCATGTTATTGACCATCAACCATCTTGAGGCACCTTCTGAAAGGAGTTTCATGCTCACGAATTATATACTGCTTGAATCCTCTAAAATATGGTGAGTAGTTACGACACAAATAGAGAATTAGTGGGACATTTCATGGGAATATTTTTAGATATTCTTATTTGAATAATTCTATCTCGAGATGTTGAGGGTCAACAATGACCATGAGTTTATGTATCTTGAGAAGATAACTCTATCAGATAAGGATTACTCTACCTTCTTTACTATGCTTTAGTGCTTGACACCTATTCTGATGGGTGATGATTTGGAAAAGGCTAGGTGATTCAAGGAAGATCTCAGGTACAAATTCTGCTCGTAGGTGAACATCATTCGTATGAATACTATATATGAAATAGAAAACCATGTTCTGATTACCCAGTGGGATTAAAGGGAATATGGAGGTGTAAGATGAAGGTTCCGGGCGCAGCAGAAGCACGTGGGTGGTTGTTCCCACTTGGCTTTTTTTCATTAACAATGATCAATCTGGGATCAATATAACGATAAACTCCAGTCTCCCCAAATCGAATCACATCAATATAAAAAGAAAAATAATGTCATGGATCAACAAAGTAGGATCATTACAGGTAGATTATAATTAATTTAATCAATTGAAAAGAAGTAACATTTGGTTTTCATTATTCATTGAGATAATTCATGGAGAAAGCGTTTCTTTTAGCCTAGAAAGAATTATCCGTAATATTTGTTTCAGAAAAGAGTTGGGGTTGTGAGGATATTTATAATCGGGTTTCAGGTTGTAGAGTTATAACAATAAATAAACGTGTTATATATTTTATTTATTTCATTGACTCTTATTGAAAACCCCCATGTCGAATAATTAATTCCTTGACATGCGCCCACACTGATTATAGTAAATATCATTTAATAAAAAAAATTATATCCTCAAAATCCCTACTAGAAAACTACATGGCGTGTAATCATTAATACACGGCGTGTACTTGTTTTCCATAAAACTACAGGGTGTGTAATCATTAATACATGGCCTGTACTAGTTTTTCCTTTCCTTTACAAAATGAAAACTACACGATGTGTAATCATTAACACATGGCGTGTACTTGTTTTCCATGAAAAACAACACGGCGTGTAATCATTAATACATGGTGTGTATATCATTTTTTATTTCTTTCTTTCTCCATCATTAAAAAGACATAGGATTCATTGAATAATTATTAAACCACGTATAGGAATAATCATTCTTCTACTTGAGATACTTGGATACACTTAGTGTGTGACCTTCTAGGCCACTTTCTCAGTGGCATTAGGCGGGCTTGCCTAGAGTCAAAGATTGCTGTTTAGCAATGGGTCAAGGCACCCAAGAGAAAGAATTTGATGCCACATTGACGTTCCACCTCATACGAATGCTTATTGTGTAATTTAATCCCTTTGTCTCAATATCTCATCAAGCAGGTTTCATGGTAAAGTCATAAACCTATATAATTGATATGTCATTCTTTGACATCCAGAAATAAAATCGTCATGTAATCATGGCGATGGAATTTGTTTGACATTTATATTTCAATCAAAGGGACCTAGATATCTACTTCCATAAATATGGAAGGGACAAATCCTTCCTCAACATATCCATTAACAACATGTCATTTGTGACACACCCAACGTACCCTACTTCCCGCCAACTCCCTTCATGACGGTGTTTGTCAGAAAATCTATGTGTGCGAGTCATGACATGAGTTAATGAAAATATTCCAGTCTAAGGACCATTACACACGCTTGTAGATAGAAATGTCTGATGACACCAAGACATGGGGAATTTCTACTCGTGGTTCTATTCTCATAATCACCCATCTTGGAGATTACTATGTGAGAACCCTTTGAGATAGAGTCTCGTCTTCTTATGAGTACTCGCACATGATGGTCTATAAACTATGTTCCATATCATAGTATGTCATCCAACCATAGAACTTTATTGAAGAATATTGTCATAGAATTTCAAGGTTCTCATCATAACGAGTTCCACTGCTGAAGTATTGTCACAATAGAGTGTGATATGATATTTACTTCTAGGTTCTAAATCTAGCTCTTGGTCGAAGATTCACACCTATTTTGCTTCTTTAGATGCCTCAGAAGCTGCGATATACTCAGACTCCACTATAGAATCTGTCACCATAATTTGTTTTGAGCTCTTCCAGCTCACTGCACCTCCATTCAAACTGACGATGTATCCAGTCTGTGACTTCATGTCATCTTGAAGAGTCATGAAACTAGAATCTACTTGTCCTCTGATGACTAGTTCCTATTCTCCTCCATCAACCAGAAACATATCCTTAGTACTCCATAGATAATTAAGGATAGTCTTGACTGCCATACAATGGCAGTCTCCGGGATCATCTTGATATCTTCCTACCACACTTAATGTGTAAGCAACATCTAGCCTTGTAACATACATGACTATCCCAATATCGGATGCGTAAGGGATCCTTGCCATTTTCATTCTTTCATCATGTGTCTGATGACACGTTTTCTTGGAAAGATGAATTCCATGTGACACTAGAAACAATCCCCTCTTGGATTGTTCCATACTGAATCTCTTCAGTATCTTGTCAATGTATGTACTTTGACTTAGTCCCAACATTCTCTTGGATCTATCACGATGGATCTTGATCCCAAGAATATATGCTACCTCGCCCAAGTCTTTCATGGAGAAGCATTTATCTAACCATGCCTTAATTGACTGTAAGACATGTACTTCATTTCCAATTATTAATATGTCATCGACATATACTATTAGAAAAATGACTACACTTCCACTAAACCTCTTGTAGACAAAAGGATCACATTCGTTCTTAACAAAGCCAAATTATGTTACAGCTTCATCAAAACAAATGTTCCATGATCTTGATGCTTTATTTAATTCATAAATGGATTTATGCAACTTGCATTCCTTTTTGGCATCCTTTGGAGTCACAAACCCTTAAGGTTGGGTCATGTAGAAATATTCCTGGAGGTTCTCGTTAAGGAATGATGTTTTGACATCCATTAGACAAATTTCATAGTCATGGTAAGCGGCGATGGCCAATAGGATTCTGATGGATTTCAGCATCAAAACCAGTGAAAATGGTTCATCATAGTCAATTCCTTGATGTTGTCTAAAACCTTTGGAAACCAGTTGTGCCTTATAGGTGATGAATTGCCCCTATATGTCGAGTTTCATATTGAATACCCATTTATTATCAATAGTCTTTACATCAACTAGAGGATCTACCAAAATCTAGACTTGGTTTTGGTACATGGAATCCATCTCAGAATTCATGGAATCTTGCCACTTGGAAACGTCTGTTCCTTCATCTACTTCCTTAAAGGTAATAGGATCATCAATGCCAACTAATAATGAGTCACCATCCTTAATGACATGAAAACTGTATCGTTCTGGTTCTCTCACCTCTCTCATTCTCCTACATAGTTCTTGTGTCTCTGGAATAGATTGTTCATCCACGGGGATTTGTCGAATCTGTTCTTGTACCAACTCTTGTGTATCTTGAGCCTTGAATTAATCGATGTATGTCTCGTTCCTACTATTTCTTTTAAAGATGTCCTCCCTCTCAAGGAATATGGAGTGTCTTTCCACTGTATCCTTTTTTTAAGGGGTTTTATAGGTAATATCCCCTTGTTTCCTTAGGATATCTTATAAAGATATACTTTGTGCCTCGGGGTGCAAGTTTGTTACCTGAAGAGGCCTTAACAAATTATTCTCTTCCCCACACACGTAAATTCGATAACATGGCTTTGCGTACACTCCATAACTCATATGGAATACCATTTATCGATTTATTTGGTACTTAGTTTAGTATGTGTACTGTTGTTTGTAATGCATATCCCAAAAATGATAATGGAAGACACGCATGAATCATCATTGATCTTACCATTTCCAACAGGGTGTGGTTCCTCCATTGACTTAAACAATTCCACTAAGGTGTGTAAGGATGAGTTAGTTGAGATAGAATCCCAAACACCAGTAAGAAATCAATGAAGTCCTGATTAAGATATTCTTCTCCTCATTTTGAGTGGAGTTTCTTAATTTTCATACCAAGATGGTTCTCAACTTCATTCTTATATTCATTGAACCGATCAAAATAATATGAATTATACTTCATTATGTAAATATATCTATATCTACTAAAATCATCAGTAAATGTAATGAATTACAAGAACCCACCCCTTGCTTCAACTGGAAATGGTCCACACACATCTGTCTGAACTAATTATAGAATCTCTTTATCCCTTTTGCCTTTGCCACTAAATGGGGCTTTAGTCATTTTTCCTTATAGACACGCATGACATACACCAAGTGGTTTTAGTTCAAAAGAATCTAAATATTCATCTTGCTGTAATTTTGTCAAACGTTTGTCATTGACATGACCTGGCCAGTGATGCCAAAGTTGGGTGTGGTATGAGTCATGTGAATTAACATTTTCATCGATTTCCATTACTTGGTTTGTGTAGTCTAACACATAAAGGTCGTTATATAAATGTTCCCTACCAAATAAAATGCTATATTTATAAAAGTATCAACATCCAATTCCAAACATGAAGAGGAATACATTAGTATCTAATCTGGATACTAAAATAATGTTTTTGGTTATAGAGGGTACATAAAAAAATCCTTTCAAAACCAAGACCATCCTAGTGGGTAATGTGTGGTTGTAGTCTCCGACAGCTATAGTAGCAAGTCTGGCTCTGTTGGCTGCTCTTAGATCTACCTCCCCTCGATCAATCTTCCTAAATCTACATGGTTCCCGTATTTGGATACATATGTGAGCACCCCAGGTTGTATCTAATACCCAATTTATAGAAACAGATAGATTTCATTCGATAAAAAATGCACCTGAAGGTTCCCATTGCTTCCTTGGCCGGGTGTAGTTTTTCTTCCAACGGCCCTTCTTGCCACATGAAAAACAAACAGCCTCCTGTTCTCTTGCCTCCCCTTTGATATTCCTTTTCTTGGAAGGCCCTAAAGAAGCTTTGGGTTTAAAGATCTTCTCCTTCCCTTTCCTTTTATTCACCATGGGGACATAAGGATTTTCACTCTTCATGTCATTGTCCACTTGGAAAATGAGGATAAAAATATCAGACAGAGACTTCTCAATGTTTTTCATGTTGAAGTTCAAAACAATGTTTGAGAAGCTCTGGGGGAGTGGTGGAATAATGAGATCGTTACCCAGTTCTTCGGGAAGTTTAAACCCTAGATCCTCCAAGCGCTCAATGTAGCCAATGAGCTTGACTACATGAGGCCCGGTTAGGGCACCCTCTCCAAGCTTGTTCTAAAATATATCCTTGGAGATCTGAAACCTTTATTATCTTTCTCTCTCCTGATATAAACCACATAGGTGCTCGATCATGCTATAGGAATTCATGTCTTCATTAGACTTCATGAGCTCACTAGACATTGATGATAGAATCAAACATTGAACATCGAGTGTATCGTTAAAATGTTGATCATAGATGAGGAAATCTTCATCACTTGCCCCTGGGGTAGGAGAATCAGGAAGTCATGACTCCAGCATGTAAAACATTAGTTCATGGAGTAGGATAACCCAAAAGTGCCTAATCCATTCTTGAAAGTTACTGCTGGTGAGGATATTGTCTTTGTCCAGAATTTAACAGAGATAAAATGTGGTTGACGAGTTTTTCATATTTATTCTACATATTAAAAGAGCACGATTATCAGTACTTTCTTTATTACATTTTATGAAAAATAATAAATTTTATTAAGTCTCCCACTATTTTATCAAGCCCTAATGGCCCTCACCATTGAACTCGGAATGTCCAGTTTCTTTGACATTCTAGTGGTAGGGATCCATATTCCCCTTCGCATAACCCCAAAAAGGGTTGGTCAAGCTATTTGAAGGTATTTAGGTAGGCAGGTCTTTACCAACTGTGAGCTTACAGTTCCTTGATCTTTTGAGTGGGCTCCTCAATCCTGAAATCCTCACTTGGATTTCCTCAACTCTTGCCTCCAATATTACATCATGTCTAGCAAGGGCTACTCCTCTTGATTTAATATGGTTAAGTCAACCTAAAACCTTTCATAAGGGCTTCCTTTATAAAAGTATGTGTCCTATAAAGGGTTGGTCAAACACATAGTTTTATTGAGTCTTTCCTTTAATCAAGTAACAAAAGGCATGGTCTGTCTTAATATGGTATTGAGGGATTTTTATCCTTTCTGCGTAGTTTTTAATTATCACATGCTTGTTAATATTGAGTGATGCTTTCTTAAGTTATTAACCATGTTCCGATGATGTTTACGCATGGTATGGTTTTTATTTTATTTCATCTCTGAATACTTGTTTATTTTATTAATTATGTGATCGCGACAACACATACATAATAAATAAACTATGCAATCAGACAGAAATAAAATAATATGGCATGCTCATGAGATTCTATTGGTTAACTTTTTTAGCAGTTTATAAGGTAACCCTAACCTAGGTAAAAACACCTTCAACCGATGGTTCATGTTTTGTAGCTCCCACCTATCCACCTTTGTATCTTCTTGTGTTGGTTTCGCCTAAGATTCAGATTTCGAACCGTCTCCTCTAGATTGGGAGATCCTCCATTACATGGGTTTACATTAATGAATCCATCGGCATACAGGCACTACATTTTATTGGAAGAAGGCTCGCAGAAAAATAAATTTATATAAATTTAAATGAAACCATACACATACAGAGGGTCTTTTGTCTCGCTCATGATCATCCATAGCATGCAATGACATTTACGCATATTTAGAGATCAATTTCTTTTAATCTTTATATTATTCAAGATAAGTCGCACTTGAATTAAATTAATTATAATATTATAATTAATCAATTGTTTATCTTAAATTTCTTTCTGAATTTCCTTGAGATTCTTCTCATCCATATTCCTTGAATGGTGTCTTTGTACATTTGGAGGAAACCTGGTGAAATTCCATTTCTGGAAAGTACACGACGTTTAGTTTATATTTACACAGTGTGTATTTCTTTCACCTTTTATCCAAAGTACACGTCGGGGGCTTTGGTGTGTTTTATGTACTTTGGAAATTTTGGAGTACACAGCGTGTAGATAAATCGTACATGGTGTGTACTTCCTTGTTACGTGGTAACCAGCCTGGAAATCTCATGTACGTGGAGGCGGCTTCTCCTTTTTACACGGTTTCACTTGGGCCGGATAGGACTACACGGCGTGTTGCTCCAAAATACACATCGTGTATTCTGGTTCCCACACGCCATTTAATTCTAGTCACTATGATGTAATAAATACGTAGGCATACTCAATTCACATGGCGTGGTTTAGCGGACCAGTGCCGATTTGTTGAACCTAAGTACACAGCGTGTAGTTTTCAGTCCACGTCGTGTATTCCCGTGTCGTACAGACAGAAAGAGTGTCTCCTATGGATGAGTTCCTCGTTTCTATTTTAATCAAAATTAAAATTAAAAGGATGTTTCTGTGATATGAATCTAGAAAAAAAAGGACGAGAAACAAATCTCGTTTATTCATATTTATAGAATGATTTATTTCGAATTGAATCAAATATAAATTCCTAAATTATCAACGAAAATTAAATAACTATAATCAATGTTGTAACCTCCCTCTGATAGCATTTGAAGGTTCCGGGCGTAGCGGAAGCACGTCGGTGGATGTGCCCACTTGGCTCTTTGTCATTAACAATGATCAATCCGGGATTAATACGATGATAAACGTCAGTCTCCATGGATCGAATCACAGAAATAGTCAAAGAAAAGGAAAGTCCCAGAACCACAAAGTAGGATTGTTACTGGTTGATTATAGTTAATTTAATCAATTTAAAAGAAGTACATTTTGGTGTTCTTTCTTCGTTGATAATTTTTATCACGTTCTGATGTGATACGTCGTTGCGCCACAGAAGCCAAGGATAGACTTCCTCTAGTGGTGATCCACACATGTATCTCGTATCTCTAGACGTCGCAAAAAGAATCTTCAGGTGCTAGCATGGAGAAACCTTTGCAAGTGTTGTGCACCATATATCGTCTTGATCTGATGGAAGAGGATCTTTCTCAGTCTTGAGAGCATTCTTGGAGAAATAGGATCTTTCGTCCTTGAAATAATTCACCATAATTGTTTCATAAAAGAGTTGGGGTTGTGAGGATATTTATAATCGGGTTTCAAGTTGTAGAGTTATGAAAATAAATAAACGTGTCCTGCATTTTATTTATTTCATTGACTCTTATGGAAAACCCCCATGTAGAATAATTAATTCTTTGACATGTGCCCACGCTGATTATAATAAATATCATTTAATGAAAACAGTATTATATCCTCAAAATCCCAACTGGAAAACTACACTTCGTGTAATAATTAATACACTACGTATACTTGTTTTCCAAAAAACTCCTTGGCGTGTAATCATTAATACACGGTGTGTACTTGTTTTTCATTTTTTTCCAAATCAAAACTACATGGCGTGTAATCATTAATACACGACGTGTACTTGATTTCCCTAAAAAACTACACAGTCTGTAATCATTAATACACGACGTGTATATTTTGTTTATTTCCTTCTTCCTCCATCATTAAAATGACTTAGGCTTCCTTGAATAATTATTAAACCATGCATGGGAATAATCTTTATTCTACTTTATATACTTGGATACTCTTAGTGTGTGACCCTCTAGGCCTCTTTCTCATTGGCATTAAGCAGGCTTGCCTAGAGTCCATGATTACTGTCTAGCAATGGGTCAAGGAATCCAAGAGAAGGAAGTTGATGCTGCATTGACGTGTCACCTCATATGAACTCTTACTGTGTAATTTAATCCCTTTGTCTCAATATCTCATCAATCATGTTTCATGATAGTGTCATAAACCTATATGCTTTATCTGTGAAACTTTGACTTCCAGAAATAAACTCATCGTGTCACCAAGGCCATCGAATTTGTTCGAATGTTCTATTTCAATCAAAGGGCCCGAGATATCTACTTCCATAAATATGGAGGAGACAAATCCTTCATCGTCTTATCCATTAACAACATGTCATTCGTGACGTACCCAATGTACCCAAATTCCCGCCAACTCTCTTCATGACGGTTTTTGTCAGCAAATCTAAGTGCGCATGTCATGACATGAGTTAATGAAAATCTTCCAGTCTAAGGACCATTACACATGCTCATTGATAGAAATGTCTGATGACACCAAGAGATGAGAAATTTCTACTAGAGGGTATGTTCTCATAATCTCCCATCATGGGGATTACCAAGTGTGAACTCTATGAGATAGTGTATCTTCTTCTTTCAAGTACTCACACATGATGGTTTATATACTATGTGTGCTACCATAGTATGTCATCCAACCATAGAACTTTATTTAAGAATATTGTCATATAATTTCACGTTTCTCATCATATCGGGGATCTACCATGACCTTATTAATGAAACATGTATTTCAAGACATTATTATATTATAGTCATGCAGAACAATGAACAATATATAATAAGAGTACATTCATTTAATCAAAGAACAATCCATTTGGTTCTCAGGACACCAACCCTAACACAATCCAGGGAGGTTTGGAACCTAGATTTAGTACTATTTATTCCTGTATGAGGAAGCGTCATATGGATTTTACATTAAAAAAATCTTGTTCTAAGAATGTGTCTTCATGTTGCCTTGTGAGGTGCTTATAGTGCGAAAGAATTTGGCATAGTATACCTCGGATCCTGAGAAACCCAATTGAGTTCCGATCTTATAGAAAGATGGGACAATTATAGCTTTTCAATAGGACATTTACACCAACATCCAGTGATAGAGGGTCTACAACAACATCATGATTAGGAGCATGGTCTACAACATCTCACCAGTTAGGGAACTGGAATACGTCAGGCCAATCAGGCCAAGGTGGTGGTCATAGTCGTGGTAGCCAGATCCTGGGATTTCCATGACAGTAGAGTGGGTTAGCTCACGGTATCCAGGTAGTGTCTTAGAGCCACTCTATAGGTCCGACATATGTAGGTAAACAAACCCAATAAGAGTAGGATCCCAGACCTTCAACTAATAGAGGTACTATTCTAGTAACCTCCATTTTATCTTCTATACTATTTGATATAGGGGATTCCCATAGTATCATATTTGTTCCTATTGTGGAGAGCCCTGGTATCCATGCTTTTTTACTTATGTTGATGTTATAAAACTAGAAAGTCCATTAGCGATTAGAATGGTAGGTGTGAGACAATTCAAGGAGTTCCCCATTAAAATTGGTGGGTGTCACCTCATTTGAGATCTATATGTATTAGAGATGATAGGAATTGATTTCTCCCTTGGAATGGACTAGCTAGTGTCCTTTAATGACATTATTGATTTCTATTTCCATAGAGTGAGTTTCACATCACATGAGGGTGGATCATTTTTACACAAGAGAGAGTGTAATGTTTTAGAAAGATGAGCTGGACCCCCAACATCATGGGTTGAGTGGGATAATAGCACAGGTTTCTAGTTTATATCTAGATGGCTATGGGAAACATCAAATGGATTTTCCTCTAGTGTTTGATCATTTTAGAGATGTCTTCTTGTATTAATTTTCAGGTTTAGATTTATTTGGATATGTAGAGTTCCCTATCGAACTAGTTCTAGGAGATACATTGATATCCATTCCTCTTTATAGAATGGCTATGAAAAAGAGTCAAAAGCTCCTAAAGCAAATAAAAGATATGGAATCTATGGTTTTCATCCCAATGAATACTTATCCGTGGGGTTCTCTAATCCTTTTTGTGATAAGGTAGACTCTATCCTTAGGATATTTATGTATTATCGGAAATTGAACCAATTGATGGTTAAGAGATGGTATCCTCTACCATGAATATATGATCTCTTTGATCGTCTCTAAGGAGATCTAGTATTCTATAAGATCGATTTGAGATCCAGTTATCATCATGTGAATGTGAGATCAACTGGCACACCTCGCACAACCATTTATAGTGGGTATGGGAAATATGAGTATCTTGTCATGCCTCTCGGTTTCACGAATGTGCCTACAGTATTTATGGAACTAATGAACCAAGCATTCTATCCTTGTCATGAATAATTCATTCTGGTTTTCATGAATGATATCTTAGTGTACTCTCATACTCTACATGACGATGACACCCTTCTTGAAATCATTTAGAGTACGCTGAGAGATCCTCAGTTATATACTAAGATCACAAAGCGCCACTTCTGGATGGATAAGATTCACATTCTGGGTCACGTCATCTTGGAGACAAGAGTATCAGTGGACCCAGAGAAGGTGAGATCGGTTGTTACCTAAGATTATCCCAATAATTTATTTGAGGTGAGTAATTTTTTAGTTCCATATGTTTAATACATTCATTTCATACGAGACTTCTCATGCTTAGAATCACTAATGGGGTGCTTGAAAAAAGAAGGGTGTGAAGTACATATAGTCAGATTCATTCGAGATGTCCATTTAGGTGCTCAAAGAAAGATTAATTTAATCACCAATACTAATTTTTCAAAATCATTTAAAGAGTTATATTTTTTACTTTGACGCATCACGTATCGGGTTGGGAGTAGTTCTTATGAATGCGGATCACATCATTGCGTACGAGCCTCGACAGTTGAGGTCACGTGAGAGGAACTACTTGACGAAGAATCTTGAATTATCTATGGTTGTTCATGCCTTACACTTTTGGAAACATTACTTAATGGGAAAGAATTTTGTGATTTACATAGACCACAAAAGTTTCAAGTACATTTTCACTCATAACGTTCTGAATATGAGGTAGTGAAGGTGGGTGGAGTACCTTTAGAACAATGACTTCAATCTTTCCTACACACCTGGGAAAGGCAATGTAATGATTGATGCATTGAGAAGGAGGACTCAGATATAGGTAGTGTAGCATACTAGTAGCAAGGGACGGCTTATTTTGTTATTCATTGATATACATTTAGAGGTGCATGACAGGTAGGGGTAGAATTTTCTTACATCCTTAGTTGTTTCCTCTACCTTACTGGAAAGAGTGAAGATGAGGAAGCTAACATATTCCTAAGGCCTAATTCTGTTGGAGAGTTTGTTAGGAGAGGACCATCTTCCTAGTTAGACCATAGGAAAGGATGAGGTTATGTGGTTATAGTGTCATGTATGGGTTTCGTCAGACATGTGTGAGGAGTTGATGCCGAATTTTCATGATTTAGATTGGGCAGTCCATCCTGGTGTCACCACGATGTATCAAGATTTATATCCTAGGTACTAAAGGATAATAATGAAGGGAGATGTATCATGTTTTGTCATGAGATGTTCCACCTATAATCAAATGAATGCGGAACACCAAAGACCATCATGACTTTTGCAGCATATATTCATTCCATAGTGGAAATGGACTTGCATCGCGATGGATTTCATGACAGTTTTTTTGAGGTTTCCCCATGGTAATGATGCATTATGGGTTGTGGATTACATGAATATGATGATTATACATTTCCTACCAATCAATTAAGCCTTCAATATTGATGATCAAGGGAGGTTGTACATTTGGATGATTGTATGATGAAATGAGGTTCCTCATTCTATCGTTTCAGATAGGGACACCTATTTTACTTCTCATTTTTTGGAATGGGATATATATGGATTTGGGTAAACAAATTATTTTGAGCACATCATACCACCCCCCAGATAGAGGTCCAGTCATAGCGCATTATTCGGGTGCTGGAGGACAAGCTCTGGGCATGCATCCATGATTTCTGGGGTTCTTGGGTGACACACATACCCCTTTTTGAGTTTTCCTACAAAAATATCATCCAAGACACTATTTATTTAGTGAAATATGTGGCTTTGTATGGTAGGCCATCTAGGTCACCCCTATGTTGGCTAGAGGCAGGAGAGGCAGTGCTTCTGGGACTTCCCCTCATCTAGTATACCACTCAGTAGGTTCAGTTGATTCGGAAGCGGATGGCTACTATGTAGTCTTGTCGAAAATCATACAATGATTTCCAAAGATAACCATTGTAATTTTATGTCATGGATAGATTTTTCCTACATATAACACATAGGTATGTATACAAGAGGATCAAGAGATATGGTATGATTTGGTGAAGATATGTTTGTCTATTTGAGATTCTAGATATGGTTAGGTGAGATGCCTACCGATTTGAGTTACCTAAGAGGTACAACGCTAGGCACAATGTCTTCCATGTTTCTCAATTGTGAAGTTACTTATTGGACTTGTCCCAAAACATTCTGCCTAAGGAAGTGGAGTTGTAGTAATATCCATCCTTTTAGGAGCACCTCATTTGTATTCTGGATCATAGCATGAAGGTTCTCCATTACCGGTTTGTTCCTTTGTTATGGGTGATATGGCAGTCCAGTCAAGTGCAAGACGATACCTAGGAGAGAGAGTTTAATTTATTATCGCAATGGCTAGAGTTATTCTCTAATGTTCCTCCACCACCCTTGTAAAGGGAAATTCGGGGACAAATTGTTTTATGATGGATGTTTTTAAGAATCTGGTTCTTCCATTGAGGTGGGAATCATTACTTTTCAGTTTATACTTATGAAAATATGGGTCAATATGTCAAGGGCTAGCTGGTGTCTTGTTACACGAAGTGATTGGGAACTACACATCATGTACTTATAGGTATACACCGTTTATGTTTGTCCACACGCTATGTAATCCCAGTACACTACCATGTAATGGTCTGGCCAGAAACGTTATGGAAAAGGTGTGTAGTGTCAAGTACACGCCGTGTACTATTTTTATTGATTAAAATGGGCAGTAACATTTTTTTTCTAAAAATAGAATGGGGGTCTCCAAGGTTGACAATCAAGAAGTTCTAGGCCTTTAAACCCTTCAAGATTGATCATCTAAGCCTTATTTCCTTCGTCATAAGTTGCGTCTGAAAGAAATTGGTTAGCTCTCGATTCATCTTGATCTGTTCTTCATTATTTTTATCTCAATTGAAGTTATTTAAGGATGAGAATTTATCATCATTTTCTATATCTATGTTGTTATATGATGAATTGGAGGTTAGGGATGGATGAGGAGAATGGCATTATAACAAGGTAGCTATTCTTGTGCCTTTAACAAATTTTCATGATGTTAATATATGCTGATGTTTTGTGTCTCCACTTTTAGGGTGTCTTTGATTGAATAATGAACCCTATTATTTTCAATTTATGATTGGGTAATTAATTAGATTTTTTGAAATCAGGTATATATATTTTTCCCATGAATATATTTTACAAGTCTTATCCATAATATTTTTATATGTTCATATCCATATAATTTTATTTCTTCCATGGGGAATATGATTCTACTAATTATAAGGTGATGAGTATTTATTTCAGAATCTCATAAATATTTTGGATTATTTTGTTTTAAGTCGTCATTGGGGAATATTTATTTTCCATGTTCGTGTTTTCTAAAAAAAATTCAGACATATTTTTACTATTATAAAATGTTTGTTTAAATTCATTTTTATCAAAAAAAAATTAATATTTACAAAAAATCGTTAAAGGAATCTTTTTTTATTTTCTAAATGAAGTACTTTTTGAATTTTTAGAGAAATGTTTGAAAAGAATGATTTTTTGAATTATACGACATGAAAATAATTTTTTCCCATCATTATTCCTTAAAACATTGATCTTTACTTTACAATATTCTAGGTATTTATTCATAGAAAATCTTTTCTTCTAAAATAGTGTGTCAAATTAAGAAGAGAAAATGTTTTCAACTCAGAAAGGTCATTTTCCCCAAAAATTATTATCATGTGATCTTGAAAAATTATTTTCCTTATATGATAACATTATTTTATGTTAATTGTATTTTACTAGGGATATTATTCAATGATAAGAATGTTTTATGTTAATTATGGAATAATATTTAAAAAAACCATTTCTTTTCTATGGATTATGTAACGAAGGAATGATGTTTATAAAACCCATTTCATTACATGGATTCTGATATGATGAATGATTTATGTTTGTGTGGCACAAATATGTATATAATTAATTATTTTTTGGGTAGAACCTATATCTTCATCCAATATATTGGATAAAGACTTATATCTCATAAGATAATGAGAGGAATCTTGTTGGAAGGACTGATCCACTATGGAAGATAAGGAAAAAAAATCAACTATCAATGATAGGGAATCCAGATCCACTCTAGGAACATGGGGAAACTCGATCCTTTATATGTAATTGATTGAGACTACGGATGGTGGTGTACCACTCCGAGTAGTTTTAGTGCCCATGAAGTTCCATGTTATGTTTTGGTTATATACATAGATATTTTTTAAGGATATGTATAAGGTGTCATATATTAAATAAGGTGTCATATATTAAATAAGGTGTCATAATTTAGACCTCATATAAGAGATTTATAGGATAATCTAGTTCTTTATTATAAAAAATGTTTCTTACTCTATTATTTATAAGAATTTGTCTATGGATGGAACACGAAGGAACCAAATTAATGGATATTGATAAAGAAAATGAAACAGTTTTCCCATTGATCATCTGAATGATATTGTATTTCGAGTGAAAAATATTATTACTATGCTCACCAAAATTTACAGAGAAACGAACCATGCTATAATTGTAATTGATAAAAGGAGGTAACAACATTCTGTTGATTCCTTCACAAGGTAGTGCCCAACTTTTTTAAACAGGTATTCTTATCCTTTTATTAATGAGAAATTCATATGTTCCACTACAATGATATTCTTCATTATCCAGTGTTCAGAACATGAGAAATTCATTCTGGTTGTTTATTGGTTAGAAGGAGAAGCATGCTAGTGGTGGACTCAAATAAAAAATATGATGCATCAAGTTGAAATTTTGTCAATGGAATTGGAAAAGTTCAAGAACTTATTATTATATAATTTTTCTTCTCATGCTCTTTATACAAGGATGTTAATGGATTTCCATGAGTTTAATCAAAATGATTATGAATCCATTGGTACCTAAGAGGATAATTTTACAAGACTTGCAAGGTACTCTTCGGGAATTATCATCCAAGAAGAAAGTAAGGATGAATAATTATTCAATGGGTTATACATAAGTATTAAAATGGATTTAGCTATAAGATACATTATATTCTATGAAGAGCATGTGTGTTGTGAAATAAAGGTTGAAATGGAGGTTCAAGTTACATATCAATCTCATGGTTATTACAATAAAATAACGATGGAGTTCAAAAGAAAATCAAAAAACCATGGAGAAAAGAATATTAGACTTCATTTATGAACCAATTGTGGAAATAATCATGGAGTAAATTTCATTATGGGGTCTAATAAATGATTCATGTTTGTAAGGGAAATCCATAGAATAATTTACTATTATACTGATGGGAAGAAGTAGGAAAATGATATGAATATAAAGAAATCTGGACAAAATGAAACTCCCAATGTTTAGAACTTCTAGTATTTGTAGAATGTTAATTATGATAACATGTTACCAAACCCATGGGTTAGTGATGATGACTAGTGTTATAAATCAATTAATATGTGGGGTAAGGGGAAATCTCATGCAATCAAAATTTTTGATGAGGGGTGTGATAAATATGTGGTGAATGTACACACACTATCCACTCAATAAGTGATATGGTATTCATTGATTATTTGTATATCGACAAATTATATCCTAAATTATATGATATTGGATTTATGATTCCAACAAAACAATTAGATGTGGAGTTTTCCATGCAAACCATTAATTGTACGATGTTTGAATCTCAAGTCTATAATTCCTCACTAGTTGATGGTTGAGGGAATTTCTTTCTTCCAATTCTTATTATTATTCCTCTAGTAGAATTTGATGTCATATAAAGAATGTATGAGATTTATTTTTATAAATCCCACATCAATTATCAAGGAATGTATGTCACATTTGATGTTTAAAAATAACATATGATCTTTGGTCAGCGTAACGATAAGTATAAACTACCTATGGAAATTACATTTATTGTATGTGTATTAATTACTAATCATATGGGATTATTATCTCAAATGGTTGGGGAGAAAATTTTCATTGATGATACGATTATTTTTCATGAATTTTTGGATGAATTTCTAAAAGATTTCCCTAGTCTACCACCAAAATGTGATGTTGATTTATCGATATAACTCATTCTTGATTCTAAACTAAATTCCAAGAATCCTTATATAATGGCCCAAATTGAGTTATAGGAATCAGAGAATAAATTTCAAGAAAACCATGATAAGGGAATCATTTCACCAATTTTTACACCTTAGGGTGAACATGTTCTTTTAGTGAAAATTTAAAATAGATAAATGAATAAATGCATTGATTATTGGGAATTTAACAATATCAAAATCATGTAAAAAATATCATCTTCCTTATATTGATGATTTTTTCGATAAAATGAATGGAGATTAATAATTTTCCAAGATTGAACTTCATTCATAATATCATCAATTGAAGGTCAAGATTGAGGATATACCTATGACGACATTTTGTACAAGGTATGGGAACTATGAATATATAATGATTCCTTTTGGTCTTACAAATTACGCTTCCATCTCGATAGATTTGACAAATAGAATCTTTAGAGGTTACCTCAATCAGTTTTTGGTAGACATTATAAGTGATATTATTATATATTCAAATAGAATGAAGACCACTTTATAATTGTTATAAGGACCATACAAAAGGAGAAACTGTATTAAATATTTAAAATGTGTGAATTTTGGCTACAAAATATTTCATATTTGGGTCATATAATCTCTAGAGATAATATAACATAACATCAATAAAAGAAGTAGGAAATTGAATGATATCCTAGACAATCCACAGTGACCGAGATCCACAATTTTCTTGGTTTAACTGGATATTATAGATGGTTTGAGGAGATATTTTCACAATATTCAAATATTATGAAAATGTTCACCTGGGAGGGTGCCATGTTACTCTAGAAGGATAAATGTGAGGAAAGATTCAATGAACTAATAGATGGTTGGCTAGCACATATGTGCTAAAATTATTCTATACAGAATATGGGATTTTAATATATAGAGATTCATATATGAAGGTATTGGGATGTTCCCTTATACAGAATAACATTTTTATCTCTTATTTCTCATGAAAGATGATGATTCATTAGAAAAAATACCCAACTCATGATTTTGTTTTAACAGCACTATTTTTTCATAAATTCTTTGTAGGAATTAACTATATTGGTAAAATTTTAATATATATATACGGAACATAAAATTATGAAATATATATACACATTGAAGTAGTTGACCATTTTCTAGAGAAGATAGTTAGAGATAATAATGGATTATGATTTCATAATACATTATAAACCTAGGAAAGTAGAAAATGTGTCCAATGCTTTGAGTCTAAATGATCATGCTATCTTATCCATTATGTGGATCTCAAAAAATCTAAAATTTATGGATTTTCAATCGATGGATGTGCAAATCTCGAGGGAAGGGGGAAAATATTATCTTGCTGAATTGAATGTCCATCCCTCCATCCATGTGAAGATTATAGAGGTGTAGAAGGAAGATATATGGATTAAAAAATAAGGATAGACATTATTCCATATTCTAACCTTAATCAAGATAGAATGATATAGTTCCAGAACCATATATGTGTTCCTTCATTATAGGATTTAAGGAAGGATCTATTATAGAAAGATCATAGTAATTCATTATATATTCATCATTAAAGCATAAAGATGTATAATGATTTGAAGGAATAATTTTGGGGGTGACATGAAGATATATATCAAAAACAATTATCTCGATGCTTGGTATGCTAGAAAGTTTAGGTTGAATGAAAAAAACTAAGGGGATGTTTCCTCCATTACCCATACATGAATGTAAATGGAAGAAAATCACTATGTATTTTTTTCATTCGACTCCCCAAGACCTCTAAATGTTTTATTATTATATGGGTTGTTTTCAATCACCTCAATAAATCATAACAACTTCATTTATATCAAATATGAATTTACTCTAGATCAAATTTAACGGATATACATTAATGAAGTTGAAAGGCTTCAAGGAGTACCACATTCTATTGTTTCTAATCGGGTCCCAAGGTTTTCTCCAAAATTCTGGAAGAGACTTCATCAATAACATAATACAAAATTTGTTTTAGAACTGATTATAATACTCAAATAGATTTTCAGTCTAAAAGAAAAATTAAAACCCTTTATGATATGTGGAGATACTGTTCTCTAGATTTCAATGGTGGTTGAGATTAGCAACTTCCTCTAGTATAGTTTTCTTAAAAAAAATACATTTAACTCAGGAATTCAAATATATTCTTTTGAATACATCTATCAAAATAAATATTTCACTCTAGCATGTTGGGATGAAGTTATATAAAGAATGATATTGGGACCTAGGATCACAGAATAGATGGATGGGAATCTTAGAAACATTCAGCAATATATCAAGGTAGAAAAAATCTGGAAGAAACATTATACTAATAACTGATGGTATGATCTAGAATTTGATGTTGGTGAGAAGGTGATTCTATGAATATCACCAGGGAAGAAGGCTACAAGGTTTAGGAGGAAAGGGAAACTAATTCCTAGTTATATTGGTCCTTTTGATATTCTTGATCATATTGGGATGGTTGCCTATCACTTTGAAATTATTCCCAATATATCTCAAATCCATGATGTTTTCCACATATCTCTCATAAGTAAATAAAAAACCGACCCTTCACATGAACTAAACTCAGAGTTCATACCATTAGAGAAGGATCTTTCATACGATGAAAATCCATATGAAATTACATATCATATAGAGAATGTTCTTCGAAACAAGATGACTCAATGATTCACAACATCCAATGCATCTTCCCTAGGTTATGAAGATAAGTATTATGTATAATGTGTCTAAGAAGGGTTCATATCATGAAGAATCTAGTGTGAGATAATGTATCTCACCAATATACAAGTATTTTTTTCTGGTTTCAAAATACATTAAACTAATACAGTCTATGGGTTTCTATTTTTTAAATGTATCAAGTGTTCTGGAAAAATGATGAAATGATAATGTATTAAAAGTGAGGGTCACTATAGTATAAAAATCCAAATTTTGGATAGATATGGGTATATATATGTGTATAAATATATATATATATATATATTCACAATCAAAAGAAGCCCCACTGATAAATTAAGGGGATCTCCATCACACAACAAATATTAAGTAGAATAGTAGAAAATTGTTTTAAAAGTCCATCAATGATGCCCAACATCCCATGCGTTGGCCCTGATGTAACTGTACAAGTCTAACCATGACTTATCACTATACCGCAAAGACGAGTGGGCACAAACAAGAAGTAGAGGACATATTACCTAGTACATCCGGGGGATTCCACTTTATAAGTCATTGAGGACACCACTACCTAGATCCACTAGAGGTTCAACTCATTGTCCGTTGAGTATGCCACTACTCTGATATTTTGGATGGTTAACTCATTATTCCCGATAGATTCTACTACCTAGATATGTTTGAGGGTGAACTCGATATCCATTAAGGACACCACTACCTAGATATACTAGAGGGTCAACTCAGAATCATTTGAGGATGCAACTTCCCATCTATGCTAAAGGGTCAACGTATAATCCATCTAGGACACCACTACACAACTATGATGGTGGGTCACCATAGTATCTGTCGAGGATACCACTTCCCGTCTATGCTATAGGGTCAATTTGATAAGCTCCTAGTGATCCTTAATGATCATTGAGGTCATTGGGTTTTACCTTATCATATGTCATTCATAAAACATTTTACATTATATATACAAAGGGAAAACTGAGAGAACCATCAAATTATACATGAAGAAAAACTCGGGATAGGCTACTGGAGGGCTAAAATCTGAGTTCAAATGAAGGAGATATTAACTGGTTACCTTTCCTCAAAATGGAACTAGGGGTATACAAACATTTTAGGAGACACACATGATCTGTGGACCAATTTTACCACGTGTTCCTATCTCTAGCTAGAACATGGCGACATTTCATGTATCAGTACATGCTACGTAGGTGGACTACATTGTGTGTCCAAGATAACCTGAACTAGGTCACATCCTTCTCTCCATGTCTATGTACTATAACACTTGTCTTTGTAATCGAACCCATATCATTGTTATCAAATACATGGTCGTGTACCTAGACATATACTTTCACATGGTTTCCATCTTTTGTGATCCATTATAGGGGATCCCTTTTGGGTAAGGGGTGCATGTCATGTATGAGGACTACATTCAACTTCATCCTTAACTTTTTGGAAACCCTAGTAGTCTCCACTGTTAGGGATACATGTCGTGTGTTCATCCCACTACTCTTTTTGTATTCATGTTTTTTTTGTAGATTTTTAGATCCACTCCTAGAGGTCGAATATGATCAATCCACTGTATATTTCCCCTTCAATCTAATCGAAACTCATGGATCTGGTATAAAATCATGTTCTATGACTGTCGTTTTCCAAAAAATGGCCTCAGTGGTCTCCATGAATCCCATCTCTTGAACCCCACTCCATCATGCCTTCCAAATTCAATATCGTGTTCTTAAACCATCAAAATGATTATGTGTGCCTCAAAATATTCCTAGATCTAGTCTTATATCACTGATTTATTCGTCTTTCATCGATCCATCATGTTTTTGGGGGACCGATCAGTCTCAGTACCACTCATAAATTGTTGAATCAGGGCCTCAAGTTAAAATTGGTGATGGAAGAGAAAAAACTATGTCAAAATCATTAAAAATATTAAATGATCGATTCTAAATGTTCTTGGACAATAGACCAGGAATGGGGAACCCATGTTAGAAAAAATGGCATTAATCATGATTTCAGTGCTCAAGGACATCATAAGGATACAAAAGGATGTAGGATCATAGAAAAATGATTGATATAATTGATAAATTTCATAAAATGGATTAAAACACCAAATTATGAGTCCTGTCTTATTATGGATCATTCTATGATGAATAATGTGTCTCCCAATGATCAGTAGACGTTGTTGTGTTTGTTGCATCCTGATCTGATCAGATCTGATATTTTGACATTATCTAATGAGATATCCAATGGAGGTGGAAGGAAGAGATATAATTTTATCTTCGGTTTTCTGTGGCTAACCCTAGAGAAATTAGTCTAGTGGTGATCTTATAGAGTGATTAGTTGCATTGAAACAAACGAATGAATGAATTTTTCAATAAAATAATTCCCTAAACATACTGTAAACAAGTGAGGATTTTGAACATCCCACGTTAACACATATTATGTCACACCTAGGGTAATCGCTACATAACTAACTCAACTATGTTTTGGTATTTATGGTATGCGATATTGTTTATGAGTTATCCAATTTTTTAAAGTAGACATGCATGTTCAATATAAAATATATTTAATACTTTTATAAAATTAATTCTAGTCATTTCGGGCCTCAGAATCACACTTTGTATTTCATCATAGATCTGGAAATAAATTTAAAGTTATTTCAAAGTATTAAAAGTAATAAATGAGTCTCTACATCATTCCATCCATCAAGATTTTCATTTTTGTAAAGAATAAACTTGGCAAAAAACTCAGGATACTAAGCTCGCACTTGGCTCTCCCATTCATAAAAACTGTCCTACATGTTTCTTTATTGTCACATTACATGAACCAAGGGGATTTTACATCTACATAGGGTCATATCATTTTCATCCTCAATCTCCAAGGGGTGCTCCACAAAGGGGTATCTATTATCAATATCAAGATCGCCCCAGTTAGTGATCTTCATGGGGCAATGTATGTATCTCCTTAGCTGTAATGTGTGGAATCTATTATGCTCCAACTCCATTTTTTGAGGTAGTAAGAGGTGTTAAGAAACCACACCAACCCTCTGCACGATATCGAGCATACAAATAAACATCAAGGAATGTTAACCTACACGAATGAACCTTTTCAATCCTCATCATTGGGAGACACTCAAAAAAATGGCGCCTCCCTGATTGAACTCCAAGTTCATATGATGGAGATTTGTATAATAGTTATGTCTACTATGGGCCATTCTTATCTGTTTATAGATGACATTTAATTTCACTATGATAACCTTCACCACCTCTAGGACCATAAGATTTGACTCTCTAATCTATGTCTAACACAGTGGTGACCTGTAGGGTCTCCTGTACGGGGCTAAAAATGTGTCATGTCGATGGTATATCAATTTCTATTGTCATATGAAAACTCTACCAAAGTAAAGTGATACTCCTAGCTCCAGTCGATGTCCAAAATGCAATCCCTCTTCATATCATCCAACAAATGGATAATGTGCTCAGTATTCCCATCAGTCTTGGAGTAAATATTTATACTCATCCTCATGGGGTTCCCAAAAGAAACCTATAGGACTCTACACAATTGTGATGTAAATGATGTGTCATGATTAGAGACAATTGTCGAAGGATCGTCATGAATTTTAACAGTCTCTCCAACAAATATCTACCCCAAACTCTCCACCAAACTCAAACTCTATGATGGAATGTAAGTGTGTTGACATTGTTGGTCATTAAAATATCTCCCACATGGAGTCATAACCAATTTATGTGGGTATTGGTCCTGTAAACAAGTCCATGGATATATCATCCTACTTCAACTCTGAGATCTCATGGGGCTGTGAAAAACTTTCTGGAACATGGTGCTTAGCCTTTACCTAATAATAGGGTATGCACCTAGATATGAACTCAGCTACTCTTCATCTCATGTTGGACCACCACAAATTTAGTTGATGGTATCTATACATCTTCTCCTAACTAGTATTTACAACTCTAGAAGATGTTTGAATCTCTGAAATCACCTCCTCCAAAAAATGGGACTGGAACCAGCGTCCATCCCGAAAAAGGGATGACATGATTACCTCCATCAGAATATCAATATTTTGATTTGACATTGGATATATTATTAATTAAGACATCATAGTCATTGTCACCTAGCTTTAACTCCCTCAAATTCTTAAGAAGAATATTCAACACCATTAAATGTAGAAAAGATACACCTTCCCAATCCACCATGGTCAACTATAGGGAAGCTAAATACTTTGATTATTCCTACACTGAAAGATCATGAGACTTATTACTAGGGTAATTTTCTACAGAATTTCCCTTTCCATAAGTATAGAATATCTCAAATTAATTTTCCTATAGGAACTCTATCCAGTGTTTTTTCCTTATGTTTAGGTTTCTATATGTGAATATGTATCTAAGACTTTGGTTGTCTGAGTAAACCACAAAGTGAACTCCTAGAAGGTAGTGCCTCCAAATATTAAGGGACAAGACTACCACTGCCAGATCTTGGTCACGGGTCATGTAGTTATGCTCATGGGATCTCAACTACCTCGACCATTATGTGATAACTGCCTATCAATTCTTCAATACACAACTGATCCTAGATCTTTAGAATATTTAAAATTCAATTAACTCCACTCATTTATCTTGTAGTCTAAACACTAGATAACTCTTCAGCCTCATCCTAAACTCCCCAAAGGCCTTATAAAACTTCTCATACATGGTAAATGAATACCCTTTCCATGTCATAGTGGTCAATGGGGCCATAATTCAATATAAATCTACCAAAAACCTCTTCTAGTACCCCTAAAATCTGAGAAATCTATGCACCTTTGACATTCTCTTGAGTAGTCCCCAAGAAAGTATTGCATCAATTTTTTTTTCTGGGGCTAAAAATTTTCACAAATTACATTCCTTGTAATGTGAAGCTCAAAAATCTAGAATTGGACCTTTGAGATATTTCCCTATATTTGGTTCTCTCAAATAAAATATAAAACCATTCTCAAGTGATCTACATGCTCCACTTCAAATACTTAGTAGATGAGTATGTAATAAATAAATACAATAAAAAATAGCCCAATTATGGCTGAAAAAACTAGATCACGAAATCTACAAATATGGTGGGGGGAATTTTTTACACCAAATAGCGTCACTAAGATCAAATATAGTATGGAACGACATCGAAAAGCCAACTTTGGAATATCAGCCTCACAAACCCTCGACTGGTGGTATCTGGACAAGAGATTGATCATAGAAAACTATATCGTGCCTCAAAACGGTTCAATGAGGTCATCAATCCATCTCAATTGGTAAATTTTCTTTATCTATGATTGGTTCATGAAACAATAATCCACAATAATCCAGAAGCTTGAGTCCGCCTTTTTTAAGAACAACACCAGAGCTACCTAGCGGTACACATTTGGTCTAATGAAATCTATCTCTCGAAGGTCCTACTACTACAACCATAAACCCAGATGCTCTGTATGGATCATCCAATGGGATGTGGATGATATAGGAGCGGTTTTGAGATGCAAGTCAATGAAAAACACCATCTACTGTCTTCGAGGTGGTCCATAAAAATCCTCATGGAAGATGTCTATGTAATCCTCCACAACTAAAGGAACCTAGAAACATGAAGAGCCTGTAGAAATAGGAAATATACATGATAACTGATGGGTGATAGGTTTTAGCATCCGACTCACAGAACTTATATTCTCTACCATAATATCTCTCTCAAAAAAAAGGAGAATCTCATCCCATCAACGTGTACGCATCTTACTTGTCTACAGTGACTTTTGATCTTGGTTCAAAACATTGATATATAATCCATACCAAATATGATTACATATAGTTCTATCATGGTGACCAAAAAGTCCCACATGAACATTTATTCACCAGTCGATTCCTCAAATAGCTGGAAGATGAATGATAAATAACAAAAATTCCCTATAGAATCCTCAAGATGAGGCTTCTAGGAAAGAGTCTCAACTAGGAGATCCATCTTTCACCCTAGGAATATAGTGTTAAAGGTATTATAAATCATTTTTCTACTAAAATGTAATAAATAGTAGAAAACAGATTTGACGTACCTTTTATCATATCATGTGTTGCTATATCATAGACATCCAAAGCCTACAACTGTGTGTTTCCCTGACAGCCAGCTTGCTGATCCTGAAGTGAGCCACCTGGTGTTGGTGGTTGAATGATCTCATAGTATTATCCACCACCCATATCATATCCTACTCCTCTTCCATCTCCACCCCTAGGGACCACCCTGTTTGTTCCTCAGATATCCCAGATCATGGTGTTACCTCTATCATGGTGGTCCATCGGTTATCTTTCCATATGGATCAGCATGTCTGGTTAGGCAGTCTCATACTATGTGAACTCTCTCTTCATAAGAAAATTATCATCCCTCTCTAGGATGAATTGGTTCCCTGTGTTTTCTTTCCACCGTACGACCTCACGCCTGAGCCTGATTGTGAAAGGGATTCCTACACCAAGATACCATAAACTAGCATCTTCAAGCTACTAAAGATCACTCAACTATTTGATCCCCACTACTAGATATAGGTACATTGAGTCCCTCACATAGAAATATCTCTATCACCAGTACACACGCAATCACCCCAACATTTATGGGGATGCAATAGTGCACTACACTGGCTCAAATATATCTACAGAGTCCCTACTCAAATATTCATGATAGACTGTATCCATCAGGGATTACATCAATATAGTACCAAAAATGGTCTATGAACCTCACTACGTGCTCATATACCATCATCTATCCTTTTTGTAGATCTAGAAGCTCTTGAATCTGGATTGAGTGCAAGTAATAGGGGTAATAGTCCTCACCGAATAGTAGTCGGAATTCAGTCCATGAGAGTGTTGACTCATCATTCTTCTACACAACAAGGATACCATAGCACATATCTTATCCATTATGGAGGCTATCTTCCTGTGAAACCATCTAATAAATCGTTTTGTAGATAAGCCTAAAGACACGATCCATATTCTCAACCTAATCCTCAACTTCCGAATGATCTGGATCAACGCGGAACCACAATGGCCTCTAGTGCAAGAACCCACCGAGTGAGCTAATATTACAAGAATCCTCTTCCTGCTATGTTTGGATGATATTATACGCAATAGGTGGAGGAACTTCTAGCTAGCCACCATGTGGAAGGGGGTTTCAGGATTGACCCTAAACTAAGGCCTCTTCAATAATTTGGTTGTCATTACAAACCAGAGCAGGTATCTAGGCTGGCTGGATTTCATTGTGGATGCATCCTATTATTTATCATGATATACCATGATCATATGAGAATATAAATATGTTGTGTGTGTGTGTTTATCAAACAAAATCTATAGCTATACCAATAAGGATAGTAAAAGACTCAATCTTATATGATGCTTTACCGTTAAACCCCATCTAAAAATGTCTTAGTATACTGAGTTTACATGAATGTTGTCAAAGTCTTGGTGAATGGATTCATCAGCATCAACACCATCATTGGATTCCATTCCCTTATAGAAAAACATGAGACACTTTGAAAATATTTCCCCAATCCCAACCAAATCCACTTAATGGGGATAGTCTGAAAAACATCACAGGGATTGAACATTCTCTCATACCAATATATCATGACTAGAACCAATCTGGGGATTGAGCCGTAACTAACTCAAACTCACCTCCATAGGATATGGGGTGGAGATAAGTGAAAAATTCATAACTAACACATTGAAAACTTTTCCGAAGTACCCAACACACACACAAAAATCTCAATTCAAAATTGGAATGGGAAAGAGTAAAAGATGAAACACTACAATAAAATAAATAAGGAATTCATTAACCTTTATACATTACAAAACTAAGGTAGTGTAAAAATAATGGTAAAGGGGAAAAATACACACCAAACTAGAAATATGTACCAACATAAAACAATTAGTAAAGTAAACAACTAAAATATAGCTCAACACTTGAGTCCCAAGCTAAGACCTCCGTACATTGTCTAAGCTCCCAATATCCATATGCTCCTATGAGGTCATGGTTGACATGTTGGTCATCTGCATAAGTCTCGACACATGTGGGAAGATCCCATGCATTGATGAGTTAATATCTACCCAATAATAAACCCCAAAAGTAGAAGGAGAATAAATAAGAGATAAAATATGAAGAGAAAGGTAGTAGATAACACATGGAATAATGAAAGTGAATAGATCACCCAAAAAGGGAGTGAAAGTATGATTATACAAACACAATGGCTAAACATGGTGAGTAGATAACTACTAGTCGATTTTTCACCACTTATATATGGAGATTATACCCATCCAACCATGATAATCTATACATAGAAAGAATGTGTAATACCTCGTGGGTCTTCAACTATCATGTAAGAAGAGTGCCCAAATCCATTATGAAAAAACAAAAGGATATATATATATATTCTTGGTCAAAAGAAACAAAAATGAGATAGTAAGGGTATCTCCATCTCACAGCTCAGCAAAAGAAGAATTGTTCCCAATAGTTATAAAAGATCATCAATGATGGAAACCATCTCATGTGTTTATCAAGAAGTAACCATACATGACTAACCATGCCTCGTCACTGTGTCACATAACTAAGTTGGCATAAAATTTAAGCAGAGGACTGAATCCCTAGTATGTCAGCGGGGATCCACTCTATAAGTTCATCGGGGACACCAATTCCCCGTTGCACTAGAGGTTCAACTTGATATCCATTATGAATTATACAACCCATCTATATTTGAGGCTCCACTCGGTATCCATCGAGGATGACAATACCCAGCTATGAAATAGGGTAAACTCATTATTTGTAGAGGATGCCAATGTTGAGCTATGTTGTAGGGTTAACTCGATATCCATTAAGGACACCACTCCACAACTATTATAGAGGATCAAATCAGTATCCACCATGGATAAATATTCCTAGATATGTTGGAGGTTCAACTTTCTATACACTAGGGATTCCACTATCCAACTATGTTGGATGGTCAACTCGATATGGTCTAAGAGATCCTTCATGAACACCACCATCATCCATTATTTCACTATCAGGTGTCATTCCCATAACATTTCAAATCATATCTCGAAATCCATAATAAATGGTACCATCATGTTCTTTGATAAAAACTACTCAGGATAGGATACCCAAGAGAAAAAAAATTTGATTTCAAACAAAGGAGATATGTACGGTTAAAGATTTCTCAAAGGGAACAAATATTACAAGGTGTGTGAGGGGACCAACATGATGTGTAGTCTCGTTTCAATGCCTACCTATTTCCCTGACTTATACATGGATCCATCCATTTTAGTATTACACACCATACATATAGACTACTTGATGTTTCCTTTCACGACCCATCCTCGGGGCCCGTGCCGTGACTACCCCAAGCTTTCCTTCCATAGGCCAGGGGCTGGCGACTAACACCAAAGGCGTAAATCCCGATAACTGGGAAGGCATTGCCTTTATAAAAGAAAACAAGCACCACAGAGTAAGAAAGAGGAAAAAGTAAACACTAAGTGCAAGAGAAGTGATGAAAAGTAAATGGGCCAGAATACAAACCCAAAAGAAAGTACAACTACAATTGAACAAAAGTACAACAGAAAAAGGCAACAGCTGGAAGAAGGAAGCAGCTCCTGGTTCGTCCTCCACGGATCCTACCTGAAGGGTAGGTACAGATAGTGCAGCTCCTGGATTGTCCACCACGGATCCTACCTGAAGGGTATGTACATATATCCTCCTCAATGCTCTCGCCCGTCAACCACCTCCGTGTGTTGTCTCGCCGTGAAGTCCTCCTACAGATACTGACTCATCGTGTGGTCCACCTCCGGGTACCGTCCAGTCCTCGAACACTCAGCCTCTGTCAGCACTGCCCGTCGTCTGCAACCAACACAACGAGGTGAGGGCATAGCCCGTGTAGGGGTGAGTATAACGATACTCATTAGGTACCCCGAGACCCTCAAGGTCTCTCTAAAACAACAAGGATAACCACAAAGAAGATCTCAACAGATAACCTCTACTTAAGTATATGCCCAATCATATACCTAAGTTATCAAGTAACCCATCTCAGCCATGAGGAAACACAAGGATCATGAAAACAACGGATAACCACTACCCAGGTATATGCCCATACATATACCTAAGTTATCAAGTGACCCATCTCAATCATGAGGTAAACACAAAGGTCAAAAGTCTCATCTCAAACCAGGATTTTTATTATCGAAACTGTAACTGCTGAAGATCTCCATCTCTGGAGTGTATAGTGGTCCTGTCACAACTCCAAGGTATTACTCACTAACCTTAGACTGCTGAGGTACTCCTCCAGTCGAGTACCGCGGGTCATCCACCCAGACACAGTAGTGCTTCCCGACGAGGTATGTCACCCAAACACAGTAGTGTACACCCCCTAGTAGCCTGCTGAGGTACTCTCTGGATGATTACCGCGGGTCTGCACTGTCACACAGGTAGTGCTCCGTCCGCCATGGTTCTGCACCTCCGAAAGTATTTCTCCGTCCACTGGGCTAGTCAACTCACTCCAAGTCGAGTCGGTCAAGCATTCGTCAGGTCTCAGTCGGCTACACGGTCTCCGTACTATGCACGCTCATCTCTGGGAGGGTCCTCTCCACGAGCTACAGGTGGATACTCCAAGTATCTCAAAGTCCCATGAAGAAGTATCTCAAAGGACCGCCTCGCCATAGGGGTCTCAACACAAAGATGGCGCGTCAATCGGACGCCCGGTCTGTGAGCTTCTAGCATTTTCATCCCAGGGGCCCGGTTGGTTTCGTGAGCGAACCAATCCCGACCATATCCCAACTGTACCCCGAACTCTGATAGGGTATAATCATAGGGACTGTTTATCAACGTGATCACCAATGCCGCTGACGGTTCGTCAAACGGACATCCAGTCTGAAAGATATCAGCTTTTCCATTCCAAGGTTCTGGTTGGATTTCGGGGCGATCCAACCCTGACACTATCCAACTGTATCCAAAACTCGGGCGAAGTATGCCAAAAGTTCCATCTCATCAAGATTAATTCAATGGAACAGACAGCGCGACTATCGGACGCCCGGTCTGTGAGTTATTGGCCTTTTCATTCTAGGGGCCCGGTTGGTTTTGTGAGCGAACCAACCCGACCGCACACCGATGGCATCCAAACCTCGAGCGGAGTAAGCCAAAATATCCGTCTCACTTAGAGGAATCCATCAAAAATGACGGCACGTCAATCGAACTTCCGGAACTCAAGTAACGAGCGTTTCTGCTCCGAGGGCCCGGTTGGTTTCGTATCCGAACAAACCCGGCCGAACCCAAAGTAATGCGAAACCTTGAGTGCAATATACTGAAACGACCATCTCGATCCAAGGATCGTGTTTCCGCTGACGGCGAGTCGTTTGGAGGCCCATAGCTCATGTTACGGGCTTTTGACCGAAAGTGGTCCGAAAACGGGGGTCTGGGCCCGGTCCGACACCCCCCTGGGTCGGCCGTACCGGGTCGACCCGAACCGGGTCAACATGACCCGGGTCCGACCCGGATGGGCCCGGCCTGGCCCGGCCCGGCTCGGTCCAGCTCGGTCCGGCTCGGTCCGGCTCGGTCCGGTCCGACCGGCCGGCCGCGGCTCGGCCAGCGTGGCCGAACCGAAACATGGAGCGGGGTGTCCCCCGCCCACCGCTAATTGAGGTCGGCGGCGAACCGTCGGCCGCCTCCCATC
Source organism: Viscum album (assembly GCA_963277665.1). Classification (NCBI taxonomy): domain Eukaryota; kingdom Viridiplantae; phylum Streptophyta; class Magnoliopsida; order Santalales; family Viscaceae; genus Viscum; species Viscum album. The sequence goes on from OY728152.1 coordinate 1,797,625,639, forward strand.
CGGCGGCGCACCACCACCATCGGTTGCCGTTGCCGCCGTGCCGGCGTGGCGTGCCGCCGCCACCTTCCGCAGACCACCGGACGCGCTCCGGTGGTCCGTATCTTCTGCCGTCTTTGCCTATGGTCCTCCCGGGAACCGACCTTCACTGCGGAGGCCTCAAAATTACCTTGTGGCCTCGTTTGTCGTCACCCGTCAATCCACACGTCAAAAACGAAATGCACCATCTTCGTGGTTCTCCTGCGCGGCGTGTTGGCGCTGCGCCCCTTCGCCGCGGCCTGACTCCGTCCAAGGATGTCTTCGGTTTTCTTCGACGCGGCGCGACGGCGTCGCGTCCTTGAATTCCTTTCCACGGCGTGGCGCGACGGCGCCGCGCATATCTACCGCATGAAACCGCGTGGTGCGACGGCACCACGCTTCCTCGTACCAACCACAAAGAAAAAAAGGAGGAGGGTCGGCCATGTTCGTGCGGTCCGGCCCCCCTCACGTTATTCATTATCATTTGGTTTCAAACCACAAAGATAAAATTCGATAACAAATGGTTTTTAACCACTAAGATCATCAAGTCGGAAATCACAAACAAAAATAAATAATTGAATACAAACCCCTACCATGGGTATAAGCCGATCGGAAGGAGGAGTCATCGTTCGAGGTTCGTCGCGGTATGGTGTCGCGAGGATGACGGTGTCGAAGGGGGACGTCGGCGTTCGTCCGACTCGAGGGAAGGTGAAGCCGTCGTCACTTTCTACCTAATTCCTCTTCCGAGCATGTTCGTTGATCCGTTGACGATGAAGCGGAAGAAGAAGATCCGTTGAAGAGTCTCGCCGCGGAAGGGGATAAATTCCGTGGAAGGAAAACGAGCGTTCTTCGCCAGAGGTGGCGCGTTATTCGTTCGCGAAGATAAGCTTCTTCCCAAGTGTTGGGCGTCGTGGTATTTTACCAGCGCTCCGTCGATTGGTGAAGTCATCCCCAAACCCTCTCCCAAGATCCCTATATATAGGAGAGGGGGAGAGGTATGTAACCATTGTGGTTACATAACTTTTTCTAAAAAAAAGGGGTCGGGTGAAATAAATTGCTTTGACGCAATTTATGAGGTTTGTTGGCACCACTTATGAGGGGAGGGTGCCAAGGAGTTTCTCCCCATTTAATGGGTAGTTGAGGAATTAAGAGGTTCCCCCTCATTAATGAGGGAGAGTTGAGAGGTTTCCTCTCCTCCCATTAATAGGGGTGTTAAGCCCCGTGTGGTCCCTACCATAATAAACCACCCACGGGAGGTTTAGTTCGGGTGGGCCCCACCACCATAACCTCTCAAGGGAGGTTAAGGTGTGGTGGCCCCACCTCCAACCTCCATGAGGAGGTTTCAACCACCACACTCCCAATGGCGGCTGAAATAAAATAAAGTTCAGGACACGTTATTTTATTATTACTCTTATTTAAAGAAAACCCAAAAACTAACTTCCGCTCTCGATTAGATGCAACTGCGGAAAAAGTATCTTTAAGAAAATACCAGCATTGAGAGTTCATTGGTGCCCTTGGAATTCGATTCTGAGCACTGGTTCAAAAGTTAGAAAAACCCGCTCGTTCGTTCACTGAACGTACCCGAGCCAAACTTCGGAAATTGATTCCGGGCACACCGCGCCTCGGAATCAGGTGCCGTTAGAAACAGCGTTCTTGTAAAATCCCAAAGAAAATTTAGAAAAACCATTCCTTGAATTTTACGGGTCTTTATATTACTCCCACCTCAGGGATTTACGTCCTCGTAAAGCTTTAACACAAACTAAGGTTACAAAAGTGGTACAGAGCACGCATCTGAGCCTTCCGCTCCCATGTGCTCACCCGGAGGTTTCCGTACTGCCAGAGAAAGTGCACCTAAGGAATTGATCGTCCTCGTAGGATCCGCTCCTGTCGATCCTTGATCCCCACTAGAACCTCCATGGAAAAAACCTCATCGTCATCGTCCATCTCCTCATGGTCAATGATATGTGAAGGCTTGAGCACGTATCTCTTCAGTTGAGATACTTGGAAAACGTCGTGCACCTGGAGCAACTGAGGTGGATGGGTCAAGCGGTAAACCACCTCGCCAACCCAGCTGAGGACCTAGAAAGGTCCATTGAACCTCGGAGATAACTTGACGCCTTGGGCACATCTCCGTAAACCTCATCAAGGTGAGACCCGTATAAGGACATGATCGTCATCCTCGAAATCTAGAGGTCTCCAATTCCAGTTATAACTGAAACTCTGAATGACTGATGCCATGAGGGTAAGGTTGACCGACTCAAGAGTGATCAGTCGCACCCTCCTGTGCATGAGTTTATCCTGTGCTGCCTGGGGTTTCCTTTTCGCCGACCAAGGAAAACCCATTCCGAAGTCGTAGTTAAACCACAACCTTTTTTCCTAATACCGTTAATTTGTGTATGATCTGAGATTTCCCAATCCATACTCAAACCAACGTCGTAAGGCCTTGACGCTACAACCAAGAGATTCCAACCTAAACACTCTCCTTGAGGGTCTGACCACACCGTCGGCGTAAGTGTGATTATCGAGTCTTCTCCCAAGGTATCTCCAGACGTGAGGGTCATGTCTACGGCTTACCGGAAACTCTAGGTCTGGGACAAGATTCGTGGAAGGAAAGAATGATTCGTATCAACGTCTGTTATTACAGAAGCTAGCAGTGGATGCAGACTGTCCCTCGAATCATTCGTAGAGCCATCGGGTCACTCTCCCTGACCACACGCAGCTACCCTCTTCCCCTGCCCTCCAGCTCCCTGAGCCTGGTGGGGAAAACTAAGGCGGGTGGTTGTAGCATGCTAAAACATACACCACCTCATGCTTCTACCCTAGCTCTGCCTCCACGTCTGCTACTTCGTAGACTCATCTCTCTTTAAAGCTTCCACTTCTTGAAACATTTAACACGCTCGAGTCTCTAAGACTGGCGTCAGTTTCATGTTTCTTACTGCACTGTGCAGTCTTCATCTGCCCCTGGATGATCTGCACCTGCTTTGCCTATGATCTGAAAGAGCTGCTAAAATTTCTCTTTTTCCGAAAAGAGATACTCAGTCTCATCCCCTGGAAGAACCACACCCATTTCCTAATACAGTCAATCCTGACATGAATGATGCATTCATGACATGGATGACGTCGTAAGGCCTTGACATAACTACTAAGAGATCCAACTGTCACTCTCACCTCCAAGGGTCGAGTTACACTGTCAGCATCAGTGTGAGGTCACTGGGTCTCCTCCAGTAGAAATATCGAAAGTGAGGGTCAAGTCAACAGTTTTAACCGGGACCACTCAGTATCAACCAAACAATAGGACAGAAAATAAAACAAAGATAAGTGTCTTTTTAATATTGCAGCTCATAGTACAAGAAACGAATACAACAACAACATGGAACTAGAAGTACAAGGGACATATCCACTAGTTCCGCTCCTGTCCACCTGCTCCTGGAGCTCTACTGCCTTGGTGGCTCCTCCAACGCCTGCGGATCAACTGTACGAAGAGTCGGACAGTCACGTGCTAGGTGACCCTTCTAGCCGCATGAGTAACACTGTCTGTTTCTGGCATGCCTGGATCTGACCCCACCCCGGGTGCCCCGCACCACCGATCCTAAAAGCCGAGATCATCCAACTGCTGGTCTGGTCCTCCTGGACATCTGCATCATCTGTCTATTGCCCACAGATGACTCGGCTACTGATCGAAAAACACGGGGCAAAGGCAGAACCTCCTGTACACGCTCGGGGTGTAGATCTACTGGCACAAACTCCACCCTGAAGAAGTTCTCGAAGTCTTCCCATGCGAAGTCCATCCCGTCGCAAAACTGAAACATGTGGCTCCACCACCTGCCTGCTGCTGCCTAAAGGAGGTTGGAAGAAAAGATCACCATGAAGTATGTCGGCGTCCCCACTAGCCTGAAGACTCTCACCACATCCTCCAGCCAATCCTCAGCCGCCTGCGGGTCCGTCACTCCCTGGAACCTGGGTGGCCTCTGGCGCTGGAACTCGTGCAGTGCGCTCAAGCGATGTGCACCCTATGCTGCTGGGGCTGGTGGCATCGGTGGCCCAATGGGTACTATTACCACTGGTGTCTCCGCTGGTGCCTCAACTGGAAAAGGGCCATGTACTGAGGCCACGCCGCTCAGTGGGCTGTCAGTACGAACCACTCTCGGGGCTCTAGCTGGTCGTCCGAGAAAAGGCATCCTGAAAGAAACAATGTAACATGGTCAAACGATTATACCTGGTGAGGTGACCTGGTTTGAGCTGTTTTAAGGGAAAACCTTTGAAAACATACATGCAATCAGTGTTTTTGTGCACAATGTCAGAAATCAGTTGTCAGGGTCCTGGTGTATGGATACGTCGGTCGCCTGCACCAACACTGGACTCCCTGAACTGAAGACCACACTCGATACCCTTAACACTATTTCTTCACAGAAAGAAAATATCAGAGTTATAAGTTCTGCGGTAGAACCGACTCCTTTGATACCAATTTTTCACGAACCGTCCTCAGGGCCCGTTCCGTGACAACCCCAAGCCCTCCTTCCATAGGCCAGGGGCTGGCGACTAGCACCAAAGGCGTAAATCCCGATAACTGGGAAGGTATTGCCTTTATAAAAGAAAACAAGAACAACAGAGTAAGAAAACTAAAAAAGTAAACACTAAGTACAAGAGAAGTGCTGAAAAGTAAATGGGAAAGAATACAAACCCAAATGAAAGTACAACTACAACTGAACGAAAGTACAACAGAAAAAGTCAACAGCTGGAAGAAGGAAGCAGCTCCTGGGTCGTCCTCCTCAGATCCTACCTGAAGGGTAGGTACAGATAGCACAGCTCCTAGATCGTCCACCACGGATCCTACCTGAATGGTAGGTACAGATAGCCTCCTCAACGCTCTCTCCCGTCAAACACCTCCGTGTGTCGTCTCTCTGTGAAGTCCTCCTCCAAATACTGACTCGTCGTGTGGTCCACCTCCGGGTACCATCCAGTCCTCGAACACTCGGCCTCTGTCAGTACTGCCCGTCGTCTTCAACCAACACAACGAGGTACAGGCATAGCCCATGCAGGGGTGAGTATAACGATACTCAGTAGGGTCCCCGAGACCCTCAAGGTCTCTCTAAACCAACAAGGATAACCACAAAGAAGATCTCAATAGATAACCTCTACTTAGGTATATTCCCAAACATATACCTAAGTTATCAAGTAACCCATCTCAACCATGAGGAAACATAAGGATCGTGAAATCAACGGATAACCACTACACAGGTATATGCAATACATATACCTAAGTTATCAAGTGACCCATCTCAATCATGAGGTAAACACAAAGGTCAAAAGTCTCAGCTCAAACAAGGATTTTTATTATCGAAACCGTAACTGCTAAGGAGCTCCGTCTCTGGAGTGTACAATGTTCCTGTCACGACTCCGAGGTACAGCTCACTAACCTAAGACTGGTGAGGTACTCCTCCTGTCGAGTACCGCGAGTCAGCCATCCAGACACAGTAGTGCTTCCCGCCGAGGTATGTCACCCAAACACAGTAGTGCACACCCCCTAGTAGCCTGCTGAGGTACTCTCCGGACGAGTACCGCGGGTCTGCACTGTCACACAGGTAGTGCTCTGTCCTCCATGGGTTTCAACCTCAGAAAGTAGTGCTCCATCCACTGGGCTAGTCGACTCACTCCATGTCGAGTCGGTCAAGCAGTCGTCAGGTCTCAGTCGGCTACACGATCTCCGTACTCTGCACGCTCATCTCTGGGAGGGTCCGCTCCACGTGCTACAGGTCAATACTCCAAGTATCTCAATGTCCCACAAAGAAGTATCTCAGTGGACCGCCTCGTCATAGGGGTCTCAACGCAACAGGCGGCGCGTCAATCGAACGCCCGGTCTGTGAGCTTCTAGCCTTTTCATCCCAAGGGCCCGGTTGGTTTCGTGAGCGAACCAATCCCGGCTGTATCTCAACTGTACCCCAAACTCTCATAGGGTATACTCATAGGGACTGTTTCTCAACGTGATCACCAACGCCGCTGACGGTTCGTCAAACGGACGTCCAGTCTGAAAGATATCATCTTTTCCGTTCCAAGGATCCGGTTGGATTTCGGGTGCGATCCAACCCGGGCACTATCCAACTGTATCCAAAAGTTGGGTGAAGTATGCCAAAAGTTTAGTCTTCTCAATAGGAATTCAATGGAACAGACGGCGCGACTATCGAATGCCCGGTCTGTGAGTTATTGGCTTTTTCGTTCCAGGGGCCCAGTTGGTTTCGTGAGCAAACCAACCCGACCGCACTCCGACGGCATCCAAACTTCGAGCGGAGTAAGCCAAAATATCCGTCTCACTTAGATAAGTCCATCAAAAATGATGGCACATCAATCGGACGTTCGGAACTCAAGTAACGAGCGTTTCCGCTCCGAGAGCCCGGTTGGTTTCGTATCCGAACCAACCCGGCCGAACCCAATGTAATCCAAAACCTTGAGTGAAATATACCGAAACGACCGTCTCGATCCAAGGATCACGTTGTCGCTGACGGAGAGTCGTTTGGAGGCCCGTAGCTCATGTTACGGGCTTTTGACCGAAAGTGGTCCGAAAACGGGGGTCTGGGCCCGGGCCGACCCGGCCCGACCCCTCCCTGGGTCGGCCGAACCGGGTCGACCCGACCAGGGTCCGACCCGGCTGGGCCCGGCCCGGCCCAGCCCGGCCGCGGCTCGGCCAGCGTGGCCGAGCCGAAACGCGGAGCGGGGTGTCCCCCGCCCGCCGCTAATTGAGGCGGGCGGCGAACCGCCGGCCGCCTCCCTTCCGGCGGCGCGCCGCCGCCACCTTCTGCGGAACACCGGATGCGTTCCGATGGTCCGTTTCTCTTGCCGTCTTCGCCTATGGTCCTCCCGGGACACGACCTTCACTGCGAAGGCCTCAAATTGACCTTGCGGCCTCGTTTGTCGTCACCCGTCAATCCGCACGTCAAAAATGAAACGCACCGTCTTCGTGGTTCTCCGGCGCGGCGCGTTGTCGCCACTCCCCTTCGCCGCGGCCCGACTCCGTCTGCGGATGTCTTCAGTTTTCATCGACACGGTGTGACGGCGTCATGTCCTTGAATTCCGTTCCATGGCGCGGCGTGACGGCGCTGCGCATATCTACCGCATGAAACCGCGTGGTGCGACGGCACCACGCTTCCTCGTACCAACCACAAAGAAAAAAAGGAGGAGGGTCGGCTGTGTTCGTGTGGTCTGGCCCCCCTCACGTTATTCGTTATCATTTGGTTTCAAACCAAAAAGATCCAATTCGATATCAAATGGTTTTTAACCATGAAGATCATCAAGTTGGAAATCTCGAACAAAAATAAATAATTGAATACAAACCCCTACCTTGGGTATAAGCCGATCAGAAGGAGACGTCGTCGTTCGAGGTTCGTCGCGGTATGGCGTCGCGAGGATGATGACATCGAAGGGGGACGTTGGCGTTCGTCCGACTCGAGGGAAGGCGAAGCCATCGTCGCTTGCTACCCGATTCCTCTTCCGAGCTTGTTCGTCGATCCGTTGACGATGAAGGGGAAGAAGAAATTCCGTTGAAGAGTCTCGCCGCGGAAGGGGAGAAATTCCGTGGAAGGAAAACGAGCGTTCTTCGTCAGAGGTGGCGTGTTCTTCGTTCGCGAAGATAAGCTTCTTCCCAAGTGTTGGGCATCGCTGTATTTTACCAGCGCTCTGTCGCTTGGTGAAGCCGTCCCCAAACCCTCTCCCAAGATCCCTATATATAGGAGAGGGGGAGACGTATGTAACCATTGTGGTTACATAAATTTTTTTAAAAAAAAAGGGGTCGGGTGAAATAAATTGCTTTGACGCAATTAATGAGGTCCTTTGGCACCACTTAAGAGGGGAGGGTGCCAAGGAGTTTCTCCCCATTTAATGGGGAGTTGAGGAATTAAGAGGCTCCCCCTTATTAATGAGGGAGAGTTGAGAGGTTTCCTCTCCTCCCATTAATAGTGGGGTTAAGCCCCGTGTGGTCCCTACCATAATAAACCACCCACAGGAGGTTTAGTTCGGGTGGGCCCCACCACCATATCCTCTCAAGGGAGGTTAAGGTGTGGTGGCCCCACCTCCAACCTCCATGAGGAGGTTTCAACCACCACACTCCCAATGGCGGCTGAAATAAAATAAAGTGCATGACACGTTATTTTATTATTACTCTTATTTAAAGAAAACCCAAAAACTAACTTCCGCTCTCGATTAAACGAAACTGCAGAAAAAGTCTCTTTAAGAAAATATCGGCGTTGCGAGTTCATCGGTGCCCTCAGAATTCGATTCCGAGCACCGGTTCAAAAGTTAGAAAAACCCGCTCGTTCGTCCACTGAATGTACCCGAGCCAAACTTTGGAATTTGATTCCGGGCACACCAGGCCTCGGAATCAGGTGCCGTCAGAAACCGAGTTCTTGTAAAATCCCAAAGAAAATTTAGAAAAAATTTCCCTTGATTTTTACAGGTCTTTACATTCCTGGATAATTGGATTAGGTTGGGGTCCTTCTCGTTGTGTCTGTCTACCTTACCGTTTGTCAGTATACCCAACCCTATGTATATACACAATACCACATTCTCATGTTCTTGAGTATACAGACATGCACCAAAAAATAAGGCCCTAGCATTGTACATTACTTAATATTTGGATAAGTCAATAAGTTAACTTTCATTCAAATTGATGATATTTTTAAGTATATATATTTATAGAATTGGGCCATAACTATTACATAAAAAATTAAAATATTACAAAGTAGTAAAGTCCTCTCAATATAATTTTTTTTCAAAAATGAAAAACTTTAATAATGAAACATGGTTTTGATTTTTGTTTTAACATCATAACTTTTCCATGATCAAATCCATGACTCTATACTCCTTCATGTCCGATAAATAACATTTCAAAACATTGGATGAGTATAAAAATTTCAGCAAGGGATACAAAAAGAAAGAAAACAATTAGTCTTGTAAAAACATGTAAACCATAAATTATTTATCATAAATTAATACTTTTCACCTTTAAGAAGTAGTAATTACACTTCACTGAAAATAATCTCATTTATTACCCTTTTTTAATAAACATATTTTCTTAAATCCTATAGAATGTAACATATAACATATAAAGGTAACCTAGGACATAAATTTACTTAAATGGAATAACTATATGGTATACTTCCACACATATCACTAAATAGAATATACATACGACCAACTTACATACCGAATTCATTGGAGGTTATAACACAACCATCCATCCTTAGTTTATCACAGAACCAACCATATTGGGTTTTCCATGTAACCCCCCATCTTTGGTTTATCACTTAACCACCCATTAAATGTCTAAGTACAATTATATAATCATAAAACATAAAATTTCAATTTTCAACATTTCACACATAACATTTCATTTTAAATCACAAGATATAATTTCGCGATATTGAAATAATAAATGGACTTTCAAAACCATTATTAAAATGAGAACACCCAAAAAGGTAATAATGGATTTATTTTGTTTTAAAAAATACTAAGTCTTATAGAGGAATCTGAATATCAAATAATGGTTAAGGTGGAGAAGTAGTCATTTTCATCGTATACATTAAAAAAATATTCCTTTTATCGTTTAGTAAAAATCTTAGTAGAAAAATATTCATTTCAAAAACCATTGAATGAAATAAAAATTAAGAGGGGATAATTATACACTGAAGATTCATTTCGGTGTATATGATCAAAATATACATCAACGAATGGATATTGAGATGAAGTCCCTTACCATCAGTTTGATTCATCACGTATGTTCCTTTATTATTCCGGAATGATAAAATTAGGTCAATTTATAATTTCATGATAACAATTTTAAAATTTACTATTTCCTTTATATCACTTATTACCATGGTTATAAAAAATACATAATTATTTAAGTTCATATAGGATGTTCAATCGATATTCAGTACTTGAGTTACAAAATGAAACTGGCATGCTGTACATCGTTCATGTGGTAATAATTTCATGAAATAAAAAATAATAGTAAAGTTTTCAATATCATATATACACATTATATATTAATTTAGAATAATCCATGATATTTGTAGATAGGAAATGAAATTCATCGTTCACAGAGACGGTATGCCTTATATACAAATGAATGTTATATTCGTTTCATTTTCATATTAAAAAATAAGAATTAAATGATATAAATGTATATTGTAATTCCATAATTATATTAATTTTATATTTGTGTCATATTTTTAACAAAACCATCCTTTAAATGTTCCATATATAGGGGGAACAAGTCATATCGCTCTGGGGGGGTGGTAGTCCACACATGCTCAAAAGAAATTTTTATATTTACACAAAATGAAAATCATAAAGGTATGTTCTAAATAAAATTTACAAAAGCAGAGAGAAAATATAAATATAATATATATCATATATAAACATAGATTATATCATAATGGCCAGTAAGATAGGAGGTAGGGAAAAATTGAACAATCTTCATGTCGTGATGCAGTAGTTCATTGTACGCAGAAACATTATGTGAATTACCCATTAAGTGGAGTTGTGTGTAAGTTTTGGTCGAATAATTATTATAAAAACATCCTATTATATTGATTCTTATATCAATGTTATGTAATTATAGATTTAGAATATTATAGCTAGTGTACAATGGAAATGAAACAAAAAAAATGAGAGAATGCATTACCTCTTAATCTGATAACAACTTTTGGTTAATGACAAAAGGATTACTTGAGAGGATTTCTGACCTTAGAGAGACTTATAGAATGAAGGGAGGGATTTTAGTATGAGTTTTGGTAAGGTATCAGCCAAACCGAAGGGTTATTGAATTTGAATAAAAGAGAATGAGAATATCCCTTTTATAGGAAATATGAAGGTCACGTTTGCAAATTCATTAAATATTAATTTATTATAAATTTATTTTCAGTCTCCAATAGCTCATATGTAATTTATTTATATTATAAGATGATTATGGGTATAATTACTCTCAAAAAATTAATTTTAGACATGTTTAGGTAAAAAAATTAACCTTATCTTTTGCCATTTACATTAGATAAATAATTAAATTCTTATCATGTCTACTTGTATTTTTACACTTTATGGTTAATATAGTTAATATAAAATGAAAAACGAAACTAAATTATATCATTCAAGAAAATTTTAACATAATAAAATTTATCTTGTAGAAACTTATATTTTGATGACTATTATATGATTTAATAAAATAGTATTTATTTTAAAATATCATTTATGTCAATTTTTAAACTATGCACTTTATTAAATTTAAATAAAATATAAAAAAAGAGTTAAATTTGATCCAACCCATTTAATAGTCTTATAACATGTCATAATCCCATATAAAAATCAATTTCGACATAAATTATGTAAAATAATATTTATTTTAATATTTAAAAACCATTTATTTATTCTGTCATTAATAAAGTAATCATTGCATTATCATTGTGTCATAATTAAATTTAGTAATTTAATGTATAAAAATTATAAATAAAATACCATGATATAGGTCATTATTTTATATTTCTAATGACTATTTATAGTCATGTATAAGATTTATATAACCCCATATTAAAAAATTTTCAGTAATAAGACTATTGTTAATGATAATTTTTCATTTCCTTTAAATTAAAAGTAATAACTTTCATAATCAGACCCAAGAAGATTATAAAGGCCAAATTTTCATCCCAAGAGTTTTATTGGTCATCCATATCTCCTAAAATATTATTAGGAAAAGTGATATGGAATTTTTATATTATTATAATATTAATTTTACCATTAATTACCCTATTTACCATTAACCGTGGTAAATAGAGCACTAAAGTTACAATTCACCAAAAATTATTATGATCCTATTTAACCACATTTTCCATACTGATTATAACAACGTATATTATTTTTTGAAAATTAAAATCAGAAAAGTTTTAAAATTAGGTTTAACACTAATCATGTTGTCGGATCGAGAAAATGGGTTTTTAAGAAGTAAAAATCCATCAAAATAATGATATATCTTTCTTTCTAATTTCAATGTGAAATTAATTCCAATAAGAAACAATGGATAAAATGATAAAACATAATAAAAATATACTTTAAAATCAATTAATATGATAATCTGATAATACAAATAAATTAGATGAAAAGGTAGATTCAAATTAAATTGATAATCCTTCACTATTCATTAAAATTTGAATTTCATCGGAAAAATACCAAAATTTAAACCAAAGTAAAATTTTGATATCTCACATACAAATCAAAATTTTATTTATTCAAAAAATCATGTAAAAGTTTCAGAAAGTATATTTAAAAAGACTTTCTCCATCAAAAGGTGGAAAAACTACCTTTTAAAAATACTAGAGAGCTTTTGGCTTAAAATTAAATTTATTCTCGATTGAAGACTCTAAAATTTATTTGATGAATGTAAAATCATATAACAAATATGTGTAAACATAATATTGTTAGTTCTGTTAAATCCCGCCAATACAACGGCTTGGAGTTAACTAAAATTTAATATAATTATATTAATAATGTATTGTTTTTTGGTGTAACTCAGTCTTGTGTACAATGTAAGATATCGGAAAAAACCCATTGTTGCGTGTTGGGTACACTATCTGAAAAAGCATCCCTTTTAACATAAAATTAAAATCTTGTTCATAAATATTAATTGATCTGAAAATGTATTATTATTACCTCATGATGTCTTCGGTAATCCCACAATGATTTCCATGGATATATTTTCCCTTTTACACTATGGGATTGGAAAAGGATGAAGCATCACCTTTGGTAACTACCACTCTTCTTTACCTTATTGACATATCAAACATTTCACAATTAAGTTATCAAAATCTCTTATCGTTCCATGTCACAAGTAATACTCCCTATGATCTTTGTACATATTTTTATTTCCACGAAGAACTGGAAATGGAGAACTATGAGCTTCACATAACAATTCATTATTAAACTACGAATCACAAGGCACATATAATTTCATCCCAAACCATAAAACGCCATCTTTATCAATGTTAAATTCAGGTAAAATTGCCTTATGAACGAATTCTACCTTTTTTAGCACCTCACTGTCTTCCTTCTATGCTTGCATAATTCCTTCTGATAATGTTGATTTCATCGACACCTAAAACAAAATAATAATGTTTACTAGCCCAAAAAGTTCCAATCCATAATTTATCAAATCATTTACCAAAAGATACTATTCCAAATGTATTTTAGCATTACACTTTCGACTCAAAGAATTTTCCAATTTTTTTTCATGGATAGTAATGAATCGTTCAATCATAGTCCTTGATTAATTCCAACCATCTAATCTAGATCATGTTCAATTCATTCTAAGTAAATATATCTTTCAAACTTCTATGATCAATATATATTTTTCACTTTATTCTATTCTAATGATGCCTACAAATTTTTAATACAAAAACAACAACAGCTAATTCTAAATCATGTGTAGGGTAATTTAACTCATGAGGTATCAAGTAATGTGAAGAAAAAAAAATTATATGATCATTATACTTTGGGACACCACCATATCCGTTCAATGAAGAGTCTTTGTTGATAACAAATTCACCATTCATGGAAGGTAGGGCCCAAACTAGAGCATTTACCAATCTTCTTTTATGTTCCCAAAAATAATCAGCACATTATTTTTTCTGGATGAACGTAAATCTCTTCATTGTAGACTTAGTTAGTGAGATGGATAACTGAAAAATATTTTCAAAAAACCTAGAGTAGTAACCCACTCATCCTAGAAATCTATGAATCTTGGTGATATTTTTAAGTCTTGGCCACTCTTAAATATCTTTTATTTTAGAAGGGTCAATAGTTATTCCTTCTTTAGAAATAATATGACCAATGAAATAAATTTTTTACAACCCAAATTCACTCTTAGTTAACTTTCCATAAAGTTTATTTTATTTTTTGGTTTTCAAAACAATCCATAAGTCACTTTCATATTCCTTTAAACTATTAAAATATACAAAATATCGTCTATAAACAAAACTACAAACTGATCCAAAAACTGAGGAAAGAAAACATCCATGCAATTCAAAAATACAGTAGGTGAATTATATAACCCAAAGGGCATAAATAAAAACTCATAAATACCATATCTCATTCAGAATGTTGTATTTGGAATGTCATCCTATTTCACATTCAGATAATGGTACCAAAATCTCAAATCAATATTCAAAAAAATATTAATCTCCCTAGAGGTGATAAAACAAATCATTGATATGAGTCAAAGTATTCTTTTTCTTAATAATGATGTTATTCAAGGCTCTGTAATCCATTAAAAGCCTCATAGAACCATCTTTCATTTTCACAAATAAAATAGGAGCACACCAAAATGAATTTCTTGGATGAATGAAAAATTTATCTATAAATTCGTGATAATTTTTTTCAATTCCACCAACTCTACCTGATCCATAAGATGAAGAGGTTTAAAAATAGGCTTATGATAAAGATTGAAATCAATAGTAAATTCAACCTCTATATAAGGAACAATACAAGGAAATTAATTTGAAAAAACGTATGTAAATTCCTTCACAACTGGAATGTGACTAATAATAACTATTTATTTCTTTTCAACAGCATGTGCTAGATAACTTTCACTGCCTTATTTAATAAATCTCCCAGCTTCTTGGTATGTTATAAAAGATATGAAATCATTGAATAAAATATTATTTCATTTGAAATCTATTTTATCATGAAAAACTGAAATATAATCTATTTCAAAAATGATATAAAATTCTACTATTGGAATTTTAACAAGATTTGCAGGAACAATCATCCCAATGATGATAATAGAAATATTATTATAAATAATAGTTTCTTTAATACTTCTACCTGGGATTTTTACCAAAATTTATATATCACATTCATGCCATAATATTTTAAATTTACTTAAAAATTTCTTAAAATGAATGAATAACAATATTTGGAGTCAAATATATTATTGGAATAATTTGATAAAAACCTTGTGTCGCTACTTCCTTTTATGGTCCCACATCAACCATATTAGTAAAAAATGATTTTTACATACCCTTCTGCTTTCGATATTTCTGGTTTCCACTCTAGGTAATCAACTTTGGACACACATTATCATAATTACATTACACGTTTCACCTGAAACATCTTACCACTAGTTTTTCATTGCCTTCATAATTATATTCCATACAGGTATGAAAAATATTAACAGTCTTACCACATCAGATAAATTTCCTGAACTTTGAGATACATTCTTCGGGATGCTTTTTACAACACTTCTCAGAAGTTGGATATTTATTTTTCTTACCTCAAGGATTATTTGATGAATTCCTTCTCATCTCTAGAAAACTGGATCACTTCTTTTTCCTACACTGATAAAACACATGAGGATCAAAAAACTCCATTTCAACCTTCTCAAATCATCGTACAAGTTTCTCATTTACTTTTGAACTCACGAGAAGCTCATTCCCTTTAATATTCCAGCCTAAATCCTGAGTAAAACCGATTTATCGTACGATCAATATCCTGGATAAAATTTGGGACAAACCGTGACAAATGGATGAATGTTTCTTTGTATGAAGCCACATAATATTCCTCTTTTTCTCTGAATTCTTATAATTTCTTTTCCATACTATGTTGAACAAGGGTTGGAAAATATTTCTCAAGGAAAATGATCTTAAATTCATCCAATTTCATGTCATCAATCTCTGCACAAACTCTAATATTTTTAACCATTGATAACCACTGATCGGACTCACCTTCAGAATGATAAATAAAAAGACTAACCATTTGATTGTGTGAACACTCAATTACATAAAAAAAATTTCTAGTGCTTTAATTTACCCATGAGATTGCATATGGTCTAATGATCCTCTGAATGATGAGGGGAATTGCCTAATGAAACGCACTACTACTGACATATTCAACGATGATTGATCCAGAAAATCTCATGAGAGAACACCACAACCATTTATTTCCAGATTCAACTAATCCATCACTACAAAAAAATCTATTAATTTTGAATTCTGACCATATCCGGAGGTTGATTTTCAAGGTTAATTTCCTTTGAATTCCTTCCCAGCATTGTTTCCTTATTTCTTCTAAGGAAAACCATTCTGAACAAACATATCATTGATGAAAAATCATGGTCATCTTAAAATGATATAATATTTCTACTTTACCATAAAATAAAAATTATTTATGGATATTATATTAACAATATCCTAACTTCTAATGTTATTTAAAAAAACCTCTAATACCAACTATAAGGCCCCATCCTTATACATTACTTAATCTTGAGTTATGAAAATAATTTTAAATTAATTCAAATTAAGGATCTTTTCATTTTTAGAGATTTATAAAATTAGTCCACAACTATTACGTAACAACTCAAATATTAAAAAGTAGTCAATTCTACTCAATGTCAAATTTTTTATGAAACAAAAACTTTTAGAAAGAAACATGATTTTATTTTATGTTATAACATTCTAACTTTTCTATGATCCTATCCTTGACTCTATTCTCCATTATTTCATGTGAAAAACATTTCAAAACGTGGGATGAGCCTAAAAATCACAATAAGGGATACATAAAGAATAAAAACCATTAATCCTTGGAAAACTTGTAAACCATGAATACTTTATCCGAAATTTGTACTGTTTACATTTATGAAGTAGTAATAACACTTCACTGAAAATTAGCTCATTGATTACCCTTTTGGTAATCCAAATATTACCTTAAACCCCATATAATGTAACATATAATATATAAAGTTAACTTTGGACAAAAACATAATGAAATGGAATAACCATATGGTCATCTTCTACACATATCACTAAATTGAATAACCATACAATCGACTTCCATACCCAATGCATTAGAGGATATATTGTTACCACTCATCCTTTATTTATCAAGGATCCATCCATATTGGGATTAAAATGTAACAAAATATATTTTGTTGATCATGTAACCACATGTAAAATTTCCAAGTACCATTATAAAATCATAACACATAAATATTGAAATTGTCAACATTTCTCTCTTAACATTTCATTTTTAACTACAAAAAATAATATCAGGATATTGAAATACTAAATTCACTTTCAAAAACCTTTTTCAGTACCAAAAGAACCAAAAAGGGAATGAGGGATTTCCATTACATTTAAAAACACTATGTCTTAGAGAGGAATCCAAATATCAAATAATGGTTATGGTGGTGGACAAGTCATTGTCGCTGCATACATTATAAAACATTCCTTTTGTCATTTAGTAAAATAATTCATAGAAAAAGATTCCTTTCAAAAACCATTGCAGGAAATTAAAAGTCAAAGGGGATAATTATACATCATATAAAATAAGGTTTTGTATATTAACAAAATAAGCCTCAATGAATAGAGATTAAGAAAAAGTCCCTTACCTTGAGTTAAATTAATCACGTATATTCCTTGTTATTCCTGAATAATAAACATAGGGTAATTTCTACATACCCGAGAACATATTTAAAATTTATTATTTATTTTATATAACTTTATACCATGTTATAAAAATTACATAATTATTTCTATTCATTTCATATGTTCAGTTGATATTCGGTACTAGATTCAAAAATGAACTTGGGTTGATGTTCATAGTTCATGGGGACATAATTACAACTACTCGAGAATAATTTTACTAACTTCAATATAATATAAATATACAATATATTTCATTAGAATAGTCCAAAATATTTGTAGATAAGAAATGAAATGCACCGTTCATGGAGATGTTATGTCGTACGAACGCATGAATTCTACTTTTGTTTCTATCTCTTATTAATAGAATAACAATTAAATGATAAAAATCTATATTACGTTATACTATTATATTATTTTTATATATGTTTCATAGGTTTAATAAATTCATCCATTATACTTTCCATGTATAGCATGAACGAGTCATGTTGCTTTGAAGGGGCGGTACTCCACACTTCCTCAAATTAAATTATCGTATTTACACAACATAAAAAGAATAAAGGTTTGTTCTAAATAAATATTATAGAGGAATAGATGCAATATAGAAATTATATATATCATATATAAATACATTTTCCATCATATTGGCCACAATGATAGTTTGTCGGGGAAATTGAGCATTCATCATTTAATGAGGCAGTAGTTCATCGTACACAGAAAAAGTATGTTCATTGTCCATTAAATTAAGGTGTTTGTTAATGTTGGTCTAATAATTATCATAACATCATCCAAGTATATCTAGGATACTCATATTTTATGTAATTATATAATATTAAGAGTATAGGGAGTGGAGAATTGAAATTAAACAAAAAAACATGAGAGAAGGCAATACCTCTTAATCTGGTAACTTCTTTTTGTTAATACCAAATGGCTTCCTTGAAAGGCTATGTACACTAAGTGATCAATATTGGATTTGGGGAGGGATTATAGGAAGAGTTTTGGGAAAATATTGGCTGAACCAAAGGTTTCTTGAAATGAGAATAAAAGATTATGAGAAGTTCCCTTTTATTGGGGAGGTGAGGGGTTATTTAGGAAAGTCTTGAAATATTAATTTATCATAAATTGATTTTCTATTTATAATAGCTCGAAAGAGATTTTTTCTAAGACAATATTATTATGGGTCAAAATAATCTCATAAAATTATGTTTAGGAATGTTTATGTCACAATACTAACTATATAGGTTGGCTTTTACCTGTAGTTAAATAATTTAATTCTTATCATTTCTTCTTGTACTTTTACACTATATGGTTAATAAAGTTACTATATAATGAAATAAACAAAAATTAGATTATTTATGAATTTTTTTACAATATAAATGTTATTTGGATGAATATTATTTTTTTATGACTTTTATATCATGTAATAAAATAGCATTTATCATAAAATATAATTTATGTCAATTTTTACACTATTCACTTTATTGTATTTAAATAAAATACAAACCAAGAGATAACTTCAAACCAAACCATTTAATAGTATTCTATAATTTCATATTTCCATATAAATATTTTGAATGATATAATGTATTTCAAAAAATAATTCTTTCAATATTTATAATATCATTTATTTGATTCGTTCATTAATATAACAATAACTGCATCATCATTCTGTTGTAATTAAATTTAATTATTCAATGTATAAAAATTATAAATAAAATACCATGATGTTGGTAATATTTTTATCCTTAAAATAAATATTAATAATCAATAATATCACTTATAAAACCCCATATTAAAATTTTTTTACAAATAAGACACATGTTTATGATAATTCTTCCTTTACTTTAAAATACTAGTTATAAATGTCATAATCACAACCAAGTGTCTTCCAAAGGCAATATTTTAAAAACCAATTATCGTATATTTCGTCCATTTATCATCCAAAATTATTATTAAAAGTGTTACAAATGTTTTATATTATTAAAATATTAATTTTAGCTTTCATTTCCCAATTTTCCTTTAAATGTAGTAAATAAAATACTAAAGTAACTATTCACAAAAAAATATTTTGATCATATTAATACAAAATTTTCATACTTATTAAAAAATGTATGTTAGTTTTCTGAAATTAAATTCAAAAAAGTGGTTAAATTAAATTTAAAACTAAACTCATTTTTAGATCGATAAAATGAGGTTTTAAGATGTAATAACCATGAGAAGAATGATATATGTTTATATAAAATTTCAATGTAAAATTACTTCCAATGAGAAAAATTTTATTAAATTATTAAAAAATAATCTAAATATACTAAAACAAAATCAAATTATATTCTAAAAATCAAAATAAATTTGACAGAAAAGTTGTTTAGCAGCATTTTTCATTGTTCATTAAAATTTGAATTTCATCTGAAAATTTCCAAAATCTCAACCGAAGTAAATTTAGACATATTTATTCAAAATAACAAATATATTTTGTGAAATGGAACATATAAAAGTTCCAAATACCATATTTTAAGAGTTTTTCTTCATTAATTGGTGGTATAACTACCGTTTAAAAATATTATAATACTTTGGGATTGAAATTGGATTTATTCTCATTTTAAGCCTCTAAAATCTATTTTATGAATATAAAATGTTTAAAAAACATGTTTAAACATAATATAGTTATTTATGTTAATTCCTACCAATAAAATTGTTAGGCGTTAACTACCATTTATATAAAATATTAATAATTTATAATTTTTTATTATAACTCAGTCTTGGGTGAAACGTAAGATTTTAGAGAAACCTATTGTTGGGTGTTTGGTAAGCTATCATAAAAAATTTCCATTTTGATTTAAAAAATATCTTGTTCATAAATATTAACAGATATCAAAATATCTTATTAAACAATTGCATGTAATGTTACACTAGTTGTGTACTTCTACATGGTTTCCCACTTGTGTAATCTATCACACAGGTTCTTGTTTGGGGATGCAGTACCCAACATGTTTGAGGGATACACATCGTGACATCATTAAATTTTTTTAAACCCAATCCCCCACTGTTGAGAGGGGTTACACATCATGTGTTCATCCAAATACATAGTGGGTAGTCAGTTTTTTCTTTAGAATTGAAAATCTACTCCCAGTCCCTTGAATCATATCAATCCATTATATAGTTCTCCATGAATTGGCCCAAAACTCACATATTTTCCAGAAAAGGATATACTTTGGTTGACATTATGGGATAATGGACTCCGATGGTCCATGGGAATCCCGTCACACGAACCCCACTCCGCCGAGACTTCCACCATCAATTTCATGATCTAAAACCATCTAAATGATCATACATTCCTCAAAAGATTCACATATCTAGTTTTAGATCACCAATTCATTATTCATTCATTGATTCTTCATTTTTTAGGGGGACGGATCAGGCTCGGTACCATTGGATAATTTTAAAATAAGAGCATTGGTTTTTAACCAATGAAGAATGAAAATAAACAAGGGGTAAAAGCACTTGAACTAAGGTTAAATGATAAATTAAAATTGTTCTTGGAAGCTCAATCAAGAAAGGGGATCCTGGGGATATAATAAAATTTAAATTAATCAACATTTCAGTACTCAGGCACATTAAATGGCTACAAAAGGACACATATAGAAAAATAATGATTGATCTGCTCAATATATTTAATTAACGAGTGTTAAAACAATAAATGACGCATCCTAACTCAATTATGGATCATGGATTGATGAAGAGCACATCTACCAATGATTAAGAGAAGCTTTTGTGTTTGCTATGTCTTGATCTGATCCTATCCAACATTTCATCTTTGTTTGATGAGATTCGATAAATAGAGGAGGAATGAAGAGATATGAATTTATCTTAGGGTTTATGTGGATAAACCTAGTTAAATAATCATTGATATAATCTTATAGAGTTATTAATTTCATTAAAACAAATGAAGGAATGAATTAATTATTTAATTAACTCCCTGAACATACTTCCAAAGAGCAAGGTGTCTAAATGCCCTGCACCGATTCATTTTATGTTAAGCCTGGGTAAACACCATGTTTCAAACTCAATAATGGTCATAGATTTATAATATGAGCTACCATTTACTAGTTTTAAATATTTATTTAATAAGATATGTTCATGAAAAATAACGTATATTTAATATTTTTATAAAATTTATTTCGGGAACAATGGGCCTCAGAATGACACATCAACTCAGCACCAGGATCTGAATATATATATATATATATATATATATATATAATTATTTCAATGTCATAAAGGAATAAAATTAGGTTTCTACATCCCATGTTAGTAATTTGAACCATGTTTCAAAGGGTTCATAGGTTGGAAAAAGGATCATATGTCTTAAGTATACAACTGGGATTCAGAAGGCCATTTCTGACATCCCAACCATGGTTGGAATGACCCATCCATACCCTTAGATTCTATATCATCAATTATTTCTCAAAAAACCACTATACATTGGGGAACATTGACAATTAATTTAGCCCTTCCAAGGTAGAGGAGAATTATTAAAATATCCCCCCAACCATTAGTAACCTTTTATTGATGTCAAGATCGATGACCCATTTTCATTATCAAATATAGAATAGGCGAACTTTTTATTTTTCAAATTTTCGTTGTTCATTTCAATCAACATTTTCTTATTTTACATGTTTATCCCATTTCCCTATATATAAAAAATATAATAATTTTTCACCCATTTCCTTTCATTTAACAACTGGGACAATCCTTTTTAACCATCCATCAAACATACCCCTTTACAATCCATAAATACTCTAAAATATTCATGTTAATCCAAAAAAATATTTTATACTATTTTAGAATACTAAAAAAATATTTTCATTAATCTCATAAAACCATATTTTCATCATTTAGTAATTCAAATCTATTAATCCAAGGAGTAGCACACCCCATGGTTGACCATAAGTCCAGTATAACCATCCTAAATGGATCCAACGGGGGGTCGTGAGGGGAGAATCATAACATTTAAACAACCAAATTAACATTTCATTCCAAATATAAAATTTCACAAAAAAACGACATGAAATCACAAACACATACATATAAATTAAGGATTCATTTTTATGGTATATACTTATATTCCACCGACCTCAAGTCCCTAGATGAACACTTTCTTAACCATAACCCTTTATTCAAACTCAAAAAAACCATCGGTCCCAAAAATAGAATCTATTGGAAATTATGTTTTTAGATTATTGAAATGTAGAATAATAATTATAAATGGTATCTTACAAAAAATATAGAAGAGAATGTGATATAATCACCTAGAGTATTATTTGCACAAAATGGTTCATTAAAATACTTAAACTATAGGGATAACTATCCTTGGATTTGGAGAGATATTTTGGTTTATCACCCAAGCTACTAGAGATGGATAGTGGATGAAAATTTCCTAAACCCCTTAAAATTTTAGGTGAAAATTTTTAAATCACCACTTTAAATGAGGTTCATGGTTTGAATACATGGTTGGCCAAATGGTGCACCAACCAAGTTCCACCCACTGTCTAAGAGGAGGCTAGGGTCACACAGCTCCTGGGGAACACACATGGTTTTAAAAAACAATGTTGATGCCATGAATTTGAAGAATTCAAGAACCAAATTATTTCCATGATCCCCTTTAATGGTTTTCAACCATGCACCCTCCCCCAAAAAGCGTCCCGGCTAAGGTTCACAGTTAGTTCTAATCAGGTGCCAACCATAAACCATGCATAGTATAACCTATTTTCTTCCTTTTCCATGTCATGTACCCCTTGTACAACCATGATGCCCCTAATATTCTCGTTAAATATTCCATTAACCATTTTAAATGGAGTTAACTAAAAATTTAAATAGGGGCGTACTTCCTCCAAAGGTCAGGATATTACAACCTCCCCACATTATTAAAGATTTTCCTCAAGAGTCACTCCCAAGAATTACTCAGTCTCTAAGGTAAAAAATCATGGCAACTAGGATCATATATTCTTCTCCCTCTCCCATTTTTCCTCATAAACCATTTCATACTACCATGACACTTAAACCAACAACACATTATTTCCCGTAAAACATTCTCACTATGGTTCACAATATGAAATGGATTCTCCTCAAAGGACGCATCCATATCAAGCTCCACATCATCAAAATAAATCACATAATAAGGGTTGGTTTGATACTTCTGATGCTGTGACACATGAAAAACATCATGTGGTCCACAATACCATTGTGGAAGATCCAATCGATATGCCACCAATTTGAGCCTCTCTATAATCTCAAATGGCCCCACAAACCTTAGTGCCAACATGACCTAATTCTAAATCTGATGATGACCCAATCATGGAGACACTCTAAGGAAAACATTTTCACCTACTATAATCGAATGTGGTAAAATATGTTGATCAACATATGACTTATGCCTACTCTGTCCTTTCGGCATATGCTTTTGAATCAACCGAACCTTCTCAGATGTCTCATGCACGAGACTTGTTCCTAGAAACTCTAATTCCTTTAAATCTATAAATCAAAATAGATAAATATGTATACTAACATATAATGCATCATATAATAACTATAACTACTTAAGATTTTGTGAATTATTTTTTTTCAAATTAATTTAACCTTTCCGATATTCTGCATTTCACATAACACTAAAAATAGTTTATTTTATATGAAATAATTATGTTTGGATTGCGCCATACAAAAAATAATAATCATGAACTACAAAAAACATACATTTTCTCTTTATCTACAAGAAACACTAAGGTTACCTTTTGACATGGGGTATGTTACATGTACCCCTGTGTTTCTATGAAATGTATTTTATTATTATAAGTATTTAAATGGTAAAATTATAATATTGTCATTAAAGATTGTAATATGAATATGGTTAACTAATTTTAGAATATTTTTTGTAGTTTATTTATATAAATAAATCATATTGATAATAAAAGAAATAATTTTAGGTAATGTCCTTATATACATAAAAATACTATTTCTCAAATAAACTATTTCTCATATTCTTCTATGAAAAATCAATAAAATAAATTTTAATCACATTTATAAATTTAATTTTATAAAATAAACTTAATTTTTTAATTTAGAATATATAAATTATCCTATGGTGAGTGTTTGTGGTTTTTCTAAAAAAATCCTTTTTTGGATGAATAGTGGAAAATATAAGATTTTAATTCAAAATGTAATTTTTTTCTAATTTATTTATAAATATAAATACTATTTTTATTTTTTATTAAAATTTTAATTAGATATTATTTTTATCAATTACAAATATTTCGGTCATTGGAATTAGTTTAAATTTAATATTGGGTATTAAAAACATAGCAAAAGTTTGGTCATTTTCTCTTTAAATCCCTCTATTATCATCAATAGGAATATTTTTTCAATGAATTTATATCACTTCAATGATTAGAATTTGTAAAATTGTTATTTATTTTTGGACTCAGATTAATTTATTATTTATAATAATTTCAATGTTTTTTGACCAAAAATATTAGTGCAAGTGACTAAAATTAATTACAAAAGTTAGGAGAAAAAATAGTATAATAAAGTACTAAACATTTAATTTAAAACCCCAAACTACCTATACACAAATCCATAACCCATTTTATGGATAATATTAGGCCATTCACCTTCCCGTATTTATTTTTTTTATGTTTGGTATGACTTTTGTTAGGTAAAAACGTGGGTATACCTAACATGTTTAAAAAAATGTCAAGTGTGTCCTTTCCCCTCCTTATAAAAGGCAACCACCTCTCCCTCTTCTTAACACCTATAAAATGACTTAGTTTCATAAAATATCTAATCAAAATAGTTAAAAATTTACCTACCTTCTTCCTATAAGCCTCCCCTTTTGAATAAAGAAATCCAAGGAAGGCTTTTTGCACAAACCAAAAGTAGTTACCCGATTAATATGTAACGACTTCTCTGAAGCTCATTTATTTAATATTATTTCTCCACCCCATAAACTATATTTATTCCATGATTTTATAACAAAAACAGTATATTAAATATGATAGTATTTTATTTATTCTAGGGTCTTTAATTACACTTACACACACCTATATCTAATGGGTAACAAACATACTGTGTATATGTAAAATGAAATACCACATCACTAAACGATGATTTCCCATTTTTCCATTATCGCAACTCATTGTATACATTATAAGGGGAAAAAATTATATATGTCATATATTAAATTTATTATGTATTAAATATAATATATTCCTATTATGAAAATTATATTTTTACATTCCATTTGATTTAAATCTGATAATTTCGTTCGAGAATGTATGGACTACTACACCCTCAAAGCGATGTGATTCATTCCCACACTACATAGAATGTATTAAGAATGATTTTAGTTAAATTTTATGATATATATGATATAATAATGGTAATTGAATAATTATATATATACATATATACATATATGTAAATTTCTTTCTTTCTATCTTTCAACAAGACAATAAAAACAGAAACATTGTTCATGCATACGTATAGGTTACGGTCTCCATAAATGGTGTATTCCATTTGATAATTTTATACATTATATACAATTATAATTCCAATAAAAAGAAAATAAATTTTATTTATATCATTTTTTAAATTTTGTAATTCATGGTATAATTATAATGATCAATGATATAACAAATTAAGACACGTGAAAAAAACAAAATGGATATTACCCGAAGTGAAACATTAACATTGAATTGTTAAAAATATACTAATATAAGGTCATAATATAACCATGTATAAAAAATATATATAATAATATAATTATTTAATATATTTATAATATTATTAAATTTATTATACATTGATCTTGTATGAGTACAACAAGAGTCAAGACACAAGGCAAGGTGATTTCATCTCACTTTTTATTTCCATGAGTTATGTGATTTAATCACCACAAATTTATTTTTTATTTTGGTTTTTAGACTACCAATATATGTATTATATTATTAATATAATTAAATTTATGGGTATTTACAAATTCATTTTATGATATTTATTTCATGGGGATTGTATTTCAAAAGTTTCCAAACCGATAAAGTAATCTCATCACAAATTACCTTCCTTGAGACACATGCCATGTTGTGCCCCAATATATTTCGAAGAGTTGTATATAATTATTTTTACATTTTATTTCATGAATCTTATAATTTTAATGATATTTTATTTTTTATTTAATTTAATTTTCTTAAATTTGATGTATGGTTAAAATATACCAAGTGGTAAGAGTTTATTGAAACAAACTCATCACTTTTCAAGATTTTTTATGTTTATGTTTCCTTTAATGAAATATTATGATACATTTCTCGGAACACCCATTAATTTTCTTATATTATAGTTATTCTTGTTATTTTCATGTATTGGTACAATTTTTTCAAAAAATTTTACATAAGATATGTATGAATGTGTTTTTAAGAAATCCTGACTTTACCCTGTATTCGTCGGAAATTGGTGTTCCTTCAAAACAATGTTTTCTAAAAATGGTTCCCAAGAATATTCTAATATTATCCTATAATATTTAAAAGAAACATTGCTTTTATTTTATTTAACCAACGATTTCAATAGAATCTAATACTTTCTTTATTAATGAGGCATTTTATAATGTTTTTACCATGTAAAATGATTGTTGATTTTACGTCTTACAACATGTACGGGTTTACTCGTCATTAATTATTTGATGATTTATTTTCATACATAAAAGGTTAATTTCTAAGAAATAGTTTTTAAAATATATATTTGAAGAAATTTTTTTCAACTCTTCTTCAATATTTTTTTATATTTTTTTAAGGAAAATGGTTTTCAAGAAGTTTTTTGTTTTAAAGATACATTTTCAAAGAAGAAATTATATTTACCTCAAAAAAATATTACAAAATCTCATTCAAAGATATTTTCCATATAAGATATAATTTTTTGATGTTACTAATTTTCTTCTAGGAAATAATCTAAAGGTTCTATTCATATTCTTTCTTGAATGTTTTATGTTTTTATGGAATGATTCTTATGACACCTGTTTCGCTTCTATGGGTTTTATTCTTTTGAAACCTACATTTTTCAGTGGTTATGATTTAATGAAGTGATTATGAAACATTTATCTTTTAATAGTTTATTATGTGATGAAATTTTAATTATACCCAGTTCATTTCATGGGTTATGATTTGATGTTTATAAAACCTATCTCTTTTTATGTGTCATGATATGATAAAAGTTTTATTATCTTGTGGAACATGTATGAATGATTTTAATATGATATTGATAGGAAATGTGTCCCCTTCCAATGCATTGGGTAATGATATGTTGTATATGTTCTTAGAGGGTATAGGGTTACGTTCCCATGAACAAAAACAATAAGGCACATGGTTTGTATCCCACGATTTAAATATAAAGGTACATAGGATTGTAGACCAATCCAAAAGGTAAGAGGGTATATGTGTTATAGACCAAGCCTGAAAACAATAAGGTATATTGTTTGTAGACCAAGACTAAAACTAATAGTATATAATGTTTTTTATCCCATTCCCAAAGTTGGTACATAGGTCATAGCCCAAGATTAACAAATTATAAAGGTCTTGGTAGGTTTCCTTAACATAAAATTTTATATTCTTATATGTATAGAACAAATTATATGTCTTATTTCTTAGTTATGATATCATGAACCATAATGTTTATTACCATATGATTCATGTCTTATAGACATTAAATATTTATCCCATAACTCATGATTATGATATTTTATATGTAGGTTATGATTTTATAATTTTATGATCATGTTATCACACACCTATGTTCTTATTTATGCTTATATATCTCCCTTTGTTTCCCTTAATGAGAATCACAGCTCACCCAATTTCATGTTTATTTCTCTAGGTAATGAAGATATATTTAATATATGTTATTTCTGAGAGGGGTTCTAGTCTTGGATAACCTAATGGGATAAAAAGTAGCATTCTTATGTAACAATGTTTATGGTTCCATGTTTCACAAAGAACTAAACTAATATGGTCTTTAGTTCTTCATTTTTAAACTGGTTTTTAGTATTATGAAAAATTTATGTAATTTATAATTATAAAAATTTAGTCTCTCTATAGTTGCTATTAGAGAAAATATTTATTTATAATTTGGAATCTCAAACAAGAAAACCTTAGTAAGAACCCTAAGGGCATGTCTAAGGATAAGTATAAGGAGAAGGAAATTTATATGAAAATTTCCTATAATTTTGTTACATAATAGCATGACTGGTTTCCTAGAAATGCATCCCTATTTAGATACTATAAGTGTATTTGGATTAAGAGAATATGTTCTTATGGGTAACAACTTCGACAATATATTTAGGGCCTAACCTGAGGTAATCTGGTACACAAAAATGGGCCTTACTAAAAACCAAGTTTGACACTCCCTAGGGATATGCTTTGAGAATTCACTAAATCATCACGAACCATCCTAATGAATTTAAATAAATGTAATTAACGAATAACCAACGAAACACCTATGGTTTTATAAATGATGGAAGGTTTCATAATTTACACATCATATAAGTGAATTAATGGCCTTTTAAATTATCATTGATTTATGATTGTGAGGCCCTCAACTTTTCATTGACCATTCACTTGTTTGAAATTGATGAACTCAATCAATCCTTATAAATATTTACGCTTTTCCTCTATTTACAATATTCACACCCAGCCCATGTTCTCATATGTAGAAACCTAGTTATATGTTACGTTGTGTAATCGTTATACATAAAAATTTCCCTTTCAATGGAATTTTTAGTCTCCATTTGTACGATGTGTGTTTCTATTAATAAGAATTTAAATTAATAATCCTTCTAAAACCCAAAAAACTTTTGAGGGAGAAAATCATTATTAGGGGGTAGAATGTAGAACCCTGAGATTTTTTGAATTATTATTTTTTAATTAATTTAACTTATGTTATATTTTTCATTTCACATTACACAAAAAAATAGTTTATTTTATATTAAAGAACTATGTTTGGCATGTGTTATACCCAAAAAAAAATTTAATTATGCACAACACAAAAAATAAGTTTTATAATTATCTACTAGAAACATCGAGGTTATCTTGCGACTTGGCATATGTTACACGTGAAATTGAGTTTCTTTGAATATATTTTTTATTGTTATAATTATTTAAATGGAATAATTATTATCTAGCCATTAAACCTAGTAATATAGATATTGAGATATAATTTTAAAAAAATTTATAATGGTTTTATATAAATAAAACATATTCATAATTAAAGACATAATTTTTGGTAATGTCCTATTATGATTAAAAAACAATTTTATCAACAAAACTACTTTTCATATCCTTTTTGTGGAAATAAAAAAAATAATTTTAGACAATTTTATAAATATATTTGGATAAAATAAACTTCATTGTTTAATTTATAATTTTTAAAATATCTAAGGGATAATTTTTTAGGTTTTTCTGCTCAACTTCATTTTTGATTGAATAGTGGAAAATAACATATTTTAATTCAAAATGACCTTTTCATATAATTTTTATATAAGGTTAATTTATATTTTAATTTGTTTTAAAAGTTTAATTTGATTATATTTTAATCAATTAATCCAATTTGGGTCATTAGAATCAATTTCACAATGAAATTTTGTACAAAAATCATAGCAAAAGTTTGGACGTTTTTACTTTAAAAACCCACAGTGTCACCATGTCAGTGGTATTATTTTTAAATTTAATTTCTACCACTTATTGAATTAGAATATTATAAAATGGATTCCATAATGTAATAACAATAATTTCTAATTTCTAATAGGTTCTATTTTTTATCAAAAATTTTAGTGAAAGCGATTAAAATTAATTACACCATTTAAGAGAAAAATTATGTTAATAAAGTACCAAAGTGTAAATTTAAGACCCAAAATTACATATAAACTTTTCCAAATCCCATTTAAGTGAAATTATTTTCCCATTCACCTTTCATTAATTTGTTTTGTTTTTTTATCTTTTTTAGGTGAAAACGTGGCTACACCTAACTTGTTTTAAAAAAGGCCAAGTGTGTCATTTCTCTTCCCTATGAAAGGCCAACACCTCTTCCTCTACTTCCCAACTCCCAAACCAATTAGGATCAGTCAAGATATTATCAATATCATTCCAAAAATATGTAAATTCCTCCTAGAATATTCTTGTTTTTTGGAAATAAATCCATATAATCCTTTAGGCAAAAACCACAATAAGTTACCCGATTAAGAGCCAATTACTTCTCTCGAGATCCTTTCTTATATTTTAATTATCCAAACATACACATTATTTATTTTATTATTTTATAAAACCACTATTTTATTAAATTTAATAGGTTTTTTATGATAATTTCTCAAAAATACACTTACAAACACCTCTATCTAATAGGTAACGAACTTTCTGTTATGGTGTGTGGTGAACTACCACCTTAGTAAATTGATGATTGTTCATTATTTCCTTTACCGCCACACTTGGTATACATTATCATGGAAAATTTGTTATTATATTTAATACATTACATTTATTATTTCATTAATCATATTTATTACTTTTACATTACATATCTTTTTTACATTCTATTTGGTGTAAATACGATAATTTCATTTGAGAATGTGTGGACTACCGCCCCCTCAAAACATTGTTATTCATTCACACACTACATGGAATGTATTAAGGATGGGTTTTTTTAAATTATATGATATATATGATATAATAATGGTAATTGAATAATTATATATATATATACATATGTACATATATTTTATTTTTATTTTATTCTTTCAATACATCAATAAAAATTGAAATAGCGTTAATGTGTACGTACGATTTACCATCTCAATGGACTGTATATTAAATTTCATACATATATATTCAATAGAATATTATAATAAAAATATAATTAATATAAATTCTATTTATATCATGTTTTATATTTTGTAATTCATGTTATAATTATAAGGATCAATGATATAAAAAATTAAGACACATGCGAAAAATAAAGCGGATATTACCGAAAGTGAAACCTTAACATAGAATTATTAGAAAGAGGGTAATATAAGTTCATAATAAAACCATGTATCGAATTAGATATAAGAATTCCATTATTTAAAATATTTATAATAAAATTATATTTATTATACAAGAATCTTGTACAAGTACGACGAGAGTTATGAGATAAGGTAAGGGAATTTCATCTCATTTTTTATTTCTGTGAGACACATGCTGAATTCACCACCCATTCCTTTTGTGTGGTGTGTATACTTCCCATGGATGTATTATATTATTATTATACTAAAATTAATGGGTATTTACATATCCATGTCATTATCCTTCTCTCATGGAGTTTATGTATCAAAAGTTTCCAAATTGTTAAAGTAATTTAATCACAAATTGCCTTCCTTGAGACACATTCCATGCTATGAATCTATATTTTTTAATTAGGTATATATAAAAACATTGAAATTTTATATCAATAATCATATTATTTTACTAATATTTTAATATTAATTTAATTTTTATTTCTTAAATAGTCAATATGGTTCAAAGTTACCAACCAGTAAGAGTTTATCGAAATAATTTGTCCACTTTTCAAGAATGTTTATGTTAATGCTTTCATTGAAGAAATATCAGGATCCATATCTCAATAAGTCTCCTAAATTTTAATCTATTATGGTTATACATGATATATTTTTTTATTTAAAACATTTTTTCAATCATTGGTACATAATATAGTTAAGAATTTATTTTTAATAAAGCCTGAATTTTCCCTATCTTCGGTCGGAAATCTATGTTCCTTCAAAATAATATTTTCTAAAAATGGTTCTGAAGTATATTATAATATTATCCTAAAATATCTAAAAGAAATTTTTATCCTTTTTTCATTTTACCAATATTTTCAAAAGATTCTTCTTGTATCTTTTAAAATTAGGTATTTTTCTAAAGTTTGTATACTGAAAAATGAATGTTCTTTTTTAACTCATATCACTGTTACAGAATTACCCGCCGTTATTTCTTTAAGGAGTTAAATTCATGTTTAAAATATCAATTTTTATGAATTTTTTTAAAAAATTATTTTCAAGGAAATGTTATTTAAATGGTTTTAAAGATTATTTTATAATTGTTTATGAAAAATTTTAATCAAAAGGTTTTATGTCTTAAAGAGATTTTTTGAAGGAAGAAAGGATATTTATCTTAATAAATGTTTTAAAAATATCCATCCAAGTTATTTTCCATCTATAATAACATCCATTTATGTTACTAATTCCCTTATATGAAATGATATTAAAGTTCCATTCATATTATTTATTGAATTATTTTTTATGGAATGATTCATTTAAGAACCGTTTCACTTCCTGGAGTTTTATGCTTTTAAAAACTACTTCTTTTTGCAGGTTATTATTTCATGAAGTGATTATGAAACCTATCTCTTTTCATAGGTTTTGGTGTGAATAAATTTTAATTATATTCATTTCATTTCATGGGTTATTATTTGATATTTATAAAACCATTATATTTTTCTCGGTCATGATATGATGAATATTTTATTATCTGGTGGAAGAAGTATGAATGAATTTATTTTGAGATGGTTCGTACCTATATCTCTCTCCAATAAATTGGGTAATGATATGTTTTATATGATATCAAAGGGCACAAGGGTTGTATCCCATGCCCAAAAATAGTATATTACACGGGTTGTATCCCAATCCTAAAAACAAGAATGTACATAGGATTGTAGCCTAAACCTAAAATTAATAGGGTACACGTGTTGTAGCACAAGCCCAAAAACAATAATGTGCATGGGTCCTATCCCATGCCTAAGAGTAAGAGAGTAAAAACTTTGTTAGTCCAATCCCAAAATAGGTACATGGGTTTTAACCCAACCCTAATATGTTATAAAGATCGTGGTAGGTATTTTTGACATAATATGTTCTATTATTTTGTGTGTGACACAAATTATATGTCTTATTCCTCAATTAAGATTTCATGGCTCATGATGTTTATTTCATTATTATTCATGTCTTATGTACTACCCATATATATATATCATAACTCTTGTTTATTATCTTTTATATGTGTGGTATGACATTCTAATGTTATGATCACATTCTTAAACCTGTATGTTCATGTTTTTGCTTACATGTCTCCCTTGTTTACCCTTACAGATAATCTGAGCTCACCCCTTTTATACTTACTTCACAGGTTATATAGATATATTAATCTATGATATTTCTAGGAGGGTTTCAAGTATTAGAGAACCTAGTAGAAGAAAATGTATCATGATTAGTTATCAGTGTTCATGTTTCCATGTTTCCAAAAGAATTAAACTAATATGGTCTTTGGGCGACCATTTGTAAAAAAAATTATGTATTACACAAATGTTATGTAAAGTGTGTATATGAAAAGCAAGGTTAATTTTAGTTACATATGAATTTTATCCTAATAAATGTTATAAAACGTTAAATTAATGAGTGTTAAGTGTTTCTCGCAAGATCTACCAAATTCAAGATCGCATTCCCCCAATATATCCTCTAGCACCTAAATTGCATATTCTAGTTTCCCGTCATTCTACAGGTAAAAATCCATACTCAAAAATACCCATGTATGAATCACATTCTATTAACCATTATATAATAGTTATGTAAAATGATTATAATGATCTAGAAATATAGCCAGTGGGACCCCTTGAAAATGTACTACCTCTCAAACATACAAGTCACCTTGTAAGTCCACAGTGAAAGTCTCTCAAATTGAAAAGAAATGAGAAACCTTTGTCAACCTTTCCACAACCACCCAATTTTTGTCCCTCTTCTGAGATGTCCTTGGGAGACCTGCCCCAAAATCCACAATAACAACATTCCACTTCAATTCTGGTATACACAATGTTCATAACAAACCACTAGGATATCGATGAACTACATTCACTTTTTGAAAGGTGTAGCATCACGTCATGAAACCAACAATATCCATTTTCATTCTTGGCCATAAATTATGTCTATAAATATAAAAGTGAATTTTGGTAAAACCATGTTGTATCACCCACATCGATTCATGAAATTAACACATCATCCCTTCCCAAATACAATTTGGAAAAACAAAATAACAAAAAGTCTGAATAATCTCATCATCATCAATATCCCAAATGAATAGTGGCTCTACACCTTCAAAACTATCTCTCAAAGCTAGATATTATGAATCCTCACATTCAATTCTCTTAATAGAGTTCTAAAGAGATGACTCAAAATAAGAGGAATTGAGTTTTATTAACTCATGCTCCTCCCAAACACCAAATGAAAATAAACAAAAAAATGCATCATCCTCCTCTTGGTTCTAGACTCCAAAACATCTTGAGTCTTTGTCTTTCATATCAAGGAATCTGAACACTCATTTATTTCCCTAACATATAAGCTAAAAAATGTAAAAAAAATACATGTAATTAACCCATATCCACTTCTAAGGTTCAAATCACGCCTTTTAAATATTTATTTAAGGCTTTTATGGTCCATAAAAACAATAGACATCTCACTAAAAAGATAATGCCACTGACATGTCCAGGAATAAACCAGTACAGGGGATCACATAACATACAAGGTTCCACCTGAAATATTTTATCATGAAGGGTCTCTATGTGATATAGAATCATTTATATGTATTAAATCTAGAACTCAAATACCTAAAACCCACCATCATGGAAAACATCATAGGGTGATGAATCCAAATATCACTAGTGTGGTTGAACATACTGGGAACGTATCACCACGAAACATTGTCCATAAACAACATTATACGAGTATTGTTTTCAAGGAAATTATCTTTGCCTATATTATAAAAAATCAATGGGGGATAATTCCCCACTACTAGAGAATAATTTTAATAGATTACATCTATTCACCCATCTAGTAGGTATCATTTTTGTTGAATCTCTCTATAATTCCAAACCTAAATCCCAAAAAATTCATAACGTATTGTTCCCATAATTATGTAAAGATTTCTTACCCCAAGTTAATAATAATTATTCCACATAAACTTTCCTAATGTATGAAAACTCAACACCATTACTACTATCAACCATCTATATTCTGGGCAATGATCTATATAGGAAAAATCAAACTTAAATTATCTCAAACATTTGATTTGAATCCCTTAGTACTATTTCAATTCCAACAACCTAAAACTTAATTATATAGGCTCAATTTTCTTCATTCGAATTCCAAAAATCAAAATTAAAACCATTTGTAATTATTTATTATGAAATATTTACACCATTTCTATTAAAAAAATTCAAATTTATGAAACAAAACCATTTACCTAAGGGAAAAAATTTTTAAAACCCCAATGCTAACCAATTTCTTTCAATACCATCAACCAAACACAACTATATTTCTATGTGTTCCAAACCTAATGTATTCCACATATATCAATCCGTTCTTAAAATGATTCATGTGTACACAAACCTTGTTCTATGTTAACTAATGGGTGGATTCTATGAAAATAATAAAATTACATTACATGTGGATCACTCTTTTAGATCGTTAATGATGGAAAAAATTACCAGATGTGGGTGAATAGTCATTTTAAAAATTAATGAAAAAACAATCTATGTATTAAAATAGTAAATAGTAGTGAATATTGTGATCCTGAGTTGAGTTACAATAGAAATAACAAGGAAATGGAACAATATTTTTAGATTTTCATATAACAATGATCCAAGTAAACTTCTATACCTCCTCTACCCCTTGAGCTGATTGGTTCACACTAATAAACTTGCACTTAAAGGTGTAAGGACCTCGTTATAGATAGTTCCATTTAAAATCCTAAAGGAACAACTGTGTCTTGATATAGAGGACTTAATCTTGTATGATTACCAGACCTTTGATCAGGAGTAGCAACCCAGACTTCATTTTAGGAGGTAGAATTACAAGAGATACGGAATAATTACTTTTAATGGGAAAATCATAAACCTGGAATGAAGATATACAAACATAAAGAATCATATAACAAAAAAAACAAGAATAGTGAAATTTTAAGATGATCAGAATGTCAAAGATGATTAAGATCAACGATCTTTGATTACATGGGAGGAACAAATGTTGAAATTAGTGTCTTTATTTGATAACATAAATAGAACAGAAATGGAAAAAGTTCCTGAAAGCTTTTAAGAGTAACATAATGTTGAAGATATATCACTAGATCTCTGCTCGAATGATCTGCATAGGTCTATGATTTTTTAAATCCATGAAGAGATATCCAAGATCTTTAAAACAAGATCACATAGATGTGTGTCCATGTCCAATACCTTCACGACACTAATTAGAGAATAAAAATTAAATAATATGACTGTTACATTTGTTTGTTAAAGTAGGGTTGAATAACGTGGAATATGGTAAATATTTATATTTGTTCATTAAATATTAAAATAAAAATATTTTAATTAAAATAATTATAATAAATTTAAAATTATAAAACATTTGGAAAAAATATATAATCCTAAAGATTATGCATACAACAAAAATTCAGAAAAATAGATTATGGAATGAACTTAAATCAATAAAAATTGAATATCAAATAATGTTACAATTATTACTACACACTCTATGATTATATTTCAATATGAAATTATAAAAAATTTGAAATCAAATTTTATTTTAATAAAATAAAAAATTGAATAAAATTAAATAAATATTTTATATTTTGGTGGGTTATTTTATCTTGCATTGATTCATGACCTACCACTAAAAAGGGAGGGTGAGGACTCATGAATCGCAACTAAAAACTAAGAGCAGTGGCTTATGAACTACAGCTAAAAATAGAGAGATGATGCTATTTCTATTTCAATAAAAAATATAAGGGGCCACCCGAAGAAAAATTTATTCCATGGCACTAATAAATTAAGGACTTCATGAGAATCATTAAAAACATTTCTGCCTTTGGGAGTCCAATGGTGACTCTTGGCCCACCACTGGAGGTGTCAAATGGGGTCGCAACAAAAAAATTATAAACATAAGGAATAATCAACATATGAATAGTCAAATAAAAATTAAATAAAAGTTAAAAAAATAGAAATTAAAAATATACTACAAAAAATGACAAAAAATTAAAACGAAGTATAAAAAAAATTACAGTTGAATATGAGAAAAAGATATGTTGTTAAACCAGCTGAAACAAAGATGGAAGAGATCATGTGGGGATGTGATGATGGAACTCCCAAGAAAAAAAATACTCTTAAATAGAAAAAATAAAACTGCTACAATAGTTTTATGTATGTAAAGAGGTCACGAGGATGGTTTATGAAATTCTTCCAAGATTTTATAAAATATATAGAAGTAGCATCCGATGGGTAATAAATAACCCACTAATGATGTCCAATAGTGAGTAAAATTACACACCATTTAAATATGAAAGAGGATAATGAATAATTATTGGGTTGTAATGGTGATTGAAGACTCATTTTTGGATTCCAATTGTGATTCATGACTCACTGTTGGGTTCCAACAGTACTCATGACTCACCATTGGGTTCCAACCATGAATTGACTCAATGTTGGTGACCGATGGTTCCTCTAATGAGTAACCAAAATAGAAGATTTATTCAAACTAGTGATGAATCTCAAGGAATAATTCTAAGATAATAGGGGTCAAACAACACCTTGGGGAAGAAAATAATGAACTAAATCGTGTCCAGATTATTCATACTACATACAGACAAAAGAAAAACTTTCACACAACCATCAATGTGTTTCATTCAATCATTTAAGAAAAGGCCTAAAGTGAACTAGAGAGAAAGAACTCATTGTTTATGATTGATAAAACATGGATATATAACAAGATAATGTTTTGAATGAAAATTAGGCAAATAAGATAAACTTATAACATGGTAGAAACAAGAAGACTGATGATATTATGGTGAATAAATCTTATAGTGATGATTATATCAAATATTTTTAACTCGGGAGAATAGTGAAAATGATTTATTTTCCCACATCAGAACCCTGAAATTGTGGGAGAATAGTATATCAACCATGTTTTTATGGTCCTTAGTTCGATCTAGCTACTAGGGATCATCACCAGTATACACATACACTTCACATGATCCTACGACCTTGCAGGAAACCTATCCCACCCATGCATCAATGGGTTCTCTCTTAGATCCTCATACATTGGCCAACATACCTTTGGCATGCACTTTGAAAACTAAACTCTAGCCACCTTTTGGGTGACTATAGTATATCAACCATGTTTTTTTACATTATCCCTTAAGAAGTGAAATATAACATCATTTTTTTCATAACTATTGAAGAGGTTTTTTAGAAATTTAATAGAAATTGAGTTTTCATAATAATTTATAATTTAATAAAAACAGATTTTTAAATCATACAAATATTGTTTTCCCATATAATATATGAAGATATGCTAGTGTTAAAGACATATTTACCCATGGTTATTGATATTTCTACTAAATGTTGTTTCATAGAGCTCCATGAAATAAATTGTTTTCCAAAAAAGTGATACATAAATGTAGTGCTTTTCCGATTAAGTATGAAACCTTGAATGTTAGAGTCAGAGTAAGATAGTAAATCGAAACAGTTCTCATAAGGATAAAATAGACTTGTACAAACAGTACCCTTGATATATCTTATCACTCTTTTATTATCATTATGATGTTATTATTTGGGGTTTTACTAAGACCTAGAACATAAGAAAAATAAAAACATTATTTATTGTCTAGAAGTAGTGAGACATAGTAAGCTTCGTATCATGCCTATATATTGTTTAATATAAACTAACATTTCGGATTGTTCTCTGTTTTATTTGGAATTATTGGTCATATGTGTTTTCATAGTTTTAGTAGAATCTAGTCCAAACCTTCTTACATTTTATTTATCATATTTCTCTTGATTTAGTAAAATACCATCATTCCTTTGATTTATTTGTAGACAAATAAAAAAATTAGTACTCCCATTAAGATCATGTCAAATTCACTAGTCATAAGAATGAAAAAATAATTACATAGAAAAACATTTATTGAGCCAAAAATTATATTGTCAACATATATTTATATTACCATTAAATCATATAAAACCATTTTTCTATGATAATTTGGACAAAAAATACCTTTAACCAAATATTTGTTTAATAAAAAAATTGTATGTCATTCATAACATGATCTTAGATCATATTTAAGTCCATAAAAGTATTTATTAAATTTAAAACAATATATTGAACATTATAATTTTCATGACTTTTGGGTTATATAATATATACTACCTATAAAATAATTACATTCAAAAAGGTACTTTTTGTATTTATTTGAAATAATTTGATGTTTTGAAAACTATTAAAGGTTAACAAAATTCTAATTACCACTATATCAATAGTAGAAGAAAAATAATTATCAAAATTAAATATTTTTTCATAGGAATAATCCGGAGCTAATAATCTTTCTTTCTTTTTAACTATGTTTCGATCTTCATTTAATTTATTGTGAAAAATTCATTTATAACCTATAACTAGTTTAATTTTTTCAAAAACAACAAAATATTACACATTATTCCATTCAAATTGATTTAATTCATCAGGCATATAATTAATCCAATTTGAATTAATTAATTAATTTTCCACATTGAAAGGGACGAATTGAGCAAAAATTGTATAATTGGCATAGTAAAGTAAAATACATTTTTTGGTTTGAATACCATAATCAACATTACCAATTAATTTTTTAATAGGATGATGTTTAATATTCATTCATTACATTGGAACAGTTTGAGAATAAATATTCTCCCCCTCAATTAATGCATTGACTTTATCTCGGTCATTATATTCACCTAATGTAAACTCTCTAAACTAATAATTTTCATTGATAGAATTAAAATCATGTATGTTAGAATTTTTTTCATTAAACTAAATGTGAATAGATTTTTCAAAAACTAAAATTTTCTTTTTTAAAACCTTATAGGATTTAATAGGATTGGAATATGCTAAAAATATACATTCATATGATTTGGTGTGAAATTTTTATAAATTATATTGTTTATTTAATATAAACACTTGACATCAAAATACCCTGAAATAACCAATTTTTGGTTTGAAACCTTTGAAAAGATCATGAGGGGTATTATTTTGGAAATATCTAATAG
Organism: Viscum album; assembly: GCA_963277665.1. Lineage (NCBI taxonomy): Eukaryota > Viridiplantae > Streptophyta > Magnoliopsida > Santalales > Viscaceae > Viscum > Viscum album. The sequence goes on from OY728152.1 coordinate 1,797,666,282, forward strand.
AAAATATATTTAAAACATGGAATTTTGGATTTATGTCTTCATCTAAAAAGTATTTAAGAACACTAAATTCAATTATCATTAACATATCCATTTCTTTAATAGATATATTCCTTATTTTTGTCACACTAGTTTTTTGTGGTCTCCTAGGGGCTGATAAATTATTCTTATATTGATATATTCATAAAATTTATCAAATTATAAATTCACAAATTCCTCACCACTATAACCTATGATAGAGATTATTGATTTATTTTTTAAATTTTTATTAACATTGAATAATATACAAAATTTGGATAATGTTTCAATTTTATGGGTTAAGAAATAAATCCATAAAAATCTAGTTTAATCAAATACAATTAAAAATACAAAATGTTTACGAGAAAAAAATAAGGTTGCATAGGTCCAAACAAGTATAGATATAGTAATTATAAATATCTATTAGTACTAACATAATTTATAGATTTAAATATTTCTTTATGTTGTTTACATTTTAAATAGTCATCGTACATGTAATACATACATTTATGTAATGTGGGATGTTTCATAACATGTCAATTTTTCGATAGTTTGTGAAATAGTGTAAAATTGTAATGCTTAATACTTTGATACTATACAATTTAATCATCTTCCATAGCATTCATGCACTAAAACATTTGTTGGGTTAGATCCTAAAAGTATATATTATACACATTTTCTTATATTTTTTAGAAAAAAACTAATTTATTTTTCAAAATAGTACTTTTATCATTTGGAAATATAAAATTTAATCCATCGTCACATAAATTTTATGTATTTATGAAATTATTTTTTAAACCATTTACATATAATAATTTTTAAATAATAACTATTCTAGAAAAATCAACATCACCAATACCATTAATCTAACATTTAGTGTTGTCTCCAAATGTGAAAAAGAAATCATCACAATAATTAAATGATTGAAACATTAAAATATCACCTATCATGTTCCTATAGAAACAAATTTCTATGTACCATAGTTTATTGTTATTTGTAAGGAATATTCCATAAAATTATATAATCAAAAAGATGGTTTTGGAACTCATTCCAAGTTTGGTCCAACTAGATTACTAGTAGAAACTTTTAGCTCATAAATAGATTTATAGCATTTATTATCATTCAAATTAGAAAAGAAATAATTCTAAATTAAAATTATATCATTAAAAAATATTTTGTAAATATGAATGAACACTCATTGGCATAATGGACTTTCAATCTTCATTTAAAATAGGTACCACATGAAATGATTTCTTTTGAGATATTAACATAGTTAGTTTTATTTAAACTTGGGGTAATACTGGTGTATCCAAAACCATTTTTACAGGTGTTTAGTTTCTTTAAAGACATCATCTTATTATATTTTTTTTTCTCTTTTACGAAGGTAACTAATCCCTATTTAATATTTAAAAACTCATTTTTTAAATCTGTACTAACCATTTTAACAGTTTCAAAATCTATAAATACCTTTTGATTAGATCCATAAGCTGTAATTATTAATTTCTTATTATCGTTATTTAATTTCATACATTAATTTTATACTTTAGATAGATCATAAATAACTAAATTAAATCTATCATCTTGATCTTTATCATTTAGAGCTATTTTTTAAGCCTTTCATTTTCAACTCAAGGTTTTAAAAATATAGAATCAAAATCCTCTTTATATTTATCATTTTCAGATCCGTAGACATTCAAATTATTACATTCAATTTTAAATTTATTGATTTCTTTGACAAAGTTAACATAATTAATTTTTAATTCACTATACATTTATATTATTATAGTTCCATTTTTATTTAATTATTCATTTTCTTTAATAATTTCCTTGAATTTTTAATTTGCATACTCAAAAACAGAACATGAATCAAAATGAATTTATATTTAATTTAGTGATAAATAATTATTATCAAAATTGAAAAGAGTTATTATCTTAGTGAATATTGAATCATTTACCACATAATTAATTCTCATCCAGAAAACATTCCATGTCTCATATTAACTTTCATAATAACTACTTGACTCAAAACATTCTAAATTGTCCAATCCACTAAAAAAATAATTTTACCTTTTTTTAATCATTGTATTTCATTTTTATGTTCGAGTTTAGTACTTTCAGCCATTATGTTACCTTTCATCCAACAATTATAAAAGGTTAATTATGAAACTCAAATATTGTTGGTTGTATTGTCTTTCTTATAATTTTTTCTAAACCTCCTCAGTAACTACATCATTCCACCTTTGTTTTTCTGGAACTCAAAAAAACTTTTTAATGAATTGAACCAACTCCTTTTAAATTTCAAGGAAATAGTATTCAGAGGAATTAGTGGTATCAATAAAATGTCATTTAAATAAAATGAATTTCCTTTTAGAAGACTCATCATCGGTAATATTCTTTATCTATAACTCATATTGTATAATAGAGACTATAGGATCATCTAATGTATACTCTTCATAGTTATTACACTCATCATTGGAAAAAAAATTCTTACCATATTTTTGTAAGTGCTCTCAGAACTCTTTCCACTTAAGATATTTTTTCCAATACATCTCCATGAGCAGTTATACTATAGTTTGAAATTGTGAACACATGAAACATCTAGATTATAGATTAATCATCTCCTACCTAGATGTTTTGTTATTCTGCCTAATGTATTTATAGATTGGTTCTATTCATCTTTTCAGTACCATAATTAGTCACTTATGATATACTACATATTTTATGGCCTATCTTACAAGATTAAACATGACCATAGACACTTTCAGGCTTATAAAGCTGTATAAAATATTTTAATTTTTAATTAAAAACATATTTTACCCTATCTTTTCTTACAAGAGTCTCTGTATCAACAGTGGATAGCTCATGTGAATTAGTAATTATGGTCTAATTATCAACACTTTTTAGAATCAAGTAGGCTTCCAATATATATTTCAAGTAGACATAGTCCCACCAATCAAATAATTGATTTTTCTATGGTATCTGATAATCAATTTAATTCAAACCATCCATATTAAAATAAAAATTCATTTTTGTTCCTTTGACACTGAATCTAGGATAAAAGTTAGCACATATTTAAAAATAAAAACAAAAAATAATCAAATAGGTTATATATCATTTAAGTGAGGTCCTCCCCTAAGAAACAAACTTTTAGGTCATTATTGAATCAAAAAGTAACTTCAGGGGGTAGTTTTCAATTTTAAAATTATTTAAAATAAAAATTAGTGTTTATAGAATACAAAATAGTAGTAAATTCAATGATCTTGAGTTTATTTTGAACAAAAATAAAAATGAAAGAATATAATATTTATAATGGTTTTGATAAAAAAGATTATTTTCCACCCATTAACCTCCTCTAATCCTCAAATATATTAGTACCCACAAAGAACCTAACTTTTAAAGGCATCAGAACCTTATTTTAGACACTTCCTTTTAAACATCCTAGAGGAAAAACCAAGTCCTGATATAGGATAATTTCCCTTATCTGATTACGGGATGTTTAATTGGGAGTCATAACCCTAATGTCCAATTAGGATATTGAGAAAACATAGAATGGGAGGACAAGCATTTGATAGGAAAACAATAAACCAAACATGAATAAATATAAATAAAATGAAATATAAAACAACAAAAAACAAATACATGGAAATTTATAGATGATCAAAATGTCAAAGAATTTTAATGTTGATAGTTTTTAATAATTTGGAAGGAAAATATATTGATGTGGGAGTCCTTCTGGGATCACAATAAGGGTGAATAAGATGCATAAGTTCATGAACAATATTTGGGAGTAACAGAATGTCGAAGTTCTATCACCAGTTTTCTATCCTAATGATCTACACATATATATGTTTATTTATTCCCTGAAGAAATCTCCTTGATTATTAAAAAAGTATCCTCTAGAACTGTGTCCCTGTCCAATATCATCATAACACTTTTTAGTGCTTAACAATTAATGAATATTCATGTTTCTTTAATTAGTTAAATTTGGGATGAAAAGTATTGAATAAAATTTGTCTTTATATTTATTCATTATATATTAATATAAAACAATTAATATTTTCTGTACATCAATTGTTTGAAATTTAAAATTATAAAGAAGTAGAAAAATTTAATCTTTTATATTTTACATATATGAAAAATACTCTAAAACAAAGCTTGGTGTGAACTTCAAATTGCATGAATAAATAAACATCAAATAACATTACAATTATTTTTAAGAACTCGACAATTATATTTCAACATAAAATATTAAAATAATAAATTAGAGATTTTATTTTATTTTAATAATAAAAATAATAAATATAAACATTAAAAATAAAAAATTTAACTAACATTGGATTATTTTTTCTTTCTGTTTCTCATGAACCACTGCTTAAAACAGAGAGTGGTGACTCATGACTCACCACTAAAAATATAGGTAAGTGGATCATGACCTACTACATTAAATAGATAGATTCTACTTTTACCATTTAAATCTAAAATAAAACTATACAGCCAAAAGAAAATTTATTCCATGTCACTAAGAAATCAAAGGATTCAAGAGGCGGAATAAAAAAATTATAACATTTGAATTCCAATGGTTACTCATGAACAACCACTGGAGGTGTCCAAGGGTGGGTCACTGAAAAAATTTTCAAACATAAGGAATAGTCAATATACATGTAATATACAAAAAACAAAATAAGAAAAATAAAATTGAAATAAAACATTTACTATAAAATAAATGATAACAACATAAAAAAAAATTAAAAGAGCAAGAATTTTACAATAGTAAATGAAAATAAGATCTACTATTAAACAAGGGGAAATAGTAATGGAAGATATCCTATGGGATTATCAGGAATCTAATACCAAAAAAATCGTAAATAGATATAATAAAACTACAACAACCGATTAAAAAGGAAAAGAGAACATGAGGAAGCTTGATGTGATTCTTCAATGACTCTATATAGCATAAGGAAGTGGAAATTTGTGGGTGACAAACAACACACTATTGATGTCTAATGGCGAGTAAAATGACTCATCGTTGAAATCTGGAAGTATCTCATGACTTACTATTAGACTCCAACAATGACTAAAGACTCACCTATGGGTTTTAACTGTTAATTTTGTCTAACCATTGGGTTACATTAGCGACTTTACTCACCATTAGTGACCGATGGTGACACTATTGAGAAAAAAAGTGTATTTTGAGGTAGTGAATCATATTTAGAAAGAAGAATATGATAAGAATTGGTAAACAACACCCTAAGGAAGAAGAAAATGAAATGAACATTGTCTGTATTATTCAAACTACATAAAGATAGATTAAAAACATTCAAAAAACCAAGAACAAGTATGAATTGATCACTGAAGAAAAGGCTCTAAGAGAACTAGGTAAAAAGATCTCACTGTTGAATATTGATAAAACCTATAAAAATAATATGATAGAACTTAGAATGGAAAAAATCAAGGGAGATCATATTATAATTTGGGTGAAGAAAATAGATCATATGGATCCCAAAGAGAATATCCTATGGATATAATTATATCTAATATTTTTAACTTGGATGAATAGTGAACATTCTTTACTATCCCATATCAAAACTAAGGTAGGGAAAGTGAACTATATATCAACCAAGGTTTTCCCATCCTCAATTCAATCTATATACCAAGGATCAACAATGTTTTACACATAAAAACACATGCATATGGCTTAGTAGGTGACCTAAGAAACCCATGCCCCTAGGAGCATTCTAAATGGTCCATATACACATTCCCACACACCTTTGGCAGAAATTATGAAAACCAAACTCCATTCGGCCATTGGGGTGATTCTATTGGGTCTTTACACAAGGTCTACCCAGTGGGTCCCCTTTGTGGTTGAGGGCTAGCCTTCTTCCTCACTACGTATATTCAAAATATTTACTTAAATAAATTACATATTTCGAAAAAAATAAAAGCAGTAGTACTATTAAAACATTAATAATAAAATTTAAAATTTTTGAAGCATGAAATTAAAAAATATTAATTTATTAAAAAAATGAAAATTTTAAAAACACGGAAATTTAATAAAAAGTAAATATAGATTAAATTATCAAGACATATAATAATGATAAATTATTAAATCACTTTAAAATAATAACACAAATATAGTGATATATATAAAAATTTAACAAGTAAAAAATAAATAACAATAATCCCACCATGGGTACATAGGTTTTCACCCACAATTGGGTTAGACACTCTCATTAATGAGCTCATTTACAGGCCCAAAAAATCCTAATCTATTCGATTCCTTTTCCAATTAGTATAGAAAAGGAATGAAAAATCACTTTTACACAAATTTGTAAAAATTAGGTTTGGGTGCCAATATATTTCGTGCCCCCACATCAATTCACCACATGACCCAAATCACACCTCCCCATATGCAAGAGGATTGGAACATTAATCAAGCGAAAAATGGTTCTTGTGGGGGTACAATACCCTATTTACTAGAGTAAACCATTAGTGAAAATCAAAATAAGAATATGCATTAAATAATAATAAATACAACAAACATCACATACGACATTCCCAAACGGAGGATGTACCCAAAAACAAATAAATTAAAACATTCCTTGTCACTAGTAAAAAATTCCATAATAAAACCAAAAATTATCAATGATAAAAAATCACCAAAACAGGTCCCAAATTCATTTCTAGTTCCCTCATTTATATTTTATTTCAAACCTAAAATCAACCACTTATCATTGGGCCACTTCCCGTGTCCTAAACTGTAGTTATGAAGTCTTCTCAGGTACCCTCTGGTGAAATGAGGCTTGTGTGGGTACAAATCTATAAACCATAAATGGTTTCTACAACAATTTCTATTCTATTATTGTATATGTATGATCCAATTAAATAATTACAAAAAAAATAAACCAGGTTATATCATTTAATAGTATTTAAATCAATCATTTTTATTCTTAGTTCCATATTTGACTCATTATCATAAAACCTACTTATTCCCATGTTGTTAATATGAACCATGTGTCTAAGGGTTTATAGTTTGGAAAAAAGGTGCATGATTCCAAGTATCAAACCAGTATTTGTAACACCATGTCTGACTATCCAAACTAATATTTGTAATTCCATGTCTATACCATTGGATTCAGGGGATTCATTACTTTATGTGAAAACTAATATGCATAGAGGAACCTGTAGCATTATTTGGGACCTCCCAAGACAGGGGATCATAAGTACAATATCCCACCAACAATTAGTCCCATTTTCTAGATGTCAACATCAGTGACCCTTTTTAATTGAATAATGTAACGTAGTTTAACCTTTTCATTTATCACATTTCCATGGTTCATTACACTCAACACTTTATCATTTTTCATAGTTAGATCAACTCATCATTCAATCATGTTACAATCATTTGTATCACCATTCATGCCATTTAACCACAACTACATGCCATTTTAACCATTCATTACATTCACCCCTTTACAAGACATAACTTCTTTAACATATTCAATTCAATATATATACCCTTTTTATACCTTTTCAACAAACTAACATCATTTCAATTGGTTTAACATCATAAAAACATTATTTCATCATTTAAGCATTCAAATCTCTTATTCAATGGAATGGATCACCCCATGGGTGAATATAATTGTAGTCTAATCATCCTAAAAAAGAACCAAAATTGGTCTTTAGGGGTCCATCATATCATTTAAGAACCCAATTAAATATTTCATAAAGAATATGCAATTTCACATCACAATGATACCAAAGAAAACCACATACACATAAATTAAGGCGTTAAGACTATGTGATACACTTGTTGACCTCCTATAGAAAGTTTATTGATGAACACTTGCTTAACCTTATCCCTTGATTCCAACCCAAGAAACCTTAAAATAAAATACATATAATCTTCTGTAAAATAACTTTTTAGAGGCATAAAAAAGGAAGAACAATTATACAAGTCTTATTCAAGAAAATATAGGATACATGAGTGATAGAGTCGCTCAATGATTTGATTCTCAACCAATGGAGCTTAAAACCACTCAAAATATGGGGGACATTATCCATATAAGATGGGTGAGCTCCTGGTTCATTACCCAAGCATATAAAGATGGATATGGGAATATAGATAGTTATGTAACCTTAATGATCGAGGGGTAAAATCTTAAATTCCCTCTTTTAATGAGTCTCACGGTTTGGCCACATGGTTGGCCAAACCATGCACCAAATTTGCACTACCCTCTATTCAAGAGGGGGCTTGGGTCACATGGTCTCGTAGGGAGGCCACCTGGTTTTCCAAACTATGTGGAAGTCGTGTGTTTAGCTATGTCCATAAACACACTATTTCAAGGCACCCCTTGTATGGTCTGTCAACCATACACCCTATAGGCAGTATAGTTAAGGCACATGGTTTGTACTAACCTTGTGCTAACCATGTTCCTTGAAAATTATGGAATTTGTTTCAATTTTGGTTTCATGAACCCCCTGGACACCCACAAGTCCCCTCATATTCTTGGGATTCATTTCAATAACCATTTGAAATAAAATTAATTTAAATATAAAAAGGACATTATTCCTTAAAAGAACATTATCTTACACGAATAGTGTATCCTAGATGCCCATGAACTAAATCCATCCCATGTGGGTTAATGTATCCCTTTGGTTTTATCAAGATCTATCCCGATTGACAGATTTTGGGATGGTATTTATCTAGATTTTCACATATAGTGTAAGTAACTTGACTCTAGTAACTTAGGGATATTGGTTACTATAACACATTTTTATAATATAGAATAGATTACACAGAAAATGACTAAATAGTCTAATAGTATTTGTAAACTAGATAAATTCTTGAGTCTCAGATTACATTTGAAAAAATAAATTAAAACAATCTGAAAGTAAACATTCTACATTCTTGAACTCATTTAATGATTCTTCATTCATATACTAATAAAAATAAAAAATAATAATAGCTGATCTCAGATGCTCAGAACTGGTTACGTATAGTAGAAGGTATCAGAAGTAAATTAGGTATAATCAATATGGAAGGTAAATAACTGAAAAAACGTTCCATTTTTTAAAAACAAATGAGCAAAAAATGCATCCATATATATTGAAAATGTTTTAATATGATGGATAATAATATCTGAATTCACAATGAATGAAATGTATAACATTTGATGTCATGATTTCAGATATCATGATATCTTGACCGTCAAATCCTTGTTCCAAGAATGATTAATCTATGGGTTTCTATACACCCAAAACCCCATTTAATACAGTTAACAAATTTTTCCCATGAAACATGTTGATGAATCAAGGGACCATATATAACTAGGTCCCACCTATCACTACAATTATAATGCATTATTTATATATTGAATGATCAATTTACTTCATTAAAAAAATGTCTTATCAATAAATATTCATATTGTGTAAATAATATGGAATATTAATATTTCCATAGTTAATATAATAACATTAAACATAAAACACCATATATATTAATGGTATAAAATTTAAGAAATAATCATATCTATGATACGTGTAAAATTCTTATTTAAGAGAAATAAAATTTCTAACGAGAAAAATAAAGTGATTGTTTTATGAGAAAGGTAATGGATAAAATATTAATCAATAATCTGAATTTGAATACATTACCTGGTAGAACTGATCCTAAACCATCCAAAAGTATATTGATGGTATCATTACAACATATCCCCAATTAAGTATAAGTCAAATAAAGCTTTTTTCAATTTATGAATAAAAACACCATAAAATTATCATTAGAAATAATCTTGAGGAAGATACATTTTTCAATTGAAAATCACATTTACAAATTTATGTGATATTAGGTAACAAAATTTATGAAAATGACCTTGTAAACATGTAATGTATTTTCAAATGAAATGATCAATCGTATTTGTGGAATAAATTTCCTTCATGCTGTGTACATTAAAATAAGTATTTCTATCAAAATTTTAGTTAAAATTGTAAAAATACCTTGATCATTAAATGTTAAGAATATTCAAATGAAACAAATATTTAAAAATTTAAAAATTGGTAAAAATGACTTTAAACTACAATATTATAATATTAAAACATTCTTCAAATAATTTTGATTAAAATTAGATGTGACACCTCGAACATATTTATTTTTTAATAATTATAATTTTTTAATCATTAACATTAACATTATTTTGTTTTGTTGTATTTTAGTGCCACCTAAAATAAAATATTTCCAAATAAAAAAAATACATGTTTTATTAAATATAAATGTTGAAATCATACATTTCCATAAGGCCAATAGACCCTCCTTAACCTATAATACCTACTATAAGATCTATCAGAATCAACGGGAGACAACCAAACACAACCAACAGACCAAGAAAATAGTGAATGGCCTTCGGGTATGTCATATTGAAAAACATTATAGAAAGAACAATGGAAATCATACTATGTATCAAGATGATTTATATGACCATGTTCACCTTATTGGTTTTTGAAGTTGGGACCCCCAAAACAAGTATTTATAAGGAATAGAAGTTAAATATGATTGTTGTTGGCCGTTGAGGTATTTAGATTACCATAGGATTTTGTAACAGTCATAATTTTTATAACTGTTAGGTTTTTTAAGTATTTTGATTATTTTAGGTATACTATTTATTTAAGTATATTATGAATTTCAAATGTTTTTAAACGTTTTAAATTTATTATAGTGTTATCTTTAGTTGAAAGAAAATATGGTTTGAAATTGAAGATATATCTCATATTTTGATTTTAAAAATATAACACAAATAATCATGGTGTTTCTTTTAAAATGAGTTAAAATAAATATAATTGTTTTAATTTATGTTGAAATATATATTTTGAAATTTAATATTGTGAAACTATAAAAGAATAAAAATATATTAAATAATATCATTTGGGAAAAAATAATATATGAATATATATTCATTAATATATAAGTTTTGTTTTTTAGAAAATATCAGTCGTGTATTTTTTCTGGGTTTCTACAAAAAAAATATTCATTGGCGTTCCAATATAACTATCCAGTTGTTTGAGGCAGCACAAACCACTAAAGTGGGGAGACAGAGCCTTTGTTCCCCATCTAGCTAGAATAAGCAAGCCATATAGAGGATTAGTGCATTCCATGAGGGCACAAGGATGAAACGAGGATGAAACATCATGTGTGGAAGCATAAAGGAAAAGGATGGGTGTAGAGCACGATCACAATAGAACTGGTACGGGGCAGTTCTGAGATGGGGGGAGTAAGTTTATTGGCTTAGGGCCGGAGTATCAATGTATTTAATGCAATCTCAAAACCATTCCCATTTCGTTGTGGGATGCATTTTTTTATGAGGAATCTAATCTGGGCCATTCAATCTTGCCATGTGAGATCTAGACCATTCGATCTAGTCTCAACTTTGAACACCACTGACCACTTCCTTTCTCCATGTTTTTCATCAGTCATCTGATCAGGACATAGTTGATCTCAGCCGTTCAGCCCTTTTTAAAACCCACAGTTTCCCATGATTGTCCAATCAATACAGGACTAATATCATCAGTCCATCCAATTTTAAACATATAGTACTCTCCTAATCTATTTTATCATCCTCAGTTGATCTGAAACGTCCATTCTTTCCCACATCTTCTCTATTTTTTCTTCTTATTTCTCATGTCCCGCCAGTAACCATCTTTATCCTCCCCACTGTTCTTCCCTCACCTGTGAGTCCTCTTATCCCTCCCCGTGGCCAGTTGTCCAAATTTATCCTTTTCTCAAGTCTTTAAGGGTGTTTATTTTAATATAAACTAATCCTTTTTCCATGAATTATTTCCATAATATATATATTTTCAATTAGACAACTGATCCATTTGAGTTTTGGGTTAATCATGTTTTTTTTGTTCTTTAAATGATACATTACTTTTTCATTATGTTTCATTGTTTATAATTCCATGTTAAACCATCGTATATAAAATTATATATATAAATTTTATATAAAACGGTTATATAAATCACTTTTTACACCTTAAACCTACTGGTTTCTCGCTTCTCAAAATTCCATCAACCACTACTCAACTCTATATCACTTGAAGATTGGTAAGGGATTTTTTTATTGTTCGATTAAATCGTATATATTTACATATGAATATCTATATATTTATATACATTTATTTATAAAACAATACTATTATGGTTTTTATGAACTTCGAATGATGAACTTTTTATTTTTAATGATGTTCTTAATGTATGTAAAACATGTAAAGGTTTTTATATATTTTTTTGATTAATTAGATTAACCCTTATATACATACATGTGTATATATATTTATATATATATAACCCATTCTATTTCATATATTTTGAATGATGAGTATTAGTATGATGTACTTTACTCATTTAATACATGTGTGAGTTATTTTAACTCCAAATTTAATATGAAAAACCCATATATAATCTTTATATATATACAGTTATATATATTTACATATATATTTTAATTAAAATCTAAATTAGGTTTTCATAAAGCTAAATTTAGTGATTAAATTATGTTTTTGTAAGAATATGAAGTTTATAAGGATTTATCATACCTTTTTTTATTTTGAAAATTCTATGTGAACATTTTCTGTGCATATGGTTTTATACAATTTTAAACTGACATGCATTTACATATATGAACCACAATTACACATATGCATGTATTGATTTATTTTAAGAGGTTTTTATGGTATTTACCTAGTAATGATTTTATATGTGAATGTTATATTTTCATTTATTTAAAAAATATTTTACAATCCACATGATACAATTTAATTTTGGAAAACAACAACAAAACCTTATTTAGATATTGTGTGCCTAAAAGTTTAAAGAATTCATCACCTTGATATTACATGAATGCATCCCTAATTTATAAATTCTCAGATAGAAGGTTGGAATAATGTTTTGTTCATTACACATTAATATATATACATGCATAAGCACATGTAGTTAAATGTGTTTAAATATAATCTTATGAATGAATGCCTCACATAAAATATTTTTTTTTTCATTTATACTTTTTATATTTGATTTCATGATGAATCTACCATAATTAATTCTACTAGTTTTTAAAGGTTAGGATTTAATCTATTTAACTCTACTATTTATCAGGGTATGGAAAATATGAATTATATCTATCATAAATTTAAAAAAAATTTCTATAAAAAATGTTTAATTTTCTGAACCATGGGTTTTGAATTTAGGTGTTGTTATTTTATGTGGAAAATCCAAAAACTATTATTTTATTTCCAGCAGTTATCATCACTTGTACAAATGTATGTTCAAAAAGACTATAGATTAATGTTTGTAGTTAATGCATGGTTCATTTGTGAATATGGACATAACTAAAAAAATCAAATTTTCTCTTATGATGACTTATGGATTATGAATTACATTATTCGAAGTTGTATGGGGAACTTTGAATAACAAACATAAATTAATTATTTGAAGTTGTATGGGACACTTCATGTAAAAGACATAATTTTTAAATCAAAGTGGTATGGTACACTTTGATTTGATTACATTTAGATAGGGGAGGAATGTATTGGACTAATTATGTGATGAGTTAAGCCCTCTATAGCCTCTTGATGCATTAACAGGTCACATGAGACAAACTTGGTCATAGAACAAGGCCTTGACAGAATGATTATGTATGCTCCAGGAATGGGGCCTCGACAGAATGTTATGATTGTCCAGCATTATGAATTTCTTCAGTATGTGATTAATATTTAAGCATCCATGTGACTATTCGATTAGTAATATATCATTGGTTAAGACTCCTTTACTTATGATGATGGTAATAAATGCACATGGTGTAATGAAGTATGTACTTGGAAAGTCATTTAAAAATAAAGTGTAGCATCTACTTTCAAAACATTTATATAGAAGTTAATATTACATCTTTCATTTCATGAATTTCATTTTAAGTGTAAGGATAATCATCATGTTGTTACTTATACAATTCTAAGAAAGTGTTATTTAATGCACTAATTTAAACTGGCATCCTTTCACATCACCCTTAAATTAGTTGGATCAACACCTCACTTATATATAGTGTTCCATATTTTTTTTGTACAAGTATGAGTACTCTGATATGTGTTTTACATATTGATTTTAAATAAATACCTAAATTCTTGTCTATGATAATTCTCTAAAAACAATTTCAAGAATCCTTTCAAAAATGTTTATTACATTATTCAAAAAATGTTGTTTTACTTTTAAGAATATGATTTGTAATTATTTAAAAGGATGTTTTAAAAATGAATTTGAATAAAAAATTTAAAACCCCTTACTAGGCATTTTAAATTCTCACCCTATGTTTTCAATTTATTTTTACAGGATTAGTAGTTTTCTTAGCTTGAGTTTTGGTTGCTTTATGATGCTTATCTCATACAGTTAATAATAAATATATTAGTTGTATCTAGTATTCCAGAACATAGACCGGTAATCTTCTCTGTGATGGAATGTGATGTGTAATTTTATCAGCATATTTAAATAAAATTAGACACCATGGTTTAGGCCCTGACATTGGGCTTCAGGGGTTAGGGTTTTCACAGCTGGTATCATAGGAATGGTTTAGAAAATTCTAGAAAATTAGAACAAAACAAAAAAATTATGTTTTGTTGAGTAGAAATTTTTCATAAAATTTTCAGATGAAGTTGAAGGTTCACCAAAAAACAACATGTCTCTCCCTACAAAATTACTTGAGAACATAATTTTCAACTCATGTACGGAAACATACCAGCCCTTTGTGATTATGTGTTTGACCTTAATATACCTCTACCGAGTGTGAAAACCCCCAAATATACTTCAAATTTACCAAGGACCAAGTCAGGTATACTACCTTATGTCATAAGTGCAACATGCTTATTATGCACATAAAAGCAGGTACAATGAATGCCTTTTCTGGTGTTTCACCATATCTGAGACTTATCTGGCCCTAGAGAAGTTCAGAGAAGCTAGAAAGGTGGATGATCCCCGTGCAATCTATTTGTTCCATGTTTTGTGCTTCAGTAGGTATGGAAGACATTATAATATCTGGTTTTTAGAAAACCAAGTAGTTTTATTGGTCTATCAGAACCATGTTCATTCTGATATCACTAAACCATAAACCTCTTGTGCAACCCTCTTGGGGACATAATAATGCATGCATGAGTTCGACTATAACTCTGTGAGGTGTATGTGGGAAAATGAAATTAAATATTTTAAATAAGTTTTGGGGATTAACCTAACATGAAGAACATACCAGGAATGTATCTAACGGTGGTGGAACTAGTGACTATATAAATAAAATCATGTTTTCTTCAAATTGTGTTAATTAATAATTGTTAACAAATTTTTTTGTTGGGGCATACAGAGTGATGTCTATGCGACGGTGTTGGGAATCATAAGAGTATGATGGAATTACAAGGGCACAATACTTTTGAGGGGGAATAATGTGATGCACCGAACATAATTATTTTTGTAATAAAAATATTTGTAATATTTAGCATTATCATTATTTTGTTTTTTTACTTGTGGTTCCATCTAAAATAAATGCTTGCATAATAAAAGTAAGACATTTTTTATTTGATATAATTGTTGAAACCTTACACTACCATAAATACAAAAGACCCTCGCTAACCTAGAATACCAACTATGAGACCTATCAGAATCACCGGGAGACCACCAAGCACAACAAACAAACCATGAAAATAGAGAATTTCCTTTGGTTCTATCAAAATGAAAAAATTATGGAAAGAACAATGGAAATCATACAAAGCATCAAAGGGATGTAGAGAACCAACTTCACTGAATTAGTTTTTTATGTTGGAACACCCTAAATTAGTATTTATAAGGCCTTGAAGTTAAATATCACCGTTCACTATTGGAAATCATGGTTTTCCCAATGGTTTTATACCAACGGTTCAAAAGAACCGTGGGTATAAATGATCTTTACCAACGGTTTACATTAACCGTTGGTATTGATCTATAAAAATTGATTTTTCCCAATGGTTTCATCAAACCGTTGGGAAAGATTTGAAGAAAATTATTTTTCCCAATGGTTTCATGAAACCGTTGGGAAAAATAAGGAAAAAATCAGTTTTCCAAACAGTTTCAATAAACCGTTGGGAAAACTCTATATTTCTGAATGGTTTTTAAAAACATTTGGGAAAGATTCCCCCCAAATACAGACCAATCGAACCCCCACCCAGCCCGATTGCAGACCGATTGCAGACATAGATCTCCTGAATTCTTCTCGGTCACGAAACTCTTTCCACCCAAGATCCATCTTCAATCAAACAAAATCTTATTTCACACTTCAATTTAGTAAGTGTTACCTTATTTTTAGTGTTATTTCCATATTTGTTTTGTGTTTGATGTTTTAATTTAGGCTAAATTAGGGTTTCCGTCAACGGAACCCTTGGATTTGATTTATGTTTTTTGTTCTACACTTCAAACATGGTAAATGGTTTGTTTAGTGGGGTGATATGGTACTTTTGGTGGAATATATTTTAGTAGAAAATTGGATTTTGATTTTGATGAATTTATGTTTCAATTTGAGGTGGGGGAGGGTGTGCAGATGGGGAGGGGGAGGATGTTGAGGGCTATCCAAGTGGGGTGGGGGAGGGGCTGCCTAGGTAGGCAGGGGAGGGGGCTGGGTTGTCCAAATGGGGTGGGGGTAGGGCTATTTGGGGTGGGGGAGGGGCTATCTAGATAGGGTGGGGGATGGGCTGTCTAGGTAGGGTGGGGGAGGGGGATGGGTTTTCCAAATGGGGTGGGGGTAGGGCTGTTTGGGGTGGGGTAGGGGCTATCTAGGTAGGGTGCGGGAGGGGTTGGGTTGTCCAAATGGGGTGGGGTAGTGATGTTTGGGGTGGGGGAGGGGCTGTCTAGGTTGGGTAGGGGAGGGGGCTGTCTAGGTACGGTGGGGGAGGGGGCTGGGTTGTCCAAATGGGGTGGCGGTAGGGCTGTTTAGGGTGGGGTAGGGGCTGTCTAGGTAGGGTGGGGGAGGGGGATATCTAGGTAGGGTGGGGAGGGGGCTTGGTTGTCTAAATGGGGTGGGGGTAGGGCTGTTTGGGGTGGGGGAGGGGCTGTCTAGGTAGGGTGGGGGAGGGGGATGTCTAGGTAGGCTGGGGGAGGGGGCTGGGTTGTCCAAATGGGATGGGGGTAGGGTTGTTTGGGGTGGGGGAGGGGTTGTCGAGGTAGGGTGGGGGATGGGGTTGTCTATGTAGGGTGGGGGAGGGGGCTGGGTTGTCCAAATGGTGTGGGGGTAGGGCTGTTTGGGGTGGGGGAGGGGCTGTCTAGGTAGGGTGGGGGAGGTGCTGTCTAGGTAGTGTGGGGGAGGGGGTTGGGTTATCCAAATGGGGTGGGGGTATGGCTGTTTGGGGTAGGGGAGGGTGTGCAGGTTGGGTGGGGGAGGGTGTCCAGGTAGTTTTTTCCACGTGGGGTGGGGAGGGTGTGTAGGTGGGGTGGGGGAGGGGCTGTCTAGGTAGGGTGGAGGGGATGGGTTGTCCAAGTGGGTTGAAGGTAGGGCTGTCCAGGTGGGGTGGGGTGGTTGGGAATTACAAGTGGGTTTTGGGGGGTAGGGGTGTCCAGGTATGGTGGGGGGGTGGGGTGTTTTTTCCAAGTTGGGTGGGGTTAGGGCTGTCCACGTGGGGTGGGGGGGTTCTGGGATGTCCAAGTGGGGTGGGGGTAGATCTGTCCAAGTGGGGTGTGGGTGGGGCTGTCCAAGTGGGGTGGAAACCCTAAATTCAATATTTTAATTGGATATTTGGTTTGTTTTATTAGGGATTAGGTGTATGAGGTATTCCCATTCCTATTATGGGTGGTTTTAATTAAAATTTATGGTGTTGGAACCATTTATTATGTTGTTGTCTCTATTTAATCTCATTTCCCCTAACTTAACATTAAATTCTATATCACATTTGGTTTCTATTTTTTTAATTTCCAGTTAAGTTATTTGTGGTCGATGATTGGCTCATGATAATTGTTTTCAATGGTTTGGCGTGGAAATTGGGCATTTAATGTGACTTTTCTAAATGGGGGTTCCTTGAGAATACTCCAAATATTTGTTAAAAATGATCAAAGGGATTTTATTATTTAAAATGGATTTCGAAAGATATTTTCTATTAAAGTTCAATTCTATTGAATTTTTTATGACAAAATGACTTATATAAATTCTTTTTATATAATGGATAGAAGTTGGATGTATGAAACTGATCGGATCACAAGCGATTTTCAAAACAATTTGGAGAGCTTTATAGATTTTTCATTTCACAATGCTTCAGATAGTGGTCGCATTCACTTCCATGTTCCAATTGTGTTGGTAGAACTTGGTTGAGCCATGAAAAAATCAGCTACCACATAACCAAAAATGGTTTTCAAGCAAACAACTTTTTGTGGTATCACAATGGGGAGAAAATGAAATCTCAAATTGGTGATGATCGAAATGAAAGGACTGCAATGGAGAATTTGTTAGATGATCAGTTTTTTATATTCATAATCATGAAAAAGAAAGGATTTCGACTCAAGAAGACTTTGATATGAGGACTACTGATGAATCTAGTGAAAATGATGATATTGATATGGTGAAAAAATTGAATTATGCTGCCACGACTCCAGTATATCGACAATGCGATAAAATGAAAAAGCTAGAATTTTTAATCCGATTGTTTCATGGGAGAACTATGTATGGGATTTCTAATATAGAAATTGATTTCATTCTTACCCTCTTGAAGGATTTACTTCCAAATGATGCAGTTATTCCCTCAAACCACTATATGGCATGGAAGTAAGTTGAGGAACATTGATTTTCAAGAAACAAAATTCATGCTTTCCCGAAAGATTGCAGTTTATTCTAGGAGGAAATCGCTGAACGAAATGATTGTATAAAATGTGGCACATCCCGCTGGAAGTCAAAATCTAATGGAACACCATCCCGCATTCCACAAAAAGTAATGTGGCACATTCCATTGATCCCTAGACTCCAGAATCTTTTTATGTCTGGTGACATATCAATAAAAATGAGATGGCATGATACTGAGAGAAAGGAGACTAATGATGAGTTGGTTCATCCTGCAGATGGATTTTCATGGTAGAGATTTGATGCTCGACATCCTGATTTTGCAGCTGACGTGTGTAATGTGAGGCTTGGTCTTTCATGTGACGGTTTTAATTCGTTTGGGCAGATGCTTACTTCGCACATCACATGGCCAGTTCTTATACACATTTATAATCTTCCCCCATGGTTTTTTATGAAAAAACCATTCACTTTCATGAGTATACTCATATCTGGTCCTTCTGATCCCGACATTGATATTGATTTATACATGAAACCTTTAATAAAATAGTTGAAACTTCTTTGGGATGTGGGTGTGCGCATATACGATGCATGTTCAAATGGCATATTTCAGATGCGTTCTTCACTTATGTGGATGATCAATGATTTTTCAGCTTATTCAATGATGTCTCGATGGAGCACGAAGGGAAAACTGTCATGTCTAGTTTATATGAAGAATACACGATCCAGAAGACTGAAACATCACTGTAGTTTCAGTTTTATGGGACATTGACGATTCTTGCCAAAGGATCATCCATATAGAATGAATCGTTGAATATTTGATAATACCATAGAGACCGATGATCCACCTCAGCGTATGTCTAGAAATGATTTCTTAATGAATTGAAGGTTTTTAGTTTTTCATTCGGGAAGGGTCAAATGAACTCTGGAAAGAGAATGAATGTTTCCACTGAAACCTGTTACAATTGGAGGAAGAGGAGTATCATTTTTGATTTTCCTTATATGTCAACCAATTTTTTACGTCATTTCTTAGACGTAATGCATATTGAAAATAATATATGTGAAATGTTGCTTTTAGTTCTTCTAAATGTCAAGGGGAAGACAAAAGATGATTTACGATCTCAGCGTAACTTGGTGGATTGGGGCATCAGACCAGAATTGCATCATGTGCATATTAGTGAAAATAAATGGCAACTTCCATGTGCTTCTTATGTGATGACACCTATGAAAAAAACAATTTCTGGAAGTATTAGATACTATTACAGTTCCTGATGGTTATTCAAGCAACATATCTAAACGGGTCAACAGAAGAGAGTTGAAGCAAAAATCTTTGAAGACTCTTGATTATCGTGTTCTACTACATGTGTTGCTTCCAATATCAATCCTTCATCTTTTGTCCAATAATGTAAGGGTGGTTTTTATTCAGTTTTTCCATTTATTTAGAGATCTTTGTTCTAATAATTTGTCCAAGTCTTTCTTTCAATAAATGTTGACAGTTGCCCCATTAATTTTGTGTGAGATGGAAAAATATTTCTTCCATCATTTTTCACATGCATGCTGCATCTGACTGTCCATATTCCCACTGAAATACTTCTCGGTGGACCTGTTTCGTTTCGTTGGATGTATCCAACTGAATGAAATATGTTCACGTTAAAGTCTTATGTCTAAAACAGAAATCATCTTGAAGGTTCTATCGTGAACAGTTACCTAGCTCAAGAATGTATGGATTTCTGCTCGATGTATTTTTCTGATCTTACTACAAGATTGAACATACCAATGAGAAATGAAGAAGAATAGTATGAGAAAATTAAACCTAGTTTTCCATCACTTCCTCAAACAGGCGGAATTCATGGATCATATACATTGAAGACATTAATCCATGAAGAGAGGGAGATGGCACATCGCACAGTTTATTCTCAACTGTGATTTGTTTGATGACTATATCAGGTAACAAAATTGATTATGTATATCATACATATATATCTGTTAAACTATTCATAATTTTTTTCTATAGAGAACATCAAAAAATGATAAATAGGAAGCATCATTCTTTATCTTTGTGATGGAGAGAGACTTTTCATAGAAAATAGTTTTCTGCATGGTTAAAATTGAAGGTAAAAATATTACTATTTAAATTAATTATTTCAATATTTAATTAAGTTTAACAGTCATTTATATTGCAGGTATTGAGTTTGTTTCCTGACTCTGTCTCTGAGGAAATAATAGCTTTGGATTTTGGTCCTAATACCATGGTTCGTGACTGTAAATCAATTGTTATCAATGTGTACAAATTTATTGTCACTAAACTAGCAAAGATCAAGAGACCAAAACATGATGGTGTTATGGTTACTACAACAACAGATTTTTATGCCAGTGCATCAGATAGTAGACCGTGATTTGAAAATTTGGGTTATTATGGAGTCATTGAGAAAATAATAATATTTTATTATTACTCTCATGGACGAGTCACAATGATTAAATTCCATTGGTTTGATTCGATGACGAGACATGGCACATTTATTTATGATTGTGGATTTAGAGTAATTAATATGACTCCCACTATTTCTACCGAAGTACCATATGTGTTGGTATCAATGGCTAAACATGTTTTTTATGTCAAATACAAACTTCGACCTGAATTTGGTGTCATTGTTGAAGTAATCGAAGACATATTTTTGATGATGGTGATGATGGAATTGACACTATCCCTAATGCCATTAGAACCAATCCATTTATTTCTTTTGATGACTCTAATAGCTCAATTTTCAGAGTTGATTGTGAACCTAAAGTTGTGGTCTAAAATATATAGAATCATTCATCCATGTTCTCAATTCTTTTGGTTTACATCGAGTTGGGTTGTTATGGTTGGTAATATTCAAATTGATTTAGTATTGATCACAAATATGTTTTAGCTGACATGACCATTATGTAAATTTTCAATGTTTATTGGTTGCTGTTTTATTTGAATTCCATTTTCTAATTTTGAATTGAATTGTATTCAAACCTAGTCGAGCAATATTTCTAACTTGGTGAACATTACAACTTGTATGATTTATTAAAATCATTCAAGATCTTCTAAAACAATTGATAGCTAAATTACCAATGAATACCCCTATTTCCACATATATTTAGTTTTTTGGTTTACAGATTTGTTTCCTTTTTCTAATTAATTACATATTTGTTTTCAAAAGCAGGAAATGCTGCCAATTGAAGAGAGACGAAGGAAAAAATGATGGAGAACAATCCTCGGATGATAGAGATGGGTGTTCGACCATTAGTGCCTACAGTGAGTACTTTATTTCAAATAGATATATATATAAGGAATATATAATGTCATGTGATTAATTGTTTTGAAAACATTTTTGTAGGATCCACCTATATGTCGATAGTTATTCGACGAGGAGCCTAGTACTGGTCCTAGTACTCAGGCCGGTGGTATGAGGAGGGTTCGTACCAGAGGTGGACGATCAGTTACGCATGCCCGACTAGACCATGACCCTCCCACTGACATTTCATCCTTCCCACATTATGATCCCAGTGTGTTGTTAGGGACACACGGGATATTTAGGCCTCCCATGTTTTCGCTACCTTCTGCATCTTCTACCCCATCATTTTCACAACCCATGATGATTCCCACTCCCCAGTCAGAATCCGGTCATACTGTTGTCCCATCTTCTTTTCCTTCTACTTATATCTCTCTGAGCATCTATATTCCATCTTCTTTGACTCATGTTCCACCACAGGGTGTTCCATCAGTTTCTGTGGATCCGGTGGCACTCAGCGATCAGACTGGCACAAGAATATTTATAAAACCCTAACAAACTTTTATAGCAATATTTATTTTCATTATAACATGTTTTGATAAAATATTTGTTTTTATTTCATGACAGATACATGTACTGATAGGAGGCGAGGGCAGGGGTGTACACGCATGTGTTTGGTGTGGAACCGCCGCACACAGGTTATGGTGGATTACAATGAAGACAACCAAATGGTTGAGAAATCAAGGCAGCAATGTCGGAGTTTTTTGGAAACGCTTTCCAAATACTCCAACATCATTCCCGTCAGCCCGCTGTCGTGGAGACATTTTCCAAATGAGGTCAGGGATAGAGCTTGGGAAAAGATATGGAAAAAAAAAATCTGTTGTATTTAATGCCATGAATTATTTTTGTATTTATATGAATTAATATTTTGATGTCAGCTTCGATTTAATTTTCCCGATGGTGAGGGTGCTCGAGCGGAATGTCTAAAGGATTTAGGTGAGCTTTGAAGAGCCTAAAAGAATGAGTTGTATAATGGCTGGCATGCTAGAGTTGGTACTGAATTAGAGGAGGTACCAGTCGTGGATGATTGTCCTATCGAGCAGTATCATCAGATGATTACTCATTGGACAAGTACTCAGTTTAAGGTATGAATTACATTTGAGGTATTTAAATAATAACATTCATGTTTTTAATTAATATTATCTTTTTCATTATCTAATTTTGTTTATGAATCATGTGGAAAAAATAAAAAAACATTGATTCAAAAAAAATACCTCCACACACTAGGACGTACGACGATGCCGAATGTTGAGAGGAAGCAGGTATCACACTTTTTTATAAGTTTTCTTTGTGACTTACATTTTCTTTTTTTTTTCTAAATTAATTAATCGTTTGATAATGTTTTCATATAATTTTAGTTTTCAATGTCATTGCATATGAAAATACAGAATATTGAAGGACGTGTGCCTCCAGAAAAACTGTTTTTCTCGAGTAGATGGAAAAAGGATGGAAGTGCCGTCAATGAAGCGACTCAGCAGCAGATTGTAAGTTTTAATCTATTGATATAATATTTTAATATCTATTTTGTAACTTAATAATATATTAATATTTGTAACTTGTTTCTTTAGAGTCTCTCGATGCCCAATAACCAGACAATTTTGGGCTAACAGATCACCTACATCAGGTGTTGGGAGAGGAGCATCCTGGCAGAGTACGCTGTCGACCTATGATAGCCCTGAAGAGGTATTGGACCTCCTCAGGTACGAGTTGTAGTTCCACCGAGCTACATCAAGTTAGGGCATAGGCAGAACAAGCTGAGAAAAGGGCCACAGAGATAGCAGAACAGTCTGCTAGGGAAAACAGTGCGTTTATGAAATTTATTGAAGTTCTACATCCAACACTTCCAGCAAAGGCCAACCCGGCTTTTGATGAGTATATTTCGCCGATAGGTTATATTTTGATGAGTATATGTCATCGATACGTTCAAATGTTTTAAATTTCTTAAAGTGTTATATTTAGTTGAAGGAAAATGTGTTTTCAAATTGAAGATGTACCTCATATGTAGATTTTAAAAATATAACACTAATAACTATAGTGTTTCTTTTAAAATGATGTAAAATAAATATAAATGTTTTAATTGAATATGAAATCTTTATATTGAAATTTAATTTTTTAAAACTAAAAATTAATAAAAACATATTAAAATAATGTAATTTTTTGAAAAAATATATGTATATATATATTCATAAAAATATAAGTTATGTTTTTTTATTATGTGTTGTGTTTTTTTGGGATTCTACGAAAACAATTACCCCTCGCTGGCCAAGCCAACTAGCTAGTTGGCGAGGCAGCACAGACCACTAATGTTGGGAATCCATTCCTTGAATCCCCATCTAGTTGGAATAGGCTATCCATGTAGAGCATTATTGCACACCACAGGGGGCACAAGGATGAACCAAGGCGGTACGAGCATGAAAAGTGGCATAGCGGCAAAGGGTGGGTGCAGAACCCCCCCCCCCCCCACAAGAGAACCTGTACGGGGATGTATCGGGGAGGGGGAAGTGAGTTCGTTGGCTGAGGGCTAGAGCATCGAGGTATTTATGTTAGTCTTGAAACCATTCCAATTTTTAAGTGGGATTCATTATATAACGTGGATTCTAATCTGGGTCATTCAATATTGTCGCGTGAGTTCTGGGCTATTCGATCTGGTCTTGCCTTCTAACTCCACCAACCACTCCCTTTATCTGTGTTTTTCTTCAGTCATCCGATCAATATGTGGTTGATCTCATCCAGTCAACTATTTTTAAAACCTGTGTAGTTTCCCATGATTGTATACTCAATCAGTGACTAATCTCATACGTCCATCCGTTTTTAAACCCGCAGAGCTCTCCTCAGTCGTCTGATCAGCCTTGGATGATCTGAAATGTCCATTCTTTTCCACATCTCCCTCCTTTCTTCTTCTTCATCCTCTCATAACAGTAATGACCATTTCTATCCACCCCATTGATCCTCCTTCACTCGTGAGTCATCTTATCCCTCTTTACAGCTTGTTATCCACCTTTCTCGTTTCTACAAGTCTTCAAGGGCGTTTATTTTAATATAAACCTAGCCTATTTCCATTCAATCCTTCCATTATATATATATATATATATATTATTATACAACTGATCCATTTGAGATTTGGGATAATCACAGTTATTATTTTTCGTTTCTAAATTCTTAGATTTGTTTTTCATTAAGTGTCATTGTTTATAATTCCATTCCAAACTGTTGTATATAAAATTATATATATTCAATTTATATAAACTGGTTATATAAAACTATTTTTACACCTTAAACCAATGGCTTTCTCTCTTCTCAAACTTCCTTCAGCCACTGCTCAACTCAGTCTCACTTGAAGATAGGTAAGGGCTTATTTTTTTCTTTTTGATCAATTAAACCATATATATACCAATAAATACATATATATGTATATATTTTTATTTATATAACAAACCTATTATGGTTTTTATGATCATTTAATGATGAACTTTTGTTTTTAAATGATGTTCTTAATTCATGTAAAACATGTAAGGGTTTTTATTTAGTTTTGTGTTTGGTATGATTAACCCTTATATACATACATGTGTATATATCTTTATATATATTTAAATCATATTTTGTTTCATGTTTTTTGAATGATGAGTATTATTATGATGTCCTTTACTCATTTAATACATATAAGCGTTAATTCGAATATGATATGAAAACCCATATACAGACTTTGTGTATATATGGTTATATGTATATACATGTAGATTTTAATTATAATCTGAATTAGGTTTTCATAAAACTGATTTTAGTGATTAAATTATGTTTTTTTAGTGTTTGAAACTTATAATCATTTATCAAACCTTGTTTTTATTATGAAAATTCTATGTATACACTTTGTGTGCAAATGGTTTTATACAATTTTCAAACCCACCTGTATATAAATTTATGAACCAAAATTACACACATGCATGTCTTGATTTATTTTAATAAGTTTGGATGGTATTAACTTGGTGATGATTTTATGTTTGAAATTTATATTTTTATTTTTTTCAAAATGTTTTTCATACTACACATGATAAAATATTATAGTGTCATGAAAGAAAACATTGTTTTGATATTGTGTGCCTAAAATTTTTAAGATGTCATTACCTTGATGTTACATGCATGCATCCCCAATTTATAAATTTTAGGATATGAGGTTGGAATATTCTATTGTTCATTAAACATGTATATATATACATGGATAATAACATGTAGAGAAATGTGTTTAATTATTTTTTTATGCATGAATACCTCACATGAAATAATTT
Organism: Viscum album; assembly: GCA_963277665.1. Lineage (NCBI taxonomy): Eukaryota > Viridiplantae > Streptophyta > Magnoliopsida > Santalales > Viscaceae > Viscum > Viscum album. The sequence continues at coordinate 1,797,692,718 of OY728152.1, forward strand.
TTTTACATCTATACTTATTCTATTTCAATTCATGATGAATCTGCCACAATGGATGCTATTAGTTATTAATGTTTATGATTTAATCTGTTTAGCTCTACTATTTTTCATTGTATAGATAATATGAATGAAGTATATCTTAAATTCAAAAACAAATATTTTTGTATATAAAATGTTTAATTTCATGAAATAGTGGTTTTGAATTTATGTGTTGTTATTTTATGTGGCAAACCCAATAAAACTATTATTTTATGTACACCAGTTATCATCAGTTGTACAAATTTATGTCCATGAAATCTTTATTTTAATGTTTACAGTTAATGAATGATTCATTTATTAATATGAACATAATTGAAAAATTAAATTTATATCTTATTATTACTTATGAATTAATAATTTAATATTTCAAAGTGGTATGGGAAACTTTAAATAAAAGACAAAAATTAATTATTCTAAGTGGTATAAGACACATCGAATGAAAGAAATAATTTAACAAATCAAAGTGGTATGGGAAATTTTGTTTTAAAGATATTTTGATAAATGAGGAACTTATTGGACTGATTATTGGATGGGTGAGGTCTGCTATATCCTCTCGATACAAATTTAGGTCTCATGATACAAACTAGGTCATGGAATGAGGCCTTAACAGAATGATTTTATATGGTCTTGGAAAGAGGCCTCAACAGAATGTTTTGATTTTACGACATTATGAATTTCCTCAATATGTGATTAATATTTAACCAACCATGTGATTATTCTAATTGTATAATATCCTTGGTTCAGAAACTTTTACTTATGATAATTGTAGTAAATGCACATGGAATAATTAACCTTGTACCAGGAAAGTCATTTCAAAATAAAGTGTAGAATCTACTTTCAGAAATACTATATATAAGTCAATATTAAATCTATCATTTCTTGAATTTCATTTTTAGTGTTAGATAAATCATGATTTTGTTACTTATTAAATTCTATGAAATAATTCTTTAATAACCTAATTTGTACCAGCATCCTTTCATATCACCGTTAAATTAGCTGGATCAACTTTTGACTTGTATAAATCATTCCATGTCTTTTTTGTACATGTATCTATACACAGATATGTGTTTTATCTCTAGAATTTAAAAAAATGATCTTCTGTAAGAAAATAACCTAATAATATTTTCTGTATCCTTTGAAAAAATTTTACGATGTGCTTCAAGAAATGTCATTTTCCTTTTAAGAAACTGTTATGTAATTATTTAAAAGGGTGTTTTAAAATAGTATTTCAGTAATTTTTTTATAATCCCAACACCAAGCATTTTAAATTGTCACCCATTATTTTCAATTTATTTTTACAGGATTATATGATTTTTCAATATAAGTGGTGATTTTTTTATGAATCTTATCTCGTTTAGATTTGAAGAAATGTATCATCTGTATCTAGATTTCCAGAACCTAGACTAGTAAGATTCTCTCTGATAGAATGGGTTCTATAATTTTATTAGCATGATTTTATAAAAACATTACACACCATGATTTAGGTTCTGACTCTGGGCTTTTGGGTTTGGGTACGTCACATTGGATATGGAAGAAAAGTAATTTTTAATGAAAAAAGAAAAAATGTAGTCCTTTCTTGAAAACATTTTCTCAACCATTTTAAGTACTTAAGAGAGTTAAATGGTAATATTACAAAAAAAATTAATAATCATAGGATACTATTAGGATTTTTATTTATAATAAAATGATCAAATAATTTCATTCAATTGAAATTCAAGCACAAACAATCCTGATTAAAATAAGGTTGAAGTATAAACCCTTACTTTTTTTGTTACACTTGGAACATAACCCCCAAGTAATAAAGGAATTACAATTAATAATTAAATAACATAAATATAAATATATTACGATATATCATATCAAAGGGTAATTATATGCACCACATAAAAATAAATTGGTTCATAATAAAAAATATGTATCAATGGGGTGGAAATTGAGATGAAATATTTTAGAAAGATCATAATGTTGAAGTGATAATTTGAAAATTAATCGATTACATATATAAAATGTAAAATATCATAAAAAATGGTAATAAAACATAAATAATAAAATTTCATTCCACACATTATAATATGATGTCAATGAAAATATAGAGGTAATATAATCCAAAGGAAAAAATGAGGCATAAAACCCCATTACCACTTGGTGAATTTTTAGTCAAATAACCATAGATAAAACAAATTTAAATTTAAATGAAAATAACATGAATTATTAAGTATTTATGATATAATATGTAAAAGGTAATTATATACACCATATAATATAAATTTCTTCTTAATATTAAAATATAACTCAGTGAAAAGAAAATGAGACTGAATCCCTTACATAGGGTCTAACTCATTATATGCATTCTTTATCTTCCTCAAAAATAAACTTATGTTATTTTTTAGTTTTTTAGGAATAATTTTAAATTTTATTATTAATTTCATTTTATTTATTTTCATTCTATATTTAATTATAAAATCAATTAATATCATGTTGGTTGTTTTGATGATATTCGGTTCATATATCCAAAATAACTTTCACAGGTTGACTATGCCAACATTGGTAATTATTAAATCATATCCAAAATAATAATCATATAATTATTATCATTTCAATACATCCATTAAATATTTAAAACCAACCAATAATTAAGGTTATAAAAAATTAATTGTGTTATAATGTTCGAGGTGGTAAGTCCTACGTATGCTTAACTATCATTTCAATTTTCCAATATACATTATCTAATGAACAGAAGTGTTATTTTATATTTATCAATTTGTAATATAATATTAATATCCTATTATTTATTTAAATAAACTTTTGTTTTATAATTTATGTGATGTTGTTCTAAAAAATAATTCACATTGCTTTGTAGAGGTGGTAATCCACACCTATCCATGCACTAATTTTTCATTTTAAATGAAAGGAATGTTAAGAAATTATATGTTATAATATCCTCCCACAATGATAATTATTTCATTAATATCAGACATATAAATATATAGTAAATCTATAAGAACCAAGTTATTTCTTTGAGGTATGGATCTTTCTTTTTAGTTTATACTTATGAAAATAGGGGGAAAGAGGTCCTGGGTTGGCAATAGGCCTATTACACGATGTGACAGGAAACTACACTCAATGTACTTATAGGTATATGTTGTGTATGTTTGGATACATGCCATGTAATCCTAGTACATTCCATGTAATGGTATTGAGAGAAACTGTATGGATATGGCATGTAGTCTCAAGTATATGATTTGAACTTTTTATCTTTATTAAAATGGGTAGTAGCATCATTTTTATGAAAACGGATAGGGGCTCTCACGGATTGACGAAAAAGTAGAGTTGGACCTTCAATACCTTTCCAATTGATCATCTAAACCCTGTTTACTTCTATGTCGGTTGTGTTTCAACCCAATCGGTAAGCTCTCAATTCCTATTGACCTGTTTTTCATGATTTTTTCTCTCAATTAATTTATTTAAGGTTGTGATTTTTTTTGTATATCTACATCAATCTATATGAAATGGATGTTAAGTCTAGATGAGGAGAGTAATACTATGATGAGGTTGGTGGTTCTTTTCCATTCATGAATTTTCATGATGTTTATATATGCAAATGTATCACATGACCACTTTTAGTGTGTCACTTGATTGGATAATGAACCCTGTTATTTATTATTGATGATTAGGTAATTATTTATATTACTTTAAAGTGTTTTTAAGGTTTTGAACCTTGATTTAGGGCCACCACCTGGGTGATTTTCCCTTGGATGTCCATTTGGTTGATAATGACTATGAGTCTTGACATTAATTCCCATTTTGGGGTTGTTAAAAATGTATTTCTCATTATGAATTTTCCATGTGAGATAATTGTTATGTTAAGACTTGTAAATGTCTAAATTACACAATAGGTTGGTTATTTGTTTTTCCCATGCAAGTTATCTTTGTCTAGCCATTTATTAGTTTAATTTACATGTGTTGATTATTATGTAAACTATTCTCACATGAGTCAATCATGTTAAAACCCTTTGATATATTAATTCACATGTGTTGATTTTGAGATGGAATGTGTAATTTAATTAAATGATGAAAAAATGGAATTAGATTGCGGCAAGCCATAGTCTCGTTTAAAATACAAGGTTGGGCTCATATGACTAATTGCACCTTATATACCATGGGTGATCCATTTTCTCAGTTAAAAGATAATGGATGGGCTCAGAAAGTTATTTATGTAACGGTTGTGAGGGATCCATGGATTGGGTGGTCAGGCTCATTGAGTCTTATTTTAAAATTCTCAATGAACCTAGGATCCGTTGAGGGATACCTAGTCTGAGCTCTAATTGATAATGATTAAATAATTACTACTTCACAAGTTGATGACCACTATTATACGGGGGCGGTCTAGCTATGACTGGACCTTGAGACATTTAAATATTTCAAAGGAATTGAATAATGAAATGTAATGACTAATAATGCATCTTCCAATCCAATGCACATGATTGGATTAGGTATTAACTTGTCCTTGGTTAAATTTTCTTATGAGACATCTTTTGTGCTTAATTTTGAGTACATTTAAGCACTAATAGTTTCACTTTTGTACAATACCTTTTATATATACTCACTGACAAATTGGTAAAAATCATGGGGGATTCCCTACTCTAATTTAGTCTCACACCCTGTTTAGGTCATGTTTTTTTCCCCAAATAGATTATATTATTATATGTTTCGATAAGGGTAAGAACCATTATACATGTACTTGATTTTTTATTAGGAGAGGAGAGCATGGGACCAATCAGAGGATTGAGATTTTTTTGAGTCTCTTTTGATCCATTGGAACTTTTGGTACTTATGTTTTGTATTGCAGCAGTGTAACATGTTTTGGCCCTTTCTTGAACATGAACATGTAGTGTTATTCTTGAGTGTTATGCCATCTGGTTACTTAAATTGTTATTCTTCCTCTATTTACTTTAGTTTTATGTTATTTACTTCTTCTAAAATTGTGTTATTATTTATTCCTTTATGTTACACTCTGCCAATGAGGTCATAGTTTTCCCACTATCACACCCTAGGCTCCCGCTGCTAGTCATCAAGCTCTTTCATTTGGAGAAATGTGCATGAGGCCATGTGGCCAACTAGGCATGGGGAAATAGTTGAGTGGAATCCAAATCTAGGACATTACAAAGTGGTTTCAAAAAAAATTTATTTTCTAGTTTTCTTTATTGTTTGGAGACAATAGACATAGATGGAAAAGAAATGGATTTTCTATAATGCTATTAATTGGAGTGGATACACTGCGTATAGGGTAAATAAAAATTACTTCAAATGAAATTTTATTTTTTGTATTTTGAGCTACTACAGATGATTCGATTTCACTGATGGGTGATAGACTTGTTTTGGGATGTCATTATTGATATAAGTGTGGACCTATATTGTTGCAACCAGATGCGATGATGGTATTCCATCTCATGAAATGCATAAGCCGTTGTTAGAGATCACATTCCATGCATTATTTTCATTCCATTTAGGATCATTACTGATTTCATGTTATTGTGATATATTTCGTGCAAGATACTCATCATGTTATCATAGTTACCATGATATATATGCCTATTATGGAGAAATGTGTATTGGTAATTGTTATGGTTGATTTGTAAGGATTCTAAACGTTGTTCACTAAGGAGTATGTGCCCTATTGGATCAGAATATAGTGGATCATGTTCTAGCCATGGGATACAGATAGTGTTGTTATGTGTAATATGTGGATGCCATGTTTTGATTTTCTTATAGTATGGGCCACCACAGATCAGAATTTGGCCCATTGTTGATTTATTTTGAAAAAAAGGGGTTCCGAGTAATTTTTAAGGCTTACTATCTGGAAACCTAGACAACACAGCATGTGATGCTATGAACATCTTCCATGTGTTCTTCATTTTGAAACGAAAATAACTTTTTCAAGTACACATTGTGTAATCTGATTACACGCCCTGTAGTAGATGGTTTTGTCCCCGACTGTGTGAGAGAAAACACTGGTTGTTGAGTTTTGATCAGAACATGTCGGTTACCTTATATACACTGCATGTGGTATTACATAGGCGAACTTTTATGGCTATGTTCATGTAAAAGTACATAGCCAGGAGTAAAGAACTGAGAACATGTCGTGTGTAAACCCGACACGTCGTGTACCTAGGACTTTTACATGACCAAGGAAGGTGGATTTACATGCTTATGTGAAAATTTAAGGGGACACATCATGTTTAGGTTCTACATGCAGCGTACTGTGAATGTTTACATGCTTGATTCGGTGAATGTACATGCCCAGGGAGGAGCATTGCAGTATATTCTGTGTTGTTTTTCTACATGTCGTGTACTCCTCTTTTGTGAACCTTTTGTGGTTTTTATTCTTCTATTTTGTTCTTCCACTCTATAACTTTGTACCTCGATGAGTAATCATGTTCTAAGGTGTGTGTTATGGACTATACAGAGAAATTCCATCATGAAAACCTCCCACAGTATGCCAGTATGGTGGTGATGATCATTCCCTGGAGGTGGTAGGCCGTGGGCTACCAGGGGATCCCTTAGCTTTTCTAGTATTAGCACCAACTGTTATGCCAGACGTAGGTGCAGATGCACTTTTCCATGAATTTTCTTTTAGGTTCTTGAAAACAATTCAGTGAGCACCACCACCTACCAATTTTATGGAAGAACTAACATGAGTGTTCTAGTAACATCATCCTCCCATGTTTTTTGGAAAAGGGGGCCACATGTTACAGATTCATGCCTTGAGTCCCTGTTATTGACCATCAACCATCTTGAGGCACCTCCTGAAAGGAGGTTCATGCTCATGAATTATATACTGCTTGACTCTGCTAAGGGATGGTGTGTAGTTAACACACAAATAGAGCATCAGTGGGACATTACATGGGAAGATTTTTAGATATTATTCTTTAAATAATTCTATCTCGAGATGTTGAGGGTCAAAAATGCCCATGAGTTTACGCATATGGAGAAGATCTCTCTATCATATAGGGATTAATCTTCCAGCTTTACTAAGATTTAGTGCTTGACACCTATTCCGATGGGTGAAGATTTGGAAAAGTCTAAGTGATTATAGGAAGATATCAGGTAAAAATTCCGCTCATATGTGAAAATTATTCATATAAATACTATATATGAAAAAGCAAACCATGTGCTGGTTACCCAGTGGGATTAGGGGGAATATGGAGGTGTAAGTTGAAGGTTCCGAGCAGAGCAGAAGTACGTGGGTGGATGTGCCCACATGGCTCTTTTTCATTAACAATGATCAATCCGGGATCAATACGATGATAAACACCAGTCTCCATGGATCGAATCACATAAATAGACAATGACAAGGAATGTACGGGAACCACAAAGTAGGATGGTTACATGTGGATTATAATTAATTTAATTAATTGAGAAGAAGTAACTTTTGGTTTTCATTCTTCATTGATATTTCTGATCATGTTCTGAGGTGATACATCGTTGCATCATAGAAGCCAAGGGTAGACTTCCTCTAGTGGTGATCCACACGTGCACCTCGTTTCTCTGGACGTCGCCAAAGGAGTCTCCAGGTACTAGAGTGGAGAAACCTTTTCTTGCGTTTTCCGCCATAGATTATCTTGATAAGATGGAATAGGATCTCTCTTGGTCTCGAGAGAATTCTTAGAGAAAGCGGTTCTTTCGACCTTGAAAGAATTCTCTAGAATTGTTTTTTCAGAAAAGAGTTGGGGTTGTGAGGATATTTATAATCGGGTTTCAGGTTCTAGAGTTATTAAAATAAATAAAGGTGTTATGAGTTTTATTTATTTAATTGACTCTTATTGAAAACCCCCATGTCGAATAATTAATTCCTTGACATGCTCCCACACTGATTATAATAAATATCATTTAATAAAAACAGTATTATATCCTCAAAATCCCGACTGGAAAACTACATGGCATGTAATCATTAATACACGGTGTGTACTTTTTTTCCATAAAACTACACGGTGTGTAATAATTAATTCACGGCCTGTACTAGTTTTTCATTTCCTTTAAAAAATTAAAAATACATGATGTGTAATCACTAACACACATCATGTACTTGTTTTCCATGAAAAACTACACGGTGTGTAATCATTAATACACAGCATGTTTATCATTTTTTTTATTTCCTTCTTCCTCCATAATTAAAATGAATTAGGCTTCCTTGAATAATTATTAAACCACATACAAGAATAATCTTTATTCTACTTGAGAAACTTGGATACACATAGTGTGTGACCTTCTAGGCCTCTTTCTCGTTGGCATTAGGCGGGCTTGCCTAAAGTCCAAGAGTATTGTTTAGCAACAGGTCAAGGCACCTAAGAGAAAGAAGTTGACGTCACATTGACGTGTCACCTCATACGAATGATTGTTGTTTAATTTAATCCCTTTGTCTCAATCTCTCATCAAGAAGGTTTAATGGTAGTGTCATAAACCTATATAATTGATCTATCATTCTTTGACTTCCAGAAATAAACTCGTCGTGTCACCATGGCCATGGAATTTTTTCGATAGTTCTATTTCAATCAAAGGGCCCGAGATATCAACTTCCATAAATATGGAAGGGAAAAATACTTCCTCGACTTATCCATTAACAACATGTCATTCATGACACACCCAACGAACCCTACTTCCCACCAACTCTCTTCATGACGGTTTCTGTCAGCAAATCTATGTGCGTGAGTCATGACATGAGTTAATGAAAATCTTCCAGTCTAAGGACCATTACACGCACTCATAGATAGCAATGTCTGATGACACCAAGACATGCATAATTGCTATTGGCGGGTCTACTCTTCTAATCTCCCTTCTTGGAGATTACTAAGTGTAAACTCTATGAGTGAGAGTCTCACCTTCTTACGAGTACTCACACATGACGATCTGTATACTATGTGTCCTATCATAGTATTTAATCCAACCATAGAACTTTATTTATGAATATTTTTATAGCATTTCAAGGTTATCATCATAGCGAGGATCTTCTATGAACTTATTAATAAAACAAGTATTGCAGGAAATTATTATATTATAGTCATGCAGAACAATGAACAATATATAATAAGAGTACATTCATGTAATCAAAGTACAATCTAGTTGGTTCTCAGGACAGCAACCCTTACAAACACTCACTTGGAATAAAGCCAATTGCCTATGACTTTTAGTCCACTAGAACTCACATGATGATCATGTTTTTGTAGAGTCAAGGCATTAGTCAAGGGTTCTCCTATGTTTTCTTCTATGGAGATACTGCTCACTACAACTTCACCTCTTTGAGAAAAATCCCTCAAGATATGATACTTGCGAAGTATGTGCTTTGTCCACTGATATGACCTTGGCTCTTTTTCAAGTGCCACCGCTGTAGTATTATCACAATAGAGTGTGATATGATCGTTACTGCTAGGTACTACATCCAGCTCTTGGTGAAAGATTAGCATCCATACTGCTTCTTTTGCTGCCTCAGATGTTGTGATATACTCAGACTCCACTGCAGAATCTGCCACGACACTTTTCATTGAGCTCTTCCAGCTCACTCCCCCTCCATTAAAACTAGAGATGTATCCAGTCTGCGACTTCATGTCATCTTAATTAGTCTAGAAACTAGAATCTATATGTCCTCTGATGACTAGTTCTTCATCTCCTCCATAAACCAGGAACATATCCTTAGTACGCCTCAGATACATAAGGATAGTCTTGACTTCCATCTAATGGTGGTCTCCTGGATCATCTTGATATCTACCTACCACACTTAATGCGTAAGAAACATCTAGCCTTTACATAGCATAGCATACATGACTGACCCAATCGCGGATGAGTAAGGGATCCTTTCTATTTTCTTTCTTTCCTCATGTGTCTGATGACACATTTTCTTGGAAAGATGAATGCCATGTGACACTGGCAACAATCCCCTCTTGGATTGTTCCATACTTATTCTTCAATATCGTGTCAATGTAAGTACTTTGACATAGGCCCAACATTCTCTTGGATCTATCACGATGGATCTTGATCCCAAGAATATATGCTACCTCGCCCATGTCTTTCATGAAGAAGCATTTATTTAACCATCCCTTAACTGACAGTATGACAGGTACTTCATTTCCAATTATTAATATGTCATCAATATATACTGTTAGAAAAAAGACTACACTTTTACTAAACCACAAGTAGAAAAAAGGATCACATTCATTCTTAACAAATCAAAATTTTGTTACATCTTTATCAAAACGAATTTTCCATGACCTTGATGCTTTCTTAAATTCATAAATGGTTTACTGCAACTTGCATACCTTGTTGGCATCCTTTGGAGTCACAAACCTTTCAGGTTGGGTCATGTAGAAATATTCCTAGAGGTTCCCTTTATGGAATGCTATTTTGACATCCATTTTCCAAATTTCATAGTCATTGTAAGCGGCGATGGACAATATGATTCTGATGTATTTCAGCATCGCAACCAGTGAAAAGGTTCTATCATATTCAATTCCTTGATGTTGTCTAAAACCTTTGGCAACCAGTCGTTCCTTATAGGTGTTGAATTTCCCCTTTATGTCCATTTTTATCTTGAATACCCATTTATTACCAATAAGCTTTACATCAATGGGAGGATCTACCAAAATAAAGACTTGGTTTTGGTACATGGAATCCATTTAAGAATTCATGGCTTCTTTCCACTTGGCAACGTCTGTGCCTTCAACTGCTTCCTTGTAGGTAAGAGGATCATCATTGTCAAATAATAATGAGTCACCATCCTCTGTGATAAGAAAATCATATCATTCTAGTTCTCTCACCTCTCGCGTGATCCTATGCAGTTCTTGTGTCTCTGGAATAGATTGTTCATCCACGAGGCTTTGTAGAATCTGTTATTGTACCAACTCCTGTGTATCTTGAGCCTCAAATTAATCGAATTCTGTCTCACTCCCACTATATCTTTTGGAGATGTGCACCCTCTCAAGTAATATGGCATGTCGTTCCACTGTAACCTTTTTTTCTAATGGGTTCTATAGGTAATATTCTCTTATTTCATTAGGATATCTTATAAAGATAAACTTTGTGCCTCAGAGTGGAATTTTGTTACCTGAAGAGGACTTAACGAATGATTCGCTTCCCTACACATGTAAATTCGATAACATGGCTTTGCGTCTACTCCATAACTCATATGGAATACCATTTATCGATTTAGTTGGTAATTGGTTTAGTATGTGTATTGTTGTTTTTAATTCGTATCCCCAAAAGGATAATGGAAGACTCGCATGACTTATCGTTGATCTCATCATGTCCAATAGGTTGTGGTTCCTCCTTTCACTTACACCATTCCACTGAGGTGTGTAAGGGGGAGTGAGTTGAGATAGATTCCCAAACACTCATAAGAAATCAATGAAGTCCTGATTAAGATATTTTCCTCCACTGTTTGAGTGGAGATTCTTAATCTTCTTACCAAGCTGGTTCTCAACTTCATTCTTCTATTCTTTGAACTGATCAAATGAATCTGAATTATAACTCATTAAGTGAATATATCTATATCTACTAAAATTATCAGTAAAAGTAATGAAGTACAAGAACACAACCATTTCTTCAATTGGAAATGGTCCACACACATCTGTCTGAACTAATTCTAGAAGCTCTTTTTCCCTGTCACCTTTCCCGCTAAATGGGGTTTTAGTCATTTTTCCATGTAGATGCGCATGAAATACACCAGGTGGTTTTAGTTCGAAAGAATCTAAATATCCATCTTGATGTAATTGTGTCAAATGTTTCCCATTGAAATGACATAGCCAGTGATGCCAAATATGGGTGTGGTATGAGTCATGTGAATTAACTTTTTCATCGATTACCATTACTTGGTTTGTGTAGTCTAACACATAATGGTCGTTATATAAATGGTCCCTATAAAAAAAATGCAATCTCTATAAAATAGGAAATATCCAATTCCAAACGTGAAGATGAATCCATTATTATCTAATTTGGATACTGAAATAATGTTTTTGGTTATAGAGGGTATATAAGAACATCCTTTCAAAAACAAGACCATCCCAGTAGGCAATGTGAGGTGTTAGTCTCTGACAGCTGCAGTAGCAAGTCTGGCTCTATTGGCTGCTCTTATATCTACCTCCCCTCGATCAATCTTCCTTAATCTACGTGGTTCTTGTATTTGGATACATATGTGAGCACCACAAGCTATATCTAATACCCAATTTGTAGAAACAAATAGATTTCATTTGATAACAAACGCATCTGAAGCTTCCCTTTGCTTCCTTGGTTCGGTGCAGTTTTTCTTCCAGTGGCCCTTCTTGCCACATGCGAAACAAATAGCCTCCTATTCTCTTGAATCCAATTTGATATTCCATTTCTTAGAAGGCCTTGAGGTAGATTTGGGTTTAAAGATATTCACATTCTCTTTCCTTTTATTCACCATGAGAATAGAAGGATTTTCATGCTTCATGTCATTTTCCACCTGGTGAATGAGGATAAGAATATCAGACAGAGACTTCTCAATGTTGTCCATGTTGAAGTTCAAAAAAAAAATTGAGATGCTCTGGGGGAGTGGTGCAAGAATAAGATCGGTACCCAGTTCTTTGGGGAGTTTAAACCCTAGAACCTCCAAGTGCTCAATGTATCCAATGAGCATGACTACATGAGGCCCGGCTACGGCACCCTCTTCAAGATTGATCTGAAATAGATCCTTGGAGATCTAAAACCTTTCCTGTCTTCCTCTCTCCTGGTATAGACCATGGAGGTGCTCGAGCAGGCTATAGGAATCCATGTCTTCATTAGACTTCATGAGCTGACTAGACATTGATGATAGCATCAAACATTGAACGTCGAGTTCATCATTCAAATTTTTATCATAGATGAGGAAATATACATCACTTTCCCCTGGGGTAGGAGAATCTGGAAGTGAGGACTCCAGCATGTAAAACTTTCATTCATGGAGTAGGATAACCCGAAGGAGCCTAAAGCATTCTTGAAAGTTACTGTCGGTGAGGATATTGTCTTTGTCCAGAATTGATCGCAGAGAAAATGTGGTTGAAGAGTTTGTCATATTGATTATACAAATTAAATGAGCAGATTTATCAGTACTTTCGTGATTACATTTTATGAGAAATTATAAATTTTATTAAGTCTCCCACTATTTTATCAAGTCCCAATGTCCCTCAGCATTGAACTCGGAATGTCCAGTTTCTTTTATATTCTAGTGGCAGGGATCCATATTCCACTTCGCATAACCCCAACAAGGGTTGTTCAAGCTATTTGAAGGTATTTATGTAGGCAGGTCTTTGCCAACTATTAGCTTATAATACCTTGATCTGTTGAGTGGACTCCCCAATCCTGAAATCCAAACATGGATTTTCTCTACTCTTGCCTCCAATATTACATCAAGTCTAGAAAGGGCTACTCCTCTTGATGTAATATGGATAAGTCAACCCGAAACCTTTCTTAAGGGCTTCCTTTATAAAATTAAGTGTCCCAAAAAGGGTTGTTCAAACACGTAGTTTTATTGAGTCTTGCCTTTAATCAAGTAACAAAAGGCTTGGTATGTCTTAATAAGGTATTGAATGACTTTAATCCTTTATGTTTAGTTTTGCATTATCACATTCTTGTTAATATTATGTGATGTTTTATTAAGTGATTAACCGTGTTCCAATAATGTTTACGCATAGTCTGGTTTTTATTTTATTTCATCTTTGCATGCTTGTATATTTCATTAATTATGTGATCACAACAACACACACATAATAAATAAACCATGCATTTATATAGAAATAAAATAATATGGTATGATCATGTGATTATATTGGTTAACTTATCTAGCAGTTTGATAAGCTAACCCTGACCTAGGGAAAAACACCTTGAACCGATGGTTCGTGTTTTGCATCTCCCACCTTTCCACCTTTTTATATTCTTTTGTTGGTTTCTCCTCATCTTCAAATTCCGAATCATCTCCTCTGGACTGGGAGATTCTCCATTACATGGGTTTACATTAAAGAAACCATGGGCACGCAGGCCCTACATTTTATTGGAATAAGGCTCGCAGGCCAATAAATTTATATAAATTTAAATGAAACCATACACATACGGATGATCTTTGGTCTCGCTCATGATCAGACATAGCATGCAACTACATTTATGCATATTTATAATTCAAATTCTTTTAATCATTCTGTTATTCAAGATAAGTCACGCTTGAATTCAATTAATTATAATATTATAATTAATCAATTATTTATCTTAAATTACTTTCTGAATTTCCTTGAGATTCTTCTCATCCATATTCCTTGTACGGTGTCTTTGTACATTTGGAGGAAACCTGGTGAAATTCCATTTCTGGAAAGTACACGGTGTGTAGTTTATATTTACACAGCGTGTATTTATTTCACCTTTTATCCAAAGTGCACACTGGGGGCTATGACGTGTTTTATGTACTTTGGAAATTTTGGAGTACACAGTGTGTAGATAAATCACACATGGTGTTTACTTCCTTGTTACATGGTAACCAGCCTAGCAATCCCATGTACATGGTACGCGGCATCTCCTTTGTACACGGTTTCACTTGGGCCGGATCGGACTACACGGTGTGTTCCTCCAACATACATGCCGTGTATTTCGGTTCCCCCGCACCATTTAATTCTGGCCAAAATATTGTAATAAAAACTTAGTCATACTCAATTCACATGGTGTGGTTGGGCGGACCAGTTCCAGTTCGTTGAACCTATGTACACGACGTGTCGTTTTCAGTACACACCGTGTATTCCCGTTTTGTACGGACAGAAAGAGCAGCTCCTCCGGATGAGTTCCTCATATTTATTTTAATCAAAATTAAAATTAAAAGCCCATTTCTGTGATATGAATTGAGAAACGAAGGAGGAATAATAGATCTCATTTATTCAGATTTATAGAATGATTTATTTTGAATTCAATCAAATATAAATGCGTAAATTATCAAAAAATTAAATAAATATAATCAACATTGTAACCTCCCTCTCATACCACTTGAAGGTTCCAGGCACAGTGGAAGCATGTGGGTGGATGTTCCCAATTGGCTCTTTTTCATTACCAATGATCAATCCGGGATCAATATGAAGATAAACGCCAGTCTCCACGGATCGAATCACAGAAATAGACAATCAAAAGGAATGTCCCAAAACCACAAAATAGGATTGTTATAGGTTGATTATAATTAATTTAATCAATTGAAAATATGTACCTTTTGGTTTTCTTTCTTCGTTGATATTTTTTTATCACGTTCTGATGTGATATGTCGTTGAGTTGTAGAAGCCAAGGATAGACTTCCTCTAGTGGTGATCCACACGTGCACCTCGTATCTCTGGATGTCGCCAAAGGAGTCTCCAGGTTCTAGCATGGAGAAACATTTTTTTGTGTTGTTCACCTTAGATCATCTTGATCCGATGGAAGAGGATCTTTCTTGGTCTTAAGAGCTTTCTTGGAGAAAGAGGTTCTCTTGGCCTTGAAATAATTCTCGATAATTGTTTCAGAAAAGAGTTGGGTTGTGAGGATATTAATAATCGGGTTTCAGGTTGTAGAGTTATGACAATAAATAAACGTTTTATGCATTTTATTTATTTTGTTGACTCTTATTGAAAACCTCCATGTCAAATAATTAATTCTTTGACATTCTCCCATGCCGATTATAATAAATATCATTTAATAAAAATAATATTATATCCTCAAAATCCCGACTGGAAAACTACACAGTGAGTAATCATTAAACATGGCATGTACTTTTTTTCTATTAAACTACATGGTGTGTAATCATTAATACACGGAGTGTACTTGTTTTTCATTTTTTTCCAAAATTAAAACTATACGGCATGTAATCCTTAATACACGGTGTGTACTTTTTTTCCCTGAAAAACTACACAGTGTGTAATCATTAATTCACAGCGTGTATATCTTTTTTTTATTTCCTTGTTCTTCTATCATTAAAATGACTTAGGCTTCATTGAATAATTATTAAACCATGTATGGGAATAATCTTTATTCTACTTGATATACTTGGATACACTTAGTGTATGACCCTCTAGGCCTCTTTCTCAATGGCATTAGGCGGGCTTGCCTAAAGTCCAAGATTACTGTCTAGTAACGGGTCAAGGCACCCAAGAGAAAGAAGTTGACGCTACATTGATGTGTCTCCTCATACGAATGATTACTGTGTAATTTAATCCCTTTGTCACAATATCTCATCAAGCATGATTCATGGCAGTTTCATAAACCTATATTCTTGATCTATCATTCTTTGACTTCCAGAAAGAAACTCGTCGTGTCACCATGGACATGGAATTTGTTTGATTGTTCTATTTCAATCAAAGGGCCCAAGATATCTACTTCCATAAATATGGAAGGGACAAATCCTTCCTCAAATTATCTATTAACAACATATCATTCGTGATGCACCCAACGTACCTTACCTCCCACCAACTATATTCATGACGGTTTTTGTCAGCAAATCTAAGTGCGCGAGTCATGACATGAGTTAATGAAAATATTCCATTCTAAGGATCATTACACACGCTTGTATATAGAAATGTCCAATGACACCAAGTGATGAGGCATTTCTACTGGAGGGTATGTTCTCATAATCTCCCATCTTGGAGATTACCAAGTGCAAACTCTATAAGAGAGTGTCTCATCTTTTTTCAAGTACTCGAACATGATGGTATGTATACTATTTTCCCTATCATAGTATGTCATCCAACCATAGAACATTATTTAAAAATATTGTTGTAGCATTTCAAGGTTCTCATCATAGCGGGGATCTGCCATAACCTAATTAATGCAACAAGTATTCAAGTACATTATTATATTATAGTCATGTAGAACAATGAAAAATATATTATAAGATTACATTCATGTAATCAAAGAACAATCCAGTTGGTTCTCAGGACACCAACCCTTACACAAGCCAGGGAGGGTTGGAACAAAGATTTAGTACTATTTTCCCTTGTATGAGGAAGCATCGTATGGAGTATACATGAAAAAAATCTAGTTCTTAGAATGTGTCTTCAAGTAGCCTTGTGAGGTGCTTCTAGTCCGGAAGAATTGGCCATAGTATACCTCGGATCCTGAGAAACCCAATTGAGTTCCGTTCTTGTAGAAAGATGGGTCAATTATAGCATTTCAATAAGAAATTCCCACCAACATCCAGTGAGAGAGGGTCTACAGCGACATCATGTTTAGGAGCATGGTCTACAACATTTCACCAGTTAGGGAACTGGAATACGTCAGGCCAGTCAGGCCAAGGTGGTGGTCATGGTCGTGGTAGCCAAACCCTGGGATTTCCGCAATAGTAGAGTGGGTTAGCTCTGGGTAGCTAGGTAGTGTCTTAGAGCCACTCTATAGGTCAGACATATGCAGGGCAACAAACCCAATAAGAGTAGGATACCAGACCTTCTACTATTAGAGGTACTATTCTAGTAACCTCCATTTTAGCTTCTATACTATTTGATATAGGGGCTTCCCATAGTATAATATCTATTCCTATTGTGGAGAGCCCTAGGATCCATGGTATTTTTACTTCTGATGATGTTATGAAACTAGACACTCTGTTAGGGATTAGAATGGAGGGTGTGAGACAATTCAATGAGTTCCCTGTTATAATTGGTGGGTGTCACCTCATTTGGGATCTCAATGTCTTAGAGATGAAATGCTTTTATTTCTTCCTTGTAATGCACTATCTAGTGTACTTTCATGACTTTATTAATTTATATTTCCATAGAGTGAGTTTCAAATCACATGAGGGTGGATCATTTTTACACAAGGGAAAGTGTAATATCCTGGAAAGCTGAGCTGGACCCCCAACATCATGGGTTGAGTGGGATAATAGCACAAATTGCCAGTTTATATATAGATGACCAGGGGAAACATCAAATGGATTTTCCTCTAGTGTTTAACCATTTTAGAGAGGTCTTCTTAGATTAATTTTTAGGTTTAGCTTTAGTTGGAAATGTAGAGTTCTCTATCGAACTATTTCTAGGAGATGCACTGATATCCATTCCTCTTTATAGGATGGATATGAAAAAGATTCAAGAGATCTTAAAGCATATAGAAGATATGGAAGCTATGGTTTTCATCCCACTGAGTACTTATCTGTGGGGTTTTCCAATCCTTTTTGTGAGTAATGAAGACTGTATCCTTATAATATTTGTGGATTATCAAAAATTAGACCAGTTGATGGTTAAGAGACGGTATCCTCTACCAAGAATATATGATCACTTCAATCGGCTCTGAGGAGATCCAGTATTCTCTAAGACCGAATTGAGATCTACTTATAATCATGTGAATGTGAGATCAACTGACACACCTCGCACCACCATTTATAGTGGGTATGGGAAATATGAGTATCTTGTTAGGCCTTTCGGTCTCATGAATTTGCTTGCAGTCTTTATGGAACTGATGAACCAAGTGTTCTATCCTTATCATTAATCATTCATTCTGGTTTTCAGGAATGATATCTTAGTGTACTATCATACTCATCATGACCATTCCACCCTTCTTGACATCATTCAGAGTACGCTGAGAGATCCTCAGTTATATAATAATATCTCAAAGCGCCATTTCTGGATGGATCATATTCACATTCTGGGTCACGTCATCTCGGAGACAAGAGTATCAGTGGACCCAGAGAAGGTGAGAACGGTTGTTACCAAAAATTTTCCCAAGAAAGTCTTTGAGGTGAGATATTTTCTAGTTCCGGATGGTTAATACATTCATTTCATACCAGACTTCTCATGCTTAGCATCACCAATGGGGAGCATGAAAAAAGAAGGGTGTGAAGTACATATGGTTAGATTCATTTGATATGGCCATTCAGGTGCTAAATGAGACACTAATGTTAGCACTAATACTGATTTTTCAAAAACAAATTAAAGAGTTACATTGTGTACTTTGGCGCATCATGTATCGGGTTGGGAGTAGTGCTTATGAAAGGGGATCACGTCATTGCATACGATCCTCGACAGTTGAGGTCACATGAGAGGAACTACATGACAAAGAATCTTGAGTTATCCACGGTTGTTCATAGCTTACGCTTTTGGACACATTACTTAATGGGAGAGCATTTTGTGATGTACATTGACCACAAAAGTTTCAAGTACATTTTCAATCATAGTGTTCTGAATATGAGGTAGTGAAGGTGGGTGGAATACCTTTAGAACATTGACTTCAATCATTCCTACACACCTGGGAAAGGCAATGTAGTGGCTGATGGATTGAGAAGGAGGACTCAGATATAGGTAGTGTAGCAGACTAGGAGAAAGGGGAGGATGATGTTGTTATTCTTTGATATACATTTAGAGGTGCATGACAGGCAGGGGTAGACTTTTCTTACATCCTTAGTTGTTTCTTGTACCTTACTGGAAAGAGTGAAGATGAGGAATCTATCATATTCATAAGTCCTAATTCTATAGGAGATTTTGTTAGGAGAAGACCAACTTCTTAGTTAGACCACAGTAAAGGATGAGGTTCTGTGGTCACAGTGTCGTGTATGGGTTTTTTCAGACATGTGTGAGGAGTTGATGCCCGATTTTCATGATTTAGATTGGCCAGTGCATCCTGGTGTCACCACGATGTATCAAGATTTATATCTTATATACTAAAGGCTAGGTAGGAAGGGAGATGTATCTGGTTTTTTCAGGAGATATTCCACCTACAATCAGGTGAATTCGGAACAACAAAGACCATCACGACTTTGGCAGCAGATATTCATTACAAAGTGGAAATATATTGATGTCGCGATGGATTTCGTGACAGGTTTCCCGAGTTTTCCCCAAGTTAATGATGCATTATGGGTTGTGGTTTACAGGAATATGATGGTTTTATATTTCCTACCGATCAACGAAGCTTTCAATATTGATGATCTAGGGAAGTTGTACATTTGGAGTATTGTACGACGACACGAGGTTCCTTATTCTATCGTTTCAGATAGGGACACACATTTTACTTCTCATTTTTGGAACAGGATATATAGGGATTTGTGTACACAAATTATTTTGAGAACATCTTACCACCCCCAGATAGAGGGCCTGTCAGGGCACATGATTCCGGTGCTAGAGGATATGATTTGGGCATGCATCCTTGATATCATGGGTTCTTGGGTGACACACATACCCCTTGATGAGTTTTTCAATAAAAATATCATCCAAGACTCTATTTAGATAGTGAAATACAAGGCTTTGTATGGTAGGCCATATTGATCACCCCTGTGTTTGCTGGAGGCAGGAGACGTAGTAATGATGGGACTTCGCCTCGTCTAGTATACCACTCAGGAGGTTAAGTTGATTCGGAATTGGATGGCTACTATGCAGTCTTTTCAAAAATCCTATGATGATTTCCAAAGGTGACCATTAGAATTTTTGGTCATGGATAGAGTTTTCCTACATGTAACAACTAGGTTTTGATACAAGAGGATCAAGAGATATGGTATGATTTGGTGAAGATATGTTTGTCTGTTTGAGATTCTAGAAATGGTTAGGTGAGTTGCCTAACGATTTTTTTAACTAAGAGGTAGAATTCTAGGCACAACGTCTTCCATGTTTCTCAAATGTGAAGTTACTTATTAGAATTTTCCCGCAACTTTCGGCCTGAGGAAGTGTAGTAGTAGTAATATGCATCATTTTAGGAGCACCTCATTTATATTTTGCATCATATCATGAATTTTATCCATTGATGGTTTTTTCCTTTGTTATGGGTGCTATGGCAGCCCGGTCAAGTGCAGGAAATGACCTAGGAGAGAGAGACCAATTTTAGATCTCAATGGCTAGAGTTATTCTCTGATGTTCCTCTAGCACCCTTAGAAGGGAAATTTGGGGACAAATTGTTTTATAGGGGATATTTTTAAGAACTTGGTTCTTCCATTGAGATGTGAATCATTACTTTTCAGTTTATACTTACGAAAATATGGGGAAATAGGTCAAGGGCTGGTTGGCAGCCTGTTACACGAATTCATTGGGAACTACACATCATGTACTTATAGGTACACACCATGTATGTATGGCCACACACTATGTAATCCCAGTACACTACCATGTAATGGTCTGTCCAGAAACATTATGGACAAGGTGTGTAGTCTCAAGTACACACAATGTACTTTTTTTATTGATTAAAATGGGCAGTAACATTTTTTTCTAAAAATAAATAGGGGCTCTTTAAGGTTGACAATAAAGAAGTTCCATACCTTTTAACCCTTCAAGATTGATCATATAAGCCTTGTTTCCATCTTCATCAGTTGTGTCTGAAAGAAATTGGTAAGCTTATGATTCCTCTTGATCTATTCTTAATTATTTTTTATCTCAATTGATGTTATTTAAGGATGGGAATTTATCATCATTTTTTAGATCTGTGATGTTCTAGGTTGAATTGGAGGTTAGGGATGGACGAGGAGAATTTCATTATAACAAGGTAGTTGGTCTGGTGCCTTTAACATATTTTCATGATGTTTATATATGCCAATGTTTTGTGTGCCCACTTTTAGGGTGTCTCTTGATTGAATAATGAACCCTATTATTTCCCATTGATTATTGGGTAATAAATTAGATTATTTGAAATCAGGTTTAGGTTTGTGAACCTTTATTTAAGACCATCCCATGGGTGCATTTCCCTTAGATGGTCATTTGGCTGATAATTCCAATGATGGTTGATTTTAATTCCCAATTGTGGGTTGTTAAAATTTTATTACTCATTGTGAAATTATATCATTAGATAATTATTATCTTTAGACTTGTAAATGTTTTAATTGTACGATAGACTAGTTATATGATTTTCCAACATGATTTATCCGTATTTGGCCATGTAATAGTTTAATTTACATGTTTTGGTTGTTATGTAAAATGTACCCACATGAATTGATTGTATTAAATCCATGTGATAGTTTAATTCAAGTGTGTTTATTTTGATATGGAATTCTTAATTGAATTACATGATAAAAAGAGGTAATTAGAAATGGGTGAGCCATAGTCTCGGTTAAAAGACATGGTCATGCTCATGTGATTAATTTCACCTTATATTCCTTGGTTGAACCATTGTCTTGGATAATATATAATGGATGAGATCAAGAGGCTAATTATATGAAGACAGTGAGTGAGAAATAAATAGGGTTGTTGGTCTCATTTTGTCTTATTTTAAAATGTTGTGCGAACCTAGGATCTATTGAGGGATACCCAGGCCAGGCTCTATTGGAAAAGGATTAAATGAATATTATGTCACAAGTTGATGGTTACTTTTATATGGGGGGACGTTAGGTCTAGTACTTTCCTTGATACATTTATATAATCTAATGGAATTGAGTAATGAAATGGAATGACTAATGATGCGTCTTCCAAGCCAATGAACAAGCTTGGATTTGTTCTTCACTTGTACTTGGTTACATTTTCTTCTCAGAAATTTTTTGTGCTTATTTTTGATTTATTTAATAGTTTAGTACATTCAATATTGATAATTTCCTAATATATATAATCAGTGATAGATTGGAATAGATCTTCGGTGGTTGCCTGCTGGGATTTAGTCTAACACCCTAGTTGGGTCATGTTTTTTGTTTCAAACTGATTATATTGTTGCAAGTGTAAATTAGTGTAATAACCCTTCTATAGGTACTTGATTTGATATTAGGAAAGGAGACCATCTGACCAAGATGATACTTTTGATGATTCTATGTAAGTTTTGATCCTTTTTTACTTTTTGTGCTTATGTTTTGTATTACTACATTGTAACCTATTTTGGTTATTTCATAGAACATGAACATGTAGCATGATTCAGGTATGTAATGACATATGATTATTTATATTATCAGTAATATACTATTTACTCCAGTTTTATGTTACTTTCTATTTCAGCTATAGTATTATTATTTATTCCACTATGTCAGCTATGGCATAGTTTCCCCATTATCACACCCAAGGCCCTCGCTACAAGTCAACAGCCTCTCGTGTTTGTGGAAATATGCTTTAGGACATGTGGACAACTAGGTATGAGGAACTAGTTGAGTGGAATCTAGATCTGGGGTTTTTAAAAATCCATCATTAGAGCAATCTATAAGAAAAGGTGATATAAAATTAAATACATTGGTTTGTGAGGCGGTAGTCTTCCATACAAACAAACCATAGTGTCATTTCCCATTTGATAGATTATGATGTGGATATTGGGAACACCATTAACAATACCAAATTTTAGTATATTTTAGATATTGTTGATATTATATTTTCATGGTTTAAGAATACAATAATGAGTTGTAAGAAGAAACAAAATGAAGAATCTTGGTTAAGAACAACACTTCTTCTGACAACCACTTTTGGTTTACACATACAGCCTTCATATGAGGGGTTTATAATTATAATATTACTCTAGGATGTGGTAAGTAATTATGGATGGGATCTTCGTATTTAATTAAAGAACCAAATGGTTTTTGAAATTTGATGAAAACAATATAAGAGGTTTTCTTTTATAAGTGGGGGAAGTGGATCTTTTGAAATTTCATAAAATCGTAAAATTATAATATGGTCCTATTAAATTTAAATATTACCAAATGGATGTAGAGTAAACTTTTGGATAGTATAAGGTCAAAATATTTCATTGAAATAGGATTTTTTGACTTTTTAATTATAAATTAATTCAAATATCTTATTTTAACCCCTAGTAAACCCATTTTTACCATAACCATGGTAACAACTTTTTCAAAATGAAAGAGTTATAATTTTAGATTTTAGATAATATTTAGATGATTAATCAAAAAGGGATGAAATTTTAGACTATTTATAGTCCTAATTTTCCTCTTAAAATATTTTTATGATTTTTAAATACTTTTAATATTATTTAATATAAAAAAATTTTAATGTCATTTTGGACTCTATACTTTAAATTTGAGTTAAAAGGCATTGTATTCATAATTAATTTATAATATAATAAATATAAATATAAATAATTCATAATTATTAAATATTTTTTGGTAACTCCAAATCATACCAAATACATTAACATCAATGCATATAAATTAATATACATTTAGTTTTCCCTAGTCCAAACAAACATTATGTAGCATTGTATAAGTGTTTATTGTTACTATATAATCACTAAAATTCAAAAATAAATTAACATCATGGAAATAATTTCATTATACTCTAAATATCCTTTAATATTCATTTTACACTTACTTTTATCCCTATGTGAACTTATATGATATATTTAAAGTAAATAGAGTAGTATTTTGTATTTTTTTATTTACTTTAATTATTATTAAGGTCACATTCATGAAATAGTATCTCATAAATAATTTAATATAGCACCTACGGTGCTAATGGTTGAACTAAAATCTTCCAGTATGAATTAATATGAACACATGGTACACGTATCACTTATTTTTACCGTTGTTTAACATGGTTTACCCTTTTACCAGGGTGATATCTTTTTACGGTTTCTTAATGATTTTGACAAAAATATTAAGTTCAAATTATTACATAATATTAATTATTCTAATTCAAAATAAGGAATTAATTTTATCAAATTAAACTATGATAAGTGGGATAATTTAATTTCAAAATTAACTTGTCAAACAAGTCATTTTTTCCAAGAAATAAAATTTTCAAGCATAAGATGACCTTATATTAACGATATGACTAGTTGTAACATTGAGGTCTAGGATCCATGTTCCAGTGCTCTGAGATAGTTCTCCACTATACCTCAAATGTTCCTCCCCATACACTAGAGTCTTCCAACTAGCATTGAGGGTATCATAAGTCAATTATGGGGAGACTAAACCCTATTTTATAAAAGAAAACACCATCATCAGGAAAAATAAGTAACAAAATCATATATAATCATAAGAAATACCAATATCTCAATATAATCTATTCAGGAAATTAAATATCCATGTATGTATACAAAATTTCATGTTAAAGAGTGTGTCAAGTGTCTAAAATGAAATCTAAAAATGAAGACACCATAAACTCTTAAATGAGTCTTGAACCATTTATGGTTATATTAACCATTCTCCATCTTGACTCATCCATCTAAAATAGATCATTTTCCTTAACCTATCATGCATCTATGAAATATATTTGGGTGTCGTTCATGGATCCCAATTAGGGTGTGATTACATCTTAGTAATCCACCACCAATGGTGTCTAAATCAAATCCATCCAAATAATTTTCTATGAAGTTTTATAAATAAATAATTAAAATTCATAAATAAAAACTTATCACATTATCAATTAATCTTTATTTAACTACAAAAACTCTTGGGTTCTAGTGGAAACTCGAACCAAAATATATGCTTCAACACATGCCCAATTGTTTCCCGTATAACACAATCAATTCATATTTAATTATTTCAGCCACTTATCCCCATATTCCATTTCCATTTTTTTAGTGTTTAACTCCATTTCTAGTACCCCACTTATCAAACATTCATATATCTATATGTCTATTATGGGCAAAGAATGTCATTTATATCATCCCAATTCCTGAACATGCATATATAACATTAGTTTTGATCATCATGTCTGGCCCCCAGCTATCAATTATTCACATATAGAACAGGTGTATATCATCATTTTAGCACCCCATTTATCATCCTCACTGATAGATCTATTTTTGGCATGGATCGTTATGTATCACCCCATTTAAAAAAAAGGAATGTATATCATCACTGGCATAGATCATCATGCATATCACCCATTTATCGACAATTAATTAATTCATAAATTAATTATTCCATTCCCATTAATTAATTGAACAATTAATTAATCATATCTATTTTTAAATTACTCAATTATAAAATTAATTAACGATTTTCAAACTCAACATCTAATAATTAATTAACCAATTAATAATTCTCAATTTTCAATTAAAAAATTATATTATTAACTCAACAGTTTACTATCCGAAAATTCCCAATTAAATACTTTGATAATCAAATTATCAAATAATTATCACAAATAAAAAACTCCCAATATTCAATTTAATCCAAAATTCCTCAATTCAAGCATTGATAATTAATTTATCAATTAATTATCTAAATTCCACAAAGAATATAATCTCATAATTAATTTTCTAATTAATTATATCATTCATTGATCCAACATATCACAAATTCACAACCATCTTAATTAATTAATTTACTGCATTAATTTATTCAATTACATATTTGAATTACTTAAAAAATATAACAATTATACAACATGCATATATGTAATCAAATTAAAAACTATGGGGATGTAATTTTTGACCACATAACTTAAAATAAAGATTCAGTGAAATTTCCAATGGCCAATGTCCCTATGAAAATATGTGGATGGTTGTAAAGAGGCTCCTAGATCATTATTGATCAAGATCAAAACCAACAATTCAATTTTCAGCGGGGTTTCACCATAATTGGTAAGACAGAATGAACATAAGGAATAAATCTAACCAAGAAGACTTACCAGGGATTGATCACCTAAATGGAATATCGAGAAGGGTATTTCAAACTCCAAAATCTCTTAAGGGTCTCCCTAGGTCAATAGGAGAAGAGCTACAATGGGTTCCAACAAAAATTAACTGCACAACCACATTAAGACTACTGGTCGGGAATTAAAACAATTTATAATTCAATTACACATCATGTAAGGATTTTTAATCATTTTATCCAAAAAAAATATTAACCTCACATTTTTTTATTAAAACCCATGAAAAATTAGAAGACATGTAATTTCATTACGCAACATGTAAATGTTCTTCAGTTAAGCTCTCATCCCATTTTCCTTTTACAGATTCTCAACATACCATGAACAAGTTTTTTAAAACATAACCCATTTGTACCCAGAATCCATTAATTCAAACAATTATACTTACCCAAACTTTATTTCATTTTCTCCAATAAGATCTCTCCATCTTCGAACATGGATGGGCCACACAAAAAACATAGATAGAAAAGTACCTAAAAAATTAGGGATCCTAAAATCTCCCCACTATATAATAGCTCATTCTAGAGCTGTAATTCCAATAATATCTATGATTTAGAGTAACCAATATTGGGCCTCTTTAAAAACATATTTACTTCCCTTTCCCAAGTTTTATTTTGTATATTCCCATATTTCCACAATACACGAACTATCGTCATGGACTTTCCCCGCAACACTTCCTTACTATTATCCAACACACAAATCATATGCTCCTAAAATGAAACATATATCTCAAGATCAATATCATCCCCATCAATCACATGAGAAGGGTATGGATGATACCTCCATAGTTATGAAACTTGTAAAACATACTTTATAAGATTTTATTTAGACAAAAGTTCAAATCGGTATGCCATTGGACCTATTCTCTCCACAACCTCAAAGGGTCCAAAAAACATGGGCCCCAACCTACCCTAACTCTATATCATATGGTGAAAAAACCTATGAAACTCTCAAATAAATACATGATCACCCATTTTAAACTTTAGGGGCCATCTCCATCTATTTTTATATGACTTATGACTACTCTAAATCATTTCTGTATGTTTTAGAATTTTATGTACTTGAATTGACGTCTCCTATAAGAAACTCAGACCCAGCAACTCCCACTCCCCATTCTCGATCCATAATAGTAGTGTTCGTTATGGATTACCTGAAATATCCGTATATTGTTCCATTTTTATAGTTTCCTGGAAACTATTTTTATTGCAAAACTACACTAAAAAAAATTTCTTTTCCAAAGACCCTCTAAAGTCGAGCACACACACCCATAATATATCCTCATGCACCAGTATAGTACGCTCAAACTGCCTATCTGTCTGTGGGTGGATAGTCATACACAATAATACATGTGTACCAATATCATTGTATATGACCTTCTAGAATCATGATGTGGAGTGTGAGTTACGATCCAAAATGATACTCCATGGAACCCCATGCAGATGGACTATTTCTCATACATACAGTTCTACCAACATCTCTTCTAAGAAAGTCTATCATATAGGCAAGAAACATGCAACTTTTTTCAATTGATCCACAATAAACCAGATAACATCGTTATTTATAATCATCTTCTAAAGACCCACCACAAATTAAATAGTCACTTCATTCCACTTCCATTACAGAATGTGCAGCGACAAAAGAAAATTGAAGGTTGTTGATGCCAGGGCTTCTCCAGCTGATAGGTGTATCATCATTTCACAAAACCCACAATATCCCTTTTCATGCCAAGGCACCAAATATTTCCTCATAGGTCATAGTACATTTTTTCTCCCTTGGATGTAACACCAATTTCAAGACATGAAATTCCTGCATCAGCACCTCTCACATGATCGTAGGCACAATAACATGATTCTTGAAATAGACGATCTCATATTCATCTATGCTATAATGGAAAGTTGACTCCCCAAATTCAGGGATTTACCTTATGGTAAAACACTCTAGATCCTCATACTACCTATCTTGGATCCATATCCAATGATTAGAATCCGCTAAAATGGAAACCATAGTCATCTCCTTATGAATTCCGAAACCACCACATGCATCACAACAAGTAAAGCCATCATCTTCCACTCAACACTAGGCTCATAGATCATCTTTTTAATCCCTCGACCCTAGAATCCCATAGATGGTGAATTATTTTTATACATTGGAATGATTATATGGAAACAAGTCCTGACGGACATATCAGTTTAGATGTCTTAGAAAATATATTTCATACAAGAACCATTCATTTAAATTCAAAACATAATATCAAACATAGCCCATTATTTGGGAATTTCATTCTTAATTACCTTAACCCTATATATCAATTATAATACACTTATTGAAATCCTAGGAAAATAAAACAAATGGAAGGGGTGAGCTCAGGAGCTCAGTAAGGTTAAACAATATAGAGGATACTATATTAAATAACAATAAACTTTAAGGCAAGTATAAAACTGAAACAGAAGCCTTTTAAACAAAAACTTGAAAATAATATGGAAAAAATAAATTAAATATTTACATTTAAAAATTCATATGAATATTATACTAGTATAATAATAACATTTAATATCAATTACTAATCTCATAATGAGAGAATGCATAATGTCAGACATCTGAAACATACCGTTGAGGCCTCAACCAAGACATCTAAAAATAAATGGTCAAGCCCTCATCCAAATCCATATCTGAAAATAAATGGGAAATTCTTAATCCCAGTCCACACATATTATGTCTCATGATACCTACTGATTCATCGAGGGGATATAGTGGGATATAACTATCACATACTAAGTCCAATGCATTCCTCATATGAAAATGTTTAAATAACATACACATTCATATTAAAACTAGCATATGAAATGTTAATACTTTAACCATAATCCATGAATGGTAAAAAAATAGAAAATCCATTATTAGAATTATCATGAAACATTCAATATAATATGGAATATTGTATCATAGTAAATTAACCTCAATTAATCATAAAATCCAACAAAGGATATATACATAGACAAAAATAATTATTAAAACTATTTGAGTGAAATCACCATTTTTTACATGGAAATCATTTATGAAAATTCCAAGAACTTAAAAAAGAAGAAAATTAAAAGGTTATATTGGAATAAAAGTGTCCCATACCACATTAAATCTTTTTAATGGAATTAACATTTTAAAATATTCTTGTTCATATAAATAAATCTTTAAAACCATTTTGAAAACATGGACATTAATGAGAATGATTTGGAAGAATAAATATTTAAAACATTTAAAATGATGTTTTAGTTATAGTGTACCTTACATAAAACCTTAAAAGTTTTTATTTTGATAATATTTTTAAGAAACATGAACATATATGATAAAAAAGTCTATGTAATTACTCACGTACAAACAATCTTTGATAATAATGAGATTTCAAAATTAACCCTTACCATTAATTTTCCATTAATCAAGGGTGAGTTAACCTATAGTATGATGTTTAAAGCATGTTATTAAATTATACTGGGACTATATCAATATTTATGTTATCATATATTATCCTATTATATCATTTTGTAAATAGTATTTCAATATTACTATTATTTTGGGTGTTAACTTCTTCATTCTCCCATTATTATTTTTCCATGTATGTCGTGTTTTTTTTAATAGGAGGTGTTTTATTCATTTCCCTCATGAAATTACATTCATAATTTTTATTATTATTCATCATATAAATTTTATAATCATTATTTAATTGGTAATATGGAGGATTAATCTCACAGCATCGTAGAGATGGTAGGTCGTAAGTACGCACGAGCGACAATGTCATTCCTTTGATAGTTAATGGTATATAATTTGATAGTATATTAATTATAAATAATTATAATCATGTTACATTGATTATTTAGATCCATTATACACATAATTATATCCAACCAATTAAATTAGTGTTGAATAACAAATTATACCATGACGAGGAGATTGTAAACCGTACTTATGCACACATG
Source organism: Viscum album (assembly GCA_963277665.1). Taxonomy (NCBI): domain Eukaryota; kingdom Viridiplantae; phylum Streptophyta; class Magnoliopsida; order Santalales; family Viscaceae; genus Viscum; species Viscum album. The sequence goes on from OY728152.1 coordinate 1,797,723,187, forward strand.
GTGATATTATTATTCGTATGAAGGATAAAATGAGGAATATTGTTGTACGATGATTTTAATAACATATCCATAAATGGATTATATGAAATTTATTAATTTAATATGGAAACAACATAGAATATGGAATTATAAGGAGATTATAACATTGAAATTGGCGATGAGACAATAACCTCTTTTTTGGGTGTCTCATTTTCATTTGCACAAAAGAAATCCATAAGATGGATTTCATCCCAATTTATGGAGTCTAGGATAAAATTAGGGATGATGGGAGAGTAAATAGATAGGTTTTAGATGATCCAAATTAGTTTATAGGTGTGATATAATGAGAGGTGAAGTTATCATTTATAAGTGGTAGGAGGGGTACTTTTGGAAAGTCATGAAGTATGATTTTATTATAAATTGATATTCAAATTATTATAGTTCCCAAGAGATATATTTCAAGTATAATATGTGTAATGTTCGAAATACTCTCAAAAAATGGGTTTTAAAAAATTTTAGATAAAAAATTTAACCTTATCATTTGGCTATAACCCCTAGTTAAATAAATTAACTCATACTGTGTCTTCTTGTATTATTAAAATATATGGTTAATATTTTTACAATAAAATTCTATGAGAACCTGAATTGGATATTTAATGAAATATTTTACAATATATAAGTAATTTGGGAAAATATTATATTTTTAGGACTATTATTTAATTTAATAAAATAGTTGTTTTTTAAAAAAACACATTTTTTGTCAATTTTGACACTATTTAGTAATTGATTTCCGTTAAAGTCATAAAAACATGATTCAATAGAAAAAACTACATTAATTCAAAGATAAAATTACATAATAATTCATAAAATTCGTTTATGGATTAAAAATTGTCAAATTACGTTTATTTTAATATTTATAATATCATTTTTTTATTGATTTATTCATTAATATGGTAATCACTACATCATCATTATGTCATAAATAAATAAATTTATTTAATGTATAAAAATTATAAGTAATATACCATGATCTATAAAATATTTTTTTATTTATAATTTTTATTTATAGTAAAAGATATCAGTTATATAACCCCATATTAAAATTGTTTTAGTAAAAAGATACATGTTTATGTTATATTTATCTTTACTTTAAATTAATTATTATAACATGTCATCTTCATTGAAGTGGATCCAAAATGCCAAAAGTTCAGCCTATAGTTCTTTTTGGTCACTAAAAACTCATATTATAAGATATGGACACATGTTATGATAATTTTATATTATTATAATATTTCATTACCATAAATAACCTTATTTACCTTTAACCATGGAAAAGAAAAATAATTACTAAAGTTAATATTTATAATGTTAAAAAATAAAATAGAACTATTTACATAATTTGGAACTTATGGTTACAAATATGGAATCAATTTTTCAATATTCTAGACACAGAATTGACAGAAATTACTTTAAAATTAATTCATGTTGTCAAAAGGAGAAAGTGGGTTTTTAAAAAGTGAAAACTATTAAAAGATTGGCATGAAATTATATCGAATTTCAATATAAAATTACTTCTAATGACCATAATGGGATTAAATTACAAAAAATATAATATAATTATAAATTAAAATAAATTAAATTTACAAAATAACTATATAAATAAATTAGATGAAAATTATGATTCAAATTAAAATGAAATATTCTTCACTATTCATTTAAATATGAAAGTTATCAGAAAAACACCAAAAATGTATCAAAAGTAAATTTTTATGTCCCTTTTCTAAATAATTTTATTTAAAATTAAATACACTAATGTGTCAAATATTGTATTTAAAAAGGGTTTCTTTTTAAAAGGTGGTAAAATTGCATTATTTGAAAAAACAATTATTATTTTCTCTAACAAATTGAATTTTTTTCTTATATCATGTCTACAAAATAAACATGATTAATGAAAATTTTATATTGAATATATAAAATTATAAATGTGTTTAACACTATTCATAACAACAAATTTAATGGGTGTGTTATATATTATATTAAATAATATCATTTTATTAATTTATTGTTGTTCAGTAAAACTGGGTCTAGCATGTAACGCAAGCCAACAAATTGTTGTGTGTAGTGTAAGATTAACATGGTGTTGTGTAAAAATCAAGAATGAAATAAAATTAAATTTCTTAATAAATGAAAATATTGTAATGTTTTGTGGTGTTATATTCATCCCTCCTTCAATAAATAGCATGCTCATAATTTGAAATTGCTCTTAGAAAATAAAATGTTGATTTTAAAAAATAACATTGTGGAAAAGCCACATTAGAAATAGGGTTAAAAGAATATAATCCTAAAAAAGGAAAGGGATGTGTGATGGTCACCACCAAATTAGGATTTAGAATAGTAGAACATTAGTGGTATGTAGAGATGTGTACATGGTGGAGAAACATAAATATTTATAGAGAGTGATTGAGGTCATCAATCACACAAAAGTGAAAAAATAATTAAAAATTGAGGGACTCAAATACATAAATCAATGATGATATAAAATACCATTAGTTCAATTGAATTTCCACTTGAGATGCGTATTTAAGATAACAAATTTTTTTAGATACGTTTTCCTAGAGTTGAGTGATTATTTTTCTATACAGATAAGTACTTGATAAAACTTACTTGATTCCATAAAAGTTATCCTCTGGTTGTGATTCAATCAATATTCTATTCATCCCCTAAATTTTTACTAACACTATAAATGTTAGACAAAAGTTTCTAATAAATCATAATGTAACCTCAAACAATAATATTAATTTTTCAATTTACTCCATTCCAACCTTTAGACACAACCAAACTACATCCATCGAAATTCACTATCCAAAAGTCTCTAAATTTCTAAAAATAAATTTTATCATCATAACCACCCAACAATGTAATATAGGTCTTATTGTCACATTCCAAATATTTGATCAGCTTTGAATCCTTAATGATAACTCTTATTCCTTCAAATACTTAAAGAATAAGTACTATAATAGAATCTATATATATATCAGGAATCTTATAACCGTAGAACCATTGATGTAATAATTCTTCAATCCAGATAAAAAATAACCTTAATCATTTCACTTCACTCTTAAACCATTAACTATGATTCAACAACTTATTTCTAAATATTTACTTCAAATAATTTTTTTTTATTACCTATACATTATCAAAAGTACACCCATTGCATGTATAACCTTAATAATTATTCATATTGGCCAAAACTAAAAGCACAATGTGAGTAATAATAATCATAGTGATATAGTCATGAAGAATCAGTTATAGGATCTCTAAATGATAGAAAATTATTATCAATATATTTTTCCATAGGATTAACCTAGTTTATCTGTTAAAAAATATAACGGATTAAATCATATACATAGACATATCCTCAAATACATTCATAGGGTTATGTTTTATAATACATGTTTTCTAAATCTAATTTCAATGGTTTTTTCTAAGCTTTCTCTGATATGAAATGTAATGTCCCGACCCCAAAAAACCAGATCCAGGGCATTATTTTAATACATTTTCACGATTATAATAAATCAACTCTCGAAGGACTAATTAGTTTAGCAGTCTTGGAAAAATATATTTCATTCAATAACAATTCATTAAAATTCAAAACATAATATGAAAGAAAGTCCATTCTTTGAGAACATCATTATTCTTCTAAATTAAACCTGCATAAAAATCATAAAAACACTTCTTTGAATCCTAGGAAAATAAAACATACAAAAGGTGTGATCTTAGGTTATTATTAAGGTTTAAAAATATAGAATAAGCTATCATGAATAACCATAAACAAAAAGGCAATTATAAAACTGAAACACATGACTTTTAAACATAAAATTGAAAATAATATGGAAATAATAAATCAAATTATTCTATTTAAACATTCACATAGATAATCTACTAGATGCATAATCACACATAATATCAGTAACTAGTCACATAATAAGGGAATGCAAAGTGCTGAACATCTGAGAATTACTGTCAAGGCCTCATCCAAGACATCTAAAAATAAATTGTTAAGGCCTCATCCAAATCCATATCTGAAAATAAATGGACATGTCCTTGGAAAATTCAATATTTAGTTTGTCATATGATACCTACTAATTCATCAAGGGGGTATAGAAGTCCCCCCCCCATCACTTAATAAGTCCAATGCATTACTCATATGAAAACGATTAAATAACATACATAATGATATTAAAACTATCATATGAAATGTTTATACATTAACAATAATCCATGAATGGTATAAAAACAGAACATCCAAAATAAAACATGTTGTAAAAAATCGAATACAATATTGAATAATTTATCATACTAAATCAACCTAAATTAAGAATAAAATTCACCAATAGATGTGGAAATAGATAAAAATAATAATTAAAACTATTTGAGAGAAATGTCCTTTTTTACATTTAAATTATTTATGAAAAATAAAATAAATTATAAAATAAGACAATTAAAGTATATTTTGGAATCAATGTTTTCCATGACACTTTTCAAACTTTTTAAATTAATTAACATTTTAAAATAATCATGTCCATATAAATAAATCTACAAAACCATTCAGAAAACATGGGAATTTAATAGAAAGATATAGAAGAATAAATATTTAAAATATTTGAAACGATGTTTTAGTTATAGTGTACCATACATAAAACCTTTAAAATATTACTTTTGAGAATATTTTTAAGAAAAATGGACATTGTTGATAAATAAGTCTATGTAAATACTAACGAAAAAACAATCTCAGATAATAATGAGACTACGAAATTAACCATTACATTATATTTTCTGTTAGTTGAGGTTGAATTAAACACCTATATAATAGTTAAATCATGTTATTAAATTATACCAAGACCATATCAATATTTATTATATCAAATATGAATCAATTATGTCAATTTATTAATAGTATTCCAATATTACCATTATGTTAGGTGTTAACTTCTTTGTTTTCCCATTCAAATTTTGTCATGTAAGTTAGGTTTGTTTTGTATGGGATGTATTCTATTCATTTATAGAATGAAATTAATTAAATAATTATTATCTTTAATCATCATATAAATTTTATAATAATTATATAATTTTTAACATAGATAATGAATCTCATCGTGTCCTATAAATGGTAGGTCGTACGTTGGCTCGAGTGACATTATCATTCCCTTGATGACTAAATTGCATGAAATTGGATGGTATATTAATTATAAATAATAATTATCATGTTATATTAAATATTTATATTCATTATACCCATCATTATATCCATCCAATTGAAGTTGTGTTGAATAACAAATTAGACCACGACGTGGAGACGGTAAGCCCTACATACGCAAGAATACTGATATTGTTATTCATTTGATGGAAAAAATGAGGAATATGGTTTTCCCATGATTATAATAACATATTAGTATATTGATGATACTAGATTTATTACTTGGATATGGAAACAATATAGAAAGAGTAAGTAGAAGAACAAAAACAACATTGAAAGAGGTGGTAAGACAATTACCTCTATTTTGGGTGTTTCCTTTTGATTTTCACAAAAGGAATCCATAGGATGGATTTATTCACAATTTATGGCCTCTAGGTTGTATTGAGGAGTGTTGGGAGAAAAAATGGGTAGGTTTTCTCTAATCCAAATAGATTTAGAAGTGTAAAATAAATAAAATGAGAAGGTCCCTATTATAAGAGGGAGGAGGGGTACTTTATGAAAGTCTTGAAATATTATTTTATTATAAATTAATTTTCGAATTATAATAGCACTATGGTGATATATCTCAAGGATAAGATTAGGATGGGTCTAAACCCTCTCAAAAAATAGATTTCAATCATGTTTAGGTTACAAATTTAACCTTATATTTTTTCTTTAACCCTTAGTTAAATAAACTAACTCTTGCCATGTCCTTTGTATTTTTACACTATATGGTTAATATAGTTACTATAAAATTAAAAAAGAACCTCAAGTGGATGATTAATGATATTTTAAATATTATATATTTAATTTTACCGCATAATAAATTTTTTTACTATTATATCATTTTACAAAATTTTATTTGTTTTAAAAACTCATATATGTCAATTTGGACACTATTTAGTAATTGATTTTTCTTAAAGTCATAAAAACCTGATTCATTAGAATAAACTACATTTACTAAAAGATAACATGTAATATTCATCCAGAAAACTCTTTTATGGTATAAAATGTTTCAAATTACATTTTTTCATATTTATAATATCATTTATTTGAATCATTCATTAATAAGGTAATCACTACATCATCATGGTGTCATAAATAAAATTATTATTTTTTAATGTATAAAAATTATAAATAAAATAACATGATGTAGGAAATCATTTTGGATTTAAAATTAATTTTTATAGTAAAAGATATCAGTTATACATCCATATATTAAAATTGGTATAGTAAAAAGATATATGTTCATGTTATATTTTTCTCTTCACTTGAAATTTATTAATATAACTTGTCATTTTCACCCAAGCGGCTCCCAAAAGCCAAAATTTCAGCATAAGAATTTTCCATTGGCTCACGAATCATTTAAAAAAGATATAGATACATTTTAAGGTAGTTTTATATGATTATAATTTTATTTGTACCTTAAATTACCCAATTTACCTTTAATTGTGGTAATTAAAAATAATTATTAGCGTTATTATTCATAATGTTCAAAAATAAAAGAGACCTATTTACATAATTTGGATCATATGATTACAAATATGGAATCCATTTTACAAAATAAAAAACATAGAATTTGTAGAAATTAATTTAAAATTAACTCTATTTATCAAAATAAGAAATTAGGGCTTAAAAAATAAAAACCATCAAAAGATTGGCTTGTGTTTATATAATATTTCAATGTAAAATTTCATCCAATAACTAGAACTGGAATAAAGGATAAAAAAATAATATAATTATAATTTAAAATCAATTAAAAGGATAATATAACTATATTAATAAATTAGATGAAAAATGTTTTTTGAATTAGAATGCAATATTTTCACGAATCATTAAATTATAAAAGTTATCAGAAAAACACCAAAAATTTATCCTAATATAAATTTTATGTCTCGATTCTAAATAAAAATTTTATTTTGTCAAATTTAATATATTAAAGTGTAAAATATGGAATTTAAAAGCGGTTCTCTATTAAAATTTAGTAAAACATTATTATTTGAAGAATAATTATTTTATCCAGAAAATGAATTTTTTTTATATCATGTCTAGAAAATGCATTTTATTAATATAAAAAATATATCAAATATTTAGAATTCTAAATCTTTGTAATAATTTTCAAAACCACTAATTTAATGGCTAAGTTATATATCATAATAAATAATAATATTTTATTAATATATTTTTGTTCAGTAAAACCGGGATTTGCATGTAACGTAGGCCAACAAATTTTGATGTGTAGTGTATTCATAACATGATGTTATAAAATAATAAAGTAAAAAATTATTTTTTTTAAATTAAAATAGTGTAATGTCTCAGGGTGTTACAATCTGGGTATGAGTTTTCTAACTCATGGTTCCTACCACACTATTACCCTTCTTGGGTGTATATTTTTTCTCAAAGTCAAATAACTTCATATACTCATCCCATCACCACTTCCAAATATTCAAATATCCCTTAAAAAATATATACCTTAATCCCATGTGATCACTAAGCACTGTAAAATTCTCACCCAACCTATAATACCAATAACAGATCAAATCATAAACAATAGTTGCCAACTAGTGTTTATGCATATGATAGTTCTATTTATGTTTCCTTATATGAGGATATCCATACACCACAAATCAATCTCCATGCATCAGTACAACTTCGAGTATGACCCCAGAAGAATCACAATACATCATTTACTGCTCACCGGGATCTGGTAGGATCAAGATCGGTGTGGATTTCAAATGCTTCTTTAATACTTGGAAGGGTTCCTCAAAATATTTTTCCTACTATATATTTATCCCCTTGTTAGTAAACCCCTAAAGAGGAACTGAAGAACATGAAAATTCTTAAATTATTCTCTGATAATATCCTTCTAACCCCAAAAATTTTCATATATCAAAAATTTTCATGGGATTCTCCCACGATTCTACTACCTAAAACTTCTCTTGGTCCACTAGCACACATCCTCTTAAACGATTTTCCCCAAGAAGGGTACATGGTCAATCCAAAACTGACACTTAGATAGCTTCGCATATAACCAATGCTATCATAATGTACTCCAGACAATGTCAAGATGTTGGGTATGATCGTCATGAGTCATTGAGTCACCAAAATCTCATCCACAAACACTCCCATAAACTGTTCCAAATACAAATAAAATATATTATTCATCAAGTCTATAAATACTGCTGGTGTGTTCATCAACCAATTGGTATTATAATGAACTCCTATAGTCCATACCTTTTTTGGAATGTAGTACTTTATTTATTATAATTATGCACTCTCGGTTAATGATATCCTGATCTCAATTCTATCTTTTGGAACAAAAAATATCCACTCTATTTTTCAAAAATATCCTTGATATGTGTCAGATGATATTGATTTTTAATAGTCATATTGTTTAACTTCTGGTAATCAATAATTAAATGAAAACTATAGTTAGAACTTTTTTAAAACAAAATAGGTTATCTCCAAGGCGATGTACTCAGATGAATAAACCCTTTGTCCTCCAAATCATCAAGCTAATATATGAGATCGTGAAGCTCTATCAATGCCATTTTTCTTGGAGGATTGAAATTGGATCAATCCCTAACATGATCTCAATAGTATATTACACATCGTACTCATGTTGTAGACTGGATAAGTATTCTGAAAAAAATATCCTGAAACTATTCCACCACTACTGGAATGATATCTTGACTAACTCCTCCACCACCTAGTAATAAACTAGCAACCTAGGCTATGAGATCTCCCTGTTTCCGAGTAATTATGCTCGTTCCAGTTTCCTAGATAACCCACACCCCAAAGTGAATATGATAGTCACCCATAGTGGGAATAATCATCACTCTCATATGGTGACAATCAATGTAGACTCCGTAGGCGATTGGTCTATCTATACCCATAATAAATTTTAAAAATCACATGTGAAGAATATTTTGATCCCACATAATGTGATATTCTCTATCTTTAAGGGTAAATCTCTTTCACAATCATATGATTCTATATGATACTCCCAAAAGTGTATCTATAGTCATTGTTTCTCTCATGAAATCCATATCCAAGCTCAAACCATTATCATGTTTTGTAGATATAAAGGAAGGAGGGGAAGTAGTTTCAAACAAGGAACTAGCTAATGTAATAGGTAAAATAATAGTTCATCTCATTGTCGATGGCCCCACCTCGCTATCCATATGTGTAGGTTGGACCATATGAAACTATTCTACCCCTCTTCCATATAATATTTTTCTAACTCCCCTATGTTTCACCACTCTACTGATATGGGTTATCTTTCCCAGTAGTACCTCATCATCTTCCTCTACTGCCTCGCCATGTATAACATCAACTTCTGGCCTGATATAGTGTAGAAGATCCCCTTTTCGAACCATAGTTCTTTCTAACTCCCCTATCATTAACCTTATGTATGGGTTTTCTATAAACCTCTATATACACTTGGTAATCCACTAGTTGTTGGAAACGGTGTTTTTGAAAGTGTCCTGGTGTACTACACAAAAGGAAAAGCACTTGGGTAAGATCCTGAGCGAATGATCCTCCGGACTTCCCACTATACTTCTCATAGTTATGGCTAAATTTCACATAACAAATCAATCTTCTCTCAGAATACGTACCTCGAGATCATCTAGAAGAAACCATTTATCCACCCCTAGAATCCCCCTTCAAGTCCCCCTCCAAAATGATATCCTGATGCACCATATCTGAGAACTTATTCAACCAGGATATATTCACCTGGGACAAAATTTCACATCTAATTCCATCTTGAATTTTTTTCAAAGGTATCGTCATATTCCTCCAATGATGGAGAAAAGCACTGAAAATATGTAATGCATCTAGTATAGTCCATCATAAACTTGTTCCCTTGATTCAACCTCATGATCACGCATGCTCTTTCATGCCTTAGTGTCTCTGGGAAGAAGTTCTCCAAGAACATCACTAAGAAGTACTTCACTTGCTTACCATCAGTCTATCAAGTCCAAGACAAGACATTCCACCAAGGATTTTATGATCCATGTAGCATATTAGAATCCAAGTTGACTCACATCTCATTATGAGTAACCAAATGGTCAAGTATCATCTCAATAGAATTAACCCAGAACTGAGCTGCATTTAGACCAAAATATCTAGTAAAATTCATATGGTGCTGCAATTTATACTCCTTCACCCGATCAGATATATGTATCTCTTTCAATTAATTTCATGAAGCGATAAATGTTCCCTTATAAATACTCCCTTGTTTCCTCACCTGACACAATTGGTGCCCTGGTTCTACCTCTGGAAAATAATCCACATCCATGTACTCTGGTTTTCCTCTCAACAAAATTCTTCATAGAGTAATATTTTTATAATTCAAGGAATATTTATTAGGGATCATAAAACGTATTTATCACATTTATATAAGAGAAAAAACACAAAAAAAGTCATAATAATCATCTTCCAGAAATTTTTCCACACAGTAAAAACTTAGGCATCAACACTACCCTTAAACCTCCTACACATACATCATAGTTCTCTAAGTGTATTCTCATATCATATTTCTCACTTTGACACCCAATTAGTCACATTTATCATCATTTTAACGCATTCAATTCATATTGGATTTCATTTTCAATTCAATTTTTCAACAATGGAAAATCAGTCTATGTTCAGCAACATACCCAAACCTCGTTCTTCCTTTTACTACAAAAATGATGTATGTCACAAAATAATACTGAGTGCCTATAATAATGCATGATAACCCAAAATTCTTTCCTTTCTAGACCAAGATTTTATTCACAAATATTTCAAAAAAAATTATCACATCACACCACAAGTGCATCAACTAAGGTGAAATAATATTCAACAGTAACAGATAACAACAATAATAACAATCCCACCTTGGTTTTCCCCCTTATATGGGTTTGAAACTCCCATGCACTAGCTCATTACCAAGACCCTTCTCTTCTAAGCCTATTTTATACCTTTCCCACACATTAAGAGAAAATAATAATAAAATAAAAAAGGGCTTTGATTCTACTTTGTAACATCCCAGCCTGGGTGCCACACACCAGTGCCTTGAACCGGTTAACCAAAAGACAACAAGATCGCCTCCCTATCTGCCATAGGCTACCGAATACCATTAAGGTTCTGATAAGTAAATCATGGGAAGACTATACCCTCTTTTGTTAGAGTAAACACAAACAGAAATAATAATCAATAATGAAATCATATATAATTATAAACAATACCAATATATCAAGATAATTCATACCGGAAATAAAATATCCCCTAAAGAAAAAAACATGTCATTATAATGTAAATGTCAAGTGTTTAAAATGAAAAATAAAAATAGATTCACTAAAAACTCCTAAACGGGTCTCAAACCATGTCTAGTTTCCCCAACCATACTCTATCCTGACTCATCCATCTAGCATAGTCCCTTTTCCCTTAACCTATCCAACATCCATGAAATATATTTTCGTACTAATGAGGAAGCCCAAGTAGGGTTTGGTAATGACTCAATATGTCACCAAAAATGGTTTCAAAATAACTCCACCCAAATAATAATTTATGTGGTTGTATAAATAAATAATTACAATGCATAAATAAACATTTGTTACATTATCAATTAATCTTTATTTAAATAAATAAACCCCAGAGTTCTCGTGGACTCCCAAATCCCAATACTTGCTTCGGCTCATTCTGGTGTCTAACCCATATAACATAATCAATATATATTTCATTATTTCAAACACTGATCCCCAGATTCTATATCCTATTTTTTGGGTGTATAAATCCAGGTCTAGTACCCTTCTTATCAGAGATGCATATATCTAAATATCAATCATGGGAATAGAACGTCATGTATAGCATAAAAATTATAAAAAATGAATATATTCCATTGGTGTAGATTTCCATGTCTATCCCCCATTTTTCAGTTATGCACATATATCATTGGTATAGATCAACATGTTTAGAACCCCATTTATAAACCATATCGATATATCTATCATTGGAATAAATCCCCATGTCAAGCTCGCATTAAAAAACTATAAATATATATCATAATTAACCTAGATCATAATGTCTAGAATCCATTTATCATCCATTAATTAATACAACAAATAATTAATCCAAGACAATTAATTAATTAAACAATAAATTAATCACATCCCTTTTTACATTAATCAGTTATACAATTAATTAACCAATTTCATATTCAACATCTAATAATTAATTCATAAATTAATTGTTATCAATATATAGTTCTAAAATTCAAAAATTTACTCAACAATTAATTATCCTCAAATTCTTAATTCAATACTATGATAATAAAATAATCAAATTATTATCCTGAATCCACAATTTTCCATATTCAATAAAATCCCTAATTCCTCAATTCTATCCTTGAAAATTAATTCATAAATTAATTATCCTAACTCCAAAATTTCTATAGTATCATAATTAATTATCCAATTAATAATCTCTTTCATCATCTCAAGATCTCAAAATTATAAAACCATCTCAATTATTTAATTTACAGCATTAATCAATCTAATTAGAGATATAAATTGCTAAACAACTCCAGTAATTCTACAACTTACATTTACATAATCAAAATGAGGACTATTGAAATTGAATTTTATACCACATACCATTAAACTAAGATTCAAAAACATTTCCTATGGCCTACATCCACAAGGAAATATGTGGAAGGTTTCAAAGAGGCTCCTATATCAAAATTGATAGAGATCAAAACCAACAACACATTTTCCAAGGGGTTTTAGAGTAATGGGTTTGAAAAGAAGTAATAGAAAGAATAATTATAACCATGAAGACTTACTAGGGATTGATCACATAAATAAAACATCTAAAATTCGGTTAGAAATTCATTAATCACCTGGGGGTCGCCCTAGGTCGAGAGGAGAAGTGATGTAGTGGGTTCCAACAATAATCCACTCCACAACCACTTTAAAAATGTAGTTCTATAATCGAAGTGAAGTTGTATTTAGTTAATTGTTGTGTAATTATTTTTAATTGTTTTCTCTAAAAGAAATTTCTCATCGTATTTAATTTATTAAAACCCATAAAGAATTACACGACATATAATCCCATTACACAATGTGTAAATATTCTGCATTTGTGTTTTTAGGCCATTTTATTAAACCATCTCACCATACCATGAACCCATTTTTTAACACTTAACCCAGTTATACAAAAAATATATTAATTCATGCAAGTATATATCCCAAAATATTAGGTCATTTTCATTAACAAAGGGTCTCTATCTCTAAAAAAACTGGGAAGCAACAAAACCTTTGCGAAAACAGTAACTTAAAAACATGGGATCTTATGCTAGTAATCATCATTATATGAATTTTAATTCATATATATAGATATGAAATTTATAAAATTATTTAAATCATTATTTCTTGTTGTTTATTTTAATTAATTAAAATCGAGAAACATTATGCACGTGAATACAATTTTTAGAAAAAAGAATTTCATGCCTAAATATATACTTATATAAAAATTAATTATAAATATAATTCAATTATAATTCAATATTTTAAATCTTACTAAAAAAACATATGTTACTTTTCAATAAAATTCAATTCATAATGGGGCATTTAAATTATATAAATTATTTAAAACAAATGAAAGTTTTACAAAAAGTGTTATACTTCACTATTCACTAAAAAATATCTCTTTTTAGAAAAATCACCAAATTTCATCCTATGATAATTTTTAAATGATTTGTTTTTAAATTAGGTTAATTTTTTACAGTACTATTTTTAAAATTGGAAAAAACTAATTATATTTTTTTTCACAAGAAGAAATAAAAACACTTTTAATGATAAATATATTTTTTAAAATTGAAAAGATTACTAAAAAATGGGTCTTTATTTACTAATATACTTTACTTATATAAATTATTTATTCAAAACATTCAAAAATGTTTTATTTCTATTCATACCACCATGTTTATTTTCATGGTTATAATTGTAACTCCCAAAGTTATTATGAATATTTTTTTAATGAATTAAATTTCCTTGATGGATTGTGTTACATGATACACCAATTAAATAACCTGTTACATGTATCCTTGGGTTATATAACACTACATGCAGCCCTATATTATCCTGGGTGACACATGACACTGTTTTAACAAAACCTCAACATAATATTAATCGAGTTACTTAAACATGACTGTTGTAACCAAGCAATTAGACATAGACAAATGATGTCTAAAAGATACTTTTTAAATATTAATTATTATGTTTTTAATTAATTTATACATATTTATAAGAATATATATATATGTTTTGGTAATGTCTTTATATGATTCAAAATTAATATTTTCTCAAAAATAAAATTTTTATGTCATTTGTGAAAAATAATAAAATTAATTTATAACACCTTTAGATATTAAATTTGATAAAATAGTATTAATTTTCAGAATTCATAATTTAAATATTATCTTAGGGTTAATTTATTCAATTTTTCTGAAATGTTTCATTTTTTGATGAATATGGAAAAATATTGAATTTTTATTGAAAATTACAGTTTAATTCAAAGTAAAATTATATTTTAAATGATTTTTAAGTCATACTTCATTCAATTATATATCTATTATTACATTTTAGGTCATTTTTACCAATTTTACATTGATATTGGATATAAAAACATTGCAATAAACTAATTATTTCATTAAAACTCACTTTCTCTACACATCATTATGATTAATCTTAAATTAAATATAGGAAATGATGTGATTATAATTTAGATAAATGGATTCCATATTTTTAAATGGTAGAATTTATTATTTATAATAAGTTCAACTTATTTTTTGACCCAATTTATTAGTGAATGTAATGAAAATTTAATTACAAAAATTAAGGTAAAAACAATATTACTTAGTAATTAAATATAAAATAAAAGGTTCCAAATGACAGAAAAAAATTTACAAATCCCTTTTAATGTCCATATTAGGAATTTATAATATCCAAGGATCTAATTTTATCCATTAATGACATTTTTTCCATATGAAAAACATGGGTGTAATATCTATTTAAAAAATTACAGGTTTTCTTCTCACCTCTCTTATAAAAGACCACCACCTCTCCCCCTCTTCTCATAGATCTCACAGAATTTATCTCAGTAAATCCCTTTCAAAATATATTCCTAATTTTTCCCTAACTTATACACTAATCCTTACATTGGTCCAACAAAGGAAGTAATTTGGAGAAAATCCAAAGAATATTCCCGAATAAAAAAACAAATTCATCAATTAAAATTATTGTTTTATTTATTCCTCAATACCCAGAAATTTATTTTAGATTATTATTATATAATAATATAAATTTCTTTAATATAAGGAGTTTTAGTAGGCTGTTTTATGATCTAAACCACACACACATCCATAAAATGGGTTACAAAATCATCATTCATGTGTATGGTAGACTACCACCTTGTGAAATAATATCATTCATTTTTTCATTTCTAATTATCATTGTTTTTAATAATGATGGAAATAATATTTATATCTAAAACATATGATATTTATTATTTCTTTATTCTTATTTAATTAATATATAACAAAATTCCATCAGGTTTTCCATTTTATGGTAATACAATAATGTTGTTTGTGTATGACTAACTACCACCTCACGGAGTAATGTGCTTCCTTCAAGCTATACATGGAATGTATTAATGATGGGTTTTATATACATATATTATATATATGAAATAAAAATTATAATATAATTATAATGTATATATATAATTTATTTTTATTTCTTTCATTCTGATAAGAAAAATGGAAACAACATTCATGCGGATATATGACCAATTGTCTCTATGAATGGTGTATTTCATTTCGTATCATTAAATTTTATGGATGGTGATAAATACATATATAATTAATATATATGATATTTATATCATATTTTTCATGAGATTATTAAATCATGATCTAATTAAATGGTCTGATAATAACAATTCTAAACATATATGACAAACAAAAGTGGCTATTAACAGAAACATATCTTTAACAAATTATAGTTAAGAAATGGGTAATATAAAGAAATAAAAAAAATCTTATATAGTTTTATATATTTTAATATTTTTATTTTATTTACCAATAATAAACTTATATTCATTATACAATAGTTTTTATTGACTATGGTGAGAGTCAAGACTTAAGGTATAAGATTTCCATCTTAGTTTTATAATCTGTGAGACGCATGTCATGCTCACCACTTATTTCACTTCTGGTTTCTATAATACACATTTATGTATGATATGATTAATATAATAATAATTATTTTTATTTTATTATTAATATTATCATCTCTCTTTCATAGGGTTTATGGTTCAATATTTACTAAATCGGTATGAAAATTTTATCTGAATTTTCCTTCTTTGAGACACATGTCATATTTTTCACCTATAATCATTTAAAAAGTTTATATAATTACACATTTACGTTTTATATAATTAATCTACTTATGATCATTATACTATAATCTTCATGTAATGTTATATTATCATTATGATTCTAATTCAATGATACCAAAGTGGTATGTCATAATTATAACAATCACATCATTTAATTGGAGTGATTATGATTTTTCTTCCACAAATTAAATATTATCTTTCGTATCTCAATAATTATCATGATTTTCCATCTAATATGTTTATTCATGGTCTATTCATGTCAACATTCCTTTTTTACACCATTAGGTGCTTAATAAAATTGACAAATATTTTTATGAAAATCCAACTTTATTTATTTCTTCGATGGAAATCTTCTTTCTTCAAAAACATGATTTCAAAAAAAATATAAAAATGTTTTATTACAATATTATGTTTATTAAAATAAATTTTTATCCATGTTATACATTTAAATAAAATTTAATTTAATCTTCATGTCATTTTCAAAAGCATTTCCCTCTTTAATATAAATGAAAATATGAAATAAAACATTGTTTGGACATGTATGACATGAATGGAGTTTTCTAGAATCATGATCAATAATTTATTCAAATATTTATTAATAAATTTTCATGTTTATTTTCAAAAAATATATTTTTTTTAAAAATATGTCATTAAAATAATATTCCTTAGAATATAGTAAATTTTCCTCAAATAATGTTTCAAATGATCTTTTAAAATTATTTTCCATATAAGATAACATCTTTTGGTGTTATATATTCATTAATGGGGAAATAATCCTAGAATACAATTCAAATCATTCTCTTAATGGTTTATTTTTTGTTGTAATTGTGATTATGAAACTCACTTCTCTTCCATAGCTTATACCATGATAAAATTATTACGAAAACCTCTTTTTCAAAGATTATGACCGGATGAAATGATTTTGAAACAATTATATTTACCATAGGTTATATTATGATGAAATTTTTTTATAATAATTTTTTTCATGGGTTATGATATAATTAATATTTATGATCTAGTGTAATACATATATATGATTTAATTATGTGACATTTGGAACCTATATCTCATTCCAATACATTCGGTAAAGATTTATATCTTGTGAGATATATTGGACTGGAATGGAGAGTGAATTCAGTTCAGTAATATAGGGCTGAAAGATGAAGTTACCTTTTTTCAGTAATATAGTGCTAGAATGAGATGTTAACCTAGTTTAGTAATACACGACTAGAATAGAGAGTGAACTAGGTTTAGTAAATGACTTTTTAAACTATGATAGTCTGGGTTGTGATATTTGACTAATATAGAAAGACTTTTTATGCATATTTGTATTCCATGAATTTCATGCCTTATTATTTCATGGGTGGTGTTCTTTTATTTCCTTTTGATTCATGTCATATGAATTACGAATCTTTATGTCTTGATTAAATATTATGATCTTTGATATGCAGGTTATGTATTTCAGTTTTTATGAGCATATAATCATGCATGTAGGCTTATGTTATTCTTACATATATCCCTTGTCTACCCTTACTGAGAATATTATCTCACACATTCTTATGTTTCCATTCTATATGTTATAAAGATATGTATTACATATGATATTTCTCAAAAGGGTTATAGTTTTGAAGATTATAGTGGGATAAGATGTATCTCATCTTTGAACCAATGATTATGTTTCTATGTTTCCAAATACACTAAACTATTGGGGTACTCAGTAGTGTGTTGGTTTAATGTAATAAATATTATACAAAAATGATATAATATCTATATATTTTAATCATGGGTAATATTAGTTGATATTAAAGGATACGTTTAGTAAAAGATGATAAAATATTAGGGACATCCCTTAGTACATTCCTATGAATTAGAAAGAGTCAAAGTATAGGAAAATATCTTGTAATTTTAGAAAAGTATAGATCGGGTGGTTTCCTAGAAATAAATCCCTATCAAGATTTTATAAGTTTATTTTTATCTACCATATATTTACCTAGGGATGGAATCCCTAAAAACACTATACAGATCTAGAATCAATGAAGAAATGGTGTATAATAATAGGCCTTACTACAGACCTTGTTTAACACTCCTAGGGGATATGATTGGAAAATTCATAAACTCTTTATAAACTATCATGAAGGATTTAAATAGAATATGGAGATGAATAAACTAGGATTAACATAAGGTTTCAAATATTATATATGGTTTCTTAATTTATACATCCTA
This sequence comes from Viscum album, assembly GCA_963277665.1. Taxonomy (NCBI): domain Eukaryota; kingdom Viridiplantae; phylum Streptophyta; class Magnoliopsida; order Santalales; family Viscaceae; genus Viscum; species Viscum album. Next base: position 1,797,742,070 of record OY728152.1, read on the forward strand.
TAAGTTATTTGAATGATTATTTGTTTTTCAACTATTATTATTGTATATTACTCTATTTATTTGATTTATTTAATAGATGGAACCTAAAGGAATCTTGTTAATTATGAGTGTGATGGGCAATGAATTTATTGCTCCCCTATGAATACAAATTTTGTGAGATATGGAATGAAAAATTTCAATACTATTCAAACACACCATTCTCAAGCTATGAATCAAGATATACTTTAAATGAACAATGTCGGAACAACAATCTATTGATTCATTCATGAGGTAATGTCTACCTTCTTTTGGAGGTTCTTCTGATCAAATATTTTTTGAACAATATATCAGTACCAATGAAAAGATATTTTTCATTCTCCAATGTTGGTAAAATGAAAAAGTTATTTTGGTTGTCTACTATGTGGAAGGTGAATTAGATCAATGGTGAAATCTTATTATGAATACAACGAAATAGGAATAAATTTATGCCATGGATTGGGGCGAGTTTAGGAATTTATTTTTCAGTAATTACCTCCTTCATATTCCCTATATAAATATAGTGAAAGAGTTCCTTGAGTTAAGAAAAAGGATAATGAATCTATTTTTACCAATTAGGATAATTTTAAAATAATTAAAATGTATTTTCTATTATTATCATCCAATGTTAAATAAAGATTTAATTATTATTCAGTGGCTTCAAGAAAAGTCATTGAAGGGTGGTTGAATTAATGGAATTTATTATCTATGAAGAAATTATTCGATGTGCTATTAAGGGGGAAATGGAGGTTGGGGTGACAAATCAATAACATGTTTTTAAAAAGAAAATGAAGACCAAGTTAAAATAAAAATATAAATCAATTTAGGGATGAATGTCATATTTCATTTGTTCTCATTGTGTGGGAAGAAACCTGGAGGAAATTTCATTAGGGGGACTAATAAATGTTTTACAAGTATAATGGAAGTCCATCAAGAAATTTATTATTGAAGTTATGGGATTATGTTTGATAATTATGATAATAGAAATACATTTGTATAGAATTCACCCCCCCCCCCACTAAATTGCTTCAATAATAAAGAGAATGGGTATAATACTGACTTGTTCTAACACATTAGGGTTAATGATGATGGTCGACATCATAAACCTCTTAAGCTGAGGGACAATGGGAAATATCATTTGATCACTTTTTCTGAATAGGGGTGTGATAATGTCTTCATGAAAATTACACTTATCGTCCACTCTATAACTTCTAATTTTTTATCTAACTATGGATCTACCCATTATTTAATATCTATAGAATTTCATAAGGTTATCAAGATAAAACCCAAATGACTAGATGTAGAAGTAATAGTAAAAACCCCTAATGGTCTGATGACCACATCTCAAGTCCATGATTCCTCTCCAATTGACATTGCTGGTAATGTTCGTTTCATGAAATCATGTATCTCTTACTATGGTTGAATTTGATGTCATCCTATTAATGGATTAGCTTTCTATGCGTAAATAACACATCAATATTCATGTAATGGAAGTAATGTTCGATATTCCAAATCAACATATGATCATCTATCAATGTGACGATGAGTTTGATCTTTTAATGGATATTACATCCATTGTATGGGTATTAATTATAATTCATAAGGGGTTTTATCACAAATAGTTTGGGTGAAACTCAACATCGATGATATGAATGTTGTTCAAAAGGTTTTTGTTTTTACTGGGAATATTTTCCTAGCCTTCCACAAAAATTTAATGTTGATTTATAAATAGAACTCATACATTTTACCACACTAATTTTAATGAATATCTTTTTAGTGGCCCCGATTGAGTTGCAATAATTGAAGAATCAACTTCAAGAAAACCATGATATGGGATTGATTCAGCCAAGTATGTTACATTGGGTTGATATTTTTCTTTTTGTGAAGAAAATATGGATCGATGCATGAAACTCTAAATTGATTATGAAGATATAAACAAGATCAAAATGATATTCAAGTATGTTCTTCCCCAAATTAATTAAATGTATGATCAATTGTAAAGATATTAATACAATTCTACGATTTACCTTCATTTTGGATAACATTAATTGAGGGTCATGAATGGGGATATACCATATACGACATTCCATATAGTGTATAGAAACTATTAAAATAAATTTATTCTTTTTTATCTGTCTAATTCCCTTTTATATCATCACAGATTTAATTAATAGAGTCTTTATATATTATCTTGTTATGTTTTTGGTTTTCTTTATAGATGAAATTATTATTTATTAAAAGAGAAAGGAAGAGCAAGATAACCACTTGACAATTGTACCAAAGAACATAAGTAAGGAGAAACTGTATGAAAATTTTACAAAGTGTGGATTTTGGGTTCAAAAGGTCTCATTTTTAGGCCATATAATCTCAAGAGAGGGTATATTAGAATATCCATCAATGAATGTGGCTATTTAATGTTGGTCCAGACCAACCACGGAGAAATAGATCCATAGTTTTCTTGGATTTGTTGGATATTACTGAATGTTTTTATAGAATTTATTATGAATATACAATCCACTGAACAAGCTAACTCGGAAGGTATCTAAGTTCCTCTGGACATATGAATGTAAGGAAAATTTTAAGGAATTGAGGAAACTGTTAGTCATCGCACCTATTCATACATTACCATGTAGTGGAGATTTTTTTTTAATCTACAGTGATGACTCCTATAAAGGATTGGGATGTGTTCTTATATATAATTATATGGTTATAGCCTATGCCTTTTTATAATTCATTTTTCCTAAAAAAATATCCAAATCGTGATTTCGTTTTAAAAATTGTAATTTTTTTATTAAAGATACCGAGGAATTATCTTTATAGAGAAAATTGGGGTATATATACTAATAGAAAAAGATTAAAACATATATTCACACAGAAAGAGTTTAACTTGTTCTAGAGAATATGGTTAGATATGATAATGTATTGTGACTTCCCAATACATTACTACCTTGGGAATCTAAACATGGTGACTGATGTTTTCTGTCAAAATAATAATGATGGATTATCGAGGATCACAAAAGATCCAATAATTTTGGATTTGTAGGGGATGGATTTTGAAATCCTAAGGAAGAGGAAGAATCTTATATTACTCAATTCAATATTCAACCATCTATCCATATGAATATTAAATAAGAGAAGAAGAAATATGTATAGTTATAAAAGAAGGTTCGAAATGATTTTTAGTTTAACATTGATCATGATGGGATGATGAGGTTCAAGAGACATATATAGATTACATCCATAAAAGAATTAATGTATTAATTAGAAAAATCTCATAGTTATTCATTTTTTGGTCATCTATAATGTAAAAATATGTATAGAGATTTGAAAAAAAAATTCTTATGGGATGGTATGAAGTGAGATATTGAAGATTTTTTATCTCAATGCTTTGTATGTTATAAATATAATATATAAATAAAAAACTATATGGCTGTGCTTCATCACATACACCATACCAGAATAAAAATGTGATACTATCAGTGTAGATTTTTCATTTGACTTCACAAATTTTCTAAAGAGAATAATGTTATGTGGGTGGTAGTTGATCGCCTTAAAAATTCAATACTCTTAATTACTATTATATAATACTTCTCTCTCTATCATATTTCTAGGATATACAATAATCATGGTAAGGTTCCATGGAATACCACCTTCTATTGTATCTGATCAAGATCAATGATTTACCTCTATGTTTTGGAAATTTCAACTGCAATCCTTTTTATTTGATTGATTTTCAACACTAATTATCATTAATAGATTAATGGTTAGTCTATAACCGAAATTTAAAACCTTGAGGATTTGTTGAGATCTTGTTATTTTGAATTCAAATGAGGTCGGGATAAAAAAATTCATCTAGTTGAGTTTTCTTAAAACAATTTCTTTCACTCAATCATTTATATGGATCCTTATTAATCCCTCTATGGAAATAAATGTATATATATAATGTGCTATAATTAATTTGAAGAAATAAATACATTGGGACCTAGTATAGACAAATAAATGGTAGATATTTTTAGAACCATTCAGTTTCATATCCAGGAAGTTCAAAGTTGGATGAAATGTTATGATGGTAACCTATGATGTGATCTATAATATCATGTTGATGATAAGGTGTTTATATGAATTTCTCCATTGAAGAAGGATATGAGATTCAGGAAGAAAGGGAAACTAATCCCAAGGTATAGTGATCATTTTTAAATTCATGACCATATTGGCATAGTAGGATATCACTTTTTACATCCACCAAACAACTCACAAGTCTATGTTGTATTGCTTGTATCTCCACTCAAGAAGTACATACCTAATACCTCACATTTACTAAATTCAGAGGTCATACCATTGGATTATGATCATTCATATAAGTAACAATAGGTGGAGACTTTGTATCATATAGAGAATGTTTTACAAAACAAGGAAACTCACCGTGTAAGTATATTTTTAGTGAAACCACTAGTTTTTGGAAGCTTCGTGGGAATATAAGGATATGATGAGGAAGATGTATCATCATTTGTTTTTATCAGAGTAGGGAATTTTGTAGAAAAATTCTTTTCATGGGAGGTACAATGTAATAACCAGAGTTTTTATAGACCATTTTTTTCAAATAAGCTAAATTTCATTGATGGGATAAATTACATGATAAACAAAGTAAATCTTTCATTACACACAACTTTGGGTTATCTTTAACTACATGTAACACTAGGTTTCCATGCGTGACACACGACACTAAGTTTTAACAAATACTCAACATATTATTAATATATTTATTCAAATATGACCATTTTAACCTATACATAATAATTATAGAACTTAATATTAATAATTGTTTTACGTAAAGGAAACATATTGATAATAAAATATATAATTTTTGTTAAAGATTTTATATTTTTCCAAAATAATATTTTCTCAATGTTATTCATTTTATGTATTTTGGGAACACTAACAAAATTATTTTTTGATTCATTTAGATATTTATTTTGATAAAATGAAACTTCATATTTTAATTCAAAATGTTAATATTACCTTAGGGTGCATTTTTTGGGTTTTTATAAAAAGATTTACTAATTGATAAACAGTGAAAAATAATAAATATTAATTGAAAATTTCCTTTTCAGTTAAAGTTAAATTACATATCATATTAGTTTTAAAGAATAATTAGTATAATTATACATATATTAATATAATTTAGGTTATGGAAACCAATTTCACATTGAAATTGGAAATAAAATTTTGTAAGCTTTTGATATTTTTTTCTTTAAAACCATACTTTCTCGACGCCTCTACGGGATTATTTTTAAAATATATTTTTTCACTTATGTGATTATAATTTGGGAAAATTAATTACATATTTATAATAATAATAATTTATAATTTCAAATAATTTCTTCTAAATTTTCAACTAAATTATTTCCGGAATGTAATTAGAATTTAATTACAGTGATTAAGGTAAAAATAAGGTTACATAGGGATTAAACATAGAATATATGGTGTAAAAATGACCAAAAACATGCAGAAACCCATTTTATGGACGTACATAGACCTTATAATTTCTATTGTTTGAATTTGGGCCATTTTTTAATTTTTTCATATGAAAAATGTGATTGTAATTCTCTCTTTCAAAATTTTACAAGTTTCCACTCACCTCCCAAATAAAAGGCCACCCCATATCCCCAAATTTTAACACAACTGAAGAACATTTATTAGAAAATAACTATCCAAATATCTTCCTAATTTACCTTCACTCTTCCTATAAAAATTAATTTTGTAATAAATCAATCCAAGTAAGTCATTTGGTGAAAACCAAAAGAAGATACATGAATAAGATGTATTGTTCATCAACCAACATTTTTGTTTTATTTCATCCTCAACCCCCTTAAACTATTTTTATATCATTATAATATAATAATATAAGTATATTAAATATAATAATATGTTGTTATGTTAATTTTATAAGCTAAAAATACACACACTTCCATTAAATGGGTTTCAAAATCATCATTTATGTGTACAGTGGACTAGCGCCTCACAAACTAATGCAGTTCATTCTTCCATTACCACATATCATGGTTGGGAATAATGATGGAAATAAAATTTCATATATTATATTAATGATAGTTAAGATGTATTTATGAATCATTAATTGTTATATAACACATACCATCATTCTTGGGAATATGGTAACATCGTTCATGTGTACGGTGGACTACTGTCTCACGAAGTGATGTGATTCTTTCACATTTTACATCAAATGTATAAAGAAAGGGTTTAATAGAAATATGTGAGATATATGAAATTAAAATTATAGTATAATTAATATAGATACATATATATATATATATATATTATTTTCCATTATTTCAATTTCACTAGAAAATGGATACAGTGTTCATGCGTAGGTATGACCTACCATCTTCGTGAATGCAGTATTTCATTTCCTATCACAGAATTTTAGGGATTAAAATAAATAAATAAATATTTAATATATTATATTTATATAATATATTTTATTCTATATATTATTAATTAATGATATAGGTAATCATACCAATAATAACAAGTCAATAAAATACATAAAATAAAAGTGGTTATTAACCGAAAAAAAACATTGACATGGAATTGTTAAAAAATAGTTAATGTAAATTAATAATAAAAAAATATTGTTTGATATATATGATTATTTTATATTATATATTTATAATAATATAAAAATTATTATTCAAGAGTTTCGAATCACTGTGACGAGAGTCGTGACTTAAGGTAAGGGATTTCTGTCTCACTTTTCTTTTATGTGAGTCAGAATCCATGTTTGCCACTTATTTCTTATTTGTAGTATTTATAATTCACATTAATTTATTTTATTTATTCCTATAATAATCATTATTTTTATTTAAATATCTATTTTGAGATATCCCTTTCAGAGGGTTTGCGGTTTAAGAGTTACCAAATTAGTAGTGGATTTTTGTCTCAATATTCCATCTTTGAGACACATGTTATGTTATGAACCTATACTCTTTTATGAGGTGCATAAACATTCAGTATTACTTTTTATATAATTAAAATCATTATTTTCATGATATTTTAATATTAATTTCATGTTATAACTTAATGGGAATTATCATTCTATGTTTCCAAAGTGGGGAGGGTTTATTCCTACAATCTAATCATTTATAAGGATTTTTTACAATTATGATTCCTTTGATGAAATATTATGATAAATATCTCTATAATTCTATTTATATTTATTCTCATATATTTATTCACGATGTATTAATGTAATTTTATTATATTTAAACTATTGAAAAATTAGGACAATTAACCAAATGTTTTTAATAAAATCCCAATTTATTTTTTTCTTTAGTTGGAAGGTTGTTTTCCTCCAAAACCATGATTTCTAAAATAAATTAAAAAATATTTTATTACTTTCTTTTTATTATTAAAATATTTTTTCCCATGTTTTAAATTTTGTAAATAAAATAGGAAATAATCTTCATGTCATTTTCACAAACAATGCATGTTTGGATTTTATCGAAAATTTGAATGGAAATATTGTTTTAACTTGTATGGTATGAATATAATATTCCAATGTCCTGAATAATACTTGATTTTAAGCGTAATTAATATGTTTTCAAGATTATTTTCAATGAAAAATGATGTCAAAATTTTTTATGTTATAAAAAGATTCTTCCTAAGTGGAAAGTGTATATTACATAGAAAATTTTATTAAATGATCTTTCAAAATTATTTTTCATCTAAGATGAAATCTATTGGTGTTACTTATTCCTTATTGGGGATATGAACTAATAATACCATTCATATTATTTCCATGAATGGTTTTTTTTGTCATGATGCTTTTCAATTCCATTTCTCTTCCACATTTTATACCATGATAAAATGATTATGAAAACATGATCTTTTCATTGGTTATAAAATGATGAAATGATTATAAAAGATGACTATTTTCCATAGGTAATGATATTATTACATTTTTATGATATAACATTCATTTAAGGGGTTAAGATATGATAAATTTTTATGACCTGGTAGAACACATATTTATGATTTCGTTATGTGACAGGTGGGACATATATTAACCTCCAATAAATAAGGTAAATATTTACATCTCATTAGATAGAAAATACTGGCATAAGGACTGAACTCAGTTTAGAAAAAAAAATGGATCGAAAAAGTAGTGAACTAGGTTTGGAAATACATGTTTGGAATGGGGAGTGATCCCAGTTCAGTAACAAAAGGTTGCATTGGGGATTGAAATCAGTTTAGTAATTGAATTTGTGTACTATGATGGTCTTAGAAGTGTTCCACGACTAATATTAAATTTTTTTACATGCTTATGTGGGTTCCAAAAATTAAATTTCATATTCTCTCATGAATCATGTTAATTCATTTCTTTATGATTCATGTATTATTAACTACTAATCATTATACCATGATTCAAGTTTATGAGATTTGATATGCTGGGTATGTTTTTCAGTTGTTACTCTCTTGTTTTAATTCCATTATACTCATGTTATGCTTATGTATCTCTCTCTTTTTACCCTTAAAGATCATATGATCTCATCCAATCTTATGTTTCCTTTCAATATGTTATGAATATGGTTATTTTGTCAAACATGTCTAAGAATGGTTATAGTAGTGGTGATCATAGTGGGAGACGATATAACTTCCCATTGAACCTGTGATTATATTCCAAAGATTCCAAGGACACTAAACTATTACAATCCACATGCATGTATTTATGTAATGAAATAAATATTCCATGAAAAATTTTGGTGATTTCTTTTTATTTTAGGTCTGGTTCATTATAATAATGGTTGCATTTTAAAAAATATATTATTGTTTTTGTAGGCCAAGGGTTTCATGTCATATATGATATTGAACATAATGTTCCAGTATTAAAATCATGGGGTGTCAAATTCTTACATCCTTAAATAAATTTAATACTAAAAATATGAACTTGTGGTAAGAAAATAAGGGATTCAAATTTAAAAAATGAATTTTTGAAAACCCATATTGAAAACAGGTTAATATAACTCCCTCTGAAAAATGAGATAAAATAAAATATTAAGGTCGAAATAATTATAAAAAAATATTTCAATATATAATAAATTTAATGGGAAATGAAAATATGGACATGGTAGAGAATATAATGCACAATTAAAATTAGATACTAAGAGAACTTGGTTACAAAAAAGTAAAAAACCACAAAAACATAAATATGTGATGGGTGAAAAGACCATAAATTTATATTAAATTATTATAATATGATAAAATTTTTGTATCGAGATCATTTTTCAAGATTTGAGGAATTACATTATCATTGATACTATGAATATCATTAAATAAACATACTTGATATCCTTATATTTCATAAGCTCAATTTCATCTATCGGTTGTGCTTCAATCAGTTTCCACTTCATATCTTAGTCCTATAAGTTATCATCTAATATGGATTTTTATTCTTAAATAACTATAGTTAACATTTAACAGATTATAATATACCAAAAATAATAATAATTTATTCCTAAAATATTTAAATATTAAGTAAAATTGTAATGGTTAACATAAGGTATATAACATCCCCTAATCAACACTCCCAGTTATGATTTCAAAATTATAAACTTTACATTTTCCACTTTGATGATAATAATTGTGACCAAATTTTTTTCAATAAAAACCTTATAACATAAAAATGAAAACTTGGATCACTTATATTCTCGAGGACCATTAAGGTTTATATTTTTAGATAATTAGGAGAAACTCCTACAAAAACAATACGGATTTCATCAAATGAGTATTTATCCCACCTAACATAGATTTTATTACATCACATTAATTCATCATTATCCCTATGTAATACCATTTATACATAATTCATTCAACCTCAATATTTATAACCTGGGGAAAAGAAACATAATAAGGGTGAGGTCAAATGCCTAGTAAGGGAAAATGTGACCAGTAAAAATGATTGTTAATAGTGGGAATAAGATTATCATAAGTATATGATGACATAATGATATGAAAGAGTATAATATAAGAATATTCATACCCATCAACATCTAGATCATCAAACATGAAAAAATAGAACAAGGTTTTAACCAAGGAAACATTTATCAGAATCATTAGTCATGAGACATGTGATGTCAATCTTGATCAAATTAAACATCATAAAGCCATAGTAAGTGTTTATAAACAGTGTTGGTATCTTGGGACACCATATATATTGAAAACATTATGAACCCTTGTATAACCCCTTTAACTTTAATAACCATATATTTTACTTCCAATGTAATTTTATGGATAACATAATCATTAAACAATAAATTGGAGAGCTATTTGGGTACACCCATCGTATATGATATAACAGGATCACGAAGTTCTATATTGGTGCTCCAATAATATATAATGTCCAATAACCACAACATTAATAAAATATATATATCTTTCACTTCATCATATAACTTATAGAATCAATAATTATACTTCCATAACCTGATTTACCCCTGGAAATGATATGTGTTTCTTGTCAATCGCATTGAAACATGATTAATCCATGGAAAAGTAACTAGTTTCATCATAATATATTTGAAACAACATTAATCCCTGATGAAAAATAATAATTATGGTATCATTACAAAATATCCCTAATTGGGAATAAGTAACAACAAGGGTAGTTGATGTTGATGAATGGAAATACCTTTAATAGATCACTAAAAACAATTTTGAATAAAATAACAATTTCATTTTGAAAAAAAAAATTAGAAACATAAAAATTAATAAAATATTTTTAAAAAAAAATTTATTTGAAAAAATACAAGGAAACATATAATGGAATTTTTAAAAAATTCATTTAAAAATTTTTAAGGAAAATATCCTTTGCATTTTAAAAAATGATTTTTAAAACACTTTGAAAATCCCATTCCTTGAAAATATTATTGAAAAATATAAATTAATATTTCAAATAAATTTTAATAATGCTAAAAAATTGAAAACATTTTATGAAACCATTGTTTTTAGAAAAAAATAGATTTCTGACTGAAGATAGAAATAAAGTCATATTTCCATAAAATGTATTTCTCAACAATTTTAAGTACTATAGTGTTGAAAATTATATTATTACTGGTAAATAACATGAATTACAATAGAAGAATAAATTTTATGATTTTATATAGTTTTTTATAATAATATCTCATCATTTGAAGCAGAATAATAAGTAATCCTAATAAACAATGACATTGTTGAAAAAGACTATAACCACTTTTGTAACATTGAATCATAATCCCCATGAAATAATAAAATTAAGTGAAACATATAATATCATTAGAATAATTATATTATTGATATAATAATTCAATGGGTTAGTATATACACCTCATAAAATAAGATAAGTTTATAACATAACATTCATTTCAACAGATGAATATTGAAACAAAAACCCTTTAATGATTTGGTAATATTGAAATTATAAACACCATGAATGAGATATGATAATAATGATATTTAAATCCACATAAATTTAAGGATAAGAATCATAAAAAAAATTCATTGGAATTATATAGACCACATAATTAAAAAATTTGGTGAGTATGGCATATATCTCACAGAAATAAAAGTGAGAATAAAAAACCTTTACTTCATGCTTCCTTTTAGTTGATTGTGATTTAACATCATATATAGGGTGTTTAGACATGTTAATAAATTATTAAATAAACATATTAATATTTATAATATAACATATGTTTAGGATCATAATAATTCTCTTGTGATGGAAATAATTACAAGAGGAGGTGAATTGCAGTTTAAAAACCATATTTTAAAATTTTTAAACCAACTAACACACAAGCCTCTTTATGTAAAGTTATCGTACATAGACTTAGTATGATTAAAAAATTAATAGAATAAGAATTAAGAATATCAAAATTATATCATAGTAAAATATCATGGTCACAATATATAGAATTTGTTCAATTTTTCTTATTATCATATTCAGAATTATACTGATAAAACCAATTGTATAGAAGTATTTCTCTGATGACTATCATTCAATTAAATCTTCAAAAGAAAAAAAATGTAAACAAGAAAAGATAGAGTAGAAAAAAATTTAAGAATAAAATAAAATATTTTAAAAATATAAACTCCTTTTGACCTTATGTTTAATGTAGTCAATGACTCTAACTAAAGGAATACAATTTTTTACACTTATAGTAAAGTTTTCCTTTCCTTACCAGGAAATCCCTTGAATCAAAGATCAGATTTAATCTATCTTCTTATCCTTGGAATCCCTCAAAAAGATGATCGTATCTATCTTATTATCCTTATAAGCCCTCATTCTGATGCATCAAATCCACAGTCTTACTATCCCAAAAATCTCTCAATAATAACAATGATCAGATGCGAGTTAAAACTAAAAAATATTTCAATGAGACAACATGATAAAGATTCCTGAAAAATAATATCTATAAATAATTAACAAAATACTAAAAACGAGCTATTAATGTTATTTAGTATTTATAAAAATCGATAGTGAATGTAATAAATCATCTCCAAACTCTTAAAATTATATGATATTTATAGGTGATATCCAATTGGTTATATGTTTGAGTTTGATAAAATGGCCTCAGACACCTAGAACATGTCAACTCATTATAACAGAATTTCCAGAATCGTATTGGTTCACAGCATTGTAGTGTTAAAAGTATTCCTTACATTAGCAAAAAAAATCTATATTCTGACTATAAACATTAGTCAGTCTGATGGACATCCTTAATAATGCCAAGACAATAATCCTTACGAGTGTTAGTCTAATAGTATCAGTACAATATCAATCCGATTGTCTAGATTTTTTTCAGTACTAATGAAAATAATATAGTCTAACTTTTCATCTGATAAAGTTTAATCTGATTTATCGGACACATACTTGTTATAATAATTTGAATGATGAATTATAATTTTTATATTTATGATAATTTAGAAATTTATCTATGCATGGTGAAAGATATTATTTTCTAAAAAACATAATAAAACACTTCAGAGATGAAAAGTTATTAAGCATGTTTAAATTAAGTGTTTTCGATTTCCAAAACTAATGAAATAGAAAAGTGAGAAGTAGAACATCAGACTCAATTAACTCCCCCTCTTTTGAAAGTCCAAAACCAAAACATAATTAAAAAAATAACCTTGAAAAAAATACAACTCATTTTTTTAAGAACATTGTATTCAGGGTAAATATTTATAACATAACTCCCCCTGAGTTTATAACTCTTCTTAATGTGATAGAGAGTAAAATTTTTAATATGATGATCTCCCACTAAATATAATATCTTCTCTAATTATTTTATTCTCCCCTATAATATAAAATTCCCTATATTTTTGTTAGATCTACCCCTTTATTATGAAGTATCCCTTTGATAATACTTTCTCACCCTTTTAAAAATATTTCCCGCATTTTAGGCCCAAAAGTTTTTAACAATTGAGTATTCACTCAACATGGTTCTAGTTATTTCTTGAATAAGTTTATTTATTCTATCAACTATACCATTTTTCTAATGGGTTCTATGTACTGAAAATTTTTGTTCAATAGCTTTCATACAATAAAAATTTTCAAATTTTGATTTATAAAAATCTACACCAAGATATCTATACATAGTTATCAAGGGAAGTTTTCTCTAATTTTTTACTTTGGCTAGAAATTATTTAAAATAACTAAAGGATTAATGTTTAATTTTGATAAAATAAACCCATGTATATCTATTGTAATCAACAACTAAGAAATATGCCTAGTATTTTTCACTAATACCTCCAATTTTTGTAGGACCAAATAAGTCCATGTGAACTAACTATAAGAAATCATAAGTTGAGAATTCACTGATGGATTTAAAACATTATATGTGTTTCTAACCATATTTAAAAGGGTCATGGAGAATTGAAGATTGAAACATATGTTCGAGTAGATCCTTAACAAGTGCTTTCATACATAGCTTATATAAGTTTATTATGTTATAGATTCATAACCTTCTATTCCATAACCATGATCGATCTTCCATTTCACTAATTCATGGTATTTCAAGGATCTTAAGGTCTTCTAAGTTAAGAATATAAACATTCTATTTTTGATTGGTAGAAATAATAAATTTATCCTCTGAAATGTGTACTAAACATTTATCATTCCTAAAGGGTAAACAACCTCACATAACTGAATTATGCTTATAAAATTGTTCCTAAGACCATTAATAGACAAAAATTTTAAATAATAGTATTACCAAGAAGATTAATGTTACATATTTTGATAATATCACCTTAATCATTATCTCTAAAAGTGAATTTACCACCCTTCATTTTCATTATATTTTTTGAAGAAGTATTTGATTCCATTAATATTTCTGGAAGACCCACTATCCACGTACCATGTATTCTCGATTTTGTTATTATATTTATTTTCCTTAAAAAATATTATTATTTCGGAACTCAAGCCTTATGGGGTCTCGTAATGTCAGAAATAAAAATTTAGGAATCAAAATTTTGTTTAAAAAGTATACTTTATGAAAACCAAGATATTTATCTTTATTTAATGACCAATCCTTTTTATAATGGCCACCACTTTTACAAAAGGTGAAAAAAGGCAGAATCTTGGGACCAAATAAATTTTTTCTGAAAATGGTTTTTTGTTTGAAAATATTTTTCTAAAACTACTCCCATGAGGATGAATTTGTTTGTATATTTTAGAAAAAATTTCTTTATCAGTGGTAATTTTTTTATAAAGTTTTCCTCAAAGAATAAATTTCATATTTTAGTTTTATAAATAAATTCTTATCTTCGTTAGTAATAATTTTGAAAAAATATTATCGAAACTAGTTTGTAAAATATTTTCCTCACAAATAATATTTTCAAAATATTTAGAAATAGTTTCCTTTTTAGAATTTATTTTATCAAGATCATTATAAATATTTGATATTTCCTTTTTTAAAACATATATCAATGAATCATCCTTAAGAATTTTTTCATTAAAATTATCAATTTTTTTTAAAATAAGTCAATTATAATTTTTCATATGTTTAGAAAAATGATAAAATTCATCAGAAAAAGGCAATGAATTATCATCACGGGCTGAGGAAGATTCTTCAACTGCAGATGTAGAATTTTTCTTCTCGGGATAATTTTCACTTATATACATGCTTTTAATATTTTCATGTGTTTTTACCTTATCCCTAAGACATTGATTTAGAATATGTGAATTTGAAAAAAGACATATGTTACTCAGTTTGGAAATTTCATTATCTGTAGAACTATTAGAATAGTCACCTCCATTGGCACTCTAAGTTTCATCATCTTTCAATACATTCTTGATTTTTGATTTGTAATACTTTTTTACATTTATTATTGAATTTATTTGTTTCCTCTAATTACTATTTACCTTCTAACAATCTGTTACTATATTTCTATATTCTTTATATTCATAACAAGTGACTTCATCATTCATGTCACTTATATCTTTATGTCTATTCTTGTATTTGAATTGAAAATCTTATTTTCTAGATTTCTTCTTCATCCTTCTAGCTAAGCTTTCTAACTAATTCATAGAATGTTAAAAAGTAATGGAATAAATTATAAAAAACAAATTTATTGAATATTTTATTAATAATAAATGACATACTTTCCTCACATTGTGATATATATGTTCATTTATGGAATATTTGGGATTAGATCATTCATTTGATAATTTGATGAAAATTCTAGTTTTACCCTTAAAACATTCACTATTGTATTTCTAACATAAATTAATTTATTTGAATTATTCGAACATAATATATTTTTTCAAATTTGTTCCTGACATAATATTCTACAACTTTCATTTAGGTCATTGAATCTCAATCATGCATTTCGTGGGTGGAAATGATCCATGAATTCAATGTTTGGCCGGACTCCCTAGAATGGTCATTGGTTCTACATTTGGGCCATAACTTGTCCATGTTTGCTTGGATTAGGCCGAAATTCTGAGAGGAGCTCTAGGAATCATTTTATCACGAATCATTCTCCTTGAAAGATAGTTGATTCATGCATTTTGGTGGTCAAATTGGCGGTGAAATTTGGCATAAAATATTTGGACGAGATTCACCATTCACATCTGAAACCACTATGATCCTAGACTCACCACCACTCTATATATTGGTGTTTTTATCATTTGGTTGGGTTGTGACTTTCATTTGGAAGTTGAGGGAAGAGGATAACTGGATCCAGTCCAGTTATCCACACATTTCAATAAGGGTATCTCTTGAAGAAAGGATCCCTTCGACAAAGCCTTATTCTTCTTCTTCGGGTTGTAATATGTTTGTTTGTTTAATAAACTTCTTTATTCTTCTTTTATTTCTTATCTTATCTTATATTTTGTTCAAATTAATTATTATCTTATTCTTCATAATTTGGCTGGAACCAAGAGTAGAAACATGATTGGGTTCTACCCTTTCAAAACCTTTGCACATGAAAAATGTTTCTATAATGACTACACCACCCCTAGAAGAGTAGTTCTTTTTAGTAGAAAGTATACCTCTAACATTATTCATTAATTTATTTTTATTCAATGATATTATTTAATTAAATTAATATGATCTATTAATTAAATTTTTAATTTAAATGAAACTAATACCGCAATTGAACAATTGAAAAAAAAACATGCGAGGTCAGAAGTTGTGTAAATTGTGAGAGTGCGATCTAAATCGGTAATAAAAGACCACACAGGATAAATTTGTAGAGTTAAAATATAATCCATAAACTCAATTAATACTCATTTCCAAAGTTTATATGTTCTCTAATTAACCACTGACCATAATCTAACCTAATAACATCAATCAATGTAGGGTGTTGCAATTGCTTGTTCCGAAGCTAGCCTAGGGTTTAAGTAATTTCATCTTTGTAGATAAGTTAACTCATATAGGGTTTGAGGGTTAACAAATTTGAGGATTATAATTAATTAAATGTTAATATAAATGATAATGACAAATAATTGAGGGAATAGGTAGAGTTATATCGATTATGGCTATTATATACTGTCTAAAAAACATCTTCATGTTTTTTCTTTTAAATTGACCTTCATTTTAAAAAAAATAAAAAAATAAAATATTCTTCTAGTAACCTTCTTATAGTTTTATATACGATAAACACCCCACATCCTTTTAAGTAGTGTTTTTATTCTCTTTTATTTTATTTTTAGAATACCTTTACTAAGATGTTCTAATTTTCTTCCTTCTTTAAGAGACTTCCTTGGTCAGCCACTCTACCGCACCTAAGTAACCCAAAATCAAACATCTTTTGAAAGAGCGCATCACAGTGCCCTTAAAATTGGCTTCATTACTGGGGAGAAAAGTATTTATTTCAACTAATTATAGGTATTTGTTTTATTTTACATTTTATTCTCTTCCTCCATTTTTTTATTTTTTCTTTACCAAATCTGAAATTTTTCTTCTTGTTTTATTTTCTTCTACTTCATTTTGGACCATCAACTCATACTTATCATTTTTATTTCACTATGGTCCACTTTCTTTATTTTGAATTTTATTTTATTTATGACACTAACTAATCATGTGGATCTTTTAGATCTTGACCCTAAGATTGAACGTAGCCTTCGAGCTCGAATCAGACATTCTCAGTCTATGGGAAGTTTCAACACTCAACTAGTTGGATAATTCCTCCACTCTCAGAACATTGAAATTGGAAGCAATTCAAATTAAACCATAAAACTAGAACCAGTGGCTGAAAATAATGAAAATTAACTTAATAGAACCATTCAAGAATTAGATGCACATGATATTAATTATCAACCAAATTGCATTTCCTACCCATATCTCAAATCGAACTTTGAACTGAAATATGGATTAATTCACCTAATTCAAAAATTTCATGACCTCTCTCATGAGGATCCCAAAAAACACCTTAAAGAATTTAATGTGGTTTGATCAAATCAAAAACAAAGAAATTTATCTGAAGACTAAATCAAACTAAGATCATTCACATTCTCACTTGATGAAGCTGTGAAAGATTGGATGTATTATTTACAACTTCAAGATGAAACTTGTTGAAATAATTTGAAACATCTTTTTATGCTGAGATTTTTTCTAGCATCAAGGACCACTTCCCTTCATAAGTAGATCCATGGGATTAACCAAGCACAATGGGAGTCAATGTCTGAGTACTGGGATTGATTCAAGAAGTTGTGTGCAAGCTGTCCACGCCACCAAATTAGAGAGAAACTCCTCATCCAGTACATCTACAAAATACTCACACCTATGGAGGGAAGCATGGTGGATGAATAGGCTATATGATCATTGGTGAACAAGACACCAGTAGATGCACAAGTTTTGAACAAAAAAATGGCCAAAAACTCTTAACAATTTGGTTATTAAGGTATGCCACATGTTAGGGGAGTACATTAGGTAATTCCATCTTCTCATGAAAGGAATTTTATTGATAAAAAGTTAGAAGAATTGAAAACTATGGTGAGATAGATTGATTTGGCTCAAAATAAATCCCAACCCCCTCCTTCAAGGACATGTGGAATTTTCACTGAGGCAAGCCACCCAACTGACTATTGCCCACAAATATAGGAAACATAAGATTGTGTAGCAGTGTTTCCAAGGTGACCATATCAGTAGAAACAAAAACCATATCCCCAAAATAAGCTTCATTACTTTGCACCTGTATTCAACCAAGGGTGAAAATATAAATCAAACATGAGGTATGTCTCTAGACAACAACAAAGTCCCCCTTTTCAACAAATCTTCCAGTAGTGTCCTCCTTACCAGCAGGGTTTCCTAAAACCCCAAAGGAGATTTGAATCCCAAGCATCAAAAAGATAAAAACTAATGATTCCCCCACCAAATGTATATTCTAATACATATGACCTTTGGAAACAAATTTTTCTTAATCAACAGAATGAGTTGAAGAGTTAAGTATCAGAGTTGAGGGAGTTGAAGACATAAATGAGCCAGATTGCCACTTCCCTCCATGAACTGTAAGTAAGAACTCTGGAAATCTACCTTCCCAACCTACTCCAAATCCCAAGTTGAATGTTATTTCCATCACATTGAGAAGTGGTAAGAAAAGAAAAAATGCTTCTACAACTATCGTTCCACCAGGATTCACCTCAACTCTGGAAAAGCCCCATTCCACACCAAATGATGAGAAATACAAGGAGAAAGACAAACGTATGAAAAATATTAATGATATTCCCCCTAAACCAATTGCATTTCCAAACAGAGTTGCAAAAACCAAAAATATGTCTGAAAAAGCAATTCAATATGAGGTTTTGGACACATTAAAGCATGTGGAGATCAACATTCCTCTACTTGATGCCATCATGAAAATCCCAAGTTGTGCGAAATTATTAAAAGAACATTGTACCAATCGAAGTAGGATCATGGGAAATGAGAGGATCAATGATGGAAGGAATGTTTCAGCACTCATTACATCAACTCTAGCAATGCCAACAAAGTGTAAGGATTCAGGGACATTCACCATACCATGCACCGTAGGGGAGTTGCACTTTTCTGATGCTCATTATGATTTTGGAGCTTCCATAAATGTGATACCTCACTCTGTATTCTATTTTTGTAGGTTGATGAGCTGAAAACGATGAGATTAGTGGTGTAGTTGGCGAATAGAGCTACAACATATCCATCGGGCACCCTTGAGGATTTACTTCTCTAGTTAAGAGTCATGATCTATCTAGCTGATTTCTACATGCTTAGCATGGAGGATGATCTGGTAAGTTCTCATGCACCAATTATCTTAGGTAGAACCATCCTCATAACATCAAAAACAATCATAAATGTCAATGAATGTACACTTTCCATGGATTTTGGGGATGAAGTTGTGATATTTAATGTCTTGGACTCTATGAAGTACCCCTCAGAGGACCACTACATTGTTGTTTCCTTCCATATTGAACCACCAAATAAAAACCCCATGGAATTTTTTTGTCCTATTCTTAGGGAGATTATGATTATTGGTTCTAGTTTGATATCTAAGAGTACTTCCACGCCTATTTCAAATTCACAAGACTCTCTTATATTTGATTTTGAAATGGAATCATATTCTGATTTTTAGAACTCTAATTATGACATGGCTACTGAGTATGATGATGGATTTGATGCTTTATTCTCTGATTATGATTATTTCTATTCTGATACTGATGCTCTTTATGCACATATTTCAGTTCCTTTAATGTCTCCATCTATACACCACCCCCCTTCATTGGTGCTCAATCCATTTCCACCAAACCTCAAATACTCATACTTGTTGAGTGGTGAGATATTTCCTCTTATAATTTCTAATAATCTTCCTTTTGAACATGAAGAAATATTTTTTGAATCTTTTCTGTGAGAACATTAAGGCAATCGGGTGGACCTAGGCCGACATATCAGGTATTAGCCCCTCAATTTGCATGAATAGGATTATTTTGGAGGATGGTACTAAACAAGTGAGGCAACCAAATAGGAGACTCAATCCAACCCTTCTTGAAGTTGTTAAAAAAGAGGTTGAAAAATTTCCTGAGGCAGGTATAATCTATCACATTTCGGATTCCTATTGGGTGATTCCTATTCAGGTTGTGAAAAAGAAAAGTGGTGTTATAGTGGTTAAAAATAAATAATATGAGTTAGTTCCAATGAGAGTACAAAATAGTTGGTGTGTTTGTATTGATTATAGGAAACTAAAATAGTCCACCCGTAAGGACCGTTTTCCCCTCCCATTTATTAATCAGATTCTTTAGAGACTACCTAGGAAAATATACTACTATTTTTTTGGATGGATTTTCTAGATATTTTTAGGTTCTTATTGCTCTAGAGGATCAAGAGAAGACAACATTCACTTGTCCATTCGGTACATTTTCCTACCAAAGGATGCCATTTGGACTTTGCAAATCCCCAGGTACCTTCCAGAGATGCATGGTGAGTATTTTTTTCTGATTTGATTGAGACCTACATGGAGGTAATTATGTATGAATTTATATTGTATGGTACTTCATTTGATGATTGTATCTCTAGTTTAGGAAAGGTTTTGAATCGTTGTTTTGAGAAGAATCTGGTCTTGAACTTCGAAAAGGGTCATTTCATGGTAGAGCATGGCATTGTCATAGGGCATGTTGTATCAAAACATGAGAGAGAGGTTGAGAGATATATGATAGGCAATATTTCATCCTTACCTTATCCTTCATGTCTGCATGATGTTAAATCATTCCCAGGGAATGTAGGATTTTATCAGCAATTCATCAAAGGAGTTAGCAAGATTGATCTTCCTATGTCACGATTAACTCAAAAGGATTCAGATTTTGAGTTTCTTGATTCTTGAAAGACCTCCTTTGATGAGCTAAGGAAGTGTCTGACCACTCCACCAAACATACATCCCCCACGGTGGGAGACTCCTTTTGAGCTTATGTGTAACACCTACAACATCACAGTTGGAGCTGATTAATCTCAGAGGGTGGAGGGACGTTCACATGTGATTTCCTATGCATTGAGGAAACTATATTCAGCCCAATAAAACTACACAACCATAGAAAAGGATTTTATTTATATCATATTTACAATAGATAAATTTCGTTCATATTTATTGGGCCCTAACGTAGTTGTTTTTTCTGACCATGCAGCTCTGAGGTACCTATTGATGAATCTAGATGCAAAGCCAAGGATAATCTGATGGATGGTCCTTCCTCATGAATTTGACATTGAGATAAAGGACAATTAGGGATCAGAAAACTTGGGGGCAGACCACATGTGTAGACTTACTCACACACTAGAGGATGACACCTTAGACCAGGTACCACTTCGGAACACTTTCCCTGATGAGCATCTTTATTCCATCTCAGGGATGCATCCTTGGTATGCAGATTTAGTTAACTACCTTGTTGCCTCTAAAATCCCTACAAATTTAAAGAAAAATCATGTCAAAAAATTAAAGAGTGGGTCAAGATTTTAGTTTTGGGATAATCCATTTATATAGCACTTGGGTAGTGACCAAGTTATTATGAGGTGTGTTCCTGATCAAGAGATTGAGACTGTTCTAAAATTTTGTCATACACTTTCTTGTGGTGGACACTTTGGACCCTAACGGATAGCTAGGAATGTTTTAGACTCTGTATTATATTGTACTATATTATTCTATGATTCTCATGTGTATTTTAAGTCATTCCCACATTGCCAACACACGGAAAACATTTCTAGGATACATAAGATGCCTCAACAACCCATATCATTCTATGAGATTTTCTGTTTGTGGGGAATTGATTTTATGGGTCCTTTTCCTAGTTCAATGGTGTTTTTGTATATTTTGGTTGTTGTTGATTATGTGACTAAATGGGTGGAGGCTAAGGCCACCAGGGTTGATGATTCTCATGTTGTTGTGTACTTTGTCCAAACGCTGAATTTTTTTCAGGTTTGGAGTACCAAAGGACATCATCAGTGACCAAGGGACATACTTCTACAATCATAATCCTTCTTCCCTTCTTCATAAGTATTGGGTGACATAGAAAACATCAACATAATACCACCCAAAAACAAACGGCTAGGCTGAGGCCTCAAATCGTGAGTTGAAACGATTTTTGTAGAAAACAGTGTAGCCAAATATGAATGAGTATAGCAAGTGATTGGATGATTCATTGTGGGCTTATAGAACAGCATATAAGATACCCATTGTTATATCCTCATTTTGGATTGTTTTTGAGAAAGCGTGTCATCTCCCCATGGAAGTTGAGCAGTGGGCTTAATGGGATATAAAGAAATGAAACATGGATTTGGTCCAAGCTAGAATGAAAAAGAAGCTGCAAATTCAATAGCATGAGGAGATTCGATTGGATTCATATGAGAACTCATGTCTCTACAAGGAAAGACTAAAATCATCTCATGACAAAATTATCCATAAAATATAATATCATGTTGGAGAGAATGTCTTTCTCTATAGTTCATAACTAAAGTTGATGCATGGAAAGTTTTGTTCCAGGTGGTTAGGTCCTTATTTGGTGAATAATGTTTTTTCATTTATGGTGTAGTGGAGATCACACAAGAGGACATAGTAAGTAGCTTTACAATCAATGGGAAACGTTTGAAGTGTTACATTGATGGACTTCCTACTGATGAATCACTTGATCATATCATGCTATTCCTAACCCTTTCACATCATTATTATTTTTCCTATTTAAAATTTTACATTTCATGTGAATATATCATCTCATGGGTTCACATTGAGGACAATTATATATTTTATGTGTGGGGGAGGGAACCTTTTAGTTTAGTAATTTCAATTGTTTTCCTGTTTTTTCAAGGATTTTCCAAAAAAATTGTGTGTTTTTTAAGTTTTGTGTGTTTATTTTTCAATTTTTTTTTGTTTTTGAAACTTTTGAGCCGAAATGATTCTCATCACAATTTTTCCATTAATATTAATAATTGGAACAATTTATCAAATTAAACTGAGCTGAAATGAATGTTGAAAACAACTTTGTTTCATGTTCGAATCTTTAGTAGTTTAATTAAAAGTAATCTGAATTTTGATTCCAATGCCACATCTCACAATGTTTATATTTGAAATCACGTTCCTATGAGGCTTCTGAACAATTATTTTCATATTATTTACATTTACCACATTTCTTGAGGAAACCAAACCATTCTTGATTTAAACAGAATTTGATTTATTCCTCTCAAAACTTGAGTTTTTTTGGTACTTATGTTTAGATGATTAAGGAATTTGTTTGGTATTAAAGCCCCTATTTCAAAGAATAATTTTTTATATAATGGTCAACCTTACAAGTTTTCTCCTTTTATCCCTTAGAATCCAGGAACATCCTATTAGGTTAGCCACATTACAAGCCAATTTTCCATATCCAACCAACTCATGAAATAAAATTGCATAATCTAGTAGAACTTAAGTGTTGTGGAAACTATCTTGTGTTGTGCTAAAACATTATATGTTACTTTGGATGGAAAATAAAATTACATAGAGATGTGTTTGCTACTAAAAAAATTGTTCTGGTGAAAGTTGTCCCTTTCTATAAAATTCATGATAAAATAAGATTTTCCTTTCAAGAGCTTCTGATGATGAATGAAAGTTGTGGTTATATGGATAATTCAAGAAAATATTATTTTAGAAGATTGAAATTTATACTTCTGAAATGTAGAATGCTGTTAACATTTTTTTATTTTTCATTATGATGAACATCAATCGATGTTATGGGTATTGAAGAGGATACCATATTAAAGTGAAAATTATATTAATGCAATTTTTCTTCAAAAAGAGTCAAGCCCTCCTCATTAAGCCAAAGTGTTTTCAAATCAAAATCCTTCCAACCAAAAGCCACAGAACAACCCTGAAAAGTCCTCATGAGAAAATTTTTTTCCTTGCCTCACATCGGGTGGCGATGTATGAATTTATCAAGCCTCTGGTGACCCTTGTATGAGTTTGGATGAGAAATACATTGCTAAAAACATGACATTTGTGTGATAAGACAAAATTCAAGTGATGTAAGTGTTTTGTGAGCATGGTAGGGTAAATGTAGTGGAAATATATAGAATTATATTAATAGTGAACTTGAAATAATGTTTTTTTATGAGGCATGATATCTTTTGTTTCTTGGTGGGGAATTTTTGGATATCAAGGATATGTGTTTTAAAATTTCTTTTGATTTGATATTGATGTTTACGTGATACGAGATTTCTCCTAGGAGTGAAAAAGGGTATGTGTTGTAGAGTAGATAAAACATATTTTTATTGAATATTTTATTGATAATAAGTGACATAATTTCCTCAAATTGTGCTAAATATGTTCATTTCTTGAATATTTTGGATTTGATCAGTCATTTGAAAATTTGATGAAAATTCTTGTTTTAAAGTAAAAACATTCAATACAGTTTTTAAAACATAAATAACATTATTTGAATTAAATGAAAATAATAATTTTTTAAAATTTGTTCTTGACATAATATTATACAACAGTTATTTAGGGCCTTGGAGATAAATCATGCATTTGGTGGGAGCAAATGGTCCATGAAATCAATGATTGGCTGGATCGCCAGAATGGACATGGGTTCTTTATTTGGGTCATACCTTTTTTATCCGTGATTGGATTAGGCCCAAAATTTTATAGGAGATCAAGGATGCATTTTCTCATGAATCATTATTCTACAAGGATAGATAATTCACTCGTTTTGGTGGTCAAATGGGTGGTGCAATTTAGCATAAAATATTTTGCTGAGATTCTCCGTTAACATTTGAAACCATTTTTAACCTAGCCTCCACACCGCTCTATAAATTGGTTTTTTTATCATTTGGTGGGGTTTTTACATGAATTGGGATGTTTAGGGAATAGTAAAACTAGACCCACTCCAATTATCCAACCATTTCAATAAGGGTATCTCTTGAAGCAAGGATCTATTCGACGACGCCTTCTTCTTCTTCTTCTTCATGTTGTAATACTATTGTTTGTCTAATAAACTTCTTTTTTCTTTTATTTCTTCTCATATCTTATATTTTGTTTAAATTTATTTTTTCCTTAATCTTTATAATTGGTCTACAATCAAGAGTATAAATGTGGTTGGGTTATACCCTTTCTAAACCTTTGCTCATGAAAAACGTGTCTACGATAACTACACCGCCCCTTAAAGAGTAGTTCTTTTTAGTAATTTATCTACCTATAACATTTTTCATTAATTTATTTTTAATCAACGAGAAACATTAATTTACTAAATATTATCTATTAATTTATTTTTTATTTTATATGAAACAAAGAAAGTATTTGTAAAATTGACACAAAAACTCTCAAGGTCATATGTTGAGTAAATTGTGAGAGTGCGATCTTAATTGGTAATAAAAGATCACATGAGATAAATTTGATGAGTTAAAACATAATCCATAAACTCATTTAATCCTCATTTCAATTGTGGATATGTTCTCTAATTAACCATTGATCATAATATAACCTAAGAACACCAATCAAAGCAGGGTGTTGTGATTGGATGTTCTGATGCTTTCCTAGGGTTTAAGTAAATTCATCTTTGGGGTTAATTTAACTCATGTAGGGTTCAAGGGTAAACAAATTATAGGATTATAATTAATTGAATGTTAATATAAATGATAATGACATATAACTATGTGAAGAGCTATAGTTTGATCTATTACGGCTATTAAATAGTGTCTAAAAAATATCTTCTTGTTGTGTCTTTTTAATAAAACTTCATTTCAAAAATAAAAACAATAAAATTCAATCTTCTTCCAGAAATCTTCTCCTAGTTTTATAAAACATAACCCACCCTCATTTTAAGTAGTGTTTTTATTATCTTTTTTTTAGAATACCTTGACGAAGTTGTTCTAATTTCCTTCCATCTTTAAGAGACGTCCTTGGTCAGCCACTTTTCTACACCTAAGTAACCCAAAACCGAACATCATTTAAAAGCGCCCAAGATAGCACCTTTCATATTGGAATCATTTCCAGGGAGGCAAGTAATTATTTAAACTAATTAGAGGTATTTGTTTTATTTTACATTCTATTCTCTTCCTCTCTTTTTTTCTTCTTTATTTACCCAATCTGAATTTTTCCTTCTTCATTTATTTTCTTCTACTTATTTTTGGACCATCAACTAAAACTTATCATTTTTATTTTACTATGGACCACTTTCCTTTAATTAAATTTTATTTTATTTATGACACGAAAAAATCCCGCGGGTCTTTTAGATCTTGAACCTAAGATTAAACGTAGCCTTCGAGCTCAAATCAGACATTCTGAGTCTATGGGAAGGTTCAACATTCAACCAGTTGGAGAATTCCTCCACTCTCAGAACATTGAAATTGGTAGAAATTAAAATTTATCTATAAAACTAGAAAAAATGAATGAAAATAATTAAAATAAGCTTAATATAACTATTCAATAATTGGTTGCACTTGATATTAATTGTCAACCAAAATGGATTGCATACCCAAATCTCAAATTGGACTTTGAACTGAAATTTGGATTAATTTACCTGCTTCCCAAATTTTGATGACCTCTCTGGTGAGGATCCTAATAAGCACCTTAAAGAATTTAATGTGGTTTGCTCAACCCTAAAACCAAGAAATGCATTTGAATACTAAATCAAACTAATAGCATTCCCATTCTCACTTGATGGAGCTGCGAAATATTGGTTTTATTATTTACAACCTAAAGAGGGAACTTATTGAAGCAATTTGAAATTTCTTTTCTTGAAGATATTTTTTCCAGAATCAAGGGCAACAGCCATTCCTAAAGAGACCTCGAGGACCAAGCAAGCACAAGGGGAGTCAATGTATGAGTACTGGGAGCGATTCAAAAAGTTGTGTACAAGCTGTCACATCACCAGACTAGTGATAAACTCCTCATCCAGTACATATATGAAAGACTCACACATACGGAGAGAAGCATGGTGGATGAAGTGGTTGTAGGAGAATTGGGGGACAAGATATAAGTAGCTGCACATGTGCTGATTTAGAAAATGGCCCAAAACTTCCAATAATTTGGTGATCAAGGTACGCCGCTTGTCAGGGGAGTACATCAAGTAAGTCCATATTCTCATGAAATTAATTTGATTGATACCAAGATGGAAGTATTGACATCTATGGTGATATATATTTCTATCGATCAAAATACATCCCAACCTCCCTCATTTAAGGCCTTGTGGCATTATCACTAAGATAAGACAACCAACTGACTGTTTCCCCCAACTACAAGAAACAGAAGATTAAAAAGTAGTGTTTCCTGGGAGACCATATCAGCAGCAGCAACAACCATATCCCCAAAAGAAGATTGATTCTTTTGAACCAGTATACAACCAAGGGTGGAAAGATCAATTATACACAAGTTATGGTGATGGACAACAACAAAGGACCAATTTTCAGTAAAACTTCTAGTAGACTTTGCATTACCACTGGGGTTTCCAACAACCCCAAGGGAGATTTGAATCCCAATCATCAACAAGACAACAACAGGGGAATCCCCCACCAAAGGTATATTATAATACTGATGATCTATTGAAACAAATTTTTTTAATCAACATAATCAGTTGAAGAGTCATAGATCAGAGCTGAGGGAGTTGAATACACAAATGAGCCATATTCCCACTGCCCTCCATGAATTAGTAATTTAGAACTCCAGAAATCTACCTTCCCAACCTACTCTATATACCATGGGGAATGTTAGCGCCATCACATTGAGAAGTGGGAAGGAAGAAACTGATGCATCTGCACCTATCATTCCACCGGGATGTACCTAAACTCTAGAAAATACCTATTCTACACTAATAATGAAAAATCAAAGGATAAAGAAAAAGGATTGAGAAATATTGATGATGTTCCTCCTAAACCACTACCATTTCCAAACAGAGTTGTACAAACCAAAAATATGGATGAAGAAGAAATGAAAAAGTAGGTTTTGGACACATTTAAGCATGTGGAGATCAATATTCCTCTACTTGAATCCATTAATAAAATCTCAAGGTAAGAGAAATTCTTAAAAGAACATTGCACCAATTGAAGAGAGATCAAGGTAAATGAGAGGATCAATCTTTGAAGGAATGTTTCATCACTCAATACACCAACTCTAGCAATTCCAAAAAAAAGTGTAAGGATCCAGGGACATTAACCATACCATGAACCATAGGGGATTTGCACTTTTATGATGCTCCTTTTTATTTGGGAGCTTCCATAAATGTAATTCCTCACTCTGTATTCTCTTCTTTGCAGGTTGGTGAGCTGAAAAAGATGAGAGTAGTGGTTTAGTTGGTGAATAGAGTTACAAAATATCTAGTAGGATTCCTTGAGGATGTACTTTTCTAGGTAAGAGATGTGGTATTTCCAGCAGATTTCTACCTGCTTAACATGGAGGATGATCTGGTAAGTTCACAAGATCCCATTATCTTAGGAAGAACCTTCCTCAAAACTGCAAAAACTATCATAAATGTAAATAAAGGTACACTTCCCATGGAGATTGGGGATGAAGTTGTGATATTTAATGTTATGGACTCCATGAAGTACCCCTTAGAGAACCATTCGGCCTTTGTTATCTTCCATTTTGAACCACACAGAAAAAACCCAGGTAATTTGATTGTCCAATGCTTAAGGAAATTATGATTATTGGTTCTAGTTTGATGTCTAAGAGTACTTTCACTCATATTTCTAATGAAAAAGACTCTATTATATTTGATATTGAAATGGAATCATATTCTTGATCATTTGAACTCTAATTAGGACATGGCTATTGAGTATGCTGATTGATTTGATGCTTTATTCTCATAATGTGATGATTTCTATTCTGATACTGATGCACTTTGTGCACATATTTCAGTTCCTTCAATGTCTTCATCTAAATTCTAACCCCCTTCATTGGGGCTCAATCCATTGCCACCAAATCTCAAATACTCATACTTGAAGAGTGGTGAGAGATTACCTGTTATAATTGCTAATAATTTTCCTTCTGAACATGAAGAAAAACTTTTCAATCTTTTAAGGGAGAACATTAAGGCAATTGGGTGGACCTTGGATGACATATCAGGTATTATCCCTTCCATTTTCATGAATAGGATTATTTTGGAGGATGGGGATAAACCAGTTAGGCAATCACAATGGAGACTCAATCCAACCCTTCACGAAGTTGTTAAAAAAGTTGTTGAAAAATAGCTTTAGGTAGGTATAATCTAACCCATTTTAGATTCCTAGTGGGTGATTCCTATTCAGGTTGTGCCTAAAACAATTGGTGTTATAATTGTTAAAAATGGGAAAGATGAGTTAGTTCCAACGAGGGTACCAAATAGTTGGTGTGTGTGTTGATTATAGCAAACTAAATCAGTCCTCCCATAAGGACCATTCCCCCCCCCCCCATTTATTGATTAGATGCTTGAGAGCCTAGCTGGGAAAATACACTACTATTTCCTAGATGGATTTTCCAGATATGTTTATGTTCCTATTTCTCTACAAGATCAAGAGAAGACATCATTCACTTTTCCATTCGGTATGTTTTCCTACTGAAGGATGAGATTTGGAATTTTCAATGCACCAGGTACCTTCCAGAGATGCATGGTGAGTATTTTTTTCTTATTTTATTGAGACCTGGATGGAGGTATTTATGGATGATTTTACAATGTATTGTTCTTCAATTGATGACTGTATCTCTAATTTGTGAAAGGTGTTGAATCATTATATTGATAAGAATATGGTCTTGAACTTTGAAAAGTGTCATTTCATGGTAGATCATGGCATTTTCTTAGGTCATGTAGTGTCAAAACATGGGATAGAGGTTGATAGATCTAAGAAAGACATTATTTATGACTTACCATATCCTTCATGTGTTCATGATGTTAAATAGTTCCTAGTGAATGATGGATTTTATCGGCACTTCATCAAATATTTTAGTAATATTTCTCTTCCTATGTCACGATTTCTTCAAAAAGATTCTGATTTTGAGTTTAATAAATCTTGCGGGACTTCCTTTGATGATATAAACAAGTGCTCGACCACTCCACCGATCATAAAGTTCCTGCAGTGGGAGATTCCTTTTTACAATATGTGTGATTCCTCCTACTTCACGGTTGGAGATGTCTTATCTCAGAGGGTGTAGGGACGTTCACCTGTGATTTCCAATGCATTGAGGACACTAGATTCAGCCCAATAAAACTAAAAAACCATGGAAAAGTAATTTATTACTATCATATTTTCTTTAAATAAGTTTCTTTCATTTTTATTGGGCTCTAAAGTAGTTTTTTCTGACCATAGAGCTCTGAGGTACAAATTGAATTAGCTGGATGCAAAGCCCAGGCTAATCCGATGGATGATCCTTCTTTAGGAATTTTACATTGAGATAATGGAAAAGAAGGGATCGGAAAGCATGGTGGAAGACCACATGTGTAGGCTTACTCACACACTAGAGGATGACACCTTGGACTAGGTACCACTTCAAAACACTTTCCTTGATGACCATCTTTATTCCATCTCAGGTATGCATCCTTGGTATGCAGATTTAGTTAACTACATTGTGGCCTCTAAAATCCCTAAAAATTTAAAGAAACATCAATTTTAAAAATTAAAGAGTTAGTCGGGAATTTATGTTTGGGATGATTCATACTTATGGCGCATGGTTAATAACCATGTTATTAGGATTTTTGTTCCAGATCATGAGTTTGAGTCTGTTCTACAATCATGTCATACACTTGATTGTGGTGGGAACATTGGACCCCAATGGATAACTATGAATGTTTTACACTATAGATTATATTGGCCTAGCTTATTCTATGATTCTCATGTGTATTGTAAGTCATTCTCAAATTTCCAATGCACACAAAACATTTCTTGGAGATATGAGATGCCTCAAAAACCCATATTATTCTATGAGCTTTTTAGTGTGTGGGGAATCGATTTTATTGGTCCTTTTACTAGTTCATTAGGTTTTTTGTATATATATTTTTCTGTTGATTATGTGATTAAATGGGTGGAGGCTAAGGCCACCAGGACTGGTGATTATCATGTTGTTGTGGACTTTTTCAAAATGCAGATTTTTTTGCGGGTTTGGAGTACCAAAGGCCATCATCAGTGACTAAGGGACACACTTCTTCAGTCATAATCTTTTTTCCCTTCTTTAGAAGTATGGGGTGACAGACAAGACATCAACACCATACCACCCCCAAAGAAATTGCGAGGCAGAGGTTTCAAATCATGAGTTGAAACAAATTTTGGAGAAAACCGTGCAGCCAAATATGAAAGATTGTAGCAAAAACATGGTTGGTGCATTGTGGGATTATAGGATAGAATACAAGATACCCATTGGTATTTCCCCATTTCATATTTTTTTGGGAAAGTGTGTCAATTCCCTATAGAATTTGGGAATTGGGCTTATTGGGTTATAAAGAAATGAAACATGGATTTAGCCTAGGGTAGAATACAAAGGAAGCTGCAAATTCATGAGCTTGAAGAGATTTGATGGTCTTCATATGAGATCTCAAGGCTTTACTAGGAAAGATCAAAATAATCTCATGACAAAATGATCCAAAAAAGATAATTTCAAGTTGGAGAGAAAGTCTTTCTCTATAGTTCACAACTGAAGCTGATGCATGGTAAGTTGTGTTCCAGGTGGTTAGGTCCTTATGTTGTGACTAATGTTTTCCCTTATTGTTTTGTGGAGATCACACAAGAGGAAACAAGAAGGAGCTTCACAATTAATTGGAAACATTTAAAGAGATACATTGAGGGACTTCTTACAGATGTAGTGGATTTCATCGCACTGTATTACCCCATCATCACTTGAGCATATCAGGTTGTTACAAATTCTTTAACTTCTTTATTCTTTATCATATTTAAAATTATACATTTCATGTCAATATATCATCTCATGGGTTCACATTGAGAAAAATTCAATATTTTATGTTTGGGGAAGGGATCCTTTTAGTTTAGTAATTTCAATTGCTTTCCTATTTTCAAGGATTTTAAAAAAAACGGTTTTTTTTTTATTTTTTGTTATTATTTTTCAATTTTTAGCGTGTTTTAGAATCTTTTGAGCTAAAATGATTCTCATCACCATTTTAAAATTCATATCAATATGTGAAAAAATTATCCCATGAAACCGATCATAAATGAATGTTGAAAATAACTTTGTTTCAAGTTCAAATCTTTAGTATTTTTATTAAAAGTACTCCGAATTTTGAATCCAACGCCACATCTCACTGTCTTTATATTTGAAATCACTTTCCTATGAGGCTTCTAAACCATTATTTCCATATTATTTACATTTACCTCATTTATTGAGATAACTAAACCATGCATGATTTAACCAGAATTTGATTTATTCCCACAAAACATGAGGGTTTGAGGTACTTATGTTTAGATGATTGAGGAATTTGTTTGGTATTAAAGCCATTATTTCAAAGAATATATTTTATATAATGGCCTACATTGAACATTTAATCATTGTATCCCTTAGAATCCATGAATTTCCAGTTAGGTTAGCCACATTACATACCAATTTTCCCTATCCAACCAACTCATGAAATGAAATTTCCTAATCTAGCGGAACTTGGGTGTGGGAGAAGCTATCTTGTGTTTTTATAACATGTTCTATGTTACATTGGATGGAAAATATAATTCCAATGAGACATTTTTTATACTGAAAAAAATCATTCTATTGAAATTTGTGCCTTTTCTGGAGCATTCATGATAAAAGAAGTTGTGCCTTTCTAGAGCTTCTGATGATGAAAGAAAGTTTCCCATGTCTGGAGCATTCAAGAAAATCATGTTTCAGAAGATTGACATGTTTACTGCTGAAATGTTAAATAGTGTGCACATTCCTTTATTTTCCATGATGATGAACATGAAATGATTCTATGGTGATTGAAGAGGAGACCATTTTAAAGTGAAAATTAGATTAATGCAATTTTTCATCAAAAATAGTCAAGCCCTCCTCATTTAGCCTCAGAGTTTTTCACATCTAAATCCTACCAATCGAAAACCACAGAACAAACCTGAAAATTACTAACGATAAACATTTTTCCTTGACTCACATCAGGTGGTGATTTAGGAAATTATCAAGCCTATAGTGACCCTTGTATGAGTTTGGATGTGAAAAGACATTGGTGGAAATTTTTCATTTGTGTGATAAGAGAAAATTCAAATGAGGTAAGTGTTTAGTGAGCATGGGAGGATAAATGAAGTGGAAATATATAGAATTATATAAATGTATATCTTGAAATAATGGTTTATTATGAGTTATGATATCTTTGGTTTCTTGGTGGGGAATTGTTGGATCTCCAGGATATGTGTTTTAAAATTTGTTTTGATTTGATATTGATGATTACTTGATATGAGGTTTCTCCTTGGAGTGCAAAAGGGTAAGTTTGGGGGAGTTGATAAAACACAATTTTATTGAACATTTTATTGATAATAAATGACATAATTTACTCACATTGTGCTAAATATGTTCATTTATGGAATATTTTGGATTAGATCATTCATTTGAAAATTTGATGAAAATTCCAGTTTTACCCTTTAAAACATCAGTATAGTATTTCAAACATAAATATTTTTATTTGAATTATTTTAACATAATATTTTCCAAATTGTTTCCTAAAATAATACTCTAGAACTTTCATTTGGGACATTGGATCTAAATCAGGAATTTGGTTGGTGCAAATGGGCCATGATGTCAACATTGGGCTAGACTCTCCAGAATGGACATGGGTTCTTTATTTTGACCATAACTTATACATCCATTCTTTTATTTGGACGAAATTTTGAGAGAAGCTCGAAGAAGAATTTTAGAAAGAATAATCCTTCTATAAGGATAGATGAATCACGTGTTTTTGTGGTCAAATGGGTGATGCAATTTGGCATAAAATATTTGGATGAGATTATCCATTTTCATTTGAAACCACTTTGAACCTAGCCACCCCACCCCTCAATAAATTTTTTTTTATCATTTGGTGGGGTTGGGACGTTCATTGTGATGTTTATGGTAGAGGATAAGTGGATACACTCCAATTCTCCAACCTTTTCAATAAGTGTATCTCTTGAAGAAAGGATTCTGTCGATGAAGCCTTCTTCTTCTTCTTCGTGTTGTAATACTTTTTTTTGTTTAATGAACATACTTGTTATTATTTTATTTCTTATATTCTCTTATGTTTTGTTAAAATTTCTTCTTCTCTTAATCTTCCTAATTGGTCTGGAATCAAGATTAGAAACGTGATTGGGTTCTACCATTTCTAAACCTTTTCACATGAAAAACATTTCTACAATGACCACACTGCCCATGGAAGAGTAGTTCTTTTTAGTAATAAATCTTCCTCTAACCTTATTCATTGATTTATTTTGAATAAATGAGATAATTTAATTCAATTAATGTGAGATATTAATAGAGTTTTTAATTTCAATTAAACAAAGCATGAAATTGAACAATTGACACAAAAACACGTGAGGTCAGATGTTCTGTAAATTGTGAGAGTGTGATCATAATCAGTAATAAAAGACCACACGAGATAAATTGGTAGAGTTAAAATATAATCCCTAAACTCAATTAATCCTCATTTTGAGAGTTTATATGTGCTCTAATTAACCATTGACCATAATCTAACCAAATAACATCAATCAAAGCAGGGTTCTACGATTGTATGTTCCAAACCTATCCTAGGGTTTAAGTAATTTCATATTTGTGGTTAAGTTAACTTTTGTATGGTTCAAGGGTTAACAAATAAGAGGATTGTAAAAAAATATAATGTTAATATAAATGATAATGACAAATAATTGAGTTAAGAGGTATAGTTATACCGATTATGCCATTTAAATATTGTCTCATAAACATCTTCATGCTGTGTCTTTTTAATTGAACTTCATTTCAAAAAATAAAACCAAAACAATGGAATATTCTTCCAAAAAACATCTTATAGTTTTATAAATGATAAACAAACACCCATACATTCAATTATTGTTTTTATTCTCTTTTATTTTATTTTTAGAATACCTTTTAGAAGTTGTTCTAATTCGCTTCCTCCTTTGAGAGATGACCTTGGTCAGCCACTCTGCTGCACCTAAGTATCCCAAAACCGAACGTCATTAGAAAGCTCCCACAACAGCACCTTTCAATCATATTGAATAAAAACTTTCTTATTACTTCAATATTTTTCAACTTTCTCTATAGTTTGATCTTCTGTAACAACAATATTTGTAGAAAAAGAAACACCTCCATTTTTATTCATAGATTTCTCAAAATATCTATTTAGTCTAACTTCATAATTCATAAGAGTTCCAATGAGGTCAATCAAGTTAATATTACTCATATATCTTATCTCATGAAATTTTAACCTTTTAGATTCGCATTCATTAGAAATAATATCAATTTTGTTTTCCACAAGGATTTCATCATCACGTATTTTCTCAACAACAACATGTAAACTATTAATGATTTTCATTAATCTTTGGTGCATCTTAGTAGCTAATTATATATGTGAGAAATAAAAGGCCTAAAATATACTCTAAACATAGCTCTCTTGGTCTAAAAAATCCTAGAAGTTTCAATATGTGTGACTTCAAGATTTATCCATATTTTTTTGTAGCCTAACATGAATAAATTGGTCTATTTTTTCTTCTTATAATAAAACAAAAAAAAGTATTTTTTTAACTTTATAGTTCACTAGTATTATTTCATTTCTTAATGGGTAAAGATAGTATCTTCCTTATCAGTAATTTTTTAAACTCAAGTAAACATTGAAAAATTATCAACCCTAGTGGGGATAACTAAATTCTTCATCCTATCTCTGCATTATTCATAATTAAAACCATAGAATATAGGTGGCCTTTTTGGATTAATTTTTTCATTCGAACCAACATTAATACATTCCATCTCAAATAAAATAGAAATTATTTTCGAAAAGTAAAATTTAGTGTAACAATGTTTAGAAATAAATGTTTTCTATCAAAACATAACCAGAACATGCAGTAGATAGAAGAAGTAAAAACATATAATGAATGTAAGCAGTAAATACCTAATCTAAGACCAATATTAGGATCGTAAATATTATCTTATTATGGAAATACTTACAAGATAGGAAGAATTATAGTCTAAAAACATCGTTTTTGAGGTTCAAACTATCTAATACACAATTTTTTTTAATTATGGTTATTGGACTTAGACTTAGTCCGATTAACAAAGTCATAGAATCTGACTTAGTAATAGTTCAATTATATCATATATAAATATCATAATAAATATGGATCCAATTTATTAGATTTTTTATGTATTTTAGTTAGAATATTACTGATAAAAAATCATATAGGGGGATTTTCTAATGAATATATTTCTATTATATGAACAGTATAAATAAAAATTTCTAGACAACAATTAATACAATCAATAACAAATATAAGATTGATGTAAAATATATTAAAATAATAAACCTATTTTAACCATAAGAGTAAGGTAGTTACTGACCCCGACTGAAGGTATCCCATGTTTTATAATTATATAAATTTATGCTTTTCATTACCAGGAAATCCCACAATACGAAGATTGGATTTACTCTGTCTTCATATCCCCAAAGGCCCTTGATATGATGATTATCCCTATAATACTATCCCCATAATCCCATGATCATATGGATCATATTATCAATCTTCTTATCCTTGTAATCCATTGATCCTTGCAATTTTCTGAAAAAAGTTAAAATTAAAAATGTTCTCAAGAAGTCAACTTGACAAGGTTCCCATAGAATAACTCTCTCTAGTGAATTCAAAAATAAAAAAACGAGTTTTTCACAAAAATTAATATTTATAAAAATCAAGATAGAATGTAATCACCCTGACCTATACTGTTTAAATGACATGGTATTGATAGGTTATCTCTTAGTATTCATATTTCTATGTTTTTTGTAATATCTTTATACACTTGGCACTTGAAAGGTCATCATACTGAAATTTTGAAGTATTTTTTTAACACCATTACAATGTTAAAATCAATGCATAAATTATAAAAATGTAATTTTATTTTGAATATAAACATTAGTCTGGCCGATGGACTTCTTTAACAATTTCAAAATGATAATCCTTAGAAGATTTTATTTGATAGTATCAGTATCGGTGTCAATATAATTGTCAATACATTTGATAATATAAAAGGAATGACTAATGTATAACATATGATTTGATAAATGTGAGTCTAATTTATTGGGATCATACTCATTAAAATAATCTTAATGAAGAAATGTAATGTTTATATTTGTGATACTGTAGAAATTTTTATAAGTATGGTAAAATGTAATGTTTTCAATAACAAAATACTAAAACTCTTAGGACATAAAAAGTTAGTAAACATGTTTTAATAAAGTTTTTCTTATTTACAAATATAAATAAAATGTTGTTTCTGACGCTTTTTCCAGGGCACATGTGTCCATCTGCTTGAGTGAGAGAGGCGCAGATTTTGTTACCCCGCATTCCCGCTTTCGAAAGGTGGGCGGTATTCGCTCCTTGTTCATGGATGTTTGTTCCTTGATCGAAACAGGATGATGGGATGTCGGTTCTTCCTTCCATGGATTCCTCCTAGAAACGTGTCACCTAGTCCGGGTCTCCCCCAATGATTTAATACGTTGTTTATGAAACTCTTATTGGTGCCATATCTTCATAGACACCAGTTAATTACGCTGCTTCTGTCAGGACATTCCAAGGGGTCCGGTCAGGGCAACAACCTTCAGTTAGCGGAGTAGTCACACTGGGGAATCACTGACATGTTTGGACGCTGGGGATTGGTGTGTCTCTCTTCTGTCCCTTATCATAGGTATTCTCAAGGGCACAGAAGCCAGAGGCATCCCACATCGAACACAAGGAATCAATTTTCATAGGCATGTATCTGAGGTTTTCCTCAGCTTCTTGTGTTTAACACGGGGTATGTAGCAATTTTAATGTTCTGTGGAGACGGATCGGACTGATCGGAACATTGGTTATAGTAGATCAGACAGAGGAATCCACTAGAAGGAACACCGATATTCGGGCCAGCATGTGGGCGGCTTCCCGAATGTTGTGGGAGGGAATGGGGTGGCATGATCTCACCGGTATGTGGTGGCCCATGAAAGAATCAGGATGGACGATGGTTTTGAGCATGAACCTCATGGATGCTTCCTACGTACCATACCATGGAGAGAATCAAAGACCACGTAGTTCAGGTGGTATGGGGCTTGAACATCATAGAGGCTTTCTACGTACCATTCCTTGACATGGATCAAAGTCCTCATAGTTCGGGTGGAATATAGTTTAACTTCATGCGGGACGGGCGGTGAACCGAAGTAAAGGGGGTCGGAGCGACCAATGGGTGGTGGTATTCAACCTTGTGAGGCTTCATACAAACCCTTCCATAGTAAGGATCAAAGACCACACAATTAAAATGGGTTCTTTTGAATCGACATGAATAATGACCTTGGTCCAGGTGGATGTTGGGCTTGAACCTCAGGGAGGCCTCCTACGTACCATGACTTGACATGTATCAAAGCCCCCATAGTTCGCGTGTACATTCTAACTTCATGCAGGATAGGGGTGAACTGATGTGAAGGGGGGTCAGAGAAACCAATGGTTTGTGGGCTTGAACCTCGTGAGGCTTCCAACGTACCATGCCTTGACATGGATCGGTGTCCCTGTATTTCGGGATGGGGCGTGTCGGTGAACCGATGTGAAGATGGATCGGGGTTCCGTTGGGTGTTGGGCTTGAACCTTGTGAGGCCTCCAACGTATCATGCCTTGACATGGTTCAATGTCCCCATAGTTTGGGATGGGGCGTGTCGGCGAACCAACGTGAAGATGGACCGGGGGTCCGATGGGTGTTGGGCTTGAACATCATGAGGCTTCCTACGTACCATGCCATGACATGGATCAAAGTCCTCATATTTCGGGTGTACAGTTTAACGTCATGTGGGACAGGGGTGTTTTCAGGTTTGATGCTTACTCTAAGACCACATGAGTCATGCTCGGTGTGATAAACTAGAGGCGGCAGAGACCTGATGATCACGTCGCGAAAGGTGCATTAGTGGGATGTGGAGTGGGGCTTATGCGTGGATCGGCCTAGGGAGAGAGATATTGGGACATACTCTGAGATGGAGGCCCTGTGGAGACAAAGAGAAGTGGGAGAGGGATTTGGGACTGAAGAAAAAACGGGCCCCACTCCCCATCATGTCCTCTGCTGGCCTTCGCACTGAGGAAGTGAGGAGGAGCATGGGTGCTACCTCCTGAAAGAAAATCTAGGGGCTTACACCGAGGTGGATGACTTTCCCCATGGACAAATTCCACTCCAAGAAGGAAGATATCATCTTGTGTGAGGGGTGATTCTGTCCTCGTAGAGTTGAGTGGGCGTGGAGAATGTCCTGGGCGGGGGGTCCCTATGTGTGAGGCACGGGGCCTGGTCACAGTTTAACGTCATGTGTTGAGGACGACGGTGCTTGGTAGTTTAACTTCATGTAGCTCGGACGAAGTGGGTTTGCTCCGCACCCCTAGGGCTTACATAATTATTACCCTCTACTCCTTGTGGGAGGGAAGGCATCAGCAAGGCCATAGTGAGGGGGTGTTCTGGGGAGAATCATCAAGGCGTCCACGTTAGCATGGCTATATGAAGAAGCAATAGCCATTAGCGTGCCTATGTGAAAAAGAATTAGGTAATGCAACGCAACGGGTGGTATCGTCTAGGAGACTTTGAAGTCAAATCGTGCAAACCTGGAGGTTCGCATGGGAAAAGTATTTTCCAATTAGAGGGGTCCATAGGTAGGGGCCTTATAGAGCTTTGTTGTTCTTCTTGGCGGAGGGCACTTGCGAAGGCATGTGCTTCGCGAAGTGGGGTTCCTTATCCTTAGCATGGGGAGGAGGTGCAAATGGGAGGTGCTTCGTCAAGTGAAAGGGCATCCACGGAGCAAAACCTCACAGAGTAAAGGTAACTCGTGAAGCAGGGTGTCGGGAAGCAATGTGCTTTGCGAATTACAGTGACCATGCCTTAGCATATGGATCATGTGTACAAGAAGGGTGGTTCGCGAAGCATAAATGCTCTGCGATGACTCGGGCCCCATTGGGGATAACCTTCCTTCACGAAATCCCTTAAGCTTCATGAAAGGCATCCCTCTCTAAAGGGGGGATCAGAACAAGACCATGGGGAGGCACTTCACAAAGAAGAAGTACCTCACACAGCTCATGGGTCACCGAGCGAAAGAATGCTTCGCGATTCGGGAGCTGGGAAGCCGAAAGGTTGGATTTTACCTCCCTAGAGAGATTAGGGGAGAATAATATTTATAATCAATGCCACCATGGATCGTAGATCACGCAGTTCGAAGAGTGGCTAGGTGGCTTCACGGTGGGTTGTGAACGTCAAATGGGGTCGCAGAGCATTTCGCCTTATTTGCTTCATGGCGGGCTCGCGAACGTCAAATGGGTTCACAGAGCCTCTCGCCTTCTTTGCTCCACGGAGGGCTCGTGATCATTAAATGAAATCTTGGAGCCTCCTTACTTCATTTCTTCTTGGCGGGATCATGAATGTCAAATGCATTCGCAGAGCCTCCCGCCTTCTATGCTTCGCGGCAGTCGCAGTGCTGGGGAACTCCGCGAAGGGGCTTCGTGAGGCAGTCAATGGGGCCGTCGTGGGGCCTTCTCTTTGTCCTGAATTTTGGCGTCAACAAATTCCCCCCCTTTAG
Organism: Viscum album; assembly: GCA_963277665.1. Lineage (NCBI taxonomy): Eukaryota > Viridiplantae > Streptophyta > Magnoliopsida > Santalales > Viscaceae > Viscum > Viscum album. Next base: position 1,797,783,258 of record OY728152.1, read on the forward strand.
TCTTGGAGCCACAGAGAGATCAAGGGTCGAAGTCTGAGGGAAATCACCCAAAATCCTCAGTCCTTCGAGGTGTTGACTTGTGAAGAGGGCTCGCGAGGCGTATAGGGGATGTGCGGACCACATGCACCATGAAGCTCCACGCAGACTAGACGTTTCGTGAAGCTTTGAAGGTCATCACCTAAAAATAGGGAGCCTGTCATCTCTTTTTTCCTTTCCCTTCTCCGCGATCTTGTCTTCTTGCACTCTCGATTCATGAATCTTAGCGTACTCCGTGAGTGATCTTTGGGAATCGGGACTTCACGATGCACAACGAGTCCTCGACTCCGCGTTTGCGCTCCGTGATTCAGCTTTGAATGCCATGGCAGCGCCCTATGAACATTCTTCGTGAGCGGGCTTCACGAACGCTCTTGGAGAATGATCATCACGAACCAGCTGACCAAATATCTATGTTCTAGAACCGAATGGCCGACCAAGAAGCTATCCAGGGGTTCCTCGCGGATGCCACCCGGAGGGACGAAATGGAAAATTTTCTGGGGCTAGGAGAGCCAGTCCAGAGCCACTCGGACCATAGTTCTTTGGTGGAGTTGCTTTCAGAGAGCCATAATAACTACCCATTGTATAGGAGGTTGCCTTTGTATGGATTTGGGCTGAGGGATGATGTCTTCATCCCTACACCAGGTCGGGATGAGCCAGCTTACTGGTTCCAGAGCACGCCATGTCAGCACTGATGGTTCAGGGCACCCGACGGTCATGCCCGGGAGGACTTCACACATGTCATTGCCGACTATCTATACATTCATCTGAACAATATCGACAGGAGGGAATTGCAGCCAGAGATGTCCCCTTCACTATACCAAACCATCCTTAAGGCGACGTTGGGGAACCTGAAGAGGGGGTGGTCCGAGGAATGGGACCTGCACTAGGGTGGAAACTTTACGGATTATTGGGCTTGGGACTATTGGGTAGGAACCTCATGTGATGAGTTAGAGGCAGAGTTGAGAAGAGTGGTCCTGTATGAGGCATCTTGGAATTCCCAGTTCCATATCTACCAGCCGAAGCAGTTAATGCCGGAGCTATTGAGCCAGTGGTCACTAGGGACCAATACATTTCACCTGCATCATGGGGAGGTTTGCATCAGCCTATGGGACATGCATCAGATATAAGGGGTCCGGATACTGGGGGTGATGTACGACGAATTCCTCCCAGCTATCGGTGTGTTGGAGGATCCAGAGAAGATGTTGTGTCTGGTGATGGAATTGATGGAGCTCTTGCCCGGGGAGGATAAGGAGGTGGTGAGGGATGTCCACTTCCTGAAATGGTTCAATAAGTTCTTGAACTTCCCAAAAAATAGGCAGTTCTCGGTGAGGCCTTGAACTTGCTCGAAGGGTGCCTAGAGTAAGGAGAACTCATACTGGTGGCTACTGGAGGATAGCCAGTGGAAGACCTGGTGGTTTAGTGTCAGCACTAAACAATGGCCAATAGTCACGTTGGTGACATTCATAGTAGCCCTCATCTATGGTTGGATCCTTCCGGTGAGGGATACAAACATGGGAGGGCATCTAAGCACTTTCGTCATGGCATCCAATTTGGTGACAGGAGGGCGGGTTAACCTGGGAATCCCAATGCTTGCCAAGTTGTACAAAATGATGCGGCACATCTGCAAGGGGAAAAGGCCACAAAGGGTATGCGGGTCATTCCACCTCCTGTACGGGTGGATGTCAATGAACATCAGGGGGATCTAAGTGTATCTGAACCCCATCTCACCTCCAAGGTCGAACATTCATCCCTCGATCTTGAATGATGCATGGAGCTTTCTGACCAAGCTGACCACACCATTGGTTCTAAACTAGATGTGGAGGGTGGAGGAATTCAATTTCCACCCATTCCCATTGCCGATGGGGGCCTTCACTGATGATGACAAGGGGACGGATGAGAACCGAGCCAACCTCATAGCCTTTCGAGGTTGGGTCTTGGTGGACAGGGTGGACTGCGAGCATCTTTGCGAGCCATACACCCCACACTGGTTTGCAAGGTAATTTCAATGCCTGTAGCGGCTGACCCCATAGGTATATATTGGGGTGTTCTATGAGGAGCACCCGTGTTTGATGAGGCATATGTGGCTCATGTTCACACGGGAAGATGAGAATATGAGGAATGTATTTCCTCCGCAAACTGTCATCCTTGGGATGATAAAAGAATATGCCCAGTTCTGGGAGGCGGCCTATCCAGGGGAGATTCTGAAGTGGCCAACTTTCATGGTCGGTGAGGGTGAGATTCTTTGAGCTCTGGGCTGAGGTCGGAAGGTGGAAAGGGCATCCCATGGTAGCGAGGCTGTTGTAGTGGTGACGTCCACACTATTTGACGAGGGAGTAGCAGTAGCGGATCCGATAGTGGCAGCGAAGCTGGTGGTCCCAATAGAACAGAGTCATCCAGAAGGGAAACCACCGAGAGGATTCCGCCAGATTTCTTTGCATGCCCCGGGGAAACGGCTGCGCCATATTGACATGCAAGAGAATTTTTTCTTCTCAGAGGCCTAAGAAATCTGGGACGTCAACCAGAAATTCCTTGGCCCATTCGAGTTATGGCAGCACCTTAACTACCTCGGGATGGACTTGCCAGGAATTGTCCATATTAGGGCCGGTTTTGCAGTATCCCAGGAAGAGGCGGAGCAATACATAGTCGAGCTGGAAGACTTCATCCACTCCTAGGGCGCCCTGCACCAGATGACTGACCAATTCATGGTCCTGTTCGATCGTACGGTCCCTCCGCAGCTGTCAGCCACATATCTGAGGGGGCGCTTCCCCCTTCCAGACGAATCGGACGAGTCCTTCTGGGGAGATGAGGCTAGTAGGGAGAGTCAGTCGGAGGAGGGTGAAGTCAGCGACTATTCCTCGGATCTTAAAGATTTAACGGAGGCTCTCGAGGTAAAATATGAAGTTCCTTCTTCATAGTTTTCCCTTAGGTTACTCTGGATTTCTTATCAGTGTATGTACTGTGCAGGAGGACCTTGTGCATAGACCTTATTCTCACCCCTTAGCGGGTGCCGACGTGTGACCTTCAGGATCCACACCCATGGATGCATCAAATTCCATGCCTAGCGGGGTTGGGATAGTTGAGGTGGCTCCCCTAGAGTCTCCAAACCTACCAAATATATACGGGGGGTCGCGTCTCAGGGTTCTGACGACATCAGCCCAAGAGTGAGACCAATGATTTGACCTCTGTTTGTTTTCTCTACCAAATCCACAACTGTCATCCCCTAACAACATTAACTGATATTCACATCCCATTTGTGGCATGTACAATCCTTCAATTAGTCTAGGCTTCCACGGCGAAGTTGGTCGGGGATTTTGGTAGCGTCCCTCATAGGGGCATGCCAATGGTCATGGAGGTGAACAACCAGCCTGATCGAACTGTAGCTCTCCCGATCACCGGATGGGGTGCTAGTGGGATTACTCCTGAGATTGTCATGGTGGGATCTGATGATGAGGATGAACCAGACGATTTAGGCCCCGCCACTTCCGATCCAACTCCAGATGTGGACCCGGCCAAGGTGTTCCTGGGGGCATTTCCTGCATATGAGCCTACCAATCGTGCTGACTGGGACGAGACATCCTCTGACGAAGAGTAAAACAAAATAGTCTATCTCTGATCTTAGATTTTTATCACACGCATCATCAATGACACCCTCGAGCACTATGGTTGAATGATATGGACATACTTCGCTCACTACTGCGCAAACTGTGTGCTGGGTGAGTGGATGTCTGACGTCCTCACATGATCATCCAATATCATATGCAAGAAAAGATTCGGGAGTACAATCTTGGACTTGGAATGGGTTGGTAGTGGAGGATGGCGATAAACATTAAGAGGCTCTAGAAGGTTGAAGATGAGGTCCAACAACAGTAGAATTGGGCGTACAAGCACTTAACCTCCCTCAATGCGCAATCTGAGCTAATATCATGATTAAAGGCCCAGCTGGCAGAAGTTGAAGAGGGCCTAAGGTGATCTTCTAGGGAGATGATCACCATCTGAGCTGACATGGAGTGGGCCGAGATTGGGGCCAACGAATTCCGCCCTCTCGTCGCTGAGGATGTGTGGGAGGTGAACAAGCGGCGGAAACTCCTTGACGCCACCAGCTAGAGGGTGACGAAGTTGCAACATTCCTTCGACGAGGTCAATCTATCCATGGGGGAGTCAACCCCCCGAGTACTGTAATGATTACAAACCCTTAAAAATAATTTCATGCTTTGATTGTTTGAATGTCGTATCATGCATGAGTTCCATTGTTTACATTGGTTTATTGCATCATTATGATGTTCGCGGAGTGTCCAGGGACCATTCCCTAATCTCACATGGGTCGAGCTTGATGTGAGAAACAAGGGATTCCCACTTTATCACCCCATCCAAACATAGGAGTGCAAACCAAGCTTCGGGCATCCGGGGTTTGGACAACCGGTCTGGATTTACGGGAAATGGGAGAGACCTAACTTGAGAATTAAGCACTCAGAATTGCTGAATTACCATTTTTTTAGTGTGCTCTTTTGCACAAATAGTGTAACACTAGGGGCGCTGAAATAAATCCGAACATATGGGAATGGGGGAGGTGAATCGCGATACCTAGGTTTCAAAGCATTGTGGGGGTGGTGTGACAATAAATAATTGTTTTTGACTGTATTTGAAACACATTATTCTTATTTTATTATCCTGGAGTGGGGATAGAAAATGAGGGTCGACCGTTGAACATGTTCGAAACATGGGACATGTTGCAAATGCCATTCATTAGTCTTCCGGAACGTTGGCCCAAGACTGTAGGCAGGCCATAGGCCTAGAATCCATAATGTTTGGGGGTTCCTCCATACATGAAATAGTACAAGGGTCCAAATAATGGGCCTGAAAAGCTTGGAATGTTGAGTGAGGGATTGTTCAAATAGAATACAACCCCCTGGGAATTACGCCACCATGGTGGAAGAACACTGGATGTACGCATCATCTTGATCACGGTTCATTCCTTCTTTCAAATAGGGCCTCTCTAGCGAGGGGGCTGTCACTTCCCAATACCATCATGGGGTATCCCGAACTTGGTCGGGAAAAAATTACAGTTACATGGTTCCCCACGAGGGGTCAAGCCAAGGAGGCTGGAAATGGGGAGGAACATGACATTACAATTCCTGGGGGTGGACCCTAGGCAAAATACTAGGGTGTCCTTATGTATCCCATATGGATGGGAATCAAGCGATATGTAGTTCTAGAATCATAGTTTAATGTCATGCGGGATGATGAGAAGCATGGTTGCGCCAATGTAAATCCTACCAAAACTACTAAGCCCATGTGATCCATTCTCGATGTGGGAAACAAGAAGTAGTGGTGGGACATTCCCGACACAGGAAGGGACATGTTAGGTAGAAGGGATGCTCGGTGAATGCCAGCTCAATGATGCCAACCCGTCCATGTACTTCACCTATACGCGCGAAGAGATAAAGCCGAGTATGTCGGAATTCAACTTGAACATGAGGAAGTGGAACTGTATGAATCATGACGCTCGAAATTTGGACCACAATGATGGTAGTTTGACAATTGAGGATAACTGTTGACTGTGGTAGAAACGTAGCATCCACATAACATTAGCCTGGAATGGGTCAGACAAATGAAGGTCGACCATTGACCATGTTCGAAACACCGGACCTGTCGCAAATGTCGTCAGAGATCCTTTAGGGGCGTTCGCCCAGGATGGTAGGTGAGCCTATGTGGCATGGGACCAGGCTGTTAGGGGTTCCCTTCGGATTTGGAAGAGGATGAGGATCCAAATAGCGATCTCATAAAGCTTGGTCATGGAACGATTGGAATGTCCCCATGAAAATTTCGCACTTCTAGCTCTTTGTCAAATGCATCTAAATACGACAACAAGACATATTAGATAGAGGGGGGGGACCTTACCATGGAAAGATCATAGTTTAGGGTCGTAGAACTCAGACCATAGATGGTAGGAAACATGGGAGGCATGTGGTGGGGTAACTACAAATACCCGACATGAATGAGGATCGGGGGTTCTGACCACCACGTGTTCCTCGAAGAGGTTTTAGGTCGAAGGACCGAAAATGAGAGTTGATCTGGGCCTGAGGCAAAGTTCACAGGCATTCCTACGTACCCCACGAGGATGGGGATCAACCTACACACAGTTCTTGAGGTGGCACGGTAGGGTACTAGTTCCATGAAAAAGGGTGTGCAGGAGTGGCCCTCTCACCAAGAGAAGTGTTATTTGATAAATCTTGTTTGTCCTTTAAGGTGAGTGAGTTTTTCTTGTGGATAAACAGGCCTAGGGTAGCAGGCCCCAGTGTCACCACAAGAATCAAGTTGTATACAGGCATTGGAAAATGGTATGGTAAATGACTGATACCCAACGTCATGTACTCTATGATGAGGTCATCACAATGCAGTGATATTTTTCATCATGCATCCAGAATGATAACATCATAGATTGGGGTCATGTGATGGGACCAAGCATGCATTTTAACATCGTGCAGCACAGACATAGTAGAGATGATGCTAGGTGGGGAATGTGTATAGTGCAATGAAACATCACCGACGTTAATGGAGACATTGTCCCGTATCATACCGTACACAATTTTGAGATGGGAACCTTAGTCCAAGGGGCCTACATAGAGGTAAGAGGGAAAAGGTAGAGGAGAAACTAGCTCTCAAATGAGCTGGACCCAAAACCGAGACGTCCTGCTGGTCCTATGTATCCCTTAAGATGGGTATCATGCCATATGTAGTTCTAGGAGAGATATTAGTTTACAGTCTTAGAACTCGGACCATAGATGGAGTGAAAACCCTCCATGTAAGTGCAGAACTCAACCAGATCCCTAAGCCCACGTGAGTTAATCTTGGTGTGGGAAACAGGGGAGGTAGATGTCTTTTGCAATACATGGGACGCCCACCAAAGGGAAATCGGTACGGAGCCCCAAATGACGCCCCTATCGTGGATTTGGCCCTCCTAACGTGTGGATGCACACTATGGAATAATACCAAAAGTTTTGAAGTTCTAATTGGACATGAGAAGTTGGAAAAGGATGTGGATCATGTAACAGACATTTTGGGCTTAATGGGGTTGGCATGGCGATGGAGGATAACTATTGACCATGTTCAAAAAACAGTATCCACATCGCGTTAGCCTGAAGTGGGACAACAAATGAGCATCAACCATGGACCATATTCGCAACACGGGATTTGTATCGGCTTGTTGTCAACGATCCTCGGGGGTGTTAGCCCGTAATGGAAGGATATCCCTTCGGCCTAGCATCCATGCCACTCAGGGGTCCCTTCAGGTGTGAGAGGTGATGGAAGCCCTAATGAAGGGGAACACAAAGCCTAAAAAGAGGATGGAAGCATGCCTGAGTAGAGTCTGACATTCTAGGGACTAAACTTGAGTACCCTTAGGCACATTGATAAACCGACTAAAAGGGGAAAAGAGGGTGTTCAAGAGGGGGAGGCACACAACGTGGTCATTACAAGCTTGATGTGAACAAGGACATAATCCCATGCCACACAATATACTTTCCTCTTCTAGGAAGGGTAGGCCAAGGGGGTATGGTGAGATGGAGATTTCCAGAAGATGGGTCTGGGCCCGAAGTCTAGACATTCAAGTGGTCCTACGTATCCCATAAGGATGGGAATCAAGCCACACATAGTTATTAAAGGCACCAGGGTAAGATTTCCCAACAAGGGGGGTGTACGGCATGACGAATAACCCGACATGAATGATTACATAATCCCCCACCCCACCATACACTCCCATAAGTGAGGATGGGGGGTCAGGGGATCGAGAAGGCCAAGGGGCCTGAGGCTGGGCCTTGGTCAAGAAGGCCTGGCCAGCTTTCAGTTTAACGTCTTGTAGTGAGGACATGGGACGGGGGCCCGAGAAGGCCAAGGGGCCTGATATTTGGCATCGACCGAAGGGAGTTCGTTGCTTGGAGATACAACGGGGTAGAATCAACCACTACCCTTGATTTTTGGGACATCTTGGGGTGGCCCTAACGATCCAGGACAGTTGTTGACCATGTTCGAAACACAGTGTCCCTATAGTGACATGAAATGGGGGCAACAAATAAGCATCGACCGCTGAGCATATTCAAAACGCGGGACTTGTATCATCTTGTTTCTCGACATCCTCAAGGGAGTTGGAACAAAGTGGTAAGAGAGCCCTTAGGCCTAGCATCCATACCATTCAGGGGCCCTTATGGATGGGGAAGGTGATAGAATCCTATTCAAGGAGTGGGTGAAGCATAGAAGTACACATCTCTAAAAGAGGTTAACGTCTCTAGAGAGTGGGACATACAGCTGGATCAAGATTAGCTCAAAGTGAATTGTGGAAAACGTTTTCACCATTGCCATACTTCATAACCTGGGGGGAAGATTCTGGCATTTGGACTGGGGCAACAGACGAAATGTTTGGGAATTCTTACGAATCCCATGAGGATGGTAATCAAGCCATACGTAGTTCTAAAAATGCAATTTAATGTCACACACGACGATGTGCAATTTAAATTCATGCAGGATCGTCATAGACCATCATGAATTTTAGGGTCATGCGGGACTAACATTTTAAAGTCGTGTGGGACCATGGGGCTCGAAAAAAGTATTGCTTGAGGAATTTGGCATTGGTGGGAGGAGTTATACGCTCACCATCCATGGTCACCAAGGAGTATGCTCTATTGGGGTAAAACCTGTGGACTATTTGAAGTCCTTCCCATTTGGGCTCCAACATGGATGGTTTCCTGCCAGGGATCATTGGCGCTCAGAGGGCCAAAACCAGGTTGCCTTGCGGAAAATATCGGATGAGTACTTTCTTGTTGAAGGCTCTATCCATCTTTTTTTGATTCGTTTCCAGATTGTGCAGGGCATGGAGCGTATTATCGTCAAGTGATTCCAATTCAGGTAGACGGATTTCGGCTACCTTATCTAGCATATGCCGGTCATAGACCGCAGTGTGTAACGAAGGCAGCTGGATCTTGATGGGCAAGACGGCTTCAGCTCCGTAAACCATAGAATACAGTGTCACCTGGGTGGAATTGCGAGTCATCGTCTGATAGGCCTAGAGGAAGTTGGGGAGCTTTTCCGGCCAACTCTTCTTGTTCTGACCGACCATTTTCTACAAAATTTTAGAGAGGGTTTTATTGAACGCCTTGATCTTCCCATTTTCCTTCGCGTGATAGTGGGAGGTATGGTTCGAACGGATATTTTACTTGGCGTTTAATTTCTTCAGCTCGCCTGCTCGGAAGTTGGTGTTGTTATCGGTGAGGACATCATGAGGGACTCCAAATCGGTGGATGATATTGGAGCTCAGAAGTCAAGGATGGAATGGGTCGTGACCTCCTTGAGTGAAACTACTTATTCCCACTTGGAAAAGAAATCTATGGTGGTTTGAATGAACCATCATTGGCGAGCTATCACCGGTGGATATTGTCCCACGACATCGAGTCCCCACACCATGAATGGCCAAGAGTACTTCATGGAGTGGAGAGGATCTGGTGGCCGAAGCAGAAAGTTAGCATTGAATTGGCATGCATGACATGTCTTGGAAAACTTGATACAATCATGGATCATATAGGTCCAAAGTACCCCAGTCTCTAGATTTGATGTGGTAGATTTGGCCCAGCCTGGTGGGCACCATAGGAACCGGCCTGAACCTCTTGCATAACCCGTGCAATCTCGAATCCTTGAATGAAATGGAGGATAACACCATCAAAACCGTTCTTGTAGTGGATATGCTCAAGACTGGGACCACTCTAGAGGGTAAAATGTAGCACGCGACATCGGATTTTCTTGCGCTCTGCCCAATAAGCCGGGTGGCAACCATTTTGGAGATACTCGACAAAAGGGGCTCTCCAGTCGGGAGTCTCTTCAACCAATTCATTTGAAGAGCCTAGAGGTCCTGTCATGGAGGATCTGGTGGTAATATGGCTTACTCGCAAGCCATCGTCATCCTCTAGGGTGACAGGGGCAATGACTCTCCCTTGGGCCACATGTATAATCAAATCATCATGCTCGGGCTCTGCAAGTGATGTAGCTAAGCTGCCCAAAGCATCTGCTCGACCATTCTGTGACCGAAGTGCATGGGTAACCATCGGTCAAGAAGGGAACTAGGCCATTAAATGGAGGGTGTGCTCCAACAATGGTGCGAGCTCTGTCTTTCTGAAAAAAATAGTCATCGTTGACTTGCTTGATGACTAGCCTGGAATCCCCTTTTATATGAAAATGGGGAACATCGATCTCAAGAGCCAGCTCGAGGCTAGTGATAAGATCCTGATACTCTGCCTCATTGTTGGTGTAGCATTCTGACAACATGAATGAGTACGACAGAACGGCTTACACCGGGGTAGTAAATACGATAACCAGGCCAACTTTGTTGAGCCTAAGATCATTGAGCCTCCAACCGTTAGGGATCTAGGAGGCACCATCAAAATGCATCAGTTAACATGGGATGTCTTGATCGACTGAAAGGATCACCTCATCAGGGAAATCTAAGTCCACGGACTGGTCCCCGGAGGTTGGATGGGCAACTAGAAGGTCAGCCAATACCTGCCCCTTAATAGCCTTCTGAGGCATGAACCTGATGTCGAACTGCTAAAGGATTACTGCCCACCACTCTATTCGGCCAATCAACATGGGGCGGTTTATAATATACATCAACGGGTCTACCCGAGAGACCAACTGTACCACATGGTGCTGCAGGTAATATCGCAATTGCTGTATAGAAAATACGAGCGCAAGGAAGTTCTTCTCAATTTGAGAGTATCTGGTCTCCGTAAGGAGGATCATGCGACTGAGGTAGTAGAGGCTAATCTCTATACCCTCATTGTTCTTCTGGGCAAAAAGGTAGCTGAGAGATCGGTCCAGGGAAGTGACATAGAGAATCTGCGGCTTTCCGGAGACGAGTGGCATTAAGACCGGAGGCTAGAGGAAGTACTGCTTAATTTCCTCAAAGTCGACCTAACACTCTTCTTCCCTTTCATAGGCAGAGCCTTTCTTCTTTAGCTGAGAAAAGGTCATACAATTTCCAGCCATATTCGCAATGAATCGGCGTATGTCAGATAAGTGTCCTTGAAAACCTCGATGATCTTTGATATTTCTTAGAGGAGGAATCTGGCTGATCGCCTCGATCTTCTCGGGGTCGATCTCGATACCTCTGTACCTGACAAACAAAGCCAAGAAACTTCCCAGAAGTAACCCTGAAGGCACACTTCAACGAGTTCATCTTCAAGTGGTGGGAACAAAGGAAGACGAACAGATTCTCAAGGTCCTTGAGATGGTCCTAGTGCTGGCGAGATTTTACCACTAGATCATCCATAGAGAACTCCACCAATGTCCTGAGGATTGGCTTGAATATGGGATGCATGGACCACTGATAGGTGGTACCTTCATTCTTCAGGCAGAAGGGCATAACCTGGTAACAGAATGTACCTTGAGGTCCCTTGAAATCCATGGACTCTTCATCCTCAGGGGCCATCCAGATCTAATTATATCCAGAGTAACCATCCATGGAGGAGAGAGCTTGGAACCTGGCCATAGCATCGTTCAATAATTCTATCACCGGAAGGGGAAAAGCATCCATTGGAAAGTGACGATTGAGATCTCTGAAGTCGATACAGACTCTGATCTGTCTGTTCTTCTTTTGGACTGGCACAATATTGGGTAGCCACTTGGGGTACTGGACCTCCTTGATGAAGGTGGCTCAGATGATCTTGTCAACTTTGGAATCAAACATGGCACCATGAGATAGGTGCATCTTTCTGGGAGGCTTCTTGTACCTGTGATGGTTTGTTAGGAGACCGAAGCGGTGGATGGCTACCTGAGGATCTAGTCCTAGAATCTCATTGTAACACCAGGGAAAACATGACACAATGTTGTTTAAGGAAGTCCACATACCGTTGCTTCTCCTCAAGGGACATGGAGGCCCTGATCAATGTGGGTATCATATTTGCCTCACTACCAAGGTTCATGTGTACCAGTTCTTCGACCGTGGCATAGACGCCTTCCTTTAAGGTGGAGGGAGAATCCTCCAGTTCCTATTCTTCATTTGTGGAGGAGGGATTCACAGTGGGTGGAGATTCTCCTTGGTCAGAGGAACCTGACGGGAGGCTGGTACCATCATGGATAGTGGTGGAGGGTTTATTAGGTGATTCATGTGCCGCTGAGACCATGGCGATGAAGGAAGTCGATCCAATCTCATCTGGCCTTTGGCCCAAGGGGTCATGCTTGATGATATCAAAGAAATAGTGGAACCTTGGCTTGAGCTAGTTAAATATATCCTAACAAAAGAGACATGTAAGACGTACTTTCGTTGTCATAGGGCGGACGTCTCAATACCATATGGGAGTAGGAGGTTCCAGGATCACCTGAGCCTGGTTTTTGTAGGAGTATGAGGTGATTTTCCGCCGTCACTTGGACTTGGAAATATTCTTTCCTCTTGTACCAGAGACAACAAAGCATTCCCCCATGTCGGGGGGTCGTGGCCTCTAATCATTGGATTGGGAAGATGTAGGCGTCATCCAGACCTTCCCAGGGGTCACTTGTGACCTGGGTGGGCTCAACCTCACTTTCCAGAATCTGCTTATCCTTTCTTTTGTAATAGTCATATTCCAGATAACGGGCTTCACAAGAGGAGAAAGGAGATGCATCGCCTTGTAATACTCCTACTCAAACATTAAGGCAGTACTTGGGGCACTAGTGATATGATGAGGGGATCATCGCATGCAGGTGGAGCAATGGCCTACCCATCAACGCATTCTACGCGGTGTCCTCGGAGACTACCGTAAATTCAGTACTAGAAACTAGGCCACCAAACTGGGTCTTCATAAGGATATTTCCAACCGGGGTCTGCTCTATCCTATCATATCATTGGATCATTAAATCAGAGGGATTCAGGTCATCCTTGGATAACCCCAGCATTCGCAGCATCCGCGTTGGGATAATGTTGATCCTGGAGCCGGTGTCAATGAGACAGTGGTGAACCACAATGTCGTTAAATTGAGCAGTGATGTAAAGTAGGTAGGTGTGACCCTATATGGGAGAGCCTTCATCCTCTCCTAAGAACGAAATGATGTCTTGGCATTTGGCAGTCTCAACTGCTTTAGCGTGAACGGCTTCTGTAGCTACTACCTCCATCTCAAACTGGAAGGGGATCCATAAAGCCTCAGCGAGGGCCTCGTGCATGTCTGATGAAATTTGGAGGGATTCAAGGATGGAAAGCCTCCCTGGGATTCCATAAATTGGCTTTAGAACATAATACTTCCATGACAGGCACAAACATCTGCTTACAGGAGGTCACTCTTCGATTGGAGGCATGGCGGGCCGTATCGGCTAGACCGACGGCTAGCTGGTGGTGGGCATATTCTATTGTTCGCTAGTAGAATCCTGAAGAGTATCTACCGGATGAGGTCCATATGGCTAAGGTTGACCTGTAGTGGGGCGATGCTGGTCGCGGTACAGCTGAAGTGGCTCTGCCTGATCCAGATGCACAAATGGTGGCAGATGCGGTCCTAAAGACACCAGATGAAAAGGATGTGTGTGCTGAGCTCTATGCTGGGCATGTTGTCTGGTCTTGCTGGCATGCACAGCCTGGCTAAAGGTGCCAACTGACATGCCCGGGCGACCCACATAGCCACTGCTTCACTGACGTTGGCGTCGGCTGGGTACGTTGGGGAGGTTCGACTGGCATTCCCCATTGTCGGGAGTCATATAGGGGTTTACCAACTCAATGGTATTAACCGAAACGTACCCTTGACTGTCACTCGAAGGATCTTCCTCCACTGGGCAGATTCTGGGATGGATCCCCTTCTCAGGGGGCATGAAGTCATCGATAGTGCGGGGTGAGGATGGCATTGGCAGGTCATGTTACTTCTTCTTGCGTTGTCGATGCTTTCTCTTCTGGGAAGAGGTTGGCTGAGATGATGATGCAAAGGTGGTGGTCGTAGCTTCTGAAGACTCTGGCTGATTCAAGCATGCCTGAATGATGCCATGGGTACAAGAAACCATTTTATGAGCCATCCAGCCATCATAATTTTGTGATCCACAACCGGGAACTTGATGCCACTCACCGTCGCCGTCACTACCACTATCTGACCTCACAAAAACACCTGCCACTTATGTCGGGGCCGGGCATAGCCTGACTATGTTATTATCGACCTGGTCTTGGAAACAGTCCTTAAACACATATAACTACTTGAGTGTGTGCCCCAGAATCTGATGATAGGGGATATAGTTGGGGATATCGGTGAGATTCGCCTCTACCAGTCTTCTACACTCAGGAAAGCATACAATACACTAATCTAGGGCACTACCGAAGTATCCGAGGACCTGATTCTCGCTGAATGAGTATGTATGGTTTTTTCTTTCTGGATAGGGAGCCCTTGGAGCCTGGTCATAAAGAGGATTTGGAGGGGCCAGTCGAGGAGGTGGACCCTAATTTTCTCGCCAGGGTGGTGGGAGCGCATTACGTGGGTGCGCCTACCGATTCTGTGAACGTTACGGAGCCGAAGGCTGTGACTGAGGTGGAGGACCTCTACGAGGCTATAGGTCCAGTGCTACTGGTAGAAATTCTAGCTGTCTGGGGGCTTCTATCTAGGCCATCATGGTAGGCTTGGCTCTGACAAGTCTCCTTGTTGGGATCACAGGGGGCATTGGACGTGCCTGTCTGACCTGTTGTAGGGATTCCTCAAGGAATTGGGCCTTATCCTAGAAGTCTCAGAACCATCCGGGATAGTTGTGATTAATCAAGGAGGGAAGCAGTTTTGTCTTGACATTTCCCATGCACATCGTCAGTAATTGCTCCTGAGTTAGCGACATGTCAAAGGAGTATGTAAGCCCCTTCCATCAAGCGATAATGTACGTGACTCGCTCATCAGGCCTTAGTTTTCACTAGAAGAGGTCTGCGATGCTAGTCTACTGGGTGGTAGAACTGAACTTGTAGAGGAACTGGCTGCGAAGGTCCTCCCAGCTAGTCACAGATCCGACGAGGAGCTAGCTATACCTGACAAACATAGGCCCTTCCAGTGTCTGAACAATACAGCGGTGCATGGTGGCCACCTGCGGTTCTGGGGTCCCAAACATAGGCCCACACCTCAAGTTAAAGTGGGCTAGATGTTGCGGCGGGTCCCCTATCCCATAAAAGGGGGAGAAGGTGGGATTCCCAAAACCTGAAGGTGCTGGCATAGCTTCCACCCAGGCCGGGTATGGCCTGAGATCTGGTGGGATTGCCACATGTCGCATCTCCAATGCCTCAAGGTGGGAAATGAGTGCTTCCATAGGATCATCCAGGCGAAGATCCATATATTTATGAGGATCCCTAATCACAAGTTCGTTGTTGGGCTCTTTGACATGGTAGACGGGTTCAGTGGCTCATGGTGCGACTGGTGGGAGGGCCTGCGGGGTAGCTGGGGGAAACTGGGCCAGATTCCTCGGATTACCACACTGCTTGAGAGGGTTCGATGAGACATATCGCTCCCTCTTTCCATGAGTTCCTTCTTCAGCCCTATCAGTGGGTACGGTATGATCAGGGTTTCCCGGAGGCATCTTGTCGAGGGGATGTTGTTCCTGCCCCTCCTTCCCCGGCCTAGGATCACCATAGTTGGTTCTTCGCTCTACCGCATGTTCATCCAGGAGTTTGTCGACCAACATCTTTTGATAAGCAAGTTGTTGGCGCAATGCGGCATTCTTGGGGTCCTCTTTCATCTTCTTCACCAAGGCGGATGGGTCAGAGTGCTTGAAAGCTCTGACATTGTATTTTTCCTCACCGGTATTTCAGTTGAGTACCAACACCTCGGTGGTTACAAGGAGAGCTAGGAGGTTCCTCTGCTGATGATTAATCCTCCCTGATGGGTCTAACAGTGGCGGCTCACCCTCAGGGGTTAAGTCTCCATCGAGAAACTCTAGCTCGTCCTCCTTGTCCATGATGTCGGCCATGTGGACCATGACCATTCCCGGGGGCATGTCCTCAATATCTCATAGTAAGTCGGGTTGCCTCTGGATAGGACGGAAGAGGAGGGCAGCATACTACCCCCAACCATAGACTTGCACATGGGGGTAGCCTCCCTGATAATATTGAGGGGTACCTTATTACTCTGAACGCATTGCTGCTGGAGGGCCTCATGATGGCTCGGTGACTCGGAGTACGGGGCCACAGGGAGTGCCGCCAGATCGACTAGATGGCACTACTCGCTGATGTCTTCGAAATGTGTTTGGCTCCTTGGATAAACCATGCACTGATTATGGAAACTGAAACGTGTTTCCCAAAGGGTGTAGTGGAAAAACTCGAATTCCTCTAGGGTGAGGGACTCAGGTATGCAGAAATCTCGTGTTGTTGCGGGCCCGAACTTCTCGGTGAAGTGGTCCACTACAAGGATGTTCCAGAAGCTCCTTGGCTCAAATTCAGGTTCTGTCCCTTGATTTTCCCACTCGCCAACTAGGGGTGGTTGAGGAACTGGTAGTGGTACTGAGTCAGACTACTAGGATGGTAGGTTGGCCGGTGGGGAACATGGTGAACGGGCTGACTGATTGCCGATTCTCAGGCTTTCCTCTGAAGAGTGTAGTGTCATGGCCGCTTTGTCGCGATTGGATGGGCTGACGGTCATTATTCCTGGTTCAGGGGCTAGGGCTTCTGGTGGTGGGTCGTGCTGCTGTTCACTTGCCATTGGTCCCTAGAATAGATCTCTGTGATAACTTGTGGAGTTAGAAAGCGCTTTCGACAATGATGGTGGTGACTTCCCGACCATAACCTATGGGGTCTTCGGATCTTCATAATCCTGTAAAAACCTACGGAGGGAGGTGGGAATCCTGTGGACCTTGAATTCTGGGAGTAACATGCTGATGCGCCTCGTCCCTACCCTGGCCCATGACTCGGATGAGCGACGGGAGGGTACCTGAACTGAGTCACACTCTGCTTTAGAGTCTGAGAATTGGACAGGTTTGATCTCTGTCTGGGCCTTCCCAGGATTCTTCTTGTGGTGGAGATGACCCACCCTCTTTCCCCTAGGTGCCTCCTCAGGACAGGGCCGATTTCTGACATGTGGTCCTTCAGCTGCACTGGTGTCAGGGCGAAGAGGGTTTTCCCTGGAGATAGCCGAGGTGCGAGGATCACCGGGAAAAATGTCAAATAGGGCATGGAGATGACCTCCATGAGCAGCACCTGAGTGGGAAAAAAATCCACCGGAACCGGCAGGAGCATGGGGAGGACCTCCATGCTTGGTGCTGGTGGAGCAAGGCTAACCTTCAAACCTTAGGTTTTCAGGGTGTGGAGGACCTTCGCCAGCTACGGGGAGGATGTAGGGAGGATCCCCACATTGGAGAGAGACACGATGGGTAATGTCTTCATGTCGACAGTCCAGTGCAAGAGGAAGGGATACATACTCGTTGTGATGGTCACGAGAGAGGCCTTTGTGCCAAACATCACTGCCGTGGGGCAGACCTTCATTTGGATTGGGGGTAGCATGGGGCACACCACCATGTCGAGCCTCGAAGAAGGGAAAACCTACGCTCTCTGTGGTAGTGGTATGGGGAGGACCTCCGTACGTGTTGGCATCACTGTGGGTTGGTTCACGATGACCCCCACTCGTGCCTGTGAGCAGGAGAGTCGAACCAGCCTGCCTGTGGGGCGGTTGGGACCTCGATCTCGGTTGGGAGTATTAGCACCCCTGCTCAGTGTGTGCATGGACTTGATGATATGCATTGTCAGTGGCTCGGGCCATAGTAGTCGTCGTCGTTAACAACCATTGGAGGGCGTCCTCAGCCCATGCCTGATGCTGGCGTCGGGTTAGGCGAGCAAGTGCTGGTGGCGCATGTGCATAGCTTTCCTGCTCCTCTGGCAAGGCCGGGCGGCGGAGTTGACACGGCCGGGTGGGGGCCCTCGTTGGGAGCCCCTGGATCGAGACTCGAACCGAGCTGGGCCAGACGTTGCCCACCTCATCAATGTAAGGCATGGGGTCATCACAACGTTCTGGGGAAAGGCTCCCGAAATGATTGAATGTTGGGGTGGGGAGCAGCGGCTCCCTGCACAGCCCTCGGTGGTGGCGTTGACGGTGGGGCCTGGAAGCCTCCAGGTCCAGGTGGGCCGTATCCCGGGATGGGATTATTCATTCCTCCTCATAACGACGTATGATGTCGTTAATCACCCTTTTTTGGATGACTTTCGATGGGGAGATGGGGCATGGGAACTCCACGTTCGTGGATGCATACACCATTATGGAATCGATGAAGCCACGCAGAGTGGTTGTGCTGTCTTTTCCGCTGCCCCTGTGTAGGCGGGTGGGTGGTGATCGCATTCACGCAGCAGCAACCTGATTCCTAGAAGCAGGGATATTAACTCATTGAAACTGCTTGGAAAAGAAATCGACAACCAGTGCCCCAGCGCCATTCCGTCTTCCATGGCCGGTAAGACGGATCCACGCTGACAACGTTGCAAAATGGGATGCCCAACTTTCTACTGCCCCAACATCTGGTGAGTTTCATGCGAGGCCCGCTATTTTCTAGGTGGGACCTAGCGTCAGATAGCTAGATCTGGTGACACGTCATTCCATGGATTCCTCGAGCATTAAAAATATCCAAATTGATGAGAATAAATTCATGTCAAGTTCATCATTTCTATTTCTAATGATTTCGCTGAGGCGTAGATGTTTGTCTTCTTGAGTGCTACAGGCGCGGCTTTTGTTACCCCGCATTACCGCTTTCCAAAGGCGGGCAACATTCACTCCATGTTTAGGTACATTTTCTCCTTAAAAGAAATAGGATAATGGGATGTCGATTCTTCCTTCCGTTGATTCCTCCTCAGAACTCATCACCTAGTTTGGGTCTCCCTCATAGATTTAATACGTTTTTCTTGAAACTCTTCCCATCGCCATATCTTCATGGACACCAGTTACTTACGCTGCTTCTGCCAGGACATTCCAAGGGGTCCAGTCAGGGCAGAAACCTTCGGTTAGTGGTGCAGTCATGCTGGGGCATCACTGATGTGTCTTGACACTGGGGATTGGTGTGTCTCTATTCTGTCCCTTATTATAAGTCTTCTCGAGGGAACAGAAGCCCGAGGAATCCCACATCGAATGCGGGGAATCATATGCCATAAGCATGTATTTGAGGTTTTCCTCATCTTCCTGTGTTTAACATGGGGTATGCCACAAGTTTAACGTCCAACGGAGATGGATCAGACTGATCGAAACACTGGTTATAGTGTATCAGATGGTGGAATCCCCCGGAGGGAACACCGATATTGGGTCCAGCATGTGGGCAGCTTCCCGAATGCTGTGGGAGGGAATGGTGTGGCATGATTTCACCGGGATGTGGCGGTCTGGGTAAGAATCAAGATGGAAGATGGTTTTGATCTTGAACCTCATGGAGGCTTCCTATATACCTTACCTTGGCAAGTATCAAAGACCATGTAGTCTAGGTGGTATGGGGATTGAACCTCGTAGAGGCTTCCTACGTACCATGCCTTGACATGGATCAAAGTCCTCATAGATCGGGTGGAATACAGTTTAACGTCATGCGGGACGAGGGCGAACCGACGTGAAGGGGGTCGAAGCGACCAATGGCTGGAGGGATTGAACCTCATGAGGCTTCCTACATACCCTCCCTTAGTAAGGATAGAAGACCATGTAGTTAATAATGGTGCTGGTGAACCGACGTGAATAAGGACCTTGGTCCAGGTGGATGTTGGGCTTGAACGTCTGGGAGGCCTCCTACGTACCAAGCCTTGACATGGATCAAAGTCCCTGTAGCTCAGGTGTACAGTTTATCGTCATGCGGGATGGGGGTGAATGGAAGTGACGGGTGGGTGGATCCAACAATGGTTGGTGGGCTTGAACATCATGAGGCTTCTTATGTACCATGCCTTGAAAATGATCAAATTTTCCATAGTTTGGGATGGGGTGTGTCAGCGAACCGACATGAAGATAGACCGGGGGTTTGATGGGTGTTGGGCTTCAACCTTGTGAGGATTCCTACGTAACTTGCCTTGACATGGATCAAAGTCCCCATAGTTCAGGATGCGGCGTGTCAGCGAACCGATGTGAAGATGGACCGGGGGTCTGATGGGTGTTTTTCTTGAACCTCGTGAGGCTTCCTACGTACCATGCCTTGACATGGATCAAAGTCCTCGTAGTTAGGGTGTATAGTTTAACGGCATGTGGGACAGGGGTGTTTTCATGGTTGATGATTACTCTAAGCCCATGTGAGTCATGCTCGGTGTGAGAAACAAGAGACATCATAGACTTGACGATCACATCGTGAAAGGTCTGTCCGTGGGATGTGAAGTGGGGATTACACGTGGAGCGGCCTAGGGAGAGAGAGATTGGGACTCACTCCATGATGGAGGCCCTATGGCTACAAAGCGCTGTGGGATAGGGATTTGGGACCGAAGAAGGAAGGGTCCCCATTCCCCATCATTCCCTCCGCTAGCTTTGGCATCAGGGAAGTGAGGAGGACCAGGGGTGATGCCTCCTGCAAGAAAATCTAGGGGCTTACACTGAGGTGGATTCCCTTCCCTGCGGAAAAACGCCACTCCAAGAAGGAAGATATCATCCTATGTGAGGGGTGATTCCATCCTCATGGAGATGAGTGGGAGTAGAGAATGTCCAATGCTGAGGGTCCCGGCGTGCGAGGAATGGGTCCAGGTCATAGTTTAACATCATGTGTTGAGGACGATGGCGCTTGGTAGTTTAACTTTCTACTACTCGAACGAAGTGTGTTTGCTCCGCACACCTAGGGCTTACATAACCGGTACCCTCTGATCCTTGTGGGAGGGAAGGCATCGACAAGACCATAGTGAGAGGGTGTTTTGGGGCGAACCATCGAGGGGTCCACGTTAGCGTGGCTATGCGAAGAAGAAATATCCATTAGCGTTCCTATGAGAAGAAGCATTAGGAAAAGCAAAGCAGTGGGCTCTAACGTCTAGGGGACTTTGAAGTCACATCGTGAAAACCTGGAGGGTCGCGTGGGAAAAAGATTTTCCAAGAAGATGGGTCCATAGGCAGGGGCCTTTTGGTGCCCCATTTCTCCACGTGGCTGAGGGAACTTGAGAAGGGGTGTGCTTTGTGAAGTGGGGTGTCATAGCCTTAACATGTGGCGGAGGTTCAAATGGGAGGTTCTTCGTGAAGTGGAAGGGAATCCACGGAGCACAACCTCTCGGAGCAAAGGTGCCTCATGAAGCAGGGTGTCAGGAAGCAATGTGCTTCGCGATGTACAGTGACCCTGACTTATCATATGGATCTTGTGTACATGAAGGGTGTTTCATGAACCATAAACGCTCCACAACGACCCGAGTCCCCTTGGGGATCCTTTTCCTTCGCGAAAGCCCTTAGGCTTCACTAAAGGCATCAATCTCTTAAGATGGGATCAAAACAAGACCATGGGGAGGAACTTCGCGATGCAGAAGTACATTGCACAGCTCATCATTCACCAAACAGAAGACTGCTTCGCGATTTGGGAGCTGAGAATCCGAATGGTCGGATTGTCCCTCCCTGGAGAGCTCAGGGGGAGCCTGGTATTTATAGGCAAGAGGCACAATGGAGCGGATCTCACACGGTGCGAAGAGGGGCTGGGTAGATTCATGATGGGTCACAAATGTCAAATGGGTTCATAGAGCGTCACGCCTTCTTTGCTTCGTTGTGGGCTCGCGAATGTCAAATGCGTTCGCGGAGCCTCCTCCCTTCATTGCTTTGCGGCGGGCTCGTGAACATCAAATGTGTTTTCAGAGCCTCCCACCTTCTTTGCTTCACAGCGGGCTCACAAACATCAAATGAATTCACGGATCCTACCTCCTTCTTTGCTTCGTGGCGGGCTCACGAACTTCAAATGCATTCGCGGAGCCTCCCGCCTTCTATGCTTCGCAGCGGCTGCGATGCTGGGGGACTGCGCGAAGGGGCTTCGCGAGGCAGTCCATGGGGCCTTCTTGGGGCCTTCTCATTGTCCCAAATGTTGGCGCCAATAATTGAAAAGTAATAATTAGAAATTATGAATCAATAATATGGCCCTTTTATAATATATTATCGCATATTTGTTAATAATTTTTCATTATTTTCATTGATTTAGGTGTTAATTGCCTTATTTTCTCTTTTCTTATTTGTTATTAAAGTTGAAATTAATTCACATATTATTTAGATTTAAAATATCAGGAACAATAATAATGAAATAATTAACATATTCATACACCAATTATACTTTTAAAATAATCATTAATTATGTTTATGAAAAGTGAATTACATTATGATCATGGAGATGGTAGGATATACGTACGCATGACCAACATTTTAATTTTTCATTGATAATTATCAAAATTAGGTAAGTAATATTTTATCATTCCATAATAATAATAAAGTAATATATACCCAATTACTTCTACACATAATCTTATATATATCATCAATGTTTTTTGGTGATCAAATGAGAGTCACATCGCTTCGTGAATGCGGTAGTCCATCTGTACAAGAATGATACTATCAAATTTTTTGTGTTAAATGATATATTTTATCATTTAAAAATGAAAATAATATCATTAATATAATAATAATTTTATCTATATCACATATAATCATTAACATTATCATTATTAACTTCCATGAAAATCATTTGGGAAAAAGACAAATCACATCGCTCTTCGAGGGGGTAGCCTACCATACACATGAGCATCATTATCATATCTCCTACGAAATGGAAGGTAAAAAGATATATATTATATTATGAATCCATATTTGTAAATTTGTATACATATCATATTTATATACTTTATATCCCTAATAATACCAAATTGTGATATGTGGTAATGGAAGAATAACTGACATCGATTCGTGATGGGTATTCTTCCGTACACAGGAGTGACATAATCACATATCCTACAGAAAAAAGGTGAAATGATATGTATGATATAATTACTATATAGGTATAAATATGATATATATATATATCATATATATACTTCATATTAATCGTCCTAACCTGCCGTGAAAGGTGGTAATGGAAGAATGAATGACATCGGTTCGTAAGGTGGCAGTCAACCGTACACACGAATGAAGATTTCATAACCCATATGATGGAAGAGGGAAATTATTCAGGCTATTAAATTAACATAATAAAATATTATTATATGAAATATACTGAGGATATTAAAAATAATGTTTTGATAATAATTGAAGGAGGCTGAGAAAGAAATAAAACAACAACGCTCGTGGATGAACGTTACCTCTTCTTTAGGTATCCTACTTGGGTGTTCCCCAATGTCTCTTAGGATGGATTTATTCCGAAAATAAATATTCAAAAATTATATTAAGTAATTTTGGATGATATTTCTTAATGGTTTTGTCAATATGAATGGCTTGATATGGGTGGAAAAGTGAGGGGAGTGGGTTCCCTTTTATAATTTATGAGGAGTGATATTTTTTGTAAATACCGTAGTGTATTCACTATTCAGAGGTCAATCATACCCTATGTGACTCCAAAATTGATTAAAATTTTAGGGGAGGGTTTTTTGGCTGATATAATCCTCTTCCAAAAAAAATAATCAAATTTTTATCATGTTATTCCTTATTCATTATGTTTACACAATTTTATCCTTTTAGTTTTTTAACATTGTAACTTGTATGTTTTCATTTACATAAGTAATTAATGATTTAATACTATAATTAATTTTTTTATTATATAATTTATACCTAGTTATTTTAAATATTAAATCAAACTCTTTAAATAAAAATAATATGTTTTTGTAAATGCAATTTAAATGAAAAGACATGTAATGCGCAAAACCACATCTTAACCTTAATCGCATTTATTAATTTTAACTATTTTGACTGACGATTACTGTAAAAAACATAGTTAGAATTATTATATAATAAAATATATTTTGATTCAATTTATTAAATCCATTATTTTAAATTCAATTCCGATAAGTGGTAGAATTTAATTGAAAATTAATCTCAGAGATGCAATTAGAAAGCTGGTTTTCGATGAAAAAGTACAAAAGTTTACAAAATTTTTACACCAAATTTCAATATGAAATTGATTCAAATGACCTAAATTGTGTTTTTATATGTATAATTTAACTAATTATATATTAAAACCAATGTAAAATATAATTTTATTTTATAAACTAATTAAACAATAACCC
Organism: Viscum album; assembly: GCA_963277665.1. Lineage (NCBI taxonomy): Eukaryota > Viridiplantae > Streptophyta > Magnoliopsida > Santalales > Viscaceae > Viscum > Viscum album. The sequence continues at coordinate 1,797,807,403 of OY728152.1, forward strand.
TGTTTTAAATTAAAATATTGTATTTTCCACTATTCATAAAAAATTAAAAAAATTAAAAAAAATATAAAAAATTAACCCTACGAGAAATATGGAATTCCAATTTCCAAAAATACTTATATTTTTAAAAATAAATTTTATAAAATTATATAACATTATTTTTAAATTAAACGCTCCATAAAATAGAGACAAAACTTCTTTTGTTTATAAAAATATAGTTTTAAATATAAAATTAGATTTATTTTTATCTTTTATAAAAAAATAGGATTAAATTTAAGAAATTATACTAAATATATAACATATATATTTCATGAATATAAAAAAAAGTTTTATCTGTTTAATTTATTGGCATAAAACACACTTGTTGCGTATTTAACTAGTTTATCAAAAAATGATTTCCTTTTTATTTTCAAAAGGGTTTTATTTTCATTTCTTAGTAATTTTTCAAAAAATAATTTAATTTGTAAACCATATTTTCATAATTCAGTTAATATTATTCATACCCACGATTATAAGGGCTAGGTGATAACTATCATGTCAAATAATAATAATAATGTGTTTTGTTTGAATTTGGAGTTGTGTGTAACACAAGATAAACTTGATATTATATATAATTCAATCCAAACCCAATGTTGAGTGTAATTTACACTATCAAACATAATTTTCTTCATTTAAAAATCATGGGGTTTTACATCCTCCTCCCCTTTAATAAATTAAATTTTCACATTTTTAATTTTATGAAGTTAATCAAATGATTGAAATTTACAAAAAAAATTCTAAACCGTCATCGTAAAAAAGGATAATAAATAATCCTATTAATAAGAGGGAATGTGAAGAAAAAAGGTTATATGGAATAACACATAACTAGGTTTCCAAATAGTTGAATATAGGTTGGATTAGAATAAAACTATGAATAATTATAAAGAGTGATTGATGTCATTGATCACAAGCAAGTTAATGATCACTAGAAATTTAACGGCCTAAAAACCATAAATATGTGATGATTGGAAAGACCACCTACTCATCTGATGTGAAGGTACTAGTATAAAACTTTTTTCATGATCCTTTTCCTATATTTTAGGAATTCTATTTCCATCTAGGCTAAGGTAAAATGAAGATATAACTTTATGAGTATTATTTCATCCATTGAAAAAAATTACTACAAAATCCCATCTTTGGATCCAAATGATGTGTAGTTGAGATGAATTTTTAATACATGAAAAACTATAATAAACTCTTTGTGGACCATATATTACTGGAAATCATAACATGATATTCTTCTTTTCTTTATAAATTAACCACAACCAAAATTGTAATTACATAGTAATATATTTTCAAAAATATTACACATTCATACATTAATGTGGAAATATAATCATTAATTACCAAATTTCAAAACCAATTCAGTCCATAAATGACTATCCTTAAAATTGTTCAAAACTCTCCAAACTAATTTTGAAACCCAATGATTATAAGTATTTTATCACATATTCTTCGAATAAAAATTAAGCATTGTTCCAAAAATAAAATCTCACAAGTTTTCATAATAAAAATAATTTTCACTTTTAAAAATGTGATATTCACTATGAAATATTGTTTCCCAGGGGTAGGAACTAAAACCATATCACCCATTGGTTGTGGGTTCAAGCTACACAACATTTACAGATAGGATGGTTTTCCACCTATAGATTTAGTTTTCAATTGTTTCTATTAAAAAAATAAAAATTATAATTCATCCTTAAAAAATCATGTTGATCCTAGGGGATAAAAATACCCCAATATAGTAAAATATATACTGAATGATTATTAATAACCTCCAAATTTTTACTACTTAAGACCTCAAATGTGGTGTCGATGACTTTTATATTTTGAACTGTAATGTCCCCAACCCGAGTTCCACTGAACTGGTTTCCCAAGTCGGGTCCTCACATGACCTTAAGCATACCTCCCCATAAGATAGATTTTTCAAACAAGCAGTGAGGGCCTATATTAGTCATGTGGGGAGACTATAACTTATTTATCAGAGTAAGCCACACTAGATCACAACATAAATATTGGAAATAATATGAAACAACAAATAACAAGAATATCCAAGCATCTCTTAAACTGGTTACAACCGTAGACAACAGTAAATATGTCATGTCATGCTCAAATTCCAAGTGATCAAATCCCAAGATATGGACAGAAGAGGAATCATGAAATGGTCTTCACTCTATTTCAGGAACCACATCCATGCATGTCCCATGTCAAACTCAACTCCCTAACATATGGCCCTAACCCTTATCTTGAATTTCAAGTTTGACATCATCTTGGGTTTCCCATGGAGGCCCGAGCAGGGTGTGAGTATAACTAAGTAAGCCACAACCAATGGTGTCTAAAAAATATCCAGTCTAACATATTGTTCATGCAATTATAAATAAATGAAAATAAAGGAAAGATAGATTTCGGGCTACTAATTAACCATTATCAACATTACTATTACTATTATGTTTCTTGTTCCAAGTTCATTATGTACATCATCTCATCATTTAGTTCATCATCAACATGTAATCCATGGGTCATAAATTTACCTTATTTACAAAATATTCATTACATTTATCATTCTATATAAGAGAACAAGTTACTATATCACTAGGGATGATCATATAAAGTAATCACCATACTTATCATGGAGCCTCATTCCATGTATTTTAATTAAATACAACCATTAGGGCATTGGGAATCAGTCCAACTCCCAAACATGTGCATTTCTAGGTAGGTTAGACTAACAGTTCAATTATACTTGTGGTAGGAGAATTAGTCGTTTATCCCACCAACAATCCATTTTCACGCGATTATTTTATCCATTCACAATGTTTATCCATATCACAATCAATAATACCAAGAAATATAACAAGCATGATTCACAACAGTCAACATAGGATTCAATGTTATGTCATAGCCCATTCATAGTTCTATTTTATGACACATAACACATTATCCCAATTCCCTTTCCCATATCTAATCCCATTAACCATATTCACCAATTCAAAATCCATTACCAATACTATTTGTTAAACAATTCATATACTCCAACCCTTTTTGGTTTTTCATCATAATTCATTATTCACAAAGAAAAATACTTATTTAGCTAATTTAAACCATTTTTATTACCATTCCAAACAATCCCTTAATCCATTAAATGGTATAGTAACGTGCCAATAATTTATTTACACTCCCTTTAAATATTTTAACATGCCTATCAATGTCTCTACATTATTACAATTCAATAATGCTCATACGTAGCTAACTTCTATGTTCAGAAAGTATCGGTGCACCCAATGGGTAGCCCTATAAAGGTCAAGTCATACTCTATGTGTCCCATGGGGACAATAAGGTTTTCCATTCATAATTAATACATCCATTACACCAAATATCATCAAAGTATCAATATCACAACCAGGAGTAATGAAGAAATATAAACAAGCATGGACCAATCTCAAAGAAAACAATGTGATATAACCATTAGGCCACCTACCTTGGATCCATTAGAAAACACAAACCTAATAAAGGCCTTTGATCTCGATTCAAAACCCCTTTGAATCAAAAACCATTACATTACCCAAAAATAAGGGGTTTGGAGCTTTAGAAGGAGATAAAGAAGAAATGTGAACCCTGAACCAAAAAGAAATGTAATTGGGGGATTAGCCTTTCCTGGATCTTTGATACCCAATTGACGATACACCAAATGACCGATAAATGAGTAAGAATCAACATTAGATGATATTGGGAGCTCATCGTCATCACTAGGGTTGCAAGGGGTAGAAAGGGAAAAATCCCGAGTTGGGGTTAAAAATCCCGTAATGGAATTTTTATTAAATTTCTCAACATTACTGGGCTGTATGGTTTACCATCACGGTATTCCAAGACATGAAAAAAGCATATGAGATCTAATTTCCAAAAATCCCCCTTTGATATAGTTTCATGGGAATTCTACACATTTTTCTTAACTATGAGATAACTATTCATAGGCCTCTATCCAGGGATTCACAGTTTCCTGGGATGATCTGAATGATTTCCACTAACCATGCGCAAACCATGCAACATGCCAAGAAAATCCTTTTTCCTCCGTTTTTGTGTTGTGGACCCACAAAACACCCCAATCATTCTCTTAAACTTTGGGAAAAATTATTTATCTAAAATAAATGACTTAAACTAAAACATAAAAAAACATGACTTAATAAGAATCCTGGATCTTACAACCACACCTTAAGGACGGATCATCCTTGATCCCCTCTTCCATAGATTCGTTCGGTTTATGAAGCAAAGAGATCGGTCTACTGGGCCAACATATCTGATTCTCACTCCCAATTTTCTTCGTGGAAATTTCTATTCTACCATTGAACCCAAACTAGAAGTACAACCTTTCCCTACAAGACCATCTCACTGTGATCCACAATACAAACTAGATACTCTTCAAAGGATGCATCAAGATCAAGCTCAACATCATCAACGTTTCTCACATGAGATGGATCAGGATGATACTATTAAATGTTTGGAACATGAAAAACATTGTGAATCCTAATATAGCTCTATAGAAGATCCAAACAACAAGTCACTGATCCAATCCTCTCCACAATCTCAAATGGTCCCATGTACCTTGGCTTCAACATGCCCTACCTCTGAATTCAACATTGACCTAACCTCGGTGACACATGAAGAAACACATTATCCCCCACCACAAACTCAAGAGTTCTATGATGTTGAACCTCATGTGACTTATATCTACTTTGAGCTATCATCATGTTATTATGAATCATACAAACCTTCTCTGAAATCTCGTACATGAGAATCGATTTTAACAGTTCATATTCCCTAGCCTATAACCAACATAGTGGATATCTACACGGTCTCCCATAGTGTGCCTCAAAAGGTTCCATATGAATCGTAGAATGGAAACTATTATTTTAAGAAAACTCAATGGGGGATAAGTGCTTTTCCCATGAACCACCAAAATCCAGGACACAATCTCTTAACATGCCCTCCAATATCTAGATCATACACTCAAACTCTCATCCATCTGTGGATTATAATTCATACTAAACAAAACCTAGGTACCAAGAACCTTGTGTAATCCCATATAGAAGAATCTTGTGAAACGAGGATCATGATCTGAAACTATGGTTCTCGGAACATCATGCAATCATACAACTTATCGATCATACAACTCATCTAGTTGATCAACTGTGTAAGTATCTTAGAATGACATGAAATGAGCCACCTTAGTCAGTTGGTCCATAATCACCCATATTGTGTCATTATTTGAAGGAGTCCTTATTAGTCCCACTATAAATTTGATCATTACATCATTCCACGTCCATTATAGAATGAGAAATGACTGTAGAAAACCACATGGACACTAATTGTTAGCCATCACTTGTTGTTGGGTAAGGCATCATGCCATGAAACCTGAAACCTCTTTCATTATCCCCAGACACCATTATTGCATACAATGTTCATGATACTTCTTAGTCAATCTCAGTTGAACTGTCCACTTCGATGTTTGTAACTCACACATCAATATTTTACACAAACACACTAGTAATACCACACATCCACTAACAGAGATGATTCCATCACCATCCATGGACCAACTAGAAGGTGAATCTCCACCTTTAATACTTTCCTTCATAGTCAAACAATCTAGATCCTTTAGAAAAATCTGTTTGACCCCTCTCAAAATCACAGACTCAATAACTAAAGATGAAATGGTCATTTTTCTTTTCCCATCCTGCTCCTTCGGGTGCATCTCCACAAATAAAGACATCATTTTCCATTCAAAGTTGGATTCCTAAACCACATTATTCTGAGTCTTTTGGCTCAAAGCATCTACAACACTATTCCATTTTCTCGGTGTGTAAACCAACTAAAACTCAATGGATTGTAGGTACATGAACTACCTTTGTTGTTAAACAGTTAAATCTCTCTAAGGGAAAATACACTTTAAACTTTTATGATCATAAAATGATGTGAATTTTTCAACTAAAAGGTAGTGACTTCAACACTTTAAGGAATAAACTACCACATGTAGCTCAAGATCATGAGTGGGGTAATTTTATTCAAGTGGTATCAACTACCTCGACCGATAAGATACAACTCGATCATCCTGCATCAACACTTAATTGAGTCCAACACCAGGAGCATCACAAAACAAAGTGTACTTATTACTAGGTTTAGGTAAGACCAGAATCATTGTGGTAGTCAGCCTCATCTTCAATTCCTATAGAGCAGTTTTTCACACCTCTAACCACTCAAACATGACACCCTTCTAGGTCAAGCTAGAGAGTGGTTCAACCAAATAGGAGAAATACATAATGAACCCTTGATAATAACTAGGAAAACCCAGAAATATACAGACATCATAAACACTCTTAGGATTCTCCCAAGACAACACAGCTTGCACATTCTTTGGATATACCAACACACTAGACTCAGAAATGATATGAACCAAGAAATTCACTTTATCAATAAAGAAATAACATTTGATATCTTGGTGTAAACATACACTCTCTTAGTGTACTCAAGATAATGTCGTGATGTTGGGAATGATCATCATGAGTTCATGAGTTCACCAAGATTCCATCAAAAAAGACAACCAAAACCTGATCTAGATATGGGTGAAATATTTGGTTCATTAATTCCATGAACACAGCTGGTGCATTGGTCAATCTGAATGACATCACCCAAAATTCATACAACCAGTACCTGCTATGGAAAGGTGTTTGCGGTGTGTCAGAAGGTCTCTCCCTCAACTAATGATATTTTGATCTCAAATCAATCCTAGAGAACATTGAGGAACCCCTAAGTTGGTCAAATAATTCATCAATTCTAGGAAGCATGTATCGATTCTTTTCCATCATCTGATTCAATATTCTACAGTCAAAACATAACATCAAAGAATCTCCATCCTTTTTAGAAAATAGCATTGGTGATCCCCATGGAAACATACTAGGTCGAATGAATCCCTATACATCCAACTCTTTTTATAGGAGCCTTATCCTCCTAGTGTTCTCCGAGTGACATACAATAAGCTGGAAGAGAAACTGGTTCTTCCCCTAGAAGCATCTAGATTGTAAACTCGTCATCTCTCTCAGGTGGTAGCACAGAGAAGTCCTCAAGAAACACATACTCGAACCGATCCACCATAGGAGGAAAGACGTGTTGCACCACATATCCATCATCAAGAACAAAACATGCCAATTGGGTTGTGAGCTCTCCCAATTGCAAACAAAATGTCCATGTACAACCTGCTCGAACATCCCACCCACCAAAAACAGCATAATTGTCTCCATGGGGAGACTTGAACATTACCCTATGATGGTAACCATCGATATGGGCATAATACCACTCTATAAAGTCTAAACCCAAGATTAGGTTGAACCCTAACATCTCCAAAAAAATAGGTTCCACAAAAAACAATAACCACCAACCTCTAAAGCACAACCTCTATACAGTCTGATATCCTCAACTTGCACCCCCCAACAGAGTATCAATTATCATAACCCAACAAACTTGTTCCACGGCTAGGACCAACACAACAAAAAACTATACATAGGTAAAATAGAGTGTGAAACCGGTGTCAAATAGTGAATTTGTGATCATGGAATCTACAAAAATCATACCTCAAATGGTACAAGTTATAACCTCTCCACCTCTAGGTGTAGAATGAACTACGTGAATATGGCCAGTAACTCTACCATGGGATCCATCCTGAGTACCCTGTTCTTTACTACCGTACTGGTACAAATGGCCCCTCCCAAGAGTTCCATATCCACCACCCCTACCAGTATGTCTTATGGAGCTCTAAGTACATACTTTATAGAGGGTAATCAATACCTTTCCTGTATTATGCTCCGATCTCTATCCTCGAACATTTTTCGACTATCGTGGGTTCTTACAGAACATCTGCACATGTCCCATTTGTACACATGTTCTACACTCAATAGTTGGTCAAAAAAATTGACTTCGCATATGTCCCAGCTTGCATCACTAATAGAAGAAAACTTGGTCACAAAGATGAGATACTTGTTCCTTTTTCTTTCCATTTTTTCACTGTTATCCTGATAGAAATTCTTGAAATAAATCTTCCTACTATCAAAAGTCGTGCTAATAGTTCTCCCCATCGAAACCACATGTCTAATTTTGAGGTCCACTTTCGATTTTTCTTCTAAAATGATGGTATGGTCCATTACCTCATAAAATTTCTTCAGCAGAAATATTTTAACCATGGATATTATCTCATGCTGAATTCCATCCTAGAAGTGCCTTTCCATAGCTTCCTTATCTCATAGTAAAGAAAAAAAATGTTTTTCAAGTCCATGAACAGACTTTAATACTTCATTACTGACATTGTCCCCTATATAAAACTCATAAAGTCAACATACTTCTCTTCCCTTAAGGTTTTTGGGTTATAATGATCCAGAAAATTTCCTAAAAAATAATCCACATCATAACCTCTACCTATTCGGTCTTAACTAAGATATATCAACAATTCTATTCCTGACCCCACAACAGATAGGCTTCCAACTTAACTCACTTCTCAAGATGATTCTCAAGATTCTCAATAATTGTATGTGTAGACTCTATCCAGAACTCATCTACTTCTAGCCGACCCTCTCTGGTAACGGTCGGAGGGTGTTGCAGCTGAAAGTCCCTAGTCAACCCGAACATACTCAGTGTGACCCACCCTCGGTCTTATTCCATAATCTTCATAAAAATAGAAAATTTATTACCAAACTTATCTTCCCTAGTATCCGGAACCACTGCTTCTTCATGCTCCACTACTAGGGAAGAATTACCAGCAACATCCTCTTGTCTCCTAACCGTCACATGCCTTCATGGTGGAATATATCTACAATTCCAAAAAATAAAATCTATAACACAACGATGAAACATTCACAAGGCATAAGGAAAGGCTCATCACTATCCATAAACAAAAAATTTCACATACACATCCCATTGTGCATTATTATATCTAAAACCATACCCTCAACCATACTTGTTAAGGACATGGCTAACATTCGGTAACTAACTCAGATAGTTACAAGACATACCTTTTACACCTTTCTAAAATGATTTCCATATCACAAGTTACTTCAACAAAATTTTAATTCACATACCATTATTTATCAAAAATCATTATTTAGTTATTCCTTAGCATTCTAATTTCACTTTTTACTCATTTATATCGTCGCACTAGACAATATTTCCTTACTTTCAAGAAAATAAAATGAATTCTACACATTATTCCCTTCACACCCATCATGTGTGTGTGTGACTACAATGATGCATGTCACTAATATACGTAGGTTCCTAGAATGATGCATTAAGGCCCAACCTCATTCCATTTCAGCTTGAAAAATTATCATAAATCTCTCCCATTGCACCACATGTGCATTACCCAATGGTGAAATATCATCAAATGTTACAACACATAACAAGGAGAACAATTCCTACAATTAGTGACATGGGATTCCCCATACTTGGGTTAGCTACTCCCAGGAACGATCTCATTACCAAGGCACGAAACAATCATAATCTTCTTTCTACCATCCCCAAATAGTAAAGATGTGAAAATAACTCCTTTGATACTAGTTTTGTAACGTCCGCAACCAAAGATCCACTAAATCGGTGCCCAAAGTTGGGTCGTCACATGACCTCAAGCGTGCATCCCCATACACTAGAGGTTGCCATCAAGCAGAGAGGTCTTAGATTAGTCATGTGGGGAGTTTATATCCTCTTTATCAAATTAATAAATAGAATATCACAATATAAAAAGTGGAACAAATATGAAACAACCAATAACAAGAATAGCCAAACATCTCCCAAACTGGGTACAACCATATAAAATAGTAAATATGTCATTTCAAACTCCAGTGCCTAGTGAAAAAATCCAAAATATATACATTATTGGAATCCACACAATGGTCCTAACTCCATGTCGGGAACCTCATCCTTGCATGTCCCATGTCTAACTAAACACCCTAGTATAGGGACATTACATTTTTCTTGGCCTGCAAGCATGAAATCTGCTTGGGTTCCCAATGTAGGCCCGAGCATGGTGTGACTAAAACATAGTAGGACACCCCCAATGATGTCTACAAAATATCTAGTATAACATATAGTGCTTGCAAGTATAAATAAATGGAATGTAAAGGAAAGACAGTTCAAGTTCCACTCATTAACCTTTCTCTACTTTGCTAATACTGTTAGGTTTATTGTGACACGTTCATTATGTAAATCATCTCATCATTTAGTTCATCATAAATATGTAATCCATGAGTCATACTTTTACCTTATTCACACAAAATTCTTGGAATTTATTATTCCCCATAAGATAAAAAAGTTATATCCTTATCTTACAAGGGATGAGCATATCATGTAATCACCACACTTACCATATAGAATTTTTCCATGCATTTCCATTGAGTACAACCATTGTCGGCATAGAGAATCAGTCTCACTCTGAAACATGTGTATTCCAAGGTAGGATAGAGAATAAATCCAATACTACCCATGGGAGGAGCAACAATCATTCATTTTACCACCAAGACATGTTCACATGCTTCTTTTATATATTCACTACATTTTTCTTTATCACAACCAATAAAACCAAGAAATATAGCAATCATGATTCACAACAGCCAACATGGGATTCAATGTAATTCCATAGACCGTTCACAATTCCATTTTAATACATATAACCCATTATGCCATTTACCTTCCCCATGTCTAATAACAATAACCATATTCATCAATTAACAAGCCATTACCAATCCCACCTGTTCAATACTTCATATACAACAACCCTTTTTGGGTTTTCAACATTATTCATTTGTCACAAGGCATAATCCCCATTTAACTCATTTTTATTACCATGCCAAACAATCCCTTAATCCATTACTCGACATAGTAAAATTACTATACTTCATTTTAACTCCCATTCAACATTTAAACATGCTTATCAAGGTCGATATATTTCCCCAAGACAACCTTTCTCATACTTAGCTAACTTTTATGTCTGGAAAGTATCGGAACACCCCATAGGTGGCCCAACAAAGTTCATGTCATACTCTATGTATACCATGGGGACAATGAGGGTTTGCATTCATCAGTTAGACATCCATTACACCAAATATCATCAAACTATAAGAATCACAATAAGGGGTAACCAATAAGTAAGACCAAACATGAAAAAATATCAAATGAAACTATGGGATATGACATGGAGACCCCTTACCTTGGATCCGTTGGTGAAAGCACCCATAATAAATTCCTTGGATCTTGATTCAACACTCATTTTAAGACTTAACATAGATATCACTAGAAAAGAAGGTTCTTGGAGCATTGAAATGAGATAAATAAGAAATTTAAACTCTGAACTAAAAAGGGAATAAATTGGGGGATTAGCCTTACCCGGATCGTTGATTTTCAACTGACATCACTCCAAATGAATAAAATATTAGGGAGAATCACCCTTGGAAGATATTAGGATATCATTATCACCACTAGTATTTCAAGGGGAAAAGGGGGAAATCATGAGGTGGGGATAAAATCCCATATTGGCATTTTTATAAATTTCTAATCTTTACTAGGTTGCATGGTTTACTGAATGGTTTTCCAAATCATGCGCAAACCGTGTGAAAGATATTTTCCCAAAATCCCACTTTCACATGGTTTTCTGGGAATTTTTCATAGTTATCTTAACTATGTAATAACCATGTGGTGGCCTATATCCAAGGTTGTATGGTTACCTGGGATGATCCTCATGGTTTTCTCTAATCATGCAAAAACTATGAAACATGCCCAAAAACTCTTTTTCCTCCATTTTCATGTATTGAACCCCCGAAACACCCTTGACCCTTCTCATGAACTTTGGGATACACTTATTTAACTAAGATAAATGAATTAAACTAAATCATTAAAAAATTACTTATGAAAAATCAGGGATATTACCTGAACAACCTAAATATTATTATCCTATGATAGTATGCATAACTCTTTAGATAACCTCACATGAAAAAAAATATAATCTAAAAAGTTTTTTAAACTATCCCATTGATACAAACTATAATATCCCCAAACCTACACACCCATATATGGTGTAGAAATCACAAACATTACATCTCCGTCTCCAATTTTGATAATTAGGATCCAATTTTTTTTATCCAGACCTTTCAAAATCAAAAAAGGGAGACATGGATCACATATATTCTTGAAGACATTTTAAGATTAGAGTTTTTGAGAATTAGTAAAAACTCGTACATAAAAAATAACCCTATCATAAAATGAGAATATCTCCCACCTAAAATATATTCTTTTATTTCATATTAAGTCATCCTGATCATCGATATGGAATCCCTTCTAGATATAATAATTTCACCATCATTATTTATAACTTGGGGGGAAAGAAACATAATATTGGTCTCAAATTATCAATAAGGTAAAATATACTACTAAATAAATGAATGTAATAAATTAGAATAAAAAGATCATATTGTTATGATGAAATAATCAACTAAATGAGTATAACATTAGAATATTCATACCCATCAACTCCTGGATCATAAAACATGAAAACACCGAACAAGGCTTTAATAAAGGAAATCGTTATAAGAACCAATAATCACAAGCCATGCGATATCAATCATGATCAAATGTAACATCATGAACCCATATAAAGTATATAAATTTTTTTGGAATCATGGGAAATCATATTCATAGAACACAGACAAAACCCTAACAATTGGAATAACCATATAACTGACATCCAATATAATTTATCCATGAACATAATAATTATCCAATAAATTGAATTTCAATCTAGGAACACCCATTATATAAGCTATTATAAGCTCAAAAATTGCTATTTGGGCACACCCATCATATATAATTTCCATGAACCATAACATGAATAAAGTATATAGATCTTTCACTACATCATAAAATCATATAAACAATCATTATTCCTTGATAACTTGATTGACCCATGGAAAAGAAATGGGATTCGTGTCAATATCTTTGAAATAATATTAAACCTTAAAAATGGCTTCAAAAAAAGATATTTTAGAAAATATTCATACAACTAAAGAAATAATGATCATGGTTTCATTTCAAAATATCCCTAACGGAGGATAAGTAACAATAAAAATGGTTGATTTTGATGAATGGAAATACTATTTAAAGTCCATTAAAATAATAAATAAATTAAAATTTTCATTTTTATACGAATTTTAAAATCGTAAAAATTAATAAACTATTGAAAACTCATTTTCTATGAAATCAAACTTGGTAACATTTAATTGTTTTTTTAAAACAAAATAATTTTAAATATTTCTGAGGTAAACTTCCCTTTCATTTTGAAAAATTATTTTCCAAACATATTGAAAATAGTTTTATTTAATAATAACATTGAAAATGAATACTGGGATATTTAAAAATAACTTCAATAATTGTAAATAAATTTTTCAAAACATTTTTAGAATACATTTTTTAGGAATAAAACAATTTTTTGGAATGAAGAGAGAAATAAAGTCATATTTTCTCCAAAATATTTTATTAACAAATTTAAGTAACAAAGAGTGGGGAAATGGTAATATTACTTTTAAATGTCATGATTAATCATATTATAATAAAATTAATCATTTTATTGATATATTTATAATAATATTTCACCATTTAATTCATAATCATAAACAATCCTTATAAACAATGAGATTATAACAAAAAGTACGTACAACATCTGTAACATTCGTTCAAAATAACCACTAAAGAATAAAACTAAATTAAAAATATAATATCATGAATATAATAATATTTTTCTTATAAAATTTCTAAGGGTAAATATATACACCTCATAAAATAATTTAGGTTTATAGTAAAACATGTGTCTCAAATTAAGGAAAATTGGGGGGTAAAACCCCTTACTCATGTTTCCTTTTAGTTAACCACAATTTAGTATCACATATCGTGGTTTTAAACAAGTTAATAAGTTATTAAATAAACATATTAACAGTTATATTATCATATATTAACCTTTTATAACATCTTATCACCCTTTTGTTAATAATATTTCATTATTATCATTATTTTGGGTGTTAATTTCCTTTTTTTCTCTTTTACGGTTTGTTATAAATGTTCTATTTATTGTGAATATTATATAGTTATATCATCATAAAAATAATAAAAATTTAATAATTAAAATATTTATACATAAATTATACATTTAAAACCAATCATGAAATATTTTTAGGAAAAATGAAGTATGTTACAATCATAGGGATGATAGGTCGTACATACTCATGGGTAATGTTTCCAATTTTTAGTTATTATTACTTTAACCGTAAATAATTATTATAATATAATATATAACCTATAATTTCTTTAAATATACTTATATAAATATTCTATGTTGCGTAGTGATCAAAACCAAGACACATTGCTTCGTGAAGGCAGTAGTTCGCAGGTACAAGAATGATGTTATCATATTTTAGTGTAAAAATAAAATGTTATATTATAATTTCATAATGATAAATATTTATTTGATATAATAATTGTTTTAAATATATAAAATATATTAAATAATTCTATCTTTATTAACTTCCATGTAAAGCGTTGGTGAAAAATGAATCATATCGCTTCGTGAGGCGGTAGTCCGATGAACACATGAGTGATGTAATCATATCTCATACAGAATGAAAGTTAAAAATATGCATATTATATAATGAATAAATATGTATAAATATGTTATATATATCATATATATGCTTTATATCCATCATTATTCACAGCCGTGAAAGGTGGTATTGGAAGAAAGAATGACATCGGTTTGCGAGGCAGTAGTTCGCTATATAGACAAGCGACGTTATCGTATCAACTATGGAATGGAATGTAAATATATATATACACACAAAAATATTTATAGATATGATATAATTACCCCACACATATAAATATTTTTATAAATATCATATATATTTTTAATATCTATCATCATACCCAACCATGCAAGTTGGTAATGGAAAAAATTATGACATCGGTTCACGAGGTTGTAGTCCGTCGTATATAGGAAGGATGGTTTTTTAACCAAATTGATATTAGAGTAAAATAATTTAGCTTATTTAATTTAAAATAATAAAATATAATTTTATAAATTATAATGCATTTATTTTATAATAATGGGTTAATAAAAATTTAATGAGGTGGAGAAGGAAATAATATAAAAACACTCATTGATGAATGTTTTCTCTTCTTCGGGTATCATCCATAGGTTTGCATCAAAACATTACTAGGATGGATTTATTCTAAAAATAAGGCATCTAGGATTAGATTATGTAATTTTTGAAGTTATTTTGGATTTTTTTAAATCCAAATTTCTTGATAAGTGTGAAGATGTGATTGTAGTGGCTTCTATTTTGTAATTGAGAATGAGTGTACATTTTGTAAATACCAAAATGTATTCACTATTGGGAGGCCAATATGGCCTCATGTGCCTAAAATATTGTTTAATTATTTAGGTTGGGGATTATGTTTTCTATAAACTCCTCAACCACACAAAAATAACCATTTGATTTATTTTTTCCTTAGTATTTAAATTAATTCCATTTTACCCTTTTAGTTTTTTACAATAGTGAATTGTATCCTTTAATTTACCTAAGTAATTTATCCTTTATGAATATAATTAAAAGTAGTTATATTAGATATATTAAACCCAATTATTATAAATATTAAATCTGTTTCACTAAAAACAATTCGTATTTGTGTGTAAAAATAATTATAATATAAACACATGTAATACGAAAAACCCCAATTTATCCTTAACCCCCTTAATTAATGTTGACTATTTTAACTCATATTTATGTTAATAAATTAATTAAACCATATTATTTAATATAATTTATTTTTATTATAATTAAAAACTCCATATAGCCAAATTTAATTCATATAAGTAGTATAATTTAATTATAAATTAATCACGCAGATGTAGTGAGAAAGCTAGTTCTCAAAGAAAACAAATTCAAAAGATTAAAAAGTTTTTATATCCAATTTCAAATTTGAAATAATTATAATGAACTAAATTGAATTAAAATACATATAATTTTACTAATTATACATAAAACCCAATTTAAAATATAATTTAACATTATAAATAAATTAAATGAAGTGACATTTTTCAATTGAAATTTAGTATTTTTCACTATTCATCAAAAATTAAAACTTTGGAAAAATATAAAAAAAAATTAACTATATTATAAGTTTTATATTCAGATTTAAAAAATTATTTTTAAATTTTAATAT
Organism: Viscum album; assembly: GCA_963277665.1. NCBI lineage: Eukaryota > Viridiplantae > Streptophyta > Magnoliopsida > Santalales > Viscaceae > Viscum > Viscum album. Next base: position 1,797,823,735 of record OY728152.1, read on the forward strand.
AAATTTTATAAAAGTGTTAAAAATTTCTTTTAAAATAATTGTTCCATAAAAAGGTGATAAAACTATTTTTTAAGAAATACAATTTTAAGTGAAAAATTGGATTTATTTTTATCTCTTATAAAGAAAATATAAAGGGTAAAATATAAAAATTATATTTAATATATATTATATATTCAATTAATATAATGAAACATGAGTTATTTGTTTGATTTTTTTTCTATAAAACATACTTGTGTCAATTAAAATAGATTTTCATAAAAATATTTCCATTTTATTTTCAAAAGGGTATTATTTCCATTTATAATTAATTGGTAACCTAATAATTCATTGTGTAAACCATATTTTTATAATTTAGTTAATATTATTCATAACTAACATTCTAATAGGTAAGTGGTGACTACCATATCAAATAATAAAAATGTTTTTTGTTTAAACTCGGTGTTGGGTGTAATTTAAGCTAAATTAGATATTGATTTTATTGCAAGACAATATCAATGTTGTGATTAATTTATGATATAAAACCAAATTTATAATTTTAAAAATATTAGGTTATTAAAATTTATGTTAAAAAAATTGTAAACCTTTATATTAATAAATAACACATTTTACTCTGAAATTTCTAGAAAAAGCTAAACTTAGATTATTTCAAAAATTAATAACCATGTATACCAAATAACCTAAATACTATAAATATTAATAAAATTTTTTACCTAAAAGAAGATTTAAGACCATTTATCATACACCCTGAAAATATAATTACATTCTTCCCAAATAATCATTTACGTTAAACCTAATTGTTATACATATACCTCAACCTAATACAATACCTCTCAAAATATCATTACTCACCTAAAAATAAAAAAGAATTTATTCTATAATATATATCCTAAAATCAAAATAATATTTAAATATAAAACCATTTATTTGAAAATAATTTCATACTAATCTGGACACCATAGATTCCAGTGGTATGTGTTACACCAATGTCTCCCTACAATTGTGGGTTCAAGCCCTATAACCTTTCTAGATATGATGGGGTTTCATCTGAAATATAGGTTATCCTTTTTCTAAAACACTATTAATATATTTCCTATATGTTTCAAAAAAATATGACGATAATCCTAAAAAATAACCTTGGTCATCAATTAACTTTATGACCACAATTTTTTTCAATATGATGTAAATTTTTACAGAATAAAATAATCATAATTAAATATTATTAACATCCATCAATGATCATTTTAAACCAATATTTAATCAACAAAATTAAAATTATCTCTGAAAAATATAAAAGGATTACTCATAAAATAAAATTATATTTAAAACTCAATATATTACAGTTACATAAACCTCAAACCTCTATTAAATCTCAATAAATATCTCCATGGTACATCCAACACATAAAACCTCATAATAGGTACATTTTCATTTAAAATTATTTTAATACTTTGATTTATTAACCCATTATATAATATAAAAATATTAAACATTTCATATATAAATCAGAAAATCATTTCCATATGGAATTTTGACAAATTTAATCATAAGGTTATGTTCCATTAACTATTTTTTTCTAATTTTAGTTCACAATGTTTCTAATAAACCACTCTCCGATACCAACTATAAAGACCCTAACCGAAGTAACCCAAATTTGGTTGTTATAATAATATATTGGTATAAGATAAAAGAGATCATATACCAAAGGATTTAATAGTTTTGTAGTATTGGTAAAATAGATACATACTAAAGTATCACATTACATTTGAAAAAACAAATTACTACATAATGGAAGTAAATATTTTGGATCTCGAAAATCAATAAATTATTCCACATTATTATCTTAGATAAATAAATAGAAATTATGAGTGATCTCAGATGCTTAGTAAGGGTTATGTATAGAAAAAAATATTGATATTAAATCAGGAACACTCAGTAAGGTAAGGTAAATAATTGAAGAAACATTCCATTTAATCAATAAAATGATGACAAAATGTATCCATAAATAATTTTTATAGAGTGATATCTTAGATAATAATAAAATATTTATCAATGAAAGGAATTCCTAGTATTTGATATCATGATTTTAGACATCAAGATATTTATACTTCCAAATCCTTATACAATGAAATTTTTAATCAGTGGGTATTGCATATTTTTCGCATAATTCATTTTCATGAATCAATGGGATATCTATAATTAGGTCCCAATTGTCAACGAAAGTCTAATTAATTCCCTATATATTGAATGAACAATTTAATTAATGAACAATATGCTTTATCAATAAATATATTTATTTGGTTAATAAAACAAATATCAACATTTCCCCAGTCAATCGAATAACATTAAAATTAAATCACTACTTTCACAAATGGTATAAATTTTAAGAAATAATAATATCCATGATTCGAGAAATATATAAATTTAAGAGAAATTGAATTTACGATGATCACAAGAATGTGAATGTTTCAACAAAATTTCAATTATTGTAAAATTAATTAAGAAAGAGAATTTCAATTCATTCCCTAGTCATCTTGATCCTAAGACATCCTAATGAAGAAAAAGTGTGGTATAATTACAACATATCCTGAGTGAAGTATAATTAAAATGGCATATTTCTTCAGTAATAAATATAAATACTATATAAATTACATTAAAAACATTCTTGAAAAAAATACCCTTTTCACATTGAAAATCACTTTTTAAAACTTCAATAATATAATGAAAGCTATTTTATTTGAAAATAACCATTTAAAATTATAATGAAATATTAAAATAAATGAGTGTTCAAGATAGTGGGAAAAATTATGATCATGTTGAATACATTAAATTAATGATTCCATTCAACTTTTTGAAAAACAAATTCAGAGAAACTTATTTGGAAAACTATAATAATATTTCTTTTAATCCATTTTGTAAAAAGTCAAAAATTAGAAAAAAATTACATTAAAAAATCATATTATAAATTAAAAACATTATTGAAAAAATTTTAAAAAACATGTCTATGAAAGAAAATTTATTTTCTACTTAAAAGATAAATAATTATTTCATTTCTTCAAAATATTTCCTTAAACTTTTTATGTACCAAATAGAGGAAAATATCACTATTACATTAATATATTATAAATTACTAGAGGAGAATAAAATTAAAAGTATTTTTTATATAATTAATCAACAATTTCCTTTAATGGAAATTCAATCATTAAACAACATAAATTAAAATGAGATTTAACTATAAACCCTTATTGCTTTGGTAACTTTTGAATCATACCCCCCATAAAAGAATTACTTTAAAATAAAATATTAAATACCAAAATAAAAATATATTAATGATATAACATATCAATAGGGAATTGTATAAACCTTATAAAAATAAAATGTTTCTTAATACCAAATATTTATCAATAAAGTTGATATTTAGATGAAATTCCTTACAAAGATCATACCATTTAAGTTAGAATAAATCAATGAATTTTTCATGTGTATAAAATGTATATCCACAAAAAATAATTTTCTGTTCAACTTAAAATAATCTAAATTCATTATAAACATAATTTTAGAATATCAAAGGCCCCAAATACGTAATATATCCCAATGAAAATAAATTTAGTGATGAAACCTCTTACCACTTGGTTACATTTATCTTAAATAACCTTTGATAAAATAATATGACTTGTTACTTAAAATACCTTCAGTTTTTAAGGATTCATTATATATTATATAAAATGGAAGTATATAAACTAAGCAAAAACATTATTTTAAAACATTAAAATATTCCCTGATGAAAGGAAATCGATACAGAATCCTTTAAATCAGGTATAAATCAACACATGAATCAACTATATATACTAATCCTGGATTTCTATCTACCACATGTCATACTCACATTCTTCGACATCATTTTTACCATACATTTCCATCCTCTAATTATTTACATCGACGATATCTATGAATTTCTCTACCTCCCTTTGGTGCTACTGATCACGATTAACCTAAAACTACTCGCTCCCTTCCCAATTCCCTCCCCAATTCCCCTCCTCGAAACCCATCTCCCCATTGTAGGGTTCCTGCTACCCTCCCTGAATCCCCTCTCCCACTCATCTTGGCTTTCCGCTGAACATATCCCTCCACTCCTACTATCACTCCCTTAATACAATGACCACCTCCTTATACGTCTATTCCTCCTCTATTTTGGTTCCATCACATGATTCCTTAGATGAACTTCTAATTTTGACGTATATTATTTCTGGAGTCGGCCTACAACTATCTCATTTGAGAAATTTCAGTAAACAAATATACATCTCTATTCATTCCATTTTTCCGTACTCACCTATAGAATGTATTTACCTGCACTATTCCTAGAGTTCCAACACAAAATTGATTTCCCATCCTATTAAAAATCTCGTAAATACAGATCTGACCTCCTTCTTGTGACTATGCTCCTATCCTACTTAGGATCTAGCTCACGATTCATGTCATCTCCTCCTATGGCTCCCGAATATCACATCTGATGCATTTCTCCAGGCAATTAATTCATACTATTTTTGAAATAAGCAATAAAATTTTACTAAATCACCCTCATAGATTCTATCCAGTCCTCTAACGTTTCCCTCAGAATAAACTTGGCTACATACTCCCTAAAAATGTTCAGTAATTTCCTCTTGGTCGACCACTACACAATCTTTTGCAGTAGGCATATCTTCTGCTTAATCTACATACAGTAAATTTTATAAGTTTTTTGTTTTTAATTTAATATAGAAGTGCTTAAATGGGTGGGTTTTATTTGTTCATTTTAAAAATAAAATAAAATTGTAATTTTTAAAAACTAATATTTGACTAAGTTTTAGTTTTATATTGAGTTTGAGCTAATGCTCAAGATGGAGTGCTGTAAGGTATCACTCTACTCAACAGCAATACATCCTTGGTCTATAGTATGAGTTTTTTTGGTTGTTTATCCAGTTCATACATGTTGAATTTCTAATATATTTTTCATCCAGATTATGGGTCTAAAAATAATTTTTCCATATAAAAAGTGTTATAAAAGGGGTTTTTCATAACATATTGGTGTTAAATGTTTGAGACCCCCTACTAAATGTTCTCTTATTTTGATTTTTGTTTCTAAATATTTATTTTATGTAGAAATTTATAGTTCTTTATTCTAAAAATTCAGTATGTTATATTTATCTTTTAACTTTTCTTCTATGCAGAAAAGTTTATTCCAAGCTTTCGATAGTGACTGGATTTCTGGGTGACATCCTAGATCATCAAGTTATTTTCATGATTTAGTATTTCTATTCTTATTTGATTGGATTAAAATTGTTTTCTCTATACATGTGAATAAATAAACAGGGATTGTAAAATGGTTACATTACCAACATTCCAGTATATTCCATTATAAATATCTATAAACTATATCTTAAACCAATATTTATACATGACTTTGCAGTCTATGATGTTTTATGGAAGTCATTTATGAACTGTTTCAAATATATTTAATCTTAAAACCACAATTGTAAATTTTAATACATTTATGTATATTGTTAATTTTATTTTAATGTTATTATCTAATGTACATGTCATCATTTTACCAATATAACATTTAATTTTAATATTATTTCATTTTTTCCTTGTTTTCTAGATGAATTAAATTTTTTTTATTTGTCATTTTTTTACTATATTAATATATTTATTGTGGATTTATAATGTGATTATGTACTATAATATCTTGAAGTTCAAGATGAGGTTAGTGGATTTTTATATTGTACATACATGTATTATTTCTAATGTGAACATTTTCCAGTGCATACGTGTTCAATTTCTAATATATCTTTATTCCAGATTCAGGTTCTGGACACGATTTCTTCTATAATAAAAGTGTTATGAAAGGGGAATTTTTATTAAATATTTGTGTTAAAGGGTGATACCCACATATGAATGTTATCTCATAATTATTTTTGGTTTCTGAATATTTTTTTATGTTAAAATTTATATTTTTTATTCTGAAAATTCACCAAGGTATTCTAATTTTTATCTTTTTTTCTACGCAAAAATTTCTGTTCTAAGATTTTGATAGTGACAGGATTTATGGGTGACATCCTAGAACTTCATGTTCTTTTCATGATTTAGAATTCCCATTTTATTTTATTTTTTTTCAATTGTTTTCTCTATACATGTGAATACATAAATAGGAATTAGAAAATGGTTTCATTACCAACATTACAGTATAATCCATTAGAAATATTTGTAAAATAGATTTTCAACCATTTTTTCATCATGATTCGCAGTCTTTGAAGTTATTTGGGTTTCATCTACGAAGTGATATTTAATCATACAACCACCGTTGTATATTTCACTGCTTCTATGTAAAATATTAATTTTACTGTAGTGTTATTCTCTAAAGTACATGTCATCATTTTTTAAATATGACATTTCATTTTAATATTATTTTCTTTTTTCACTATTTTCAAGATGAATTAATTTAATGTTTTATATGTATAAATTTGTTACTTATGGATTTATAATGTAATAATTTATTGTAATCTATTGTAGTTCAAGATAAGGTCAACAGATTTTAATATTGGCCTTACATGGAAATAGGTAGTTCGTATATATTTCCTGTTTTTTCACTGTTCATATGATTACATAAAGAAGAATAAAAAATGTGTTTTACTAACAACATTCCAATAGTTTCCCATAATTTTTTTTAAACATGAACATCACTAAGGTATTTTTTAATACTCCTAGTCTCCAACATTCTACAACAATCATCTATGAACTATTTCGACTTTAATTCCGTAAAATGACTACCACTACGAAATTCATTTATTCTCTTCAATAACATTACATGAAACCTTCCCAAAAACTCATTATTTTTTTTAGGATAAGAGAATTTGATTACCAAGAAAATTTTAAAAAAAATTATATTACATAAGCTTTAAACTGGTTTTCAGGACATAAATTTTTTACTTTGGTCTGTGTTAGTTTGGTGGGTGTCCTCGTATTCTAGATTCCATTTCTACATCGGACCTCATCATGAATCCTCATACCATCTCTTCTTCTCTATATATTCATAAATGTAGACCATGAATTGTTTTCAAATTTTAACATCAATTTGGATAGAAACTCATTGTTGGATGAGATATTTAACTATATAATTCCATATGATGACCATGAAAATAAAGGCTTGTGCTATTATCTTTTCCACTATTTTTATGATTTTATGGGAAGGACACAATTGGTCAATAGAGGGAAGACCAGTTTGAAATCTATTTTTCCTGGCACATGTGAAATTTTAGGTTGTAGAACAAGGGTTTTTGGTGAAAGGGGGAGACTTGGTTGTGGCCTTCAAAATGCTGAAACCGAGATCTTGCATTTGAAGGAAGGTAATGTATGTAAAACAGGGGATATGAATTTCATGTAATGCACCCATTAAAGGGTTGATTTTGAATTTGGATATTTTTTTCTTAGTTGGGAAGATGCACGGTGGTAGGACAACTGTGGTTTGGTGGTACTGGGGTTCAATGCATCTTTTGGGGATAGGTCTTCTCTTAAAGCCGAGGAGAGGGTACACACAATATCTGTGGTTGTTAAATTATATTGTTAGAAGGTGATAAAGATTGATCAATCCAGATAACCACATCAAACACATCAAGAAATAAGGTAACTTCATCATGGATGGATTAGATTCTCAAGGCACTCTCTCTAATAATAATATCATTTAAGATGAAATATGGTCCATGTTGGTTGATTTCATGTTTTTTGTTAAGGGAGACACCTTGGTGCCTCACTATTTCTATCCTCCTTGATTTATGGGTATGTATTTTTCAGTTTTAATAAAAAGATAATTTTCATGTGTTCAAGTGTCACCTATACATTTTTTCCATTAAATATTAGGAATTGTATATGAGATTGTGTTTATTACATGTGATCTTATTTTAATGTAGATCCTATTTAAGAATAAATCTACCATATTTTAGAAAGAATTCCTTTTCTATACAAATTTTGTTATTTTACCTTTCATTAAAACTATCTCTTCCAAATTTCTTATAAAACTATTTCCCAATTTCACATAAATATTGTTTTTAATGATTTCTTCACCATAAATATTTCCATTTTACTTTTGAAAAATTGTTTCTATATTTGTTATGGTCACTAGTATAGGTTAATATGAATAGATTTATATTTGGATTTGGAATATAATAAATGATTCTATCTATGATATCTAGTTTGATGTGTTAATATGGTCAACATAATATTCAAAAACATTCACTCAAAATATGTTTGATTATGTTATTATTTTTGTGTTGTTGTAGTGAATTGTGTCTTTATTTGTTTATAGTTATCATTCTGTTCAAGAGATGATTTATATTTTAGTAATGGTGGATCTTATGGGAATTTTGGTAATGCCAACTAAATTCAACTAGGAATTATTATTATTATCTAAAAAAATCATGGGTTAGGGAATGTTTTTCTAGGGAACCATTTTTATTGGATATGTCTTTGTCCCCATTGACATTTCTAGATGGTTCTACATACCATGTCAGTGAATTTATTTCAGATTTAAGGTCAGTGCACCTACCTTTAGATGACACTAAAACTTATATAATTGCTTACAAGTTGTTGAAACATAACTGATTCTATATTTTTTTATTGGTAACTATTTCCCTATTAGTCATACATAGATATTTATGGAATTCTTATTGAAGTGTTTCTCAATTTCTTATACTTACTTTTTTAACAAATTTATTGTACATATTTATGTATTTCATATTAAAGTGTTTCCCTATTAGTCATACATAGTATGTATTCGTAATTATAAATATTACAGTATCTATAGGTAAACATATTTCATGAATGCATAGTTTCTCATCTCATGGCTTATTACCTCTTATTCCACCACTATAACTCCATCTCACCACTAAAAATCCAGGTACAACAATACCATTAATATAATGAAATGTTTTCATAATGATCATCAAGAATTCAACTGAAAAATCTTATTAGTTACTTCTACTAAATCTGAATTGACATGTTTTAGAGAAGTGGGTAATTTTTTACAATAGTGGATCATGTATTTTAATTGAGTACAGGATCATGTATTGTATTTCAGTATTGGGTCATTTTTTTAGAGCAGTGGAATTTTTTTTTCTTCAAGTCGTGGCTCACACATTTTTTTGGCTAAGGGAACATATAATTTGTTTGATCAATAGATCTTGTGTTTTATTAGATCATTGGATAATTCTTAAGAGAAACGTATCATGTATTTTAGAGCAGTGTATCTGGTGTTTTAGAGTAGTGGATCGTGTATTAGAACAATGGATACTTATATTAGTTGAACTAAATATGAATTGACATTTTTTGTGTAACAAACCAATATTTTATGATAAGTATTCTCTTTAATTTATTTTATTTCATGTGTTTTATGCTACAACAAGATTATCTTGTGCTATAATCCACACTGTATTAGCTTGAAGTATACACAACACTATTCTTAGATTGTGTTACACACAATTTCAAGTTCATTTTATAATAGTCATTCTACGCAAAATTGAGTGTATATATATATATATATATATATATTTAATGTATAAATGAAATATGGTTGGATTCTGTTATAAAAAACAACGAAGGATTCTTTCACAACACGCAACCCTGACTTGTCCTGCGATACACGCAATCGCGACTTTCCTCAATGGCATGTGTTGTACGCAAAATCAGGTTCCACTAAAAAATGATATATGGTTATAATATTATAAAGAACTAGCCTTTATGAATAGTATTAACTAATATTTGAATGTTATAACATTATTATTTCATCTTACACATTTTCTAGAACATGGTATGTGAAAAAAAAGAAATTTTTCGGGTAAAATAAGTATTTTTCAAAAAATGCATTTTTGCCACATTTTGAAGGCGCACCCACATTAAATCTAGTTTTTCACATGTTTATAAGTTCAATTTTACAAAATAAACTTCTTCTTTTGAATCAGGATATAAAAATTTGCATTGGATAATGTTTTGATATTTTTCTGATAACTTTCATATTTTAATGAATAGTAAAAACATGCTATATTTTAATTAAAAACAGATTTTGTCATCGTAATAATTTATATGGCTAAATTATAATATTGAATGGTTTTAAAGTATAAGTAGAATATATTTTTACCATTTAATATAATGTAGGTCATTAGAATTGATTTTACCTTGAATTCGTAGGTTAAATCAATTCAATCTTTTGCAATGTTTTAAACAAAAACCCGTTTTCTTTCGACAACGGGATTAATTTTAATTTAATTTCTGCAACTTTTGTGTACTGAATTTAAAAAAATGGATTCCTTATTTGGAATTAGTGGGTCCAAATTATGTTATTAGGCTACTTTTTATTTTTGGAAATTATGAATACTAACTACGGTAAATTTTATTTACCATAGTTAAAGGTAAATCGGTTAATTAAGGGTAAATATAATATTATAAAATTACCCTAACACATGCCAAAATTCTATTGGATGACTAAATGTTGACCCATATCACCTAAGGTTCGGATTAGAATAATTTAATGGACTTTTTTCCATGAAACTAATTTAATTATTATTAAAAACAAAGAAAGTGACAACATGTCACTCTCTTAAATCTTATAAGTATAATAATTTTAATTTAGTGATAAACTTCATGAAACATCGAAAAAGAGTAGTCTCCACAAATATAATAAAATTATCTACATCATATGAATTTATTTATAATTTTTATGGATTAAATAATTATCATTAATTGTGACACAATAGTGATGCAGAAATTGATTATCTAGTGAAAAATAAAGAATATAGTTTTTATTAAACTAATAGTGACCCTAAAATGCACAAAACCCTGACCAAAACATATTGGTCATGAAAATGTAAACCATTATCATCCAATTGTAGAATATTTGACCATTTTGAGCTTATAAAAGAGATTATGACAATTATATTATTTTATTTTAAATGAATCGAAATTTGTCACCTTCATAATTTAATAAATATAACAATTTAAATATTGTGATTTTTAGATGATAAATTCTAGTAAAAGTATTATTGTGAAAGTTAATAGATTTATCTTCACCTTAGGATTTTATTTTTAATTTTTATGCAACAAATAAGTATATTAAATAATTATACAAAAATGTTGTAGTATTTATTTTATTAAGAGATAAACCAAATAAATGGTTTCAATAATAATAAAATAAATATTATATGAACTATTTAATGTGATACAATAATTTTATAGATACATATGACCTTTTATGAATCAATTAAATATTTTATTTTGAATATATTTTCTGTTTAGATTTTATTTAAATACAAATAAATGAATAGTGTCAAAATTGACACTATTTTTATTTTATAAAAATAACATATTATTAAATTGTTTAAAAATCACAAAAATATTTAAAAATTATAAATTAAAATTTATATAGTCGAAAATGTCATAAAGTATCCAATTATGTAAAATTAACAAAACATAAGTGATTATTTAAAACCATTTAAAATTTATAATTTTATTACCACAAATAAACTTAAATAGATTAAATAAGGATAAATCAAAATGATAAAGAATAAAATAAGATCAAAACATGTCTAAATTTTATTGTTTGATGAGAATACAACCCGATCTCATCTAATCTTCAAATATGAGTCATTTTTGGAGGTTTTTAAGTGGGGTTTGATTTATTATAAATTAATATTTTTAAGAATTCCAAAGGTCCCCCTCTCCTCCCTTATAAAAGGGAACCTCCTCCCTCTACTCCTCACACCAATTTGAGCCTTCAAGATTGTCCAAACCCTGCCCAATTATCTTCTACACTTCCATAGAAACATCTTAGAGGTTCTGGTATTCTTCAAATACCAATTTTAGTTCCCTAAGAGGAGGTCTCAAAGAGGCGCTTCAAAGAAGAGGTAATGTCCGTAACCGATTCTTTCAACTTTATTTATTCTTCCACTTCTTCTTATTAGGTTGTTTCATTATGAAGTAATAACATCAGTATTAATAATATACATATATGTTGTTATAAGTATGAAACAACCCTATTTCACCATCTATCCATCCTACGGAAAACAAAATCACCGCGCGTGCGTACGTACGGAATACTGTCTCCACGTCATGGTGTAATCTATTTTCCACCACCACCTAACTTGGATGGGTATAATGGTGTAAATAATAACTATAAATGATTATTATAAAGTGATATTGATTCTGTAATAGTATACATACACTCCAATAAAATTCCACGATCATGGGAACGATATCATCACTCGTGCGTACGTACGAAATACCGTCTCCACAACACGATGAGATTCATTCTCAATGATTAACCATTAATATATGATTATAAAGTATATATAACAAGTAATCATGAAATATATGAAATAATAATGATACTGGATTTATGAATATATATATATATGTATGTCATCCAATTAATTCCATTCGATTCAATGAGGAAACGAAAACAATGTTCATGCGTACGTACGACCTACCATCTCCATTAATAGTGTATTTCTTTACATTTATCGATCTATTATATATATGTATATTCTGAATATATATTATATATAAATCATTTTTTATATTCTGGAATTAATAAATCATGATCTATGTAATCATATGAATAATTACAAGACAAAACACAGACGACAAATGAAACGATTTTACCCAAAATGCTCTTTAACATGGTATTTACAAAAGAACAGGTAATATAAAGTAATAAGTGAACCATATATGATATCATTACAATTAATATGATTCTGTAATAAGTCATTAGCACTATTTAAATCATTATATAGGAGGTTCAGACACTTACGAAGCAAATCGGACCTAAGGTAAGCGAAAATATCACAATCTGATTTTTATCCGAGATTGTTTATACTTTGGTATTTATTGTGGTGTATTTTATCATCCACATCCATGTTCCCTCAATATGTAACATTGTTTCCATCCACCTAAAATTATTTAAATCCAATTTTACCCTTCGGTGAGTTTTTACTAAAGGATATGAAAGGAATCTTTTGTCGTTTTTCATACGAGGTACTTTTTGACTTTTCCGAAAAATGTACGAGAATTTTTTTTTTAACTTATACGGCACGAACGGATTTTTATAGTTTTATAAAGCTTGATTTTCCTGAATCTTCCTCAAAAATATTTCATTACTATTTTGAAGAAAATCCTTTTCTTTTAAAAATTCATGACATTTTGTGAAAAGAAAATGATTTTAAAGAAGAAAGGATATTTTCCTCAAGAATTCATTTCAAGTGTTTTATCAAAACCATTTTCCATCTAAAATGAAATTATTTAATATGTTTATGTTTTATGTACAATGTATCTATGATTTACATGGTTTTACTTTTCTTATTATGAAATGATATCTATTTATTTTATATGGATTATGTTATGATGGGATGATGTTTATGAAACCCATTTTATTCGTTTGGTTATTATGAATGATGTATGCTTATTTTGTGGAAAAAGTAAGAATGATTTCACTATGAGATGAGTGGGACCTATATCTCCCTCCAATTCATTGGGTAATGATTTTATATCTCATGAGATAGACATGGCTGGAAAGGTACGTTAAAACGGTTCAGTATTACAGGACTGGAACGAGGAGTGAACTCGATTCAGAAAGGGACTTTGTCCACTATAATGGTCATGGAAGCAATGCCTTGGCTACTATGGAAATAATTACATGTTCCTAATGGATTACACAATTACATGTTTTATTCCCAAGCTATTTTATCATGATTTATGTTCCATTATGATCTATGCCTTATGTACCTCCATTTTTTATGTCGTTTCTCAAGATTTTTAATGTTCATGTTTTTTTTAAGTTTAAATGTATATGGTATGTTTTATTTTATCCATGATTACCCTTACTGAGCATTTGAGATCACCCTTTTTATGTTTTCTTTTCCCCCAGGATGAAAACATAGATTTCGGGTAAGGAAACAAAAATGGGAAGATCTTTATGGGAGATGTTGAAGATCTTTCACCACGATTAGAAGATTACGTTCCATGTTTCCAAAGACACTAAACGACTATGGTCCTTGTGTGTATTTTTTGTTATGTACTAAGTATTCCGCAAAAGTATTGTAATGTCATTGTACGTCATGCTTTGGGTCTCTACAGTTGGTATCAGAAGAAAGGTTTAGTCAACCTTTGCAAACTAGCATGCGATAACTTTAGTGAGATCCCTAGAGATATTTCTAAGGTATGTCTAGGTATGTCCCTAAGGTTAAGTATAAGTATAGGTTATAGTCCTAGAATTACGGTAACAATATTAGAATTAAACCTAGGATGTTAGATGTTGAAGGTACTCCCCCTTGATTATGTTATTTTCCTTGTATGATTTTTGCCTCTCATAGAATTCTTTTTTTGTTTTAGTCAATAGAGGGAACCAGAAGGAATTCGGTTAACATTGAATCCAATGGAAACATTGGTGACTATGAGAAAAAAAATTACGTAATTCCTAGAAAGAAAGATATTGTGATTAGGCCAAATCATTCATCGCGATATATGATTGACAAGGTGAAATTTAGTGGCATGCCTAATTCATCAAATATGAGGAATATACACTTTTATGCATGTTCGCATGTTGAGGAGCATAAAGAAAGGAACATTGAGATTTCTAAATAAGGGAAGAAGAAACTTCAGGAATACCTCAAATGGAGGGACATATGTTATCTATGTGGAGAAAAGGGACATAGAGTGACAGACTGTTATGGAGTTCAATGTCTTATTTGTGGAGAACATGGGCATTACCCAACTCAATGCCCGGACCTGAAAAGTTACTTCTAAATCAAGGAAGGACTTATTCCAGGACAATCATTGAAGAGGATGGATTGATTTGTTTATGTATTTGTATTCAATAATAATGTTGTTGAGGTAATTTTATGGTGTATTAGAATATTTTTGTTTTAGTCTATTGTGGATTTCAATAATTTTATGGTACCGGTAACCATGAAAAGTGATTCAAATATTTTGGAAAGCAGATGATATGTGTATAATGAAGGGATAAGGAGAAAATGAAATTTTTGACAGTATTCATGAGCTCAGGATTGATATAAGGACTATGTAATATCATGGTTTGAGTATATAGATTTTTGAGGATTTTGGTATGTGGAAAATGTTAACTTTTAACTGCATTCATGTTTTCACTAAGTTTCAATGGGTATTCATTTTTTTCAGAGAATACATGATTAAGGCCTTCGAATGTTTGGAATGTGACCAACAAGACATATCTTATGATATATGGGGATCAATGATGGTATTAACATGTTTGTTAATGAAATCTCGGGTAATCGTTATCACTATAATATGAGAGTGGACTGCAGTATTATGGATAAGCCTAAAGATTGGAATGGATTATGTTGGACATAAGTTAGTATTGTTTAAGTATAGAAGTTTTTTGAATTTTATTGATGGGATGTTATAGTAATGTAGTTTTAGAAGAAGGAAAACCTACAGGATGTGTGACATCCCATCACGTCGGAAAATACTGTGGGAATCGAACCCACAACTGAAGTGCGACTGGCCTTTATCGCCTACCACTGGCCTACAGGAAGTCCCTGTTTATTAGAAACTAGTTTTATTATATTAAGCAGTATGATATATGAAGTATAAGTCTATTTTAGGAACCATATATAATTGATCTCACCATAGATGGACTTATGTATATTCGATAACTTTTGTTAACCTTTTGTTTGAAACAGATGGAATGACCCATCATTCTATAACATGATCTGTTAACACTTCACGAATAACAAATTCAACTTCATTTCCTTAAGAGATGAAGTGGAAATTGTTCAAAGAACGAACAACAGTGAGATTGTACCAAAATCAATCACGTATTTATTCTAATTCAAAATTTTCAACTTTAGGGAAATGATATTGATAACCAAAAATGTTGTCCTAGTGCTCTTATATTCGATGAATCTGATGGTACCTTAGATCATCACAAATTTATGGCTTTGTGATTGATGGATTTTTCATAGCCATGTTCTCTACCACTCTCCATCAGAACTTGATGGTTAGATTTTTCTTCCATATCCATATTTTCTCCTATGTTCTCCTATTTGGAAACCCAGTGATGAGTTACTTTGGGTAATCGTTACGTTTCATACATTAGTTTTTAAAATTAATTTTCTGTATTCGTTTTTACAATGTGGGATTCTATGAATAGTAAACGATTTATAACCCCGACGAATTTCGAGGGTGAAATTAATTTTAAGGGAGGTAGAATGTAACAACCTAATATTTTATGATAAGTATTCTCTTTAATTTATTTTATGTCATGTGTTTTATTCTACAACAAGGTTATCTTGTGCTATATGCCACACTGTATTAGCTTGAAGTATACACAACACTATTCTTAGATTGTGTTACACACAATTTCAAGTTCGTTTTATAATAGTCATTCTACGCAACATTGAGTGTGTGTATATATATATATATTCAATGTATAAATGAAATATGGTTTGATTCTGTTATACGAAACAATGAAGGATTCTTTCACAACACGCAACCCTGACTTGGCTTGCATTACACGCAATCGCGACGTTCCTCGATAGCGTGTGTTGTACGCAATATCCGGTTTCAATAAACAATGATATATCGTTATAATATTATTACGAACTAGCCTTTATGAATAGTATTAACTAAATTTTGAATGTTATAACATTATTATTTCATCTTACACGTTTTCTAGAACATGGTATGTGAACAAAATAAATTTTTCAGGTAAAATAAGTATTTTTCAAAAAATGCATTTTTGCAGCCTTTTGAGGGCGCACCCACATTAAATCTAGTCTTTGATATGTTTATAAGTTCACTTCTACAAAATAAACATCTTATTTTTAATCATGATATAAAAATTTACATCGGATAAAGTTTTGATATTTTTCTGATAACTTTCATATTTTAATGAATAGTAAAAACACGCTATATTTTAATTAAAAACAACTTTTTTTATCGTAATAATTTATATGGTTAAATTATAATATTGAATGGTTTTAAATTATATGTAGAATATATTTTTACCATTTAATATAATATCTGTCATTAGCATTGATTTTACCTTGAATTCGTAGGTTAAATCAATTCAATCTTTTGCAATGTTTTAAACAAAAAACTGTTTTCTTTCGACAACAGGATTAATTTTAATTTAATTTCTGAAACTTTTGTGTATTGAATATCGAAAAATGGATTCCATATTTGGAATCAGTGGGTCCAAATTATGTTAATAGGCTACTTTTCATTTTTGAAAATTATGAATAGAAACTATGGTAAATTTTATTTACCATAGTTAAAGGTAAATCGGGTAATTAAGGGTAAATATAATATTATAAAATTACACTAACACATGCCAAAATTCTATTGGATGAATAAAAGTCAACCCATATCATCAAAGGGTCGGATTAGATTCATTTAATGGACTTTTGTCCATGAAAATAATTTAATTATTATTAAAACCAAAAAGTGACAACCTGTCACTCTCTTAAATCATATAAGTATATTAATTTTAATTTAGTGACAAACATTATGAAACTTCGAACATGAGTAGTCTCAAGAAATATTATAGAATTATCTACATCATATGAATTTATTTATAATTTTTAGGGATTAAATAATTATCATTAATTATGACTCAATAGTGATGCATAAATTGTTTATCTAGTGAAAAATCAAGAATATAGTTTTTATTAAACTAACAATGACCGTAAAATGCACACAACCCTGACCAAAACTTATTAGACATGTAAATGTAAACCATTATCATTAAATTGTCGAATATTTGACCATTTGGAGCCTTATAAAAGCAATTATGACAATTATTTTATTTTATTTTAATTGATTCCAAAGTTGTCACCTTCATAATTTATTAAATATAACAATTTAAATATTGTGATTTTAAGATGATAAATTTTAGTAAATGTATTATTATGAAAGGTAATAAATTTATCTTCCAAATAGGATTTTATTTTTAATTTTTATGCAACAAATAAGTATATTAAATAATTATAAAAAAATGTTGTAGTATTTATTTTATTAAGAGACAAACCAAATAAATGGTTTTAACAATAATAAAATAAATATTATATGAACTATTTAATGTCATAAAATAATTTTATAGATACATATGACCTTTTATGAATCTATTAAATATTTTAGTTTGAATATATCCTCTCTTTATATTTTATTTAAATTCAAATAAATGATTAGTGTCAAAATTGACACTATTGTTATTTTATAAAAATAACATATTATTAAATTGTTTAAAAACCACAAAAATATTTAAAAATTATAAATTGAAATTTATGTAGTCTAAAATGTCATAAGGTATCCAATTATATAAAATTAACAACACTTAAGTGATTATTTATTACCATTTAAAATTTAGAATTTTATTACCACAAATAAACTTAAATAGATTAAATCAGGATAAATCAAAATGATAAGATTTAAAATAAGATCAAAACATGTATAAATTTTATTTTTTGATGATATTACAACCCTATCTCATCTAATATTCGAATATGAGTCATTTTTGGAGGTTTTTAAGTGGGGTTAGATTTATTATAAATTAATATTTTTCAGAATTCCAAAGGTGCCCCTCTCCTCCCTTATAAAAGGGAACCTCCCCCCTCTCCTCCTCACACCAATTTGAGCCTTCAAGATCGTCCAACCCCTGCCAAATTCTCTTCTAAACTTCCCTATAAACAACCTAGAGGTCTTGGTCATCTTCAAAGACCAATTTATTGCACTAAGAGGAGGTCTCAAAGAGGCGCTTAAAAGAAGAGGTAATGTCTGTTACCGATTCTTTCAACTTTATTTCTTCTTCCATTTCTTCTTCTTAGGTTTTTTCATTATGAAGTAATAACATCATTATCACTCATGTACTGAAATGTTTTTATAAGTATGAAACAACCCTATTTCACCATCTATCCATCCTACGGAAAATGAAATCACCGTGCATGCGTACGTACGGAATACCGTCTCCACACCGTGGTGTAATCTATTTTCCACCACCACCTTACTTGGATGGGTATAATGGTGTAAATAATAAATATATATGATTATTGTAAAGTGATATTGATTTTTTAATAGTATACATACACTCCAGTAAAATTCCACGATCATGGGAACGATATCATCGCTCGTGCGTACGTACGGAATACCGTCTCTACGACGCGATGAGGTTCATTCTCAATGATTAACCATTCATAAATGATTATAAAGTATATATAATAAGTAATCATGAAATATATGACATAATAATGATACTGTATTTATGTATATATATATTTATGTCATCCAATTAATTCCATTCAATTCAATGAGGAAACGAAAACAACGTTCATGCGTACGTACGACCTACCATCTCCATGAACAATGTATTTCTTTCCATTTATCGATCTATTATATATATGTATATTCTGAATATATATTATATTTAAATCATGTTTTATATTCTGGAATTAAGAAATCGTGATCTAAGTAATCATATGAATAATTAGAAGTCAAAACACAGATGACAAATGAAACGATTTTACCCAAAATGCTCTTTAACATGGAATTTACAAAAGAACGAGTAATATAAAGTCATAAGTGAACCATATATGACATAATAACAATGAATATGATTCTGTAATAAGTCAATTACACTATTTATATCATTATACAGGAGGTTCAGACACTTACGAAGGAAATCGGACCTAAGGTAAGAGAAAATATTACAATCTCATTTTTATCCGAGATTGTTTATACTTTGGTATTTACTGGGGTGTATTTTATCATCCAAATCCATGTTCCCTCAATATGTAATATTGTTTCTATCCACCTAAAATTGTTTAAATCCAATTTTACCCTTCGGTGAGTTTTTATTAAATGATATGAAAGGAATCTTTTGTCGTTCTTTGTACGAGGTACTTTTTGACTTTTCTGGAAAAGGTATGAGAAGAATGTTTTTTTAACTTATACGGCACAGACAGATTTTTACGGTTTTATAAATCTTGATTTTCATTAAGCTTCCTCAAAAATATTTCATGACTATTTTCATGAAAATCCTTTTCTTTTAAAAATTCATGAAATTTTGTGAAATGAAAATGATTTTAAAGAATAAAGGATATTTTCCTCAAGAATTCATTTCAAGTGTTTTATCAAAAACATTTTCCATCTAAAATGAAATTATTTCATATGTGTATGTTTTAATTACAATGTCTCTATGATTTACTTGGTTTCACTTTTCTTGTTATTACATGATATCCATTTCTTTTATATGGATTATGTTATGATGGGATGATGTTTATGAAACCCATTTTATTCGTTTGGTTATTATGAATGATGTGTGTTTATATTGTGGAACAAGTAAGAATGATTTCATTATGAGATAAGTGGGACCTATATCTCCCTCCAATTCATTGGGTAATGATTTTATATCTCATGAGATAGACATGGATGGAACGGTAAGTTAATCCGGTTCAGTATTACAGGACTGGAATGAGGAGTGAACTCGATTCTGAAAGGGACTTTGTCCACTAATATGGTCTTGGCAGCAATGCCTTGGCTACTATAAAAATCATTACATGTGATTAATGGATTCCACAATTACATGTTTTATTCCCATGCTATTTTATCATGATTTATGTTCCATTATGTTCTATTCCTTATGTACTTCAATGTTTTATGTCGTTGCTCAAAATTTTTAATATTCATGTTTTTTTAAGTTCAAATGTATATGGTATGTTTTATTTTATCCATGCTTAAACTTACTGAGCATTTGAGCTCACCATTTTTATGTTCTCTTTTCTCCCAAGATTAAAACAAAGATTTTAGGTAAGTAAACAAAAATGGGAAGATATTTATGGTAGATTTTGAAGATCTTTAACCACGATTAGAAGATTACGTTACATGTTTCCAAAGACACTAAACTATTACAGTCCTTGTGTGTCTGTTTTTGTAATGTACTAAGTAATCCGCAAAAGTAATGTAATGTCTATGTACGTCATGCTTCGGGTCTCTACAGTTGGTATCAGAGGAAAGGTTTAGTCAACCTTTGGAAACTAGGATGAGAGAACTTTAGTGAGATCCCTAGAGATATTTCTAAGGTATGTCTAGGGATGTCCCTAAGGTTAAGTATAAGTATAGGTTATAGTCCTAGAATTACGGTAACGATATTAGAATTAAACCTAGGATGTTAGATGTTGAAGGTACTCCCCATTGATTATGTTATTTTCCTTGTATGATTTTTTCCTCTCATAGAATTCTTTTTGTGTTTTAGTCAATGGAGGGAAACAGAAGAAATTCAGATAACATTGAATCCAATGGAAAAATTGGTGACTATGAGAAACAAAATTGTGTAATTCCTAGAAAAAAAGATATTGTGATTATCCTAAATCAGTCATCATGATATATGATTAACAAGGTGAAATTTAGTGGTATGCCTAATTCATCAAATAATAGGAAGATAGACTTTTATGCACGTTCGCATGTTGAAGAGCATAAAGAAAGGAACATTGATATTTCTAAATAAGGGAAGAAGAACCTTGAGGAATACCTTAAATAGAGGGACATATGTTATCGGTGTGGAGAAAAGGGACATAGAGTGGCGGACTATTATGGAGTTCAATGTCTTATTTGTGGAGAACATGGGCATTACCCAACTCAATGCCCTGACCCAAAAAGTTACTTCTAAATCAAGGAAGGACTTATTCCAGGACAATCATTGAAGAGGATGGATTTATGTGTTTATGTATTGGTATTCAAGAATAATGTTTTTGAGGAACTTTAATGGTGATTAGAATATTTTTGTTTTAATCTATTGTGGATTTCAAAAAATTTATGGTACCGGTAACCATGAAAAGTGATTCAAATATTTTGGAAAGCAGATGATATGCGCATAATGAAGGGATAAGGAGAAAATGAAATGTTTGAAAGTATTCAAGAGCTCATGATTGATATAAGCACTAATTAATATCATGGTTTGAGTATATAGAATTTTGAGGATTTTGGTATGTGGAAAATGTTAACTTTTAACTGCATTCATGTTTTCACTAAGGTTCAATGGGTATTCATTTTTTCAAGAGAATACATGATTAAGGCCTTCGAATGTTTGGAATGTGACCAACAAGACATATCTTAAGATATATGGGGATCAACGATGGTATTAACATTCTTGTTATATGAAATCTCTGGTAATCGTTATCACTATAATATGAAAGTGGACTGTAGTATTATGGATAAGCCTAAAGATTGGAATAGATTATGTTGGACATAAGTTATTATTATTTAAGGATAGAAGTTTTTTCGATATTATTGATGGGATGTTATAGTAATGTAGTTTTAGAAAAAGTAAAACCTGCAGGACATGCGACATCCCATCGCATCGGACAAGGCTGTGGGAATTGAACCCACTACTGAAGTGCGACTGGACTTTATCTCCTACAACTGGCCTACAGGAAGTCCCTATTTAGTAGAAACTAGTTTTATTATATTAAGCAGTATGATATATGAATTATAAGTCCATTTTAGGAACCATATACGATTAATCTCACCATAGATGGACTTATGTATATTTGATAACTTTTGTTAACCTTTTGTTTGAAACAGAAGGAATGACCCATCATTCTATCACATTATCTGTTAACACTTCACGAATAACAAATTCAACTTCATTTCTTTAAGGGATGAAGTGGAAATTGTTCAAAGCACGAACAACAGTGATATTGTACCAAAATCAAGCAAGTATTTCTTCTAATTCAAAATTTTCAACTTTAGGGAAATGATATTGAAAACCAAAAATGTTGTCCTAGTGCTCTTATATCCGATGAATCATATGGTACCTTAGATCATCACAAATTTATGGCTTTTTGATTGATGGATTTTTCATAGCCATGTTCTCTACCACTCTCCATCAGAACTTGATGGTTAGATTTTTCTTCCATATCCATATTTTCACCTATGTTCTCCTATATGGAAACCCATAAATGAGTAACTTTGGGTAATCGTTGTGTTTCATAAATTAGTTTTTAAAATTAAGTTTCATTATTCCTTTTTAGGATGTGGGTTTCTATGAATAGTAAACGATTTATAACCCCGACGAATTTCAAGGGCGAAATTCATTTTAAGGGGGGTAGAATGTAAAAACTCGATATTTTATGATAAGTGTTCTGTTTAATTTATTTGATGTCATGTGTTTTATGCTACAACAAGATTATCTTGTGATATATGCCACACTGTATTAGCTTGAAGTATACACAACACTATTCTTAGATTGTGTTAGACACAATTTCCAGTTCGTTTTATAATAGTCATTCTACGCAACATTGAGTGTGTGTATATATATATATATTCAATGTATAAATTAAATATGGTTTGATTATTTTATACGAAACAATGAAGGATTCTTTCACAACACGCAACCCTGACTTGGCTTGCATTACACGCTATCGTGACTTTCCTCAATAGCGTGTGTTGTACGCAATATCAGGTTTCACTAAACAATGATATATGGTTATAATATTATTAAAAACTAGCCATTATGAATATTATTAACTAAATTTTGAATGATATAACATTATTATTTCATCTTACACATTTTCTAGAACATGGTATGTGAACAAAATAAATTTTTCGGGTAAAATAAGTATTTTTCAAAAAAATGCATTTTTGTCTCCTTTTGATGGCGAACCCACATTAAATCTAGTTTTTGACATGTTTATAAGTTAAATTTTACAAAATAAACTTCTTCTTTTGAAACAGGATATAAAAATTAACGTTGGTTAAAGTTTTGATATTTTTATGATAACTTTCATATTTTAATGAATAGTAAAAACACGCTATATTTTAATTAAAAACAACTTTTTTCATCGTAATAATTTATATGGTTAATTTATAATATTGAATGGTTTTAGAGTATATGTAGAATATATTTTTACTATTTAATATAATGTATGTCATTAGCATTGATTTTACCTTGAATTCGTAGGTTAAATCAATTCAATCTTTTGCAATGTTTTAAACAAAAACCCGTTTTCTTTCGACAACGGGATTAATTTTAATTTAATTTCTGCAACTTTTGTGTATTGAATATCGAAAAATGGATTCTATATTTGTAATAAGTGGGTCCAAATTATATTAATAGGCTACTTTTTATTTTTGGAAATTATAAATAGTAACTACGGTAAATTTTATTTACCATAGTTAAAGGTAAATCGGGTAATTAAGGGTAAATATAATATTATAAAATTACCCTAACACATGCCAAAATTCTACTGGATGACTAAAAGTTGACCCATATCACCTAAGGGTCAGATTAGATTCATTTAATGGACTTATTTCCGTGAAAATAATTTAATTATTTGTAAAACCAAAAAGTGACAACATGTCACTCTCTTAACTCTTATAAGTATATTAATTTTAATTTAGTGATAATCTTTATGAAACTTAGAAAATGATTAGTCTCCAGAAAGATAATAAAATTATCTAAATAATATGAATTTATTTATAATTTTTAGGTATTAAATAATTATCATTAATTATGACACAATAGTGATGCAGAAATTGTTTATCTAGTGAAAAATCAAGAATATAGTTTTTATTAAACTAATAGTGACCGTAAAATGCACAAACCCCTGACCAAAACTTATTGGTCATGTAAATTTAAACCATTATCATCAAATTGTCACATATTTGACCATTTTCAGCCTTATAAAAGTGATTATGACACTTAAATTATTTTATTATAAATGATGCCAAAGTTGTCACCTTCATAATTTAATAAATATAAAAATTTAAATATTGTGATTTTAAGATGATAAATTCGAGTAAAAGTATTATTGTGAAAGGTAATAGATTTATCTTCATCATAGGATTTTAGTTTTAATTTTTATGCAACAAATAAGTATATTAAATAATTATACAAAAATGTTGTAGTATTTATTTTATTAAGAGATAAACAAAATAAATGGTTTTAACAATAATAAAATAAATATTATATGAACTATTTAATGTCATACAATAATTTATTAAGCACATATGACCTTTTATTAATCTATTAAATATTTTAGTTCGAATATATCCTCTGTTTAGATTTTATTTAAATTCAAATAAATGAATAGTGTCAAAATTGACACTGTTGTTATTTTATAAAAATAACATATTATTAAATTGTTTAAAAATCACAAAAATATTTAAAATTTATAAATTGAAATTTATATAGTCTAAAATGTCCTAAAGTATCTAATTATATTAAATTAACAACACATAAGTGATTATTTATAACCATTTAAAATTTAGAATTTTATTACCACAAATAAACTTAAATAGATTAAATAAGGATAAATCAAAATGATAAGGTTTAAAATAAGATCAAAACATGTATAAATTTACTTTTTTTTATGATATTACAACCCTATATCATCTAAGATTCGAATATTAGTAATTTTTGGAGTTTTTTAAGTGGGGTTAGATTTATTATAAAATTATATTTTTCAGAATTCCAAAGGTGCCCCTCTCCTCCCTTATAAAAGGGAACATCATACCTCTCCTCCTCACACCAATTTGAGCCTTCAAGCTCAGAAAACTACGGCCACATTCTTTTCTACGCTTCCCTATAAACATCCTAGAGGTCTTGTTCTTCTTCAAAGACCAATTTTAGTGCCCTAAGAGGAGGTCTCAAAGAGGCGCTTCAAAGAAGAGGTAATGTCCGTTACCGATTCTTTCAACATTATTTCTTCTTCCACTTCCTGTTATTAGGTTGTTTAATTATGAAGTAATAACATAAGTATCACTCATATACTGATATTTTTTTATAAGTATTAAAAAACCCTATTTCACCATCTATCCATCCTACGGAAAATGAAATCACTGTGCGTTCGTACGTACGAAATACCGTCTCCACGCCTTGGTGTAATCTATTTTCCACCACCACCTTACTTGGATGGGTATAATGGTGTAAATAATAACTATATATGATTATTGTAAAGTTATATTGATTCTTTAATAGTATACATACACTCCAATAAAATTCCACGATCATGGGAACGATATCATCGCTCGTGCGTACGTACGGAATACCGTCTCCACGACACGATGAGATTCATTCTCAATGATTAACCATTCATAAATGATTATAAAGTTTATATAATAAGTAATCATGAAATATATGAAATAATAATGTTACTGTATTTATGTATATATATATGTATGTCATCCAATTAATTCCATTCAATTCAATGAGGAAATGAAAACAACGTTCATGCGTACGTTCGGCCTACCGTCTCCGTGAATAGTGTATTTCTTTCCATTTATCGATCTATTATATATATGTATATTCTGAATATATATTATATATAAATCATGTCTTATATTCTGTAATTAGTAAATCATGATCTAAGTAATCATATGAATAATTACAAGACAAAACACAGACGACAAATGAAACGATTTTACCTAAAATTCTCTTTAACATGGAATTTACAAAAGAACGGGTAATATAAAGTCATAAGTGAACCATATATGATATCATAACAATGAATATGATTCTTTAATAAGTCAATAACAGTATTTAAATCATTATACAGTAAGTTCGGACATATACGATGCAAATTGGACCTAAGGTAAGGAAAAATATCACAATCTCATTTTTATCCGAGATTGTTTATACTTTGGTATTTACTGGGGTGTATTTTATCATCCACATCCATGTTACCTCAATATGTAATATTGTTTCCATCCAACTAAAATTGTTTAAATCCAATTTTACCCTTCGGTGAGTTTTTAGTAAAGGATATGAAAGGATTCTTTTGTCATTTTTCGTACGAGATACTTTTTGACTTTTCCAGAAAAAGTACGAGAAGAATGTTTTTTTTAACTTATATGGCACGAACGGATTTTTACGGTTTTATAAAGCCTGATTTTCATGAAGCTTCCTCAAAAATATTTCAGGAATATTTTCAAGAAAATCCTTTTCTTTTAAAAATTCATTACGTTATGTGAAATGAAAATAATTTTAAATAATAAAGGTTATTTTCCTCAAGAATTCATTTCAAGTTTTTTATCGAAACCATTTTCCCTCTAAAATGAAATTATTTCATATGTGTATGTTTTAAGTACAATGTCTCTATGATTTACATGGTTTCAATTTTCTTATGATGAAATGATATCCATTTCTTTTATATGGATTATGTTATGATGGGATGATGTTTATGAAACCCATTTTATTCGTTTGGTTATTATGAATGATGTATGTTTATTTTGTGGAACAAGTAAGAATGATTTAATTATGAGATGAGTGGGACCTATATCTCCCTCAAATTCATTGGGTAAAGATTTTATATCTCATGAGATAGACATGGCTGGAATGGTAAGTTAATCTGGTTCAGTATTACAGGACTGGAATGAGGAGTGTACTAGATTTAGAAAGGGACTTTGTCCACTAAGATGGTCTTGGCAGCAATGCCTTGGCTAATATGGAAATTATTACATGTGCTTAATGGATGCCACAATTACATGGTTTATTCCCATCCTATTTTATCATGATTTATGTTCCTTTATGATCTATGCCTTATGTACTTCCCTGTTTTATGTCGTTGCTCAAGATTTTTAATGTTCATTTTTTTATGTTCAAATGTATATGGTATGTTTTATTTTATCCATGCTTACCCTTACTGAGCATTTGACCTCACCCTATTTATGTTTTCTTTTCCCCCAGGATTAAAACAATGATTTTAGGTAAGGAAACAAAAATGGGAAGATCTTTATGGGAGATGTTGAAGATCTTTCACCATGATTAGAAGATTACGTTCCATGTTTCCAACGACACTAAAATATTACGGTCCTTGTGTGTCTGTTTTTTTTATGTACTAAGTATTCCGCAAAAGTAATGTAATGTCTATGTACGTCAACCTTCAGGTCTCTACAGTTGGTATCAGAGGAAAGTTTTATTCAACCTTTGGAAACTAGGATGTGAGAACTTTAGTGAGATCCCTAGACATATTTCTAATGTATGTCTAGGTATGTCCCTAAGGTTAAGTATAAGTATAGGTTATAGTCCTAGAATTATGGTAACCATATTAGAATTAAACCTAGGATGTTAGATGTTGAAGTTACTCCCCCTCGATTATGTTATTTTCCTTGTATGATTTTTTCCACTCATAGAATTCTTTTTGTGTTTTAGTCAATGGAGGAAACGAGAAGGAATTTAGTTAACATTGAATCCAATGGAAAAATTGGTGACTATGAGCAACAAAATTGTGTAATGCCTTTAAAGAAAGATATTGTGATTATTCCAAATCATTCATCGCGATATATGATTACCTAGGTGAAATTTAGTGGTATGCCTAATTCATCAAATAAGAGGAAGATAGACTTTTATGCATGTTCGCATGTTGAGGATCATAAAGAAAGGAACATTGATATTTCCAAAGAAGGGAAGAAGAACCTTGAGGAATACCTCAAATTTAGGGACAGATGTTATCTCTGTGGAGAAAAGGGACATAGAGTGACAGACTGTTATAGAGTTCAATGTCTTATTTTTGGAGAACATGGGCATTACCCAACTCAATTCCCTGACCTAAAAATTTACTTCTAAATCAAGGAAGGAATTATTCCAGGACAATCATTGAAGAGGATGGATTGATGTGTTTATGTATTGGTATTCAAGAATAATGTTGTTGAGGTACTTTTTTGGTGTATTAGAATATTTTTGATTTAGTATATTGTGTATTTCAATAATTTTATCATACCGGTAACCATGAAAAGTGATTCAAATATTTTGGAAAGTAGATGATATGCGCATAATGAAGGGATAAAGAGAAAATGAAATGTTTGACAGTATTCATGAGCTCATGATTGATATAAGGACTAAGAAATATCATGGTTTGAGTATATAGAATTTTGGAGATTTTGGTATGTGGAAAATGTTAACTTTTAACTGCATTCATGTTTTCACTAAAGTTCAATGGGTATTCATTTTTTTAAGAGAATACATGATTAAGGCCTTCGAATGTTTGGAATGTGACCAACAAGAAATATCTTATGATATGTGGGGATCAATGATGGTATTAACATGCTTGTTATATGAAATCTCTGGTAATCGTTATCATTATAATATGAGAGTGGACTGCAGTATTATGGATAAGCCTAAGGATTGGAATGGATTATGTAGGACATAAGTTAGTATTGTTTAAGGATAAAAGTGTTTTCTATATTATTGATGGGATGTTCTAGTAATGTAGTTTTAGAAAAAGGAAAACATGCAGGACGTGCGACATCCCATCGCTTCGGACAAGGCTGTGGGAATCGAACCCACAACTAAAGTGCGACTAGCCTTTATCACCTACCACTAGCCTACAGGAAGTCCCTGTTTAGTAGAAACTAGTTTTATTATATTAAGCAGTATGATATATGAAGTATAAGTCCATTTTAAGAAACATATATGATTAATCTCACCATAGATGGACTTTTGTATATTTGATAACTTTTCTTAACCATTAGTTTGAAACAGATGGAATGAACCATCATTTTATCACATGATCTGTTAACACTTCACGAATAAAAAATTCAACTTTATTTCTTTAAGAGATGAAGTGGAAATTGTTCAAAGCACGAACAATAGTGAGATTGTACCAAAATCAAGCAAGTATTCCTTCTAATTCAGAATTTTCAAATTTAAGGAAATCATATTGAAAACAAAAAATATTTTCCTCGTGATCTTATATTTGATGAATCAGATTTTACCTTAGATCATCACAAATTTATGGCTTTGTGATTGATGGCTTTTTCATAGCCATGTTCTCTACCATTCTCCATCAGAACTTGATGGTTAGATTTTTCTTCCATACCCATATTTTCACCTATGTTCTCTTATATGGAAACCCAGTGATGAGTTACTTTGGGTAATCATTACGTTTCATACATTAGTTTTTAAAATTAAGTTTCAATATTCCTTTTTACGATGTGGGTTTCTATGAATAGTAAATGATTTATAACCTCGACGAATTTCGAGGGAGAAATTTATTTTAAGGGGGGTAGAATGTAACAACCCGATATTTTATGATAAGTATTCTATTTAATTTATTTGATGTCATGTGTTTTATGCTACAACAAGATTAGCTTGTTCTATATGCCACACTGTATTAGCTTGAAGTATACAGAACACTATTCTTATATTGTGTTACACCCAATTTCATGTTCATTTTATAATAGTCATTCTAGGCAACATTGAGTGTGTATATATATATATATTCAATGTATAAATGAAATATGGTTTTATTTTGTTATACGAATCAATGAAGGATTCTTTCACAATACCCAACCCTGACTTGGCTTGCATTACACACAATCATGACTTTCCTCGATAGCGTGTGTTGTACGCAATATCAGGTTTCACTAAACAATGATATATGGTTATAATACTATTACGAACTAGCCTTTATGAATATTATTAACTAAATTTTGAATGTTATAATATTATTATCTCATATTAAACATTTTCTAGAACATGGTATGTGAAAAAAATAATTTTTTTGGGTAAAATAAGTATTTTTCAAAAAATGCATTTTTGTCGCCTTTTGATGGCGCACCCACTTTAAATCTAGTTTTTGACATGTTCATAAGTTCAATTTTACAAAATAAACTTCTTCTTTTGAATCAAGATATAAAAATTTACATTGGATAAAGTTTTGATATTTTTCTGATAACTTTCATATTTTAATAAATAGTAAAAACACGCTATATTTTAATTAAAAACAACTTTTTTCATCGTAATAATTTATATGGTAAAATTATAATATTAAATGGATTTAAAGTATAATTATAATATATTTTTACCATTTAATATCATTTATGTCATTATCATTGATTTTACCTTGAATTCGTAGGTTAAATCTATTCAATCTTTTGCGTTGTTGTAAACAAAAAACCCGTTTTCTTTCGACAACGGGATTAATTTTAATTTAGTTTCTACAACTTTTGTGTATTTAATATTGAAAAATGGATTCCATATTTGGAATCAGTGGGTCCAAATTATGTTAATAGGCTACTTTTTATTTTTGGAAATTATGAATAGTAACTAGGGTAAATTTTATTTACCATAGTTAAAGGTAAATCGGGTAATTAATGGTAAATATAATATTATAAAATTACCCTAACACATGCCAAAATTCTATTGGATGACTAAAAATCGACCCATATCACCTAAGGGTCGGATTAGATTCATTTAATGGACTTTTTTCCATGAAAATAATATAATTATTTTTAAAACCAAAAAGTGACAACATGTCACCCTCTTAAATCATATAAGTATATTAATTTTAATTTAGTGATAAACTTTATGAAACTTCGAACATGAGTAGTATACAGAAATATAATGAAATTATCTACATCATTTAAATTTATTTATAATTTTTAGCAATTAAATAATTATCATTAATTATGACACAATAGTGATGCAGAAATTGTTTATCTAGTGAAAAATCAAGAATATAGTTTTTATTAAACTAATAGTGACCCTAAAATTCACAAACCCCTGACCAAAACTTATTGGTCATGTAAATGTAAACCATTATCATAAAATTGTCTCATATTTGACAATTTTCATCCTTATAAAAGTGATTATGACACTTAAATTATTTTATTATAAATGATGCCAAAGTTGTCACCTT
Organism: Viscum album; assembly: GCA_963277665.1. Taxonomy (NCBI): domain Eukaryota; kingdom Viridiplantae; phylum Streptophyta; class Magnoliopsida; order Santalales; family Viscaceae; genus Viscum; species Viscum album. The sequence goes on from OY728152.1 coordinate 1,797,855,420, forward strand.
CATAATTTAATAAATATAACAATTTAAATATTGTGATTTTAAGATGATAAATTCGAGTAAAAGTATTATTGTGAAAGGTAATAGATTTATATTCATCATAGGATTTTAGTTTTAATTTTTATGCAAGAAATAAGTATATTAAATAATTACACAAAAATTTTGTATTATTTATTTTATTAAGAGATAAACCAAATAAATGGTATTAACAATAATAAAATAAATATTATATAAACTATTTAATGTCATACAATAATTTTATAGATACATATGACCTTTTACGAATCTATTAAAAATTTTATTTGGAATATATCCTCTGTTTAGATTTTATTTCAATTCAAATAAATGAATAGTGTCAAAATTGACACTATTATTATTTTATAAAAATAACATATTATTAAATTTTTTAAAAATCACAAAAATATTTAAAAATTATAAATTGAAATTTATATAGTCGAAAATTTCATAAAGTATCCATTTATATAAATTTAACAACAAATAAGTGATTATTTATAACCATTTAAAATTTAGAATTTTATTACCACAAATTAACTTAAATAGATTAAATAAGGATAAATCAAAATGATAAGGTTAAAAATAAGATCAAAACATGTATAAATTTGATTGTTTGATGATATTACAACCCTATATCATCTAATATTAGAATATGAGTCATTTTTGGAGGTTTTTAAGTGGGTTTAGAATTATTATAAATTAATATTTTTAAGATTTCCAAAGGTTCCCCTCTCCTCCCTTATAAAAGGGCACCTCCTCCCTCTCCTCCTCACAGAAATTTGAGCATTCAATCTCTGAAAAACCATGCCAAATTCTCTTCTAAACTTCCCTAGAAACATCCTAGAGTTCCTGGTCTTCTTAAAAGACCAATTTTAGTGCCCTAAGACGAGGTCTCAAAGAGGCGCTTCAAAGAAGAGGTAATGTCCGTTACCGATTCTTTCAACTTTATTTCTTCTTCCACTTCTTATTCTTAGGTTGTTTCATTATGAAGTAATAACGTTAGTATCACTCATATACTGATATGTTGCTATAAGTATGAAACAACCCTATTTCACCATCTATCTATCCTACAGAAAACAAAATCATCGTGCGTGCGTACATACGGAATACCGTCTCCACGCCGTGGTGTAATCTATTTTCCACCACCACCTTACTTGGATGGGTATAATGGTGTAAATAATAACTATATATGATTATTTTAAAGTGATATTGATTCTGTAATAGTATACATACACTCCAATAAAATTCCACGATCATGGGAACGATATCATCGCTCATGCGTACGTACGGAATACCGTCTCCACGACGCGATGAGATTCATTCTCAATGATTAATCATTCATAAATGATTATAAAGTATATATAATAAGTAATCATGAAATATATGCCATAATAATGATATTGGATTTATTTATATATATATATGTATGTCATCCAATTAATTCCATTCAATTCAATGAGGAAACAAAAACAACGTTCATGCATACGTACGACCTACTGTCTCAATGAACAATGTATTTCTTTCCATTTATCAATCTATTATATATATGTATATTCTGAATATATATTATATATAAATCCTGTTTTGTATTCTGGAATTAATAAATCATGATCTAAGTAATCATATGAATAATTACAAGTCAAAACAGAGACGATAAATGAAACGATTTTACCCAAAATGCTCTTTAACATGGAATTTACAAAAGAACGGGTAATATAAAGTCATAAGTGAACCATATATGATATCATAACAATGAATATGATTCTATAATAAGTCAATAACACTATTTAAATGATTATACAGGAGATTTGGACACATACGAAGGAAATCAGACCTAAGGTAAGGGAAAATATCACAATCTCATTTTTATCCGAGATTGTTTATACTTTGGTATTTACTGGGGAGTATTTTATCATCCACATCCATGTTCCCTCAATATGTAATATTGTTTCCATCCACCTAAAACTGTTTAAATCCATTTTTTCCCTTCGGTGAGTTTTTATTAAAGGATATGAAAGGAATCTTTGGTCGTTTTTCGTACGAGGTACTTTTCTACTTTTTCGTAAAAAGTATTAGAAAAATGTTTTTTAACTTATATGGCACGAACAAATTTTTATAGTTTTATAAAGCTTGATTTTCATGAAGCTTCCTCAAAAATATTTCATGGGTATTTTCAAGAAAATCCTTTTCTTTTAAAAATGCATTACATTTTGTAAAAAGAAAATGATTTTAAAGAAGAAAGGATATTTTCCTCAAGAATTTATTTCAAGTGTTTTATCAAAACCATTTTCCATCTAAAATGAAATTATTTCATATTTGTATGTTTTAAGTACAATGTCTATATGATTTACATGGTTTTACTTTTCTTATTATGAAAATATATCCATTTCTTTTATATGGATTATGTTATGATGGGATGATGTTTATGAAACCCATTTTATTCGTTTGGTTATTATGAATGATGTATGTTTATTTTTTGGCACAAGTAAGAATGATTTCATTATGAGATGAGTGGGACCTATATCTCCCTCCAATGCATTGGGTAAAGATTTTATATCTCATGAGATAGACATGGCTGGAACGGTAAGTTAATCTGATTCAGTATTACAGGACTGGAACGAGGAGTGAACTCGATTCAGAAAGGGACTTTGTCCACTAAGATGGTCTTGGAATCAATGCCTTGGCTACTATGGAAATCATTACACGTGCTTAATAGATTCCACAATTACATGTTTTATTCCAAGGCCATTTTATCATGATTTATGTTCCATTATGATCTATGCCTTATGTAGTTCCGTGTTTTATGTCGTTGCTCAAGATTTTTAATGTTCATGTTTTTCTTAAGTTCAAATATATATGGTATGCTTTATTTTATCAATGCTTACCCTTACTGAGCATTTGAGCTCACCGTTTTTATGTTTTCTATTCCCCCAGGATTAAAACAAAGATTTTATGTAAGGAAAAAAAATGGGAAGATCTTTATGGGAGATGTTGAAGATATTTCACCACGATTAGAAGATTACGTTCCATGTTTCCAAAGACTCTAAACTATTACGGTCCTTGTGTGTATGTTTTTTTTATGTACTAAGTATACCGAAAAAGCAATGTAATGTCTATGTACATCAAGCTTCGGGTCTCTACAGTTGGTATCAGAGGAAAAGTTTAGTCAATGTTTGGAAACTAGGATGCGAGAACTTTAGTGAGATCCCTAGAGATATTTCTATGGTATGTCTAGGGATGTCCCTAAGGTTAAGTATAAGTATAGGTTATAGTCCTATGATTACAGTAACGATATGAAAATTAAACCTAGGATGTTAGATGTTGAAGGTACTCCCCCTTGATTATGTTATTTTCCTTGTATGATTTTTTCCTCTCATAGAATTCTTTTTGTGTTTTAGTCAATGGAGGGAACCAGAAGGAATTCGGTTAACATTAAATCCAATGAAAAAATTTGTGACTATGAGAAAACAAATTGCATAATTCCTAGAAAGAAAGATATTGTGATTATGTCAAATCAGTCATCGCGATATATGATTAACAAGGTGAAATTTAGTGGTATGCCTAATTCATCAAATAAGAGGAAGGTAGACTTTTATGCACGTTCGCATGTTGAGGAGCATAAAGAAAGGAACATTGAGATTTCTAAAGAAGGGAAGAAGAACCTTGAGGAATACCTCAAATGAAGGGACATATGTTATCTGTGTGGAGAAAAGGGACATAGAGTGACAGACTATTATGGAGTTCAATGTCTTATTTGTGTAGAACATGGGCATTAACCAAATCAATGCCCTGACCTAAAAAGTTACTTCTAAATCAAGGAAGGACTTATTCCAGGACAATCATTGAAGAGGATGGATTGATGTGTTTATGTATTGGTATTCAATAATAATGTTGTTGAGTTACTTTTATGGTGTATTAGAAGATTTTTGTTTTAGTCTATTGGGGATTTTAATAATTTTATGGTACTGGTAACCATGAAAAGTGATTCAAATATTTTGGAAAGCATATGATATTCGCATAATGAAGGGATAAGGAGAAAATGAAATGTTTGACAGTATTCATGAGCTCATGATTGATATAAGGACTAAGTAATATCATGGTTTGAGTATATAGAATTTTGAGGATTTTGGTATGTGGAAAATGTTAACTTTGAACTGCATTCATTTTTCACTAAGGTTTAATGGGTATTCATTTTTTCAATAGAATACATGATTAAGGCCTTCTAATGTTTGGAATGTGACCAACAAGACATATCTTATGATATATGGGGATCAACGATGGTATTAACATGCTTTTTATATGAAATCTCTGGTAATCGTTATCACTATAATATGAGAGTAGACTTTAGTATTATGGATAAGCCTAAAGATTGGAATAGATTATGTTGTACATAAGTTAGTATTGTTTAAGGATAGAATTTTTTTCGATATTATTGATGGGATGTTACAGTAATGTAGTTTTAGAAAAAGTAAAACCTGCATGACGTGCGACATCCCACCGCGTCGAACAAGGTTGTGGGAATCGAACCCACAAATGAAGTGGGACTGGCCTTTATCACCTACCACTGGCCTACAGGAAGTCTCTATTTAGAAGAAATTAGTTTTATTATATTAAGAAGTATGATATATGAAGTATAAGTCCATTTTAGGAACCATATATGATTAATCTCACCATATATGGACTTATGTATATTTGATAACTTTTGTTAACATTTTATTTGAAACAGATGGAATGACCCATCATTCTACCACATGTTCTGTTAACACTTCATGAATAACAAATTCAACTTCATTTCATTAATAGATGAAGTGGAAATTGTTCAAAGCACGAACAACAGTGAGATTGTACCAAAATCAAGAAATTATTTCTTCTAATTCAAAAGTTTATACTTTAGGGAAATGATATTGAAAAACAAAAATGTTGTCCTAGTGCTTTTATATCTGATGAGTCAGATGGTACCTTAGATCATCACAAATTTATGTCTTTGTGATTGATGGATTTTTCATAGCCATGTTCTCTACCACTCTCCATCAGAACTTGATGGTTAGATTTTCCTTCCATATCCATATTTTCAACTATGTACTCCTATATGGAAACCCAGTGATGAGTTACATTGGGTAATCGTTACATTTCATACATTAGTTTTTAAAATTAAGTTTTAGTATTCTTTTTTACGATGTGGGTTTCTATGAATAGTAAACGATTTATAACGCCAACGAATTTCGAGGGAGAAATTATTTTTAAGGGGGGTAGAATGTAACAACCCGATATTTTATGATAAGTATTCTCTTTAATTTATTTGATGTCATGTGTTTTATGCTACAATAAGATTATCTTGTGCTATATGCCACACTGTATTAGCTTAAAGTATACACAACACTATTCTTAGATTGTGTTACACACAATATCATGTTCATTTTATAATAGTCATTCTACGCAACATTGAGTGTATATATATATATTCAATGTATAAATGAAATATGGTTTGATTCGGTTATATGAAACAATGAAGGATTCTTTCACAACACGTAACCCTGACTTGGCTTGCATTACATGCAATCGTGACTTTCCTCGATAGCGTGTGTTGTACGCAATATCAGGTTTCACTAAACAATGATATATGGTTATAATATTATTAAGAACTAGCCTTTATGAATAGTATTAACTAAATTTTGAATGTTATAACATTATTATTTCATCTTACACGTTTTCTAGAACCTGTTATGTGAACAAAATAAATTTTTCAGGTAAAATAAGTATTTTTCAAAAAATGAATTTTTGCCACCTTTTGATGGCGCACCCACTTTAAATCTCGTTTTTTACATGTTTATAAGTTCAATTTTAAAAAATAAACTTCTTATTTTGAAACAGGATATAATAATTTACATTGGATAATGTTTTCATATTTTTCTGATAACTTTCATATTTTAATGAATAGTAAAAACACGTTATATTTTAATTAAAAACAACTTTTTCATCGTCATAATTTATATGGTTAAATCATAATATTGAATTGTTTTAAAGTATAATTAGAATATATTTTTCCCATTTAATATAATGTATGTCATTAGCATTGATTTTACCTTGAATTCGTAGGTTAAATCAATTCAATCTTTTGCAATGTTTTAAACAGAAACTCGTTTTCTTTCGACAACGGGATTAATCTTAATTTAATTTCTGCAACTTTTGTGTATTGAATATCAAAAAATGGATTCCATATTTGGAATCAGTGGGTCCAAATTATGTAAATAGGCTACTTTTTATTTTTGGAAATTATGAATAGTAACTACGGTAAATTTTATTTAACATAGTCAAAGGTAAGTCGTGTAATTAAGGGTAAATATAATATTATAAAAATACCCTAACACATGAAAAAATTCTATTGCATGACTAAAAGTAGACCCATATCACCTAAGGGTCGGATTAGATTCATTTAATGGACTTTTTTCCATGAAAATAATTTAATTATTATTAAAACAAAAAAATTGTCAACATGTCACTCTCTTAAATATTATAAGTATATTAATTTTAATTTAGTGATAAACTTCATGAAACTTCGAACATGATTAGTATCCAGAAAGATAATAAAATTATCTACATCATATGAATTTATTTATAATTTTCAGGGATTAAATAATTATCACTAATTATGACACAATCGTGATGGAGAAATTGTTTATCTATTGAAAAATCAAGAATATTGTTTTTATTAAACTAATAGTGACCCTAAAATGCAAAAACCCTGACCAAAACTTATTGTTCATGTAAATGTAAACCATTATCATCAAATTGTCGAATATTGGACCATTTTGGGCCTTATAAAAGCGATTATGACACTTATATTATTTTATATTAAATAATGCCAAAGTAGTCACCTTCATAATTTAATAAATATAACAATTTAAATATTGTGATTTTAAGATGATAAATTAGATTAAAAGTATTATTGTGAAAGGAAACAGATTTATGTTTATCATAGGATTTTATTTTTAATTTTTATGCAACAAATAAGTATATTAAATAATTATACAAAAATGTTGTAGTATTTATTTTATAAAGAGATAAACCAAATAAATGGTTTTAACAATAATAAAATAAATATTATATGAACTATTTAATGTCATAAAATAATTTTATAGATACATATGTCCTTTTATGAATATATTAAATATTTTATTTCGAATATATCCTCTGTTTAGATTTTATTTAAATTCAAATAAATGAATATTGTCAAAATTGACACTATTGTTATTTTATAAAAATAACATATTGTTAAATTGTTTAAAAATCACAAAAATATTTAAGAATTATAAATTGAAATTTATATATTCTAAAATGTCATATATTATCAATTTATGTGAAATTAACAACACATAAGTTATTATTTATAACCATTTAGAATTTAGAATTTTATTACCACAAATAAACTTCAATAGATTAAATAAGGATAAATCAAAATGATAAGGTTTAAAATAAGGTCAAAACATGTATAAATTTTTATTTTTGATGATATTAAAACCCTATATCATCTAATCTTCTAATATGAGTGATTTTGGGTGGTTTTTATGTGGGTTTAGATTTATTATAAATTAATATGTTTAAGAATTCCAAAGGTGCCCCTCTCCTCCCTTATAACAGGGAAACTCCTCCCTCTCCTCACACCAATTTGAGCAATCAATCTTGGCCAAACCCTGCCTAATTATCTTCTACACTTACCTAGAAACATCTTAGAGGTCCTGGTATTCTTCAAAGACCAATTCCAGTGCCCTAAGAGGAGGTCTCAAAGAGGCGCTTCAAAGAAGAGGTAATGTTCGTTACCGATTCTTTCAAAATTATTTCTTCTTCCACTTCTTCTTCTTTGGTTGTTTCATTATGAAGTAATAACATCAGTATCACTAATATAATAATATGTTATTATAAGTATGAAACAACCCTATTTCACCATCTATCCATCCTACAGAAAACAAAATCACCGCGCGTGCGTACGTACGAAATACCGTCTCCACGCCGTGGTGTAATCTATTTTCCACCACCACCTTACATGGATGGATATAATGGTGTAAATAATAACTATATATGATTATTGTAAAGTTATATTTATTCTTTAATAGTATACATACACTCCAATAAAATTCCACGATCATGGGAACGATATCATCGCTCGTGCGTACGTACGGAATACCGTCTCCACGACGCGATAAGATTCATTCCCAATGATTAACCATTCATAAATGATTATAAAGTATATATAATAAGTAATCATGAAATATATTACATAGTAATGATACTGGATTTATTTATATGTATATATATTTATGTCATCCAATTAATTCCATTCAATTCAATGAGGAAACGAAAACAACGTTCACACGTACGTACGGCCTACCGTCTCCATGAACGGTGTATTTCTTTCTATTTATCGATATATTATATATATATGTATATTCTGAATATATATTATATATAAATCATTTTTTATATTCGGTAATTAAGAAATCATGATCTAAGTAATCATATGAATAATTACAATTCAAAACACGGACGACAAATGAAACGATTTTACCCAAAACGCTCTTTAACATGGAATTTACAAAAGAACGGGTAATATAAAGTCATAAGTGAACCATATATGATATCATAACAATGAATATGATTCTGTAATAATTCAATAACACTATTTAAATCATTATACATGAGGATTGGATATTTACGAAGAAAATCGGACATAAGGTAAGGGAAAATATCACAATCTCATTTTCATTTGAGATTGTTTATACTTTGGTATTTAAATGGGTGTATTTTATCATCCACATCCATGTTCCCTCAATATGTAATATTGTTTCAATCCACATACAATTTTTTAAATCCAATTTTACCCTTCGGTGAATTTTTTGTAAAGGATATGAATGGAATCTTTTGTCCTTTTTTGTACGACGTACATTTTGACTTTTCCAGAAAAAGTACGAGAAGAATGTTTTTTAACTTATATGGCATGAACGGATTTTTAATGTTTTATAAAGCTTTATTTTCATGAAGATTCCTCAAAAAGATTTCATGAATATATTCAAGAAAATCATTTTCTTATAAAAATTCATGAAATTTTGTTAAATGAAAATGATTTTAAAGAAGAAAGGATATTTTCCTCAAGAATTCATTTCATGTGTTTTATCAAAACCATTTTCCATCTAAAATGAAATTATTTCATATGTGTATGTTTTAAGTACAATGTCTCTATGATTTACATGGTTTCACTATTCTTATTATGAAATTATATCCATTTATTTTATATGGATTATGTTATGATGGGATGATGTTTATGAAACCCATTTTATTCGTTTGGTTATTATGAATGATGTATGTTTATTTTGTGGCACAAGTAAGAATGATTTCATTATGAGATTGGCGGGACCTATATCTCCCTCCAATTCATTGGGTAAATATTTTATATCTCATGAGATAGACATGGTTGGAATGGTATGTTAATCCGGTTTAGTATTACAGGACTGGAACGAGGAGTGAACTCGATTCAGAAAGGGACTTTGTCCACTAAGATGGTCTTGGCAGCAATGCCTTGGATACTATGGAAATAATTACATATTCTTAATGGATTCCACAATTACATGTTTTATTCCCATGCTATTTTACCATGATTTATGTTCCATTATGATCTATGCCTTATGTACTTCCATGTTTTATGTCGTTGCACAATATATTTAATGTTCATGTTTTTTATAAGTTCAAATGTATATGGTATGTTTTATTTTATCCATGCTTACCCTTACTGAGTATTTGAGAACCCTTTTTATGTTTTCATTTCCACCAGGATTAAAAGAAAGAGTTTAGGTAAGGAAACAAAATTGGGAAGATCTTTATGGGAGAAGTTGAAGATCTTTCACCACGATTAGAAAATTACATTCCATGTTTCCAAAGACACTAAACTATTACGGTCCTTGTGTGTCTGTTTTTTTATATACTAAGTATTCCGAAAAATTAATGTAATTTCTATGTACGTCAAGCTTCGGGTCTCTACATTTTGGATCAGTGGAGATTTTTATTCTATTTTATTTCCATTATTTGATTGTTTTTGAGTAGTGGATCATGTCTTATTTTATTTTTTACATCTATCAATAAGGTTTCATACATCTTCATAGTTACCGATTTCTATTTTATTCATGATGTATCATTATTATATAGAAGTGGTTTATTTTTTTATTGATATATTTTTGTTATTTTTCTTGATTTAGTGACTTAATTTCACAACCAGGGTCATGAAGAAAGACATTCTTAGTACCACAACAAGGTATGGCATTAAAATCACTACAAAAGTTTCTATCAAAAATAATATTAATATAACATGAACATATGATATTTTATTTTATAATGGAAACAGTGTAAATGATTCATATTCAATTGGAACATTTATGTTATTAATAACTACAGAACATATCTTTATTGGAATAGGTTTTCTTTTCTCGTCAATATTTAACATGCAATTGGCAGGGGATTAAATGGTTTTTGATGAAAGGGTTTTATAGAATGTTTTGATTGATTAAATTAATTAAAATTTTTTTCCTTACCACTAACATCATTTGACTTATTTCATCACCCACAACTACTTTGATGTGTTCATTACTTTCTGAACAGGAATTGAGGAATCGTCAGGGTGACTGATGATGCGTGATGATGACTATGGGTTGATCAACAACATCCACCATGATATTGGAACTCATTTCATTCACCATAAATTTCTTCAAATTACATAGTACCATATCATTGAAATAATATATACATATTTAATTACCTTATGATGGAATTAATCTCACTTTCTTAAAATCCTTTATAAAACTCATCCCTTATAGTAAGAAGATAGAAAAGTTAATGGTTTTTAATATTTTGATTTGTACTATGCATATAGAGTCCTCATATCTAGTTCTCAAGACGTACTACCATGAATAAAGGAAATCAGGTCCCCTTCTATGGTACCTACTTGGATCTTTGATTCGAATCTATTAGTGTGATCACTATGTCAGTGATGAGGGAGATGGGTGTGTACTATGAAATTAATCACGAAATATACAAATAAATACTAATTCATTCAACGATTATTTGATGCATAAATTGTTGTATCTTATAGAGGAAGATAAAGCTGTAAATAATCACATCCAGTCATTATTTCTCCAAACATGAAAGAAAATCTAGTTATGGGTTCTGGAACATCTTATTACAACTTATATTGATCATTATGCAACTTTTATTCCTCAATTTCTATAACTTTTTTTCCTATTCAGTCAGCCTTTTTGTAACTTTTATTCATTTATTATTTATTGGATAGAGAAGGATACTATATATGTAACTTTTAACCCTCAATACCTAAACTTTTATTCCTTTATTACGTTAATTTTATGTCAAATATTTTCAAAATTAATATGAATTATTTTGTTTTATAAATGGTATTCTATTATTAATAATAAGAATTAATTTATATTTTCGTGATAATGCACAGGTGGAGTACTACTTATTTATAATCCTGAATAGTATAATTTTGTTAATTAGTTAATTTATTTATAAAATAATCCATTTTTATATGTTTTTTTATTTTATTATCATGTTAATTACTTAATAAATTATGTTCAGGATGCCTTTTTTGACAATATTCTGTTCAAATTCCCAAAATGAATTTGGTAGGATGAATGTGATAAAAGTGTTTATTTTTGAAAAATATCCAAACTAATTATTATTTTTATAAAAAAAATATACTTTTAAAAAAAACTATGAAATATGGTTATATAAAATGAAGTAAGTTATAGTCATGGAGATGGTATGTCATACGTACACATGACTAACATTTTAATTTTTCAATGATCATAATTGAAAGAAAAAATGTATTATTTTCGATTCATAGATTTTTATTTATATATTAAATATCATATTATGTATTTAAGTACACACATATATATAATTCATGTTGTTTTGTTATGATAAAATAATCACATCACTTCGTGGAGTTGGTAATGCAAATGTACAAACGAATGATGTTATTATTTTTAAATGAATTGAAATATAAGAAATTATATAACATTTTATCAATCATAATGATATATATTTCATGAATATCACACACACACACACATATATATATATATATATATTAAATCCATCATTAATACCATCTTTGAGAAGTGGTGATGGAAAAAGGATTATATATGTTCGTGTGGTAGTAATCTGTTGTACACATGAACAACGGTTTTGTTTCCCATTTTATGGAATATGAGATGGATACAAGGAAATAAATTAACATAAAAAAATATAAATTTATTGTAAATATTGATGATATTTTATTGTCATGATTTAATATTATTTCAAGGATGTAATATAATAAATAAAACAAAAAATGATCAGTTAATAACGATGCCACTTTTTTAGAAAATATCATTTTCTTTACACTCAAAGACTTCCTAGGAGGGGTTTCTTATCAATAAAAGTCCTCTAAGATGTGGGAAGGGAATTAAGGATGGTATTTAGGTAGGTATTTTCCAAACAAAATGGACCTATAAGTGTGAATAAAAAATAAGAGTAAGTTCAATTTTATAAATGAGGGTAGGTGAATTTTTGGAATTTCATAAAATATTAAATTATAATGCGGTCATATTCAATTAAAATACTTAAAAAATGGACAGGGAGTCCAATTTGGGGTAATATAAGGGAAAACATTTCTATAAAATAGGATTTAGACATTATTAATTAGAAACTAACCGTTATCTCTTGGACTAAACCATAAAAAAAGATTAACATTAAACATATTTACAAGGTATTTAAATGGGAATGGTCATAATTAAATATAAAAGTTAAAAAATTGACTATAATTTGAAAATGGATGAAATTTTAGACAATTTATCATTATAATTTTCCTCTTGAATTATTTTTATTATTTCTAAATAATTAAAATATTATATAACATAAAATATCATTAGTGTGTTGTTTTACTATATTCATTTAATTTTACTTTAAATACATGAAGATAATAATTAATATAAAATATTTTAATTTTGACCATAAATAATACATCATTATTAATTTTAAAATTATTTTTTAACCATAACTCATCCCAAATACTATTCTTTCAATGATTTTTAAATTATTTACCTTGATTTTTCTACTGTTTACACAAGCATTATGTCACCATTGTAAAAGAATTTATGTTAACTATTTAGTAATTAAAATTTATAAAAAATTACCACCATGAAAATAATTTCATTATACTAAAAAATAAATTTAATATTAATTAAACCCTTTTTATACTTATGTGAACATCTAAGAGATACTTAAAGGAAGGAGGGGGAAATTTTTTCATTTTTTACATTAATTATTTTATAGGTCACTTTATAGGGAATGTGTCCTAAAAATATTGTAATTTCAAGAATAATATGATACTTTTCTATATTAATTAATCTTATAATAATTTATAGGATGAAATGGTGTCCTTATAACTTAGTTTTAACTTAGATTAACCAAATTTATCCTTTTATAGTGGGGAGAAAATTTAAATATTTTTGTAATTCATTATGAAAAAAAATTAAATTGGACTTAAAAAATATAAATTATGATAAATAAAAATATTTAATCCATTTTATCAAAATTAATTCATATAATATGCTTAATTTTATACAAAACGATCCTTAATAATGTGTTAAAATGCCTTATCAAGAAATGTCATTTTCAAGAACAAGATGATCTTACATTAACTTTATTGCTATCAATCACCATTATATGAATTTAAATTCATATATAGATATGTTATCTATAAATTTAATTTAAATAATTATTAATTAGTTTTTATTTTAATTAGTTTAAATTTATGAACATTATAAATATAAAAACAGTTTCTGGATAAATTTCTTTTGAAGCCAAAAAATAATATTTTTACAATATCTGGTATGAAAATAATTCAAATGTAATTCATTATATGAAATATTATTAAAAAAATAATTAATTTACTCTGAAATAAAATTAAAATAATAATAGTACTTTTAAATTACTCAATTTATTGAATGGAAACGATAGTTTTATAAAAAGTGATATTTTTTACTATTCATTGGAAAATATCTCTTTTTATAAAAAACCCAAAAAATTTCACTACGTTAAATTTAAAAATATTATTTAATAAATTTTTTCATTTTTTTAAATAAAATTTCTATAATTTGTATAAATTAATTACATTATTTTCTCAAAAATAGCATTAAAAACATTTTTGATAAATATATATATATTTTTAAAGCATCTTAAAACATATATAAAAATTGGGTCCAAATTTCAAAATATATTTTCTTCACATAAAATATTTATATGTAATTTTAATTTTTTTTATTCTTATCCATATCTCTTATTTTAATGGCTAGGTTTAAATAGTGAAATCTAAATTGTATATCGCGGTTCATTTAGGCTTAGTGTTTCATGTAGCATATGCTATCAAACCCAATGTTTTTATATTAAAATAGTTGGTTATTACATATAGAGAAACATGTTTTTATAGTGATCACCCTATATCCCTTTATAATTAGAACTGATGCTTTTCTAGAGGATACTCTTTGGTAACATTTATAAATTTAGTATTTCATAATTTTTGTGATTACTTGATTGTACTATGGTATTACACATTGTGTTAAACTACTTGAGGATTGAGTTTCACCTATAAATATTATTTTAATGTTTTCTAGATTTTATATAAAATTTATTTGGATGGTAATTAAATAGGTTTTTCATGATGGTATATTTTCATAAATGTTATGATTAATATTAAAAAGGATCTTTGGATAAGGTTTCACAAGTAATTGTATATGATGCTATGTAATGTGAAATGGTACAATGTATATAAGAATTTTTGGGAAGTTGGAGATGTTATGAAATATTCCCTAAATCATATTAATTATTTCATATCATTGTGTATTATTAGTGTATGGTATATAGTATTCCACGCATTAACATAGTTATATCAGATTCTATTATAATGATATGATATAAGGCTTTATAGAAAATAATGATACACAAACTTTACATGTTACAATAATGTAAAAAGATAAAAATATGATCTTCTATTTGGAGTCATAAAATATGAAAATTTCATATTATTAAATTAATGGGAGATGTATTCATGTGATTAATGATATAATTATTAAATTCAATTTACTTATTAATTATAGAATTAGATTACATGAATTTTTACTCAAGGAGTATAGTCCTGGGATTTATAAGGGACCAGTATAATTAGATGTTTTAGTTTTACGGTTCAATACCCATTGATGACTCAAGGCTTATGTTGAATCATTATTCCTCTTCTAATCATAGCCTTCTAGTGACACTAGCATGTTGCGGATGATAAGTGGGTGTTGTTCAATTATTAAGTGATCAATTCAAACCATGGATACACCATTTGGAGTGGATTCTATTGTAGGACATTGATTTTTCATCATAAAGATCATAATATGATGATAATTATGCATCTCTATGGTGTAAAGTACAAATACTATTTGTTCTTAATTTTACTGTATGCATGGTTTTAGATATTCACACATATACATCATGGTTTTGGTTTCTAATATGCTTTTATTTTTTGTTTTAATTCATAAAATAATATAATAAAATTAACAAAAACATATATTTATTCCCATCTGATAATTATTATGTTATGAAAACATGTGGATAAATAAAATTCTGATGATTCAATAAAAAATACAAAAAGGGAAAAAATAAAAATAAATTAAGAAAAAGATCATGAGACATAGATGTTCACGTTTTTCAATAAATTATCCCTACATCCATGAAGATCCATCAATATAACTATGTTTCAGGGGAGAATTACATAGAAAAATAGAGTTTCGCACATATGAAACCTAGCTTGGATGAACTCATATATAAGATAGTACAACAGTGCTTCCAAACACATACTAATTCTTTTATTCTATAGTGACTAGTAGTTGGAAGTCCCCCGAGTTATAGTAATGGTGTCTCTAAATTCCAAGATGATATAAAAACCATTTCAAAATTATCAATACTACAGTGACTTTTTGGTGTCATTGGTCATCTTTTCTATAGTCTATTCAGATTTCTGTCATAGTATGCATTATTGGGCCACCACCAATTTGACCAAATTCATCTTAGAATTTGGATACGTTTTTCAAAAAACATATCATTCATATGCTAATAAATCCTAGAGTTTTAATGTGAATCCTAACACATGATTCATCTTACAACATTGACATATGATGTATCCCGATAATAAAGTATGGTATGATTAATTTAGTGGCATGGAATCACTATATCATTTCATATGGTATACCTAAACCAATTCCATGTGATATGCCTTGGTTTCTTACATTTCATACCTTATGACATGTACATATCATAAACTATGATATAGGTTCTTGATGGAATATCTATTTTTATATCGCACTTACACTAAATCCTCATTGGCTTCCTGTAATGACACCTTATATTATATCATGTACATTAAATTATGAGATAATTTCCAAAAACATTTTAAAAATATAGTCCAAGAAACCTTTGGAAATATATATTAGTATTATCCTTCAATTACATCATTTGAAATATCATGTGAATATCCATTCAAAATATCATCCATATAAACTATAAAATATTCTTTACAGAATCTCTTTTAGATAAATATAATTTTATCCCCATTTAGTCAATCAAAAAGTGTGAACACACAAGCGATTATATAATGAAAAAAATATAGGCTCACGAATTCCTAAATGTAAAAAAACGAGTGTCCTATAGAAACACGTCAATGCTACCAAAGAAATAATGGGATCAGACTTGATATTTATCAAGCACATGTATCTTTATATGACACAATCTTACCCATTATGACCCCTCATGGGAATTGATAGTTTTGGTGTACCACTTCAGTCCAGTATCCAACAAGTCAATGTCAATAGACTATCAACAAGAAAGAATAATTCATAATTGAGAGTTCTTATATTAAATAACCCAAAATTAATATAGAAAATCAACCCAAAAATAAGACACATCATTATAAGAAATATATAACTAGATGAAATGTAAAATGTACATGTATATATCCAAAAGTTAACTCAATCCAAACAATTAAAAAGACACAAAAATTCGGGAAAATACAAGGCTGAACAACCTGAGTTACAAACTGACCATATTTTCAAAATGATAATCACTACAAAATCCAAGAACTATTTTGATTGTGAACTATAAAAATACTATATGATCTCATTAATGATCTATCCACAACTCTTCGTGGCTCCATTACTCTATGTTCGAATTGTACTCAGCTTATACATTGTCTATTAAAACACAACAAGTTTGAGCACCAGGACCATATAGGGTAATTTTAAAAATATTCCATATGACTCCCTAACAAAGGGAAACAATTTTGTGGATCATCTCACAATAAAGTTCTACTCTCTAGGCCATCGAACTCAATAAGGGGAAAGGTAAAACCTTGTGATAGGTAGTACCACTCTACCTCATAAGAAAAAGTACCAATAAATCACATTTTAGACTATCAATGTAAACCCACCACAATCATCCATTCCATAGGAAAAAGGCTCCCCATTCAATGTCTCCCACTTAATGAAGACACCTCTATATCCTAAAATAATAGGGGGAAAACCTCTAGGAATCCCCATATTTTTTTACTCCTTATTTCATGATTTGTTTTAGAAATATGAACTTCATTCAACCCCATAAGATCCTTAGTCATATTATCTTTGGGAAATTAGGTACATGACATAAAAACATTTAAAATAAGTAAAACATCTACAATGAAAAACTCAAAACATGCCCTTATTTTTATAGGATCTTCTAAAACTACATGGGATAACATGGTAACATACATAAGAAAGGGGTGAGTTATAAATCCCATTTAGGGAATAAACAAAACATACCATAAGTTAAAGTAGTAAATGGGACACACAAATCATATCAATGTCACATAATAGGGATAAGAATTATAATATTGAATAATGAGTCATTATATAACATGATATCATAATGGAATAATGGGAATGTAGAGACAACATATGGCATGAAATCATAAATATAATTCAAGTATGACCCCTATGAAAACATATGTATTGGCTTTATTTTTACCCTGTAAAAAAATTGGACTATTTTTATAAATTTTTTTAGAGACATGAGTTGATTTGGCCTGATATTTCATGGAATAGAGTTCCTTGGTATTAATATATTAAATTTAATAAATTTATTATTTCACCTGATAATTTTTTTAGGAATTAATAAAATAACTCCTGAATAGATCTTTATTTGGTTAATACGAGACAGTGGATGATTCTAGAAAATGGTGTTTATCCTTGGTGTGACATAAAGTTCTTTGTTATCTGGTGTTTGGTCAGAGATTCCCATTATAATGTGCATTAAGTAATTAAATATATTACTTATTTATTTATTTTACATTATAAATGAACCCTAACCATACTATATAAATATATTGTTATAGAAATTCTCAAGGTCTTGTCGTATAACCCTGTGAGATATAGAGAGGTGGACGAGGAGAGATCTGTTTGTAGTGAAAACCTAGGAATGAGTATCCATGATGAAGAATAATCATGAAATGTTTTGAGATAGTTGTCAAATTTGATGAGATCATATTCTTCTTCAATATATGATATCTTCTTCACGAATGAATAATCCAATATCTATGTAGGATGTTTCTTTATGGATTTTATGCCTATTTGATTTTTTCTATCTGAATTCTCAAATTTAGATTATGATTTGAACACTATCACATATCATTTGATAGAGATACATAATTGTTTTTTAAAATTAATCATTTTTTTCCATAATCAATAATCAAATTATTGAACGCTAAATTTTCATTCATGTCTGTACAATTTAATCATTGAATTGATCTCTACTCTTCTATTATCACCATTCCAACCTCCCTCACACACACACACACACAGATATATATATATATATCAGGGTGTGTGTGTGATTGTGGGTGTATGTGTGTTTATTGATATACTACGATGGTATGCCGACTGAGCTATGGCTAAAACAAAATCGAGGGGTAGGGGATTGAAGTGGCAGTGGGAGTATTTCATGAATAGATGGTCAGATGGGGATTATGCGCGATATAAGTGATCTAGTGGTGGTTAGCAAAAATCATTCATGTGGTTGTGGAATTTGTTTCATGAGGGGAAGCCATGGAATGATTGATGGTGGTGCTGGGTATAGTAGAGGTAGTGAGAAATAGTGATATGGTGTCTTGGGTTTGACAATGATGATTCTATGTGAGATGGGTGGATTCTTGTGAATATTGTTGTTCAGTGTGAATAATGGTGCCACAAGAAAATGGTGTGTAATTTGAAGGTGGGGAAGAAAACCTCATTTTTTTATAATATTAATTTATAAACATTTTTTGGGAGAGAGAGAAGTTGGTGTGGCGTGTATCAAGATTGTGTTGCATAAATAACCCCCATGTGATAAATCTCCCCAATACCATTTAATATATTTTTACTATAAAAATATTAAAATAATAATAATAATAGTATTATTATTATTATTATTTTATCAATCCATGTTTATGGTATATATTTAATCCAAGATATCATATTCACAAGCTGTTTATGGTATCAAACCCGAATATTGAGGATGCTATTTCAAGACCAATGCTTGGTACCAAATTTAGACTTTTGGATCAGGCCCGCTATGTATCATTCCTTCATGATATGGGGAAATTATTATTTTTACCTAGTGTCCCTTTTGGAAAATTAAATATTATATCATGATTTTTTTCCTATGAGGTTCACAATCGCATGATTTTTTTGTCTATTCATGGCCATTTTCAATGACATATCATTGGATTTAAATTTTATCATGATGGAATGATGAAGAGCCTATAGAATTTGTAAGAGATTGTTTTATTCCGATATTGCCTCATGCCCATCCCATCAATAGTATTTTTCTTTATAGAACATGTTTTTGGACTTTCTTTTGGAATCAGTGGTACGATGTGAGGTGTTATGAGAATAGAACTTATTTCAGATATTCTTCACTGATGTTAGTTATTGGTTGTGATCAGAGAGATATCAGGGTCAGTATTTCCATGTAGCACCAAGGCATGGTTCCCCCATGCTCTTTACAAAGGTAGATTCAATAAAACCCTATAATACAGTAGGTCATGGTTCATATATATATGGAGTGGTAATGACCCTTATTTTAGCACTTGTGGGGAGTGGTTCCTCCTCCAGAGTTTTACATCCCTTGACTATGGAGCGCATTAGAGAGGTACATGACCGTCCACAAAAAAATTAGGATAACTTGGATACATGACTGCAGTTGTGTCTCCCTCAAATATTTTGTGTAGTGCCGTGGTGTGGGCCCCTCCACATGGATTCTTTTATATTTTCAAATTATGTTTTGCGTTAGATATTGACCTTTTGAGTTGAAGTATGTTTCATCATTCTTATCTGATTTTTGGAGATAGAGATCCCCTTTCTATCCTTTTCTGGAGCTTCTTGTTGATAATATCTATTTAATTATAATTAATTATGTTGTACCACATTCAAATTGTCATTCCTTCACTGTGATGAGTTGAATACTCTCTTTGGATTCTTTTTGTATGGTGATATCATGGTGTTCCACTGGGTATGTGTATAATCACTCCTACATTGGAATTTCTCAAAATTGTTGTGTCTTTTGTAGTCTAAAAAAACTATTATAATTGAATATTGTAGGTCTGGTTTAGTGTATATTAGTATTATGTTGTGGTGATGAAAATTATTTGTATTCTAAATCTGGGATGTGGAGTGAGACTCACCCCCATTCGTCTATTTAGATATGATGTTATATTGGGTTTCCCCCTTATATTTTTGTTTTAACATTTATTTCCCACCTTTATCATTTGTATTATTATTTCTGACTCTGATATATATTTCATGGATGTTATTTTATGCATTATTTATACTCTATATGTTTCCCATTTAACTATCCCTTTACATTGTTTCATGGAGTGGTTTTGTGTGAGCACACATGTAAATTTTTCTAAGCCCTCCCATTTCTGTATTATTACTACTCACTTCTTATCTGTAACCCCTAGCTTATTAGAATCAGTTGTGGTATTGTCACACTTGGATTACAAACGGACCAATGGGTCCTAGTGGGTCGGCTTGTGACATAGTGGTATCAAATGAGGTCTTCCCATAGTCAGGTTTTTGAGTTTTGACCACGTCATTTGGCTTTCTGTGGGAAATACTATAAATGTATCATGACTATATCATTCAGGATAGGGAACTATGTTTTGGAATGGTGGCTAACATATAAAAACACCAGGAATCTAACTACCTTCTTTTCAACTTATAATACCAAGATATCAATTATATGGAAACAAATGGTACCAGAATCATATAAAATTGAGTCCTCTAACATTCTATGTCTAGTCATCTCCCCAAAAATTCTCTATAATCAAGGTATGTCTTGATAATTTTCAATTTTCATTTATGAAGACAGTAAGAACAGATTTCAAGATAATGTCATGATGATGACCAGTTAAGTGATGAGACCTTAGTTTAGATACCTATACATGAGGTTTTTCCTCCAGGATATCACCCATAAATGCTACCACCTATTGAGAAGTACATGGACCATACTATAGTAGTGTAAGAAGATGATCATCTGCATGTTGAGAAGTTGCTGGATCTAGTAGCAAAACATGATGATATGCACATTCTTAACACATTTCATGAGTTTTTGTAATAGATACCACTGAGGAATAATGGTAATGTGGACCCTCATGTAGTGGAGGATTATATCACGGAATCTGATTAGGTTTTTCAGTGTTCGGATGCCGACAGATCATATGGTTGTGCTCACAACTAGTATTCTTAGTGGAGAAGCTATTGGTTCTGTTGGTATGGACAGATTATGAACATGTGTTGAGTGAAAATCATGAGTTAAAGAGATATAAATCACCCTATATTCATTGTTATATATAACCACCCCATACTAGGTGGAAGAGGATTACCTCAAGCCTATGGTTTGAGTAGTCGGATTGGTTAACAACCCTCTAAATGATGGTCCTAACAGGGAGACATATCTAGGGTAATGAATCGAATTTATAGAGCCATATTTTGAATATGTTTGACATGAAATCAGGAATACAAAAAATAGGGGAACATCTCACACTAATAAACATCCTTGGTATGAAATTTAAAACCATGTGGCTAAGTCAGTTTCATCCAAATATGATAGTATTGAGGTGTGGTGGATGAGTTAGTTTAACTTTTTTTTTTGAGTTCATTTTGATGTGATGAGATTTCTTGAGTAGACCCTAGTTAAAGAGGACAGTTGGGTCAAGGAGAAGGATGGAATCAAGAAGTATTGGATTGTGATCATGAGGCTTCATGTGTGATTGAGGTTCAACAAATATTTTCTCTTCTCATGCGGTACATTTGGTACACAGTTTCATGACACTTTTCTGTAAATGTATCCCCTATTTGAGACCTAGATACACATGTGGAGCCTTTTTTTCATATCCATGATTATTATAGGCTATTGTAGAGAGGATCAGTGACTACACAATTTTACTAATAGTGTCACCAGACTCTGGGAGTAGATAGAGCCTCATGTCTAATATTTTTGGAGTGGATATGATACCATATAGTGTTTTCTTCAATATATATTGGTTACCTCCATTGATTACTAGATTAATATTACTAATAAGAGTTATAGTTCTTCCGAGTCACGGGAAGGAACATTTTTTCTTGGTGATAAGGAATCCCAAATAGTGTAGTATAAGCTTGTGTGTGGAAGGATATTTCTGATTTCCTGTCAGCTAGTATGACCCTTAGAATATATGATGTTATGATATTTAAATTCTTATGATGCGGGTGATGTATGTGGATGTATTACTTGGGATGTTTCTTGGTTTACCTCTCCATTGAGATTTTCTTATGAAAGTAATTTCATAAGGGATGGCATGAAATTTATGCCCGCATATCAGATGACCCTAAAGAGCATTGAGAGATCAAGGTGTAGCTTGATGATCTATAGAGATAGAGATTCATAATAACTAGAGTTTCCTAGGGAAGGCCGGTGTTGTTCACCTAGGTGGTGGATTAGATCTTGAAACTGGTTTTGGATTTATTTGAACCTTACCAAGAGAGTTTTAGGGAGGATTATCCACCTTAGAGAATTGATGAATTCTTTGACCAATGGCTAGGGAAAAAGTTGTTATTAGATTTCTACCTCAGGAATGATTATCATCAGTTGCATGTTTGAAAGGAGGATATACCATTTGTGGATTTCTAGTGCTTCTATGATCTCTATGATTTCTGGTTGATATTCTTTGGGATGTATAATGGCTTAGAAGTGTTTTTAAAACTTATGGACTAAATATTTAACCATTCATAGATCAGTTAAAGTGAGTCTTATTTGTGCCATCCTAGTTTTCTTGGCATCTGAGGAGGAGAACAGGAAACACTTGTGCATACTTCACAATATAATTTCAGATTACTAACATTATGGATATCTCTTGTAGATTAAGTTATGGATTCAAAAGTTTCACATATTGGGATATGTCTACTAAATCATGGGACTAATAGTGTAACCAGCAAGGGTTGAATCAGTCCAATATAGAGAGAAACATAAGGGAATTCCCATAGTAGTAGATTATCACAATAACATTTTCCATCATTTTTTATTGAGTGGGGTGATAGGGAAGTTTACATATTGTAGTTATCCCTCGGGGGTGATGATGGTTCAATGTATCTCCATTCTATGGTTTTATCCACTCTGTTTTATCAGTGAACAAGGGAGCCACAACATGGGAATATCTATTGAGAGATCATGTGTGGCCAAAACCCACTAGACATATTCCTAGTTCATATTCTAACGGTGTGGATAATTTCATATTTTTTCGAGGAAGGATGATGACACCACTATTGTATCATGTGGAGGTGTTGAGGTTGTTGTTTTCCCTTAGCAACGCATCTTTGTAGAGGATAGGATATATCATGGATTCTTTGGTATTGGGTCTAGTGGAAAATGATGTTGAATCTTTTTTCATAGTTTATTTATTGATGTCTCACCTTCACAAAGGTGGAGGATGAGGTTCCAAGATGGAAGTGGAAATGGGTTGTTATATTTATTTTATTGGGTATTCCATTACTATAAAGATATCATGAAACTATCTAATTGATTATAAAATAGATTTTTAAGTTGGTCCCCTTGCTAAACACCTGAGATAAAATATTAATAGAGAGTTGGGATTCCTATATGTGCAAGAGGTTGTAAGGATTAAGAGAATTATATTCATGAATGTTTAAAAATTTAATGTTAGTTTTACATTAGGATTATAGATAGTATGTTTGAGGACTTTAGGGAAATAGTTGTAATAGAGAAAGACATTCCAGTCCTAGGTTGATATCCAGGAAGAGTGGACTATTCAGGTTCTGAATAACATGATTTCAATTTACATGTTTTGTATGGTACACAACTGAGATGATCATCTACCATCGGTGGACTTTTTTTATCATAACAGTTACCACTCCCCAATCAGTATATCACCATTTGGGACTATGAGTGGGAGACTCTACAGGTAACCGTTGTACGAGGATGAGCTATTAGGAAACAGTTATTATGGGCCAAGATTTGGTGTGAGAGATGTTTTGAAAAGGGTTGTAGGCCATCCATGGATGGATGAGGACTACCCCAAGAAATCAAGTGTCTTTTATAGTCCAATGATGGTGGCCTTTCGGGTGTGATTAGGAGATCATGAGTTTTGTTATACCGCTCCTTTTCAAGGGTTATAGAGATTTTGTTGGGGGTAGACTATCTATAAAATTCATTGAATTTTTTCTAGTGAATCTGTTGGGTTAGAGAGGTGGCATACCACTTGACCCTATGACTATAGTTTATATTGATTCTAAGAGTTTCCACATCTTGCAACTATAGAGATATGTGCCTGAATCATTGGATTATGTTGACCGAGATGATCTAGACATCGAGAGTGGAATTACCTCATATATAAGTTTGAGGAGATCAATGGTGTTTGAGTTACAATAAGAGAAGACCCTTTATGGGAAGTTGTTTCCATTAGGGTTATGTATTCTAAAAAAATGAGAATTTTTTAAAGAGTACATGTTAGTGGGAACCCCATTTGGAAGATTGTTATCCTCACCAATCTATGTTCGTTTTTTCTTTTCTAGACAAAAATTTTTGAATGTGGGGAGAGTTCAACGAATCTGTTTCTATTGTGTAAGAATTTCAAATATGTATATGAATAATTTTGGATCCATTAATTTATTCAGTACGATATTATGGGGCCGGGAGACCATCGGTATTGATATATTAAAAATATTAAATTTATTATATCATACATGAGTTTCTTTTTAGAAATGATGGAAGAACAGTTGAATAGATCCTTGGATGGGAAATATGAGATCACAATTGATTTCAAAAAAAAAATTAAACTATTTATGAAAAAAATTAATCAGGTTTGGGAATTCAGTCAAATACCATCATTTGAGAGTGAATTATGAAATCAAATAATTTAGTTATTTTATTATTATTTTTAATGAAAAAACCCAAACCCTCCTATGTAATTATTTTTTATGGAAAATATATTATGTTATCTATATAACCCTGAGAGATTATAAAGGAGTATGGGGATATATATATTGTTGGAAAGATTTGAGAATGAGTATTGGTGAAGAAAAATGATCAAGGGGGATCATGTAACAAACGAAAAACATAACAAGATCATATTTTTCTTCAGTAGAGGATTTATTCTTCACAAAATTGTGATCCAATATTGAGGTATTATGTTACATTTAATATTATATTACTATCTGATTCCTTGTTCTATAATTATATAACTTATTTTATAATTATATCATAATTTAATTTAATTTTACCAAGATTCATAATTTTGTTTGAATTACGCATTTGATTTCCTTCACGAATAATTGTATTATTGAACCCCATATTTTCGTTTGTGGTTTTTTGAATTTAAAATTATATTATTACCTAATATTTTATCATATCACTATTTCCACTTCCCTATAATATATATATATATATATATATATCGATGTTGTGAAGGTCAGTTATCCAAGCTATGGCAGGGGATGCAATTAAGCGGGAACGGATCAAGGTGAGCAGAGGGAGTTGGACACAAGTTGGTAGGTGGAAGGGGATGGTGAAAGTTAGTGGTAAGAATTTTTTGGAAGGAAGATGGTTTTTGGTGTAATGAGTTCACATGGTGGAGGCACTTTTTGCGGGATAGGTGGACAAGGTGTGGCAGCGGGTGGCATCTGTTTAATAGAGGCAGCAATGACGAGCATTGGAAACGACTTGTGTTTGGAAGTAAAGTTTCTATGTGAGATGGGGGATGTGGGTGAATGGTTATGTTTATATTGAATAAAGGTTATTCATAGAAAAATTGTTTCATTTTAAGGTATTAAATACAAACTCATTGTTTTTTAATAATATTTATTATTGAAATTTTATCGAAAGAGTTAGAAGATGGTATGGTGTGTATGAGGCTTGTGCTGCATGAATACCCCTTCATGTGAGGAATCTCCACAAAACCCATTTAATAAATTGGTATTATAATAATAATAATACAATAATAATAATAAAATTATTCTTCTTCTTCTTCTTATTATTATTATTATTATCCATTCATGTTTCAGTTATGTCATTAAATAGAGAGATCAGATTGATGATTCATCTACGACATTGTGACCCTGAAATTGAGGTTTTTATTTCAAGATCATCGTTTATTACCTAATTTGGATTTTTCTCTTGCTCACACGAAGCATCGTTCATGTTTGATATGGTAAAATTCTTTTTTTTCACTGGGTGTCTATTATAGGCAAGTAAACAGTCAATCTTGAGTATTTTCCTATATGAATTACAATGGAATTATATGTTTGTCCATTAATTAAAAATTTGGTTAAATATATATGTATTTTAGTTTTTCCTGATGGATTTATGATGAGCCTTATAGATTCATCTATATTTTCCGAGACTCATATCATTCATAGTAAGCAATCTATCCTGAGTAGTTATCCATATAGAACATGATTATGGCCTTCTTTTTGAAATCAAAGGTACAATGTGTGGTGATATGAGTGTGACACGTCTTCAAAAAATGTCTTACTAGTGGAAATAATTGGGTGATATCAAAGATATTATTTTACCAGTACACCCCTCTCATACCAGGGCCAGGGTCCACTATGCTCTTTACATAGGTGGACTCGGTACTACCCCATACTAAAGTAGGGAACATGTTCTTGATCTATAGTGCGGTACTACCCCATATTTATGCTTTGGTGTGGAGTGGTTCCTCCACTTGAGTTTTGTCTCCCTCAACTATGGAGTGAAATGGTGATTTTTTGAATCCTTCACATTCATTATGGTGTGGTTATACGGGATGCTTAACTACAGTTGTGCCTCTCTCGACTGTAGAGCATAATGGCGATTTGTTAACCCTTCAAATTGGATTCTTGTATGATTCCACATGATGATAGACATTAGATAGGGACCTTTGAATCTATAGATTGAATCTTCATTATTAACTAATCCATGGTTATTGGAATCCCCTTTCTCACTTCATTTGGGAATCTTATTGAGTATGTCATAGTTATTATTGTTTTGGTGGTTGACTAAAATCCTGATTGACATGCCTTCATTCTGTTGAGATGAATATTATTTCTTGATGATTTTTTTTCATGTTTTCAGGGTTACCTACTATTTATTTGTATACTCACCCCTTTATGCTATTTTCCCACACATGTTTTTCCTTATACAGTTGGTAGATGGATTAGCATTGACAATGCTGGACATGGATCAGTGGAACATAGCAGTACAGGGTGGCACTGATCTTGTTTGATGGTTACACTCTGCGACCTAAATTCAAGCTCTCCCCCACTCTACTCATTACATTTTATGGAAATTTGGGTATCCATATTGTATTTCTAGTTTGGTATACATTTTTGCCCTTTTATCATTTGAATTATACTATTCTATTATTTTATATATTTATTAAACATTATTTCATACAGTATTTACACTCTATATGGGTTTTACTTTATTTTACCTATGCACTATTTCATGGATTTTGCTATTTCTATTCATATAGGTAATTTAGGATAATCCCTCCCATTTTTGTATTATTCCTACCAAGTAAATTCCACTATTTCATGGCCTATTAAATCTGGTATTGGGATAGTAACACTTAGCTTACAGCCAACCTGGAAGGACCAGGTGATTCAGGTCATGACAACATAACATAGTGTTCCTGGGATAACCTATCATGAATCATACATGAAATATCATGATATAAAACACTACCCAATACATTGTATGACTATATAATACTGGCCCACACATGACATTCATATTATGTACATGTATAAGTGTACCAAAAAGATCATTCAAAGTTGGATCATGTTCCATAACATTTACTCCAATAATTAATGATTTTGGGTTGTATACATGTAATTACCAAATCAGTGAAGGATAGTAACATATATTTTAATATCATTGAGTGGAACTGGGATGAAATTGACTACCCAAAATATTTTCATGGAAAAATCACAGAATTATTTTTACAGCATAACGGGGGTACATAATGATTCATATAAGGAATCAGTAAGAGTAAAAGAGGACTCTCATAAAATTGAAATACTATGTATTGTATAATGGATTTTTAATAATATATCCCAACATGAATAATTTGAAATTAAATGACATAATATAATGAAGGTTCTTTCTTAAGGATGAGTAGAAGATGATCCCTTAACTTGAGAAGAGGCTTCTCAAATACTAGGAGGAACTTCTTAAGAGATTATGGAACCCTGGGAACACTATATAGAGGTAAATTTATAATAATTTCATGATTATAACATTTTAAGGGAAGAGGAATGTGTGTTTGGGTGGGTTTATATAGAAAAAATGAGAGGAGTTATTTATTAATTTCCAATCATTGGTTTTTAAATCTCTATGATAATGTAATCAAACCATAAACCTTCCCATGAGGTTTCCCTATGGTTTTCTACCAAATATGATTGGTTTTAATTATTTTATAAGTGTAGGATCCAAAATGAAAAAAAATAAAACCAACGGTGATGTTGAATTGAGTCATGTTTATAATGAAATGATTTTAAAACCTTAATATACCATATAGTTCTTTGAGGATTCATTAAGGGTTTATAAAAATAATAAAATGACCTCAAAAACACATTTTTCTAAATGGTAAATATATATTTGGTCATGGATACATTTTATGGAAAATAATATGTCACTTTTGGGTATTTATGATGTCATAATATATACTGAATATTTATACCATATTTAATTTTGACTGAAAAATTCGTCTATCTCAAAAAACTATTGGAAAATCACCATTAACTAATTTAGTTGCACTGATTTGAACCAAAATGTTTATTTTAACCAAATTAATAATTATGTATTATAATTTATTGTATAAAATGAAAAATCTATATTAATTGAAATACTGAGTTTTTCTCCAATAACATTTTTCTATCCCTTATAAAAATTATTTTTTGAATTTTTTAAATTATATTATCATTTATATTTTATAAATATTAATTAATTATAATATTTAATTTAAAATATTTTATTTATGAAACTAATGATTTCATTAAAAATATTATGTTGAATAAAACTATATATTCCCCTAAAATATAGTTTATGTTTCATAAAAAAACTATTTTTATCAAACTCGTTATTTTATCAATTAAAAATTTTATATTTAAAATGGATAAATATAATAATTGTTTTATTAAAAATAACTTATTTTAATTCAAATTATTATGGTTTAGATACATATAAATTTATTACATCAATGATTTCCCTATGGGTGAGGTATGTGATAATGAGTTTTTCTTGAGGTGGTTTAGAGAACATAGTTTGGGTTTTGATATAAATTAGATTTAAATTCTCCTATTAATGGTTTGGATTTTGATTTAGTTATGGAATATAAAATTGGAATTGGTCAACGTAAAATCCCATTTATGTTAAATCCCTTATAATCTTTGATAAATTGGCTTCATAGGGTGTGATCCTACTTGTCGTGGACATTGTTTCTTCCATACACGTCAATTGGACTTTATCATATCATTTAATATAGTAATCTTAATTGTCAGTGTATAAAATATATATTATCAATGATTATGAAGCTTAAAGGTATTCCATATACAATAGACTGTAACTACCAAAAATGAAAAAAATAGTACATGTAATTTATATATAAAAATTATTTGATATAAATTTTATTCATTCAAAAAATGAAATTCATTTATAAAAGTTAGGGAGATTACAATACTCCCCCATTCATAAATTTCTCCTGATAAATTATCATTTCAAACACTGAAATAATTGAGGTATCTTTTCTTCATATCCTTTTTCAATACCATTGTAACTTCCCCAAAAAAAATTTCCTTCCAAAAATCTTTGACTAGGTGTGTTGCATTGTTTCATAGAATGTTTTCTTTATGATCTAAGAACTTCACCACTTCTCCTAATATGAAAGATCATTCTCCAACAGTATCACATATTGATTCGGTATATGTGAGGGGTTTGGTATGTGCTTCCTCAATAGAGATACATGGAACTCATCATGTATTTGAGATAGGTTTGGTAGGAGTTCTAGTTGATAAGACGCCACTCCAATAAAATCATAGATATCAAATGAGCCAGTGTATCTAGGACTAAGTTATACCTTCTTCTAAACCTCATGACATTCTTCCATGCTGATAGATGAAGGAAAAAATTATCTCTGACCTCAAACTCTAGGTTATATCGATGATTGTATGCATAGCTATTCTATCGACTTTGTGAGGATTTCATGAGATGATAAATCTTTTCAATCTTCAATTTCATATATTGGAATTGATCATGTACTCTTAGCTTTAACTCTCCAACATAATCTCATTATATTGGAGTCCAATACCTCTTCCCATACAAAGCCTTGTATAGTTCATTTTTAATTCTATAATGGAAATTATTATTATATGATAACTCAACTAAGGAAAGGTGGTAGTCCCAACATCCATGGAAATTCATTGATCTTGATCAAATAATATCCTCTAGAGTTTTACTGGACCTTTGAGACCAAACATCCTTTTGATACTAATAAGTAGTGTTGACGCTCAGTTCTATATCCAATTTTTTCTGAAGGATTCTCTAAAGCCTTAATTTAATTTTCTTATCATTGATCAGATACAACAGATTATGGAACATGATGATGTATTACCACTTCCATTATGTATATCATGGTGAGTTGACCAAGAGAGAACTATTCCTTGATAATAAAGAAATGAGCTGACTTGATAAGGTGATCGGCTACCACCCAAATGGAGTTATTATAATTATGTATCTAGGGGAGTCCTATGACTAAATCCATGGTTATCTTTTCCAATTTCCAAACTTGTATGGTAAATGGTTGAATCATACCCTTAGAAATTTTTCATTATTCCTTAAATTTTTTCCTTACCAGGCTTCATGATAAAAACTCTGCAGTCTGACTCTTCGTTTTATACACCATATGTTTTTCATCAAATCTCTATAAAAAATTTTGATTATTGGATGAATATATAAGGATGAGATATTCACATCGTCTTCAAGTTCCCTCTTCAGTTATGGTTTTGATGGGATTTCTATATGGGTTCAAAACTCTATATCCCCATCTTCATCAATGTTTAAATCCATAATATTCGATACATAATATAGAAACTCATCATCATTATGGGCCTATTTTTTCATCTCAGAAATGCTTTTTTGAGAATTTATTTGAGTAATGTATGACTTATGACCTTTTATGATTATCATGTGCATCATTTTCTTGTTCAAAAAGATTGAATCACTCTCAATCCTCACTATGGATAGTGTTATAGGATCCTTTCTACTCAAATCATATACCACTTTGTTTTCTTTCCCATGATGGTAATGGATTTCAAAATCATGAACATGATTAGATCCAACCACATTCATTAGTTCGTAGTAATCTTTATTTTGTGAATATATACATACTGTTTTTATGATATTTATATATTTCACACTTTTATTCATAGATATATTGTTGAAAATGTTTCAATGTGAATATCATTTCTACCAATTATATATCATGTTTTGGGAATTTCACCTCATTTATCATTAATTATAAGGAGGAACAGGCTATCACTTTTTCATCTTGCATGAGTGAATAAGACAAACCCTTTTTGGGTGAATAATTGCAGCTCACAATCCTTCCCTAATGGTTGGTAAATTCAAGACATGATCTATGTTTGAACTCTTCTTATAGTTTTTAAATCATTATTCAAAATAATTAGTGTAAACAAACTGAACTCCCTTCTGAGTAATATTAGTTATTGGGTTTATAATAATGAGATTTTTCTCAAAAATCAGTCATAGTATCCATATAATCAAAGGAAACTATATATTTCCATCATATATGTTGGTCTGGGACCCCCTTTGATTGCCTCTATTTCTAACGGATCCATATATATCCACTTTTGTTGATAACATTCCCTTAGAAAATTACTTTACCTAACTAAAAATCACATTTAATATGCATTTCCTATAACATTTCCTTCCACTATGTCATGAGTACATTACTTAAATTATCCTCTTGATCCTCAATTATTTTGTAGTTGATAATATTATAATCTATAAATTCTACAAAAATATTTTCAATGTATTAGATACTGACAATATTAATCTAGTCCATGAAAATTGATAGAGAATTAGTGTTCCCAAATGGATTCAAAATGAACTTATAGTGCTCGTACCTTATATGAAAACTAATCTTAGGGATATCCTCCTTCTTCACCATTACTTAAATATATGATGACCATAGATCCACCATGGAGATGTATTGGTCTCTATGTAGTTGATCAAACAACTTTTCTATCAATGTTAGTGGATTCTAGTTCTTTATCCAGATATTTTTGAGAACATGATAATAAATAAAGAGTGGAATTTATCCATCCTTCTTCTTAATGAAAATGACTCATACACCCCATGTTAAAGAAATTGGGAATATAAACCCATTATCCACATTCTCTTGTGATTATTTCCTTATCTCCTCGTATTCAAAAATAGAAATTAAATATATTATTCTATAACTAATTCTTGGGTATGAGCTTAATTAAGAACTCAACCTCTTGACTGGGAGGAAGAATAGACAATTCTTTATGAAACACATCAATGGGCTACAGAAGAATGGTAATGTCATCAAGGGATTATCTTTTCATTAGTCACATTAATTTAAACTAGATACATTTGTATAAGGCCCCATCCTTAAAAATTACATAATCTTTAGCTAAGTTAAGAATTCAAATTGAGGATCTTTTTAGTTTTAGAGTTTTAGAGAATTAGTCCATAACAATTACATTAAATCTCAAATATTACAAAGTAGACACTTCTACTCGGTATCGATTTTTCATAAAATAAAAATTCTTAAAAGAAAACAAGGGTTATTTTTTTGATATAAATATTCTTGAATACTTAAATTATCTTACCCTTCCTTATATCCTTTGAAAAACATTTCTAAAATATGGTATGATCATAAAAATCTCAATAAGGGTTATAAAACAAGGAATGAAAATGTTAGACCATTAATACATAAAAATCAATGAAATAAAACTTTTCAATCATTAACATAGCACAAAAAATCATAAGATTTATGAATAACACAAGGAAATCATAAATCATAAAGGTAACTTATTTCATCCATAAAATACTTATATTGTAGATTTCAGAGCTACATAGGGAGTTATGTTTGGAATACCCATCAATGTATATACCCTAAATATATTATGAGAAACATTAATGTTTTCCTCCATCACGTTACCCAATGCATTCGAGATAAATCTCCATCTCACCCACCCTAGGGTTATCAGGGAATCAATCGTATACGTAAACAATGCCCAAGAACCACAACATAATCATAAAACATAACACAAGCATTAAGGAAAGATTACATTTCCACGTTGAAATCACAATATATCATTTCAATATATTGACATAATAAATCCATTATCAAAACAATTTTCAATAACTAAATATGTAAAAAGATTATATGGTATTTATTTTCCATTTAAAAATATTATGTCTTGTTATGGAATCCAAATATCAAATATTGCTTGTGGCGGCGGAAAGGACATTGTCACCATGTACATTAAAAAGAAACATTCCCTTTGTAATTTAGTAAAACTATACGGAGAGAAAGTATTCCCTTTGAATGAAAATAAAAGTCAAAGAGTTTTATACATCATAAAAAATAATGTTGTGTATAAGTCAACTTATGTCTCAATGAAATGAGATTGGCACGAAGTCCCTTACCACATGTCCGACTTGACTCGTTCATTCTCAGATATCTTGAATAATAAACTAAAGATAATTTATACTTTCTTCATAACCTTTTTCAAGTTTATTATTCGTTTTATGTAACTTATTATCATTTTATAAACATTATATAATCATTTATGTTAATAACGGTCATTTTTTCGATATTTGGTAATTGAGTCAAAAAAGAACTTCTTATAATTACAAGTTGTCAAGTTGGTCAAAGTCCATTATATAAAAAATGATATTCATGATTTAGAAATCATATATATAATATATATCATATATATCTAGTATATATATATATATATGTTTCTATTATAGTACATAACATTTTGAGATATGAAATGAAATGCACCATTCATGGGGAGGGTAAGTCGTATGTACGCATGAACGCTACATTCTTTTATATTTAATATTTAATGGAATGAAAAAATAATGATACATAAGAATATTATTCTTGAAGTATAATATCATATATAATTTCATTAACATCATCCTTTATACGTTCCATTTATGGGATGAATGAGTCATATCACTTTGAGGGGGCGGTAGTCCGCACATCCTCAAATAAAATTATCGTATTTACCAATTATAGAAACCATAAAGGCATGATATAAATTAAAAATAAATAAGAATATAGGAAATATAAATATCATATATATCAATTATAAATATAGTTCCATCATAATGGCCACTATGAGAGGCAGTAGGCGATAATTGAACAATCTTCGTTTCGTGAGGTAGTAGTTTTCCATCCACAGAAACATTATGTTTGTATCCATTAAATGGAGGCTTGTGGAAGTGCAGTTCAAATAATTATCATAATAAAATCTTAGTATATTAAAGATAATTTTGTTATAAAATAATGTAATAATAATAGTTTAGTGGGTTTGATAAGGAAAATATTGAAAATAACATGAGAGAAGACGTTACATTTATATCGGGTAACTCCCTTTGGTTTGAACCAAAAGGATTTATTGAATTGACTTCGTCGAAAAGTAATTATTCTAGGTGAAAGGGAGGGTTGTTGTGAGATTACTAGAGTAGAGGTTGGATGGTCCAAGGGGCTTGATAGGTCTGAGTAATGTGTTATATATGGTGGCCTTTTATAAGTGGGAGGAGGGGCTCTTTAGCAAAGATTGAGTGTATTATTTTATTATAAAATGATTTTCAGTTTAAAAAGGTCAAAAACTAATTAAATTAAAATATAAGATGAATATAAGTCTAAATAAAATCATCTAATAATAATTATACGGGTTTTGGATATTTTTTAATCCTTATCCTTTTTATTTAACCTCGTATTACTCTTTCCGTTTTATCAAGCATTTAACACTTTGAGAATAAAAATTGTTACCAAAACA
Source organism: Viscum album (assembly GCA_963277665.1). Lineage (NCBI taxonomy): Eukaryota > Viridiplantae > Streptophyta > Magnoliopsida > Santalales > Viscaceae > Viscum > Viscum album. The sequence continues at coordinate 1,797,891,182 of OY728152.1, forward strand.
TGGAAAATATCCAATTTGAGAGTCAATAATAAAATTTTATACTTATGATAAAAATTTGGAAAAATACTAGATTTTTTGAAATTTTATAATACTTAATAAAATATTTTATATTTTAGAATATGAATTTTTACAATTTTGACAGTATTTATATCGTGACTTTAAAAATCAATAAAAAAACTTGATTGATTGAAAAAAACATCATTAATAAAAATATAACATATAACTATTACCCATAAAATTCTTAAATGATATCAAAATAACCAAATTACATTTATTTTATCATTTAAAATATCATTTATTTGATTCATTTATTAATTAAGAAATCATCACATCACCATTGTGTCATAACTAAATTTATTTATATAATATAGAAAAATTATAAATAAACTACCATGATTTAAGAAATATTTTTATATTTATAATTACTATTTATAGTCAAAAATATAACTCATATAACACCATATACAAATTGGTTTACTAAAATATATTTGTTTATGTTACATTTTCCTTAACATTAAATTAATTTATATAAAATGTCATTTTCACATACAAGTGGTTACATTAGGACCCAAAATCTACCCAAGGATACCCATGGTCGGAAATGTATCATCCACTAGGATTAAGACACGTTTTAGGGTAATTTAATATTATTATAATATTATTTGTTTCCCGTATTTTCCAAATTTACCCTTTAACCATTGTAAATAAAATAATTACTGAAGTCACTATTCATAACGTCTAAAAATAAAAGTTACCTATTTAAAAAATTTGGACCTCCTGATTAAAAATATGTAATCCATTTTTCCAAATTAAAAACAAACAAGTTTCAGAAATTTATTTAAAATTAATTCTCGTTGTCAAAACCAAAAAGTGTGTTTTTAAGAAATAATAACTATCAAAAGATTGACACCTGTTTACGTCTAATTTCAAAATGAAATTACTTCCAATGGAAAAAATTGGATTAAATGGTTCAAATATAATCCAATTATACATTAAATAACATTAAAAAGACAATATAACTATATAAATAAATCAGATGAAAAGACAATTTTGACATAAAATGCAGTATTTTTCATTATTCAATAAAAATTGAACTTTATCAGAAAAATTCCAAAATGTTACCAAAAGTAAATTTTGATGTACCTGTTCTAAAGAAGAGGATTATTTTCTCAAATGTAATATATAAAAGTTAAAAAAATTATATTTAAAAAGGGTTCTCCTTCTAAAGAGTGTAAAACGACTTTTAAAGAATATTAGAGTATTTCATGCTTAAAATAAGATTATTTCTTATTTTAAGCCTCTAAAATCTATTGTATAAATTTAAATAAATTTTAAAAACATGTATAATCATATTATATTTATTTATGTTCATTTCCACTAATAAAATGGCTAGGTGTTAACTTCTATTTAAAATAATAATATTATTATATTCTTTTTCAGTATAACTCAACGTTGTGTGCAACGTTAGATTTCAAAAAACTCGTTGTTACATGTTGAGTACACTATCGAACAAATAAACCCATTTTAAAGTAAAATTTATATTTAATTAAAAAATAATTATAAATATGAAAATTTCATATTCTTTATTTACATTCGATGTTATAATTTTCCCATGAGAAAATAATATCCATTCTTGATATGTGGGTACAAAAAAAGATTCATCCACCACCTTGAACTTATATAAAATCATAGGGTGATTTGGGATATGGATGGTGATTTAATTATATCTAAAAATTATGTTTTATCTATACAAGGAAACCCTATCCATTCATAGAATATCATCGAATTCCAATAATGGGAGTGTCAGAAAGATGTCTTGGAAATCCATCCCACAAATTTAGACCGGGATAAGTTATATAATTGGGATGAAAAAATTGACCCATTTTTTATAGTAACTAAAAAACTACCATCAATGATTATGGTGGTGTTTAAAGAGTTATACTAGACTTATGTGATATGAAATATTTCATAGAACCGAAATCAAAAACAATATTCACTATTCATAAATGAATTACTAGATTACTAGTCAACACTTCATTATCAAGATCTAGCAAAGGATTTGTGATGGAATAATATAACCCTTGATCTTAGGGAAATGAATTTTGTTGTAATAGGTTGTCTTCTATAACCCTTATATTAGGTAATTTATTCTCATAGTGTCCTAATTTATTACATTTGAAACATTCAAAAATTGGCAAATGGTTGACTTCATCATTTTTATTTTTCTATCACATTGTTGGGTTTCTCCCCTCAGTAATTTATAGATAGGTTCACTTACCAAAACTAAATCAATTAAATGTCCCCTAAATAAATTCATAATATGTTTCTTCTATGAAATTTTACTATTGGGGTGTTGTAATTTATTACCATTTTAATATTTATCTATCATACTACCAGAATTGAATTTTGTGTTCCACTTTTTATCCCAATGAGATACTTGATATTCTATAATCACTATATAAAATTTGAGGGAATATCATACAATTTCCTTATATCTATCAATGTCCTGAGTGGATAAGTCTCTTAGTGGACTCGTATTTAGTCCACTGAAGATGTGGAAAACATTACTTTTGGAGGAAATAACATATCCATAAGCATATCATGCAAGTCCTGTGATGTTTTCCTCATACACCCTAATACATTATTCATCCATTTTACTTAGGCTAAGGAAATACTTTTCCATTTTAAGTTGAAGATTGTGAGGATAATATTTGTTGAAATATAGGTGGATTTCCTTCTACTCTATCACTAAAATCTCCTCCTCATGTTTCATATTTTTTTACAAACATCTACTATTGATCAGTATCTCCCTCTATATGATAAATATCAAGTGTGTCCATATGTTTCACACATATTTTAAGGATCGAGAAAATTTATTTAATGGATTTGATACATTTCATTATGATTGAGGGATCATAAGATCAATTAAAATTTGGGGTCCTTTGTTACATAACGGTCTCAATTGATACTTTATTTTATTAATTGGATTTGGGTGGTCCTCCAAACTCATGTTTTATTTCAAAACATGAGTTAGATGAGAATTTATTTTTTAATGCTTATGATCCCCATTACCATTTCTTTATAAAATTTATTTTGTAATTCATCACATTACCCCTAACATTTATTGTTGGTCTTGTTTCTCTTATTTCTATCAAATAATTAAAAATAAATTAAAAATTCCCCAAAAGACAATTTTTCTTCTAATGTTTAGAACTTATGGAATCATAGATATTACTTTGTTAGTGCAAAAAAATCCTCTTTAGTTTATAAACTATGGATTTTTTCACACAGCTCTATTCTAAAGATCAATGTTTTTAACATCTCTGAGCAAGCCTTCACCTGTAAGTTTGTCTCCAAAGGCACTTCCATTTTTTTCTCCTTTGTTTATAACAAGAATAGATACCAAGAAAGAAGGCACCTATGGGATTTTCTCACATCTCTAGGTACCATCATCAACTATCCATGGTTAGTTATTCGAGATTTTAATGTTATTCTCAATTCAAAAGAGAAAATTTCCCCCTCACAAGCTACGATCTCCTCAAGAGAATTAAAATCCACTATGGTAGACATCAATATCATTGAAATAAATCATATAGGTTCCAAATATACCTGGTATATGAAGTATTACAACAGGATGGTTTCCTCTAAATTGGATAGAGCATTCACAAATGCTACTTCTTTAGATTTTTGGAACTCCATCACTAGCACCACACTTCACAAGCTTCATTTTGACCACCATCCTATTCTGGTCATTCTCTCAGCCAACACTGTTAGATTTCCTCATCCTTTTATATTCAACAACTCTTGGTTGAACAAAACTGAATGCACCGACATCATCAAAACCTTTTGGCTCACTATGACACATTAAAATGACGCTTTGGTTTTCTCTTACAAAATAAAATCTCTTAAACATATGCGTAATGTTTGGTGTATCCTACATTCTAAAAAAATCAATAAAGATATCATTATACTTGAGAACGAGCTCAACCAACTCCAAACCCACATTTGTAGCTCTTATTTTAACATTGATCCAAATCTCGAAATTAAAACCTCATTAAAGCTCAATTCCTTGCTCCCCTTTAAGGAGAACATGAGGAATCAAGCCTTCATATTTTAATGGATTTCAGATGATGATAGAAATAATAAATTTTATATCTCTCTTCAAAGAACACATAGAGCCTATAGGCCTCTTTATAATCTTCATAATGGAGACAACATTTTAGAAAATGAAGATGAAATTGCTAATCATATTGTCACTTACTTTGAAACTATTTTAAAAGGTCTTCATAATAACAAGGATCTTTTACTAGGGATCATTCTTATGGTGATCAATGATGAAGATAGAAACATTCTTCTGAACACTCCTCTAGATCATAAAATTAAAGATTTGGTATTTAGTTTAAATCCTGATAGTGCCCTCAGACCTGACGCCTTTAATAATGGTTTCTTCAAACACTACTGGGATATTATTCAAGCAGATGTTTGCAAACTTGTCAAATCCTTTTTCACCAGTGGTTTTCTTCCTCATGGTCTGAATGCACAATTCCACTCTCTAATACCCAAATTTGAAAATTATTCTGAGATTCATCAGTTTAGTCTCATGGCTCTCATCAACACTGTTTACAAAATTATTACAAAAATAATCGCCAACAAGCTCTCGCTCGTCCTAGATAAAATAGTCTCCTAGAATCAATTTGGGTTTATCAAAGGTAGATCCATCGAAAATTTCATTTCTCTTGCTTTGGAGTGTTTTAAAACATTAAAAAAAGTAAACAGAAGTGGTAATATTTCCATTAATATTTAAATTTAAAAATATTTTGATATAATGGACTGGAGTTTTATCTTTATGGTGCTTCAATTTGTTTGGATTTAGTAAATCTTTCCTCACTACTCTTAGAACCTTATTCAATTCAGCTTCCATTTCTATTCTTATCAATGGATCCCTATAGGTTACTCCAAATTCCCTACAGGTGTAATACAGGTGGATCCCCTCTCTTGCATCCTTTTCTCCATTGAGGACAATTATCTTAGTCGTTTACTCACTTGTCTTGTTGATCAAAATAAACTCAATCTCATTCATGTTTCAGGCAATCTGAACGCTCCCACTCACCTGTTATATGCTAATGATATAATCATTTTTTTTCAAGGAGAAAAAAAACATTCAAACCCTCAAAAAATATATTTTTCACTATGAGGAGATCTATGGACAAGTGATTAGTTGGAACAAATCTTCTATCTTCTTTAGGAAAAATTTTCCACCTAATATAAAATGCAGCATTACAGCTGATTTAGGTATAAAAGAAGGATCTCCTATTTTGAAATACTTAGGTGTCCCCATATTCTGGGGAATACCTAATGCTTCATATTTCTCTAAAATTTAAAATCAGGTCCTAAAACAACTTTCTTCTTTGAAGTGAAAATCCCTTTCTATGGCAGGTAGAATTTTTCTTGTTAAATCTACTATTGTCTCAAAAATGACTAATCTATGACGGTCTACAAATGGCCTATTGGTCTTATTAAAAATATAAAAACCTTTATTAAAAATTTCATTTGTATAGGTAGCACACTGGAAAGGAAACTTATCATCATACCTTGGTCAAACTGTTGCAAACCCATAGATAAAAGAGGCACTGGAATAAAAATCTCAAACACTTTAAGGAGGAACTTCAAGCCAAACTCAATGGGGATTTCCTTCATAGCAATTATAATTCAATTAGTTTTCTTAAAAATATATTTCTTTAAAAGCTTAAAAAAGTTAAATCAACTATTCTTGCCTCCTCCATCTGGCCTTCATTAAAATAGTCCTTTTCCACCATTATGAATAATGCACGGTGGATGGTCTCTAGAGACTCTTCCTTGAACTTTTGGTTGGATAATTGCACTAGAACTCCCCTAATTTCCAGAACTGCTCTTGGAAAAAATCTTGAGAACACCAAAATATCCATCCGAGATGTCCTTCGCTCTCAAAATGACCGTATTAATGAAAACATGAAGATTTTTATTGATACTTATAATTTCTCCATCTCTCATGATTTCTTAGTCTGGGAACCTGCTTAGAATGGCATTCTTAACTCAAAAAACTACTACAAATACCTTTATAGCAACTCTTAAAGTGACTTGGGTGGATTAAACACTTTGACATACCTTGGATAAAACCTTCAAGGTTTACCCTCATTTGGAGACATACTTACAACAAGATCCCAAATGTTGATTGTCTTTAAATGCATGGTATTCAACTTTGTTCTAAATGTTTTCTCTGCAACTAACATAGAGAAGATGCCAATCATATCTTTCTCTCATGTTCCACTACTTCTGCTCTTTGGAATTATATTTTTGACATTTTTAAATTTAGTTGGATGATACATAACTCTATCAAATCTCAATTAAAGTGATGTGGAGAGATGGATAATTCTCAACAGATTAGGAATATTTTCCTTGTTGATGTAGCAGAGCTCCACCATGTGATATGGTATGATAGAAATGCTCTTATTCATAACAGTTGATCGTCATGTTGGGATGCAGGGATATGAGGATACTTATTTCCATACGTGAAGCTGCTTAGATCCAAAATGGACACTACAACAACACGCTGCATGATTTTGGTATTCTGTAGTGACTCTGTATTGATAGAAATTATTGTAAACTACATCGCACTTTCGAAGTCTTTTGGCGTGACCCTCTTCCTAGCTAGATTAAAGTTAATGTGGACTGTGCTTCAAAAGGAAATACATGCCATAAAGGTTTTGGATTAATCTTTAGGAATAATGATAGTCAGATCCTTGGATGCTTCTATGGGAGTTGTGGTACTACCTCTTCTCTAGAAGCTAAAATGATCAACATGATTAATGCAGTTTCCTTTTCCAATAAACATTGTTCGACAAACCTTTAGATTGAGAGTGACTCGACCACCATTGTTCAAGCTGTTTGGAATGATGTGATTCACCTTGCATGGCCGATCACCACTCTTTGGATGAGTTGTATCCGTACACTTCTTGACAGCACTACATCATCACTCACACTTATCACAAAGCTAACATGGTTGTTGATGTCCTTGTGAATAATGGGATTAATAGTGATATTACTTGTCTTGACAATCTTCCTACTAATCCAAACCCCTTTCATCAAAATGATTGTAAAATGTTTCCATATTTTAGACTCTTGTATCCATTTTCCTTATAATAATTTTTCCTTGGTCTTCTGGCCAGGCACCACCTTTTTAAAAAATAAATGTAAAATTAAGGCTGAGAATTTTTTGAATTATTATACACATAAAAGTTAAACAATGAAAATTGAAGTTATAACTCATAATTATTATATATTCCTTGCCCCATAAATTCATATCTTTCAATATAAGTTATTCATGTTATATTTCTTAAAATAATATATTATGAACATTTATGTTCACTTAATATTGGTTCATAAGATGTGTTTGTATTTACAAAAAATATATCCCTAAGGATTGTGAATATATGTGTGCAAAAAGTCTTGGTATCATGAAATATGTGACGATATATTCCATCTCAATGTTCTCTTCTAGCGATGTTACCTCAATATACCTCTATGCCAGAGCAACATAAACCTATAGTATCTTGATAGGGATGTATTTTCATGGAAACCCCTTAATATATACTTTACCAAAATTTATTGATGATTTCTTATGATTAGTATTATCTCTATGGTTCTCTCTAGACCTTTCTAATCTTAATCCAAAAAATAACTAGACACCCCTCTAATGCTAAATAAAATAACCCATATTTTATTACACCTTATTTCTTGATTTATTTAATAAAGATGCAATTAATGAAAATGTAGAATAGTTTTATGCCTAGTGTCTTAGAGAAATTTGGTACATTAAATAATAACATGAAGATGAAATACAAAATTATTAAATAATAACTTTGAAACATGCCATTATTTTCTTTACATCTTCTAAAACTATATTGGGTAAACTAGGGATATACATAATTAAGGGATGAGATAAAAAGCCTAATAATGGAATAAATAAAGAATAAAATAGGGTAAATAATTTCTTTTGATACAATAGGCATATAATGTTATCATAATTGGGGTGAGAATAATAATATTCAACAATGATTCATGATATAACATGATATCATAATGGTGACATGGGAATTTAGCTACAACATAAAACATTACATCATAAACATAAATAAATGATAATGGCCTATAAATCATAAAATATTTTTCTTAGGATAAACTACCATGATCCCAAAATAGCATCTCATGAGATAAAATATTACTCAATTCATTGGAGGGCTATATAATTCTAGTCCCACCAATCACATTCATACTATATACAGGCACAAGTGTTCCACATAGATCATTCAACACAGGATCATATTTCATCACATTTAATCCATTAATTATGGGGTGTGGGTTATATACATGTATTTAACCAATAAATTAAGTATTTATACATCTAGGTGGATATAGTTAAGTTGAAATTGTATGGGTATACGCTTCACAAAATATTGGCTTGGAAAAATCACATAATAATTTTAATAGAAAAATTAGGGTACATAAAGATCAATAGAAGGGATTAATGAGAGTTAATGTGGTATCTCAACAAAAAAAATAATTAATGTAGTATGGATATGTAATAACTTATACAAACTTCAAAAAATGAAAATGAAAAGGCATAATATTAAGAAGGTTCTCAAATAATGAGAAGAAAACGACGATCTCTTTGGTTGAGTAGATGCTTCTAGATTCTTAGAGGGAGGTTATTAATAGATTAGGACCCTTTTTAATGATCTAGAGAGTTCTAGGGAGAGTTATTTTCAGCTAAAATGTTTTTACTGATGTTTAATGAGAGGTTGAGTGGGTTTATATAGAAAAAGATATGATATTTCTTTATTAATTTCCAAACGTAGGTTTTAGACTCTATATGATTTATAAATCAAAACTAAAAACCTTAATATTATTTATACACGTGATTTATTCCAAAGATAGGTTTTTTTATTTATTTTATAAATCTAAGAAACAATAATCATTAATATAATACCCTTGGTGATTTGGAAGTGAGTCGTGTTTATAAATAATTGATTTTAGAACCATAGAATAATATATATGTTTTCAAGGAACTATTAAGGGTTTATACAAGTAAAAAAATAACCCTAAAACTTTATTATAAAGAATAAATATATAATTGGTCTTGTAAAAATTTTATGGCATATATCACATCACTTTTGAGAAATTATGATGTCATAATACAAACTGAATATTTTTATAATATTTAATTTTGACTTAAATTGTTTGTCTGTCTCCAAAAAATTATGATAAAATAATCATTAGATAATTTCAACATATTGAATTCAAAATAATATATATTATATCTAAAAAATTATATTTATATTACAATTTAACATTTTATATTAAAAATCAACATTTATTGAAAATTATTGGTTTTTTGATAATAACTATTTTCTGACCCTTATAAAAAATTACCTTTGTAGAATTATATTATCATATATATTTAATAAATATGATTTAATATTAATATTTTCTTTAAATTTAATATATTTAAATAATTATTAAATTCATTAAATATAGTGTCTTAATTGAAGCTAGTAATCTCCCAAATACAAAAATAAAAAATCATCATATCAAAAGATAATTTTTTCAAACTCATAATTTAGTCATAAAAATGTAATATTTATAAGGGATAAAATTAATCATTTTTAATTAAAAACAATTTATAAAAAATAATATTAGGGTCTAGATACTTATCACTTTATTATAGTAGTTAATTATTTAAAGTTAAGGTGTTTGATGGTGATATTTTATTGAGGTGGTTCAATGAACATTGTTTGTGTTGTGATCTTAATGAGAATGAAAATCTCCTATAAACAATTTCTCTCATTATTTAGTTTTTGAATATAAGATTCTCCTGCTCAAGGTAAAATATTAGTTATTCTATCTCCCTCATAATATCTAATAAATGGGCTTCATTGGGAATACTTATACTAGTTAATGTCATTAATTATTCCATCTATTCTTATTGGTCTTTATCATAACCCTTAATATGATAATATTAATGGTCACTATACAGTGACTATATTATCAATAGCTATGATGCTCAATGGTATTTTAAATCCTATAGACTATAACTATCAAAAATAACCAAATTATTGCTTGAGTTTTCTATAACTAGATTACTTGATAAAGAATTTATTGATTCAAAAATTCAATTTCATTTATAAAATTTCACGATTTTACGACCTCCATGTACATGGGAAGAAACCTCCATTATAAGTTATTATATAGAATAAAAACCCCATAAGTTCATTAATCGGAATTAAAACATCGCATTCCAATGAAACCCATTGATTTATTTAAATCTCATGCTAAATATGGAATGACCAAAGAACGATGTCATCTTTATTAGAACTGCTCACCTAACTATCATGGTGTATAACTAAAACTACTATCATCAAATTGTTCTCTAAATGAGACCCCATTTCTGGAAAAGATCACCATATAACATGACTTATAGTTCACAATTCCCTCTAACACTTCAAAAATTGAGTTTTCATCCCACTATATGGGAATATTCCATGCACCTAAAAACTAAGGGATAATGAACTAATCCTCACCCAACTATAACCCAGGATAGAAACCCCACATCCTAGATTAACTTGAACGTTGGAATTCTTTTTAATCATAAGATAAACTATTTCTTAATATAAATCCTCTCTAAGAAGAACATGGTGTGGGATAAAACTAAATCACCCCATCCCCCATAATATAATATGCTCACAAACAAACCACATTGATAACTTTTCACAATCATCAGCCCATGAAATCCACAAATATCATGGAGAACCATGATTCATCTTAACGAAAAAACTATTCAACTGGATTCCAACCATTTACAATGGTCTATCTCGGTCAAACAATAGATTCCAAAACCATTCTCTCACAAATATTGTCTGAAGGACCATGATCCATGCCAAAATGGTGAGACTATCCCTGAAGAGAAATTCTTCTATCTATAGAAGAATAACCCTCACCTTTAGAAATAGAGAATTGTGAATACATAGAATATCATAGAGTACACATATCCCAAATCACTATGGGAGTACCAACTCTATCAATCACATGTGGATGGACTAAAAAATTACCCATACCACAAAACAAGGGAAGTAACTAAGTTATAAATCCATAATAGTCACACTGCATGGTCTTCAAAACTGATGTTCAGATAAAAACAGCCACCAAGAATATTATTCCATAGTCACTATATCACCTATGTTCATATCCCATAATGATTTATATTGTATAGGTAAATCATAATAAAAAATATATTTTATATAAGGTTTAACATAAATAATATGTGAGAAACTGACTCCATCATCTCATGAATCTAGAAAACATTTACTAGCCTTAATTAGAAGGTGAATATGTTAAAGAGGAATCTACTTGAGTTTGATATTATGTTCTAAGACCCATGAATTTCAATATTTTGAATAGGGATTCCACAAAAAATATATTGGACCCTTATATATGTGACTTTACATCCTTTTAGGACCTACAAATATCATCAAACTTGGGAGATTTCCCCTCTATGATAATATACATGGGTTCATGCTGTAAAATCATGGCACCACCCCTATTTTCACACATATTTTTCATATTAATCATAACCTCTAAAAATTATGTTTTCATCACCATATCTTGAAATACATTATTATCCCAAAATTATATTTTCAAATTCACCCACTTAAGAAAAGAACACCACCATTGCATCTTATATTGAGAGATAATCATAATGGACTACATATTTTTTCAAATACATATTCAGGGTAAGAAAATATGAAAATAAATATAAATGGATAGTATAAAACATGTTCTAGGAGTAAATAATTGTTTCTCTAAAAGCATTTCCCTAGGTGTGTTCAACAACCCAACTCAGTTGGTTATTCAAAGTACAAAGTGTTTCTATATGATACATGGTGTTAAATGTGAATGGATACCTAGTCAAGTACCCCCAACCAATGTTCTATTGTGTAATCTAACATTGTGTGTAATTGTCCATGCCATTTTTCTCACATTGGGTGTCTGGATGTGTATGTGGACTAACCATGTTTCATGCATCCTATGGTCCTAATCAGAATGAAGATTTTTCCTATATATAACTTGTGAACTTCATCTAGAAAATGAGACACATTAACACACTGAAAAACATGTATTCTTGGAGAGACTCCATGTGTAGTCGAAAATTGAATAAAATGAAACTTCTAAAGAACCTTTTTTTTAAACACATGAAGGTCAATATGGAACAAAAAAAAGATAAAAAGATGAAAATTTAATTCCCAAATAAATTAACAAAAATAAAATCAAAATTAAAAAATTAATAATTTTAAATAACAAGTCTTATCTTATAGAAAATAAACACATCATCATGATCACATGACCTAGATCTGAAATCGTTGATTATTGTACCCCAACACACACCTCTAATAACCCTCAAAATGGATAACCTCTATATCATCCCTTAGTTCCACCACATTGTCAATGAAGGTTATATGATTATCTATTAATTTGTATTTAGAATGAGTGGGGGGATAGGGTTATGAAAAGACAAAATTAAATAAAAAGGGACACCCATTAAATATGACTTATCTTGGGCCTAGAATCCAAACATAAATTCTACTTCATATAGGTAAAACCCTCAATAATAAAATCAACCATGAAGTGAAAATCACATTAAAAATATATATTTAGAAAATTTCAATGTTTGAACCGACATTAATTAAGAATATTAATTTAATTAAATATTAAATATTAAATATCTCAAAAATATTTTCAAAATGAGATTCTCTCCAAATTCCAGCTAATGGTTAAACACCATATTCAATAAACATCAAGACCATAATATTTTTATATTTTTTGTTAGTGGATAATAACCATTTTACCCTTTATATTGTCTCAAGGATATAAATCATGAATATGAGCTAAGGCTTCTTCATTAGAAAACCCATAATTCTACACCCTCCCCCCCTTCAAAGTTTTTCTTTCCCAAAAAAGAAATAACCATCATAGTTTTTCGAAATTCCTAAAAATTAACCCCGTGTAGGTAGATAGCATACCACTTTATGAGATCATCCATATATGGGAAGTCCATAACATACAGGGACCCTAAAAAACCTCTCACTCCGGAACACATCCCATTACTGATACTGTGATAAAGATGCTACATATGAGATTCTCCTTTCTCTGTAAATCCATCAAGCCTTAACCCTTCATTAGAGAACCTTATAACCCAATATAAATTAACCTTTTTCATACCCAATAAAGTATATACACCCATATAAATCATCCTCATACAATGTGACCTTGAATGATCTTAACTCAAAATAAGTCCACAAACCATATGTGTATATTAGATATCTTTAATCTACCAAGGAATTTATTAAGGGGGGTCATAATCACATATTTTAGAAGGGTGAAACCCCAAAAAAATATTTTGGAGACAATCAAATGTCATAAAAATCTATTATCATGCACCTCGAAGAGGGTTCCACACCACATCATGAGAGCCAATCACCACTCCCACAAAATAACAGGAAAGTGAACACATCAACACTATAGGTCTAGGGAAATTAGGTAACATCTACCCTCTCATCATTTCATCACAAATTGATATAATGATTGTGAATCTACACCATTTACCTCATTTAGGGCCTCATCTACTATAGATGAAATGTTCTATCAACACTAGAACCCAATGTCTACATCTACTTGATTTCAAACACCCATAGTCTATCCTATGGAATTGTATAATGTAATCACAAACCTCAAGAGACTATAAGGGATCTTTGATAAAACTCTAACCCTAAAGCCTAATAAGAATCATAAATAAAATTGTATGGTTATGGTTTTCCTATGATCCTGAATAATTTACTCAAGATGTATATAACACAATAACCTCATCTCAAAGAAAATCCCAATTCCAGTGACACTGTAGGAAAAATCATGTTCAGATCCATTTATTAACAAACCTGAACATGAGTGTATCTCATCATTTTATTTAATTCCATTCAGTACCCCGATGAAGGAAATTTTAAATTGATCAACATACATATCCTTCGACCAATCTGAAATATTTCAAATGGAAATGAACTATTCCCATTTTTATGACTACTGGTCATATCTTACAAAATAACCATTACACCTAAATCCGTACTCTATAAAAATTGATTGAATTAGTTTTGGGTATCCAAAAATGGAGGGGTTTCCCCTATAATGTTACAAGGTCTCACTTTTGATAATGTATACTAGGACCCACAATATTGGGTCACAAAATAATACACAAAAGAAATCATCTATATGAACTCGTTCAGAGTGTGATCACCCATCACTAATGACACCCTCTCGGGTTACTCTTCCATGGAAGAATCTTGGGAAATATTCTCTGACATAATCATACTGTATTGCTAAAACAAACAACGATATATTGTTACCTCTAAGAGATGGTCACCATCATTAGGTGTTGGTCTTTTGGCTCTAATTAAATCTATTTCACACTTTATAACAATATAATATTGAGATTATATGATATTAATAAAAAAAATAAACACCCAAAATAAAGGTGCTTAATCCTGATCAATCAACCAAGCTAATGTGTAAAAAAATTACATGTCCTACACTAATGGGGTTTTCATCAATATGATCAAACTTAATCATCTATGAATCAACCATGAATAAAGTTATATATACACGAATACCCTACACACCCTAGGATGAACATAACTTTTATCCAGTGTACCCAATTATGAAATCTGGCTTATCACACCCACCTTACAATTCTTTTAAGATCCAAAAATTATATACAAACTATAATCAAGGATCACCCAAGACTATACTCTCATTCAAGAGATATTAATAAAACATTGATCATTATCTGATATACCATTAGTCATAGATCTAAGATGAAGGAAACAGAAATATCTAAGTACATATGAACATGGTTAGGGTGTACTAACCTCCCTATTGGTGAATCTACATAGTATCAAACTCTCTATAAGGGAAACATGAACCTTAAATCATTTGATTCCTAAGTATAATTCAACACCTCACTAGAAGACACCTTAGCATAACGATTACTATCTGCTGATAGAGGATCTCATGCATCATGAGAATGAGAGGAACCCAAAAACTACATATATATTGGGATAGAGGATCCAGTTCCCTATGTCCATAGGGGGAATATTGATCCTATTTGAAAAAAAATCCTACTGAAGGAGGACCATGTTCCATAGTTGTATGGGGAGAATAATGACCTTATAGTCCACGTAACTTCTATAAGTCTAGTGTGGGGGATCCTATCCCATATTAAATTAGGGTAATACAACTCTAGTTGAGGATATCATTCCTTTTCTATGAACTTTAGGAAAGTGGAATAAAGACTTCAAAGATATAGGAACATAAATCTCATGTATCGATGGGAATACCAAACATATATTGTCTTTAGGTTTAGGATCCTATTCATCTCTTGAAAACAAATCATATGAGGGGAATAATGATCCTACATAAAGATAGTGGGTAGCCTACACCTCATTGGAAATCACCCTAGTAGTGGGAGTGTATGCCATTGGAGAATTATGATCATAAATGTCTAAATATCATTATTATATATTAAGATATGATTATCTAATCAGCTAAATCATCTTGAACTTAGAGAGAGAACTACCAGAGATTCCCACATGTCCATGAGTAAATCTAAGGTTATTTTTATCCAAAAAAGGAATATTCCATAACTATATATAATTAATTCCTTCATTACATGTATTTAACACTGAATGTAAGTTGTCACACCATGAAAACACAATGCAAGGACTTTTATATGATTTTTGACCTAATCAATTTGACCCTAGAACCGATTGTATCCACAATCAA
Source organism: Viscum album (assembly GCA_963277665.1). Classification (NCBI taxonomy): domain Eukaryota; kingdom Viridiplantae; phylum Streptophyta; class Magnoliopsida; order Santalales; family Viscaceae; genus Viscum; species Viscum album. Next base: position 1,797,907,103 of record OY728152.1, read on the forward strand.
GTTAGTAAATCATATTATTAGTGTCCTTTCGTAGTAATGTTTCTTCCTCCAAACCCTATATGGGTTCCCTAATCTAACAATTAAACCAAAGAACCATAACAATTATCTCCCCACATGCCCCAAACCGCATATCATAGGATACATATCTCTTAACTCCATCCAAATACAAACTTTTCTCTAATACAACCTTGACATGACTCATCCCACTAGGAAACCTCTTAAGAAGTGATATGAAGAGTGTCTACCTTAATCCCACCTCCAATAGGACATGGTTTATAAACTAGAACTATGAAACAATAATACATAAATGAGTGGTCTTATCATATACATCCTGAAACCAAGATACACCACTAACTTATATTATAACACATAGCCTTATAGAAAATACAAAAAACATTCAAATATAAAATATTAATTATTACATCCTGTAATCAACTAAAGTCAGAAAATGAAAAAATACAATGAAAAAGATGGTAGAACATAAGGTCCAATAACCTAATGTGAAAAATGACCACATAAACTAAAGGTGAGTAATTATTTCAACAAACTGACTTCCCCAACATCCCCTTCAACAAACCCCACTGCGCTCACAGATTCTCTAGCTCTACCTCTCCACTACTCCACTACTCCATTTCCAAACTATCCTTAACCTGTACATGGGTTTCACATACACAATAACTATAGAAAACAAGACTAAATAGGGGTGAGTATAAAAAACCACAGGATGACCTAAAAACAACCATCCAAACTTTTAGGATACTTCAAATGAAAACCCAACAAACTTAATCTTTCCACAAGGTGAGGACTCCATAATCAAAGTCTCTCATCTAGGGGATTGGAACTATATATCTTGAAATCATAGATGAAAATACCAATATATCCATAATCTTTAGGAGGATACACATCCCAACTAAATGAAAATAAAGAATACCAAACCCCATATTTCTATAAATAGGAAAAAGTTCATCACAAGACTACACACTACATGGATCCAGTGAGATTCTAGGATAAAAAAATAAATTCCTAATGAAATATTCCACCTTTATTAGTACCACTATACTAACCCACATAGAATATAAAAAATATGATCATTTCATCATTCCCTAATCAATTTAAAATCTTGGGAAAATATCACTAGGGCATATGGATTTTATCACCCAATTCCCTCTATTAATTCAAAAATTGAGTCCATGTACCACCCCATGAGGAAGATCCATGAACCTGGAAACCATGAGAAGGGGAAACACTCCTCACCCAACTAGCACATAGGATAGAAACCAAACAAACTCAATGGTGTAAATAATTGACCACAGTAATAGAATACACTTATTGAAGAACTCCTCTCTTCCAATAAAATAGAGGGGATAGAACTAGAGCACACCTTGCTCACAAGACTCTAGGATAAAAAACAAACCATGGTGATAAACCATCACCATCACCAAATCATGCAATCATCAACCATTATAGGGAACCAATTACTCATTGAAAAATAAAAACTAAATGAGGGTATACTTACCCCGTACACTGATACAACTCTATTAAAAAAAGTTAAATGTATAATAAAAACACCACGACCATGTTAGAGATCTCGCACCACACCAAAATGGAGAGGCCAACCCTGAGGAGTAATATTTCTATCAATGAAATAATATCATGAATCATTAAATAGGGATCACCAAGAAGACATTTCCTGTCCTAGAGTAATCTCATTCAACAACACTTTGGGGAGTATATAATCAATAAATTATAATTAACTTTCTCAACCCTCATGCCATTCCACAATCCAGACAAGTACCCAAGTCACAGATCTATACCATTGATGCCACATTTTCTTAAAAATTGATTCTATGATAAAAAGATATATTCGTCCACATCTAATATATCCCTCATAACCAAAACCCCTGGTGATGCACAGAAGAGAATAAAATCATATAATAGATGAGATCACTATATAAAATTTTTGACATAAATAATAAGCCCAAATATGGTTACCCTTACCTCAAAATTTAATTTATGTTAACTAGCGATGACCTATTGGTGTATGGGTAGAAAGTTAATCACCCAAAGATCCAAATTTCCTTTCAATATCCACTGTTTACACTATTAAAAAAGTGTATACACACATAACAACATAGAATAATTTATTTATGACATTACATACTCTATATAAATGTAAGATTCATCAAATTAAAGAGTGTTCTTCTCTACAATAACATGTTCTCATACCAAAAACTGGTCCTCAGACCCATACTCCTAAATCTGATGTCACAAACACATACTATATGTACTACCGTTGTTACCAATACATATATTCCTGGAAATTAATATCCCATAATAACATGAATTGAATAAAATATTTCATTATAATACATGGTCATGAACTTTTCATATTTAGTAATTTATAGAATTAGGACAAAACAATTACTAATAATTCTCATTTATTTCTCTACTAATGAAATTTTTACAAATATATAAGAAACTAAAAAATCGATAATGAGTATTCAATATATCTTATAACCTAAGGAAATAGAAACAAAATAATGGTGAGATCAAATGATAATTAATGTAAAATATATATCATAAGATTTCATGATATGAATAATATAGAATAAATAAATCATAGTGAAATAATTATATATAATTGAAAAAATGATCTTGAAATAAATCCATGGATGAGAAAAAAAATTAAAAAACACATGGATAACAATAATTGAAACTTTAGAAATAAAATAAATAATTCCAAGAATCTAATATCATCTCATAAGCTAAAATATCATGACCTTATACATCATGATCTTACTATTAAGGCCTTTTGTTTGTATAATATTTTTTAGGCTTCCATACACAAAAATACCCAAGATAGTTTGTCTTGAGAGACCAATTGATGATCAAGGGGCTATTATGGGGCCCATTCAACAGTAATAAAGTCCAATACATTTGGAATTAATAATTAAAATATAAATAACCAATTTCCCTTAGTAATCAATAAACATCTATATTGGAATAAAATTTATGTAGATTTTCATTATTTACCAATTCAATATATAGACTAATATTCCATACAAGAATACCTCATATCAATACATATAGAGAATGGGGTGTATAGTTAAGTCAATAAAATCCTAAATAAATTGATATTTGACATCTAAGTTAACACCCTTAAATCTAAGGAAGGAAATATATAGTGTTCATAGAGGTGATGCATTAGAATAAAAGTCATTTTTATTATAGAGGATGAATTGGAAAGACAAAGGAATTTATAAATTATTTACTTGATAGAAAACAAAGTAGGACCTACCATCAAAATAAGGAATGTGGATGGTTCAATTGAATAATTTAATCTATTAATAAAAATATATATGAATGTTAAATGAATTAAATCTAAAATACTTTTTTGTTTTAGAAATATCACTTTGAAAAAATAGATATCATTAATCATTTCATATAATTAAAAAAGAAATATTTCATAAAACCATGATAATTTTAATTTCTTTCACAAAACTTGAAAATAATGAGGTGAAGCTTTATGTAAAATAAAAAAAGTGTTGAAAATATGTGTTCACCTGAAAAACGTTAAAAATAGATTATTTTCACACTTTGATGAAAACAACCTATAAAATAATTTAAAATATCAATAGAAATTTTCAATATGGTTATGTAGATTTTCTAAAGAAATTTTTGATTCTTATAAAATAATATCTTATAAATAATTCACTGAATATGATCATAAGAAATTGAAGTCCCCTACCAAAAATAAACAGTGCTATAAATTTCCTTCAAAGGGTATGTTATTTGATAAGGGGGAAAATGAAATAGGGATAAGATAAGTAAAACCCCAAAAATGAAAATATGAGAATAAATTATTAAGGGTTTTAGAAAGAAACTTATAAAAATACTATAAACGTATTATCTTTCAAAAGAAAAATCTATTTAAAAATGGGATTGGTGATGAATTCCTCATGGTATTAGTAAAATATAAATAAAATGATCATGATAAAAAGATAAATAAATTGACATTAAAATATCATGAAATGGAATATATTTCATATATAAAATAAATTGAGTAGTTAAAAAAATTTATAAAATAAATGGTGGGGCACAATATAAAACATGTCTCTTGTAATTGAAAAAGAGAGACAAATAGAACTTTTCATCTTTAGAAACATTAAAGGAAAAAACCTCAATGGATATAATTTAAATTGAAACATTAAATAACTATAATTATTATATTATCTTGATAAAAAAAATTAGAGGTTCATTATACACATGATTCTAAGTAAAACATTGTGTAAAATAAGAAATATGTATTAAGGGGTGAATATTTGAGACCATAAACCCTTAAAACATTAGAAACATTCAAATAAAAACCACATAAAAGGATAAGTGTTAAAATGAAAACTAAAATATAATAAATAACTATAGTATTAAGAAATAAAAAAAAGGGTTGTAGATACACTACTATAACTAAAATAGGAAGCATAATAAAAATATGTATCTAGGTGTGGAACATTGAGACAGGAATCCCCAACCTTAATTCCTGACTTCCACTAAATAGATTTAATCTCTTATATAACAAAATATACTTATACATATCCCCTATTTAAAAAAATTCATATTTGTAACCATATATAAATTATAATTATAATTATTCGATATATATCAGCTAGTTATTATCTAAATTCTATTATGGATAAGTTGAATATTGATCATTCTGAATATGTTTTGTAATAATGGTGTTGTTCTTCATTATTATACTAAATTTAATCATTAAAATATAATAAAAGGTAATGAAATTGATATTTTATAATTATTTATAATGTTATAAGTTCATTTTATTGGAGTTTTTTTTATGATCCTTAATGATAAAATTAGTAATGAACAAATTTTAGTGAATTTACATGAATTAATGTTAGTACCATAATTAATGAGTCTAAAATAAATTTTATAATTATAAACAAAATACCTTTATTTTATTATTTATATCATATATTATCATTAATTTAATTCTCATACTTATCTATGCTATTATTTTATATCATCATTCATGTAGGTGGTTAGACCTTCCAAAACATGAACATTCCATAATTAATGGATGATTATGGTTATGAAAGATTTTTATTTTAGAATAATACAGTTATTACAAAATAATAATTATATTATTTATATAATTTAATTTTTTTTAATCATATTTTAAAAATATTTACTAAATAAGAAAAAAACAAGATGAAAAATGTGATATATTACTTCATAAAGGTAGTAATCCATATAATGAACTGTTATCATTTTAATTTATAAAATAATTATTTAAAGAAGTTAGGTTATGAAATTTATATTTATAATAATAGTTATATTATATATGAAATATTTATTTTTCAATTTCACCCTTATAATCAGTGAATATTAGTAGTGGTGAAAAATATGAGAACTATTTTTGTGGAGGCGGTAGTCTGGACAACAAAAAAATAACTATTTTATTTTTCTAAATATAATATGGGATGGGTATTTAATATTTATTACCTTATAATAAAAAAAATTAATTATACTAGAAATAATTATTTTAGGATTTAGAAATTATGAAATTATATTTTTCAAAATAAGAAAAAAATGAATGAAGTTAAGAAAAAAAGTACTCACGTTGGAGGCTTGAACATTCCCTTAGAGGACTCCTCAAAAATGAAGGTATTGTAATAATATATTGTGATTGGAGGAAAAAAATAAAATTAGGAATATTTTATGGGAATGAATAAGGTTATATTTTCAATAAGAAATTAAATGTTTTGGGTGGACTTTAAGGGGGTTTTTTAGGACCTTTTTATAAGTTGTGATTGCGACTTTTTTGTAAATATTTCAACTTAATATAACTAAATCACATGTTTCAAAAGTTAAGAATACTAAAAAAATTACAATAATAGAGTAGGGGATGATATAATCTTGATAATACCTTAACCATTTATTTTTACACGTGTATAAATATGTTTTTATGTCTTTACTCAACGTAGGTTCAATTTTACCATTTTTTATTGCGGTAACTAATTATTACCAAAGTAATTTAATTTTAATGAAAAAAAATAAGAATGATTTTTTTAATTAATTTGGAATTTATAATTTTAAAATTTAAACGCTTTTTATCTTATAAAATTTCTATGTGTAAGATAAATTTCTTTTCACATTAGCGGATGTCACATGTAAAAAGTATTAAGGAAAACTGCATTTTTAAGCCTAAATTTTTTTGTAGGATAAAATTATAAATGTATTTAATTTAGATTATATATATTATTTTATTATAAAAAAATAATAGTCATGTGGCTTTAAAATCAATAAAAAAACCGAATTTTTCTAAGAAAACATTCAATTATAACGAGATAAAAATATCAAAAAATATTAAAAAAGTTGATAAACATATGTTTTTTAAATTAATAATGCTATTTTGAAATATATAGTTTTAATAATTTGAAAATCCTTGTTTTTGAAAATTTATTTATATTTTTTTATGTTTTTCTTACTTCTTGATATTTTCATAAACATAAATATTTTTTTTAAACTTAATTTTCATCAATTCATCAAAAATTAAAATATTTCATAAAAATATGAAAAATTAAGAATAAGATATTTATGAAATTATAAATTCAAAAATAATTTTATTTTTATCAAATTAAAATTATAAAATTAATATAATCATTTTCTTAAAGGATAATAAAAAAATATAAAGAAAAATTGTTTCCAATGAAAAATTGAATTTTGAACATCAACTATCTATAATATTATTTTATATAATCATTAAATAATTGAATATTGACCGAATAGTTTATAAATATAAATATTAATTATTAAAATGAAATTTTCACTTTGATATATTTAATTTATTTTTTTAAATAGAATAAAAAAATTTTATGGTCCTTCAAAAGGAATCCATTTTAAAATATAATCAATGAAAAATAATAATATACCATTTTTTTCATTTTTTATTTTTGATTTACTAATTATCATATTCTTCTTGTAATTTTAATATATATATTTTCATTTTAAACTCTTGTTGTGTCAGTTCTGTGTTTCCTGTGACATAATCTACCAAGGTTAGTTTATATTTTAAGGATCCAAAATCTTCAGTCGTCATATTCAACCCTCAAAAATAAATTTTAAGCCTTGAAATTTTAATTACTAATAATTATTAAAAGTGTTTTAGGGTATTGTTTACATATTCATCCTTCAGGTTATATCATCAAATATGAAATATACCTTACTATTTTATGCTATATTAAGTTACTTAACATTTCTCAAACAACATAATATTTCATATAATCATATACTATAATATGTATATACCCTAATCATACATTCCCCGACATATACCACTAAAAACCCATATGAATCTATAATATATTAAACCATAGTAAAATTATATATTACAATATCAATTAATATTATCCTTAACCCTAAAACATTATTAATCGCTATGTCATTAAATAACACACTATCAAATACATACCACAATCTCAAAAATTTGATGAACATAAAAATAAATATCATGTATTAATTATCATTAACAATGTTTCCAATATTTTTTAACATAATTTTTCAAAATCAAAAAAAACTTTATTATCAAAACATCAAGAATATTTTTAAAATAAGATTTATACATCCCATAATCATTTTTTCTTCAATAGTTATCCCAACAAATATAACATTATCATAAAATCACTTTTTAAGTTCATTGATACCTTATATAATATATTTAATACATCAAATAACACCCAATGAAAAAATAATCGTTATATGTTTCACATAATCCTAATAACTTTTAGAATATACTATAATATAATCAATAAATATCACTTACTAACACAAATTTCTTATAGTATCAAAATTTAATTACTATTATGATATCACGATGACTACCAAAGGTAAGACTAGGAAACTCAAAATTTTCAATATAAGTAGTATAAAGTAATATTATAGCCCATTTAATTATTATCGCTTATTGGGTTATAAGATATAGTTGGTTCTAGATAAATTCTTTCCCAACTAAGACTATGTGATCTAGTTATAACCAAATACTAATACTCAAAATGGTTATCATTGAAAATAGAGTAAATAATATATTTAATATGAAAAATCAATAATAATATGTTTTCCCAAATGACACCATAATTTCATACGTTGATAGATTTATTTTAATCTATATATCATTAAATTAGGTTCTCTCACATTTATAATTCTAATCCCAAAAGGAACTATCCCAAAATTTACTTGATCATTCCTATCATATTCTAATCACAGAAATCATTGGAACTTTTTCACTCAATGTTCAACATAACCTTTATCCAAAAAAGTACATATGAATTAATATGTACCTTAAGACATGAATTTAAAATATTTTAATATATTTTATCCATATCCATTATCTATATTTCATAACCTCAATATATTTAAATAAATCATGATAGTTTATAAAGATAATTTGAATTAACTGAATCATATCTATTGAGAGTGACAAGATAGGTGTGTAGTATTACACCCACTAACTATATACCAAAGAAAATATTTACTTGAAAATCATCCCAAAATATAAGAGGGATTACCCCTAGGTTCATATCTTCAATATAAATCATGAATCTATATGATTTAATCTAAGTTATCTATAGTTATTACTCATTAGTTTCCCTAACAAAAATATTTTCAAATCCTTCACAAAGGTTTAGAAAGAGAATGTGAATGTATTAAATATTATCATATATGAGTGTCTATTTAGGTGTGAATTATTAGACACTCTCAACATAAACTAGAGTGGAGATTGATTTGATACTCAACCAACATTTTACAGGGTGACTACCCCAAGGTGAATTTATGACATAACTGTATCCACTTTCCAGTATCATTATAGAGAATTAATTACTAAAATAATCATATAACATCTAATTTAACAAAACTTTTTTTCCACATACATAAACATATATTTTAGACTTATCCTTAAGATTTTCACTAAATTTATCTTATCCTAATAACTACAATATTCAATATTACACTATCTTAACTAAAGTGTTATCTTTACTTTCGAAATTTTGATAAACCTTAACTAATAAATCCGTAAATTTTACAAAACTAATATATTATATTCTAAATATATCAAAACCCTACTATGATACCAACTATATTATATTATATCCACACTTTTAGATCTATTTCCTCAAATATTAACTTTACATACTCGCTTTGATTCTAACTATAGATTCTTGAACATAACTACATCATAATCACAAGAAATAACAAAAATATTTCATTAAAATTTATTCCCAAGAACTTTTATTTTTAAACATTAAGAGAACGTATAAAATGACTTATAATTACAATGAATTTCTTGAATAAATGAAATTTTATCCACTATATAATAAACTAATTAATTCATAATAAGTATTCATCATCTCTAACAAAATCCCCACACATGTCATTTTCTTTTATACATATCATGTGTACTAATTTTACTCATATATTGGGGAAATAGAAATATAAGAATGGTGATATGAAACTCTATGTTTTGGAAAATATATATAAAAAAACCAGGGAAATAATAGTATATAAGGAATAAAGAAGATTCAATTAATTAATTATTACTGGACATTTGAGTTTGAAATAAATCCATGGATGATATAACATTATAAAATATCACATGGATAAAAATTAATGATTCTTTTTAATTGAAATACATAATAATGTAAATATAATTTCATTTATGAATCCAAGAAATCATGATCTTATAAATCATTATCCTACCATCAAGGACTAATGTTTAAAAAAAATAAGCAATCATTTACAAAATGACGCAATAAAGTTTGTCTCGTGAGACCTATTAATGCATTGATGGGATATCATAAGCCGCACTAATAACAAATTAATCCTGATACATTCATCGTATGAAGAATTTAATAAGTAAATAATACATCACCAACATCCATAAATAATCAATAAAAATCTATAATAGAATAATAAGTATAACAATTTTCAATATTTTCCCATTCAATAAATGGAATAGAATTCTATGTAAGTGTCCCTCAAACTAACACTGTATAGAGTAAGAGGTGTACATTTTAGTCAAAAATTTCTGAAATAAATTGATCTATAGAACCTAGATAAACACAATCCAATCAAAATAATGAGATATATAGTGTTTACAAAGGAATTTAATATGAATAAAATTCATGCCAATAACAAATAATGATTCGGAAAGAAAAAATAAATTGATAGATCATTTAACTGATAAAAAATAACATTACATAATTATTTAAGATAAATATGCTGTATGTTATCATTTAAAAAATTTTTCTATCTGGTATAAGATATTTAAAAATTAAATTACTAAGATGAAAAGCATATTTTTGTATTTTTCACAAAATAACCTTGGAAATAAAGGATATTCATGATCTTTTCAAATAATTTCAAAATAAATTGTTTATGAAACATTGAGAATGGTAGTTTATATTATAAACCATTAAAAAGTCAGTTTATTCTTCTTATAAAATGAAAACGTTATAGGAAATATATGTTTGTATGAAGAATTATAAAAAAGTGATGTGTTTAACACTTTTGTAAAAATGACACTTATAGGAAATGTTAAAAAATCCTCTAAAACTTTTAATGATATTAATATAGTAGAAAACGAAATGAATGAATTATTTAGTAATATAAAATTATATTAATTAAAGCATCCATTGAATATGAACATCGAAAAAGGCGGTCCCTAATTGAAAAGAAGTTGTGGGGCCAGTTTCATAAAAATATGTAAGTAATGTTCCAAATGGAAAATTCAAATAGGTATAATAAAAGTGAAACCAAAATAATTAAAATAGAAGAATAAAATTATAAGTGTTATATACATATAATTACATGACTTCCCTATATGTATTATCATTGAAAATAAATATTAATTTGAAAATGATATTAATGATGAAACCCTCATGGAATTGGTAAAAGAAGAATCAAAGGTTCTTAATTGGAAGATCCTACAATTGAATATATTTCATAATTGAAGTCATCTAGGTAGTGAATTTATAATATAAAATAAATAATTGTTTTAAATATCAAACAAGTATCCTGGAATTGAAAATAAAGATAAATAAACCCTTAGAACCATAGAAACATATGAGTTAACCTCATTGATGCTAATAATTTGAAATGAAATTTTAAATACAAAGAATAATTAGAGTATAATGTTAAAAAATATTAAAGGGGAAGTAGATGTACATTTCATAGGAAAATCCTGGTATAATAATAAATATATCTTAATGGGTGAAATGTTTTGATAAGAAACCCTTGCGATATTAGAAATGTTAGAACCAGAACTGTTTGAAGGATATGATTTCAAATGGAACATTATATTTAAAGTACAATGATAAGTTCATGATAAAAATATTATAGTGAAATTAGATGCATCATTCCTAGGAGAACTTGGTGTAAAATAAAAAATATGTCTCAATGGGTGAAAATATCATATAAGAACCCCTTACCTAAATTCCAAACGTCCACTAAAAGACATTAATATTTTATATAATAAAATAACTCTCTCAATAACTTATTTCAAAAAAAAATTCATATATATAACTTTTTAAAAACATTATTTATTATAATTATCTAAATATAAATTAGTTATTTTTATCCTTTTTTGATATCAGGCATGAATTACCTTGTTCATTTTGAAAATGTTTTGTAATAATGGTGTTGTTATTTATTCTTCATCCAATGATAATCGTTAATAGATAATACTAATAATAGTTACTATAAATTATATTATAATTATTTATAATGTTATAATTTAATTATACTGTAGTTTTTTTTTAAAATACTTAAAGATGAACTCAATAATGTGCATTTTCCATTTATTTTTCATGGATAAATGTTGGTACATTAATTAATGGCTTTAAAATTACTTTTTCCATTCCAAAATAAAAATATTTATTTATTTTCACAATTATTAATTATATTATCATTAATTATGTTCTCATGTTAATCCATGTAATTATTTTTTAAAATCATTCATGTAGGTAGTAAGACTTCCCCATGGAAAAAAATTATAATTAATGGATGATTACGATAATAAATGTGTTTTCTAATAAAATAATATATTTATTATAAGAGAATAATTATATTTTTTAGATAATATTATGGTTTTAAATCATTTTTTATTGTAGTTTAATATATAAAAAATAATCATGACATAAAGGATATATATTTATTCATAGAGGTTATAGTATGTATGACACACGGTTGACATTTTCATTCTTATAGAATTAGAGGGAAATATATTGGGTTATAATTTTTATCTTACTAATAATAATTATATTATATTTTTTTTATCTATTGTTAAATTTCACCCTTATATTAAATTAATAGGTTAGGGGGTGGAAAAATGAAGTTGTTTCTTAGTGGAAGTGTCGGTTCTCACAATGCATGAATGAGAGTTCATTTTTTCTAAATGGAATAAGAGAAGAGTTTTTTATAGTTATTCTCTTGGAATAATAAAATTAAATATAAAAAATAAAAATTTAATTATATAGTAATTATAAAATTATATTTTTTATAGTTATAATGAAAAGAAAATAATTTAGGGAAAATAGAGTGCCAACATTGAGAACTTGAGATTTATCGTGTAAGACTCCTTGGAAATGAAAATAATTGGATAGAAAAATATAAATATATTCTCATGTGAAAGAAATAATATTATATTATAAGTAATATGGGAATATCATCAATATTTAATTGAATTTTTAGGGTTCTCTTAAAGGGGTGGTGGGAGGCCCCTTTCATAAGAGGTGAGAATGACATTTTTATGAATATTTCAACTTAATAATATTATATCGCATGTTTCACATGATAATAAGACTATGGAATTTACAGTAATCTATTGTGGGATTAAAAATAATCTATTATAACTCAAAAATACATTTTAACAAATGTTTGTAATATGTTTTTAATTCATCTTCTCTTAGAATTTTCAGTGTTACCATTTTTTCTTTTACCATGGTAACTTATTATTACATAAGTAATTTACATTTAATTATAAAAAAAATGGACTATATTAAATAATTTTTACCTAATGATTAAAAATATTAAATAAATTTTATCATATAAAATTTCAATTTTTAATAAAATTAATTTTAACATTAGTGCATGTAATGTGTAAATACTTGTTTTAAAAAAAGTAACTTTTTAAGCATAGAATTTATGGGTGGGATAAAATTTTTAATTTAATCTTAATATTTTATATTGGTTTATTATAAAAAAATAATGATTAAGTTAATTTAAAATCAAGAAAAAATCAAATTTTTCCATGATAAACATTTATTACAATAAAAAACCAAAAACCATTTTTATTGTAAATTATTACATAAATTTTTAAACATAGAATATATAAATTAATAATAGTATTTAAAAATATTATATTATTACTCATTGAATATATATTTTATCATTAATATTATTTTATATGTTTCTAATTTATTTTAATTCTTCATATAGTCATAAACGCTATGATATTAGTAAAAACTGGATTTCAACTATTCACCTAAAAATAATGTATTTCAAAAAATTATCAATACTTAAAATTCTGATAATTTTGAAATTATAAATTAAAAAATCTATTTTATCAATTTATGATTAAAAAAATTATATATTTATTTATTTAAATGAAAATTAAATATATAATAAAAAATCATTTATATTGAAATGGACTTTTTAAAACTCATGTGTGTTTAATCTTATTTAATATAAATTTATAAATAATTTAATGTTTATATAATAGTTTATAAATATTAATATTAGCTATTATATTGAACATTTAAACATTACCAATTTAATTATTTTTGGTAACATACAATAACCCCATTTTGTAATGGTCTTTGAAAGGAAGTTTTTTATTAAATTTATTATTGAAAAATAATAATATATAATTAATTTAATTAATTATTTTTCTTCATATACCAATGATTATATTATTCATGTAATTTTAATTTTTGTTAGTTCAATTTATCTAGGTTTTGTATTATTTTATTATTAAATGTTACATCAGTTATCAAATACAATATAAATTTAATGTATCCAAAATCTCATGTGTTACATTCTACCCCACTTAAAGAAATCCCATACCAAAAAGTTTAATTATTTATCATTGATGAAAGTAGGAGAGTGTAATGTTATCATATTTTCATTCGGGTTATAACATTTAATATGAAATCTATATTAATATCATTAACTATGTTATGTTACTTAACTTTCTACAAGAAACATCAATCTTTCATAAAATCATAGACTCAAGTATTTTTATACCCTATATATATATATCTAAAATATACCTTTCCAAACTAAATATGAATCTAGAATACATTAAAACATAGTTAAAACATATATTCGTCCTAAAATAAAACACTATCATTAACCATTGAATGGTATTGATCATTAGGTCATAAAATCACACAACATCCAATATATATCAAAATTCCAATAATGTGATGGACATCATAAAAAATATTAGGAATAAATTATCAATCCTACGTTTACCATTATTTTATAATATGCATTTTCAAAATTAATTGAAACATTATTATCTCAAAATAGATCATAAATCAATCCAAACGGTTTTCCACCCCTCAATCAAGTGTATTTCAATATTTATCCCCAAAAAATAGAACTTGGTCATAAAATAATTTTTCAATGTTATTGGTACTATTTAATATATATTTATAAACCATAAATAAAAACTACAAAATTAGAATTCAAAAATGTTTCAAATTCCCCTTATAACATTTAGAAAATACTAAAATATAATTGAATAAATATCATTCAATAAAAAAACCGATTAGAGTATCATGGTTTTATTTATATTATAGATAAAACCTCACTACCAATGTTAAGACTAGGAAAATCACATTATTCATAATTATTGGAATAAACTAATATTTCCAACCATTTAAGTATTCTCTCTTATTTAGTTATAAGTAAAAGATGATTCTCGATACATACCATTCCCAGCATCATTTAAGTTATCTTATTTTAACAAAATATTAAAACCTAAAAATTTTATCAATTGAATGAGAGTAAATGATCATATGAATATATAGACTCAATTTTAATATTTCTTATATATTCCGAACATAATTTGATCATTTTATTCATTTAGATCAATTTAATTCTCTTTATGTTAGGTTCTATTACACTTCTTACTGTAATCCAGAGTTTTACTATCCCGGAATTATCATGAACATTATTATAATATTACAATCCCAAAAATCATTGAAAATTTTACACTCAAATTTTGACATAACCTTTTTGAAAAACAAATAACATATATTTTAATATATACCTTAACTCTTTAATCAATACATTTTAACCGAACTTATCCAGAGTAATTTTATATTTGGTTTTCCAAGAAAAAATATTTTCAAATCTTTAATAATGGTTCAAAATGAGTATATTAATTAACCAAAGTGTGTCCTATAAAATTGTGTATTAAGATATTCATTCTTAGGGCCACTCATCTTTTAAAAGAGTAAATATAGATTTTCTACTCAACCAACCTTTTTCAGGATGATTAGCCCTTGGTGAAGCTATGTCCTAGCTTCATCAACTTTCTTTTATATATATATATATATATATATATATTGATCTAATTTCTAGAAGTACATGATAATATCAACATTAATAAAACTTGAGGATGATATCCTATACATAGATATATCCTATAGAATAATCATAGGGGCTTTCACTAATTTTACCTTATCACACTCTAAAATATTTTATATTATCCCAACTATAAAAAATGGTTATTTATACCTTCAAAATTGTTATCAAATATAACTTATCAGCCCTTATATTATACTCAACAAACATTATGACCACTAATTTTATTTATTCCCAAATTTGATACCAACTATAGATCATAGAAAACTACACTCCCAGATATAGTTTTGTGGAAACAAACATTACATGCTTCCTTTTATATTAATTATAGCTTTTCAAACCTGACAATCCCATAATCACATGACTTATAGACAATAATGAATTAAATTAAATTCTCATGGCCATTTTTTGTTGGATTTTGAGAGAATTAGGAAAAATATTAACTATTAATTCCCATTTTTTTCCACTAAATGGCATTTTTTACATAATATAAGAAACAAATTAATCTGTAATAAGTCTTTTACACCCCCTAAAAATATCTACACGTGACATTTTCTTATTTAAATATCACGTGTAATGATTTTCTTCATAAGATGGTTTAATTGAAAAATAAAATTTGTGAGATCAAATGATTATTAAGGAAAAATGTATATTAGAGGCTATCATGGAATGAATAATATCTTCGAAATAAATAAGAGTCAAATAATGTCATACAACTAAAAAATGATCTTTCAATAAATACATGAATGATAAAATAATATAATAAATCACATGGATAACAACAGTTATTTCCTAAGTGATAAAATGCATAATTTTGAACAACTAATTCCATGACCAAATCCAAGAAAACATGATCACGGACATCACGATCTTACCATCAAGACAATGTGTTTAGGAAATAGTTTTTCTTCGTAGGCATACACCGAAATACCTAAGCTAGTTTGTCTCATGAGACTGATCGATGAATCATGGTGATATTGATAGTCCCATCCATAACTAAAATTGACAAACTTTTTAATCGTATTAATGAATGAATATCTATAAAATAAGTTACCAAAAACCCTAATTAATATGTTAGCATCTGTAATTGAATACAAATTATACATTTTTATAATATTTCCTTAATCATTAAATAAAATAACCTTATATTTAAGCATCCCTCAAACAAACACCATAAATAGCATGGGGTATACATTTAATCCAATAATTTCCTTAATTAATCAATATATAAAATCTTATTTAACACCCTTCATTAAAAAGGAAATAAATATAGAGTTTTCATTTGTGAAATAAATTTGAAGTAATATCATTCATATTCCAAATGATTATTTGGAATGAAAAATGATGTGATGGGTTGTTTCAGTGATAGAAAATATCATTAAATAAAAGAATAAAATATGTCAAAGGGTAATTACTTATATAGAGAATAATTTTTAGGTGTTTTCAAAAAAATAAATTGGAAATAAGGTATATCCTTAAGCATGGAAATCATTTGAAAATAATTATTTTTTAAAAAAGATAAAAATAATTTATTTTATACACCATTAAAAACATATAAAAATGTTCATATTAAATGATAATGGTAGTGGAAATACATTTTCACATGAAAATTGTTAACAAGAGACACCTTCCACTCTTTGGAAAATTATATCTATAAGTGAAAACATGAAAAAATTATTCAAAACATTTAAGGAAGTTAAAGTGGTATAGAATGACCTTAATCATATATTGAGGAATATATAAGTACATTTGAAAAATCATCTAATAAATATAGACATGGGAAAAGGGAGGTCCTTGACCAAAATGAATGGGTAGGGTCAGTTTCATTACAATGGGTTGGTAATATATCATGATGGAAAATGAAATAGAGTGAAAAAAAGTAAAACATTAGTAATTACAAGAGGACAATAAAATGATAAGGGTTTGTTTCCAATGAAATGAGTCATATTGATTACCCATATGACAGGATATCCAAAAAAAGACTCATAAAGACCCTCTTGGAATGATTGATTATATGAGGTTTAAATATTACACAATCATTCATATCGAGTTCACTATTCTTATCTCCCACCTGCATATGATGGGTCAGTTTACAATAGAATTATTTTGTTGAACTGAAAACACCCAATGGTTCTCAAATTTATGATTACTCATGGACCTACCTTCCTGATGAATCTTCCTATTGGGTAACATAGAAAATGATACTTAAGAACTAATATTGGTTGAGAGGATGGTAATTTGAGATCATCACACCTTTTTTGTGGCATTTATTGCCTATTTTTAGGCTATCTTGTAGATTTATGATGTGTTTGTGAATTCATTATTCATTCCCATGTATTGAATGAATCTCTAGAAATTAATGAAAAATTATAAGTATGCATGGGTTTATAATAATTTGTTTGTATCAATGGTTATCCATAAATTGAGGTGTATTTATGTATCTGAAGTTCTCCATCGATGATATATTCTCATTTAGGGATCAAAGATTCTTATATTTTATTTAAATGTGTTGATGGTTTTAGGCCATATGATGATGGGATCTATATTTTACCATCATCTTGGGGTATGTAAATTATTTTAATGTCTGGATTGAGCCCAAGAAATGGGCTTCCTATGTATCCTCATGAAAGGAATCAAACCCACATAGTTTTGTGCCTCTTAACAAGACCCATCATATCTTTTAAGGTCAAGTGATAAGGACCAAACAATGTCATATAGCATCATATGGAAATGACGTGTAGGCGAAAGGTGCCTCATCAATTTTTCATGTGGTAATTACGATAAGGTATCCCGAGGAGCCAGGGATAAGTATGGTCTCCCATTTAAGGATATAATCTTAATATGAATAAGGACCAATTATTACTAGGGCACAATTGGGGTGTTGGGATCAGATCTCAAAGAGGATTTCAACGTATCTCAGTTAGTTCAGAACAAAATCCCATTTAGTTTTATATGGGTTTGTCCCTACACCTTTGGAAGAGGCTCATTTAGGTGTTGCTTCATTGGGAATATGGACCTTTGGAGCTTGAGGAATTGTTTATGTACTTACAATGAATAGGAGGACTATTGGATCATTTTTTTGGGAATTACACTCTGGAGGATTTTCAATTGATTATGGTTGGGGCTAATACCTAATAAGAGGCCCATGTTTGATTCAGTATTACACATAAAATGGTTCTCATTTGAGGTTTTGGGTTTTTTAGATGTCATTATCACCACTAACCACTAATCCCATATGATTTATTCTTGGTGTCAGAAATAAGAGGATGTATTAGATCTTACGATAACAGGATCCACATTTCCACTAGTGGATAAAGCCTTGGGCCAAAGGAAATGGGAACGAGAGAGGGTTCTCATACCCATCTCCTCCCATTATTGTACCCTAACCCAGTGAATAGGATCAAGAGTACCACCTCCTATGTGAAGGACTAGGTACTTACTCCATGAGGGATTCCCTTATTGTTGGAACTAGGAGTAGAATATCAACTCATGGTAACTCGGGTTTGGTTGATTCTTACACCTAAAAGGATTCCCATTTAAATATTTGGTAATAATCTTAGGATCATTTCATGAGGAATATTATTATTCATGTATAAGGAATATCATGTTTGTCATAGGAGGAATCCTATGTTTGTTATATAGTTTATATTATAGTTAAAATTCATGTAGATAAGACTAAGTTATGATAGATTAATGTCATGTTGGAGGGATGATAATATAAATGGTTAAAGTCATGTTTTGGGGACAATAGAAGAACTATTTAACGTCATGTTGTGGGATGATGGCATCTCATTTAAAATAATTTTTTTGGGATGATGAGGAGGAATATGCCTAGAAATTTATGGTGTGAGACTTACACAAGAGTGGCCCTTTCTGGTTCAACCTTCCATAGGATTCCGGTCATAGAGTTTCAAGATTTTCTTAATAAGTTTATTAAATTAAGGTACTCATGGAATCGAAGAGGATAATATAAAATCATAGCATGATAATGGAACCAAGATTAGTATGTAAAGTTAGGGAAATTCCAAGATTGTAGAGGAGTATATTGAGTCATAGAATTATACATGGTGGACATTAGGGTTGTATATTTTGAAACCTGAAATGTACACTACCTATCCCAAAAAGTTTGTTATGTGACTCTCTATTTTTTATGGGGATCAATTATGGTATTGAAGTGACAGGCCCGGAGGGCCGGGATCGAATCCTATTGCAGATCGTGAGTAGGGGAATGGGGGATTCACCCCCACTGTATGGATTATCATGCATGAATGGTTTTGAAAATTATTACATAGGTATAGCTACAAAGAATTTTACATGATGTACCATCCATGAATGACCATCTGGAAATGGAATCTGTAAAGGACCGTCTGCAATGGGAGTCTGTAAGGGTCATCTACAAAGGGATTTCTCCAAGGGTTTGCCCCCAATGGATTCTGGAAAGAGGTTTTTGCGATGGGATTATGTGAGGGGTTTTCCACTAATGGAGTCCATAAAGGGTTTCCCATGAAGGGAGGCCAAAAATATTGGTGAAAATGGTTTATCTGTGATGAAATTAATTCATCATAAAGGGGTTAGAAATTAACCTCCCATGAAAAAAACACTTATTCTGTGTTTAATCGTCTATTAAGAGGATTATACATAGGTTTCATCTACATATAGTTTCAAGAATTGATTTCTTCTCTATTCTAAATTTTTCATCTACAAATTTTTTGCAGAATGGTTCTCACATTTGATTGTTCCAGCACCTTCTATCTCTAATCCATACTATTGTGTTCTCTACATCCCCATCCTTTCTTAGTTCCCCTCAGAGGTATTTTATATAATAATGGAGGAATCAGATCTCAAGATGGTCAATCATCTATAGTGGGCATTTGGGATTTATTTTTGGGATCCCATGTTGGATTCCCTAGTCCCATGAATTATTTCATTCATTGGGGATAAAAATCATTTTCCTATCCTATAAACATCATTTCTTTCATTGTGGGTCATAGGATGGGGAGTAAATCACCATTTTTCTTTATAAATGATTTTATTGTGTTCACAAGTGCATGTGGTTCAACCTATTCTTGCAAACTATTCATTCACAGGATTCCTTGGGAAGTGGTAGAATGCCATGTAGGGCAGATGTCTGTAGAGAATTTATTACTTTGTAGGACCTATCCCATCTCCATGACTTTCCAACCATTGAACATTTTCTCCAAACACTTTTTTGAATATGTTTTTCCTTTTCAAAATTCAACGTCTTATTTTCGTATTAAATTGGTATTTTTTAGGACCCAACTATGTAATAGTGTGAAAATTATATAAATTCCACAAATTTTTTATCTTCCATGGAAAATAATTATTCGAAATTGAGATTGGGGATGAACGCCTCACATTATTAATTTTGTAATAATCAGTATATCATGAAAGGAATATCATGAAATAGATTGTAAAATTTTATGAAATGGAAGATATATCATATATAAAATCAATAGGGAATTTAATAAAATATAAAAAATATCATATAGTGAACAATATTAATCATATATCATTAAATTTAGAATAGACACAAATAAACACTTACAAATCTTTAAACATTAAATTCAAAACCACTTGAAAGATATGATATAAAATGCAACATTAAATAGAATGAATAATGAGAGGATTGAGATTATAAATAGTAATGGTTTGGTAGATACACCCTTAAAATGATTACATGGTGTATAATAAAAAATATAGCTAAAGGGGTGAAAATTTGAGATAAGAAACACTTACAATATTAGAAACATTCGAATCAAAACCACTTGAAAGATATGATATCAAGTTAAAAAATTAAAAGTCATGATTAATTATATAATAATGATAAATAAAATATTAAAGGGGTAGAGGATACATAATTATAATCAAAACATATTTTATAATAAGAAATTTTTCTTAAGAGGTCAAATGTTTTTATTGGAAACCCTTAACTTAATTCTTGAATTCCACTAAAGTGCTTGAAACACCAATATAACAAAAAAAATATCTTAATATCTTATTTTATAAAAGATTTGTATAGAAAAAAATACAAATTTTATTTATAGTTATTCCCTACATTTATATTAGTTTTTTATTCTCTACTTTTGATATTGGGTGTGAGTAATCATGTTCATTTTGAACAAGTTTCATAACAGTGGTGTTATTAATCATTATTATTCAAAACTCAATCATTATTAATTCATAAAATGTACTATAATATATATTTTATAGTTTTATATAATTTTTTAATTTCATTATATATATTTTTTTCTTATAATCCTTAAATATGAAATCAAAAATGACCATGTTTTAGTGATTTTTCACGAACATATGTTGGAAACTAATTTAAAGACATTAAAATTAATATTATAATTTAAAAAATGAAATAAAATATTTAATTTATTATTTATTTCATATATTATAATTAATTTAGTTTTAACATCATCCATGATATTATTTTATAGAATGTTTCAAGTATGTGGTTAGATATATGCAAAAAAGAGAGAACGAGCCATAGTTAACGAATGACTACGATTATGAATGTTTTTTATTTTTTACAGGTAACATTATTGAAGAATAAAAATTATAATATTAAGATAATTTTATTAGATTCAATAAAATTTCAAAATATTTTAATTAATAATATAATAAAATAAATGGAAAACGAGAAACATTACTTTATAGAGGCGGTAGTCCTCACAACACACGATTAACATTTTTATTTTTCAAATAATTCAAGGGAAAACATAGGTTTATAATTTGTCTAATAATAATCATAATTATATAATATATTTTATATTTATTATTCAATTTCACCCTTTTAATCAGCTAAGTGGAGTGTTGGAGAAAAATGGAATATTTCACTTTGTGGAGGTAGTTGTCTGTACAACCCATGAATCATAGTTTCATTTTTCATACTAAAAAAGGGGAAATATGTTTGATATTTATTAAATTAGTATAATAAAGATAATTATGAAAAATAATAATAATAAAATTATATATGAAATAGAAAATTATATTTTCTAATATTCAAATGAAAAGAGAAGAACTTATAAAAAAGTGTACCCACATTGAGGACTTGGGATTTTTCCTAGATTACTCCTTGGAAATGGAGGTATTCGGAAAATATATTGTTACCAAATCCACAATGAAAAGGGATATTATTTTAAGGGAAGTAATAATGGTATATTTTCAAGATGAAATATAATTTTCAGTGTGTTCGTGAAGGTATGGTGAGTGGATAATTTTATAAGTTGTGAGAGTGGAATATTTTAATATTTCAACCTACTATAAATATTTCACAAGTAGAAAATGTATAGATAACTCTAAAATGTATCATAATTGAGATTGGGATAAGATAAGATCGATAATAAATTAATCATCAATTTTCACGAATTTTTTATTCTTTTTTTATGTCATTTAATATTATAATTTTTATTTTTCTCTTTTTTGGTTTTATTATGGTTATAAATTTTTTGATAAGTAATTTACTTTTAATTCCGATAAATAAAATATTAAATATTAAATATTTTTTAATTACTAATTCTAAATATTAAATATATTTTATCAAATAAAATTTCTAAGTGTATGCAAAATCAATTTTAACATTAGCACATGTAACCTATAAAAACCCCATTTTTAGAGAATTTATATTTTTAGGATTAAATTTTTTTAGGATAAAACAACCAATATAATTTAAATTTAAATGAATTAGTTTATCATAAGAAATTATGTTACTTTCAATTCAATACAATAAGAATTTTCACCAAGATAAAGTTAAATGAAAATAAAAGACTAAAAACTATTTTTATTGAAAATTATTACTAATGTTATTGAAAATATATTTTCAAAGATTGAATAATATTTTTAAATGTACATTTTTAATTAATAAATAAATATTTAATAGTTATTTTAAAAAAACTGGTATGCTTACTTCTTGATATAGTCTTAATAGTTCTGTATTTTAAACTACTCACCAAATAAAAATTGTTTTATAAAAATATTAAAAATAAATGTATGATAATTTTAAAATTATAAATTCAAAAATGAAATTATTTTTAGAAATTAAAATTATAAAAATTATATATTAAGTTATTTTATATATATATATATAATAAATAAATAAGGTTTTATTGAAAAATAATTGTTTAAACATAAAGGGTTTTTTGTATAATTTCATATTCATATATAAATAATTTATTTTTGAAATAATAGTTTTTTATTCTAAATATTACTAGTTATAATAAATTTTTAGTTATGATCAATTTAATGTGTTAGGGTAAATTATATTACATCATTTTTCTTAAATATTTTATCAAAAGGAAGACTTTTTAAAAAGTTAATCAATGAGAAATAATAATAAGTAATTAATTGAATTGATTATTATATTTATACGTTCTGTTGATTTTATTCTTCATATATTTTTAATATGCCTTGGTTCTTTGTAGTTGGTTGTTGTGTTAGTTCTGTGTTGCAGGTGATACTTACTTTCGAAGATAGTTTCAACTTAAATATTGTTTCATTACATTATACCACATTGAATAAATTACATACCTATAATTTTTATTATGAATCACTAATGAAAGTTGGTGAGGAAATTCTTCACATATTTACCATTTGGGGTTTATTTTAAAATATTTCATCTTCAATACATTCTTATGTTGTATAAAGTTAATTATTTTTCATCAAAACAACATTAACATTTTGTATAATCATATACTCAAGCATTTATATACCCTAATTATACATTCTCAAAAATATACCCTTCTAAAATACATTTTAGCATCCAATAAAATAAACCATAGTGAAACCATATTTTATTCTACAAATAAACAGAATATTTATCTTTCAAACGGTGTTAATTTCTAGGTATGAAATCAAACATAGTACAATATATACTATAATCCAAAAAATGTGGTGAACATGACAAAAAATATCATTAATGAATTATCATCCCAAAGGATACCAATACTATCAATCTTACTTTTTAAAAAATCAATAAAAAATATTATTTTCCCATCATCAAGAATATGGTAAACCTAAGAGTTATTTGTACCTCTATCTTTTCTTATTCAATAGATATAAAAAATATTATTATCATAATATATCTTTTAAATTTTATTGATAACATTTAATATATGTTTCCAAACCATTGAATTGAAACTGCCAAAGAAAATTCCTAAGATGTTTCTCAAAATCCTTATAAATTATGGAATATACCCAAATATCATCGAAAAATATACCCTTTAATGAAAATATCAATGAGTGTAAATATTTAATTTTTGTTATGATTTAAATCACAGTATCAAAGGTAATACTAAGAAACATACTTTTTCATCATAATAATCATATAATAAGAATATTTTCCATTTATGTATAGTCCTTTATTTGGAAATAATACAAAGTTTTATCCTAATAGACACATTTCCAAACTTCATTTCTATGATCATGTTTAAATAAAATATGGAAACCCAAAATGGATATCAATGAAATCAGTGTAATAGATTATATGAATATAAAAACTCAATCATAAGATTCATTCTCTAATGAAACCTTTGTTTCATCATCTGATAAATTTAGTTCAATGTTATTTTATTTGTGTTATGTTTCATTTTATTTCATATCCTAATCCCAAAAAGAACTATCATAAAAATTTTCATGAACTTTCTCTTATTATTCTAAACTAGAAAATAATTGAAACCTTTTCACTAAAAGTTAATATTATCTTTTATCCATAAAATAAAATATTGATTAATATATACCTCAACAAATAAATATATATGTTTTAATATATGGTATCCCTATAGATTTTCTATTAAATTTACTATCCTAATTATTTTCAATTCCTTTATAATGGTTTGTAAATATAAAGTGAATTAACAAATAAGAAACCCTTATAAGTGCATATACCTAGTATTGAGTCATAGGATGACTCATCATTCACCAGAGTGAAGTTTAAATTGGTACTAAATCGACCTCTTTTAGGGTGGTAACCCCAAGGTAAATCATTACCACAACTAGATCCACATTCATATATCTAGAAAAGGAAGTAATTGATAGGAGAACCATACAAGCTATTATTTACAAAAAAAATAGAATGTTATCATATTATTTGATTTATACCATGTACTTTTCCTTATGGTTTTTACTAAATTTATCTTATCCAAATCCAAAAATATTAATTAATACCTCAACTAACCTAAAGGGTTTTCAGGACAATTTTAATTATGGTAAACCTTAACTTATAAACCCTTACATTATCTTTAACTAACATCCTAACATATAAATTTATCTAAACTATTCTCTAATACCAACAGTAGAGACATGAACTCATGCTCTTATATCTGGTTCCACAAACAAATACTTTATATACTTGAATTCATACTAATTATAGATTCATGTACATACTTATCCCTTAAACACATTACTAAAAGAAAATTATACATTATAATATATTCCTATGACCATTTGGGAATATATATTTAGAGAATTATGAAAAACATTAACTAATATTCCCCATGTCTTTCTCAACTAAAGGTAATTTATCCTAATTTATATGAAACTAATTAATACAAAGTAATTCTTCAAAATACCACAAAATATCTACACATGAAATTTTATTCTAGAAAGATAATTTTTAAAACATTTTCTCCAAACCAAGTTAAATGGAAACATAGGATTGGTGATATCAAATGCTCTATAAGGTAAGACATATATCAGAAGCTATCATGGCATGAATAATATAATAGGGATAAACATTAAAAAAAATTCCATATAACTATAAATATAATGGTAAAATAAATCCAAATATGACATAACAATATAAACAATAATTTAGATAATAATAATTAGTACCTTAGTGAGTAAATTCATAATTTTATACAAATAATTCCTTTCCCAAATCTGTCACATCATGATTGAAGACATCAAGATCTTACCATCCATGATTTTTTAAAGATTTTTTATTTTAGGAAGGCATACATCAAAAGGCTAAAGCTACTTTAACTAATGAAAACAAATGATGGATCATGGTGTTATTATAGGCCCCACATTTCACTAATTATGTCTAATAAAATCAATATATGAATGAATTAACACCCGTAAAATACATAAACTAAATCCCTCAAAAATAAATAGATAGCCATTTTAGATTTAAAAAAAGACATATTTTTCATATTTCCCTAATCAATAAATAAAATAGATTTCTATGTAAACATATCTCAAACTAACACTATATAGAGAAAAGGGTCTATAGTTAAGTCAATAATTTTCTTTAATCATTCAATTTATGACATTTTTTTAGCATCCTTCAATCTAAGGATGGAAATATATAGTTTTCATATAGTAAGGGAATTGGAATCCAAATAATGAATACAATATATGATGATTTGGAAGGATAAGATAAATGATTGGTTATTTATTTGATAGGAATGAAAATTATATAATCCATATATATAAAAAATTTGGATGTTATCATTGACGAATTTCCTTAATCATGTCTATGATATATTGAAGGACAATGATTGTATGCAAACCAATTTTGGGACTTTAGGAAAAATTACTTATCAAATAATAGATATTATTTATCTTTTGAGGTAATTTATAAAGATATATTTTTTAAAAATATTTGAATGATAATGTCATTTATAAACCATGAAAAAGTGATAAATCTTAATATAAATTGGAAAGCATGGAAGAAATTCATGTTTACATGAAAAACATTAAAAATATATTATTTTAACACTTTGACGGCACTAAATCTTAGTGCAAATGATAAAAAATTATTATAAATCTTCAAAGGATTTAAATTATTAGAAAAAGACCATATCGAATTATTATGTGATAAAAAATTTCATTAAAAACATCCAATGAATATAGACATGGAAAAAAGGTAGGTCCCTAACAAAAAAAGGTTAGGGTAGATTTCCATCCAATATGTAAGTAATTTTCTATAGGGGGGTATGATATATTGAGAATAAAAGAAATAAACCAAATATTAAAATTGGAGACTAAAAGCGTAAATTTTTTATAGATAAAAGTATATATATTTACCAAATGTAATTCCATTCAAAATAAATATCTTTTTTAAAATGATATTTGTGATAAAATCCTCTTGGTATTAAGAATCTAATGAGTTTGAGAGGAAGATCAAGAAATAGAAATTGAAATATAATTAAATGGGAGATATTTCATATACAAAATATATATGGTATTGAATTCACTATATAAAATAAATAATGGTGGGAAATATCAAACATGTCTCATGGAATTTAAAATTGAGAAAAATAAATGCATACAAGCTTAAAAACATTCTTGTCAAACCCCATTGAAGGATATGATTTTAAATTAAAACATTAATACTATAAATAATGAGTGTATTATAATAAATAATATTAAATGTGTATTATATACACCATTCTAATTAAATTATGTTGTATAAAAAGAAATATGTCTGAAAGGGTCTAAAATTTGTGATAAGAAATCTTTATGAAATTAGAAACATTAGAATCAAAATTTGTTGACGTATATGACTTAAAAACATTAAATATAACTAATAATGAGGGATTCATGAGAAAAAATATTAAAGGCTAATTATATACACCATAAAAAGGAAATTATTTGGTATAAAGATAAATATGACTCAATGGGTGAATTTTTTTGTCAAGAAACTCTTATCTTTATTCTTGACTTCAAAGGATGTTCATCACACTTGTATATAGAAAATATAACTATCTTAACAAAATATTTAATAACCATTTTCACTTATATATCCTTTGTTAAGCCTCATTTGTAATTATTAGTTACATTTATTCTAGTTAGTTATTATCTATTTTTGATATCTAGTGTGATTAATCTTGATTATTTTGAACAAGTTTCTTAATAATGAAGTTGTTCTTAAGTTTTCTCCAAAATTTCATCATTCATAGATAATTAAATGTGATAGAATTAATATATTATAATTAATTATAATTTTATAATTTCATTCCATGGGGATTTGTTTTTGATTCATAATAATGAAATTGGAAGTGAGAATGTTTATGTGATTTTTTATGAACAAATATTGGTATCCTAATTAAAGATATTCAAATTTATTTATATATCATAAAACTAAAATAAAATATTTATTTGGTTATTTATATCATATATTATCAATAATTTGGTTGTCTTATTCATTTTTTATATTATTTTATGGTATCATTTATATAGGTGACTAAACTTAACCAAACCTGAACAGACCATAATTAGTGGAAGATTATAAATTTTTAAGCGGATTATTTTAGAATATTATCATTATTATAAAATAATAATGATAGTATTTATATATTTTTATGTTATTGAATGATATTTTATGAGAATTTAATAAAGAACCAATTAATGTAGATAACAAATTGTGATACCATACTTCCTGGAGATGGTTGTCGACATAATTTGTGGTTAACATTTACATATATCAAAGTATGATAGGGAACAAAGGCTTTGTAATTATATTTATATTAACAATAATTGTTATATTATGTATGTGATTTTTATTCTTCAATTTCACCATTATAATCAGTGGTGATTGCTAATGGTTAAAAATGGAAGATATCCCTTTATGGTGGTTATAGTCTGCCCAACACACAATTGGTGGTTTTTTTTACTTAATAGAAAATGGAAAATGTGGTTAATAGTTATTCACATAGTGTAATATAATTAGGTATAAAAATAGTAAAAATATAATTTCATAGGATTTATAAAATTAAATTTGGTAAAGTAAGGGTGAAAATAATATAAATTATGAGAAAAGTGTACTTATGTTGTAGACTTCGGTTTCCCCTTAGAAGACTCCTTGGAAATGAACATCTTATCCCAATCCCTTGTGACCATATGATGAAGAAAAAAAATAATACCATCCAGTTTTAATGAAAAATATAATATATTCAAGAATAAATATAATTTTTAGCGTGTTCCATAAGGGCTGGAAAGTGGGCCCTTTTTTAAGTGGTGAGAATAGCATTTTTCAAAATATTTCAACTTAATATCAAGAGAGCACATGTCTAACATGTCTAAAAAGGATCTAAAATGTAAAATAACGAATTATTAATGATATATATTTTATAATATAGCTACAATTAATTTTAAAACATTTTTGAATCATGGTTTTTAGTCATTTACTCTTAGAATGTTAGCTTTTATAATTTTGACTTTTGTTGTGGTCATTAATTTTAACCTATTTAAGATATTTTTTAATGCCAAAAAATAAATTATACCTTACTACATACTTCAACCTACTGATTACTAATTTTAATTCCATTCCATAATATAAAATTTATATGTGTATTAAAAATAAATTTTAACATTAGCACATGTGATGTGAAAAACCACATTATTATAAAACAAAATTAATCTTATAATTTATATGTGTAATAAAAATATCCATATAATTAATTTTAAATAAATAAACTAGTTAATTATTAAAAAATTAAAATTTATGTGTCTTTTAAGTCATAACAAAAAATAATATTACCAATAAAACATTTAATTAAAATAAACTAAAAAATCAATTTTTATTATGAAACAATACTTAATTCGTTAATCATAGGTTTTTTGAATTCATAATATTACTTTGAAATGTATATTTTTTCTCCAAAAAATATTTATTTTATCATGAAAAAATGGTTTA
The DNA here is from genome assembly GCA_963277665.1 of Viscum album. Taxonomy (NCBI): domain Eukaryota; kingdom Viridiplantae; phylum Streptophyta; class Magnoliopsida; order Santalales; family Viscaceae; genus Viscum; species Viscum album. The sequence goes on from OY728152.1 coordinate 1,797,937,428, forward strand.
CATTTTTTTAAGTTATATTAACTTCATGATATACCCATGAACACTATGATTTTAATAAAAATTTTATTTCTAACTACTCACCTAATAATCAATTATTTTTGAAAAATCTCAAAAATTAACGCTAAGCTATATTTGAGATTCTAAATTTATTTTTTTTTATTTTTTGAAAATTCATATTTTATAATTTATATATTTATTTATTTATATGAAAATATAAAATATAAATAAAAACTATTTTTATTGAAAAATGACTATTAAAACTTCAAGTGTCTTCTATATTATTTCAAATAAAAAATTAAACAATTAAATTTATGCATAATGGTTTATAAATATAATTTTTTTCTATTATAATGAACTTAAATTTTTTATCAATTAATATTATTAAGGTAAAATACAATACCCCCATTTTAAAATTATACATCAAATTAAAATGTTTTTGTAATATAAATCAATGAAAATTAATTATATATTATTATCTTATGTAACACATATATATTTTAAAAAATAAATTTTGATTAGATAGTGTATATGACATAAAATACTAATATTATAATATAATTAAATTCCCTAAGACTTTATAATATATATATTTTTAAAATAAATTTGATCACTTTGATAGTTTGTGGAACACGCAACCTCGAGTCTAAATGAACTATACTATAGTATACCATTACAAATTATCTTGTCAATTGGAGGGTAATAATATAAAAAAATAAATTATGAAACTTATATAATTTCGATGTGTATAACTAAATTCATTGGTTATCTATTGATTAAAAATAAAATAATAATAATTAGAACGAAAAAGAAATGTTTTCTAAAAAATTGTATTTCAAAAAAATGGTTTAATCATGCTTTGTGAAGATAATTTAAAATACATTTTTACCACTCTACGATAATTTATTTTATAAAATTAATTAATTTTTATAAATAATCATAAAAAACTATCTTATGTTGAATTTTTTTTCTAAAATGTTTTATTTTTCAATGAATAGTGAAAATACAAGTTTTAATTGAAAACTTCCTTTTAATTTAAATATTTTACAAGGTTCAATTATATTTTACAATGGATTTAAAGTAAAATTAGTTCAATGTTAATAAAATTTAACTAATTTATGAAATTTTAATCAATTTTGTATTGAATTTTGATGTTATAACGTTATATACTTATGAGAATTTTCTCTTTGGAAACCCGATTTTTCATCTCCTCGACGGGTATAATTTTAAATTGAATTCCACCACATATGTCAATTTAATTTGAATAAATAGATTCAATATTTTTATTTTAACTCATTAATATTATCTAACAAGTTTAACTTAATTTTTAACTATTATGAATAATGAAAGCAATAAAAATTAGTTACCAAGTTATGGAAAAAACTGATTTACTGTGGGGTTTTTCTAAAAGGTTGAGGGTTAAAATGACTAAGAAAATATAACAAAGACCATTGAATAAAAATAATTAGACCTAATAACATTTAATGGTCTATAATGACACATTTTATTGTATTTTTTCCTGAAATAAATATCTTTATAATTGAGTATTTTCTAAAATTTGATGTGTTTCCTCTCCCCCACTTATAAAAGGTCACCTCTTATCCTCCCCTATTCACACATAAAAATATATTTGGATCAGAAAATATATACCGAAAATACTTCTTTAATCCAAAAATAATATTTTATATCACTTTTCTTATCAAAATTTTATCCTATTAATGAATTTTTTGCAAATGTAAAAAATATTCCCAAATAAGAGGTAATGTTTATAAACTAGCATTTTTATTTTGATATCTTTTCTACCAAATTAAAATCTTATTAAAACATTATTATATAATAATAATACTATCTTCCATATAATGATATATTAATCTGATAATTTCTTGACCTATATCTATATTCTCTTCCATCTTATTGGAAACCAAATCATCGATCGTGTGTATATCAAACTGCCACCACATGAACCAATGTAATTAATTTTCCATAAATAAATTACTAGACTTGACATATTGATTAATTCATCAAATTTATATGATATTTATTAAATTATTATACTGATTTAATTTTACGATAACATATACATTTTTATGTACCATTACATTTAACAAATGACAACATCGATAATGTGTACAGTGAACTACCGCCCTACGAAGTGATGTGATTAATTTTTCACTTATGATTTACATGGAATGTAATAAAGATAAAATTAGTAATTATATTTTATATATATTAAATTATATAGATTCTATAAAACTAATATATCACCCATTTTCATTCCCTTTCACACTTTAAGGTAATGATATTGTCGCTCATGCGTATGTATGACCTGTCCCCTCCATCAATCAATGTGATTCATTTTCCATGTCCAAAATTCATAAATTGTTTTAAAATTTAATATAATATGAAAGAGAAATATATTTATAAAATTAATGTAATTATTTTTAATATTTATATATATCCTAAGCACAAAAATGAAATATTCATGAGAAAATGTATGTGGGAAAACATGGAAATTAACACTCAAAACAATGAAAATAATGAAACTTTATTAAACAATATAATAGGTAAAATGTAATAATAGGATCATATATGATATTATAAGTATAAATATGGTTATTATATAAATTAATAACATGATAAATACCATTATATAGGAATTTAAATCATGTTCAACTAAATGAAAGAATGAAATAAGGGACTTCATCTCAATTCTCTTTTATTGAGGCATATTTTGTTGGTGTGTGCCTAATGTATTTTATATTGTGTAAATACTACACATTTTTCAAATAATATCCAAAATAATCCATAATTAAATTTATTTTATGTTTTAATTTAAATTAATTTATCTAAGGGTATTTTAAATTAAAGGTACCAAGTGGTAACGAATTTCGGTACTCAATCTCATTTCATTTGGGCACTATTGTAAATGACGATCTGTATCCACGGTTCAAAACCATGGTTATAGCCCCCAAAACCATGGGTATAACCTATACCCATGGTATTGAGAACTGTGGGCAACTGATTCATCGGGATAGGTCCCCAACATATACCCATTGTTTTCTAAACATTGGGCATAGATATTTGGCCACCATGTTATAGGCATGTATCCAATTTCCAAACTGGAAACTTTTATAGCCACAGTTATAAAACTATGGGTATATATTTTTACAAAAAACACACAGCGAGTATTGAACCCGTGACCTTAGTTTCCAAATCTCGGCACTTTTCCAATCAACTTATGTATCTTATTGATATATATATCTCTATTTTTCTTAATATATTAATACATGTCCGAAAAATATGTGTGCGTCAAAATTTAAAAAAAAACTTCTCTTGGGTTTCTAACCCCTATACCTATATTTACGAATCCATCGCATAACCAACTAAGCAAGCCCACTTCTGTTTAAATATATCCTCATTTACTTTAATATAATGAATTCGCACTATTTACTAGAAAAAAAGTGTCTGGCCGATTTTGATACTACAACCGCAGGGAAAAGACTACAGTGACTCCACCAACACACCTATGGTAATTGTACATCTATTTATTTGTATCTACCTAAATATATTAATAAGAAATATGGGTATATGATGGTAAAACATGGGGATAAGTTTTCCCATTGTTTTTTTTTGTGTCCCGCTAATTTTTTTCTGCCATAATGCGGGAAATATATACCCATGGTTTTATAAAATCGTGGGTATAGGTTCCCCAAAAAATATTCTACACCCACAGTTTTGCTGAAATCCATGGGTATAGGTCTTGAAAAAAATTCCTATACCCACGGTTTTGACCATTATTGTGGGTATAGCTATCGTTTTCCCAACGGTTTTGGAAAACCTTGGGAATAGTTCTTCAAAGATAAACTTATACCAACAATTGTTTCCACAAATGTGGGTATAAGTTCAAATAATACCCCTATACCAATGGTTTTAGACAAAAATGTGGGAATAGGGCTATTTTCCATTATTGGAGTTACATTACTTCGTTATTTTCCTTTTATATTATAAGATTATGTTTATAATAAATCTTTATTATCTTATGTTGTATTTCTACTTGTTCTATATATATTTATATTTTATATTATTAATCAATTCATTGATGAATTATCACTTTAGTGTTATGATTTTTATAATCTATTTTATCCCAATTTAAATTTCATTATGAAATTTTATTAATATGATCATATTAAAATTTATGTTCTTTATATACTAAAAATTAATGTATTTTACATAAATTATTATTTATTCATTATGGTTAATGTTTCAATTCAAGGTTATACAAATTTCTTTTATCATGGATATGAATATTTTGAAAACCATATACTATTTTAACATATATTGTTTACTTCTAAATTAATTTGATTAATAGGGGAAATATTTATGAATCCATATTCATTACTAAATGATTGTATTTTTTAAAAGAAATATTAATCATGAATTAAATTGATTATTTTATATATGAGGAATTATTTGGACATTTAGTGGTAGTTGGGGTCTGAAATTATATAACCCCTCGATGCATTTATAGGTTTCATGAGATAAATAAATTGGTCTAATTAAATGGGTTTCTACCTGTAGTTTTCTAACATCTTGTGAAAGTTGTTTATGTTAAAGGTATCATGATAATTGAGATCATAACATATAATAATTAAAAATTCCCTTGATTTATTATTAATTTATAATTAATTTCTGTTACATTTTCGAAATTATATTATCTATGGATGCATTTCATTCTAATTTTATCGATTAAATTTCATTTGTGTTTAGTTATTTATAATTATATATTTATTATTTCTTATTTAATTATGTTAGCCAAGTTATTGATTAAATGGAATGTGTGTTCAGTTATTTAATTTTCCATATTTATTATTATTTATTAATTTATTACATCCTCTATTGTACATAACCCATACTAAGAATTTGATCTCACTCTAATTTTGTTTCAATTCCCATTGATATGAAAATGAAATCATTGAATGATTTTTCAAGGATTAAATTCATTTTCATTTGAGATGTTTTATGATTTATTTTCAATTTGCAATGTAAAATAGGTATCATGTATATATATATTTATAGTTCTTAAAATTTTATAAATTGATATGTTATTTGGTATTTGACCCACCTGTATCAATGAAAATTTAATAAATTAGGTATCAACTATAGGTTACTAGAGTCAGGGTCATTACAGTTAGTATTAGATAAATCATGGTAAAAAACATTGGAATTAGATTATGGAAAATATTGATTGGGGAACATAACCTTATGATCAAATTTGAGGATAAGTATGTAATAACATCCATCTGTTTTGGTATCTTACATATTATGTGGTTTTTCATAACAATACATCCATGTCTATCTAATACAAGTAGATTTTGTTCTTAAAAAATGTACCTAGGGGTAATAGCATCGGAAAAGGTGCATCATACATGACTTGAGCATTACCAAGTACATGAAAATGGGCTTTAATGCACATCTGGTTTGACACTCTCAGGGGCTTTGATTTGGATAATTCAAATTTTCATTACAATCCATTATGAAGGATTTCGATAGATGATGATAATAAATTCCCTTTGTTAAACCTAATATTTCTTTGGTTTAAAATAATATGTCATGATTTTGACATCCTATAAATGATTATATTATTTTCTCAATATGATTATTATTTATCACACTAGTATTTTTGGTTTTAGTTAATGGTTATAAACTGAAAGAATCATGTTAACATTAAATATTAAGTAAAATGTGGTGATTTGGAGAAACCAAATGTGACCATGGTAGGATTAAAATGTGTCGTGATTATTCCTAGTAATTTATCAGAAAATATGATTAAAAAAATATACCCTAACCAACTCTCAGACTGATCAAAGAAGATAATTATTTATTTCTCTAAGAGCATGAGTGGTGGAGACCATGGAGGAAAGAATTATTGGTAACCTTTATGTCGGAAATTTGGAAAGATAAACCATGGAAAGTGACTCAATTGAATGGGAATATGTTTTCTATGAGAAAAATAGTGGGCATAAATTAATGAATTTATGTGAAACAATTACGAGTATGACGGTTGTAAATAAAAATTTTCCAAGGGATTCATTTATAGTTTTTTTTATAATATTTGGGGAACTTGTGAATTATTCGAGTCAATTACCACTTCAAAAGGTTAAATACTAAACCATGGAAAGACTTATTCTGAATTAAAATAGATGAAATATGTGTATTGGGATTCCATAATTATATTAATGAATTTTTAAAAAAATGTTATTTTGGTTATAAAAATCATGAAACATGTAAATATAATGTTAATATTTAGAATCATATTTTTCTTCATTAACATAATAGTTATGAATACCATCATGGGTTTATGAGTTTAAGATTTAACATAAGTTCAAAGACTTAAACACCCCTTTTATGTTTTATGTGATGATGTTATACAATGTTAAGGATATTTTTGGATGCATTTATGGTAATATAACCCACTGTTTTAGTATATATGTTAGTGAAAAAGTTGTTTAAGTATGAATTTCATTAATTTTAATGTGAATAGGTTTAAAGGTATTAGTAAACTTTAAGATTTATCTAATCTTTGATATTAAGTAAATTAAGAGTTATTTCACATTAGTAATATTATAGGAATTATATTAATATAATTTAATAAAATGGAAAACCCACATGTTGAGTGAAAAATTTTCAAACCTAGTAAGGATGTGGGGCTTAAACCCATAACCAAAGGAAAATGAGGGTGATATTTCTACCAGTAGCCAATGTGATGGTTCAGTAGATATATCAGTGTTTTTAAAAAAAATTATTTTGTAGATAAATGTTATTATGGAACTAGAGGTATTACTATTGTGTTTTAGATATTAATTTATTATATTGGATAACTTATGCTAACCACTTTGGATTTAGTGGAGATAGGTGGACCAACATGTCACTCTTTTATAGATTATATGATATGTTAAACGTTAAATTTAGTGATTCATGGATAAAAAATTCATTTTATAATCATCATTTCAAGGAGTATGAGTTGAATTGGACATTTATTGGAGAAAAAAAGGATTAAATTGTCCTTATGAAATAGATAAATATCAAGTATGTATATTTATTTATTTTTATTATTAATATGGTAAAGTAATTTTTAAAAATTAAGAAAAAGTATATTGAAACAAAAAATTTATCCTACAAACTTCATATCCAATAAATAAAATTGTCTTTCATATCTTCAAAATTTTATGGATTTAAGGTATTTAACTTTACATTTATCATTCAATTTATTGTGATCAATTACATCTTTTTATCTCTATAATTTTTATTTTTTTTATTATATGTCTATATCTTAACATAAAACAATTTTATCATAGATAGAAACATAGTTATGTGTTTCTATATATTTCCTTTGTATTTATATTTCTCCCTTATCAATTGTAAGGTTTATTAACATTTTTACAATGTGTGTTTACAATAATGGTATTTATCAATGTCAAGCCCTTGATTACTAAGATCAATTTTAAATTATGAGGATGTAATTTATTGAAGGTGGGGAGAATATGACACCGTAAGATTTTATAAAAATAAATTTATATTGGATTTCATATATGATATACAACACCAAGATTATAAGTGAATTTAACTCCCTGATAATTTATGATTTATTTTAGTTAAATTAATTTGATCACTTTGATATCTTGGGGAACATGCAACCCCTATTCTAAATGAATCGTAATTTATTATACCATTATAACCTATAATATAAATTAGTGGTTATGATCAGTAATAACGTAATTATGAAAATTATAAGGATTAATTATTTATAAAAATATCATTGGTTACATATTGATTATAAATAAAATAAGAATCATTTCAAACAAAAATAAATGCTTTCTTAAAAAATGTATTTTTCTATAAGATAGTTTAATCATGCTTTTCTAACATAATTGAAAATTATTTTTACCACTTTTAAAAAATTTATTTCATAAAAAACTTCATTGTGGAAATACAAATATTAAAATTATCTTTGGGTGAATTATTTGTGATTTTTCTGAAATGTTTCGTTTTTTCATGAATAATGAAAAATACTATTTTTTATTGAAAACTGTATTTTTTTAAATACTTTACAATGATAAATTATATTTTAATTTTTTTAAGTATAAATATATAAATTATATTATATTTATAAAATATTAGGTTATTTTAATCAATTTTATGTTGAATTATACTTATAAAACATTCTATACTTATGATAATTTTCTCTTCGGAACCCTACTTTTTCATTACAATTATGGGTATACTTTTAAATTGAATTATAGAACTTATATGAATTGAATTTGTAAAAATATATTTCATTTTTTGATTCATAATAATTTATATTATTTAATAAGGTAAATGTATGTTTTTTCCATTGTGCATAGAAATAGTAGTAAAAACTAATTATTGAGGTTATTGTTAAAATAGATTTAATAGGGGTTAAACTAAAAAGATAAGGGTTTAAATGACCTACAAAATTTTTCAAAACACATAATCATGACATATTTAGACCTAATAACTGATAAAGGTCTATAATTACCCATTTTGAGATTTTTGTTCATGATAAAAATTTGGGTATAATTTAATCTATTCAAGCATTCCATGGGTATCCTCTCCCCCAGACATAAAAAGAAAACCCTCCCCTCCCATTGTCACACATGAAAAAAAAAATGGTTGAGAAAAGACCTTACAAAATAAATTCCTTACTCTCCTGAAAACATCATAGATCATGTTATCTAATCATAAATCCATCATAGGAATGCTTTTGTTGCAAAGCTAAATATGTTTTCTGAAAAAGGTGTACCATTCATAAATAAGCATTTTGATTTGGTTTTTTACTCCACCTTCTTAAAATATTATTACACTATTATTGTATAATAACCTATGTATCATATATATACATTTATGTTATTATCTTAAAGTACTATAATATTTATTAATCCTTTACTATCAGATGGTAAATGAAATTGTCGATCAATTGTACGGAGGACTACCACCTCACAAACTGATATAATTCATTTTACATCACCACCTTTAGGTTATTTATATAATAATGGATTCAACTCATTTATATTGTAACATCTCATTACTTTTATTTGGTATGTTTTCCCTTTTCAAAGTTTCCTTCTGATTTTAAAAATCCTTAGATATGATTATCTGGGATTACTGTAGGTTGCAGAACAGGAACATGCTGTGTACGAGAGGTAAAACTCTTGTATTGGTTTCTAGATTCATGTTGTGAATAGGGTATCATGTTGTAAGCAGGTATTGATTTGGTACACATCGTGTACCTAAGTTACATGTCATTTAGGGGTTAAATAGAATATTTTAAACCTAAGGCGATGGGTTTTTTTGCGTAACTTATCTAGCACAGACAACACGTCATTACCAAGGGGTACACGTTGTAACCCAGCCCACACCCTGGTTTAAGTCACATTTTTTTCAATTTCACTCATCCTTTTTCATCCCTAACCTCTTGTATCTCAACCCTAAACTATTCCTAGGTGTTTTTTCATAGTCGTCTCACCTTCCAGAATTATCCAATCGGCTATGGTTTATTGTTGCTTCATCGGTGCATCTCTCTGGGTAAGTGTTCTCTATGTGTCATCCTTATGATTGATTGAGATAATGACCTTGCCTTGAATTATTGGATCTGCTAAACAATGTTGGATGTTTCTTTACGTTATCATCTAGATTCATTGTGAGATCTTCTCTCGATGGTCATTTCTTGGCAGTTGTGGTGCATCAGATGTTCGTTCTTGAGGTACGTGGGATTTCCCCTATCCACAAACACCTTATCTTCTAAATTGAACCGATCATTTTATGTGAAGGTTGGATTTTATATATTTCATTGACAGTGTTTTTGGGTTTCATTCTTGGATTTGTATTCCGTTGTAGGCATGTGTGACACAAAATTTGAGGTTTGTGGTTTTATCTCTATCCATTAATAATGATCTAGATTTATATTGATTTATAAATTGATTTATAAAATTGTTGTGATAGTTTGTGTGTGTTGGAAAAGGTTTTTGAAAGAAAAATTGGTTTTCCCTAGATTTTAATAAATTTATTGTGAAATATTTTTGAATGGTTTTCAAAGCATTGAAATTGAATTGTGAAATTGAGCACATGGGTTACCTTGGGTACTTATATGGAAGGTTTAGATTGATTGCATCATCCATTGTTTTTTTATCAAGGATTTTTTTTCTTTGATATTTCCACTATTTCCATGGCCTATTGTTCCTTGGGACAGATATTGACATTTTTGGGGGTTTACTCATGGGGTATTCCTCTACTTATTAGGGTGGTTGTTCTAGGATCATAATTTGGGCACTTGATTATAATGGTATGAGTAGTTTTCTTCCTTCAACCATAGTATTCCTTGGTGTGTGATCCCTGTGATTCTATTTTTTATTGCATGTCTATTTGAGTTAGCCTCGATATGCTTGTTTATGCTTATGAAAAACTATTATAACTGGTTTTGTTTAAAATAGTGGAGGAATGGAATTTTTTACCATGTTTTCAATAAATTTGTTTTACTGCTTATCAAGCCATGTTTTATCTTAAAATAATAATACATGATTTTTTATGTAAAAAATTCTTATGGTTTTCTTGGGTGGGATCCTATTGAGCTTGTTAGATCACACCCTACGAATTTCTTCGGTGGTGCGTAGACCTTTGTTTGTCTTCAAGTGCAGGGAAAGGCATGGCACCATAGTGAGGCAATGAGGTTCATGTCATCTAGGATGGGTAGATTGTAGTGATATGGTTGGAGTTCATCCATTTCTTCAATGGAATAGCTATTTGGTTTTGAGTCCTTTTTAGTAGGAATCATCTTTTTGAGTTTTTAGCTATTGTTTTTGTTGTCATGTTTCTTATATTTTACTTTATAGTTATAGTGTATATATTTTTTAGGCTTGCACTGTTTCGTTTTTTCTCTATATATATGATGTTTTTTTGTTCTTATTGGGAAAAATAATTCCCTTAGTTTTATCATTCGATTCCCAGGTGTTTTTCGCCAGCCCATGGGGACCGAGAACGCCCATCATGTATGTGACAGATCAGGTTAGGTTTTATGTTTCAGGGAAACCTGGGTTGGTCTGTTTCAGTTTGGTATCAGAGGAGGTTTTTCCTTGATAATATTTTTCTTGGGACTTCTGTTAGACTAATGATACGACTATTGGGACTTGCAAGGTATGTTTTAATAAGTGCCTAGAAAAATCTTGTCATAATGAGACTCACGCTACCTTGGGATTTCAGGATATGTGTCTCTAGTATTGGATTTGATTTTAAAGTATATTTTTTCTTATGAGTTTTCTAGTTGGATCTAAGATTTGTTCTGTGTCTAATCGTTCATATGTTTCAGTGTCCTTGTTTGTTGATGATAGATGACACGGAGTTGGTCTAGGATTTTCCCATTCTTGAACTGGATCTGTTTTATGTCATCATTGTAATAGTTTATCTTGTCACTCATCGAGTTGAGGTTGATTGTTAACATCAGTGTGTTTCATTTCTTACTGCCGATGTGATCTCTTGTGTGTTGTATGGATATTGGGACCGAAGATATGGTCTTATAGGGAATTCTCACATGGAGATCAAGAGTTTGTTTCCTTCCATTGTGTTTGCGCCGGATGTTGTTTCTTCTGTTGGTGATCTTCCTGTTATGGTCCTAAACATTCCTGGCCTTTTCTTAGATGATTTCTATAGTCCTCCTCTATAGAGGGGGGTCGAGTTTACAATTGACATGGTGCCAGGTATGTAGATGATATCGATTCTTTCTTACCATATGGCACCAGTGGAGTTGAAAGAGCTCAAGATTTTGTTAGACTGCCTATTAGAGAAAGGATTCATTTTCCATAGTGTTTCTCCTTGGGAAACACCTATTCTCTTTTCAATAAAAGTTGATGGGTTACTTCAGTTGTGTGTGGACTATATGAAGTTGAACCCAGTAACAGTTAAGAATAGATACCCTTTGCCTTATTTTGATGAATTCTTTTATCAGTTGAGGGGAGAAAGTGGTTTTCAAAGATTGATCTTTGATCTGGTTATCCTCAGCTCAGAGTCCAGGAGTCTGATATACCAAGGACAACCTTTAAGATAAGGTATGTCCATTATGAATATCTTATTATGCCTTTTGGAATAACTAATGATTCTTTAGTTTTTATGGCCTTGATGAATTAGATATTCCACTATTATCTCAACACATTTGTGGTAGTATTTGTGGGTGATATTCTCGCTTGTTAAATGTTTGAGCAAGATCACGAGCACCATCTGAGTTTGGTACTGTAAATTCTGATAAATCACCATCTTTATGAAAAGCTTTCAAATTGTAGTTTCTGGATTCGAAAAGTGATGTTCTTGGAGCACATAATTTCTAATCAAGGATTATCAGTTGATCTAGATAAGGTAGAAGTTGTTTTTTCCTAGAAGGAACCATGAAATTTATTTGAGATATGAAGATTCCTTGGTCTTAATGGATACTACAGATGGTTCGTTAAGGATTTATCGAATCTGGTGTCACCTTTGACTACTCTTACCAAGAAAGCAGTGAAATTATCATGGGATGTGATGTTTCAGTCCTCTTTTGATGAAATGAAATGACTTCTGACATCGCCACCTATTCCGATCTTACCTAATCCAAATAAAGGGTATGTAGTGTTTTGTGATGCATCTAGTTCTGGTTTGGGATGTGTGATTAATCAGAATGATCATATGGTAGCTTATGGATCTCATCAGCTCCGATCGTATGAGAAGAACTATCCTACTCATTATTTAGATATTACGATGTGGATGCATGTACTTTTGTACTTGAGATACTATCTCTTTGGGAAGAATTTCATATTTTTCCCTAATTATAAGAGTCTGAGCTATATCTTTTTTAGAAGGACTTGATTAACAGATAGAGATGATGGTTAGAATACCTTTAAACATTTGACTTCGACATATCTTACAATCATGGGAAATGGAATGTTGTTTCAGATGATCTAAACAGAAATGTATCGTCATAGGATATTCTGGAATTGAAGGAAGAGTGGAATCTTATGGGGATTTTCACTTATTTGAACTTGGATTCTCAAGAGGATGTCTCATGTAAGGTTATTACTAGTGTTCAGTTGTAATCATCTCTCCTAGAGTATATCTTACAATGTCAAAAAAAATATGATGAGTTTCATAAGCTTTAGGAAAAACTTTATGGTGGGGAGATAGTTCCTTATTGGTCTCATCCTTTAGAAGGAATACTTCACTTTGTAAATCGAGTTGTTATCGCATCATCTGTGAGAAGTTCAGTTTTTTTTCTTTTCATATCTCTCTAGGGTTTGTTTATCTAGGTTCTAATAATATTTACTATGACATGATAATATCATTTGGGTGGCCAGGTATGAAGCGTGGAATTTCATATTATGTGTCCAGTTGTTACATATGCCAATGGATAAAGTTAGAGCACCTAAAACCTTCTTTTATGCTTGATCCTCTTCCAATGCTTTTTTTGGAAGTGGGACGAGGTAGCCATGGATTTTTGTGTGTGGTTACCATGTACACCCTAAGGAAAAAATTCTATCTCGGTGGTTGTTGATCAGTTGAGGAAGTCTACTCATTTCATTCTGATCAATAAAACCACTAAAGTTATAGATCTGGGTATGCTGTATGTGCAAGAAATCGTGAGATTACATTGAATTATTTCTTTGGCTGTTTTAGATAGGGATCCTAGGTTCCCTTCAAGGTTCTAGAGGATTCTTTAAGAGACAATGGTGACTGAGATCAGGTTTAGCACATCTTACCTTCCACAAAGAGACAGTCATACAGATTGTGCGATTCAGATCCTAGATGATATGCCTCATGATTGGGTCTTGGATTTCGGTGGATCATGGGATATCTATATGGGGATGGTTGGGTTTTTTTACAAAAAAAAATATTATTCATCAATCAGAATGGATATTTTGAGGCATTTTATGGTCTCCTATGCAGATCACCTATTTATTGGGAAGAGGTAGGAAAAGTATGTATGGTTGGACAAAGTCTAGTTCTAGAGACATCAGAAAATATTTAAGAAGTGCGAGTAAGTCTGGTTACATCACATAGTTGAAAGAAATCATACACAGATTAACAAAGTTGTCCTTTGGAGTTTTCTATAGGTGACTAGGTTTTCTTGAACATTTCTCCTAAGTTGGGTCACCGTCAACTTGGAAAAAATGGAAAGTTGGATCTGAAATATTATGAACCATTTGAGATCAATGAATGGATTGGGGAATTTCTTCTCGGTTAGAATTATTGGTTAATTCGACAAACGTTCATGATGTTTTCCACATATCTCTTTTTAAGAACTATCACCCAGATCCCGCTCACATTTTGAGTTGGGATGAAATTGAGTTAGAGCTGGATGCTCTTATTTTGGAGAAAATAGTTGATATCAGTGACTCTCAGATTAAAGTATTTCATTAGAATTCGATTCCATAAGTCATAGGTCCATAGAAATAAGGATCATATTCCCATAGGACTTGGGAACGTGAGTCATTCATGAGGGAGCAGTGGCCTCATCTCTTTTCAGAGGTTACATCTTCTTCAGGCTATCCCAAAGATAGAAATTCATTATGGTGGAGATTTTGTAACATCATATTTTCATGATTGGGTATATTTTAAATTTTCTATGTTCCCTTATAGTTTTTAAAATCCATAGATGTGATTTTATTGGTTTATTGTAGGTTGAAAAACAAGTACAAATCATGTACCTGAGGTACACGTCATGCACTGGTTGTTGGATTCATGTCATGAATGGGGGATCATGTTGTGAGCAGGTACTGAGTAGGTACACATTGTTTACCTAACTTACACATCTTGTACCTAAGTTACACATCATGTAGTGGTTAAATAGTGTATTTTTAACATAAGTCGATGGGTTTTTAATCATAACGTATTTAGCGTGGACTACAGAGCATGACCAAGGGGTAAATGTTTGGACCAGGCCCGCACCCAGGTTTAATTCATGTCTTTTTATTTTTTTAATCATTCATTATCCTCCCAAACCTCTTGGATCTTAAGTCTAAGCTTCTCTTAGGTGTTTTTAGAGGCGTCTTACCATCCGGATTGATCCAATCAGCTATGGCTCATCCTTTCTTCTACGGTACATCTCTCCAGGTAAGTGTTCTCTCCGATTATTCCTTGTGATTGATCACGATAACACCCTTTCCATGCATTATCAGAACTTATGATTCAATTTTGATATTTCTTATTGTCTTTACCTAGATCCATTGTGATTTATTATCTCAATGTACGTTCCTTGGCTAGTTGTGGTGCACCAGGAATTCATTCTTTTGGTATGTGGTCATTCTTCTATCCACCAGCCCATTGTATTCTAATTTGAACCAATCCTTTGATGTGTGGGTTTGATTTTAGGTCCTTTGTTGATGGTTTTGTGGGAATTAATTCATAGATTTTTATTTCATTGTGGGTGTGTGAGACACGAAATTTGATGTAGGTGGTTTCGTCTCTAGATTATGATAATGAGTGTGATTTATATTGCTTTATAAATTGTTTTATGAAATTGGCATGATTTTTTTTGTGTGTTGGAAAACGGTTTTTAAGGAAAATGGTTTTTACATGGATTTTGATAAATTGATTATGAAATTGTTTTGAATGGTTTTCAAAGAGTTGAAATTGAATTGTGAAATTGAACACATAGTTTACCTTGGGTACTTAGGTGTAAGGTTTAGCTTGAGGCCATCATCCATTGTTGCTGTTATTAATGAGGTTTTTCTTTGGGATTTCCTCTATTTCCTAGGCCTATTGTTATATGGGGCAGTTATTGACATTTTGGGGGCCTAACTCATGGGTTATTCCTCTAATTCCTTGGCCCATTATTCTATTATCGGAATTTGTGCACTTGATTATTATGGTATAAGTAGTTTTCTACCTAGAACCATAGTATGTGATACATGTGATTCTATTTCGTATCACATGGATTTCTAAGTTAGCCTTTATATGAATGTTTTTTCTTGTGGAAAACTATTATACCTGCTTTTGTTTAGAACTGTTGAAAAAAGGAAATGTTTACCATGTTTTCTATAAAAATAATTTACTTATTATCAGTAAATGATTTTTATTGAAAAAATACAATAGGATTGGTTATATAGATACTTGATATGGAAGTCCTAGGTGGGATCCTGCTGATCATGTTAGCTCACACCATGTGCACTATATCAGTGGTGCGTAGACCTTTGTTTGTCTTCCATTGTAAGGAAAGGCGAGGTTCCCTGGTGAGGTGGTGAGGTTCATGTCAGGTGGGATGGGTATCTTGTGGTGTGATGGTTGGATTTTTTCCATTCCATTATTGGAGTAGCTATTTTTTTTATTCCTTTGTAGTCAGACTTGTCTTTTTGAATTTTCAACTGCTGTTTTAGTTGTCCTATTTCAACTGTTTTCCTTTAAAATTATGGCATATATATTTTTTAGACTTTTGATATTTCTTCTTTTCTCTATATATATGTTTTTTTGTTCTTTTTGGGTGAAATATTTCGATCAGTTTTTTCGTTCGATGCTTGAGTTCTTGTCGTCAGCCCATTGGGATTAGAAATTCCCTTCAGATATGTGATGGATCGGGTCGGGTTCTAGTTTTCTAGGAATCCCAAGTCAATCCATTACATAAGTAATATTTTTGAAATTATTATACCTTTTTAATTTTAATATCATATATACATTTTTACATTCCATTCTATTTAAAATAAGATATTTTTTTGTTTATAGAAGACTACTACCTCATGAAACAATGTGATTTTTTTCACGTGCGCATAAATGGAATGTAATAGAGACTAAATTAATGAATTTATGTGATATATATGGGGTGAAGTTTTTTCTTTATAATTAAAATATCTCACACTCCTTTAACCTTTTACTCATTACGGGAATGATATTTTATTTCATGTGTATGTATGGCCTACCATCTCCACAAATCAATGTGATTCATTTTCCACGTCCTGATTTCATAATAGGTTATAAAAATATATATAATAAGTAAATATGATACTTATAACATTAATATGACTATATAGGATTTTGATATATATATATATATATATATCCCATTCATAATAACCAGCTCTTTCACGACAAAACAAAAATTATAAAACAAGGTAATTAACTTCCAAAATAATGAAAATAATGAAATATTAATAACAAATTTGTGGTAACATATAATAAGAGGATCTTATACCATATTATGTGTATGAATATGGTTTATTTATTATTTAATAACATTTTTAAAACCATTATACATGAGTTTAAATCACAATCATCTAAATGATAGTGTGAGGTTGGGGACTTCATCTAAATTTCCCTTCATTAAGGAATATTATATTATTGTATTCCTAATTTCTTTTATGTTTTTTCCATATTTTCGGTTTCACATATAATATCTTGAAAAATTCATGATTCATATTTTTTATGTTTTAATTTGTATTATTTTATCTAATGGGATTTGACATGAAAGTTAAAAAGTGTTCTATAATTTCCAAACTCAATATCTTTCCATTCGGTCATATTACTTATTTATTTTCCTTTGATATTCTATTATTATCAATATAATGACGTTTTATTTTATTATTTTTTATTTAAAAATTATATTTGTGGATATACATTTGGTAAACACACTTTATTTAGTCATTAATTCTCACTTCAATGTTTTGATCATTGTAAGGGATTTGTCTCAATTTCCATTTCATTGAGAGATATTAATTAATATTCAGCTATTCACTTTCATGTGGTATATATACTACCCCTTCATTTACAAAACACATATAACTATTTATTCATGATGTTTAATTTTTAAATTCATGTTTATCTTTATTATTGGTAGCACGGATATTAACATTTCCAAAAACAAATACTATTATTACATAGGGTGTCTACTTTCAATGTTATTTTATTTATTGGGAAATATTGATAAATCTGTGTTCTTTACTAAATGATGATATTTTTGATAATTCATAATATTCATGAATTTAATATATTATTTCATAAATGATGAATGATTTGGATATGATTTGATGGGTGGGGCTTGGAATTATATAGGCCATGCATTCATCGACGGGTATCATGAGACAAATCAATTGTCCAAATTAAATGGATTTCTACATATAGTTTTAAAAAGTCTTATGGAAGGTCTTCATGGTAGAGGTATCATAATGCCTAAGATCATTAAGTATAATAATTAAGAATTTCCTTTATTAAAAATTCATTTATTTTTAATATCTATGAGAATATCACAATGATATTATCTTTAGATTCATTTTATTCTCAGTTTATTGATTAAATGACATGTGTGTTCAGTTATTTACCATTCTATATTTATTATTCCTTATATAATTACAATAACAAAGTTATTGATTAAATTTAATTTGTGTTAAGTTATTTAAATTTCTATATTTTTTATTTTTTATTTGGACATAATAGCTTCCATTAAACATAATTATGACAACCCTGTTTTTTATTACAACTTAAACATGATTCATTACACAAAACTTCACTTGATACAACAAAGAAGATCAAGAGGTTTTGTGTCTTTGGGGATTAGTATCATTACATAAAAACTTAATACATGAAATACAACATCTTTATTGAAAACTTCCTTTACATTACCACTGCATTCCCTTGTACTTAGCATTGCATGGGATAACCTGAGGGCATGCATAAGAAAAGGGTGAGCTATAAAGCCCAGTAAGGGAGTACACATGGAATAACATGAGGAGTAGAATACATGTAATAAAATGGGCATGTCAATAGATAATAATATAAACATGAACATAAAGGCATGATAAAGCATGATAATCATAACATGGTAATGTGGCAACAACACTTAACATTGAATTAGCATGAGCCAAGGCTCATTGCACATGGAGCATGAGTAAACCCTCATTGCACATGAAGCATGAGTAAAAACTCACTGAACTTGAATTGGCATGATTAAACACTCATTTCACATGACATATCATGATACTATACTTTACCCAATGCATTGGAGAGCTATAAGGGCGCACCCTTCTTAAACATTTCATTTCATGCATAAGTTTGCCACACGGAACATAAAACATGGATTCATAAAACATAATCATTTATTCCATGATAAAGGAATGTGGAATTAATACATGAAACTTTACAATCAATAAGTAAATGTGCATAAAGGTGAATACCTTTGATGGAGAAATGGGAATGGTATTCACTACACAACGACATTGGCTTAGAAAATCGGTGCGATTTCGGCAGCATAACGGCGTGACATAAGAATTCATAAAAAAGGTTGATGGGAGAGAAAGGGGTTCCTCATCATATTTACATGTAATGGAAAATAAGGAGTTCATATAGATACATGTCCTAATAATTGAAATGGAATTTAGATTCATGATACAAAAGTATTGCTTGAATGTAAAAGAAGAGAGAGAAGTTCCTTTCCGAATTTCGGCATAGTAACGGGTGTACATGGGAGGCATTTAATGAGAGAGAAAGGAGTATCCCATCATTCAAACAATCAGAGGGCAGTATGGGGGAGGTGCGAAACCATACCCCAACATTAATAATTGAAATTAAAAGGGCAATACAAATTAAAGAAAATTGACAAAAAAGAGAAAGGAAGAAAAATCCTTACTTGGAAGTGTGCTTCCAAAGGATAGAGAGAGCCTTGTGAGAGGCTTATTGGGAGCTTGGGGCGCCTTGGGAGGATTATAGAGAAAGTAGGTCAGAGGTTAGACTAACTCCAAGGGATTTTAGTGAGGAGTAAGTGGGAGCTTGGATGGGTTTATATATGAAAGGTGAGGGAATTATTTATTATTTAGGTTTGGGTCCCCTTACATTAAATTAATCCAAACCACAAACCATCCCATGGTTTTTGCCCATGTTTTTTGGAAAAGGGAAGAGGAAAACAATATTTTACAAGGGAAAGGTCCGAAATTATTAAAATATTAGGGTTGATTATGTGGAGGTGAGTCACACTTCCATAGAAATTAATTTAAATAGGCAAAGTGTTGAATATGTCTTGAGAGGTCCATTAATGCTTTGAAAAATAAGTCAAACAAACCCAAAATCACATTATTTTAATGATAAAACATATAATGGCCGAACATAAGGATTATGGTATTTTATTACATCACCATTGGGTCATTATGATGTTATAAAACACATTATAAATTTAAACGGTATTTAATTTTTACCCAAAAATTTGACTATCTCAGAAAATTATGAAAAATTCATCGTTGGATAATTTCGATGTCCTGATTCCAGAAATGAAATTTATTTTATCTAAAAAATTTCCAAATATGTTAATTTTCACTTTTAAAATAAAAAACCAACATTTATAAAAAATTCACGGGTTTTGACAGAAATGGCTTTCAAACCTTAATAAAAATTTTAATTGCATTCATAAAATTATAAGATCATTTATATTTAATAAAAATTAATTTAATATTATTATTATTATTTTATTAAATTATTATTTAATTCAAAAATACCTTAATTTAATAAAATAGATTTCTTAATTAAATAAAAACTAAAAACACCATTTGTACCTTAAAAACTATTTACAATGTATCAAAAATGACTAGAAATTATATTCATTATTATATACAAAAATAATAATGTACATGAACATAGTAATACTTATTTGTTACATAACCCCTTAAAACAGCCGCATAATACCTAAGGGTAAGGTGTGTGATAGAGACAGACTCTTGGGGTGGCTTGGATAACATCGCTCGAGTGGTAATTTCAATCAACTTCCACTTTTCCCGTAGACGATCACGTTCGAGCTTGACATGATGATGCTCAGCTTGGGCTTGGTCAAGGGAAAATCCCAAAGACACCACCTCTTTTTCGAGCTCCGACAAATGGGCTTCGTATGGGGAAATTCTACTGGATGAGGCCATCGCTTCCTTTGTCTGAGTAAAATTGGGTTCGTTAAAGCCTTATATTTATACTAATCATGTGATCACTGTTCAACGCCTATATTAACAACGGTCACAACTCTTATCATAAAACCAAATAAGTTGACATCTTATAAAAACATTTTTCATAAAGAGATATTTAACTCGATCAAGAGGGATTTTCCATTAATGAAACTTTGGGTCGTTACAATATTCCCCCTTAAGAAATTTCTCCCTGGAAATTTTCCTTTTCCCACAATAAAACAAATGTGGGTAACTTAGCTTCATCATATCCTCTGACTCCCTGGTTGCTTCTTCAAACTTTTGGTTTCTCCACAACACCTTGATGAGGGGCATTGTCTTATTTTGTAAAAAAAAATTCTACGATCTAAGATCTTCACTGGTTGCTCGTCATAAGAAATATCATCTTCCAATTGTACCACCTCGGAGGAGAGTACATGTGAAGGGTCCGGTATGTACTTCCTTAAGAGGGATACATGAAAGAGATCATGCACCTTGGCCATAGTAGGTGGAAGTTCTAGTCGATAGGCCATAGCCCCAACACGATCAAGAATCTCGAAGGGGCCAATGTACCTTGGACTTAACTTCCCTTTCTTTCCAAACCTCATGAACTTCTTCCATGGAGATATGTGTAAAAACACCATGTCTCCAACTTTAAATTCAAGGTCTCGTCGACGATTATCTGCATAACTCTTCTGTCGACTTTGCACTGCCTTGATATGCTGCTGAATGGTTTTCACCTTCTGCACCATTTCTTCGACCATTTCGGGTCCAAGAAGCTTACGTTCACCGACCTCATCCCAACATGTTGGTGTTCTGCACCTTTTCCCACACAGGGCTTCATATGGTGCCATTTGGATGCTCGAGTGGAAACTGTTATTATAAGAGAACTCAACCATAGAAAGATGTTGATCCCATCCTCCTTTAAAGTACATTGATCACACTCTCAACATATCCTCAAGTGTTTGGATAGTCCACTTGGATTAGCCATCAGTTTGAGGATGATAGGACTTAATGAAGTTCAGTTCAGTATTCAGAGCATATTGAATACTCTTCCAAAACATAGAGGTGAATCTTGGATCTCGGTCAGACACAATAGATAGTGGTACTCCATTAAACCTTACCACTTCCCTGATATATATATGTGTCAGTTGATCCAAATAGAAATCTTCTTTAATAGCAATGAAGTGTGCAGTCTTTGTAAGACGATCCAAAACAGCCCAGATTGCATTGTTACCTTTGGATGTCCTTGGATGTCCGGTGACAAAGTCCATGGTCATGTTCTCCCATTTCCATTCTAGTATGGGCAATGTTTTCATCATCCCCTTAGACTTCTACCTCTCTACCTTCACTTGCTGACACACCAGGCACTTTGATGTATATTCGGCGATCTCCTTATTCATATTATCCCACCAAATGTTTTCTCAGATATCTCAATACATCTTTCTGCTCCCTGGGTGAATAGAGAAATTTGAACTATGTGCATCATCCAGGAGTTCCTTCTTCAGCTCCGAACTTGATGGAACACATAGACTTTTCCCAAACCGCATAGTTCCTTCTTCATTAACATTAAACTCCGAGGATTTCCCCTTTTTGATAGCTTCCACTTTTTCTTGATTTCCCACATCATCCTTTTGAGCATCCTTTAACCTTTACAAAAGAGATGGTTGAGCAATAATTTGTGAAAGGATTGATGATGTTCCCTTCTTTAGGATTCCCACGTCCATCTTAATCAAGTCTAAGAAGATTAGATCCTTCTCAATTCTCATCATTGATAGAATTGCTGGGTCCTTTCTACTTAGGGCATCCACCAGCTTGTTCGCTTTCCCAAGGTGGTAATGTATTGAACAGTCATAATCCTTGATGAGCTCTATCCATCTTCTCTGGCACATATTAAGCTCTTTCTGTGTGAATATATATTTATGACTCTTGTGGTCAGTATATATCTCACATTTCTCTCCATAGAGATAATGCCGCCAGATTCTCAAGGCAAAGATCACCGCCGCCAACTCCAGATCATGCGTTGGATAGTTTCGCTCATGGATGTTCAACTGCCTTAAGGCATAGGATATCACTTTATCATTCTGCATCAGCACACAGCCTAAGCCCTTCTTTGAGGCATCACTGAATACCACAAAAAGTTCCCCACTTGTGGGTAAAGTGAGCATGGGCGTAGTGATAAGCCTCCTTTTCAACTCCTTGATGCTTTCTTCGCATTCATCACTCCAAGCAAACTTTACTCCCTTTCGAGTTAGCTTGGTAAGAGGGTTGGAAAATTATGAGAAATTCCTCACAAATCGTCGATAGTATCTAGCTAACCCCAAGAAGCTACGGAAAACCATTACCGATGTTGGCCTCAACCATCCATCAATTGCTTCTTTTTTGGAGGGGTCCACAGATATCCCATTGCTTGTGATGATATGGCCTAGGAATGAGACCTCATTCAACCAGAACTCACACTTGCTGTACTTTGCATAGAGCTTCTCCTTGCGCAAAGTCTCCAGTATAGTTCTTAAATGCTCCTCATGATCCTCCTTGGTTTTGGAGTATATTAAAATATCATCTATAAAGACTACCACAAATTTTTCAAGGTAGTCTCTAAAGACTCTATTCATAAAGTCCATGAATATTTCTAGAGCATTGGTGAATCCGAAAGGCATTACTATGAAATCATAGTGCCCGTATCTTGTATGAAAATCAGTCTCGGGGACATCTTCCTTCCTCAGCCTTACTTGATAATATCCTGACCGCAAGTCCACCTTAGAGACGTATTGTGCTCCATGCAATTGATCGAAAAATTCATCAATTCTTGGGAGTGGATACTTGTTCTTTATCGTGATTTTTTTAATTTCACAATAATCGATGCAAAGCCGCATTGACCCATCCCTCTTCTTGATGAAGAGGACTGGTGCACCCCATGGTGAAGCACTTGGGCGTATAAACCCTTTATCCAGATTCTCCTATAGTTGTTTTTTCATCTCTTCAAGCTCAACAACAGCCATTCTATATGGAGTCTTAGATATTGTTAATGCCCCAGGTATAAGTTCAATTGAGAACTCAACATATCTTCTAGGAGGAAGGCCAAGCAGTTCCACGGGAAACACTTCAGCGAATTCCCTCACAATAGGCATTTCTTCAAGGATGGTTTCTTCCTTAGACTCAATCATATGAGCCATATATGCGTGCTCATAGGGAAGTAATATCCATGCTTGAGATGATGGAGCTAAAGAAGATTCATCTTCCTTCTGATACTTGTAAATAATCAGGGGTCGATTCTCCATATGGAGTGTGATTTCCCTCTCCCGACAATTTATGTTGGATCTATATATGGAAAGCCAATCCATGACAAGAATTTCATCAAATTCCACCAAAGGGTGTATGAAGAGGTTTGCCGGGAAATTCAATCCACAGATTATAATAGGGGAGGACTTATATTCATTGGATACAATGATTTCCCCATTTGTTGTACTCACCGACATCTTTAATTCCATGATTTGTGGTGGTGCTGGGATTGTTCTACTAAACTTTCGAGATATAAAAGAATGTGTAGAACCTGAATCAAAAATTGCGTTCGCTATTATTGAATGAATAACTAGCGTACCTATCACCACTTCGTTGTCGGGGTTCACTTTGGCATAAGTTATGGCAAAAGCTCTTCCTTGTTGTCTTGGAGGTTGTTGGTTTCCTCTGAAAACCCTTGGATTAGGGCACTGATTTGAAAAATGACCTGGTCCATTGCATTTATAGCATTGATCAACGCGTTGAGGTTCGAACGGAGTGTTCCTCTCCTCTATCGCAGTCGCAGGTCCTTATTTCCAATAGTTAACAGCTAGGTGCCTTTCTCTTCCACACCTGAAGCATTTTCTCGTCCCCTTAAAGAAATTTCCAGGGTGCTTCTTTCCTCACTTTTGGCAAGTGGGGTGCTGGAACTTCTTAGCACCGTTGGATTTATCCATCGGTCCACCAGCATTGAATTCCAACTTACGCTTCTTTTCCCCATGATACCCCTATGATTCCCCAATCTCCATTTCGACCTTGAGGGCACATCAGACAATTTCCTCAGAGCTGTCGAAGTCACGGATCGCTAATGCTTTCCACAAACTAGACATCAGCCCACCAAAGAAGCAATCAACCTTGCATTCGGGGGTAACGACAAAGATGGAAGCATATCGTGCAAGCCTTGTGAATTTTTCCTCATACGCTCCAACGTATTCCTCATATTTTTACTTGAGCGAATGGAAGTCCCTTTCCATCTTAAGCCAGAGGGTGCACGGAAAATATTTATCGAAAAACATCTTCCGGAATTCCTTCCATTCCAAAACCTCGATCTCCTTCTTAGGCTTCATATTTTTGATCAACGTCCACTATTTATCAGCTTCACCCTCCATACGATAAGTAGCTAGGAGAACCTTCTCTTGTTCAGAACATTGAAGGATGGAGAAGATCTTTTCAAGGGAGTTGATCCATTGTTCAGCGATCATGGGATTAGATGATCCACTAAAAGTTGGAGGCCTTTGTCTCATAAAGCTCTCGATGGAGACATGTTCTTTATTAAGGGGGTTGAACATTCCTCTTGACCTGTGATTCTATTAAAAACTTGAGTTAGATAAGAGAGAAGCGTGACAAAGTTCGCGATTCCCGCTCCCATTGGATTTGGCATCTCATTAGTACAGTCATCACACTGATCTTCACAACAGTTGTTAGCCCGAGTCCTCCTATTATCGGCCATTGGCTTGAATAAAAGGAAAGTTAGGGGTAACACATAAAGGGTAATCCAAATACAAAAGTTGATGACTTATAAATAAACATTAATTTCTTTAACTCATGAGTCTATAAGATTCAATCTTGGTTTTTCATGATCTACTTTCTAACATATATTCTTAGGAAACTTTTTCCCTTAATAAGGGTTCATACAAAGATTGTGAATTTATCAAAACATATCCCCTGGGAGTGTCATAACCAAGAGTGCAGCAAAGCCCGTTGTCGTGCACCAGTTCCTGTTCGAGTCTAGCTCAAAGCGGTGTTTTCGGGTTTTACCCCTAGGATACATCTGTGCCAGAGCCGCCTCTACCTGCTCGTATCCAGACAGGGATGTAATTGTTTGATAAACCACTTACTTAGTATTTACCAAAACATAGGAATGTTTTTATTATACTTAGACTTGTATCCAAGGCTTTACTAGGGTTTCCTAATCCCCAAAATAACTAAACCTATCCTCTGATACAAATTATGACAACCCTGCTTTTTATTACAACTTAAACATGATTCATTACATAAAACTTCACTTGATACAACAAAGAAGATAGAGAGGTTTAGTGTATTTGGGGATTAGGATCATTACATAAAAACTTAAAACATTAAATAAAACATCTTTATTGAAAACATCCTTTACATGACCACTACATTCCCTCGTACTTAGCATTGCATGGGATAACCTGAGGACATGCATAAGAAAAGGGTGATCTATAAATCCCAGTAAGAGAGTACACATGGAATAACATGAGGAGTACAACAAATGTTAGAAAATAGGAATGTCAATAGATCATAAGATAAACATGAACATAAAGTCATGATAACGCATGATAATTATAACATGGAAATGTGGCAACAACACTTAACATTGAATTAGAATGAGCCAAGGCTCATTGAACATGGAGCATGAGTAAACCATCATTGAACATGAAGCACGAGTAAACCCTCATTGCACTTGAATTATCATGAGTCAACACTCATTGCACATGACGTATCATGATACTATACTTTACCCAATGCATTGGAGTGCTATAAGGGCGCACCCTTCTTAAACATTTCATTTCATGCATAAGTGTGCCACATGGATTCATAAAACATAATCATTTATTCCATGATAAAGGAATCTAGAATTAATAAATGAAAAGTTAAAATCAATATGTAAATTTGCATAAAGTTGAATACCTTTGATGGGGAAATGGGCATGGTATTCACTACACAATGACGTTGGCTTAGAAAATCGGTGTGATTTCGGCAGCGTAACGGCGTGACATAAGAATTCATAAAAAAGGTTGATGATAGAGAAAGGGGTTCATCATCATATTTAAATGTAATGGACAGTAATGAGGTCATATAGATACATTTCCCAACAATTGAAATGGTATTTAGATTCATGATACAAAAGTATTTCTTGAATGTAAAAGAAGATAGAGAAGTTCCTTTCGGAATTTCGGCATAGTAACGGGTGTACATGGAAGGCATTTAATGAGAGATAAAGGAGTCTACCATCATTCAAACAATAATAGGGAAGTATGGGGGAGGTGAAAAACCATACCCCAACATTCATAATTGAAATTAAAAAGGTTAATACAACTTAAATAAAATTGACAAAAAAGAGAAAGGAAGAAAAACCCTTACTTGGAAGTGTGCTTCCAAAGGATAGAGAGAGGCTTGTGAGAGGATTCTTGGGAGTTTGGGGAACCTTGGGAGGATTCTAGAGAGAGTAGGGCAGATTTTGGACAAACTCCAAGGGATTTTAGTGAGGAGGAAGTGGGAGCTTGGGTGGGTTTATATAGGAAAGGTGAGGGAATTCTTTATTATTTAGGTTTGGGTCCCCTTACATTAAATTAATCTAAACTACAAACCATACCATGGTTTTTTCCCATGATTTTTGGAAAAGGGAAGAGGAAAAAAATATTTTATAGGGGAAATGTCCGAACTTATTAAAATATTAGGGTTTCTTATGTGGAGGTGAGTCACACTTCCATGGAAATTAATTTAAAAAGGCAAAGTGTTGAATATGCCTTGAGGGGTCCATTAATGCTTTGAAAAGTAAGTCAATCAAACCCAAAATCACATTAATTTAATTATAAAACATATATTGGCCGAACATAAGGATTATTGTATTTTATTACATCGCCATTGGGTCATTATGATGTCATAAAACACATTATAAATTTAAATGGTATTTAATTTTTACCCAAAAATTTGACTGTCTCAGAAAATTATGAAAAATTCACCGTTGGATAATTTCGACATCCTGATTCTAGAAATGACATTTATTTTATCTAAAAAATTTCTAAATATGCTAATTTTCACTTTTAAAATAAAAACCAATATTTATCGAAAATTCACGGGTATTGACAGAAATGGCTTTCAAACCTTAATAAAAATTTTAATTGCATTCATAAAATTATAAGATCATTTATATTTAATAAAAATTAATTTAATAATAATATAATTATTTTATTAAAATATTATTTAATTCAAAAATCCCTTAATTTAACAAAATAGATTTCCTAATTAAATAATAACTAAAAACAACATCCGTACCTTAAAAACTATTTACAATGTATCAAAAATGACTATAAATTATATTCAATTTTATATACAAAAAAAATAATGTACATGAACATAGTACTACTTATTTGTTACATAACACCTTAAAACAGCCGCATAAGGACCTAAGGGTAAGGTGTGCGATGGAGACAGACTCTTGGGGTGGCTCGGATAACATCGCTCGAGTGGTAATTTCAATCAACTTCCACTTTTCCCATAGACGATCACGTTCGATCTTGACATGATGAAGCTCAGCTTGGGCTTGGTCAAGGGAAAATCCCAAAGATGCCACCTCTTTTCCGAGCTCTGAAAAATGGGCTTCGTATGGGGAAATTCTACTGGATGAGGCCATCGCTTACATTTTCTGAGTAAAATTGGGTTTTTTAAAGACTTATATTTATACTAATCATGTGATCACTGTTCAACGGCTATATTAACAACGGTCACAACTCTTATCATAAAACCAAAGAAGTTGACATCTTATAAAAACATTTTTCATAAAGAGACATTTAACTGGATCAAGAGGGATTTTCCATTAATGAAACTTTTGGTCGTTACAATAACCCTAACTGAGTATTTGATATTACCATTATTTTCTTTTCTTTCCCCAGGATATGAATAATAAATCTTTTTATGAGTTTTCTAAGATAAATTTTATTGGATTTTGATTTCTATTATGTTTTAGTTTCTATTTCTAATGTACAAAGTGTACCATTTATGTTTCTGGATCTCTAAAACTGCTAAATTGATCATTCCTCTAAGACATGACCCCCTTGTAACAATGACAATATAATAAAGTATGCACCAACACCGAGTTACTGGAGTCGAGGTCATTGCATTTTAGTTTATTTTTATATTTTTATATACTGAAGATTATTATTCATGTAATTTTAATATTTCTTGGTATTTTTTATTCATGTTTTCTGTTAGTTCCATGTTGTGAGTGACACAATTTTTATCCCCCTAAGATTTCATGATATATTTCTTTTTAAATAAATCTTTTTTCTTGGTTTCCATAAAAAACCTTGAGTGTAAATGGACCATAAAATAATATATTGTTATAACTAAGCCCTTCAATTAGGGTAGTATGAACAGTTACATCTAAAAAATGAAATTTATATGGTTTATACAAGTGATCAAATTATTATAAATGAAAATTAAATCATTTGAATGAAAAAGAAATAATATTTTCAAAAAATAATTTTCTATACTTAATATATATTTTTTAATAAATTAAATCAATTTCTACATATGAAATATTTTAATGAAAATTATATATTATATATTCAATATAAATTTTAATCATTAATCTAATATTTTTTCTAAGCATGTCATTAGAATAAATCCAATTTTATTCTTGAAAACTATATTTTTTCAAAAAGTAGTTTGCCACATTTTACACACTTATTTTAAAATTAGTTTTACTAATTTTAAAACAAAATTAAAAAAAATGAACTTATTTTTTTAATCAACATGGAAAAATTATCGTAGAGTGAATTTTATGAGAATTTTCTAAAAATATTAATTTTTTTTGAATAATGTAGAATATTGATTATTTTAAAAAAAATTGTCTGTTCGTTTAAAAATTTTACAAAGTTAAATTTTATTTTAAAATAGTTTTAAAAGAAAAACATGATCAATTATAGTATTATAAATTAATTTTAGGTCATTTTAATAAATTATATTTGGAATTGTTTTATAGAATCATTTTATACATGATAAAACATTTTCTTTGTAAAATGGATTTTCATCAAAATTATGGGTTTTATATTAAATTAATTCATACCAATTATATGAATTGGATTTGGTAAAATTGGTTCCATATTTATAATGAAAATAATTAATATTAAGTAAACAATTCAATGTAATTTTTGTTCCTAATGAATAGTAAAAACAATAAATGTTAATTACAACAATTAAGGTTAAAATGGGTTTAATAGGGGTTAAATGAAAAGATAAGGGTTTTTTTTTCAATTAAAATTGTCTAAATAATAATGGATAGAAATATTTTTAACTTATACTATCTAATATTTTAATCTATTTCCATTTTTAATTATTTTTCCTGATAATGAATTAGTAATTTTGTATTCTTTTAGGAAATTTCTAAAAGGATCTCCTCCCACACTTATAAATGACTTCTCTTATCATATCCTCAACACACCTCAAAGTCCATTTGGTTTATAAAATAATTTACCAAATCACTTTATTACATATCTCTCCATGAACTAGAATTTTGTTTTATCAAAATACCATCCTAGAAAAGATGCGTGTATAAACCTAAGGAGTCTCTCAAAAGAAGAGGAATAGTTCTTAACCATACATTTTCATTATATTTCTTCTTCTATGTCCTTAAAATATTTTTAAATTATACTAAAATTATAATACAATTTTTTTTATATAATTAGATATTTTTATATTAATTTTATTACCTAAATCCATATCCTCTTCCTTAAAATGGGAAATGAAACTGTCGATCGTGTGTACGGTAGACAACCGTCTCGCAAACTGATGTAATTTGTTTTCCATAACTACCTATTATGGATGGATAAAATGATAGATTTAATGTATATATAAATATGATATTTATAACATAATTATAATTCTATATTTATAATATTACATCTAAATTCTTAACTTACAATTCATTGCAAAACGATTATGTCGCTCATACGTGTGTGTAAACTACCACCTCCATCAAGTAATGTTATATTTTTTTTGTTTCATATTGATATTGATGGTAATAAGGATATATTAAAAATATATATATGATATATATTATATAATAAAAATTATTAAAATGTGAATTTTTTTACCTTTTCAATTGTTCTATCCGTTTAAAAAATGGAAACATTGTTTTTGAATATGTATGACCTACTATCTCCTGGAAAAATGTAAATGATTTTACTATCTATATATTTTATGGGTTTCTATAAATAAAAATACAATGAGTATATATGATATTTATATCATGATTAAAATTCTATATGTTTTGTGACTATGATCAATGTATAGGTTCTGAGACTATAAAACCAAAACACATATGAAAAACAAAGCAGTTATTACCCGAAATAGTATTTTGAACAAATATTTATTAATAAATGGGTGATAAAATATTTTAAATAATTTATATATGATATTTTATATATGATTATGGTTCCAGAATAAAATTAAAATTAATATATATTTATTATAAAATGATGTTTTGATTCATATGAAAGGAAGTCAAACCTAAGGTAAGGGATTATTTCAGAAACTCATCACTATTTGAGATTTCTTATCATTAAGTATTAATTGGGTGAATTATTTGATATTAATATATTCAACCCAATAAATTATATTTCCACTATTTATTTATATAAATTACAATTTTCCCTTCATTCTCCACTCTTAAAGAACTCAAGATTCCTAAAACATGTTTCTAAGGGAAATCAACCTTGCTTTTATACTCGATGGGGAATATTTTTATTCTTTATGCATATTTTACTTCAAATGTTTAAAATAATATTTTACAAATTGTACAATTATTTATTGAAGTCATTTCAACCCTTTATTTTAAAAAAAATTAAATGGAATCTTCTTAATTTTTTGAAATAGGCATTTCATTACATTTTACATAAGTGTGAAATGAATGTTTTTTAACTTGTATGGAATGAATAAAATTTTACTCCACCATGAAAACTCATTTATTTAAATATTATAGTAAAATTTTCAATAGTTCCTTCCAAATAAAAGTTTTTCATTAATATTTGTGAAATCATTATGTTCTGAATATTTTTTTAAAATAAAATATTATTTTCCTCAAGAAATATTACAATTGTATTTTTAATTATATTCAAATTTTTCACAATTAATTGGTGACTATTTAGATTTACTAAGGATATAATATTTTTATACCATTATCCAAATAAATATGTATGTTTATTTTGTCATTTTTATTAATTTAGGAAATTATTAACATTTTGTATGCTGTTTTTTCAATGTGAAAGTTTATATTGATTATGTTTTACCTCTTTTATATGAGTAATGAATTGGACTTAGTATGTGCTGGGTATAGCCCACTTTATCACATATATTCATCATTAGATATCATATGATAAATTTTTTTATGTATTTGGCTTGGGAATTACCAATTTATGTAATATGTGTTGTCATGAGGCCTCAATATTAATTCTATGATGTCTAACATTATGAATTACATCATTATGAGATTCATTATTGATGTCCACGTAATTATTTAATTGCTTTGGTATCAATGGAGAACTCTCAAGATCCATAGATTATTTAGATGACATTTTTAATCATCGTTTATTCCTTTAATATTACTCTTTAGGCTAAATTTATTGATTAAATGAATTTTTTTCAAATATTTACCTTAATATAATGATTATTCCTTATTTATTCATGATAGATTCCATTGTACACATACCCTTATTGAGCATATAAGCTCACTACCTTCTTATGTTTCATTTACCATGTATTATAGAAGTGTAATATAATTGACATTCAGGTATATGATTCAAGAAATAATGGTGTTCTCAAATAATATACAATTTTGTATTTTATGTTTTCAAATTTAATATGAAATTTATGTATCTATCTCATTTACCAAGACTGCTAAACTATTTTATCATTTGTGATGTGATCACTTATATCTAGTACCAATGTAATAAATTAACCACTTACTCTAGGATACTAGGGTTTATGCCTTTATTTTTTGTATTATTGAAAATTTTTTAGAAACCATGAGAACTAGATTTTGGAAATCATAGATTAGGTAAAATATCCCTAAAACTAACTTTGAGTATAAGAAAAAGTATAGGATAACATCCTAATGTTTTGTTAAGATATATATTGTGTTTTTCCTATAAATCCATCCCTATATAGATACTAAAAGTGAATATGGTTCTGGAAGAGATTTATCAGGGGGTGATAACCTTAGAATGAGTTGGTTTGAGTATATTCTAGCCATCGATCTGATTCACAGTGAGGGTTCCCTTACATAGAACCTAGTTTGATACTATTAGGGGATATTCATTGTTTAATGAACTATTTCATTATAAACCATTATGTATGATTTAGAAATATTTTTATGACCTGATAATATTTCCAAAGAAACCAATTTGTATATTTTGAGATTAGTTATGCATAATTTTTTGAATTTATTTTAATTATTTCACTAATTTTGAAATTATTAATTGGGATTCATAATGATATGATCTAATCTTGTGTGCACATATTTTTATAAATGGGTCCTATTATATTTAATATAAACCATACCAATTAATGTAATCCATTTTGGTATTTCCCTCCTAGTAAAGATAATAGAGTTTTAGATGGAACTAGCGACGGAGCTGAACATATTATAATTATATTGGATTATTTGAATCAGGATATGAAAAATAATATTTCCCATTTGAAGCATCCAACTGATCTCAAATGTGTGGGAACAATGCTATAATTATTCTTGCCTAATAAACTTCCATCATTCAACAAGACTACATATCTATTTATAGCTAAACAATGGATAATTTCCATATATAATATATTTCTTAATATAAGAAGTAATAAAAGGGAGAATGTTTTCATGGTAGTTTCTATTATCTTAGTAGATGTGAGTAAATTATGGTAAATGATTAAAAATAAAAATTATGAGTAGAAAATACCAATAATAGAATGGAAATATTTTATTATACTCTTCTTTGAAAAATATTTTCCTCACAAGAAACAAACAGATATGGAGATACAGTTCCTGAGTCTAAGACAAAAGGAAGATGAAAATGTTTCTATGTATAAATCCAAAATTACATGGTTAGAGAGGAATATTGTTTAATACATACATTACTCAAAGATTAATAATGACCTTTTCTTTTATGAGCTAAATAAAATCCTTTGAGATGAATTAGTCCCCAAAAACATCTCATTATATTATCGTATAATATCTTTTGTTGTTAATAAAGAGAAACAGTTATCAAATTTTTATAACATTAATGGGAAAAGTGTGGAGATAAAGGCCACCAGGATTATGTTTTTATTGGAAATAAAGAAGCTACCAATGTTTAATGAATCAACTATAATGAGATGGTGCAATATAAAATTGATTATCCCAAGAATTAATGGAATTTTCAACAAGAAAGTCCAAGGGATAAAGTATAATATTATGTGATCACAAAAGCTGAGTTTAAACTTCCTAGGTATATGATGGAATGTGCTTCAATAATGTCCAAAAATTTTGTTAATGTCTTGTTTATTTCTATATTTTTACACTTTTTTATATCTTTTATTCCTTACATGAGTATCATACATTTTCTTAGAACATTAAGAATGGAGTTATTAGTTACG
Organism: Viscum album; assembly: GCA_963277665.1. NCBI lineage: Eukaryota > Viridiplantae > Streptophyta > Magnoliopsida > Santalales > Viscaceae > Viscum > Viscum album. The sequence continues at coordinate 1,797,972,008 of OY728152.1, forward strand.
ACGCTCGGTGAAAGTCTCACAATAATAAGGATGTAACAGTATGTTCCCATTATGACGAAAAGGAATTCCCTCTTTGCTGACTTCATTATTATACCAATGTTTAATGTTGAAATAATCCTTGGTATGAAATTGCATTCAAAATATTATTAAAAAATTATAACAAAGAGAATTAAATTATGATTTTTTATGAAGATGAAGACTTCCTTATCATTATAGGGGAGAATTTACCATTTGTGTCATGTTTTGATCCCCCATAATAGATCTTATGAATGATATCCCAAGGGAATTATAGTAGAAAAAAATCTGCAGATGGAAAATTTAATCCTCAAATTGAGGATTTAACTATTATGTAAAAATACATTGATGTATTTCCTATGGAATATCATTTACATACACTAGGGTTTCATATTGATTTTTTCATTCGCTTAATCCATGATGAAATACCAATTTCAAGTACTCCCTATATAATGACTATAATAGAATTGGTGGGATAAAATAAACAACTATATGAACTTTGTAATAAGTGCTTTATAATCCCTTATTTTTCACCTATGGGAGATGTCGTTATTTTCGTTAATAATAAAGGCGGATCTAAGAATTTATGCATTAATTATAAGGAAATAAATGCTATCTTGAAAAAGAACAATTATCCAATTCCACCCATTGAAGATTAATTTGATCAACATCAAAGATATCTATATTTTTAATAAATTTAGCTACATTCCAGGAAAAATAAATTATGACTGAAGGTGGAAGATATTATTAAGAATGTATTTAGAAGAATGTATGGACATTAAGAGTTTACATTATTTCAATTTATATTGACTAATTCAGTCTCTATTTTAATGGATATAAAGAACATAGTATTTAAAAAATGTCTTCATAAATTTTTATGGTACTTATTATATGATATCTTAGTATAATATAAGAGCTATGAGGGTCATGAGAATCATATATATAAATTTATTAAAACTCTTATAATAAAAGAGTTCTATAAGAAGTTTTATAAGTGTTAATTCTATTTTCAGAAAATTTATTTCTTACCAATAATGTTCCCAAGGAAGTAATCTCAGTTGTTCATATGATGAAATTTTCATTCTGAGAATTTCCTTTAATAATGAGCATAACTAAGGTTTCTAGTTTCATTGGTTTGAAAGATTATGTTCCGTGATTTTTTGAAACAAAATACTGATTATATAACCCCTTAAACATGACTACTCATAAAGGGGATATGTTCATTTAGAAAAATTAATATGATTAATGTTTTGAATAATTGAAGAATAGATTGTGGAATGCTTTGATTTTGACTCTATCACCAAGAAATGATAGATTTTCAATATATTGTGACGCATCAAAAAAATGACTTGGTTGTGTCCTCATATATATTTATAATGTTATTTATTATGAATTAAGGATGATAAAAACATATGAATATAATTATCTAACCCATGATATTGAGTTCACATTTTTGAACTTTTCTGTGAAGATATAGAGACATTGTAGCTATAGTGAAAATGTGTGATATATATGGATTATAAGTGTTTGAAATACATATTATCACCAAAAGATCTCACCATGAGGAAAATTTGATAGATCATGATAATAAAAGATTATTATTTCTTGATACACTAAGACCTATGTAAGGAAATTAAGGTACTAGATGCATTGAGTAGGAAATATCATGGAGTTCAGAGAAAAATGAAGATTAATAGGAATCCTATGTTCATGGGTCCAGTAAAGATGAATATGAAAAAATTTAATGAGGGGAAGACATCACCCTTATCTAAAATTGTATCTAAACCATATTTAATGTAAAAGATAATGATTTCTTAGTTAGATTTTGATAATTTCAAAAATAAAATTAAATCCATGAATGATTTAAAGTTGTCAAAATTCATTCATGAAGATGGAATTAATTTTTTTTTAAAATACTATGTTTCATTCCTTTACGTAATATAATGATGGATTTTTGGTTGATTCTTATAGATTTAATTTCTCTATACACCCTGGTAGCACCTAGATGTATATATATTTGAAGGAACATTATTGGTGGGATAATATAAAGTGGGAAATTATGGATTATTTGTCACGATGTTCAGTTTTCCAATAGTGATGGTTTAGAGAAAACATGATTAAGGACTTATATAAACTCATACTATTTATTCATGGAAATGGGATGACATTTTATTGAAATATTTCATTGGATTATAAAATAATAATAGAAATAATGTTGAAATATATGATATTATTGATCAACTCCCCAAATATATATATTTCCTCCCTATAATAGAATATTTACCTCTTCAGTTCCTTAAACTACTCTATATAAATAATTTTTTGATACTTAATGATTTACCTATTTCAATTTTGTCTAACCATGATCTATTATTTATTTAAAAATTATTGAAATATATTTATAATTATTTTGATACTGAGATTTATTTGAGAACCACTTACCATCCTCGAATTCTTGGGAAATCATAAAATATAATTCAAACATTAGAATTCATGTTGACATCATGATCAAATGACTTTGAAGGTATATAACATCTGTAATTTCCTTCAGTAGAGTTCACCGATAAAAATTCCATCCATTCAAGTATTAAAATTGCATTGTGTGAAGCATTATATATCTAGAGATTTCATACTCCAACCTGTTGGGATGAATTTGGTGAATGGTATCTAGTAGGATATAATGACATAAACTTTTGTAAATAAAATACCCTCTGTGATTGAATTAAATTCATTATTATGTATTATGGTTATAGAAAATACATGAACTTATTAGGGTTTATTATATCCTATCAAATTTAATAGACTGTCAATAACCAATGATAATATATCCACTAAACATTGATCATATGATTAGTATAAATATCGGATTTTGATAAATCCAACTGACATAGACAAATAAAGTGATGGAATCAACCAGTAGGATGATACCCTATAAAGCTCATTTATCGGATCATCTAATTGAGATAACATTATTTGAATTTTCTGATAACCAAGACCAAGCTGAGATCCAACAAATAAAGTATGTGTGAAACCATTTATGGGAAAATTTCTTGTTCATTGAGATCATGGCCCAAACTATAGACATCAAACCACCACATGAAAATATAATCATCGTGCACCTCACCCTTTGGATTTTTTTTTGAAATAATAGAATATGTATCAAGATCATAATAATATGAATATTTATATTTTATTTTCAATATAATAATGGTTATATTTTATTTTTATATTATAAATTATTTTGATTCTGATATCATAAAACACAAATTGTATTTTTGTGTAACATGCAATTTCAATTAAGATATCCCATTTTAATGAATATGTGGATTTAAAAAAATTATTTTATTAAAATAATAAAATCAGTTTTTTTCTTAAATATAAATGATAATATTTTTTTTATGAATTCAAATGTAATTTTTATATGTGTTTGAAAATAGTTATTTTTAAAAAAAAGCATGTGTTTCTCAGTAAATATTGATTCTTGTTTTAAAAGATAAAACCAAAAATTTATAGAATTATTGGGATAAAATAAATATTATTTTTGGGATCAACATGTAAAAATTATTCAATGGTTTATTTTTCATCATTTCATGAGGTAATCATATTTTTTGGTAAAAAATAAATAATGTATAAAATATGGTGTGTATTATGGAATCTTAAAAACATAAATCGTAATATAATGAATTATATAAATGGAATCCATGAAAAAATATATTTTTAACCCTTTAAAATAATTTTTTTTAGGTTATTTTATTGATTTTATAAATCCTTTATGAATCCTCCCGAACCTATAATATATTTTATCGGTGTAAAATCGTTTATTTATGAACATGACTCACTTCCACATCACCAAGGGTAATATTTTAATTATTTCTTTCCATGAACATATAAAATAATTAAAACCACTAATATTTGGCAGAATACCTGGTCAAAACCACTGAAACGTGTGTTGTTTTACTTTATTATATAGAGTCCAACACATATGTTTGGGAAATAATAATGAACTCTCCTCTATTTTCCAATATAAACCCACCAAGGCTATCATTACTCTTCTCTTAAAAACTTGGGATCACATCCATACCTTGACCTACCATCTATATATTCCTCTCAAGTTTCCCTCATGCTATCAATAAGCTCCCCCCAATATTTTTGAATCACCCTCTCAAGGTAAGGGCACGTCTCTACTTTTCAATACAAGAACCTTCTTTCTATTTAGAATTTGTTATATTGTCATGAAATTATAAATATTTATTTAATTTCTAATTTATGTTATAATAATGAGATTTCATTTATCCCATCTCATTTTATCATTTATCTAAGTCATTAATCTGAAAAAATTTAGTAAGGGATTTCTCTCTCTTCTTTTCCATTCAAGTGACTTCGATGTAATTAGCCTATTGAATCTCACAATTTTATGTTTTAATGACTTATTAAATATCACTATAGCATAAAATTTATTAATAATCAATTATAAGCAATTTATCCCCAATTATTATAGCATTTATGTAATATGTTACTATGCAAAAATTTAGGGAGGGATCCTCTCTTCCTCCTATTTATTCAAGAACCTTATTTACTAAAAGAGGCTCAGCCATGGGTTCAAAGACCCATGACCCCAAAATTTATTAAAAAAGTGTAAAGGTACAAGATACAGGAGGAAATTCTTACATGTGATGTACCACGTCTAGATAGAAAACTAAAAAACACATCCAATCATTACCTTTTTCTAGGTCCGCCTCGACCCCTAGACCATCCACGAATAACGGGATGGCGCCCTCTTCCCCTTTTCATTACAGATTCACTCTCCGCCAAGAGAACCTCAATAGTATAAAATTCAGTTTCTTCATGAGAATCTTCCCCATACAACATTGAATTCCCAACTTCAATATAGGCTATGCCATCCTAGTGAAAAATACTAGTAGAAGACTCCTCATTCAGGTCTTGAGGATCCTCCTATACAGCCTTAGAGTCCTGCACATTAATGAAAGAATGTGCAGCATTGTGAACTGGATGATCCATCTCCTTTGGGATATCCACACCATCAACAGTCGTAGGTGTTGAGGAAGAGCATATTCGATTATTGCATCCTGCATTCTTGAGTCCTTCAATATTAAGAAAATAAAAATCAAGATTATTAATATACTCTAACATGGAAAATAAATTGACAACTGGTTTTATGGGTCTTTATAATGCCTCATTACTAGATGCGACCATTGGAGCAACATCCCTATTAGTCCCCCTCTGATCCAAAGCCATTGGAGGAGATCGTTCCTCTAAATTAGTAGGGGGAGCTCTTGCCAACATATCAAACTACTCATGTGAAGATGATCGCACCAGACCCTCTTCCCCTTGAACACCTTGCGGACCACCATCCTTCTCAACAGAAGCAGTTCTATCCATCAGTACACCCTCATGAATCCCCTGTTGTTCAGCAACCTCTCCTACAACAACAATTTCCATCAACAGATCTTCTTCCATCCAAGCGCTCACTCTAGTCACCTGAATCTCATCATGAATAATTAGACATGCCCTCAGCTTATTAGGCATCACTAGCTAGAATCCATCATTATCAAAGATCTTCATCATACCCTTCCTACAAGTGGAGGCCAGTGCAGCATGGTCAAACTCAAGATTTACCTCATTTTGGACAGCATCCTCATGCTCTGATTGGTGCCATTCCTCTTCCTCAGCAGGCTTAGACAACCCATGTTGGAAAGTAGTAGTAGTAGCGTGCTAAAATTCCGCAGGCTTAGACAAACCATGTTGGACAGCAGCCTCAAACTATGATTGGTGACCTTCCTCCTCCTCAACCACATCATCCCAGGACCTGTTATCAATACCTCCATTGATTCCATAGGTAGCCTACTCAAATAATTTATCATTCACCCGAACAGCAGCAGCAATAGCTTACTGAACTTCAGCAGTCTTAAACAAACCATGTTGAACAGCCTTAACAAATGAGGAAGTACTAACATTTTGAGGAGCCTCCCCCTGAGAACATTCTTGTTACCATTCTGTTCAGTTAGTTTCTTTTTGCACTGATCGAAGGTATGACCCAAATATTTAAATAGTGAGCATTATATATTTCTATATCATTGCGTAGAAGCATGACCAATACATAAACAAGACATAAAAAATGTTGGCAACCACTCATATTGTATATAAAGTCCTAGCTTAATCTCACCCACAAAATGGAAGCCTTTGTAAACAAGAACTTGAGCTAAATCAATCTCAACCAAAAAATGAGCAAAGTGACCATATCTAGGATGATTCATTTCATTATCAGCCTTGATCAGACAACCAGCAGTAGAGGAAACCTCCCATAAAACCGATTGATGCCAGGAAAACCAGTTTAAACCCCTATTTTGAATCCAAGTTTGAGTGGAGGAGTTCCTAATTGCAAGAGGACTTGCTAAAGGATCCCACTATTGAACCATGATGTAACCTGGTTTCAGTGAAAACTGTCCAAATCTCTAGGCAACATTTTGCAATTCCTTCGATGGAAAAATAATATGGAACGTATCTCTCCCAATTTATATCGAACTCCATTCATTAAATCCCCTCCTCTGGGATAAACGAGTTCGTACAACATCAACCCTCAAAGGGGAATCACTCCGAGTTCCATATAGCCTAGAAGGAGGGAGAAACGACATTCTTCAAGATGATCTTCCAACACTTTCAAACTCACTTCACCAAATAAAATTGAGCCATTCATGGTAATCTACTTATTTAATGAGGCAGATTCAACCTGAGATTCGATGAAAAACCTACTATGGGAAGATTACCCCTCAGACTTCCTCATAGGGTTCATTAAATCTTCCTTCACCACATCGACAGGATTAGAAGAAATCCCACCACCTGTATCCACCACACTCTATGGGATAATTAAGACATCTTTAGGATCAAAGTAGCAATCCAGTATATTCTCTATTGATCATCGGCTTGAAGAACACCCGAGAGTCACTCCGCGAGAAGTATCTCGTATTTCCTCCCATCTCTAACCTTATTTATATAATGCATTTTATTATAAATCCTTATATTGCGATATGCATTTAAATATACCTATTACATCCAATTTCATATCCAAATGATGATATACCCATTTCAATTTCGTTAAACCATTTTATTATTCTTTAAGTACTTGTCCTATGAAACCAAAATTCCACTCTTATTTTTCATTGAAAACAATTTTTTCATGAATATCCACCCCCATTTCCACTCATGGTTATTCCCCTAGATATAAATATTCTTCAATGATTTTGAAATTACATGTATTTAACCCACACTCATTTATCATGGGGTTAAAATTGATGAAATGCGTCCTTATGTTGCATGATCTATGTAACAAACTTATGCATGTACATGATATGAAAGAGACGGGTGTGCCTAATATTATATAGTTCTCAAAAGAATTGTGTATAGTTTTAAGACCATAAGATGTCATGTATGGGATTATAGAGTTAATATAATCCATTATGGTACTTTTTAAACCATGATATTATATATTGTAGGTTAATATTAGAAAATTTTTATGGTGTCATGATTAAATTTTTTGCAACTTTCTGAAGTTTTCATTATGTAATCATGTAATCCCATGCCTCTTTTTTCGTGTTTATAGTTCTCACCTCTTTTATGAGCCATTGAAATTCCTATTGTCTAACATGTACTACTTCATTCATATTATTTTTGTTTATTTATTTATTTTGTTTTATATCTCACCCATTTCTTTTGTATGTCCCTAGGTTATCCAACACTGTTTTAAAAATAATGGAAAATTATGAGCATGTTGAGGAAGTTTTCAATAATGCCAATGTGCCCATATTTTTTGTTGTTATGTAATGCAACTAAATACCAAAATAAACTTGTCTTATTGATCATATAGTTTTTATTATGTGTATTATTATATTATAAATCATGGATTAATGTGTAATAAAGGTAAGGGTTGTCGTAGTTTTTATTAGAGGAAGGTTTAGTTATTTTTGTAATTAGGATTAGGAAACTATAGAAAAAGCCTTAGGGACAAAACTAAACATAAGAAAACATCCCTAAATTTTTTAATGTATATATTATGCGGGATCCAATAAAATAAATCCTTATTTAGATACTATAAGTGGATGTGTATATGTCATAGAGATACCTAGGAATAATAATCCTAAAAAGGGTGCATTGATATGGACTAGATCATCACCTGGTGCAAAAAGATATGCCTTTCTACACACCTAGATTGACACTCCCAGGGGATATACATTGGTAAATTCACAATATCATTATAAACCATTATTAAAGGAACAAAAATTTCTATAAGTGTATATTTTAGGAAATATATATGGGATAACATATATCGAATCCTAGAAATTCATAAGTTATAGAAATAAATGTCATTTATAAATTATCACTTTAATGTTATTGGATTTACATTTAGGTGTTTAATAGTCTAAAAGTAAAAACCCCTAATTTTCCCTTTATTATATCAAATGGCCAGAAATAGGAGTAGCCAAATAAAAATATAATTTTAGGGGAAATTTGATTGCTTCCAAAATGAGATGCCTAACATGATGGTATATCAAGTAATACATATTTTTTATACCAAACCTACTATCAAAAATCACAATTAACAACTAGAACTTAGTTGAATGCCCAAACATATCAATGAAGTTTAGTATGAAGTCTCTAGGTAGTTTTTCTAATAAAGGTGATAAGGGAAAGAAGACTCAATTTACTTTCTAAAAAAATGTGGAAAGATGCACCAAGAGAAATGTTACAAAGGAAATATGAGATATTTTAAGTGAGAAAATATAATGTATAAAGTATCCAATTACCATGAAAAAATGAAAAATATAATGGATGGAAATAAATTTCAATGTAAGGTACCATATACATTTTTATTTGATAAATGTGGAAAAGTTGGATATTATCCAAGCAAATTCTCAATTCCAAGGGGTGAAGATCATGATGAGAATCTATAATCTCTAAGACTAAGTAAATAAGGAAAGATATATTCTGAGATGGATCATGATGACTATAGTACATGTGAACTGTAATTCAAAATTGTCAATGTCATATTGCATTCTAATTTATGTTATATTATCATATCATGTATGTTTTCTATGAACATCGAGTCACCACCGGAAATGATTTGTTATCATCATTGAAAAAATCTATTATTATTGTATAAAATGTTCAATTTTGTGGGAATTTTCTTCTTGAAAATATTATCAGTCTCCATTTAGTGTAATTTGATTTTATACTAGTTATTAAATGGTTTCCTTTTATAATGCCAAAATAAATTATTGGTAGAAGGAATTCACCCTCTCTAACATGAATCACCCTTTGATTATATACATTTTTAAAGACGAGGATGAATCTTATTTGGTATATTTTTTTCAATCATTGATATTATTGACCTATGATAAATCATATCTAGAAAAAATTATTGATACTAAGGAAAAGATTAACCTTGAAAACAAGACCCTTGTGAGGGAATACACTGATGTATTTCTGGGAGAATTTCATGGTCTCCCTCCGAAATGTGGCATTTAGTTCACAATAGAACTCACATCTGGACAAATTAATATTCCTAGGGTGGTTCGTCACTAGAAATGGGATATATTTGGACCCTTGAAAGAAATAAGCAGCTAAAGGATGGATAGGGAAAACATATATGACAAATATCCAAAGATTATTTGGCCTCTCTGAGTATTATCGATGATTTTTAAGAAATTTATCATGATAGTAAAACCCTATAACCAAGATAACTTCGAAGAAAGTCAATTATATCTTGAATAAAGAATGTGAAGAGAGCCTTAAAAGATGAAAAGGTGTTAATCATTTCACCAATACATATTCTACCCACAAGTGGGGAACGTTACATGGTATACAGTAATAATATAAAGATTCAATTAGGCATTATACAAATAGAAAATGTAAAATTGATAGCCTTTGGCACATTCAAATTGAATTTTCATGGATAGAACTACACATAAAATGATCTGCAGTTTTCTATAGTAATCTTTAAATTTAAAAAACGCCAGCATTATCTATTTTGGGAGAATTGTGAAATATATAAGGATCATAAGAGCCTAAAGTATATATTCACATATAAATTATAGAATATGCACCAAAATAGATGGTTAGAGATGATTAGGGAATATGAATATTTAATCCACTACCTTCCTAGGAAAGATATTAAAGTTGAAGATGCTTTATGTAAAAAGAATCTAATAATTTTATCACTTATGAGAATCTAAAAGGATATGATCTACATAAACAAGAAAAGAATAGACATAGGAATGATAAAGTAAAATAATTAATATTTTCACAAATTACTACTCAACCATCACTTATGTATAAGATAAATTATTTTCAATAGACAATGTTGAAATTTAGAAGAAGGTAGAAGCTATAAAAAAATTGAAATCGTCATTGTTCAAAATTAATGAAGAAGGAGTTGTATGATTTGGGTCACGACTATGTGTAGCATAATATCTTGATCTAAAGAACGATCTATTGGGTGATTCATGTAGATGGGCTTTCTCAATCCATCTAAGGATAAAAAATATTTATGAAGATATCTATTATTACTATTAGTGGTACAATATGAAGAATGAGATCATAGAATATAAATCATGGTGTCTTCTTTGTCAACAAGTGATGTTTACAAGGAAAAATCGTAGTGGATGATGTAACCATTACCCATTCCTATAGGGAAATTGGAAAACATTACCATGGACAATGGCACTAGACTTTTAAAGACATCAGGAGGAAAAAATTCAATATGGGTTAAGTTAGATCTTCTTACAAATAATTATCATTTATTTTTAATTCTAGAGGACTTCTAAAACGATCAAAATTCAAGGATATACATTAGATAATTAATTATGTTACAAGTTGCACCACTATCAATTGTCTCTGATTGAGATCCACGATTTACCTCCATGTTCTGAAAGAGTCTCCAACATGCTCTATATATTGATTTGAACTTCATTATGGATTATCACCCTTATTTTATGGGTAATCTGAGTGGACTATCCTAATATCAAATGAGGAAGGGATCAACATCCTCATATGGTCATGTTCTCATAAATTATTTTTTCCACTCAAGTGTCGAAATGGATCCCCATGAATCCCATTATGGTAAAAGGTGTAGAACACTTTCATGGTTCGATGAAGTTGGTGAACACAAACTATTGGATTATGAAATGATCAATAAAATAGTGGAAATGGGAAAGATAATTTAATAACATATCAGGAAATCTCAGAGTTGATGGAATAACTATGATGAATTTTTTTGAACAGACATAGAGATCAAGGTTGTAGATATGGTATTCCTCCATATATCTCAATGGAAGAAAGTCCTGGGATTATGGAAGAGGGAATTCATATTCCATGAGACATTGGATCCTTTGAGATCCTTGATCACATTAGAGTCGTGTTCTATCGACTCAAACTCCCACCTAACCTATCTAAAGTTCCTCATGTGCTCCATGTATCCTTCTTGAGGAAGTACATACTAGACCCCTCACATATTTTGAATTCATAGGTGGTACCTTTGGAGAATGATCTTATTATTAGGAGTAGTCAGTCAAAGATTGTAGAACATAGAGAAAATTTTCTATGAAATAAGAAAATGGACCTAGTCAATGTGTCAATGAGAAAGCATGTGTTTGAAGAATTTATATGGGAACTAGAGGATATGATGAAATAGAATTATCCTCATCAGTTTTAGTATATCAAATAATTATTTAGAAAAAAAATTGAATTGGGGAAGAATCTAATAATGAAAGCTTTAATAAATAAAATTCCCTTTGTGATTGAATTAAATTACATATTTGTACTATGGTTTTATAGAGAATATGTATTTAGTTGGTTTTATTATATCATATAAAATTTAAAATACCATTAATCATTATAACCATATAAAATAAAGTAGTTTAATATTGATCACATGATTATTATAAATATAGGTTTTTGATAAATCCAATTGACATAGGAAAAGGTAGTGATCGCCTCAACCAGTAGGAACATGCCCTATAAATCCCATTTATCGGAGATTTCAAGGGAGGTTAAATTAGTGGGATTTTCTATTAACCAAGACCAATCAGACCTCCAATATCTAAGGAATTAGAAAAAAAGTTACAAGAAAATTTCAAGATCATCGACATCTAACCCTACCATGTATGATAAACCACCCCAGGGAAATATCACAATTGCACACCGTACCCTTATGGTGTTTGTTGGGGTAATAAATAATTATTTATTTGGAACCAAATAATATGAATATGTATATTATATTTTCAATAGAATAATGGTCAAATTTACCTCTTATTATTGTTTCTTCATAATTTATTCTTATTTTGATACGATAAGAGTGAAATTGTATTTTGGTGTAATATGCAATTTCAATTAAAATAGAATTTTTTGACAAATTCATGAATTTTTGAAATAAATTATATTTTAATAAAATAAAAAAATTAAATAATTTTTAATTAATATCAATGATAATATAATTTTTATGAATTCAATTGTAAATTTTATAAGGGTACAATCACTATCATTGTCAAAAAAACAACATTTCTTAATAAATATCAAATCTAGTTTTAAAAGTGAAAAATAAAAAATAGATAATTATTTTCATAAAAAATATATTTGTTTTGGAATTATCACATTAAAATTATATAATTGTTAATTTTTCATACTTTTTGGAGAAAATCAAATTTTTGGGTAAATTTTAAATACTTTATAAAATATAGTGTGTATTATGACATCATAAAAGACAAAAAAGAAATGTAACAAATTATATAAAAGTATAAAAAAAATATATGTTTTTCCTTTAAAATAATTCTTAATTAATTTTATTTGAATGATTTTATCAATCCTTTAAGAACACCCAAAAGCTCTATTATATTTTATGATTTTAAAATCATTTCTTTATGAACATGATTCAATTCCACATCGCTAATGGTAAAATTTCAACAAGTTTGGCATGTGGCCTTATAAAATTAAGAAATAAATCCTATTTGGGTAAAACCATTGTCAATATACATGGGATTTGTTTTGATAGAATTGTTATATAGAGTCGAAAACTTATGTTTGGGAAATAATAATGAACTCCCCTCTCTTTTCTTACTTAAACCCACCCAAGATCTTATTACTATTCACTCAAAAAAATAGATAATTTGTTTACTCTTAAATAACCTCTCTATTATCCTCCACAGGTTCCCCCAATCTCTCAAGAATATCCTCCCAATATTTTTTAATTACCCTCTAAAGGTAAGGGACCTCTCTCTATTAATTTCAATTCAAGAACATTATTTGTATTTAGCTTTTTGAATCTCAATTGGTTTTGTTGTCATGATTTTATAAATATCTATCTACTTAAAATTTGATTTATTAATAATTTAAAATCATTTATACCCTCTCATTAGTGAATTTACTTATTCCATTACTATATCAAAAATAATTTAAGGGACATACATCTCTAATTTTTCATTTTTGAACCGTCTTTGTAATGAGCCTGTTGAATTTCAATTGGTTATGTTTTCATGAATTTGTAAATATCCCTTTACTGTAAAATTTATTTCTTATAAATAAGATATCATTTATCCCCTATAGTTATATAATTTAACTAAGATGTTACTATGCTAAAATTTATTGAGGGGTTCTTTATTTCTCATTTTTATTCAAGAACCTTATTTATGTAATGTAGTTTGTTTTCCAATTATTAATGTTTGGATGTGATTTTACATGTACCACTTTATTCCAATTTTATTTAAAAATGATTATATTCCCCCTATAACTATCACTAAAAAAATTTATGAACCTTTAAGTATTGATGTTATGTTGTCGAATGTTCACTACGGTTTTTCTTGCAAAGCGACTACGTCATGAATATCCACTGCCATTTTCACTCAATAGTATTCACCTAGTGTTACTTACCGTTCATTGATTGGGGAATTCCATGTATATAACCCAAACTAATTTATTGTGGGGTTAAAATTGAATAAATATATCCTGATGTTGTATGATCTATGTGGCACACTTACACATGCACATGATATGAAAGCGTCGGGTGGGCCTAAAATTATATATCACTTCAATGCATTAGGTAATGTTTTGGTCTCATGAGACGTCATGTATGGGATTAGTAAGTGAACCTAATCAATAATGTGAGTTTTTCCACCATGTTATGAGGTCTTTCATGTTATCTTTGGACCATGAGTATGATTTCATGTTTATTTTTTTTCAAATTTCCCAGGTTTCCATTTTGTTATCATGTTATATATTTCATATTTTTTTAGGTTTATGATTCTAACAACTTTTATATACCATTGAAATTCCAATTTTCTAATATGTAATACATTATTCACGTTATGATTTGTTTATTACCTTAATAGAATTTGTAGCTAACCCCTTTCTTATGTACTTCTCTAAGGTATCCCATGTCGTTTTTAAAACAATGAAAAACTACGATCATGCTAAGGAAATTTTCAATAATGCTAATAAACCCTCTATTTTAAGTTGTTATGTAATGTACCTCATCACCCAAAGGAACTATAATTCTCATTTGTGTATGTTGTATTAAGGGTATTATTATGTAATAAATCAGGAATTAATGTGAAATAAAGACAAGGTTTTTTATATAGGCCCAGTACATGGGGAGGAGACAATCTGAAAGGTAAAGACTATTTGCACCCTTATTAATGCATCTCAAATCTGTAAAAATATATACTTAATAAAAAAAGGGAAAAAATTGGGATTTCAAGGAGTAGATCAGTTTTTCCTTGAAATATCTCCACGAAAAGGTGTTGTAGGATTCAGTAATAAAGTAAAACGGAGCCCTATATATATCGAACCTTTTGAAATTATGGAAATAATTGGAGCTAGGGATTACTGTTGGGAGATTCCATAGAGCCTTTCTAAATTAAATGATGTGTTACATACCTCATTGAAAAAGAAATACATTAAAGATCCAAAATATGTTCTCACCTATGAAAAAATATAATTGGAACCTAATTTATCATATGTTGAATATCCTATCAAGATTGTGGACACTAGAGCACAAGTGTTGAGGAATCAGATGACTTTACTAGGAAAGTTACATTAACGAAATCATAATATAGAAGAGACAACATGGTAACATGAAGAAATTATGATTAATAACTACCCAAATATTTTCATGGGGTTTAATTTTTAAATTTATAGGATGAAATTTTTTAAATGTGGGAATAATGTAACACCCCTAGATTTCATGATATATTTCTTTTTAAAATAAATCTCATTGATAGCTTATCATACAAACAAGACTCAGTCTAAATAAACCATAATATAGTGTACCGTTATAACCTAGCCATTAAATTTTTTTTCATTAATATAAAAAACTATATTATAAAAATTATATGGTTTTCACATGTTCAAAAATTAATATAGATAAAAATAAAAATAATTTAAATGTGGAAGAAATATTTTTCTGAAAAAAAAAATATATTTTTTGCCTGAAATATGTGTCTCTTAATAAAATAAATTATTAATTATTAATTTTAACAAAATTTCCATATTATAAATTCATTAAAAAATTTACCATTCATCTAGTATTTTTTCTAATCATGTTAAAAGAATAAATCCAGTTTTATGCTTAAAAACTATATTTTTTCAAAAATTAGTTTCATAATGTTTTGTACACTTATTTTAAAATTGTTTTTTTATAATTTTAGAAAATTTATAAGAAAAAATGATATATATTTTAAATAAACATTTCAAAATTTCATTATTATAATTTTTTTTGAGAATTTTCTAGAAAGATTAATTTTTCAATGAATAGTGACAATTACTATTTTTATTAAAAAATCTATTTTTATTTAAAGAATTCAAAAGGTTGTGTTTATTTTTAAAAACAATTAAAAGAAAATTTAGTTAAATTACATATTTATTAATCAAATTTAGTAAATTATAATTGATTTTATTTTTTATTTTTGATATTAAAAATGTTTATACTTAAGAGAATTGTTTCTTTTGAAAACCGCTTCTCGTGGGGATTTTGAGTATTATTTAAAATTAAACACTTCCAATTATGGAAATTAAAATTGATAAATTGGATTACATATTTTTAAAAATAATAATGATAATTATTAAATAATTTTATCTTAATGTTTTGCCATTATTAATAGTAAAAACATTAAAAATTAATTACCATCGTTAAGGGTCACACAGGTTTACCAGGGGTCAAACAAAAAGATAACGGTATGTTTTCCGATTAAAATTGTATAGATCCTATTTTATGGATATATATATATACCTTATAATATACCACCTTTAAATATATTTCCATTTGGAATAATTTTTATTGATAATGACATTATCATTTAGTATTATTTTAGGAAATTTCTAAGAGGGTCCCCTCCCCGCTTATAAAAGGAAAAATACTCTCATCTACTCTCCAGAATTAAATATCCTTTTTTCAGAAAATACTAGAACAAATAACATAATTTAGTCCCTAAAAATTTCTTTAAATACATTCTTTTATCATCATACCATCCCAGAAAGGACTTAGGTATATGCCTAAAGAGGATCCCCGAAAAAGAGGTATAGTTCTTAACCATGAGTTTTTGTTTTATTTATTCATTTACCTCTTTAAAATATTATTAGATTAAAATTAAATAATAAAAATAGTATATTATATATAATAATATCTTATTATTTAAATTTGATAACCAAAATCCATCCTGTATTCCATTAAATGGGAACCAAAACTGTTAATCATGTGTATGGAAAACTATCTCCTCGTGAACCGATATAATTTGTTTTCTATCACCACCTATCATGGGTGGATATTTTGATAGATTTAAAGTATATATATGATATTGATGAAAATTTTATACTTCAAAAAAGTAATATCACATCTACCTTCTTATCTTCCTAACATTTGGAAAATGATAACGTCGCTCGTGTATACGTCTGGACTATCGCCTCCGTGAAGCAATGTGATACGTTTTCCATTATATTTTAAAATAGATAGTAAAAAAATATTTAATGAATATATATGAAATATATGATATAATCATGAATATTTATAGGTGAATTATTATTTACCTTTATTTCATTCAATCCATTGAAAAATGGAAATAGCATTCATGCGTATGCATGACATACCGTCTCAATGAATGCTGTAATTAATTTTTTTATCTAAAAATTATGGATTACTATAAATTCATATATAGTAAATATATATGATATTTATATCATTGATAACATTATGGATGTGATGTAATCAAGATAAATTACAATAAATGAAACTATTGATCCAAAACATATATGAAAGATGATGTAGTTATTACCCGAAATTGAGATTTTAACAAATAACTTTTAAGAAATGGGTGAGAAAAGATTATAAGTAAATAAAATATGTTATTATATTAATTATTATGGTTTTGGAATAAATTAATAACAAATATATATTAATTACATAATATTTTCGGACACATACTAAGGAAGTTGAATATAGTGTAAGAGTTTATTTCATAATCTCATCACTATTCAGGATTGTTTATGTTTAAGTCTCAATTGGTGAAATTATTTCATATTTATATATAAAACCCAATAAATTCTATTATAATATTTTCATTTATTTAAATTATAGTTTTTCCTTTATTTTACACTCTTAAATTTCTCAAGATACTAAAACCATGTTTTTAAGGAAAATCAACTTTTCTTTTCTACTTAGTTGTGAATATTTTTCTTCCATATCAATATTTAGATAAAATGTTTCAAATAATATTTCTAATATTCTAAAATTATTTATTGAATAGATTTCTACCCATTGTTTTACAAAATGGGGTAAATGTAATCTTCATGTAATTTTCTGAATGTGGTACTTTTTGACTTTTTACAAAAGTGTAAATGGAATGTTTTTTTAACTTAATATAAATAAAAATATTTTTACACCATCATGACCACTCATTGAATTAAATTTTACATTTAAATTTTCAAAGGATCCTTACACGTAAAATTCATTAATTAATATTTTGGAAACATTATGATTTTTAATAATTTGTTTCAAAATGAAAAGTGCATTTTACTCTAGAAATATTCCAATATTCTTTTTATGTATATTAATCTATGTAAACATTATTTGGTTGATATATTACTATACTAAGAATCTAGTTTTTTTAAACCCTTCATGATATTACATTGAATAGTTTATCATTATTTTTATTATTTGGGAAAATTATAAACTTTTAGTATGCCAATTTTTCAATATGAATGTTTATGTTAATTATATTTCACCCCTTTCATATAATGAATAGATTGGACTTAGTAAGTGATGTGAGGTGACCTATATTGTAACTCCCTAACCCCAATTACCTAGAGTCAGTGCATTATTATGTAACATTGGCATGATCCCAAAACTTCAAGTCTCAAAAGACCGATTAGTTTAGTAGCCTTGGAAACACTACATACAATAATAAATGTTACATTAAATCATAAAGTGAAAAACTACAATAACATGGTCTCCATAGTCCACACTCATACTATCCCTGTAGGTCATTCATAAAATACTTCTTCACATCCTATAAAAATTAAAACATTGAAAGTGGTGAGCTCAGATGCTCACTAAGAATAAAAATATAACAAAAACTATCATAAATAAACATAAACATTTAAGCCAATGTATAACTGAAACAAAAGCCTTTTCAACTTGAAATTCAGCATAATATGGAAAAATAAAATGAAATAATTCCATTTACTTATTCACATGGATACTCTAATAGTTGAATAATCGCATGCAATATCAATAACCACTTTCATAATGATGGAATGCATAATGCCAGACTATCATAACCACATAGCCAAGGCCTTGTGCCAAGACTACAAATAAGATTTGGTCAAGTCCTCATGCCAAGACAAAATTTTGTCTCATGAGACTTACCGATGCATCAAGGAGCTATAGAGGTCTCCACTCATCACTTATTAAGTCCAATTCATTCCTCATATGAACAGGTTTAAACATATCATAAACTATAACATATTCGTATCACATAAAATATGCATAAAGGAAACATAACTTTTCCACATTTCAATCACAACATATCAATACAACACATTGATATAATAAAACCATTTTCAATGCCAAAATAAAATAAAAGTAAAACATGGTATTTATTTTTCATTTAAAAAAAGTTATGGCTTGTAGAGGAAGCTGAAACTCAAAAATATGGTCACGGCGGCGGAGAATCCATTGTCACCGCGTATGTAAGACAAAACATTACTTTTTTCATTTAGTAAAAATGCTACATATAAAATATTCCTTTTGAAAAAATGTAAATGTCAAAGGGTTTTATACACAGTATAAAATAAAGTTTTGTATAAAACAAAATATGCCTCAATGAAAGGAGATTGAGACGAAGTCCCTTACCTTGTGTCCAAATTGACTCGATCGTTCTTTAATCTCCTGAATAATAAACTAGAGTTAATTTAAACTTGATTAATAACCTTTTTCAAGTTAATTGTTCATTTTATATCACTTATTACCATGTTATGAACATTATGTAATTATTTAAGTTAATAACGGTTGTTTTGTCGATCTTTGGTACTTGAGTCAAAAATAAACTTCTTATAATTAAAAGTTGTTCATGTGGAAAAATATCCATTATATCCATAATTATATTAATTATATAGATATAATATATAAAATATATATCCATTATATAAATGAAATTATAATATTACATAACATTTAGAGTTAAGAAATGAAATGCACCACTCATGGAGACGGTAATCCATACATACACATGAACGCTACTTTCATTTCTATTTCATATTTAATGGAATGAAATCATAATTATATAAAGGTATATTATAATTTCATTATAATATAATATATAATATCATTAACTCCATCCTTTATATTTCCCACATATGGCATTAACGAATCAAATCACTTGAAGGGGGTGGTAGTCCGCACTTCCTAAAATGAAGATATCGCGTTTACCCATAATGGAAACCATAAAGGTATGTCATAAATAAAAATAAAGAAGAATAAGGAAAAAATAAAATATATCATATATAAATATATTGACATCTTAATGCCCACCATGAGAGGTGTTAAAAGAAGATTGAACAATCATCGTTTCATGAGGTAGTAATTCCCCACCCACAGAAACAGTATGTTCTTTAACCATTAGATGAAGGTGTGTGTAAGTTTAAATAGAATAATTCTCATAAAAACATCCTGGTATATTTAATATACTTGTTTTGTTACAAAATAATAGAATTAATATAGTTTAAGGGGTTGGAGAAGAAAAATAACACAAAAGAACATAAGAGAAAACATTACCTTAAAATCGGGTAACTCTTTTTTATTTGATCCAAAGGCTTCCTTGGAAAGACTTCTGCCAAAAGTGAGGCTTCTAGGAGTAAGAGATGGAAGTTGAGAGAGTATTTGGGCAGATTTTGGCCGAGCCAAATGGCTTTTATGGTGTGAATATTGTGGTAGATGTGGGGTCCTTTTATAAGAGGAGAGGAGGGGCACTCTTGGAAAGTCATGAAATGTTACATTATTATGAAATGATTTTCGGATTTTTAAAGGTCCCAAAATGATATATTTAGAGGATAAGGTGATAAGGGTTCGAAATACACCCATAAAATAGGCTTTAGAAAACTGTAAGTTTTAGAGTTTACCTTATCTTTTCATTTTATTAAAATTTTCCATTAATGAGGTAATCGCTACATCATCATGGTGTGATAAATAAATTTATTTATTTACTGCTTAAAAATTATAAAAAAAATTACCATGGTGTAGGAAATATTTTTATCTTTCCAATTAATTTTTATAGTCTAAAAGTTAACTTATATAACCCTATGTAATAATTATTTTAGTAAAACAAAACATGTTTGTGACAATTTAATTTTTACTTTAAATAAAAAGTTATTAATGCCATTTTCTTACCCAAGTGGCTCCATGGGGTCCCCAAGTTGACCCATGGATTTTCTTGGTCGGCCATGACTCATAAAATAAGGGTAGGACAAGTGTAAAGGTAATTTCATATTATTATAACATTATATTTGCCTTAAATTACACTAATTACCTCTAATTGCTGTTAATAAAACTTAAAAGTAACTATTCACCAATAATTATTTTAATCCCATTAAACCACATTTTACTTCCTAAGTACAATGATTTAAGTCATATTTTTTAAATTCAAATCATATAGGTGGTAAAATTTCATTTAAACGAAAAATCATTTTTTTAACTACCACTTAGTGGTTTCACTATTAATCAAAAATCGATGTTTTTCAGAAAAATACCAAAAATTCACCCTAAGCTATAATTGATATTATGAATTAAAAAATGATGTATATTTTACAAAATTCCAAAAATATAAGTTTCATTAATTTATTTTATAATTAATTCCCATTTTCTAAACAAATAGCGTGTTTTTAAGAAACAATATCTATCAAAAGATTGACAATTGTTTATGTCCAATTTCAAAGTGAAATTAATTCTAATGACCACCATTGGATAAAATGATAAAATTATATTCCAATTATAATTTAAAACCACTCAATAGTATAATTTATCACTATAAATTATTTTGATTAAAAATGTTGTTCTTAAGTATTTTTCAATATTCATCGAAAATTGGATGTTCTCGGAAAAATACCACAAATTCAACATAGGCTAATTTCGATATTCCAAATCCAAAAAATGAAGTCCATTCTGAAATATAAAATCTATATAATTTCAAAAGGTTTGTATTAATATTCATAACGGCTACTTTGATTGGTCGTGGTGTGTTAGAACTCGAGGTTGCGTACAACACACATTGCTCTATTATTCAAAGAGAAGCATACCATGGAAGCTTGGGGTGTTACATATATAGAACCTCAATGAATTGTTAGGTATCATAAAAAAATAACTTGGTTATTTGTCCAATTCCTTTCCCATTTATGTAATATTCCTTTTCATAAGGCCCCGATGGTATGTGAATAATTTATGGAATTATTCACTCCATCATTATGAGATTAGTTATTGATGTCAATGTAATTATTTTATTAGTTACTATATCCATGTATAAGTTTCAAGATCATGTGATTATTTATATGGAATTATTTTATAATCATTTATTCCTTCCATATTATTCTTCATGATAATGTTATTTATTAAATGGAAAGTGTTTTAAAAAAATTACCTTTTCATAATGATTATTATATATTTATTCATGATAGCGTCTATTATATACAATCCATTACCAAGTATCTAAGCTCCCCAAAATATTATTTTTCCTTCCCCGAAGATTCTAGGATGTATATTAAGATTGATATTCTGGGATATTTTTAAGAAACAATGGTGTTCTCAAAGAAGGTACTGTGATTTATTTGATATTTTCAAATGTATTTTGAAATTTAAGTATATATCTAGGTTACTAAGACAAATAAATTATGTGTTCCTTAATGATGTGATCTCTTGTATCTAGTATCAAAGAAATAAATTATCTACTAAATATGGGATACTAGGGTCAGAATCTTTACATGATATTTCAAATACAATATCACTTAAAAGGATCCAAAATATTGTATAATCTCATCCATACCATTAACACGGGGTATTACCCAAAGTTCCATTATTCTTGATATTTCTAAGAATCACTTATGAACTTTCTACTGATGGTTCCCTGAGATGAAATCTACTAATATCCCCTAATGATCTCATAAAACTCCTTTAATCAAATAAAAACCCCACCATCATATACTACATGGAGAGATTCTCATAATAGACTATTTATTGTGAAAATCTAGCTCCAGGTTAAGGAAATATGAAAACTCTATCCACAAGAACCATACATTACATGTTCTTGGAGTAAACGCCATGTTCTACCAAATCCTTTTAATGTCTATTTACCATGTCCTAACATGGAATGTACTTCTTTTATATGAGGTTTTTTCTTATGACAGACACCATGAATGTTGCATGGTTACCACATTGTGTACCGCATCTTAGGTTATATCATATAACCAAACATGGAACATACTTGTTCATTCCACATTCCTCATAAGAGGTGTCCAGACGTGTATATAGGTAGACCCTATTTTCTGTATCCTTGGTTCCAACTTGAAATTTAAATTTTTTTACACGCTATGTGGACTTAATTTCCAAACATAGTCCCATAAAAAGACTACACTATGTGTTTTAATGAGGCTACATTCCATATAGTCTGAATTTCCTGATGTAGATTCCTTATCACAATATAATTTCTCCTGAAACACCAAGAAATATATCTAAATATAATGAAAATATAAATATAAGACTATATGTTTACCAAAAATTTAATAGAAAAAAATCATTTATTCAAAATGAATAAAAATTATAAATAGCATGCTATACCACATTAAGGATTTCCATAACTTCTTGATTTACTACCTTAGATCTGAAATCCATTATCATTATACCTTGATCTACACCTCTAATTATATATTAACAAGATCACCTCTATAACCTCCCTTGGTTAAAATACAAAATCAATGAAGTTTATAGGATTATCCTTTCAAGAGTATTAGGTAATAGAGAGGGAGAGTTAGGTTAATAAAATCCCTAAGTAAATAAAAAGGAACACCTATGAAATGGGAACTTTAAAAGCCATAGGATCCAAATAAAATTATACCTTGCCTTGGTAAAACCACCAAATTTTGACTCAAATGTTATGTCATAATCCTAATCTATATCTCTTCTAGCATACATAAACATTAAAACATATTGGAATAAATAATAGTTATTTAATTAGGTATCAAATTCTCCTAAAAATTATCCCAAGAAAAATATCACCAAATTTCATCCCAATGGAAATCAATAAATTTTGTAAATAATGATACCATCAAGAAAATTTCACTATTTTTTGGTAAGTGAAATTTAATATTTTACACTCCATAAGTGTTCCAAGCTCCAAAACTCTAGAAAGATATAGAGATTATTCATTGGAAAACATATATTGCTATATTCTACATTCTCCCATAAATTTTATCATATAAAAGAATTAATTTTCATATGATACCTTTGTAAAATACATTAAATAACCATGATACATAGATTATGTCAATCTTGTATAGCTACTCATATGTTCTCAACTATCTACATATAGATTGACCAGGTTTATGAATATATCACAAGTTATTCACCCTTATGGATGATCACATCACATACCTCTCATCCAATATATAAGAACATCATATTTTATATATAGTTATGGTAATACACCCATCTATTTTATCTCAATCGAGGGACTATATGTTATAATTTTCACATAAGATGAAATATACCATCTTTGTTGACCACTAACTAATAACATGATATTCACCATATTAAAGCACACCTTGATTAACTAATTCTTCAAGATTATATAAGAAAGTAATCAAAGAATAAATGTTCTCATTATAGTTTTCTCACCAACATCAGGTATGATAAAATATAAATGTGAAAAATTCACCACAAGTATTCTAATGATTTAGTGAATAACAATCCATGTGGTATACTTCATGGGTTATCCCACATGATAAACTCATTTTATACTTTATTGACAAATTTTGTATCACAATACAAAATACTACAAAAGTTAAAATTAATATTTCATCACAAACTATAATACTTTTTAACATAAATTGATTATGTATAACTCAGAACTATACTTTGAGAGGTTAATTTTCGTTTCAAAATATATAATATTTTCATCCAATATGAAAGAATTATTAATAGAAGACATAATTTTATAAAACATGATACATTTAATATTCTTAAATTCATATATGAATATTAAAAAAACCAAAAATATATAGAATGTACCATCATATTATATATGATATATTTCTATATTAGCCTTATGTGTGATGCACTTTTTTGGTTATTTAAACTCATCACATATCTACATAATCCATGATGAATCTCTATGATTTTATTAGATGAAACCCACCCAATAAAATCTATAGTCATTAAAATCTATAAATAATGAAATTTTGATTAATGATGATACATAGGAATCATATTCATAATTTTTAACTCAATGAACTTATTATTCAAAAATTTGAACTTCACTACATAAAATTTCATATTGTTATCAACTTTTTTTCTTTTTATAACTTTTCAAATTTTAATATTATGATCATTTTTGGATCCTTTTATATAAATATTTTTCCTTGAAATATTTTTTGTCACTAATGAAAATCATTACATTAATATTTTACTAACATACCCTAAACCGTTTAAGCTATTAAATGAAATTCACTTTAATTGGTATAATTCGTTACTTGTTTAAAGTTAAACATATTAAAGTCTATACGTACTCCAATAGCCTATTAAAAACTATTTTATTTTCAAAATATCAATTTAATATAAAAAAACATAATTTTTAGTAAATAAGATTTATTTCCTTGAGTGGTATTATTTAAAAAATAAATTGTTTTATCCAAATATTATATTTTAACATCTTGGGTTTTTAAAAGGAAACATTATGTTCGATAGCATACATGATACACAACATTTAGCTTAAATAAACAACTTAATATTATTATTTAATATGATATTTATCACATATCCATTAGAAATATGTTAATTAAAAGAATTGACTAAAATATAAAAATATGGTTTACACATCTTTATACAATGATTCATTGGTTTTCTAATAAATTATAAAATTAAATAAAAACCAATTGAATATAAAGTATATGTTTTTTAACTATTTATATGAAAATAAGTGAATTTATGAAATAATAAAATCACTCATGATGTATTTTTTTAATGAAAAATATATCTAATATATTAAATTTAATTTTTAAAATTCATCTTTTCTGTTTTAAAGAAACGACATAAGAACAAATTCAATTCTTCAGATAAAATATGTATTTAAAAAATGTAGGTTTCCACCATTAGATGTCAAACCCATTTAAAATCTAGGTTTTGCATATTTATATGTAATATTTGACAAAATAAACTTCTTATTTGGAATCGGGATGTCAAAAATTACTTTAGATAATTTTTTGGTATTTTCATGATAAATTTTATATTTTAACGAATAGGGAAAAATACTGCAATTTAATTCAAAAGTCCCTTTTCATATAATTTATTTATATTGTTATATTATACATTTACATGGTTTTAATGTATAATTATATTATGTTTTTATCATTTAATACAATGTAGTTCATTGGATTCAATTTCATATTAAAATTAAATAGAAAAACTATAAGAACTTTTGAGTGGTTTACTTAAAAAATATGTTTTCTCGATCAATCAATGTGATTAGTGTTAATCCTAACTTAACCACTTATGTGAATTGAATTTTTAAAAATTTACATACATGGTTGTACTCAATTTGAAAAATTGGGTCCAATATTATCAAAATAATTTATGATGAATAGTAACATTAGTATTTTATTTACCACAGTTCAAGGTAAATAGGGTAATTAAATGTAAAATTAATATTATAAGATTATAAAATTACCCTAAGACTTTTAATAATCAAATTTTATGATTTATTAATTACCATTACCATTATTGGGTCGAAAATGTGACCATTAGAAGACACTTGGTTGTGATTATGACATATATAACATTTAGTTTATAGTACAGGCAAATAACTCATAAAAATGTCTCTTCCTACTAAAAAAATTTAATATGGGTTTTTAAGTGATATAATTGACTATGTATATTCCATAAAAATATTAAAATATTACCTACATCATGGTAATTTATTTTTAATTTTTAGGAATTAATTAATTAAATTAAATTATGACACCAATATAATGCGCTAATATATTTATTAAAGAAAGAATCAAATAAATGATATTAATAATATTAAAATAAATATAATTTTAAATATTTTAGGACATAAAATAATTTTTTAGATGAAATTGGCATGTTTAATTTGAATTAATGTTGTCTTTTATAATTAATCATGTTTTTATGATTTTTTAAAAAAGGCATGAAATTAGTTGTGTCAACATTGAAAAAATTCATATTTTAAAATATAAATATATAATTAAATGAAATAAAATTTATAAAATTATAATATTATTCTAAATAGTTTTAATAACTCTAAAAATATCAATAACTAATCATTCATCGGTCGTTAGGACATATTTTGGTAATTATTTTAACTCTCAAAGTGTACATTACTTGATAAAATGGTAAAATTTTAATGGGATTAAAACAAAAGGTGGATGATTAAAAAATATCCAAAACATGTCTAATTTTAACATGAAGATTCTTATTCAACCCAAAATCATCATATCTTTCAAATAAATCAGTTTTGGACCATTTTAAAATTAAAATAAATTTATATTAATTTAATTCTTTTAATAATTCCAAGAGTGCCCCTCCCCTCTCCTATAAAAGGGAACTTGTTCCACTCTATTACTCTCACATTAAACAACATTTTTTAGCCAAGATCTACCCAAACCCATTACTAAAATACCACTATGAATTATATGGGAATTATTTTAGTCATAACACCCTTCTTAAAGGTGTTAAGGTATTAAGAAATGTGATCATATGAAGGAATGTTAATGGTTTTATTTAAGTATTTCTATTTTATCTCTTCTTCCAATTTATTCAAATATTCTTTATCCATGATGAAATAATAACTCTAGTATCCTAAATATACTATTATTTTATAATTTTAATATCATCAATTAAACACATCTCTACTTCCATTGAATGGGAATGGAATCAATCGTCCATGCGTACGTGTGAACTATCACCTCCACGAACTGATCGAATTCATTTTCCATAACTATCTCTCATGACTGGTTATAAAAATTAAATTAAGGTTCATATGTCATATTCAGGACATATTAATCATTATAAGATCATAATAGATCAATTATGTTCTAACATTCCACGTGCATAAAAATGATAACGTTGTTTGTGTGTACGTGTGAATTATCACCTCTATAAATAGATGTGACTTGTTTTTATTCATTTTATCACTTGTATGACATATATATATGTAAAACCCTCACTTTTATGTTTATTTTTATTTTAATATTTATTGGCTTTGGGTTCTCTCATCTAGGCTCGAGTGTGTCCGAGTCTAAATTTTTTTTGTCGTTATTATTTTTACTAGGCTTCGGACCCGTGCGCAGTCACTGTGCAGTTGATGGTAGCCGCGCAGTCAGCCTAGGAGTCAGGAAATTTATCATTATTCATAGTATTATAATTATTATTTTTATTTATCATTATTACTATTTTAATAATTAATCATTTTATTGTTATTAATTTTTATTATTATTATCAATTATATTTTCATTATTTTTATTATTATAACTTTTATTATTATTATTTGTATTATCATTATTCTTTATATTATTATTATTATTATCATTATTATCATTATCCTTTATATTACTATTATTAATATTATTATTATTTGATTTGTTATTATTTTTATGATTATTATAAAATAAAAAAAAATCAAATAAGTTACCTTAGATACCCACTTCCCCCCACCCATACCCTCCTTAGCAGATGCTAGCCCCCCCCCCCCTTCTGCGGTCGCCCTCCGCGTACGCCTCACCCCTCACCACCTCTCACCTCCTCAGGAACCCGCCTCTGTCTTCCCTCCCCACGCCCAGCATCTACCTCACCCTCCGGGTCCCCACCTCTAGATCTTTCATGCGCACCCACAGCTGCCTCCAGCTTCTCCCACGCTATGACCCTCTACATCCTTCAATTCCCCACACCTGACATACTCTTTGTGTCGGCTCTCCTAACATCCTCATGCTCACATAGTGGCCTTTCCTAGTAGCCTCAACCCCTCCCAGCGCACTTTCCCAGTAGCCTCAAACCCACCCCTTCATCCCAGGATGTGCACTTCGGCACCCCATCTGCCTTGTTCTATCCTTCTGCACCACTGGCCAAGCCAACTACCCCTCTACTCATCTTCTCTTTCCAGCGACACAACAGCCATCCTTCCCCTCCGATTTGACAATATCCTCACCCCCATCACCCTCCTTCCTCACTCCCTCAAGTCTGCCTCCTCCTTGCGTCGGCCTCACCCCACCCATAGACCCCTCACTCACCTTTTTTCTGGCCAACAGCACAACCGACCAGCCGACCACCACCCTTCCCTCCCTTTATCTGGCCAGAGACACACCAGAAGACCCCCTACTCTCTCTTGTGACTTCCAAAAGTAAACCCACCCCACCCATCTCATGTATATTTATTTATTTATTTATTTATTTATTTATTCACTTTTTCTTTACATATCATCTATGTTTTTTATTTAATTTGGCCAAATATTAATACCATAACGGGTTATGTGTAATTTATTTTTATCATTTTCCATCGTGCATGGTTAGTCCATGAGGGATTTTTCTACCTTCCAATGGAGTTTCATCGCTTCTGTGCTTTGTTTGAGGTAGGAATTTTCTACTACTTTATTTCTCGCAAGACCGATAGACACTTCCATAGTTGGAATTAATTTTTATATGTATTTCCCACCATCATTGATATTATAGTTAATTTATTATAGGAATTCCTTATTATTTAAAATTGTTGAAATTAGTTTTTGGATGAATCATCTGATTTTTTAAGGTAGTTTTCTGAAAAGCATGACTTGATAAATTATTTTGCATGTCTAATCAACATAGATAGTTCTTTAATTAAATTGGTTGGGTGCGAACATAGTTTTTTAGAAAATTTAACTTGTCTATGTTTTATTTTTGATAGTATTTTTATATGGAATGAAGTGTGTTTGGTAAGGAAACCTGTTTTGAGTTATATGATAGTTTTGATAAAATGTGAAAGTAGTTCTTTTGTTTGTTCAAGTGGTGCGAGCAATGTTTTTAAAGGTGCGAAGGTATTTTTTGAGATGTTTGGATATGGATTGGATGTTTAAATGGAATTTGTGTGTGAAGTTGATTGAATCAGGATGTAATCCTTTTTTGTGTTCTTTTAAAAATGATTTCTTAAGTTAGTAAATGATTTATTAAATGATGTTTGAAATACAAATCATGGGATCAAGGTGTTTCAGTGTGCATTTGGGTTTCATTTTCAAAAGTTCTCTTTTTATTTTATTGTGCCATTGGATGTTGGAACATCCATAGGTGCATGAGGTGAAAACATACATGTTCTCACAAATAATAATGGAACAATCGAAATT
The DNA here is from genome assembly GCA_963277665.1 of Viscum album. Taxonomy (NCBI): domain Eukaryota; kingdom Viridiplantae; phylum Streptophyta; class Magnoliopsida; order Santalales; family Viscaceae; genus Viscum; species Viscum album. The sequence goes on from OY728152.1 coordinate 1,798,002,163, forward strand.
GTGTTTCTTTGAATCCTTGATTTTACAAATAATTAATGTTTTCCTAAATGAGGATTGGTCTTTGGTGTGGTTCCTGTAAATGACTGTAAAAGTTATTCTCTAGTAATTGGCCCATCAGGCCTTGGAAAATTCTTTGGTGTGTATCTGGAAAAGATAAGGGCTCATTTGGAAAATATGAAATGATTGGGTGTGGTTGGAATCTAAGGGACGATTTTTCACTTTAAACTTAAAAGGTGATTATTGACTAAGATTTTATTTAGGGTTGTGGTTTGGAAAATTGTGTGTGTGTGGTCAAATTTTTTAATTGTTTTATGAAAAAATGGTTTTAACATGATATGAAGTGACGGCCCGTTTGGCACTTTTAACGCAATGGTAGGGTTTGTACTAACTCATAATGGGGATTTTGTTTTGTAGAAAGTGTATGCCTGGTCAGAAACATTGAGCATTTTATGAAATTGTTTAAATGTTAAATGGTATGGAGGACCCATTGGCACCTTCATGTGATATTAAATGTATCTATATAAATATGGGGATCCTTTATTGGAGGGTTATCCCATAAGGATCATCATATATTGGTGTCCGTGTTTGTGGTAGGCATGTTCAGTGAGGTGAATCATGCGTGAAAGGGTCTCCTACTTACACAATATTATTATAACAACTATGGGTTCCTAGATGTATTTTAGATGACCGAGTGATGGTTGTTGATCAACCATGATTAGACGGGTAGGTACCCCCTGGTTTGGTTGTTCGGATAGGAGGGATCTTCCACTGGATTGGTCTGTTATAGGAAAACCAATTGGTTTTAGACATAGGAGATTCACCATATTCCGATAGGTGGTTCATAAACTGAGTATGTCCAGGGGTCTTCTAGGGATGTTAAAGTTCACCCATGGTTATTTTTCATGTTGCTTGATTACTTTCTATTGTACTAGATTCTTTTCCTACTATTTATCTGATTCTTTTTTGCACTACCCTAGTTTTCATAGATTTTAAATTTGGTTATAAAAAGTATTATGGTTCTTGGAAATTATCAGTATTGTTTATTGGATTTTAAAATGGAAAAATAATGTTTCTTAATTTAAAATGTGAGAAACCTACTTTTATATTTGTATTTCAAACTTCTGTTAGTGTATTTTTTTTTTGAAAATGATATGTTGGATTCTATGGTTTATCATGGAAACCCTAATGAGCATTTTTAATGCTCACGCCTATTTTTATCATTTCAGTTGAAAGTTTTATTTTCTTAGGTTTTCTTGGATGAGTTTCTCATTATTTGAGTAAGGTCAGCCTTTGGTTGGGAGGTGACCTAGAAGGTCATGTGGAGGTATATTTGGTTTTACTTTCTTTCCACTTCTAGTTTTACTTTTATCATCAGTTTTTATTTGTATGTTTATCTTTTGTTTATGGGACAAATCATTCCCAATTTTTACTATTTGATGCCCAACACTAGTTTCCCACTTATGGGGATTGAGAATGCCCTTCGGGCCATGTCGTGGACCTGCTCGGGTGACTGATTCAGGGTTGACTCGCACTGCTTCAGGACAAAATGATATTAGAGGAGGCTCTTGTTATTTGGGGTGTCTAGTAGATGGATATTAGGACTGTCGGGACTTAAGAGGTAGGTACGGGAAGGACATCATGAACCCTCTCCCTTTCCAAATCTTGAGTCACCAAGGGTAGTCGGGGAATTGAGTCCCTGTCTCATTCTAGTTTGTGTTGGATTGAGGGATGACAACAGCGGCAAGCCGATGTTACATCATTATTTCACATGGAGTAGTGAACCATGTAGAGTTTGAGTATTTAGTTTAAGTCCCTCCTAGATGTCGACACTTACATGGGGCATGTCCAACTACCATATTTTCTGGTTAAGCATGACTACTAGTCCCTCACTCTAGTATTTTTATGCAAGTTGTGTGTTGTCTTGGTTCTGGTTGGTGTAAGTGCACTTTTGAAAATGAAAAAGTAATTTTTAAAAGAGAATTACTTCTTTTAAATGGCATTATATTTGTGAAGTGGGTTTTAAAACTGAAATCTCTTGGTAAAAAAATATGGTTTTTTCTTAGAATTGGTGGAGAAATTGTTTGGGTGAAACCTAGAGTACTCTTTATGAATGTTTTCACATGTGAGGTGATTCCTGTTGGGCCTGTTGGTGCATATAGATGAAAGCAAATGAAGACATGTGAAAATAATCATGGGTTTACTAGGGTGTGTACTTGGAATTAAATTCTTCACCTTTTTTTCTAATGTTATTTTAAAATGCGAAAATTATTTTGAAAAATGAACTTGATTTGAAAAGTGGATTTAGTATTTGGAATGTGGCCTTTAACGAAGTCAGTTCTGAAATCTGAAATGAAAAGGTAATTTTGGGTTGTATTTCTATTTGTTTGGTTTTTGAGTTGGTTGTTTTTTGATGAAGGTGCTTTCAATAATATTTCTTCAGCTTGAAATTTGTTTTGGATATGTATTTAATATGTTATTTAGAAAATTACACCCAAAAAGGTCCGTAGGGTTTTTAATAAGTCATACCCAGTTTTTGGTCCTTATCAGACATTTCCTATCCTTAGTGGTGATTGGGGTTCATTAAAAGCAACATAGTGTCTTGAAGAGGTCAGGCATGTCTTCAGGGTATTGGGAACTCCAGAAATTGTAAGAGTGTGTGCCATTTTGGGAATGCTAAAAGTTCCATCTCTAAAATAATGGGAGTTCTTCGCCCTGCCATCGATGTAAGTTGAGTTGATGTGGTATGTATTTAAATCTGACTTCATCTGATGGTTTATACCTAGAGAGATGAAGACAAAGAAAAGGGAAGAGATAATGCGTATTCAAAAATGCCAACAGACGGTGAAATAATAAGTTGAACATTTCAAGGAACTTGTGTCCTCTCCGAAGGTAGTGTCATAGGATTTGATGAAGACTTATCTTTTTATTAGGGGTCTTCATCTAGAGATCATGGAGCGGGTCCTCCCTTCTAAGGACCATCGTTTCTAGAAGCTGTAGGAGGAGGCGTTCTTAGCTGAGTTGCTCTCTAGAGCACAGATGGTTGGAAATCCAGTGTATCCATTTTCTCGTGAAGGTTACCAGTCTAGCGAGTTGGGTGTGCCCGATGGACATGTTACTAAAAAGTCCTCTGTAATAGTTTTGGATTCTAGTTTTTCAGACCGTTTTGTGGTGTGACACCAGTGTGGCCAATTCGGGCATGTGAATTCATCATGTCACATCCCTCTGAAGAAGTGATGTCGTTGCGGGTGTCAGGGTCATCTAGAGAAGTTCTGTAGGAAGGATTTCTTAAAGAAGATGATGTAGTTAGAGTAATCAAGTGCCTGACTCTGAGGTAGGATATAATTTATCCATTAGAGTCCTACCCATAAGTATTGAGGTGAAGATCGTGCATAGTCAGGAGTTATCAGGGGTGTGAATCCTCGGTTCGGGTTTTGTGGTTTGTGTAGGAAGTAGAACCTTTAAAGTCTTCCCGCTCTTGTTTTTCTACTGTTAAATTTTTTCTGTTATTATGATTTCATCATTCGATGGGGAAATGTGATGAACTTGTTCTATTGTAATCCAAACTGTTCCGTACGTCTGATTATGTTTTTTTATCATGTATTTTTCTTAAAAGTGTGTTTGGACCTTGTATTTCTTGATTTTGGTTTAGCTGTGTTCATTTGGAGAGGTCAGTGACTTTGGAAGAATCGATTTTTGTGGTTATGATCAGGTTCAATTTTTGGTTTATGTTCATCTTGGAGGTTTTTCACTAGTATTCGGGGTTTTTGGTCTGGTTTGGGAGTTCCATGTTTCAGCAGAGGTGTTGTTTTGCTCGTGCAATAGAAGTTAGTTTGGATTTGTTGGGAGTTCCCATGTTACCCACCCTTCCAGGGGTTCCATGTTTGGGTGTTAAATATCCACACTAGCTAAGTTCTTGCGGTGGAGAGAACCCTCTCATGTTCTCTGAATCTATTATGTTGTGTTTTCATTCAATTTTATTCAGGCATAGATTCTTGTTTTGTCTATTGTTCAGCAGGGTGACTTTCTGGGGGCAGAAAGAGTCTATGGTGGGGAGAATTATTACACCCCAACATTTAAGATTCTTTTTATTTAAATGTTTCTTGGATTCAGTTTCTTTTGTTGAGGATCGAGTGAGCGCGAGTCTAAAAAAAATTTGTTAATATTTTTTCTGGGCTTTGGACTCGTGCGCAGTCACTACGCAGTTTGCCCTTGAGTCGATCAATTTATAATTATTCTTAATAATATTATTATTTTATTTATTTTATTTATTTTATTATTCTTACAATTTTATAATTATTTTTTTTATTTTTTTAATTATTGTTAAAATTTATTTTTTTTATTTTTTTTATTTTAATTGTTATTATAATTTTTTGTATTATCATTGTTCTTTATATTATTATTATTATCATTATTATTATTATCTTTTATATCTTTATTTTTATTACTATTATTTATATTGTTCTTATTGTTATTATTATAATAGAATATAAAAAAATAAGTATCCCAGCTACCTGTTCCCCCCCTACACTCACTACCCGCGGCGTTCCCCAATATTCGCCACCCCCTCCCCCTTTCACACTCACCCTTCGTGTTCGCCTCACCCCTCATTGTGTCTCACCTCTGTAGGACCTCGCCTCCATCTTCCCTCCCCGTACCCAGAATCTGCCTCACCCTCTAGTTTCCCACCTCCGACTCCTTCATTCTCACCACCAGCTACCTCTGACCTCTCCCGCGCTACGGACCTCCACTACCCTCACTTCCCCACACCCGGCCTCCTCCTTGCATAAACTTTCCCAACAGCCTCATGCTCTCCTAGAGGTCTCTCCCTCACCTAGGGCCCTCGCCCAACTGCCTCGCCCTCGCCCCTCCGTCTCAACCTGTGCACTTTGGCCACTCGTCCTCTTTGTTAAAACACTCCACACCACTGTCCAGGATGACTACCCCCTTCCCACTTCTTCTCCGGCCAGTGGCACACTAGTCAGCCCCGCCCTCTGCTTTGACATAAGCCACACCCCCATCACCATCTTTTTGTTCTCTGGAAATTCTACCTCCACCTTGAGTTGGCCTCTCCACACCCACAGACCCCTCTCTCTCCTTTTTTTCCGGCCAACAGCACAAGCGACCGGCTGACCCGCACACTGCCCTCCTCTGCTCCAGCCATCGATGCACCCGAAAACCCTCCTTCTCTCTCTTGTGACTCTCACCGACAAACCCACCCCACCCTTCTCTGGTATATTTATTTATTTATTTATTTATTTATTTATTCACTTTTTCCTTTCATCGTATCTATGGTGTTGTTATTTAATTTGGAAAAATATTAATACCGCATCGGGTTATGTGTTGTTTTTTTATCGTTGTTCAGCATGCATGTTGTAATGACTCGGATTTTTCCATATATTATTTCAGTCTTATATGGGAATTATTTAGAGACCAGGCTCTGAGACGGTGTGCAGTTCTGAGGCCTAGTGACCCTAGAACAAATGTTTTAATTTAATTAAATAATTAAATAATGTGCACGGATGGTTTTCCTGAAAAAGTGGAATAACTCATGAATGGGTGCTCAGATTAGATATTCGAGGGAACCGTTGCATTCAAAGCAGCAAGCTTCCCTTAGGCGAGACATAACATCATCTGGTGCAAGTCAGTGATGAAATCTAGTTTTTGGGCGTAACCATAATAAAATATTTAATAAAAATATTTTATTAAATCTTTATAAATTGAAGTCTCTTAATTCCTTTAAATTAAAGATTTCATAGGGGACTAGTGTGACAAATCTCATAACCCTGAATTTTCCCCTGGAGGCTCTAGAAAGCACTGGAGGAAACCCCCATTGTGGCACCAATATTCTTGAAGAGTTTCGCCAGTGACGATGATGCGGAGACCGGATCTTCGCCAACGAATTTCGCGGATCTATGTAGGGAGTTTGATCTCTTTGTGGTTTCTTTCCCTTTCTTGATTTCCACAACGGACGTAGACCAATCAACGAATAGATTGTCCTATGGATTGATCGTTATGCGGGATAGTTTATCTGCGGGATCTTTTTGGGGATTGATTCTAGAAGTTTATTTTGGTTTGGTTTAGCCTTCTAACAGTGAAGAACCAATATCAACACAAAAATCGATCGAGGTTTATCCCTCTCAATTTTTTGTGCCTTTCTTCCCCGATTTCTCGCGTTCTTCGTGTGTGTTCTACGCGTTCATCACAGTGATATGAACGATGGATATTTGTGCATCCATTTTGTGACACAACGATCCCAAATTGAATATCTGGTATTGGGAAAACCCCATGGAGGTGAGACTGTGGTGGTGATGGACAGATCGAAGCGGATCAGAAGATATCATTTTTCGAACAATTTTCGCATAGGTGACTGGAATCAGATTTTGGAGATGATCAAAGGCCCTAAAACCACATATTCATCATCACAACGATGAGGCGACCTGATATCTTGAGTTTTGCAGAAAACGGATGACAGATCGCGTATCCAGAGGTTCGTCCGATGCGTGAGGAAGAAGGCACCGGTTCGGGAGATTTCCTAACTAACAGCATCTAGTATGGGCTACACGGCGTGTGTTCGTCGGCGGACCACCTGGAGTGTACTCTAGTATTACATGGACATGGGTTGTGTACACATCCAAGAACACAATATGTATACCCTTCCCAGGCCAGACCCGGCCAGATACACGGGATACCCTATTTATTGTTACACGGGCAGGGAAACATGGGTTGAGGCCGTGTACGAACACATGGCCAGCGTAAATGGAGCAAACCCTAGACACTCAGACACGGTGTGTAATCCTTTTACACGCCGTGTAGTTATGTTTTATAGGAAAATCTTAGAGACACGGGCCATTAACACAGACAGTACCTAGAGTCAAGGAACACGGCATGTGATCCTACTACTCACCATGTAACCTGTTTATACATGGCTTGATCCAGTTTTATTCTATGACATTGACTAGTTTCCTTAGGGTGAATCCCCTTGGTATTTCCCTTGAAGTTTTCTAGTATCATTATCTACGTACAGAAGTATGATCCCTTCAGCATGACTTTCTGAATAGAGTTGTTGGAATCCCATCTATGAGACTTAGAGCCGGATCCTCTATTCCTTCATGGTAACCTAGGTAGAGTTTCTTGGTATCAACGTGACCTACTTTACACGGGCGTCGATCCTCTACTTAGCAGGTTAGTTCAGACTGAGTTGTTGGAATCACCCCATAGCTACTGGTTGGGATCCTCATCTGACGCATCATGTATCTTTCTTCAGTACTCGTTGAGTGAGTTCTCCCTGAATGAGTGCATCATATCTTTCTTTATACTTAGGAGTAAGTTCTCCATGTGACGTGCTTAGTGGAAATCATCAAGCTGGATCTTAGTGGTGGTTTCGCGATAGTCGATCATGTATGAGTGCGTCTGGATATTCTTGTTATATGTTCTGTAAACATATACTATGTAGAGCTGACTGTATCATTACTTTGTGGTATTTTAAATTTTTGTATTCCATTGTGGTTTTGGGGTCTCCTACTGAGTATTTTTATACTCACCCATGCACAGGATTTGCCTGCAGATGTCATGTCTTGTGCCGATGAGCAAGCCTTGGACAGGATTCTAGGTGGACCAGGACTAGACGGTGCTCAGTGAGATTAGGCAAGCCGAGGTGTGTTCCTACGGCTATGGATTGCAGTCCTAGTACCTTTCTTTACAGGTTGTAATTTTGTCAAATATTATTTTTGTGGGATTTTACATTTGTCCCATGGTTTTACATTATTGTACTTTACTTTCCTGTCGTACTCTATTGGTTGGGATTTTTAGTGTATGCATGAATTTCCCTTTTCAGTAGTTTTTGCTTTTCATATTTTTGGGCTTGAAGATGTGTGTGTGTGTACAGGTTTATAGGCAATGCCTCCCATGTTAGTGACATGCCTACTTTGTGCTAGTCGCCAGCCCCTGGCCTATTGGAGGCGGGCTTGGGGAGTTGCGGCACGGGCCCCACTGGGATGGGTCGTGAAAGTGTGGTATCAGAGGTGGTCGGTTCTACATTAGGACCGAGAGTCTGTGATTTGGTTTGGGGAAATAATGTTAAGTGTTTCGAGTTCAGCTTTCAGACCACGGACCCCAGTGTTGGCACTGGTCGCTGACGTATCCATACACCAGGACACTGATAACTTGTTTTTCCACTAGGAACATGAGAACACTAGTTGCATGGGAAAATAATGGTACATTAATCCTATAGGAATGGATGGTGGTTTCCATTTCCTTCTTGAGTCAGCTCTACAGACATACTCACTGACTGTGATACATCGTTTTTCTTTACAGGATTCCTCCGCGACGCACGCCCTCTAGGATCCAGCAGCTCGATCATGAGGATGGCCCCCTTAGTGATGAATCTTTGATACAAGGACCAGATCCCCCAGTTTTACCTTCGGGTGGCATGCCAATTATTCCACCACCTGTGGAGAACTGTTTAGTGCCTACTGCACAAGTAGAGGAGGAGCGTAGGCTGAGCGCACTCCACGAGTTTCAGAGACAGAGACCCCTCATGTTTCGAGGTGAGCCTGACCCTCATGCAATAGAGGATTGGTTTGAGGTAGTGGCCAGATTATTCCGTTTGGTCAGGACACCAGCAAACCAAATACTGATCCTGGCAGCAAGCCTTCTGTAGGGCTCGTCCGGGGGATGGTGGAGTTTGGTTATCCATACTCACGATGAGGTGACTCTTATATGGTCAGAGTTTGAGCATCTCTTCAGAGAGAATTTTTCACCAGTTACCCTGAGATCATTACGTATATAGGATCTTCTTCAGCTCCAGCAGGGAACCATGAAGGTGGTGGATTATTCATCGAGGTTTACCGACCTCTTACGGTACACAATGGATATGGTCAGGGATCAGTACTGCAGAGCTCTGACTTTTGAGCAGTGTTTGCACATAGATATATGAGCTTTCATCATCCCTATAAGAATTCCTACTTATGATGGGGTGCTTGAGCGGGCTTTGGTTGTCGAGAGCTTCTTATCATAGTATAGATAGCCCGCAGTTTTCACTAGTGATCGAGCTGGAGCAGAGACCTTGGTAGCATGGAGCCGACGTCAAGGACCCAGGCATGGGAGATGTTTTCAGAGGAGATCCCAGGAGAGAGGATATGTCATACAGGGTTCATAGGGCGCATCCAACCAGCCTCAAGAGAGGCGATGCTACTCATGTGATGGTAGGGGACATCTCGTTCAAAATTGTCCAACCTGTCGTACTACTGACATGGGAGTAATGGATGGACCACAAAGGTAGAGGCAAAGTGTGAAGCAGACAAACCCGCGGGGTGGTGGACGTGGTAGAGGAGCTAGGAGAGCAGTTGGAGGTGGTCGAAATTTTGACCCTTTACCACCACTACCTCCAGGAGGTCCACCCTAGGCTCAGGGAGCTGGTGGACATGGGCAGGGACAGCTGCAGGTAGTGGAGGCTTATGACCCAGGTACTCTCGAAATGATTAGAGGTATAATCTGTGTCTTTTCTACTTTGGCTGACATACTGATAGACATAGGTGATATTCATTCTTTTCTTGCTTCTTATATTGTTCGATATCTTGAGATTCTATTTGAGTCGTTGACTTGACCATTACGCTCAGAAACACCACTTGGAGAAGATTCAGAGATCCAACACCTTTGCAGACAGTGTGACCTGACCCTTGGAGGTGATAGTTTCGGTTGGAACCTCTTGGTGGTAGCGTTGAGGCCTTACAATGTAATTCATGGTATAGATTTTCTATCCACAGTTCATGCTCAGATTGACTATGTTAGGCAAAGGGTATGGTGTGTCTGAAGTGATGGAACGTGGTTCTCCTTCGTCAGTGAAAAGGAAACCCAGGAATCACAGGACTGACTCGTGCGTAGGAAGGTACAACCAATTTCACATCAGTTGGATAGCCTATCCCTTGGCATAGCAGATGTTACAAGTTTCTATTTTCTAGCAATAGTGTCTGAGGACGAGTACTTCTTTCCGGAGGATTTCCCTGGACTACCTCCCCATCAGGAGATAGATTTCTGCATTGAGTTGCAACCCGAGAGGACACCGATATCAGCATCAGCATATTGGATGGCTCCTGTAGAACTTCATGAGCTGAGAGTGCAGCTTGAAGACTTGTAAATAAAGGGCTTCGTAAGACCCAGTGTTTCACCCCGGGCGGCCCCAATGTCGTTTGAAAAGAAGGCAAATGGGGGATTGAGGCTATGTGTGGATTACTAGGGCTTAAATCAGGTGACCGTGAAGAACCGGTATCCACTACCAAGGATCGATTACTTCTTTGACCAGTTAAGAGGGGAACGATGGTTCTAGAAGGTTTATCTATGATCAGGCTATCACCAGTTGCGAGTACGGGATGGGGATATACCAAAGAATGCTTTCAGATGTTTCTATAGTCACTATGAGTACTTGGTGATGCCCTTCGGTGTGAGGAACGCCCCAACAGTGTTTATGGGACTCATGAACTGGATCATTCAGCCCTATCAAGATCGGTTCATGGTGGTCTTCATCGATGATATCCCTCTGTACTCTGTGTCCGAAGCGGAGCACGCGAGGCACCTAAGGATGGTTCTGGACACACTCTGAGAGCACCATTTGTACGGTAAACTCTCGAAGTTTCGATTATAGATATAGGAGGTCCACTTTTTGGGACACGTTATCTCAGTAGATGGTGTAGCAATGGACCTATCCAAGGTAGAGGCAGTGTTATCATGGGAGCCACCCTGGAGAATTTTGGAGGTGCAGAGTTTTCTTGGGTTGGAAGGATACTATCCGAGATTCATTACTGATTTCTACAGGATTTCATCACCCATGACAGCTTTGACCAGATAGGGGTATCCCTTCGAGTGGACTGAGAGATGCCAGCAGGCTTTTCAGTAGTTGAGACAGAGTCTGACGAGTGCCCCAATCTTGAGACTACCATAAGAGGGTGTCGAGAACGTAGTGTTATGCGACGCATTAGGAACCGGGCTTGGTTGTGTCCTGATGCAGAGGCAAGAGGTGATTGCCTATGGCTCATGTCAGTTGAGGCCACACAAGAAGAACTACGCAACCCATGATCTTGATTTGGTAGTGGTAGTCTTCGTATTGAAGATATGGCGGCACTAACTGATGGGAGAGTAGTTTACCATCTACTATGATCACAAGAGTTTCAAATATATCTTTTCTCAGAAGGTTCTAATTTTGAGACAGAGGCGGTGGCTTGAGTTCCTCCAGGATTACGACTTTGAGATTGTTTATACTCCTATGAAGGGGAACGTTGTGGCAGATGCTCTCAGTAGGAATTTCAGTTCACAGTTGCTGGATGAGGCGACGAGGAAGTTGGATACTTTAGAGTTATCCTTTGTGGATAAAGATGAGGGAGCTTACCTTTAGTTGATGTTTGTTACATCTACACTCTTACAATGAGTCAAGGAAGCATAGATCGAGGATGCTAGCTATGAGACTCTACGTTCTCAGATATCCACAGGTGATGCTACCGATGGATATTCAAAAGGTGGAGAGCACGTTGTTCTTTTAAGAGGGCGCACAGTAGTTCCAGTGATGTTGCAGGAGGAGGTTCTGAGGGAGTTCCATACATCTCTTTTAGAGGTGCATCCAGGCGTGGTAAAGATGTATCGGGACCTCCAATGTCAGTTCTGGTGACCAGGAATGATGAAGGGTGTGGCAAAGTATGTTTCTAAGTGCCTTAATTGTCAGCAAGTAAAGGCTGAGCAACATGTTCCAGCCAGTTTGACTCAGCCCCTTGAGGTTCCAGAGTGGAAGTTGGATTGGATATCCATGGACATCGTGATAGTTTTACCATGTACGTCTAGGGGATACGATGTCATATAGGTTATTGTTGACCGACTCACCAAGTCGTCCCACTTTCTAGCCATACGAGAGTAGAGTTCAATAGATATCTTGTGACGCCTCTATGTACAAGAGACATTTTGACTTAATTGAGTGCCACCAACGATCATTTCAGATCGTGATTCTCGTTTCACATCCCGATTGTGGAAGGGATTGCAGGAAGCCTTTGGGACTCAGTTATTCTTGGGCACAACTTTTATCCTCAGACTGATGGTCAGGCAGAGCGGATCATCCATGTTCTGGAGGATATGCTAAGAGCTTGCATACTTGACTTTAGTCATAGGTGGGAGGATCACCTACCACAGGTGGAATTTTCTTATAACAATAGTTATAATTCCACTATTGGTATGAAACCATTCAAGGCTTTGTACGGGTGACCTTGCAGGTCACCACGTTGCTGGACTGACCCATGAGAGTCAGCACTCATGGGCCCAGAGATGGTGCGAGCTACTACGGAGAAGGTGCAGGTCATCTAAGAGTGGATAAAGACTTCACATAGTCAGAAGAATTCTTATGTTGACAGGAGACAGAGGACCTTGGAGTTCGAGGAGGGAGACCATGTGTTCCTTCGGGTCTCACCTCGATGGGGATTTTGAAGATTTGGCCAAGGCGGTGAGCTATCTTTGAGGTTCATCGTCCCTTTTCAGATTCTGAGTAGAGTTGGCGAGGTGGCGTACCACTTGGCTCTACCTCCTTAGATGGACCGGGTACACAACGTCTTCCATGTGTCCCAGCTATGGAGGTACGTGCATGATCCGTCGCACGTTATCAACTAGGGTGAGCTAGCCATAGATGATAGAGAGACCTTTGCTGAGTACCCAATAGGGATCGAAGATCGGCAGGATAAGATCCTTTGTGGGTGAGATATTCCCTTGGTGCATGTCTAGTGGTAGCACGGGAATCTCTAGGAGATCATGTGGGAGCGAGAGGCTCAGATCCATGTGTTGAACCCTCGTCTTTTTTAGTAACCTTTGTTTTGGCTTTTGGGGACGTAAATAACTAATGTTGGGAGGATGTAATGTCTAGGATTTTTATGTATATTATTTCAGTATTATATGGGAATTATTTCGAGACCAGACTCTGAGACGGCATGCAGTTCCGAGGCCTGGTGAGCATGGAACAAATGTTTGAATTTAATTAAATAATTCAATAATGTGCGCGAATGGTTTTCCTTAAAAAGTGTAATAAATCTTGAATGGGTGCTTGGATCAGAAATATGAGGGCACCATTGCATTCACAGCAGTGAGTTTCCCTTAGGTGAGACCTAACACCAACTGGCGCAGGTCAGTGGTGAAATCTAGTTCTTGGACATAATAGTAATAAAATATTAAATAAATTTTTTTTATTAAATCATTCTGCAGCAAAGTCTATTAATTATTTTAAATTTAAGATTTCATAGGGGATCAGGGTTACCGATCTCATAACCCTAAATTTTCCCCTGGAGGCTCTAGAAAGCTCTGGAGGAAACCCCCAACGTGGCGACAACATTCTTGACGAGTTTTGCTGGCGATGACGACGCGACGACCGGATCTTCTCCAATGAATGCCACAGATCCAGGTGAGGAGTTTTATCTCTTTGTGGTTCCTTTCCAGTTCTTGATTTCCACGACGGACGCAGACCAATCAACGAACATATTGGCATGACAATTGATCGTTATGTAGGATAGGTTATCTGCGGGATCTTTTTGGGAATTGATTCTTGAATGTTATTTTGGTTTCATTTATCCTTATAATGGTAAAGAACCAAGATCAAAAAGAACATCAATTGAGGTTCATCCCTCTCGATTTGTTGTGCCTTTCTTCCCCAATTTATTTCATTCTTCGTGTGTGTTCTATGCGTTCTTCACGGAGATATGAACGATGGATCGTTGTGCATATTTTGTGCGATGCAACGATCCCAAATTGAATATATGGCATCGGGACAACCCCACGGAGGTGCGACTGTGGTGGCGATGGACGGATCGAAGTGTATCCGAAGATATCTTTCTTTGAACAATTTTTTCATGGGTGACTGGAATCGGATTTCGGAGCTGATCGAAGGCCCAAAACCCACAGATTAGGCATCATGACGATGAGGCGACCTGAGATCTCGAGTTTCGAGGTAAATAGATGATAGATCCTGAATCCGTATGTTTGGTCAAGGCGTGAGTAAGAAGGCAGCAATTCTGGAGAAATCTCGACTACACGGCGTGTAGTATGGGATACATGGCGTGTGTTCTTCGGAGGACCACCTGGTGTGTACTTCAGGAGTACACGGACACGAGTTGAGTACACGGCCAAGAACATGGCATGTATACCCTTCCCCGGCCAGACCCAACAAGATACATGGGATACCCCGTGCACTGGTACACGGGCAGGGCGATACGGGTTGAGGCCATGTACGGGCACATGATCAGCATACAATGAGAGAACCCCAGACACTCTGACACGACGTGTAATCCTTCTACATGCTTTGTAGTTACTTTTTATACAACCAGCCTAGAGACACGGACCGTTTACAAGGGCTGTACCCGGAGTCAAGGAAATATTGTGTGATCCTACTACATGTCGTGTAACCTATTTATACATGGATTGAGTCAGTTGTCTTCTGTGACTTGGACAAGTTTCCTTAGGGTTCGTCCCCTTGGTCTTTCCCCTAAAGGTTTCCGGTATCATTTCCTACGTAGAGAAGTATGATTCCTTCAGTAGGACTTCCTGAATAGAGTTGTTGGAATCCCCTCTGTGAGACTTAGAGCTGGTTCCTCTATTCCTTTGTGGTACCCTAGTTAGAGTTTCTTGGTGTCTACCTGACCTATATTACCCGGGCGTCGATCCTCTACTTAGTAGGTTAGTTCATACTAAGTTTTTGGAATCACCCCATAGCTACTGGTTGTGATCCTCATCTGACGCATCAAGTATCTTTCTTCAATACTCGTGGATTGAGTTCTCCTAGAACGAGTGCATCATATCTTTATTCCGAATTAGAATTATGTCCTCCCTATTACGTGATTAGTGGAAATCTTAGAGCCAGATCTTAGTGGTGGTTTCGCGATAGTCGATCATGTATGATTATATCTGGATATTCTTGTTATATGTTCTGGAAACATATATTATGTAGAGCTGACTGCATCATTCCTTTATGGTATTTTCCCTTGTTTCATTCCTTTGTGGTTTTGGGGTGTCCGACTGGGCATTGTTATAGTCACCCCTACATGGGCTTTGCCCGCATGTGTTGTGTCTTGTGCAAAAGAGCGAGCCTTTGACAGGATTCTAGGAAGACCAGGACTGGATGGTGCTCAGTGAGATCAGGCAGGCCAAGGTGTGTTCCTACGGCTACAGATTGCAGTCCCAATACCTTTCTTTAGAGGTTGGCTTTGTTGCAGACTTTCTTTTAGTGGGCTTGTACTTTTGGCCCAGGGTTTTACATTACTGTATTTTACTTTCCTGTCGTACTTTGTTGGTTGGGATTTTTAGTGTATGCATGCATTTCCCTTTTCGGTAGTTTTTACTTTTAAGCTTTTTGGGCTTGGAGATGTGTGTGTGTGTGTGTACTGGTTTATAGGCAATGCCTCCCATGTTAGTGGCATGCCTAATCATTGTGATTCACCAGCCCTTGGCCTATTGTAGATGGTATTGGGGAGTTTCTAAATGGGCCCCATTGGGACGGGTCATGACACATAGTTAGTCCATGTGGAATTGTTCTACCATCCATCGGCGTTTTTTCACATCCACTCTTGGTTTGAGCTAGGCGTTTCCAGCTGTATTCTTTCCCGCATGACCCATAGACACCTTCATAGTTTGAATTAATCATTATATGTCATTCTCACCATCATTGATATTATAGTCTATTTATAATAATGCTTTTGGATTAGTTAAAATTTTGTAAAATAGTTTTTGGAAGAATTATTTTATTTTTTAATGTAGTTTTGTGAAAATCATGAATTGGTTAATTATTTTTCATGTATAATTAACTTAGAAAATTCTTTAATTAAATAACTTGTGTGTGAACTTAGTTTTTAAGAAAATTTTACTTTGTTTTGTTTTATTTATTATAGTATGTTTGCATGGAATGAAGTGTGATTTGTAGAAAACCTGTTTATAGTTATCTGATAGTTTTCATAAAGTGTGCAAGTAGTTCTTTTGGTTGTGCAAGTGGTGAGAGTTATGTTTTGAAAGCTGAAAAGGTAGTTCTTGAAATGTTTCGATATTCAATTGATGTTTAATTGGAAATTTCATGTGACATTTATAGAATCATGATATAAAACTTTGATGTGTTCTTTTGAAAGTATTTTCTTAAGTTTGTATATGATTTGTTAAACGATGTTTGAAATACAAATCATGGGTTCAAGGCGTTTTAGGTTGCATTTGGATTTGGTTTTCAAATGATATATTTATATATTATTGTTCCATTGGATGATGGAACATCAATGGGTGCACGAGGTGGACACATGGATGTTCTCACAAATGAAAATGGTACCATTGAATTGGTGTTTCTTTAAATCCTTAGTTTTCCAAATAATTCATATTTTCCTAAATGAGGTTTGGTCTTTGGTGTGGTTCCCTTAAATAACTATAAAAGTTATTATGAAGGATATGGCCCATTAGGCCTTTGAAAATGCTTTGGTGTGTTTCTGGAAAGGACAAGGGTCTGTTTGGAAAATACAAAACCTTTGGGTGTAGTTGGTATCCAAGGGCCCGTTTTCCACTTTCAACTTCAAAGGTGATTATTGACTAATATTTTATTAAGGGATGTGGTTTGGAAAATTGGGTGTGTCTGATCGAATATTTTAAATGTTTTTAGAAAAAATGGTTTCAACAAGAGAGGATGGGAAGGCTCGTTTAAAACTTTTATCCCAAGGGTAATTTTGTACAAAAATTTAAAGAATATTGTTTTTAGAGCATGTGTATGCCTGATTAGTAACTTTGAGTGTTTTATGCAATGGTTTAAATTTTAAATGGTACGGCAGACCATTTGGAACCTTCATGTGATATGAAATGTATGTATATAAATATGTGGAAACTTCATAGGAGGGATATCCCATAAATGTTATCGTATATTGGTGTCCATGTTTGTGGTAGGAAACTATAGTGAGATGAGTCAAGTGTGCGAGGGCCTCCTACTTACGTAGTATTATTATAACCACCATGGGTTCTTGGTCTTCTTTTAGATGATCAAGTGATGGTTTCTGATCAACCCCGATTAGATGGTTTAGTACCCTCTTGATTGGTTGTTAGACAATTTGGGCTTTCCCACTATATTGGTCAGTTATAGGGCAGCCAGTTGGTTATAGACATAAGAGCTTCACCATACGCTAGTAGGTGGTTTCGAAACCAAGTACATTTAGGGGTCTTCTAGGTATTTTTAGGATCAGTCATGGTTATTGATCATATTTATTTTTTACATTATATTGTACTATATTATTTTCCATATTGTTTATCTAATTCTTTTTATCACTACCCTAGTTTTCAATATTTTTGGAATTTGGTTATAAAATGGCTTCTGGTTCTTGAAAATGATCGGTATTGTGTGTTGGATTTTAAAAGGGGAAAATAATGTTTCTTATTTTAAAATGTGAAAATCATACTTTTATATTTGTAATTCAAAATTGTGTTAGTGGATAGTTTCAGGAAAGTCGACGTTGGATTCTATAGTTTATCTTGGAAACCCTACTGAGCATTTTTAATGCTCATGACTATTTTTATCATTTCAGTTCTAGGTTTCCTTTTCTCAAGATTTCCTGGATGATTTTCTTATTAGTGGAGCATGGTCGGCCTTTGGTTGGGAGGTGACCAAGAAGGTCACGTGGAGGTATGTTTGGTTTTAATTTCTTTCAGCTATTAGTTTTACTTTTATATTAAATTTTCCTTTGTCTGTTTATCTTTTTTTTCATGAGACAAATCATTCCCAATGGTAAATTTTTGATTCCAAACAATGTTTGATAGCCCGTGGGGATCAGGAATGCCCTTTGGGCCTTGGCGCGGACTGGCTCGTGTGAGCGATTCAGGGTCGACCCGGGTTGGTTCATGAAAATAACTATATATAAGTATATTTAAATTTCTAATATTATATTAATAGTTTTATGATAATTTCTGAAAGATAAAATAATATATTCCTTCATTCCATAATGAATAATTAGAAATGGAAAATTGTACTCACGTGTACATACGGCTTACCGTCTCCATGATTATAATGTTATTCATGTTTCATAACCAAACTTAATAGAATGATTTTAAAGTATAATATATGTATAAAAATGATAATAATATCATGAATATTAATCAAGATATGATGAAATTTTTACCTCATGCACTATTGACATCATGTCAAGTTCATTTTTGACTCAAGTATTGAATATCGACAAAACGTCTGACATGATCTCAAATAATTAACTAATTATTATAACATGGAAACTAATCATATAAAAAGAATAATAAAAATTAAAATTTTCTTAATCAAGTATAATTTCACCTAATTTTATTATTCAGGAATAACAAAGAACATACGTGACGAATCGAACTCAAGGTAAGGGATTTCGTCTCAATCTCTTTTCATTGATACATTTCTTGATGTTATTCACCTTTATTCTTTGATAAAGTGTATATATAGCCCCTTTGACTATCTATGACCATATTTCATCTATAATCATGTAATTTAATTTTCTTAAAAAATTTCTACCTTTATGTGGCTTTTAATTTAAATGTTCAATGTGGTATGGGACTCTTTAACAAAAACATTGTTGTAAATGTTTTAAAGAGTTATTATTCTAAATATTTCTATTTCATGTCCATGTTATAAAAATGATTTTATGGATTTATTTATATATACATTAATGTTTTAAAATTTTAATTCCTTTCAAGATTTTCAAAGTGGTATGTGGCACTTTGATTCATTAATGCTCTTCTAAAATGTTTAAGTCTGTTTAAAAAATGAAATTGTTAATTCAATAACTTGAAATATTTTATTATGATTGAAATTGAAATTTTTTGAGTGATATGTGGAAAATTGTAATATTTTATATGTTATTATTTTATAATTGTACTTGGAAATTTCACAGGTGAGCCTCATACAGCTTATACGAAGGGTTGAGCCCCATTATAGGTCACGAGTGAGCCTGATATAGCTTATACGAAGGGTTATGACCCATTATAGCTCACGGGTGAGCCCGATATAGCTTATATGATGGGTGATACCCATTATAGATCTCCAATTAATTAGGTACGAATTGCGGTCGTATGGTTATTCTATTTGTAAGAGTGATATGTTTGGAATTTTATTGTATGGTTATTCCATTTATTTATGATTATATTCCAAGTTACCATTATATGACATATGTTCTTTATTTGGGTTTTATGCAAATAATTTGATTAAAAAAATGTAATAAATGATCTTATATTCAGTGATGTTTATTTACTACTTCATGGTGATGAAAGGTTTTACTTTATGATAAATTGTTCATGGTTTATATGTTTTACCAGCCAAACAGTATTCCTTCTTTATGTATCACTTACTAGGATTTTTATGATCATCCAAAGTTTTAAACTTTTTTCATGGGTCTTAAGATTGGTAAGGACAAAAAATATTTCATGATAAAATAATTGATGATGTGTATTGAAAATAAATAATGATTTATTTTAAAAGGGTTTAATTTGGTGAAAAAAATGGATATTGTTTGGAAGTGTCCACTGTGTTTTCTTATGGTTTTTTTATGTAATAGTTTTTTCCTAATTCTCTTAAACTCTAAACCTGAAAATATCCTAAATGTGAATGAAATTAAATTCATAAATAAATCTCAAGATTATGAAATCATTAAGTCTAGTGGCTTACAATTGGTATCAGAGGATGGTTTAGACAACATTGGAGATTAGGATGTTTTCTAACGAGATAGAGATATCATCTTGAGTTTATGATTTTAAGGTTAATTATACGTTTAATGTCTTACAATACCTTTTAAGGTGATATAGTATGAACTTTTAAGGTGACTAATGATTTTTTTGGATACATTCAACTTTGAGGTAATTATGGGTTGTTAATTTTTGGGTCACAAAATGAGAGGCATGAAATAACCATTGGGGATAAAACATGTTGTTGTGATTTTATTAGGATTTTATCTCATATTTGGTGGATTTAATAATATTGATATTTTTTATGAAAAATGAAATCCCATGGGATGGGTGACAACCCTTTTCATACAGCAAGGCCACAAGAATCGAACCCATAATCGAAGGGTGACTAGGGTGCATTGGCAACCACTTACCTGTATGAAGTCCCTGGTTAGAATGATTTGTTACCTTTTAGTTAAAAGAGATTGTGGAATAAGAATAATTTAATTTTGGGAACTTTGTTTTATTAAATGGATATCCTTAGTATTGGAAAATGATTTGGTGATTAACTTATAAATATTATTTTTGGAAGATGATCACTATTTTTTGAACCCTATATGATTAAGGTAAATAGAGTACTATGGGAATTTATTTTAGGAGTAATAGTTGAATTATATTTTTGAAGAATATATGATTTCATTAGTATACTTCTGGGGAATTAGGTTATTTATGAAAATGATTAAACTATCATAGAGAATATGAGATTATATTAATTAATTTTTGATATGAAACATTAAGAAGAATCAAGGTTATTTGTATTTAAATGTTAGATTTTATCTTCGAATATTATATGATTCAATACTTCTGATTTTTGGGATTTAATCTTAGTTATAATGTTTCTTTTAATTTTAAGGACATTTATTTATCAAATGGTCTATGTTGTACTTTGGGTATTAATATTTAATTTTGGAGAAAAAAAAGTAGTTATTATTCTTTTGAAGTGTATTATATTTAAGAAATTTTAATATTTTATCCTAAACCATTTGGTTTTGGTTAATATTTCAATATAGGATAAAAAAATAGTTAATCTTTTGTGGAGGATGTGTAACTATAGAAGTTTATTGTTCTTGAATACTCATAATTTTTAGAAAAAGATGATTTTGTTGTAAAAATTGATTAAAGTATAAAAGTATACTTGAAAATTAAGTATGTTTCCTTATTTTCTTATTTAGGGTAGTAAATTAATTTCAAAACATTATGAAAAAGAACTTAAAAAAATTTACTTTTCCTATTACAAATTCAGAGACCATTTAACCCATAACAAATTTATAGCTTTGTGATTGTAAACTTTTTCCTAACAATATTTTCTATTAAACTCTAACAAAAATTAATCATTAGATTTATCTTCTATATCCATGTTTTACTATATATAACCCTAGTATATGTTATCTCAGGTGATCTTTGTACCTTCCTTTCTCTATTTTAAAGTGGATGTTTTCTTAATCATTTTTTCAATGTGGTGTTTGGTATTTTGAAAAGTCATACCTTAGTTACTGTCCAAAAATTCAAATTGAGAGAATGAAATTTCCAAAAGGGGGTGATAATGTAACATCGCGAGGTTTTAAAAAGGAAAAACTATATTTGATAGCATACATGATACCCAACATTTATCTTAAATAAAAAACTTAATATTATTATTTAATATGACAGTTATCACATAGCCATTAGATTGGTGAGAATGAAAATAATTAACTGAATTATAAATATATGGTTTAAAAAATTTTATATAATGATTAATTGGTTAACAAATTATTTAGGAAATTAATTAAAATCCAATTGAATATAATTGATGTGTTTTAAGAAAAAAAAATTTAAATGAAAATACGTGACTTTATAAAATAAAAAAATCACTCTTCATGGATTTTATTAATGAAATGTACATTTAATATATTAAATTTAATGTTTAAAATTCATCTTATATGTTTTTTATACATGATATAAGAACAAATATAATTTTTCAGTTAAAAGAAGTATTTTTCAAATAATGAAGTTTTGCTGCCTTTTGAAGGAGAACCCATTTTAAATATATTTTTTTGTCACTTTTATATATAATATTTTACCAAATAAACTTATTGTTTGTAATAAAGACATTAAAATTTCCTTTTGATAAATTTTTGGTATTTTTCAGAAAAACTTTATATTTTAATGAATACTGAAAAGTGCTGTATTTTAATTCAAACTGTATTTTCATATAATTTATTTATTTTGTAATATTATTCTATTACATGGTTTTAATGTATAATTAGATTATATTATTATTATTTAATTTAATTTAGTTCATTTTATTCATTTACAAGTTGAAATTATATAGAAAAACTTTGTGAACTTTTGAATTATTTACTTACGAAACTATTTTCTTGATCCAACAACGAGATTAGTGTTAAACCGAATTTAACCACTTATGTGAATTGAATTTTCAAAAATTCACATACATTGTAGTAATAATTTTGGAAAATTTTGTCTAATAGGATCTAAATAATATTTTTTGAATAGTTACTTTATTATTATTTTTACCACGGTTAAAGGTAAATAGAGTAATTCAATGTATAATTAATATTAAAATATTATAAAATTACCCTAACACTTGTCATAATATTATTCAATGAGTTATTATAAACCATGAAAATCCTTGGTCCAAAATTCGGTCCTTTTGAAGCCACTTGGGTGTGACAATGACATTTGTAACATTTAATTTAAAGTAAAGGAAAATATGTCATAAAATGTCTCTTCTTACTAAAACTATTTTAATATGGGATTATGTAAGTGGTGTCTTAAACTATGAATATTAAATATAAATATAAAAATATTACCTATATCATGGTAATTTATTTCTAATTTTTTTGGAATAAAATTATTAAATTTAGTTATGACACAAAGATGATGTAGTGACAGATTTATTAAAGAAAGAATCAAATAAATGATATTAATAATATTAAAATAAATATAATTTTAAATATTTTATGTCATCCAAGAATTTTTCTAGGTGTAAATTATTTTTTATAATTGACTTAATTTACTATCTTCAAAGGAATCTTGATTTTATGATTTTTTAGAAAAATCATGTAATGAATAGTGTCAGAATTGACATAATTCATATTTTATAAAATAAAATATTTAATTAAATGATATAAATTTTATAAAAATTTAATATTCAGAAAACATGTTTTAAATATCTAAAAAAATCATTAAATAATCATTTATTTGTCATTTTTCTTGATTTGGTAATTATTTTAACTCTCAAATTGTAAATTACGTGATAAAATGGTTTGAGTTAAAAGTGGTTAAAACAAAAAGGATAATATTAAAAACATTTCTAACTATTAATTGATGATGCATATTATACCCAAAATAATCATATATTCTAAAGAAATTATTTTGGAACTATTTTTAATATAATATGATTTTATATTAATTTTATACTTTAAATAATTTCAAGAGTTCCCCTCCTTTATACTATAATAGGGAACCCATTCCACTCTATTACTCATTCATAAAAACCAGTTTTTTTGACAATATCTACCCAAACCATTTCCTATAATCCCTCCCCACATTCTTGAGATTTTATTTTAGGTAGAACACCCTTCTTAGGGGTGTTAAGAAAGTTGATCATCTAATGGAAATGTAATATTTTTAATTTATGTGTTTATATTTTATTTCTTCTTCCATTTTATTCAAATAATCTTCATCCTTGATTAAATAATAACTATATTATCCTCAATATATTGATATTTTTTTATGTTAATATCATCCCCTAAATTCTTCTCCACTTCCATTAATTTGGAATAGAATTAATCACTCATGTGTATGTGTGAACTATCTCCTTCACGAACGATCTAATTCATTTTCCATAACCATCTCTCATGATTGGTTATAATAATGGGATTAATATTAGTATGTGATATTTTTTAAATATTAATCATTACAAGATAATAGTATATCAATTATTTTCTAACTTTCCATGCACATAAAATTGATAACATTGTTTGTGCGCATGTGTAAATTATCACATCCACGAAGCGATGTGACTCATTTTTATTCATATTATAACTTGTATGATTTATATATAATTATATTAAAATTATTAATATGATATTAATTATTTTGTTATCATTAAGTAAGGATAAAATAATACATACCTTCTTTCCGTAACGATAAATGAAAAATAGATAATGTTACTCCTGCATACGTACAGCTTACCATCTCCATGATTATAACATTGTTCATTTCTCAAAACAATACTTAATGGATTGATTTAAAAATATAATTTATGTATTAAAATGATAATAATTTCCTAAATATTATTCTATATATGATGTACATTTGACCTCATTGACTATTGACATCATACCAACTTCATTTTCGACTTAAGTACTAAATATTGACAAAACGTCAGACATAAACTCAAATAATTAATTAATTATTTTAACATGGTAATTAATGATATAAAAGGAGAAATAAACGTTAAAAGGTTCTGAAGAAAGTATATATTTACCTATGTTTATTATTCAGGAAGAATAAGGAACATATGTGGTGAATCGAACTCAAGGTAAGGGATTTCATCTCAATATATTTTCATTGAGACATTTCATGATGATATTCACCTTTATTATTTTAAAAAGTGTGTATACCACCCCTTTGACTCTCTATATTGACCGCACTATCATGAAACGTCAAATTGATTATGTTTTTAAGGTTTATTTATAGTCTAGGGCAGACCCTAGGTCATCTCTCATTGAGCACTGTTAGGTTTAGAGTGTGCATTTTTAATAATAAGTACTAAAAGAGGGGTGGCTTTAAAACAGTTTAATGAAAATGAATTGATTTAAAGAGTTTAATAGTTGATAAAAAAAAGCTGTTTTTTAGAATTATGAGATAAAATTGTTCATTTTCAGTTCACTACACACTTTAAATTTCATCATTCTTGGAGATTAATTTATGTTTGGAGTAATTCTTCGGTTGAAATTAATTGGAATCCCAATTAATTCCTAAGCCGTTATTTCATTTCTTAAAGAACCAAACCTTGACAAAACAATCGTATTTTCAAGGTCTAGAACTTATGAATGGAATAAGAGAATCCAAAACAGATTGAAATCTCATGAAAGTGGGTAATAAAATCATTCTTGTGTTACCCAATCAGAACAACACAGGTCACACACTCAAAACCTCACACTGATCGATTAGAAATTAAGAGCATCTCATCTGCACGCATCAAAACAAGCATTCAAATATGAAAATATGTAAGATACATGGAAATAACTGTTTTAACGCCCAAATTAATCCAAACTTATTGCTAATATATGTATTGGAACTCCCTTTACATGTGTGTAGCTCCCTCACAATGAACTCCCACCGTTTAGCTCGACATCAGGTGGAGGAGGAAGCTCAGGTGGAACTCCTTCTTCATTCTTGATCCCCCTATGAGGATAGGGTCCTCCATAACTTATAGGATGAGGAGAGGACCCCTCTGGAACTCCAAATTGGTAGCACTTCACTCTTTGTCTGAACATTCAAATGGGGTGCCCAAGGTGGTTTTTTATAGCCAAAATAGGAAGTTGTTTTGGGCACCCATATTTTGATAAACTAATTGGAGAACATTTTTCGGCAATTAGACAGTCGAATCTCCCTTTTAAAAAAACACAAAAGTTGTATCCCCAACTCTTTACTATTTCCACCGAATTTTTGGCACCATTTAGGCAACTACAGCTCTATATATTGATAAAATACAGAACTCCACTTTTGACTTTGTGCATATTCAGTGTCTGGGACAGATTAGTTCAGATGGGCCCCATAAGAGCCGAATATGGATTGGGTTCCTTGATATGAAATATATAATATTAAAATTTTGACCTTCTCAAAAACGTTCAGCCCATTTGGATGCACTGAGTTCTCCTACTATTCAAATCAGTAGACAGATGTCCATGGGATGCCATGCATTTTGGCCCATTTTTCCTCTAGATAATCTCTGGGTCTCCAAATCACTTCCACCTTCAGTAAAATTATCAAAACAAGTAACATTGAACTTTTTAACAAAAAATAGTTGAATCAAACATTAAGTGAATTGTGTTATTATAATTGGAATTTATAATATAAATTCAGTTTAATACAATATTGTAAGGGTGAAAATGACACAATGAATCGTGGTACGATCACACCCCCAGACCTAATCATTTTCACTCCTGGGAAAAGTCACATATCCAAATAAACTGATTCATATATATATATATTCCTAACATCATGAATATTTAACATTTTAGAAAATTTTAGTTCACTAAAGTAATGTGATCAATGCACGAACCACACCAAGGAGTTCTTCCTAGTGAAAATGGAAAAAGATGTCTCATAAATCGTATCACAATAAAATTCAAAGAGATTCATGACACCAACATGAGCAAGGAATTAAAAAGTAAACCATTCCACTAACTCTCCAAGAGTGTGTGTGAAAATAATTCCATTCTATTCATTCCACTTTCTATCAAATAAATATATGTTATTTTATCATTATTCAGCTTTAAATATATTTTTTTCACCAAAACTGTCCTACATCCTTTACAATCATTTTTCAAGACCCACTCCCTTAAGCAATCCCAGAGTTCAAACCATAAGATATCATCCTAGATATCCATATATGTTGAACATTTCATCACTCCCCTCATTTATTATATATATATTTTTAAGTTGAATTTGGAATAAATCTCACGCTTATCTCTCAACCCTTGTTTGATCTCCTCACGACACTAATTAAAATAGTTATAACAAGATAAAAGGTTGAGGGGGAGTGGTTTTTGACTTTCCCAAGACACGATTTTTTTTTGAGGGTCTACAACAGTTGGACTTTAGGAACACACGCAAAGGTCAATCTGGTATAGTAATTAAACAGATCGGATAAGGATCGAACGTATGAAAATATCATTTAAAGTAGAAAAATATTAACCTAACATATATTTACCTTATATTAAGTCAGATATATTCACACTTCATGGTTTGGTGAAAACATTTATGGAGATATTAGTGAAAACGTTTTCTCGAAACAACTCACACAAGCGGCATCAATCATCTAAAATGTTTCATAGTGATACAACCATTTATATCATTGACAAAAAACCAATTTACTACAAAAGACTCCCTGATGTTAAATTCATACAAGAATTTGTTTACCTCTCTATTTGACACCTCATCTTGACCATTGGTCTATGGGTGATATGTAGTAGACACTCGATGACCAACCCCATACCGACACAAAAGTGATTGCATTGTTCGGTTGCTGAAATGAGAACCCTGGTCACTGATGATGAACGTAGGTAATCCAAACCTACAAAAGATTTAGGTTCTCAAAAATTCTACAACTACCTTAGATTCATCATTCCTTGTGGCTCGTGACTCTACCCATTTTGACACGTAATCAACTACCAGATGAATGTACAAGTTTCCAAAGGAATTGGGAAATGGCCCCATAAAGTCAATACCCCAAACATAAAAAATTTCATGAAAGAGAAATGGTCTTTGTGGAATTTCATTTCTTTTAGAGACATTCCCCATTCATTGAAAATGAGGACAAGATTTGAAAAAATCATGGGCATCCCGAAAAATTGTTGGCCAAAAGAGACCAGATTCAAGGACCATGCAAGCAGTCTGTTGGGGACCAAAGTGGCCCCCACAAGCAAGAGTGTAGAAAAAACTAAGGACGGACTGAAACTCACTATCAGTAACACAATGCCTAAGTAATTGATCACTACAGGTGATCCAAAGGTATGGGTTATCCCAAATATACCAACGAGACTCATGTTTTAGACGACTGGCTTGATTTTTGTTGAAATTCGTTGGAATTCAAGATGTTACCAAATACTTTACAATTTCAGCATACCAAAGAATAGCATATTTCACTCAGTAGAGTTCCTAATCAGGAAACATTTCATTTATGGGAATACAATGGGGTGAGTCAATGTCAGAGGACGGTTTAATCTTACTGATATGGTCAGCCACCACATTCTCTGCTCCTTTTTTATATCTAATTTCTAGATTGAATTCTTGAAGGAGGAGCATCCAACAAATGAGACGTGTTTTGGCTTCCGATTTCTTAAGGAGGTACGGGAGGGCTGCATGGTCTAAGAACACAATGAAATAGGACCCCAAAAGGTATGCCCAAAATTTTTCCAAGGAAAAAAAATGGAAAAAGAATTATTTTTTAGCTTTGGTGTAGTTTTCTTGGTCAGGGTCCAAAGTACGTGAGGCATAGGCTATGACATGTGGAGCTCGGATGACCCTTTGGGACAAAACCACCCCAACTGCATAGTTATAGGCGTCACACATGAGCTCAAATAGTAAATCTGACCAAGGTGGTCAGATTACTGGGGGTGACATGAGACTCCATTTTAACTTATTAAATGCTTCCTCACATTCTTTATCAAAATAAAATTCTTTTTCTTTTTGGAGTAATCGGGAGAGGGGTAGTGCAATTTTACTAAAGTCACGAATGAAACGACGGTAAAAGCCAGCATGTCCTAGGAAAGATCACACATACCATACATTTTTGGGGAATGGTAAAGAACAAATGACATCAAATTTTGTTTTATCTACCTGGATACCATCACCAGAAATGACTTGCCCCAAAACTATACCTTGTGGCACCATAAAATGGCATTCCTCATAATTTAATACAAGATTCATTTCAATACAGTGACACAGGACTAAACCAAGACTACTAAAACATTCATCAAAATAGGAGCCATAAACAGTGAAATCATCCATGAAAACATCCATGAAATTCTATAGGTAATCCGAAAAAATATTGACCATGCATCGTTGAAATGTACCCGGAGCATTGCACATACCAAATGGCATCATCCTATATGAAAATGTGCCAAAGGGACAAGTGATGTTTGTATTTTTCTGATCCTCGGGCACAATATGGATATGAAAGTATCAAGCATACCCATCAAGGAAATAGTAGTGGGACTTACCCGCTATCCTCTCTAGAATTTGGTCAATTAATGGAAAATAGAAATGGTCATTCCTAGTGTGTTGGTTTAGTCGGTGATAGTCTATGCAGACACGCCAACTATTCTGCACACGAGTTGGAACCAATTCATTGTTTTTATTTTTTATTACTATAAGACTGGTTTTTTAGGAACTACTTGAATGGGACTGACCCATTGGATTTCAGATATGGGGTAAATTATTACAATATCCAATAATTTTGTTACTTCGTTTTTCACAACTTCTAAGAGGTTTGGGTTCAGTCGACATTGTGACTACCTCGCTGATTTAGCCTCATCATTTAATAAAATATGATGTGTAAAAATTGATGGGATAATACTAGGAATGTCAGAAAGTTTTCATCCCAAAGCTTGTTTATACTCCCTCAAAAGTTCAAGTAGTTGCAATTGATGCTCTGGAGGGAGTAAACTAGCAATGATGACGGGAAACTTATTTCCATTATCAAGATATAAATATTTTAAATCTTGAGGTAGTTTTTTCAGTTCCAATTCATGTGGATTTTGGATTTATGGTAGTGTGTGTGAAATTGGGATATCACTAATTAAATCTAACTGCTCAATGGTATCATCATTGCATGACGAATGAGATTTCACAAGCTTAGCAGTATCATCGATGGTTAGTGGATCGTCAGTGTTCAAGAAATCATCAATCAATGAACATGCATGACACTTTTCTAGACTAGTACAAAAATCAATGCATGAATCATTTCCTAGAATTTCTATCAATGATGAAAAATCAAAACGGGGATTGGGGGAAAGAAAAGTTCTTTTTTAGGGGTAGGGAGTACATCAATTTAATTTACTGAGAGAGGGGAATGTTCTTCTGAGGGGTGCTTCATGGCATCAAGGATGTTGAAATGGACAATGTCGCCACCAAACACCATATATAATGTACCATTGTGGACATTAATTATGGTTTTGGTAGTTTTCAAGAAGGGTATCCCCAATATAATCAGGGTATGTCCATTCATCCTATCATTCTCCATTTTAAGAACATAAAATTCAGCAGGAAAAATTAAATTTTGAACCCTCACAAGAACATCCTATAACACACCAGAGGGGTGTGCAGTACTCCAGTTAGCCATTTGAACAATAATTCTAGTGGGCTTCAGTTCCCTGACCTGCAATGTAGAATAAATGGATTATGGCATCACATTTATAGAAGCACCTAAATTAACCATGGCATTAGAAAAAGAATACTCCCCTATGGTGCACAGAATTGAGAAGGTTCTAGGATTATTGCACTTGGTGGGATGTGATGGCTCAATCAATGCTGAAACATCCCTCCCCAATCTCACCTTCTCATCACCTCGAAGTCACCTTCGGTGTGTACACATTTTATTTATAAACTTGGCATATCTTGGAATTTGTTTCACCGCATCAATCTTGGGGATGTTTACCTGTAATTTTTTGAAAGTTTCCAATACATCCTTATCTAATTTAGTTTCATTCTGTTTTCTAGGTTGAGTGGCCCGTTGGGGAAATGGAAGAGGAATGGTTTGGCTAGGAGACTCATCGACATACACACTCTTTCCTTTGGAAGGGCATCTCTCATGAAAAGTTTTTTGAACATTTGGATCATTTTCAATGGTTGGGATGGAGTTTTCCTTAGGAGGGGATGACTCTAATGAAGGGTTCATTTCAATTTTTAATTTTGTTCCACTCCGAAGTGTTATAGAACTAACATTTCCCTTATCCCTAGGGTTAACTACTGGTTGAGAAGGTAGTTTACCCGACCCATGACTTTGAATTTCCCCCACCAAGTTAGCTAGTTGGACTAATTGGGTTTTGAGGTATTATATGGCAGCTTGAGTGGTTTTTTGGAATTGGAGATTTTTAGAAGCCATTTGTTTCATCATATATTCTAAGCTAGCCTCGGTTTTGGGACGGGGTGGTAGGAAAGGCCTTCAGGGTGGTAAAGGATTTCTAGGTGGTGGTGGTTGACTACTCTAACCCTATTGGTTCCATTGTTGTTGAGGTTGGTTTGAATACCCCCCTTTCCTATTGAATTTTTTTTATTTCCACCCAAGGTTTGATGGATAGTATTGTTATTTCCTAAAGTATTGGTTATAGGGGCATCCAGGGAAGATTGCCTCACAACTCTCAGAATTTTCTCTCAATTAGGGGCATTGGTCAGAATAATGGGTGTCAGAAGAGCAGATTCTATAATGTATGGGAGGAGGAGATTGAGATTTCCCTTGGGAGAGAGAAAGTTTTCGTAGAATGGTACTTACATCCTCAAACTTCGTGTCCACATTTTTCTCAAATTCGGTACTCTGCACCTCATGGACACCTCGAATGGGTACACTAGACCTTGTACCAAATTGTTGAGTGTTATATTCCATGTTCTCAGTCAATATTCTTACAGAAATTAGGGTTTTTTTCTTCAATCACACCACTTGTAGCTACATCAATCATATTTCTATCAATAGAGATTAATCCTTCATAAAAATATTGTATTAAAATTTGGTCACTTATTTGGTGGTGTGGACAACTTGAACATAATATTTTAAATCTTTCCCAATATTCATGAAGATTTTACCCATGAGATTGTCTTATACCACATATATCCTTCCTTACTGTTGCAGTTTGAGAGTCTATGAAATATTTTTCAAGAAAAAGGTGTTTCATGTCCGCCCACCCTCTTATTGGGGAATTAACATAGTACAACAAATCGTTTTCAGTTTCTTCTAAAGAAAATGGGAATTCTCTAATCTTTACTTCTTCCCCATCCACATTAGCAGGTTTTAGTGTTGAAAAAAAGTATGAAATTTTTTTAAGTGCTTGTGTGTATCTTCTCCAGGAAATCCATAGAATCTTGGTAATAAATGAATTAAACCGGATTTCATTTCAAACTTGGGTGCCTCACCTTGCATTTGAATATTGGTGGGCTGGATATCAACATTAGGTGAGGTTAGTTCTTTTAATGTTTAGTTGTTTTCAGCCATATTGTGCAATTTTTTATCAGTTTATATATTGGTTCCAAAAGAAGAAGAGGAAGGATCAAGAAGAGTGTCGATGTTTTGTGTGTCCTCCTTCGATGGATTCTCTTGTGCGTCTCGAGGTCGCTGACGTAAGATCATCTCCGGTTCAGGTTTGAAATGTGGTAAATATATTATATTACAATGTTTCATGCAAAAAACCTACATAATAAATAAATCCGAACACAAAGATATAGGTAAATGTATAAGATATAACAAATAAATATTCACAAAATTCACATAAAGCTTATAAAAAACATGCACTAAAAACCAAAGCGCTCCCCGAAAACGGTGCCAAAATTTGACCACGCTGTCATGACACGTCAAATTGATTATGTTTTTAAGGTTTATTTATAGTGTAGGGTATACCCAAGCTCATCTTTCAAGGAACTTTGGTGGGTTTAGAGTGTGTGTTTTTAATAATATGTTCTAAAAGAGGGGTGGCTTTAAAATAGTTTAAAGAAAATGATCGATTTAAAGAGTTTAATAGTTGATAAATAAAAGTTGTATTTTAGAATTATGAGATAAAAGGGTTAATTTTGAATTCACTACACACTTTAAAGTTCATCGTTCTTGGAGATTAATTTATGTTTGGTGTCATTCTTTGGTAGAAAATAATTAGAATCCCAATTAATTCCTAAGCCTTTATTTCATTGCATAAAGAACCAAACCTTGACATAACAATCGTATTTTCAAGGTATAGAACTTATGAATGGAATAAGAGCTTCCAAAACAGATTGAAATCTCAAGAAAGTGGGTAATAAAAGTATTCTTTTGTTACCCAATCAGAACATCACATGTCACACACTCAAAACCTCACACCGATTGGTTAGAAAATAAGAGCATGTCATCCGCACGCATCAAAACAAGCATTCAAATATGAAAATATCTAAGATACATCGAATGAAATGTTTTAACACCCAAATTACTCCAAAGAAGTAGCTAATATATGCATTGGAACTCCCTTGACTTGTGTATAGCTCCTTCACAATGAACGCCCACCGTTTAGCTCAACATCAGGTGGAGGAGGAAGCTCAGCTGGAACTCCTTCTTTATTCTTGATCCCTCTATGAGGATATGGGCCTAAAGAACTTCTAGGATGAGTAGAGGGATCCTAAGGAACTCCAAATTGTAATCACTTCACTCTTTGGCCGTACTTGAAAATTGGGTGCCCAAGGTGGCTTTTTATAGACAAAATGGGAAGTTGTTTTGGGCAACCAGATTTTGATCAACCACTTGGAGAATTGTTTTCGGATATTAGACAGTCGAAGCACCCTTTTCAAATAACTGGAAAGTTGTATCCAAACCTCTTTACTATCACCACCGAACTTTTGGTACCATTTGGACAACTACAGCTCGAGATATTGATAAAATATAGAACGCCACTTTTGACTTTGTGTATATTTGGTGGCCTGGACAGATTAGTTCGAATGGGCCCCTTAGAATCCGAATCAGAATTGGGTTCCTAGATATTAAATGTAGCCTATTAAATTTTTGACCGGTACACAAAATTTCATCCCATTTGGATGCCCTTATTTCTCATACTATTCAAATCAGTGGACATTTTTCCATGGGATGTCATGCAGTTTGGCCCATTTTTCTTCTGGATAATCTCTAGGCCTTCAAATCACTTCCACCTTCAATAAAATTATCAAAAAAAGTAACATTTCCCATTTTAACACAGAATAATTAAATCAAACATGAAGTAAATTGTGTTATTATATTTGGAATTTAGAATACAAATTCAATTTAATACAACGGTGTAAGGGTGAAAAAGACACAGTGAATCGTGGTACGATCATATATCCATATTTTCTCTATAATAATTTTATTTAATATTTTCTAAAATTTTCTACTTTCCTATTGCATATAATATAAATGTTCAAAGCAGTATGGGACTCTTCAACTAAAATATTATTGTAATTTTTTAAGTATTTTTTCTTCTAAATATTTCTCATTCTTATCCACACTTTCAAAATGATTTTATGTATTTAATTATATGGACATATATATTTTAAAATTTAAAATCCTTTCAAAAGATTCACAGTTGTATGGGACACTTGTATTCAAAAATATTCTTTTAAAATGTTTTAACATTTTTTTTTAAAATCTATTAGTTATTTCAATAACTTGAAATTTTTTCTTATGATTGAAAATGAAATTTCATGATTGTAATGTTGAATATTGTAATCTTTTATGTGTTATTATTTTATAATGCTGCTTATAAATTTCACGAGTGGTTTGGATATAGCTTATACGAAAGGTTAATACCCATTATAGCTCACAGGTGAGCTCGATATATCTTATACGAAGGGTTTATCCCTTTTATAGCTCATGGGTGAGACTGATATAGATTATATGAAGGGTGATCCTCATTTTAGATCCCTAATTAATTGGGTTTGGAAGTCATTAGTATGGCTATATCATTTGTAAGAGTGGTATGTATAGAATTCAACCATGTGGTTATTCTATTTAAGTATGATTGTGTCACATGTTACCATTATTTGTTATATGTGCTCTATATGGGATTTATGATAATATTTCGATTTAAAAAGGTTAGAAATGATCTTATATTCAGTTAATTGTATTAACTACTTCTTCGAGGTGAAAATTATTACCTTATGAGAAAGTATTCATGGTTTAAATGTTTTTTAAAGAATAATAGTTTTCATTCTTAGTGTATCCCTTACTGGGATTTATATGATCATTACAATTTTTAAATTATTTTTAATAATTCTAAAGATTGTTATGGAAAAAGAATATTTCATGATGAAAAAAATTTGGATGTGTCTCAAAATGAAATCATGGTTAATTTTAAAAGGGGTTTCCTTTGGTGAAAAAATTGATACTGTTTGGAAGTGTCCACTTTGTTTTTTTATGGTTTTTGGTATTTAATAGTCATGTCTGGATTCTATAAAAATATAAACCTAACAAGATCCTAAATGTGAATAAAATTATTATATTGACTAAAACTCTATATTATATAATTATTAAGGTTGGGTCCTTACATATTTGGTATTTTATGTGCTTAGAAAAATAATCTAAAAATAAGATTTTATTCCTTAAATTATGTCACTAAATGGTGGTGGAATCATATCCCTTATATTTTAAAAAACATCAAGATATTCACATTAATGTTATATAAAGAACCTTTTATTTATACTATTTATTAAAGTATGTTATAAAATATGATAAATCATAAACAATATGTATTAGAACTATCATCTCATATTGTTTATAAAACCTACTAGTAATATATAAATTATCTTAACGCATAAAAGAAATGAGATATCTATAAAAATCATTTATTTTGATCCATTTAATATTTATATATTCCTTTATATCCATTCCACGATTTAGCACCCCTTTTCCTCATCACATGAATTAAAACTATAATCACTTATAACATTTTTTTAATTTTGATCTATTTTATGATTTTTATAAAATTTATAGTATATAGTTTGTGTCGTATATCAAACAAAATAAATGAATTTATTTCTATAATAATGATATAGTTCATGAACTGTAAATGGAAGTCTAGAACAACTTCATATATTTTGGATAATTCCATAATATGGAAAAAAATATTTCTCCATCCTAACTTTACTGTTAGGTTAGAATGATCTTGATACCCAATTTTAGAAAAAAAAATTGCTGGATTTTCTAAGTAATGTTTCTTCTTCTATGATGAAAATTACCCATCTTCATAATTATAATAACACCTAAAACAATAAATCACATGTTATGATCACTTATTCCCAAAAAATTAATAAAATTGTGTAAATATTTCTTCAAATAATTATTATTTTCATAACCATTACAAAAATTATTAATTAATGAATTTAATATCAAGAACATGCCTTAAAGGTTATCTTCAATCTCACAAAGTCATTGGTGCACTCAATTACATTGATTACATGAGTGTCTAATAAATGCCCTCAGGTTATATTTCTTCTAATGCATTTAAAACCTTGATTGAATATTTTTAGGCTTCTCATAAGAATCAAGATTCAAGTGTTGAATAATTTCAATATTTAGTTACTCATGTAAGGATTTTCTTTAATATATAAATTTTTTCACCCAACTTAAGAAGGTTTATTATGTTTATATACCAATATAATAAGTTTCTTCATTAATCTTCTCCTTCCCTAATATTTATCATATTGTTAATTTTTATCATAATGATTCTATTAATCTAAAATAGTTGCTTTTATGATACGAGTATTGTATTTTATATTCATTTAATAAGTACTTTTATTAAATATTCACCCACTAAAATGATAATGCCTTTTAAGTCTACAATATTGATTATTATACCAAAATTCATATTTATCTATGTAATGATTCGACATTAGTGTTATCTCATCAATTAGCTATTTAATAAAGTTGTTATATCAGTTATTAAATATATGACTCTTTAATGGTTCAAGAGATAACTCTTTGTAGAATTAATAATATAGATAAATTAAACACTATTCCTATTATATCCTACATAAGGGGTAATAAACTAATTTTAACCTAAGGAAAAAGAAAAAAAGGAACCCAATCATATTAAGGTCACTTATCACTTGATTTACTTAAAATGATAATATATGGGAACCCAGTTATATAATGACCTTGCTAATTGGATTATCGTGGTCTAGGTAAGTGTCCACTTTTGAAATAATCTAACACGAACTATTTTAAATGGGATTTAATCTCATATTATTATATCATGTTATTCAATAAGTATGTATGCATGATTTTAATTATTTAGTTTACTATCTTATCCCTTCCACTGAATCAATATGTTCAAACCACATTGATTTGTAACTCTTTAAACAAATCATGACATATGTTACTAACCAAAATTAAAAATAAATTATATTCAAATATATACAAATTCATCTAGTTCATATGGTACATGAAACCCTTTCATATATATTATTAAAATCATAAGAAATTCGTATTCCATATAAAATTAATCTTTTAGAGACAGGTATTCAACACCACTTTTTTAGATAAGGCATATGACTCTTATCCAGTTATTAGTTTGACCAAAATTCCCAATAAAAAAGGACCAATTACCCAAGATATACCTCAATTACATTATAATTATAACACCTAATATGTATAAAGTGTAATTAACATATTAATTAAAGCTCATATTCTAGTATAAGACAAAGTGAAGGTAAATAAAAAAACAAAATAAATCATTATACCAAGTATATAAATCTTTATATGCGTGCATGACATATTATAGAATTAGTTTTACAATTTAAAATAAAGTATAAAACCATTCATAATATAATAATTATAATCATTTATAAATAAAGGAATAAAATAAATAAATGAATAATTCATATATTTAGGCATGAGATAAAATTTTGTATAGTTTTAAAAAACAATCATTTATAATTTCATTAATTTAGTTATTGATTTTTTATATTCCACAATTAAATAAATATAAACACTTTATATTTAAATTTATATTTACTTTTAATATTAATCCTTTATATTATCCTTTATATGGGGTTTTCTTGAAATAATTGATAACCAAAATATAAAAGTATATATAAAAAATATTCTTATATTATGTAAAAATTTAGAATATTACACATTTAATATTATTTTAACCTTATTCATAATAATTATAAAAATATATTTTGGTTTTGATATCATTAATTTATCATAAAAATAATTTTAATTTTAATAATTAAAATTACATAATTATGAATAATTTATAATTTAATGTAAACTCTATTTCATTTAGCCTCATTTTATAATTGATAAATATTTTATAAATTATCCTTATAATTTTCCAATAAACATTTTATATCCAAATTATAAGTCATGTCAAATATTTTTAATTGTTATTTGATATTAATAATTAATATTATGGATATTTATAATATAAATGATTCATGATATTTTAATAATTAATTTTAAATATTTTGTAATTAAATAATATGTAAACACTTTAAAATTTAAATTTATATCCTAAAAATACCATTTTACATGATTTATAAACATTTTATCAACCAAAAAATTAAATAAAAAATTCACAATGAGAAAAATCCAATTTTTCTTGATAACACATTTAACAAAATCATGATACTATAATCCATAACATGGATGAAACCCATATCATTTATTATATCTCATTTTTCATGGATTTTTATTGATATGTATGAATGATACCTATGAATGAATGCCTTTGGACACTATCTATCATATTCAATGATAGATATTCCATCTTGTAATATAGCCTTTGATGCATTCAAATTGTATTTTATGATTACCTTTGACAACACTAAGGTGATATGATACCCAATTTTTGCAAACAATGAATGACACCGTCATAAAACATGACTTGATATATCATATCCTTTGATAAACCATAATCTTAAGGGTAAATCATGATCATTGTCTATGATATTTTTTATCATTTAGTGTGACCTTATCATGACTTATGATAGAATATATCATAAGGCATGCCATAAAATATTTTTTATATTATTTTTATGTAAAATCCATATGATATCAAAAATGATAATAATTTTCAACGGGAAACCCATATTTTATTTATCAAAAATAATAAAACATCCATTTGTTCTATATTTTCAACCTGATTTCATTAATTAAACAACATATCAAGGCTCTGATACTTCTAGAGGGTTCATAAGGATAAAAACACTTATTAAATACAACCTATGTAATTAGAATCCCCAAATCTCAAGATCACCACTGGTGAAACTGAAAATTAGAGAATAGTATGTTGTATACCTTTAAATGATGAGTGTCACTATTATTATCATTATAAATACATTTGAAGATAAACACTAAGAATAATTCATCAAATTCGTTCCTCCTTGGTGTATCCATGGACTTATATGAATCACATAATTCTCAAGTGAGATTTTAATTTTCACCTATGATATTATAGTACCTCTATGGGGAAAATGGTTGAGGATAAAGATATATTTTGGGAGATGAATAATCAAAATATAACAAGGAATGCTCAAATACAAGAACCCTCACCATGATAGTGATAATGTTGTCCTATAAATGAATGTTTCTAAAAATCATGAAATCACATATTAGGCATTATAAAAGTCAATTTTTTTATAATTAAAACATAAGCTATGTTTTAATGATAATGGTTCATCACTACTAATGGATTAATTAAAAAATTAATTGTCATAAATAATGGAAGCAAGAAGAAAAGATCATCACATATAATTCTTAATTAATTTCAGTTGATTAATAATTATCGTGTGATGGAATTATTTCCTGGTTGAATATTTAGTTGACCACTTATTGGAAAGACATCATTGAAGTGATAGGATTCAAGATTAGAATATATCTAAAGGTGATCCACACATGCTTTGAAAAGATTTTAATGTCATCATAGAAATACTTAGGTCCTATCATGGAAGACTATAATGTCGGTGTCATTCATTGGATTCTATATTATTCCCCTAAATGTGGAAGCATTCTTTTATTCTATCTGAACATGTTATGGTGGAGGGTGAGGATTGTTCTCTATTATAGAGAGCTTTCTAGGAGAGTACCTCTCTTTAAATTGAAAGGATTCTTCCAAGAATTCATTATGTAAAATGATTAGAATGAATGTTATAGGATTATAGAATGGAATAGTTATTATTTATATACCTGGATATAAGGAATAAATAATTTCAAATTGTCTGTTATTATTATCTGAATCCATAGAAAATCCTTTTTTAAAATATTAATAATAATAATTACTGAACATCTTCTAAATTTGTGGAAAATAAATATTGTTTCCTTGAAAAAAGGAATTGATATTTATTAAAATAATATTTAATATGCCAATTCTCACTGAACCATTATAGTTGGTCCACCAATCCACTTCTATATTTTTGTAAACCATGAATAATTATTATGTATTTAAATAAAAAAGTATCATTGCACTATTCACTGATAAATAAACCAATATTGTATTCATAAACATAGTGAATAAATACATCTTAAATATTCTACTCACATATATTCTCTTGTATAACTGGTGAATAAATATTGTCGATAAACTCAGCATGAATAATTATTAAAATAAATTTATAATTTTTTCCAATGTGGTATATTCATATATAATTTAATCAAGGCTCCAAATATACTTAGTGTGTGACCTTTTATGATCATTTCTTAGTATAATTAGGTAGAACAACCTATATTTTATTGTTATAATCTAGAAGAATGATAAGGATACCATAAAGAAATAATTGAAATGCAACAATGACAATAACCACTTATGAAAAAACACTATTTAATATAATCGCATTCTCTCTATATCTCTAACCAAGCATGTTAATTACCGGTGTCATTTACATATGTGTTTGATGTATCTTTATTTTAATTTTTGAAAATTAACTTGATAATATAACCCCAAGGACATGGAATTAATTAGTGAGCTCCATATTTACCAATGAGTTTGAGATATCAACTTTGGTTAAATAATATAAGGAAAAACTCATTTCTAACATTATTCCTTAATGCAATATCACTCTTGATGTACCCAATGTTTTCTACATCACTAAGAGAATATTTAATCATATTTTTCATAAATACAAAACATTACATCACTCATGATATTAATTAATCATTATAACTAATTATATATAAATTTAAATGTTTCCAAAGATAGGAATATCTAATGAAAAAAAACTAATATGGATTTTCTACCAGATGATCTTGTTCTTATAATATCACTACTTGATATTATAGTTGAAAAAAATCTTGAGATGAAATATCAACGTCATTTGAGAAACCTACACCTGATAGAATACAATTTTTATGTCACTTACAATTATTACATTCCTCCATTTAATATAAAGGGTAGGTCCGGGGGAGGGGAATAAAGGAAAGAAAATCTGCAGACACGGATGCTCGAAGTCAGGACCTCCTCAACGCACCACCACAGGTACATTCCTTCTTGGTCCTCATCCTAACATGGATATGTTATAACCTTTATTTTTGACTAGTACACTTAGAAAAGTTTTACATACAATGTCACATGGAAGAAAATTCATTATGTGATAATAAATTTATTAGCATTAAAAACATGTATACAAGAAAAAATGAGTATATATATGTTTTTTCTAGGGAACCAAACCCAATAATATAGCCCACAGGACATTCTATGGTGTTTATGCATTAACTTGTACACTGTAAAACACTTGAATAATGAATTTCTCATTTCATGGATTCATCACATTATTTAATCATCAATCCTAAAATATGTTTCACCATTTTAAAAGATAAAAATTATTGTATTCAACTTGGATGAATACCAATTTAAAACACTTCTGATTCGATTTACAATCAATCTTATGTTGTTAGAGTGAGTCTACCCATTTGATTAAAAATGCATCACTACCATACGATATAAACCAATTGTATAGTATGATAGGCTTAAAAAGGTGGCATGAAATTTCCTTTCCATGAATTATAAAATAACCAAACCAATGGAATATGATATGCCTTGGTTTCCCACTTGTCATACAATATAACATGTGCATGACATATACTACGATATGTGGGATTTTATGGAATATCTCTATTAAAAATGGCATTGGAGTTAAGTGTGTTACATGATGAAATATTGGTTAAAATTTTATTATTTAATCCCATTATTAATAAAGGACTTCTATAATGTCTATATATCATTTTAATTATCCAATAATTCTTATAATGAAATTTCACCAGTTTTTCTAATTTATTTAATTATTTACCATGGTAAATATTTTGAATGAAAATTATAATATCACCCCTCTTACACAATTTGATATGTTGATTATATGTTTTGACTATATTTAATAAAATTAAAACTATAATTAAGTGACATTTAACTTTTATATGTAAACACATAACATAAAGGAAAAACAACCTTTGTAGAAAAACTATTTTTAAACATTATGTTTTCATATTATTATTTCATATCAATTACTAATCATTCCCTTAGATTTAATCTCTTCAACATACATATATACATTAATTAAAATTAAAATCATTTTAAAAAACTAGTTTATTTAATTTATCAATATAAAAATAAAAAACATTTAGAAATATATTTTTTAAAAACATTATTTTTAACATTACATGGTTTTAAACATATTTATTTATCCACTAATGGTTC
The DNA here is from genome assembly GCA_963277665.1 of Viscum album. NCBI lineage: Eukaryota > Viridiplantae > Streptophyta > Magnoliopsida > Santalales > Viscaceae > Viscum > Viscum album. The sequence continues at coordinate 1,798,044,012 of OY728152.1, forward strand.
ATTGAATTTTAGAAATCCATTATAATTAAAATCATAAAATAAATTTTATAAATACATTTAATTAAAATTTTCTATAAATTTGATACAAAACAATATACTATAAAAAATACACATTTTATGGGAAAAAGTATCTTTAACAAAACATTATTGGAAATATATGAATTATATATATTTTAATATTTTTTATCTATGATAATTAAAAAACATAGATATACGTAGACTCAAGGTCCATTTATAAAACCACTATATATGAAATTTCATATAACCAGTGACCATATATATATTTATATAATGATCATATTTCATTCAAATATTTTTATCCTCATAAACATCATCAAAATCAATAATATCATCCAATCATTTCATTTTATGAGATATTTATAACATTTTAAAAGTGGTGTATTCTTTTCATAATTATCATCGGTGGTTTGATCTTTTTGGTTGTTCATGATAATGTAAATTCCAACTATGTAGTGTTTTTATTTACTTATGGTTTCAATACTCTTGTAATTTTTCTAATATTGTTTCATTTATATTTCTTGTAATGTTTATTCAATAATATTATTTTACCTTAATGGAATATAGTTTATCATAGTTAAGTATTTCTTTTAAGATATACTATCAGCAACTACGTTTTATTTTAATGGAATTTCATACTTAAATTAATGGGTATTATAATAATTTCATTTATTTATAATATTTTAAGTATTAGAAAAACATTCCATGGGAAAATAGATAATGAGTATTATTTGATGGAAGGTAATGAGAATAAATTTTAGTCATGTTATACTATCCCCTATAATACCTATAGGTTTTTAAATTACCTATTTATGAGTTCGTTAAGAATGGTTTGATCTATTCTCTAACAAAACACAATTGTTTCTATTCAGGGGAAACCATTGAAACAAGTACACCTAGTCATCACATTTAACAATGGTTTCAGGTTTCTAATGTCATTAAAGTTTTATATATGGTCCCAAATTTTATTATTGGTTATAAATTAGAAACATATGTTTATGATACACATGAAAGAATAAGTTACACCCAATGAAATGCAGGTATAATTCATACATATGCCACCTCACATGCTTTGTGTATGAATATTCCACTTCATTCCCATGTAGTTTCTTTAAATTACTAATCCTTTATAAATGTATTAATAGAAATTTCAATGTAATTTTATTTTATTCAATGGATTAATATAATGATAAGTAACATACAAGTCACACCCTAAACCTCTTTTTAATAACTAGTTAATTTATTTGTTGATATTTATTTTCTCCCTTTAACTTCAAGAATTTTTATTTTGAAAAATATTTTAAATTTTATATTTTCTAATTGCCACATTGTTAATACTTTATTTAATTCTAAACATGTCGTAGTCATTCATTTTGGGTCTAAAAATTGAAAATAAGTTTATCATGGTTACCACATGGTTTTTATAACTATGAAAACCAATTGTGTTAATGTTCAGTGTTCAATGTATGAGGCATATGGTTGGTTCATGGTTAAAAATAACTATGAAAAATACATGCATTTTACATTTTATTTGAATTTAAATATTCCAAATATTCCCCCATCCTCATTTTAACTCTATATAGACCACGCAAATTTACCTTTCCCATATCATTTGTTTCTAAGGAGGCGAATACACATCCCATCACCTCCCTCTATGACTCTCATCCCCTTAACTGATGGTTTTGAGTGGTTTTTGATCCAGGTAAGCATTCATTGTAATTACTTAGTATTTCCCTCATTTCATTCCCATTAGTTAATTAAGTTGTGATGACATAATCAATTCTCTTGTCATACCATTCACTCCCATTCTCTAGATGTATTATTATTATGTGATAATGAGATGTTTATGAAACCTTTTTTATTTTACCTAGGTTATTCCATGATTACATGATGTATATCTTATGATCTTGCGGTATGAATATATATCAATTTCATTATGTTATAGGTGGTCCTTGAATTATATATCCTTCTAATGAATTGGTTAATGATTGATATCTCATGATATAATACAGATTATAATGGGGAGTGAAACATGTAATACAATAGAATCTATCAACAATGATAGTATTGGGAGTGAAACTTGACTAATAAAACGATGGAATGGGGAGTAGACCCAATCTGCTATGATAACCTTAGTAGTGATCCTAAACTATGAAATTTATTTTCTATTCTTAAGTGTACTCCATGAAATTATGATTAATTATTATGATATATTCCGATGGATCATGATTTATTATTTATGATTATTTACTCTTATGTGTTATATAATTTTATTGAAAAAACCTTATTACATGATTCATTATTAATAATATTTGACTAATTGGTTATGAATTCCGTAAGTTATGATCATGTTATAATAAACATATTCTTATTCCCACATATGATCATTGATTTATAGCTTCTTTGTTTACCCTTACTAAGAATCTGATATAAAAATTTTGTAGGTTTCCTTTTCCACTATATTATTAAGAAATGTATTCAGTAAGATATGTATAAGAAGGGTACTATGAGATACGAACCTTATGGGAGATGTTAATGGTATTTTATGAAATAATTAGTTTATTTTTCTATGTTCTAATGATTCTAAACCATTACTGGCCTTAGGCATGTATTATTGTGAAATGTAATAAATATTCTACTATAATATATTGATAATTATGTATGTTATGTTCGGGTTTCGAAAATTGGTATCATATAGGGGTTTAGTTATTTTTGGACATTCAGAGTAGATAAATTTGGATAAACCCCTAGGGATAAGTCTATGTATATGATAACAACCTATGGTTTTGGTATAGTAAATATTTTTAGTTTTCTATAGGAAAATTCATCCATATATATATACTTGAAAGTGGATGCAGCTATAGAAAAATGGACATAAGGCTAAAAAAACTAAAAGAGAAATATTGGGAATTAAATTTATCATTATTAGTGCATGATGAGTGGGCCAAAAATCACACACCCAACTAGACACTTTTGGCCGATATTCTTAGGTTAATTCACATTTTCTTGATTAATTATTATGATAAATGAGAGTGTAGAACCTATAAAATCCATTGATAATCCATAGTGATATGAGATGAACTTAAATTATTATGGGTTAAAATAAGTTATCATAATTTAGGAAATCATTATAAATATTTTAATCATTATGTGATTATTTACTCTCATTATTGATGTTTTATACTCACGCTATGTTTTTTGGTTTTATTATGTTGATGGATCCTGGAGGGATCATGTGAACAATGAATGTGATTTTCAATTCAATGACCATAAGCATGAGAAACCAAGTGTAATGGGATCTGGGATATAAAATCTTGAATCTATGCACATTCAACTCTCTCAATATATGAACGGTAACTTGAATTAAGATGAACATCCAAATATGAAAAGGAATGAACAACCCACTATTGAGTCTTGTATTCAGAAATGTACACCTTCCTTCATTGGGTCCAATAATACACTTATTGATGAGAAATTAATCAATGATATATAAAATATATTCTTCATTATCCAATGAAAATACCATCCGATGTTTATTTTGGTTGTGTATCATTTGGAAGGTGAAGGTGTTCAATGGCCGAATCTTTTCAAGAATACAAAGACAAAAAAGGAAATTAACTTTTTAAAATCCATTATTTGCTTCAATTTATGGGATTTTATGTTAAAATTTTATCCTTTATCTTTTAATTCTTCCTATTTATAGTTCGTTTATTGGTCGGGTTTATGTGGATAAGGGTATGAGTTTTGAAGGTTGAAGAATTTAAAGAAGGGAAAAGATATTGGTGGTCGGAAGGATTCTACTGGATTTTTGGAAGAACAAACAAGATATCAAGTGATATTATAGTAGTTATATGGGGTTATTAATGCCTTACCAACTAGATTATGTAAAAGGAAAAACCTAAGTGGTTCTCTGAGGCACACAAACTCTCTTTTGAGGCCCAGCGGATTGTTGGTGCACCCAGTGTGAGGGTGAAATTAATTCACCCTATTTGTTTTAATTTCACATTTGTTTCCCTGATATTTATTTCCCAATTCCAATACCAATGGAAATAATTTAAATTTTGGATCACTCCCCTAACATCAATACCTTCCCATTATTATCCCATTTCATACAAATATTTTACCAATCTAATGACACCTAAACAATGATTTTATCTTAGATCCATGCTAAATTCTTCATCCTTATTGATAAATGAACATATATCCTTGACAGATATGTAGTTTCTATCATGAACCAATGATTATATCTCAATTTAATCATAGAATATTACAGATCTAGCGATGTTAAGTCACTCATTGATCAAATGAAGATCTACCATTGTATACAATCATTATATGTGTATGTGTTTATAGATCATATTCCTAAACATATTATTTATGGTGGATTGGTGATAGAGACTTAATTAATTGATGATTACTTACTATATTGGAATATGTATCAATTCTTCCATGAGAACCCCTTAAACTAAGATAGAACTATCAATAATGGTGGATGTTTCTAGGAAAATCGCCATAGATTGATCATCTTGAGATATTATCATTAATTATTATCATATTGAAACTTTATTATATTCATATATTGATGATGGATCAATTATATTTGGATAGAACAAGGGATCTCCTCTAGACATGGAGATTAATCCAGTATCCATTACCCAATCAACAATTAATCTAGTGAATTAGGGACTTATCCTTCAGCATACCATAAAATTGGTTCTGTTAGAAAACCCCATTGGGTATGTTATTCTATAATAAACTTCTTGAGATGTAATCTCTTATTTATAATTTTGTAACCAATTTATTTGATTAATAAGAATAAAAATATATATCCTTGATGTTTTATATCATTCCCAGTGTGTTTAAAACATGTTTTGTCCTCAATCCTTAAACACAACTTTGGACATCTTCATCAACAAACTTGATGTAGAAAGTTACATACCATTTTAATGAACTTGTATACTATTTATTCCTTTATTAATAATGTCTTGAAATGGATTTTTGTTCTTAATTGATGTTTATTTATTATGGGTATGTGAATTGTCATAATAAACATATATGATCCATGTTTCCATGAGTATTACTAGTGTATCTGGTTACCATGTTTAGTGTTGATCACATGTTGTTATGTGTCTTCTACTATATTCTCTTAATTATATTACATACTTGTATTATTATTCTATTCCCTATTATACATGTTACCATTCCATTAGAGGTTGTTCTTAGTATACATGATTGGTGAACATCCTTTTATGATTACCCCTTAGAGGGGGATTTTACATGATGTTTGATGATAATGATGGTATACATTTACATAGGGTAGGAGAAAGATATAATTATGGACTAGCATAAAACATGATTCCTTATGGATAATTAGTATACATTGCATAACTTTATGAATTTTGAATTATGAGTAATGTTTCATTAGTTGGCCTTGTATCCTAACTTGAGAATTGATTACTTAAGGATTCCAAATATATTTGTGTAGGAGCTAACCCTACGGCGGTGGCGATGGCGATGGCGGCCAGCTGACCCAACGACGATGTTGCCCGACGAGGCCCCTCCTCCCATGGGGGTAGAGGGGTCCCAGCCTTCTGCGTTTTTCCATGAAGCTTCGCACTTGGGAGATCCCGATACCTTTCGTTCCTCGACGGACGTGGGCGTTTTTGTTCCTGAAAGTCAAGTGGCTCCGAAAGTCCCTGGCTACGTTTCAGGTCAGCTAATAGTTCCGGTTTCGGTTAGGGAATTCACTGATGCACCGGTGTTGCTTTCTTCGGCTCTGATTGTGCGTTTTGTGCGGCGGCGACCTCTGGTGGAACTCTTTCCCAAGGCTGTCAATGAGGATTGGGGTTTGAAACATCGAGCGCAGGTAGGTATTATGCGGACGCGTCAATTTCTTATTATGTTTGCTGATGAAGACGGTTTGGGGAGGGCTTGGTCGAGAAAGAGGAAATCTTTCTCCGGCATCCCTTTTCATTTGCTCCGCTGGTCTTTTGATGTCCACATGAACTACGATTCCCCCTTTACGGCGATTTGGATCCAGTTTCCTGGCCTTCCTCTCCCGTTCCAGAACCTTGGGTTGCTGAGATCAATTGGCAATTCTATTGGTCGTTTTGTGTGCAGTGATCAAAGAACAGCATCCTTGTCGCACCCCATGTCGGCAAGAATTTTTGTTGAAATGGATCTCTCTAGAATCCCACTGGAGATAGTATGGATTATTGTTGAGGAGGAGTACAGGTATGCACAACCGATTTTTTATGAATCCTGGACAGACTTTTGTTCCTACTGCTGCAGACAGGGTCATGTTGAGTAAGGTTGTAGAAGAAGATCTGGGAGTGGTCGAACCACTGTGACCATAGATGTGTCCACCATTTCACCTTTGAGGGGTGGTGTGATCACCACTAATGCTGGACATGGCAGCGCCCAGGCTACACTTGCTGGCCGGCCTCATGCTGACTTGGACCCTTCTAAGTCAAGTGAGGTCAATGTCACAATGGGACTGGGGGTGCCTCCGGAGGAGGTAGGATTGGATAAGGCCAAAAATAAGGCTCCTTTACCTGAGGATGATGCATCTTTATCTTCGGATACTTATGAGATGTGCAGGAGGGAAACTGGACACTCCAAGGTGTTGAACCTTGATACTGCTTTCCAGTTTATGGGAAGGGGTCTCGAGACAACACACAACCCCGGTGAATCGGTGAGCCTAACTCTGAACCCGGCAATCAATTTGTTGAAGAGTGTGGATAACAGATAAGGATGTGTGGCCAGCTTCTCTATGGAGGCTGGTGCGGGGGACAAGCGGTTTGAGGAAGGTCTGCTCAATGCTGGCAGTGCATAACAGGCTTCTCAGGAGGGGATAGGGGAGAACGAATCCGTTGTTATGCAGGAGGAGGTCTTGGAAATTCCTATCCTAACCAGTGTTGAGGAAATAGGGGGACCAAACTCAGGCATTCAGGTAGGGGGAGCAGTTTCTTCAACTCGAACTCCGGTCAATCTGAGCAACAGATTTTCTAGTCTTGCTATGGTAGAGTACCAAGAGGAGCCCCATGAAGAACCCTTGGAGGTCAGTAAAGTCTACTCTGAAGGAGAGAAAGTTCTGAAGATCAATAGGAGTGACAAGAGGAGGAGGGGTAAGAAGAACTACTCTTCCCTGCCACCTCCTATGAGGACTCGGTCAGCAAAAAGGGCAGTGGTCGAGGAGCTGGGCAGCGGGGTTGGATGTCAGTTAATTTTATCTGGTATGTCTGACCCATCCTTGGACTTGATATTTTCCTTGGACGAGGAGGTGGAAGAGCAGGTTCTATTTCTCAATGCTTCGGAGGAGGATGCAGCTAGGATTATGGGCTGGACCTTTGACGTGAATCTCAATGAGGAGCAGTATAAATGGGTTGACAAACAAGATATGATTCTGGTTGGCGTCTTCAAAAAGGGGGTGATCAAACTCGAGGAGTATATCCAGGTATGGAACAAGATGACTTCTACACTTGAAGATCTGCTAAGGGAGGGACCACACTATCAGGTATCCTTCTTATCGTGGAAGCTTTTTAGGGATATGGGCTCTGGCAGAATCAAATTGTTTGTCAATGATTCTGAAATCTCCGTTGATGCATGTGGAAAGTATGAGGGCCAGACTGGTTCTGATGGGCTGGAGCACACCTCTGTCCACTTTGCATGCCATTTGGGACTTGGTTGAATTTGAGGGAGGTCTTTGCCTTCGGGAGGGACCATGCTAGCATGGGATCGCCGAGTGGTCCTTCATTGGGGTTGGCAGTGTTTTCTTTTCTTGGTCGGGTCTGTTTCTGGTTTTCTGCTTGGGTGTTTTGTTGTATACTGAACCTTTCGGTTTCTCACTTTTCCCACAAAAGTGTTTTTCTTAATAAAAAAAATAAGTTTCAGTCAAATATATTTTCTATATAATATTGTTTATTTCTTCATTAAAACTTAATTTTTTTATTATCATTCTGACATGGATCTAAATAAAGTCTAATTGGGGCTTATGGTGGAGTGGTCAACACATGGGTACTAATTATAAGATTGTTTATGCCTTTCTATGAATTTATTATTATAATTTCTTACATATTTTTATACATTTGAACATTTTTTAAGGATATATTGGTGGTGTCTTATTGGGTTTTATTACTCACACTCTGCTTGGGAATCAAGATGACCATATAGACTTCTTGTATAGTCATTGAAGCACGGGAAAAGGGACTAAGGAAGAATGTTTCATCATGGAAGATAGATTTAGTGACAGGGCCCGGACTGAATTTGGAGGACATTATAGTATTAATTTATTTATGTTACATACATTCATGTATACTCTGGTTTGACTTTCTAAACATGATACTGTTTATTTATTTATTGTATGAAATGTGTTCCATTTTTTATTAATTTATTTTTTATTACTATGATTTGTTTTTTTTGAATGGATATGATACTGAGGGTATAGTCTCCCCATTTATGAATTCATACCCTCACTATTAGTTATATGTATATTTCATACTATGAGTTTTTCATGAGGTTTTGTGGCTCTTCATCATACTGTTGATGATTTTAGTGGGGGTAATACAAAATGGTATCAGAGCATAATTTTCATAATTTCTATTTATTCTAACCTAAACATTGTAGAAGGTAAATGGGTCTTGGGGGATTCAAGTTGGAAATTTTCCATGTTCGTGGTTATCACATGTGTAATAGACCTCCGAATTACCATTTAAGGGACTGGTGTTACTATTTTATGAGGATTTGGATACATTAATTCATCTTGATTAGTCATGTAGGTTCACAATCCATATGTATACATGTTCTGTACTTCATAGTAGTTATTTAATTTAATTAATTTATTTGTGTTATATCTTCAAGATATACTTATATTTATTGACTGTGTGATATATCTATTTCTTTTTAGTTTTTATTTATCAGTTGGTATTAATTAGTTAAACCTAATCATGTTATAAGTTATATATATATATATATGTGTGTGTGTGTGTGAAAATGAATAACATACATGGATAGATAACTTGGTTAGTTCTATAAGGTATATACCGTTAGTTATGGGTAGAATCCTTGGAGAACAATATGTGATCCCTTAAACTTATAAAGACTTATATTAATGACTCTTTTTTTTTTAATTTTTCCTTCATGTCATAAAAGATGCCTCCCTGAAGGAGACTGATGGAACCATCAACTGATATGAGATGGGATGATCCTACTAAGGATAATACCCATGTCCATTCACCTATTATATGGGTGGGTGAAATATATCATGCACCCATGCCTACTTTAGTGGTAAAATAACGGGTCGCACCTCAACCAGGAGTATTAAACTTGTACATACCCAGGGAAGAGGGGCATTGATTTCAATATTTTTCTATTCCATAGACTTGGAACTCAATCATCCACTAGCCTTTCTGGGAATTGGAGGGTCCCAATATATATAGGACTAGATATACATCATCAAGAGTTTCTATTAACTCATTGAGACTCCTAACGAAATAAAGGTGATTTTTTCATCATTAATTCAATAGGGACCCTCCAGGAGGTGGTCAAGCATGATGGGGTAGGCTTTTAGGAAATATCCTTAGTTGGGAGACCTCAATAGAATTTGTTTAGGGAGTTATTTCATAATATTATGAATATGGATTAAGAATAATAGTTCATGGAGATACATTAGGGATCCATGATAGTATCCATATACTCAGTTCATTTTATTGTGTTACTTTTCCATAATCCCCTCTTGAATGGAAACAATTCACAAAATCCAAGGAAGTTTGGGATGTATCTTTTTCAAAACATTAGGAAATAGTTTATGTACTCTGATCTAGAAATATACCCTAATTTTCTATGTAAGTCTTTGAACATCTATAAGGTCCGAGATGAGAATTGATATTTTTATTTCACCATATAGTGATTAGACATGTGGACCTCAAACTATTGTAATAGGGGCCTCTTCTGGTGGAAATAAGGTGAAATCTAAGGATATGAAATAGGGTGGTGATATTCAAGTGGGCAATAGTTTTCTTTTTTATACCCCATCAGGTAGAATTCCATAATGTTTTAATTATAGGAGGGTTGGATATTATACATTGTTCTTCATAACACCTCCAATATCATGCTAAAGATATGATACGATGGAGAAACTTATATGGGTTTGATCCATGGATCCAACAAAGGTGATTCTTAGGGTGGAGGATAAATTCAATCTATGGCCTTAGGATCCAATTGAGGGCCTTAGTAGTAGAATTATATTAAGAAAACTTATATTGGTAATTCATCTCCCGGATTGGTTCATATAGTCAAGGCAATTCATGTTTATATATTGGATTAGACCCTCTATCTACTGTTCAAGATATGGTCTTGATCATTTATACATTTTCTACTTATTTATTTGATACTAGTGCTTCCTATTCTATTATCTCAGCACATGTTTTTTTATACATGACTTATTTGTTATGTTTTATTCTTTTTTACTTTACCATGATACATAATTGAAAACAAAATAGGATATCTTCAATGATTTCTAGAGAGTAATATAGTCATTTACTATTATGGACATATATATGACTTCATGATTCTAGAGATAATGGGTTTTGATGTGATTCTTGGTTGGGAATGACTTGACATATTTCAATCCTACATCAATTTCTATTAGATTTTAGTATCAATAACATCACCCAAGGGAGATAATTATCTGATGAATAATGAATGGTAATTGGGAGAAGATATAGTTTGTCAATACATGAGAAATATTGGGACAATAACAGTGTAGATTGTAGTCTTGGATCTATCAATGTGATTAGTGGTAGCCCATTATTATCTTCCTCTACTTGTGTATCTCATTAAATATGTATTCTAGGATTACTTCTTGTGACTTCTTCCAAATAGAGGATTAGAATTTGATATAGAGTTTATGCTATATGAAAAACCCATTTGGATACCACTTTATCGTATGATGCTGACTAAGTTGAACATGCTCAAGGTACAGGTTTAGGACTTAGAGTAGAAGGGATTTATCGGGATGCGTACTTGGCCATTGGGTGATACTATTTTGTTCCATAAGAAGGTGGATAGTATTCATTGACTCCACATATGTTACCAGAATCTGAACCAGGTGATAGTGAATAATATATATTCTTTTTCTATTATTAATGATCTCTCTAATTAGTTATAGGGATCCTAGTGGATCTCTTAGATTTATCCAGAGTTTTGTTATCTCCAATTTAGGGTTAGCGAGGATGAAATCCTAAAGATACTTCTTTATAGTAGGTTTAGGATACACTATTTCATGGTGATATTATTTAGACTATAAAAATACACTGACATTGTTCATGGATCTCAAGAACAAGATCATCTTATCCTATTTTAACTTGTTTTTTGGGGTGTTTTTTATGACATCCTCGTCTACTTATAGACCTCATAACAACATGATAGACATATTTAGATAGTTCTAATCACACATAGAGAACAAAACCTATATAAAAAGTTGTGGAATTGTAGCTTTTGGATTCAAGAGATTAAATTCTTGTGGAATATGGTGTTTAAGATAGTTATATAGGTGGAACCATAGGAAGTTGAAATAGTGGTATCTGGGGTATACCCCTAGAATGTGTCTGAGATCATTATTCTTCTTGGTTTAGTAGGATACTAGTAGGTTTTTATCTTGGAATTATTTTACTTATCATCTCCCATGGATGTGATAATGAATAAGGAAGTTAATTTCTATTGGTATGACTATTGTGAATATTTTTTTTATTGAGTTGAAGAGGTGGTTGACTACAACTCCTATATAAATACTTCCCATGATGGTGATTGGTTATTCTATTTACAATAATGCATTAGGTGTTGGTTTGGGAGTAGTGCTGATGTTGAGGGACTGGGTAATAGATTATGGGTTTTGTCATCTGTGAACCATGATTTGAACTATCCTATAAAAAACATGGAGCTATAAGCCCTTGTATAAGCATTGAATTTTTGGGGATTATACGTCTTTAGAGAGGGAATTGTTATCTATATGTGCCACAAGATCCATCACTATATCTTCACACAACAGGACCTATATGTAAGAAATAGGCACTAGGTAGAGTATCTACATATGTTTTTCATTGAGATTTCACATGAACTATGTATAGGTTATGTCATTGTAGATTATTTTAGCCATAAGACACGGGTATCTGAGGTTCCTAATGACTGAAATTCAATGGAGCAGTGGAGCCTGATGAGTTTTTTAGCCTATTGGAGGATGGAAACATTAGAGGAATATGGTTTAATTATTTGTGTTACATTGACGGTAATATCTTCATTATTATACCTTGTAAAAGTTTAATATTAAACTAACCTAGAGTGTTTTTTGATTCATGAATAACTAGACGGTGGTGACTCGAAGCCCAACTGGTTTATGGATAGAGAGGGCATAACCCTTATACATGGGAGACTTGTAGTCCCTTATTCCACCATGTAAGATATGATAAGATAATTATGTAACTCTACGTTGGTGTTACAAATTGTTGTAAAAAAGATGAACTATGACTTTAGGAAGCATTTCTGGTGTTTAGGGATGAAAAGGGACATTATTGTTTTTGTTTCTCAATGCCTTACCTAGCATGGGATTAAGATTCTGAACTAATGACATGTTGGCCTACTCCAGCTAGTTCTTTCACCCATGTGCAAGAGGAGGGATGTTATGGTGGACTTTGTGAGGGGGTTACCTAGGACACTGAGGTTCCTTGACACTATTCAGGTGATTTTCGACCAGCTAATGAATTTTTCTCATTTCTTATCAACCCATGAGATTCACTCAATGGATGAGCTAGTAAAGTTGTATATCTATGATATAGTATGATTATATGGAGTTACATTGATAATTTTATCTAAAATAGATAAAAAATATACATCACGGTTTTGGTAGGGATTACAGAAGGACATAGGTACTTGGTTGAGATTTATAAAAATATACCACCCCCATACAAATGGAAATTCAGATAAGATGATCTACATATTAAAGGATATGAATTGTTCAATTTTTCTAGACTTCAGTGGAGATTTGGATAATCACCTACCCTTGGTGGAGTTCATATAAAAGAATATATACCATGATTTTTTTCATACGATACCATACAAGAATATTTATGGTAGTCTATGTCATTCAATTATTTTTTGGCATGAAGCTGGTGAGTTGGGAGTTATAGGGACCAATATGTTACCAATGACCTCTGAGTGAGTGAAACTAATTTAGAAGAGTTTGATCATAGCATATATGAGTAAAATTTATTATGTTAACCACATGAGTAGACCTTTTGAATTTTTGATAGGTAGTTATTTTTTTATTCTAGTTACTCCTTGGTTAGGACAAAAATGATTGAGGAAGTATGGGAAGATAACATCACACAATTTTGGGCCCTTAGAGATCACCAAGCACATTGAGTGAATGTAATTCCATCTATATCAACTATATTTATACTAAGGTATGCATGACATGACTTGTGTGTATCGACTCAAGAGGTGAATTCCCAATTCTATACATATCATCAACTATGAGGATATTGTAATAGAGCCTAATGCATCATATGTAGAGTGCTCGGTGTAGATAGTTGTCTATAGTGAGAAATTTATTCATGTAAAGATAATGGCACTAGCCAAGATTATATGGCCTCATGGACAGATCCCAGAGGTGTCTTTGGAATGAGAGGTTTATTCTCAGGATCAGTGGATTGAGTCATTTGAGAAAAATCATTAAAGTATCTTCTCAGCGACAAGAAGTAATTAGAGGGGGAGAACCATAATATCATTTCTTTGATTAAATGTATTAGATGTTAAATTTATAAATTCTAATTAATTTATTAATTTTTCTCAATTATGTATTGTTTAGTGGTTGATTATAAGGGGATATGTATATGGGTTTTAAAGGTGTATGAAGTTGTGGAAGGTTTTGGTTGTTTGTGGCTGGAAGTCTGACACTAGCTAGCTAGTGGAACCCACCATCCATCAGGTATTCTTATAGTATGTTTGAATGGTTTTATAGAAAACACCAACAATATAGTGGTGTTATAAAACATTTGGGTTCTTCCAGGAATACTGGCTTGCTTGTGTTCTATCATCAACTAGATGATGGTGCCATCATATTTCTAGTAAGGCCCACTAGGTAGCTAGTGTGCCCAGTGTAAGGGTTTCCATGACCCATCCCCCAGGGCATGTGTTGTGACTACCCCCAAGCCCTCCCTCTATAGGCCAGGGGCTGGTGACAAGCACCAAAAGGCGTATTCCCTAAAACGGGATGTTGTTGCCTTTATAAACTATAAAATCACACAAACCAAGCACACATCTAGATACACGCACAAAGTAAACTCTATAGTAAAAAGGATGTGTATAGAAAGTAAAGGGGAAAAATAGAAGCCCAACTTAAAAGTACAAGAAAAATTGGAAAGTTCAAGTAAAACTGAGTACAGCTCCTGTGAACACCCACCAAGGATCCTACCTGAAGGGTAGGTACAGCTCTCGAACAATCGTCTCTGTGGATCACCTTGTCAAAGGTCCAACTCTGAGCAGTCTCCAATCTTGGTACCCTCGTCCCAAGTTAGCGTTGTCTATCATCTACACTAGACACAACATGGTGTGGGCGTAACCCTTGTAGGGGTGAGTATAACAATACTCAGTACGGACCCCGAGACCCTTGAAGGTCTCTCAAATCAACAAAGGATGAACCAAAAAACATAGAAACAATATTCAACCCTACTTTGGTATACTCTCATACATATACCTAAATTATAAGAATATACCCACCTCACATAGGAGGGAAGAATACCACACAGGTAATACCATGAAGGCAGAAGTACCACATAGGTATCACCACAAAGATAAAGTACCACACAGGTGCACCATGAAGATATAAGTTGTCACGACCCGTCCCCTAGGGCCCGTATCATTACTACCCCAAGCTCACCTTCCATAGGCCTGGGGCTGGCGACTAGCACCAAAGGTGTCAATCCCTAAACTGGGAAGGCATTTCATTTATAACTATAAAAAACATATCAGAGTACACAACTAGAAGAAAACACTAAGTAAAAACTGTATACAAAAGAAGTGTTGGAAAGTAGAAGGGTCCGGAAATAAAAGCCCAACAGGAAAGTACAAGTACAACTGAAAGAAAGTACAATTGAAGAAATGTAAAGTAGCTACCAGGTCATCCTCTGGGGTTACTACATGAAAGGTAGGTACAGATGGCCTTTTTAGCACTCCTCGTCTGTCCGTCTCCTCCATGTACCGTCACACCGAGTTATCCACCTCTGGGTACCATCTAGTCCTGCTACTCTCTGCCTCAGTCAGCGCTGTCTGTCGTCTGAAACCAACACAAGGAGGTGTGGTCATAGCCCATGCAGGGGTGAGTATAATGATACTTAGTAGGGACCCCAAGACCCTCAATTTCTCACAAAATCCAACATGGATAAACCACAAAATATGAAATCATCGGATAACCATTAATTAGGTATATGCCCATAAAGTAGCTACCAGGTCATCCTCTGGGGTTCCTACATGAAAGGTAGGTACAGATGGCCTTTTTAGCACTCCTCGTCTGTCTGTCTCCTTCATGCACCGTCACACCGAGTGATCCACCTCTGGGTACCATCTAGTCCTGCTACTCTCTGCCTCAGTCAGCGCTGTCTGTCGTCTGCAACCAACACAAGGAGGTGCGGGCATAGCCCATGCAGGGGTGAGTATAATGATACTTAGTAGGGACCCCAAGACCCTCAATTTCTCACAAAATCCAACATGGATAAACCACAAAGTATGAAATCATCGGATAACCATTAATTAGGTATATGCCCATACATATACCTAAGTTGGCTAGTAACCCATCTCAATAATGAGGAAGACACAAAAGTCATTGACTCAGCTCAAACCAGTATTTTTATTAATCTGAACCCTTGGCTTCCGGATAACTCCTTCTATATTGAGTACAGTGGGCATGCTGCATTACACAGAGGTGCTTCCCACTAACTTGGATTGCTGAGGTACTCCTCCTATCGAGTACCGTGGATCTACTACGCTCAAACAGAGGCGCTCCCCACCGTGGTTCTGTTGTACTCACATAGAGGTGCTCCCCTAGTAGCCTGTTGAGGTACTCCACGTGTCGAGTATTGTGGTTCTGTAGTGCTCACACAGAGGCGCTCCCCACTGTGGGTCTGCTTCTCTCACACAGAGATGCTCCCCACAAGGCCAGTCGAATCACTCCGAGTCGAATCAGTCATCAGTCATCAAGTCTCAGCCAGCTACTAGGTTCCCTCAAAAATGTGTGCTCATCTTATGAAGATCCACTCCACAAGATACTTTTCATAACTCCAACATTCACGAAGTCCCACGAAGAAGTATCTCAAAGGTCTTCCATGTCATAGGGGTATATATGCAATAGACGGCGCGTCAATCGGATGCTCGGTCAGTTAGTTATTATCCTTTTATTCCTGGGGGCCTGGTTGGATTCGTGTACAATCCAACCTGACCGTATCTCAACTATACCCAGAACTCCAGTGAGGTATTCTCAAATGGATGGCTTCGCTCCAAGAATACCAGCGCCATTGACGGTTCATCAAACAGACGTCTGGTGCCAATTATATGGCCCAAGAAGGTAATGGGCCAGTAATGGGCTCGGGTCCGGTCCGACTCGGTCAGACCGACTCAGCCCAACCCCGTCTGGACCGACCCGGTCTGGGTTGATCCAGTCAGAATCACTGGGTCTAACCCATCCCGTTGGGCGGGTTAGCCCACTGAGTTTTTGGCTCAGTCCGCTGGGCCCGTCCCGGTGGACTAGGAGGGCGGTTCGGCCCGGAGGTCGCCACATAGGCGACTCACCCCGAAGGCCGGGGCCGGTTTGGCCAGCGCCGTGAGGGGTGCGGCTCGGGCGACTCAGCCTAGGAGGTCGGGTCGGTCGGGAGACTAGTGGGCAGGCCACGCGGAGCGCGGGTGGGCAGTGGGTGCGCCGGGTAGGACGCGGCAGGGGCTGGGCAGGCCGCAGGGACACTGGGCATGCCGCGGCAGGGGTCGGCCAGGCCGCGGGGGCGCTAGCAGGGTGCCGAGCAGAATGCGGGGGTACTGGGTAGGGCACAGTAGGGCGTCGGGCATGCCGTAGGGGCGCCGGGCAGGGCGTGGTAGGGGCCGGGCAGGCGGGCCGGGAGCCGGGCATGGCGCGAGGAGGCCGCGGGTTGGCAGGTCGTGCACCGGGCAAGGCACCGAGAGGCCACGGGTAGGCGGGCCGCGTGCTGGTTCGTGCGCCTGGAGGCCGCGGGTAGGCTGTTCGGGCACCGCTCGGGCCGGCGGTGGTCAGCCGGAAGCTTCGGTGCACCACGGGGGTGGTGTGATTCGCAGAGGTCGTGGGTACCGCGACCTTCGTCATTGCCACCTTTGTCGTTGTCACCTCATCATCAGGTCGTAGAATGCCACAAGAAATAAGAATCAACGAAGGATGTCGGGACATTTTAGGTTGGTCCGAATCCGGTGCGTTTAAAGTGATATAAATCGGTTCATCGAAATAGAAAATATGAACATCAATTATTTGCAACCATGCAACGATGTATTTTCAAACAATGACGAGAAAAGAAAAGGGATAAAACACAAGGTAAACCCCCCAACCTTTGATTCATCGATCGACGTTTATCATTCACTGACGGTGTTGTGGAAAGAAGATGATGAAGTTTGCCATTCGTCGTGTTTATCACTCACTCCCAACCCCGAGCTACATCGGCCGTGGAAGACACTCCACGTCGGTAGGATCCGAGGGAGGAAGTCGAATAAGGTTGTTGGCATCGTTCTTCGCATTTTTTGTTCTCTGTTGGGAGAACTTATTTTCTCCCAATCTCTCCTCTCAAACTCCCACAAAATTAGAATTTCCAAGCCAAAAATAATATAATTTATCTATTATTTTATTAGCACCACAACATCAAAATGGAGGAATAAATTAAGAGGTCCCCTTAATAAATTACATGCGTTGGTGCAATTGATTAATGTGGATATCAAGAGGCTCCCCATAATTAAATTACATGCATTGTCGTAATTAATTAAAAGGGAAATGTGGCACCAATTAATGGTATAGGAGGTCAAGATACTCCCCCTCATTAATTATGGGAGTTGGGAGATTTTCTACCCTCCCCTTAATTTGGGGGTTTTTGTCTCTTGTGGTCCCCACGACACAACCTCTCACGGGAGGTTATGTTCGGTTGGGCCCCACCGTCATAACCTATCATGGGAGGTTAGGGTGTGGCGGTCCCACCTCCTACTCCCAAGCATAGGTTTTATCCAACAGCCACTCACACTCATGGCTGCTCAAAAATAAAATAAAGTGTTGTACACTTTATTTTATTATTATTTTTATAAAAATCTAAAAACTATCTTTATTCTCGACCATCTTCCATCGAGGTGAAAGTCTTCTTAAGTGAATACCAGCATTGCGAGTTCAACGGTGCCCTCAAATTTTAGAACCGAGCACCGGTTCAAAAGTTATAAAAATGCACTCGTACGTTTACTGAACGTACCTGATCAAAACTTCAGAAATTGATTCTGGGCACACTCAAACTCAGAATCAAGCGCCGTAAAAATTCACAGACTTGTAAAATTCCCATTTATTTTAAAAAAATCCATGGGATTTACGAGTCTTTACATTCTCCCCACCTCAAGTCTTTACGTCCCCATAAGATACAACTCAAACTAAGGGAGAAAATGGGGATACTAAGCACGCATCTGAGCCTCCCGCTCCCATGTGCTCTCCTGGAGGTTCTCGTGCTGCCAACATACGCACACCAGAGTTATCGACCATCCATGTAGGACCTCCTCCTGGCGATCCTGAATCTCCATTGGAACCTCTGTAAAAGTTTCATCATCATCGACGTCCAGCTCTCCATGGTCGATGATGTGGGAGGGGTCATGCATGTATCCCCTCAGGTGAGATACGTGGAATACGCCATGCACCCAGTGCAACTGAGGTGGAAGAGCTAAGAGATAAGCCATCTTTCCAACTCTTTTGAGGACCTGGAAAGGTATAATGTATCTCAGAGATAACTTACTGCCTTGGACATATCTCCATAGACCTCGTCGAGGTGAGACCCATAGAAAGACGTGGTCTCCATCCTTGAACTCTAGAGGTCTATGGCTCCTGTCAGCATATGACTTATGTCTGCTCTGTGTAGTCTTCATCCTCTCCTAGATGATCCGCACCTTCTCCATAGTAGCTCGTAAAATCTCTAGTCCCACTAGTGCAGACTCCCTAGGGTCATTCCAACATAAGGGTGATCTGCAAGGTCGCTCGTACAAGACCTCAAAAGGTGGCATCCCTATGGTGGAGTGATAGTTGGTGTTGTAAGAAAATTCCACCAATGGAAAGTGATCCTCCTAGCTACAACTGAAGTCGAGGATACATGTACGCCGCATGTCCTTGAGGGTTTGAATGGTCCGCTTAGTCTGAACATCAGTCTGAGGATGGAAGGCGGTGCTCAAGTGAAGCTATGTCTTGAAATCTTCCTACAACCCCTTCCATATCCAGGAAGTAAACCATGTGTCACGGTCAAAGACAATCGTCGAAGATATACCATGTAAATGCACAATCTCTTGCACATAGAGGAATCCCAATCTCTCTACTAAACTCTGCTCTTTGATAGGTAATAAGTGGGTCGACTTGGTGAGTTTGTCGACAATCACCCAAATCAAGTCATGACCCCTGGATGTATGTGGAAGACCCATCACGAAGTCTATGGATAACCCATCCCACTTCCACTATGGGACCTCTAAATGTTGAACCAAGCCTGCTGAAACCTGGCACTCAACCTTCACTTACTAAAAAGTGAGGCATCAAGAGACAAACTCCACTATTGTCTTCTTCATACCTGGCGACCAGTGCTATCATCGAAGGTCCTGGTACATCTTCTCCACTCCTTGATGTACCGCTAGAGGGGATGTGTGAAACTCCTTCAACACATCCTCCTGAAGTGCACTGGCACCATAGTACGTCCTTTAAAGAGGATGACATGCTCCCCACCTCAGAAAATCCATCAGGTGTCTGCCCTGTGGAAATCTGAGCACGACGTGTCTCGCAGTCGGCATCCCTATGATGTGCTTCCCTGACTCGCTGAAGAAGTTGGGGAGTGACTGTAAGAGACTATAGAATGGCCTCTCCCTCCCTATAAACAAAGGATATCTGTAAGGCAGCTAGCTTCTCTATAACTTCACCTAGCATCTGTATACCAGATCTCTAGCTGAGCGCATCTGCAACAACGTTCCCCTTCCCATGAGTATAAACTATCTTGGAATCGTAGTCCTGGAGGAACTCAACCCAACGTCGTTGTCTCAGGTTCAGGTCCTTCTGAGATAATATATACCTGAGACTCTTGTGATCAGAGTACAGGGTAAAACACTCACCCATCAGATAGTTCTTCCACATCATCAAGGTGAAGACCAGTGTTGCTAACTCCAGGCCATGGGTAGCGTAGTTCTGATCCTGGTTGTCTCAGCTACCAAGAACCATAAGAAATAAATACTCTCTCCTACATCAGGACACACCCAAGTCCAGTCCCTGATGCATCGCAGTAGACTACGTACCCTATGCCCTCCTCTCGAAGCCTCAAGATGGGGGAACTAGTATTCCTCTACCTCAGCTTATGAAAGATATGCTGACATCTCTCTGACCACACGAAGGTTTTCCCCTTCTTCGTCAAGGCTGATAGTGGTGTTGTAACTCTGGAGATGTCTAGAATGAACCTCTGATAGTATCCAGCCAAACCCAAGAAACTTCGTAACTATGTCACACTCCTGGGTGGTAGCCAAGAAACTACCGCCTCGATCTTCGATGGCTCTACTGCAACTCCAGCCTTCGAGATGACGTATCCCAAGAAGTGAACCTCTCGAATCCAAAACTGGAACTTCAAGAGCTTTCCATAAAGCTGGTGCTCTTGGATTGCATTCAGTACAACCTACAAATGGTAGGCATGCTCCTCGTCAGTAGTCTAGTAGATCATAATGTCGTCGATCAAGACTACAACAAAGCGATCGAGGTAAGGCTAGAAGATATTGTTCATGAGACTCTTGAACAATGCTGGAGTGTTGGTTACGCTGAAGGGCATAACCAAGAACTCTTAGTGGCCATAAAGACACCTGAAGGTCGTCTTCTACACATCCTTGTCTCGAACTCTGAGCTAGTGATAGCCAGATCTGGGGTCTATCTTCGATAACCACCGTGTTCCCTTAAACTGGTCAAAGAGATCATGAATCCTTGAGAGTGGGTACTTGTTCTTTACAGTCACCTGGATCAAGTGACGATAGTCGACACAGAGCCTCAATATCTTATCTGCCTTCTTGGAAAATAGAATCAGGGCTTCCCAGGGAGAAACACTTGGGTGAATAAATCCTTTCCCCTGCAAGTCCTCTAGTTGTACCTGCAGCTCACAAAGCTCAGTGGGAGCCATCCGATATTCTGGAGTAGATATCGGTGCTTTCCTAGGGTACAGGTCAATGTAGAAGTCCACCTCTCTATGAGGAGGTAGTCCAGGAACATCTTCAGGTAAAACATACTCGTAATGGTCCACCACTATAGGACAAGTTGGACTCTCCACATCAACTACTCCGAGGATAAGGCAAGCCAACTGGTGAGTGATCGACTGAACCCTCTTTTGAGTAAGTCTTTCCTGTGCTTCAAGCACTCCCTTCCCGCTGGTGAAGGTAAAACTAGTCCCATCTGTGTGGACACACCGCACTTTTCACCTAATATAGTCAATCTGAGCATAGACTGTAGATAACCAGTCCATACCCAAGATGACATCATCAGGCCTCGATGTCTCTACTAAGAGATCCCATCCAAAGATCTCACCTCCTAGATTAAGCTTGCACTGCCGGCACCAGTGCGTAATCGTCGAATCAGCTCCCGTAGGAGTCTATAGCCATAAGGATCAAGACATCGGCTCCGTCAGAATCTCTGAGCTCTGAATGAGGGCAGTGGAAATGAAAGAGTTATTGGCACCTATGTCTATAAGAACTGCAGCTAAGGTGGAGCAGACACAGATCGTACCTAAAATCATCTATGGAGCGCCATGGTCGTATGATTCAGCTACCTGAAGCTATGCTCTCCCATGTCCACATTTTCCCTGTGTTCGGGGTGGACCTCCTGGTGGTGGTTGTGGTAACACCTCGTAACGTCGTCCACAACTAGCTGCATGTCCAGATCCTATGCCACGTCCACCAACTCCCTTAAGATCCCCTTGTTCGAACCTCTGCCTCTGCCTGGGAGATCCTTCAAATGTTTGTTGATCATCTGTATAGTGGGTCGGACAGTCATGATCCATGTGACCCTACCCGCCGCATGAGTAACACTGTACGCTCCAGGCATGTCTTGCTCTGTCTCAACTTTGGGTGCCCCGCACAACCGATTCTAAGTCATGTGGTCATCCACCTGTAGGTCTGGTCCTCTTGGACCACTGCGGCATCTATCTACTGCCAGCTGTAGCAGACTCCACTGCATGTCAGTTAGTGGTGGGTCTCGCTGCTGGAAACTACTCAACAAGGAAACTCTCCACCAAGAGGGCTCTCTCTAGAACCCTCGTCTGCGTCGGGATGCTAAGTGAGATCATCAGAGCTCTGATCTCTCCCTTGAGCCCCTGGTGGAAGGTATGAGACCTAAATAATGGGTCTCATACCATATCTATAGAGTAGCATGAGAGGTCAGTGAAACACACTGAGTATTGTACTGTTGTCATGCTACGCTTCTGCAGATGAAGTATCTCTTGTATCCGCACCGCATGAAGGGTGCCTGGTACAAACTCAGCCCGGAGCAGGCTCTCGAAGTCTGACCGGAGTAGGGTCACCTCATCATGAAACTAGTGCATCAGGCTCCACCATCGGCCTGCTCCTTCCTGAAGGAGACTCGTGGAAAGGATCACCATGAAGTATGTTGGTGTCCCTACTAGATTGAAGACTCTCACCATAGCCTCCATAAATCCTCAGCCTCATGTGGGTCTATCTCTCCCCTGAACCTGGGTGGCCTCTTGCACTGGAACTCGTGAAATGTGCTCAAGCGGCGTGCATCGTCTGCTGCTAGGGCTGGTGGCATCAGTGGCCCAATGGGAAGTGTTATTGTCGGTGCCTCCGCTGGTAAAGGTCACTACACCGAGGCCTCGTCGCTCGGTTGGATATTGGTATATACGACTCTCGGGGCTCTAACAGGTCATCCTCGGGGAGGCATCCTAAAATAAACAGATGCGACATGGTGAAAATATTATACCTGGTGAGCTCACATGTTTGATATGAATTAAAGAAACACTTTTTAAAACACACACACAATCAGTGTATTTGTGCACTAAGTCAGAAATATGAAGTCAGGGTCTTGGTGTATGGATGTGTCGGCAACCCGCACCAACATTGGACTCCCTGAACTGAAAACTACACTTAGAACCCTTAACACTATTTCTTCATAGAAACGAAAGATCAGAGTTCTATGTCCTGTGGTAGAACCGACTCCTCTGATACCAATTTGTCACAAACCGTCCCCCGGGGTCCATATCGTGACTACCCCAAGCCTGCCTTCCATAGGCATGGGGCTGTAGACTAGCACCAAAGGCGTAAATCCCTAAATTGGGAAGGAATCTCCATTATAACTGTAAACAAACACATCATAGTACACAACTGGAATCAAACACTAAGTTAAAACTGTATACAAAAGAAGTGATGGAAAGTAAAAGGGGCCAGAAATACAAGCCCAACAGGAAAGTACAAGTACATCTGAAAGCATTTAAAACTGAAGAAAAGTAAAGCATCCACTATGTCGTCCTCTGGGGTTCCTACCTAAAGGGTAGGTAAATATGGCCTCTTCATCACTCCACGTCTGTCCGTCTCCTCCGTGAATCATCACACCGAGTGATCCACATTCGGGTATCGTCCAGTACTGCTACAATCTTCCTCAGTCAGCATTGTCTGGCGTCTGCAACCAACACAACGAGGTGCGGGCATAGCCCATGTAGGGGTGAGTATAACAATACTCAGTAGGGACCCCGAGAACCTCATGGTATCACAAAATCTAACAA
The DNA here is from genome assembly GCA_963277665.1 of Viscum album. Classification (NCBI taxonomy): domain Eukaryota; kingdom Viridiplantae; phylum Streptophyta; class Magnoliopsida; order Santalales; family Viscaceae; genus Viscum; species Viscum album. The sequence continues at coordinate 1,798,068,068 of OY728152.1, forward strand.
GGATAAACCAAAAAGTATAAAATCAACGGATAACCATTATATAGGTATATTACCATACATATACCTAAGTTATCTAGTAACCCATCTCAATCATAAGGAAAACACAAAAGTCATTGACTCAGCTCAAACCAGGATTTTTATTAATTTGACCCCTTCACTGCAGGATAACTTCTTCTCTATCAATTACAGTGGTCCTGCTGCGTCACAAAGAGGCGCTTCCCACTAACATGGACTTCTGAGGTACTCCTCCTGTTGAGTACCGTGGATCTGCTACGCTCACACAGAGGCACTCCCCACCGTGGGTCTGTTGCACTCACATAGAGGTGATCCCTTGGTAGCCTGCTAAGTTACTCCACGTGTTGAGTATCATGGTTCTTCAGCGCTCAAATAGAGGTGCTCCCCAACGTGGGTCTTCCACCCCCACACAGAGGTGCTCCCCATTGGGCTAGTCGAATCACTCCGAGACAAATCGGTCAACAGTCGTCAAGTCTCAACCATCTACTAGGTTCCCGCACAAATTCCTACTCATCTCTAGAAGATCTGCTCTATAAGATACTGGTCGTAAATCCTACTGTCACGATGTCCCATGAATAAGTATCTCAAAGGTCGGTCACATCATAGGGGTCTCAACGCAACATACGGCGCATTAATCGGACTATCGGTCTGTTAGTTTTTAGCCTTTTAGTCCCGAGGGCCCGGTTGGATTCGTGTACGATCCAACCTGACCATATCTCAACTATACCCTGAACTCCAGTGGGGTATTCTCAAAGGGACGGCTTTGCTCCAAGAATATCGGCGTCGCTGAAGGTTCGTCAAACGGACGTCCGGTGCCAAAGATATGGCCCAAGAAGATAATGGGTCAGTAATGGGCCTGGGTCCGGTCCGACCTGATCGGACAGACTCGGCCCAACCCAGTTTGGGCCGACCCGGTCTGGGTCACCCCGGTTAAACTCGCTAGGTCTAAAACAGCCACTTGGGCGGGTCAGCACGCTGAGTTTTTTTGGCACGGTCCGCTGGGCCCGACCCAGCGGACTGCGAGGGCGGTTCGGCCCGGAGATCTCCACATAGGCGACTCTGCCCAAAGGTCGGGGATAGTTCGGCCAGCATCGCGAGGGATGCAGCTCAGGCAACTCGGTCCGGGTGTTCAGTCCGGCCGGGAGACAAGCAGGCAGGCCCCGCAGAGCACGGGCTGGCTGCGGGTGTGCCGGGTAGGGCGCGGCAGGGGCTGGGATGGTCGTGGGGATGTGGGCAGGCTGCGGAAGGGGACGAGCAATACATGGGGTCACCATTAGGGCACTGGGAAGGCCATGGGGGTCCCGGGCTGGGCGCAGCAGGGCGCCAGGCAGGCCGTGGGGGCGCTGGATAGGACGCAGCAGGGCATTGGGTAGGCCGCGGGGGAGCCGGGCATAGTGCGGCAGGGGTCGGACCGGCGGGCCGCCTTCTAGGTTGGGTGCGGGGAGGCCGCGGGTAGTCATACCGCGCACTAGGCATGGGGCCTGGGGGCCGCGGGTAGGCGGGCAGCATGCCGGTCAGGGCACTGGGAGGCCGCGGTTTGCCAGGATGGGCCCCGCTTAGGCCAGCGGTGGTCGGCTGAAAGCTTCGGTGTGCCATGGGGGCGTCACGATTCGCTGGGGCCGCAGTTAGTGCGGCCTTCGTTGTTGTCGCCTTCATCATCGTTGCCTCATCGCCATGCCGTAGAATTCCACAAGAAAGAAGAATCGATGGGGGATGTCGGGTCATGTTACGTTGGCCCGCATCCTCCGCATTTAAAGTGATATCAATTGTTTCATAAATATAGGAAAGATGAGCATCAATTATTTACAACCATGCAATGATTTCTTTTCAAACAACAATGAGAAAAGAAAAGGGATAAAACACAAGGTAAACCCCCTACCTACGATTCATCGGTTGACGTTCGTCGTTTGTTGATGGTGTTGCGGAATGAAGACGATGAATTTCGTCATTCTCCGCATTCGTCATAAACTCCCAACTCCGAGTTGTTTCGTCCATGGAAGACACTCCACGTCGGTAGGATCCGAGGGAGGAAGTCGAAGAAGGTTGTTGGCGGCATTCTTCGCGTTCTTCGTTCTTCATTTGGAGAACTTCTTTTCTCCCAAGATCTCCTCTCAAGTTCCCACCAAATGGGAATTTCCAAGCCAAAAAAATATAAGTTATCTATTATTTTATTGGCATAACAATTTCAAAATGGAGGAATAAATTAAGGGGCTCCCCATAATAAATTACATGTGTTGGCGCAATTGATTAATGGGGAGGTCAAGAGGATCCCCTTAATTAAATTTCACACATTGGCGCAATTAATTAAAAGGGAAAGGTGGAACCAATTAATGGTAGATGAGGTCAAAGGACTCTCTCCTCATTAATGAGGGGATTTGGGAGATTTTCCACCCATCCATTAATTGGGGGGTTTTAGTCTCGTGTAGTCCCCACGACGTAACCTCTCACGGGAGGTTATGTTCATGTGGGCCCCACCACCATAACTTCTCATTGGAGGTTAGGGTGTGGTGGTCCCACCTACAACACCCAATTGGAGGTTTTAACCAACAACCACTCACACTCATGGCATCTCAAAAATAAAATAAAGTGTTGTACACTTTATTTTTTTATTTTTTTATCAAAAGCTAAAAACTATCTTTTATTCTTGACCATCCTCCTTCGAGGTGAAAGTCTTCTTAAGCAAATATCGGTGCTATGAGTTCAACGGTGCACTCAGATTTCAGTTCAGAGCAATGGTTCAAAAGTTATAAAAAATCGCCCGTACGTTTACTAAACTTAACCGAACAAAACTTCAGAAATTGATTCCGGGAACACCGGACATCGGAATTAAGCGCTGTAAAAATTCACGGACTCGTAAGACTTCCATGTATTAAAAAACCTCCATGGGATTTTTGGTTCTTTACATAAAACTCATCTAAAACCAGTTATAAAACTCTAAGAAACAGGATTATGATGCGGACCCACATAGGATCGCTATGAAAGCTGATAGCCAGCCACATAATTCTCTATGGATAATATCAATTAATATCCCTAGTCACAACATGGAACACTCCAGATGACGGAGAACTCCTCCTATATGGAGTATTGTGGGCCTATTGGATCACAGAGAGGTGCTTCCCACTAACCTTGGACTGCAAAGGTACTCCTCCTATCGAGTACCATGGGTCTACCACGTCACACAGAGGCACTCCCCCCTATGTGTTTGACACGCCACACAGAGGCGCTCCCCCTCATGTCCTAATGAGGTACTCCTCATATCGAGTATCATGGGTCTACCGTGTAACACAGAGGCACTCCCCACCATGGGTCTACTTTATCTCACAGAGGCACTCCCCACTTGGCCTGTCGAGTCACTACGAGTTGAAATGGTCACTAGTGTTCAAGTCTCAGCCAGTCCTTGGGTTCTGTACATAGGGTTCTTGGAAGAACCACTCACCAAGCCAAAAATCATACCTCAACTACCCAGAAGTCCCACAAAGAACTATCTCAAAGGTCCTTCACATCATAAGGGACCCAACGCAACCAACGACATGCCAATCGGATGCTCGGTCTATATGTTATTAGTGTTTCTGCTCTGAGGGCCCGGTTGGATTCGGGGTCTGATCCAACCCTTCTGTACTCCAACTTTATCCAAAACTCAACTGGAGTATACAAAAAGTACTGTCTCAATCCTAGTATTCTGGTTCTGCATACGGTTTGTCAAACAGATGTCCGGTTCTCAAGATACGGCTAAAATGGTTAAACTTGGTCCGGATGGCCTTGGGTTCGGTCCGACCCAGTCAGACTGACCCGTCCCGACCCCAGTCTTGCCTATATGGCATGGCCCATGGAGGGTGGAGACCGCTAGGATGTGGTTCATCCTAGCCCATAGAGGCGATGGCCCAACCTAACCCACGCTGGGCGCGGCCCGCTGGCACGACCTGTTGGCGCGGCCCGGTGGTGCAGTCTTCCTGAGTTGGCACCGAAGGGGGGGCATCCCCCTTCCATTTGGAATGCAACGGGAAACACCTTTAGGTGCTCCCAATTCACCGCAGGACTCGAGCAGGTCCTGCAAAACCACAACGGTCGTCCGGTGCTCCTACCGGTCCTCCTCCCAGCGGTACGGTCACCCGCTGCTGCTCCTCTACAGGTGGCCGTGTGTCGGCAGCCATCCGACCTCCGCTGTGGCCAAGCATCTGTGGCCTCCTTCTCTAGTGGAACGGATGCACACCGCTGCTCTGCCACACGGCCGACCGAATGTCAACTACCACCCTTCCCCTTTGCGACAGATGAGTCGTGGCATCCTCATCATCCGGTGGCGCGGAGGTGCACCGCCCTTCCTTCCTCCTGAACAGATGGGTGCCAGCTGCCACCTTCCTCCGTGCGCCATTGCAGCTTCTTTGCAAGCCCGAAAAATAAAATTATCACATATTCATGATCATTAGGATGAGGGCTCTATGTCCATATGTCGCGCTCAACAAAATATTTTGTTTCCAACATCATTAAATATTTGGCATTGAAGAACGCACGAAGAATGACCGGAGAAAAAAGATAAAGGGGGCAAGGTATATGTGTGGGATGATGGCATTGTTTGTTTGGCCATCATCATTATCAATCTAGAACAAGAAGAATCAACAAAAAAAAAGATTTAATCAAAATCAAATAAAAACCCTTAACTCTATTTTCCAATGGAGGTGGGGTGAGGAAGAAGATGAAGTCATTGAAGATTGACATCCGTGTTCGTCACTATCACAATATGCTTCAAGGTCAGTTCCTTATTATTTTATTTCAAGAGTCATTCTTCATTGGAGGATCTCCTTTGATGGAGAAAGATCATTCCAACTCTCCAAAGCTCTCCCCTCCTTTTCCAATCCCCTTTTCCCACGAGAGGTGAGGTGCCAAAATATATAAGCTTAAGCAAAAAAATTAATTAAATTTTTTACATTAATTAAATTAAGATGGAACATTCAATTTGGAGAAATCAAAGAGTTTAATGTTGATTCATTAATTATGAATTAATGAATCTAATTAATTAATGTGGAATGTGGTTACAAATTTTGTGTAACTGGGAATTTAATTCCCAACATTAAATGGCCGACCTCCATTGTGTGGTCCCCACCTTCATGCTTCATATGGAAGGTTTCCGAGGGTCTCCTAAATTAAAGAAGAGACATCGGGTGGTTTCCACCAGCTTGATTTCAATTGGGAGGTTTCATTAAAATAAAGTAAAACTTGTTTGTTTTATTTTATTATTATTTTTAACTCTCCCATAAAAAACATGAAAACCAACTTTAAGCCTTGACCTACTATGGTCGAGGTGAAGGTCTCATTAAGTGAATATTGGCATTGAGAGTTAAATGGTGTCCTCATATTTCAATTCTAAGAACTGGTTCAAAATTTAAAAAACAATGATTGTGCGTTTAATGAACGTACCCGAAAAAAAGTTTAGAAATTCATTCTGGGCACACCAGGCCACATAATCACGCAGCATAAAATTATCATGGACTCATAATAATTCTATATAATTTTAAAAAATCACATGAAAAAATCATGGTCTTTACATTATCCCCACATCAGTGCTTTTCATCCCTGAAATCCACAACACAAACTAGGGAAACAAATCGGTGTACTGAGCAAAAATATAAGCCTCCCACTCCCATATGCTCTCCTGGAGGTTCATGTGCTGCCAAAAAAAGTTCACTAGAGGTATCAACCACCCACGAAGGACCCGCTCCTATCGATCCTCAATCTCCATTGGAACATCCGAAAACGTATCTCCATTGTCGATGTCCAACTCGCCCCAGTCCATGATGTGCAAAGGATCATGTATGTATATCCATAGCTGTGATAAGTGGAAAACGTAATGCACCTGGTGAAACATAGGTGGAATAGCTGAGTGGTAAGCCACCTTGCTAACTCTAATGAGGACCTGATAGGGTCTGATGAACCTCAAATATTACTTGACACCCCGGCCCAACCACCACAAACCTCGCTGAGGTGAATCCCGTATAAATACATGGTCACCATCCTTGAACTCAATAGGTCTTTCTCTCCAAACAGCATAGGAATTCTCCCTACTCTATTCAGTCTTCATCAGCTCCTAGATGATCTGAACCTTCTCAATGGTAGCCTGTACCATCTCTGGTCCCATGAGTTTTGACTCCCTTGGGTCAGTCCATCATAGTGGTGATTTGCAAGGTCGTCCATACAATGCCTTGAATGGTGCCATACCAATAGTGGAGTGATAGGTGTTGTTGTATCTGAACTCCACCAAAGGAAAGTGATCCTCCCAAATATGGAAAAAATCAAGGATGCAAGCACGTAGCAAGTACTCGAGGGTCTGAATGGTCTGCTCTATCTGACCATCCATCTGAGGATGGAAGGCAGTGCTTAACCAAAGATGTGTCTCGAACACCTCCTGTAACCCCTTCTATAGCCAGGAAGTAAAACGTGCATCATGATCAGAGACAGTCGTAGATGGAACTCCATGAATCTGTACAATATCTTGTATGTAGAGGCATCCCAGGATCTCTACTGATCCTTGCTCTCTAATAGGAAGGAAGTGGGCTGACTTGGTGAGTTGGTCAATGATCACCCAGATAGAATCATGACTCCTGGATGTTCATGGAATTACTATCATGAATTCCATGGAAATTCCATCCCACTTCCACTTTGGAACCTCTAGTGGATGAACTACACCCATTGGAACCTGAATCATTGCATTCAATTTCTAACAAGTGAGGCACCATGAAACAAACTCTTCTACATCTTTCTTCATTCACAGCCACTAGTTCTAACGTCAAAGGTCCTGGTACATCTTTGACACTCTAGGATGTACTTCTAGATGGGATGTATGGAACTCCCTCAACACTTTCTCCCATAGCTCCATCAGTACCATTGTACACCCTCTGAAGAGCATGAAATTCACCCCACATTTAGAAAATCCATCAGGTGCATGTCCTGTGGATATCAGATCACATCGAGCCTCACAGTCAGTGTCATCAAGCTACGCCTCCCTGACTCGCTGAAGGAGTGGGGCATTTACTTTTAGAGACTAAATATTAGATGCTCCATCTCGATCCACGTAGGATATCCACAATGCGGCTAGTTTCTCCATCACCTCACTCAGAAACTGTATACTAGATCTCATGCTGAGTTCATCTGCTACTACATTTCCCTTCCCACGAGTATAGACTATCTCTAAGTCATAATCCTTGAGGAACTCAATCCAACACCGCTATCTCATGTTCAGATCCTTCTGAGAGAAGATATACCTGAGACTTTTGTGATCAGAGTATACTATAAAACGTTCTCCCATCATCTAACGTTGCTACATCTTCAAAGTGAAGACCAATAATCCTAACTTCAGGTCATGGGTAATGTAGTTCTGCTCATGTTGTCTTAGTTTTCAAGAACCATACGTGATCACTACTCGCTCCTGTATCAGGACACTTCCAAACCCAGTCCCTGATTTGTTGAAGTAGACTACATACCCAACGCCCTCCTCTGGTAGCCTCAAGATTGGGGAACTCATCAGTATCTGCCTCAGCTCTTGGAAACTTTGCTGGAATCTCTCGGACCACATGAAGGGTTTCCCCTTCTTCATCAACACTGATAAGGGTGCCACAACTCTCAAAAAGTCAGGAACAAACCTCCCGTAGTAACTGGCCAGACCCAGAAAACAATGTACCTCTGTCACAATCCTGGGTGGATCCCAAGAAATAACAACCTCAATCTTCACTGGATCCACCGCAACTCTAGCCTCCGAGATAGCGTGTCCCAAAAAGTGGACCTCTCATATCTAGAACTAGAACTTTGAGAGCTTGCCATAAATTCGTTGCTCTCAAAGTGTGTCCATAACTATCTTCAGATGATAGGCATGCCCCTCCTTCATCGCTGAGTATATCAAGATGTCTTTATTGAAGACTACCACAAAGCGATCGAGGTATGGCTAAAAGTTGTTTTTCATGAGTACCATGAACACTACTGGGGCGTTGGTCATGCCGAATAGCATAACCAAGAATTCATATTGGTCATACCTACATATGATGGTTGTCTTCTGCACATCCTCATCTCGTACCCTGAGCTGGTTATAGCCTGATCTGAGGTCTATCTTTGAAAACCATCATGCTTCTATCAGCTGATCAATGAGATCATCAATCCTAGGTAGTGGGTACTTATTCTTCACAGTCACCTAGTTCAGGTGCCGATAGTCCACACAGAGTCTCAAAATCTCATCCACCTTCTTGGAGAACAAAATTGGGGATGCATAATGGGAAACAATGGTTCTAATGATCCCCTTGCTCTACAAATCCTCTAGCTATACCCATAGCTCTTGAAGCTCCATGGGAGCCATCTAATATTCTGGTGTAGAAATTGGTGTCGTCCCGGGGTACAAGTCGATGTTAAATTCCACTTTTCTATGAGGAGGTAGACCTAGAACATCATCTAGAAAAACATCAGTGTACTGGTCCACCACTACAGGATAGCTTAGACTCTAAACATCAACCGCTCCAAGGGTAAGGCTATCCAACTTATGTGTGATTGGTTGCACCATCCTCTAGGTAATTCCACCATGCACTGCAAAGGTTCCCTTCTCACCGATGAAGGAAAAAATGGTCCCATCTGTGCCAACACTATGTACTTTGCACCTAATAAAGTCAATCTGGGTATGGATGGTGGATAACCAGTCCATACCCAAGATGATGTCGTAAGGCCTCGACGCCGCTATTAGGAGATCCCAACAGAAGATCTCGCCCCTAAGAGTAAGCTCACACTGTCGTTACCAGTGAGTAATCATTGAATTTGATCCTATAGAATTCTCTAGCTGTAAGGATCGAGCCAACGGCTCCACCGGTATCTTCGAGCTCCAAACGAGGGTCGTGGAAATGAAAGAGTGACTGGAACCTATTTCTATAAGTACTGCAGCTATGATGGAGTAGACACAGATTGTACCTTGTATCATCTCTGGAGTGCCATGGTTGTAGGCCCCAGCTTCCTAGAGCTGAGATCGTCCCTTTCTACCTGCTCCTTGTGGTCGGGGTGGACCTCCTCATGGTAGTGGTGGTGGTAGAACCTCAAATCACTGCACATCACCTGCTACATGAACTGATCCTCTTCCACATCTGCCTCCTGCCTAAGGACCACCTTGATCGAATCGTCGCCTCTACCTAGGCAGTCCTTCAACCATCTTCTGGTCGTCTATACGGCGGGTCGGGAATTTGCGCACCATGTGACTCTGCCTACCGTATGTGTAACACTGCAGGATCTTTGCTTATCCTACTATACCATGAGATCCCCACACCACCGACCATGTATCCTATAGTCGTATCTCTATAGGCCTGGTCCTCTTGGACCATTGAATCTTTTGTCTGTTGCTACCAATCGATGTCTTTGCTATGTGTTGTTCGGTGGTGGGTCTCGCTGGCTGTGACTACTCTGCAAGGAAAATCTCCACTAATAGTGCTCTCTCTAACACCCCCACCTGCATCAGGATTATGAGGGAAACCATCAAATATCTAATCTCCTGTATGAGCCTCTGCTCGATGGTCTAGGCTCTGAAGAAAGGTCCATGCACCATATTAGTGAAGTAGCGTGAGAGGTCATTGAACCTCGCTGAATACTGAGCCACGGTCATGATACCCTGCTACAAGTGGAGAAGCTCATGTATACGCACTGAGTATAATGTCCCTGGGACGAACTATACCATAACAAGGCTCTCAAATTACACCTATATGAGTGTCACCTCATCATGAACCTGGAGTATCAAGCTCCACCATCTTCCCACTACTTCCTGAAGAAGGATGGTGAAAAGGATCACCATGAGATCAGCTGGTGTCCCTACCAGTCAGAAAACTCTAACCACAACCTCCAGCCAATCCTCTACCGCCAATGGATCTATCTCACCCTGGAACCTCAGTGGACTCTAGAGCTAGAACTCATACAACATGCTCAAACAGTGTGCACCCTCTACTGTTGGGGCTGGCATCATCGGATTCCCAATGGATAGTGGTGTTGCAGGTACACCACCTGATGGTACAACTGCTGCTAGGGGGCCCTACACTGAAGCCTCATCACTCGGTGGGATATAATAACATACTCTAACTGGAATCATGGCTGGCTATCTATGTGGAGGCATCATAAAATGAAACAGTTGATCCATGGTCATTAAGTTTATACCTGATGAGCTGACTCAAATAGATCACAAAAAAACTTTTCAAAAACACATAGGAATTAGTGTTTTCATGCCCTAAGTCGGAAATCAGAAGTCAGGGTCTTAGTGTATGGATACGTCGGCCGTCGTACCAACACTGGACTCCCCGAACTGAAAACCGCACTCATAACACTTAACACCGTTGCTTCACAGAAAAGATTAGAGTCATACTTTCTCGATAGAACCAAACTCCTCTGATATCAATTTTTCATGACCCATCCCCTGGGGCATGTGTCCTGACAACCCCAATCCCACCCTCCATAGGCCAGGGCCGGGTGACAAGCACCGAAAGGAGTATTACAGAAAATTGGAAGGTGTTGCCTTTATAAACTTTAAACTCACACAAACCAATCACACCTCTAGATAAAAGCACAATGTAAACTGTATAGTAAAGAGGGTGTGTAAACAAAGTAAAGGGGACAGAATACAATCTCAAATAGAAAGTACAAGAAAAACTAGAAAGTACAAGTAAAAATGAGTACGGCACCTGTGAACACCCACCAGGGATGCTACCCGAAGGGTAGGTAAATCTCTTGAACGATCGTCTCTATGGATCACCTCGTCAAAGGTCCACATCTGAGTAGTCTTCTGTCCAGGTACCCTCATCCTCAGTTAGCGATATCTGTCATCTGCACCAGACACAACATGGTATGGGCGTAGCCCATGCAGGGGTGAGTATAACAATACTCAGTAGGGACCCCGAGACCCCTGAAGGTCTCTCAGATACACAAATGATAATCCAAAAAACATAGAAACAATAGTCAACCCAACTTAGGTATTTTCCCATTCATATACCTAAGTTATCAGAATATACCCACCTCATACAGGATGGAAGAATACCACACAGGTAATACCATAAAGGTAGTAGTACCACACGGGTATCACCACCAAGGTAAAGTACCACACAGGTACACCATGAATATATGAGATTCAACTCAAACCAGGTATACAACTCTGAGAAACAGGATTATGATGCAGACACATATAGGATTGCAAGGAATGCTAATAACCAGCCACAAGATTCTCTGGGGACAATGTCAAGAAACAACCCTAATCACAACGTAGAACACCTCATCTGCGGGAGAAATCCTCCTCTATAGAGTACAGTGGGCCTGATGTATCACATAGAGCTGATACCTACTAACCTTGGACTGCTCAGTTACTCCTCTTGTTGAGTATCGTGGGTCTATCACGTAACACAGAGGCGCTCCCCACCGTGGGTACGCCACCTCACACAGAGGCGCTCCCCCTCGTACCCTTCTGAGGTACTCCTCCATTTGATTATCATGGGTCTTCCACGTCACACAGAGGTTCTTCCCACTGTGGTTCTTTCCCATCACACAGTGGCACTCCCCACTAGGCCTATTGAGTCACTCCCAGTCGAAACAGTCAACAGTCATCAAGTCTCAACCAGTCGAAGGGTTCCGTACGTAGCGCACTAGGGAGAACCGCTCCCCAAGCCATAAATCAAAGCACAACTTCCCCGAAGTCCCACAAAGAAGTATCTCAAAGTTCTGACATGTCATAAGGGACCCAACACAACAAATAGTGCGCCAATCAGATTCTCGGTCTGTAAGTTATTAGCATTTCTGCTCTGAGGGCCCGGTTGGATTTAGGGTCTGATACAACCTGGCCATAATCCAACATTATACAAAACAAAAGTGGAGTATACCAAATGGACCGTCTCAATCCAATAATTCTGGTGCCATAGACACTTCGTAAAATGGACGCCCGATTCTCATGTTACGTTCAAAATGTGAAACTGTGTACGGATGGGCCTGGGTCCGGTCCGACCCAGTCGGACCGACCCAGCCTGGGTCCGTCACGGATGGCCTGGGCCTTGATGGGCCCAGTCCGCTGGGCCGTGGTCTGGCCTAGCCACATTGGGCGCGGCTTGCTGACGCTAACCGCTAGAGCGGCCTGGTGGTGCGGACCGGTGGTGCGGACCGGTGGTGTGACCCCGTGGCGCGGCCCGATGGTGAGGCCGGGTGGCGCAGCCCGATGGAGCGGCCTGGTGGCGTGGTCTGCCCATGTTGGCGCCAAAGGGGGAGTGTCCCCCTTCTGTTCATAATGGCACCAGGTAGTGCCTTTAGGCGCGGCCAGGTAACCGTGGGACCTGAGCGGGTCCCTCCGAACCACAACAGTCAGCCGGTGCTCCGGCTGGCCCTCCTCCCAGCGACACAGTCACGTGTCGCTGCTCTTCTACAGCTACCCAGGTGTCATCTTCCCTCCAGCATCCACCGCAGCCAAGCGGCCGCGAACTCCTGCTCCGGCGGTGTGGACGCGAGTCGTTGCTCCGCCACGCGGTCGGCCAGATACTGATCGCCACCCTGCACTGCCGCGGCCGACGGGTCGTATATTCCTCATCATCTGGCGGTGTGGATGTGTGACGCCCTTCCTTTATCATGGTTCACTGGTTGCTGGCCTACGCCTTCTTCCGCGAGCCACTACGGCTTCGTTCTAAGCCCAAAAAATAAACTGATCGCATATTTGCAATCCTTGGGCCGAGGGCTCCGCGGCCATATGTCGCGCTCAGCAAAATATTGTGTTTCTAGTGTCATTAAATATTTAGTGTTGAATAATGCACGAAGAATTCATGGAGAACCAAATATAAAGGGGGCACGATATATGTGTGGGATGATGGCCTCATTTGTTTGGCCATCATCGTTGTGAATTTAAAACGAGAAGAATCAACAAAAAAAGATTTAATCAAAATCAAATTAAAACCCCGACCTCAATTTTCTGATGGAGTTGGTGCGAGGAAGAAGATGAAGTCTTTGATGATTGACGTCGAAATTCATCACTCCTGCAAGATGCTCTACGGTCGGTTCCTTGTTCTTCAATTTCAAAATTCGTTCTTCGTTGGAGGATCTCCATTGTTGGAGAAACATCTTTCCAACTATCCAAAGCTCTCCCCTTATTTTCTAATCCCCTTTTCCCGTGAGATGTGAGGTTCCAAAATATATATGCTTAAGAAATAATTTAATTAATGTTTTTACATTAATTAAATTATGTTTTAACATTTAATTTAGAAAATATTGGTGTTTAGAGTAGATTCATTAATTCCGAATTAATGAATCCTATTAATTATGGTGGAATTTGGTTACAAATTTTGTGTAACCGGGCATTTAATACCCAATATTAAATGCTTGGCCACCCTCTTGTGGTCCCAAACTCCATGCTTCAAATGGGAGGTTTCCAAGGGTCTCCCACATTAAATAAGAGAGTTCGAGTGGTTCCCACCACCATGAATTCAATTGGGAGGTTTCATTAAAATAAAATAAAACTTGTTTGCTTTATTTTATTATTATTTTTAACTCTCCCATGAAAAACATGAAAACTAACATTCACATTTGACCTGATGCGGTCAAGGTGAAGGTCTCATTGAGATAATATCGGCGCTGTGAGTTCAATGGTGTCCTCATATTTCAATTCTGAGCACCGGTTCAAAAGTTACAAAATGCTGCTCGCGCGTTTATTAAACGTGCCCAAAAAAAGTTCAGAAATTCTTTCTGGGCATACCAGGCCTTGTAATCACACGCCATAAATTTTTCTCGGACTCATAATAATTCCATATAATTATAAAATATAAATGGAAAAATAGGGGTCTTTACAAGGGTGATAATAATACACCTTATGAGTTTTAATTTAGTATTAATTTTACCCTTTTTTATTATCCAATTCCAATTAAGTGTCATGGTTTTATCCATGTTAAAATTTGAAGTATTTTTATATATATTCCAAGAGGTAAGAGCTCATATGGTGTGTGATTCTGAGGCATGGTGTTCTCAGAATTAATTTTATATAAATATTAAATATATTTTATATTTCACACATACATCCTCCTAAAAATGTAATGACTCTTAAACAGAAGATCATATTAGAAATTGGAGACCATGGTTAATTCTGGAACATAGTTTTTACCCTAGGCGCTACATTAAGTTGGTCGGTATGGGGGCTTCATAATCTTCTCTCATTGGTAGTACATTAAGTGGATTAATTATTTATTAAATTAATTAATTGATTAATTTAAAATAAATGTATAATTATATAATAATATCACAAGTATGAATTCTATAGGTTTAACCACATAAACCCTGATATAATTCCAGAGCACTCTTTTCCTCCCCCGTTAGAAGATCACATCAAATGATGACAGAACTTAGAATCAGATCATATTTGGATGTAGAGAATTAAATAGCTTCTCTTGATCATTGGAATATTTTTTTTTCATAAATGGTCAATATATAACTCATTTAACACTTCTAATTTCATGTTTTTACTAAATTTGATTAAATTTTTGAATAGATCCTTCTTTGTTCTTGGATATGCAGAAATTATTGGAAAATTACATGCACCCATGTATAGAAATTAAATTGATTTTAATTGTTTTCTAATCTTGGGATTCTTGTTCTTGATTGATTATGGAAGAATTCTTGGATTCAATCATTTGAACTTTTTTCTTTTTCATTTACCCCTTGTTTATTTTTTTTCATCACAGATTAGACCCTGAGGTCCTAGTTCAACAATTATAGGGAAGTATTGAGCCCAATCAGACCCAAGATTTGTAGTGGTTTCACAAAAAAGGATCTTATTGACGAACTGATCATAGATCTTGGATTGTTTTGAGGTGAGGATCATCGTTTTTTGTGTTTTTAGATCAAAAATCAAAGGTGGTGAGGTGAGGTGGCATGGAAAACATAAGGTGAAAACACCACAAATAACGTAGGCCATTTTTTGGTGAAAGACAGGCCGAAACTGTAATGTATGGCTATATCCACAAGATTCAGATGCATCTATGGAGTTTAGGAATGATTTTAGGCATGATATGAAGATATTATAATCTTGATAAAATTCATAATATACACCATTTTGGTTAAACACATACCATGTATCCCCATCTACAGTGGTGGGTAGGGTTCCATAAAAGTTAATGAGGACATGGCATGTTTTCCTTCTACATTTCGTGTACCCCTTCCCTTGATGGGAAACCATGTGATAAATCACATAGGTGGGAATTCATGTAGAACTATTTGGGAAGGGGGTCTAGAACATAGACATGGGGTCTAATACATGGATATATCAGGCATAGACACATCTCGAGTCTCAGTTAGTCTGGACACCCTATGTAGTCCACCTACACATCATGTAATACTATATATATAGGGATCCATGTATTGGATAGGGACATGGGAAGGCTGTGGAGTGGGACCACAATCCATGTGTGTCCCATCACATGTCATCAATCCCTTAGTTCCTTTTGAGGAAACTTCGATCATCTGTATCTCCTTCGTTTGAACTCAGATTTTAGCCTACAAGCAGCGTGTCATGTGTGCTTTTCTATATAGAACATGATGGTTCCCTCAATTGAGGATTTTTAGATATGATGTGAAATGTTATGGGCATGGATCTTGATTTGTTGATGCTCTATGATGGAAGTGATCACACAGGCTCACCAGAGACCTTCCGAGTGGCATCCTTTTACAGTATCAGGGCAATGATCTTCAATGACTTAGAGTGGTTCCCTCCAGTCGGGCTAGTCCTGGGTCCACAACCTTCTAAGTGGAACCCTCCTTCATGGTATGGAATGGTTCCTTGATGACATATAGTGTCACTATCTAGCTGGTCTGGGCATTGATCCTCGACATTCCAAGTGACACCCTCTTATTGTATCTAGTCATAGGTCCTCAATGATCTAGAGTGGAACCTTCTAGTTGGCATGGGAATGGGTCCTTGACAATTAGATTGGAACCCTCTAATTATACCAAGCCATGGTTCCTCTACCTTTAGACTGTCTCACTCGACTATGTAGAATAGTGTCAAGGCATGTTTCGACTTGGATGATTACCTTCTAGGAAAACACATGAGATAATGGGCATTATGAATGGACTTTTGGAATTTTTGGATACTTTACTTAGTCTGATCTACAAGATGGATATCCCCTTACTCTCTTATTTGGGGTTATTTTTACTAGTCATATAAACATATTTCCTTATGTACCTACACATTGGATTTGGTTACTCTCATTTCAGGAGAGGTGAATACATGTTAGGTAATGCATGTACTTTTTGGGTTTATCTTCTCATGGTTGGATGAGTCTACTCTCATATTATAGGTTTAAAAGACTTTATGGGTAGGTCATATAATCACTATGTTTTCCCCCTTTTCTTGGAAGAGTTTACGTTCACTCTTTTTTAGGTTGATCTATTATCTTTGATTTTACTTTGTATATACTTTCTTTCTTTTTCTTTGTATATCTTACTACTCCACCTCCATATTTCAGTATTTCTTACTAGGTATGTATATACTCACCCCTACATGGATATTTCCTACACATGTTGTTTCTTAGACCGATGACGGTTAGGTCGACCAGGACTATAGAGTAGATTTTGAATATTGGGTTCTCGGACCGTGTACAATGGTTATAGCTTAGGATTCATGAGTTGGCCACTATTTCATATATTTATTCTTCTAGTTCTGTTAGGATGGGATAAATTTCTAGTTTCTTATATATTTCTTACCTTTAATTTTTAGTTTATACATCCATAATTTTGTATTGTCTAGAGTTTCATTCATGATTGTTTACTTTATAGATGTATTGAATCTTTTACTCTTTCCCTCTACACTCTTTCATCAAGATGGTTGTGTATTTTTATAGGTACTTAAGAAAAGGACTTCCTGAGTTAGTTATGGATTCAACACTTATCACCACACCCTATCCTATTGAGGTAGGTTGGGGTAGTTGTGGTTCGATCCTTGTCTTGGTCGGTTCATGAAAGATTGGGATCAAAGCATGTTCATTCCTTGAGACACTATTCAGATGTATCCCCTTAATAGTATTTGGTCGGTTTTATGGAAAAAAATTAATTGTGTATTCAATGTGGCTCTTAGGAAATGGAATCTAGTGATGGTGTGGTGGCTGAAATATCTATTTTACAGGACCATGACTACCTGCTTGTCGACTCGGCGTGCCGAGAAATTTATTTCAGGGGTTTAATGGTACATGCATCATATAGGATTGAGTCCATGACTGTGCTTCGTGATTCAACTCCCCATTATTGTTTATATATATATATATATATATATGCTCATATGATTTTCATATGTCATTATAAATATCAGGATTCCTCCATGATGATATCCATCCTGGGGACCAGCTCCGATTCATGATGATGACCTAATGAGAAATAACACCCTAGTTCATGGTCCATCCCATGATCCCCTTCCTCTAAGTGGCTAGGTAGAAGTACCTCTATCTATCGAGTAACAGGTCATTCTAGTAGAGAAGGATGAGTAACTGCATAGGATAAGAGTTCTCCATGATTTCCAACATTAGAGGCCACTAAGGTTTCTTAGCGAGCAAGATCCTCAGACAAAATATGATTGGATTGAGTTGGTGGTCCATATATGAAGGCTTGTTTGGACCCTAATGGATCAAGTGTTTTTTCTATCAGCTAGCCTTTCCCAAGGAGTGTTTGGGAACTGGTTGAGCGTTGTTAGGTAGAAAAACGATGATTCGACACTATCATAGACCGTATTACATCCTTTGTTTTATGAAAAGTATTATCCCTCCAGTTTCCACTCAGTCCAGATTCTGGAGCTTCTAAAGTAACAATAGGGAGGGATGAAGGTGGATGAGTATGTAATGAGGTTTATATACTTTACCTGCTACTCCCTTAATAGAATATATGATGTTTTCATCCAATCATGGAAATTTTTGTAGGGAATATACATAGAGATTCAAGCTAGCACTATTCCCTTGTGCATCACCACCTATGTCAGGGTGTTGTATTGGGCACTGGTGACCAAGAACCTTTGGTCAGAGGGAGGCCAAACAGCTGGAGGTGGCAGTGGTTTCCAAAGAGTAGATTCATCTACAGTAGCAAGAAGATGCCTGGAAACTGGATCATGGTGGTGGAGGTCATACCATGATCAGGTTCAGGCACGTGTTTAGAGTAAGCACATAGAACTAATGTAGCCCAGAGAGTGGTGTTTCTTTACATGTGATAGTAGATGTCACATGGCACGATACTGCCTGACCTGACATGCTATGAAGCATAGAAAGATAGTGTATGCACTTTCATGGTAGAGAAGACACCATCATCAGGGATCTCTGAGGATAGTACAAGGTGGCCCCAATGGAGGATATGCTAGCAAGGGATCTGGAGGAGCTCTGGGTGGTTTAAATTGCTTTGAAATCCTTCCACCACCACAACTAGGTGGACCATGTCGGGATTAGGGAGTTGGCAGTAGGGGTGGTAGACAACTTTATTCTTTGGAGGTCTATGATCATGAAACACATTAGATTATAGGAGGTATAATATATGTGTTTTTTACTCTTCCCTGAGTATTAGTATAAATATGTTCCAATCATTCCTTTATCTCTATAATACTGGTGAGAGAGTTGGAGATCCTAGTTGTGGTGCTAGCCCAGTAGCTTCTTCTTGAGGTTCCTACAAGGAACGCTTGTTATGTATCTTTCATATGTCAGTAGTGTGATATATCTCTTGGAGAAGAGAGGCTCACATGGGACCTTTTGGTTATCAAGAGAGAATCCTATTATTTCATATTCGGTATGGATTGGCTATCTATAGTTGAAGCCCATATCAACTATCACCACAAAAAAAACCAAATGCCTACTCACTAATGGGATGAGGTTCTACGTTTTGGGTGAGAGAGATCTCACAGTAGGGAAAATGAGTTTTATGATAAGGATGTTTCATCCCATAAACCATCAGTTTTCAAGTATAACACTTGGTGTAGAAATATTTTCATGCATATGTAATCTTTCATATAATGACCCGATCCTTTTACATATAACATTACATTATTTTAATCATAATTATACATCAGATTACAAGACAAGGATTTTTAATTCAAGTGTCTTGGAAGTCAAGGTACATGAGAAAACATTATAAAAAACAAATTTTTATTTAATCTCTATATTAAGCTTAAATATTCCATTATTCTCATACATATGCATAGGATAAACTGGGGATAACATGAACAAATGGATGAGCTAAAATTCTAGTAAGCGAATAAACATATGAATAAGACTTTAGCACAAGGGTTAGTGGTCATGATATTATGATATAAAATTGCATATAGAAACATAAAATATAAACATGGGATCATATAAACATGAATTCATAGTAATGTGGTAGTAATATAAATCATTATTTTAGAATTATTCGAGGCTCGTTGCACATAGAGGACCACGATTCAAGGTTAACCCCAAAGACCATTTCACATGGTAGCACAAGTCAAGGCTTGCTGTCAAGACCGTTGCACATAACTTTTCATGTGACTAAACTTTATCCAATGCATTAGAGAGATATCTTGGAACACCCATCTTAATATGTTCATGAATATTATTTCCACCTAAATAATCATACATAATCAATCATACATAAACATAAGGGAACCCATGGAGATAAATGGGTATCACATTCTTGTAATAAAGCATAATGAATGGGTGTATCATAAAAGTGTCTATGAGATAAAGAAATTAAAACATACATGGACATTTATAACGTAAAATATGAATATAGCCTGGTATTTTATTTCAAATATAAGTGAAAACATGTAATAAGAGTATTTAGGAAATTCTTATCATTAATACATTTTAGTGCTATTTTCAGAAGAGTACAAAAGAGAATTCAAAATAGAAATGGGAATTATCATTTATATAAAAACTAGAGTGACACAAGAAGGTTTTAATAATAAAAATACTGATTTTATAAATAAAATGGTGGCATAAAACAAATGGTAGAGTTCACTTGAAATTGGGTCAAATTTTGGGAAGATCCCTTAAAATGGGTTTTCTTATTGGGAAGTACCAAGGAGGGAATCACTTAAAAGCATGTATATCCCCAAAAGAGAATGAGGGATAGATCTTGAACCATGATTTTATATCATATAAATAGTATGTGTATATTGTACATAAAATTAAAATAAAACATCATTTGGGTAAAAATAAATATAAATAAACCCGAAGGAATAAAGGCGATTTAGGTAGAATCCCTTACGAAATATAGGCATGGTATCAGGTGTACATTGGAGGTCTTAATGAGAGAGGAAGGGATTTATCATATTTTATACATCATTATGGAAGTATGGGTAAGGTTTGAAATCATATCCCATCATTAGAAATTATACATAAAAGGGCATAACATAGAAAATATTCATGAATAAATGTGAGAAAGAGAGGATCCCTTACCTTAATTTTGATGGTGTTCTCCACTACCTATTAACAACCTGAATAATCAAATTTGGTTCATTAATTAATAATTACTAAAAATATTTTAAATGTAAAATATTTATTATAACCTTTTAAAATTTAATTCATAACATTTTTTTATTGGTTTTGATGTTCAATTTCATTGTTTGGATTCGTTTGTTTCCTTGGGTTTAATGATCGGTTCACTTGTATTCATGTCCGGACACACATGTATGATGAAGGTGGTTGTACATAATTTATGTTATATAAAATTTGTTATAATCTCGAATATTACATGGTTGTAAATTTAATTTGGTTAGTTGGAGTGAATTTGAATAATTATATAGGACATTAACGATAAACACTTGGATTAATTTAGTGATTTTGCTCATAATTAATTTGTTTTGAATTATTATTTTAAATCTGGTGTGAAAAAAGGATTCCAAAACATCAAATAAGATAAAATACATATATTATGATCTGGTTCAATCATTAAAATGGTTTTGTGACCAGTCTAGAAAATGGTAATTCAAATTGAAAACTCATCGTCATTGAATGTGATAAATCAACAAATCTCGGACTGTATTTTCATTTATAGAATAAAAGGAGGGGTAGAGAGATATTATGAAAAACTATCCCATTATCTTAATATCATTCAAGTACATGTATGCTACTAGAGTTATCATACCATTTGGGTGAAGTGATGTGAGGAAAGAAACAATAAAATAAAATAAGTTGAAAGAAAATAAAATAATTGGAAAGAGGAATTTACCTCTTGAGTTTATCTCTTTTGAGAGCCTCTTAAGGTGATAAGATTAGGTCTTTTGAGAAGAAAAGGGGTTTTTGGAAGTTTATGAGGATATTGGGGAGTTATTTGGTTTTAACATAGGCAATGAAAAAGGCTTTAGAGGAGTAAAGGGAAGAGGGGAGTGTTGGTGGTTTTTACAGTGGAGGGGAGGACGGTTTTCTTAATATTCTAATCATTAGTTTTTTATTTTTTCATAAGACAAGCAATAGTAATGATTCTTGTGACCAAAAATAATAATAAGTGCTTGTGAGTTTTATATTTGGCTTATTACACCACTTATGATGTTAGGAATAGTGGTTTTATATTATAATGTATTTATATGGTAAATTAATGTATTTTACTATTCACCAAAAATTCAGGTATTTTAGACATATCCCAAAAATTCAACCTAAACATTTTTAGAAATTACAATCCAAAAATGAACTCCATTTTTCAAAAATAATTTTCTAAATATTATGAATTAAAATTTTAATTAAAATCTTAATTTACTTGAAAAAATATAGATTTTAAGACTATAACTAATTTTATAATGCTTTAAAAAATTACATAAGGTCTTAAAAAATTATATTAAAACCAGAAAACATAAAATTTTTAATTTCTGAATACTGTTAAGAAAAAATATATTTTCTTTTAAATTAATTAATTATTTCTAATTAATTATTTACGACTTAGAAAAATACCAATACTTTTACTATGGTTATATTATCACTTATAAATGCCTAAATTTCATTTATACAATCGAGGGTGAGGTTACGATTCTTTTGGATGATGTACTATAAATAAGGGTTATATTACTATTCATAAAAGTAGGTTACTATTCATACGGGTATGTTACTATTCACACAAAAATTATCTTATTGGACTCCAACATCTTACTGATCACAACCGTGTATGTCAGATTTTGGAAATTCAAAAATCAAAAGAGTCAAAATTATGTTTAAAGGTCACATATTACTTAGTAGATCATTGTGTTGTGGTTTCATGTGAGTATATTAAATATTTATAAGAAATTAATTTCAATTGATAATACATTGGGTCATTACATTATTCCCCCTTATAAAATTTCACCCCCGAAATTTTGTTTTACATTCTAGGACATAAACAGGTATGGGTACTTAAACTTCATTGCTTCCTCGAGTTCCCATCTATCATCTTATTACTTATGGTTCCTCCATAGTAATTTGACCAGGTGAGTAGTCTTGTTATATAGAACATTGTCAATATGATCCCAGATCTTCATTTTATTCTCCTTATAAAAAAGATCATTTTCTAACCGTACAACCTCTAAACAGAGTACCTATGAAATGTCTGGTATGTACTTCCTTAAGAGGGATACATGAAAGACATAATGCACTTCGAACATGGTAGGTGGAAGTTCTAGTCGATAGGCCACATCTCCAACATGATCAAGAATCTTGAATTGGAATATGTACCTGGGACTTAACATTCCTTTCTTCCCAAACCTCATGACCTTCTTCCATGGTTTTATAAATAGAAATACCATGTCTCCAATATTGAACTCAAGGTCATGTCGAAGATTGTCTGTATAACTCTTCTGTCGACTATCGGCAGCCTTGATGTTCTTCTAAATGGTTTTCACCTTCCCTGCCATTTCATCGACCATTTCATTTCCTAGAATCTTAAGATCCCCGACATCATCCCAACACGCCGGTGTTCTGCAACTTTTCCCATAAAGGGATTTATATGGTGCAATTTGGATTCTTGAGTGGAAACTATTGTTTTAGGAGAATTTGACCAGTGTAAGATGTTGGTCTCATCATCCTTTGATGTTCATATAACATCCTCTCAACATATCTTCTAGTGTTTTAATAGTTCCCTTAGATTGGCCATTAGTTTTAGGATGATAGGTCATACTGAAGTTCAGTTTAGTGCTTAGAACTTGTTCAGGACTTTTCCAGAACTTTGAGGTGAATCTAGAATCTCGATCAGATACAATAGATAGTGCTTCTCCATTCATCCTTACTAACTCTTTGATATATATCCATGATAGTTGATCTAATTAGATGTCCTCTAAAATCATGATAAAGTGATCAGTCTTTGTATGACGATCCATAATGACCCATATAGAATTTTTTCCTCTAGATGTCCTTAGAAGTCTAGTGACAACATCCATGGTGATGTTCTCCCACTTCCATGTTGGTATGGGTTGTGGTTACATCATCCCATTAGAATTTTGTATTTCATCCATCAATTTTTCACATACCAGGCACATTGATGTATACTCAGTAATATCCTTCTTCATATTATCCAACCAAATGTTCTCTCAGAGATCTCAATACATCTTTGTATTACCTGGTTGGATAGATAAGGCTAAGCTATGTGTGTCATTCAAAAGATCCTCCATTATACCTGGATTGGATGGTACACATAATCGTGACCCAAATCTTGCAACTCCTTCCTTGTCAATCATGAACTCAAAGGATTTCCCATTTTTAATGGATTCCACCCTTTTCTAAATTTCCACATCTTCTCTTTGAGCATCCTTTATTTTCTCCATAAGGGATGGTTAAGAAATCATTTGAGAAAAGATTGATGATATTCCTCTATTAATGATTCCCATTTCTATCCTCAGAAAATCTTAGAAGATTGGATCCTTTACAATTCTCATAATTGATAAATATGCAGGATCCTTTCTACATAGAGAAACCACCACCTTATTCACCTATCGGGATGGTAGGGGTTTGAGAAGTCATAATCTTTGATGAGCTCCATCCATCATTGATGGCGCATATTAAGCTCTTTCTGTGTAAATATATATTTGAGACTCTTGTTATCAGTATATATTTCATACTTCTCCCCATAGAGACAATGTCACCTGGTGTTTAACACAAATATCACAGCCACCAACTCCAGATCATGTGCAGGATATTATTTCTCATGGATTTTCAGCTGCCTTGAGTCATAGGCTATCACATGATCATTTTTCATCAGCACACAACCTAAGACCTTCTTTGAAGCATCACTATAGAAGACAAATATTTCTCCACTTATTGTGAATGTGAGTATTTGAATAGTGATTAGCCTATTTTTTAACTCTTTAAAAAAATCTTCACATTATTGAGTCCAGAAAAACTTCACTCCCTTCTGTGTCAGCTTGTTCATTGGGTTTGAAAATCATGAAAAGTTCTTTACAAATCATCAATAATACCTAGCTAGAGAAAAAAATATGCGGATCTTCATTACAAATGTTGACGTGGGATACTCTTTAATTTCCCTTGTCTTGGAAGGGTCAACGGATATCCCTTTGCTGGTGATAACATTCCCCAAGAATGATACATCCTCAATCCAGAAATAACATTTACTGTACTTTTCATACATCTTTTCCCTTCACAATTTCTTTAACAAAGTATTCAAATACTCATCATGTTCCTCCTTTCTCTTGGAGTATATTATAATATCATCTATAATGGATACCAAAATTTTTTGAAGGTAATATATAAATACTCTATTCATTAAATCCATGAACATTTATGGAGAATTATTGAGTCTAAAGGTCATCACTATGAACTCATAGTGCCCATACCTCATTCGAAATACAGTCTGGTAAATATCTTCCTTCCTCACCTTTAATTGGTGATATCCCGACTGAAGGTCCACCTTAGAGAAATAATTGGCCCCATGAAGCTGATCGATCAAGTAACCTATCCATGGAATGGGATAATTGTTTTTATCACAATTTTATTGAGCTCATGATAATCAATGTAAAGGTGCATTGATCCATCCTTTTTCTTGACAAATAGGACTAGCGCACCCCATGGTGAAGCACTCAGGCGTATAAGACCCTTCTCCAGATTCTGCTATAATTTCTTCTTCAGCTCTTATAGCTCTATAGATTCCATTATATAAGGTTTCATTGATATAGGTAGAGATCCAAGAATAAGTTCAGTTAATAAATCAACCTCTTGATCGAGAGGAAGACCAAGAAGCTCTTCAGGGAATACATCAGTGTAATCCCTCACAATGGGCATGTCTTCAAGCATGATTCTCTCCTTTGTCTCAATAATTTGAGCTAGAAGTTCTTTCTCATAATAAATTGATAACCATAAATTAGACATTGATTATAAAAGGAATTCATCTTACTTATTACACATGTAAATAATTGGATGATTCTTCGGGATGTGAAGAGTGATCTCCATTTCCTGACAGTTGATGTTGGGTTTGTATAAAGATAGGCCATACATGCCCAAGATTGCATAGAACTCTACTAAAGGAAGTATGATGAGATTTTCGAGGAGGTTAGATACACAAAATTTAACAAGGTAGGAGTTATAAACCATGGATAATATAATTTCCCCATTCTCTATTATCCTAGACAACTTTTCCTCTAAATTTTGAGGTCGTATTTTAATAGTTATACTACACTTGCAAGATATGAAAAATGTGTAGAACCTGATAAAATAGTATGTTAGCTATTTTTTAATGAATAAATAGTGTAACTGTCACCACATCATTGTCTGGATCCACCTAAGTAGTTGTGATAGCAAAATCCCTTCATTATTTCCTTGGAGGTTATTATTGATTGCCTCTGAATACCCTCGGTTTAGGGAAATTGTTCGCATAATTCCCATGATCCTTGCAGTTGTAGCACTACACTATAGGCTGAGTGTTGATTTGAACCTTCTATTATTCTTCTACATTAGCGTGATTCTTCATGTCCCATCGATAGCTTTTAGCCAGATGTCCCAACATTCCACATTTGAAGCAATTCCTGGTTCCCTTTAGACAGTTCCCAGGATGTTTCTTCCCACAATTTTTACACGTGGGATGATCGTTCTTATTTCCATCATGGAATTTATTTGTGGGACCACCCACATTAGATTCTATTTTCCTATTCTTTTCAATGGTTTTATGATACCAATGAGAGTCTCCAGTCTCCATTTAAACATTGAGGGAACAACAGACAATCTCCTCATAGCTGTCGAAGTATCAAATCAGTAAATCTTTTCGTAAACTCGTCTTTAGTCCAATAAAGAAGTGATCCACCTTGACTTAGGTGTTCATGATAAATCTACAGGGGTACATTGAAAGCCTTGTAATGTTTTCTTCATATTCCTTGATTGACTCATCTTCCTTCTACTTGAGTCTGAGTAACTCTCTTTCCATCATGAGAAGGAGGGTTTAGGGAAAATATTTATTGAAAAACATTCTATTAAATTCCTCCCAAAACGTAGAATCAATTTCCTCCTTGGGAATCATATTCTTGATCAGTGTCTAGCACTGGCCAGCTCCCTCATCAAAACGATAGACCTCCAGCATAACTTTCTCTTCTTCTAAGCAATAGAGGACATAGAATATATTTTCAATGAAGTTAATCAACTATTCCACAAGGAGGGGATCAGAATATCCACTAAACATGGGAGGCCTTTGCTACATGAAGGTTTCAATGGAAACTTTCTCACTCCTTAGAGGAGGAGGATGTTCCACATGATTCAATTTATTATACATATCGTGCTCCAGCTAAGCAAGCACTGTCATGAAATTTTGAGCACTCATTCCCATCTTATGAGGCATATCCTTACAGAAATCTTCACATTCTCTATCATGTCTATTGTTGGAACATTTTCTTCTATTTCTCGCCATTAAATAAGAAAAAGAATGTAATATTATAGGGATTGAATACTTAGCCATTGAGCATAAAAATATAACTTTGAACATAAGAGGATAAACTTGTAAAGGAGAAGTATATCCTAACTTGGGATTCCTTAGGTTTAAGTCTAGTTTATCCCTGATCTATTTCTTAGATTATATTCATATGGGATTTTTTTTATTCCATCAATAATGGTATATACCAAGCTTATAAATTTACCAAATAATATCCCCTGGGAGTGTCAATACAAGAGTGAATCAAGTCCCATTATCATTCACCAGTTCCTATTGAAGTCTAGTTCAAAGTGGTGTTTTTGTTTTTTACCCTTAGATACATCTGTGCCAGAGCCACCACTAACTCTTTGTATCTATACATGGATGTATTTTCTTGTTAAACCAATTACTCTATACTTACCAAAATTTAGTGGTGTTTTCATATACTTAGTCTCATCCTTAAGGTTCTTACTAAAGCGATATATTCCTAATCACCAAAAAAAACTTGAACATCCTTCGATACCAACTATAATGACCCTAGCCTTTTACATATAACATTACATTATTTTAACCACAATTATACATTAGAGTACTAGCCAAGGATTGTAAAATAAAGTTTATTGGTAGACTAGGTACATAACAAAACATTATAAAAACAACTTTTTATTTAATATCCATAATGAGCTTTTATCTTCCATTTTGCTTATACATATTCATAGGATAACCTAGGGATAATATGAAAAAAGGGATGAGAAAATAGTCCAATAAGGGAATAAACATAAGAATAAGGATTTCTCACAAGGGTTAGAGATCATGACATAATGATATAAAATGGAATATATAATCGTAACATATAAACATGGGATCATATAAAAATGAATTCATATTAATTTTAAAGCAATTTAAATCATTAATTTAGCATGATTCGAGGCTTGTTTCACATATAGGATCACGAGTCAAGGTTAACCACCAAGACCATTGAACATGGTAGCATGAGTCAAGGATAACTGCCAAGACGGTTGCACATAACCTCTCATGAAACTAAAATCTACCCAGTAAATTGGAGTTCTATCTAGGTGTACCCATATTAACATGTTTGTGAATATTACTTCCATATAAATAATCATACATAATAAATTATACTTAAGCAAAAGGGATCTCATGGAGAGAAATGGGTATCATATTCTTATCATAAAGCATAATGAATGGGCGTATCATAAAAGTGTACATCAGTGAAAAGAATTAGAATAGACATGTAAATTTGTAAGTTAAAATAGTAATATAGAATGTTATGTGATTTCAAATAGAAGTGACAACATGTAAGAAGAGTATTTAGGAAATTCTTATCATTATATCATTTTAGTGATTTTTTAAGGAAAATACTAAAGAGTATTTAAAATCAAAAATAGAATAGTCATTTATAAAAAACTAGAAGTGAAACAGTAAGGTTTTAATAATAAAAATAATGATTTTATAAAAAAAATGTTCTTTTAAAAAAAATTGTTTAGTGCACTTGAAATTGGTTAAAAATTTGGGAAGTTTCCTTAAAAAGGGTTTGCTTATTTGGAACTATCGAGGAGGGAATCACTTAAAAGTTTGTATATCCCCAAAAGAGAAATAGTGATGGATCCTAGACATGATTTTTTAGAATATAAATAGTACGTAGATGTTGTAAATAAAATTAAAATACAACAACATTTGGGTAAAAAAGAAATATATAGCAACCCTAAGGAATAATGTCGATTAGGGTAGATTCTCTTATAGAATATCAGTATGGTATCAGGTGTACTTATGATGTCTTAATGAGAGACGAAGGAATTTATCATCTTTTATACATCATGAAGGAAGTATGGGGAAGGTGTTAAATCATACCCCATCATTAGTAATTATACGTAAAAGGTCATAACAAAGATGATATTCTGGAATAAATCTGAGAAAGAGAGGATCCCTTACATTAAATCTAATGGTGTTCTCCACTTGACATTACAACCTGAGTAATCAAATTAGGTTCATTAATTAATAATTACCGAACCTCTTATATATGTAATAGATTTATTATAACCTTTATATGATAATTAATAACCTTTTTTATTGGTTATGAGGTTCAATTTCATTGTCTAGGTTCGTTTGCTTACTTGGTTTTAATGGTCGGTTCACTTATATACATGTTCAAACACACATGTATGATGAAGGTGGTTGTACATAATTGAAGTTATATAACATTAGTGATCATCCATAAGATTAAATGGTTTTAGATTTAATATGGTTACTTGGAGCGAATTTGATTCTTTATATAAAATATTAATGATAAATACTTGTATTAAAATAGTTTCCAGGCCAGTTTAGAATTTGGTAATGCAAATTGAAAACTCATCTTCCTTGAATGTGATAAATCAACACATCTTGGATGGTATTTTAATTTATAGAATAAAAATTTGTGGAGGATAGATTATGATAAAATATCCCATTATTATAGTAGAATTATATTAAATTTATTTTACTGATGTTATCATACCATTTGGGTGAATGTAGGTGTGGAAAGAAACAGAAAAAAGAAAATAAAATAATCAGAAAGAGGAATTTAACTCTTGAGTATATCTCCTTTGAGAGCCTCTTAAGGGGGGAGGATTTGGTCTTTTTAGGAGACCAAAGGCTGTTGAACGTGGTGAAGGATCCTGGAGAGTGATTTGGGCCGAAATTAATAAAGGAAGAAGTCTTGAGTGGAGTGAAGAGAAGAGGGTAGTGTGAGTGGTTTTTGCGGTGGAGGAGAGGAGGGTTTTCTTAACATTTAAATCATTAGTATATTATTATTTTCATAAGACAAGAAATAGTAATTAATCTTGTGACAAAAATTAGTAATAAGTGTATTTGAGTTTGAGATTTGGGTTCTTACATCACTTACGTTATTAGGAATAGTGGTTTTGATTTATAATGTATTTTTACGGTAAATTAATGCATTATACTATTCACCAATAATTCATGTATTTCCTAAAAATTCCAATAAATTCACCCTATCCATTTATCGATGTGTAGAATCAGAAAGTGAACTCCATTTTTCAAAAATAATTTTCTAAATATTATTAATTTAACTATTACTTAAAATCATGATTTATGTGAAAATATATAAATTTTAAGACTATAACTAATTTTATAATGATTTCAAAAATTACATAAGGTCTTATAGAATTATCATAAAACCAGAAGACATAAAATTGTGAATTTATGAACACCTTTTAGGAAAATTTATTTTCTTTTAAATTAATTAATTAATTGTAATTATTTATTTATGACTTACAAAAATTCCAATACTTTTACTATAGTCATATTATCACTTATAAGATGCGTAAATTTTATTTATACAATAGACGGTGAGGTTGCTATTATTTTGGACGTTGTACTATACAAAAGGGTCATATAACTATTCATAAGGGTGTGTTACTATTCATAAGGTTAAGTTACTGTTCTCCAAAAAAATTATTATATCAAGATCAAAAAAATTTATTGATCACAACCATGTATGTTAGATTTTCAAAATTCCAAACTTAGAAGTGTTAAAATTATGTTTAAAGGTCACATAGTACTTAGTAGTTCATTGTGTTGTGATTTCATGTGATTATATGAGATATTTATAAGAAAGGAATTTCCATTGATGAAAACATTGTGTCGTTAAATTTCATTTGTGGAGGATTATATGACTTTCATCCACATGGACATTCTGGGACTACTTATGTGGTGGGAGAGGGAGTTTTTCATTGACGTGCATCCCGACAATGCTCCGATGTCTTTTTTGGACTACTGGATGGCCCCTACCGAGCTTCAAGAGTATTAGTTATGGTTGGAGGACAATCAACAGAATTATTTCATTAGACCCTATGAGTCTCCTTGGACAGCTCTGGGGTTGTTCATGAAAAAGGTGGATGGGAGCTTGTGGAATTTCATAGATTATCATTAGACCATGTGAGTCTCCCTTGGAAACATAGGTCTAGATACCATCTATTGAGGGTTTACAAGGATTATATTCCAAATTTGGATTTTCAATATCTTTATGGAAAATATGAGTACACAGTGATTCCCTTTTGTGTGATAAATTACCGCACTATGTTTATGGATTTGATGAATCTGGTTTTTCATTCGTACTTGGACCAGTTTGTTGTTGTCTTTAGCGGTGACATAATCTTCTTTTCTACAACATAGGATCATCTAGAGGACATGAGGATGGTTCTTGAATTTCTTTGAGAGAACCAGGTTTATGGAAATCTCTTGAAGTTATAGTTATGGAATCATGAGGTTTACATTATAGGGCATGTCATTTATGAGCATGGTTAAGCCATGGACCCAGTAAATATCTACACAGTTCTTTCTTGGGAGCCACCAAATAACATATCTGAAGTGTTAATCTTTCCTGGTTTAGTGGGGTACTATGGGATTTTTTTTGACAGACTTCTCCATAATCACATCATCTTTGACTTCCATATCATGGAAAGGCCAGGCATTTTCTAGGACAATGTAGTTCCACAGGGAATTTGAGGAGTTCAGAATCAAGATGATGAGTGCTTTAATGTTGAGACTACTATATGAGGTCTTGTAATTCATATTGTATTGTGATTCCTCAAGATCTAGGCTCGGCTATTTGTTGATGCAGTGGTAAGAAGTTATCTTTTATGGGTTGAGGAATTTGAGACCCCCTAAGAATAACTACACAACTCTTGACCTAGAGATGTAAGTGGTAGTCTTTTCCATGAGGATGTAGATTAAATTCCTTCAAGGGGATCACTTTATGGTTTATTCATACCACCAGAGTCTCAGGTACGTCTTCACAAAGAGAGACCTGAACCCGAGGTAGTGAAGATGGTTTTAGTTCATAGATGGCTATGAATTCGATATAGTTTATACTCTATACAAGGGAAAAGTTGTACCAGAGTCCCTTAGTACGAAATACTAGGCCCACTTAGTGTATGAAGCTTCATAGTAGTTAGCTTCCCTTTAGCTGACCCTAGTGGATAAGTAGGGTATAACTTTTCATCACTTTATGGTGTTGACTCATTCACTTATTGAGCATTTTAGAGAGTCCCAGTTGGGAGGAAATGGTTTTGAGGTCCTACATGATCATATATTTATAGGTGACTCACCAGATGGATATTTTAAAAAGGGTAATCATGTCATCTTTTTCTAGGGGTTAAAGGTGTTTTCTTTCACGTTGTGTGAGGAGGTGATGTGGGAGTTCCTCACTTGTCCCCTAGCTATGCATCCCGGTGTGGGGAAGATGTAAAGAGACCTTCAAAGGTAGTTTTATTAACCTGAAATGAGACAAAGTGTAGATGATTTCATCTTTATGTGCCTTGACTATCAGTAGGTGAAGGATGATCACTATGATCCAGTAGGTTTTTTCCATCCCCTTGATATCCCATAGTGGAAGTGGGATGGCTTATCCATGGAGTTTTCATAGGGATTCCCCGTACAGTGAAGGTCTATGATTCTATATGGGTGATAGTTGACTAACTAAAAATGTCAGAGCACTTCCTTTCTATCAGATATAATAGTTTGGTGGAGAGTTTGGAGAAGTTGTACATACGGATTATTGTTCACCTTCATGGGGTTCCCTCGATGATTGTATCTGATTATAATTCACAATTTATGTCACCATTATATAGAATCCTATTGGAGAAATTCAGAAACCAAATTAGGATGAGGACAACCTTTCACCCCCAGCCCGATGTGAAGACCGAGTGGACTATCCAGGTGTCGGAGGATATGTTGAGGGCTTGATTGTTGGACTTTTTCTAGAGCTGGGAGGATCACCTGCCCTTGGTAGAGCACTTTTACAACAACATCCACCATTCCACTATCTCCATGTTACCTTTTTAGGCTCCATATGGGAGACCGTATTGTTCTCCCATATACTAGACTAGGATTGGAGAGTCATCTCTTGTGGTCCCATTGATGGTGTAGGTGATGACGTAGATAGTCCAAGTCATCCGTGAGTAGATGAAGATAGCCCAAATTAGACATAAATATTATGAATATTTATATCATAGACCCTTGGATTTCGAGCAGGGAGACAAAATTTTCTTAAGAGTCTCCCCACGATGAGGGATGTGAAGTTCGTCTAGGGAGGCAAGCTATCAATAATTTTATTCAAGCCATTAAAGATATTTTTTAGGGTAGTTGAGGTTTTTTAACACCTCTCCCTACCCCCACATCTAAAGAGGATGTACAAAATCTTCCATGTGTCACATTTGAGGTGATACATTCATGACCCCACGCACGTCATCGATTGGGGGGATCTAGACATAAAGGATGGAACCACGTTTTCATAGCACCCATTAGAGATCGAGGATCGATCAGATATGACCCTGTGTTGATGGACCTTCACCTTAGTTAATATAATGTGGCAGCATGGAAAGTTGTAGAGGAGTTCCTATGAGAGGGAGATCCATGTGTGGGCTTAGTATCTATTGTTAGTTTCTTAATTTTTTCTTTTGGGGGATAAAAAACATGAATGAGGGAATGATGTAGAGACTCAGTTTTTTCCTTTTAAGACACTGAAATATTTCAATATATATTTCCAAGTCTAGGCACTAAGACATCATGCAATTATGAGGCCCGTTGTGCCCAGATTTAATTTTATAAAAAGTTTAAATATAGTTTATATTTCACACACACAAACTCTTAAATAAAATGGGATACCCCCTAAAAGGAATCTCATATCAAAAATTTGAGACCACAGTTGAGTCCAGAATGTGGTGTTTACCCTAGACACGACATAAAATGTGTCAGCTATGGGTATTTGGACTCCTCGCTCATTGCTGGTGTGTTAAGTGGATTAATTAATTATTAAATTAATAAATTAATTCATTTCAGTGAAATAGATAATTCTATAATAATATCACTAGGATAATTCTCTAGGGTTATCTACATAGACCTTTGGAGAGTTCCAAATCTCTCTCTTCATCCTCTATTTGTGGATAATTTGAAATGATGATGGAACTCCAGATTAGATCAGATCAGGACATAGTGAACACAATTGCTTCTCCCAGTCATTGGTGGAGACATTATTCATCAAATATCAATCCATAATCATGGCAGGACTCATAATTTGGTTTTTTTATTCCATTTGATTAAATTTTTTGTATATCTATCCTTGTTCTTGTTTTACATTAATTATTGTATGAGTGCATGCGCCCGTATAAAAAAATTATTTTTGTTTTAAGTTGTTTTTCAACCCATGTATTCCCATTCTTGATCAATTGGACAAGAATTCTAGAATAGATAATTTGACCTTTCTTGTGATTTTACCCTTGTATCTTCATGTTCATCCCTGATTGGACCACAAGGTCCCAGTTCGACAATTTTTGGGTGGGACCGAGCCCGATCTAACCACTGAATTTATAAGGGTTTCACAAAAAAAGAGTGGATCGACGAATCAAGAATTTATCTAGGATCGTTGTGAGGTGAGAATGTTCATTTTGGTGCATTGAGATCAAAAATTTAAGATAGTGAGGCATAGTGGTATTCAGAACATACAGTGAAAACCCCATGAAAAATAGCGGTAGTTTAACTGTGAGTGATGGCCAAAAATAGGAATTTCTGGGTAGATCCACATGATTTGGACAGATTTATGGCGGGGTCTATAGAGGTTTGGAAAGATTCAAGCATGATTTGTTTATCTGAAAATATGGGGAAAACTCGAATACATGTTGTGTTCATGTGCACATGGCATGTAGCCACCTCAGTAGTGCGGGTAGGGTTTCAGAAAAGTTATATATAACAGGGCATGTAGTAATCCTACACATCATGTACCCCTTCCCCATATTGGAACTTGTGTGATAGATCACACATGTGGGAATCCATGTGAAACTACATGGACACGAGTTCTATTGTATGGAAATGAGGTCTAGTGTATAGACATAGAGTCTGGTATATGGACATGTCTTTCAAAGACACATCTCAGGTCCGGATTTGTCTGGAAACGTTGTGTAGTCCACCAACACTTCATGTATTTCTACATAGATTGGGATCCATGCACTAGATAGGGACATGGATAGGATGTGTAGTGGGACCAAAAATCATGTGGTTCCTATCACATGTCATGTATCTCTTGGTTTCTTTTTAGAAAACTCTAATCATTCATATCTTTTTCGTTTGAACTCAGATTTTAGCCTGTGAGCAGTCTATCTAGATTTTTTTTCACATAGAATTTGATGGTTCCCTCAATTGTATATTTGGAGATAAAATTTTTAATTTAATAGGAATTTTTCTTACTTAGGTGACACTCGATGTTGGATGTGACCATGTAGGATCACCAAAAACCTTTAGAGTGGCACCCTCTTACAGTATCATGGCATGGGTCCATGATGACTTAGAGTAGAACCCTCTAGCTAGGCTAGGCATGTGTCTTAGACCTTTCAAGTGGAACCATCCAATGGGGAAGGGTAGGGTTCATCAATGACCTAGATCAGAAATCTCTATCCGAGTTGGGCATGGGTCCATGACCTTCTGAGTGGAACCCTCCTATTTTAACAGGTAATGGGTCTCTGATGATCTAGAGTGGCACCCTCAAGCTGGGCTGGGCATGGGTCCTCAACCATCAGAGAGCAAACCTCCTATTTTATTAGTTCATGGTTCCTATACCAAGATATTATTCCCCTTGACTGTGTGTCATAGTTCAAAGGCATAGTCTGACTTAGATGATTACCCTTTGGGCAGATGCGTGAGATGTTGGGCATCATTCATGGTCATTGTGAATTGTTGGCTACTCTTCTACTTTGGATGAGATATGATATGAAGATCGAATTTATCTCTCATTTGGGATTATTTTAGATGAGAATATATATATATATATATTTATTTATTTATTCTTCTATATCCACATCTTGGATTTGGATTCTCTCCTTCTAGGATAGGCAGAGACGTATGGGGTATGTCATGTTCTTTTTGTGTTTATATTTTTGTTGTTGGGTGAGTCTAATATCCTATTATATAGGATGAAGACTCAATAAGTAGTTTATATAACCATTGTGTTTATCCCCTTTTCCTTGGATGATTTTACTTTAACTCTTTCGTAGGTTGAGCTATTCTCTTTGATTGTACCTTGAATCGACTGCCTTTATCTTCTTTTTTATCTCCTACTAATTTTCCCTTAAACTATTGGTGTGTCCTACTGGTTATGTTTATAATCACCCCTGCATGGGTTTTGGCACATGTGTCATGTCTTATGAAGATGAATTATAGGTTGACTATGACTACAAAGGAGCTTAGGGATACAGTGTTTTTTGACCATGTACGATGGTCGTAGCTTGGGATTCAAGAGTTTAGCTCTCTTTAAGCTATTTACTTTTCCAGTTATATCAGGTTGGTACATATTTATAGTTGGTTGGGTATTTTCCCCCTTTAATTTTTAGTTTACACTACCATAATTTTTTACTATCTAGAGGTTCATGCATTCTTGGTTTAAATTATTGTAGTATTGCATCTTTGACTCTTTCCTTCAGTGATTTTGAATCAAGATGTATATGTGTGTACATATTGGTACATTGGAAAATCACTTCCTAATTTTATTATGCCTTCGGTGTTTTTTGACACCCCATAACCTATAGAGGTGAGCTTGGTGTAGTTGAGGCTCAAGCCCTGGCATGGTTTGGGTCATGAAAATCAACCCCAATTGCATTAATAAGAATTTTATAGCTCCCCCCTTACATTATGACACTCCCATTATTCTACCCTTTCCTCCTCAAGCTTTGATCGATTAGATGTTTCCTAAATGTAGATTAGTTCTCTTAGATCCATTCCAAATTATTCATCATTGTTGATATATGAACATGGATCCATGATTTATGTGTGATTATTATTATAATTTGATGAGAATTTATATCACTCTTTATAGAACAGTTGTGGATCAATTGATTTTACATTGTTTCACGATGAAATCAATATCTACCAATGAACTAGAGTAGTCTATGGGTAATTGTGTTTGGGTGATCTTCCAAAAACTATTCTTGATGTAGGATTAATGATAAAACCTTCATTAATTTATGAATCATTTATATATTAGTGGAGGTATCAATGTATCAAGGGCATCCTCCTTTACTGAAGATAGAACTATCAAGAATGATGGAAGTTTCTAGGTAATTAATTAAATATTATTCATTTTGAGATCTTATAATTATTTATTCTCATCATGAAAGTATTTTTCATTGATAGATTGATGGAGGGTCAATGATCATATTCTTGAACTAAGGATATCTTCCATAATGGGAAAGGAATTCACAATATTTTTCCTTAATCAACAACAAATCTGGTGAATATGTGACCTCTCCTTTTTTATGCCTCAGAATTGGTTCCATTACTCTACTCCTTAGGTTATGTGAATATAAAAAAATTCTTAACATATATTATATTGGGTATCTTCTTCTAAACTATTTTCTTGATAAACCACAATCAAATTAAAAATCCTTGATGTGCACAC
Organism: Viscum album; assembly: GCA_963277665.1. Taxonomy (NCBI): domain Eukaryota; kingdom Viridiplantae; phylum Streptophyta; class Magnoliopsida; order Santalales; family Viscaceae; genus Viscum; species Viscum album. The sequence goes on from OY728152.1 coordinate 1,798,105,368, forward strand.
TCATTCTTCATGTGTATGTGACATGATTGGTCTTCGATCCTTTGATGAACCTTAGGAGAGATTCATCAATTTCCTTTAGGTAGGAAGTTACTTAATATTGTAAGGTCCTTGTATGCTCCTATTTCCTTTATTTGTTGACGTGTTGGCATATATTTTTTTTATTTATTGATGGTGGTTTATTTTGGGTGTCCATGAGTATTGATGGAGTATTGATAATGTATCTTGTTACCAGGATTTTTTTTATCACATGTTATTATGTTTTTTCTACTATATGATCATGATGATGTGTTATTGCTCTCTAATTATTCTCTTCTTTGTTATGTGTGTTTATATTACATTTATGGTTGTTCTTGGTATTCGTGAAAGGTAACATTTGAGGTGTGATTACCCCTTACAGGTAGAGTTCAAAAGATCTGTGTTGATTATTAAGGTGGTCCCTTAAATATGGTAGAATCTTGATAGCCTCATTTCTTGTATTATAACTTGATTCGTTGAGAATACGGAGAAAACATACAAGAAATCAACACCTTGCGGATACCGAGTTTATGTTCACCAGAAAAAAAATTTTCTCGGCTTGAGACTCAATGCCTTGAGGATACTAAGTAGCATGTCAATAACCTTATGGTTTATTCTTCATTAATTCTAAAATTGTTTTCATCCATTTTTTATATAGTCAAAGTAGGTATGGTCAGGGCTTGAGGTGGCTTGGTTAGCCCATGGGTTCTTGATATATGAATATTCATTCTTGTTTGTTAATTTATTCTCTTCATGGAATACACCAATTATAATTATGAAAATTTGTTAAGGATGAATTAGTGTTGTTTTACTGAGTTTTATTACTCACACCCTTCATCAATAATTCGATGCACGTACAAAATTCTTGTATAGGATTGAATCGAGGGAAAGGGACCCATGGAAGACAACTGAGTCATGGAGTAGGGAACTAGTGGGGGGACTAGGATAGACTCTGGAGGACTCCAAATATATATAAATTTATATTACCTACTTTCACTTATACTCTAATTTAGATTTCAACATAGGGAGACCATTTATTTATTTATTGAATGACATGTGTACATTTTTATTACATTATTCCACTTGTTACTCTAAGTTGTTATATTGAAATTATAGTTTTGGTAAAAAATATGATAATAAGGGTAAGGTCTCCCCACATTAAACATTTAGACCCTTGATACTAGTTGATAAATTCTTCAAAATGGGGAGGTCTACATAAGGTCTTGTGGATCTCCAGCTCATACTCGATGATTCAGGTTAGTGCGTTATTTTCTCAAGGACATGATAAGAGTTTAAATATATATTATTAAATAATTAATTTCCATGAAATATTAGCAAGAAAATGGAAAGGTATTTTTGGAACTGAAGGATAAGAATGATGAATCCATCAGTATATATGAGGAAATTATCAATAAACATTCAACGTATAAATCCAATTTTATCATTGATCTTGAAATAAAAATCGACCAATTATTTAGTGTCCTAAAACCAAGTATTTTAATGGAATTTCATATCATAATATTGATAGCTATAAAGAAATAATTTTATGTTCTCTCAACATGGAAATGGAGATTGGAGACTCTCGGTGTTCCTATAGTTTTGGGGAGAAAAATAGAAATATGCAATTTCAATGAAATTATAATAATAACACCCATAGAGAGAATAAACCTAATCTTAATTCATCTTAGAAGTATAGAAAATATCATAGATAAATTTCCAGTAGGTGGTTTGGGAAATAATTTATGTTTGGAAAACAAGTCCTTCAAGTAATAAAATAATGATGTAATATGAAGAGGCTAGCCAATGATGTTGAGAAAGATTAACTAAAGGTGTCTCCTATAATAAAATTATAAATTTTCAAAGATTATATACATTATTCTAATATTTTTCTGAATATAAAGGTTAATAATGATAATTTTCATAAGAATAATCTTATTCCAAGAGACAAAGTGAATCCCCATGTGATCACAAATACTGAAGTGAGTAAGAAGAATGAAATGGGGAAGGGTATACTTATCATCCACTCTATAATTGATTTTTTTTTATTTTATTTTGGATCTTACCAATATTTTATATCTAATTTTTTTATAATTATTTCATTTCCAACCTCAATGATTGAAATTTGAGTTAGTATTAAAAACACTTAATGGAACAATGATCACAGATCACGTTTACAGCACCTCTCTGATATATGTTTTTAGGAATACTCTCATGGAAAATATTGTTATTCTCCTTATAGTTGAATTAGATTTTATTTTGGGAATGGTTTTTTTTTCTTTACATTGTCATTTATTTAGTCATTGGACACCCCAAAACATCTAAAGGGAACAATGATCACTTATGATCCTTAATAGAAATCTCAGATGATTACATCTATTGAATATATAAACTTACCATTTCTTATGTTTACTTTTTCTCCAGGTTATTAATAGAGGTATAAAGTAAGAAAAATCTCATAAGTATGTTATGAGATAAGAACTATATAAGATATATTGATAATCTTTTATGAGATAAGTTGTTTATTTATCTTGTCTCAAATTACACTAAACCATTACAATCCTTGGGTGTGTATTATTCTGAAATGTAATGAATATTCAAATAAAATTATGTAATATTTATATATGTTATTCTAGGTTTACCTCACTCAAGGTGTGTGATCTTTCTACAAGGATCTTATTTTACCCTTATTCAAATCTTCAAACATTCCACCACTGACTCGAGGTAAATTTCCTCATGTGTCGGATTTTAAATTCAAGAAGCATAATTTCTTTTGTTTTTAAAATAATCTTTTATATAACAATATTATTTTCCATATATGTGGATATTTCCAAATGAAAAAAAAATTATCTCATTATTTTCATTTAATGAAAATGTTTTTCCTTGTAAAATGTATAGTTTTAATCAATTTTGGTTAGTTTCATGCACCAATTATTTATTCAAATGACCAAAAATATTTTATAAATAAATAAATAATATTTAAAATGGTGTTTTGGTCATAATATTAAATCCTTCGGTGGTTTCTTAGGATTTACTTCTCATTTATGTAATACATAAAATTCAAAAAATTGATAAAATGTTTCGGGATTATTTTTAATAAAAATGTGAGGTTTGAAAATGTATATCAATGTATTTAGTGTTCATACACATATACAGGGGTATAAATGAATTCAAAAATATGTGTGTGTGTGTGTGTTTCTGTAAAAATTCACTTGAGGATATGCTAATTTTGGAAATAAGAGACATATATGTTGGAAAATTTATATGATCAAAACAATTGACAGAAACATTAATAATATAAATTTGATACTAAAACATGGTTTTCGAGACATTTTTTTGAAGTGTATTTCTAATGTAAATTATAATTCTTGGTCTACATAATAAAAATTTGAGTTTAAACCTTTAATTGGATTTCAATGCATGTTCCAGGGGGTACTCTGGATATTTTATTCTTAAAGTATTTGGATGTGTGGTTTGAGTCTACTCATAGTCATTTATTGATTTTATTTTATAATGGAATGTTTAGAATAACTATGTATTTTTTAACATTATTTACTATAGTTTTAATCATTGAAACATAATAGGGAAATTGTGTACTTGGGTCGGAAATCCTATATCAAGACGAGGACCCCCACCCCTAGTTTTTCTAGTGACATTATCGTAGCACCCTCACTTTCTAGTGATGTCATACCAGACACATTACATTAATTTTTTCTCTCCCTAATTATTTACATTGATGTCATATTCTCCCATATACTTGGTAACCAAAGTGGTTTTTTACCATGTTACATGTTTTAAAATATTCTCTAAATGCATTTCTCTAAAGCTAGTTTACTACGGTATTTGGTATCCAATTTTTTTAGATTACTATTTTTCATTTTTACTCATTACAATTTTTCTTCAATGTTTTATTTTGATATTCCTTTATTATTAATTTTATTTAAAAAAATTGTTTTATAAGTTGTATTAAAAATCATACATTAATATTTTTAAAAAAAATTACATTTTAAGTAAGTGTTTTAATAAAGGATGCATCGGCCTTGTAAATAGATTTCAAATTAATTATTTTCATTTTAACAAAAATAAAATAGATTGTTTATAAAATATATATAGAAATGATTTAGGATTTTATATGATAATGAATTAATGAAATATTATTAATAATTTATTTCAAACCAGCATGAAATGGGTCTTTAATTTAAAGCCCACGCATAGGGTATGGTCTTCTTTTGGAATACCTACATGGAGTTTTTATGATTAGACGTGTTTATATCTTAGTCTCTGGTTTGGGATTAAACTATTGTTTTATCATGATGAATTCTTGGTTTGAGTTTTTATGATAACTTATGAAGTCACATGGATGTATTTCAGTTATTTTATTTTATCAATTTTTCCTTATCGTGTCATCAAAATTGTTCATTTAGATATTTGTTTTTATTTAATCAGTGGTACACTATAAATATCATGTTTTGGATGTGGAATATATGTATTTTTTGAGTTAAATAGTATGTGGTTATTTATAGGATTAACTTTCATTTAATTCCTTAAAATCCTTATTATATTCTTTATAAGATTATTATTTTTTAGGGAGAATTTATGACTTCCATGTGTGTAATTCTGGAATTTCTAGTGAAATTCTGATGCTTATTTTTTTGATTTATGGAAATTCTATTCCAATTGAATATTCTTCGATACTCTAGAACCATTTTCTAAATTTGGTAGATGAAGAACATTCCCTTGATATGTCATGAACTAGCCTAGGTCCTCATTTCATAGTGGAACATGGATATTTTGTAACAGTATGCGCATGATACACTAAATATGGCCAAAAAATTTCATTAATATAGATAATTAAGGTTAGATAAAAAAGGTATGGGTACCTCTAATTTTTGGTGGTGAATAATCATTGGTTATATATATATATATATATATATTCACAGAAAAATATCTTCTCCCAAACCTCATTAATCATATTAAAAGGTAATATCCTTTAAAGAATTATAAGGATCCTCGAGTTATGAACTTTGATCCATTGGTCAGTGTCCTCCATCAATGGCTTGAGGCCTAGTTCAAATTCCTCACAATCGTCATCAAGCTTTATCCTTCAAACAAGAAATATGAAAGCTATTGTTACTATGTTTCATGTACATTTGATATTGTTTATTTACAAATTCACGTTTTATTATTGAAGATATTTCATGAAAATATAAGATTTTGTTCCACTATGTGTAATCAGAAAATAATCCTGAAAAACCCATAAGTAGTATCAAATCCTTTTTATTTATTAATTAAATGTTTTTAATTCCATGGTTCTTTGAATAATTTATATTGCAGTTAATATGTGTTCGTAACATAATATACGATACATTATATTTTTTTTCATCATCTATAGTGTTGTATGATATATTTATATCATAAAGTGTGATATATCATAAATCCTTAGTTTTCTATAGATTATAGCTGATGATATGGGATATCATAATGTCTAGTACATTTATGGATTATGGAAAAAAATTATCATAATGTAAATATGATTCCATCTATATCATTAGAGATGATTGGCATAACATGATAATCACAATTGTAATAGATGATATGAATCATATTTTATGATTGAATAACTTATCAGAAAATACAAATTGTATAAAAATTTAAAAATAAATATTTCAATAATTATTTTCTTTACCCCATCCTTCCAATGGTATCCCTCATATGCTAGAAATGAATGAAGAGAGATAACAACCTCTAATACCTGTATCTAGTAGGACCCGAGTTGGCAACTGCCACTGAGTGTATAAAAAAGTAAAATATATGAGAGTTGAAACACTCATTAGAAAATTATTTTAGGTATAGATGGTATCTACCACAAAACAAATCAATCACATATAATAAAATAGATAACAACAATCCTAAAATGCTTTAAAAAAGTCACAATAATAAAATAAAAGTCTCTTAGTAAAGTACTAAAAGATAATCCTATGGAAAAAACTCAACTAAATCTCTAACACCCAATCTAGTATTGTGTTACTTGATCCCTAATGTCCTATTGGGAACAAAAAAAATATTTATGTATATTTAAGGTTATCATAACATGTATACTTAGAAGGATCATACCCAATATCTCTTGTGAAAATGACAATGTGCATACTAATTCACCAGTGAATAAAAAATCGAACCAATATGAACAAAAACAGGTTAACTATCCATTAAAGACCTTTTTATGAGAATATCACAAAAACTAATTAATCTATGTATAATAATATAGAATTTAAATAATATAGGAAAAGGTTCCATGAAGCCTCTTACCCACTTACTTCCCACACTCAGTCCCAAACATTAAACATCATGTTCTCCCATCACTTATATGTCATCACATAGAATATCAATATATATCTAATGTGGGTCATAAAACATCCCACCAATTGAATCCCCCCAAAACTCCCAACATCCCATGCCAATATCAATCACCATCAAAATATCACAACCACAACACATATCCAAAGTGGTAGGGTATCATGAATGTAAAGTAAATCAACCTCATTTACTCCTCCCATTATGCATGAGTCACAACAACACATCATATCCTCATAATAAATGGGTTATCGATAACACCAACCCATCATCACTGGGAAATATCCTACCCCAACCCTACATCATCAATACTTCTAAAGGAATAGATGATAAGTGGGGGTAGCCAAACATCCAATTCACCAATATCTTGGATGTTATTGAAAAGACCCAAAACCCAAAACCTTTTTGAATTGGTAAGGTCATCCAAATCAAGTGGGTAATTTATATAAATAACATGAAAATAAAATATAGATATATAATAAGGAACACACAACTAGAGGTTCACATCCAACTCAACTAGAACATCCCATAACACCTCTATAATATTTTAAGACCTCTCCCTTCATCCACTACCATTGCTAATGCAACACAACAAGAACCCAATCCAATTTTCATTTTAACTTTTCATGTCAAATAATTTCCATATTTACTAGTTACCAACTAATTTCCAATTATTATTCCAAATATCACTCATTAATCTAAATTCAAACCCATTTAATTTCTAACCCACACCATTTTAATTTCATCATTATCATTTCATTAAATTATGATAAAAACAATGTTATTGAATATTTTATTGATACTTAATGACATAATTTAATTAAATTATGTTTAATATTATTTTTTAGACTATTTAGGATTACATCATTCATTTTCAAATTTGAGGAAAATTCAACTTTTGATCCTTTAGAGTGGACTATAGAATTTTGGCCATAAATATTTTTTTTGTAACTTATTTGTACATAGAATTTTTAACAATGTTACTAAATAAGTGGGATTCAACTTTTATTTAGGTAATATGAGTTAAATCATTAATTAGATTGGATTAAATGGTCCATGATGTCAAAGATGGGATGGACAAGCCATATTGGGAACCACATCAGTATTTATGAAATAAATTATAAAACCTTAATTGGATTGGGACCAAATATCAAAAGAATCTAAAGAACCAAATTTTACACAAATAATATTTATTAATGGAAAATTTATTCATGATTTTTGGAGGTCAAATATTTAGTGAAAGTTGGATTAAAATATTTGGCTTAATTTCCATTCACACATGTAATGTCATGAAACCCTAGCATCCCATACACTCCATAAGTATTTATTTTTATCATTTGGAGTGGTTTTAAATTTAATTATGAATTTTAGGGAATAATATAAGTGGTTACACTCTAATTATCTATGCATTTAAAGAGGGGTATCACTTGAAGAAAGGATCCTTTCATCGAAGCCTTCTTCTTCTTCTTCTTCTTCGCATTTTAATATTTTTTTTTGTGTTATATTATCCTTAGTTTATTTTACAATTATTATGTCTTATTATATTTTATTATTCTATAACCATATAAGTTTTTAAGGAAATTATGTGTATAAAAATTATTTGGTTATATGATTTCTAAACATTTTCATGTGGAAAATGTTTCTACTATAAAAACACCAGCCATGAAAGAGTAGTTTTTCTTAGTAATTGATATAACTATCACATTATTCACTTATTTGTTTTGAATTTTTGAGATAATATAATTAATATATAATGATCTATGAATTTATATTTTAAATTAAAATAAAATAATCAAGAACTTGAACAATTAACACAAAATGCATGAGGTTGAGTAATGTGTGAATTATGATTGGGTGATCTTAATCGGTAAAACAAGACTATATGGGATCAATTTGTAGGGTTAAAATATAATCAATAAACTCAATTAATCCTCACATTAAGTATGTATATGATTCCTAATTCACCACTGACCATAATCTAGACATGGAATGACAATTAATGTGGAATGATGTGATTTCATGTCTCGAAGCTTGCCTAGGGTTTAATTCATTTAATATTTGTGGTTGAAGTAAATTTCTATAAGGTTCAAGGATTAGAAAATTAGGGGAAAATAATTAAGTGGATTTTTACTAGAATGATAATTTTTAATAATTAATTGAATAGGAATAGTTTGATCAATTATTCCTTTTAAAATATTTTTATTAAAAAACATATTCTCATTTAATATTATCAATCTCATTTCAAAATACAAAACAAAAAAATACAAACTTCTTCCATCATATATCTTCAAGATTTACAAAATTTAATAACCCCATCCTTTTAAATTATTATTTGTTATTTTATTTTATTTTATTTCCAAAATACCTTTAATATGTTTTTTAATTACTTCCTCCTTTGAGAGATGATCAAGCCCATCCACTCTATTTCACCTAAATAACTAAAAGACAAATATCATTTTAGAGAACCCAAGAATGTTCCTTTTATATTAGCACCATTATCATGAAGGAATGTACTTTCTTCAACTAATTAGAGGTATTTTTTTACTTTTACTTTATTATCTTCTTATCTTCTTTCTTCTTTCCTTACCCATTCTCAATGTTTCTTTTTTTCATTCTCCTTTTTAGACCATAAACTCAAACCTCATATATTTTTATAATGTCTCACTTTTATTCATTTAATTTTTATTTGATTGGTGAAAATAATAATCCCAAGGATCTATTATATCTCTACACTAATATTAAATGCAACCATAGGGCTCGAATCATATTATCTTAGTTAATTTGAAGTTTCAATATTCAACCACTTAGGGAATTCCTCTATTCCATGAACATTGAAATTGGAATCAGTTATATATCAAAAATAAAACTATAAATAATGGATTAAAATAAAAATAATTAACGTAATAGAACCATTCAAGAAATGGTTACACTAGAAATTAAATATCAACCAAATTTTACTACACACTCAAATTGTTATTTATACATTGAATTAAAATCTGGATTGATACTCCTTATTCCAAAATTTCATTCAATATATGGTGAAGATCCCAAAAACATCTAAAAGAATTTAATATTGTTTTCTTAACCCTAAAACCAATAAATTTATCTACATATCAATTAAAACTAAGAGCAGTATTATTCTCACTGGATAAAACTGTGAATTATTTGATGTATTATTTTAAACTATAAGACATAACATTTTTGATTGATTTGAACCATCTTTTTTTGAAAATATTTTTTCTAGCATCGAGGAATACTTCAAATTTAAAGGTTGTCTAAGGGATTAATCAAGTATAATTGGATTCAATTTATGAGTTGTTAGAGTAATTCAAGAAGCATTTGTAAGATTCCCACATCACCAAATTAGTGAGAAATGCCTCATACAATACTTATACAAAGTCCACACACCTGTGGATAGAATCATGGTGGATTCCACAGCTAGAGGTAAATTGGTCCAAAAACACCAGTAGTTACATGTGCGTTGATTGAAAACATTGCATAAAACTCCCAGTAATTTGGTGATAAAGGTAGGCCACATGTTATATTAGTACATCAATCAAGTCCATATTCTATTGAAAATCATTTAATATAAACTAATATTCAAGAATTAACCTATATGGTGATATAGGTTTATTTTTCTCAAAAGACATCTCAACCCAATCATGTGAGTCCTTGGATAGTTTTCATTAAAAAACCAATCGATTATTTCCCCAATTTACAAGAGACAGAGTATTACACATCCATATTCCTTGAGAGACCATATCAACAATAAAAATAACATGCACCCCCATCAAGTAAGAATAATTCCTTCACACAAAATTATAATCAATATTGGAAAGATCACTCAGATATAAGGTATGGCTTTGGACAACACCAAATTGCTCCTTTTCAAAAAAAAAACATCCAACATCCTCTACCTTACCAATAAGGATACCAATAACCCCAAAGGATATTTGAATCCAAAGAATCAAAAATTCAATAATAAGGGAATTATCAACAAAAGTTAGATTAAAATATTGATGAACTTCTGAAATAAGTTTTTCTTAATAAATATAATGAGTTGTAAATTTGTGGTTCAGAGTTGATAAAATTGAAGACTCAAATAAACCTAATTTCCACCTCCCTCTATCGAATAGTATGTACGAAATCTGTAAATATTCATTCCAAACACATTCCAAACCCAATGTGGAATGTTAATACTATCACTTTGATATGTGGGAAGTAAAAAAAGTGAGTGAACTATTCTTAGAAGTCCATCAGAAATCACCCAACCTAAAGAGATTCCCCAATAATCATTGGTCATTGATAAACCAAAGGAAAAAAATAAAAGGTAAGAAAAAACTTAATGATATTCCTGTTAAACCCATTCTCTTTCCAAATTGATTTGTCCAAAACAAAAATATAGCTGAATAGGTGATGAAAAAAAAGAGGTTTTGGAAATATTCAAGCATATTCAGATATACATTGACTTTGTTGAATCCCTTAAGAAAAACCCAATGTATACCAAATTATTTGAAGAAATTTATACCAATCGAATAAGGATAGAAGGAAATGGGGGGATAAACCTTGGAAGGAATGTTTCATCACTCATTACCCCAATTCCAATAAATCCAACAAAGTCGAAGCATTCAAGGACATTCACCATCCCATTAATCATAGAGGTGTTTGCCTTTTTTGATGCTTTATGTGATTTGGGACGTTCCATAAATGTGATGTTTCGCTCTATATTCTCTTATTTATAGGTTGGTGAGTTGAAGATAATGAGTGTAGTGGTGCAGTTAAAAAAAGAGCTATAATATATCCAGTGGGGGTCATTGTGGATTTACATGTTTGAATAATATACATGATCTTTATAGAATATTTTTGTGTGATTAATGTGGAGGATGATCAGGTAAATTATTGTGCTCCCATTAAAATAGGTATGAAATTCATGAAAACTAAAAAAATGATCATAAATGTCTATGAGGGTAGACTTTAAATGGATTTTGGAGATGAAGTTGTGATATTTAATTTTATGTACTCCATGAAGTACACCTTATAGGACCATTCTATTTTTAACTCCCATTTTGAACCAATAAGTAAAATCCCCATTGATTTTTATTTTCATGTACTTATAGATATTATGATAATTGATTCTATTTTGATATCTAAGATCACTTCCACACCTGTTTTTAATGCACAAACCTATCTTGGATTTGATTTTTATGTGAATTCATATTATGATTTTGATGATGTTCACTCTTATTTTGGCATGGTTGTTTATTATGCTGATGGATTTAATGCATTATTCTATGATTTGGATGATTTCTATTCTATATGTTCCTTAAATGTATCCATCTATTTATTTACTTCTGCATTGGAACTCATTCAATTTCCACCAAATCTCAAATACTCATACATTTTTAGTTTTTAGAGATTATATATTGTAATTGCTTAAAATCTCCCATTTGAATTTGAAGAAAAACTTTTAAATGTTTTTTGATTGAACATTAGGGATATTGGTTGGAAATTAGATAACATATCTGGTATTAACCCCACCATTTTCATGCATAAGATTATTTTGGATAATGGGGATAAACTAGTAAGGTATCCACAAAGGAGTCTTAATCCAACTCTTTTGGAAGCTGTTAAAAAGATGTTAAAAAATTGCTTGAGGTAAGTACCATTTATTCGATTTATGATTCCCACTGGGTATGTCTTATTCTTGTTGTGCCTATGAAATGTGGCGGTACTATTTTTATAAATTAGAGTGAGGGGTTAGTTAAAATTAGTGTGAAAAATAGTTCTTGTGTGTGAATTAATTATAGGAAACTAAATCAATCTACTCACAAGGACTATTTCCCCCTCCGACTTATTAATCAAATGCTTTAAAGATTAACTGGGAAGGCACACTATTATTTACTAAATTGACATTAGGGATATATTCAGGTTTTTAAAGCTCTATAGGATCAGGATAATACAACATTCACATGCCTATTTGGTAAATTTTCTTATTGAAGTATTCCATTTGGACTTTTCAAATCCCCAGGTACCTTCCAGATATGCATTGTGATTATTTTTTTAGATTTCATAGATACCTGCATGATGGTATTTATAGATAATTTCAAATTGAATTGATATTCATTTTATGATTTTATATTTAGTTTGGGGAAGGTGATGAATCATTTTACTAAGAAGAATTTGGTTTTTAAAAATGAAAATTTTAATTTCATCATAGAGCATGGAATTATCTTAGGGCATGTAGTGTCAAAAAATGGAATAGATGTTGAAATAACTAATTTATTTATTATTTCATCCTTTCCATATCTTTAATGTTTGGGTGATGTTAGATCATTCTAAGGGAATGTGGGATTTTTTCAAAACATCATCAGAGATTTCAGTAAAATTAATATACCATTATCCTGATTTCATCAAAAATATATTGTCTTCTTTTTTTATGATTTGTGAAAGGTATAATTTGACGATCTAAAGATGAATCTAACCACTTTGTTGATCATATTGACCCCACTATGGGAGCTTCCATTCGAGCTTATGTGTTACACATCCTACCTCATGGTTGGAGCTATCATACTGTGGAGTGTGGAATGGAGGTCCAATGTGATTGCTTATACATTGAGGAATTTGGATTCAACCCAAGAAAATTACACCATAACAGAAAATAAGTATCTTAGTATTATATTTTCTTTAGAAAGATTACATTCATATTTATTGGTCTCTAAAGTAGTTTTTTTCTAACCATGCATCTCTGAGGAACCACTTGAAGAAGATAGCTGCAATGCCTAGACTTATTAGATAGATGATCCTTATTCAAGAATTTGATATTAACATAAAGTACGAGAAAGTATCAGAGAACATGGTAGGTGAACACTTGAGTAAGACTATTCACACACTAGAGGGAAACACTTTGGACCATGTTCCACTTCAGGACACTTTCTCCAAGAACTATCTCTATGTCATCTCAGGTATGCATCCTTACTATGAGGATTTAGTTAACTACCTTATTCCCACTAAAATTACTAAAAATTTAAGGAAATGCGAAGTCTAAAAATTAAATAGTGATTCTAGGCTCTATGTGTGGGATGATCCCTACCTATGGAACATGTGTACTGACCACGTCTTTAGTATATGTGTTATTGATCATGTGTTTGATTTTGTTCCTCTTTTTTATCAAACACTTTCTTATTGTGGGAAATTTTAGAACCTGGAGGATTTCTAGGAAGGTTATAGAATCTGTATTATTTTATTCGATATTGTTCCATGATTCTCATGTGTTTTGTAAGTCATTCTCATATTTCAAACATAGTCTAAACATTTCAATTAGACATAAGTTTCCCAAAAAACCCATATTATTCTGTGATATTTTTGATGTTTGGGGAATTAATTTTATGGGTCCTTTTCTATGTATTTTTTCTTATAAATTTCATTCCTTATTGATTATTTTAAAAAAATGGGTGGAGGCCAAGGCCACTAGTAATGACTTTTTTCATGTTGTGGTGGATCTTATCTTGGATCAAATTTTCTGAAGGTATGGCATACCAAAGGCTATCTTCAGTGACCAAGAGACACACATTTGAAATCAGAATTTGGATTCCCTCTTTTAGATGTATGAGGTGATGCATTAAAATTCTACTCTATACCACCCCCAAGAAAACTACCATGATGAGGTTTCAAATTGGGAGTTGAAACAAATTTAGAAGTAAACTGTGCATTTGAATACAATGGATTAGAGAAGGCACTTGTATGGTGCATTGTGGGCTTATAGGATAGCATAAAAGACATTTTTTGGTATGTCCTATTTTAGATTATTATTTTTTAAATCGTATCATATTTCCATTGAGGTCTACCAATGGGAATATTGGGGAATAAAAAAATGAAACATTAATTTATCCCAAGAGTGAGTTCAATAGAAGCTGAAAAATTAAGAGAATGAGTAGATTTTATTTTCATCATATGAGAACTCAATTCTCTATAAGTATATATAAATATGTTTCATGATATAATGATCCAAAAAAATGGATTTTCATGTATGGGATAAATTCCTACTATATATTTCATGACTAAAGTCTATTCCCAGTATGTTGCATTCCATATGGTAAGTTGGTTATGTTGTATCTAATTTTTTTCTTATAGTGTAGTGGAGATCATAAAACAGGACACATTAGGGATTTTTACACTCCATGGGAAACATTTTAAGAAACACATTTTGGGACTACCTTCCCATGAAATTTATTTCATCACACTGCATGACCCCATCATCACTTAAGAATGTTAGGTTATTTATAACCCTTTCGATTTTATATTATGTCCTGTTTAAAATTCTAAATATCATGTGTACATATCTTATTATTAGTTCACATTGAGGAAACTGCATTATTTTATGTTTGGGTGAGGGGAAAAATTTTCGGTAACTATTTTGGATGTTCATTTTAGTGATTTCTATGTGTCTTATATTAGGTTTTCTATTTAATTTTCAAAAAACCCCCAAAAACTAATACATCAGGTAACATTCTCATTTACATGTGAAGCATATGGAAAATTCAAGTTTTAAAAATTCATTGGTATCAGGATAAGAATGAGAATTATTTCATTATCAAGAATTTATTTTTATAAAAAAAATATGTCATTAATTATATGATTGGTTGTTTCATTATAAAACCTTTTAAATTTTGAAACCATACTTGGTGAAATTTTTTTATCGAAAATTGTTTCAATTATTTCCCAACACAACTTTTCAACCAACCATGACTTGTGAATTTTTTTCGTACTCAATTTAAGGTATATAAAAGTAAGGTGAAAATCATCTTATATCAATGGTTGATCCATATGTTTGTTTCTATTCTGGTTAGTTTCATTACTATACTAAATCGACCTACGTGTTTTTATCTGATATCGGAGTATTGTATTCCATCAAAAAATTATAAAATAAAAAACAAACAAGAAGATACATATATTTTCTTAATAAATATGGGAGTGATTAAATGTACAACACATTGGGAGATTGAGGTCTGGAGCTTAAGGTTTGACTTTCTAGAATTATTAAGTGATTGGGACTTGAAATTTTATTGAAAATAAATTTCGAACAAGTTCATTGAATTAAACTAAGAAATAAGAATTTTTTTACTTGAACTAAATATATTGAATAAAGGGTGGAGATATGATCTTGAAATGGGTTTCACACACACATGTGTGGAATTAGTGGTTTGGTAGACCCATGACTCGATTCTCTATGATTAGTGTCATTAATCTCACTAGATTATGTTTTGATGCAATTTATGAGATAATAAATTTAGAATTTATTAATATTGACACTTCAAGGGATTCTTAATTTACATTTATTTCCACTTTGGATTGATGAATATGAACATGCATATCTTGTAACAATTTTTTAGAATACATGATATGAGGTTTCCCTAGGAGGGTAAATGGTTAGGTTTGGAGAAGTTGATAAAACACATTTTTATTGAATATTCTTTAGATAATAAATTGCATAATTTCTTCACATTGTGTAAAATATTATTATTTATTTAATATAGGTGATTAGATCATTTATTTCATTTTTATTTATGAAAATTAAAGTCTTGACCTTTAATGTACACTGTGGTAATTCACCCATAAATATTTTTATGTGACTTATTTGAAAAAAAAATTAAAATTTTTTATAACTAAATGAGATAAAACTCTAATTTAGGGAATATGATCTAGATTATGCATTTTATTGGAGTAAATGATCTGTGATGTCAAACATAGGATGGACTCTCATGATTGAAACCAATTCAATATTTTGGCCATAAATTCTAAATATGGGGTTTGATTGGGCCCAAATTTATTCAGATGTTAGAGGAACCAATTTATTACAAATAATCCTTCTTGAAGGATATCTTATAGATTAATTTTTTGGGGCCAAATAGTTAGTTAAAGTTGGATTAAAATATTTGGCGAAATTTCCCATATACACTTGAAAACCCTTGAAACCCTATCCTCCCATCCACTCTATATATATCTATTTTTATCCTTTACAGGGTTCAGGAAGTGAATTATGAAGTTTAGGTTAGAGGATAAGTGGTTCCTCTCTAATTCTCAATGCATTTTAAAAGGTGTATCTTTGGGAGCAAGGATACCTTCATCGAAGCCTTATTCTTCTTCGTGTTGAAATATTTGTGTTTGAGTTATAAAATCATTAGTTTCTCTTCTAATTATTCTATTTTTTTCAAATTAATTCTAGTCTACTCATCCTATTTGGTCTGAAAATAATGATTAGAAATGTTTTTGGTTTATACTCTTTGTAAACCTTTTCACATGAAAAACATTTATGAAATGACTATACCTCCCATAAAAGAGTAGTTTTTCTTAGTAATTGATCAAATTAACACCTTATTCACCTATTTTATTTGAATAAATTATATACTTTAAATTTCATAATATGATCCACGAATTTATTTTTTTAAATTAAAATAAACTAATATAGAAATTGAATAATTGACATAAATCTCATGAGGTCGAGTAATGTGTGAATTATGAGAGAACGATGTTAATCAGTAAAAATAGACCACGAATGATAAATTTGTGGAGTTAAAATATAACCCTAAAAATCAATTCATACCCACTTCTAATATAGATATGATCCCTAATTCACAACTAACCATAAGCTAGACTTGTAATGAGAATCAAAGCAAGGTGCTACAATTACATGTTCTGAAGCTAGCCTAAGGTTTAATTCATTTCATATTTGTGGATGAGGTAAATTCTCAAAGGTTTTGGGGATTTAAAAAATAGGGGATCATAATTAAGTGGATTTTAATTTGAATAATAATACTTAATAATTAGGTGCATAGGTATAGTTTGATATATTATTTAATTTAAAATATTTTTCTAAAAAGCATATTCTCATTAAATTTTCTCAATCTCATTTCAAAAAGAACAAACAAAACAAAAATAAAATATTCTTTCATCATATAGGTTCAAGATTTTTAAATTTTAATCACCCCACATCCTTTTAAGTAGTGTGTTTATTTTATTTTATTTCAAAAATACCTTCAATATGTTATTTTAATTACTTCCTCCCTTGAGAAACAACCTTGGTTAGCTACTGTGCTGCACCAAAATAACCAAAAACCAAACATCAATTGAGATCACCCAAAACCGCACCTTTAACATTTCTACCAAGAATCTACATCAACACAAAAACATAACACCCCATAAACCTCATACCAACAACCAGAATATCTCAAGTAAATCCATCATCCAACCAAACCATCCCACTCCAACAACCATACATAACAACCACTACACATCAGCGCACATCGCATCCCATGCCATCCCACCATAGATTTTCTTCCTAGAATATTCCAAATTTAAACCCAATAACTATCACCATCAGAACATTTTATGAAATATCTACACATATATCACAAGGAAAACAGAGTGAAAAAATAATTCCTTAGTATACAATTTTACTTCTGTAAAACCCAGAATTTTCAATGTAATTTTTTTCATTATATGGAAATATTACGAGTCTGTGAAAATTGAAATTACATGATTCCGAGACCTGGAGTGCCCGGAATGAATTTCTGAACTTTTTTTAGGTATGTTCAGTAAACGCATGAGTGGAATTTTGTATGTTTTGAACCAGTTCTCGGAATTGAAATTTGAGGACACCGTTGAACTCGCAGCACCGATACTCGCTTAAGAAGACCTTCACCTCGACCACAGTATGTCGAGGGTAGAATTTAGTTTTTCAGATTTTTGTGGGAGGGTTAAAAAATAATAAAATAAAATATATAACTGTTATTTATTTATTTTGAAACCTCCCATTTCAATTCATGGTGGCGGGGACCACACGAACTCCTCCTTTAATGGAAGGTAACTCTTGGAACCTCCCCATTGATGTGCCAACTAGATTTGATTAATTAATAATACTTAATCTTAATAAGATTGGATCCTCACCTCATGTGGAGAGAATTGGGTTGGCAACTAGTTGTGGCGGAGAAATATTTAAAGAACATCCTCCCACAAAGAAGATCCTCCAACGAAGAACCACCACCAATGAAGAACGAGGATGACGCACGAGCCCGGATCGAAAACGTATTGTGGGAGAGATAAATGCCGACGTCCCCTTCATCAACTTCATCCTCTTACTCACACCATATCCAACGAGAAAACACGGTAGGGGTGTGTTTATGTTTGTTCTCCATGGTTATATGTTGAAACGTTCTTCTCGAAGCAGCATGTTATCGGTCTAATGTGGAGGGTGTGGGCCAAACAAACATGACTCGATCTCTCCACATCTTTATTATTGATGTGTTCTTCACAGGTCAAGATGATGACGGTGGCGTAAATGCACTGCTGAAGGATACCACGACCTGTCAGCCACATCAGAGGAAGGGGGCGGCTGGCACCCGGCTAGCCGCGTTGAACCGGGGCGGCATGCATCTGCACCACCGATAGCGAAAGAGGTCACGGCCCATCGGCCGCAGTGGTGAGAGGACAGTGGTCAGCACGCTGGCTAGCCGCGTGAGGGAGGACGGCGCGCGTCCGCACTACTGGTTGAGCAGGAAATTGTGGCTGCTTAGCCATGGTGGTTCACCAGAGGGCAGCAGGGACCAAGCTGGTCGTGGGAGGACAACGGCGAAGTCGCACCTCTGGGAGGAGAGCCGGCTGGAGAACCGGCCCCGCCATAACAAATCTGCGGGACCCGCTCAGGTCTCACGGGTGACTTGGCTACACCTAATCACACTGCAACTTGGTGTTCTGAACAAAAGGGGGTGAGCTCCCCTTTAGCGCCAACTCGGGTGGACCGCGCTGCCTGGTGGGTTGCCCACCGTGGGTCGGTCCGCCTACCCACCACGGGTCGGGCCGCCTACCCATCATCGTTCGGGCCATCTATTGTGGGTGGGGCCACCCAATCATGGAATAGTCCACCCCATCACGGTCTGGGTCGCCCCCTCAAAGGTTGGACGACCCCCTTACCGGCCAGGCTCGGCCTCGGCCCAGCCCGGCTAGGTCGGACCAGACCCGGGCCAAGAAACACTTAAAGAGCCCTTTCTTGAGATCCAGACATCCGTTT
Organism: Viscum album; assembly: GCA_963277665.1. Taxonomy (NCBI): domain Eukaryota; kingdom Viridiplantae; phylum Streptophyta; class Magnoliopsida; order Santalales; family Viscaceae; genus Viscum; species Viscum album. The sequence goes on from OY728152.1 coordinate 1,798,124,794, forward strand.
GATAAACCTTCTACAGCACCAGATTCCTTGGATCGAGGCAGTCCTTTTTGGTATACTCCACTTGAGTTTTCGATAAATTTGGAGTACGAATGGGTTGGATCGAACCCGAATCCAACTGGACCCTCGGAACAGAAACGCTAATAACATACAGACCGAGCATCCGATTGATGTGTCGTCAGTTGTGTTTGGTCCCTTATCACACGATGGACCTTCGTGATACTTCTTAATGGGACTTAGTAATAGTTTAATTATATAAAAATGGTTTGAAATGCAGTACCTCATGTAATAAAGCGCGCTTAGTGCGAAAACCCAGTGGCTGGCTGTACTTGAAGAATCTTCAGATCCTGTGTGGGTCAGCGCTCGGTGATCCTGTGTAGGTCAACGCATACCAATCTTGTGTAGGTCAGTGCTCAACGATCCTATGTGGGTCAGTTCATACCGATCCTGTGTGGGTCATCTCTAGATCATGTGTGGGTCATCTTCGATCCTGTGTGGGTCATCTTCGATCCTGTGTGGGTCAGTGGTAGGTCTTCTCGACTATGTATGATGATCTAGCATATCACTAATCATATATAATTTCGTACTAAAGTTATACCTAGTGTGAACTAAGACCATACCTTCATAGTGATACCTTAGTGGTATTCTTCTGTGTGGCGTACCTTTCTGGTACTTTACTTCGTGGTGATACCTTAGTGGTATTCTTCTGTGTGGTGTACCTTTGTGGTACTTACCATTATGGTGATACCTTTGTGGTATTTTTCTATGTGGTGTTACCTTTTTGGTACAAACCTTTGTGTTATTACCTTCGGGGTATTATTTCCTTCATGGAATTGTTGTTCTTTTGGCTAAAGAGTTGGGCCTTGTGTTTCCTCTTGAATAAGATGGGTATACTTGATAACTTAGGTATATGTATGGGCATATACCTATGTAGGGTTGACTATTGTTATCATTCTTGGTGATTTCGGTATTACTTTTTGGTTTATCCTTTGTGGATTCTGAGAGGCCTTCAGGGGTCTTGGGGTCCCAACTGAGTATCATTATACTCACCCCCGCACAGGCTTCGCCCGCACCTTGTTGTGTCTTGTATAGACGATGGAAAACGCAGGCTGAGGACGAGGGTACCAGAACTGGAGGCTACTATGAGGTGGAAATTAGACAAGATAATCCATAGAGACTACCGTACAAGAGCTATACCTACCCTTCAGGTAGGATCCTTGGTGGGTGTTCACAGCAGTTATTTTCAGTTTTACTTCTTCTTTCCAGTTGGGCTTGTATTCTGGCCCCCTTTACATACTGTACACACCCTTTTTACCATACATTTTACTTTATTCTCGTATCTTGTTTTGTTCTTGGTTGTGTGAGTTTATAGGTTATAAAGGCAATGCCTTCCTGGATTTAGGGATATGAATTTCCAGTGCTAGTCACCAGCCCCTGGCCAATGGAAGGCTGGATTGCGGTAGTCACAGCACGGGCCCCGGGGGACGGGTTATGACAAATAGGTATTAGAGGATTTTGGTTCTACCTAATAACTATGAATCTGATATTTTATTCGTGGAAATAGTATTAAGTGTGAGGTGTATGGTTTACTGTTTGTGGAACCCAGTGATAGTGCGGCAGCTAATGTATCCATACACCAGGATCCTGACTTCTGATTTCCGAATCAGTGCACGAAAACACTGATTATGTGTGTGTTTTCTGAAAAGTTTTCTTTGTGATCTCTTTGAGTCAACTTACTAGGTATAACTTATTGAACGTAGCACGCCCGTTCTTTCAGGATTCCTCCATGCAGACAGCCAGCTGGGGTTCTAGGTAGAGTACACGATGATAGCCCATCGAGTGATGAGGCTTCGGTGCAAGTACCCCTTACGGCAGTTGTACCACCGGGTGGTGTACCAGCAGCACCACGACCTGTCGGCAGTCAATGCCACTGACCCCAACAGTAGAGGGTACACGCCGCTTCAGCGCATTGCCCGAGTTTCAGCACTAGAGGCCGCCGAGGATCTAGGGAGAGACCGATCCACGGGCGGCTGAGGACTTGCTGGAGGATGTGGTTAGAGTTTTTCGACTAGTAGGGACACCAGCTGATCTCATGGTGATCCTTGTCGCCAGTATTCATTAGGCAGTAGCAGTAAGATGGTGGAGCTTGATGCTCTAGGTTCACCAGGTGGTAACTCTCATCTGAGCGGACTTCGAGAGCCTTTTAATCGTAGAGTTCGTCCCAGCAACCTTATGCTTAGTGCATATAAAGGAGCTTCTCCACTTGCAGCAGGGAAACATGATTGTGGCTTAGTATTCAGTGAGGTTCACTGACCTCTCACACTACTCCACTGACATGGTGTGGGACCCTTTCTTTAGGGCCCGGACCTTCGAGAAGGGGCTCGGATGTGAGATTAGATCCTCGATGATTTCTTTCAGCATCCCAACATAGGCGGGGGTGTTAGAACAAACACTCTTAGTGGATAGATTCATTGCTGAGCAGTCCCCTGCAGTGAGACCCACCGCTGGACGTCATGTAACAGAGTCACCTAATTCTAGTAGTAGACATATGACACAGATATTCAAGAGGGCCAGACCTATAGGTGGATGACTGCAGGATACAACATTGGTTGTGCGAGGCTCTCGAGACAGAGCAGGACAAGCAAGGAGTATGCAGTGTTACTCGTGCGGTGGGCATGGTCACATGGATTTCAACTGTCTAACCCGCCATACAGATGCCCCGAAGATGGTTGATGGAACACCTGGGCAGATCCAAATATTCGATCTAGGAGTTCTGTAGGACGGAGGCAAAAGTGGCAGAGGAGTTGGCCATGCAGCAAGCGGTGGGAGGCAATATGAGGTCCTACCACCACCACCTCTAGGTGGTCCACCCTGACCATATGGAGCAGGTGTAAAGGGATGACATCAGCACCAGGAAGCTAAGTCCAATGACCACGGAACTCCAGAGATGATATGAGGACTGATCTGTGTCTAGTCCACCTTAGCTGTAGAACTTATAGAGACAGGTCCCAGTCACTCTTTCATTTCCACGTCCCTTGTTCGGAGCTCGGAGATACCAGGGGAGTTGTTGGCTCGATAATTTTGGCTAGAGACTTATATGGGAGAGTATTTGATGATTACACACTGGTTCTAGTAGTGTGATCTTACTATAGGAGGTGAGATCTTTGGATGGGATCTTTTAGTAGGGGCGTCGAGGCCTTATGAAGTCATCTTGGATATGGACTAGTTATCTACATTCCATGCTCATATCGACTGTATTAGGTGAAAAGTGTTGTGTGTCCATGAGGATGGGACCAGGATTTCCTTCACCGGTGAGAAGGGAACCTTTGTAGTGAAAAATGGACTTACCCGAAGGAGGGTGCAGCCGATCACACATCAGTTGTCCAGCCTTACCCTCGAAGCGGTTGATATTGATAGTCCGAGCTATTCTATAGTGGTGGACCCGTACACTGATGTTTTCCCTAATGATGTTCCAGGTCTACCTCCTCGAAAAGAGGTGAACTTTTATATCAACTTGTACCCTAGGACTGCACCAATATCTACACCATCATATCGGATGGATCCCACAGAGCTTCGAGAGCTACGAGTACAGCTGGAGGACTTGCAGAGCAAGGCGGTCATTAGGCCCAGTGTTTCTCCTGGGGTAGCCCCAATTTTGTTCCCTAAGAAGGCGGATGGGATTTTGAGACTCTTTGTGGACTATCAGAACTTAAACCAGGTGATTATGAAGAACAAGAACCCACTCTCGAGGATTGATGATCTTTTTTATCAGCTTAATAGAGCATGATGGTTTTTGAAGATAGACCTGAGATCAGGCAATCACCAGCTCAGGATACGAGATGAGGATGTGAAGAAGACAAATTTTAGATGTCGGTATGACCATTACGAGTTCATGGTTATGCCATTCGGCGTGACCAACACCCTAGTAGTGTTCATGGGACTCATGAACATGATCATCCATCCATACCTCGATCACTTTGTATTAGTCTTTATCCATGACATCCTGATATACTTAGCGACGGAGGAGGATCATGCCAATCATCTGCAGATAGATTGAGATACACTCCGAGAGCACCATCTTTATGGTAAGCTCTAAAAGTTCCAGTTCTGGATCCGAGAGGTTTACTTCTTGGGACGCGTCATCTCAGAGGCTGGAGTTGTGGTGGATCCAACAAATATTGAGGTTGTACTTGCTTGGGATCCACCTAGGAGTGTGACGGAAGTGCGGAGTTTCCTGGGTTTGGCCGGTTACTACCAGAGGTTTGTAACTGAATTTTCCAGAGTTTTGGCACCATTATCAGCATTGACAAAGAAGGGGAAACCCTTCGTGTGTCGGAGAGATGCCAACGGATTTTCCAGGAGACGAGGTAGAGACAGATGAGTGCCCCCATCTTGAAGCTTCCAGAGGAGGGCATTTGGTACGTAGTCTACTGCGACGCATCAGGGACTGGGATTGGATGTTTCCTGATGCAGGAATGAGCAGTGATCACGTATGGTTCTCGATAGCTGAGACAACAGAAAGAGCGCTTTTGTGGGCGCCTTCAAATGATGTTTGGTTTCAGGTTACTTAGGTGCAACAGAGTGGCTGACCAAGGTCGTCTCTCAAAGGAGGAAGTAAATTCAAACAACTTATTAAAGGTATTCTCAAAATAAAATAAAAGAGAATAAAAATACTACTTGAAAGGATGGAGGGTTTTATCATTTATGAAACTAGAATAAGTTTTCTGGAATAAGATTTCATTTTTTTTGTTTTTAATTTTGAAATGAAGTTCGATTAAAACGACACAACAAAAACATGTTGTTTTAGACAATATTTAAAAGGCGTAATTGATATAAATCTACATCTTCATTAAATAATTAATCATTATCATTTAAATTAATATCCACTTAATTATGATCCCTTAATTTGTTAAATCCCAAACCCTACGATAATTAACTTTACCACAAAGATGAAGTGAATTTAACATTAGGCTAACTTCGGAACATGCAATCGTAGCACCCTGCTTTGATTTATGTTCTAAGGTTAGCTTGTTGTCAGTGGTAAATTAAGGCACATATCCTCTCTAGAAATTATAATTAATTGAGTTTAAGGATTATATTTGAACACTACAAATTGATCCCATGTGTTTTTGAATTACTAGTTAAGTTTACGCTCTCACAATTCACACAATTCTCGACCTCGCGTGATTTGTGTTTATTGTTCAATTGCTTTCTTTGTTTTATTTAAAATGAAAACTCAATTAATATATCATATTAAGTGAATTACAGTATCTCATTTATACAAAATAAATGAATTAATAAGGTAATAGATAGATCGATTACTAAAATACTACTCTTCCATGGATGGCGTAATCATTGTAGAAACGTTTTGCATGTGCAAAGGTTTAGAAAGGGTAAAACCAAATAACATTTCTACTCAAGAATTACAAACCAAATAGTAAGATTAATAGAAGAATAAATTTAAATAAAACATAAGAAAATATAATAAATAAAATAAGTACAAAGAAATTTACTACACAAACGAAAGCATTACAACATGAAGGAGAAGAAGAAGGCTTCGTCGAAGGGATCCTTGCTTCAAGAGGTACCCTTATTGAAATGGTAGGATAATTGTAGTGGATCTACTTCTCCTCTTCCCTCAACTTCCCAATACACGTCCCAACCCATCCAAATGATAGAAACCCCAATTTATAGAGGGGAGGGGAGGGGAGGTTACAAGTGGTTTCAAGTGTGAATGTGGAAATTCGGACAAATATTTTATTCCAACGTGAACCGCCCATTTGACCACAAAACGCGTGCATTGGCCGTCCTTCCAGAAAGGATAATATGTGAGGATATGGGTCCTATATCTCCTCTAAATATTTGGGCTTAATCCAGGCCCAGATGAATGAGTTATGGCCGAAATACTGAAGCTTCTCTATTCTAGAGTTTCCAACCCACATTTGACTTTATGGCCAAATTACTCCATCCAAATGCATTCTTTTTATCTAGTGTCCTGCATAAAAGGTGTATCTAATGAAGTAAGGAACATAGTTACAAAATATTAAGTTCAAAAAATTCAAATAACAATATTTATGATTGAAATACTACAGTGATTTTGAAAGGGTAAAACTGGAATTTTCATCAAATATTCAAATGAATGATCTAATCCCAAATACATTCTAATTGAACATATTTAACACGATGTGATGAAGTTATATCATTTATTATCATTAAAATATTCAATAAAAATGTGTTTTATCAACTCCCCCACACTTACCCTTTTGAACTTCTGGGCAAAACCTTATATCAAGTAAACGTCAACATCAAATCAAAACAAATTTTAAAACACATATCCTTGAGATCGAACAATTACACACCTAGAAACAAAATATATCATGCCTCATAAAAATAATTATTTCAATTTCTCCATTTATATCATTCAATATATTTCCACTTCATTTATCCTCCCATGCACACAAAACACTTACCTAATATTCATTTTCACTCACCACATAAATGTCAATTTTTTAGCAATGTCTTTCTCATACAAACTCATAAAAGGGTCACCATAGGCTTGATAAATTCCTACATCTCCACCCGATGTGAGTCAAGGACATATGTTTATCATGAGGACTTTTCAGGGTTGTTCTGTGGCTTTCGGTTGGTAGTATTTAGATGTGAAAAAGTCTGAGGCTGAATAAGGAGGGCTTGACACTTTTTGAAGCAAAATTGCATCAATCTAATTTTCACTTAAATATGGTCTCCTCATTAATCCCCATAGTATCAATTCAGCTCCATCATCATGAAAATTTGAGGAATTTTTTCACCATTCATCAATTCAGAAACAAAAAATGTCAATCTTCTCAAACATGATTTTCTTGAAAGCTCCAGATAGGCACAACTTTGTACCTCAATTAGAAGCTCCAGAAAAGGCACAACATCACTTATTATGAAAGCTCCAGAAAAGGCACAGCTTCAAATATAATTATTTTCTTCAGTAGCAAACACATCTCTTCAAAATTTAATTTTCCACCCAAAGTATCACAGAATGTTGTATCACAACACAAGATAGATTCCCCCACACTTAAGCTCAACTATATTATGCAATTTCACTTCAAGAGTTGGTTGGATAGGGATAATTGTCTTGTAATGTGGATAACATAACAGGTTGTGCATATCTACTAAGGGCTAAAAGGATTAAATTTTCAAGGTAGGCCATTATAAAAAAGTATTCTTTGAAATAGGGGCTTTAATACCAAAAAAATGCATCAATCATTTAAACGTAAGTACCTCAAACCCTCAAGTTTTGACGAAAATAAATCAAATTCTGGTTAAATCAAGCATGGTTTGGTTCTCTCAATAAGTGAGGTGAATGTAAAGGATATGAAAATAATGGTTCAGAATCCTCAAAGGAAAGTGATTTCAAATATAAAGATAGTGAGATGTGGCATGATATTAAAAATTCAGGGTACTTTTCATTAAATTACTAAATATTTTAACTTGAAACAAAGTCATTTCAGCATTCATTTAAGCTCCGTTTATTGGTATAAATTGTTTCACTCATTGATATGCATTTAAAAATTGTGATAAGAATCATTTCAGCTCAAAAATTTCAAAAACACAAAGAAAATTGAAAAATAAACACACAAAATTTGAAGAACACAAAAAAAATTGTTGTTTTTTTTAAACAAGAAAACAATTGAAATTACAGAACTAAAAGATTCCCTCCCCCACACTTAAAATATTTCATTGTCTTCAATGTGAACCCATGAGATGATATAAGCACATGAAATGCAGAATTTTTAAATAGGACAAATAATATAAAAGTGAAAGGGTTGGGAACAACCTGATTTTCTCAAGTGATGATGGGGTCATGCAGTGTGATAAAATCCACTTCATTAGTAGGAAGTCCCTCAATATATCTCTTCAAATGTTTCCCATTGACTGTAAAGCTCCTTCCAGTGTCCTCTTGTTTGTTCTCCACTACACCATAAGGAAAAAAATTAGATACAATATAAGGACCTAACCATCTGTAACGCAACTTACCAGGCATCAGCTTCGGTCATGAACTGTAGAGAAGGACTTTCTCTCCAACATGAAACTCCCTTTGTTGGATCATTCTATCATGAGATGCTTCTAAATTTTCCTTATAGAGCCTTGAGTTCTCATATGAAGACAATCGAATCTTCTCAAGCACTTGAATTTGCAGCTTCCTTTGGATTCCAGCTTGGGCCAAGTCCATGTTACATTTCTTTATATCCCAATAAGCCCAATGCTCAAATTTCATGGGGAGATGACATGCTTTCCCAAAAACAATCCTAAATGGGGACATACCAATGGGTGTCTTGTATTCTGTCCTATAAGCCCAAAATTAATCATCCAAGTGCTTGCTCCAATCCTTCCTATTTGGTTGCACAATTTTCTCCAAAATTTGTTTCAACTCACTATTTGAAACCTCATCTTGGCCATTTGTTTGGGGGTGGTATGGTGTTGATGTTTTGTGTGTCACCCCATACTTCATAATAAGGGAAGAAAGATTATAATTTCAGAAATGTGTCCCTTGGTCACTGATGAAAGCCATTGGTACTCCAAACCTGCAAAAAAAACTGTGCCTTCACAAAATCCACAACAACATGTGAATCATCAGTCCCGGTGGTCTTGGCCTCCACCCATTTTCTCACATAATCAAAAGCAACCAAAATATACAAGAAACCATATAAACTTGGAAAAGGACCAATAAAATCAAATTCCCCACACATCAAAAATCTCACATAATAGTATGGGTTGTTGGGGCATCTCATGTCTCCTAGAAATATTCCCAGTGTGTTGGCAATGAGAGCATGACTTAAAAAACACATTGGCATAATGGAATAAACTAGTCCAATATAATCCAGAGTCCAAAACTTTCCTAGCTATCCTTTGGGGTCCAAAGTGTCCACCACGTGCAAGTGTATGACAGAATTTCAAAACAGACTCAAACTCATGATCAAGAACACACCTCCTAATAACTTGGTCACTTCACATGTGCCATAATTATGGATCATCCCAAACATAAAATTTTGACTCACTTTCGAATTTTTGGACTTGATGTTTCTTTAAATTTGCCGGGATTTCAGAGGCAACAAGGTAGTTAACTAGATCTGCATACCAAGGATGCGTACCTGGGATGGAATAAAGATGATCATCGGGGAAAGTGTCCCGAAGTGGTACCTGGTCCAAGGTGTCATCCTCTAGTGTGTCAGTAAGCCTACTCATGTGGTCTGCCACCATGTTTTCTGACCCCTTTTTTCCTTTAACTCAATATCAAATTCTTGAAGAAGGAGCATCCATCGGATCAGCATGGTCTTTGCATCTGGCTTCTTCAAGATGTACCTCAGAGCTGCATGGTCAGAAAAAACAATAACTTTAGAGGCCAATAAATATGAACAGAATTTATCTAAAGCAAATATGATAGCAAGAAACTCCTTTTCTGTGGTTGTGTAATTTGATTGGGCTAAATCCAGTGTCCTCGATGCATAGGCGATCACATGTGAACGTCCCTCCACCCTCTGAGATAAGACAGCTCCAACCGCGAAGTTGGAGGCGTCACACATAAGCACGAAAGGAATCTCCCATAGTGGGGGCTGTATGATAGGTGGACTGGTCAGACACTTCTTTATCTCATCAAAGGAAGTCCTTCAAGAATCATCAAACACAAAATCAGAATCCTTTTTAAGTAATCGTGACATAGGAAGAGCAATCTTACTTAAATCTTTGATGAAGCACCGATAAAATCATGCTTTCCCTAGGGAAGATCTAACATCACGCACACATTAAGGATAGGGTAAGGATGAAATAATTTCTACCTTAGATCTATCAACCTCTATCCCATGTTTTGACACTACATGCCCTAAGACAATTCCATGCTCTACCATGAAATGACACTTTTCAAAGTTTAGGACCAGATTCTTCTCAATACAACGATTCAATACCTTTACCAAACTATTTAGACATTCCTCAAATGAGGATCCATAGACTATTAAATCATCTATAAATACCTCTATGCAGGCCTCAATAAAATCATAAAGAATACTCACCATGCACCTCTGGAAGGTACCTGGGGAATTGAAAAGTCCAAATGGCATCCTCCGGTAGGCAAATCTGCCAAAGGGACAGGTGAATGTAGTCTTCTCCTGATCCTCCAGAGCTATAGGAACCTGAAAATATCCATAAAATCCATCCAAGAAACAATAGTGTGTTTTCCCAGCTAGTCTCTCAAGCATTTGATCAATAAATGGGATTGGGAAATGGTCCTTGGGAGTGGATTGATTTAGTTTCCTATAATCAATACACACACGCCAACTGTTTTTCACCCTCATTGGAACTAACTCATCTTTCTCAATTTTAACAACAGTAACACCACTCTTCTTAGGCACAACCTGAATAGGACTTACCCACTAAGAATCTGAAATGGGAAAGATTATACCAGCCTCTAGAAATTTCTCAACATCTTTTTTAACAACTTCCAAGAGGGTGGGATTGAGTCTCCTTTGTGGATATCTCACCGGTTTAGCCCCATCCTCCAAGAGAATCCTATGCATGAAAATGGAGGGACTAATACCTTATATGTCAGCCAAGGTCCACCCAATCTCCCTGATGTTCTCCCTCAAAATATTCAAAATCTTTTCTTCCTGTTCAAAAGGGAGATTTTTAGCAATGATAACAGGTAATCTCTCACCACTCAACAAGTATGAGTATTTGAGATTTGATGGAAATGGCTTGAGTTCCAGTGTAGGGGGGTTGTGTATGGATGGAAACATAGAAGGAACTGAAATATATGCACAAAGAGCATTAGTGTCAGAATATAAATCATCACAGTCAAAGAATAAAGCATCAAATCCATCAGCCTACTCAACAGGCATGTCATAATTAGAGTTCACATGATCAAAATCAGAATATGATTCTATTTAAAAATTAAATCATAGGGATTCTTGTTCCTTTGAAATGGGTGTGGAAGTACTCTTAGACATCAAACTATAACTAACACTCATAATCTCTCTAATCATAAGACAATCCAAATCCATGGTGTTTTTACTTGGTCATTCAAAATGGGAGATAAAAAATGTAGAATGGTCCTCTGAGGGGTACTTCATGGAATCCATAACATTAAATATCACAACTTCATCCCCAAATTCCATGGAAAGTGTACCCTCATTGACATTTATGATATTTTTAGCAGTTTTGAGGAAGGGTCTACCTAAGATAATGGGTGCATGAGAACTTACAGGATCATCCTCCATGTTAAGCACGTAGAAACCTGCTTTAAAGATCATGTCTCTTACTCGGACAAGTACATCCTCAAGAACTCCCGCTGGATATGTCGTAGCTCTATTCTCAAGTTGCACCACTACTCTCGTCGGCTTCAACTCACCAACCTGTAAAGAAGAGAATACAGAGTGAGGAATCACATTTATTGAAGCTCCTAAATCAGAGAGCATCAAATAAGTGCAACTCCCCTATGGTACATGAGATGGTGAATGTCATGGGATCCTTGCACTTTGTTGTAATTTCTAGAGTTGGTGTAATGAGTGTTGAGACATTCCTTCCAAGTTTGATCCTCTCATTTCCCTTGATCCCTCTTCGATTGGTAAAAATTTATTTTAAGAATTTTTCATACCTTGGGATTTCCTTAATGGATTCAAGTAGAGGGGTGTTGATCTCCACATGCTTAAATGTGTCCAAAACCTCCTTTTTCATTGCTTCTTTAGCCATCTTATTGGTTTGAACAACCCTGTTTGGAAAAGGAAGGGGTTTAGGAGGAACATCATCAATCATTTTTTTACCTTTATCTTTCTCCTTGGATTTCTTATCAGTTGGTATGGAATGCAGCTTCTCTAGAGTTGAGGTGAATCTCGGTGGAATGGTAGGTACAAATGTATCATTCATTTTCTTCCCACATCTCATTGTGATGGCACTAACATTTCCCTTTGGATTTGGAGTGAGTTGGGAAGGTAGATTTCCATAATTCTTACTTACAAGTTCATGGAGGGCGATGGCAATATGGATCATTTGAGTCTTCAACTCCCTCAGCTCTGAACCTTGACTTTTCAGCTCATTCTGTTGATTAAGAACAATTTACTTCAAAAGGTCATTAGTGTTAGAATCTACCTTGGGTGGGGGATTCCCTTGTTGCTGGCTTGCTGATGCTTGGGCTTCAAATCTCCTTTGGGGTTGTTGGAAACCATGTTGGTAAGGAGGAGGCTGCTGGATGTTTTGTTGAAAGGGTATCCATTGTGGTTTTCCAGATCCATACCTCGTGTCTAATTGATCCTTCCACCCTTGGTTGAATGTTGGTGAAAAAGAGTCATACTTCTTTTGGGGATGTGGTTGTTCTTTTTGCTGAAATGGTCTCCTAGGGAATACTGCTGCTCAATCTTCTGTTTCTTGTAGTTGGGGGAAACAGTCAGTTGGGTGGCTTGTCTCAATGAAAATGCCACAAGGCCTAGAAGGAGTGGGTTGGGATGTCTTTTGATCCAAAGCAATCTGTCTCACCATAATGTTCAATTCTTCCAACTTGGTATCAATCAAATGACTTTCAAGAGAAGAAGCAATTACCTGATGTACTCCCCTGATATGTGTTGTACCTCTATCGCCAAATTTTTGGGATTTTTGGGACATCTTGTCGATCAATGCATGTGTGGCTACTAGTGTCTTTTCCACCAATGCCCCTCCTACTACAGCATCCACCATGCTCCTCTCCATAGGTGTGAGTCCTTCATAGAAGTACTGAATGAGGAGTTTCTCACTGATTTGGTGATGTGGACAGCTTGCACACAACTTCTTGAATCTCTCCCAATACTCATACATTGACTCCCCTTGTTCTTATTTGATCCTCGAGATCTCTTTACGAATGGAAGTGGTCCTTGATGATGGAAAAAATCTCTATATGAAAAGACGTTTTAAATCATTCCAACAAGTTACATCCTCTAGTTGTAAATAATACATCCAATCTTTCAAAGCTCCATCAAGTGAGAATGGGAATGCTCTTAATTTGATTTTATCTTTAAAAACATTTCTTGGTTTAAGGTTTTAGCAAAAAAACATTAAATTATTTAAGTTATTTGTTTGGATCCTCACCAAATAATCCATGAAATTTTGGAAGAAGGTGAATTAACCCAGATTTTAACTCAAAGTCTGATTCGTGATTCGGGTATGCAATACAATTTGGTTGATAGTTAATATCAGGTGCATCCAATTCTTGAATGGTTCTATTAAGTTAATTTCCAATATTTCTAGCCATTGGTTCCTCTTTTATGTTTGAATTTGAATTGCTTCCAATTTCAATGTTTCCAGAATAGAGGAATTCACCAACTGGTTGAATATTGAAACATCCCGTAGACTGAAAATGTCTGATTCGAGCCCTAAGGCTACGTTCAATCTCTGGGTCATTATCTAAGAGATCTTCGGGATTAGATCGTTTCATAAATCAAATAAAAATTAAAAGAAAGAAAGTGGACCATAGTAAAATAAAAATGAGAAGTTTGAGTTGATGGTCCAAAAAGAAAATAAGAGGATGAAAAAATGAAAACTTGAGAAAGGGGAAACATGAAAGAGAGAAGTGAAGAAAATAATAAAATTAAAAATAAAAGGAATACCTATAAATGGTTGAATAAATTAATTGCCTCCCTGGAAATGGTGCCAATTTGAAAGAGCGTTGTCGTGGGCGCCTTCAAATGATGTTTGGTTTTGGGTTACTTAGGTGCAGCAGAGTAGCTGACCAAGGTCATCTCTCAAAGGAAGAAGTAAATTCAAACAACTTATTAATGGTATTCTAAAAATAAAATAAAAGAGAATAAAAATACTACTTGAAAGGATGGGGGAATTATTGTTTATGAAACTAGAAGAAGTTTGCTGGAAGAAGATTGCATTTTTTTGTTTTTAATTTTGAAATGAAGTTTGATTAAAATGACACAACAAAAAGATGTTTTTTAGACAATATTTAAAAGGCGTAATAGATCTAAATATACCTATTAATTCACTTATTAATCATTATCATTTAAATTAATATCCACTTAATTATGATCCCTTAATTTGTTATATCTCGAACCCTACGAGAATTAACTTTACCACAAAGATGAAGTGAATTTAACCTTAGGCTAACTTCAGAACATGAAGTCACAGCACCCTGCTTTGATTTATGCTCAAAGGTTAGCATATTGTCAGTGGTAAATTAATGCACATATCCTATCTGGAAATTCGAATTAATTGAGTTTAGGGATTATATTTGAACACTAAAAAAAAATTTCGGGTGTTTTTGAATTACCAGTTAAGTTTGCGCTCTCACAATTCACACAATTCTCGACCTCGCGTGATTTGTGTTTATTGTTCAATTGCTTGCATAGTTTTATTTAAAATGAAAACCCAATTAATAGATCATATTATGTGAATTACAGTACCTCATTTATTCAAAATAAATTAATGAAGAAGGTAAGAGATAGATCGATTACTAAAAGACTACTCTTCCATGGGTGGCGTAATCATCTGAGAAACGTTTTGCATGTGCAAAGGTTTAGAAAGGGAAGAACCCAATCACGGTTCTAATCAAGAATTCCAGACCAAATATGATGATTAATAGAATAAGACATTTGAATAAAACAGAATAAAAGAGAAGAAATAAAAGAAATACAAAGAAATTTACTACACAAACGAAAGCATTACAACATGAAGGAGAAGAAGAAGGCTTCGTCGAAGGGATCCTTGCTTCAAGAGATACCCTTATTGAAATGTTTGGATAATTGGAGTGGATCCACTTCTCCTATGCCCTAAACTTCCCAATGCACGTCCCAACCCCTCCAAACGAGAAAAAATCCAATTTATAGAGGGAAGGGGAGGAGAGGTTACAAGTGGTTTCAAGTGTGAATGTGGAAATTCGGCCAAATATTTTATTCTAACTTTCACCGCCCATTTTACCACCAAAACGTGTGAATTTTGAGGCCTTTAAGAAGGTAATATTTGATTATATGGGTCCTCTATCTCCTCTAAACATTTGGGATTAATCCAGGCCTAGATGAAAGAGTTATCGCAAAAATACAGAAGCTTCTCCATTCTGGCGTTTCCAGCCCACCTTTGACTTTATAGCCCAATTACTCCATCCAAATGAATTCTTTTTATCTAGTGTCCTGAATAAAAGTTATAAAAAATAAAGGAACACAGTTACAAAATATTAAGTTCAAATAATTCAAATATAAATATTTATGATTGAAAGACTACAGTGATTTTGGAAGGGTTAAACCGGAATTTTCATCAAATATTCAAATGAATGATCTAATCCCAAATACATTCTAATTGAACATATTTAACACAATTTGAGGGAGTTATATCATTTATTATCAATAAAATATTCAATAAAAATGTGTTTTATCAACGACATGAGAATAATTACGCTACTCACGACCTGGAGTTAGTAGTAGTGGTCTTCACCTTGAAGATGTGGCGACATTACATGATGGGTGAACGTTTTACAGTCTACTCTAATCACAAGAGTCGCAGGTATATCTTATCCCATAAAGAACTGAAACTGATATAGCGACATTGGCTTGAGTTCCTACAGGACTATGACTTTGAGATAGTATATAATCCTGATAAGGGGAACATAGTAGTAGATGAACTCAGTAGGAGATCTGGTATACAGATGCTGAGTGAGGCGATAGAGCAGCTAGCCTCTTTACGGATATCCTACATGGATCAATATGGAGCATCTTATCTTTAGTATCTGACAATCACTCCCCCACGTCTTCTGGGAGTCATATAGGTGTAGCTTGGGGACATTGATTTCAAGGCTTGACGTGCTCAGATATCCACATGACAAGAACCTAATGGATTTTCTAAAAGTGGGGCGCATGTCATCCTCTTCAGAGGGCGTACTATGGTACTGGTGGAACTATGAGAGTAAGTGTTGAGGTAGTTCCATACGTCTCCACTATAGGTATATTAAATAGTGGAAAAGATGTACCAGGACCTCCGGCTTTAGCACTGGTGGCCGAGAATGAAGAAAGATGTAGCAAATTTTGTCTCCCGGTGCCTCACTTGTTAGCAAGTGAAGGTAGAGCATCAGGTTCCGGCGGGAATAATTCATCCACTAGAGGTGCCAGAGTGGAAGTTGGATAGAATCTCCATGGACTTTGTGACATGAATTCCACACATGTCCAAGGGGCATGATTCCATCTGGGTGATTGTTGACCGACACACCAAGTCGGCCCACTTCCTACCTATCAGAGAGCAGGGACCTGTAGAGGGCTTGGGACACCTCTATGTGTAGAATATTATGCGGCTTCATGGGGTGAAATCTATGATTGTCTTTGATTGGGATGCACGTTTTACTTCCCGTCTATGGAAGGGGTTGTAGGAGGCATTCAGGACTTAGCTTTGATTGAGCACCGCCCTCCATCCTCAGACGGATGGTCAGACAGAGCGGACCATTCAGACCCTCGAGGACATGCTACGTGCTTGCGTCTTTGATTTTGGCCACAGCTGGGAGGATCACTTTCCCTTGTTGGAGTTCGCGTACAACAACAGCTATCACTCCACCATTGGTATGGAACCATTCGAGACGTTGTATGGTCGACCTTGCAGATCACTTATATTCTAGACTGACCCAGGGGAGTCAGCACTCATCAGACCAGAGATGGTACGGGCTACCACAGAGAAGGTTCAGATCGACTAGGAGTGGATGAAGACTTCACAGAGCAGGCAGAATTCCTATGCTAATAGAAGAAAATGACCACTTGAGTTAAAGGATGGTGACCATGTCTTTCTACGGGTATCACCTCGACGAGGTTTTACCTTATTTGGCTGGGGCGACAAGTTATCTCTGAGGTTCATCGGACCCTTTCAGGTCAACAGCAGAGTTGGTGAGGTGGCATACCACCTAGCTCTTCCCCTCAGTTTCATCAGGTGCATGACATTTTCCACATATCCCAGCTGAGAAGATACATGCCCAACCCATCTCACGTCATTGACCACGGTGAGCTGGACATAGACAATGGGGAGATGTTTTCAGAGGTTCTAGTAGAGATTGAGGATCAACTAGAGAGAGTCCTACATGGATGATTGATACCTCTGGTACACATTCGTTGGTAGCACGAGAACCTCCAATAGAGGACATGGGAGAGGGAGGCTCAGATTAGTGCTCAGTATCCCCACTTGTTTCCCTAGATTGTGTTGTGACATTCGGGGATGCAAAGCCCTGAGGTGGGGATAATGTAAAGACCAAGAATTTTTTATGTAATTTTTTTTAATTATATGAAAATAGTACGAGTCTGTGAAAATTGAAGGCGTGTGATTCCGAGGCCTGGAGTTCCAAGAATGAATTTATGAACTTTTTTTAGGTATGTTCAGTAAACATGTGAGTAGAATTTGTTAACTTTTGAACCGTTGCTCAGAATGGAAATATGAGGACACCGTTGAACTCATAGCCCCGATATTCACTTAAGGAGACCTTCACCTCGACTGTTGTAGGTTGAGGGGAGAATTTAGTTTTTTTAATTTTCATGGGAGGGTCAAAAAAATAATAAAATAAAATATTTAACTTTTATTTATTTATTTTGAAACCTCCCATTTCAATTCATGATGGTGGGGACCACCCTAACTCCTCCTTTAATGGAAGGTAACTCTTGGAACCTCCCCATTGATGTGCCAATTTGATTTGATTAATTAATAATACATAATCTTAATAAGAATTCCTCCTCACCCAATGTGGAGAGAATTGGGTTTGAAACTAGTTGTGGTGGGGAAATTTTGAAGGAAGATCTTCCAAAAAAGAAGATCCTCCTACAAATAACCACCCCCAACGAAGAATGAGGACGACGCATGAGCCCAGTTTGAAAACGAGTTGTGGGAGCGACGAGCACCGTCATCCCCTTCATCGACTTCATCCACTTCCTCACGCCAGATACAATGATAAAACAACGTAGGGGTGTGTTTATGTTTATTCTTAATGGTTTTATGTCTAAGATTTCTTCTCTAAGTATCATGCTATCAGTCTAACGCGGAGGGTGAGGTCCAAAAAAACATGACCCGATCTCTCCACATATTTATTATTGACGTGTTCTTCATGGGTCACGAAGACAGAGACAACGCAAATATTCCACCGAAGGATACCACGACCCATCGGCCGTGGCGGAAGAAGGTGGCGGCTGGTACCCGGTCGGCCGCATGGAACATGGGTGGTGCGTGTCCATGCTGTTGGTAGCAAAGGAGGCCACGTCCTGTTGGCCACAACGGTGGGAGGACAGCGGCTGGCACACCGGGCGGTCACGTGAGGAAGGGCGGTGCACGTCCGCACCGCCAGTTGAGTAGGAATCCACTACTACTTATCCATAATGGTGCACCAGGGGGAGGCCGACACCCTGCTGGCCACGGGAGGACAATGGCACCATCGCGCTGCTGGGAGGAGAGCCGGATGGAGCACCGACCAGCTGTAACGAATCGGTGGAACCCACTCAGGTCCCGCGGGTGGCTTGGTAGCACCTAATGGTGATGTTTCGTGGTGTTCCTAATGGAAGGGGGACATCCCATTTGGAAGCAGCTCGGTCGGATCGGGATGCTCAATGGGTTGCCCACTGCGGGCCGGGCCGCCTACCCACCATGGGCTGGGCCGACTTCCCATCGCAAGTCGGGCTACACATCACTAGTCGAGCTACCCCATCGTAGGCTGGGCCACCCCATCACAGGCCAGGAGACCCCCTAGCGGGCCGAGAATCCCCCTCGTAGGCCGAGCGGCCCCCTTGCAGGCTAGGCTGGACCTCGGCCCAGCCCTGCCAGGTCGGACAAGACCCGGTCCCAGAAACACTTGAAGAGACTTATCTTGAGAACCGGATGTTCGTTTGATGAATCGTCGGCAGTGCCGGAATCCTTGGATCAAGATGGTCCATTTTGGTATACTCCACTTGAGTTTTGGATAATGTTGGAGTACGATAGGGTTGGATCGAACCTGAATCCAACTGGGCCCTCGAAACGGAAACGCTAATAACTTACAGACAAGGCATCCGATTGACGTGCCACCAGTTGTGTTGGGTCCCTTATGAAGTGACGGACCTTCGTGATACTTCTTCATGGGACTTCGTGGTAGTTGAAGTATCGACTGATGGATTGAGGTGAAGTACCTCCCAGAATCAAGCGCGCTTAGTGCGGAAACCTAGTGGCTGGCTATTCTTAAAGAATCTTCAGATCTGGTGTGGGTCAGTGCACGGCGATCCTATATAGGTCAGTGCATAGTGATCTTGTGTGGGTTAGCACTCTATTATCCTGTGTGGGTCCGTGAATACCGATCCAATGTGGATCATCTCTAGATCATTTGTGGCTCATATTTAGATCATGTGTGGGTCATCTTTGATTCTATGTGGGTCAACAGTAGAGCTTCTCGACGAAGTAAGGTGATCTAGCTTATGACTATTCATATATACTTTCCTTCTTATGTTATACCTAGTGTGAACTGAGTCCTTACCTTTGTGGAGATACCTTAGTGGTATTCTTCTGTGCGGCGAACCTTTGTGGTACTTACCTTCATGGTGATACCTTAGTGGTATTCTTCTGTGTGGCGTACCTTTGTGGGACTTACATTCGTGGTGATACCTTTGTGATATTCTTTTGTGTGGCATTACCATTGTGGTAAATTCCTTTGTGGGGTTACCTTCAGGGTTTTCTTTTCTTCTAGGAATAGTTGTGAATTTGGCTAAAGAGTTGGGACTTTTGTTTCTTCTTGAATGAGATGGGTATACTTGATAACTTATGTTTATGTATGCGCATATACCTAAGTAGGGTTGACTATTTTTTTCATGCTTTGTGATTTTGGTATTTCTCTGTGGATAATCCTATGTGGCTTATGACCAGCCTTCGGGGGTCTCAGGTTCCCTACTGAGTATCGTTATACTCACCCCTGCATGGGTTTTTCCCGCACCTTGATTTGTTTTATCCAGACAATGGAAAACACTGACTGAGGATGAGGGTACTAGGACTGGAGGTTGATCGGAGGTGGACATTAGATGAGATGATCCGAAGAGATGACCGTATAAGAGTTGTACCTACCCTTCAGGTAGGTTACATGGCAGGTGTTCACAAGAGTTGTTTTCATATTTACTTGTAATTTCTAGTTGGGCTTGTATTCTGGCCCCCTTTACTTACTATACACACCCTTTTTACTATACAGTTTACCTTCTTCTTGTATAATATTGTGTTCTTGGTTGTGTGAGTTACAGGTTATAAAGGAAATGCCTTCCCGATTTTAGGGATATGCCTTTTCGGTGCTAGTCGCCAACCCCTGGCCTATGGAAGGTAGGCTTGGGGTAGTCACGGCATGGGCCCCGGGGGACTGGTCATGACAACTTCCACAATAATTACATTTTCATCTTCATACAAATTCCATTCATTATATTACTTTATCACTTTCATGGGTATTCTCACACGATTCTAGAATTTCATGGGAGACTGATTAATTGTCTATATATAAGGTCCTTATCCATTTATTCATAGTGAGTCTAGTTAAATAATCGTAATAAGGGTCTCATAATTTACATTTGTTGAAGCACAAACATGGTTCCCAAAAACTATTATTTTCTGTAAATGTAATAGTAATTTAAGTTAATAATACAAAATTTCACAAAAATATTAAGCACATGTGATTACTCTCAATTATGATAAATTTTAGTCAAACCAATTCATTATTTTTATTAATCCATCTATTTTTATCCACCCATTAGTTGTCAATATCATGAAATCCCCACACATACACTTTGAAAATGATATAATTAGGATCACATTCCTCAAATTTCTTCTTAATTTTCTTCCCACCAAGAATATATGATCACAAATCATCTAACTCTAAAGGAAACAACACCATTGATGATGTAAAACTCACCAGAACCTATCCATAATATGGATTTATCAATCCTTTCATTATTTCTAACTCAAAATCAAGGATATCTAGAAAAATGACCTATCACAAATAATAAGATCAATAAAAATGTATAAGAGAGGGAAATCACAGTACCTTTATTTTTTGAGAATTTGATATGGAAGAACCAAGGTGTCGGAACTCTCAATATATGGGATGTAAGGTAATGAGTGGTCAAGGGGTCAACTAGTGATATAGATAATAAGTGAAACTAATCAAAGGGACTCGGGATTCCTCTTTTTATAAAGGAGTATCCTCAAGCCTTTACCATAGTTTGGGGTCTCATAACATTCCTATGGTGTTTAATAGTTAAAGGGAGATCCATAATAAAATCTTGAACCCTATTCCCTCCCCCATAATTTTATTCATTTAAAAATTGTTTTAATCATCACCAAGGCCTAGACGATGATATGTTCTTTCAAATTTTGACTCCTCCAATGCTCTCCATAACCATCCATTATGGTATCTCACCAAAATCTTGTCCATTTTCTCTTCCCCAAGCCTTGTACCATGACGTGGTGAGATCAATATACCTTTTTTATATAGGTGTTCACCCAAAACACCACATCAAACACAATTACTTCCACCATAAATTTCTAAACTACCATGGTGTTATAGGGAAACAATCCAAATTCAATACCCAATAACATTTCCCACCAAGTAAAATCTCTTATTGTTGTTCCTCCCAACATCAATAAGTTAGATTTTCTAAAAACTAACAAGATATCATGAAAATAAAAACTTGATCCAAGCTAAAGTGTCTAATTTGGATTCAAAATTACCATCACTATCCCCCCTAACATAGAGTGGTAGCCCAATGAATGGTCAAAAAACTCCCTTAGCCACTAGTACACCTCAAAAATCTCTATAAAAACCAAAAAACACCTAAAAACATAAATGTATCAATTTGGGAATTCGGGTCCTCGCATTTGATACCTCTCAAACTATTCTCATGATCTAGAATCAAAACAAAACCTATGAAGAAAGAGAGAAGTGGAAAGGTCTAAACAACCATCCCATGAGATTCCTATTCAAGATTATGTTATAGGCCATACATGACCACCTAAAAAGTATTAAACTCTATTGGAAAAACTATATCTCATAAACAAAAAATAAACCAACCATTACATACCATAAGGAAGAACAAAAAAACCAAGATCAAAATAACTTAGGATATTGAGTGTGTATCTCTGACCGCCTCTCCCAAGTGCTCTTCTCTAAACCACTAGAAACATAACTACTAAGATAGATATATCATAAACTATATTATCCTAACTAATAAAAACCACTCCCTAACTCCCATAATGGAAAACCCACTCAATGGGAATATTCATTCTACACTCACCACGATTTATTTTGGTATTCTATTTCATTTACTACACAATCCAATAAAGAAGACCCCTAAAACTATCTATCAGGATGTATTCCCCTAAAATAGATCAATAGATTAGGTTGAATCATATTAATGATGAATGAAGTATAATTATACCAAACACTCCTCCTGAACTCAACATCATAGGGAAAAGCAACATTTCACTCATATAGTACTCTCCCCATCCATTTCACCCGAAAAACATCCAAAAAACAATATCTTTTCCTACATATCCATTAAAAACATAAATACCACACAAAGGTCACAACATCCTATAAATACAAATAATGTTAATTATTACAAAAAAATAGTGATATATACAATATATGTTGTTAAAAATGAACAATTATAACATGTATTATGTTATATTGATATGAAATTTAAATACCAATATTTATTTTTTTCCAAAAAATTATCTATTGTTATTATCTTTTTAATATCATCAAATTTTTTACCAAAAATTTAATTTGATATTTTATCATATCAATACCAACATTTTTTACCAATAATTAAATCTATCAATTTTTATTATTATTACCAATATTTTTTAACATAAAAATATGTTTCAATTATTTATTCATTGAAAATGAATTACATAAAAAAGTTTTTGGATACCATCAATTAGATATATAGTAGAAAAAATATGTTGTGATTAACTAAACTCAAAATTCTTATAAGAAAAAAAATTAACCTAGAAATAAAGAATTATGATATTCTTAAAAGGAAATAACCAGAAATATATTTTGAAAGGATTGAATTTTTCATCAAAGATAGAATATATTTAAAAATCTTTTTTAATAAGTTATTATATTTGAATTCAAAAAAATAAAAAATATAATCTCTAAAAAAATAGGAGTCTCTAGACGACCACGTTTATCCCCATGATTCCCATCTCCAAACATATTTGTCCCTTTCCACCCCCATAATGATGGTTTCTTTCTATATTCACAGATCCAGTTTATCATCTTCAACCACACCTACACTCACACTGACACCCACACTTTAACCCTCTTATATTCTCTTCCGTAACTTTCACTCCCCATCTAAAGCTATGTGATTTCTTTTTTCCACTTTCAAATATAAGGATGAGGTATCAGAAAGGGCATTGACATAAACATATTTCAATTCAACTGGTCAATGATTTAACCTATTATATAGTATGTATTCTTATCATAAAATTTGATGTACTTTAAATCATGGGTATACATTGTTTGAATTGATTTTAAGTTTGGGTTTCAAGGAAACTCAGATGGAATGAGTTCTATTTTTCAGTTATTTTAATATTCTAGTACCATAATTCTTTAGATCCTATCTATTTATTTGATTCAAGACCTCATACTTGTAAAAATGTATTCTCATTTCATAAATTTATATTTTATTCACTTTTCTTATAAATATACTATTGAACTGGAGGATTTAAGAAGAGAAATTATCAAATTCATCTCACTTTTCTTTCTCTAATTTTGTATTATTATGTCTTATATTTTTTGTTCACTACTGATTCTCTATTTCATTTATACTGTTATACTAGTGCTAAAAATATATCTAGATTGATATATATCCTACCATCATAATTTTATTCACCTTTTTATTTACTATTTCTATATCTACAATATAGACTGGTCAGACTTAGTAATTAAAAAACTACCTTATTGGTGATATATTTAGGTTTTCATATTTTTTTATCAATGTGTAGTATTATTTTAGTAAATTATGGAAATATTCAATCATCTTTTGGAAAGAAACATTCAACATTATAATTTTCATTTATTTTATTTATATTGTAAAAAACATTTAAATCTATTATAATTATTCAGTATGTTTACATCTAAAAACTAAAATTTTTAATTTTTTATAATATTCATAACCCTTATGATTCCTTTACTTATTAATATATAGAGATACATGTTATTTTTTCATGAATTAATCCTATTTTCCAATTTATTTACAAATTATAGATAGTAGAAATTAATTTCATGAAAAACTATAGAAGTTATAGTTTAATGTTTATGTATATTTCTCATAGAAGAATCATATTACCAAATAATTTTAGAATCATTAAAATGAAAGTTATTTTTTACAAAAATTATAATCTATAATAAGTAGTGTGATCATAAAATTAATGTTTCTTATATTAAATTAAACCCAACACAAATAAATTCTTGAAAAAAGTGAGTGATGTGAAGAAACATATTTTTCAATAGTAAATCTTGAAACACACATCCAGGCAAAAATTTATTTTTGAATGTTGGTGAATTCAACTGTAAATGAAAAATATAATAAATATCCATGTTATAAATAAATAAACTATCCCAATAAAGATGTTTTGTAGATGGATTTTGGAATAGATTCATAAATATCTCATTAGTTCCCAATCAACAGTTCTTTCGTGAGCCTCCACCCAGGACTGGTGTAGAGAATAATCACATCTTTTAATCAAAATGTTTTATTAAACAATTACATTGAATTTTATTTATAGTATGGTCATGATGTTTATAATACATACCAATAATCCCATTTTTTCCTTTCAAGACATCAAATATTTTGGTGATGATGAGAAAACATGATAATAGTGATGATCAGGGGTATGAATGACCACCATAACATTAATCAAGTTTTTCATCAACACATCACTGTTTAAAAATTTTCTTAATATAACCATATGATGTTACATCAAAGAATTTCCATTTATTCCATTATTTTAAACAACTGTCTATATTGAGTAGGACATGGAATTTATGCCTGAATTGACTTTGTAGAAAATTTTTCTTGCACAACTTGTTGTTTGTTTAATTTTTCTTAATATACTCACAAAAAAATATGAATTGAATTAATTCCTATGGTTTATGGACATCTTGGAATTGTAATCCTTTAGTTAATTCCACATGAAAATTTCATGTGATGACTCTCTTCACATCTCAATTTTCACATTAATTTCTTTAGCCACACCATCTATATAATTGTTTGATAAATGTTCTCATTGTATTTTCAATGAACATCCCAATAATTTTATCATCACGAGATCTCTCCATAGAGATATTTTAATAATAAAAATAGTGATACATATATTTTTATTTACTCTTCTAATGAAATATAATTTCAATTTTTCTCATAATAACTTTTTTAGTACAAGAAAACTCTCCAACTATTTCACATGAACATGTTCAAAGAATTGGTAATGTAAAAGAATCGCCTTTGAAGTTAGGAAAAATCATAATCAC
Source organism: Viscum album (assembly GCA_963277665.1). Taxonomy (NCBI): domain Eukaryota; kingdom Viridiplantae; phylum Streptophyta; class Magnoliopsida; order Santalales; family Viscaceae; genus Viscum; species Viscum album. Next base: position 1,798,150,295 of record OY728152.1, read on the forward strand.
TTACCAAGGCCAATAAGAAATGTAAATATCAATTTTTTTGGATTTTATTTTGCGGTATGTTAAATAATTTTTGAAATCATGCAAAACAAATTTCATATACTAATTAAATTACATTTTCAGGTTACTTTGAAATTTCACCGATCTTTAGAAAGGACATTTTTAATTTAAATAAAATGATTTTTGCTGAGAATAAACTAAAATAGTTGAACTAGATAGTCTATTTGTCTTCACTTCCTTCAAATTTGGATGTATTTTAGATTCACCCAATTCTATAATGGTTATTTTATTTTAATTTGATGATTCATATGATGAGAATAAATTTTCAAATTATATAAAAAATCACTTTATGATCATTTATGAAACAATACTTAAATATGGAAATCAAGATCTTCATATCAAAATATTTTTCTCTGATGGGTTTGAAACCACACACCCACATAACATCTTTCTTTCTAGTTTCAAAAATGTTATATTCCTTGCAATTCAAAATAGAATTTGTAGTTTTCAAGTAAATATTTTCAATATGTCCCCAATTATATTCATACATTTTAAAAACCTCATTCAAGAATATATTTGTGACTATATCATAAATTCCAAAGGTTCTCATTGTCATAAATGGTTTTCCATCTTTTGATTTAGGTGTCATTCACAACTAAAAAAATTATTGCAATATAAAAAATAAATTATAGAATATATCAATCTATTTGTTTTACATCTATTCGAAAGAAAAAATATTTCACTAAAAATTGTGAAACCACTAGGTAGACTATCAAGGACCCAGATTTGAAGCATAGATCACAAATACAAGTTTTTTAAACTGGATGATGATATTTTGTCTCTATAATATTTTATTTTTTTACTTAGGTCATTTTCATGTAATTTTATTTTGGCAATTTCATAAAAAACCCAATCATTGGAAACTAAAATTGATTCCATCACTAGTAACTTATTATATCAATTTTAAATTTTAACAAAAAAACTATGGGGGTTGTTATAGTCACTTATTTTTTAACCTTCTTGTTATTCTTATTGGATGAATTTTTATTTATAAATCTTCAAGGAATTGAAATTTTAATTTATTTTATAGTCATAATATATTCTATAATTAAATTCCTTAGGTATATTGAGTTACTTATAAATAATGGGTGATTTTAACCTCAATAGTGATATCATGGTTATATTATGACATTCCTTATTATGTGGTAACAATAAGATACATAACAAGGACCAAGACACTAAAATTATTTACCCCCACCCCCATGATCATGTAAAATTCAATTAACTGTTTACAATTAAAATGAGAGGATAATTTTCAAGACATTGAAAATTATTTTGGTTTTATTAATCCTTTTTTCAATGTGTATGGAGATAAGACTAATGATACAGAAATGGTATGTTATAGCATTTTAACTTTTATATTACTCTACCTCTAGTGGATGAGAAGAATAATTTTATTGAATATGTTGACAAGGATATGAAATATTTCATTATGTCTATAATAATGTGTATCATGAAGAGTTATAAGTTGTTTCTTCATCAATAGATGGAAATGGAGTGTGTAGAATAGTATGAACCTACATGTTTAAGGCAATATGTTGAGGCATAATTATTGTTTGGTTGATCTGACTAACCTCTTTATTCTCTTAATGTCATTCTAATACTATTTCATGAAATGTTAGTTCATACCTTTATTTAAAATAAATAAAATTGATAACATGTAACTTCATGATAATTGTTATAAACACAAATATACGCACCCAAAAAATTAACATTTCAATGTTTATTAGAAATAACATGGTTCCAGTATCAAATGACAAATTACATATTAGACATTAGATTATAAAGAAATGTTATGGATTCTATAATGCTCAAGTATTTTGTTCTATTTATATCTTGTTACTTTGAATCAAAACTTGTTGACACCTTTGTACTCCTCAACCATTTCAGTCTTTGTGTGTATTATTTTTCTGTGGATTTTTTATCTATAAACCTATTTTTATCTATATAAAATGATATAATACATATAATATGAAGTCCTAATTAGTAAAACATTCACTCAAAATTTTCATGTTCCATTCTCCTCATAACCTTTTAATTTTGTGTTTCTATAGTTTCTCCATGATAAAGGAATAAAGTAATTTTGGAGGACTCTCCTTGAGTTGTGTATTTTATTTTAGGAATAACATGTTGATATTCATAGTATATGTAGTTCTGTAAATTAAATACTTATTAGTCATGTTTTTAAAATATTTAATAATTTTAGTTGATCTTATATTTGTTTTTTTAGTAGAATTCAGTGAAAAAACTATATAGTTAAGTACTTCTCTTTTTTATAGAAAGAAAATTCTAGAGGATTGTGGACTGATGATAGAAGACCATGGGTGATATTAGAGGAGTTTGAGAAGATAATTGGGTAGTTAAAAATCTATTGTAGAGTTATATAATGATATAAATGATACTATCTAATATCTCTATTTATGATCAAATTTAAACTTTCAAGATCATAGAGATCCTTAATTTTTTAAGATATAGTTATTCTCATCAATGTTAGTGTCATGTGATTTCAATTTGTGTTTTTTATTTCAGTGATTCTAAACTTTTTTGTTATTAATACACTTTGAAAAATTATATAATTATTTATTCCTATAAATTTGTTAACATTTCAAATTAAGTTCATTTTTATGAGATGGATTCAAGTTCATTTTATAATAAAAATATAATAGTTATAATGAGTTTATTTTATATAAAATAAATTTATCATTATAATATTAATTTTTGGAAAATAAAATCTTAAAAAATATATTTTAAATAATATTTTATAAAATTTCTGTTTATTACTTTTATTATAATAATAGATATATCATTATATTTAATTATATTATTGATAAAAATATATATTTTCATAATATTATTATCAATAGAAAAAATCAGTCATAAAATATTTTGACCAACAGATGTATTATATGTTGATATTTTTATAATTGTAATAAAATTATTTTATCAATTAGAATAACATTATGTAATAGAGTATTTACCAAAAAATAAGAGATAATTTCAAAGATGTTATTAAAATCATTTACCAATAAAAAAGTAATTTTACCAATGGATATGTCCTTTTTAGATAAAGTAAATTATTTTATAGTGTATTCCTACAATGATAGCCGACCATAATACTCACTAACCATCACACACCACCATGTAAATATACCACAATAATTTTTTTTAGGACTATATATATCATAATAAGGGAAAACTAGTCTCAAGAGACTACTAATGAAACATAACATTCAATCACCCCCTTCACTACTTTTTCCATCACTCTTATCTTAATAATTATGTCACTACTAGAAATAGAGGCTTTTGAGCCATGTTACCTATAGAGACCGCCATGGGCGGTCTCTAGGTTTCACAAAAAAAACAGGGCTTCGGCGCCCCCCCCCCCCCCCCTCGAACCCTCCTCTGCCCAGCCTCACCGCGCGCCCTCCCTGTCGCCGCACTCCCTCCCACGCCGCCCTCCCCAGTCACCGTGCGCCCTGCCCCGCCGCCGCGCACCCTCCCTTGCCGCCATCCCCCATCGCCCTTTCGACCTCCGCCCTCCATCGGCCTCCCTCCGCCCTTCGTCGGCCACCCTCCGTCGTTCGCCCTCCACCGCACCGCCCTCCTCCCTACCCTCCATCTCCTCTGGGCTTCCTCTGCCTCTGCCCTCCGGCTCCGGCCTCCCTCTGCCCTCGGGCCTCCCGCCTCCGGCGGCCCTCTGGCCTTTGGCCTCCAGCCCCTCCGGCCTCCGACCTCCTCCCTCGGCCCTCCACCCCCTCACCCCCACCCCCCCCCCCCCCCCCCGCACCCCGAACACCCCCCCCCCCCCCTCACATCGTCAACCCCCATCCCCTCCCTTGCCGCACCACCGCCACCCATCCCCTCCTTCACCATCCTCTCCCTTGCCGCAACGCCACCGCCCGGTCCCCTCCCTCCCCGCACGACTGCTACTCGTCCCCTTGCCGCTGCCGCCCATCCACTCCGGCTCCCCCTATCCTCGGTCCCCTCCCTCGTCGTCCAACCCTCATTTCACCATCGCCAGCTCACCGCCTCCTCTCCTCCGGCACCCCGTCGCCTCCGCCGCCCGTCCCCTCCTTCACCGCACCGGCTCCGGCTCTAGCTCCCCTCCACTGCCTCTCCTCTCCCTCGCAGCACTTCCTTCGGCTCACCTCCCTTCCATGTTTGTAGCGCATTCAGGTATGACATGGGCTTTCACTGATATTATTATTTTGTAAATGGTTCACAAAAAATTAATTAGTATTTATTTTAAATATATTTGATATGAAAAATGAAAATGTAATAATTATTTTGTAAATGTTTGTTATAGGGATCTTATTATGGATAAGAGTTGGATTGATCTTCCAAATCGAACGTCTGGAGAATATTTCAATGGCATTATGCAGTTTATTGACTTCACCAGAGGATTTGAAAGTGACAATATTGGTTGTCCATGTAGAAAATGTGCTAACAGATATCAATTCACACAAGATACTATGAGGGAGCACCTATTCTTTAATGGATTTCTAAAAAATTATAGGAGTTGGACTCGTCATGGAGAAGAATATGTTCGTTGTCAAAATATGGATGCAGTTCAGATGGATGTTGATGTAAGGATGAATGATCCAATGCATGAAATGCTTACTGAAATGGTAAGTGGGTTGGATCCTGAAGGCATTGACATCCAGAATCTTGACACCGGTGAGATAAATCTTTGATCTGATGAAGATCGTGATTCAAGGAGGTTTTATGAAGAAATTTATGGTGCAAAAATAGAATTATATCCTGGATGTACTTCTTATAATAAATTTTCTTTTATCGAGGAGTTGTTGAATTTGAATACTTTGAATCATTGGTCAGACACATCATTCGAAATGCTGTTGGTGTTATTGAAAAAGGTTCTTCCAGTCGATGCTAATATTCTCGAGTTGTATTACCATACTCATAAGATGACAGGGAACTTAGATTTTACATATGCGACCATAGATGCATGCGCAAAAAACTGTATGTTGTTTAGAAAAGGAAACTGCCCATTTGGATATTTTGTACGGTTTGTGGTGATTCCAGGTGGAAAGAGAACAGGGGAAATCAGACTCATCAAAGTCAGATTGTGATACAGGGGAAACCTATTTCTGTAAAGAAAATGTGTTACCTTCCCCTTATCAGACTCATCAAAGTTTATTCAGTTATAAATATTTAGGGTGATTTAACTCATGTTATATTGATGTTATTGTCATTGTATCTTCCCATTTAGGTATTCTTTATTTGGTTCATGTGCTGCTTAAATTTTTATTAATTCAATTTGAAATTTGGCTATGCATTGATTGGTTTTGTACATAATTTGAATATTTATTTTGTTAACTTTATAATTTTTAAAAATTCATTCAAAACTAATTATTCAATCCATTTTTGTTTGATTAAAAACTATACAAGTTTGATTTTTTTTAAAAACAATCCAATTTATCATTTGGACACTTTGGATAGTCCCCTTACTAATGTTTTCCATGACTGCAGTCATGTCAGGAGAAGAGGCAGAAGATCCACATCATCCATATGAGGCATCTATGTCTCAGGGTCGAGGTATGTTGGAATGTCATTGTCTCTATTTTTTATGTAATTGATAAAAATATATATATATATTTATAACATCTATCAATTTATATATAAAACTTTTTTCAACGGGATCAGACTCGACTGCTTCTTCCTCTCGCAGGAGAGGCCCTGGTCGTGGCATATTATCATGGAATTCTGACACGACTTTTGATGTTATATTTGATGAGGTATTTCATCTTGTGGGACAGAATGCCCCTGCATTTATTCGTCAGCTGGTTCATATAATATGTGATCCACATCGATTTACATTGACCACGCGTGACTGGGCTTCTATCCCTCAGGACACATTAGATCGTCTTTGCAGGGAGGTTCAGGTAAGAAGACCATTTTACTTTATTCCCTATGTATAAAAAATAATAACATATGTGATTTTTTTAATTTAATAGAAAAATTTGAAAGTATGTCCCGATGAGATTCGGCCAGTGTGTATGAGAAAATGTCGTAAGATGTGGAAAGACTATAAAGGAAAAGTCAAGAGAGACCACTGGGTACCAAATGTGGGTGCCCCAGACATTCTGGAAAAAGTCCTGAGAGGTGTCCTCCCGGATTAGTGGCGTGATTTAGTTGCATATTGGTCTTCTAAGGGTGTTGTAGTCTGTATATTTATTTTGGTATATGTATTTTCAAGAATGTGTGATTTGTTTGAAATTTGAATGAATTTAATGTAGGAGGTGTCAAGACGCCATTCTGAGAATCGAGTGTTGCAGGGACCACCTCACAGGCTCGGGACTCATCACGTGTCTCAGATATGACATGAGGTATTTATTATTCATTTTTTAATTTTTTTAATTAATACGGTTTTGTGTTTATATTCTATTCATATATAGTTGCGGGAGCAGGGTGCACTGACTGATAAAATGTCGGTGTGGATGAGGACTCGTGATCGCAATGATCCAGAGGCTGCAGCATTGATAGTAAGTGATTGTACTCATTACCAATACTTACATAAAATCTGTATATTAATATATGTATATATATTTAAATATTTCACAGGCTCAATTTGAAGCTGAATTAGAACATCTTCCAGAGGACCAGCGATAGCTTCCCATGTGAAGGGATGAGATCTTTCATCGCATTATTGGTCGGGATGGTCATGGATATAGTTTGACCTATGGAACATGGATTCCTCATTCTGTAGTGTCACGTGCTCCGGTTGTTGGTCCTTCAGTTGCTCAGATGACACAGCCGTTGTCAGATTTCGAGGCACGGCTGCGCGATTCTAAGGAGGTAAATGCGCAATTGATCGCTGAGGTTAGAGCACTGCGGCAATATGTGCATCCAGGTGATGGTGCAGGGGATCAGACGACGTAGGTTTATACTGTATTTATTTATTTAATTAATATTATTTTTTTTATGAAAATATTTATAATTTTTTTTTGTTATAGGCCCCTGAACCACCAGATGGAGGTAGTAGTCATGACCACGCATGATGCATCATATTCACGAGGTGTGTTTCTGCTTTTAATGGTGGGGTTGTTATTGATATTTATATTGGGTTTCTAGTGATATTTTTTGTGATTGGGGGGTATCATGAGTGTTTTGGCCTGATGCAATGTTTGTGTGCACGAATTGAGAAGTAACCATGAAACTGATTAATGATTTGGATATTTTTTGTTCATTTAATTATTCAATGTTTTCAATTGCATGTTCTGTAATATTTTTGAAAAAAACATGTGATTCCTAATATAAACCATTAAACTTTTTTTTGATGAATGAGATGAGTTTACTATTTGTAGTCCCCGACCCACCCCGGACGGCCCTCCCCGCACTCCAGACAGCCCTCCCGGCACCCCGGACAGGCCCCCCCGCACCCCGAACAGCCCTCCCCGCACCCCGGGCAGCCCTCCCGGCACCCCGGACAGGCCCCCCGCACCCCGAACAGCCCCCCCCCCCCCCCCCCCCCCGCACGCCAGACAGCCCCCCCCTAGACCCCGGACAGCCCCCCCCCCCCCCCCTTGCACCCCATACAGCCCTCCCCGCACCCCGGACAGCCCTCCCCGCACGCCGGACACCCCCCCCCCCCACCCCGGACAGCCCTCCCCGCACCACGGACAGCCCTCCCCGCACCCCGGACAGCCCTCCACACACCCCGTACAGCCCTCCCCACACCCCGGACAGCCCTCCCCGCACCTCGGACAGCCCTCCCCACACCCCGGACAGGGCCCCCGCACCCCGGACAGCCCCTCCCCGCACCCCGGACAGCCCTCCCCGCACCCCAGACAGCCCCCCCCCCCCCGAACAGCCCTCCCCGCACCCCGGACAGCCCCCCCTCCCCCCTGCCAGCCCTCCCCGCACGCCGGACAGGCCTCCCCGTACCCCGGACAGCCCCCCCCCCCCCCCCCCCCCCGCACTCCAGACAGCCCCCCTGCACCCCGGACAACCCTCCCCAAACCCCAGATAGCCCTCCCTACTAAAACATTAGGAATATTATTCGTGATGTGTAGGAGAAGACATCACACCCATCGGACGTGCAGTGCGCACTGTACGACCGATTGTGTCGTTTTCAGCAGCTCGACGCGTGCTAAAATGGCGCATTGGGGGGGTCAAAACCACCCGAAAAACCTCATAATGCCAAGAAACCATACGACAATGTCCGTTGTGTGAATTGTGAAATGGTCGGGCAGACGGCACGTCAATCGGAGGTGTCATTTGACCGAGGTGACCAGAAATGCATTTCTGGAGTCATAAATCAACATAAATGGCGTGAGACTATTGAATTCGGATAAAACGTGCTCCGAATGACCTGAAACCACACTAAAACATTAGGAATATTATTCGTGACATGTAGGAGGTGACGGTACGCCCATCGGACATGCGGTGCGCGCGGTACAACCGATTGTGTCGTTTTCAACAGCTCGGTGAGAGCAAAAATGGAGCGTTGGGGGGTCAAAGCCACTTGAACGACCTCGTAATGCCATGAAACCGTACGAAAATAGCTGTTGTGTGAATTTTGAAATGGTCGGGCAGACGACATGTCAATAAGAGGTGTCGTTTGACCTCGGTGAACGGAAATGCGTTTCGAGAGTCATAAAACACCAAAAAAAGGCGTGAGACAGTCGAATTTAGAGAAAACGTGCTCCAAATGACCTGAAACCACACTAAAACATTAGAAATATTATTCGTGATGTGTAGGAGGAGACAACACGCCAATCAGACGTGCGGTGCGCGTGGTACGGCCGATTGTGTCGTTTTCTGCAGCTCGGCGCGCGCTAAAATGCCGTGTTGGGGGGTCAAAATCACCCAAAAAACCTCTAAATTCCATGAAACCGTACGAAAAAAGCCGTTGTATGAATTTTGAAATGGTCGGGTAGACGGTACATCAATCAGAGGTGTTGTTTGACCACGGTGACTGTAAATGCGTTTCTGGTGTCATAAAACACAAGAACGGCGTGAGACGGTCGAATTCAGAGAAAATGTGCTCCGAATGACCTGAAACCACACTAAAACATTAGGAATATTATTCGTGACATGTAGGAGGAGACGGAACGCCCATCGGACGTGTAGTTCACACGTTACGACCGATTGTGTCGTTTGCTGCAGCTCGGCGCGCGCTAAAATGGCGCGTTGGGGGGTCAAAACCTCCCGAACAACCTCAGAATGCCATGAAACCGTACGAAAACATTTGTTGTGTGAATTTTGAAATGATCGGGCAAACAGAAATTCAATCGGAGGTGTCTTTTGACCGTGGTGACCGTAAACGCGTTTTTGGAGTCATAAAACACCATAAACGGCGTGAGACGATCGAATTCGGAGAAAACGTGCTCCAAATGACCTGAAACCACACTAAAACATTAAGATTATTATTCGTAACGTGTATGAGGAGATTGAACACCCATCGGACATGCGGTGCACGCGGTACGACCAATTGTGTCGTTTTCAGTAGCTCGGTGCATGCTAAAATGGCGCGTTGGGGGGTCAAAACCACCCAAACGATCTCGGAATGACATAAAACAGTACGACAATGGCTGTTGTGTGAATTGTGAAATGGTCGGGAAAATGGGACGTCAATCGGAGGTGTCGTTTGAACGCGGTGACCGAACTCGCGTTTCCGAAGTCATAAAACACCATAAACGGCATGAGATGGTCGAATTCAGAGCAAACGTGCTCCGAATGACCTGAAACCACACTAAAACATTAGGAATATTATTCATGATGTGTAGGAGGAGACGACACACCCATCGGACGTGCGGTGCGCACGGTATGACCGATTGTGTCGTTTTAAGCAGATCGGCGCGCGCTAAAATGGCGCGTTGGGGGGTCAAACAACCAGAACGCCCTCGGAATGCAATGAAACCATAAGACAACAGCCGTTGTGTGAATTTTGAAATGGTCGGGTAGACAGCACGTCAATCGGAGGTGTCGTTTGACCAAGTTGACTGGAAACATGTTTCCAGAGTCACAAAACACCAAAAACGGTGTGAGACGGTTGAATTCGGAGCAAACGTGCCCCGAATGACCTGAAACCACACTAAAACATTAGAAATATTATTCGCGATGTGTATGAGGAGACAGAACACCCATCGAATGTGCAGTGCATGCGGTACTGCCGATTATGTCATTTTCAGAAGCTCGGTGCGCGCTAAAATGGCGTGTTGGGGGGTCAAAACCACCCGAACGAGCTCGGAATGCCATGAAACCGTACGAAAACTGCCTTTGTGTGAATTGTGAAATGATCGGGCAGACAACACATCAATCAGAGGTGTCATTTGATAGCGGTGACCGGAAACGTGTTTCCGGTGTCACAAAACACCCAAACGGCGTGAGACGGTCGAATTCGGAGCAAACATGCACCGAATAACCTGAAACCACATGAAAACATTAGGAATTTTATTCTAGACATGTAGGAGGAGACGACATGCCCATCGGACGTGCGGTGCGCGCTGTACGGTCGATTGTGTCGTTTTCAGCAACTCGGTACGCGCTAAAATGGCGCGTTGGGGGATCAAAACCACCCGAATGACCTCAGAATGCAATGAAACCATACGACAACATCCGTTGTGTGAATTTTGAAGTGGTCGTGTAGACGACACGTCAATCGGAGGTGTCTTTTAACCGCGGTGACCGGAAATGCGTTTCTGGTGTCATAAAACACCAGAACGGAGTGAGACGGTTGAATTCAGAGCAAATGTGCTCCAAATGACCTGAAACCACACAAAAACATTAAGAATATTATTCGTGACATATAGGAGGAGACGACACGCCCATCGGAAGTGCGGTGCGCGCGGTACGGCTGATTGTGTCATATTTAGCAGCTCGGCGCGCGCTAAAATGGCGCATTCGGGGGTCAAAACCATTCAAATGACCTCGGAATTCCATGAAACCGTTCGACAATAGAATTTGTGTGATTTGTGAAATTTTCAGATAGACGGAACGTCAATCGGAGGTGTCGATTGACCACGGTGACCAAAAACTCGTTTCCGGTGTCACAAAACACCATAAACGGCGTGAGATGGTCGAATTCAGAGCAAACGTGCTCCAAATGACCTGAAACCACATGAAAACATTAGGAATATTATTTGTGACATTTAGGAGGAGACAACATGCTCATCGGACGTGCGGTGTGCGCAGTACGGTTGATTGTGTCGTTTTCAGCAGCTCGGTGCGCGCTAAAATGGCGTGTTGGGTGGTCAAAACCACCCGAATGACCTCGGAATTCCATGAAAACGTACGACAACAGCCTTTGTGTGAATTGTGAAATGTTCAGGTAGACGGCATGTCAATCGGAGGTGTCGTTTGATCGCGGTGATCGTAAACGCATTTTTGGTGTCACAAAACACCAGAACGGCGTGAGACAATCGAATTCGGATAAAACCTGCTCCGAATGTCCTGAAACCACACAAAAACATTAGTAATATTATTATTGATGTGTAGGAGGAGACGAAATTCCCATCAGACGTGCGGTGCGCATGGTACGGCAGATTGTGTCTTTTTCAGCAGCTCGGTGCGTGCTAAAATGACGCATTGGAGGGTCAAAACCACCCGAACGACCTCGGAATGCCATAAAACCATACGAAAACAGCCTTTTGTGAATTGTGAAATGGTCGGGTAGACGTCACATCAATCAGAGGTGTCATTTGACCGCGGTGCCTGGAAACGTGTTTCTGGTGTCATAAAACACCAGAACGGCGTGAGATGGTCGAATTCGGAGAAAATGTGCTCTAAATGACCTGAAACCACATTAAAACATTATTAATATTATTCGCGATGCGTATGAGGAGAGGGCACGCCCATCGGATGTGCGGTACGGCCGATTGTGTCATTTTCAGCAGCTCGGCGTGCACTAAAATGGCGCGTTGGGGGGTCAAAACCACCCAAACGACCTCGAAATGCCATGAAGCCATACGATAATAGCCTTTGTGTGAATTTTGAAATGGTCGGGTAGACGGCATGTCAATCGGAGGTGTCTTTTGACCGCGGTGACTGGAAACGCGTTTCTGGGGTCACAAAACACCAGAACGGCGTGAGACGGTCGAATTCAGAGAAAACGTGCTCCGAATGACCTGAAACCACACGAAAACATTAGGAATATTATTCATGATGTGTATGAGGAGATGAAATTCCCATCGGACGTGCGATGCACGCGGTACGACTGATTGTGTCGTTTTCAGTAGCTTGGCGCGCGCTAAAATGGCGTGTTGGGTGGTCAAAACCACCCGAACGACCTCGGAATGCCATGAAATCGTATGACAACAGCTGTTGTGTGAATTGTAAAATGGTCGTGCAAACGGAACGTCAATCAGAGGTTTCATTTGATCGCGGTGACCGGAAATGCGTTTTCAGTGTCATAAAACACCCGAACGGCGTGAGACGGTCAAATTCGGAGCAAACGTGCTCTGAATGACCTGAAATGATAGCATTTCTTAAATTGGGGGTTTAAAATTATTATAGCACAATGATTTGATGTCAGATTTAATTTTATTATATGTATATAATAACTGACTAATTATGTCTAATTTACGTTTGTTTTGTTTTTTTGTTTTTTTGTCTTATTGTAGGTTTATTGAAGTAGAAGATTGAAATGGATGGACCTGCTCAGATCGTTGAAGCACGTTTATCATTTATTATTTATGAAGATCTTTATATTTATGCTGTTTGAAATTTTTTTCCATTTTTTATGATTTTTACCTTGTTTTATCTCTGATTTTGCACTGTGAAGAAAAAAAACACAATTTGTACATTTCATTAAAAAAAATGAAAATCCACAAAAAATACCACAAATTAACCCTAACGCATTTTTATGTTAAGTTTTCCAAAAGATAATTTTATATTGAAATAAAAAATTTATAAATGTGCTAGAATTTATATTTAAAATAGGCTCTCCATTAAGAGGTAGTAATTACCTTTTTAGAGAAATACAAATTTTAAGCATAAAATTTTATTTATTATTACCATATGCTTAACAAACCTATTGAATGAATAAGAAAAAAAAATATTATTTAATATTATATATATATATATATATTTCTTTAATATATATATATATATATATTTCTTTAATATATATATATATTTTTCTTTAATATATATATATATATATTTAATATTATATATATTAAAATATTTAAAACATATTATATATATATTTAAAATATTTTATTTAATATTTTATATATAAATATTTTCTTTAATATATATATATATATATATAATATTTAATATATATATATATATATCTTTCTTTCACTAGGAATTTTTTTTAAAAAAAGAATTTCCCAGACTAGCGACCGCCTTTGGCGGTCGCTATACGCTGCCTACCGGGCGACATTAGCGACCGCCAAAGGCGGTTGCTGTCGCCCTGAATTTTGGTCACCTACAGCGACCACCATTGGCGGTCGCTTCTGGTGACCAGGCATGCCACCTTTATTGACCGCCAGGCGGTCGCTTAAGGCTGGAATTTCGGCCACCTATAGCAACCGCCATTGGCATTCGCTATTGGCCTACTGCAACGAAGCTAAAGCGACCGCCAATGGCGGTCGCTGGGCAGTCTCTAGAGGCCTATAGCGACCGCCAATGGCGGTCGTTATTGCCTGATTTTTTAGTAGTGTGTGTAGATGGAAATTCATCATTATCAGTTTCCAAATTTAAAAACAACCTTTTCATTCCATATTTTATTTTTTTTCCTTTCTGTGAGGGTGATATTAAAACAATAGTAACATCAAATCAAGACACCACAGAACTTCATAGAATAAGTCACTCCAAAGTAAAAAAAATCATCAAGAAATTTTTTTAAAAAATATATTATACTTTTTGAAGTAGAATATCTTGAAATTAATTATTTATTCACACTTAATTAATATTAATTTTATTTTATTTAAAACTATGATTAAAATCTGAACATTTTGAGTACCTTTTCATTAAATTCATACTATTAGTATGAAATAAAAAACTGAAGGTTATTTAATCTTTTTTCCATCAATACAAAAATGATTTAAAGGTACCTAAGGGATGAAATTGTCTTACATAAATATTTTTTTAAATCAAGATCAAGGTTTATAACAAGGATTATAAAATGCTTCTTACTAAGTTATAAAAACATTCCTTGATTTTAGACATTCCCTATATGTAATGCAGTTCATGTTTATTATTCACATTTATGATAATTATTAAAATAAAAAACATACTCTTAAGTATGTATATCGATATTTTAAACAAATACCCATGACATGTTATTTAGCACAAAAAATCATTATCTATGATTGGGAAGAGGAAACAATTTCATCCAAGAAAAATTCCTCAATGATGAATGGGTCATCACTAAGAATGTTCTTCATCTTACAAGAAGTTCATAAGAAAATGGAAAGGTCTTAGTCTTGTAATAAATTTTTTAACACATTAATATAGTATATCAGGGTATAAAAACACATAAAAATTAAGCTTTCTTGGATTTAATCAGTTAATTATACTCCAAAATAATGGAATATACAAATAATATCATGTTTTATAAAATCATTAAATTTAATAATTACACTAAAATTTTTGAAAAACAAGTTTCGCCAATAGTTTCAACTATTATAGAATTAGATCAACATGTCTTGGATTTCAACAGCATTGCGGAAATTTAATTTCATAGAAAAATGTTTTGTAATTAATGGTATCAGTAGATAATATGATACAATCCAACCATGTCTTATGGGAGGCATTCCTAGCATGTTTCATATCATACACCAGTATAATTATATCATGCTTATAATCCTCACATCATAACATTTATACTATATTACACATTCATTAATTTCACATCAATAATTTAAATTACCACCAAATTTCTACATATTCCCCATTAAATATTAATATATAATCAAATATAGCACAAAAATCATAAAGAAAACTCAGTTCACAACATTTGGGATCATCAAGCTTGTCATGGACTGATCAATATGGTAATAGAAATCATTAGTACATCATTTATAAATTTAGATAATTCCTCATTAATTAATTTTTATTTAAATACAATATACATTATACATGCACGACAACTATTCTTTAAGTTTCATCGGATAATTAATAAGAATCCAAAACCCTTGGTATTCTTTTTAGTTAAATAAATCACAATAAAACTTATAGAATTTATAACCAATTCATCTTAGAACATGGAATAAAATTTCATGTTAAGGAATTTCAAAATCTAAAGAACACTATTTTAACACTAACTTCAAGAATTAATGATTCTCTCGCAAAGGCGTATTTAATTATGAAATACTTTTAGAAAAGTTCTTCATGGAAATTAAAATCTATTGGACATTATTCTTAATTAATGAACATATTAACATATTACTTAGGTCGGATTATTAATTTCAATTCCCAACAAGTTCTCAAAATTATTCCAACACCATTTTATAATTTTAAAACATTCATGGTATAACATTAAAGAAAATGAAGAATTTAATCATCTTATAACTAGTGACAAATCATGTTTCGATTGGTGTGTAACAATTTAAAAGTGATTCATTTTAATCATAAAGAAATCATCATATAAATACAAAATAAAACAAGTAAATACATTAAAAATCTTAGTAAAAAATATAAATTTAACTATCAAAATTTTTTAAGGAACCCTGGAGAATTCAAATATATTATAATGTTATTAGAATAAACTAAAGAAAAAATCCATTTTAAAAGCTTGAAAATTAATCCTTGGGACCCAAAAAGCAAAAAAAATTAAGAAACAAAAAACATTTATAAAATTTACTTTTAAAATCATCCTTTTGAATGGATATTAATAGAAAATACTAAATTTTATTTCAAAATATGAGGATTAACAAAACCTTTTTATGAAACACACTAAACTAATTAATATAACACTCTATAAATAATTTTAGACATTATTAAAAGAAACCCATTATAAAAAGAAACCCATAGTGATTTAAATAAAGGCGGGTATTTATTGCTAATTAATTAAAATATCATAAATTATTATGTATTAAATGATATTATCTAACCATCTTCCAAACATTAAATAATATTTGTTAAGGTAATATAAATATGAAAAACTTTAGAACAAGATAACTAAAACAACAAATAATTACATTTGAAAAACAAAATATTGAAAAATTCACATTTTCATGTTTAAAGATTCTCAAGTTTGTTAAGTTTCCAGTAGTTACCAGAAACAAAAAAAATAAACTGTCAAAAGTAAATTCTTCCATATACCATTTACTACATGTGAGTATCATTTATTATTATATTTTTAAGTCATCATTGTATTATATTCCCCAAAATAATACGAGAACATATACAACCACAATAGATTTATCACATGGACCCAAATCAAGTGGCCCTATCCACCATACCATGATATCATATACTATGGTGGCCTTGTCTCATTGATGTAGCTTTAAAATGGGTTATGAATTAATGTGTCACCATAGGAGAAGTTTTTCACCTCCTCATATTCTTGAAATCAAAATAAAAAATACCAACATAAAACAAACCCCTAAGATCCGTAGAATGAAATTCCTTGAAAATTATTTAAATGGGTTTATCTAATTCCAAAAATCACCCCAAATGGATCACAAGCATGGACATGCCTGATGCAAGAACCTTTCTTAAGTATCTACCCTATAATTGAAACCACTTCAGTTGATGTTTCAATAATCTTAGATTACTTTCATCAAATCATGCGGGGTCTAAAATCTTATGTCTTAGCTGGTCTCCCTATTATATGTCACACATTAATCTCTACAGATATTGTATCCTTGCCAACCCATGCCGTCCTCACAGGTGCCTAAACACAAGATCCATCATATCTCTCAACCAAAACCTCTAATAAGATTATGTCCCAAACCCTCCCTCTAAAGGTACCCCTCCTAGAATGACTATTAAGAATATAGATAATGAATCCCCCGAGTCCTGCCTCAATTAATTCCAAGGTTGTTTAGAACTTCAGATTTTATAAATATGTAACACATATGTGAGACATTACCCTGAATATAATAGTAAGATCAAGAGATATGACATAAACAACTAAAAAACTCCATCACATTAAATAAAGTAGATAACAACCATCCTATAATTCATAAACATAATCCAACAAATACTATAAAAATCTATATGTGAAGTACCAAAATTCAATCCCCTGAAAAAAAAAATTAAAAAAAACTCCAACAGTTGGACTAGTAATGTCTAGATCCATCCCTAAATTCATCCTGGAAACCTAAAAACATTATATATATATAATGTGAGAATAACTTTTATAACCTGTAGGATCTTAAACAAGAACTATCATGAAAATTTGAAAATATAAGAACAATGAATCGTTTTACAAATAATGGAACCTACAAGAATCTAGAAAAGATAAAATATCTATTCCTAACCGCTTCACAACACTCTCACCAAATTAGAAATCCATGTATGTTAATATAACATCGAATTAATATAATGAACGTCACCCTATAGCCACTTCTCGGCTAATTTTACACTATCACACCCCGTCATGAAAATGAATATGCTCTCGTCACTTCCATCTCATCACATCCATACCCATCCATCTCTGATGTGGTTTTAAATTCATCCCTACCAACCTCATCCCCCCTTGCAGGGGATAACATCCCATGATAAAATCATTCATTATACACACATAACAGCCTCATCACATCATCATGCCTCATATATATAGTAATAGTGTATCATTATCATGAAGTACATAAACCTCATGTCCTCTTCCTACCATGTATAAAACCCACTACACATCACATCCTCAATATCAATAGGTGATATAAAACACCAACCTATAATCACTGGGTGACCTCCAACAACATCCCATCATCCCAACTACTTCTGAAGGATGAATAGTGATGAGGGGTAGTAAGATATTTGATTCATCCCCATCCTGGATGTTGGGGGAAATGCCTAAAACCCCAAACATTTATTAATTATTAAAGATATATAACTCGGGTAGGGAATGTATAAAAATAACAAAAAAAATAAAAGATACAAATTTATCACACAACACCCAACCTTGGTGTTCAAATCTAACTCCCACAACACCACCAAAACATCACATGACCTCTTCCATCAACCACTATAACCTTTAATATAACACACTTCGCAACCAATACAAAATTTAGACACATTTTATTTTCCCTTTCCAAGTTTACCAATTTATAGATTTACTAGTTACTAACAAAAATCTATTAATTAATCCATTTATCACACAATTATTTTAGTCCACACTCATTTAATTTCCAAACCATTCCATTTAAATTTCAGCATTATCATTTCATTACACAGCTACTTGGAAAATGCATCAACACAACACATGAAAAAAACATCTACCACACACAAAAAATAATCATAGATAAAGAAAATCTATCACCACAATCAAACTAACCCACCACAATAACCACACATCACAACCACCAAACATCATCCCAAATCATATCCCCTTCCAACCAACCGTAGCTTCAATGTCTAATTCATTCTATATTCAAACTAGTTAATATGACTATCGAACTATTTCCCATATGATATACACAAAACAAAAAAGTAAAATACTACAACCATGAAATCCCTTAGCATCAAATTTATCTTCCAAAGTAATTACATTATAATATCCATATAAATGTTTTTCATCGTATTTCTTCATCACTTTCATGGTTATTCTCACATTATTCTAGAATTTAATGGATGACTGATTCATTATCCATATATAAGATCCTTATCCTTTTATGCATGGTGAGTCCAATCAAATAATCTCAAAAAGGGTCTCATAATTCATAGAAAACACATCCAGAACAGGGTTCCCAACAACTATTATTTTTAGAAAAATCAATGAGAAAGTATCATAATAATAAATTTCAAGAAAATATCAAACACATGAAATTACTTCCCATTCCCATCAATTTAAATTAAACTGATTCAATATCATCATTAATTTGATCCATTATATCCACCAATTGGATACAAAAAGCATGATATCCCAACACATACAATTAAAAATAGAGAGAATAATGATCCCCTACCAAAAATGGATGTTCAATGTTTTCCCAGAAAATAACAGGCTGTCAAGACCCCCACCCTCTAATAATACCCTTCTTGGGATGAAAATAAAGGGAGATAGATAATTACCCCAGAGTCGCACCTCTAGTAGGAATCAGGTTGGTTAGTAAAATTTAGGTAACATAAAAATATAAAATGGGAGGTGTTACACTATTAATTCATATAAAGGAATATATAAATAAAACACAAGCCAACCCCATATAATAAATAAAAGGTATAAAATTTCCCAATCAAAAATGAAACTATATTAAAAATGAAATAAATCTAAAATAATGAAAAATTGAACACATATTCTTCACTCTAGATACTCGAATAGTATCTCCTGACTCCAATGATCTATCTTTCAGACACTAGAAAACTATGGAGGGTTCAACACTTTTTAGTACTTAGTGGGATAATACCTCAAAATAGATCAAAATATGTATGCTATAAATATCAAATAATAAGAAAGTGTGAAATAAAAAAAAGTAATAAAAATAAAAAAAACATGTACATAATCCAACAAGCATAATAAAAATGAAAATTCAAAATATAGGAAGCATAAAAGCCATGAGAAACACAATCATCGATGCCACATTGTCACAAAACCATCTAGTCTCATCATCAACATTACAACTCTTCTCACTACTACCAATATCCATGAACTATAACCATAACCGCAACCACTATAAAAACTATCCACATCATTTAACATCCTTGGTCATAGGATATATTCACCTTGAATCCAACCTATCAACTTAGGGGCTCTCCCCTCCAACTGATAATGAGCTGATAGGATTACCTCCTCTCTAATTGTAGGTATGTTAGTATAAAACAACACGAGGAACATATCACAAACCATAATTCAATAAATCTTCAAGCATATCACTTAATTTCTACATATCCACATCTATATCATCACACATTAACATCCACATTGCTACAATCACGATAATTCTACTAATTCCCAACAATCCATCAATAGGGAAATGTAAACACAAATAACATCAACCTCATGACCTCAACCTTCCATTTACACCCCCCATCAACATTATTTCATTACTTATAGTATGGTTTAATTAACATATAGTGAGGTGATCCAATCATTACATACATAAATATTATATCATTTCAAATGAATATTCAATATGTATCAAAATAGTACATTCCTCATAACTATAAAGGTTTACTGTCTTTGAAGAATAGACACATGATCAACTTATTTCATGAAATATCTTCAATATCAGCCAAATATTTCTTCCCATATAGTAAAATTCTTAGACATACCTGATATAAAACATTTCCTCATAACCTATGGGAATTAAACATAAGAATAGGTAAGCTCACATACTAAGTAGGGGTAACCATGGAAGATATCGATCAATGAAAATTTATAATAATTTCAAGAGAATAAGGGTAACAGAAAATGGTCATAATATTTTAAATTAATATTCAACAATTCATAGATCATAATCATGACATAAGACTTTAGAAGATCATAAGGAATTAATCATATAACAATCAAAGATCATGATCCATGAGATCATATCAAAAGTATAAAAGATGTCACAAAGAGTAGAATAAATTGTGTGCAATAGTAATAATAATAGAAATATTAGGTCTAGGCTACCCACCAATACATTCATCACATGTTAGGCTTGGGATAACCATCTATGTACCTAATTTGAGCTTGGGATAACCTCATGTGTACCTTATTTTTGGTTTGAGATAACATATTGTGTGCCCTCATTATAGATTGTGATTACCTCCCATGTACCTTTTGATCGCATAAAAATTAATAATTAACCAATTCATATGAGGGATATAATGGAACCATCCATCACATAGTTCATCCATGTGTATGTCAAAAGATAATGAAAACATTTATCATTTCATCATATTGTAACCTCTGTAAAATAAAATGACTTTCACCAATATCTCATCATCATAATAATAACTCGTATATAGAAATGAATAAAGATAATATCATTGGATAATATCCCTATTGAAACATAGGTATCATCAATGGATATTGGCATAGATGAAAATAACTTTCAAATATCACTCGAACATTTCTTGAGGAAAATAAAATTTTCATTTTTAAATCACATATTGAAAATATAAAAATATAAAAAATATTCATAAAAATATTTTATTTTTATGAATCCATAGAAAATTTTAAAGTAATCTTAAAATAAAATAGTATTCGTGATATCATAAAATTTTATTCATGTCGTTTATGTTAAAATAAATATTTCATTCACACCTTTGGTAAAAAAAAGTAACTCCTTTGGAAAATTAAAAAAATATTCCTTTTAAAAAAATTATAGAAATTCAAAAACGGTTAAAAATGAAATCAATATATATTTGGAGAATCTTAAAAACATTTTTTACAACATTTTGAAGAAAATAATGATATATAAGAAAGTATTCTCAACCAAAGAGAAAAATAAAGTCGGTTTTCTTAAAAACATTCTTTCAGAATTTTAAATATTTTGAGATAATAAAATTAAAAAAAATGTATAAAAATAATGATATGAGAATAAAATGTATAATATTTTTGATACATTTATCATAAAATTTCATCATCATGAAGTTTAAGCATAAAAAATTCTGACTAAAATTGATATTTTAACATAAAACCCTTACCGCTTTGATAACTTTTAAATCATAACCCTAATGAAATAAATAAAATAAAATGATGCATTAAATACCATGAATATAAATATATTCATGATACATCATATCAAATGGTTATTATATACTTTACATGACTGAATCAAGTATTTAATTTGGCATATGTCTCCAACAAACAAAAATGGGATGAGAATACCTTACCTCATGTCTGAATAGATTCATAAGCACTTTAAACCTCTTGTATAGTACATTTTAATATATTTAACTTTTATAAAATAACCATATTTGTATTTATAATATAATACACGGTTTAATTATAACATATTATTACCCATTTATTAAAAAACTTTCATTATCATTATCATTTTGGGTGTTAACTGCTTCATTTTTCATGAATGTTTCAGTTTGAAAGTGACGATCCCTTCAAATTGATCATGGTTTCATCATATAAAGAATATTAATAATGATATAAATATTTTATATATTAATTATTAATATATATAACCATTCATATAAATAAATTATGAAAAACTAATTACATCACTTTATGGAGATGGTATTCTATATGTACGCACGTGTGATGTTTTTACTTTTTGATGGTTGGAATAAAAGAAAAGTTAAATGATAATTCACCTCAAAATAATAAATAATAATATCACAAATATAATATATTTTCATTAAATCCATCATTATATGAATCAATTTGATTCATTTATGGGAAATGAATCACATTTCTATGTGGATGTATTTGTCCACTTGTTTGCACGAGTGATACATTAATTTATCATTTGTTATAAATGTGGTGGAAAATTGTTGTCCCATATTCATAATAATGTATTAGTATATTTTTGACACTATCTTTATTATGTTATGATATATACACAATATTTACAATAAGTATAAAAATAAATAAACATTAAAAGAGTTTGGTAAGACGACTACCCCTTCTTTAAGATACCTCCACTCGCATACACATTAATCCTTCATGGGATGGTATTAGGGTAAGAAAAAAATGTAAATAATGAAGGAAATGAATTTAATAATGTATTAGTGTAGTTATGGTCCCAAATAAAGGGCTAAACGTTGTGAATAATAAAGGAGATGAAGTTCCCTTTTATAATTGAGGGAAATGACATACTATGAATTAATTAAAATATTTAAATATAATATGTATCATAATCATCAAAATTTTAACCATGTAACCTAATATTTTAAGATAATATGACATAGGATCAAAATAAATTCATAAATTCACAGTCATATAACTCTTGGATACATTTTAAACCTTATCTCCTAATTAAATCACTTTAAACCAATTTTTACCTTAACTGTGATAACTTAATTATAAGATAAAAATAGTAGGGGGCTTATTTTGTTGTTGAAATTAATATTCAAACATTGGAATATATTTTATCATGTTCAATTTCTATATTAGGAAAACATTACTTTTAATATATGAACCCAAAACACATGAAATTTGTTTTTATAGAAAATACATGATTTATTTTTAATAAACATTTTAAAATGAAATAAAGTAAAAATACTATTTAATTAATTTTTTGTCATTTAATTAAAAAAACAATTTTTTAGTATTTTGGATTAATTCAAAACTCAATGGAACTTTCGAACTATACCATTAAATTCAATGACCCAAGAAAAGTTTTTAATTTTAATAAAATATGGATTATGTTCACAAAAGTCATGATTGGGTTCCAAAATAAAAAATAATGTTTTAAAAGAACTATTTTGAACAATGAGCATATATTTTGATGATAAAAATGTTTAAAAAATTATTATTTCATTTTTCATAATAAGAATTTCATAAAAATGAATGTATTTAAAAAATTGGTAATCTTCATGATTCACTTAAAAATCAATATTTTCCAAAAGAATCCAAAAAATAATCTTAATACCATTATGAAATGATAATTGAAAAATTTATATCCATTTTAAAAAAAATAAGAAATTTAAAATTGGTAGAAATTAATTTGAATATTCATGAACAAAATCTAAAAAAACGCATTATGAAGAAAATGCATTTTTAAAGCATAAAATGACATCCTTTTCAATGCCTTCCTAATAAAAATAAAAAAATTGTTATAAAATTCAAGTTAATGTTAATATAATTTATTGAATATAGTATATAAAAAAATCATTAAAATTAGGTTCCTAATAAATAATAATAACTCAATAGTATATCACTGTTTGTTTAAACTCGGTGTTTCATGTAAAGAATGATATCTAATAAATTTCACTTATGTATAGAGAAATATATCATAAAATGTTATATTATCACATTATACCACCCTTAAAATGAATTTTCCATCTAAATACCATTACTTTGATGGAAAAAATAGGATAATTATGCTTCATCACATCCTCGAGTTCCCTTTTAGCTTCCTCAAATTTCGTATTCCTCTAAAAAACATTGACCAACTGAGTAGTCTTTTTCTGTAGAAATTTATTACTATGTTCCATAATTTTTACCTATCGTTATCTATAGGAAATATAATACCCTATTGGTATGTAAACAAAGTTTTGTACATGTGAAAGTCCAATTATATACACCCTCAGAGGTGATATATGGAACACATCATGAACATTATAGATATTTGGTGGAACCACTAAGTAATAAGAAACCATCCTAATATGATGAAGAATATTTATGGAATATATATATCTATGACTCAGCTATCCCTTATTTATAAATCTCATAACTTTTATCCAAGTATATATTCATATTAATTCCTTGTTAAAAATTTTTTAACTCTAGATCTCATTGATGATTGTCATATTATCTTTTCTATTTGATTCTAAGCTGCCCTGATGTGTTTATGAATGGATCTATCCTTTTGCACCATTTATTTATCTAGAATAGTTCATAATAAATTTATTTCCCCAATTTAATCCCAACATGTTGGATTTCTACACTTCCAAGCATAGAGGAATTTATAAATAGTGATATAAAGGCTCAAGTTAAAGTTATTATTTTATGAAAATTCCACCAATGGATGGTGTTAATCCCAACCACCTTTGGAATACATAAAACATGATATAATAATATCATCTAGTTTTTGAATGACCCTATCAAACTAACTATCTTTCTATGGTTGATATGAATTACTGAAACAAAAATATGTATCTAGATCTTGCTGAAGTATTCTCAATAATATCAAGTTAAACCTTGGATCTCGATAAGATACATTAAAATGTGTTATTACATTTATCCTCATAACATCCTCAGTGTATATTTAGTTAATATAATAAAAATATAAATCTTCTCTTATAGTAATGAAATGCATTTACTTCATATGTAAATTGACTAAAACCAAAATATAATTATGCCCATTAGATGTTTTAGCGAGTCCTATAAATAAATCCATGGGGACATATTTCTCATTTTTGGACTTGTATGGGTAATGGTTGTAACATCCCCTTATAATTCTACCACCCAAGCCTAACTTGTTGGCTTACCAAGAACCAATATCATACTTTTTAGTATCCCATTTCATTTTTCTAGTCGGAAATACTCTTTCAGGTCCCTATACATCTTTGTACATTCAGGATGAATAGAGAATTATGAAGTATGAGATTTATCTAATAGATCCTTATTAAATTTTGGTATAGTAGGGTCACTTACTCTATTCATGACCTTTATCATTCCATTATAATTAAGGTTAACTCACAACCTTTTCCCTCCTTATTTTTCCACTCTAAATCTTCCTTCTTTACCTCTTTAGTCATCACATAGATAGATTTTTGAACAGTCATTCGAACAAGAGAATATTTCAACCCTTTATGATTTCTAGGTATATACATTGAACATATATAAATATTTGATCTTTTGTTATCATCATCATATATAATCTTGCATGTCCCTTTTAACTTAAAGTACCATCCACACTTCAGGAAAATTCGCTGTTCGCGGCGGTTTTTTTGGGTATAGCGGCGATTTAAACCGCCGCTATATGCTTCTGCGGCGGTTTCCGAAAACTGCCGCTACATTGTGTGTCGGAACACTATTGTCGGTCATTATAGATGTTTCACGGCGGTTTTGAAAAACCGTTGTAGTCAGCGCATTTAACGGCGGTTATGATGCTTTTAGCGGCAGTTTTTCTGGCTAGGGGATTAATTTTTTTAGTGGTGGTTAAAACCACTGATAAGAAAATGTAAGCCCCTGGCTGGGAAAACCGCTGCTAATAGCATCATAACCACCGCGAGCTTCGTGCGGAGGATGGGCCAATGTAGGGGTGGTTAAAACTGCTGCGTAAATTAACACCATAGCGGCAGTTATAACCACCACGAATAGAAAAATACTGACATTTAGTGGTGGTTATAACCACCACTAATTGAAAATTGCTGACATATAGAGGCAGTTTAAACCGCCCCTAAAAACACTTTTACAAATAAATAACAGCTTCTACAGCTTCTATACCAGTTCCCTGAAAAAATAATTAAAAGAATGAAAATGAATCATGTATTTTCATATCTTTATGATCAATCCTAATGGGTACACACTCCCATACACCATTAAATGGAGGTAACCTCCATGTCTTAATTTTCCTTAATGAGTTCCTTGAAGTGGAATTCTATTTTGTCCTATGTTAGTACATGTTCCTATAGGCATTTTTCCCCTAACTGAAACCTCGTATTAATATCCTCTTCTATTTATAAATCCATAAGTTGAGAGGTCGAACCCCCCCTTTAATGAATCACTAGAATAAATGGTTCTTTAATCGTAGAAAAAATAGTAGATATTTTCTTTGGAAGAGTGAAAATAACGTGATAGGGGAAAGGGGGTCATTCCACTAGTTGGAAAAATGTTCAATCACATTTAATATGGTCTTGTGTCATAAGTAAACAAAATAATTATTAAAAACAATATAAAAAATGTGTTATTGAGTGACCATAAGGGTTAAAACACACCTACCCTACCAGGGTCACCATCATAGAGTAGCCCATGTGGTCATGATATGGGACCCATCATCATGGTAAAATCTTAAAATTAAACCCATCTATCCTACATCGCACTATGATGTGGTCCTTCCCATTATGACACAACATTGTCCCATTGTTTGGGGAATTACAATGTGGGATCCCTTTATATGGGAGTGATATTTCCCTTTGAAATATCAACCATAATATATCCCTTATGTGTTGTAGCATAATGATCTATTAAATAATCATTTAATCTCACATTGCCCTATGATTTACTCTTATATAGCCCTCATTTTTCTTTTAAAAAACCATAACGACCCCCCAAATCATTTCTCTATGGCAAGGTTATCTAGACTCTAAAAAATATAGTCTCACATATTCCTTCACACTACATTTTTCCTAAAAGATGGGGTGTAACCACCAACCTATATAAGATATTAATCTTACATAACCCAAAAATTATTGTAATGTTCCCTAACATATTGTATTGCCTTTGACCTACAAAATATTTCCAACCTGAACTAGAAGCTGACTCCGAGAACTATCCCCCTAAACATGCCCTAATTCCCCACTACCCACGACACCACCTCATAAAAATCCCCTCAATTATTTCAAATGTGCGTATAATGAAAATTATCAATATAACCAAAAAAACTAGAGTCATCTCTGGTCATAACATCATTGGAAACTGATATTTATCCAACTCCACTAACACACATTGGTGCGAGGTTTTTTAACCACCCCACCATACCACTTATCATCCATAAAAAGTATTTATGTTCATCACTAGTGAACACCATTGATCAATGAAATAGGATACATGAAATCGATCTATATCTCCCTTTGAAAATAATCTCTCATATACTTCACTTGAAATAGTGAAACAACCCAGCCACCCAGATGCCTCGTGCTTTGGTCCAGCACATATTCTAGTCATTTCACATATGAAACTTATAGATCCTTACTCAATTCATGGTACTCAATATTTTATTAAATGTTTTATCCAATAAAAAACATTTCCAATGATCCCTGGAAGATATGTTGACCCGAGAACCACAAAAAAAGTATAACCATCATATCTACATTGATTACCTATCCCTAGTTAAATTCAGGGATTCTAAAACATCCAATGTCATACACCCAAATTCAACAACAATAACCTAAATCAGACCACTACATGTGATAAATAACAACCGTTCACCCCTATGAATCCAAGTTATTGTCTTATAATTTAGACACAACCAAAACAAACATACATTATCTATTTCATAGGTTTTCAAACTTAATATGAATACTGACACCCAGAAACATGGTCCAATATCCATCTATGTATCAAATTCATAGACATTAGTAGTTTAATAACCAGAAAATCTATTTAATATATATATATATAATACAAGAATGTTTTCCTCTCCCATAGATCAGATATGTCCATGCATATAGGATTCTTGTATCAATGTACCAATTGAGAACCATAACCATTGTTAGTTTATATTCCCACTCACAGTGTTTCTCATCCCATGAACATTGAATTACTAGTACATTCCTCAAACCTTTAATGGTTACCCACATAACCACACTTTTTTGTTTTGTATAATAACATAATTAATATATATGAAAAAACACTATATAATATGCATACCATGACATTACTCAACCCTTTTAGTCATAATTTTTTCCCTATTCTTCACTATGGTAATGTTTTTGGAAATAGAATGGTTGGTTCTGTTAGTGATTTGGTAGGGGACTGATGTAGTTTTTTTTGTCCTAAATATGAAAACCACACTCAAGAAATCAAGACATAAAAGGAAACATCATAAATCAATAAAATACATAAAAGGAAACATGAAAAATCAAGAAAATGTTAGGTCATGAAAATGTTTGGTGCAAACTATGAGCCACATATGATACATATACAAACTAACGATGAACACATATCATCACTCTCTCCACCTCCAATAGATAAAAAATACAACTAATCACTGTCTGATGATGAACACATATCGTCACCCTCTCCACCTCCATCTCTACTTCTATCTACCACCTGTAAGAACATTATATTGAAAATTAAATAGTGTTGCATATTTATATTTAAACTTAAAACCAATAAAAGATTAAAAAATAAATGATTTTGAATTTTTGTGATTTACCTGCTCACCACCAGTCAATACAGTACCACCGAGTGCATATCTGCTAATCTGCTAACATATATCAGTCAACTATTTCTGCAAAGTGGATATCTGATCCCCCTGCTCTTGAACTGTGTTTCGTAGAGAAAAAATATCTTTGTTAGCATCTCTAAGTAAGGGATTACTACAACCAGGAGTAGATGAATCTTCAATCCTTGGTGGACTTCCAAAAACCTCAGATGGTACGGTTCCCAAACACAGCCCGCGCACTCTACCAGGATGCTCTTTCCCAAGGACTTTAGAAATCGGGTCATCCTAGGAGACTGAGTAGGACTGCTCAGGATTTTCATCCCATAGTTCTTTAATTTTTACTTATAAATAAAATATCAATATATATTAGCGTATTAAAAATTGATAATAAGTTATTATAATGAAAAAATGAGTTCATACCCCAACTTCTTTGGCATGCTCATTAACAAAGCTTCCATCAGATATTTCATGAACATCAACCCACACTTCAGTTCAGGATAATTCGTTCCCTAAACTCTGTGGCTACATTAAAAAAAGATAAATAAAAATTTAATATATTAAACAGATAATATTGTCTTATAAATATTTAAACCGATGAAAATATTACCAGAGTCGATCGGCTTCTAGAAAATCTTTTTGACCCCTCAGTGTGAGGGATGACTTGCTTTGCCCGGTTTGATGCATTCTTTCTTGAGAGATCCTGAAATAAATAAAATGAAATTTAATAGTAATGTATTCAATGTCATCTCTTCTTCATATACATGTATAAATGTAAAATGATGTTAATATAATAATATATATTTAAATACCATCTTCTTCACGTCATGATGTCGGTCAACAAAAACTTTCCACTGTTCTTTGGGTACCTCATTGGTTATCTTCTCATACATTTGATGGACATTCAGCGAAGTATCGTTGACATCTCCCCACAATCTCCATTTGAATTCTTTCCATTTCTTTCCATGATTTTTCAATGACCACTTTCGTGCTATCACATCAACAACTGTAAAGTGGAAAAACATCTATATACAGAAATTCATTTTGAACATATTAATAACATGACATTCAATTACACTATAATGTATTAAAATTACCTTTATTTGGGAATAAAAAACTTCATTTTTCTAACTTGGAGGTATATGTCTCCAATAATCATAAGAAATAGGAAGGGAAATGGGCTTCGCTACCAGCTGGACTAGAATTTGGCCAAGTGATCCCACGACATCATCTGTAGGGACCCCATATGAATTGATGAGACAACTATCTGTTCTCTATTAATATTCCAAACATCTGAACTTTTTTTATTTTTCTCTACAGTTTCATTTTTTTCAACTTTAATGGAAAAATAGTTAGTATAAAAAAATTGTAATAAATTTATTTATATTAAAAAATTTACCTATAACAGTGACCCTCCAGTATGTCCATGATGAACTAGAAGTGGCGTACCGCTGCCCGAATGGTGAGGCTGCTGAAGGGGGAGTCGATGACTCAACTTCTAAAGGGACCATCACAGAGGGTGTGAGAGATGGTGTAGGGGGAGATGGTGTAGGGGGCACGCATCTAGTGGATCAGATGCCGTTGGGAGGGAGACAGATTGATCGTTATCTATCATTGTAGTGGATGAAACAGTGTATCGCTTCCTCCTTGGCATTCCTGTCATTTAATCAAATAAAATTAAGTTCAAAACATATATCTCAAAAAAATTATGCAGAAATAAAAAATAAAAAATGATAATAGATTCCCAGTACTAACAAACAAAATATA
Source organism: Viscum album (assembly GCA_963277665.1). Lineage (NCBI taxonomy): Eukaryota > Viridiplantae > Streptophyta > Magnoliopsida > Santalales > Viscaceae > Viscum > Viscum album. Next base: position 1,798,180,915 of record OY728152.1, read on the forward strand.
CATACCAATGATAATGAATGACTGCATAAATGAAATAAGTGGTTGCTGAATGAATAAATAACTGTACATACAATCATTTTCCCCTTCAATAAATTATGTTTCCTTCTACATTATATTATCCACTTCATTCATCCTTTCTAGACTAATATTTGGAATATCATTATGGACAAATAATTATGCTTCTTTTTTTTGATGAGATTTAATTTCAGAGGTCAAATATTCCACTTCATCACCCATATCATACAAATCATTTTGTATTACATGAGAAACTACACTCCACCCTTCATCCAAAATATCATTTAAATAATATACCATTTTTTCTTGTGATGATAAGATATATGTATCATGTAGTTCATGATCACCAAAATCCATCAACTGAGATATGTTCATAAAAGTAAATTACAAGGATTCTCTTTTAACACCCCTAATAATATCAACCCAATTGCATTTGAATAAAACAACTAAAAAATGCCACTGGTATTTTAATTCAATAATATCAGTCATCTTTCCATAGTATTCCACTTCAGAAAATGTAAATATACCACTATTATGTGTTTTCAAACCCTCTTCTCAATCGATTTTATGAAATCTAACGGCATTCACGTTGTAAGTGTCGAACTTTCTAACTTGTTTTAGAGTACCTCAAGCTAGAAACTTCAAATCTTCTGAAACATCTGCTCAAGTATCAGTATTAATAATCTAAAAAAAGAAATATACTTTATTATATTTACAAAATATATGTGTCAAACTAATATTCATATTTATTGCAATATTTATGAACTTACGTGTCATGAAAACCATTATACAATCTCTATATTAACAGCTTTCGTTATGTCTTTATCATTTCATGTTCGGCCTCTCATTCATCTATTTGTTTTTACCCTCAACTCTTCAATAAATGGATCTTAAATTTCACTATTCTTCCACACATATCTATATGCCTGTAATAATTCCAATCCTGTCCGTGTCACATTTGAGGTCCTCCCAACTGATCGGCCAATAGCTGGAAATATTTTGGATTTCTAATGTATCTAAGATTGAGTCGATGTGTCGTCAACACGACCAACTTGATTAAATCTTGTCTCAATATCATCCAAGTATATTGAACAAAAGGTAAAACACTCCTCATCCAAATATCCTGTAGCAATAGAGCCTTCTGGTTGAGCTTTATTTCTCACGTATGATTTCAAATGACCAAGATATATGTGAAATAAAATAAACATAATTATGCTTTCAATTAAGTGCCAAAAAATTTTCTTAACTGAAAAACATATAAATAAAGTACCTCTCAATTGGATACATCCATCGATAATGAACAGGGCCTCCTAATTTAGCTTCCTCAACCAAATGCATAGTAAAATGCATCATTATAGTAAAAAATGATTGAGGAAAGATCATATCCATTGCAGAAAGGGTCAATAAAAACCTATCCTGGAGGTTTTCAAGATGAAATGGATGTATATATTTCTCACATAGTTGTCTAAAAAATGTGTAGAATTGGAGTACAACAGAAGTAATTTTTTCAGGTAATAATGTACACAATGCCAATAGTAGTAACTGTTGTAACAAAATATGTGAATCGTGACTTTTCAATCCATGTAACTTAAGATTATTAAAGTCAAAACACCTTGAGATGTTACTTTAATACCCATCATATACCTTAAAATTATTTGAATTTTGAAGGAATGTATCTTTCTCCCTATTTTTCATTGAAAAAATTTCTGGAGGATACTTTTCATTCTCATCTGGCATGAGATCACGTTTTATGTTCATTTCTTGAAAGTATTTGCGAGCATTGAGATGATACTTCAACTTTACATGCTCATTAATCAATGTGAAAATCAAATTGTCACATAAATTCTTCTCAATATGCATCACATCAAGATTATGCCGCAAAAAATTAACTTCCTAATACGAAAGTTTGAATAATATACTTTTTTTCTTCTATTGTTGTGTTCCAATTTCACTTGACGATGCACTTCAAACATGTTTTCCGGTATCATTCAAATGAAGAACCTTCCAAAATTATTTTTTAGCATTTACATGTTGTGTTAATATTGTAGATCTAGTTAACAAAATTGTAGGTGGTCTATGATCAAGGAAACTGTTAAATTTTGATCTGTTCAGCCGAAATCTATGAGATGCATCGAGAAATCTTCGATGGCCCAAGAAGAACCATTTTTTATTGTGAGGTATCTGTTTGGGCTCAAAATCAAAGTTATAAATAGGAAAAGACAAACCGATGTAAGTGTTCCAATCATATAAATTCCCAATCCCATGGAAGTCACTAATTTTCCACATTAAAGCATCATGCATTTTGAACATTTTCTTAGAAGAAGCATCAAATGTCTCAACATCGTTACTCCACAACTCTTGTAATTATTCAATTAAAGGCTGCAAGTATACATCAATATCATTTCCATGCATTTTATTCAGGAATAATCATTTAAATGATAAAAGATGTTTGTTATATACACATCCACAGAGGCAGATTGTTAGGGATCAAAACAACTGGCCAAATGCTATAACTGGTACTCAAAGTCCCAAATGGGTTGAATCCCTCGGTAGCCAATCCCAATCGAACATTCCCAAGATCAGCTGAGAAATCTAGATGTAATGAATCAAATTTCTTCCACGATTGTGAATCTCATGGATGTCTCAATAACCCATAATTGTTATTATCTACAGAATGCCACTTCATGTGTTTGACGGTTTTCGATGAGATGAATAATCTTTGCAATCGATGATTTAAAGGAAATTAACGCAAACCCTTGGCAGGTGTGTTCCTTTTCTTCTTCTTCGTGAAAGTATGTTGATTTAGACTTCCAATGTCACCCATTGACTGCCATATAGAAGAAGAACATTTTTTAGGATCCTGTCTATCTGAATCCTCTCTCCAATAAAGCATACAATCATTGGGACACAAATGTATTTTTGTATAATTCAAACCAAGCATGTTAACAACTTTTTTCATATCATAAAAAGGCTTAGGGATTTTGTTTTCAGAAATGCATTACTCAACAATTACAATATCATGGATATTGTCTTATTTTTAATTCCACATAGACATTTGATATGGTATAACATTAGCATAAAAGAAAGTTTTGGATATTTCAAACATCCATTATAAAACTCTTGATTTCCATCGTCAACTAAATAATGAAACGCATTTTCTTCATTGTAGTTTTCTCTTACAATAGTCTCCATAGAATCAAGAGGATGATCCACTAATATGTTACAATCTTGATATGGTTGTCCTACAGTCTCAAAAACATCACTTGTCACATTTCTATTAGTAGCACCCTCATCTGGTTGTTCTAATATGTTTTGATGTTGATAGTGGTCTCTTGCAGTGCTGAATGCATCATTTATAAGGTTTTTAATTTCATTTTCCATTTTCTATGAATTTGGTAGGTCATTCTATGGATTGAAATCAGTGATCATCCTTTCTGTAACATTCAATTCTCCATGCCAAATCCAATTCAAATATTGACCAGGGAATTTCTTCAATATTAAATGTTCATAAACTTCATCTCTCTTCAATCATCTTCAAAATTTACATTTAGGACATAGAAATCGTATTCTCCCTTCAACGGATCAATTGGAAATCTCAAAATCTAAAAAAATCATTCAAACCCTTAATATACTTAGGTGCATTCCTCAGTAAAGTGATCCAGCTTTTATCCATGTATAACAAAATGTGCCTACACAATATTAAAAAAATTAAAACACATAAATATTATTAAATAGGGAAATATATTCATATATACAAGTTGAGAAAATATATAAATATGTTACATAAGGTTTTCTTATATCTATACATATGGAAAATCACCCACTAGTGGTGTCATATAAAGTAGTACCACCACAAAGGATTAGAATTAAATTGGGAGATTTGGGTGAGTGAAAAAATTCCAACCACATTAATCAACTTAAGAAAGTTGGTGGTTCCCCTCTCCCATTAAATTAAATAATTCTAACCATTGTTTGAAGTGGCCCAATATTTAGGGGGTGATATGATCTATGGGGTGGATGTGTTAATAAAGTAAATGTTATTCAGCTAAAGGAAGATCTGATTAAATCCAAAAAATGCATGAAATAAGTGATGTAATAATTATTTCAAGTCTCTTTTGATATAAAATATTATCAAAATATGTCATGGATAATCATGACTCAGCAAGTGGTGTTAAGAAACCACTTTTTTTCTTTAAAACTTGATCTAGAAGTTTCAGGGTGAAGTAAAGTCACTTTTTGAATCTAGAATTACATAAAAAAGGGATTATTCTAGAATAAAAAGAGGTTTCCAAGCCTTAACTAAGAGAATCAATTATTTCATATTGAATCTGGTTTATAACAATGGATATCAAGAACTGAATTTAGTAGAATTAAACCACTAATGAGAATAAAAATTTAGAGGAGGAAGTGGTTATTCCCTTAATATCATTAGTGTGGTTTCAGTGTGATTGGTAAGTTTTTATTGACATGATGAATCTAATTTTTAAGTTATATTGATATTGTGAAAATTGATTAATGTGGGTGATAAAGACACTGCTTGTAGTTCCATTCCCTAGGTATCTCACCCCTACCTAAGGGATAAATTTCTTTCAAGGTCCACATTCCCAACTCATAAGGTTTGGAGAACCTATCATTATCCATATAGTTCATATTGATTTCTCATCGAGCAAAGGAACCTAACTTGGTTCCATACTGGGTCATTCATATGTTCTCAAAGATTATCATTCCATAGATGACCATTACCACACCATCCCATAGCCTCACCCCTATACATTTCTTTCATAGAGAATCAATTACCTAAAATAAGACCTTTATAGATAACTTGACCCATAAATACATGATGGACACCCTATTGGGGTTTTAATTTCCCTATAGTTAAGCCTATCACATATATAACATATCCATCAATGGTTGTATAATCAATGCATCATAGTAAAGGGAATTCTATGAAACCAACTTGAATCTCTATCATCATGTCTCATAAGGTAAATAACTCATGGATCCTATTTATTTCACATACCCACCTACATGAAATTTCAATCCACACAATAAATGCATAACCATATCCTATGGTAATATTAGTCATAAACTACCCTGACCATAGAGTTATCCCCTTAAGAAATCTCATTCCATCTTCATCAAAGCCATCTCTAGGAACCAACACCATCTCAATACCCTAACTCATAAAATTACAACATATATTATAAACCAATAATAATTAATTATGAGAATTAATCCATATTAATCAAATTTTTCATACATTAGGGACAATTGTGTATCCTCCCTATAAATTCAAGCAATGGTGTATTGATCACTCTTGGAACACCTCTGAGATCATTTCCAAAAAAACCCAAATGTATGAAGTCAATCCATTAAATGAATTCATCCAAATTTGATGATAAACGAAAATAAATTATGGCAATGACTCAACAATAATGAAACTTCATAAAACCTTATGCATTTTTCCTCCACAAGATTCCTCTAACCATTACACACAAAAACATACCTAAATACTAGAAAACCACTGGTGGAAGGGGAGGGGAGTCGACCTAGGGTAGGCACTTGATGGGGTTGGAGGAGAAGTCGGCGTCACGGGTGTTCGGGGGAGAAGCGGGGTCAGCAGCGACCGACGGCAAGGTCACCGGTGGGACAGGAGGGGAGTGAAGTTAGGGTTGGGGCTCATCGGGGGGAGAAGCGTCGTGGGGTTGGGGGAGAAGAGAATCGGCTCAAGTGTGGGGGGGGAGTGTCACCGCTGTAAAAAAATAAATGGTTTTCACGGCGGTTTTTAATAAACCATCACTAAACCTTTTAAACGAAAGTTTTAGCAGAAGTTCTGTAAACCACCGCTAAAAGACCGCCACTAAAGGCGATTTATGTTGTAGCATCTTCACCTTCCTAGGTTTTTAATGTATTGATCATTTATAATCATTAATTAACTCCAATCACGTTCTCTAGAACATATTTAACCCTTATTGGGTGACTTTATACTATGAATTTTTATTATCAATATATATATATATATATATTTATATATATATATCACACCTTTCCCCATAAATATAATTCATATATATTTTTAATGAAAAAATTTCCACTTCTAACTCCTAGTCATATGTTTGGTAAAATGTTTCATGAGATATTACTGAAGATAGGCATAAGATACCACCATTTCAGTATACATGAGAATTTATACCAATCAATTCTTCAAAAAATCACTATATATCATAATCATTTCTCCATTAATTAGTAGTGTAATTATTGGTACATTGAACAACTTTCTTTCTAGATCCTTCAAATTCTCCTTTCATTCATCAGTAAAACAAAACCTAACTCTTATTTATGTTAACATGGTAAGTGGATTATTCAGCCATGAAAAAATATTCACAAACTTTCTATAATATCAAACCAATCTAATAAAAATATGTTTCTTAGTCATTGTGGTTTATTTGGGGAATTTCTCAATAAATTTTTTCTTTAAAGGATCCACTGATATACCCTCACATGATATTACATGACCCATGAATGAAACTTTTTTAACTAGAATTTGTGCTTGATGAATTTGAAATATAGTTTTCCATTTTTAAGGGCCATTAAAAGGACCATTAAATGTTATTATCTCTCTTCATTTCTCCTTGAATATATAATAATATCATCTATAGAGGCTAAAAAAATTGATCATGGTAATATATAAAGACTCTATTCATTAAATTCATGAATATGGTAGTTTAATTAGTAAGTCCAAATGGAATATATATATATATATATAATCATAGTGTCCATATCTCATACAAACAGCCATCTTAGGTTGGTCTTCACTTTTCAACCTCAATTGGTTGTATCTAGAATTAATGTAATACTTGTAAAATTACAAATCTCTTTAAAGATTATCAAAAAATTATTAATATGTGGTTACTGATACTTATTCTTCATATTGGCCTTTTTATGTTTTTGATAATAAATATAGATTCACATTGATACATCATTATTCTTATAAAAATAATATGTGAACCACATGGTGACATACATGGATGAATGAATCCCTTATCAAGATTCTCATAGATTTTCTCCTTGAATTAATGTAACTTAATTAGGGTCATTATATATAGATTCATTGAAATAGGTATAGCTCTAGGTATGAGTTAAATTGAAGATTTAACTTTACCATTTGGAGGAAGACTAGGTAACTCTTCCAAAAATACATCAATAAACTTCAATAAAATTCATATATTGGATGTTTAGTTTCTCCCCAAACATTCGAGATAAATAAACATTATGAATAGTAATCAAGGTCCCTAAAATAAAAGTACTTACCATTGGAATCTTGTGTTCCTACCTATAAAGATAAATGATCACATGTTTGTTTGTCATATGAAATGTGACTTCCCTTCCATAGAAATTTATATGATATATATATATATATATATCCACTCCATTTACATAAATAAATAAAACACAAATAGAGAGAGAATAACAAGATTTATTGGAAGCATATTCCCACAGACTTCAATGGGTGAATAATCATAGACTTGAGATGTGATCAACATACCATTATGAGTTTTCACTTCTAATTCAACATCTAATCATTGAAGTCGTAATGTGATGCCATTAGAAAATTATTTAGATATAAAAGAGTGAGTAAAACCATAATCCAATATGTAAGGGCCCAGATCCACGTAGTATGACCATTTTCATATTTGTTTTGGGTTGTGGTACTTGGAGGAGGCTTGGAGTGAGTCTAGAGAGGTTCATATTAAAAAAATTTGAAGAAGGCGAGAAATACATGACAAGTAAAGGGGGTTCACACTATGTATGTTCAATTAAAATATTTTTAATAAAATTTTATTGGGTGATTCATAATTCAAATTGATTTGAGATTAAAAAGTTATAGGTAACACATTTTTTAGTGAGATCTGAAACTGGATGATTACACGACAAGTAAGAATTATAATATTTGTAAATTCTCTATACATCACAATTTATAAATAGAAGGGGGATTGAGTTTTCTCAAAAACCTATAAATTCTATCGAATTTCATGATATCCAGAAGCCCTCCCTTTATTGGTTTGGTATTCCTTCAGTAGGGATTGATCTTTGTCTTCACATCCTCATTACATGTTAATCAGTGGTGATCTGAGTTCTTGTGGGAGAGGTGATTGGGATCCACAATGTTGTTCTATTATTGTGAGAAAAACGATGATTCCTTTGAGGTAGGGGATTTTTTTTCTTATATATTTATTTATGTGTAGTCATAAATTGATCATGATTTATCCCTTTGGATGGAAATAAAATTAATCTAATAATTATTAAACTAAATTAATATGATTTTTTTAGGGATCAAATGTTGTTGATGTTTTTGTTTTGTACTGTGATATTGGTTTGACTAATGTTTTTCTTGATAGTGTGATATCTCTGATATTATTTCTAGCATGTTTTTATACTTGGAGTATCATGTTTGAAATTGGAAAATAATATAATGTTATAATTAAATTGATAATTAGTTTGGTTAATAATTAAATAAGAGTCATGTTTTTAATCATGTAATTTTTTTAATTTTATGATAATAAAATTTATGAAATCTGCATGTGTAATTGAAAAGTATCTTCCATATGATTAATAGAATTGATAAATAATGTGAAGTACGATTATACTTATCTGAATGAAAATTTAAAAGTCATGATAAATGAGAATGGTTAAATGCTTGGAATCATGTCTAAATTAATTTTTTTTAATTAAATTACTAGCTTGTTATAGATTGATTTCTTACGTTTCCTATAGTTAGAACCTAGGAATAATGAATCAATTAATTCAATAGGGAAAAAAGAACTGGTTGTGGGATAAAGATAATTTGATAAATCATGAGTTTTTGGTCTAATTTATAATGATGAGTTCCATGTTTTAGAGTCGTGAGATCTCATTATCATGTAAAGAATGAATTCCTTTTTTAGGTTCATGTTTTCCTGATGTCTATTCTGGTTTATTCCTATATCTTTTTGAGATTTTCTCTAGATATGAGACTCTTGTTATGATCCTAATACGACTGAAACTAGGATGGATGGAATGATATGGTTTGGGGAGGCTCAGATGAGATGTGAGACTGGTATGACTAAGCCTAGGATGTATGATGTGTTATGTGGGTGGGGAGGCCCAGATGATGTGGCAGCAATTAACACCTATGATGGATAGATTCATTGGTATATTCATGTGGGTCTCTAGGATAGAACTAGAGGCGATGAATTGGGATAAATCTGGGTTAATCCGTATATTAGATTCTAAGAGCTGGTATACTCACTAATGAATCTATTTAATGGTTGATGGCCATGATACTTTTTTTATCTACGTTCCTTTCCCCACTACCTGAGGTAGTGAAATATACTTGGTTACATGATTCTTATTTTTGGAAGTTTATTATGGATGTCTTAGAGTTCCTGTTTTATGGAATATTTATAATAATAAATAAATAATTCTTAACCCATGGGGTTGGTTGGTGTTGGAAGGAATATTCTTAAATAGATATTACACTTGACAAAACATTAAATGGTTTTGTTTATTTTCGGTTGGAATGGACTTACTCTAATGATTAATTTAACTAACATTGAATAATGAGAAAAGTTAGTTAATGGATAGTGAATTAATTAATTGAAAGAAATTTTTTTAAAATGAATTAATTAAAGTTTTTTTACTGACCATAAGATACTGACGTATGTCTTCACCCAGTGTGACTTGAACTTGCATTAGTGTATGTGGATGTAATTTTTTAAGGATTATGACAATGAAAATTTGTATAAACTAGTAAATGGAAATGTTATCAATAATGCATTGATCATGATGTCGCTTAGTGATTCTGTGTTTGAAAATGGGGATTCCTAGAGAGTGGTGGAGGAACTATTAGTAATGAATCTAGATATGGGAGATATTGGAGGTAGTGGTTGTCTTTTATAGATGATAGTTCTGTCATATTTGGTGTAGCTGGTGGAAGGGTACCAGTTTGGGGACTCTGAGGTGGAGGTCTAGAGATGCTGATTTGTTTTTTGTAATTCCCCTGATGGTTTTTCTAAGGATGTGAAACACCCAGTGTTGTTTCTAGGAAGGATTTTTATTTCTTTGATGATTCATAATATGGTTCTTTGGGATTTATACACTTCTCCTTTGGAGATACATCCTAGAATGAACAAGTTGTACCAAGCCTTGAGAGGTCATTTTAGTTGGACTGGGTTGATATGGGTAGTTATTGAGTTTATTTCTTGATATGTGGTATTCGATAAGGTGATGGTTGGACACCATGTTCCTGGTGGTTTTCTCTAGTCATTAGATGTTCCATAGTGGAAGTGGGAGGAAATCTTGATGTAATTCATTACAAGTTTACCTTGATACCAGAGATGTTACTATTATATATGGGTTATAGTGGATAATTTGAAAAAATCATCCCACTTTATAGCGATCAGTGAGTCGATCATAATAGATGGTTTTTTGAGGTAGTATCTGTAGGAGGTGGTGAGACTCTAGAGAGTCTTGAGAATGATCATCTTGGATCAAGATACTTGTTTTACCTAGAGGGTGAAGAGAGGTCTCTTGCATGATTTGTTTCTCAGTTATACCTTTTTAGTGATTTTCATCAATAGATGGATAGTCAGACAGAGCGAACCATCCAGGCTCTTAAAGAAATGTTTCACTCTTGTTTCCAATATTTTAGATGTTTGTGAGCAATGAACCTACCCTTGGTTGAGTTTTCTTATAGTAATATTATTCACTCAACCTTTTTTATAGATTAATTTGAATCTTTTTACGACCAACCATTCCTTTGTCCATTGTGTTTGGACTAGGTTGGAGAGGAAGCAATTCTTAGGCCAAAACTGGTACATAATATGATAGAGATAGTTCTGGTAATTCATTAGAGGATTAATGAAGAACAGGATCTTGAAAAGTCCTATTTTAATCATTGGAGGAGACCTCTATATTTTGGTGTTACAAATCATGTGTTCCTGAAGATGACTCATCATCGTTGGTAGTAAAGGATTGGTCATGGGATTAATATTTCTCCCCGGTTTTTTGTCCTTTTGAGGTTTTGGATCATGTTGGATTAGTGGTGTAATAGATTTCACTTCCCCCAAAAATGATCCAGATACATGATTTTTTTTCACATGTAGTAGCTCCATTGTTAACTTCATGATGACTCTCATGTCATCGGTTGGGGTAAGATCAATGTTGATGATGATGAGACCTTTGAGGAGTGACCTTCAGAGATGCAGTACCACCCATAGAAGGTTTTTTGTAAGCATTTTATTCCCTTGGTTCATGCCTTATGGTGGTATGGTGGTGTAGAGGATAATAACTGGAAACTTGAGTAACAAATGTGCACTTGGTACGCTGAGCTATTTTATGTTTATCTATTCTATTGTAACACAAATTATTTTGTGGATGTGGACCCCTCTAATTTATGATATGATTTTCCATTGTTCCTTTTTGTTCCTTTACTCTCATTTTAGAGATGTCTCCCTTGGGAGAGTATTTAAGAACTATTTTTTGTTTTTTTTTGGTTTTTTTATTGTTTCCTTTGAGTGAGGTCGTTGAGCTCCTAATATGAAGAGATATTTAAGAGTTATCACGCAGTGTGGCTATTTGGAATACCCCTTTTTTCCCTCTAGGTTTGGTTTTGAATTCTCAAAGATGATAATGTTTTTAGAGGTGTATAATATAAGGGATCAAATCCATGTATTTCTACCCATTACATATTTATATGGATCATGGTTCTTAGAGGAGGCTTGGAGTGAGTTTAGAGGGGTTTTTGGCTTCTAAAATTTCGAATTTGGGGGAAATAAACAATGTGTATTGGGGTTTGACATCATGTATGTTCTTTTCATGACTTTTTAATGATGGTTCATAGGTTTCTTAATGATGTGTATTAATTTGGTATTAAAATGTTTGAGGTGATTCATTTTTTTGTGATATCTAAAACCCAGTTATTATATGATGTGTAAGCATTATATTATATGAATATTTACTTGTACTGTGTGGCATATATATTTAATAGGGCCTCAATTTTTCTCAAAATACAATGGATTCTCTTGAATTCTTGGAAATCTAACATCCCTCAATTTTCTTTTTGAAAATACATCAATGGAAATTGATCCTTGTCTTCCCATCCTTGATCTGTGTTGATCCTTGGTGATCCGTGTTCTTGTAAGAGAGGTGATCAGGATCCGTAACGTTGGTCTATTCTTATGTGATGAATTTTTACTCCTTTATGGTAGAGGATCCATTTGTTATATATTTATTTATGTGAAATCGTAAATTGATAAATATTTATCACTTTGTATGTCAATGGAATTAACCTAATAATTATTGAACCATATTAATAAGAATTGGTTAGCAATCATATGTTTTTTATGTTGTTTCTTTGTACCGCGATAGTGGTTTGCTTCTTGATTTTCTAGATAGTGTTATATCTAGAATGAAGATTCAGGTTATTAATAAAGATTCATGTTATGGGTCTTGATTTTCTATGCTATGATTTGTTAGCACATTATTCTGATTCAACAAGAAAGTTATTAATTTGTAAAGAACATAAATCTAGAATTAAAATTATAATTACATGGATTAATAATTAATGAACATTCATGTTTTTTATTCAATTATTATTGTAATTTAACAAAAATAAAATAGATACAATGAAAATTTGTAATTTAAATTGATCTTCCCTATGATTAAATTAATTGATAAATATGGTTACTCATGTTTATTCTTGTTATTAATGATAATTTAAAATGAATGATAAATTAGAATGGTTGGATTCTTGGAAGTATGTTTAAATTAATTATTTAATTGATTTAGTAGATTGTTATATCTTGATGCATTAGGTTACCTATATTTGGAACATATAAATAATGAATCGGTCAATTGAAGATGGAATAAGAATATTCTGTGTGATAAACATAATTTTCTAGGTCCAATGTTGACCATCTTCTTGAGATGGTTGAGTGCCTTGTTTTGGAGCCGTGAGAGCTCTTTTTCAGGTAATGGATGAATGCCCTATTTTGAGTGCCCAGTTTCCCTATTATCTATGATTTTTTTATACTATTTTTTTTATGTGCAATGGATATGATTCTTATGTTATGATCTTGATATGGCTATGTCTAGTATGGATGACAGGATATGGGTTGGGGAATACAAGATTTGATTTCTGCCTAGTATAGCTAATCCTAGGGTTGTTGGTTTGTTATGTGGGTGGGGAGGCCCGGGTGATGTGGTAGTAGTTGATGCATGTGATTGCGAGATGAATCAGTATATTAATGTGGGTGTCAGGGATAGAACCAGTGTAGATGGAATAGGTTATATTTGGGCCTACCTAATAATGAGATGATGAGAGTTGGTATGCTCTCTTGTGAATCTGTTTAATAGTCGATAGCCATGTTTATTTTTTCTATATTCATTCCTTTACCCACTACCTGGGGTAGTTAGATGTGATTGGTTTCATGTTTCCTCTTTGTGGTAGGTTAGGATGGTTTTCCTAGATTACCCGGTTTATGGAATAATTCTAATAATGAATAAATAATTCTTAACACATGGAATTGGTTGGTTCTCAAATTAAAATACTAAAAAAGATGTTAAACGTAATAAACCATGACATGGTTTGGTTTATACCTAGAGGGAATATACTTACTTTTATTATTAATGTAATTTAATTTAGAATAATGTTAATGGTTATTTAATGGAAAATGACTTAGGTAATAGAATTGAATGATTAAAATAAAATAATTAAATAATGTAAAAATTTAAAATTCTTAATTTCATAGAGGATATCTATTCTTCTCGATGGAAGTCATGAGTTTGAATGATGTTATCTTTAGTTGAATCAAATACTAGGTTATTCTCATAGTGTGTTTGTGAGTTATATTATATCATTCATATTTTTTATGTTCATATGTTACACCAACCATTTTAGTTAAGATAAATAACACCAATTGGACTTGATGAGGGTGTTTTCCCCAACATCCTAGTGGGAGAATAGATGGTGACCACCCACTCTATCCCATTATATTCTATTAGTAGTTAATTGTTTTATTATGCGTGGTGGTTACTTCTCCCGTATATGTTTGTAGGAGGATGTGATGGATTTTGGTTATTTCACACACACATATTACCAAATATAGTATCGAAATTATTGGTTTAGGTATGACGCAAATAGGTTGTGATGGATTTAGGTATTTCAAACTCCAACATCCACCCTATCTCTCAACCAACACATCTAATAAAAAAATTCACAATCCACTTGCTCCAAAGGTACACTTTCTAGGTTGTAAATGAATAAAGAGAGATGATAACCCCCTTAGTACCACTTCTAGTAGGCCCCGGATTGGTGACTAGTATTGAGGGTATATAAAAATACTCAAATGAGAGGAAATCATATATTAATTACTATTACATATTATATTGACAACCACCCAAAAAATACCATATAATAATTTAAAGGTATAACATTTCACAATTACAAATCAAACAAGATGAAAAAATGTAATAAATCCAAATAATGAAAATACAAATACATATGCTCCACTCTAGCTACATGAATAGAAAACCCAACCCTAGTGACCTATCCTGAAAAATAATAGAAAACTATGGGGGTGATCACTTGGGATTACTCCAAAGATTATGCCTCTAAAAAGTTAAAAATCCTTAGGCAATAAATATGTAAGAATAAGTAATGTTGAAATCATCCAAGTAATAAAAATAGTAGAAAAAATTATATAAGCCTATAAGAATGATTACAATTCATATTTGTAATCATGTAATCATGAAATGAATAAGAAACACCATTATCAATATTCCACAGTTACCAAATCATTAAATCCCATTATCAACATTGCAACTTCCATCACTACTACTAACATACTCAAATTTCCATGATCAATACAACCACTATAAAAACTATCAACATCATTTAACATCCTTAGGTCCAGAATACATTCATCTCAACTCCAACATTTAAAACTATAGACTCTATGACATAAACTAATAGTAATCTCATAAGATAAAATCCTTACTAAGTGTATGGACATGAGTATAAAAACTAAACCAACAGAAAATCATTAACCATCATTACATACATCTGCAACTGCATCACCGTGTCTTTGTATATCAACATTCTCATCCATACACATCAGCAACCAAATTGATACAATCACTAAAATTAAACCACTTCCTATCCATCCATTTATTGGGAATTATAAACCCAAATGGAACCAACTATATACCATCCTCTTTCAATGTATATCCCCCATCAATGTCATCCCATTCTCTATAGTAGGGTATCATGAACATGTAGATAATGACTCTCATTCCCTCCCCATACCATACATGAACCCCACAATAAAAAACTCATCCTTTTTTCAATAATCAACTCTAGTACACTATAACCATATGAAATCATTGTCCATGAATATATTCTAACATCAAACCATTACTACCCAGAGAAATTAAAACACACTTCTAGATCACTATAGCTTAAATCCATCATAAGACATGCATATATACCAACCCGGAGCCCTTATATCCCATATAAATTAGACTGAATCATATCTATATTTTCACATTTCATCCAAACAATTTAATCCATAGTAACATCAAAATATCATAGAAATATTTCATTAACAACATATTACAAAAAAACATAACATCATCAAATAAAATAAACATTCCTCATTAATTTTAACAATACAAATAAACATTCGTGCCACATATTCAAAATTTCATGTTCCATATCAAGCTATGTAACCCTCCTATATTACATTAATTATCTTCATTCACACATCCAATCATTACATTATTGTTACCATCCCTCCATATTAATTTACAACCTTTACCATCTTAAATAATAACATATTATCTTTACAATTTAAACCATAAACATTTTATTCTAAACCCCAATCCCATTTTCTACTCAACCAAAAAATTGGTTCATCAACCACTTAATAAAACACAGCAAAAAAATTCTCTAAAAACATAGAAACCTTCAATTTAATATTTCCATATTTTTATTCCAACCTTATGACAAACTAATATAGAAGTGATCGTAGTATTAAACATTAACAAATTAATCAACATAGATTATAAGTTCTATTTTATAGAATTTTTTTGTTAATTACCTTCTTTATGTAATTAATCTCTTTACAAAGGTTTTATGCTTATCAATGAAAATTATAAGATAAAACCAAAGTGATGATAATCAATCCTAGAATATAATAAATAAATAAATTATAAATAGTATATGATATATTTAATTAGATCCCAAATTCAAATTACCTAGGAATTCATTATTCTTATTAACAAAGAATGTTTTCAATCTTATTGTTTCCTTTATTAACACATGAATTAGTCTCATCAACAACCAAGTGAAAAAAATCATTCCACAACACACCGAGTATAAATAATTAATTTTATCATTGATAATCCATAATTAAGTTATCAAAAAACCCCTTTATCCCTTAAAAGGTTTAAGTAAATATCCATTTATGGAGATGAAAAGGTTATTAGGTGAAATCAACAAAAATTAATTCATATCATCAATACATCATTTAATAGGAATCAACCCTTGGAAATATCAGAAAAATCAAAGACTATATAAAAAAACCCAATCCCTTTTTCCAAAACTCTTTTAATTGGTTAACATCGTTATTTAATTTTCAAAGTCTATTAATGTTGAGTATTTATATGTTCTCACCTTCCCCACAAAAAACACCAAGAAATCATAGTAACATAATTGGTATGAAATAAAATAATTATATTCAGTAATATTAAATCAAGAAGATATAAGTTAAGTATCGATATTCCCTACCTCAATTGGTGCTTAAAAGAAAACCGCTAATCACAATAGAAGAATATAGGGATCAAATTTCACAAATATAAAAGGGAAATCCACGAGAGTCTATCCAAAGTAAGCCAATATCAATCCATATTCGATAAATGAAAAAATAGATACTCTCACAGCTCTAATCTTTAAAAAGTAAAAAAGTTGAGGAAATGGGGAAAATAATATGGTAGAACATTCCACAATCCATAAGTCTTTTATATATTGATCCATTGGGTTATAATTCTCAAAGGAATGGTAAAATATGGATATTAAGTCCTATATGGTTTCTAGGACTTTAATGGGGTACATAAAATAGAAGAATGTTTCGAGTTCCATTTTATAGGTGAAATCCATCAGACTCCACCACAGAGTGGTAAACACCCAAAATTTCCATGGTGTCTTTGGTAAAAGTGATATCTATAATTCATGCTCAAATAACCGAATTATCATGTGTTTTAAATAAATTTTTTAATCAATATCACAACTAAGGCCACATCAAGTTCTATGGTGTGTTGGTTCCTCTAATGATCACCATGAATAACAACTATTGTGTAGTTCCTATACTTACGACATTTTCTCCTCTCCATTCACATAACCACATTGTGGTGTGGTCCAACTCTCCATGTTACATAGGTGTTCCCCAAAAACACCACACAAAAAACCACACATTTAAATAGTAATTTCAATACTTCTCATATCTCATTAGGTGATCATCCAACTATAATTCCAAATAACATGACCAACCAGGTTGTTTCACTCACTGTGATGCATACCTATAGTCCACTACCCTCCCCACAACTAACCTCTAAAACCCAAGTCTAAAACAGCTTGCACCCCACCCACCACCATAGCATGGTGACCCTATGAATGGCCCAAATCTGAATTATATCCTCAAAAACACCACTAATCTCCCCCAAAATGACATCAGTCACCTTTTAAGACCAAGGAATTGTCCAAAAGGTCTGATCTATGACACAAATGATGATGAATCAACCACCACCAAATACAACACCACCAAAGTTGGTGGAAATCCCACCAAAACCTATCCATAGTAAAGATTCGTCATTAATTTCTTAATTTCAACTCAAAATGGTATATCTCCACCCAAAAATCTATCAAAATGAATAATAGAGAGAAGATCAAAGGAGGGATGGAATGATGAGTACCTAGATTTAGGAGGTTTCTATTTGAAAAAACTAATGTGTTGAAACTCTCAATAATTGTTTCTAGAAGGTAATGAGAGGTTAAGGGGTCTACTAAGGATACATAGAGGATCAAAAATTTACAAAGGAATCCAGGATTACATTTTTTGTAGAACCGTGTTGGAAAATCATTATAATGGAATATGGTCTTATAAAACAATTATGGTATTCTTTTAGTCAAATGGTTATAAGGAATTCAAACTTGAACCCTATGATATTAAATTGTTTTAAAAACTATTTTTACTATCACTAGAAACTTGGTCACGACATGTCCTAATGCATGTTTACCAATCCAATTCCCTCCATGACCTACCACTATAGCATAGTTCCAAAATCATGGTTTTTTTCTCCTCAACACACCTAGGATAATGGAATGATGAGATCCATATCTTTGTGTTACACAAGTTATCACCTAAAACACTATAACCAGCAATATGCCTTTAATTAGAAATTTAAAAACTACTTTTCTCTCATGGGGTGACCATCCAACCACCACACCCAATAATATGACCACCCATTACAGTTATCTCGTCATGGAACATCAAAATACCAAATAGCTAGATCTACATCCAACCTCCAAGAACCTAAGGCCAAATTTATCTTCTCTAAACTCAAGCCTACAAGATTTCTTCAAAAAATCCAACACCATCCCCTTTAATATGTTGCAGTGACCATATTTATGAAACAATCTATCCTCTATCCTCTAGAACACCTCAAAACCACCTTCCGCACCACCGAACGCTATAAATGTAAAGGGAGGGATTTGGGGATCTTGGTAACAATATTTTTATTAAATTTTTTAAATTATGTAAGAATTATATGTTTTAGGAATTATAAAATATTTTTCCCCTTACAAAATTAAATATAAAAAAGGTTTATATTTGTTTATCAAGTTATGGAATATAAAGCAAATAGTTATTTATTAATCAAATTCCTTTGATATTCATGTTTATTAGATTTTTTAATTAAATATAAATATTTTAGATGTTTATTTTATATGATAAATTTTTCTAAGATATAGGTTCTTTCATTTCATGATATGTGTGACTCTATAATATATAGATTCTTATCAATCATGATATAAATTGTTTGTTTTGTGTTATGATACTAGGAATAGTTTTTGAATATAGATTTTTTATATTAGGTGTTGGAGATATTATGAGTTGAATTATATATTTAGTAAAGTATCCCCAAGTATAGGTACATTGATTTGACTTCCCGATATCCTAGATTCTTATGCCTTATTCTATAAAATGGGAGGTTGGATATTTATGTCTTTAGGCTTACTCATGTAGAGATTTTAAATTTCATAAAACACTATGCCTTTACAAGAAAATTTCATATATCTAATGCATGATATGATTTTAGATATGTTTTAATTTAATTGGATTCAATTATTTGGGTAAATGACACTAATTTTTTTGTTGTTTAAAGAGTTATACATTAATGTTATGTGAACACATTAATTGGTTGAATAGAATAAAGATTCCCAAATTAAATTCTAAGAATCATGTGAAAAAAAGAAATAAAAATGAGAAGATAAATATATCATATGATATAATAGTTATACATTTAATATGAATAATATGTATATTAAATATTTAATACTTTTAAAATGAAAAACCCCTCAAATACTAAGGTTAAGATTCATTCCGAAGAAGCACATATCATGACCATGATTATAAAACATGGTATATTATTCCAAATAATGGTGCATATGGACTATCTTGTATTATTCAATAATGTAATAGGTGAAATTGGATAATCCTTATATAGGCTCTTTTAAATAATTTTGTCTTTATATTTTCTTCTATTATCCCATTGTTGGTGTTTTATTTGGGTGAAAATTATATGGGGAACCCTTAATAAGGATACCAATGGAATAGAGTTTAGTTTTTTCATATGTTATTTCTAATCAAAGGGTTTTCTACTCAATTATACATGAATAATAATTTGTATGATTAGGATTATTCACTTCCATAATAACTATGTAGTGAGAGTATTGAAAAAACAGACTCATCATATAGTGAAATATGAATCATGTATCACAAAATAGATATTATTTTAGGGGTCGCCTATTTTAATGGGAGAAATTTCATTAAAATTACTTAATAAAAAGGTGTAAAACATGATACTCACCCATTGATAGGTATTTATTGTAGATTATGAAATACTAAATAATAATCATATTGACATGACATATAGCTATAAACTTTAAATTAATGAGTGACTCGTATCTAGGATTTTGAAGTGTTATCAAGGGAAATAATTTTGATAATTTGAATGTGAATGTTGTAATTATTAAATAACAAAACTCTAACCTATAGTAATTTGATAATAGATTCCTTTCACACATTTATACAAAAAAATATAGATTCAAAATCATTTTACTATGTAATATTTGAGAAATAGATCCAAAAAACTCTATAGATAAGAATTACATGACTCATTTTATTATGAAACATTTGAAAAATGTGAATATTTTTTATTAATAAAATTGACCAAAGAACCATTTATAATAAAATTAGATAGGACTAGTGGACTATGGGTTCATATACATAGTGAATTTTTAAAACTAATGAGTACAAAAGAAAGTGGTAGTTTTATGTACTTCGTTACTTTATCCAACGACTTTTGTCAATATTGATATGACTTTATGCTGAATTATGAGTGTAATTTTTTTAAAATTTGTAAATATTATCATAACAAAGTACAAAATAAACCTTTTAAGTGTATTCAGATCCTTTGATTGGATTGGGGTGGTAAATACAAGATCCATAAATTCAATGATCATATGGGGGATTATGGAATTTTTTTGTGACCTAATCTGCTCGTAAAACCACAATGGAATCATTTTTCAAAGAGGATGAATCAAAAATTTCTAGACATTCATCAATAAATTATGAGACAATGTGACCTTCCTATTACATTTTAGGATTATTCTAAGAAAATGATGCTTGGATAATAAACTATATTCCATTTTATGTAGTCATAATATATGGACTTAGAAATGTCCCATTTTTTATTTTATAATTACTTGGGGTTATAAATAATACATATACATTTTGGAATTAGATAATATTGAACCAATGTTTGAAATTTTTTTATTTGTTGGTTATCCCTAGGAAACAAAGGGATATTATTTCAAAAATAATACTAATAAAAATGTGAATGTGGCCCAATTTTATATATTCTATGAGAAGGTATTTATTAATCATGGAGTCAATGGGAGTAATATTAAACTTAGATAATTAAATACTGACAAGAAAGTAGTGTTCCTAAGATGTATGTTTCCATAATTCCACAAATTTTTCTGTAAGAATAGCCTACTCAAGCTATATAACAACATATAAGGTTTGGTAGGATTCATTGGTTAACCAATATATTTATATTTCACATCGAAATTGATGATGAAGCAACACCCATAGGAGATGAACCTAATTTAAATTATGAGTCTGTTCAATGTTTTGATTTTATGAAATGGTTAAAATCCATAAAATCTAAAATGGAATCCATATACACAACCAAGTTTGGACATAGTCGATGAACTTAAATGGGTGAAACCTATAGGATTTAAGTGGGTTTTACAAATTAAAATAGACAATGATGGTGGATCATCTACCTATAAATCATGAATAGTTAGAAAAGGTTAAAAAAGGATTCATTGTATTGACTATAACAAAACATTTTAACATATTATGATGATACAGTCCATTTATATATTGATTGCTATAGAATATCTCTTTGATTTAAGGATATATCCAATAGAAGAAATAAATCAATTTTATTAATGAAAATTTACCTAAAGATGTGTATATGATATAACTTGATGTTTTTCAAGTGAAAATTGATTTTGATAAGGTATACAAGATACAATGATCTATTTTTTGGATTAATGAAAGATTCTTAGATTTGGAACATTTGGTTTGATGATACAATCAAATATTTTGGTTTCATTAAAAATGTTAATGATTTTAGTGTATATAATAAGAGTATAGAAACATTTCTAATAATTTATGTTAATTACATACTACTTATTAGAAATGATATTGTAACACTTCTGTCATTGAATATGTGGCTAAGTAAATGATTCTAGATGAAGAACATGGGTGATGTAGCTTACATACTATGTATGAGGATCTATAGAGAGGGATATAGAGGCTTCTTTTACTCATTATGGATAGTTAAACTAGTAAATTTTAATAGTTTTATCATGGAGAACACTAAAATGGTTCATTTCTAGTGTTACAAAGAAAGGATATTTGGAAGGTTTAGAATATTTCTAAATATTTAGAAATGATAAAAAGAATTATATCTAAATTTTTTATATGTACTATCATATATTCCATGTTGTATACTCATTTTTCTATCACCTATGATCTTAGAATAACTAAAAGATACCATTAAAATCCTGGTGAGAGTCACTGAATTACAGTGACTAATATTTTTAAGTACTTGATAAGGATGAAGGATATATTCAGGATATTTGTAGGAGTGGATGATTTCTGTTTTAAAGGTTATATTGATGATCGTTTCTAATCCTATAGAGATGATATGATATATTAGTCATGTTTTGTGTTTTCATAAATAGTGGAGCTATCTCATAAAAGAGTTCCAAGCAAGTCATTATGCGATTCTCAAAAACAAATATAGAGTACTTCTTTGAATCAGGTGATATGAAACAAGTTGTTTGAATTAAAATTTTCATCTATGAATGTGAGGTGGGTCCTAGTATTCAAAGAAAAATTATAACAACCCTATTTTTTATAAAACATTAATTCATGATTTATTACATTAAATTACAAATAATACAACCTAAAAGATCAATAATTCTATTGTCTTTGGGAATTAGGTACATAGTATAATATCTTGGACATGGGATACAAGAAAATTCTTCAAAACTTCCTTAATGTGCTTCTAAAATTCCATGGATTTTAAAACTACATGGGATAACCTGAAAAAAAAACATAAGAATGGGGTGTTCTATAATGACTATTAAGGGAATAAACCTGGAATAAGGTGATAAATTTTAGAAAATATTCTTAAAATGGGTTATAAAAAACTATTAATAATAAATATGAACAATGATACATGATATAGCATGATCATTATAAGGAAACATGGGAAATGGGGCAGAAACTTAAAACACTTTGTCATAAACAAAGGTCAAGGATAAACCGCCAATTCATCATAGTGGAAAAAGTCCCAAAAATTAATCAGGTTCACTCCCTATCCCAATATGATATATCATGATACTAAAAATCACCCAATTCATTAGAGTGAAATATAATTTTGGGTTCACCAGTCACATACATTTTATTCTCATGGTTAAGTGTGCCATAAAGATCAAACAACATGGATTCATTCATCATCATATTTTATTACATAGTCAAGGAGTATGGAAATACATATATGTAAGTACCTAATAAATTATTTGTGTATAAATGTAAATAAAAATAATATTAAATGGGTATGGTATTCACTACACAATTGTTTTGGCATGAAAATTGATGTGAAATTTCGACAGCATAATGACAACACTTAAAAATTCATAAAAACAGTTTGATGAGAGAGAAGGGGGTCTACATTCAACTATAAATCAAATTGGAAGTGATAGGTATGTGTAAAATAATATCCCAACATTAAATTTTTTAAATATAAGTCATAATTATATAATGAAACTTCAATAAATAAAAGAATCCTTACTATATTTCAGCATGGTAATGGGTGTACATAAAGGATCATGATAAGATTAATAAGAGTGAAACAGGTATTTAAAAATTTAAAAATTAAATATAATTTATGTTTAATGTGGAATAAAATATCCAATTATAATAAAATGTAATTTAAGAGAAGTAACATAATGGAAGTGATTGAATGGAAATGAGAAGAGAGAAATCCCTTACTAAAGTTTTTCATGGTAACAAGTGTACATAAGGGTTCATGAGAGGGATTTAATGATAGATAAAGGGGTATCTAATTATTTAGAAATAAAATGGATAGTAAGGTAGATATTTAGTAACACATCCCAGCATGAACAAATTGTAATTAAAAGGCATAATCATATAAGAGTAGCTTAAATAAAATGGCGAGAGGGAGATCCCTTACTTGAGTGTGTGACTCCAAATTCTTGATAAGGGATTCTTGAGATCTTGGGAGAACCTTAGGAGGACTCTAGAGAGGGTATGTTAGAGTATGTACATTCTCCAAAGAGTTTTAGTGAAGATAAATAGGATTTTCATTTGGTTTATAAGGGAAAATAGGTGGATTTCTTTATTATTTAGATTTTCAGCTCTACATAATAAAAAAACCAACACCAAAAACCGTAACATGTGTTTCCAATGTTTTATACCAAATGGTATTGGCTTTAATTATTTTATATGTCCAAGGGGTGAAATTAATAAAATAATTCCCTTTCGAATTTAGAGGTGAGTCACACTGTTAAAGAAATCATTTTAAAACATTAAAATATATAAATAGTTTTGGAGGATTCATAATGAATTTATAAATTTAATATAATGAACATAAAATAAAATTATTTTAAATAGAACTAATATATTTGGATGTGTATACCTTTTATAGTATTTATTATATACCTTTTGTACCATTATAATGTCATAATACACAAAATATATTTATACAGAATTTATTTTATACTCGAAAAATCAATTTTCTTAGAAAATTATAAAAAATATTTTGTTGGATAATTTTTTATTCTTTTCCAAATATAATATTCATTTTATCTAACTAGTTTTATAAATATGTAAATTATTTCATTTAAATTAAAATCTACATTTATTAATAAATGTTGTATTTTTTGATAATTACAGTTATTGAACCCTTACAAAAATTATATTTGATTTCATAAATATTATATGATCATTAAGAAAAAAAATTTAATAATAATAAAAAAATATTATTTATTTCAAAAATACATTAATTAATCAAAATAAATTCTTTAATTTAATTTAAATAATATTTGTGTTTGATTATGTCAAAATAAAAAAAAAATTATAAGGTAACAATAATATTATGAAAATATATTCATTATACTCTAAAAAAGAATTTACATTCTCATATTTCAAGGGTCTTGATACATATCCCTTTAATACACTAGAAAACACCCTAAGAGTATGGTGCACGATGGTGAGACTTTCATGTGGTGGTTCTGCATACATGGTTTGTGTCGTGATCTCGATTAGTTTGAGCTTCTCCTGTAAAAATTTTAACTCGTGATTAAGTTATTGGATCTCAACATGGGTTTTGTAAAGGGGAAATCTGAGTGATGCTATCTCCCTTGAAATATATGATACATGAGCTTCATAGGGTATGATCCTAATGTTTGATTCCATCACTTCCTTTGTATGTGTCAATTGGATTTGTTAAAACCCTATATTTATACTAATCATGTTATCATTTTTCAATGACTATATTATCAATGGTAATGACATATAACTATATTTTAAATTGAATTGGATATAATCAAATAAAATAAGTTTATGAGTTTTTTTAACCAGATCACATAATAAGACATCTAACTAAATTGTATGGTGAATTTTATTTATAATAGTTTAGGTCATTCCAATTTTCCCCCTTAAGTAATTTCTCCCTCTAAATTTTCTTTTCCAACACTAAAACAAATGAGGGTAAATATATTTCATCATCTCCTCTATTTCTATAATTTCTTCTTCAAAATTTTGGTTTCTCCACAACACTTTGACAAGGTGAATTGTACTATTTTATAAAAAAATTTCACTACGATCTAAGATCATCACTAGCTTGTCTTCACAGGAAAGATCATTCTCCAACAATACCTCATTTTTATTAAGTACAAGAGAGGGGTCTGGTATGTACTTTATCAATATGGTTACAAGTAATATATCTTTTACTTAAGATAGGTTAGGTGGTAGTGAAAGTTGGTAGGCCATTGTGCTGATTGGATCAAGGATCTAAAAGGGTCCAATGTATCTTGGACTAATATTTCCCTTCTTCCTAAATCACATCACTTAATTATGTGGAGATATATATAAGAATATCATGTCTCCAACATTAATATATAGGTCTCATGAATGATTTTCAAAAAAAACTATTTTGTTTACTCTGAGAATACTCGATGTGTTGTTGAATAGTATTAACCTTTTCTACCATTTACCCAACCAATTTAGGACCTATCAGTTTTCATTCCCCAACTTCATCCTAGAATGTAGGTGTTATATGAATCTTCCCAGAAAGGGATTCATAGGAAACCATTTGTATTCTTGAGTGGAAATTTTTCTTGTAAAATAACTTGAATGAAGGAATATTTCAATACCATCCCTTGTTAATGTCCGTAGAACTTGATCACAACATGTATTCCAGTGTCTAAATAGTTCACATAGATTGGCCATCAATTTTAGGATGATACCCCATACTGAAGTTCAACTCGGTGTTTAGAGCATGTTGGAGACTTTTCTAGATATTGGAGGTGAGTAATAGATCTCTATTCAATACAATTGATAGTGGTACCCCATGCAACCTGACGATCTATTTGATTTATATCTGTGAATGTTAATCCATTTAGAAGTCCTCTAAAATTTTGATAACATGAGTTGTATTTATAAGATGATTCACAACAAGCCATATAGAATTATTTCCCTTAGATATCTTCAGATCTCCAATGACAAATTCAATGGTGATGTTCTCCCATTTCCATATTAGTATGTGTAATGGTTTCATCATCCCATTAGACTCATTTCTTTCAACCTTCACTTGCGAATATACCATGAACATTGAGGTATATTCAGCAATCTCATTTTTCATATTATCCCACCAATAGTTGTCATGGATATCTTGATACATCTTTGTGCTTCCTGAGTGAATGGAGAAAGTTGAACTATGTTCATCATACAATAGTTTCCCCATTAACACGGTATTTTATGGAACATATAGTATTGACCCAAATCTCAAAATTCCTTATTCATTGATATTAAACTCCAATGACATCCATTTTATTATAGTTTCGACTTCCTTCTGAATTCCCAAATCATTTATTTGAGAAACCTTTAAATTTTAAAAAAGATATGGTTGATAAATAATTTTTTAAAGGATCGATGATTTTACTTCCTTTATGATTCCTATATATATCCTTTTTAAATCTATGAAGATCATATCCCTCTAAATTCTCTTTAATGATACAATTGATGGATCCTTTCTACATAGAGCATCTTCCACTTTATTCTATTTACTATGATGGTAGCGGATTGGGTAGTCATAGTCCTTCATCATCTCTAACCATCTTCATTGGAGCATATTCAGCTCTTTCTTTGAGAATATATTCTTGAGGCTTTTTTATCCATATATATTTCCAACATATCTTAAAAGAGATAATTCTGTGATATTTTCAAATAAAATATTATTATAGCCTACTCTAGATCATGTGTTGGATTGTTCTATTCATGAACATTCAATTGCCTTAAATCATAGGCTATGACTTTTTCATTATACATTAACACATATCCCAATTCATTTTTTAAATCATTGGTCAATATAATGAAAATGTTTTCACTTGTGGGTATTGTGAGAATAGGTGTAGTGATAAGCCTCATTTTTAATGGCTTGAATCTCTCCTCACATTCATCATTTCAATAAAACATGATTCCATTGCTATTTATCTAGGCTATAGGGTTTGATAATCATGAGAAATTTATCAAAAATCGATGATAGTACCCAGCTAATCCAAGGAATCTATAGATATTTATCACAGATGTTGGCCCCGTCCATTCTTCGATTACTTTTGTTTTTGAAGGGTCCACATATAACTCATTGTTTGTGATGATATTCGCCAAGAATTATACATTCTTCAAAGAGAACTCACATTTTTTTACTTTTAATAATGATTCTTCTTTCATAAGGTCTTTAGTATAGTCACTAGTCAAAAATAAGTTTTAACGTTGACATTTTAACGTTGGTTCTTCAAGACTGATGTTAAAAGTCACATTTGGTGTTGTTTTTTAAAATAACTAATGTTAAAAATCAAATCCAAGTTGTATCTCATTTATCAAGATTTGATTTTATAGTTCATGTAGAAAATGGTCTTAATTAAAAAAATTATGGACATTTGAAGTTTAACATTATAAGACTGAATTTTTAAGGACAGTTTTTTTCAATAACTGACATTAAAAGTCACTTTTTAGCATCAGTTTTTCAAATAAGTGATGTTAAAACTCAAACCCAAGTTCTATCTCATTTATAAATATTTATTTTTATAGGTTTTAGAGAAAAAATGTACTTAAGGATCAAACTTTGTGGATTTCTTATGTTTAACATAAAAATACTTGATTTTCAACGGTGGGTTTTTTCGATAACCAAAATTAAAATTCACTTTTTGGCATCATTTTTTCAAAAAACATATGTTAAAACTCAAACCCAAGTTATAGATCATTTATCAATATTTAATTCTACAGGTCGTTGAGCAAAAAATAGACTAGAATATCAAAAGTTATTGATTTCGTAAGTTTAATATTATAAGACTTGAATTTTAACGTCGTTTTTTTCAATAACCGACATTAAAAGTCACTATTTGGCATCAATTTTTCAAATAACCAATATTAAATATCAAACCCAAGTTTTATATAATTTATAAAGATTTTATTTTATTTTCTTGGAGTAAAAATGGACTTATGTATCAAAATTTATGGATGTTGGAATTTTAACATTATAATACATAATTTTTAACGTTGATTTTTTTCAATAAGAGAAGGTAAAAATCACTTTTTGGCATCAATTTTTCAAATAACTGATCTTAAAAATTCAAATAAAAGTTGTATATAATTTCTCAATAATCTATTTTATATGTAGTTTATGTAAAATAGATATAATAATCAAACTTTATGGTTTCTGGAAGTTTAATATTAAAGGACTTGACTTTTAACGTCGTTTTTTCAGTAATTGATGTTAAAGTACCTTTTTGGCATCGGTTTTTCTAATAACTGATGTTAAAAGTCACTTTTATAAATCATATTTTAAATAACCTACTTTAAAACCCCAACATGAGAATATTTTTCACATCATTTATATATTTACTCAATATTAATTGTAAAATTTCAAATATGCGGGTTCGTTATTTCAATTGTTTCACAATTCATATTTCTATTTTCAAAATCATGCCTAAATTTTATTACATCAGCACCATAACAATTTTTATTTACAATATATAAAACCTAATCCTTTTTCTTTCAGCATTTTTGACATCATCTATACAGTCAATATTTCAAAAATACTTTAATTGACGATTTATACAAGGTATTTAGTTTCATCATTTAATTTCATTATTATTGTTTTCCTTATAGCTAAAAAGTCTCTGTATTTTTATTATTATGATTAAATTTTATTCTAATCGAGATAAAAAATAAAACATCTACACGATATTCCTTAGTCTAGGTGAAAAATTCTTTATCACCCACCATTTTCATTACTACATGAGTTCACCCATAAAAAGAAGTGAAATAATCACAAACAACATATCAATCTAAATGAATCCAATAAAATAAATAAAATTAGTTTATATCTTTATGGATATTATTTTTTGTGTTCATTTGGATTATACATTTTGGTTCTTGTTTATCATTATTTCTTTTAAGAAATTTGTATCAATCAAAACATAAAGAGGTACAACTTATGACGACCATAACTTTTGATCCATAAGTCCATTTTAGCTCTATAACTAGTCAAATAGAATCCTAGGAAACAATATATAATCCAATATTATGAGTTTCTAGGTTTTAAAATCACTTTTTACCAAATTTTATGTGATTTTTTTTTCATAAATATATTTTTCACGTCGGTTTTTATCCAAACCCACCATTAAAACCCATGAAGAAGCAAAATTTAGATGTTGGGTTTCTAAAAAACTGTCATCAAAGACCCCCGGGGGATGATTTTTTACATCAGTTTCTAAAAAATAACATTTGAACATAAATTTTTTACCTCACATTTATATAATTTGGTTAAAAACAAATTTGAAAATGAAAACAAAACTTTTTTGGAAATACATTTTTTCTCTGGTGAGTGTTCAGATGCTTCTCATGATCCTCCTTGGTTTTGGAGTATATTAAAATATTATCTATAAATACTGCCAAAAACAATTCAAGGTAAAATCTGAAGACTTTATTCAACAATTCAATGAATATTTATGGTGAAATAGTATGTCTAAATCGCATTACTATAAA
Source organism: Viscum album (assembly GCA_963277665.1). Lineage (NCBI taxonomy): Eukaryota > Viridiplantae > Streptophyta > Magnoliopsida > Santalales > Viscaceae > Viscum > Viscum album. The sequence goes on from OY728152.1 coordinate 1,798,211,181, forward strand.
CTCATGGTTCTTATACCTTGTATGAAAATCAGTCTTAGGGATATCCTCCTTATTCACACTAACTTGGTAATATTTCAACTATATATCCACCTTGGAGAAGTATTTTTCTCCATGTATTGGATTAAACAAGTCCTAAATCCATGGAAGAGGATTATTATTCTTTATTGTGATCTTTTTGATCTCATGATAATCAGTTCAAAGGCACATTGACTCGTCCTTCTTCTTGATGAAGAAAATCGGTGCACCCTGGGTTGAAGCACTTGGGCGTATGAACCATTTATCCAAATTCACCTATAGTTATTTCTTAAACTCTTCAATTTACACAATAGCCATCCTAAACTGAGTCTTAGAGATTGATAACTACCTAGGTATACGATTGATTGAAAATTCAACCACTCATCTTGGAGGAAGACCATGAAATTCATTGGGAAAGACATCAGCTTATTCCCTCACAATAAGAATGTATTCAAGGATGATTATTTCCATAGACACAATCATTTGATCTATATATTATTTTTCAAAGGTAAAAAATATCCATTCTTGAGATTTTGGTTCTAAAAAATATTCTTCCTCCTCCTTGAACTTGTACAAAATTGGAGTATGATTCTCGATACGGAGACTGATTTCCTTCTCATGTAAATTTATATTGGATCTATATTGATAAATCTTATCCATACCCATAATTTCATCGAATTACACCAAATAGAGTATGAAAAGGTTCATTGGTAAGTTCATCAAACAAATTTTTACTTTGGAGAAGTTATATGATTGGGATGAAATAATTTCTCCATTTTTAGTTTTCATTGACAACTCAATGTCCATGCTTTATGGTGGTGTTTTAAAAGTTCTACAAAACATTTGTGATATAAAGGAATGTGTAGAACCAAAATTGAAAAGTATGTTCTCTATTCTAGAATGAATAACTAGCATATGTTTCACCACTTCATTTTCAGGATCCAGTTCGTCGGTAGTGATGGAAAAATCTCACCCTTTCTGCCTTAGATGTTGTTGTTTTTCTCTAAAAACCCTTGTCTTAGTGAATTGGTTTGAAATGTGCCCTAGTTATTTGTAATTGAGTAAATTATCAATAAATTAATGGTTTACTGGATCATTCTTCTCTTCCAAATCATTATTGGTATTCTACTATCGATAATCACAAGCTAGGTGTCCATACTTCCTGCATCTAAATAATTTATTCATTCCATTTAGGAAATTTTTAGGGTGCTTCTTTCTACACCTTTGGCAGGTGGGATGTTGATATTTCTTATCATCGTTAGATTTATCCATTGTAATGTCAAAATTTAACTCCACTTTTTTCTTTCATATCCCTGTGATAACCTTGAGATTCACCGATCTCCATTTAGACATTGAGGGATCATCGTACAATTTCCTCATGGATATCATAGTCTCAAATCCCCAGATCTTTTTATAGACAAGGTTTTAGACCAAAAAATAATAAGTAAACCTTTTATTTGAGGATAACCACCAAGATAGAGGCATATAATTCAATTATTGTGATGTTTTCCTCATACGCCCCTATAGATTTGTCAACATTTTTCTTGAAGAAAATGAAACCCCTTTCCATTTTTAGATAGAGAGTTTGAGTAAAATATTTATCTATAAACATTTTCCAGAATTACTTCTATATCATTGCTTTGATCTCTTCCTCAGGATTCATATTATTGATCAATGTCCACCATTGATCAGATTGTCCCACTATATGATAAAAAAAACTATTTGAACCTTCTCTTGTTCGTAATATTGAATGATAGAGAAGATCTTCTCAATAGAGTTGATCTATTGTTCCGTGGTTATAGGAACTAATGATAAATTGAAAGTTGGAGGCCTTTGTTTCATAAAGTACTCAATAATTCTTGTTATCTATTAAGGGGGTTTGGGTGATCCTCTTTTTCAAGGTTTAAATTTAGAAACTGAGTCAGGTGAGAGAGCATTGTCACACAATTTTCAATTACGACTCTTATTAGGTTGGGTATCTTGTTGGGGCAGTCATCACATTACTTATCACATTGATTATTTACCCAATTCCTCATATCCTTGGCCATTGGATAGAATAAAACAAAAAATATGGATGAGTATTTTAAAACTATTAAACACATAAATGGGAATATAATGGCCTTTAAGGGGTAATTTATAACTTGAATTTGTTTTATTAACTTATGAATTTAAAGGATTCAATGTATGTTATCCATGATCTATTTCTTAACATATATTATTATGGTAAATTTTTATTATTCCATTAATAATGGTTCATTTTGAGATTATGAATTTATGAATGCATACCACATGGGAGTTCCAAATCAGGTGCACGGTAAGGCATGTTTTTATATACGAGGTTACACCGAGTCAGGCCTCACACACCTTATCAGAGTTGTTACCTATAGGTACATATTTTCCAGAACCATTTCCACTTGTTTTATCTATACAGGGATGTATTTTCTTGATAATCCACTTAATCTATATATAAAAAAATTTATTGATGTTTATTGATACTTATTATTATACTTAAGGATTTTTATAGAGTGGCATGATCATAATCCCAAATATAACTAAATGTTTTCTTTAATACCAACTATAACAACCCTGGTTTTTATCAAAAAATAATTCATGATTTTTACCATAAAAGTGCACATAATAAAAAATAAAATATTGATAATTCTAATATCTTTTGGAATTAGGTACATAGTATAATATCTTGAACATGGGATACAATAACATTATTGAAAACTTCCATAACATTCTTCTAAAATTCCATTACTTTAAAACTACATAGGATAACCTAGTAAAAAATATAAGAAAAGGGTGATCTATAAAGCCTAGTAATGGAATAAAAATGGAATATGTTGATAAATTTTATACAATAGGCATATCAATGAGGAATAAAAATAGTATGAATCATAAAAATGAACAATGAAACATGATATTGCATGATAATCATAAGGAAACATGGGAAATGTGGAAACAACATAAAAGACTGCATCATAAAAATAGGTCAAGGCTACACCAACAATACATCATGGTTGAAAATTACAATAATGGAATTAGGTTCACACCATGTCCCAACATGAAGTATCATTATACTGAATATTACCCAATTCATTGGAGCACTGTATAATTTTGGGTGCACCCATCATATTCATTTCATTATAATGCTTAAGTGTGCCTCATCATCATAATTTAATCTGTAATAAAGGAGTGTGAAATACCTAAATGTAAGTCCCTGATAAAATAAATATGTGCATAAATTTGAACACCCTTGATAAAAAATGAGTATTCTATTCAATAAACAATTGTTTTCTCATGAAAAAATCACAGTGAAATTTCGGTTGCATAACAACGTCACATAAAGATTCATAAAAATGGGTTGATGAGAAAGAAGGCTGTCTATCATCATATAGTCATAAAATGGGATGTCATATGTACATGTAAAAACATATCCCAGCATTAGGAATTATAAATAGAAACCATAATTTAATGAAGAAACTTTAATAAAGAAAATCATCCAAACTATATTTTGGCATGGTAGTGGATGTACATAAAGAACCAAGGCTGTATTAATGAGATTAAAAGGTGGATACCATAATTTATAAATTAAATGGATATTAATGGGAATATGGAAGAACATGTCCCAACATTTTAAAATAGAATTTAAGATACATAACTTAAAGGATGTTCTTGTATTGAAATGAGAAGAGATAAAGCCCTTAATAAATTTCGGCACAGTAACGGGTGTACATAGGGGTAATGGGAGGGATCTAATGAGAGATAAATTGGTATATCGTTATTTATAAATTGAATGTATAGTAAGGGAGATATATAAGAACACATCCCAATATGAAAAATGGAAATTAATAGGCATAATAAGAAAAGAGGATCTCGAATAAAATGGAGAGATACTAGTCTCACAAAAGGATCCAACATATCCTTTCAAAATAGAATATCATTTGAAATATTTTTTAGAGGGGTGATGTATTGATCTATTAAGTGGATACATAGGAAAATGTATTGGATCTATTTATGAAGCTATTATTATAAAAATGATATGAGGATCATATTCCATATTTAAGTATTTTATACATGATAGATTTATTTAATGTATTTATAATTTATCATGATTTTATAGTAAAGGAGATACCCATATATCTTTCATTCATGTGTGTTGTAATTAGTTTTACATGAATTATAGAATGATTATGTCCCCTCAAATTATAACTTCGAGGTGTCCCTAATCAATGATTATTTTAGAGTCATAAGAATTGTGATAATATGTTAAGTTTAGTATGAATACAATTTTGTACTCATTATAAAGGGTTGTATATAAAGTATGATGAATGTATTCATGAGGTGATAATTAGAGACTTATTACTTGGATTTACCTTCTAAATAATATCTCAAGGAATTTAAGGAACACCATTCTCACAAAAGGATCCAACATATCCTTTCAAAATAGCATATCATTTGAAATATTTTTGAGAGGGGTAATTTATTGATCTATTAGGTGGCTACATAGGACAACGTATTATATATATTTATGAAGATATTATTATAACAATTATATGAGGATCATGTTCCATATTTAGTTTTTTTATATATGATAGATTTATTTAATGTATTTATAATTTATCATGATTTTATAGTAAAGGAGATACCCATATATCTTTTATTTTTGTGTGTTGTAATTTATTTTACATGAATTATAGAACTATTATATCCCCTCAAATTATAACTTTGAGTTGTCCCTAATAAATGATTATTTTAGAGTCATATGTATTGTGATAATATGTTAAGTTTAGTATGAATAGAATCTTGTACACATTATAAAGGGTTGTATATAAAGTATGATGAATGTATTTATGAGGTGATAAGTAGAGAATTATTACTTGGATTGACCTTCCAAAGAATATCTCAAGGAATTTCATTCATTAAATTTTAAACAAATAGGTGTATACTTATTATTAATCCTTGATACCTAAGTTTGGTGAGATATATAGCATGATAACCTACATGCGTTGATACTTTTCTTTTGAAATTATTTGAAACATAGCTAATCAGGGGTGTTTAGGTATGTTGTTTATCATATCATCAGTTGGAGTATAACCAAGATTTTATTTTTCCACTTTTATGATGATTATATAAATCTTGACCTTTAATGAATTAGTATAAGTAAATTTATGGTTATAAGTTTTTGAGTAACATATGATGTGTCTAACTACTTGGATTAGAGACATGTGATGTGACAATATATTAGATGAATGACATGGGATGTACTCATCAAGTTATTTAGTCTATTCTTGAGAATTAAGAAAAGATTTTTTTTAAATGTGGTTCCTCAGTCCAATAACAAGGCAAAATTTATTGAATAAAGAAAAAAAGAAGGATTACATGAGTCTGAATGATGGAATCTTATTACAATCTTTCCCATAAAAAGGTATCAAATGGACAAAGGGATTACTCAGTGTCATGGAAAAAGGGATTAAGAGGAATATATATAATATATATGAAATATCTTGTAGTGGATATGGTTTTATAGTGATTTGATTATGTTTAACATAGATCACTTAAAACCTCATAGTTTCTTTAGTACCACTAATGCTTTGCTAGAGGCCACTCATTTGATAAATCTAGGAAATTTGGGTTTATTTTTCAATATAATTAAGGCATGTAGAGTGAAAAAACCATATTTTTCATATTTATTATAATATAAAACAAAACTTTGAGGAACTGTAAATTTTTAATCATTTTAGTCTGTATCATTTTTTATAATTTGTATCAGTATGCAAGAAATATATGAAAATGAGATAAAAATTGATGATATCCATAGGAAGATAATATCCCATGACAAAGACAAGTGAAGGCCTGATCCCAGATCTCAAAACTAATTATCCTAGTTGACAAAAATCCAAAAATACCCGACATTAATGATTTACATCATATTTCATCCATTTATGATGTAATATTTGAATATTTCAAGATGTAAATAAAGTATTAGTGGAAAATGAAGAAGTCTGGGCAATGAGGATGGGTTTCAGAACATGAAACAAATGTGTCACACCACGGTACACCCCTAATATTCTTAGGCCATAATTTTAGGCTATAAATCATCTTCATATGTTCTCCCTTGGACATTTTACACCATAAAACCAAGATTTATGATGTAAAACACTCATATGGGTTGTCAAACGGTGAACTTTGATTGAATTTAATGTCAATACCCCATTTAATGACCTTATTATGGATCATGTTCCATTATGACCCATTTATGATGCAATTAATGGAACCTGAGGGTGCATTGAGTTATAAAAATAAGAGTCTATGTCAGATTGGAAAATGAATAAGTGAATATAAGGAATTTATTGTTGCGCAAAACAATGAAGGATGATACTTTTTATATTTTAGTTCCTATATTATTTTTTATTTTATTTTAAAATTTAATGCAATTCAGTTTCTCATTAAAGTATTTGTAACACCCCGACCCCAGAATCCCAGAGTCGGTGCATTATTATGTATCATTGGAATGATCACAAAAGATTAATTCTCGAAAGACCAATTAGTTTAGTATCCTTAGAAGTACTAGATATGTTCATAAAGTTTACATTACATCATAAAATGGAAAAATACAACAACATTATTTAAATATACAACACTAAGATCTCATAGACTATCCCTACAGTTCAGTCATAATAAACTTCTTCGCATCTTGGGAAAAATAAAACATAGAAAGGGGTGAGGTCAGATGCTCTGTAAGGATAACAATATAGCGGAAACCTTCATAAATAATCATAAACATTTAAGGAAATATATAAGAAGAAAACAAAAGCCTTTTAAACTTGAACTTCAGCATAATATGGAAAATATAAAATCAAAATAATTCCATTTGCTTACTCACATGGATATTCTACTAGTCTAATAATCACATGCAATATCAATATCCACTTTATAATGATGGATTGCATAATGCTAGACTTTCATAACCACATAGTCAAGGCCTTTTTCCAAGACTATAAATAATATTTTGTCAAGGACTTGTGCCAAGATAGTAGTTTGTCTCATTAGACTGACTTATGCATCTAGGAGCTATATTATGCTCCAACCGTCACTTACTAAGTTCAATGCATTCCTCATGTGAAAAGGTTTAAACATAACATAAACATTTGTATGAAAACTAGCATACTAAATGTCAATACTTTATCCATAAACCATCAATGCTGTAAAAATAACACATACACAGTAAAATATATCCCAAAACCTTCAATAAAATATGGATGTTTTGTATCATAATAAATCAACTTTAAATAAGCTGAAAATCCATCAAAGGATGTTGACATAGATGAAATCAAAACCTTTTTTAGAGAAATATCGCTTTCTATTTTAAAATTATTTAAAAGTCATATAATTATAAAAGAAACATTTATTTTGAAAATATTCTTATAATATTATAAGGAAATTTTAAAAAATGTTATAATGGCAGAAAATAGCCGCACCTGCCGTATACGTTAAAAAAATAAATTATACCTTAATTATGTCGAAAATGTTATAAAGGACCTTGTTTGGAAAATAATGGAAATAATCCTTTATAAAAATCTTATAAAAAGTAAAAAAAGGTTATAAATTAATTTAAACCATAGTCTATAAAATAGTAATAATGTTTGAAATGTGTTTTTAAGAAACATGGATTTGGATGATAAAGAGGTCCCTGTAGATACTTACATAAAAACAACCTCAGATAATGAAGAGATTATGAAATTAACCCTTACCTTGTAATTTTCATTGGTATAGGGTAGTTTAAACTTATTTATAATGTTGAAATTATTGTTATTAAATAATACAAGAATCATATACATTAAAATGATATCAGATATGATCTTTTAACAATTCTTTGTTAATAATATCTTAGTATTATTGTCGTTTCAGGTGTTAACTGATTCATTTTCCTTTATATGATTTGTTACATAAGTAATGTCTGTTATTGATAGGATGTATCTAAATAATATTATTAATGATATTAAGTCTTTAAACATGTTTTTTAATCATCTAATGAAAATTAGTCTTGAATGGATACGATGTGGAATGAATCTCATCGCGTTAGTGGAGACGGTAATCCGTACGTACGCACGAGCGACAATATCATTCTTTTGATATTAAAATAATATATAACTGGATGGTATATCATATATACAGAATAATTATCCTTTTATATTTATTATTTACATCAATTAAACATCATTATTATACCCATCCAAATAATAATGTACGGAATAACAATTACACCACGACGTGGAGACAGTAAGCCGTACGTACGCACGTATGGTGACATGTCATTCAAAGGATGGATAGAATAATGAATATGGTTGTACCATATTTATTATAACATAAAATTATATATAAGATACTGGATTTATTATTTTATAATGGAAACAACAAAGAAATTGGAAGTGAAAGAAGAAAGGAACTTGAAAGAGGTGATGAAATATTTACCTCTTCCTCGGGTTCTTCCATTTGATTTGAATAAAAGGGCTCAATAGGTTGGCTTTATGACTAATGTAATGCCTCTAGGATGAAGTTAGAATAGTTTATAGGGTATTTGGGTAGGTTTTGGCTGAGACAAATGGCTTTGAAGGTGTGAATTAGAGAGAAGGGGGAGTTCCCTTCTATAAGAGGGGTGAGGGGCACCTTACGAAAAGCTAGAAATATTATTTTATAATAAAATCATTTTCTGTTAATAATGGATTAAAAATAATCTATCTAAAGTACAAGGTGAGGATAGGTCAAAAACCACTCAAACAAAAGGTTTTAGATAGGTTTGGGTCACTATATTAACTTTATCTTTTAGATTTAACTCTTAGTTAAATAGTTTGACATTTACCAAGTCTCTTTGTATTTTTATATTATATGGTTAATAAACTTACAATATACTTACAAGAGAACCTCAAGTTGTTAATTAATGATACAAATATCATTATATAAGTCTTTTTTTAGAATCTTAGATTTTTTAGAATGGAATATCAATTAATAATTTAATATTTGTTTTAAAAACTCTTTTATGTCAACTTTGAAACTATTTGGTATTTTGTTTTTCTAAATTCATAAAAAAATTATTTCTTCAAAGAAAATTCATATAACCAACCCTAACATGTTCTATTAACCTATAAAATTAGTGTAATTCATAAAAAGTTTCAAATAACATTTATTTGGATATTTATAATATCAATTATTTTAATATTTCGTTAATTAGGTAATTACTCCATCATCATTGTGTCATAAATAAATTTAATTATTTAATGTCTAAAAATAATAAATAAAACACCATTATGTAGGAAATATTTTTATCTTTATAATTAATATTTATAGTATAATTTATCTTATGTGTAACCCTATATTAAAAATGGTTTAGTTATTAATCTTTGAATTTAACACTTTTAACTCTTCTTTGAATTAAATAATAATAAATGTCCTAATCTAATCCATGTGAACCTAAAGGGTAATATTTTAATCCTAAGGTTTTTTTTTTGGTCGAATTACACTTATCCAATAGAATTAAGACATGTTTTAGGAAAATTATAATATCATTTTTACCCTTAATTACCCTTTTTACTTTTAACCGTGGTAAATAAAAGTAAAACGTTACTATTCACAAAAAATTATCATCATCTTATTGAACCACATTTTACTTACTGATATCAACCATGTCTGTCAGATTTTTGAAATTCAACCCACAGAAGCGGTAAAATTATGTTTTATATAATTTTACAAATGCTCCTAAGAGGTGGGTAAAAGACGGTAAAAAGTTCAATAAAATTTTTATATGTCTAAAATTATGAAACACTGACTCCAATGAATTACATTGATATTATATAGGTATTATGTATCTATTTTTACCTAAAATAAAATAAGTAATTATTTAAATAAAAATTCGGTTTTAAACTATAACTCAGTGTTTTTCACTATTCATCAAAAATTGAAAGTTTTCTGAAAAATACCAAAAATTCACCCTAAGCTAATTTCAATATTCCGAATCCAAAAATTAAGTCCATTTTGAAAGATAAAATTTATAAAATTTCAAAAAGTGGGTATTACTATTCATAACAGCTAGTTTGATTAGTTGTGGTGTGTTAGAACTTGAAGTTGCGTACAACACACGCTATTGTATTATTCAAAGAGAAGCGTATCGTGGAAGCTTGGGGTGTTACATTCTCCCCTCCTTCAAATAATTTCGTCCTTGAAATTTATAGAATATTCCTGCATAAAAATACTCGGATGGTTCTTCATCATAATTTTATCAGGTTCCCATGTTGCCTCTTCCATCTTATTGTTTCTCCATAGAACTTTTACCAAACAAGTTTTCCGGTTTCTCATCACTTGTTATCTTGTATCAAGAACCTTGACAGGATCTTCCCAATAAGACAGATCGGGTTCCAGTTGTAGTTCTTCATAGGTGAGTACATGCGTTGGGTCAGACATAAATTTTCTCAACAGTGATATGTGGAATACATCATGAACAATGGGGATACTTGGAAGCATTTCCAAACGGTAAGCTACAGCCCCGATTTGTTCTAGAATTTTGAAAGGAATTATGTACCTAGGACTCAATTTACTCTTCTTATCGAAATTTATAACACCCTTCCATAGAGATACCTTCAAGAAAACATGATCTCCTACCTGAAATTCCAAATCCTTTCTTCATTTATCAACATAGCTCTTCTGCCTACTTTGATCTGCTTTGATGTGGGTTTGGATTGCCTTCATCTTTTCCATAGTTCCCTCAACAAGTTATGGGCCTATGAGTTTTTTTCACTAACATCATCCCAACAAGTTGGTGTCCGACATCTCTTTCCATATAACGCTTCATATAGTTCCATCTGAATACTTGAATGGAAGCTATTGTTATAGGAAAATTCTACTAGAGGTAAATATTGATCCCACATACCTTGAAAGTCTAGTGAGAAAGATCTCAACATGTATTCTAAGGTTTGAATAGTCTATTCTGATTTTCCATCAATTTGAGGGTGGTAGGCAGTGCTCAAAAGAAGTTCAGTATCCAGGGCTTTCTGAATACTTTTCTAGAATCTTGATGTAAAACGTGGATCACGATCAGAAAAAATTGATAGTGGTACTCCATGAAGTCTTAAAAATTCACTAATATATAGTCTTTCTGGACACTCGTGTGGTAAATCTTCTCTTATAGAAAGAAAATGTGTTGACTTGGTAAGATGATCAACAATGACCCATATTGTATCGTTACTTTTATGAGTCTTTGGTAGCCCCATGAAAAATTACATCGTGATATCATTCCATTTCCACTAAGGTATGGGAAGAGGTTGCATGACTCCTCTAGGTCGTTGCCTTCTAGCTTTCACTTGTTAACAAACCATACATCTTGATAAAAAATCAGCAATCTCCCTCTTCATTTTGTCCCACCAAAAATGTTCCTTCAAATCACTACACATTTTGGTGCTACCAGGGTGTATAGAGAAATTAGAACTATGAGCATCATCCAACAATTCCCTTTTTAGATTAGGTATATTGGGAACACAAAGTCTCTTCCCAAATTTCAAAATTCTATCTTCGTATACGAAGTCACTCAATCTCCCATTATTCAAAGCTTTGATCTTCTTTTGAAACTCCTCATCATCAGCTTGAGAATTTTTTTCCCTTTCTAATAATTATTGTTTGGAAACAATTTGAAAAATTATTGATGTTTCACCATCCATGGTTATTCCCATATCTATCTTTACTAGATCTATGAAAATAGGATCCCTTTCAACTCTCATCTTGTTCAAAACTCCATGATCTTTTCTGCTCAAAGCATCTGCCACCATATTTTCCTTCCCCGGGTGGTAGTGAATGGTGAAATCATAATACTTGAGTAGTTCAATCCATCTCATATGCCTCATGTTGAATTATTTCTGTGAGAAAATATACTTTAAACTCTTGTGATTGGTATATATCTCATATTTTTCACCATAGTGATAGTGTCTAAAAATCTTCAAAGCAATGATTATAGCTGCTAACTCAAGATCCATAGTAGGATAGTTTTGCTCATAAATTTTTAGCTATCATGATTCATAGGCAATAACCCTATCATTCTGCATAATGAAACAGCCAATTCCTTTCTTTGATGCATCAATATAAATATCAAACCCATAATTCCCCGACGGTAGAGTCAATATATGAGAATTGACTAATCTTCTCTTCATTTCTTCAAAACATTCTTCACACTCTTTTTGTCCAAACAAATTTAACCCCTATACATGTGAGCTTGGTTAATGGGTTAGCCAATCGAGAAAAATTCTGGAAGAAATGCCGGTAATAACCTACTAAACCAATAAAACTATGTACCTCGGTTATACTCGTCGGTGCTAGCCATTCTTGGATTTCTCTTATCTTATAAGGATCAACAGAGATTTCATCCTTAGAGACAATATGGCCAAGAAAAGAAATATCCTGAAGCCAAAATTCATACTTTCTAAACATCTCATATAATTCATGTCTTCTAAGAGTCTTCAGGATAATGCGCAAGTGATTTTCATGATCTCCGTAGTTTTTGGAGTATACCAAGATAGCATCAATAAATACCACTACAAAGTCATCAAGATATTCCTTGAAAACTATATTCATTAGGTCCATGAAGACATAGGGTGCATTAGTCAATCCAAAAGGCATTAATGTAAAATCGTAATGACCGTACCTAGTTTGAAATTCTTTTTTCGGAATGTCTTCCTTCTTCACACACAACTGATGATATCCAGATCAAAGGTCAATCTTTGAAAAATATTGAGCTCTATTAAGTTGGTCAAATAAAACATCAATGCAAGGTAGGGGATACTTGTTCTTTATTATTATAGAAATGATCTCCCTTTAGTCAATGCACAACCTCATGGATCCATATTTCTTCTTAACAAAAAGGACTGGGGATCCCCATGGAGAAACACTAGGGTGAATAAATCCCTTATTACTCAATTCCTCTAGTCGTTTCTTTTGTTCCACTAATTCCACAGTGGCCATTCTATAAGGGGTCTTCGATATTGGCCTTGATCCAAGAATTAAATCAATGGAAAACTCAATTTCTCGTTCTAGAGGATGTCCAGGTAAATCTACTAGAAACACATCAACATATTCTTTCACAATCGGTACATCCACTAGTCGAATATTCCATTCCTCACCCACAGTTATTTCATTTAGTTCCTCCATAATTGATCTACTAGGGGTGGATCTAGATAAGAATTAGGTGGTGAAGTTTCTGCTCTAAAGATAAGTTACTCCTTATCATTATCATCAAAAACAGTAACCTCCTTATTCTTATAATAAATTTTTTTATCATGGTACGAAATCCAATCCATACCGAGGATTATATCAAATTCAATCATGGCTATTAAGATGAGATCAGTAGATAAAAAACATTTATATTCCCTAATGGGGACTGATTCCCAAAACTTTTTTGCAATAATACTTCCCTTAAGAGTTTTGACTAAAAAATCCATTGTTAAATAAAATTGGAAATATCTAATTGTCTTAGAAAACTGGGAAGAGATGAAATAATGAGATGATCCAGAATCAAATAAATCATTTTCTAAACTTGAGGAAACCATTAAATTACCTTCCACTACATCTTTCGGAGCTTCAACCTCAGCAGTAGTGATAGTATAAGCTTGGCCTTGATCCCTTGGCCTTTTCTGAGGTAAGTTCCCCTAATGTTTAGGAAATTCATTTTCATAATTCCCCCTTTCTCTAAAATTGTAGCATTCAACATCGAAAACCACTTTCTTTCCCTTGCAATCACGTGCTTGGTGGCCTTTTTCACCAAACATGTAATAGACTCTCATTCCCTTCAGGCAAGTACTAGGGTGTTTCTTCCCACATTTATTACAGGATGGATATTAAACTTTTCCCTTCTTCCCCTTATTTCCATTTCCAGAGTGTTCATCATATCTCTTCTTCTCTTTCTTTTCTTTAAAGTCGTAAGACTTAGAGAATACTTTTTTTGTCTTGATAGCACATGATACAATGTCTTCGTATGATGAGAAGGATTGTGAGACTAATGCTCGATGGAGAAATGGTTTTAACCCATCAAAGAAATGATCAATCTTACTTCTTGGGTTACATATATAATATGTATCATGTCTCTCTAACCTTGTAAAGTTAGCTTTATACTTTGAGACATTATCATCCTTCTTTTTCCTCGAACTCAGAAATTGTCTTTCCATATCCGCTCGATGGTCATGAGGAAATTATTTTTCTATGAAAATTTCTTTAAACTCCCTCCATTCTATAATTGACTCTTTATTATCTTCCTTTGTGTTTTGAATCAATGACCACCGTTGATTAGCATCTCCAGTGAGGCGGTAAACTGCCATGACAACTTTTTCCCTTTCGCTACTCCCCAAGGTGTGGAATATTTTCTCTAAGGAATTTATTCATTCCGTGGATACTAGTGGATTTTTACCCCTATTTAATGTTGGTGGTTGTTTCATCATGAACTGATCTAAAATTGATCCTCCATGTTGCGAATCAGGGTGCTCCATACGGGTAAGGTTTTTATTCCTAACCTGAGTGAGTTGTCCTAGTATGGTGATTAGATGATCAGCACCATTTTCATCACCAACTCTACTATAATTATCTTGAGTATGAGGTAAATACCTACATGGAGTGCGTATATTGATATGGTTTCCAATCCTTCCACTAGGCACCATTTCTGAACAATGGCATAAGCTAGATTAGTTTATGAATCGCAATGCATAAATCCAAAATTGTAAAACACTTAACATAAATTGAGCAGTTTATGGATATAATCCATTATCATAAAAATGTTTTCTATGAGGAAGTAAATCCTCATAAAACCTTCATAATGTTTTTTAAGTAAAATGAGAATTATCCTAAGCATATCCCTCGGGAGTGTCGTGACCAAGAGTACAGCAAGGCCGGTTGTCATGAACCAGTTCTTGTTCGAGTCTAGCTCAAAGTGGTGTTTTCATGTATTAACCCTAGGTGCATCTATGCCAGAGCCACCTCTACCTGCTTGTATCTAGACAGGGCTTTATTTCATGGAAAACTCACAAAATCTCTACAATACAAAAATTCTAGGAAGTTCTTCTATACTAATCCTCAAAGTCTATATTAGGGTAATGTGCTCTAATCAGTGTTTATCTAAATCCATATTCCAAGGTTTTTACTAACATTTATCTGATACCAACTGTAACACCCCAACCCCAGAAGCCTAAAGTTGGTGCATTATTACATATCATTTTCATGATCACAAAAGATCAAGTCTCGAAATACCGATTAGTTTAGTAGCCTTTGAAGTACTAGATAAATTCATAAGGTATACATTACATCATAAAATGGAAAACTACAACAACATTGTTTTCCTAGACATCACTGAGATCCCATAGACTATCCCTGTAGGTCAGTCATAATATACTTCTTCGCATCCTTGGAAAAATAAAACATAAAAAGGGGTGATCTCAGATGCTTAGTAAGGATAATAATATAGCAGAAACTTTCATAAATAATCATAAACATTTCAGGAAATGTATAAGACTAAAACAAAAGCCTTTTAAACCTACACTTCAGTATAATATGGAAAATATAAATCAAAATAATTACATTTACTTACTCACATGGATATTATACTAGTCTAATAATCAATTGCAATATCAATAGCCACTTTCATAATGATGGAATGCATAATGCCATCCTTTCATAACCACATAGTCAAGGCCTTGTGCCAAGACTACAAATAAGATTTTGTCAAGGCCATGTGCCAAGACACTATTTTGTCTCTTGATACCTACTGATTCATTGAGGAGCTATAGCGAGCTCCACCCATAACTTACTAAGTCCAATGCATTCCTCGTATGAAAAGGTTTAAATAGAACATAAACATTCATATTAAAACTAGCATACGAAATGTCAATACTTTATCCATAAACCATGAATTGTGTAAAAATAACACATCTACATTCAAACATATAACAAAACCTTCAATACAACATGGAAGTTTTGTATCATAATAAATCAACTTCAAATAATCTTAAAATCCATCAAAGGATGTTGACATAGATGAAATCAAAACCTTTTTTAGAGAAATATCTCTTTATATTTTGAAGTCATTTAAAAGTCATATAATTATAAAAGAAAACATTATTTTGAAAATATTATTATAATATTGTAAGGGAAGCTTCGAAGATGTTATAACGGCTGAAAATAGTCGCACCCACCGTATAAGTAAAAAAAGACATTCTTACCTTAATTTTGTCGAAAAGGTTATAAAGGACCTTGTTTGGAAAACGATGAAAATATTCCTTTATAAACATCTTATAAAAAGTAAAACAATGGTATAAATTACTTTAATCCATAGTCTATAAAATAGTAATAATTTTTTGAAATACGTTTTTAAGAAACATGGATTTGGATGATAAAGAGGTCCTGGTAGATACTTACATGAAAACAACCTCGGATAATGAAGAGATTGTGAAATTAACCCTTAACTTGTACCTTTCCTTGTTTGTGGGTATTTTGTTCATCATGTATAATGGTAAAATAATTATTATTAAATTATACTAGAATCATAGATATTAATATGATATCATATATGATCTTCTAACATTACTTTGTTAATAATATCTTAGTATTATCGTCATTTTGGGTGTTAACCGATTCGTTTTCCTTTATATTATTTGTTACATAAGTAATGTTTGTTATGGATAGGATGTATCTTATTCATATTCAAAATGATATTAAGTCTTTAAACATTATTTTTAATCATCTAATGAAAATTATTCTTGAATGGATACGATGGGGAATGAATTTCATCACCTTCGTGGAGATGGTAACCCGTACGTACGCACGAGCAACAATGTCATTATTTTTATAGTAAAATAATATATAATTGGATGGTATATCATATATAAAGAATCATTATCATGTTATATTTATTATTTATATCAATTACATATCATTATTATAACCATCCAAATAATAATGTACTGAATGACAATTACACCACGACGTGGAGACGGTAAGCCGTACGTACGCACGTATGGTGACATGTCATTCAAAGGATGGATAGAATAATGAATATTATGGTAACATATTTATAATAACATCATAGTATATAGAATATACTGGATTTATTATTTTATAATGTAAACAAAAAGAAAGAGGAAGTGGAAGAAGAAAGGAACTTGAAAGAGGTGATGAAATATTTACCCCTTCTTCGGGTTCTTTCTTTTGATTTGATAAAACGGGCTCCTTATGTTGGATTTATGACTAAAATAAGGCCTCTATGATGAAGGGAGGACAGTTTTTAGGGTATTTGGGTAGTGTTTGGCTGATCCAAATGGCTTTTAAGGTGTGAATTAGAGAGAAGGCGGAGTGCCCATTTATAGGGTGAGGGGCACCTTAGGAAAAGCTATAAGTATTATTTTATAATAAACTCATTTTAGGTTTATAATGGCTCAAAAATAATATATTTAAAGTATAAGGTGGGGATGTTTCTAAAACCACTCAACCAATAGGTTTTAGATAGGTTTGAGTCACTATATTAACTTTATCTTTTAGATTTAACTCTTAGTTAAATAATTTTACATTTACGATGTCTCTTTGTATTTTTATATTATATGGTTAATAAACATACTTTATACTTCCAAGTGAACCCCAAGTGGTTCATTAATGATACAAATATCATTTTATAATTCTTTTGGCTGAACCTTAGATTTTTAGAAATATAATATCAATTAATAATATAATATTTTTTTTAAAACTCTTTTATGTCAATTTTGACACGATTTGGTAGTTTGTTTTTTCAAAATTTATAACAGCATTATTACTTCGAAAAAAATTCATCTAACCAACCCTAACATGTAATATTAACCTATATAATTAGTGGAATTCATAAAAAGTATAAATTACATTTTTTTGGATATTTATAATATCAATTATTTTAAAAGTTCATTTATTAGGTAATTACTGCATCATCATTGTGTCATAAATAAATTTACTAATTTAATGTTTAAAAATTATAAATAAATAACTATTATTTAGGAAATATTTTTATCTTTATAATGAATATTTATAGTATAATCTATCTCATGTGTAACCCTATATTAAAAATGTTTTAGTTATTAAACATTGAATTTTACACTTTTAACTCTTCTTTGAATTAAATAATAATAAATGTCCTAATCTAATACAAGTGGACCTAAAGGATATTATTTTATTCATAAGGTTGTTTTTGGTTGAATTAAACTTATCCAATGGAATTAGGATGTCTTTTAGGGTAATAATAATATCATTTTACCCTTAATTACCCTATTTACTTTTAACCGTGGTAAATAAAAGTAAAAAGTTATTGTTCACAAAAAATTATTTTCACATTATTGAACCACATTTAACTTACTGATATCAACTTTTTCTCTCAGATTTTTGAAATTAAACCCATAGATGTGGTAAAATTAAGTTTTATATAAATTTGAAAATGCTCCTAGGAGGTGGGTAAAAGACGGTAAAAAGTTCAATAAAATTTTTATAAATCTAAATTTTTTTTAAACTGACTCCAATGAATTACATTGAACTTATATAGGTATTATGTATATATTTTAACCTAAAATAAATTTAAATAAAATAAAAAATTATTTAAATAAAAATTTGGTTTTAAACTATAACTCAGTGTTTTCCACTATTCATCAAAAATTGATAGTTTTCAGAAAAATATTAAAAATTCACCATAAGATAATTTCAATATTCCGAATCCAAAAATGAAGTCCATTTTTAAAGATAAAATTTATAAAATTTCAAAAAGTGGGTATTAATATTCATAACGGCTAGTTTGATTGGTTGTGGTGTGTTAGAACTTGATGTTGCATACAACACACGCTATTGTATTATTTAAAGAGAAGTTTACCGTGAAAGCTTGGGGTGTTACAGTCATCCCATTTTCTAAATCCTGATTTCTCTCTCTCTCTCTTCCCTCTTTCCACCATGATCCTGTGCACTTTGTGATGGAAAGTGAATAACCTAGGGCATGGTCTTGGGGGAGGTTTTAAGGAATTATAAAATTATTACACTTAAATTATTATGTGATTTAATTATATTTGTAGAGGGTGGGAGAGAAGTGGATGGGAATGGTGATAATCTGCCACAGTATGAATCTAAAAATAATTTCTATTTTCTACCCAGAGGATTGAAATTTTGTGTGCTGAAGTGGTTTCATAGGCATTCTAAAAATTCCACTCATGGTTGTGAATAGAAATCCGTATACGGTGGGTTGTATTATAAAATTTTATATTAATAAATAGTAATAAATACTGAATGAACCCACATGGCCAAACCATAGGACTAAAAACATTCTCTTTAACCTGTATTCATTCTATTTTGCAACTAAATTTTTGTTTTTTATTCCATAATTTTGAAAAAACCCAAAAAAAAAATCATTGTTTTGGTAAATAAAAATAACCCAAAAAATAAGTATATTATTAGAATTATGAATTGTGAAGAACCACTACAAAAAAACCTCAAGGGAGATTTCCTTGGTCATCCATAATACTGCATTAGGAAAAATAAATTATACTTTGTACCACCTTATGATAGGTGTGTCCAAACTAGAACTGTTTCTAGGGAGCTAAGAAGTTTTCCACTCACTAATTTTTAGTCTTATTTTTTTAAATAATCGTTTTTTTATATATATAAAATATGTCTAACTCATCCACGTATACATAGGATGGAGTAACCTTATTTTCTATATATATCAAGGAAACTCAAATCCAAAAATTTATAGATGAGGAATTGGAGGATCTTATCCAAGACCTTAAAGAGACCCTTGAGTACCCAGTAGTTGAAATACTGGCCATAGAGTTAACTCAATTCTGGGAGTACTTCTAAGAATTATATTAATAAATATACAATACATAAGTAGAGAATTAATTATTTTATCCCAAATTTTTTGAAGATACTCCATAGGTGAAATATCAGTAATAGGTGTTAGGAAAAAATATCAAAGACCAGTTAAAATGCATTAAAGATAAGATTCAAGAAATTATAAGAAAAAAAGAATGTATAACTAAATATTTCCATGTATATCAAGAACTGAAACCTAAACTTGAACTAGAGGTAGAACCTAAGCCAATGGTGGAAACAAATTCACTCATCTATGAAGTATAAGAACCTGAGGCGGTAAAAGAGTATGTGTCTAAATATTCATTCAACCTTGATAAACCATTTGTAGTTGATATTTATGAAAATATTTTCCTTCTGAGAAACATGATTAAGATCAATAAGATCTGGATAATTTATGGAATGTTTATCAAGTGAAATATGATATCCCTACTTCTTGAAAAGTAGAAGATATATTATTATGGAATCTCTCTCTATCTTTGGAATATGTAGGCACCACCAAGGTGGTGGAATCCGAATAATCTATTTAGGATCCTAACTAAATACCTCCATCCATTGATAATAAACTCTAAAATTTAATTTCTACTGAATAATAAATCAAATCCAAACCAAATTCAAGAGAATATTTTTTTTAAATCAATTTCAATTAATTTCATTGAATCTAATTTAAGTTTCACCACTATTGTTTTGAATTTCAAGATTCATATGACTCTTAATTTTCTAAGATGTAGATGATAAACAATAATATTCATTTGTTGAGGAATAATTGGGGCTCCTAGAACACATTTAAAATTTTCTTGAAGGATCCCATTAAGAGATCCAAATGGGCCTATTAAGAGATACCACATCATAATCTACCTACATAAAAGTGGAATAATTTACTATTACTTCTTCATTTTTGAAATTTTTTTCAAATTTAATTGAACTGTAAATTTCTCTTTACTTATTAAAATAATGGATAATATCTTTTGAAACCACTATAAAGTGAAGAAAAGGTTTCACAAGTAGTATCCAACCAGGTGTAAGACCCATACTTCATCATACCCTCACCATAAAAATTATACCTGATTATGAAGGGGTGGATCTAATGTACTCTATCCATGTATTCTTTTATAGAATATATTAAGAAAAATATATAAATAAAAACATGTGGTGGATAAAGTCTAATAAAATCCACCTACCCAAAGATTTCATATGATAACTGGTACTGCCCATCGGGAAAAAGTAAAAACCCAGGGCATGCTTCAAAGATCAAACCAATATTTCTTATTTTATTTTATTTCTAGTACACATATTTCAATTCATTTCTCATTATTTATATTTTGGAAAAAATTAAGATGCAACCAAATACCTCTATTCTTTTTAACTTTAACTGACATGTTCCTTACACATTTATGAATTACTTTTGTAGTTCCATGATAACTATGTAATAGGGTTTCATAAAGAAAATTTAAGAATAAATATAGATTTCAAACTTCTAAAAGGGATCTTACATCAAAAAAAGATAATTTACGATGTAAGAGGATAATTTACAATGTAAAATTTTTAGAAAAGAACCTAAACAATCAGAACCTGGACAACCCAAGTTAAATCATAATTGGAAGGAGAGTATGATTTTATATTCCTTATTTAATTTTACTCCCATAATTTTAAAACTATTTATGATATTTAAAATAAAATTTCCATGCCCCAAATTGAACTCGTGAACTACAGTGTCAGTTTAAGATACATAAAGTTATTAGGATAATAATTAATCCATGTTTTAATTTTTATGGTAGACATGAATAGATTAATAAAATAGTAAAATTGATTAGTGGAGTTAATCATGAGAGGATAAATTTTAAAAATCAAAATTTTAAAAAATAATATACTTTCTAAAATTAAATTATTCTTAGATTTTACATGTTTTTAATTTTAGAAATTTATATGGATTGGTTTTTTTCATTTCCAAGATTAATTTTCCCAAAAAAATGTTCTCATACTGAGAATAATACTATAAACCAATTTTTCTCCTTCTTTTTATATTTTATATCTTGAGATACATGGGAATATTTTTCATCTAGAATATGTTTGTAAGTTTATCAAAGTTGTGACTAACCAAAATAACTTTTTACAATATTGGTTCATTTTTATTGTTTACCAATTTTATCCTTGAACCCACCTTGACACCAATCCTTGTTCATACCATAGAATCGACTAATGAACTTTTTAGGAAATGAGCCGTGTTACATTCTATTAAATCCATTCATATCTAACTTATAGTGTATCACATTCTATTTAAAATACTAATTATGGGAGAGAGGTTTTCTATGGTGTATGGGGGTGTATGTTTTTTAGGAGGTCTTGGTGGGGGGTTCCATGTTATTTTTGGGAGAGTCCATGAAATCATTCTTTTTACATTATTATTGTTCACCTATTTTGTTAGAAAAAATAAAATATACAGTAATTAATATTAAATAATGGGTTGTGACTTGGGAGTATTGGAAAATCAATACTTCTAGACTGATTATATTTTTATCATATGTGGTTATGTGGTAGATGTGATATTTTTCATAAACACAACTTTCTAAAAAAGTAAAAAAAATTAATAGAAAATGATAACAAATTGAAAATCAAGAGAGGATGATTTATTCATTAATATTACTTTTATTATGTGATTACTTAGATATTGGGGGTTTTGGAGATGAAATCATTACTAGAGTATTACATTGATCATATCTTTTGATGTCATGTAGTATGATAAAGAGTCAAACATCATTTTGAAATTTATATTTATTCATCACCCACCAAAATCAATCCTTAGAGACATTTTAAACTTAATAAAAAAACATAATGATTAATTTTTATCTCTATATTTACATGGGGGATATGTTAGATTACATGAAATTCTATTTCAAATGACATGTACTTGAGGTATGGACACAAATCTATTTGCATATTTTACCTTGAGAGATGAGTAAAAATAATTTATTGTGAAGTATATTTCAATTTGAATTCACATTAATAATGAATTTATAAATAAAAATTAAAGGAAGGGAATTGTTATTTCTAAAGTGGGAAAGTGAAATACATTATTTTCTTCATTTATTTGAAAAGTGAGGAGTTAGAGTAATTATTTTGTTTGAAATTTGAATTTTTAATTTCCATTTACAAACATTTGATTATATTGATTTTAAAATTTGTATATTTGTAGAAATAAAATCCTTTATAATTTTTTTGATGTGATATGATTGAGGAAATGAAAAATTTAAGTGTGGGTAAATTAACAACACCATATTTTTCATGTTTATTTTAATATAAAATACAATATTTATAAACTTTAAATGTTTAATATTTATGATATTTAACTATTTTTATAATTTATGATATGAAACAAGAAATGTCTTGAAATGAGATAAAAAGTGATAAAATCCACATCAAGATGATTTCCCACAAAAAAGGACATGTGAAGGCTTGAGCCCATAGCTCAAAACATAAGATCCCAGTAGAAAAGTATCCGAGAATTGTCACAAGTTGATTATTTATATTGTAAATAAATAATTTACAATTTAATAGTCTAAAATTTCAAGGTGTAAATAATTATGTAAAGGAAAATAATCCATCTTGGGAAATATCACATGTGACATGGTGTGAAAAAAATGCATAATGCCATGATGTACCCCCCGACTTTCTTGGGCTGTAATTACAGGCCATAAATCTTCTTATTTAGTGATCCCTTGAAAATTTTATATCTTAAAATGATGTTTTATAATGTAAAGTTCTTATATGAACTTTGACATAGTGAACTCTAAGGAAATTTATTGTCAGGACCTCATCTAATGATCCCATCATGTCTTAGACTCCATTATTACCCATTTAAAATGAAATTAATGGTTCTCAAGGGGTGAATCATGGCTTATAAATAAGTATTTAGGGGGATTGTAAAAATAATCATCAAATATAAGGAATCGGTCATTATTCATAGGAATAGGGGTTGTTGATTTTCAGGATTTATTTTCTATTTTAGTTTTTAAT
This sequence comes from Viscum album, assembly GCA_963277665.1. Lineage (NCBI taxonomy): Eukaryota > Viridiplantae > Streptophyta > Magnoliopsida > Santalales > Viscaceae > Viscum > Viscum album. The sequence goes on from OY728152.1 coordinate 1,798,235,100, forward strand.
ATACTTTTAAATGTATCACAATTTTAATTTTTGATTCAAGTGTTTTATTTTTCCAAATCCCTATTTCACTCACTATATTTCTCTCTTCCTTATTTCCAACATGATCTCATTGACTTTGTAATGGAAAATTACTAACTTGAGGCTTGGCCTCAAGGGAGGTTTTAGGATGTTCTAAAATTATTACCCTTAAATTCTTAAATGGTTTAATTCCATTTGGGGGGCTGAGCAAGAACTACATGGGTGTGGTGATCATCCACCACAACATGAATCCTGAATTCATCCCTATTTTATACCAAGAGGGTGTGAAATTTTATTTTCTAAATAGATTTCCAAGTCATGTTAAAAATCACACTCAAGGTTGAGAATATAAATCCCTATATAGTGAGATATAATTACAAATTTAATATTAATCAATGATAATAAAAAATAAATGAATCCTCATGACCAAACCCCATGACCAAAACCTTTCTCTTTAACATATATTCATTTTATTTTCATCTAGGTTTTAGTTTTTCATTATATTATGTTACCAAAATAGAAAACATTCATTTTTCATATATAACAAAAACCCAAAAATAAATAGATCAGGTGAATTGGCAATTAAGACTGAACCACTGCAATTCTCCTCAATTGAGATAACCCTAGTTATCCATTTTAATGTATTAGGAAAAAAATTAGCTTTTGTACCACCCTATGTTTGGTGCATCATAGAGTCACACAGTTAGTCCTTTGGATATCGATTATGTTTTGAACAATGTATTTCTTCCAAAATAATGAGACCTCAATGAAACTGTATCTAAAATTAGTTTTTGATGGATTTAAAAAGATCTGTTAAGTTTTTCATGAATTCCCTATGAATTTTATTATATTTGGGAGATTGTTAGTTATATAATAAAAATATATCTAATGAAACAAAAGATATAATACATAGCATAAAACATATTACAGGCGGAGTGCATAAATATATCACTAACTTACCATTTTATTTAATTCAGTTACCAATCCATTATGATTATGTTAATTATGTATCTTATGTCCATTGAATGGGTTAAATGCATTCATCCAATGGTAAGTAACATACACACTTGATAGGTTTCTTATGGATAACACATTTCATTAAATGGAGAGTATATATGTTGACTATTCAAATCGAAGTGATTCCTTATGTTATGGGTGGTGAATGATAATCATTTTTATGAAATGAATTTTGATGAACATTCTTATTCATCAAATTCTAGAAAATGTGCCAAGACCACTTAAAGTATTACATGAATACTCAAGTTATGTAATTTTATCCATTGGTTATTTTTCCCACCTTGAAGGTAGGAGGCTTAGTTCAACTTCATTATGGTAATCATTAATATTTCTCCCTTGAAGAAGGATGATAGAGGTTGTTGTTATAAAATTTTATATATGCTAGCTATTTTTCATTTACATATGCATATCTAATTCTTGAAAATAGATTAGTAAAATATATTGTTTTTTTATTATGTTTGACCATTAAATGATCCCTTAAATACCATCTAAGATACCACTATGTTTTATCAAAGCTATGAGCTTGAAAGAGTGAAAATACATTAGTATTGTTGTTAATTATATTTTTTATGATCCTAGAAATTATATTATTTAGGGTTTTATGGGGGTCAACTATTTAGCATAGAAAGTATATCTATCCATCATGAATTTTTTCATTTTGGTTCTTTTATTGTGAAGGGTTTATTAAATGAAAACACTTGCCCCATTTGGTGGGATAGAAATCAATACTAGGAAATGGAAAGGGAAAAGGAATATTATTTTTTATTCATAACAGACATGAATAGTTTTTATAGGTGGTTTTAGGATGAACACATATTATATGTTTGATATGATGGAATAAATTTCAGGAAATGGAAATATAATAGGAATCCATTTTTTATCTTTGGTATCCAAGAAGAGGGATTCTAGAGAATCCCAATTATTTAATTTTATGAAATTTGGGTTGCCCTAAAAATAAAATGTAAATAACCCTATATTAGGGAAATAAATATTTTATGGCCAAATTTCTCATCCCTCCCTTCTTAAAATTCATCGCATCCTCTACACATAGCTTCATCAAACCAACACCCCAACTTATTACTCAGAAGTAATAGTCTGTTTTCTAAATAATGTTATAGTTTATAGGGGTGTGTATTTTTAGTGGTTGAAATATGTCTTAGTGGCTAATAGATTTCTAAAACTACAAGATCCAAGAGTGGTACAATTTTATAGTGGTGATGAGATCACAATGGTTAGTTTTTTAGATGATTAGGATGAGTTATGGAGTTCTGAGATGATTAGACCAAATGGATCTACAAAGATGTTCTGGATAATATATATATATTTGTGTTTGTGTGTGTGGCCGTGTGTGTGTGTGTGTGGAGAAATATGGGTGTATTTTCTAAAAATATATTGGTGGTCAACATAAAAATGATGGAAATCTAGTAAATGGTGTTAAGGTGGGTGATGAAGATTTAACATCTAATGAGTTTTTGGTGTAAAATGATGTTATGGTGGATGATGTGGATGGGTGGTTAATGGGGATTCTATTAATATATGTGTAGATTGCTTAAGTGTAGTATATATTGTACATTTAGACCTCAATTGTATCATTTGAACACAGTGTAAAAGTAATTAGGGTTTCTTGGTTGCAACACTACCTTATCCAAAATATTGGTGGTTCTGTGGTCAGAGGATACTAGAAATAAATATTTTGAATAAAATAAAGGCTACACATGAAACATATAATTAATGAGGGAAATTTTTTGTGTCTATACACAAAAAAATAAACAAAAATTTTGATTTTCATGTGGGGTTCATGTGGATTCAAAGAAATAATTTTCATACAGTGTTCATGTGAAAATAAGAAATTCAATTTTTATTTTTGTGTGCACTCAAAAAAACTAGAAATTTATTCTACATGGGAATATATTTTACCTAAATAAATTAAAAATCATTAAATTTTTATTATATTTAAATTTTTAAATCGGACCATATATGTTATAGATTAAATTATAGTCTTTTCAATATATTATTAAAAAATATTGAATTTTTTCTCCTCTTTAGGGATACAAGGTATTATTAACGTACCATGAAAATCATTGTTTCCATATTTTCTTTTCAATAATCTATTTTTATTCAACAATTTTTCATAATAATTTTAGGATTGTGGGTATGGGACTACAAAAATTGTGAGCAATAGGAAGACGATGCGGGTAGTTTTTTTAATTTCCATATTTTTAACTTAATTTCTATCTTAAATTTTCAATTCCTCTAAAATATAATTGTAACTGTCTTTTCCATTACATTTTTAATTGATTATCTCACTACCTTTTCCTTTTTTCCATTAAAATTATTCCCTCCTACAAAACTAGACCATAATATATTTTGATTTTTCGTTTCAATGGGAGTAGGATGTGAAAATTATAGTGGGCCATTTATTATCATTAATAATTAGATTTGAGAAATGTTACCTTCTCTCAAAACTTATTAAAAATAACTCAAAAAGACCATATTTTCCCCCATTATATAATAAATAATCCACTAATTATTATAAATATATTAAATTATAGACCAATAAATAATGGTTGATAAAATTAATATGGTCTATTCCATTAATATAATAAATTATGGTCTTTCAAATTGTTGTATTAAATTTTGGTCTATAATATAAAATTATTGATTGAAATTAATCACCCATACATTATTTCTCTTTTGTAAATGGAAATATTTTTTGTGGATTCTTAATAAAAGAATGCTCTATAAATATTAATTCCCCTATAATTCATGGAAAGGAGGGAAAAATAACCCATCCATATCCTAAACAAGAGTGTAGAATGAACTCAGGTTTAAATTTATCTTTTCTATGTTTTTCTAAAATGGCTGGAAGTAAGATACAATTCCTTTTCAAATAAAAAAATTTAACAAATTCTGGTTAAATTTGACTAAAAATAATTGTATTTTCCATCATAGAAATATCTACCTCTACATTAAAATAAAATTATATACACTCTAATTTGAATAAAATAATTCGTATTTCTGAATTTGTAGATAACACATTCCTGGTTTACCATCATCTTCTTCATTTATTCATCTTCAGTATTCATTTTGAAACTATTCCATGTTCAACCTTATTTTTTTCTTAAAACAACTGTTGTCAAAAAGTAAATAATAATTTAATATATTATTTTTATAGTTTTATCGATTTCAAAGATTTATGAGAACCTTAAAAAATGACATATATCATAATAAATTCTTTTATTAAATGAAAAACAATGATTTTAGAAATTCATGTTTCATTTGTTTAATAGAATAAAATTTATTTGAGTTTATGACTTTAATTTTGTTGTGTCAATTAATTATCTTAAATAATTAGTATTGAAATCATCAATTTAGTTTTAACTTTTATTTATACATTTCAATAGATTTTGAAATTAAAAAAAAATTAAAGGGATGAACTTGTAGCAATTGTGACTAATTAAAGACATTTATTATATATCTCTAATTTTTCAGTTCAGTAATTATTTAATAGTGGTTTTTGGAAAAAAAAAATGATAACTTGGTATTTTTCACAACTTTAATATTTAAATTAAATATACATATTTATTAAAATCACCTTAAATAATTCATGGAGTTGCTATAATTTTTAGCAATTGGTAATATTCATTGTACATATTTAATTTTCCTTCATTAAAATAATTATTTTACTACGATTTTTTTATATTTTGATAAAATTATCCTTATCCATAAAATTATTGATTAAATAATATTTTTATATTTATTAAAACACATTAAATAGTATTTTTGAAATATATAATAAATTTTACCCTAGAAGATTTTTTATTATATTTTTATTAGATGAGTTATTAAATTTAATTTTTATAATATTTCTTTAATGATTATGAATAAAAAAATTAAATTTTATCATATGGTTTGCAGAATTATAAAATTATAAATCCTAAATTTATGAATTAAAAAAATAATTGATAATTATAAATTCACTTTATGAATATATTAATTATTACATTTACCCAAAAATAAATTTTTTATTTTTAGATTCATGTTAATATGATTTAATATATAAATTATGTGATTCATAATTATAATAATGTATTTAATTTATAGTTGTACTATCATTTTTTTCAGATATTTGATGTGGAATTTATGAATTAATGGGAGAAAATTATAAAATTTGGAAGGATTGAATTATTATCTATCCAAGATGGGTGGACATTGATTATTCCATTTGTAAATATAAACCACCTGTAGTAAATAATGATAGCACACTTGATTATATAACTTTATGTGAACATTAGAAGTGCTCACACCCTATGAGTATAATATTTATAAAAACAAAATTATGTGATTGTATTCATGGTTCAATATATGAGAATATATAACAATTTATTTGACTTGTTAAAATTTATAGATGACCAATTTAACTCTTCAGATAAAGAATTATAAATATAATTAATCAGGAATTTGTTGTTTATAAGACTTGCCACCATAAAAAGTGTGCACAAACACATTTTGTAGATGAGAGATATATCGGCTAATGTTAAGAATTTTTATATTGATGTATCAAATTAATTTTTGGTGTATGATAATATAAATACTCTTCCACAACAATTTGAACCATTTATAATATATTACTATAAACTAGTATATAAATGACTGATTAATGATCCTGTGTGTTCAAGATGAGGATAAGTTTGTTGTAAAATAGGGAGAATTTAATACGAAGACAACACATTAGAAACATAAGGCTCACAAAGTTAAAGACAATAGGAATGGAAAGGATAAATTTTTATTTGAATCTAATTTGGAAAATAAATCATCTATTTCTGTTGTAAATTAAAAATACATGGAATGAAAATTTTTCATAAAATTCAGAAATTACTTGAAGAGAAAGTTATTTTGATACCTTTGGATTTTTATGAGTCAAATATAGTTGATGAAATTAATAAAACATGGTGGATTTTATTTTTTTTCTATAATACATATTGTGGATACCATTAGGGGTATAAAAATCATAAGGAAACCACTTAGTAGAGTGCTTAGATTCTATTGAAGAAAAAAGATGTGCTCACATGTGGAAGTAGTGGGGATATAAATTCTAGTATTAATCATTGAGTTTACTTTGTACATATAAATGAGATTTTATACTATAGGATTCTCTAATAACATTATTTTAGTATCAAAACTTCTACCATTGGGATTTACATTTATTTTTTGAAAAAATAATTGTTCCTTAATATATGGAAATGACACCATTAGATGATGTATGTTAAATGATGTTCTTTTTCCATTGATTTTCAATGTAATAATGAAAATCATGCACAAAATTGTATTAAAATAAATTTTATATATGAAGATCATTCTTTTTAATTGAACCAAATATTTTTTTATATCTCTAAATAAATAATTTAAATTTGATTTTAGAATGGGTTACTTAGAGTTCTTTATATCACTACGTTTGAAACCATTCTAGATTGAATTAATTTAAATAAAATCAATAAGTTAAATAAAGGTGAAAATATATATTCAACTATTTTTAAATAATTTTTAACAATATATGTAATTCATAAATTGATTTACATGTCCATAAATTCTTTATTTCATTCAATGATGACTATTCATGAAATGTGAATCTATAATTTTTGTCATAAAAAAATAAAACACTTGAGCCTCAAAATATGTTAATGATGAAGTAGTGAAACAACATGGAAAAAAATTAAACTATTGATATTAGATTGAGGTAGAGAATATTATGTTAGATAGACTAAGTATTGACTTGACCTAGTATATTTTCAAGCTTTTATCAAGAAAATGGAGTAGTTTCTTAATACACTATGTTGGGTTCATCAGATGAAAATAGTATATCTAAAATAAGAAACCAAAATAAATGATGTATTGTTACTAACTCTAAGTTGCCTAAATTATTGAGGAATAAATATCATAAAATAAAATCATAATGTTTAATTTTGGTTCCAATGAAAGCTATTTAAAAACAACATTTTTTTATGTTCTAGAAAAAATGTTTGTAACTTGTGTGAATTCATGTATGTCCTTTAGAAGACCATGTTTATATCCAATGGTAAAATATGTTGGATCCTAATACCATTGGCAGTTGATTAACTCTATAGACCAAAATGTGTGAGGACTATTATTTTTCTTTTCCATTGTTTAACAGTCTAATTATGGATTCATGGAATGAAACAATTTATTGATAATTAGAGCAATATGATTATATATTTTTTTGAATAATATCATTAAATATATCATCCATCTATCTTAAATGATAGATGATTATATCTCATTACACTCTTCATTGATCAAGTTCTTTTTAAAAAAAATATCATTCCATAAACTTTTGATAATCATCCAATGGATCAAGTGGTTCAAGCATCAATCACTGTTCAACAACTAGTTAAACCAAAATTTTCTCAATAAAAAAATGATGAAACATTAAATATATTCACAAGGATGAGAAAGTAATCAATTTATAGTGATGATATACTGTGCCTACAAGAATATGAATATAATATTGAGATGAAAATGATCTTGAAACATTTTTACAAGCAATGACTTTTAAATATTTAAAAAAATGTATGATTCCATAATTGAGGAGGTGAATTCCATAGATTAATGATGTTTGAGACCATTCATAGTTTCCAAATGGTGAAAAAAATATTGGATATAAAAAGTTTCTTAAATATTATAATAATTCATGGGGTAACATTTAGAGCTACAATGCTCAACATGTAACTAAAATATAAACTCAAAATGAAGTGATTGATTATACTGATATATCTTCATATGTATCCAAAAAGTACTCCTTCAACATCTAATTATAATTTTTATTTAATTTTTATTTATAATTATAGGAAATAGACATGGAAACTACATTTTTTAATGGTAATCACAATGGGAAGGTTTAAAATTCAAAAACTGAAATTATTCCTCTCTAGTAATGGTGATAATTTTGTGTGAAAGCTTAAAACGTAAATTTATGGTTTAAAAACCATACTGATAGTGGTATATGTGATTTCATGATGTAATTACATCATATTTTCTATATTAAAACATTAAATAACAATTTATATACTATAAGTTAAATTGGAGTAAACTAATTTTTTAGGTTTTATATATAGATTATATTTTACTGGATACTAATGATAGGGGTTTTTTATATGAGGTTAAACAATTTTTCTTAAAAATCATTGGCATGAAATATATGGGTGATGCATCCAATGAAATTTAATTAATTATTCATATATATAAGATGAAATAAATTCTGTTCTTATCTTATGAAACCTATATTAAAAATATTTTAAAGATATTTTATTTGAATGATTGTGCACTGATTATATCACCTGTTTTAATGGGTGATAAATTAAACATGAACTAGATCCCTAAGAATGATTTTGAATTTGAAAAAATGAATGAAGTACCGTATGCTTAAAATATAGTAATTTTAATGTATGATAATTTCTTTAAAGGGGATGATATATCATTTTAATTATGATTGTTGGGTAGATATTAGAGTAATCAAGGTATAACCCATTGGAAGGTGATGAAGAAGGTATTGATATACTTTGTAATGTCATGCCGCCCTAGGGTATTAACTCGTACCCAAAAAAAAGAAACACTAAAAACCATTGGCATGACTCCTCATACACCATATTATTCTTACTAGAATATGGGTCATAAGAAGATACTATAGGGAAACTATTCCCTTATTATCAGAGTTCACGATATAATAATAAACAAAAAAATTAGATATAGAATCCATATAATTCCATAATCAGCGAAAGTGCAGATAAATTAATTCAATCACCAGAATTAATAATAAATAAATGTGTCATAAATACCCAAGTTAATCCCACATGGCGGATTATATATAAGAAATTCAAAAATTGAATAAAATAAAATAGGGGTTAACAACCCATCACCAACTAACCCTCACTCATGTTCAGTCTCATCATCTGACTCTGACTAGTGAAGATAACCAATATACATCTGCATCAGGCCTCGCTCGAAACATTTAACTATGAACAAGAATTGGGTCTTCTTAGGTACCCAAGTGTTATGTAATCATGAATATGGTGGGAGTATAACTCATAAATTCAGCACCAATGATTCCCTATAAATATAACAAGTTTGTAAAAGTGAATGGATTAATTTATATTCATTGTAAATATGGAAAGGGTGAGGGTGAGTTTCCTTTTAAAATTAAATAGTTAAGTAGTTGATTATTTAAAAATAAAATGATTTTTATATGATGGAATAATAAAGAGATAATTTAATTGATATATAGTTGACAAATCTTATCTGATTTAAATTGTTACTATAAAAATAATCATAAAAATGATTGAATAAAATTTATACAACTATGAAAATAAATATTTATTTATGTTTTTTGATAATGTGAAGATATAGAAAATACAATTGATACGGAGATTTTCAATATCCCGCTATGAGACCCTACTTCTCTACACCTCAACTCGAGAGGTCATTATTATTAATCCTTGGATCTTTGGGTGATCAATAAACCCTTAAATAATAATTATGGCTTTTGATCACCCTCTTGAGCTTCATCGGTAGCCAAGGAACATGTCTCTTACCTTTATATAGTGAGAACTTTCTATATAAGGGTTATGAAAGGAGATAGGTTTTCTTGTTACAAACCCATTACAATTCTACTTCCAAATCTCTTTGGTAGATTATTACAATTGGAGAATAGATATTTCAGATAAATTTTGATGTCCATTGAGATATTGAGAACATTCGAAGGCTCTTTGAGAGGATTTTATAATTCTATAAATTAGGTGTTCATTTGATCTTGAGAGCATCATTGGGAGAAATTTTTATGTTCTAAGAGGCCAAAGGAGACCTTTTATAGGCTCTAAGAGGATTATGAAGGTTTTGAGATTTTTTGGGTGTAATGAAGATAAATAAGACTTCTATTGAATAATTTCCAACTATATTAAATTCTATCATGGATGAACAGGATCAGTACCACTGGATACATATTATCCACCACCGGTAGCTGGGGGCCTACCTAGAGACATCTTCACTTCTGGAATGTCCACTGGATTTCTAGTTCTCCTCCACAATATTTCTAGTGGACTACTATATTATGTCGTCGGTTCTTCCACCACCACCAGTTGGAAATGAATTTTAATTTAAAAATTAAAGCTAAAGGTAAAGGACATTTTCAAAATAAAATGATTTCTAAAGAATAAAGATAGAAATTGATTGACTCATAGTTGATAAATTTGATTCCATTTAAAAATATAATAAAAAAAGGTAAGCACATAAACCATCAAATAAAATTTCTTCATGTGTGTTAATCAATTTTTTTATAAAATTGAGCACTGAGGCCCTTAGATTATAAGAATGAAGAATTACACAATGCGAAATGAAGAAATTTTACATTTATCTTTTATGAAAATAGGGACCATGTCATCAGGTAAGGTGGTCGAGTGTTGGCATCCTTCCTAGTTCACTCATTTATTTTCCAACACATCAGAAATATAGTTTGCCTCTTTTTATGAATGAGTGAAATGTAAATCAAAGAAGACATCATGTTAAAGACAATTCACCCATTTGGCAGCCAGCTTCCATGAGAGATGTCTTTGGCCCACTTTAACAGCTTACACAAGGGTTGTGGAATCACATTCAAACCATATATAATTCCATTTTCTTTAGAGAGCAGTATCAAATTCCATTATGAGGCCCATCATTTCTAATTCAAGCGCTGTAGATATTTTATAAGGGTTGTATAAGAATTTGATTACATCCCCATTATCATCTCTTAAAATGGATCCATAACTCGAGGGGCATGGGTTTCCCCTAGAAGCTCTGTCAGTATTTCACTTGATACATCCTATAAAAGGTGAGATCCAGAAGACTTCCATGGTCTGACGAGGTTTAAGAAAATTACCAGCAATGTTATGCCACCGAAGTATGATCCAGTCCTCAACCGAGTTCCTGCATTTTTTTGAATGCAGGTTATTAGCAGCACGTACTATAGCAAGGATGCAGTCCATCCCGTGACTAGCATTGAAGTAGGACCTCTAGTGCATCACTGTATTTATTCTTCTCTAGATCCAGTGAAATGTTTTAGCACAAGACAACTAAAATTTCATTCTAATCTGCTTGAAATAATGTAGGTTGAACAAGGTTTTAATATAGTGTTGAACCGAATCGAAGCAAGAAATTTGAATACCAAAAAACTGCTTCACTACTACCCAAATAGAAGAGGCAGAATTGCAACTCAGAAATAGGTGATCGACATCTTCTATGTGTTTCATGCAAAGAGGACATTATGAGAAAAGGGAAATACCAACTCTTTGAATATTCTCTTCAAGAGGTATTTTGTTAAATGTAAGACTCCAAAGAAGATTTAATCAAGAGGGTGTCAACCATTTTTATTAAACTTACCAATCCAATGTTTTTCATGCTCAATTAAAATCTAATAGAATGTTTTTGAGTCAAGAAATCCATTTTCTGACCCTTCCAAGAGTAGCATGTCATCTTGCTTGACAAAAACATTCATGTTTGAAATATTGAAAACATCCTCTGGAATCATATCCATATTTTCTAGTTGCTCCCTGATTGTTATGGTATGATCAATTTGATTATCCTATGGATTGATATGAGATATGAGGGGATATCTAGTCCAATTATTATACCAAAAACAAGGGAATAGTTCTTACTCACCATCCATTTAGAGTGGCTGATAATTTTTTGAAATGTTTCTTTAATCCCAGGCCACATAGAGGACTAAAGATAACTGGTTTTTTCATCTATGAGTCTGGTCATAAATCTATTTCTTAAGAATTTTAGACTATATATTTTTTTATTGATATGTTCCCATCAAAACATGGCTTGCAGAGACTGGTTGAAGGCTTTCATATATTTAATACATATTCCTCCCATAGAATGTGGTATGCAGCATTTCTTCTATTGAGTAGTAATAATATTTCATTACATTATGTTTCCACTCTAGACAATGTTCTTAATCATCATGTTGATCTTTTTAAGATGGGAAGCAGGCCAAATATAAACAATGCAATAGTATACCGGCTTCAAAGTAATCATGTTCCTGATCTATAAAATGAACCCAGGCATTGAGAGAGATTTTCCCTTCCAAGATGCGAGGTTTTTTCTGATTTTATCCATTGAATTTAAGAAATAATACTATTTGGACTTTCCCAAAAACATTGGGACACCTAGGTAACTTAAAGGCGATTCCTCCTCCTTTATTCCCATGTCGGATCTGAGTCGTGCCTTTCAAGAGGCTGATAACCCCTTACCAAAATACATTGATGACTTTTTCAAGCTGATGGACTGTCCAGAAACACTCTCATAATGTCTGAAGTCCTTTTTAATATTTTTGATGTTTCTTTTGTCCCCCTGTGTAAATTAAAATATATCATCAGCAAAGAAAAGGTGAGATGGATCAGGGTTACCTTGTCCTACTCTGATGTTGGAAAGTTCACAATTGGTCACCATGTCAAGGAGGATTCTACTCAGGTAATCTTCCACTAATGAAAATATAATGGCTGATAGGGTATCTCTATGCCTCACCCCCCCCCCCTTGAGCAAGTAAAGTATCCTTCTAGGGATCCATTAATAAGAATGGAGATGTGGGGTGATTTGAAAAGAACCATGATCTAGTGAATGAAATTACCATTGAAACCAAAATTATGCAGCATTGTGCTAATAGAGCCCCAGTCCATGGTGTTAAACACTTTTGTGACATCTAATTTGAGAGAAATGTTCCCACCTATAGTTGTTTTCCTTAGAAAATTAACACATTCTGAGGTAGTGAGAAAACATTCCTGAATGTTCCAGCCTTTCACAATGCCAAATTGATTCCAAGATATAATTGTCTTAGAAATTTGAGCGATCCTATTTGATATAATTTTAGTAATTTCCATGTATATGGTGATGAAAAGGTAAACCAGACTGAATTGGCTAATCTCACTGGTGTTCTCAACCTTTGGGATGAGAGTTATGAATTGTGCATTGAATCCTAGAGGGAAGGCTCCATCTTTGAAGAAGTGTTGGATAAGCTGGAAAACATCATTCTGAATGATTTCCCAATATGTCTAAATTAATTCATTAGTGAACTCATCTGGCCTTGGGGAACTTTCTTCTATTATGCGAAATACTACCTCTTTGATTTCAAAGTCCACTGTAATAGAAGTGAGGAAGCTATTATCCTCCATCATGACCAAGTTAGGGATGATGTTTTCCTTTAATGATTAAATTTTTGGGGGACTCTTAAAAAGATTCTTATAGAATAAGGCAATGTTGTCCGAGAGTTATTGCCTTCCTTCCATAATTTGTTCCCCCTCCTTGAGAAGAGTAAGAGGCATGTTTTCCCTTCGAATTATCTAAAGATCATGAAAGAATTTAGTGTTTTTGTCCACATCTAAGATCTATCTTTCTTTAAATATTTCTTTTTTAAAGTTGTCACGAAGCTTCATCGGGATGCTAAGCCTAGAAGAAATATCCTCTTCCTTCCTCATATCTCCACTAAAGTGATCTTTGGAAGAATTATCATGTATGTCATGTAAGAGGCATTCAATACCATCAATTTTAGCATCGATTGAGATAAACTTGCTTTGCTCCATTTTTTCAATTTCATTTTCACCAATTTAAGCTTTTTAAGACACAACAGAGGGCTGTCTCCATCAATTATCTAGTTCTAGGAATTTTTCACTGTATTTAAGAATTTTAGGAGGGAGATCCAAGCATTGTTAAACCTGAAGGGAATTGGATTAGATCTTTCAAGATTCATAAGACTCACCATAATAGGGTGGTGTTCTGAGTTTTATTTAGTTAAGGTGACAAGGAGATAGATTTCTAAAGTGTAATTGAAGCATCATTTGCAAATGCGCCATCAATCCTGCTATCTCTCATGCCATTCAGATGCCTCCTATACCAGGTGAACTTGGCTCCAACAAGTTTGATTTCCATCAGGCAGCCCCCCAAATATATTCTCAAAATTAATCTCTGTATGTGATGTTGATAAGAGGACCAATCTTCTTTTCTTCATGTAGTATAGAGTTGAAATCCCCAGCAATGAACAATGAGTTAGTAATTGTGTTTTCTAGTTCATAGATTTGTTTCCACAATAGTCTCTTGTCAATGTAGTTTGTATGAGCATAAATAATCAAGAAATATATTTTCCTAACTAACTCTAGAAAATTGCATGTGAGGATCTGTTTTTTTTTCAAGAACAATAGTTGTACAGACATCTGAATTTGTGAACAAATATCCAGATTCTATCTGGTACTCTCTCTGAGCTACCATAGCTCAGAAGCAAATAACCCACTCTATGAAAGGTTTTATCACGAATTATAGAGGTAGTATTGGGCTCATAAATGACTAAGATATCAGGTTTATACTTACCTGTAGTCATCCATATGGAACCCAAGGTGTCAAGGTTGGATAGCCCCTGATAGTTCCAAAATAGTATCCTCATTGATTTAATGATTTAGGGGTTACCCCCCCCCTTCCTTTAGCATCCGAGATTTGAATTTTTCTAGAAGATCTATTTGAAGCGGATAGGCCTCTAGTTTTGGGTTCTTGTGTAACATTCAGAGTATGTTATCACATCTCTAGAGTACACTTCCTTTAAAGTGATGAGTTGAGTAGTCTAAATCATTTTTCTTTGAGATGTTTAGTAATTTCTTAGATTTTTCAAACACTATTTAAATTTCACCTTTCTTAATATCAACCTACATAATCGAACATCCCCTTTGATCTGGAGATCATGGGGCCTGGATTTCAAGATCTTGTGTTAAGACCAAATCCCCAAGCATGTCCTTGGAAATAGACTCTATGGAGTCCTGAATCAGAAACAAATTATCCTAAATTTCCTTAGTAATAATTCCCAAGATAAAATCTTCAATATGGAATGAAATTGAGACCAATAGAAACTCCATTGAAAAATCTAGATCATCCTACTTCTCTTGATGGTGTATAGGTTTTTCCAAATTGTCCTCATTTCCAAGTCACTCAGCACGATGATCCTCTTCCTCAGCCATGTCAGCCCATGAAGTAGAATTATCTTTCATTATTGAAGAGCTCCCCTTCTGCATATCAGGTCTCAGGTCCCTCCTCTTTTCCAAATTAGGGCTTCCTTTTCCTCTAGAGACCTCCCTATATGCTACAAAATTAGGGGCAGGCTTAACCAATTTTTCTAATACTTTAAAATTGTTAACTAGATGAACAACCATTTTACAATGTTCACAAAATTTGGAATGGTTCTCACTCTCATAATTTATTTCCATATGATGATCCTCCGAGGTTATAACAATTTGATCTGGAGGTGGATCTTCCATATCAATTTCAATACGAACCTCAGAATACAAACCCAAATCACCATTGTTGGACCACTGATCAATTTTCAAAGGTGTTCCCAAGACTCAAGCAATATCACTGAGGATTTTAGGATGCCAGTAGACCCATGGAAAACCATGGATCCTTGTCTACAGTTGTTCCATGTACAGCCTCTTCTTAAATGGGTTAAAGTTGGAATCTCATTCTGAGAGGTGAGAAAACCTGGTCTGAGATTTATAATCCCAATTTGCAAGGCCATATTGAGATCAACCATCCTTCAAAATATAATCTAAAGAAAAAACCCTTTCCCAATTAGTATTATTCCCCATCCTGAGAAACCCCAACAATGAGAAATTCTATTTTTTAGATCTAAATAGAAGCATGATTTCATTCCCTTCTCATATGATGTTCGTCCTAGTAATGAGTATTTGCATAGATCTAATCTTTGATTTAGATCCTTTGAATCCACCTTCACCAAGAAAGATCCATCACCCATTCATGTTAGGGAAGACTTTCTGGTTCTCAGTACTAAGGGCATGGAAAGAACTTCTAAAAAAGTAATTTACTTTTTGGGGAAAGAAGAAATATAACCCACCACATCCCCTTTTGGAGGGGTGTAATCCATTTACCATTCTGGACGAACAAATCCATCCACCTCATCCTTCTTAATCTATTGAGTGAAACTGGTTTCTGCAAAAGGGATCGAATGAAGCCATCTTCCTGATCCTAGGAGTTCTTGAGTCAGCATTCCTCCTCAAATAAATTTTAATCAATATAGAATAATTAAATTTGATAATGTAAATATAGAACAAGCACAATTAATAAAGAGTTATGTAATAGTGGAATGTGATCCCCTATATCTCAACCCCACTACTCAAAAGGTTAATATTATTAATCCCTTGATCTTCGATGTGATCAAGAAACTGATCCCTCACAATTTGCATTTATGATCACCTTATTGAGATTCCTTGGTATCCAAGGAACATGTCCCTCTCTTTTAAAGAGTGGAAACCTCATATATAATAGTGATCATAGGAGGGATGTTTTATTGAAATAAACTCATTACAATTCACCTAAAAAATATGTTTGATGGATAATTATAATTTCAGAAGAGATATTTGAAATAAAGGCTAACATACTTTAATATATTGAGCACATAAAATGTCTCTTTATGAGGATTTGTGAATTCTAACAATTAGTTGTTGACTCAATCTTGAGAGTGTCACTGGGAGAAGGTGTTAAGATCTAAGAGGCCAAGAGAGACCTCTCATAGGCTCCATGAGGACCTAGAATGTTCAATATTTTTTGGGTGTAATGAGGCTAAAGAAGACACCATTAAATCCTTTTTTAATGCATTAATTGTATTCTCAGAGGAGCTAGATCAGTTCCATTAGATACCCAATAGCTAAAATTAGATAGCTGATGTCCTACCTAAGGGTATCATCACTTATGTATTATAACAACCCCAACTATAATAGCCCATATATAGTGTATTATTTATTATATTGTGATACAATAAAATATATCTCATCCCTAAGGATCCATCAGTTTGGTAATCTTAATGAACCAAATATAATCATGCATCTAATTTTACATTTTATGTAATATACAAAACATAGTGAAAGTTAATATTCTATATCTTTGACTAAGTAAAAGATTTATTCTTCATATCCTAGAGAAAGGATACAAAGTTAGGGTAATATAAAACTCTCGTTAAGGTTTACATACAATAGAAATATAATGAGTAAAAATGGCATTACCAATATGACATGGTAAGTAACTAAAAACATATGTCATCTAATAAATAACTTGACAATAAAATGTATCTATAGATAATATCAATACTGTGATTTCATAGATGATAATAATAGGATTGTCAATGAATTAAATTCATAATATATGATTTCATGATCTTATACAACATGATATATGTACCACCAAGACCTTGCACTAAGACAGATTAAACAATGGGTAGGTATACAAAACAACCAATTTAATAAGGCTTGCAAACTAGTTTATCTCAGGTGACATGTTGATGCATCGAGGTCCTTTCTATAACTCAACACCACTTATTAGTTGTAACACCATGAGATTTTGTGAAATATTTTTTTTCAAATTAATTTATCCTTTTGATGTTTTTCAATTCATATGAAACTAGAAATAGTTTTATATATATGTATATTAATTAAAACACTAAGTCAAACATTCCATTCACACGAAACAAACATGGATTGTGCTACATGAAACACTTAATTGGATTTCACTACACACAACACTGAATTGTTATGCACTAAATGCAATGCTGACTTGGCATACATTACACGCAATATCGTGTTTCTATGAAGCATCATTTTATTTTTATAATTATTTAAATGAGTTGGTTATAACATAGACATTAAAACTTATTATTATGAATAGTAATTAAAAAAATTTAAATGTTTTTATAATTATTTATTTAAATAAAACATATTGATAATGAAAAATATATATTCTTTATAAAGTCTTTATATGTTTAAAAATACTATTTTATATAATAAACTACATTCCATATCCTTCTGTGAAGAAAAAAAAATACTTTTAAACACATCTAGATATTTAATTTTATAAAATAACCTAAATTTTTTAATTTATAATTACAAATTTATCTTAAGGTTAATTTTTGATATTTTTCTAAGAAACTTCGTTTTTTGATGAATAGTGAAAAATAATGCATTTTAGTAAATAAATTATTTTTTGTTTAAATAATTATAAATGATGAATTGTACTTAAAATTTGTTTTAAGGATATATTATATCAATTATATATCTATTAATAAAATTTAGGTCATTGTAATTAATTTCATGTTGAATTTTGATATAAAAAATTAATAAACTTTTGGACATTTTTCTAATTTAAAAACCCATTATTTTGTCCCATCTATGGGATTAATCTTAATTTTTCGGATTATATGAATTGAACTTATAAAAATGTATATAAAAAATTTTAATCATTATTATATTTATTTTATAATTATATCATGTTAATTTTTGACCAAAAATATTAGTAAAAGAGATTAAAGTTAATCATAGCGATTAAGGTCAAATTAAGCTTAATTAGAGACTAAACCTTAATATTAGGGGCCCAAATGACAAATAAAATTTCCAAACCCCATTTTATGGAATTATTTCATCTATAAACCTTCAATTATTATTTTTTTGGATTTTATGACTTTTATTAGGTAATAACACGTGTACACCTAACTTATTTCAAAATTTCCAAGTGAGTCCTTTTCTTTCCCTATAAAAGGTTATCACCTCTACCTATTATTAACATATCTAAAACCTCTTATGTTCATCCAATATATTCCAAATACATTAATAAACATTCATACCTTACTCATATAAGCATCTCCTGGTCCATAATTCAATCCAAGGAATCTTTTTGGCACAAACTAAGAGGAGTTACCCGAATAAGAGGTAACCTCTTCTCTCATGCTCCTTTATTTTATTTTCCTTATCCACCCCTCCACTCTATTTATTCCATTATTGTATGAAAAAATAGTATATTAAATATAGAATGTTTTTTTATTCTATGGTTTAACCCTAAACTTACACACACATCCATCTAATGTGTAACAGACATACTTTTATGTTATATGCCAAACTACCGCCACACTAAACAATGATTGTCCATTTTTCATTTACTTCCTCTCATGGTGGGTATTATGGTAGATAATATATTTATATATTTAATATATTATATTAATTTTCTATTTAATCTTATTTATTTCTTTTAAAACACATATATTTTCACTTTCCATTTGACGTAAATATGATACTTTCGTTTGAGGAAGAGTGTACTACCGCCCCCTCAAAGCAGTGTGATTCATTCACAAACTACATGGAATGTGTTAAGGATTAATTTATTGAAATTATATGATATGTATGATATAATAATGCTACTAAAATAATGATATATATAAATATAAATATCATGTACATTTTTTCTTTCAATATTACAATATAAAATGGAAATAACGTTCATGCGTACATACGACTTACCGTCTCTATGAATGATGTGTTTCATTCCAAAATTCTATATTATATATATTATTATAATAAAAATATAATGAATATAAATTATATTTATATCATTTTTTACATTCTTTAAATCAGGATATAATTATAAGGACCAATGATATAACATATTAAGACTCAAGCGAAAAAACAAAGCAAATATTACACGAAGTGTAACCTTAACATGAAATTGATAATAAGAGGGTAATAGAAAGTAATAATAAATAAATATATGGTATCATATTTAATAATATGTTTATTTAAAATATATATAATAAATTTATATTTATTATAATGGTTTTTTTAATGAGTATTATGAGAGTAAATACATAAGGTAAGGGGAGTTCATCTCACTTTTGTTCGATGAGATACATGATTTATTCACTACCCATTATTTTTGTGTGGTGTCTATACTGACCATAGATTATTTAAATGATTATTATTCTTAAATTTATGTATATTGACATATAAATTATATTATCTTTATTTCATGGGGTTTAGGTTTCAAAAGATACAATATCGGTAAAATAGTTTCATCTCAATTTTCCTTCTCTGAGACTCACCTAACTTCTTTTTATAGGTGTATATACTTCCATTTTACATGTTATATCATGAATATAATTATTTTTATGATATTTTAATCTTCATGTAATTTTATTTTCTTACATTTAGAGTATGATTCCAAGTAACCAAGTTGTAAGATTTTATTGAAACGGTCTCATCGCTTTTTGAGATTATTAATGATTATGCTTACTTGATAAAATATTATGATCCATTTATAAAGAACACATATAAATTTTCTTATCATATATTTATTATTGATATATTAAAATATTGGTACCATTTTTCCACTCTTTGGTACATAATACAGTTAATAAATTATTTTTAAGAAAGCCCGGCTTTACCTTCCCTTCGGTTAGAAATTTTTGTTCCTTAAAAACATAGTTTTCTAAAAAAGGTTTATAAATATATTATACTAATTTAATATGGTAATTAAAATAAATTTTTTACCCTTTTTTTATTATACCAATTATTTTTAATTAATATTCTTATCTCTTTTTGAACATATCATTTTTCTAACCTTTTTACCAGGAAAAAGGAATGTCCTTTTTACCTCGCACGTCATGTATAGATATATCCTTCGTCAATACATTAACATTTTATTTTCATGTTTAAAGGTTAATTTAAAAAATAAATTAAAATATATTTTCCAATAAATGGTTTGAAAAAATCAAGATTCTTTTATAATTTTTCAAGGAAAATGGTTTTCAAAATGTTTTCAAGCGTTATTTATATGTTTTCAAAGTATTTTAAAATAAATGGATTTAATAAAATTATTATTATTTCATGATATTTCAAGTAAAAAGGATTCAAAAAATTTGCATTCATAGTTTTAAAAGTGTTTTCAATGAAAAAAAATTTAACAATTTTTTAATCTTGTTTTATAAGTTTTCAAGGAAATAGGTTTTAAAAATATTTTCATGCTTATTTAAAAAATTTTAATGGAAAAAGGTTTTCAAAGTGATTTAAAACCGTAATTCTAATTTTTTGATGTATTTTAAATAGAAATAGATTTATAAAAGTTTTGATGCTTTAAAAATACTTTTTCAAAGAAGAAAGGATATTTTCCTCAAGAAATGTTTTCAAAATATCATTCCAAGTTATTTTCCATCTAAGATGACACATGTTGATATTAATCAAGACCTTCTAGGAATTTATCCAAAGGTTCTATTCATATTATGTATTGAATTGTTTATTTTTTTATGGAACAATTCTTATGACACTCTTTTCACTTCCACAGGTTATATGCTTTTGAACCCCACTTCTATTCATGTTCTATGATTTGATGAATTGATTATGAAACCAATATCTTTTACATAGGTTATTATGTGATGAAATTTTAGTGATAATAATTTCATTTCATGGGTTATGATTTGATGTTTATAAAACAAATATCTTTTCATGGGAAATGATGTGATGAATGTTGTTTTGGAACAAGCATGTATGATTTCATTATGTGATGGGTGGGGACTATATCTCCCTATAAGGAAATGGGTAATGATAAATGTATTATGAGATAAAAGGGTACACAACAGGGCATACCAATCCCAAATAAAGAGAGTAAATGGGTGGAAATCCCAATCCCAAAACAAGAGGGTACACTGGAGGACATCCCAAGCCTAAAACATGAGGATAAATGAGAGTACATCCCATGCCTGGAACAAGATGGAAAGCAGGAGGACTTCCCAATCCCAAAACAAGAGGGTATTTGGGAATACATCCCAAGAACAAAACAAGAGGGTACACGGGATTTCATCCCAATCATGAATCATGTACATGGGTGATTAACTTAAGTCTAACAAGTTATAAAGTCCTTGGTAATCCATCTTGATATAGGGTTTTTATATGCTTGTGTGTTTTCCACGATTCCATATTTTATTACTATGTTATGATTTCATGGATTATGTTCAATATTTATTTATGATTCATGTCTTATGAATTGAAAATATTTATTATGATCTATGATATATTGGGTATGATCTTTAAATGTTATTCTCAAGTTTCGTACCCTTTTGTTTTTGTTGTTCTTACACATTTCCTTTATTTACCATTATGTAGCATCTAAGCTCACCCCTTTCTTATGTTTTCATTACCTAATTTATTAATAAAAGTTTTAGGTAAAATTACTAAAGCTGGAGATCTTTATGGGGGATGTTGAAGATCTTTTACTAGGATAGAATATTTTTTTCTAGGTTTTCAAAGAAACTAAACTATTATGGTCCTCAGGCATGTATTTTTTTAATGTACTGAATATTCATCTAAAATGATGTAATATCCATGTATTCTAAGACTAGTTCACTATATTACTGCATTCCCAATACATTCATAATATATTTGAATGATTAACATAATTCATAAATAACATGCTTTATTAACAAATGACTGTATAGATTAAATAATACATAAAATCAATATTTCCCCAATCATTTTAAAGAATATTCAAAGTAAAACTCTATATATATAAATGTTATATGATTTTTTCAATAATCATATCCATGATATAAATCATATGTATATTTAATTTTAATTTAATCGATAACGATCAAAATAATGTGAATGTTTTAAGAGAAAGTTAATAAGAATAAAATTAATAAAAGATCGATTAAATAGAAATATATGTTTTGTATTAAATTCATTTATTTTGATGAATAAAATTATATTGAAGGGAAACATTAAAATAATTTTTCATAAAATATTTTTCTTCATAAAACCATTGGAATCTTGTAGAATAATCTAAATATATTAAAATGGTTATGGCATCGATAAAATCTGTTAACAGCATATATGTTAAAAAGAATCATTCTTTTTGAATTTTTTAAATGAATATTGGAAATGATCCCTTGAATAAACATTAGAAATTTTCCTTTTAAATGTTGTAAAAATTCAAGGACAAGATAAATTTTTCTTAATAAATAACTTGTGTAAATAAGGACTTTTGTAAAACAATTTTGAAAAATATAAACATGGAAGAAAAAAATATATCCGATCAAAAATAAAAATAAGATTATTTTTTCATTGAAACATTTTTTCCTTCATTCACGTAAAGAATAGAGGACATGTATAAAGAAAATACGGAAAATCCTTGAATATACAGAGGATATAAAAATAGATAGAGATTATTAAGGATATATTATAATATTCCTTCAACAAAAGATGTAAAAAAATCTATAAATATGAGATTGTAAAATAAATTCTTTCCTATTTTAAATTGTAACCCCTTTAAAGTGTAATAATAATTTAAACATTAATCATCATGAATAAATAGAAATTCAGGTTAAATATATCAAAGGGGAACTATATACACCACACAAAATTAAATAGGTGCATAATATCAAATATGTCTCAATGAAGTGTAATTTAGGATCGAATACCTTAAAATATCATATCATTAGAGTGGTTGTTTAATTAATAAAGTGAATAAGTGTAAAAAATGTAAATCCACACAAAATAAGTGAAAAAACAACATAATACAACCATAGTTTATTTCAAATATAATCATGGTATAACATAGTTAATGAATGTAGAAATCCCAACTATAGTAAACTAGAGTTGGTGTCTATATTATTAAATTTGTATAATATAAAAAGGATATCCTCTTGAAGGAAAAATTAGGATATTAGTCTTGAATAATAACATACAAACATGATTCTAATATTACATTTGAAACATAAAATACACAGAATAAAAACATCCATTAATTCTTGATATTATTCATTATATCGTTATTCATATCCTGGGGAAAGAAAAAAAATAAACTATGAAAATAGATGATTAGTAAGAGTTATGTACAGTATAATCTATCATGAGTAAATAAGGCATAAAATATATGTAAAGGTAAAAACTAAAAATAAATAATGTTTAATCAATAACATGAACAAAAATGTATCCATATATAATCTAAATGTGGTAATCACATGGATAATAATAACTAAATTATTGATGAGGTAGTTATTAATATTGGATGTCATGATCTCAGACATCATGATATCTTTATCATTAAATCTTAATTCCTGGACAGCATAATTGAAGGGTAGGTATACACAAATAATCCATTTAAATAAGTTTGTCCAACTTATTTGTCACATGAGACCTATCAATGCATCAAGGGGCTATTTATAACCATACCCCACCCATCTCTACATTTTCAATTCATTACTCATATATTGAATGATCATTTTAATTCATAAATAATATGACTTATTAAAAATATCTATATTGAATAAATAATAAATAATATTATGATTTCCAAGATCAATTAAATACATTTCATAGAAAACCACCAGATTTAAAAAAAATGTATATTATATAGGAAATAATCATATCCCTAATACAAAGAATATAGAAATTAAAGTGAAATTTAATATCTAATTAAAAAATATCACAATAAAGTGAATTCTTTAAGAGAAAGTTAGTTAACCCAAAATTAATAATAGATAAAATATTACCATCAATTCATAAGAAATATATTTTTCTAATAATATCATGTCCTTTAGATAATGAAATAAAATGAAATAAAAACATTAAAATAAGCTTTCATTAAATATTTTTCTTTATATAACCAATTAAAAGTTTTATAATTAGCTAAATTGAGTAAAACAGGTATGTTAGTAGGAAAATCTATTAACACCATATATGTTAAAAATACTCCTTTTTACGTTTTATAATGAAATTTGAAAATTAACCATCCATAAAACATTTCAAATATTCATTTCAAAACATTTAAAATTTAATTTTAACATAAAACTTCATCAATAAATCATTTTAACAAATAAAAATGGATTTTATAAAAAAATATTAAAATATATATACCTGGAAGAAAAATATACTCAGTTAAAAAGAGAAATAAGATAATATTTTCCTTTAAACATTTTTTTTATTCAAGTGATACAGAGGGGAAAATTTGGAAGAAAATATATAAACTCTTTAATTATACAAAGGGTAAGAAAATATATATTGTTTATGAATGATATATTATAAAATTTATTTAATGAAAAAATGTACAATCCCTGAAATGAGATTGTAAAATAAATTCTTACCACTTTGGTAACATAGAAACTATTACACCTTGAAAGAATAAAATTGAATTGAATCATTAAACATAATGAATAAATATTTAATCATGTTAAACTCGTTAAAGTGGTATTATATACACAACATAAAAGTTAATATGTTTATAAAACCAAATATATCTCAATATAGTGGTAAATGAGATTAAATATCATACCTCAAGTTAGACTTTCCTTATAAGCGATTATAACCTCTTGTATAGTAAATTTATATTTATTATACTTGAATAAAATAACCATATAAATATATATAATATCATATATGGTCCATTTATAACATCTTATCACCATTTTACTAATAATATTTATTTATTATTATTTTTTCGAGTGTTAGCTGCTTCGTTTTTCATTTATATTTTGATCCATTAGTTCTGATACTTATGCATTGATTATGGATCCATCGTATATAGAATTTCAATCATTACATAAATAAAATATATATTCATTATATATATATATATATTCATCTATAAAAACTATATATAAAAAATAAATTATATCATTCATAGAGACGGTAGGTCATACATACGCATGAACAATGTTTTCACTTTTTGATAGATAAAATGAAATAAAGGTAAAAAATAAGTCAAATTTATAGAATAATTATAACATTATATATATATATATATAATCATTAAATGTATCCTCATTATCATCCTTGTAAATCAGTAATTAAAAATGACTCACGTCATTTTGTAGTGGTGGAAGCCCACACTTACGCACGAGTGACATTATTGTTTTCCAATGAACTAGAATGTAAGAAGTTATATATGATATTATAATTACAAAAACATAATAATTTTATAAATATCATATATATTCATTATTTCCATATTTATAAAAATCCTTGAGAGATGGTAACGAAAAAAACTACATCGGTTTATGAGGAGGTACTCTATTTTACACATGAGAGATGGTTTTGATTCCAATTTGATGGAGAAGGAGATTGATAGATATTATGCCATAAAAATAATAAAATATCTTTACATGTTATATACTAGTGTTATTATATTGTAATGTTTAGGATAGAATTTATGATCAAAAAAGAATAATAAAAATGAAAGTGTGCAGTCAAGATGATTACCTCTTCTTTGAAATAGATCTTTTAGATCTCCTCCTAATGAGCCTATTGTTGGCATTTTAGGAATACAATAACCTTAAAGACATGGATAATGACTTTATAAGAGTATTATACATGTTTTAGTTAATCTATATTATAACAACCTTTCTCTTTATTTCACACTTAATCATAATTTATTACAAAAAATATCCACTTGATACAACATAGGAGATCGAGAGGTCTAGTGTCTTTGGGGCTTAGGAACACTACATGGCAACTTAAAACATGAAATACACTTCTTTATTGAAAACTTATTTTACATGACCACACACATTTGGTTTGTACTAAGCATTGTAAGGGATAACCTGAGGACATACATGTGAAAAGGGTGAGCTATAAAGCTCAATAAGGGAGTAAACAAGTAATAACAAGAAGAATACAGTACATTTTAGGCAATAGGCATATCAATGGAACATAATAGAAACATGAACATAAAGTAATGACATATCATGATTATCATAACATGGAAATGTGTCAACAACATTTAACATAATATTAGCATGAGCCAATGATCATTGCACATGGAGCATGAGTAAACCCTAATTGCACCTAAATTAACATGATTAAACCCTCATTTCACTTGACGTATCAGGATACTAATCTTTACCAAATGAATTAGAGTGCAATCAGGGCACACCCTTCTTAATCATTTCATTTCATGCATTAGTGTGCCACATGGATCATACAACATGGAATCATTAAACATCATCATTTATTCCACAATAATGGAATGTGGAATTAATACAAGAAGATATATAATCAATAAGTTAATGTGCAGGAATTTGAATACCTAGGATAGATAAATGAACATGGTATTCACTACATAATGACTTTGGCTTGGAGAATTGTGGTGCAATTTTGGTAGCATAACGACCTGACATAAGAATTCAAAAAAATGGTTGATGAGAGAGGAATATGTGTCTCATCATATTTGCATGAAATAGATTGTAATGGGGTCATATAGATACATGTCACAACATATGTAATGGAATTTATATTCATAATAAAAAATAATTGCTTGAATGTAAATGAGAGGAGAGAAATTCCTTATAGAATTTCGGCATGGTAACGGATGTACATGGAAGGTATTAAAGATAGATAAAGGGGTATCTTGTCATTCAAACATAATTTGGTCAGTATAGGGGAGGTTACAAATTATACCCCAACATTTTTAATTTAAAAAACAAGGGTATTTCAATATAAAGAAACTTGGAAGAAAATGAGAGAGGAAGAAATCCCTTACTTGGAAGTGTGAAACCAAAGGCTTGGGAGAGGCTTGAGAGAGGATTATTGGGAGCTTTGGGAGGCTTGGGAGGATTATAGAGAGAGGAGGTAAAAGGTTGGTCTAGCTCCAAATTTTTTTAGTTAATATAAGTGGTATCTTGGGTGGGTTTATATAGGAGAAGTGAGGAAATTCTTTATTATTTAGGTTTTGGACACCACACATTAAACTAATCAAAACCACAAACCAAACCATGGTTATTTCCCACGGTTTTTTCCATAGGGGAGTGGAAAACATTATTTTATAAGACCAATATCCGAACTTCTTAAAATATTAGTCTTGATTATGTGGAGGTGAGTCACACTCTCAAGGAAATCAATTTAAAAAGTTAAAATGTTTTATAAGTCTTGGAGGGTCCACTAAAGCTTTGTAAAATAAATCAAAAAAACCAAAAATAACATTATTTTAAAGTTAAAACATATATTGGCTGAATATACCATTTATAGTATTTTATTACTTCACTATTGGGTCATTATGATGTCATAAAACACATTATATATTAAAATGGTATTTTATTTTTACCCAAAAATTCAACTGTCTCTGAAAATTATGAAAAATTCACCATTGGATAATTTCAACATCCTGATTAAAAAACAATATTTATTTTATCTGAATAATTTCCTAGATATCTGAATTTTTACTTTTAAAATAAAAACTGACATTTATCAAAAATTCATGGGTTATGGAAAAAATGGGTTTCAAACCTTAATAAAAAATACAATTGTATTCATAAAAAATTATATGATCATTAATATTTAATAAAAAGTAATTTAGTAAAAATATTTTAGTAAAATATTTTTTAATTCAAAAATCCATTAATTAATCAATATAGAATACTTAATTGAATATTAACTAAATATATCATTTGTACTTTAAAAAATATTTAAAAAGTAACAATAATAAAATGAATGTATATTCTCTATACAAAAAAATGTACATAATCTTAGTTCTAGGGTCTTGTTACATAACCCCTTATAACACCCACATAATACCGAATGGTAAGGTGTACAATGGTGACAGACTCTTGGGGTCTCTCATATAACATCACTCGAGTGGTAATCTCTATTAACTCCCAATTCTCCCATAGGTGGTTTTGCTAAAGCTTAACATGTTGAATCACATCTTGGGCTTTGTCAAGAGCGAAACCCAGTGACTCCACATCCTTTTCGAGCTCCGAAAAAATGGGCTTCGTAAGGAGCAATTCTACTGGATGAGGTCATCTCTTCCTTTTTCTAAGTAAATTGGATTTGTTAAAGCCCTATATTTATATTAATTATGTGATCACTGTTAAATAGAAATATTAGAAAAAGTAAAAATCATTAATGGTATTTTAAAATAGAAAAGCATAAAACTAAGGAAGTTAATATTTTATATAACTTTTTTACATAATAACACATTAGTTAGATCAAGAGTAATTTTTATTAATAAATTTTTGGGTCGTTATAATCTTCCCCCCTTCAGAAATTTCGCCCTCAAAATTTCATTTTCCTAAACTAATATAGGTGAGGGTAACTCTACTTCATATCTTCATCTGATTCCCAGGTTGTTTCTTCAAACTTTTGGTTTCTCCACAACACCTTGACAATGGGAATTATCTTATTTCATAGAACTTTGTCTCTGCGATCTAATATCTTCACCGTATTCTCTTCATAGGAGAGGAAATTCTCCAATGTTACCACCTATGGATTGATTACATGTGATGGGTCAGGATTTTACTTCCTTAAGAGTGATACATGGAATACATCTTGTACTTGAGATAGATTCGGTGGGAGTGTTAGTCGATAGCCCACTGCTCCAATGCGATCAAGGATCTCAAAAGGGTCGATGTACCTTGTACTAAGATTTCCCTTCTTCCAAAATCTCATAACTCTCTTATATGGTGATATGCGGAGGAATTCCATGTATCCTAAATCAAAATCTAGGTCTTGTCGATAATTATCAGCATAGCTCTTTTGTCGACTCTGAGCAGCTTTAATGTGTTTCTAGATGGTCTTAACCTTCTCCACCATTTTTTCGACCATTTCTAGACCTAGGAGTTTTTTCTCCCCAAATTCATCCCAACATGCCAGTGTTCTTCACCTATTATCATAAATGGATTCATAAGGAGCCATTTGGATTCTTGAATAGAAACTGATGTTGAAAGAGAACTCAACTAGAAGAAGATGTTGATCCCATCCTCTTTTGATGTCCGTTGAGCATGCTCTCAACATGTCCTCAAGTTTTTGGATAGTCTACTTACATTGACCATCAATTTGAGGATGATAAGTCATACTGAAGTTCAGATCAGTATCCAGAGCATGTTGAAGACTCTTCCAAAACTTATATGTGAATCTTGGATCTCGATCAGATATAATTGATAGTGTTACTCCATGCAGCCTTACCACTTATCTGATATATATTTGTGCTAGCTGATCCAATGAGAAATCCTCCCCAATTGCAATGAAGTGTGTAGTCTTTATAAGATGATCCACAACAACCAATATAGCATTGTTTCCTTTGGATTTCTTCATACATCTGGTGAAAAATTCAGTGGTGATTTTATCTCATTTCCATTCTGGTATGGGTAATGGTTGCATCATACCCTTAGACTTCTTCCTCTCATCATTCACTTGTTGACATACCAGACACTTTTATGTATACTCAGAAATCTCCTTCCTCATGTTATCCCACCAATTATGCTCTCATAGATATCGATGCATATTTGTGTTTCCTGGGTGAATGGAGAAATTCAAACTATGTGCATCATCCAAAAGATATTTCTTTAACTTCAGACTTTATAGAACAAATATTCTTGCCCCAAATCTCACAATTCCTTATTCATTAACATTGAACTCTAAGGATTTCCTTTTTATGATTGTTTTCACTTTCTTGTGAATTCCCACATAATTCTTTTGAGCATCCTTTAACCTTTCCAAAAGAGATGGTTGAGAAATCATTTGTGAAAGGATTGATGATTTTACCTTCTTTATGATAACCATGTTCATCTTCATCAAATCTAAGAATATTGGATCCTTTTCAATTATCATCAATGATATAATTTCCCATTCCTCTCTACTTAGAGAATCCTCCAACTTGTTCTCTTTCCCATGGTGGTAATGGATTGATCAGTCATAATATTTGATCAGATCTAACCATATTTTTTTGTGTATGTTAAATTATTTCTATGTGAATATATACATGAGTCTTTTGTGATCCGTATATATTTCAAACGTCTCCATGAAGAGGTAATTCCGCCAAATTTTTAAAGTGAATATTACTACAACAAACTCCAGATCATGTGTTGGATAGTTTTTCTCATGAACTTTCAATTTCCTTGAATCATAGGAAATGACTTTGTCATTTTGCATCAACACACAACCCAAACCCTTCTTCTAAGCATCCATAAATACTACAAATAGTTCTCCACTTGTGGGTAGTGTGAGCATGAGTGCAGTGATAAGACTCTTCTTCAACTCCTTGAATCTATCTTCGCATTCATAACTCCAGGAAAACATTACTCCCTTCTGAGTTATCCTGATAAGAGGGTTGTACAATCATGAGAAATTTCTCACAAATCAGTGATAATATCCATCTAACCCCATGAAGCTATGGATATATGTTACCGATTTTGGCCTTGGTCATCCCTCTATTGCAGATATCTTAGAGGGATCCACAAATATCCCATTTCTTGTGATGATATGACCCAAGAATGTGACCTCCTTCAACCAGAACTCACACTTAATGTACTTTTCATAGAGCTTCTCCTTTCTCAAAGTCTCTAGTACAATGATTAGATGCTCCTCATGCTCCTCCTTGGTTTTAGAGTATATTATAATATATTATATAAACACTAATAATTTTTTTTTGAGGAAATTCATAGACTTTATTCATCAAGTCCATGAAGTTTATATTGTATTAGTGAGTCTGAAAGGCATTATTATGAATTCATAGTGCCTGTATCTTGTACAAAAGTAGTCTTGGGGATATCCTCCTTCTTCACCCTTACTTGATAATATCCTAACCACAGATTCACCTTGAAGAAGTATTGTGCTCCATGTATCTGATCAAACAAGTCATCAATTCATGGAATAGGATACTTCTTCTTTGTCGTGATTTTATTGAGCTCACAATAATCAATGTAAAGGCACATTGACCCATCCTTCTTCTTGACGAAGAGGACTAGTGCACCCCATGGTAAAGTACTTGGGCGTCTAAACCATTTATCCAGATTCTCCTGTGGTTGTTTCTTTAGCTCCTCAACCTCCACAACAATTATTCTATACTGAGTCTTGGATATTGGAAATGCCCTAGGTATAAGATCAATTTAGAATTCAACATCTCTTATAGGAGGAAGACCAGGAAATTCCTAGGGAAACACTTCTGTGAATTCCCTCACAATAGGCATGTCTTCGATGATTGTTGCTTCCTTATACTCAATCATCTGAGCTAGATATGCATTCTCATATGATAGAAATATCTATTCTTAAGATGATGGCGTTAAATAAGATTCATCATCCTCCTTGCACTTGTACAGAATCAAGGGTATATTCGCCATATGGATAATGATTTCCCTCTCACAGAAATTTATGTTGTCTCTATATAAGGAAATCCAATCCATGACAAAAATTGCATCAAATTCCACCAAAGGGAGTATGATGAGGTTTATTAGGAAGTTAAATCCAAAAATTATGACAGAGGAGGAGTGATATTCATGGGATGCATTGATTTACCCATTTGTTATTCTCACCAACAACATTACTTCCATGATTTGTGGTGGTGTTGGGATTGTTCTACTGAACTTTTAGGATATAAAAGAATGTGTAGAACCAGAATCAAAAAATTATGTTTTCTATTCTTGAATTAATAACTAGAGTACATGTCACCACCTCGTTGTCGGGGATGAATTTGGCGACAGTTATGGAAAAGGATCTCCCTTGACACCTTGGAGGTCATTGGTTGCCTCTAAAAACCCCGATCATAGGGCACTGGTGTAAGAAATTGGTTCTTATTTTTGAGGTACGGGCTTCTTCTTTTCTCTTTTCCTTAAGTGTTTTTGAGATAATATGGAATAATCTTAAATTTTTGGAACTACACGTCGTGTACTTTTTCCACACACCGTGTACTTTTGGCCATGTAGGGATGAGAACACGGGGCGTGTAGCCTTGTCAGCGACGAAGGGTGTAGGAACCGACTACATGCCATGTAGTGGTCCTTTACACGCTGTGTAGTCATTCAGCAGGCCAAAATAGTAAGGCGGTGGAGAAGCTGCCAGCTGGGCAACAGTACACGCCGTGTAGTCGGGAGTACATGTCGTGTACTCATGTCGATGGATGAACAGTATGGAGATGCCACTAGGGGAATAGTTAAATTAAGGAAGTACATGTCGTGTACTTTGTTTTTTTCGCTTAAATCAGCAGTAGCCTCCCCTGTTCATAGGGAAGGCTTAGAACAGGAAGGAGGAGTGGGAGAGGGAAGCCGGAGCTTCGGAGATCCGGTGAGCGCTCGTCGGGAATCCAATTACTGCACCGTCGATCTCTCTGGAACCGCACAGGTGAGTTCTTCCTCATCCTGGTGTAGTTATTACCAATTATTTCCAATTGGAGAGTTATTTGTGGTTGAACGGTTTATCTTCTTCATCAGATCTACGTCGTTTTTTGGGCATTTCTTGGATCGACGTTCGTGTATAAGGCTCGTTGGCGTTTAAGGTAGCTGGCTTGGTGTTCGTTTTTCCAACTGTCATGTGTTTGTGAATTTTTTGTGCCACGAACCCATGTTGTGGTGTCGTGTGGATGAGGCTGTTGCTATATTTAAACACCCAGAATTGATTAGGTATCTAAATATAATATTAAAATGCTGGTTGGGATCGTTGCCTGGATTCGGAACCACCCCGGGGGTGTGTTCCACTGTTTAGTTGTTTGTACAGGATACCCGTGGGTATGCCTTTAAAGTAGTAATTGTAGAATTTACATGAGAGGAATTTCTTGTTTACTACTTGTTTACCTATTGGTCATGGCCCGGTTACCTGTTTAGCCTGAGGGCATTGTTGTGATTAGCCTGAGGGAACTGCACTATTTAGCCTGAGGGCTGTAGTTATTTCTCCTAAGGGAAACCTTTCATGCCTGAGTGATAGATTTCTGTGCCTGAGGGAAACACTACCTACGCCTGAGGGAAAAAATATATTATTCCTGAGGGAAATTACTTGCAGGTTGGGTTATACTTACCTGAGGGTAAGGTTTTTCTTGTCTGAGGACGTGAACTGTTTACTTAGAAATTCACTGTGGTGATTTCTAATATTTAATGGATTAAATAAATAATAAAATGGAAATATAACTGTTAAGTTAGTTGCATTTGAGTACTACTTAGTTTATTTCTTTTTACTATTTCACACTTGTTGCATGTTTTAAACACAGTTGATCACGGGCCTTTGGTGGGTGCCTACTGAGATATATTTCTCACACCCTATTAGGGTCACGCTTTTCGGCCCAAACAGATTACGTTTCTGTAGGTGTAGATAGGGGCAAGAGTCCCTATATAGGTACTTGACTGTTGCTGAGGAGTAGGAGGGCATGGGACCAAGCCTAGGCTCGCGATGCCGCTGCCAGTTATTTTGCTTTATTTTGCTGTACTCTGCATTTTTTTGTACTGTATTGATGTATAACATGTTCTGGCAGTTTTCTTAGTACTTGAGACATGTAGCATCATTATTTATATACTGTTGTTTATTTCAGTTGTGTATGGTTTACTGCTTCCGCTATTTGTTGTATGTTTTATTTCCATTCCGCTATGCTACACTTTGACAAATGAGGGCATAGTTTCCCCACTATCAGACCTGGACCCTCACTGCTTGTCGGCAGCCTCTGGTGTTTGGGGAAATGTGCTTGAGGTCATGTGGCGAACTGGGTTCGGGGAACCCGTTGTGTGGCACCCGGGTCCAGGAAGTTACAAAGTGGTATCAAAGGAGTTACTTTTCTTTGACTTACTATTTGGAGCCGTAGTCAGGGATAGGATGAACGGTAGTTGGTAATAAGTTGTTCCGAGGTGTAGCTAACCCATGTACAGGGAAAAGACAATTTACCTCATGTTTCAATTTTACTGATTTTGAAAATTACGGTTTATATGTTTTCACCATTGGGTGACACACTTGAGATTGTGCTATTATAATTTATTTGTGGGTTCTATTTAGTTGCAACCTGATGAGATGAGGGTATGCCATCTCATGCATCATATAGGCACATGCTAGAAATCACATGCCATGCATAGTTTCCATACCATGTAGGTTCATTAGAAATTGAATGTTGTTGTGATAGTTGTTGTGCTAATAAAGCATTCTGTTGTGATAGCTTCTTGATTAATACCTGCTTGTGATATGGTATTTTTTTTTATTCTATTTATAAAATGGATGCCAAACTTTGGTTTTTGGGCAGTATGGGCCCCCATTAATCGGAATTTTGTGGATCATTGATTGTTTATTTGTTATAACACAGATAAGATGTCAAAATTTGATTTGTGGGGAGTATGGACCCTCACGAATCGGAATTTGACACTTAGGTGTTGGGTTTTAGTATTTTTCTGGGTTCCGGGGAAGTTTCTGAGGGATACTGTCCGGAAACCCAATTTACAAGCCGTGTAGTATCCTTAAACACGCCGTGTATGGCCTTCTGTTCGAGAAGAAAAATAAACTTTTTGAGTACACACTGTGTAGTCTCTTCCCGTGTCACAAACCGTGTCAGTGGCGACACAGGGTAGGGAAAGTATTCGGTAAAAAACGTTGTGTATCTTTTTTACATGTTGTGTAGTGTTGACCCGATGTCTGGTCGTGTAACTAACAACACAGGTCGGTGAACTCCTGTATAGAACACGTCGTGTCAATGATGAACGCGCTGTGTAGTGTGACCTGGGGACTCGACCATGTAACTAACAACACGGGCTGGTGTCACCTCTCCTTGAACATGCCGTGTACCTGTGGGACACGCCGTGTAGTCTTGTCCGAGGACAGACCGTGTGGTGTTAGCCATGTGGCTGGTGAGACGGGGTAGTGTACACGCCATGTGTGGGTGTAACACACCGTGTAGTTGTATGCTGAGTAGTCGGTCGTGTCACAATGACACGGGAATTTGGAAAATAACACCATACACATTGTGTAGCTTATGTACACGCCATGTAGTTTTGTTCAACGGGAGCCGTGTGGCTAAGCAGTGTAGAAGGACCTGGGCCGAGGAGGAGAAGTCAAGTACACACCATGTAGTCAGTATAAACACCGTGTAGTCTTGTTTTTCAAATCTTGAAATTCCTTCTTCCTCTTGATTCCTTTGTGGTTCCTTCGCTTTTCGGTCTTAGTAATCTTGAATCTAAGGCATTCCTTTGACCTTGTAGTGTCATTCCGCCTAGATGACCGCACGTTGTTCTCCAGGAGAGCGGCAATGACTATACTCCAGAGATGGTGGGCCATGGGCTACCAGTGGATCCCCCAGCAGAGCCAGATGTGGTGCCAGCTGTTATACCGGACACAGGCACAGAGTCACAGTTCTGTGAAGGCTTTATGCGGTTCATGCAGACATTTCAGGGAGCACCGCAGGCTTCCACATCTATGGCCGAGCTGACTCGTATTTTCTAGCAGCAGCATCCGCCTAAGTTTTCAGGGGATGGCGGACCATAGGCTACGGAGTCTTGGTTGGGGTCGATGCGGACTATTTTCGAGAATCTTGAGATGCCTCCAGGGTGGAGGGTCAAGCTAGAGACATATATGCTACGTGATTCCGCCAAGAGGTGGTGGGATGTTACCACCCAGTCAGAGCATCACAGAGATATGGCGTGGGAAGATTTTCAGGAAGTCTCCTATGAATTATTTTTCCCGGAGACACTGAGGGAAGACAGAGCTCGAGAGTTCATGAATCTACATCAGGGTACTATGTCCTTGATGGACTATTTTGCTCGTTTCACCGAGCTTCAGTGATTTGCACCCATGATGTTGGGTGATGAGACGTTGAGAGCCAGACGTTTTGAGGATGGTCTTCGGTATGACATCTGAGCGCTGGTGAATGTTTTCAGGTTACCTTAAGTACACGCTATCGTGAATTAGGTGCTGATTACAGAGAGGAACCTGCGGGAATCTAGATGTGTGGTCCAGGGTAGTTCAGCACCAGTTACTGGTACTATTTCTGCTGGCAAGAGGAAGAGACAGGTGGAATTTTCTTAGGGTGGCAGTACCAGCCAGGTAGCTTCTTCAGGTGGCCCAATCAGGTGCTACCAGTGTGGCAGAGAGGGGAACAAGAGGCCGTAGTGTCCATGAGTCCCAGTGGAGTGCTGATCTTGCGGCAAGATGGGTCATCTGCAACGCTTTTGTAGGGCATTTCCACCAGCGGCTAGTGAGAGGGTTCTGTACAGACTCTGCGTGCAGGAACAGGACTAGTGGCTTCTTACCATTCTGGGAATTGTAATACGTCATGGCGTGCAGGCAGAGATGGTGGTCGTGGCTATGGTAGCCAGACACCAAGATCTCAGTGGTAACAGGGCGGGACAGCTCAGGGTAGCCAGGCTGTGTCGCAGGGCTGCGGCGGTGGGCAGGCATATGCAGTGTAGTAGATCCAGTAGGAGCAGGATCCCAGACCTTCTACAGTCAGAGGTACTATTCTTGTATCTTTTGTCTTATCTTTAGTACTTTTTGATTTCTAGAGCTACGCATAGTTTCATATATGTACCCATTGTGGAGAGCCTTGGGCTTGGTGTCTCTTCTTCTTCTGATGTGATGACGTTAGACACTCCGTTGGGAGCTAGAACGGCTGATGTATATCAGTGCAAGGAGTGCCCCTTGAGGTTAGTTGGTGTCACTTTCTTTGGGACCTCTATGTCTTAGAGATGACGATCTATGACATCATTCTCGGGATGGACTGGTTGGTTCCCTATTGAGCCTTTGTATACTGCTATCATCACAGGGTGAGTTTCACGTCACCAGAGGGCGGAGAGCTTCTATACAAGGGTGAATGGGATGTTCATGCGATTCAAGCTGGACCAGAGCATCATGGGCGAGGTGGAGTCACAGCCCAGATTGTGAGCTTATATCTAGATGATCAGGGGACTTATCAGACGTATTTCCATCCAGTTTTTGATCGTTTCAGGGATGTCTTCCCGGACAACTTTGCGGGTCTACCTCCGGTGTGTGAGGTGGATTTCTCTATTGAGCTCGTGCTAGGAGAAGCACCGGTGTCCATTCCTTCTTATAGGATGGCTACACCTGAGCTGCAGGAGCTCAAGAGGAGGTTAGAGGAGTTATAGGCGAAGGGTTTTATCCGACCTAGTACTTATCTTTGGGGTTCTCCATTCCTTTTTGCAAAGAAGGTGGACAGTACCATCAGACTATGCATGGATTATCGGAAGCAGAATTGACGGTCAAGAACCGGTATCCTTTGCTGAGGATTGATGATCTTTTTGATCAACTTCATGGAGAACGAGTGTTCTCGAATATTGACTTGAGATCAGGATATCATCAGCTGCGCGTGAGACCATCGGATATTCCGCTTACGACTTTTCAAAGAAGATATGGTCTGTATGAGTACTTGGTTATGCCGTTCAAACTCATGAACACGCCAGTAGTTTTCATGGCTCTGATGAATCGTGTGTTCCATCTGTATCTTGATTATTTTGTGGTAGTATTCGTGGATGACATCTTGGTGTACTCTCACACTCGACACGACCATGCCACCCATCTTGATATCGTATTGATTACACTGTGAGAGCATCGACTATATGTTAAGCTCGCGAAGTGCCACTTTTGGATGGACCAGATTCACTTCCTAGGTCACATTATCTTAGAGGCAGGAGTTTCAGTAGACCCATAGAAGGTTATGGAAGTAGTTTCCTGGGAGAATCCTAAGAACGTGTTTGAGATACGGAGTTTCTTAGGGTTGACTGGTTACTACAGACACTTCATACAGGACTTCTCCCGCTTAGCAGCATCGTTGACAGGTCTGACTAAGAAGGGTGTGAATTACATTTGGTCAGAAGATTGTGAAACAGCTTTTCAGGACCTGAAGGTAAGGTTGACATCAGCACCGATCCTGATACTCCCAGAGCAGGGGAAGAGCTATACAGTTTACGGTGATGCCTCAGGGATTGGGTTGGGAGTAGTGTTGATGCAGGGCGATCGAGTCATTGCGTATGGGTCTCGGCAGTTGAGGCCACATGAGCGGAATTACCCGACACATGATCTTGAGTTGGCTGCAGTTGTTCATGCATTACTCTGTTGGAGACATTGTCTTTTGGGATATCATTTTCTGGTTTTCACCAAACACAAAAGTCTCAAGTATATCATTACTCAGTGTGACCTGAATCTAAGGCAGAGGAGATGGGTCGAGTACCTACAGTACTTCGATTTTGAGCTTGCCTATACACCTGGTAAAGGTAATGTAGTAGCTGATGCACTGATCAGGAAGAATCAGATACAGGTGGTGTAGGAGGCTAGTTGTGAGTGGGAGCTCATGGCCTTGTTCTCTGAGATGCATCTGGAGGTGAATGACAGTCAGGGGCAGACTTATCTTTCCTCTTTATCTGTGACTTCTACCCTCCTGGACAGAGTGAGGATGAGACAGCTATCGGATTCAGAAGGCTTAGTTCTACGGGAGTTGGTGGCAAGTGGGGACCCTTCTCCTGGTTGGATGATAGGTGGTGATGAGGTTTTGCGTTTTTCCATGGACGAGTGTGGGTTCCAGGGGATATATGAGAGGAGATGATGCGGGAGTTTCATGCTTCAGCTTGGGCAGTTCATCCCGGTGTTACCAAGATGTACCGTGACTTGAGGCCTCAGTACTAGTGGCCGGGTATGAAGAGAGTGATAGCTGGTTTTGTTACGAGGTATTCCACCTGTCAGCAGGTGAAGGTGGAGCACCAGAGGCCAGTTGGACTGTTACAGCAGTTACCAATTCCAGAGTGGAAATGGGATGATGTCGCAATGGATTTCGTGATGGGATTGCCGAGGTCACCTCATGGCAATGACACCGTGTGGGTTGTTGTGGAAAGACTCACGAAGGTAGCTCACTTCTTGATGATCAAGGAGACCTACGTCGTTGATGAGCTCGGAAGGCTGTATATACGAGAGATCATACGTCTTCATGGGGTCCCTCGTTCTATCGTTTCAGATAGGAATGCCCACTTTACATCTCGTTTCTAGCAGAGTTTTCAGAGGGCACTGGGTACACAGGTTCTTCTGAGCACAACATACCACCCTCAGATAGATGTCCTGTCAGATCGGACGATACATGTGTTTGAGGACATTTTGTGTGCATGAGTCCTAGACTTTGGGGTCTCTTGGGATAAGAATATACCCTAAGTCGAGTTTGCCTATAACAATAGTTTTCAGGTGACTATTGAGATGGCAACATACGAGTCTTTATATGGTAGGTCATGCCGTTCACCTTTGTGCTAGTTAGAGGAAGGTGAGGCAGCTTTACTGGGGCCACAGCTCGTGTAGGAGATGTCTGAGTAGGTCCAGTTGATTCAGAAGTGGATGGCTACCGTGTAGTCTCGTCAGAAGTCTTATGCTGATCACTACAGATGACCTTTGGAGTTCGTGGTTAGGGATCAGGTTTTCTTGCATGTTTCGTCGAGGCTAGGACACAAACGGATCAGGAGACAGGGTATACTTTCACTGAGGTATGTGGGGCCATTCGAGATTCTGGAGAGATTCGGGCCGGTTTCCTATCAGTTGTGGTTACCGTAGCGGTACCAATCCATGCACAACGTCTTCCACGTATCTCAATTATGCTACTATCATTCAGATCCATCTCACATCTTTCAGCCTGAGGAGGTTGAGCTGGAGGCAGATGCATCCGTTGAGGAGCATCTGATTCATATCGTTGACAGGAGCACGAAGGTTCTCCGAGGCCGTTTAGTTCCTCTCATACGGGTGCTACGGCAGCATGACCAAGTGCAGGACAAAACCTGGGAGCGGGAGGCTGACGTACGTGCTCAGTGGCCAGAGCTGTTCTGAGTTATATCTTTGCCGCCCTTGGAAGGGAAATTCGGGGATGAATTGTTATAAGGGGGAAGTTTGTAAGAACCCAGTTCTTATATTTGAGGTACGAGCTTCTTCTTTTCTCTTCTCCTTAAGTGTTTTTGAGAAAATATGGAAAATGGGGGAAAATCCTAAATTTTGGAACTACACTCCATGTACATTTTCCACACGCCGTGTACTTTTGTCCGTGTAGGGATGATTACATGGGGCGTGTAGCCTTATCAGTGACAAAGGGTGTAGGAACTGACTACACACTGTGTAGTCATCCTTTACACGCCCTGTAGTCAGTCGGCAGGCCAAAACTATAAGGCGGTGGAGCAGCCACCAGCTGGGCGATAGTACACACCATGTAGTCGGGAGTGCATGCCATGTACTCATGTCGACAGATGAACAGTATGGCGGTGCCGCCAGGGGAACAGTTAAATGAAGGAAATACACACTATGTACTCAGAAGTACATGCCGTGTACTTTGTTTTTTCGCTTAAATTGGTAGTAGCCTCCCCTGTTCACAGGGAAGTCTTAGAACGGGAAGGAGGAGCGGGAGAGAGAAGCCGGAGCTTCGGAGATCCGCCGAGAGCCCATCAGGAATCCGATTTCTGCACCGTCGATCTCCCGGGAACCACACGGGTGAGTTCTTCCTCCTCCTGGTGTAGTTCTTACCAATTATTTCCCGTTGGAGAGTTATTTTTGGTTGAACGGTTTGTCTTATTCATCAGATATACGTCGTTTTTGGGCGTTTCTTGGATCAGCGTTCGTGTATGACGCTCATTGGCGTATAAGGTAGGTGGCTTGGTGTTTGTTTTTCCAGCTGTCGTGTTTTTGTGGATTTTTTATGCCACGAACCCATGTTGGGGTGTCGTGTGGCTGAGGCAGTTGCTATATTTAAACACCTAGAATTGATTAGGTATCAAAATATAATATTAAAATGTTGGTTGGGATCATTGCCTGGATCTGAACCACCCTGGGGGTGTGTTCCACTGTTTATCCATTTGGCCAGGTTACTCGAGGGTATGCCATTAAAGTAGTAATTATAGAATTTCTTTGAGAGGAATTGCTTGTCTACTGCTTTTTTACCTATTGGCCATGGCCCGGTTACCTGTTTAGCCTGAGGGCGTTGTTGTGATTAGCCTGAGGGCACTGCACTGTTTAGCCCGAGGGTTGTAGTTATTTCACCTGAGGGGAACCATTTGTGCCTGAGGGATTGACTTCTGTGCCTAAGGGCGACACTACATACGCCTGAGGGCAAAACTCTATTACACCTGAGGGAAATTACCTACGGGTTGGGTTCTGCTTACCTGAGGGTAAGGTTTTTCTTGTCTGAGGACGTGGATTTTTTACTTAGAAATGCACTGTGGTGATTTCTAATATTTAATGGATTAAATAAATAATTAAATGGAAATATAACAGTTAAGTTAGTTACTTTTGAGTAATGCTTAGTTTATTTCATTTTACTACTTCACACTTGTTGCATGTTTCACACACATTTGAGCAAGGGCCTTTGGTGGGTGCCTACTGAGATATATTTCTCACACCCTCTTTGGGTCATGCTTTTCAGCCCAAACATATTATGTTTCTGCAGGTGTAGATAGGGGAAAGAGTCCCTATACAGGTACTTGATTGTTGCTGAGGAGTAGGAGGGCATGGGACCGAGCCTAGGCTCACGATGCCGCTGCCAGTTGTTTTGCTTTGTTTTGTTGTACTCTGCATTTTGTTGTACTGTATTGATGTATAACATGTTCTGGTTTTTTTCTTAGTACTTGAGACATGTAACATCATTATTTATATACTATTGTTTATTTCAGTTGTGTATGGTTTACTGCTTCCTCTATTTGTTGTATGTTTTATTTCCATTCTGTTGCGCTACACTTTGAAAAATGAGGGCATAGTTTCCCCACTATTAGACCTGGGCCCTCGCTACTAGTCGGCAGCCTCTGGCATTTGGGGAAAATCTATTGAGGTCATGTGGTGAACCGGGTTTGGGGCACCTGTTGCATGGCACCTAGGTCCGAGACGTTACAACTAGTTTTAAAAGTTCCCTTGTTCTTTAGAGTTGAAGCAATGAACAATGCATTGAGGGTCGAATAGATAATTCTTCTCCTCTATTGCAGCCTCGGATTTTTCTTGTCGGAAGTTAATGGAGAGGTTCATTTCTCTTCCACACCTAAATCATTTCCACATCCCCTTCAGTAAATTTCCGGGGTGCTTCTTTCCACACCATTGGAAAGTGGGGTGCTGTATTTTCTTATCACCATTGTATTTATCCATCGGACCACCATAATTAAAGTCCACCTTAAATTTCTTATCCCCATGATACCCCAAAGATTTTCTGATCTCGAATTCTACTTTTAGGGAACATCAGACAATTTCCTCATAGCTATTGAAGTCACTGATCACTAGGTATTTCCATAGGCTAGGTTTTTTCCACCAAAGAAGCAGTCAACCTCACATTCGAGGGTAACGACAATGCTGGAGGCATAACGTGCAATCCTTGTGAAGTTTCCTCATATTCTCTAATGGATTCGTCATCCTTTTTCT
This sequence comes from Viscum album, assembly GCA_963277665.1. Taxonomy (NCBI): domain Eukaryota; kingdom Viridiplantae; phylum Streptophyta; class Magnoliopsida; order Santalales; family Viscaceae; genus Viscum; species Viscum album. The sequence continues at coordinate 1,798,278,082 of OY728152.1, forward strand.
TGAGGGTAAGGAATTCCCTTTCCATCTTAATTAAGAGGGTGTGAGGAAAATATTTTTCCAAAAATATTTTCCAGAAATCCATATATTCCAATTCCTCGATCTCCTCCTCAGGCTTAATATTTTTTATCAATGTCAACCATTTATCAGCTTCACCCTTCATATGATAAGCATCCAGAAGAACCTTCTATTGTTTGAAACATTTAAATATGGATAATATATTTTCAATGGAGTTGATCCATTTTTCAACAATTGGGGGATCAAATGATCCATTAAAAGTATGAGGCCTTTGTCTCATGAAGCTCTCGATTGTGACTTGTTCTTTCTTAGGGGGGTTGAACATTCCTCTTGACCCATGTTTCTATTAAAAACTTGAGTTAACTGAGATATTATCATGACAAATTTTGTGATTCTTGCTCCCATCGGATTGGGAATCACATTAGAACAGTCTTCACATTGATCTTCACATCAGTTTTTAGCTCGAGTCCTCCTATCACCGGTCATTGGCTGGAATAAAAGGAAATTTAGGGTTAACACATAAAGGGTAATCTTAAGACAAAAACATATGACTTATAAATTATTTTTATTTCCTTAACTTATGGTGTTATAGGATTCCATATATGTTATCTATGATCTACTTCTCAATATATATTCTTAGGGGAATTTCTTCCTTAATAATGGTTCATAATAAGATCATGAATTTACCAAAGAATATCCCTTAGGAGTGGCATAACCAAGAGTGCAGCAAGGCCCATTTTCGTGCACCAGTTCTTGTTCGAGTCTAGCTCAAAGAGGTTCTTTCAAGTTTTACCCCTAGATACATTTGTGCCAGATCCGACTATACATTCTCATATCCAGACAGGGATATATTTTCATGATAAACCACTTACTAAAAACTCACCCAAAGTTAGGGATGTTTTTATTATTCGCAGTCTTAGCCCTAAGTCTTTCATTAGGTTTTTCTTATCCTAATCACAAAAATAACTAAACCTATCCTCTCATACTAACTATAACAACCATGCTCTTTATTTCACACATAAACGTAATTTATTACATAAAATATTCACTTGATACAACATAGAATATCAAAAGGTATAGTTTCTTTGGGGATTAGAAACATTACATATCAACGTAAAACATGAAATATACATCTTTATTGAAAAATTCTTTTACATGACCACACACATTAATTTGTACTTAGCATTGCATGGGATAAATTGGGGACATACATGTGAAAAGGGTGATATATAAAGCCTTATAAGGGAGTAAAAAAGGTATAAAATAAACAATATAGTACATTTTAGGCAATAGGCATATCAGTGGATCATAATAGAAACATTAACATAAATACATGATATAACATGTTTATCTTAACGTGGAAATGGGGAAACAACATTTAACATGATATTAGAATGAGACAAGGCTCATTGCACATGGAGCATTAACAAACCCTCATTTCAATTGAAATATCATGAGTAAACCCTCATTTCACTTGACATATCATGATACTAATCTTTACCCAATGCATTGGAGAACTATCAGGGTGCACCCTTCTTAATCATTTAATTTCATGTATAAGTGTGCCACATGGATCATACAACATGGAATCATTAAATATCATAATTTAGTAAAAGATAAAGGAATGTGGAATTAATACATGAATCTCTATAATCAATAAGTAAATGTTCATAAAGGCGAATACCCATTATAGATAAATGGGCATGGTATTCACTACACAATGACTTTGGTTTGGAAAATCATGGTGCAATTTTAGCAGCATAACGACGTGACATAAGAATTCATAAAAATGGTCAACGAGAAAGAAAGGGGTGTCTCATAATATGTACATGAAATGGATAATAAGGGTTCATATAGATACATGTCCCAACATATGTAATGGAATTTATATTTAAAATACAAAATAATTGCTTGAATGTAAATGAGATGAGAGAAATTCCTTACATAATTTTGGCATGGTAATGGGTGTACATGGGAGGCATTGATGAGAGAGAAATGGGTCTCTAAAAATTAAAACATAAGGACAGAAGTATAGTTTAGGTGGAAAATCATACCCCAACATTTTTTATTGAAAATACAAGTGTATAGAAATATAAAGAAACATGGAAAAAAATGTGAGAGGAAGAAATCCCTTTCTTGGAAGTGTGATCCCAAAGACTTGGGAGAGGCTTGAGAGAGGATTCTTGGGAGATTGGGGTTCCTTGGGAGGATTATATAGAGATTAGGGCATAGTTTTTTTGAGATCCAAATGTTTTGACTAAAGCTAAGTGGGATCTTGGGTGGGTTTATATAGGAAAAGTGAGGTAATTCTTTATTATTTGGGTTTTGGATACCACACATTAAACAAATCAAAACCACAAACCAACCAATGGTTTTTGTAGATGTTTTTTTTTAAAAGGGGAGTAAAAAAATTATTTTATAAGGCCAATTTCCTAACTTCTTAAAATATTAGGCTTGATTAGGTGGAGGTGATTCACACTCTCAAGGAAATCAATTTAAAAATATAAAATGTTTTATAAATCTTGGAGGGTCCACTAAAGCTTTGTAAAATAAATCAAACAAACCTAAAATAACATTATTTTAAAAGTAAAACGTATATTTTCATAAAATACTGTTTATAGTATTTAACATTATCACTATTGGGTCATTATGATTTCATAAAACACATTATATATTAAAACAGAATTTAAATTTTACCCAAAAATTCCACTGCCTTAGAAAATTATGAAAAATTCACAGTTGGATAATTTCGATGACCTGATTCCAAAAATAATATTTATTTTATCTAAATAATTTCACTAAATATGTTAATTTTTACTTTTAAAATAAACACCGACATTTATCTAAAATTCATGGGTTTTGGAAAAAAATGTTTTTCAAACCATATTAAAAATTACAACTATATTCATAAAAAATATACGATTATTTATATTTAGTAAAAATTAATTTATTAATAATATTTAATTAAAATATTATTTAATTAAAAAACCAATTAATTAATCAAAATATATTTTTTAATTGAATATTAACTAAAAACATCATTTCTGCTTTAAAAATATTTACATAGTAACAATAATAAAATGAATGTATATTATCTATAAAAAAATAATATACATAATTATAGTGCTAGGGTATTGTTACATAACCCCTTATAACAGCTGCATAAGACTGAAGGGTAAGGTGTGTGATGGTGACAGACTCCTGGGGTGGCTTGAGTAACATCGCTCAGGTGGTAATCTCTATTAACTTTCACTTCTCCCGTAGGCGGTTCTGTTCAAGCTTAACATGTTGAAGCTCAACTTAGGATTGGTCTAGAGAGAAGTCCATTGACACCACCTCCTTTCCAAGCTCTGACAAATGGGCTTTGTATGGATCAATTCTACTGAATGAGGTCATCGCTTCCTTTTTCTAATTAAATTGGATTTTTTAAATCCCTATATTTATATTAATCATGTGATCACTGTTCAACAGTTATATTAGAAACGGTAATAATTCATAATGGAATTTTAAAATCCAAAAACATAAAACCAAGTTAGTTCATATTTTATATAACCATTTTACATAATAAGACATTTAATTAGATCAAGAGGAATTTTCATTAATAAAAGTTTGGGTCGTTACAAATATGGATAAATGTGGTGTAAAGAAAAGAGATAATGTGTGACCTTTAATGAGTAAGGGGAGACGAACTTTGGAAAATTTATGAAATATTATAGTATAATATGTTTCTAACTCGTATAAAATGGAACAAAAATCAAATATATTCAAATATAAGGAGTTTATTATCCTAATATAATCATAAAATCAAATTTTTATAGTTTTATATATCATTTTAAACATTTTCCATTGGATTAATCCCATAGTTGACCAATTTTTAATCTTTAATCTTGGTAATTATTTTTTAAATATTAAAGCCCTAAAATTTTTAGTATAAGGTGAAATTTTTTTCATAAAATTAAAATGGATGAAATATTATACTGTATATTATCTCCCTTGAACTATTTCAATAAAATTATAACTATATTGGTATTATGTTAATTTAATTAAAATAATTATTGATATTTTTCTATTAAAATGAATTATATTTTTACATAAATCAGTATTTTTCACTATTCACTAAAAAATCAATTCTTTCAGAAAAATACCAAAAAATAAACCTCAGATAATATTGATATGAAGAATTAAAAAATGATATAATTTTAACATAATATTTTAATAAGTTGTATAAGTTCATTTAAACAGGGTGTTGTGTGTAAATCACGCTATCAAATAAATTTATTCAAAGAGATATATATATCATAAAATCTCATGTTGTTACATTTTAACCTGTTAAAAGAATTTTTCCCTCAAAATTCCATAACATTGACATAAAAACTAAGGATAAATATATATCATCACATCCTCAATTTCCTGCAGTGATTCCACAATTTTATGATTTTTTCAGAAAACATTGACCAGATGACTGGTCTTGTTTCTACGCACTCCCTCTATGATCAATAATTTCCACTATTTGTTCCTTAGAAGAAATGTCTTTCTTGAGCGGTATTACCACTGAGTTTAGTACATGTAAAGGTTCATGTATTTATTTTCTTAGGATATATTCAAGTAACACATTGTGTACTTGCGATGTATTATGGGGATGTTCCAAGTGATAAGTTACTGTCCTGATACAATCAATAGTTACAAACAAACCAATATATTTAGGGCTCAGCTTTACCTTATTTCATAATCTGAAAACCATATTCCAAGGAGATATTCATAGGAATACCTTATCATGAACTTCAAACTATTGATCTCACTAAATATTTTCAATGTAACTTTTTTTCAACTTGGATCTTCTCTTATGTGTTATTTAATGGATCTAAAAATTTATTTCATTTTCTTGGTTTAGTCAAGTACCAATAAATTTCTTTCTCAAACTTAATCACAATATGTAGGAGTTTTTCACTTCCTTACATAGAGGTTTTCATAACGGTCCATTAGAATTCTCGAGTGAGAGCTATTACTATAAAAAATTCAACCAAAGGAAGTTGTTGATTCCAACTTCCTTGGAAATCTATAGAGTAATCTATCAACAAGTATTCTATATTTTTAATGGTCCTATCATATTGAAAATATGTTTATAGATTATAAGTAGTACTAAATTTCAACTTTATATCTAGATCTTTTTCAAGGATTCTCTATAACATTGAGGTAGACCTTAGATTCTGGTCAGATACGATTGAGCGTGGTACTCCATGAAATATCACAACATCCTTAATTTATAACCCTGTAAGATTATCAATAGTGAAATCTTATTTAATAGAGATAAAATGTTCTAATTTTATAAGGTGATCGATTAAAAAATAAATATCATTTTTTCCTTTTGAATTTTTGGGTAGTCTAATGATAAAATTCATAGTAATGTTTTCCTATTTCCATTATATTATGTATAATGGTTGTAGAATCCCATTAGACTTATATCTCTCAAACTTAACTTATCGAAACACAATACATCAAGATACATACTTTGAAATATACCTTTTCATGTTAACCAACTAGAAAACATATTGAGGTACATGTTATTATTAAAAATAAAAATAAATTATGGATGTTTTTACAAAAGTACCAAAACAATCCAAAAGTATTTTCTTAGTTTTGAGTATGTCACTTGTTCTTTTTACTAAAATGTCATCTTAAACTGAAAACACACAGTTTGGGTTATACCAGAAACATCGTGTGTTGGTTTGATGTGATACTGATTCCTACATGTCACACGGGAATTATGAATCATTTTCCTAAATTATCAAGATAATTATAATTTTTTTCTTGATTTTCAGTTAGATACACATTCTTTGAACAAAAATATCAATTTTAAACTCATAACGGACACTTTGAGTCATATCGGGCACACAGTGCATCAGATTATGGTGTGGTTGATTCCTACACATCAAAAGTGACTTATGGATCATTTTCATAAATTATTTTTAACACCCCAAGCTTCCACGTTTCACTTCGAATAATGCAATAGCGTGTGTTGTACGCAACCTCGAGCTCTAACACACACCACAACGAATTAAACTAGCCGTTGTGAATAGTAATACCTAATTTTTGAAATTTTATAAATTTTATTTATCAAAATGGACTTCATTTTTGGATTCGGAATATCGAAATTAGCCTATGTTGAATTTTTGGTATTTTTCTAAGAACTTCAATTTTTTATGAATATTGAAAAATACTTAAAAACAACTTTTTTAATAAAAATAATTTATAGTGATAAATTATACTATTTAGTTGTTTTAAAGTATAATTAGAATATATTTTTACCATTTTATCCAATGGTGGTCATTATAATTATTTTAACATTGAAATTGGACATAAACAATTGCCAATCTTTTGATATAAATTGTTTCTTAAAAACACGTTATTTGTTGTAACAGTGGGAATTAATTATAAAATTAATTAATGCAACTTATATGTTTGGAATTTTGTAAAATAGACATAATTTTTGAATTCGGAATATCAATTATAGCTTAGGGTGAAATTTTGGCCTTATTCTGAAAAACTTCAATTTTTGATGAATAGTGAAACCACTAAGTGGTAGTTAAATAACTGATTTTTCGTTTAAACGAAATATTACCACTTCTGTGATTTTATTTTTAAAAATCTGACATACATGTTTGTCATTAATAAGTAAAATTTGGTTCAATGAGATCAAAATATTTTTTGGTGAATAGTAACTTTTAAGTTCTTAATCGCGATTAGAGGTAATTAGTGTAGTTTAAGGTAAAAACAATGTTTTAATAATATGATATGAGCTTGACACTTGTCCTACTACTATTGGATGAGTCATTTCCGACCAAGAAAACCCATGGGTTAACTTGGGGACCCCATGTAGCCACTTTAGTTGGAAAATGACATTAATATATATTTATTTAATGTTAAAATTAAATTGACACAAACATGAGTTGTTTTACTAAAACAGTTTTTAAGTGGGGTTACACAAGTACAAATTTTGATTATAAATATTCATTAGAAATCTAAAAATATTTCCTACATCATAGTATTTTTTTTATAATTTTTAGACATTAAATAAATTAAATTATTTATGACATCATTATGATGCAGCGATGACCTCATTATTTAACGATTTAAATAAAATGAGAAGATAATGCAAAATCCAAGGCTTACACTTGTCCAAAGCCTATTGGATGAGAATTTTTCGAACCCTTATCACCTTAGCCACGAATTATATAAGTGTGGGACCTTTAGAATCCCAAAAACATTGTATAATAATGTAACATTTCAATCTTTCCAAAAGAGCCCCTCCTCTCCACTTATAAAAGGCCCCCACCACTCCCACCTTATTCACACCTTCAAGCCATTTGGCTCGGCCAAACTCTGCCCAAATACTCTCCCAACATCCCTCCCTTACTCCTAGAAGCCTCACTTTGGGCATAATTCTTCCCAAGGAAGCCTTTGGCTCAAATCAAAAAGATCTACCCTATTTTTAAGGAGGTTAAAGACCGGTTGAGTCAAGTCAGACACGAGGTAAGGGAACTTCTTAACCCAATTTCCATTCTTTGGGTTAATCTCCTACATTCAAATTATGTCATGATATAATTATGTCCTATATTGTATTTTTACATTATTTATGTGTACTTATAGTGAATACACATTATAGGTGTACTTTATTTAAAAAAATGATCTTTTTAAGGACTTCGTCTCAATCCCCTTTCATTGAGGCATATTTGGTTTTATACACAACTTTCTTTTATACGGTGTATAAACCCCTTTGACTTTTACGTTTATTCAAAAGGAATCTTTTTTATACGAAGCATTTTACTAAACGAAAAAAGGGGAATGTTTTCCTTTCCGTACTTATGCGGCGACAACGACTTCTCCGCCGCCGTGACCATTATTTGAGTTTCAGCTTCCTCTACAAGCCATCACTTTTTTTAATGAAAAATAAATACAAAGTTTTAACATTCTTTTATTTTGGTATTGAAAATGGTTTTGAAATAATTTATAGTATATCAATGTGTTGTATTGATATCTTGTGATTGAAATATGGAAATGTTATGTTTCTTTTATGCATGTTTTATGTGATACGATTATGTTATGGTTTATGATATGTTTAAACCTATTCATATGAGGAATGTATTGGACTTAATAAGTGATGGGTGGAGCCCGCTATAGCTCCTCGATGCATCGGTAGGTCTCATGAGACAACTAGATGTGGAATTGTCCAAGGCCCTTTCCCAATTGGATTTATGGTTTTGGCTGAGGCCTTAATCATTTTAGACGTCTTGGCCGAGGCCTTGACAAAATGTTTCAGAATGTCTGGCATTATACATTCCCTCATTATGAAAGTGGTTATTGATATTGAATGTGATTATTCGACCAGTAGAATATCCATGTGAAGAAGTAAATGGAATTATCTCATTTTACTTTTGCCATATTATGTTGATGTTCATGTTTAAAAGGCTTTTGTTTTAGTTATACATTGACTTAAATGTTTATGTTTATTTATGAAAGCTTTCGTAATATTGTTATCCTTACTGAGCATTTGAGCTCACCCCTTTCAATGTTTTAATATTTTCCAGGATGTGAAGAAGTATTTTATGAATGACCTGCAGGGATAGTCAGAAGAGGATATGAGTGTGGACTATGGAGACTTTGTTATTGTAGTTTTTCACTTTATGATGTAATGTAAGGTTTACGAATGTATCTAGTGTTTCTAAGGCTACTAAACTAATCGGTATTTCGAGACTTGATCTTTTGTGATCATGCCAATGTTACGAAGTAATGCACCGACTCTGGGTAGCTGGGGTTGGGGCGTTACAGTTGGTAACAGAGGCAGTTTAGTACTAACCTTGGAAGCTAGATTTAGATAAACTCTGATTAGAGCACATAGTCCGAAGATAGACTTTAAGGATTAGTATAGAAGAACATCCTAGAATTTTGGTATTATAGAGATTTTGTGAGTTTTCCAAGCAATACATCTCTGTCTGGATACGAGCAGGTAGAGGCGGCTCTAGCACAAATGTACCTAGGGGTAAAACCCCAAAACACCGCTTTGAGCTAGACTCGAACGAGAACTGGTGCACGAAAACGGGCCTTGCTGCACTCTTGGTTACGACACTCCCGGGGGATATGCTTAGGATAATTCTCGTTTTCTTTACAAAACACTATTAACGGTTATGAGTATATACTTCCTCAAAGAAAACCTTTTTATGATTATGGATTATATCCATAAATAGTTCAATTTATGTAAAGTGTTTTGCAAATATGGAATTATGTATTTTAATTCATAAACTAATCTAGTTTATGCCATTGTTTAGAAATGACGCCTAGTGGAAGGAATGGAAACCGTATCAATGCACGCACTCCGTGTAGGGATTTCCCTCCTGCTCAAGATATTTATTGTGGAGCTGGAGATACAACTGGTGCTGATCAACTTATTACCATACTGGGAAAACTCACTCAGGTTATGAATAATAACCTTACTCGTATAGCGCACCCTGATCCGCAACGTGGAGGATCAATGTTAGACCTCTTCATGAGGCAACAACCACCAACCTTCAATGGGAGTACAAATCCTATAGTAGCTGAGAAATGGATAAATTCCTTAGAGAAAATATTCCATGCCTTGGGGAGTAGTGAAAGGGAGAAGGTTGTCATGGCAGTTTACTGCCTCACTGGAGATGCAGATCAGTGGTGGTCGCTGATTCAAAACACAAAGGAAGATGATGACGTATCAAATATGGAATGGAGGGAGTTCAAAGATCTTTTCTTAGAAAAATACTTTCCTCGTGACCATCGAGCAGATATGGAAAGGCAATTTCTGAGTCTGAGGCAGAAGGAGGATGAGAATGTCGCAAAGTATGAGGCTAACTTTACAAGGTTAGCGAGGCATGCTGCCAATTATATACGTAACCCAAGGAGTAATATTGATCGTTTCTTTGATGGGTTAAAACCATTTCTCCATCGAGCTTTAGTATCACAATCCTTCTCATCATACGAAGATATTGTCTCGTGTGCTATCAAGATAGAAAAGGAATTCTCTAAGTCTTATGACAACAAAGTAAAGCAAGAGAAAAAGAGAACGGTGGAACAAGAGACAGATAAAGGGAAAAAGGGAAAGAAGGATTTTCCATTATGTGATAATTGTGGGAAGAATCACCCTGGTACGTGCCTAAAAGGAATGGGAGTTTGTTATAAATGTGGAGAAAAGGGTCACCAGGCTCGTGATTGCAAGGGAAAGAAAGAGGCTGTCAAAGTTGAATGCTACAATTGTAGAGAAATGGGTCATTATGCAAATGAATGTCCTAAGTGTCAGGGAAACTTACCTCAGAAAAGGCCAAGGGATCAAGGCCAATCTTATGTTGTGACTACAGTTGAAGCAGAATAACTAACGTATTGGTGCTTTTGGACTCATGGATTATATTTTGGTTATTATAATAATGTGATATATATATATAAGTATTGTACTGCAGTACTTGTTGATTTCAGTAAGGTTTTAATATGATAAAGGTAATCATATTTTTAGTATGTGACAAAAAGTGAAACTTTACTTTGTTTGGGGAATCTGATAAATTGATTTTGGAATTAAGAGACCTTTTAGAGAAAGTCTGGACAGAGGTATTTTGGATAACTATTAAGGTTGGAATGGATTAAGTTGAACCATGGATAGTATTGTTTAAGGTTAAAGCATTTATGAAGATTATTTTTGGAATATTATGATACTATAGTTTTAGGAAAAGGACAACCTGTAGGGTGGGGCATAACCCGTCGCGTCGGACAAAGCTGCAGCAATCGAACCCACAATCATAGTGCGACAGGCCTTTATTTCCTACCACTAGCCTACAGGAAGTCCCTGGTTATTACAAAATAGTTTTACTAATCTAAATGGTATGTGTTAACATTTTCAACCTTATACAATTAGGATAGATAGAATATTTTTGAGTTCCGTTACCATTTGGAGTAAAAGTTGGGTTTGTGGTAAAAATTTATTAACGAATGAAAGTATAAATAAAAAGTATGTATATTCCCTTACATTCTTAGTAAATCTCCTAAATAAATTCCTCAACATTATAAAAGGTAACTTAAAACAAAAATGTTGTCGGTTAACTTTTCCAACTGGGGATTCAATGACCGTTTAACCAATCACAAGTTTGTGATTTTCTTGTAGTTAAACTTTCTCCTAATCCTGTTTTCTATAACTCTCCATCAGACCTTGATGGTTTGTTTCTCCTCCATATCCATATTTTCATAGAATCCTAGAATGGGCTATATCGGGTAACCTTTGTACTTATCTTGCTTTCTTTTAATGTTATATATTTATTAACCTTATTTACGATGTGGGTTTTCCTCAAAGGTATTTTCTCTTTTCAACCTTTTATTTTCAAAGAAAATTTTCAAATTGCGAGGACGCAATTTATTGAAGGAGGGGAGAATGTAACACCCCAAGCTTCCACGTTTCACTTCGAATAATGCAATAGCGTGTGTTGTACGCAACCTCGAGCTCTAACACACACCACAACGAATTAAACTAGCCGTTGTGAATAGTAATACCTACTTTTTTAAATTTTATAAATTTTATTTATCAAAATGGACTTCATTTTTGGATTCAGAATATCGAAATTAGCCTATGTTGAATTTTTGGTATTTTTCTGAGAACTTCTATTTTTTATGAATAGTGAAAAATACTTAAAAACAAATTTTTTAATCAAAATAATTTATAGTGATAAATTATACTATTTAGTGGTTTTAAAGTATAATTAGAATATATTTTTACCATTTTATCCAATGGTGGTAATTAGAATTAATTTAACATTGAAATTGGACATAAACAATTGCCAATCTTTTGATATAAATTGTTTCTTAAAAACACGCTATTTGTTGTAACAGCGGGAATTAATTATAAAATTAATTAATGCAACTTATATGTTTGGAATTTTGTAAAATAGACATCATTTTTGAATTCAGAATATCAATTATAGCTTAGGGTGAAATTTTGGCCTTATTCTGAAAAACTTCAATTTTTGATGAATAGTGAAACCACTAAGTGGTAGTTAAATAACTGATTTTTCGTTTAAACGAAATATTACCACTTCTGTGATTTGATTTTCAAAAATCTGACATACATGGTTGTCCTTAATAAGTAAAATGTGGTTCAATGAGATCAAAATAATTTTTGGTGAATAGTAACTTTTAAGTTCTTAATCGCGATTAGAGGTAATTAGTGTAGTTTAAGGTAAAAACAATGTTTTAATAATATGATATGAGCTTTACACTTGTCCTACTACTATTGGATGAGTCATGTCCGACCAAGAAAACCCATGGATCAACTTGGGGACCCCATGGAGCCACTTTAGTTGGAAAATGACATTAATATATATTTATTTAATGTTAAAATTAAATTGACACAAACATGAGTTGTTTTACTAAAACAATTTTTAAGTGGGGTTACACAAGTAAAAATTTTGATTATAAATATTCATTAGAAATATAAAAATATTTCCTACATCATAGTATTTTTTTTATAATTTTTAGACATTAAATAAATTAATTTATTTATGATATCATTATGATGCAGCGATGACCTCATTATTTAACGATATAAATAAAATGAGAAGATAATGCAAAATCCAAGGCTTACACTTGTCCAAAGCCTATTGGATGAGCATGTTTCGAACCCTTATCACCTTAGCCACGAATTATATAAGTGTGGGACCTTTAGAATCCCAAAAATAATTGTATAATAATGTAATATTTCAATCTTTCCAAAAGAGCCCCTCCTCTCCACTTATAAAAGGCCCCCACCACTCCCACCTTATTCACACCTTCAAGCCATTTGGCTCGGCCAACCTCTACCCAAATACTCTCCCAACATCCCTCCCTTACTCCTAGAAGCCTCACTTTGGGCAGAATTCTTCCCAAGGAAGCCTTTGGCTCAAATCAAAAAGATCTACCCTATTTTTAACGAGGTTAAAGAACGGTTGAGTCAAGTCAGACACGAGGTAAGGGAACTTCTTAACCCAATTTCCATTCTTTGGGTTAATCTCCTACTTTCAAATTATGTCATGATATAATTATGTCCTATATTGTATTTTTACATTATTTATGTGTACTTATAGTGAATTCACATTATAGTTGTACTTTATTTAAAAAAATGATCTTTTTAAGGACTTCGTCTCAATCCCCTTTCATTGAGGCATATTTGGTTTTATACACAACTTTCTTTTATACGGTGTATAAACCCCTTTGACTTTTACGTTTATTCAAAAGAAATCTTTTTTATATGAAGCATTTTACTAAACGAAAAAAAGGGAATGTTTTCCTTTCCGTACTTATGCGGCGACAACGAATTCTCCGCCGCCGTGACCATTATTTGAGTTTCGGCTTCCTCTACAAGCCATCACTTTTTTTAATGAAAAATAAATACAAAGTTTTAACATTCTTTTATTTTGGTATTGAAAATGGTTTTGAAATAATTTTTAGTATATCAATGTGTTGTATTGATATCTTGTGATTGAAATGTGGAAATGTTATGTTTCTTTTATGCATGTTTTATGTGATACGATTATGTTATGGTTTATGATATGTTTAAACCTATTCATATGAGGAATGTATTGGACTTAATAAGTGACGGGTGGAGCCCGCTATAGCTCCTCGATGCATTGGTAGGTATCATGAGACAACTAGACGTGGAATTGGCTGAGGCCCTTTCCCAATTTGATTTATGGTTTTGGCCGAGGCCTTAATCATTTTAGACGTCTTGGCCGAGGCCTTGAAAAAATGTTTCAGAATGTCCGGCATTATACATTCGCTCATTATGAAAGTGGTTATTGATATTGCATGTGATTATTCGGCCAGTAGAATATCCATGTGAAGAAGTAAATGGCATTATCTCATTTTACTTTTGCCATATTATGTTGATGTTCTTGTTTAAAAGGCTTTTGTTTTAGTTATACATTGACTTAAATGTTTATGTTTATATATGAAAGCTTCCGCAATATTGTTATCCTTACTGAGCATTTGAGCTCACCCCTTTCAATGTTTTAATATTTTCCAGGATGTGAAGAAGTATTTTATGAATGACCTGCAGGGATAGTCAGAAGAGGATATGAGTGTGAACTATGGAGACTTTGTTATTGTAGTTTTTCACTTTATGATGTAATGTAACGTTTACGAATGTATCTAGTGTTTCCAAGGCTACTAAACTAATCGGTCTTTCGAGACTTGATCTTTTGTGATCATGCCAATGTTACGAAGTAATGCATCGACTCTGGGTAGCTGGGGTCGGGGCGTTACATTATTAAAATATTAAAAATTTGTTTTAATATTTTTGGGTATGTCACTTATCCTTTTTACTAAAATTAATGTCAATTTTAAATAAAAAGAGACACTTAAAGTCATATCGGCCACACTATGTGTCAGATTGATATGTGGTTGATTACTACATATCAAGAATTACTTATGGATTAATTTATTAAATTATTAAACAATATGAATGTTTTTTTATCAATATTGAGTGTGTCACTAGTCCTTTTTTCTAAAATAAAAGTCAATTTTAAATAAAAAGACTCACTTTGAGTCATACTGGTCACGTTGTGAATCATATTGAGGTTTGGTTGATTCATAAATGTAAAAACTGACTTATGGATCATTATAATAAAGTATAAAAATAATCCAAATGTGTTTGATAATTTTTTATTATATCACTAGTTATTTTTATTAAAATTAATGTCAATTTTAAATAAGAATACACTCTTAGAGTCATATTGGTCGCACCGTGCATTGGATTAATTTATGGTTGGTTTCTATACGTCAAATATGACTTATGGATAATTATATTAAATTATAAAAAAAATATGAATGTGTTTTCTCAGTTTTTATTGTTTCACTTATTCTCTACACAAAAATTAATGTCAATTTTAAATAAAAAGACACAATTTGAGTCATATCGGTCACACAGTGCATTAGGTTGAGGTATGTAAAATTCCTACACTTCAAAATTTGCTTATGGATCATTTTCCTACAGTATAAAAACAATACAAATGTGTTTTCTCAGTTTTGAGTATGTTACTTGTGTTTTTTCCTAAAATTTCTATTTTAAATAAAAGGACACATTTGGCATCATATCGATCACACCATGCATCAAATTGAGGTGTGTGTGATTCCTACACATCAAAAGTGACTTATTTATCATTTTCATAAAGTATCAAAATAATCTAAATACACTTTATCATTTTTGAGTACATCACTTATTCTATTTACTAAAAAGTCATTTTAAACTAAAAACATGTATTTTGGGTTATATTGGTCAAATCATGTGGTGATTTGATGTGAGACAGATTCCTACACATAAAAAATTAATTATGAATCATTTTCCTAAAATATCAAGATAATCAGATCATGTTTGTTTAGTTTTCATTGAGTGATAAATGTTTTAACTAAAATTTCAATTTTAACTGATAATGGACACGTCAAGTTATACTGGGCACCTAGTGTATCAAATTAAGGTGCAACCAATTTCTATACATCACAAATGCCTTATATATCATTTTTTAATTCCTTATATATCATTAACCTAAAGTATAAGAACAATAATAATGTGTTTTTAGTTCTGGATTATTTCACTTGTCCTTTTTAGTAAAATTGGAGTCAATTTTATATAAAAAGACACACTTGGAGTCATACAGATTGCATCATGCATTATATTGAGGTAAGGGTGACTCATACACATCAAAAATGACTTAGGAATCATTTTTCTAAAGTATAAAAACAACATAAATGTTTTTTATGGGTTTTAAGTATGTAACTTGAGTTTTTTACTAAAACTAATGTCAATTTTAAATAAAAAGACAAACTTAGAGCCATATTGGTCAATTGTGTGTTCGATTGAGGTGAATCTAATTCATATACATCGCAAATGGATTATGGATTTTTATACTAAAGTATCAAAATAATCTGAATTTTTTAACTTATTTTTCAGTATGTGATGTGTGTTTTGAACTAAAATATAAATTATAAACAAAAAACATACAGTTTTAGTCATAACAAACACATTGTGTATCATATTGAGGTGTGGATGTTTGTTTGTTCTTTTAATGGTCTACACTAACCCAAAAAAGAGATAACCATTCCATTTGGATGGAAAATGAAACCCCATGCTACCTAAAATGCCTTATCCAAAAGAAACATGTTCTCTATTTTCTAGATTATTATAGACAGTTGAAATAAAAATATGACTTCCCCAAAAGAATCCACCTATATAAGAATACAATTTTTATGTTATTAATATTATAAATAAATAAATTAAACATAAATATGAAATAATACATCAATAAAATGTCAATTTTAAACTGACACCACATAATTTGAATTATATCAGGTACACTGTGTATTAGACTGAGGTATGGTTTATTCCACCCAATATTTTTATTCGATGGTGCGTGATAATAGTATATGACTGAATCATCCTTGTTGAGTAATTCATTTCTTCAAGATATTTTATAAAATTAAAAAAAATATTTATCATATAAAAATGATAACGAAATTTACTAAAAATGGTAGATAAAATGATGATACAATCAACTAAATAAGTAGCAGGAAGTCACATCTTCATGATATATCTGTACATTCTGCAATCAGGTATGTTTCCCAGTCATTTCTAAACAAATCAATTCTGTCTTGTGAATATGATAACTTTCTACAGGCATATTAGTACTAGAAAAATATAAATACACAAATGATTAATAAATATTTCAAATGAAATATTAATTATCTTCAAAAATACCTCTTTAGGGATGATATTTTGTTGATAGTATATGATATCTCTCATAAATTTGTAAACATAATAACTATATCATTTCCATCATTTTTTTAAAAATAGTATAAACTTTGAGAAAAATAACTAATTTGTTTTGATATGTGTTTTGATAGTGAAATCTTATTGTATATACCCTAATACCTATCCACTTTGCGAAGTCGAAAATCCTTGTATGCATGGATTTTCCACGTGCAATGATTTTTAAAATATTTAAACACCACCCTATAATAACATAATTCTCAGTAAAACATAATATAAAATATATAACATAAACTTTAGTTCTAAAATTTTTTATGTAGTGAATTAAAAATTGACAAACGTCATCACGTATGGTCAATTTTTTGGGTATCCATGCAATGAATCCATAAAATCAACCATTTCAGTATCCAAATTGATTGTGATGAGTAACCAATGATACCTAAACAATTTAATAATTAATTAAATTACTAAAAATATATATGATATGATTAAATTGTAGATTTTTACCCCTACATCATTGGTAATAAGAAGTGTTTGACATCCATAAGTTTTATTTCAAACGACACAGCTGGTTTTTCCACTATTTCATCAATTTTAGCTGATTCAATTTTGGTTTTTTTTTGAAGAAGTGATGTGAGGACTTGTGAATCCATATGTATATTCAATGGGTTTTCCTTTAAAATAGTATTAATATATACACCTGAAAAAAAAATATGAATTGAAAATAGTAAAAATTAACAAGTAGGTTAGTTATTGGAAAAAATCATGACAACACACCTCATGTATACATTTATAACTGAGACTCCTTGACATTAACACTTTAGGTTTTCATTTACATTCTTAAGATAAATTTACTCTATAATGGCCTCTATATATTGTTTAGCCAAAATTAACTATGTGATTACTACCAATTTGTACCTTATATATTTATAAAACTTCAATGTTAGTAAATATAGATATTCAATGGGAGTAAAGGTTATTTTTGGAGATATTTTCTATTGTTCAGTTGATCCTTTAGTTTAAAATTCGTTTCAACCCTTCGGTTTGTCCTTCTGTAATAACATTCATCAGTTTAAACCATTTTTCATTAATTGTTAATGGTTTGTCATGAAAAATAAATTAGAAATGAATACCTCTTTATCAACATGATTTTTTAAAATATCTTAGGACCATTATAAAAATGATCTAATAGTTTTCTCGACTATATGAATATATGCATCATCAAGTTGAACTGGTATCCCAACACTCAACTCATGAGATATGATAATCCTCACTCTCACATGACTTGTTGGGAGTAGTCTGTTATGTAGAGTGTATTTTCTGGATATTGTACACAGTATCCCTCACAGAAAAGTGATGGGTGGGTGTTGATAGATATAATTTATAGTCATTTTACCCTATATAATATCAATATAGGAAATATATCATCATCTTCCAAATTCACATTTCACAAAAAAAATTATGAGAATCTTGATTACCTTATCTAAGTAAGCTCTTTGAGGGGAATGGCTCACCTCGATACTGGTGGGGTGGGATGGATCTTCACATATTAGTTATTCATGAGTTGTTTCTTCTCTTTTATCCCCTCATAACATTCCCAAGAAACTCATACTTATGATAAAAAATTTCTTCAAGAACTTGAAATTATGACTACATTTCTTCAATTTGTTTATCTTTATCCCCATGTTCTTTTCTTTTCTCAAAATATGATTAGGGTGTCACACCAAAACCCACACCTTTGAAATATCTATATTGTTCTAGATAATTAAAGTCCACTTATATTATTTTTTCATATGGTGTAACTAATGATGATTCTTGTGTCTAAGTTAGATAATAAATATATGAAAATAAGTAATCATTGTAATGTAATACCAATTATATGAAAAAATATTATGTTATAATTACACATGATTCCCACACTTTTTGTGTGTTTTTATCTATTAGTATCCCATATTTATTTACACGTGATTACTTCCATAGAATATGATGTTTTATGGAAGTGTCTTTCGATTTGGATTAATCAATCTGCATATAAACAGAGGAACATAATTATGTTGTTGTTTCGTATCACATAAAAGTATTACATTATATTTAAAATATGTACTATTTTTTCAAGTGAAGCATACCCCATCCTTGAATTACGATAGGGGTACGTTGGTTTTTTTTTTGTTTATTATTTTTATAACTCAATTTTTTTTATAAATTAACAATTCTTAATCAAAATGATTAATATATTTATTTTCAAATAAGGTATTACCAGCCACAATGTACCTAAACGGAAGTCTCCTCATGATGGACAATAACCCTATCCCATACTTCTTGGATTATCAAGTGTACATAAATATGCAGTGGGTTTGGGTTTATATTCCCTTAATCATATTTGAGATGAATATTTGTTAGAATTTTGTGAAAGACTATGTGAGCCTTTATAGTAAGCATTAATACAAATTTATTTTGGGAGTCATCTATTTAAATGAAATCATCAAGGGATAATGAATTGTAAGTTAATGTTTCATTATTTTTTTTAGTAAAATAAATAAAAGATAACATAATGTTACCAAAATATATTCCCAAATCAGTGTCTTGAGTGTTGGTACAACATGGTTCCATGAATTGAAATCAATCAGCATGCGTTGTCGAGTGGTGAGCCCATTGAAACTACTAAACATGGATTTTTTTAGTTCAGTTTGCTAGCCATCTGAATTACATATGACCTCAAATTTGATGCCTTTGTTTCTCACCATAATAATATTTATAACACTATCATTCTACGACGCTTCTATTTTTAGGGACATCAGTTTTTCCCCATCTTATATTTACTTGAGTTAAACATAAACAATATGTCGTTCCTCTAGATTGGTAGCATCAACATGTGAAGAAGTTTTTTGTTCCACTGCATTGGGAGCACTATAAAGTTGTGAAACCTATTGTTCCTTAGTATTGAGATAATTGGAACATGTATAAGTCATTATCTATAGAATTAGTTCAATTTTTAATTTAGATTATGTAAATACATCATTAAATGGATAATAACATGAGGTAACATAGTTTATATTACAAAAAACATATAACCTGATTATTGAACACTGTTTTTTTAAAAGGTTTAAGGGAATTGACCCCTCTATTGAGTATCCAAATCCCTTAAATATGGTATCCTATGACATAAAAGACCCTATCTATATTGGTACCACTACAAAATGATTGTGATTTCCCAATGAAAGGGCCATCCTTAGTCATATTTTCATCTGACCCTTCAGTGGTTTTGGTTGATAATATAAAAATTGAGCACTTTTAGTTTGCGGGATCTAGAATATAAAATACTTTTACTTGTAGTGATTCCATTATAAATTATTCTTCTATGTACCCTTACTTACTAAAATTCACTTTCATGAATCCTAATTCATCTATTTTAACTTCACTCCTATTATCAACCCACTTACATTGAAAAATCATCACTTGGAATGTTGTATAATACTACTCCCATATTTGTTTGATGATGACAAAGTATGACATATTTGCATAAATTGTATTTTTTCCCTTCGTACCAGATACAAGCATCACTTTATCCACAAGAGTAACTCCACTGTTTTTCATGGCATGCCTCCATCATGTTCATTTGTATAGAACATATAGCCATTAATTACATAACCATTATAATATAATACATGCACACTTTTTTATTTTCCTAGCCATCAATGTTGTTTTTAAATTGAGTCCAAATTTTCTAAATCCTTAAAAATATGGTCTTAAACCATCCTATAAATTGTTTATTATGTGTATTTGATATTCATCTTTCAACCCTTGATGGATTAAAATTCCTAAGAATTCCTTTATGTGCTTAATCATATGTGGAAACCACTAAAATATTATATAAAACATAAATGTGAGGATACTATCGATCTATAATAGTGGTTTTTACAACATCTATTCTAGATATTCCTTCACCCCCAAGACATCTAGTGCGATGAGATTTTGGTAGACAAATACTTTCTACACCAGACAGGTTGTCAGTATATAATTCAATGGTTTCCTCAAAAATATATCACTCTTCAATACAAACATTTTTTCTACTTTTTTTTGACATACCCTTTCAATATATTCATATATCATTCAATGGGTTACATCCATCTATAATTTATAGGATCACATAGTTGAATTTCTCTTACTAAGTGAACCATCAAGTGAACCATCATATTAATGAATTCTAGTGGGAAGAACATTTTCAATTCACATAATATGACAACAATTTCCTTTTCCATAGTTGGAAATTTCATTTGGTCTATAACTTTTATACATATAGATTTTAGAAAGAAACATTACTTGGTTAATATATGATGGACATTCTTGGGAAAATGAAACATAAAGCTACATGCATTAGATCTTTCATTAAAAAATGAAAATCATGTGATGTCAAAACCTTTAACCTTAAATCATTAATTTATATGATATTATCAATATTCAATAAATACACCTATATAACCTTTAAATCATTCAAAAAGTTGAAAAATTGATATATCTCTTATCTAGAAAGAGCATAATAAGCTGGAGGAAGAGAAGTCCATTTTTCACCCTACACACCCACCAACTCTTCATGTATTCTCATGTCAATCATGTACAACCAAACCTTAATTCCATCCTTTTTCTTATCATTTGTATTTAGTAATTTTCCAATCATACTATCACATACATTTTTTTCAACATGTATAACATCAATAAAATGTCTGACGTATAGTAAATTTTAGTATGGTAATTCAAAAAAAACTAACATCTTTTTCTAGCCAGTTTTTGAATAGTTTTTTGAAAATGTTTTACCTAAATCAGTGCCCAAATCATTTAATTTATCAAAATTTTGATCAATTATTAGTTGATACAGTGTTTTATGTTATTTTGAATGCTCATTTACTAATGTAGTCCAAGATTGGTACTTAGGTCTCTAGGGTAGAAATCAGTGATGTCCTAGAAACACATTCTTCAATAATTTTTCAACCTAATTGATTGTGTAACTTGTTCACAAATGGTACACCCTTGAATTTCTTTAATTATATATCCAAAATAATTTCTATAAGTATTAAATTCATTTATCATCCCATAAAACATGGCTCTCAATGTGAAATCTTAATTTTTGTAAGCATCATACAATGTAACTCCTAAAACCCAAAATAATTTCAAATCTTTGATCAATAGAGCCAAATAAACATCAATATCATTACCTGGTTTTTTTCCTTATATAATCATATTTAATATAAGGTATTTCTATTTCATGTATAACTATAACGACCCATACTTTACCTACATTGTTAATACTTCAAAATTGAAGCACACTTATTACAACATATAACAAAACCATGAAAGGGCCGTATAGGTATAGTGTCTTTAGAAACTAGGAAACATAAACTACTAGTTCATAAAGCATCTACATTGTCTCCCATTTATTTAATCATATCTAGAGTCCCTTTTGGAATATCCTACTTAATAACCTTCTTCATGACCTGAGGGAAATAAAACATACAAAAGGGTGAGATCAAATGCTCAGTAAGGGTAAATAAAAGAAAAATCAATCACATCATATTCATAAGAACATAACAATTTGGAAATCTTACCCTGCAAAAGAGATCATAATTTCATAACATGGGATAAATCATGGTAGTGAAATGTAATCACAATAATCATAACTTACAACATGAAACTTTGTGGCATACACACATAATCATAGAGAATAATTTCTTATTAGTCAAGACTCATTTCCAAGACTATCTTAGTGGACAAAGTTCATTTCTGAATCGAGTTCATTCCTCATTTCAGTCCTATTTCACTGAACCGGTTTAACCTCCCATTCCAGCCATGTCTATCTCATGAGATATAAAATCTTTAACCAATTCATTGAAGGGAGATATAGGTCCCACCCATCTCATAATGATACCATTATTATGTGTGCCACAAAATCATAAACCATACATCATAGCATAACCCATGTAATAAAAATGGGATTCTTAAACATCGTGACATCATAAAACAATTCATATAAGATAAAGGAATTCATAAAAATAATTCCATCACAACATAATCAAATAAATCTAATAATAGGGATAGAAACAGAACCCTTTATTATCTTGGATAGAAAATAATTTTGATAAAACACTTGAACTCCATTCTTGAGGAAAATATCCTTTATACTTCAAAAACAATTTTCCTTTCTTAACATGTCATAAAATTCTAAACTAAAAGAAGTTGATTAAATATAAACTTGAAAACTTGTAAAGTAAGCTTCTTGGAAATAATGTTTTAAAATCCATTCATGTTGTATAAGTTAAAAAAACATTCTTCTCGTACTTTGGCTGGAAAAGTCAAAAAGTACCTCGTACGAAAAACGACAAAATATTCCTTTCATATATTTTACTAAAAACTCACCGAAGGTTAAAATTGGATTTAAACAATTTTATAAGGATATAAATATTACATATTGAGGAAACATGTATGTGGATGATAAAATACACCCCAGTAAATTCCAAAGTATAAACAATCTCGGATAAAAATGAGATTGTGATATTTCCCTTACCTTAGGTTCGATTTGCTTGGTAAGTGTCTGAACCTCCTGTATAATGATTTAAATAATTTCATTGACTTATTCCAGAATCATACTAATTGTTATGATATCATATATGGTCATATTATTAGCTTCTTATTAGTAATATTTCATTGTTACTTGTTATTCGGGTGTTTATTCCTTTTTGTTCGTATGCGTGTTTTGTCGAATAAATTCTTATTCTTCTTTTTGGGTTATAGATAACTCATTTAGAGAATTTTATTAGTGTAATATATATCATATTAATTCATTCAATTTATTTATATAATCATTATGCAATGAAGATCATGTAGAACGATTCGCATCACATCGTGGAGACAGTATTCCGTACGTACGCACGAGCGATGATATCATTCCCATGATCATGAAATTTTAATGAAGTATATGTATACTATTTCAGAATCAATATAACTTTAAAATAATAATTTATAGTTATTATTTACACCATTATACCCATCCAAGTAAGGTGGTGGTGGAACATAGATTACACCACGGCGTGGAGATGGTATTTCGTACGTACGCACACACAATGATTTTGTTTTCCGTAGGATGGATAGATGGTGAAATAGGTTTGTTTCATACTTATAATAACATATAATTATATTAATGATACTTATGTTATTACTTCATAATTAAACAACTAAATAACAAGAAGTGGAAGAAGAAATAAAGTTGAATGAATCGGTAACGGACATTACCTCTTCTTTGAAGCGCCTCTTTGAGACCTCCTTTTAGGGCACCAAAATTGGTCTTTCAAGAACACCAGGACCTCTAGGATGTTTATAGGGAAGTTTAGAAGAGAATTTGGCAGGGTTTTTCCAATCTTGAATGCTCAAAGTGGTTTGAGGAAGAGAGGGAGGAGGTGCCCTTTTATAAGGGAGGAGAGGGGCACCTTTGGAAAAACTAAAAATATTATTTTATTCTAAAGTCATATTCGGTTTTAAATAGCTAAAAATTGATTTATTTATATAATAAAATTGGAATGGGTCAAAATAATCTCATCCAATAGAATTTAGACATGTTTAGGTTCCTATTTTAACCTTATCATTCAGATTTAACATTATGTTAAATAATTTTACTTTTACTGTGTCTTCTTGAATTCTTACACTATAAGGTTAATAAACTTACTATAACAAGACAAAAGAACCTCAAGTTTTTTATTATTAATATATATAACCTTATATAAGTCATTTGGCCGAACCTTATATTTTTAGGAATAAAATAACAATTAATAATATAATATTTGTTTTAAAAACTATTTTATGTCAATTTTGACAGTATTTAGTAATTGATTTTTGTTAAAATCATAACAGAATTATTAATTCGACAAAAGTTAATTAAATCAATAATAACATGTCATATTAACCTATAAAATTATTGTAATTCATAAAAAGTCTCAAATTACATTTATTTGGGTATTTATAACATCAATTATGTCAATATTTCATTAATAAGATAATTACTGCATCATCTTTGTGTCATAAATAAATTAAATTATTTAATGTCTAAAAATTACAAATAAAATATCCTTATGTAGGAAATATTTTTATATTTATAATTAATGTTTATAGTATAATGTATCTTATGTATAACCCTATATTAAAAATGATTTACTTATTAAACATTGATTTTAACTATTTTAACCCTTCTTTAAATAAATTAATAATAAATGTCCTAATCTAATCCAAGTCGGCCTAAATGGTCATATTTTATTCCTAAGGTTTTTTTTGGTCGAATTACACTTATACAATAGAATTAAGACATTTTTTATGGTAATAATAATATCATTTTTACTCTTAATTACCCTATTTACTTTTAACCGTGGTAAATAAAAGTAAAAAGATATTATTCACCAAAAATTATTTTCATCTCATTGAACCACATTTTACTTACTGACATCAACCGTGTGTCTCGGATTTTTGAAATTCCACTCACAGAAGTGGTAAAATTAATTTTTATGTAAATTTGCAAATTCTCCTAGGAGGTAGGTAAAATACGGTGAAAAGTTCAATAAAATTTTTATATATCTAAAATTATTATAAAATTACTCCAATGAATTATATTGAACTTATATATGTATTATGTCTTAATTTTGACCTAAAATAAATTTAAATAAAATAAATAATTATTTAGATAAAAAGTCGGTTTTTAAATAGTAACTCAGTGTTTTCACTATTCATCAAAAATTGAAAGTTTTCAGAAAAATACCAAAATTTCACCCTCGGATAATTTCGATATTCCGAATCCAAAAATGAAGTCCATTTTGAAAAATAAAATTTATAAAATTTCAAAAAGTGGTTATTACTATTCATAACGGCTAGTTTAAATAATATTTTAATAGCATATCGTTGTTTAGTGAAACTCGGTATTGCGTACAACGCAAGCTATCAAGGAAGGTCGTGTTTGCGTGTAAAGAAAGCCAAGATAGTGTTGTGTGTAGTGAAAGATTCTTTTGATGATTTATATAACATAAAAAAAAAATTCTTATAAAAGTCTCGGGTGTTACATTCTACCCCCCTTAAAATGACTTTCGCCCTCGAAATTCGTCACTTGTAACAAACAGATGAGGATACCTCTCCATCATCATATCCTCAAGCTCCCATGTAAAATATTCTAATTGGTGGTTCCTCCATAAAACTTTCACCAAGAGAGGGGTCTTGTTCCGTAGTACTTTTTCACTATGATCGAGAATCTCTATCGGCTGTTCTTCATAAGAAAGATCTTGTTCCAGTGGTACAACTTCTGAGCTGAGTACATGTGAAGGATCAGGTATGTACTTTCTCAGGAGAGATACATGGAACACATCGTGAACTTGAGATAGATTCGGTGGAAGCCCCAATCGGTAAGATACCTTCCCAATACGATCCAGAATTTCGAAAGGACCGATATACCTAGGGCTCAGCTTTCCCTTCTTTCCAAATCTCATAACTCTCTTCCAAGGAGATATTCGTAAGAACACTTTATCACCCACATCAAACTATAAGTCTTTTCTTCGGTTGTCGGCATAACTTTTTTGTTGACTTTGTGCTGCTCTTATGTGTTGTTGAATAGATCGGAACTTTTCTGTCATCTCATCAACAAGATCAGGTCCTAATAGCTTTTTTTCCCCAACTTCATCCCAGCAAGTTGGAGTCCTGCATTTCTTTCCATAGAGAGCTTCATAAGGAGCCATCTGAATACTAGAGTGAAAGCTATTATTATAAGAAAATTCCACCAAAGGTAGGTGTTGATCCCAACCACCTTTGAAATCCATAGAGCAAGATCTCAACATATATTATAGAGTTTGAATTGTCCTCTCAGACTGACCGTCTGTCTGAGGATGATAAGCAGTGTTGAAACTCAACTCTATATCCAGAGTATGCTGAATACTTCACCAGAACTTTAAGGTAAACCTCGGATCCCGATCAGATATAATAGAAAGTGGTACTCCATGCAATATTACCACTTCCTTTACATATATCCTGGCAAGCTGATCCAGAGAGAAATCCTCTCTAATAGCAATGAAGTGTGCAGACTTTGTAAGACAATCAACTATGACCCAGATAGCATTATTTCCTTTGGATGTTTTAGGAAGTCCTATGACAAAGTCCATAGTGATGTTTTCCCATTTCTATTCGGGTGTGGGTAATGGTTGTAACATACCCTTAGACTTCTGTCTCTCAGCTTTAACTTGCTGACAAACCAAGCATCGAGAGACATATTCAGCAACATCTCTTTTCATGCCATCCCACCAGAAGTACTCTTTCAGGTCCCTATACATCTTCGTGATTCCAGGATGAATAGAGAATTAAGAACTATGAGCCTCATCCAGCAGCTCCTTCTTTAATTCTGGAATGGGAAGAACACAAACCCGATTCCTGAACTTTATTATCCCATCACAATCAAGGTTGAATTCAGGAACATTTCTCACCTTCTTTTGTAACTCTACATCTTCTTTATGTGCCTCTTTAATCTTAACATGTATAGATGGTTGAACATTCATTTGATAAAGATATGATTTTTCCCCTTTCATTATAATTCCAAGATCCATCCTTTGTAAATCCATAAATATTGGATCTTTTGTGATCCTCGTCATGGATAAACTACCATGGTCTTGTCGACTTAATGCATCTTCCACCTTGTTTGCTTTCCCAAGGTGGTAATGAATTGAGCAGTCATAATCCTTAATCATCTCCAACCATCTTCTTTGGCGCATATTCAGCTCCTTTTGTGTGAAAATATACTTTAAACTTTTATGATTAGTATAAATATCACACCTTTCTCCATAAAGATAATGCCTCCAAATCTTTAATGCAAAGATTACCGCAGCTAACTCCAAATCATGAGTTGGGTAATTTTTCTCATGTATTTTCAGCTGTCGTGAGACATAAGCTATCACCATATCATTTTGCATAAGAACACACCCCAATCCCTTCTTGGATGCATCACTCTAGATCACAAACCTTTCTCCACTACAAGGAAGTGTGAGTACAGGTGCACTGGATAACCTTATTTTCAACTCCTTGAAATTCTCTTCACATTCCTCCATCCAAACAAACTTAACTCCTTTCCGAGTCAACCTGGTGAGTGGATTAGATAATCGTGAAAAATCTTTCATAAAACGTCGATAATATCTAGCCAAACCAAGAAAACTTCGGATCTCAGTTACTGTTGTTGGTCTCGACCATCTTTCGATAACCTATGTTTTTGCTGGATCCACAGATATCCCCTCTTTTGAGATTATGTGACCCAAAAAATGAAACTTTGTGAATCCAAAATTCACACTTGGTAAATTTGGCATAAAGCTTCTCCTTTCTCAGGGTATTCAATATAATTCTCAAGTGATCTTCATGTTCTTCCTTGCTCTTTGAATATACAAGAATATCATCTATAAAGACTACCACAAACTAATCAAGATAGTATCTAAAGACACTATTCATCAGATCCATGAAGATATCAGCGGAATTAGTAAGACCAAATGGCATCACTATAAATTCATAGTATCCATACCTTGTATAGAAAGATGTCTTTGGTATATCCTCTCTTTTGACCCTTAATTGATGATACCCTGAACGGAGATCAATCTTGGAAAAGTATTGAGCTCTGCATAGTTGGTCAAATAGGTCATCAATGCATAGGAGAGGATATTTGTTCTTAATAGTGATCTTGTTAAGTTCTCGATAATCAATGCAGAGTCACATTGATCCATATTTCTTCTTAACAAACAGAACAAGTGCTTCCCAAGGTGACACACTAGGGTGTATGAACCCCTTATCAAGATTCTCTTGGAGTTGCTTCTTCAATTCCTGCAACTCAATTGGGTCCATTCTATAAGGTGTCTTTGAAATAGTTAAAGCACCCGGTACGAGTTCTATTGAAAACCCAACTTCACGATTTCGTGGAAGACCCGGAAATTCCTCCTGAAAGACATCGTCAAACTCTCGTACAATGGGCATATTCTTAATCGTAAGTTTCTCACCAACCATTTGAGATAAATAAACTTCATTTAGTGGAATCAAGACCCATAAGATGGAAGAAATTTCCACTGGAAGGTTATGTTCATCCTTGCATCGATAGACGATCATAGATTGATCTAGAATATGAAATGTGACTTCCCTTCTTTGGAAATTGATATGATCTCTATATAGAGAAATCCAATCCATGCCAAGAATCACATCAAATTCCACTATAGGGAGGATCACAAGATTTGCAGGAAGCACTTCCCCACAAACTTCAATCGGAGAAGAATTATAAACTTTTGATGCGACTGTTGTGCCATTAGGGGTTGTCACAGCTAACTCAATGTCTAATTATTGAGGTAATACGGTGATACCCTTAGAAATTTCATCATAAATAAAAGAGTGGGTGGATCCAGAATCAAATAAAACATTTTCTACTTTAGAGTGGATGGTAAGTGTACCTTTCACCACTTCGTTATCGTACTCCACATCACTGATAGAAATTGCATGTGACTTTCCTTTGTCTTTAGCCTTAAGAGTTTGTTGACGTCAATCATCATCAACAACCTTTGGATTAGGGCCTTTATAGGCATAATTTCCCATTTCCTTGCACTTGTAACATTTAAGTGTAGGAGGTGCACTCTGTGTAGCCTTTTCATTGTTCGCATCACTAGACATCTTCTTCCCATCATTGCGGTATTCAAATGCCCGATGACCTTCCTTTCCACATTTGAAACATTTACTTGTCCCTTTAAGACAACTCCCTCCATGTTTCTTTCCACACATTGAGCATAAGGGAAAACTCATCTTCTTTTCAGTGTGATCTTTATATTTTCCTTTGAATTCCATTTTCCTCTTCTTATCAAACCCATATGACTGATGGGTTTCTCCAATCTCCATCTCAACTTTTAGAGCACATCAAATGATTTCCTCATAGCTATTGAAGTCCCTTATGGCTAACACCCTTCGAAGACTTGGTTTTAAGCCACTAAAGAATCAATCGATCTTACTCTCAGGGATAATAATACCAGAAGCATACCTTGAAAGTCTTGTAAAATTTTCTTCATAGGTACCAACAGATTCATCATCATTTTTCTTTAGTTCAAGAAACTCCTTCTCCATCTTTGTTCGAAGAATACAAGGGAAGTACTTATTGAAAAATAAGTTCTTAAACTCGTCCCATTCCATGGACTCAATTTCATCTCTTTTCCTCGTATTCTTGATAAGATTCCACTATTGATCAGCATCACCTTCCAAACGATACACTACTAAGATGAATTTATCATGTTCAGAACATTAAAGAACTGAAAATATCTTTTCAGTAGTACTAATCAATTTTTCAGCAACTAATGGATCAGTAGACCCTCTGAATGAAGGTGGACGCTGCCTCATGAAGGATTCAATAGAATTTTTCTCCTTCCTTTTCTCGTTTGCAAGTCCTTCATGATTCATAGCTTGAGAAAGTTGTGTGAGAATGGCTACAATATTTTGCATTCCAGCTCTCATAATGTTTGGTTGCTCAGGGGGACAATAATTGCATTTCCCGTCACATGCCGCATTAACACGGTTCCTTCGGGTTCTAGCCATTGACTAAAACCAAGAAGAATAGTGTGAGAAACACTAATTATAATAGGAAAACCACATAATCAAGAATAAAATTTCACACTTAAGGTCTTATCCTAGGTTATTCATGTCCATTTCTAAAACACTAAGATTGTGTTCTATGCTTAGACTTGTCCTTATGATTCTTACTAAGTCTTTCACATCCTAGTTTCCAAATGTTGACTATACCTTTCCTCTGATACCAACTATAACGACCCATACATTACATACATTGTTAATACTTCAAAATTGAAGCACACTTATTACAACATATAACAAAACCATGAAAGGACCGTATAGGTATAGTGTCTTTAGAAACTGGGAACCATAAATAACTGGTTCATAAAGCGTCTACATTGTATCCCATTTATTTCATCATATCTAGAGTCCCTTTTGGCATATCCTACTTAATAACCTTCTTTCTGACCTGAGGGAAAGAAAACATAAAAAAGGGTGACCTAAAATTCTCAGTAATGGTAAACAAAAGAAAAATCAATCACATCATATTCATAAGAACATAACAATTTGGAAATCTTACCCTACAAAAGAGATCATAATTTCATAACATGGGATAAATCATGGTAGTGAAATGTAATCACAATAATCATAACTTAAAACATGAAACTTTGTGGCATACACACATAATCATAGATAATCATTTCTTATTAGTCAAGACTCATTTCCAAGACTATCTTAGTGGACAAAGTCCATTTCTGAACTGAGTTCATTCCTCATTTCAGTCCTGTTTCACTGAACCGGTTTAACCTCCTGTTCTAGCCATGTCTATCTCCTGAGATATAAAATCTTTACCCAATGCATTGGAGGGAGATATAGGTCCCACCCATCTCATAGTGATACCATTCTTATGTATTCCACAAAATCATAAACCATACATCATAGCATAACCCAAGTAATAAATATGGGATTCTTAAACATCGTGACATCATAAAACAATTCATATAAGATAAAGGAATTCATAAAAATAATTCCATCACAACATAATCAAATAAATGTAATAATAGGGATAGAAACAAAACCCTTTATTATCTTAGATGGAAAATAATTTTGATAAAACACTTGAACTCCATTCTTGAGGAAAATATCCTTTCTACTTCAAAAACACTTTTCTTTTCTTAACATGTCATACAATTATAAACTAAAAGAAGTTGATTAAAAATAAACTTGAAAACTTTTAAAGTAATCTTCTTGGAAAAAATGTTTCATAATCCATTCATGATGTATAAGTTAAAAAAACATTCTTCTCATACTTTGGCCGGAAAAGTCTAAAAGTACCTCGTATGAAAAACGACAAAATATTCCTTTCATATCTATTACTAAAAACTCACCAAAGGGTAAAATTGGATTTAAAAAATTGTAGAAGGATATAAATATTACATATTGAGGAAACATGGATGTAGATGACAAAATATACCCCAGTAAATTCCAAAGTATAAACAATCTCGGATAAAAATGAGATTGTGATATTTCCCTTACCTTAGGTCCGATTTGATTTGTAAGTGTCCAAACCTTCTGTATAATGATTTAAATAATGTCATTGACTTATTCCAGAATCATAATCAATGTTATGATATCATATATGGTCATATTCTTAGCTTCTTATTAGTAATATTTCATTGTTACTTGTTATTCGGGTGTTTATTGCTTTTTGTTCTTATCCGTGTTTTGTCGAATAAATTCTTATTCTTCTTTTTGGGTTATAGATACCTCATTTCCAGAATGGTATTAGTGTAATATATATCATATTAATTCATTAAATTTATTTATATAATCATTATGCAATGAAGATCATGTAGAACGAGTCGCATCACATCGTGGAGACAGTATTCCGTACGTACGCACGAGCAATGATATCGTTCCCATGATCATGAAATTGTAATGGAGTGTATGTATACTATTTCAGAATCAATATCACTTTACAATAATAATTTATAGTTATTATTTAAACCATTATACCCATCCAAGTAAGGTGGTGGTGGAAAATAGATTACACCACGACGTGGAGACGGTATTCTGTACGTACGCATGCGCGGTGATTTCGTTTTTCGTAGGATGGATAGATGGTGAAATAAGTTTGTTTCATACTTATAATAACATATCAGTATATTAATTATACTTATGTTATTAATTCATAAATAAACAACTAAATAAGAAGAAGTGTAAGAAGAAATAAAGTTGAATGAATCGGTAACGGACATTACCTCTTCTTTGAAGCGCCTCTTTGAGACCTCCTTTTAGGGCACTAAAATTGGTCTTTGAAGAATACCAGGACCTATAGGATGTTTCTAGGGAAGTTTAGAAGATAATTTTTCAGGGTTTGGACGAGCTTGAAGGCTCAAAGTGGTGTGAGGAAGAGAGGGAGGAGGTGCCCTTTTATAAGGGAGGAGAGGGGCACCTTTGGAAAAACTAAAAATATTATTTTATTATAAAGTTATATTCGGTTTTAAATAGCTCTAAATTGATTTATTTCGAAGTTAAGGTAAGGATGGGTCGACATCATCTCATAAAATATAATTTAGACAAGTTTAGGTTCCTATTTTAACCTTATAATTTAGATTTAACTTTAAGTTAAATAATTTTACTTTTACTGTGTCTTCTTGTGTTCTTACACTATAAGGTTAATAAACTTACTATAACAAGACAAACGAACCCCAAGTTGTTTATTATTAATATATATAACCTTATGTAATTAATTTGGCCGAACCTTATATTTTTAGGAATAAAATAACAATTAATAATATAATATTTGTTTTAAAAACTATTTTATGTCAATTTTGACACTATTTAGTAATTGATTTTTGTGAAAATTATAACAGAATGATTAATTAGAAAAAAGTTAATTAAATCAATAATAACATGTAATATGAACCTATAAAATTAGTTTAATTCATTAAAAGTCTCAAATTACATTTATTTGGGTATTTATAACATCAATTATGTCAATATTTCATTAATAAGATAATTACTGCATCATCTTTGTGTCATACCTAAATTAAATTATTTAAAGTCTAAAAATTACAAATAAAATATAATTATGTAGGAAATTATTTTAGCTTTCTAATGAATACTTATAGTTGAATTTATCTTTTTTATAACCCTATATTAAAAATGATTTACTTATTAAACTTTGATTTTAACTATTTTAACCTATCTTTAAATAAATTAATAATAAATGTCATAATCTAATCCAAGTGGGCATAAATGGTCATATTTTATTACTAAGGTTGTTTTTTGTCGAAATACACTTATCCAATGGAATTAGGACATGTGTTAGGGTAATAATAATATCATTTTTACTCTTAATTACTCTATTTACTTTTAACCGTGGTAAATAAAAGTAAAAAAGTTACTATTCACCAAAAATTATTTTCATCTCATTGAACCACATTTTACTAACTGACATCAACCGTGTCTCTTGGATTTTTGAAATTCCACTCACAGAAGCGGTAAAATTATGTTTTATGTAAATTTGCAAATTCTCTTAGGAGGTGGGTAAAAGACGGTGAAAAGTTCAATAAAATTTTTATATATCTAAAATTATTATAAAATTACTCCAATGAATTATATTGAACTTATATAGGTATTATGTATCAATTTTTACCTAAAAAAATTAAATAAAATAAATAATTATTTAAATAAAAATTCGGTTTTTAAATAGTAACCTAGTGTTTTCACTATTCATCAAAAATTGAAAGTTTTCAGAAAAATACCAAAATTTCACCCTAGGCTAATTTCAATATTCCGAATCCAAAAATGAAGTCCATTTTGAAAAATAAAATTTATAAAATTTCAAAAAGTGGTTATTACTATTCATAACGGCTAATTTTAATAATATTTTAATAGCATGTCGTTGTTTAGTGAAACTCGGTATTGCGTACGACGCAAGCTATCGAGGAAGGCCGCGTTTGCGTGTAAAGAAAGCCAAGATAGTGTTTTTTGTAGTGAAATATTCCTTTGATGATTTATATAACATAAAAACAAAATATTTCTTTTAAAAGTCTCGGGTGTTATAATAACCATGGTGGAAAGCTATAATTTACCAACATAATCAGCCATGTACTGTGAGTGTTTCTTTGAAAACTAGAAGGATTCACTCAATCTATAGACAGCACAACAAAGTTTTCTTAGATCATTTCCAAATTCAGGATAGTTATGATAAATTCTATCCTACTAAGGAGATTATATCATGTAGTGAAGTTTCCCATATTTATTTCTTATATTTTCATGCTACATCAATTTCCTTGCAGTATCCTCACTTCTATATAGGCACTTAAACCTTGGAATGATTAGAAACTACCATAAAACTTTCCTATGACCCAATTCATCATTATTATATCGAGAAGAACCACACTTTGGGCATTCATTAAGTGATTTTTTGTCCTTGTGAAACAGTATACAGTCATTTAGACAAGCATGTATTCTTTCTGAGATCATTCCCATTGAATGTAGAATTTTTTTTAAAATCATACGTTTAGCTAAGAAGATCATTATCTTATAGGAGAATATCAATCAAGAGATTAAGTAGTTCAGTAAAACTAAAATCACCCCATCCATTTTTAGCTTTTAAATTATACAAAATTAGTATGGCTAATAATGTAATGTATTTAGTACAACTAGAATAAAATGGAGTCTTCATACAACTCTTTAACTTATCAAACAATTTTGGAAAATCATGAAGTTAATCTTTAACTATCATTATCATTTCCTAAATACGATATTCATCATCATTCAAACTAGTAATCACATCCTTGATATGGTATTCTTCATTTTCCACACTTGTAATCATATTGAATGGTCCATAAAATGCAGTGATATCCCAATCACTAGCTATATTCACTTTCTCCCCATGTTTAGTCCAAAATTTATAACTTTGATCTATTCTGTGATAGATTAAGTGTTCTTCCAACTCCACAGTACTAATTAGTCATGAACAACAGTAGGGTAAACATAGACAAAGGATTTGATATTGTTCATATCCATGATCTTTGGAAAACTTGATGAACTCTTTCATCCTATCTTCATACTCTTTTGTTGTACAATTGGAATCCATCCATTTTCAATTCATATTAATCCTATTTGATTCAGTAATATTAATATTTAAATAAATATATAAATACACAAAAAGGGGCCTTTTAAATAAGGGGAACCCAATATTAGAATGTTTCAAATAATTTCATCATTATTTAAAGGAAACGGGTAACAGAATTTAAGAAAAGAATTACCCCACTGGTGGTAGGTGTTATCCTCTGAATTCATCCACAATGATCATCGGTACCTGATATGGGATGAATACTACTGATGTTAGTTCAATCAACATAGATGCATATCCAGAGGAGATGGGGGATGTGTCTTAGGAAAAAAATGCAATAATAACTATTTGGTAGATGAATATGAAGAGGATAATAGTAGTCTCCTTAAATATAAATGTTCCCAGGCTGAGGAGTCAGTGAAGCACCAAGAAAAATTTATTATTTTTCTAACTAATGTTGAAAAAAGTAGCAATAACAGTATGATCCCCATAAGGGGCCCCTAGATTGGTGTGACCATGAGAAGGCTCAGCTGGGTGGCCTTACATGCACTCATTGAGACACTTTTATTAGTTTTATAAAATGATTTTCACGACTAAAAAAATGTTATCCTTTATTTAAAATCACTTTCTAATAAAAAACAATTACCCATTAAAAACATTCCTTAGAAAATCAAACACCAAATTCAATTTCAAACTACCTTACCAAACTCACTCACTATTTTTAGAACCAATACATTTCTATTTTGAACCAAGGTTTCAAACTTTTAACATCATCCAACCCCCGTAGATAAGCTTATATCACCTATTATATAGTATAATATGTATAACAATTTACATATATATTTAAATGGAAATAAAAAAATAAAATCTATATTATTTCAAAAACATTTTCATAATATAAAAGAAAGTTATTGAATATAATAATGGTCTCTTAAATAAAAAATAAAATATTATATTTTAAAAAAAATTGACATTGTAAACACCTATCAAATTTGAAATCCATAGCCCTAAAAATAATTAAATCATCATCAAGGCTTACCTATACCATTCCAACCCCCAATAATCAACAATATTATTACTAATTATATTCGTTTCTAAGTTTTATCCAATTCAAGAACTAACATAGTTCCTCATCCAATATGTCCTCACATTTTCATTAATATTAACCCTTAGAAGTGAAGAGAAAATCAGAGAGAATGTGTAGTTGTTGATGAGTCCCTTGATTTAAACCAGGCAAGTGATGTTGGATACAAAGTAGGTTTAGGAGTTCCAATAGGGTTAAAAATTAATTTACCTTTTTATGTTGGTATATGTATAAATAAACTTGAAATTGAATTTATGATCATTAAGTTCATACTCAGATTGTGAAATAAAAGAAAACTTGTCAAATATCATATCTTTCACATCACACCTCTTAGTTCTATCAACATTTTCTAGTTGTTGAACATGAAATCTAAAAAGATCAAATCTAATTTTGTAACTCATTCAATACTCAATTAAAATCATACATCCAACTTCTATATGTTATGATTTAAAACATAAAATATTGCATATAATAAAATAACTCTAAATTATCCAAATGAATTTTTTAAAGAAATAATAATCATATTACAAAAATTTCAAAAATATAAAAGTCAAATGGTAGAAATAAAATTTATGTAAGTATAAAAGTATTAAACTATTAATAAATTGAAAAAAGTATAGTGGTATAAAAGTATAAATTACAAATGTATATATATTTATATTAATACATAAAATTAGAGACATATATAGAAGTATAAAATTATATATAATTTATAAAAGAATATATATTTTAATGAAATATACATAATTTATTAATGTATATAAATTTATAAAACTATATAAAAGTATATATATGTAATAAAAGTATACATAATTTATAGAAGTATATAGTTTTACAAATTTATACTTATATAAAATTATAATATATACAAGTAAAATTTATGAAATAATAAAAGTACAAAAATATATAATGAATAAAACTATAATTGTATATTAATTTATAATACTAGAAAACTATAAAAGTGTAAATAATTTATAAAATTTTTTATTTAAACTATATATGTATAATATGATATACTATAAAATTTATAAATTTATATTAATTTATAAATGAATAAAAGTATAAAAGTATAAATATTTAATAAAAATTTATTATTAAATTATATTAGTATAACACAATATACTATAAAATTTATAAATGTATATAAACATAAAAATGTATAAAAATAAAATATTATAAATGTTTATCAAAAGCTTATATATAAATTACATCAATATAATAATATATACTATATAATTTATAGATGTATATGTAAATATAAAAAATTACATCTATAAGTATAAATATTACAAATTATACTTATAAAAAATTATACATTTCTATTGATTATTATTTATAAATTTATAAAATTAATGATTGATGTTAATAAAATTAAATGAAAACCCTAATTAATATCCTAAATAACACCCATTTTCATAAAAAAATGCATTTGGAAATAATGAAATGTACTGATAATCATATATGGAACATCACTATGTCAATCACCAAATAACAAAAGAAAACACTACAAGAATCATTGACAATCATGAAATGTGCACACCTGGAAATGAAACTAGAAATACCATGCAAGTAATGTAACCAACAACTCCATAAAATATTTGCACACACAAACCACATACTAATACGATATACAATATCTACTGAAAATGTGAGCACCTCAATAATCAACCTTGAAGATGTGGATAATGTTTAGAGGTGGGTGGTTTTAGGTATTAGTTGTGTGTGGGTGAGTGTTGGGTTATTGAGAAGGAGATAAAGCCATGGAAATGGATAGTGGTGGGTGATATGGTGATCATGTACAATGGGGATGGTTGTTTTTGGGGCAATTTGTTTAGTTCATTGAGAAGATGGGAAGATGTGAAACAATAACGTTCTATGAGGTGCAACTTAAGAAATTAGTGTGGTCAGAGGCACTAACAAGATAAATCATCACATACTTAGTTTTTGAGAGATCGATTCTTTGAGAATATCAAGCGGTGACAGTAGTAGGGTTCAGTGAGAGCGGCGGCGGTAGTCTGGTTTTGTGAGAGCTTGAATCCACAAGCAGGGACAATACTATATTATAGTTCTTTTTATAAGAACCCATAAGACTTATCAGATTTTTTTTTAAAACTATTAATGATAATCCTTTATTAGTGCTAAAAAATATTGACAAAATAAGTCTTTATTTGTGTTAAAACTCTAGAATTGATAAATATAAGTTTTATCATCACTTTTTTTAGTGTTGATATTGATGTAAAATTATTAGTTCTAAAAAAGTGTTGATAAAGATCTAATATTAATAATATATTAATAATATTATATATATTTATAACATTGCAAATATAATAAATACATTTATTATTTAAATATATTTATTATAATTTTATAATTATTTAAATGTATATATATTTATTTATAATTATAATTATAAATGAAAAATTTAATAAATACTTTATATATAATTATATATATATTTATTAATACATAAATATATATCTTTTTATAAAATTATAATAAATATATTGATTGTAATTTTATAATTATAAAAATATTTATTTATTTATTTCTAATTATAATTATAATTAAATATATTTAAAAATATTTCTATTTATTTATATAATTATACCTCATGGTCTGCACCGCTTTGGTATACTTATAATTAGCATCATACCCACTAGACCTGCAGGCCGTGTATTGAATAAATAAGGCTTGATGGGTGGGCTATCACTTGGGGGTCATGGTCTCCCCTTTCGGCATGTGTGTGTGGTGTGTGTTTGTTTAATATAATTGTACCTCCAAGCACCTAATATATATATATATATATATATATTAGGTGTTTGGGGTATAATTACATTAGACACACCCACCACACACACAGATCGGAAAGGCAGCCCATACCCCCCAAGGGATACCCCACTCATCAATCCTTATTTATTCAGTACATGGCTCGAAGGCCCAATAGGCATGAAACCCAATGCATTACCCAAAGGCCCATGAATTGACATGAAGGCCTAGTGTAGCATCATGCCTGCATTATACTATATACGTCATCGTGCCTGCGTCATGCTTACATCGCCACCTGCCTGCGTCACTGCCTGCCTGTAGAAATTCACTCACACCTGGATTTCTACCTAGGTATGATGCATGATTATGGGGAGCTTTTACCACTCAAGAAATCCCTCAACTACATAAACTTGTTGTTTAGGTAATGTGGTATAGGTGGGCACCACACCACATTTTTCCTAGGCCCAACCCACCACATGCGCGTCACACACACCCTAGCTAATTTTGAGTGTGGCATGACTCAAACCAAAGTCGGTTCTGTTGCTAGGGAGTGGTCTTGTTACACGGTACCACTAAGACAACCCCGGTTGGCTTTATTATTTAAATATATTTATTATAATTTTATAATTATTCATATATATATATATATATATAATTATAATAATAAATAAATATATTTAAAAGGTATCTATAAAAATTATAAATATAATAAATTTATTTATTATTTAAATATATTTATTATAATTTTATAATTATTTAAATATGTATTTATTTATTTTTATAATTACAATTAAATATATTAAAATGGTATTTATATATAATAATAAATATATTTATATAAATATTATATATTTATTAATATATAATTATAAATAAACTAAATCTATTTATTATTTAAATATATTTATTATAATTTTATAATTATTTAAATATATAATTATTTATTTATAATTCATAAACATTTTTTTTAAATTATATATATTTATAATTGTATAATTAAATATTTAAATTACAAAATTTTTAAAAAAAATTAATATATTAATTATACAAATTTCTAACATATTTTAGATGTTAAAAGTTGATAAATAAAAATTCATAAGTATTATTCATATAAATTACAAATGTATTGAAAATATTACATGTATAGTAAATAAATATTTTTATAAATAAATATTAAAAAATGATTAAATATATTTTTAACATTATTAATGAATACAAAATAATAATGGAATAAATTAAATTAAATAAATAAAAAAATATTAAAAATTGAATTTGAAACATTTACTTGAATTACAAACATACATATGCACACATACACATCTACACACACATATACACACACACATGTACATACACACATACACATGCATACATGCAGTTATACATATACATATATTTTAAATTATTTAATATCAATATAAATATATATCTAAATAAATATATTCGTTTATATATTATATAATTGTTTAAATAAAATATTAAAATATTATATTTATTTTAACTATATACATATTTTATAAACAATGTATATAAATAAACTACTAAACATTTTCACTAATATTAATTTGATGATTTTTTATATATAAAATTATGAAAATAAGATTCATTTTTTATTAAAAGTTATATAATTCATATTTATATATTACTTTAAAAATATATATAAATACTTATTTCAATATAAATCTTATTTAAAAATATATAAATATATACTTATTTTTTATAATAATTATTATAAATAAATATATTTATAAATATTTTATATAATTATAAATTAATTTATATAATTATATATATAATTATATATATAATTAAATATATTTATTAATATGTAAATATATAAAATTATAAATATAATAAATATATTTTTTATAATTTTATAATTATTTAAATGTATATATATATATATTTATAATTCTAATTATAAATAAATATATTTTTATATATTTTTATTTAAATATAAATATATTTTTATAATTATATAAATATATATAATTATATAATTATATATATGTTTATTTTAATGTCTCAGAAATTCCGTATAATTTTTTTATTGATATGGAATTATTCTGAGACCATGTTCTCTAACGGCACGTGATTCTGAGCCCCGGAGAGCCCAAAACGAAATTTTGAACTTTTTTTAAGGTACGTTCAATAAACGCACGAGCGGGTTTTTCTAACTTTTGAACCAATTCTCGGATCAAAAATATGAGGACACCATTGAATTCAGAATGTCAGGATTCACCTAGAATAGACTTAACTTCAGCTAGCAAGGGCTGAATAGATAATTTTATTTTTGGACTCTTCAAGAAAAATAATAAAATAACTTAAAAAGTTATTTCATATTATTTCTCATCCATTAAGCGTAGGATGGAGACGTTGCGGTGCAGCAACGAAGCGGTGATGGGGCATACTAATGACGCTCATTAAAGGCCTATATCACGCAGCGTAATGATGAAATAAAGGGAGCTTAACAGCGATGTTGTTTCATAAATTAAATAGTATAACGACGCGACATCGCAACATAATTGAAATGATGCGACATGTTTTCTTTAATTATTTGGCTTGTTGGAGACAACAGAATTAAACCTTAACGACTCTCTAATGAACCTCTAACGAAATTCCTCTCCAATGAAGAATGATGAAGAACGTCGGCGAGACTTCACCGACTTCGACGAACCTCGAAGAATGGAGCTGGAAGTGACGCTGTCAACGCCTTGAACTCTCGAGGATGAAATTTTTTTGCATCGAATGTCAAAGGGGTAGGGGTTTAATTTTTAATTCAAAGTTCTTCCCACCTCTTCTTTTTCTTGAAATGACGAACACAGATCAACCCACAAACAGGTTGTTCCCCGATTCGTGTGTTTATGCTGGAGGGTGACATTTCTTAGGGATTTATTATCCAGGATTCAAACCTTGCATGAAATGGTTGAACTTCAATCCCCGGACCTCCCCATTTATTTAAACCTCTAACATCGAGGGCTCGAACTGACAAGAACATGGCTCGAGTGCCTCCGCTCATGTGTTCTTGGTGTCTGCATTCTCGAAGTGGAGGCAATTCAATTCCAGGGCCTAAGTAAGGATGGTGGAGACCTGAGAGGTCTGTAGGTGCAGAAGGATTGGAAAAAATCCAACGGAGCAAATCTGGTGGCCCGTGGAAGGTGCTGCTAGCGCCGCACTACCGACGTGGCGGCGGCCGACCCACATTGGTCGCGCACAGGGGTGGGCCTCCCACAGGCACCGTGGAAACAGCGTAGGCAGCCAGCCCTCTCTGGCCGCACTAGATGATGGTGGCGTGCCCGTCGGCACGTAGCGACGGTAGGAGGCCGTGACCAACCGGTCATGGTGGCGGGATTCACGGTGCCAGGTGGGCGCCCCGTAGAGGGTGTGGTCCGTGTTCGGGCCACCCGAGCAATGTGGGATGCATTCTGTCGACGACAACTAGAGGGTCCCTGTATATGTGGGTCCAACTGAAGCTAGACACGGCTCGGCTGTCGCATCCTGGTTGGGTGGCGCACCATAGGTCTGCCCACCAGGCGAACTAGGCTAAGGCTGGCGGGCTGCGCCCCCATCCCAGAGGACCGGACCCATTCTGACGGGCCGGACCCACACCCAGCGGGCCAGACACATGCTGGTAGGCTGGACTCACGCCCATTGGGCTGGGCCAGACTAGACTGGGTCACCGGGCGACCCAAAAAGCTGAACCCTTGGCCAAACCGGGTCGAGCCCAGCAGGGCTTATTGGGCCTGACCTATTAGCCAGGCCAGACCAGAATGACCTCGACCCAAACCAGGTCAGGTTGAGTCCATCTAATTAAACTGTGGTATATGGGACCCCTAGGCCAGGTTGGTTGGGTCGGTCTGTCCAGGTCAGACCGAGTCTCGTCGCAACCAGCCCCCTGTTTTCTAAAATGCATGTATCTTGAAAATTTGGCTTCTGATTGATGGGTCATTTGTAGCATTGAGACCCTCTTAATGAGGAGGATCCTTTGTAATGATTTTTGGTGACTTTCATAGACATCGAGATGTGATTAATGGCTTGAGGAGATATTCTCCCAAGCGCGCTGTGTATGGAACCCTATGGTTGGCTGAGACCTGAAGACTGCACGATGACGGCCCAGTGGGAAGCGACTCTGTGTGACCTGGTAGGCCCATAGTGGGGAGCAACTCTGTGTTACCCAGTAGACCCATGGTACTCAATATAAGGAGTAACTCAGTTCGGCCAAGGTGAGAAGCGGTTCTGTGTGACCTGACAGGCCCACGGTGGGGACATGCTCTATGTGACCCAGTATACCCAGGATACTCATCAGGGATGAGTACCACAACAGTCCAATGTTAGTGGGAAGCAGCTTCTATGTGACCCGTAGCCTAGGAGTTTGATGATGTGACTGTCGAAGCTACTATCACTACCCTAGAATATACCTGGTGTGAGCTACCTTGTGTTATGTTATTTTTCTTCGTGCTATGATTTGAGGATTTATGTGTGGTATTTACTTTTGGTTTTGGGTTCCCTACTGAGTTTCTTATTACTCACTCTTGCATGGGCCCTGCCCATACGTGTCGTGTCCCATGTAGATGATTGACACTTCGATGGAGACCTTG
Source organism: Viscum album (assembly GCA_963277665.1). Taxonomy (NCBI): domain Eukaryota; kingdom Viridiplantae; phylum Streptophyta; class Magnoliopsida; order Santalales; family Viscaceae; genus Viscum; species Viscum album. The sequence continues at coordinate 1,798,322,013 of OY728152.1, forward strand.
GTGGACTGGGACCCGGTGGAGCCCAGTGAGACCGGACCGATCGATGCTTCGATGGTGGACTTGGTGGCCTAGGACCAGGTGGTTCCCAGTAGTACTAGGCAAATAGTACATACAACTTCAGTTTCTAGTAGCCTCACTACTCTTAAGATCAAGTGGGATTTTCCGCAGATGGCTATCAATGCTTCTTTTTGTACTTTTTTGTTTTAGTTCTTTTTTTTGGGTTTGTATTATGGACCACTTATTTTCAGTTGTACTTTGTAATCAGTTTGGTTTTAGTATACTTGTTTTCCCCTTTCAATGTGTTGGGATGTGATTGGGTGTGTGTTTGCATACAGGTACTCAGAAAATTGCCTCCCACTTGCAGGTTGACGCCTTCGGCGCTAGTCACTAACCCATGGAATTTGGGAGGTAAGCTTGGGGTAGTCATGGAATGGGCCCCTAGGGACAGGTCATGACAAAGTAGTATCAGACGACAGTCAATCCTACCACAATGATTAATAGTCTGTGTTTTTTTGGGGCAAAATTGTTAGGTGTTTCGAGTCTGAATTTCATATTCAGGGAGTCCAGTGTTGGTGTGAAGAACAATGTATACATACACTAGAACCTTGAATTCTACTTTTAGTCTCAATAAATTAAAACATTGGTTGCATAAGTGTCTCCTTATGTTATTTTTAATAAAATTCATCTCGCCATATATAACCTTCTAACAGTGGTACATCTTGATCTATCTCATGATGCCTCCACGAGGATGACCAGCTAGGATCCTGATACGAGGTCGTGAGGATAACTTGCCTAACGACGAGGTGTCCATTCAGGGACGAGTTTTAGACATGGCCCCACTGAGTGGTAAACTAGTGATACCACCACCCGATGGTCAGTATATAGTGTGGGAGGTTCTAGAAGAGGATGTTTGTAAGCCCAGTTCCCTACATGATTTTCAGAGACAGAGACCTCCCAGGTTCAGGGGAGAGACAGATCCTTATGTCGCATAGGACTGTCTGGAGGCTATTAAGCGGGTCTTACGCTTAGTGAGGACACTTCCTGACCAGATGGAAATCATGGTAGTGATCCTTAAGTAGGGATCTACAGGGAGATGGTGTATTTTGACCACCCAAACACATGATGAGTTTACCCTTGCCTGGTCAGACTTCAAGTGGCTTTTCTGGGAGGAGTTTTTCTCTTTGACCTTACTCTCTGTGCACATTCAGAGGTTGATTCACCTTCAGTAGGGAAACATGAAGGTATTTGATTACTCAGTGAGGTTTAAAAAGATATCTCTCTACCACATAGACATGGTTTGAGACCCTTTCTTCAGGGATCGATCCTTTGATCAGGGACTCGGGCGGGAGATTCGGGCATCGGTGTTGTCTCTCAGCATCCCTACCTGGGATGGGGTGCTAGAGTGATCCCTTCTTGTGGATAGATTCTTGGAGGAGTAGGGGCTAATATCTATAGCCTCCAGCAGACCCCATACGGTGGATTCTTCAGCATGTAGCAGACAGTAGACACATGGGACCAAGAGGTCCTGGTCTTTTCATAGACCGACCCCATGAGTCAGGGTCGGTAGTGCGGGGATACCAGTCTAGGGGGAGACAGTATGGAGTCAGGTAGTTCTTTGCGTGTGGCAGGTAGGGACACATGGCACGTGATTTCCCAAACCGTCATACAGATGACCAATAGACAGTCTAGGGGCCTCCGAGGCAGTGGTAGTGGTTCGAGCGAGGAGGTCCGTAGGGTGGAAGACGTGGTAGGGGAGTTGTCTGAGCTTTAGGCAGTGGGCAGCTGTTTGAGGTGTTACTGCCACCACCCCCAAGTGTCCCAACTTATCCTTGGGGAGAAGGCAGACAAGGGCGAGTTCTGCTTGAGGCAGCAAGGGCTTACGACCATGACGCTCCAGAGATGATTCGATGTATGAGATGTGTATTCTCTACCCTAGCTGAAGTACTTATAGTCATAGGTGTTGGTCACTCCTTCCTTTCCATGGCTCTCATTTGAAGATCAGAGATTTTGGGGGAGCTGTTGGCTCCATCCTTACAGCTAGAGACTCCTACATGATACAACTCGACGATTACACATTAATTTTGGTAGTGTGATCTAGCTCTAGGTGGTGATGGCTTCGGTTGGGATCTCCTAGTAGCGGCATCGATTCCTTACGACGTCATCTTAGGTATGGAATTGTTATCTACATTCCATGATCAGATTGAATATTTTAGGCATACATTGTGGTATTTCTATGGAGATGGGACCAGGTTTTCTTTCACTGATGAGAAGGAAACCCTGGTAGTGCAGGATGGACTCTCTCGGAGGAGAGTACAGCCGATCACTCACCATTTGGATAGCCTCACCCTCAGTGTAGTGGATGAGAGGAGTCCATGTTTCTATGTAGTGGTGGATTAGTATGAGGATGTTTTCCTGAGGATATTTCAAGACTACCTCCTCACAGATAGGTAGACTTTTCCATCGACCTGTACCTCAGGATGGAACCAATATCCACACCGGCAAATCGGATGGCTCCCACGAAGCTTCACGAGTTGAGGGTATAGCTAGAGGACTTATAGTAGAAGGGGTTCGTAGGGATCAATGTTTCATCATGGTCAGCCCTCTTTATTTTTTCCAAGAAGGTAGATGGAAGTTTGAGGTTGTGCGTGGACTTCCAGCACCTAAACTAGGTGACTATGAAGAATAGTTATCCACTTCCAAGAATCAAGAACATCTTCGACCAGCTGAAGGGAGTGAAGTGGTTCTCAAAGATAGCTCTCTGATCAGGCTACCACTAGCTTCAGGTACGGGACTAGGTTGTACTGAAGACAGCCTTCATGTGTCGGTACAACCACTATGAGTTCCTGGTGATTCCATTCGGCATGAACAACACCCCTGCAGTATTCATGGGCATCATGAATAGGATCTTTCATCCTTACCTTGACCAGTTTGTCATGGTCTTCATTGATAACATCTTGGTGTACTCAGCGTTGGAGGGGGAGCACACTACACACTTGTGGATAGTTTGGGATATACTCCGAGAGTACCATATTTATGGTAATATATCAAAGTGCTAGCTCTATATTCAAGAGGTCCACTTTATGGGACACGTCATCTCATAGGCTAGAGTTTCAGTGGATCCAGTGAAGATAGAGGTTGTTCTTTCTTGGGATCCACCTAGGAGCATGATTGAGGTGCAAAGCTTCTTGGGGTTGGATGGTTACTATCGGATGTTCGTGTCTGACTTCTCCAGATTAGCAGTACACATATCAGCTTTGAAACAGAAGGGACAACCCTTCGTGTGGACGAAGAAATGTCAGTAGAGTTTCCAGGAGCTGTGGTGGAGACTGACTAGTCCCCCATATTGAGACTAAAAGAGGAGGGTGTTGGGTATGTAGTTTATTGTGACGCATTAGGGACCGAACTGGGTTGTGTCCTGATGCAGGAGAAATCAGTGATTGCTACGGGTCATTCTAGTTGAGTCATTATGAGTAGAACTACGTGACCCATGATCTGGAGTTAGCAGTAGTGGTCTTTTCCTTGAATATTTGGTGATACTAGATAATGGGTGAGCAGTTTCCAGTTTACTCTGACCACAAGAGTATCAGGTATATATTATCCTAGAAGGACCTGAACCTGATGCAGAGGAGATGGCTAAAGTACCTCTAGGACTATGACTTTGAGATATTTTATACTTCTGGGAAGGAGAACGTGGTGGTATATGCACTCAGTAGGAGGAACGGTTTGCAGATGTTGAGTGAGGCAACGGAGTATTTAGCTGCAAATATCCTTTGTGGATGATGGTGTAGCCACTTACCTTAGGTCGATGACTATTACTCCACCACTCTTATAGTAATTTAGGGAGGCACAGCTGGTGTATGTTGACTACGAGGACCAATGTGCTAAGTTATCCTTAGGATGGGTTCCTGATGGAATTTCTATAGGTGGGGGGAATGCCATCCTTTTAAGATGGAACATTGTAGTACTAGTGATGTTGCAGGAGGAGGTTTTTAGGTAGTTCTATACATCTCCTTTGACGGTAAATCCTGAAGTGGTGAAAATGTACCGAGACCTCTGACGTCAGTACTAGTGGATAGGGATGAAGAAAGCGGTGGCCGAGTTTGTTTCATGATGCCTCACTTATCAGCAAGTGAAGGTCAAGCATCAAGTTCCAGCAGGTTTGTCCCAACCACTTGAGGTACCGGAGTGGAAGTGGGACGGTATCTCAATGTACTTCATGACCGGGTTACCATGTAAATCCATAGGCTATGATTCTATTTGGTTCATCGTTGAACAACTCACCAAGTCAACTCACTTCATAACCATTCAGTAGTGGGTACTAGTATAGGGCTTGGGATGCCTCTACATCCAAGAGATAGTGTGGCTTCACAAGGTTCCTTCGATGATCGTCTCATATTGTGATTCCTGCTTTATATCCCAGATGTGGAAGGGATTAAAGGAGGAATTCGGGACACATCTTTGTTTGAGCATAGCATTTCATCCCCATATGGATTGTTAGATGGATCAAAACATTTAGACCCTAGAGGACATGTTTCGTGCTTGTGTACTTGACTTTGGTGGTGGTTGGGAGGACCACCTTCCACTGGTGGAGTTTGTGTAAAACAACATATACCACTCCACCATTGGCAGGGCACCATTCGAGGCCTTGTATATCACCCTTATGCTGGACAGACCTAGGGAAGTCGGCACTCATGGGTCTAAAGTTGGTACGGGCTACCACTGAGAAGTTGCAGATCATCTAGGAGAGGATGAGGACTGTACAGAGCAGGCGGAACTCTTATGCCGACAGGAGATGAATAACCTTGGAGTTTGAGGAGAGAGACCATGTGTTCCTTCGGGTCTCACCCCAATGAGGGTTACAGATATTTGGCTAGGGTGACAAGTTATCTCTAAGGTTCATCAGACCATTTTAGATCTTGAGAAGATTTGGCGAAGTGGCATACCGCATAGCCCTTCCCCAACAGATGCACTGAGTGCATGATATTTTACACATGTTATAGCTGAAGAGGTACGTGCATGACCCATCACATGTCATCGATTGGGGTGAACTAGACATTGACGATGGGTTAACATTTGCAAAGTTCCCGGTGTAGATAGAGGATTGATAGGAGTGGTTCCTGTATGGGCAGTCGATTCCTTTGGTGTGTGTTTTATGGAAGCACGGGAATATCCAAGAGAGTACATGGGAGCAGAAGGCTTAGATTCGTGCCCAGTAGCCCTAACTGTTTGTTTAGTTTTTGTTTTGGTTTTTAGGAAAGTAAATCCTTATGGTGGGGAGAATATAATGCCTTAGAAATTCCATGTGTTTTTTTATTTATATGGAATTATTCTGAGACTTCACGCTCTGATGGATCGTGATTCCAAGGTCCAGAGAGGCTAGAATGAAATTCTTAACTTTTTAAGGTACATTTAGTAAACACACGAGTGGTTTTTTCTAAATTTTGATGCGGTGCTCGGATCAAAAATCCAAGGACACCGTTGAATTAATAATTTAAGTATCCCCCTAGAATGGACTTAACTTCATCCAAAAAGGGACAAACAGAAAAAAAAAATTGGACTTTTCGAGAAAAATAATAAAATAACTTAAAAGGTAATTTTATATTCTTTCTCATATGTTGAGCAGTGGACAATGAAATTGTGGTGCAGAGACAAAGCAGCGACAGGGCGTAATAATGAGGCTCATTAATGGACCGTATCACGCAGTGTAATGATGCAATAAATAGAGCATAACAGTGATGTTGTTACATAAATGAAACATCGTAACGACACCACATCATAGCATAACAGAAACTTTTCGGCATGTCTCCTTTAATTATTTGGCACGTTTGAGACAATGGAATTAAACCTTGGTGACTCTTTAATGAATCTACAATAGAATTCCTCTCTAATGAAGAATGGTGAATAACATCCGTGAGACTTCACTGACTTTGATGAACCACGAATAATGGAGCTGGAAGTGACGACATCGATTCATTTAACTCTTGAGGAAGGACGTTTTGTTATCAAACATCAAAGAGGTAGGGGTTTGATTTTTATTTCAAAGTTCTTCCCTTCTCTTATTTTTTCTAGAAATGACCAACATGGATCAACCCACGAACAGTTTTATCTGCGATTTGTGGTTTTATGAGAGAGGGTGACTTTTCTTGGGTATTTATTATCTGAGATTCAAACATTATATGAAATGGTTGAACTTGTATCCCTGAACCTCCCCCGTGATTTAAACCTCTAACATGAAGGGCCCGGTCTGACACGAACAAGGCCCAAGTGCCTCTGCTTGTGTGCTCTTGGTGTTCTTATTCTCAAAGTAGTGGAAATTCTATTCTGGGGCCTAAGTGGGGATGGGGTCGACCTAAGAGTTTCCTAGGTGCAGATGGATCAGAAAATGGACCACCAGAGAAAAACAGGTGGCCCACGAAAGGTGATGTCGGTGCGGCAGTGGCGGTTGGCCCATGCCGGTTGTGTGAAGGGGGTGGTGCCAACCGACACTGTAGCAGAAGTAGAGGCGTTCGGCCCTTTCTGGTTGTGCTAGAGGATGGCGGCGTTCCCATCAGCACGCAGTAGTGAAAAGAGGCCACGACCAACCGGTCGTGGCGGAGGGAGTCACGGTGTCAGGTGGGAGTCGCGACACCAGGCAGGCGTCATGTGGAGGGGGTAGCTCACGTCCAGGCCAGTTGGGCAGTGTGGTCCATAGTCTATTGATCGCGACTTGAGGGGCCTTGTGTATGCGAGGGTAGCTGGAGGTGAATGCGGCTCGGTTATCATGTCTCGGTCGGGCGGCGCATCGTCGGTCCGCCCACCTGGAAGACAAGGATAAGGCTGGTGGGATGAACCTGCGCCGGTGGGATGGACCCCTGACCTTCTGGACGGGTTGGTCGGATCATTCTGACCAGGTGAGATCGGGTCTCGTCGCAACTATCCCCCTATTTACTAAAAAACCAGTATCTTTCAAATCGTGTGTTCTATTGACGGTCTATTTGGGGTGTTGGGACCCTCTTGATGAGGCAAATCTTTTGGAATTATTTGTGGTGACTTTCATGGACATCGTAATGTGTTGAATGGATTGAAAATAAGTTATCATAGGCACGCTACGTACGAAACTCTACGGTTGGCTAAGACCTGAAGACTGCTCGACGATGGCCCAGTGGGTAGCGGCTTGGTGTGACCCAAAAGATCCATGGTGGGGAGCAGCTCTATGTGACCTGGAAGACCCACGGTACTCGATAGAAGTAGTACCTCAGTTCGACTAAGGTGGTAAGTGGTTATGTTTGACCAGTAGGCCCATGGTGGGTAGAGGCTATGTGTGACCCAGCATACCCACAATACTAATCAGGGAAGAGTAACACAGCAGCCCAAGGTTAGTGGGAAGCAGCATTGGTGTGACGTGGCAGACCCACTGTACTCGACAGAGGATGAGTTCTATATTATTCGAGGAGTTCGATGATGTGACTAACGAAGCTATTATCACTACCCAAGAAAATACCTGGTATGATCTGCCATGTGATATATTCTTTTGCTTCGTGCTATGCTTTGAGGATTTTTTTTTTGGTCTTTCCTTTTGGGGGGGTCCTTACTGAGATTCGTGTAACTCACCCCTGTACAGGACCCTCTCATGCATGTCTTTTCCTCTGTAGATGATCGACACTTCGATAGAGACCTTGGTGGACCGGGACTCGGTGGATCCCAGTGAGATAGGACGGATCGACGCTTCGACGGTGGACCAGGTATCCTAGGACTAGGTGGGGCCCAATAGGACTAGGTAGAAAAGTCATACTACTTTGGCTTCTAGTAGCCTCACCACTCTTATGATCAGGTGGAGTTTTCCATATATGTTCATCAGTGCCCCTTTTTGTACTTTGTTGTTTGAGTTCTTTTTTGATGGGTTTGTATTCTAGCCCACTTGCTTTCAACTATACTTTGTACTTAGTCTGGTTTTAGTATGAATTTTCCCCCTTTCATTGTGTTGGGACGTGGTTGGGCATGTGTGTGCATACAGGTACTCAGGAAAATGCCTCTCACTTGTAGGTTGACGCCTTTGATGCTAATCGTCAGCCCCTGGCCTTTGGGAGGGAGGCCTGGGGTAGTCACGACATGGGCCCCAGGGGACGGTTCGTGACATATATAATTATATATGTGAATATAATTATGTATAATTATATGTATTTATATAATTATATATATATATGTATATATTAATCTATAATTATATATAGTTATAAATATAATAAAAATAACTATTTTAATATATTTATTATAATTTCATAATTATTTATATATATATATTTTTTTTATTTTTATAAATACTTTTTAAAAAACTTATATATATATTTTAATTAGTAAAAAATATATATTAATATATCATATTTATATTGATTATTAACATATATTTTATAATTAATTTATATAAATAAACATTATTTTTTTAATATAAATAGGATAATTTTATATATATTAATTATATTTTTTATTAAAAGGTTTTATCGGCACTAATAATAGCTCTCATAAAAGTTCCATTTATCACTGCTAAAAAAGGTGCTGATAAAGGGCACACCTTTATCAGCACTTTGTTTAGCACTGATAAAAGTTACCTTTATTCATGCTTTTAACTGGTGTTGATAAAGGAAACACTTTTATCATTGCTTTCTATATAGTAATGATAAAAGATGGCACTACATATGCATCAGTCATTGGTAGTGCTTCAAGCACTTGTAAAATTCCATGTCGATCACCAAGAGAGATCGAGCTCGACTCCCTATGGAACTATGAAGCTTGAAGTCGCCACTATAAAATGAGGATACTCGATGCAATCCTAAAGACATTGTGTCTTTTTCTAGTGTCATGTCATAGAGCTTCCATGACTCTAGTCTATCACTGCCACTGTGAAGGATGAAACTGCCATGGAAGTACGGGTGACGAACTATGAAGATGACTCCAACCCCTGTGGAAAGGCTAGAATCCACTATGAAGCTCTAGGATAATGAGGGAAGCTATGAATGGAGTCTGGAACATGAGTATTGTGTATGTCACATCCATGCGTGAAGATTTAGGTCAAGGAAATAAAAAATACAATTCTTCCATGATATCTCCAATATTTTTTAATAAATTTTCACATGTTTAATCTATGTGACACCTGAATGAATCTTGGGGAGATTTTAGAAAGAAAAAGGAAACTTTGGGTAAACATTGGATGACTATAAATTGATAGGGAGTGATTTATAAGAATTGAGGTTGGTTTGGCTCAAAAAATTGGATCTCTCCCCCGCTCACTTTGGGGAAAATTGAATGCCTATAAAAAAAATAAGGAGTGATGCACAAGAAGGGAACTTGTATCATGATTTTCTCTCTATCTCCCTCTCTCTCGGGAAAAGTTGGATGCTTATAAATCGATAGGGAGAGATGAACAAGATGGGTTCTCTCTCTCTCTCTCCTTATCTCTCATTACCTCCCTCCCTCTTAGGCTAGGTCTTAGAAGAGTTTTTCTCAGTGATTCATGAATTCTTACTCCTTAATTATTTACATTTAATCTCTATTCGTAATAGGGCATTTGGTGTATTAAGGGGTGATCAGGTGATTTTACACTATACCAATATATTATTCACTATTTTTTATATTACCTATCAAATATCTATTCTCTCTATTCTCTAGAACATGTTGTTCATAAAATAGAGTTGGGTTTGTTTGAGGTATTAAACATCATACAATGGATCCAAGTCTTGGAAAGTTTCACACTCTCGATTGAGGTGTGATCATCATTCTTAACTACTTAAGGAGTTGAGTTTTGTTCCAAATAAATATCTTAGGCATTCTATATTTCACTCTGAAGGTAAGGAGTAGTAGTTAATATATAATTGGATGATCTATCGAATAGAATTCAGATAAAAATAATGGATAATGAAGGAACCTGAGTAACTAACCTTAGGACCATGTTCTTTCTTGATAACATTTGTTTAGGTCTTTATAGCTTTCATTTACTTTCATACATGAATATCATTCTCACCCCCCCCCCCATTTTTATTTTTATTTTCATAAATATAAAAATAACAAAAACACAATAATTTATTGGATAGTGAGAGATTTACTTAGAAACCAAAGGTTCTTCAAGAATGATATCACAATTCTACCATTATGTTACACTTGTAAAATATAGATAATATTTTTTATCTATGACAACTCAAATATTTCATACACCAAAATTCATGTTTTATTACATAAAGGTACACATAATACAATACCATAAGATCTTGAGGCCTAATTTATTTGATAAAATTATGTATATAGAACAGTAACTTGAAACATGGATACAAAAACACTATTTAAATACTTCATATAATGCACTTAAAATTTAATTTCTCTTCTAAAAATGAACGGGATAACCTGGGAATGTAACTAAGAAAATGGAAAGCTATAAACCTTGGTAAGCAAATAGTCAAAGAATATAATATAGTAAAGAAATATATGTTAGGCAAGATTTATATCAAGGTAACATAAGATAGGTGAAAATCATAAACTTGAACATCGAAGCATGATATAAGATGATAACATAAAGGCAACATGAGAATGTGGTAACAACGTAAAACATGACATCATAAACATAATACAAGGATAACCATAGAGACATCAGAACATAAGGTTCTTAGGATAATGTATCATGCACCATACATGGTATCTCATAAGATAAAAATATTAACCAATGCGTTGGAGGGATATATAATTATGGGTCTACCTGTCACATTCATATCATGTACATGCATAAGTATTACACATATATCATACAACATAAGGATTTATTTCATCAATTTTAATCCCATGATTAAGGACTGTGGGTTATATAAATGTAAGTACCAAATAAATGAAGGATATGTACATCTAGGTGAATAACCTTGAGTGGAAATGGGGATGAGAATTCACTACACAAATGTTTGTCATGGGAAATCGCAAGATAATTTCAACAGCTTTTCAGGGGTATATAAAGTTTCATGGAAGGGTTTAATGAGAGTGAAATGGGTCTCTGATCACTTTTAAATCATAAGGACATTAATATATATGTGTAAAAACATATCCCAACATGGACAATTGGAAATCAAGGAATAATATAAATAAGGTTCTTGAATAAAGAAGATAATTAGAGGATCCCTTACCTTGGGAGGGTGCCTCTAAAAGTTTGGGGGATCATCTTAAGATCTTGGGGGAAAAATTAAGAGGGATATTGAGAGGAAAAATCAGATTAAATTAATAATCCAAGGGGTTTTATTGAATAGGAATGGGAGGTTGGTTTGTTTTTTATAGCAAAAAAGATATGAATTCTTTATTAATTTTTAAACTTAGATTTTGGAATCTATATAATAATATAATCAAAGCCACAAACCATCCCCTGGTTTTTACCCATGGTTTATTAAAAATAGGATTTTATTTCAATATTTCATAGGGATAAGAACCTAACTCATTAATATAACACCCTTGGTGATGTGGGAGTGAGTCGTGTTCATAATTAATTACTAATAAAACCTTAAAATATAATATAGATGTTGGAGAATTCATTAAGAGTTTATAAAATTAATTAAATAACATTAAAATATATTATTTTAAAGTGGAAACATAATTTTGGTCCAAGATACTATTTATATTAATTATTACATCACTTTTTGGATTTTATGTTATCATACTACATACCGTATTTATTTTTTAGCCAAAAATTCGACTATCTCAAAAAATATGAAAAATTAACTATTGGATAATTTCACCATGATGATTTCAAAAAAAATATTTTATCAAAATAATTCTTTATATATGAAAATTTATACTTTTAAATCCAAAATGCCCATTTATTGAAAAATACAGGGTTTTACACCAATCAAAGTTCTCCAACTCTAATAAAAATTACATTTGACTTCATAAAATTATCTTATCATTTATATTTAAATAAATATTAGTTAAAAATAATATTTTATTTAAATAAAATTTATTTAAAAAATTATTGAATTCATAAAAAAGTGTCTTTATTGAAACTATATATTTCCCAAAAATATAATTTTTGTTTCATTATATCAAAATATAAATTTTATCAAACTCATTATTTAATCATTTATAATTTAATAACAAAAAAGGATAAATTTAATCATTATTTTATTAAAAATATATAAAAATAATACTAGTAAGGTATAAATACATAAACCCTTATTACACTAGTGTATACCCTAAGGGTAAGGTGTGTGATGGTGACACTTTCTTGGGGTGATTCGGTGAACATGGTTTAGTTCATGATCTCAATAAGCTTGAAATTATCCCATAAATAGTTTAACCTGTGATTTATTTTTTGAATCTCAGTGTGGTATTGGTTAAGGGAAAAACCATGTGATTCCATCTCCCTAAGAATCTCTAATAAATGGGATTCATAGGTAATGATCCTACTAGTCGAGGTCATCGCTTCTTCCGCCTATATCAATTGAACTTTATTATAACCCTTAACATATACTAATCTTAATGGTCATTTTATAGTCGCTATATTATCATTTTTTATGATTATTAATGGTATTTTAAATTTTAATAGATACAATAATAGAAAAATGAGATTTTTTAGGGTGTTTTCAGGCGACTTCCATTTTGTGGTTACTATTGACCCTATTAGCGACTACCAAATGGTGGTTGCTGGCCTTTTTCCTTCCCACACTCATTTTTCCCTTCCTCATTGACCCCCCCCCCCCCAAATCCTCCCACATCGAGCACCACCACCCCCTTCTACATTATCGAGTGCACTCCCCTCCCCAACATCTATGTTGTGCCGCCCACTATCCAGTCGCAGTTGGGACACCATCCCCCCTCCCTTCCTCTCCCTCACCTCTACATTGTACTACCCACCGCACAACAGCTGTCGAGCCCCAATCCAACCCTCCTCCTCCTACCATTATTAATCCCCCATCTCAACCCTCTCTTTTCTCTACTGTTGATACCCCCCCAGCAACATCAAGCCCCCTACCATCCCCTCCCCTCCTACCATCATTCCCCACCTCCCCTTCCATTTATCCCCCTATAAGTCTCCCACCATTGATCCCACTAGAAACCGACCCCCTAGTCATAGAACCACCCCCCATGATTTTCAGTCAGTGCCCACAATTCCTAGATCTGATTCCTCTTCTACTAAACAACCCCCTTCCCCTTTATTCTTTATCTATGCAGTGATCCCTACACCTTGATTTCTCATCTGTACAGTAACCCCCTTCCCCTATTCTCATAAACCACTCCCCCTCAAGAATCATGAAACCTTTTGTCTATATATGTTTTTGATATTAATTATAATGAAATAGTAATTTATAATTACTGTATTTGGTTGTCTTTTCATATAGTATTTATTCAATATTTTATAACTTCCCTAATTGTCTTGACATCACTGGGTATTTTTTCCTCTCTTTCAAAATTTCACACAGACTCTAGCCTTATTGGTTCATAAGTTTTAATGATATTAGTTTATTTGGAATCTATGTAATATATTAGCATTCAATTCTATTTTTCATTGGCTTCCATTTAGGTTACATAGATTTATTGAGTTTTAAATAAAATTTGTTTACAAAAGTGTAATATTTTATTATTCTTATTTTTATTTGAATTACATAATTCATTTATGTGTTTTAAAAGTTGTTATATCTAGTTATTAATATATTTAAAAAGTGTAGTATATTGTTTTAATATTAATATGTTTATTATTTGTATGTATTAATTTTAATGTTTTTTTTTAAATATTGTTTATATATTTCAATTATTTGTTTTATATTAAATTCTGATATGGATAACAGCTGGATTGATATTCCAGGAAGGTTTTTTGGTAAATAATATGAGTTGATAAAGTAATTTATTGATTTCACCAGTGGATTTAAAAGAAATTTTATTATTCGTTTATAAAGAAAATGTGAAAACAGATATCTCTTCAAAAGATATTCTATTAGGGAACAAATAATTTTTAACAGGTTTTTGAAAAATTATAAGACATGGACACATGATGGAGAATATTTTGTTCCATATCACCAACCAGAAAGTATTAATATCGATGTTTATTTGATAATACTTGATTTGATAAACATAATGCTCAATAATATGATGCATCAATTTCAAACTGAAAATGGTAATGTCATAAATGATGATGTGGGAGTGATTATCCTTGTTCTTTTAAAGATATATAAGAATTGAAATTATTTGAAATTATTGGTGATGTGGATATTTAATTATATTATGGATGCACTAAATTTAGTAAAATTTCATTCCTCAATGAATTATTATGCTTTAATTCCTTAAATTAGTGGAAAGAAACCTCATTTAACATGTTGTTGGTACTATGGAAGAAGGTACTCCCTACTAAAGAAAATATTCCAGAGTCATACTATCAATCCCTCAAGATGAATGACAACTTTAGTTTCATATATGAGACCATTTATGAGTTCTGAAATAATTGTATGTTGTTTAAAAAAGATAATGTGCAACTAAATACTTGTAATGTTTTCTACTCATCTATGTGGAGGGTCATTGAGATTAATCAAGGTATTTAGATTCTTCTAAGTGGGTCTTGAATCAAGGGAAAAGAGTTACCACTAAGTAGATGTGTTATTTCCAATATAAACTGATCTTAAAGAGATTCTTCATGTTAGTTAAAATTTGTAAAATGATGACTTTGAATTCAGAGATAAACAGAGAGGCTAATAAATTAACTCACTTGATAGATTCTTTGTCATGGAAGGAGTTTGATCAAAGACACCTGGACTTTTCCCAGGATAGTTTTAATGTTCAATTGGGTTTGGCAGAAGATGGTTTTAACCAATTCTGGTCCATGGATGGTGTGAAACATAATACATGCCCAATGGTGTTAGTTCCATATAACCTTCCCCCATGGGTATGTATGAAGCACCTATTTTTTTACTTTTTATTCTAATCTATGGATTGAGAAGACCTATAGATAAAATTGATGTTTTTATGCAACCATTAATTGATGTGCTACGAGAATTTTGGGCAGATTATGTAATGACTTTTGAATCATCAACTAATGAAATGTCTATACATCATACCACTTTTTATAAACAATTAATGACTTCCTAGTTTATGTTAACTTATCTGGTTAGAGTACAAAAAAATATTTTTCATATCCTTATTATAATAAAAGTAATAAATCTATATGGATTAAGAATTATATAAAGTGGTCATACCTTGGTCACATATGCTTTCTTCCTCCACATCATAGGTTTAAAAAATAAAATGTGTCATTTGATGGGAATAGAGAGCACAACACCACAAATAATGTTCAGGGTTAAAATGTTTTCACAAGTTGATCAAGAAAACATTTTCACAATGTATTATTTTCAGTATTTATTAGATCATGTATTTTCTTCCATTCCTATTATAAATAGACAGTGCAGTCATAATTGAAATAATTAGATTATTTTTTTAATTTACTTATTAGATATATAATATTTTAAGTCATAATTATGATGTGATTCACATTGAAAAAAGATGTGTGTGATAATATATTTTGTACCATTTTGGGCATCAATGGGAAATAAAATGATGGTGATAATTCTCAACATGAATTACAAGAAATGGGATTGATAAAACCTTTATATTTATAGTTGGTTGAGTGTAACAGGGAATACAAGCCTGCTATATAGTACACAATGAGTAAAAAAGATAAATAAACATTTCATTCAATTTTTAATCCCATCAAGGCACCTGATTGTTAATTATCTAATATTTCCAACAATTTTAATGTGATGAGAATGACATTATAGGGGTTGAAAAGTCATGATAAGCATATTATGCTTCAATTGTTAATCCCAATTTCAATTCATTATTTTTTTTTATGCATTTTGTTGAGTTTTTTATTGAAGTCTCTAATTTTTTCACATAGATATGTTCAAGGAATCATCACATGAGTGATTTGAAAAGTTGTAGGATAATATTTTTCTTGCACTATGTCACTTAGATAAACTATTTATGTCATATTTTTTTAATGTCATGGTTCACTTGACTATACATTTAATTGGTGAATTCGTTTCTTATGGTTTCCTACAATTTAGGTGGATGTATAAAATAGATAGATACTTAAATACATTAAAATTGTATGTGTGCGATAGATCTTTTTTGGTAGCTTCAATTGCCAGGGTATATTTTATGGATGAGTGCACTAATTTTTGTGCTTTATATATTCATGAGGTTGAAATAAAGTTAGATAAATCCTCTAGGATTGAAAAAGTTCCAATTGGGAAGGGATAACATTTGATATAAAAAATGATGAGTGGGTTCAATATCATCGATACATGATGTTCAACACTCCCTCGATTATTCCATTGATACAGTAAGTTGTATAATTGATCTATTATATCTTGTGTTTCTATATTTAATTTATTACATTCCTTTTATTATGTTTTAATTTAAGACACATTTCACTATGTTGAAATGAGAAGGGCCCCATGTAACTGATCATTAAATCCAAAAAAAACTTCATTTAAACACATTTCATTAGTGGTTTAAGACTCATGTATGTATAAATAATTAATTTAATATTTTTATAATAAAATATAGGATTTTCACAACCCTTTATCCATTATATTATGTAAAATTTATAGACTCACATGATGCATGAATCAAGTTATCATACCATGAGCGAAGAACTCATCCAACTAGCTAATGGATAATTTATTAAAACTTGTCTCTACAAGTCTTAGGATGATAACAAATTCTGATACCATATTAGTGATGTTGATGTGAACCAAGTAGTGCATTATAGTGGTGTCAGTTGTTCATATTTTTATGTGGATTGATATTATGGTTTTCTAAGGGATATTATTGAGGATACTTATGTTTGTTCCTTAAAGCATATATTGTTGAGGTGTGATTGGGTTGATCTAGTTTGTGGAACTAATTTTTACCATTTCCAATTTTTGTTGGTAAACTTTAACAATATGATATATAAATATCCCTGAGTAAGAAATTATCCATTCATACTAACATCATAGAAAAATAAGGTTTACTTTGTCGACATTGATTCTAATTGGAATGTGTGGGTGAAAATGTCTAGAAGAGGTTTTTTCTGATTGATCAAGAGGAATCCAATGTTTTCTCATTTCCAGATCAAAAACTTGACTAAAAAATTTTATTTTCATGATAAGAAGATATATGATGGACTATAGAGATAGTTTAAGGAGATATAATAGGCTTCCATGATCAGTGAAATATTTCCTATAATTTTTTTCCAACTAATTTTTGTAAAAATATTTATGAATTATATGTATAAAAGTTGCATGATTTAAATGTATGTTTTTTATAAATGTAGTATGACAAAGAGTTTTTATATTGGTACACCTGATTTAGTTGGTATGTATGTTTTCATTTTTTCAAATTAATTTATTTTAATTTACTATAAGTGTATTCCCTCAACTGTATTTAATTTTTTATTAAAAATTATCTTATTACTAACTATATTATGAATTTATGTTTAGAAGGATCTCGTGTGTCTTCCAATAGATATAGGGTCCTATAGATATAGGGGTCCTGATAGAGGGTTTCGATCTTGGAACTCTATATCCTGGTTGGTTGTGCTATCCGATGACACATTTCAATCTGTTTAAGAGGGTGTGATTGTATTGATTTGTCAGCTGGGCATATTATATGAGACCCAAATAGATTACCTCTAATTAATTATGATTGGAATACATTACCCTGGGATTTGTTTTAAATATTATGGAGGGAGTTTCAAGTAAATTCATTATTTAATTTTTCATGACTTTATTTATTTTATTATCATATCCACGGACTATTTTTTAAGAGGATAATTTTACATCCTATCCAAATGATTTTCCAGTAGTATGAATTTCCAAATACTGAAATTTATGGAAGTATTATAAGGGAAGTGTGAAGAGAGATCATTGGGAACTATTTTTGGGTGTGCTAAATATTTTATAGTGATCCCTTTGTGCATTCTTTTCATGCAGTGGTATGATTTTGTAGCGTTTTGGTTGAGTTAAGAGATGATGTTGGAATTTATTACTTTTAATATATAAATTATTCTAATTTTTCGTATGTATATTAACTAAATATATTGAATATAGACTAAGTCTTCTCATCATTTACATAATTGGGAGATACAATTCATGCCTTCTAGACTTATAACTTGACACATGTATCATCTTAGACATGATATAAGTTTAGAAATCATTATTCATTCATATATTAAAAATATTTTAATATAACATGAATATAAATATGTATTTGGTGGGAACCTTGATTATAGTCACACCAATGAGGTGAGATAACTGATCAAATGTCAATATGGGTGAGGTCTCATCAGGTAGGTGATCTTGATGTTTTTTCCATTATAGTAAGAAAAATATATACTAACAAATGTATTTTTATTTCATAGAAATTATTCACTTTTTTATTAATTCATTGTGTATATTCAACAGGCTCAGTTTGATGCTGAGTTAGTAGAGCTTCCAGAGGAACAATGTCATAGTATTGTGTGTAGAGACGTGATATTTCAGTGTGTCATGGGGTTTGATAGTCATGGTTATTCTTTGACTTATTTCATTTGTGTCCCATAACATCCAGTTGTTAGCGTGTATGTGATAGGTTCATGTAGAGATGTAAGGATGCACACACAGACTAAGGTAGATGTTGACATGTAGACTATGAAATGCAGTATGGATGATCAGTTTTAGCAGTTACATATAGATTATAATGAGATATTATCACAGATGTTAGCACGTGCAGATAAAGTGATGAAGCAACACCCTGTTGATGGTACACAAGTGGTGACACAAGTAAAAAACAAAATAAAATGTACTCATATTTATTTTTATTGATATTCTTAATGTATATAATTTTTATAAATGTTATTGGCTCTAAATATAGCTAGTGGACATCGTCGTGTGTTCGTTGGTGATTCAGTTGAGGATGACCCTCATACATGTGGTAATTTACATTACCATTTTGATATTTAACATTTCATTTTATGATATAATCCTATATTTTCATCAATTGGGATTTTCTAATAGAATTATTTTAAAATTTTGGTTTTAGTAATTTTTTAATGACACGATCTCTTATACGTCTCCTGATACTATAAAATTATAAAAGGTGAACCTTAATCTGTAACTCTTTTTATCATTAATGAAGATTATTTAGGGAGATTTATCTTTGACAAGGTTGAAAAAGAAAATATAAAGCTTATTGAATATGGGGGAGACTTAACAGAACCATGTTATGATGACCAGATTTTTTTTCACCAAGGTGGTTGGAAGAACATTGATACAATTAAATAGGTCCTTGATAATTATGGTTGCATGGTAAATAATCATGTAAGATGGAATAAGTCAAAACTATTATTCAGCCAAAATATCAAATGACACGAGATATTAAACATCCAAACATGGATAAACATCAAAGTTGGTACTCTCCCTACCTAGGCATACGCCTATTCAAGCTGAGGATGGAGGATTCTCAATTCAATGATATTTCTAATGGAATAAAGGGATAATTAGGCTCATGGAAAGGGATATCTCTATCCATTTTTGCAAGTATTACACAATTCTATGTCATTTCCATCCCCATGTTTGTTTTCTCCTTATTTCTTATAAATGAATTATTGCTTGTTTCAAAATCCTCAATAATTGGTTTAAGAAAATCATATGGAGTGGAAGTATTTATGAAAAGAAATCAATGGTGGTCAATTGGATCACATGCTATAAATATTTTAAGGAGGTAAGAATTGGCATTACAATCACTCCCTTTATAATGATGTTCTCTAGGATTAGTTCCTATAGAGGCTACTCACTAACAATTTTGACAACAATCATTTTCTGAAGTAAAAAATTTATTAAGAGGCTAGATTCTAGGAGAATTCAATACCCTATACCCACCATATGGCCAAGTATCAAGAATAACTATATATATATTTGTTTCATTATATAAATTAAAAATCCCATTCCACCTTTATAAATATTCATTCAACGATATCTTCATTCCATTAATCTCATAATGTAGTGTGGCAAAGATGTGCCATTATTGCACCTATGAGTGATTTGAAAGTTAAAGTACTTGCATTGTGATCACTAAACCAATTTTTTAAGAGAATGAGCCTTATCTACAAATTAAATCATAAATGATGATTTAACGCTCTCTTTGTGGATATTGTTATTCTAGAGACACATCTAATCCTCTCTAGTGAATCCTCCATTTCAAATTATGGTAGTTGTGACTCCAATATATAAGTTTTCAAATTCCATCTTGTGGTCTAATGCATTCTTAGGTCAACCACATCATAATATTAGTATTATCCAATGAAGTTTCAAGATACGATGTGATTTTAGGGTGGTTTGACATATTCTCAAAGTCAAATGTTGTGTCAACCCCCTTCAACGGATCATCAGGTTTGTGTTAGACTCACATTGTATAATATTTAAACTAATTTGGGGGAGGGGTTATTTAATAGATATATTACCTTGATTTTAACTAATTTACACATAAAAAACACACAAGTGAGAATATTTTAGTATAGTATCAGTTTTATCAAGTTGATTAATTAGTTTTTGAAGGATTCTAGGTGGAAATCATCCATTGGATGAGAAAGATTTGGGGGGGCATGAGCTAGCACACTCAATTATAGATGGGGGATTTCTCATTCCAGAAGTTTCATCCTGAACCCATGTCCATAAATTCTTCACTCATATATTTTCCCACATTTTATATAGGCTAAACCTATATATGATTATCTATTCTGTCACCTATATCCATACATAATCGAATTAGCATAATCATTTATTCCATATTTCCTATAAATATCCCAGTACACCCATTTGGAAAAAAATAGTTCCACCCACTTCTAGAAACCATTCCCTAGTAAATACTATTTTATTACATCCTACCATTTATCTCAGCTATACTGATCCATTATCCCATTACTCAAATTTTATTCAATTCCACATTATCCTTCTCCTATACAAAACACCTATTATCATTCCACCAATAGGGAAATTGAGATAGCATCCGGATATCAAGGAGGGGAGTATTCCAAATCATATAATGTGGGATATCTCTTCATCATCTATTATTCTTAATATATAACACTATACTATTATAAAATGGTTGGTATCCATAAATTCTAAATGAAAATTATAGAAATACACTTGGTTGGGATCTCCCATTATTAAATACTTTCATGGGAAGATTATTAATCATAATGTGAGTACTATCAATAAGATTGGATTCCACTAGATAAATTACCCAATCCTATTAAAGAATCTATTTATGCCTAAACTTTTATACCCAATAAATACAACCTCATCTAGAAGCATTCAAGTCCCAAAAGTCTAACATGCATGCCGATTTACAATTTCCTCATGGGATAGATTAAAAATATGGATTCTCTGTTGATCCAACTTTTTATTTATTGGATTTATCCTTCTAATTATACCTTTAAGTAGAGGATTTACTCTAATGGCTCTCCATATATGTATATCTTATAAACATTGGGTGGAACCTTTATTCTATGTGAAACATATATGGGGAAGGTTCAAACTCTAGTGAGCATATTTTTATATAATTCTTCGTTGCTAAAACCATTTGTAACATTGTTACTAATCTATTTGATGTGGAACTAATTAGTACATCTGATATCAATTCAATCAATACACACTATAATTTCCAAGAAGGCTCTTTCTAGATCAAGAGTCTTCTTTGGGATATTATGGTCGAAATCTTACAAGTCATATGATTGAATAGGAATTTCAATAGGCAAGATAGTCATGTCATTGACCTGAACGCGGTTATGAGGAACATAATTTGTGTCATTAGGGTGGTGGATAATATGAATATTGGATTGGTTGGGAATAATGTCTCTGGATTATCTATTTTAAATGGATATGTATTTGAGTACATTATTATAAAATGATTGGTTGTAATGTTTCTATACATACCATGACATAGAAATTTTCATCCAAAGTTTCACCATAGCATAACCTATTTTTCTAAAATGTTTAAATATTCATAATTAAATTATGTAGGTGTGATATTATTCTTTGTAGTAAAGATTTCCTTTGACCATATCCATAATTCTCAGATAATTTAGCTTCTCCAAAACACACCCATAATCATGACATGATCTCCTTTAACTTATTTACTCAAAGAACTTGTGGTGGAAAATCCATTTCACTTGTGTTGTTTTGAAACACCAAAACATGCATTTAATGGTTAGATCCATAAAAACAACTTCATAATGACATGAAATATTAGAAAAACCATGTTGTTGTTATTTTTTATGTGTAGGAGTAGACAACATGTCAATCGGACTCACGTTTTTTCCATAACAATAGAAAATGGAGTTTTTAAAGGTTTGAAACCCTTTAAAAACATGCACACCGGGGTTAAAACCAATCGAAAGGCCTCTAAATTCCATTAAATTAGAAAAAAATAATCGTATAGGGAATTGTGAGATGGTTTAGTAGACAAAATGTCAATCCAAGGTTTCATTTACCCGAGATGACCTGAAATGTAGTTCTGTTGTTTTAAAAAACCAAAACATGTGTTTAATAGTTAGATCCATATAAATAAACCTTAGAATGACATGATATCATAATACAATTGTGTTATTATTATTTTTGACATTTATGAGGTGACAATATGTCAATGGGATGTGTCGTCTACCTGAAATCACTAAATATTCTGTTTTAAAATTTGATGCACTTTAAAAACATGTTTCAAGGGGACAAAAAAATTAAACAACCTATGATTGCTATGGAACCATACGAAAACAACCATACAGTGAATTGTGAGATGGTTGAGTGAATGGGACATCAATCCAATGTTTCATCTTATCAATATGACTATAAAAGCACTTTTGTTGTTTTAAAATGCCAAAACACACATTTAACAATCAGATCCATAACATAAAACCTCGTAATGATGTTAAATGATAGGAAAAACCGGTTATAATTATTTTTTATGTGTATGATTATATGGAATGTCAATTGAATTTGTAGTACACTCGTAACAGCTGAATATGTGATTTTTAAAGCTTTGATTCCCTTTAAAAATGCATTTTCCGGGGTCAAAACCAACTAAATTACCTATTAATTCCATGAAACCAAAATAAAGAAACTATATCCTTAATTTTGATATGGTCAAGTAGAAAAAACATCAATCTAAGGTGGTGTTTTCTTAGGATGACCAGAAATGTAGTTTTTTTGTTTTAAAACACCAAAACATGTATTTAATAGTCCAATCCATATAAAAAGACCTCATAATGACATGAAATCATAGGAAAAACATATTATTAATATTTTTGATGTGTAGGAGTAGAAGACACATCAATCGTACATGTGGTTCACCTAGAATGGTTGAATATTTGGTTTTTAAAGATTTATTACATTTTAAAAACATGCGTTAGGGGGTCAAAACTAACCAAAAAACCAATGAATACCCTGACATCAAATGAAAATATTTGTACTATAAATTATGAAATTATCAAGTAGATGTAATGTTAACCTGAGGTGTCTTCTTCTTGGGATGACCTAAAATACACTTTTGTTGTTTTAAAATGCCAAAACATGCATTTAACATTCAGATCATTAGGAAATGACCTAATAATTATATGAAATCATAGGAAAATTGTTTTATTATTATTTATGGTCAGTAGGAGTATAAAATACATCAATCAAAAATGTGGTATTCCCATGAAAACTGAATATGCAGTTTTTAAAGGTTTAACTCCCTTAAAAATGTGTGTTTGGGGGGTCAAAACCAACTAAAAAACCTCAAATTGTTGTGAAATAAGATAAAAACAATCATATAGTGAATTTTTAGGTGGTTAACTAGAATAAATGTCAATCTAAGGTGGAGTTTTCTTAGGATGGCCCAAAACATAGTTTTGTTGTTTTAAAACACCAAAACATGCATTTAATGGTCAAATCCAGAACAAAAGATCTCAAAATAAAATGAAATCATAGGAAAACTATTTTATTATTATTTTTGATTTGTATGATTAGATGGAACATCAATTGAATGAGCAGTCTACTGGGAATGATTAAATATCTAGTTTTTAAATATTTAAATCCCTTTAAAAATGTATATTAGGGGTTCAAAACCAAATGGATGACCTCTAAATGCTGTGAAATCATATGAAAACAATCATACAATGAATTGTGTCACATTTAAGTTCATAGAACATCAATTCGAGGTGTCATCTTCCTAGGATGACCCGAAATAAACTTTTTTGTTTTAAAATGACAATACTTTTGTTTAGTAGTAAAATCTATAGAAAAAGACCTTAGAATGATTTGAAATCATATTAAAACCATATTTTATTATTATTATTGATGTCTAGGAGAATACATCACATCAATCGAATGTTTGGTCTATCCGTAACGATCAAATATGTGTTATTAAAGGTTTGATGCCCTTTAAAAATTTGTGTCTAGGGGTAAAAACCAACTGAATGACCTATGGATGTTGTAAAATCATAAAAAAATAACCATACAATGAATTTTGAGATGTTCAAGTAGAAAAAATTTCAATCTGAGATAGGTTTTTCTCTAGATGACCCAAAATACTTTTTTATTTATTTAAAATTCCAAAATGTGAATTTAATAATAAAATTCATAGTAAAATACCTTATAATGATATAAAATCATTGGAAAGTAGTTTTATTGTTATTTTTGACATATAGGATTATACCGCACATCAATCAGACATACGGTCTTCCCAGAATGACCGAATATCTAATTTCTAAAGGTTCGGTGCCCTTTAAAAACATGCATCCTGGGGTAAAAACCAATCGAATGGCCTCTAAATGTTTTTAAATTATAAGAAAACAACCATAAAATGAATTGTGGCATTTTTAAGAGTATTCGGAACATCAATCTGAGTTGTCATCTTCTCAATATGACTTGAAATGCACTTTTGTAGTTTTAAAATGCGAAAACATGCATTTAATAGTCAAATCTATAGAAAATGACCTCAAAATGAAGTGAAATAATAGTAAAACTATGTTATTATTATTTGTTATGTGTAGTAGTATATGATAAATTAATTGGACAAGTGGTCTACCCGTAACAAATGAAAATACAGCTTTTAAAGGTCTAACGCCCTTTAAAAACATGCATTTATTAGTAAAAACCAATGGAATGACTTCCAAATTCCATGAAATTAGAAAAAAAACAACTATATAGTTAATTTTGAGATAGTCAAGTAGACGTAATGTCAGTATGAGGTGTCTTTTTTTGAAGATGACATGAACAACTCTTTTGTTTCCCTAAAATACCAAAGTTTGCGTTCAATAGTAAAATCCTTTGAACAAACATTATAATAATTTGAAATAAAATTAAAACTATATTATTATTACTTTTTACATGTAAAAATAGAATACTCATCAATCAAATGTGTGTTCTACCAGAAATGACCAAATATGTGGTTTTTAAATGCTTAACACCCTTTAAGAACATGCATAAGGGGGGTCAAAACAAGGTGAAAGACCTCTAAATGCCATGAAATCAAAAAATAACTATAAATTGAACTTTGAAATAGTCAATCATATGGAATGGAAATCCTAGGTGTCGTGTTCTTGGGATGACCCAAAATATTCTTTTTGTTATCTTAAAATGCCGAAACATGTGTTTAATGATAATATTCATTGAAAACGGCCTCAAAATGATGTGTAATTAGAGGAAAACTATGTTATTGTTTTTTTGTTTAGGGGTAGATGAAATAACAATCAGATGGGTGGCTTTCCCAGAACCACCGAATATACAGTTTTTAAAAGTTTAACACCCTTTAAAAACATGTATCATGGGGTTAAAACCAACCAAATGACCTTTATATACCATGAAATCATACCAAAACAATTTTATATTGAAATGGGAAATGGTTGACCTGAAATAATGTCTATTTGAGGCATTGTGTTCCCAGGATGACTCAAAATTCACTTTTTTATCTCAAAATGCCAAAACATGTGTTTTACGGTCAGACCCATAGAAACAACCTCAAAATTTTGTGAAATCAGAGGACAACCATGTTATTATTATTTTTGATGTGTATGAGTAGATTAAATTCCAATAGAATGTGCTTTCATGACCCATTCTAATTGGGCCCATGTAGAGACATCCAAAAGTTTTCCTCCAATAGGCCAGGGTATGGTGACTAGTGCCAAGTAGGCATATCACTCACATGGGAGGCCTTAGCCTATAGTACCTTTACACACACACACCTCCAAGCCCATAAAATTTTGAAATTTAAGACAATTGATAAACCATGTATGCATACATCTAAATACCAATATCAGAGTATAACAATATGTACTGGAAAGAAAAAAGGGATAAATAAAATCTCGCCATAAAGATCCTGAAAACAAGTCCAACTTGAAATTATAGAATGGGACTATTGTCTAGGTAAACACAAGAACACACCTTGGTCAGTTTGGATCACTAAGATCATCCTTTTCCTCGTCCCTCTAGGACTCTATCAAAATACCAATAGTCTCTATATGACGTGACATGTGTGGGAAAATTCCATGCATGGGTCAATATAACAATATCCAGTAGGACACCCCAAAATAACTAAGCATATAATAACAAGAATAAAAGTTATATCATCATAGGTATATGTCTATATAAAATATAACCCTAATATCCATACTCAACAAATACATACTATCTCTAAGTAAAATCAAAATCGTAATGCTGGTATAGAAATCAAGATTAAAGGTTACACATAGCACTCATCTAGGAGAACATTCTTCATGAGTTAGACAAAACTTATGGCATCCATATGATATGTACTAATAATCGGGTCTCACCATAATAAGTACGCACTGGAAGTATTAATAGAATGATACACATATGAGGATCACACCCAAGTTCATAGGGTATACCAAAAACTTAATCTGGATTAACTAGCTATGTATAGGATCGGTGTCCGAATAGTTTTGGTCATGATGATACTGAGAAGTGAACCTAGGGAAATATAATGATAGGGTATTTCACTCCAAGCCTCAGGGAAGGATTCCAACAACTCTATCCATGAAGTCCCATTGAAGGGATCACCATCCTATGTGTATGATGTGATTCTATACTAACCCTCGGAGAAAGGATCCAGGGAATGCTCCATAATGAAACTTGTCTAAGATGAAGAGGAAAATGGGTGTAATCCTTCTTTTAAGGGGAACAAAGGATGTACTAGTAGTACACAATGTGAACCTTAAGCACCAGGTACTACCCATGTATCATGGGTCGTGCCTAGTCCATGTTCGTTCCTTACTACACAATGTGTCCAAGCCTGTGTACTTCTATTCGTGTCTATGTCTAGTTGTCCATGCCCGTTTATAGATATTTATTCCCGTTCCCATGCCCATTTTCCATCCTAGGTACATTTAGAGCCTCCAGGTACATTCTGTATAATAGGTTTCACATTTTGTGTGATATTTATCTTCTCATAGAAACCCTAGCACCGCACAAGGGGTCCCACATTTTGTGTAATCCCAGATTACATGCAGTGATCTACAGGATTTAACAAAACCCACAGTTCTTCCTCCTATATTATCATTTGCTCCAATGGATTCAAATTCAAAAATTAATCATTCCAAGAAGTATGTATTTTGTCCATCCAACCCTTTCCATTACTTCTCATCAAAATATAGTCATCAAATCGCATGGGAAACCCACATCATCAGTTCATTCCATCATCGCACACCGGAATCACAATTGATAATCTAAAACCAAACCAAAATTCTATATTTATCATTATTTCATGATCTCCACATCGTACTGATCCTATATCTATGATATCAATTCATTATGCCATGAAATGGTCACCCAACGATTGATTTCCTGGTATTTTGGTAGAATAACTAGTCTAATGAAATGCCAACAATGGTCGTGAAATGAGTGGTGGGACAAATAAAAGAAAATGGGGAAAGGGGAATGAACCTTGTAAATTTTTTATTAAAATTGATATGTTTCTATTAGAAAAATAACCAAATAACCTACTAAAATAAATAATTCTCCCAATAATTCTTGCAGATAATCCCATACCCATAATATGACTGATCTATGAGTCAATATGTTGGTTAATTAATTCATGTTCAACATAATAATAAAAAAATTAGGAAGAATCCAAATAAAAAAACCATCCTATCTTGATTTGGATCATCATGAGTGAATAATGGTTTCGTTCTATTATCATCAGTGAGATCACTAAGTTCCATCACACACTGATCGATGATCCATGATCCGGTCATTTTTCACCAAGAGAAGATCCTCTAATGATCTCCAATGGCTCCTCTGAATTTCCAGGGTTATGTGTCTGACCCTAAAAATCCACTATATTAGAATTTATATAGAAGTTTTATCAACTCAGGGTAATTAATTTGTTAAATTAATTCATTTAAATGACCACCAATGAACGTGCCCAGCCTTAACGTTTGACACGCTCCACGGTTATATCGCACCGAGCATAAAACCCACACTCTGAACTCAAAGGAAGTCTAATATTTATGATCTGAGCATCCATTTATAATTTATTACACTTTTTATGAAAACATCATGTGTATGAATTTAATATATTTAATATGTTTCAAAAATTAATTCCAGACACCCGAGGCCTCATAATCTTACATTGTCACCTTTCCAAGCTCCTAAAATATTCCATAAAATATTCCAAAAAAAATACAAGGAAAATTTGGAGTCGTTAAATTATCCCCACCTTGGGGATTTACGTCCAGGAAATATAAAACAAAAAGTATACACAAAGAAATGTGGGTACTGATCATGAATTTGGTTCTTCTTCTTCTAAGTTCTCTCCTGAAGATTCCCCTACTACCACTAGACACGCACTAGGGGAATTTTTCTCCCATAAAGTATCATCTCTTTTCGGTCCTCAATATACACTCGGTAATCAGAAAAGTTAGATCCATCCTTGATGTATATCTATCCCTAGTCGATAACATGCGATGGATCATGAATAAACCTCCTCAGTTGTGAAACATGGAAAATGTTGTGTACCCGGTCTATTAGTGGTGGTAGAGTTAATCATTATTCCACCTCTCTAGCTCTATGCAGTATCTGGAAAAGGCCAATGAATATCATAAATATATTGTATCCCCAAAGAAACCTCCATAATCCATATTGAGGTGATACACATAGGAACACATGGTTTTTATCCTCAAAATCTACAACCCATCATTGTAGGTCCACATAGGACTTTTGATAGATTTGTACAGTACTCATCCACTCCTGGATGATCTGCACCCTCTCTATAATGACTCTCAACAACTTTGGGACCATAAGTGTTGACTCTCCTAGGTCGATTTATCATAGTGTTGACCTTCAGGGTCAACTATACAAGGCCTAAAATGGTGTCATACTAATGGTGGAATAGTATTTTTTTTTATTGTATGGAAACTCCACCAATATTAGGTGTTCCTCCAAACTATAATCAAAGTTTAACTTTCAAGCCCACAACATGTACTCTGAAACCTGAATGGTCTTCTCAATCTGGTCATCAGTATAGGGGTAAAAAGTCATGTTCAAATGTAGTTGAGTCCAAAAATCCTCCTATAATCCCTTCCATAATCAGTATGTGAAGAGAGAATCAGGGTCATAAATGATCATTAAGGTAACTCCATGGATTCATATTATCTCCTGCATATATATTCATTCCAAGCTCTCTACTAAACTCTACACTCAGATAGATAATAAGTGGACCAACTTGGTGATTCGTTCTATGATCAATGAGATGGTATCGTATCCCCTAAACGTATGTGGTAACCCCATCATGAAGTACATGGATATCACATACCACCTCCACTCTGGCGCCTCAAGGTTTTGAGCTAAAATTGTTGGAACCTAGTGCTCAACCTTTACTTGCTTCCAAGTAAGGCATAAAGATAAAAACTCTACAACTCCCTTCTTAATCCCTGGCCACAAAAACTGACATCAGAGGTCCTGGTACATCTTATCCACACCTGTATGTACCTCTAAAATATATTTATGAATTTTTTCCAGAACCACCTCCCGCAACATCACTAATTCCATCATGCATTCTCTAAAAATAACGACATGATCCCTACCTTCATAAAATACATCAGGGGAATTTACATTGGATATTTGAGTACACAAGGTCTCACGGTCAGTATCCACAATTTTCCCTCCCTAAATTACTATAAAAGATGAGGGTTAATAACCATCGACTGGGGGAAAGTTTCACCATCCACTTATATAAAGGATATCAGCAATGAGGACAATTGATCTGATGTGTATCTTAGTAAATGCAGACAAAATCTCATGCTGAGAGCATATTCTATCACATTCCCCTTCTTAGGAGTATAGACAATCTCAAATTCATAATCCTAGAGGAACTATATCAATATCCTCTATCTCAAGTTAAGATCCTTTTAAGATAAGTTATACATGAGACTCTTATGTTCTATAAAATGATAAAATTCCCACCCATCAGGTAGTGTCTCCGCATCTTCCATATGAGGAAAACCACTGCTAACTTAGGATCATGTGACATGTAGTTATTCTCCTGTGTTCTCAAATGATGTGAACCATAGAAAATCATTGCCTACATCTGCATCAGAAAATAATTGAGCCCAGTTCTTGATGCATCGTACAACACTACATACTCGACACCCTCTTATGAAAATATCAAGATAGGAGCACTCATCAATATCTATCTCAACTCCTATAAATCATATTTTCACCTCTCTTTCCACATGAAAGGATTCCCTTTTCAGGTCAACTCTATCAAGGGAGATGATATCCTAGATAAATTAGGTATGAATCATCAATAGTAGCATGCCAACCCAAGTAATCGTTGTACCTCCATCTTTCTCTTGGGTGCATACCAGAATAACACTGCTCTGACCTTCATTAAATCCACTACCACACCATCTTCTGGGATAATGTGTCCCAAAAAGTGGACCTCCGGAATCCAAAACTAGCACTTCAAGAGCTTCCCAGAAAGCTGGTTCTCCCTAAATACATCCAAAAACATCCTCAAGTGTCTCGTGTGATCCTCATCGTACACTGAGTACACTAGGATATCATTGATAAAAAAACCACAAACCGACCTAAGAAAGATTGAAAGATCTAGTTCATGAGTCCCATGAACATTGTTGGGGAATTCTTCATGACAAAAGGCATCACCATGTACTCATAGTGACCGTAGAAACATCTGAATGTTATCTTCAGTATATCCTCATCCATTACATTGAAATGGTGATAACCTGATCTGATTTCAATCTTCAAGAACCATTTTTCCCATATCAACTAATCAAAGATGTCATCGAACCTCAGTAATGGATACTTATTCTTTACAATCACCTGGTTTAGGCGGCGGTATTCCACACATAACCTCAAAATCTCATCCACCTTCATGAAAACAAATACTGGGGGTTCCCAGGGTGAAACATTGGGTCTAACAAATGTCTTCATATGAAATCCCTCCAATTACACCATTATATCATGAAGCTCTATGGGATCCATATAATATTCTGGTGTAGATATCAAGTTCATCTTGGGTTGTACATCAGTACATAATTCTATCTCTCAGTAGAGAGGTATTGCTGAAACATCCTCAGGATAAACATACTCATACTCCACCACCACTATAGGGAACTAAAAACTCATATCATCCACAACACCAAATGTCATGTTATCCAATTGATGACTAATCAGTTGAACCCTCCCATTCATGATTCCATCTTACTCTTTCTAGGTTTTAGTTTCACCCAAAAAGGAAAACCTAGTCTCATCATTGTGGAAATGATTCATCCTCTACCTGAAATAGTCTATTTGGGAATGAAATTTATATAAATAGTATATACCTAAGATGACATCATATGGCCTCATCTCTAATAAAAAGAGAACCCAATAGAAAATATCACCTCTAAGAGTTAGGTCTCACTATTGGAAGAAGTTTATGATCACTGATTCATATCCCGTAGGAGTCTCCAAGTGAAAGGGTCGAGTCAAGAGCTCCATTGGAATATCTCTGTCTCAGACCAAATAAGTGGAAGAAAAGGAATTACTTTCACTTTTGTCTATAAGTACTATAACTAAGGTATAAAATACATAGATTGTACCTTGTATCATCCCTATAGACTCTGGTTCATAAGACTCAACTACCTATGGCTACCCTTGACCTTGTCCTCTAACTCCCTGAGCCTGGAGTAGACCACTTGGGGGTGGTGGTGGTAAAAAGTCAAAACAACTACCACCCCAAACTACCCTCCTAGATCCTCCACCATGTCTGCCACCCTATGGGCCTATCTGTTCCTACCACTACCTCTTTCTGGGTGGCCCATCCATTATCTCTCTTTTAGTCATACGACAAGTTAGATGATTTTATGAAATATTCCCCTATCATCACAATAGTAGCACCACCTCTCATTGAGATTAATAGACTCATCCTATGAGAACTAAACTACAAAACCCCTATTCCAGGGTCATCTCCTGAAATGTATCACACGCAGGTCATTGATACTAACTTTGTCTCGTTGTTGTCGAAGCCTCTACTCTTGTGTGCACACTACTAGAAAAAACTATTTGTTTATACTCATCCAGGAAACTCTTAACCACCAAATCATAGTATATTACCCCAGAATAGGTAGGAATGAATAGATTTATAATTATAGCTTGGATGTATCAATACAGTCCATGATTGAAGGTCCAAGCTCAAAATAACTGATCATGATCCATATCCATTGAGTACCTAGAGAGTTTGTTGAACATCAATGAATACTCATCCACTATTTTAGTTCTCTACTAAAGTTATAGAATATCCTTTATGCATACATCCCTCAACATAGTTGAAGATAACAACTATCTAAAATGGAACTTGAAGTATGACCATTACAAAGTATCCTTTCCATACAACTGGGTCACTAAACCCCACCATCGTCCTACAGATCCAAGGAGAAGGTTCGATGTAAGGAAAACCATCTCATCTCCTGGTGTCTTGACAAGAAAAAAAATCAAATAATAGAATCAAGACAATCTTCATCTGCCTTTGAGTTAGGATCACCTTGAAACATGAGGGGTCATTTTCATTGAAACTCATAAAGCGTGCTTAGCCTACACACCTCATCTATAGTATTGTGGGTACCATTTGCTACTCAACATGTGGTGGTATAACTGGAGCACACATATAGGTAACACATCCCAAACAAGACCCTATATTGATGCCTCGTAACTGAGGGGATCATCCTTGTGATCCTAATGTTGAATCCTATCTGTCATATGTTGCAGAGGCATCCTAAAATAGATACGATGTACCACGTTAAATGAGTATATCTAAAGAACTGACTCAAGAAGGACATCAGAAACACAAACTAGTACAATATGACACATGTACCAATGTTTTACATACAACCAATTTCTACATGTATCGATTATAATGGTAGGTGATCAGAGTCCTCGTGTATGGATATATCAGTCGTCACACCAACAATGGAGTCCCTAGCTTGAAATCCAATTTCAAAACACTTAACATTATTACCCAAAACCAATCACAGAGACTTCATCCATAAGTTAGAACTGTATCCTCTGATACCACTCTATCATAACCCCTCACAATGGTTCATGTGTCTCAACTACCCCAAGCTCGCCTCCAATTGTCCAGGGGATGGTGACTATCATCAAGTAGGAAAATCACTCACATGGGAGGCCTTAGCCTACAGTACCTATACACACACACACATCTCCAAGACCATATGGTGTTTAAATGTAAAAAAACTAATAAACCATTATTGAATACATCAAAATTCCACTATCATAGTATGAAAACAAGTACTATAAATAAAAAGGGTCCAAATACAAGCCCACCACAAAGAGTCTGAAAACAAGTCAACCCTAAAATTATAGAATATTACTATTGTCAAGATAACCACTAGAACACACCTCATCCATTCTCGCTCACTAAGATACACCTGGTCTTTGTTCTTCTAGGACTATATTTAAAGGTCAATAATCTACATAAGACATGACATGTGTGGGAAAATTCCATGGAAGGGTGAGTATAACAATACCCATTAGGACGCCTCGAAATCACTAAGCATATAACAATAAGAATAACATTCAGATCATCACAGGTGTATGTCTACGACACATATAACTATAATATCCATATAAAATCAACAAAGACATGTTTTCTTAAGGTAAAGTCAAAACTATAATTCCAACCATGGAATCATGCTCGAAGGTTCCACATAGCACTTTTCCAGGAGAACACACTCCACGGGTCAGATGGCACTGATGGAATCCATCGAAGATGTACTAATCATCATGTCTTTCCATAAGAAGTATACATTGTAAGTATGATGAGAAATACATGTAGATAATGATCACTCGTAAGGCCATGGGGTATACTAAAAAATAAATCTGGAATAACCTGGTAAATATAGGATTAGTGTCCGCGTAGTGTTAGTCATGAAGATACTAAGAACTTTACCAAGGGCAAGATGATGATAGAGGGTTTCACTTTAGGCCTCTTGGAAGGATTCAAAAAACATTATCCAAGAAGTATCACTAAAGGGATGACCATCCTATGTGTAGGAAGTGATTACATATTATCCCTTAGGGAAAGGATTAAGGGAAACATCCCTATAAAAACTTTTCTAAGATAAAGAGGATAAGGTCTCTAATCCATCTTTAAAGGGGTACACAACATGTACCAATAGTACACAGCATGTACTATAAATAAAAAGTGTGTCCCTTCAGCATCGGTTCCTAACCATGTATCATGGTATGTTCTTGTGTGCATGTTCATGCCTGAGTACATGGTGTGCTTGAACTTGTGTACTCCTGGATGTGTTCGTGTTCAGCTGGTTAAGCCTGGGTATGGCTAGCCATGACCATACCCATGCTCGTGTACTATCCTAGGTACATGTCGAGCCACCAAATAAAGGGTCACGTGTCGTGTGATAAGGGTCACACATCGTGTGATATTTATCTTCTCACAAAAACCATAGCATCGCATTAGGGTTCTAATACGCCTTGTAATCCTGTATTACACGCTGTGTTTTGCAGAATTTCACAGAACTCGCGGTTCTTCCTTCCACACCATCGTCCACTCCTCTGGCTTCCAATCTGGTCATGAATCATGATGGGAAGGGTGTATCTGGTCTGTAAGACCCTTTCTGATGCCAATCTTCAGAATCCATCCATGAAATCACACAGGAAAACCTCGTCGTTAGGTCGTTTCATTGTCGCATGCTGAAATTGCAACTAGGAATCCCAAAATCGAACTGATCCAATGTATTTACCATCATTGCATGATCTCCACATCATTCTAATCCAAGATCTATGATATCAATTCATTTCACCAAGAAATAGGTTCACAATGATTAATTTTTCAATATCATGGTCGAATCACTAATCAAATGAAACACTGGTGATGAATACGTGAAGAATGGTGAGAGAAATCCAAGAAACACGCAAAAGTGGAATGAACATCATCCATGTTTAGTTGGAATCAATACATTTTTTTATAAATAAAAATGAAGATCAAAACAAAATAAACAATTCTCCCAATAAATTCCAATAGATAGTCACATACCCACAATACGATCGATCCACGAATCAATTCATTGGTCCATTGATTTGTTTTCTTCGTAAAAATAAAAAAAAGAGAAAGATTCCAAATAAAAAAACCATCCTACCTTGATTCGTTTCAATTGATGGTGAATAAAGGTTCCATGTTTTTATCATTAGAATGATCCCTGAGTTTCATCATACACTGACTGATGATCCATGATCTGGTCATCGCTCTCCAATAGAAGCTCCTCAAACACTCTCCAATGGCTCCTCTCGATTTGTAGGGTTATATGGATAACCTTGTAAATAATACATAACATTGTTTATATAGAAATTTTATTATTTTGGGGTAATAATTATATAAATTAATTTATTAAATTAATTCATTTAAATGTCTGTCATTGACTACGCCCAACATGAATGTTTGACGCACTCCAAGGTTATGTCATGCCTAGGGTAAAGTCCATGATCTGAATGCAAAAGAGGCCTTAGATTTATTATCTAAGATTCTATTTAGAATCTATTCCAATTTATCATGAAAACTACACATGCATACATTTAATATATTTAATATATTCCAAAAATTAAGTCTAGGTACACCGAGTCTCAAAATCGCTTGTTGTCTCTGTGCCTAGATATGAAAACAATCCATACAATATTACCAAACAATAAATAGAAAAATTGGAGTTCTTACACATTAGGTATCCCCATAATGATCGAATATGTTGTTTTCAAAGGTTTAACACCCTTTAAAACATGCATCCGGGGGTCAATACCAATCAAATGATCTCTGAATTCCATGAAATCAGACAAGAAAACAGTATAATGAAATGTGACATGCTAAAGTAAAAAATAATATCAATAAGATATGTCATGTCCCTAGGATGACCCAAGCCAAACTTTTTTTGTCTTAAAATTCCAAAAAATACATTTAATGGTCAGATCCATAAAATCAACCTCAAAATTATGTGAAATCAATGAAAAAATGTGTTATTTTTATTTTTGATGTGTATGAGTAGACAACCTATCAATCAAAGATTTTATACTCAAAATTACCTAATATATTATTTTTAAAGGATTAAAACCCTTCAAAAACCTGAATCATTAGGTGAAAACTATCCAAACAAACTCTGAATTCCATTAAATCAGATGACATAAACTATATAGTGAAATATGAAATGGTCAAGTAACAATAATTTCAATATGAGATTTTTTCGGCCTGAGATGACTTGAAATTCACTTTTGTTGTTTTAAAATGCCAAAACATACATTTAATGGTGATATTCATATAAAACAACCTCGTAATGACATATAATTGTATGGAAAAGTGTTTTTATTATTTATGAAAATTATAAATAGATAACACATCAATCAGACATTTAGTCTACTCGAAGTGACCTAATAAATAGTTTTAAATTAAAAAAGGGAATATAAATTATTAAATTAAATAAAATGAATTGAAAATATTGAGGCATTAAAAATAAAATCACCTCATACTACTGTATTATGTTTTAAATGTAATATTCTACTACATTTCAATTATTAGTTTTTGGTGATTTTTTTTTTACTACACTAATTATTTTATTTTATTTTATTTGAAGATGGGAATAAATCTTGTAAGAAAATAGGACAGAGATATTTATGGCTTTGGTATTTTACATACCATAGAAATATTAGATGGAGTTTCTAATTATCATAGTTTTTTGTGCTATTTTAAATTTTTCTATGAATTTTTTTAAAAAAATAATATCTTTAGTGGCTTCCATATGAAGGATGTTATAAGTCAGTTTGGGAAAGCTATAGTTTCCTCTATATAACGGCCTTTGTAGCTGAAGTTTGAATGACCTATAGTGACCACCATATGGTGATCACTATTGATCATATCCAAATGGACTATAGAAACTGCCAAGTAGTGGCCACTATAGGGTTCCCTAATCTTCCCTATAATAACTGCATATTGGTAGTCACGATAAGAAATAGAAACAGGCCAAAAGCATCTACCATTTGGTTCCCCTTGGGTGACCACTATAGGCCTTTATTGATGGATTTTGGTGGTTACTAAATTTTTTTCCCCTACTAGTGATTTAACATGTAACGGTACATAATAACCAAATTAGTTCATGTGTTTTCTACAGAATCATTACTTAAAAAGGTATTTATTTATTTGAAAAGGGAATTTAATTTTTAAAAATTTGGGTCATTACAGTACCACCCCATGATAGGTGTGTTAAAATATATCATTATTGTCAAGGAGATAAATTAATCAGTCTATTATTACTCTTTTCACATGCTATAAATAATTTCTTTTATTTTTATTAAAAAAAATCCAAGATATATTCAATTTAAGATTATTATGCATGCACTAACTACTATTAAGAGAAAAAACCAAGTGAAAGAAGTTTATGATAAAAGAGAAGCTAAATTGAAATAGATTAAAGAGGACATGAAAGAGGTGAGGAATAAAATGAATTTTTTAACTGAAGATCTCTATGAATTTAATGATCATCAATTAGAGAAAGAACCATGTTGGAACCCCATGGGTTTGTGTTGGATTTTTCGATAATATAGAATTTATTTTTGACAATATATATCAAATATAGACCAATGTTTTTATAGAAATACATGATGGATTTGGTTAAAGTGATGTTTGAATGTTTTTGTGTAAGATTTTTTGTCCACACAAAGTGGTTATTTGTGTTGGAAGATTTATCACCAAAAGTAAGAAGATCATAAGATATACAGAAGTGTGATGGAATTATACATCGATTTTACATAGTCATGAGAATTTTGGATAAGTGTTGAAGGAATATTTTAGAAAGGAAGTGGTGGAACACACCATGGTTCATGTAAAGAGGCCAGTGGTATGCCACCACACCGTAGAGGATGTAGTTTTGAGATGGTGGTGGTTATAGTAGATTAAAAAAATAGTCAGAGGAAATCTACATTTGTAATCTTTACACCATTTAAAATTGGAAATTTTTTATTGAATGAAGTTATGGTTATTCATTCCATAGTAGAGGTCATGGTGTTTAATGCTAATTCATAGTGGAGATCATGGTGAAAATTTGGTTTTTCAAAAGAAATGCCTAATTTAAAATCGAGATAACCACACCATTTCACTTGGAATGGTGGTCTGAATGAATCCATGTTTACCATGGTGATGCCTAATCTTGTAATTTAAAGTGGTCTTAGTCTTAGGAATGAAGTGTGTGAAGAAATATAGTTTCCAAAATGGTTATCTAGGGATGACCATGCCATAGATATTAGTGTTTTTTTATCAGATGTTTACCTATGAGAAATGGGGACACTCACTCTGGGAGTGGTTGTAATTACGATAGAACCATGTATGTAAATTCAAATTATAAAGGTGTAGATCTTTTGTACCATGGTTTTGGTCATAGTGAAGTTGGGTATTGTGAAGCTGGAACCAAAAAAGATAGTTTTTTATATTTTTGGATGTATTGAAAAAAAAATTGAATAGAGAACAATAGCATAATGCCATGGTTTCAAGGTTTAAATAATTTTACCTAGTATTTTATTCTAGGGAATATTTGAAAATGGGATAGGAATTCAATATGATAATTCAGGTGATTCATGGATTTTTCTTCAATTTTAAGAATCATATTTATTAAATTTTAAATCTATGATTCAGTATGAATTGGAGGGGGGGATTTTGCAGTGAGATTTTAGCGTTCTGAATAAAAAATTAAAATCATGTTGCAATGGGGTGATACATACAATGAAGAATATTTATGAGTCATGGGGATTATGAAAAGTTAAAACCAAAATAATTCTTTGTAATTTCTATAACTATAATGTAAGACCCAAATATTTTATGATATGTTTCTCCTTTAAAAAATTGAAGTGTTGGATATATTTCTTTACACACAACACTGAACTTATGTGAATAATTATTTAAAATAATAATATGATTCACATTATATGGTATTTAAAGGAAATATAATTAAATAAAATAATTTCTAGTTCACATAGAAATATTATTGATCCTAAATAAATGTTTTGAAATATTTTGTTTATAAACATTATTTTTATCATAAATGTTTTATTTAAAGGTTATTTTATATTATTTTTAAATTAATTTAGTGTAATTAAATTTTAAAAAAATATATTATTTAACCATGAAGAAAATTAATTAATTGATTAGAAAATAAAATAAAATCATTTGGAGGTAAAAAATATTTTTTTTTTCAGAAAATGTGTTTATACATAAATTTTTTTTATCTTAATAAGTTAAATTAAAAACTATTTATGAATTTTTTTAATGAAATTTATATATTATATATTCAATAAATTTTTTTTAAAATTATCTAATGGACTTTATTATACAATGAATGAGAATAAATTTAGTTTTATACTTAAAAATTTATTTTTCTAAAAAATGTTTTCATTGTGTTTTCCAAACTTTAAAACTAAATTTTTCCAATTAAAAAAGTTTAATTTGATAAAATTATTTCCATGTTTATAATCAATTTTTCATAATTTTATAAAAAATCCAATTTTATTTTGGGTCATTATGAATAACAACTGAGGTAAAAATTCATTACTTAATTAAAGTTTAAAATGGGTTAACAAGGGGTTAAACTAAAGAGATAAGGGTTAGAATAACTTAAAAACTTTTCTAAATCATATTGGTTGTGATAATTTATTTAAATTATAAATAAAATTTTTACATAACCACTCCAATATCTTGAAATAAGTTTTTACATGTTTGATCACCATTAGATCCACATGTATCTTGGGGGATTTAAGAAATAAAATCTAACTTTGGGGAAATATTATATGGCTATAAATATATAGGTAGTGATGAACAATAAAATTTGGTGGTTCATGAAGTTAGTTCACTCAAAAAAGGTTGTTCTTCTATGAGAATTTTGTTTAGTTTTTATTTTTTGTTTATTTTTATTCCCACTGTAATCACACTATGTATTTTTATTTTAAAAAATATATCTCTCTCTCTCATCTCTCTCCCTCCACCTACCTCCCAGACGTGTTTTTCTCAATTTTTCCTTAATTCATACCCTTTAATTATTTATATTTCATTTCTACTTTTAATGGGGTGGTGGGTGTATTAAGGGGTGATGAGGTGATTTCAATCATTACAATATATTATCCAACATGTTATCATATTCCCTAAAAAATATTAATTCTATATATTCTCTCAAGGATGATATTCATATGATGGGATTGAGTGTGTTTGATGGATGAAATGACATATAATGGAGATGGTTCTTTGAAGATTTCACACTCTCGATTAAGGTGTGATCATCATTCATGAGTATTTGAGGAGTTGAGTTTTAGTGTTTCAAATATATGTCATAGGCATGATAAGTTTCACACTCAAAGTAAGGATTAATAGTTCATGTATGAGGGGATGAACTATCAAATAGAATTTAAACCAAAATAATGGATAATGAGGAAACCTAAGTAACTAATTCTAGGACCAATTTCTATCTTGATAATATTTTTTAGGACTTTAAAGTCTTCATTTACTCTCATGTGTGTATACTATTCTCCAAAACCACCCATATTTCTTTTGTTTTTATAAATATAAAAATACCAATAATACAATAAGTGGTTGGATATTTAGTAATTTAATTAGAAACAATAGTATACTCAAGAGATATGGACTTATTCAAACATTCTGATGCAATAGTAAAATATAAATAATATTTTTTATCACCCTTTGATGGGTGTTTCAAAATATAACACTATTTTCAAGGAGCTAATTTAGTCAGTTTCTTATTACTCTTTTCATATTTTAGAAATAATTTCTATTTTTTCCTTAAAAAAATTTCCATGATATATTCCAATTCATATTATTAGACATGGACTAACTACTATAAAGAGAAAAAATAAGAGGAATAAGTTTATGATAAAATAGAATCTCAATTGGAAGATATTAAAGAGGTTGTGTAATAAGTGAGGAATAAAATTAGTTTTTTCACTGAATATCTTTATACATATAATGAGAGTCAATTATAGAAATAAACATTTCATAAATCTATGGGTTTGTGTTAGATTTGTTAAAAATATATGATTGATTTTTTAAAATATATGTGGAATACCTATGAAGGTAATTATTTAAAAATACATGATGAAGTTGTTTGAAGTGATTTTTTAATTTTTTTAGTTAGATTTTCTCCACACAAAGTTGTTATTGGTGTTTATAGAGTTAACACCAAAGGTAAAATGTTGAAAATACATAAGGGAGTGTGAAGTAATTTTATAGGGAGACTATATAGTCATGATAATTATTTAAAAGTGTTGAATTCATCTTAGAGAAATCATGTAGTGGACCATACCATGGTTAGTGTAAAGTGTCCATTGGTTTGTCACCAAACTATAGAGGATGAAATTTTGAGCTCGTGGTGGTTATAGTGGATTAAAAAATGGACATAGGGAAGCTACATTGGTAATTTTATACTCCATTTCAAACTATAAAAAATCAATTTAAAATGGAAAGGGTTTTTCATTCCATAGCATAGCCATAGCATATGTTGCGGTGTTGAGAAATAATGTATAGTGGAGCTTGTGGTGAAAAAAAATTGTTATTTGGAAGAAATACTCAAGTAAAAACAAAGATCACTAAACCATTTCACTTTTCATGGTAGTCTAGAATAATCCATGTTTACCATGGTGAAGCCCAAACTTGTATTTTTAAGTGTTTGTGGTTGAAGTCATGAAGTACATAAAGATATATAGTTTCAAAAATGGTCAGTTAGAGATAAACACACCATAAAGCTTATGATTTTTTTTATAAATGTTTACCTATGAGAAAAAGGAAAACTCGCTATGGGTGTGGTTTTTATCATGGTTGACCCATGAGTGTAATGTCAAAGAATAAAGTTTTATAGCCTTTTTACCATGGTTTTTTGCATAGTGGAGTGAGGCATTTTGAAGTTGGAGCAAAAACTGCCAGGTGGTCGTGTTGTTTGAAGTATTGATGAGAATTTTGAATGGAGCACAAAAACACAATGTCATGGTTTCAAGGTTTAAATCATTTAATTAGGAATTTTATTCTAGAGAATAGTTTTATGTGAGTGATGAATTCAATATGATAATTTAGGTGGTGAATGGATTGTTACTCAATGTTTAAAATCGTGTTGATTGGGATTTAAATCCATGATTGAAGATGAATTAAAAGGAATGAGTTTACAATGATATTTAAGTGTTTCAAATGAAAAATTAAAATCAAGTCACAAAGGAGAGATACATTTCTTTAAGAGGATATGTTTATGTATTTATGGATATCATGGGAAGCTAAATCTGGAATAATTATTAGTGGTTTCCATAGTTATAATGTAACACCCTAAGATTTTATGTTATATTTATCTTTTAAAAAATTAAAGTGTTCGATATATTTATTTACCCAAAACACTGAAATTATGTGAATAATTCTTATACATTATAAAATGAAGTAAATTTTACATTATTTAAATTAAATATAATTATTGAAAATAATTTCTAATTCACTTAGAAATTCAATTTATTCTAAAGAACTATTTTGAAATATTTTATTTATAACCATTTTTTTATCATGAATGTTTTATTTAAAGGTTATTTTATATTAATTAAAAATAAATTCAGTGTATTAAAATTATTTAAAAATATTTTTTATACATGTATAACATTAATTTATTGGTTATCAATTGTTTAGAAATGAAAATAAAAGCATTTTAAGGTAAAAAGGAGATGTTTTTATAAAAAACTATTTTTATCTGCATAATGCATTTTTATCTTAATAAAATAAATTAAACAATATTTATGAATGATTATAATTAAATTTATATATTATATATTCAATCAAATTTTTTAACGTTCCTCAAATTGTTTTTACTAGGTAGTGAATAAGAATAAAATTAGTTTTATGCTTAAAAATTAATTTTTCTAAAAACTTTTTTCATTGTATTTTCTACACTCGCATTAAATATAATTTATACCAATTATATAAATTTAATTTGATAAAAAAATTCCATATTTAGAATCATAATTTCCAAATTTTTTAAATAGTAAAATTTTATTTTTGGTCATTATGAATAGTAATTAATGTAATAATTTATTACTTTGAAACAAGTT
This sequence comes from Viscum album, assembly GCA_963277665.1. Taxonomy (NCBI): domain Eukaryota; kingdom Viridiplantae; phylum Streptophyta; class Magnoliopsida; order Santalales; family Viscaceae; genus Viscum; species Viscum album. The sequence continues at coordinate 1,798,365,665 of OY728152.1, forward strand.
AAAATGAGTTAATGAGTGGTTAAACTAAATAGATAAGGTTTAAAATAACTAAAAATTTATATTAATCCTATTTTTTGAGTATTTTTATCCTATATCATATCATATTTAAAATTGATTCACTTTGGATCCGCTTTCCAATGATATTTACTTTATAATATTTTAATATTCTTAATAATTATAAGTGTGCCACTCCCCTCACTTATAAAATGGAACCTCATATACTCTCTTATTCACACTTCATGGATCATTTATCTTGACCCAAACCTAACCAAATATATTCTAAACTTCCATATCCATGTCCTAGAGTTTTGATATTCTTAAAATTTCAACCCAAGGGTTCTTAATAAGTGATTTAAATAAGGTTTCCTAAAGAAGATATATATATTCTTACTGGTATTTTTCAAGTTTGTTTCTTTTTAAAACTCCGACATATTTTATATAACCTTATCAAAATGATGAATTAAATATATTTACTATATTTAAATTTTTTATTTTAATGGTGCATCTATTTTCTATCTCCTTTATATCAAATGGAAAATAAAAACATCACTTATATGTATGTACGGACCACCGTCACCATGAAGCAATGTATTTTATTTTTCATTACCATCTCTATTAGATAATTTTATAAATGAATTTAATGGATATTTATAATTTATATAAAATAATTTTGAATCTATAATTATTATATATTATCTACTTTCAGCCTACCCAACTGTTGGAAAATGATAACAGCGTTCGTGCATACATGTGGACTACCTCCATGATGCGATGTGAAATGTTTTTCATTTACATTTTACATGGATAAAAATAAGGATATATTAAATGAATATATATAATATTTATGATATAAATATGATTCGTAAAATTTAAATTATTATTTACCTTTATTTCATTCCATCCATCAAAAAGTGGAAACATCACTCTTGTGTGTCTTTGAATTACCATCTCCATGAAGTGATTCATTTTTCACCGCCACTATTTATGAATGGTTATAAAAGTTTATATTATAAATAAATATTATATTTATGAAATTATTTATATTCTGAATATGATTAAACCAGAACCAAGGCAAAAGAACCAGAACTGTTTAATTAAAGCATGCGTGGAAAACAGACCAGCTTTCACCCAAATAATTATTTTAATGAAAAATTGATAATAAAGGTATAATTGAAATTTATAAATAAATTATATATATAGTGATATATATATATAGTTATGTTATATATTTATAATAAATATATATTTATTATACAAGTTTTTTAGACATATAAAAAGCGAGGAGATACTTGAGATAAGGGGTTATTGTTACAATCTCATTTTATTTTAGGATTGTCTATATTAAATTTTTATTAAGGGAAATTATATGATCCATATCCTTAAAACCCCATATATTTTCTTCAACTAGAGTTATTTCTATGTTTTTCATATTTTCCTTACATTTTACACTCTTTGGTACTTAAAGTGATTGAGGGAATGTTTTTATGAAAACCCGACCGTCTTTCTCCATTTGGTCAAGAATCATTATCTTATATATCCATGTTCTCTAAAATGTTTTCAAAAAACATTTTGACTATAAGAAAATTATTTTTTAAATTCATTTGAAACTATATTTTATTTTATTTACAATTATTTAAAAGGTATGTTCTAGTCATTTTCCAAATGAGGTAATTTTGAATTTATACTGAAAATGTGAAAGGAATATTTGTTTTAACATTTACCATATGAAAGGTGTTTTTCACTATCATGAACACTATTTTATTTTAAACTTTATTTAAAATTTTCCATCATTATTTTCAAAGAAAATATTTTTTCAATATTATGGAAATTTTAGTTTTAAAAGTAAACAAAATAGAAGGGATTTTTTCTCCTAATCCTCAAAGCATATTTTAAATACTTTTATAAAAGATAATTTTTATCTATGTCAGCATAATTTAAGGATTATTATGTTTCACTATGGATATGATCTTATGATTCCATCCAATTTTTTGGATGAATTATGATTATGATGAACTTAGAATGACTACAGGAAACCCATTTCATTCCCATAGGTTAATTAAGTTATGATGACATAATTAATTATCTTATAAAACAATAAAATTAATTTCTCTGGATGTATTATGATTATGTTATGATTATATGTTTATGAAACCTATGTATTTTCCATGTATTTTACATTGATGAATTGATTAATGTTTTTATGAACTTATAGCACACATATGTAAGGTTTTCATTATGTGAAAAGTGGTTCCATTAAATCCGAATAATTCATTGGGAAATGATTAATACCTCATGAGATAATATGGAATATTATAGGGGTTAAAACTACTTTAGTAAGGTACTATGTTCACTATGATAGTCTTTGTATTGAACCTTGATTAAGGAAAAGATAAAATGGGGAGTGAAACCAATTCACTATGGGACTTTGTCTACTACTATAGTCTTAGTAGTGAGACTTGACTAATGAAATTATTTTATATGATTATGATTGTTAAAAAATTACTATAACATGTTATTATGCTTATTATATGCTCTCATAGCTCATTATTGATTAATTATGATTCCCTACTCTTATGACTCGTTTCTGTTGAAATGATAAATCTTTATTCCATGACTCATGATTTATGATATATGATGGATTGGGTATGAAATTTATAAGTTATAATCATTATATCATACCCTTATATGTATTGTTTACTTTCATATGATCATATATTGATATCTCTCATGTATACCCTTACTAAGAATTTGATATCACCCTTTCTTATGCTTCCATTTTCTCTAGGTTATAAAGAAAGGTTTTAAGTAAGAAATTTCTAAGAGGGTTACTATGAGAGAAGAAGTTTATGGGAGAAGTAGAATATATTTTAAGAAATAATTTTATTATATATCTAGTATCCAAATACACTAAACATTTATGGCCCCTGGTCATATACTATTGTGAAATATATTAAATGTTCATCTAAAATGACACAATATTTATGTATGTTACACTTGAGACACCTCAGTTGGTATCAAAGTAGTTTTTAGTAATTTTTAAATATTAGTTTATGATAAATATAAGGATAAAACCTAATACAACCTATGATGATCCAAAATTTACATAGGTTGAACATAAAAGTGACATAGGTTGATTAGAATTTGTTATAATTTAGGAAATATCTGGAATGATTTTCATGATTGTATGATTTCTCACTCTATTTATTATAATGTATTTCTTACACTATGTTTTTTGGTTTTAGTCAATGGTTGGAACCATAATGAATCTCCATAATAATAAATGTGATGAAAAATGAAATAATAACCCAAATGGCATGGTAGAAGGAATGAAAAATCATGTTGTTATGAACACGCAACTCTCTCAAGCCATGAATCATGATGAGCATCCAAATGATCAAAATAGTTACCAACACACCATTGAGTACTTTAAAAGGTAAAATCCACCTTCTTTTAGTGGGTCCTATAAACTATTAGTGTTTAGGAAATAGATCAGTACTACTAAAAATATATTATTTATTCTATGGTACTTGGAATAAGAAATTTTGTCCTGGAAGAATATCTTTTAGAAGAATAATTAGATCAATGGTGGAATATTATAAAGATTATTAGGAATGTGGAGGAAATTGAATCCATGAAATTTGAAGAGTTTTAGAATGTATTTTTTGATATTTATTTTCCTCAAAATCTTCACACTAAAATGGAGAGGGAATTCATGAACTAAAGAAAATGGATGATTAATCCATCAATACCTATGGGGAAATTTTCAAAAGTATTCCAAGTTACATTTGGGTTTTATCATCGAACCTAAAAAAATTAATCTACTATTTAATGGATTGAGACAAAGTCATTGAAAATAATTTGATATAAGAGTATTTGATAGATAAAATGAAACATTTTTATGTCCTATAAAGTTATAAATGGAGATGTTAGACTCTCATTATTATTATGGTTTTGGGGATATGAAAATAAATTCAAAATTTTAAGGAACTCTAATAATAAAATCCATGGAGAAAAGAAAATAAAAATTACTTTATACAAGATGTTTGGTAGTAATCATGGTTGAAAATTCCTTATGGTTTCTGGTAAATGTTTTATGTTTAAAAAAATACAATGGAGAAAAATAATGTTGAGGTGATGTGAAGAGGTCAGTTAATGAAAGGAATAGTAAGAAATTTCAACTGAATATTACACTAGTCCAATTATATAATTTCAAGAAGTATGGAGATTATGATAATAAATTCACAAATTCGAGTGTTAATAATGAGAATTGGTGTCTGTAACCTCTTAATCCAAGAGACAAATTGAAAGCTCATGTGATCAGATATGCTAAAGTGGGATATGAGAACGAAGTGGTGAAAGGTGAACTTACCATCTAATATATAACTAAAAATGATGTATTTGATTATGGAACTATGCACTCTTACATGTATTAAGAATTTTATAATGGTATCACATCAAAACCTCAATGATTAGATGTTGAGTTGGTGGTAAAAACTACTAATGGCATGATGTTGGAATCTCATGTTTATAACTCTCTCTGATATAATTTTGTTAAAGTATACTTCCTAGAAATCTTTTTATTCTTCATATAGTTAAATTTAAAGTTATTTTGGGAAATTATTAGCTTTATTTATATTGGTCCTATATCAATTGTCAAGTTGGAGAAGTCACATTTGATATTCTAAATCAACCTATAATTGTTTATTATTGTGAGGATGAATATGAACTTCCAATAAAAATTACATCCATTATTTGGGTCTTACTACCTATTCATGAGGGATATTTATTTTAAATGGTTTAGGATAAAATAAATATTAAATAAATGACTATTTTTCAATAATATATTAATATATTTCTAGAAAACATTCCTAGTCTTCCTCTAAAATGTGAAGTTGAGTTTTCAGTAGAAATTGTATCTAGTGTTACACCTATTTTAAAGATTCCTTATAGAATAGCCCCTATTTAGTATCAATAATTAATGAAGCATCTCCAATAGAATCTCTAAAAGTTATTCATATCCCTTAGTATGTCACCATAGGTTCCACCTGTTCTTTTTTAAGAATAAATATGGGTCAATGCATCTTTGTATAAATTATTGAGAACTTAACAAGATCACTATTAAGAACAAGTATCATTTACCCCAAATTGATGACTTTTTTGATCAAATATGTTGATCTAAATGATTTTAATATATTAACATTTGTTTTGAATATCTTCAATTTAGGGCCAACAATGAGGATATCACCACGATATCCTTTTGTTAAAGGAATGTTCATTATGAATTTATAGTGATTCCATTTAGACTTACCAATGAACCTGATATCTTCAGGGATTTAATAAAAATAGACTTTAGAGATTACCTCAATTATTTTTTAGTAGTCCTTATACATTATATTCTAATATATTCTAAGAGAAAGGATGAGAATGAAGATCCTTTGATGATTGTGTTGAAGACATTGAGGAAAGTTAAGTTGTATAACAATTTAGAAAGTGTAAATTATGGCTATATAAATTTTCATTATTAGGTAATATAATCTCTAGTGAGGTTATATCAGTGGATCCTTAAAATATGGATGTTATTTATAAATGTATCAGATCAACCACGGTGACTGATATTGTAACATCATTTCTTGTTTTCAATGTATAAAATGTTAAAGTTAATAAAATTCCCCATTTTTTTGATGTGTTGACTCTTAAATTGGAGTTTTTTGAGGCTTATATTTAAGTTATATGGGTTATATGGATTATTGTATAATTAAGTGGAGATAAAAGTCTTTATGGTAGAAAAAACAAGGCCATCGACTGGCTAGTGGGGGTCCACTAGCTAGCCGGTGATGCTGACAGTGGGTCTGCACAAGTAAAGAACCCACAAGATGGTCGGTGGGAAGTCGCCAGACCATTGGAGGCCAAGGTAGAAAGTTGGTAATTATTTAAGGGGTGCATTAAATGAACCCAATAGGTCTTAATGTCACACATTTTTTCACATTTATTAATACCAAAATCTTAACCTATGGCCCTATATACAATTTTAGACCTTCTCCCCTAGTCCTTGGGCTCTCCCATACATCTCCCTTGGGTTCACCAAGATTTGACTGATATGTTGACATTAGAATAGTAAGTTATTATTAAATATAATACAAATACTTATTCCTTGTGATATGTACATGGATTTATGTTGGATATGTGTTTTCCATAAAGATCCAATGACATTTCCTTAATTCGTATATCAGTGCCGTATCTAGTTCTTTGATGTGGTTTCTTGATCAAATTCGATCTACCATATAAAATGAACATTCTACATGTAATTTATCTTGAATTATCTTTCTAAACCTCCTCATAATGATATATTAATTATGGAACCTTAATTTTTTAATGATTCCTTGGTAGATTGGGGGAGGTATCGACATATCAAAGACAACCCCCCTTAAAAGGAGATAGAATAATCAAGAATGGTCTAAATTTCTAGTTAAGTCATCATGAATCAATAATATTGAGAATCTATTATTATTGAATTTATTTTCTATTGATATATTTTTTATGGATTAATGATTATTGGCTAGTCTTGAGGCTCTCTTCTATAATCGATGATTAATACTTGATTCATTTTTCAATCAACAATGAATCTGATGAATTGGAGTACCTTCCTTCGATATGCCTTAGAATTTATTCCATTGGAGGACCCCTTAAGGTATGTGTTTATAGAATTACCTTCTTGACAAGGAATTATATTTAGTATTCCTTCTAAACCACTTTTTTGTCAACCAAAACCTGAGTTAGGCATCCTTGATGTGTGAGTTTGTTCTCCATGGGTGTGAATTGTGGTTTAGTATCTGTTTTCTGGATTAAACTTAGAGTGATTCTTTAACAACCTTTAGGTAGTAAGTTCTTTACCATGAAGGTACTAGTATATGATGTTTTCATGATATGTTTTTTAATCTTGATAACCAATTCTATTTATGTGTTTATAAGTGGTTGTGTGAGTGTCCTTGAGACCATGCTTATTTTTGATAATATAATTGTGTGTATCCTTTAATAAATGTTCTTGATATACCATATTATTACTTTCTATGATACATATTTCTTATGGTATTACATACCCTGTATAACTTTGCTTCAAGTATCAAGATGAACAAGATTCACAGTTTTGGTTAGACAACCCCTTAGAGGGGGAGCAGGATGACATTATGATGGCAATGAACTATGGATCATTTGGTGGTATGGTTTAAATCACAGAAATGTATATTAGCATGTGAGTAGACTATGCATGGTAAGAGAGAATATTTAAACTACTATCCAAATTGGTAGAATACCATGTAGTGGTGATGTGTAATCTAATTACATCAAACGTCTCAGGTGAGGCTTACCATCATCCAAGGATAACAACCATCATTGAGGTGGGGCATGTAGTATTCCTAATAATGACAACAACAATTATATGAAATGTGGAGTTTCCAAAAATGAAGAACTTGGGATGATATAAATTGAAATCCTTACCATCATCGAACTGAGTAAGGTGGTTTCTAGGTTCATGGAAGCTTTATTAGCGCATGATAGCTTAGAACTTATGTGGTTGTATGTTTATTTGATCATTTAATTTATGTAATGTCATAAATTGTTATATATTATGTGAACTTATGTTAAGGGAACATTGGTGGTGTCCTAAAAAGTTTGTTACTTACACTTCGCATGAAAATCTTAGTGTGCATGCAGATTTCTTGATCAAGGATCCAGTGAATGGTTAGGGACCTAGGGAGTTATGGAGATGGAATATTGGAGTTATAAGTGGTGTCAGGACATAATCCAGACTATTATTGCTACATTTTCTTTTATTCCATACTTTATAGACCTTTATTGGGCTTGACATGCTGGGAACTTAATTTATTTATTTATTGTAAGACATGTATTCCTTTTGATATTACTTTATTATGAATTGTTTACTATGAGATGTTATATTTTATTTATATTATTGGTGTAGGGATTTATACTAAGGGTATAGTCTCCTCACTAATGTACTTTAGACCCTTAATGATAATAAGTAACCTATTTCATGTGAGGAGGTGCGGAGGAGGTCATGTGACTCTCTAGAACAAACATGGTGGTTTAGGTTGGGGCATTAAAAAATGGTATCAGAGAACAGTTCCATTATTTTCTTTTTAACTAAATTGGATCATTATAGATAGAATATAGTGGGGTGGGACTCGGTTAGAGGAGTTTCCATGTGCCTATCTATCTCATTTGTAACATATCTCTGAGTTACCATTGATGAGATTATTGTTTCTATTTTTAAGATATTTCATATGTTCCCATTTATTATGACTAGGCATGTTTAATCACATGTTATATATATACATGTTGTTTTCTATATAATTGTTCTTTAATTTAATGCCTATATTGTTCTATATTTTTAGGATAGACTTGAATTATATGTTGAGTGATATATTTGATTTTTATATTGTTGTGATATATTTATGTTGTTTTTAATTATTTTAACATGATCATGCTATTATATTTTTAATATATGTGACTATCAATAATTTGAAAGGATGTAACCTTGGTTAATGATAGGAGAGACATACCTACAGTTAAGGGTAGACTCCTAGTAGAACCTTTGTGTGATTCCATAGACTAGTTTGAGATCTATCTTGATCTAAATTCTTTAGGCGTTTTAAACATTCTTTTAGAATTTCATAAATTCCTCTAAAAAACATTTAGTGGGATTTCTAGTTGCAGTAGCCCAGGATACTCTTGTGAAATAACCAGTGGTGCCAGAGGATATACACCAGCACACTCCTATACCTGCATTGGTGATTCTGGATACAATTATAGTATATCCAGTAATATTTTAGATTATACCCATTCAAGGATGAAACATCCAGAAGACCATGACTAATCATGAACAGGACTTCCATATCCAACATCCTCTATCTTTTAGGGTATTGGGGGCCCGTAAGATATACAGTACTAGATGGATATTATAAAGAGTATTTTAAATCCGTCCCAAAATCTTGGAGTATGGTGAGTGATTCTAGAAACATTCATGTTCCAAGGATAATCTAGGAAATAGTGGACTACCATTAATCAGGAGGGTAGATGAGGGTATTACTTGGGTTAACTTCAAGTATCGATTTCTTGTGAAACATTTTCCCACAACAATGAAGTTAGACCATGAATATGGATTCATGCAGTTGGATAAGGGATCTATGACTGTATCTATTTATTATTTTTGATTTAAGGATTTGATTTATTTTTATTCTCTCTTGGTTGTAAATGAGGAGCATAAGGCTCGAAAGTTTGAGATAGGCCTTTCAACCATAGCTTAGATGTCAAGTTAGGGGATTCGACCTGATGAAATACGCAGAGGTTATTTGAAAGTACGTGGACTTTTATAAGGTACTATAGGATTATAGGGTATGAGGCTTACTTCTATTCTATAGTGGACCAATGAAATAACTTCTTTTAACTGCTACAAGAACATCTTCTAGTAGTAGGAAGAGGAAGGCGGACCAATAATAGTAGGGTAGTAGGTATTCATATCAGAGAACTTCCTCAGTTTCATCTATTGAATATAATTTTAGAAGGTGTTCCAATTGTCTGTAAAGGGATAATTTCAATAATTATTATAGGAATCCATTAGTGGAGTTCCACTGTTGTGGTAGTGTTGGTCATCTTTAGCACTTTTTCTTTAGGTCTTCTCAGAAGAGTCTTGGGAGATCATAGAAAGTTGAAAGTGGAGAACTTCAGTAGAGGATCCTAACATCCCATACTAATGTGAATTAGTTAAATCGTTATGGATCTAAGGTAGGGTGAGTCTATGTAGTGGATTATACTCCATAAGTTAGTGGTGAGGGACTGTCTACTATTGGAGGTATGGTCCTAATCACTTCTATGTTATCTTCTACCTTGTTTGACACTGGTGATTTCCATTCCACTATTTCTACACAAGTTGTTACCAGACTTGACTTACCAGTCAAGTTGTCTTCTAAGCTATTTTCTCTTGATACACCATTGGTAATTAAAGTTTACTATCTTTCGGGATTCTCAAAGTGTCCAATAGTCATTTCTGGTTATGGACATATGTGGTAATTTTTTATTCTAGAGATGAAAAACTTCAATGGGATTCTTAGAAAGGATTGGATGACTGGTTTTTTAGGCCATATCAATTGTTAATGAATAAGAGTATCATTTACATCTCATAAAATAGAAAATTATGTGATGCCTAGTGAATGAAAACTAGATGCAGGTAGAGATCGTACAGAATTGAGTTAGCTCTAGATGATCGTAGCACAAATTAAGGATTGGGTATTTTAGTAGGATCAATGAAAGTCCCATAATTTTTTCTACTAGTTTTGGATATTTATTAGGATTTTTTTATAGATGAATTCGTAGGAATTCCCCTAATATAATAGTTTACTTTGAGAAAGATATTTTCCAAGTGAAAATCCCATTTTAATGCCCCTATATCCTATGGCACTATCTGAGTTAAAGGAGCTCAAGGTGAATCTTGAGGAATTGGATTAGAATGGCCTTATCAGGCCAATTACTTCAAAATAGGATGAAATTATCTTATTTTCTAGCTAGGAAGATGGTAGTATTTGAATCTATGTATATTACTATAATCTGAACATGGTGATAGTGAATAATAGATATCCTCTTCCAAAAATCAATGATCTCTTCAATTGGTTATGGGGATCCCGGTGGTTCTATAAGATTGATCTTCAGTCAGGCTATCACTGGTTATGGGTTATAAAAGAGTACATCCTAAATATGGTGTTTCAGAGTAGGTATGTACTTTATGATTACTCAGTTATGTCATTTGGACTAATGAATGAACTTGTAGTGTCCATGGATCTTATAAACATAACTCCCACCCATACCTAGACTTATTCATTACGGTGTTCATTTAAGATATCCTTATCTACTCACTGAACCTGAAATAACATTCCATACATATTGAGATAGTCTTAAGTACACTTCCAGTACATAGTATTTATACCAAGATATTGAAGCGTAACTCTTATATTCATGAGGTAAAATTATTGGGGCATATGGTGTCTAATATTATTATATCCATGGAATTGAAGAAATTGGAGGTAATGATGTCTTAGACACATCCCTATAATGTGTTTGAGATTAAGATATTTCTAGGTTTAAGGAGATACTACAAACATTTTCTCTAGGACTTATCCTAATTATCATCACCTATGACTATATTGAAGAATAATTAAGTGAAGTTACAATGGTTATACTTGTGTAAATATTCATTTCTTTAGATGAAGTTCAGGTGGAATATAGCTCTTGTTTTGATACTTATGGATATAGATATTGGTTATCTTATATACTATAATGCATCAGGTTCTGTTTTGGGAGTGGTACTGATGTAGAGGGATTAAGTAGTATCTTATCGGTTTCATAAGTTATGACCCCATGAGTGGAACTACCCTACCCCTAACTTGGATATAGTAGTTGTGTTTCACACTTTGAAGTGATTGTGAACTCTCTCTTAGGGAAGAGTTTTTCATCTATATTTACCACAAGACACATTTTTATATCTTCACATAGTGGGACCACAATATGAGGCAAAGGTATTGGGTAGACTATCATCAGATATTTGATTTTGAGATGAATTATGCACCTAGTTTGGGTAACATCATTTCAGATTCTATTAGCTATAAAACATAGGAAGTTCAAGAGATTGGTGAATGGATTTTGGAGTAACAGTGGTACCTAATGATCTTGTTGGAAAACTAGAGGATAGATGATTCTAAGTATCTAGGGTTGATTTCATGTGCTCCACTAGTGGTCACGTCTTCTTTATTTAACTAGGTAAAGGTTTGGAAAGAGATTAGCCCTAAGTGTGAAATGATATAGAAATAACTAGCAGGTGGTGACTCAATTCATAGGTGGTATTTGGACAGTGATGGTCTGATCCTTGTACATGGGATATTGTAGTCCTTTCTTCCATCTAATAAGATTTGATGATAGATTTTCATGCCTCTCGGTGAGTGGTACATCCTGGAGTAAGAAATATATACCATGAATTTATAAGGCAGTCCTGGTGGCCAGGGATAAAGAGGGACATTGCTGGATTTATTTTTGATACCATACCTACTAGAGGATAAAGGTCGGGCACCAGAATCCTGGTGGTTTTCTCCAACCACTTCTTATACCCATGTGAAAGTGGGAGGATGTCATGATGGAATTTCTGATGGGGTTACCTAGGACCTCAAGGAGTAATGATTTTTTTTGGTTGATTGTTGAGAAGTTAACAAATTTTTCTTATTTCTTACTGATCCTTGAGACTCACTCAGCAGATGATCTGGGAAAAATGCATGTACATGAGATAATACGTTTATATGGAGTTCTCTTGAGAATCATATCTAATATAAGTAAAAATTTTAAATCATGATTTTTTTAAATCTTACAGAATGACTCACGAACTCAATTAGGATTGATTTAAGCATACCATCCTCAGATAGACATCCAGTTAGAGAAAATGGTTTGGATATTGGATTATATTATATGAGATTATGTTCTAGAGTTTTTTGGAACTTTGGATGATCATTTGGAATTTTTTTAGTATAAATAAAACAATAGTCACTAGGATTTGATTCAGATGGAACCTTAGGAGGTTATTTATAATATTACTTTTCGCTCAGTGCTTTGTTGGCATGAGGCTATTAAGGAATCAATTTTAGGGTCTGGTATGGTACAAGAGACCTCTGAGACAGTGTAGATAATTAATAAGAGTTTGATTACAACTTATATCCAAAATAATTCATATACTAACTACAAGAGGAGACCCTTGAATTTTTTTATAAGTGACCAATCTTTTCTAAGAGTGAATCTTCATTTAGGCCACAAACATTTGAGGAAGCAATGGAAGTTAGTGTCATGCTATTGTGGACCCTTTGAGGTTACTAACCAGGTTGGGACATTGGAATACTGTCTGGATCTTCCATAATGTTACTGATATATGCATGATGTGTTCCATGTGACTTAGATTCGAAGGTACATTCCTAATCATGTACATGTCACTGACTACATGGTTGTTGAGCTGGAGCCTCATGCATCATATGTGGAGCACCCAGTGCAGTTGGGTACTGGAGATAGAAAGTACTTCGAGGGAAGATGGAAACACTAGTATAGATTCTATGGTATCATGATTTATTTAGGAGGATACTTGGGAGTGATAGGTTGATGTTTGGGCTCAGTGAAATGAGTTTTTTGAGAAGAACCTTTGAAGTTACATCTCTATGATGATATTTAATTAAAGGGTGGGAGAATTGTAACATCCCAACTTGTTTTCAATGTATGAAATGTTAAGGTTAAGAAAATAATTTATTTCTATGTTGTTTTGATTCTGAAATGAGAGTTTTGAGAGGTTGGTTTTTAAGTTATACGAGTCTCAATATGAGTATATAAGGAAATGGAGATTAAAGGTTTCATGGTTGCAAAAATAAGGCCACTGAATATCTGGGACAAGTCCACTAGCCGGTTGATGATGCTGATAGCGGGTCTATATAAGGGAAGCACCCATCATCTCAATGGTGGGAATCCACCAACCTTCCAATGGCCAAGTATAATTCTAGGAATTATTCCTAGCCCACCAAGTCATTGGTGCACCCAGACCAAGGGTGTATTAAATGTACCCCATGAGTATTGATGTCATACATTTTTCTACCTTGTTTAATACCAAAATACAATCCATAAGGCCCTGTATCAAATTTTAGACCTTGTCCCTTTGTCATTGGCCTCTCCCATACATCTCCCTTTGTTCTACAAGCTTTAAATGGTATAGTGACATTAGGATAGTATATTTTTCTTATAACTACTCCAAATCCTTATTTTCCCTATGATATTTACATGGATCTATTTCATATCTATATTTTCCATGAAGATCCAATGACATTTATTTCCTTTCTTCCAATGTCTTTGGAGGATCTAATTATTTGATGTCATTTCAAGATCAAATTAAGATATTCCATTGAAAAAAATTGTTCTATTAGTAAGTGTTTAGGAATACTCTTCCCAAAACTCTTATTGATGATAGATTGATGATATAACCTTAATCTATTAACAATTCCTTGATAGATTGGTGGAGATATCAATGTGCCATGGACAACCCCGCCTTGACTAGAGATAGAATTATCAAGAATGGTTGATGTTTCTAGGTAAGTCATCGTGTAACGTCCTGGCCCGGCTCACCATCGAACTGGTGGCCGGACTGATCGCCACATGACCTCAAGCGCGTCTCCCTGTATGCCAAAGGCTGCCGACTAGTAGCGAGGGTCTCGGGAGGTGATGGTGGGGAGACTATACCTTCTTATTAGAGTTTCACAGTGGTATTATCAGAGTGAAACACAAAAGTAGCAAAAGCAGTAATAGTTAAACAATGAACAGACAACAGTGGAAGATAAATAGTGATCACTTTTATAAAAGGTGGCCCAAGCCAGTTACAATACATGTGTTCACAAATGATGATACATTTATGGAAAGTAGTAAACAGTACAACATGATTTCAATACAATACAAATGAAATAATAAAAGACAGCAAATCCCAACGGGTGATCTCCTGAGCATCCCAAGCTCCTGCTTGGTCCTTTGCTCCTAACTCCCCAGGTACAAACAGCACAGCAAACAACCTAGGTCCTGCAAGCAAGAAGGTCTACTCGGGTACCCCAGTTCAATGGCGGCCTGAGTAGGGTGTGAGATATGAATCTTAGTAGGCCGGAACAACCAGTGTCTAACCCAATCCAGACAGTGTAATATTAATTAAAGCAGTAAGTAGGTATAGCAGGATTCGATAAACATAACAATAAAGAACAACAACACCCATCCCAGTTTTCCCCAGAGGAAACCTGACGGCTATACCAGCTTCAGCTCGTTTCCAGTAAAGTAACCCGATCATGTCACCATATATATATAATACGTTGGGTAGGACTGGGACGGAACTACGAACGTCCTTAACCCAGAGGCAGTGCTCTCGATCCTACCTCTGGCCTAACCTTGGGTAAGCTCTCACGGTCTATCCCAGGCCCGAAGGATTAATAATTATTAAAGGAATACATATATATATATATAATAAGTTGGGTAGGACCAGGATGGAACTCATAGACGTCTTTAACCTAGAGGCAGCGCTCTTGATCCTACCTCTGGCCCAACCTTGGGGAAGCTCTCACGGTCTATCCCCGGCCTGAATTCATATCATAGGGGAGCTCTCACAGTCTACCCCTGGCCCGAATATTAATCATTTAATTAGGGTAGCTCTCACGGTCTGCCCCTATCCCAAAGTCGTGTCAAAGGGGAGCTCTCACGGTCTACCTCTGGCCCAAAGCTGTATCATTTAATTAGGGGACCTCTCACGGTCTGCCCCTAGCCCGAAGTCGTGTCAAAGGGGAGCTCTCATGGTCTACCCCTGGCCCGAAGCTGTATCATTTAATTAGGGGACATCTCATAGTATGCCCCTAGCTTGAAGACGTGTCAAAGGGGAGCTCTCACTGTCTACCCCTGGCTCAAAGCTGTATCATTTAATTAGGGGAGCTCTCACGGTCTTCCCCTAGCCCAAAGCTGTGTCAAAGGGGAGTTCTCACGGTCTACCCCTGGCCCGAAGCTTAATCATTTAATTAGCATGGGTTATAAGTCATACACTTATTATAACATTTATATAAATAAAACATGGTATTTCCATCTCACAATAACACATAATCACATTATTTTTCATATCCATCATATTGATATAAGGTACATGAGACAACCTGCTCATGTACGGTATTGGCTAACCCCCAATTCATTCTTTATACCTTTCATTTTCATTTCAAAGACATATATGGATTTACAAAGCATTAAGAGGTGCTAAGGACTACTCCTAGGTAAGTCCCACTCACTAGACCCATTCCATTAACATAAGCTGTTCTTATTCCATTATCCTAAGGCATGGTCTTACCACCCTAATCCATTTCATTCAAGTTTAACCAATTCATCAAAATATTACAACTGTTATGCTTTAACCATTTAGTACAATTCGAAGTAAAGATGACAACATCAATTATCACCAAAGCATAACAAGAATCTAGAAGGAAAGCATAAGAATCTACTTCTTACTTTTATCTTGAAGACAGCGCACCTCTGATTGATGGGTTTTATTATTAATTCGTTAGTTTAAGGACCAAGCAGCCATTTTATCTTATTCCTGCAATTCACACTATTTTCACAGAAGTACTTATCCAAGACTAACTTGCATAATTAAAATACTAAAACCATGCAGTATTAAACTCTTTAAAATCTTCACTTTAATTTCAAAAGGGCAAGGAGAGGGACCCTACCTCAAGGTGGATCTATCCGTTCACACCGGATCATGGCGCTTTCTAACTAAAGCTACTGTTGTTGCTCCCCCACGAGGAATATGTGATTTCACATATGTATAAGGACACCTAGCCTCTATGCACATGCCCCGCATGGCCATGAGAATGCACAAGAGGATCCTTACACATATGATTATACACATATACCTGTCTCTGCTCACCTGAACAAGCACTTTTTATATATTCAATGGGGACAACTAGCCTCGTGCGTGTATATTCGCTACCATGGATGACTATACTCATACCGGGGGAACCCACGTACATATAAATACATACATATGCCTGCGCAGGCGAGTCGCCTAAGCTCTGGCAACCCGAAACCAACCCGAAGCCGCAAACACACTAGGAAAAACACACTCCGAGCCTTAAAATAACTAAAGACACTTATTGGAAGTCATGCAAACCAAAAAAGGGTAAAACCCTTACCTTGGAATCAAACCAGCGGACCAAAAAGACCGCAACCCATTTCTCCTTCTACGGAGGACACCATGCGCGCACCCACGAGGTCCCGAGGGACCTTTTTCATAACCCTAGGGCAGCTGAATCAAGAAAGAAACTGAAATCAAGAAAACCCTAAACCTAGGGATATTCAGCCAAACCAAATTAGGGAAAAGAGAAGACCGAAAATCGGCCAATAAGAGAGGGGAAAGGGAAGGAGAGACTCGCCACAGAGGTTTGGAGTAAGAATCGCCAAGAAAATCCGGTCGGAGGAGCTCGATCCGAAGGAGGAAGTGGAGGGGGCTCGTGCGCGGCTCACAGGAGAGGAGGGGGCTGCGTGCGGGTTGAGTGAGGGTGAGGGAGAGATAGATTAGGTTTTTATTTATTTTATTTTATTTTTATTTTAATTTTAATTAAAAACTTAAAACATCCCCAAGGGAACGGTTTGACCAGCACAGTTTTCCAAACCGTGCGCAAACCGTGCGGAGTCCTCTGCCTCCAAGAGATCTCCCGCAGGAGCTAGGCACATGGTTTGGAGAAACCGTGCGCAGCCCGTGTGCATGCCACTTTCCACCAGATTTGGGCTGCACAATTTAGGCCGCACGGCTTGGTCAGCCCGTGCGCCAACTGTGCACCCTCTACTGCCCTTTAAAGAACGGGGGTTCGTCGCTTCTGAAACCCCTCGGGCCACCCGGGAAACTTAACAGGCATTCTCCCACATCAAAAAACATTAAAAAGAAGGGTTCAAACCTTAGAAACCTTTTTCCGAAGCCCAATTCTAAAAATGACCGATTCAGTAATTGAAAAAGTTCATTTTCCCCCACTTTTTAACCCGGTTCAAAACACGGGTCATTACACATCATGAATCAATTATCTAGAGACTCTTATTATAGAATCTATTTTTTATGGATTATTGATGGATTTATGATAGTCGTCTAGACTTGAGGCTCTCTTCTAAAATTGATAAAGAATTATTGATTTTTTATTAGATCAACAACAGGAATGGTGAATTGGCATCCCTTCCTTTGGTATACCTCAAAATTGACTCCATTGGTAGACTTCCTAAGGTATGTGTTTCTAGATTGACCTTTATGACATAGAATTCAATTGATTCTCTATTATAAACCCATTTCTTTTCAACCATAACCATATTTAGGCATCCTTAATGTGAGAGTTCATTCTTTATGGGTATGAAACATGGTTCGGTGTTTATTTTCTTAACAAACCTTGGAGTGATTCTTCAACAACCTTGAGGTAGGAAGTTCCTTACCATGAAGGTCCTTGTATATTACATTTTCATTACATGTTTTTTATTCTTGATTACCCATGATTGTTATGCTTTTTCATGTGGTTATTTGAGGGGCATTAAGACCTTGCTTGTTTGTGATCATATCATCTCATGTAGCCTTCAAGTAGTGTTCTTGATATTCCATGTTGTTCCTTTTTATGATATGTATTTCTTTTGGTATTACATATCATATAGAAATTTTCTTCATGTATTCGGATGAATTGGATGATAAGTTTTAATTAGATGGCCCCTTAGAGGGGGAGCATGATGACATGCTGATTGTTAGACTATGGATCGTTTGATGGTATGGGTCAAATTAATGGCATGTATTTTGATACAAGATTAGACCATGAATGGGAAGATAAAATCGATCAGCTAATGGATGAGGTGGGAGAATACCATGTGGGGGTTATTTGTTATCCAATTAAATCAAACATGGAATGTGAGACTTACCATCATCCAAGCATAACAACCACCATCAGGGTGTGGCATGTGGTATTCCTAATAACAAACACTATCCAGGTGGGGAGTGAATAATTTCCTTAAAGTCAGAACTTAGTCTAATAGAAATTTACAACCTTATAAGCATCGAGCTGAAGTGGGTGGGTCCAAGGGTTATGGAGGATTGGTTAGTACATGATAAATCAACCCTTGTATGGTTATATGTTTATTTTAGAATTTAATTTATGGAATGTCATACACTATTATATATTATGTGACATTATATTAAAAATGTATTGGTAGTGTCCTACTGGGTTTATTACTCATACCATGCATGAGAATCTCAGTTAACATGCATATTTCATGAACAATTATCTAGTGAAGGGTAAGGGCCCTATGAAAGGGAGTTAAGGAGATTTAGTCTTGGAGTCAGAGATGATGTTGTTACTAAATATAGACTATTGTTACTGTATTTTATTTTCTTCCATACTTTATATTCCTTGCCTTTGCTTAACATACTGGGAGACCATTTATTTATTTATTATATGACATATATTACTTTTGATATTACTTTATTCCACATTTATTTACTCTAAGATGTTGTATTTTATTAATATTATTGGTTTGAGGATTCATACTAAGGGTATAGTCTCCCCAATTATGAACTTCAAACCCTCACTATTAGTCATCAACCTATTGCATATAGAGAGGTGAGAATGAGGTCATGTGACTCTCTAGAATGGACCTTATGGTTTGAGTTAAGGAATTACATAAATCTATAGTTTTCTTGGGTTAGAAGGATATTATAATGATTTGTGAGAGATTTATAATAGCTATTTAGCACAATAACCAAGTTGACATAAAAGGGATCCAAGTTCCTATGGATAGATGAATGTGAGGAGAATTTCAAGGAGTTAAAAGGAAGGTTGGTTAGTTCACTTATTCTTACACTACCCCGAAAGTAGAGAAGGCTTTGTGCTCTATAGTAATGAATCAAATAATGGATTGGTATGTAACCTTATATAGAATGATATGTGATATCTTATTCCTCACTCCAATTTAAAAATCATGAGAAAAATTATCCAAATAATGATTTGGAGTTGGTATTAGTAATTTTTCCATTGAAAATATAGAGGCATTATCTTTATGGTGAATGTTGTGACATATATACAGATCATAAAACAATGAAGTAAATATTCACATAGAAATAATTTAATATGAATCAAATGAGTTGTTTTTGATTGATTAATGATTATGAATACTCAATACACTACCACCCTAGGAAGGAGAAAAAGGTGGATAATGATCTGAGTTATATGGTTCATGCTATTTTTTCCATGATGAGGATTGAAATATATCCAATATTTATGAATTTTCATAATATAGACCTTGAAATCATGGGTAAAAGGGATAGATCATATCTTTTACTATTAAATTTTCAACCATCCTTTCACGTTAGGATTAAAGTGGCATATGAGTAGGATGTGGAGATCCAAAATAAGGTCATAAGTTTTCCTAAGTTCAACTATGATTGTGATAGAATGATAAGGTTAGAGAACTAAGTATGTGTCTCATTAATACTATACTTGAAGAATGAGTTATTGGATAAATCTCATAGTTCATAATTCTCTATTCATCATAGAATTATGAATATTTATAGAGATATGAAAGAGTATTTATTATGGGATAACATGAAAATGGATATTTCATATTATATATATCGACGCCTAGTGTCTCATCATGTTAATGATAAGATACATAAGTATAAGGTTATATTGTAACCATTAGCCATACCAAAATAGAAATTGGAAACCATTACTATGGGTTGTGTCATCTAACTCACCAAAAAATATAAAGTAAATAATGTTATCTATGTTATAGTTGATCACCTTATGAAATAATTACATTTCATTAATATCAGATAATATTTATCTCTTGATCTATTCTATAAGTTATATATAAAGAAAGTGTTATGGTTTTATAGATTACCATTCTCAGTTCCATCTAATCAAGATACAAGGTTTAACTCAAAGTTCTAGAAAAGTATTAAAAAATATTTAAATTTAAACTTTAGCACTACATGTCATCCTTAAAAATATATTTAGTCTAATAGGTCTATTAAACCCCTTGGAGATATGTTGACAGCATGTTCTATGGTTTAAAAGGTGGTTGGGATCAATAATTTTCTCTGGTTGAGTTTTCTTACAAAAATAGATTTCAATTAACAATTTATATAGATAATTATGAATCCAAATATTTAGGAAGTGAAAAAATCCAACATGATGGGATAAAGTTGGAGAAAGAAAGCTATTAGGGCCGGAGTTAGCTAATGAAATGGTAGAGAAGGTTAGATCCATTCGGCAGCACATCAAAGAAGTTCAGAGCTGAAAAAAAGTTATTCTAACAATAATAGGTGATATCAAGAGTTAAAATTTTGTTATAAGGTATTCCTATGGATATGTCTATGGAAAATGGATGAGATATTTTTAAATAAGGGAAAGTTGAGCCCTGGATATATTGAACCTTTTGAGATTATTGATCAGATTATGATGGTTGTTTATCACTTAATGATTCCCCCAAATATCTCCCACTTTTATGATGTGTTCTATGTATCACATTTTAATAATTACATAACTAATCATTCACATGTACTAAAATCATAGGTTTTACCATTTTAGAATGATATATCTTATGAGGAACAATCAGTGTAGATTTCCGATCGTAGAGAGAAAGTGTTGCGAAATAAGATTGCCCACCTGGTAAAAATTTGGTGGCATGAACATAAATTTAAATAAGATATGTGGGAACCTGATGATGTTACGAGGTAGAATTATCCTCAATTTTTTATATCAAATTGAGGGTGAAATTAACATGTTGGGATTTTATGATATACTTCTCTTTAATAAATTTGAATTGTTCGATAGATTTCTCGACATGAAACACCAAAATTATGTGAATAATTATTATAAATTATACAATTAATCACATTTTAGGATATTTAAAGGAAATATAATTAATTAAAATAATTTATAACTCACTTAGTAAATACTATTGATCCTAAATAACAGTTTTGAAATATTTTTTCTACAAACATTATTTTTATCGTGAATGTTTTATTTAAGGGTTATTTTACCATATTTATAAATTAATTCATTGTATTAAACTTATAAAAAAATATTTTTTAAACATTTATAAAATTAATTCATTTGTTACAAATTTATTATAAATTAAAACAAAAGCATCTGAAGGTAAAACAAGAATCTTTTCTAAAAACCTCTTTTATACATGCAATGTGTGTTTATCTTAATAAATTAAATTAATCACTATTTATGAATGATTTAAATGTAATTTATATATTATATATTCAATAAAAATTTTAAAATTCATCTAATGTATTTTACTAGAAAAGGAATAATAATAAATTAATTTTTATGCTTAAAAATGCATTTTTAAAAACATCTATTTTTGTTGCATTTTTTGCACATAATTTAAAATTAATTACACTTATATTAATTGAATTTGATAAAATGGTTTTAATATTTGGAATAATAATTGAAAATTTTTAAATAGTAAAATTTCATTTTTGGTCATTATTAATAGTAACAATGGTAAAAATTCATTACTTTGGTAAAGGTTAAAATGGGTTAATGAAGGGTTAAAATAAAGAGATAAGGGTTAAAATAACCTAAAATACCATATAAATTGAATTATTTGAGAGTATTTAGATACTATATCATCTAATATTTAAAATTTAGTCACTTTGGAGCTACTTTACCATTAAATGGACTTTAATATATTTTTATATTCTTAAGAATTACAAGTGTGCCACTCCCCTAAATTATAAAAGGGCAAATCTTATCCTCCATTATTTACACTTCATGATCCATTTATCATGATAAAACCATATCTAAATATCTTATAAAATTCCCTATCTACTTCCTAGATGTTATTATCTTATTAAAATATCAATGCAAGGGTCCTTAATAATATATTCAAAGTGGGTTCCCCAGAGAAGAGGTATATGTTCTTACTGATTTTTTCAAGTTTGTTTCTTCTTAAACCTACTAAAAATATTTTATAACCATATATAAATAATAAAATAATTATATTTAATATAATAAAATGTTTTTATGTTAATGTTACACCCATTTTATATCTCCTTTATATCTAATGTAAAATAAAAACATCACTCATATGTACATACAGACTATTGTCTCCATGAAGTGATGCCTTTTATTTTTCATTACTATATCTATTGAATAGTTATATAGATTAAATTAATGGATATTAATTATTTTTATAACATTTTTATTATTATTTAGTTATAATATATTATCTACTTTCATACCTACCCTTTGTTGAAAAATGATAATGTCGCTCGTGCATACGTGTAAACTACCACATCTGCGAAGTGATGTGATTCATTTTTCATTTCTATTTTACATGTATAGTAATAAGGATATATTTAATGAATATATATTATATTTATGATATAATAAGGATTGTATAAAGTTTAATTATTATTTACCTTCTTTTGTTCCATCCATCGAAAAGTGTAAGCATCACTAGTGTATATGTATGGACTACCGTCTCCACGAAGTGATTTATTATTCACCAAAAAAATTTATGAATGGTTATAAAAGTTTATATAATGAATAAATTTAATATTTGATGAATTTTATATATTATGGATATGATGAAGCCATTACCAATGTACAAGAAATGGAACCGTTGAACTAAAACATGCATGGAAAATGAACCGGTTTTCACCAGAATAATGATTTTAATGAAGAATTTTCAATAAAGGGATAATTGGAATTTATAATGGAATAATATATACTAATATATATATATATATATATATTAATATTATTATGTTATAAATTTATAATAATTCTATATATATTATATAATATTTTTTAATGCATACAAAGAAAAGTGAGACTTGAGGTAAGGGATTTATGTTGTAATCTATTTTTGTTTTGGGATTGTCTATATTGAATTTAAATGGAGGTAATTTATATGATATTTATCTTATAAAACCCATATATTTTCTTCTATTCTAGGTTATTTATATTTTTTTCATGTTTTCCTTATATTTTTTCCTCTTTGGTACTTAAAACAACTAAGAGACTGTTATTAAGAAAAAAAAATTATTACTCCTTTTGGTCAAGAATTTTTCTCCTCCATATCCATGATCTCAAAAATGTTTTCAAAAAATATATTTACTATGATATAATAATTATTCATATTCATTTTAAACTATATTTTACACTCTTTTATAAGTTCTAAAGTTATCTTATAGTTATTATCCAAACAAGGTGCTTTTGTTTTTTATAAAAAATGTGAATGGAATATATGTTTTAATATTTACCACATGGATGTTTTTTTCTAAAATAATGACCACTATTTGGTTTTAATATTACTTTAAAAGTTTCCATAGTTATTTTCAAAGAAAATATTTTCATCAATATTCTAGTAATTTCAACTTTAAAATTTACCAAAATAAAAGGGATGTTTTATATTGATTTCAAATCATATTTTAAATACTTTTATAAAAGAGATTTTTCATCTATTTAAACATAACTTAAAGATTATTTTGTTTCAATAGGGATATAATATTATTATTTCATCCACTTTTATGGATGAATTATTATGATGATTAACTTAGGATTATTACATGAAACTCATTTCTTTACAATGGGTTAATTATGCTATGATGAGATAATGAATGCTCTTATGATACCGTCAAATTAATTTCTATGGATGGCTTATGATTATGTGATTATGAGATTTTTATAAAACTCATTTATTTTCATGGGTTATAGTATGATGAATTTATGATTTTTGTATAAAATCGCTGCACACATATATATGGTTTTCATTATATGACGGGTGAGTCCGTAAATACTTCTAATGCATTGGGTAATGATTAATATATCATGAGATATTATAAACTAAAATGGGGAGAAAAACTAGTTAATTAAGGTAATTTTTCCACTATGATAGTATTAAGAGGGAACTTTAACGAAAAAAGGATGGAATGGGGATTGAACCCAATCCAATATGAGACTTTTTTTACTACAATAGTCTTTATAGTGATCCTTGACTAATGAAATTATTATTTTTTTCTTATTATTTTGCCATAATTTCTATGATATGTTATTATGTTTATAATATTAACTCATAGATAATTATTTATTAATGATGATTCCACAATCTGATGACTGATGTCTATTGAAATTCTAATGATTTATTTCATGACACGTGATTTATGATATATGAATAATTAGGTATAAAATTTTTATGTTTTAATCAATATCTCATACCATTATATTTATCTTATGATTTTGTATGATCATATATTTATATATCTCATGTATACCTAGAAAGTCACTTTCACAGGCACTCTCAAATGATTTGTGTTTTTTTTTTGGTACTTAGGTCTAGCAGAGTGGTTAATAAAGGTCATTCTCTAAGGAGGAAGTATAAAAAACAAAATTTTAATGGTATTTTGAAAAATAAATGAATGAAAATAAATAATAAAAAAAAATTGGGTTTATTAAAGGTTTATAATATAAGAATATACATGTGATAAGAAGATTGAATTTGTTTTTTTCTTTTTTAAATTTGTTTTATAAAACTCAAAGAGAATATGTTTTTTAGAAAACACTTTTTAGAAAGAAAAATAGATATAAATCTATATATGAAATTAATTATTAATAATTATATTTCAAATTAAAATATTCTTAATTATGATAATATAATTTTTTAAACCTTTAACCCTAATATAATTAACTTAACCATAAAGATTAAATGAATTAAACCCTAGGATGGCTTCAAAACGTGAAAGTGTAGCACCCTGTATTAATTGATGTTTTTAGGATAGCTTTTCATTAGTTTTGAATTAGGGCATATATCAATTATTTAAATGAGTATTAATTGAGTTTTGAGGTTTTATTTTAACTCTATAAATTTCTCTCATCTTGTTTTTATTCACTAATTAATATTATGCTCTCACAATTCACACATTACTTGACCTCACATATTTTTTGTTAATTATTCAATTACTTGATTGGTTTTTTTCAAGTTAAAAACACAATTCTTAGATATTATTGATTGAATTATATTATATCATTGATTCAATAAAAATAATTAAATAATTTTATAATTAGATCGATTACTAAAAAAACTACACTTCCATGGGTGGTGTAGTCATTATAGAAACGTTTTTCATGTGAAAAGGTCTATAAAGTGTATAAACTAATATAATTTATACTCTTGGTTTATAGACCAAAAAATTAAATCAAATAAGGATTAAATAGATAATAATATAATTAATGGAATATATTTTTAGAGTTTATTACAAAAAATACAATCATTACAACATGAATAAGAATAATAAGGCTTTGATGAAGGGATCCTTGCTTAAGGTGATCTCTCTCTTTAATTTCTTAAATAAATATAGTGAAATCACTTCCTATATACCATAAATCTCACAATACATGGAAAAACCATTAAAATAGAGAAAAAACATTTATTTATGTGAGGGGAAGTTAGGGTTACAAGATGTTACATTTTTTAATGAGAAAATTCAGAAAAATATTTTAATCCAACTTTCACGAACATGTTGATCTCTAAAAATCATGAACCATATATCATTATAGAATCAATATTTTCTCATAATTTAGTTATATAACTAATTTCCAAATTTTATCCCAATACAAACCCAGATATAGAATATAAATACCAAAGGGTGAAGTGGTGTCAAATTTGATAAGTCTAGTCCATCTCTGACTTCATATCCTATTTAATCCAATAAAATCCAAAATAAAGATCAAATAATATAAATTAAAGTTATATCCATTTAATTTAATAATTATATTTTGAAATTTCAATTTAAAATAATTTATATAAAAATATTTATGACCAAAATACTATAGTGAAATTTAAAGGGTCAAAATAAGAATTTTCACTAAATTTACAATGAATGATCCAATCCCAAATATTGTATAAATAAAATTATTTAACATAATTTTTGGAAATTATGTCATTTATTTTCAATAAAATATTCAATAAAAATGTGTTTTATAAAATCCCCCATACTTACCCTCTGGCACTCTTGGGCCATATCGCATGTCATGTATTCTAGAAAATTATGACAATATATGCATGTTGATATTTCAAAATCCATAGTGGAAATATTAGAAAATTTAGAATCTCATAAAGAATTCAATATTAATAAATTTGAAATTAATTTTATCATAAATTGTATTAAAAAAATCTTCTGAGATTAATATCACTAATTGTATCAAAACAAGTTATAGATCTATTATGATATTAATTCATGTTATGTGTGTGTGTTAATCATTTCAATCCCACATATACACCTTGTATTCAGAATATTTATGTCAAGTAAAACATTTCTTATTACCTAGTTTAATTCCACCAAACATGTTCTACATTCCTTTGAAATAAAATTTCAAGACCCACTCACTTAAGAATTCTCAAAAGTCAGACCTTAAGCTCTCGACCTAGATATCCCCACATGTTGTACATTTCACCACTCCCCTAATTATTAATATAATATATAATATTTGTTTTTTATGATTTTTATAGGGTATAAAATTTTTGGTTATTAGGTATGCATGCCTAGATCAATTTGGTACAATAATGAAATTGATCATAAGAGAAACTAATGTATGGAACCATTAATGTAAGTTGAAAAAGGTTACCTAACATGAATATACCACAAATTGAGTAGGAAAAATTCAAAAGTCATGTTTCCTATAAGTTATGCGGAGAAATAAATGAAACAATTTACCATGAACAAATATCAAAAATAATGGTTTCAAAATCTAAAAGGATTTATAATGACATAACCAATCATGTCATCAAAGACTTCCATTTTCATAAAAAATATTTAATAATGAAATAATGTTCATTATTATCAATATACCAATGAATTTTAAAAAAAATAAACATGAGTTTTCTATATGTTCCACATTTAAATGAGCATGTTACGTGGTGTTTTTTTTTTCTTTTTTTTTCTTTTTAGATTTTTTTTGAAAAATAACACAAAACACACATAAAAAATTCAAATTAAAAACCTAAAGAAGATACCCCAAAATATTTTCCCCTTATCCACACTTCAAATATAATATTTTCCACGATTCTAACCTTTTATGTGATATATGCACATGAAATTTAGAATTTTAAATAGTAAAAATAATATAAAATTGAAAGTATTAGGGACAACCTATTATTTTCAAGTCATGAAGGGGTTATATAATGTGATGAAATAAATTGAATGTGTTGGAATTCCATAAATGTATTTCTTTCCTTGTTTACCATTGACTGTAAATATCCTTCCTATATCCTCTTTCGTGATCTCTACTATACCATAAGGAAAAAAAATTAGATACAACATAAGGAAATAACTACATGGAACACAACTTACTAGGTATCGAATTCAATTGTGAACTATAAGGAAGAACTTTATCACCCGCATGAAACTCCCTTTTCTAGATTATCTTTTCATGGGTTGATTTTTATTTATCTTTTTAGACACTTAATTTATCATATGATGATAATTTGATCTTCTTAATCTTTTGAAGTTGAAACTTCCTTCATTTTACTACTTGTGTTAAATCCATGTTTCAGTTCTATATCGCCTAAAATTCCCAATGATTGACTTCCATAGGGACATGACAGGATTTTCTAAAAAAATACATAATAGGGACATACTAATGGGAGTATTTTTTTCTATCTTATAAGACCAAAGTTCATCATCCAAGTTCTTGGTATAATCCTTTCTATTTAGATACATAGTTTTCTCCAATTACTATAACATGTTATTATGCTTATTATATGCTCTCATAGCTCATTATTGATTAATGATGATTCCCCAATCTTATGACTCATTTATGTTGAAATGACAAATCTTTATTCCATGACTCATGATTTATGATATATGAAGGATTAGGTATGAACTTATAAAGTTATAATCATGATATCATACCCTTATATGTATTTTATACTTTTATATGATCATAGATTGATATCTATCTTGTATAACATTACTAAGAATTTGATATCACCCTTTCTTATGCCTCCATTTTCTCTAGGTTATAAATAAAGGTTTTAAGTAAGAAATTTCTAAGAGGGGTACTATGAGAGAATAAGTTTATGGGAGAAGTATAATATATTTTATGAAATATTTTTATTATGTATCTAGTATCAAAATACACTAAACATTTATGGCCCTGGGAATATACTATTGTGAAATCTATTGAATATTCATCTAAAATGATATAATATTTACATATGTTATGCTTGAGACACCTCAGTTGGTACCAAAGTAGTGTTTAGTAATTTTTAAAGATTATTTTATGGTAAATATAAGGATAAAACCTAAGACAACCTATGATGATCCAAAATTTACATTGGGTGAACATAAAAGTGACATAGGTTTATTAGAATTTGACATAATTTAGGAAATATCAAGAATGATTTTCATGATTGTATGATTTCTCACTCTGATTATTATAGATTATTGCATACACTATGTTTTTTGGTTTTAGTAAATGGTTGGAACTATAATGAATATCCCTAAAAATAAATTTAATGGAAAATGAAATAATAACACAAATGGAATGGTAGAAGGAATGAAAAATCATGTTATTATGATCACGCAACTCTCTCAAGCCAATAATCATGAGGAGCATCTAAATGATAAAAATAGTTACCAACACACCATTGAGCCCTTTAAAAGGTAACATACGCCTTCTTTCAGTGGGTCCTCTGATCTATTAGTGTTTAAGAAATGTATTAGTACTATTAAAACTATATGATTTAGTCTCTGGTACTTGGAATAAGGATGTTTTTCCTAGAAAAATATTTTTTGAAAGGATAATTAGATAAATGGTGGAATAGTATAAAGATTATGAGGAATTTGGAGGAAATTTAATCTATGAAATGGGAAGAGTTTATGAAGGTATTTTTTTGATATTTAATTTCCTCAAACTATTCACACTAAAATGGAGAGGGAACTCATAAACTGAATCAAATGGATGATTAATCCATCAATACCTGTGGGGATATTTTCAAAAGTATTCCAAGGTACATTTGGGTTTTATCATTGAACCTAGAAAAATTAATCTATTATTTAATAGATTGAGACCAATTCATTGAAAGGAATTAAATATAAGAGAGTTTGATAGCTATAATGAAACTTTTTTATGTCCTATCGAGTTATAAATAGATATGGTAGACTCTCATTATTATAATGGTTTTGGGGATATGAAAATAAATTCAAAATTTTAAAGAAACTATAATAATAAAATCCATGGAGAAAATAAAATAAAATTTACTTTATACAAGAATTGTGGTAGTAATCATGGTTAAAATTCCTTATGGTGTCTGGTAAATGTTTTATGTTTAAAAAAAGTATACAATTGAGAAAAATAATGTTAAAGTGATGTGAAGAGGTCAGTTAATGAAAGGAATTGTAATAAATTTCAATTGAATGTTACACTACTCCAATTATATAATTTCAAAAATTATGGAGATTATGATAATAAATTCACAAATTTGAGAGTTAATAATGAGAATTGGTGTCTGCAACCTCTTAATCCAAGAGACAAATTGAAAGCTCATGTGATCAGAGCTGTTAAAGTGGGATATGAGAACGAAGTGGTGAAAGGTGAACTTACCATCCAATATATAACTAAAAATTATGTATTTGATTCTATAACTATGCACTCTTACATATATTAATAGTTTTATAATGTTATCACATCAAAACCTCAATGATTAGATGTTGAGTTGCTGGTAAAAACTATTAATGTAATGATATTGGAATCTCATGTTTCTAACTCATCTCTGATAGAATTTTGTTAAAATATACTTCCTATAAATCTTTTTATTCTTCATATAGTTTAATTTAATGTTATTTTGGTAATTTATTAGATTTATTTATATTGTTCCTATATCAATTGTCAAGTAGGAGAAGTCACATTTGATATTATGAATGAACCTATGATTGTTTATTGTTGTGAGTATGAATATGATATTCCAATAAAAATTACATCCATTATATGGGTCTTACTACCTATTCATGAGGGATATTTATTTTTAAATGTTTTAGGATAAAATAAATATTAAATTTATCCCCCATACATCAAAAATATAAAAAACAAATACGGGTTTTTGAGGCATCTTGTTTCTCTCAAAAATGTTACTAATGTGTTGCCAGTGTGATAATGACTTACAAAAAAATATAGACATCAAGGAACATAATAGGATAATATAAAACCAATTTTAATTCCATCCTATCAATATTTTTGGCTCCCAAGTTTCCTCTATAATAAAGTGTAATATAGAAATGTGTAACAATCTCAAACTCATGATCAAGAACACACCTCTTAATAACTTTGTCACTACACACACACCAGTGGCAGGGATCATTCCATATACAATACCTAGAATCACTTTTAAATTTCTAGAATTAGTTTTTATATATATTTAAATAAATTTTATAGGTAACAAGGTAGTTGAAAAAATCATCATACCAAGGATGTGTACCTAAGAGTGAATAAATATTCTCCTCAGGAAATTTGTCACAAAGTGGTACCTGATCTATGGTTTCATCCTCTCTTGTGTGAGTGATCCTACTCATGTAGTATTATACAAAGTTTTTGAATACTTATTATCATTTATCTCAATATAAAACTCTTGATTAAGTATAATCCAATGGATAATTCTGGTGTTTGCATCTAGTTTCTTCAAGTGGTACCTCAAAGCTGCATGATCAGAAAAAACAACTACTTTAGAGGCCAATAAATTAGGATGGAATTTATATAAATAAAATATGATGGAAGGAAACAAATTTTCCATGGTTATGTATTTTTATTGGTCTTAATCCAATTTCATAGAATTATAGAAAATCACATGTGAATTTCCCTCCACCCTATGTGATAAGACTACTCCAACTGTGAAGTTATAAGAATCACAATAAGCTTGATTTGAATCTCCCACTATAGGGGTTGTATGATCGATGGAGTGGTTATTTTCACCATTATCTCATAAAATTATACCATGCATGAATCATCAGAAAATAATTCAATATATTTTTTAATCAATTGAGATAAGGGTAGAGCAATCTTACTGAAATCTTTGATAAAGAGTTGATAAAAATCAGTATGTCCAAGGAATAATCGTATATCACACACACATATATAGGATATAGGAAAGATTAAATAATGTATACGTTAGATATATAAAAATTGATTCCATGATATGACACTATATATCTTAGGAAAATTCCCTTCTCTACCATGAAATGATATTTCTCAAAGTTCAAAACCAGATTTTTCTCAATGCAATGATGAAAAACATTACCCAAACTCAATAGATACTCATCAAATGAGGAACCATACATAGTAAAATCATCCATAAATACCTCCATAAAAGTCTCAAGTGAATTAGAAAATATACTCACCATGCATATCTGGAAGGTACCTGGGGAATTACAAAGTCTAAATGGAATCCTTCGGTAAGAAAATGTGTCGAATGAGAAGGTGAATGTTGCCTTCTCGTAGTATTCTACTATAATGGAAACCTAAAATAGCCAAATAAACTATCCAAGAAGAAATGGTGTGTCCTATCTATAAGCCTCTCAAGAATCTGGTCAATTAACAGATTTTTAAATAGTCTCTATGAGTGGATTAATTTAGTTTCCTATAATATATGCACACACACAAACTGTTTCACACTCTCATATGAATTAAATCATTATTTTAATTTTTTATAACAGTGCGCACAATTTTATTTGATACAACCTAGATCGGGATGAATCAATGAGAGTCGTAAATGTGGTAAATGATACCCACCTCAAGAAATTTTCCCACCACTTTCTTTACAAATTTTAATATTGTAGGTTAAGTATCCTTTGTTGTTGTTTAACTAGTTTATCCATATTCTCTAATAGAATGCTATGCAAGAAAATGGAGGGGTAATACCCAGTATGTATACAAAGATATTCCCAATTTCACTAATATTATCACTCAATAGATTTAGAATTATTTTTTCTTGTTTAGTAAGGATATTATTAACAATTATTATATGAAAAATTTCACCATTCAATTGGTAAGAATATTTCAAATTTTGGGGAAAAGGTTTGAGATCCAGTTTTGGTGGGTGTTTTACTAATGGAAATGACATCGGAAGTGAGATATTTTTCACAATTCATGATGTGGTATGAATATACATCATTAAAATCAGTGAATAATGCATCAAATATATCTGTAAAATCAACAACC
This sequence comes from Viscum album, assembly GCA_963277665.1. Lineage (NCBI taxonomy): Eukaryota > Viridiplantae > Streptophyta > Magnoliopsida > Santalales > Viscaceae > Viscum > Viscum album. The sequence goes on from OY728152.1 coordinate 1,798,398,514, forward strand.
ATGTTATAATCAGAAATTAAATTCCTAAGATCAAAATTTGTATCAAAATTAGCACCAATAGATAAATTATCATGAAAAACTAGTGTGTGAATGTTTTGAGACATCAAGTTATCCCCAATACTCAAAATTTCCTTAAGTATAGAATGGTATCCATTTTAAAAATATTTAAATACATTATTTTTTATAATTATCACAAGATGGTTTAGAATGGGAAATTAAGAGATCGGAATGTGTAAAAACCCATGCATTTATAAATGAAGTTCCCTTTTTGAATGAGTAAATTCCTTATTAAGAAATGAATTTAGAGAAAACACATGCACTAATTGGATTATTTTTTATGATTATATAGTCTGTCAGATTTAAAATATATTTAAAAATAATAACCATTGATAATATAGCCATTTTACAGTGACCATTAAGATTAGTATATCAATGGTTATGATAAATTCCAATTGACATAATTAGAAAAATAGATAGTCTCAACTAAAAGGATCATACCCTGTGAATCCCATTTATTACAGATTTAAAGGGAGATATCATCACTAGGATTTTCACTTGATCAATACTAAGACTATATTAAATAAATAAATCATGATTAAAACCATATATGGGATAATTTCAAGCTCATCTAGATCCCAACTTAAACCATGTTTTCCAAACCACCCCAAGAAAATCTCACTATCGAACACCTCACCCTTAGGGAATTCACTAGTGTAATAAAGGGATATGTATCTCGGCCATATCATTATGAATTTTTATATTTTTATTTTTATAAATTAATGATTATATTTATATTTTATTACTTTATAGTGATTAAATAATAAGTTTGATAGAAATTAGATTTTGATACGATGAAACACAAAATTGTATTTTTAGGAAATATATAGTTTCAATCATGACACTATTTTTTATGAATTAAATAATTTTATAAATAAATTATGTTTTAATAAAATATTTTTTATTAAATAATATTTAGCAAAAATAATGATAATGTAATTTTACAAAGTAAAACGTAATTTTTATAAGGGTCTGAAAACTGTTGCTATCAAAAAACTAGTATTTTTCAATAAATTGGAGATTTTGATTTAAAAGTGTAAATTTTCATATTTATATAATTATATTTAGAAAATAAATATCATTTTTTATATCATCACATCAAAATTATCCAATGGGGAATTTTTCAAAAAATTTAGATAGAGATGAAATTTTGGGTAAAACTTAAATACGGTATAAATATATAGTGTGAATTATGACATAATAAAAGACCTAAAATGATGTAATAAATGCTATAAAAAGTGTCCATGAACCAAATTATGTTCCCCCTTTAAAATAATTTGTTTTTTAACTTATTTGATTAATTTTACAAACCCTTAATGAATCCTCCAGAACCTATATTATATTTTTAAGGTTTTAAAATTAATTATTTATGAACATGACTCACTTACACATAACCAATTTTATTATTTTAATGATTTCAGTTCTCATACTTGTAAAATAATTATATACACCCCTCTTTTATAGATAATATGGTAAAAAAACATGGTATCACAATTATAAAATATGCCTTTAAAAGCGCTAAAAAGGGATTTTATTGGAAATAGATAAGCCCTAACTACCATAGTGAGATTAAAATCCCTAATATTTTATCAGTGCTTTTAAAACATTTAAAAATGGTATATTTATCAGATTTTGTAGAAGAACTGATAAAGGTACATATTTCAGTGTGCTTTAATAACACAATGCAACACCATTGTAGTGTGTTGTAATAGCACACTGCAACACCAATGCATTGTGCTGTAACAGCACCCCACAACACCAGAAACAACACCAGATATCAAAAAAATAAAAAATATAGAATTTAAATGAAACTAAATTTAAAAAAAAAGAAAAGAAAAAAATTATATTATAGACATTTCAAGCATTAGATTATACAATTACATAAGTAGAAATTATTACATGCATTCAAAAACATTAATGTTCTTTGTCTTTTGATCCTAACCCCGACTCGTGTTACTTTCAAACAAAACACCTCTAATCAAGAAAAATAATGAACCTTTATAAGAAAAAAAATCTTATGTTAGTAATAATATAAATAAATTAATTAATATAAAGTGTTTATTTTAAACTAAACTTTGATACATACTAGGAACATTGTGTATCAGATTGAGTTGAGGTTGATTTTTGCATGTCACGCTATTTCTTGTTCGTCTTCAAGAATTATCTCCATAAAAATTAATTAAAAATTTTTAAGATAAAAATGATAAGTGAATAAATTAAGTAATAGAATATAGAATGATGAGAAAACAATATAGTCTTGTATTCTTGGTTTTGGCAATGTGATGCTCGTTTTAAACTAAAATGACACTTATATATTGAAAAGATGCACTTGGAGTCATATTGGAGACTATATATGTTGGACTGAGGTCAGGATAATTCATAAAAGTACCAAATGACATATGGATCATTTTCATAAAGTATCAAAACAATATGAGTCTATTTTCTTGATTTTGAGTATGTCACTTGTATTTTTATTAAAATGTCATTTTAAACTAGAAACACGCACTTTGAATCATACAGGTCACATCGTGTTTCAGTTTGATATGAAATAAATTCCTACATGTAAAAAATGATTTATGAATAATTTCATAAATTATTAGGACAATTTGTGCATGTTTTCTTGGTTTTTAGTGAGTGATAGTTTTTGAACTAAAATATTGATTTTAAACTAATAACAGACACTTTGATCCATACCAGGAACATAATGTATCGAATATAGGTGTGACTTATTCCTACACATCAAAAATTACTTATTTATAATTTTAATAAAGTATAAAAACAATATGAATGTTTTTTATTAGTTTTGAGTAGGTTAGTTTTCTTTTTTACTAAAATTGATGTCAAATTTAATTAAAAATACATACTTGGAGTCATACATGTAACACCGTGCATCAAATTGAGGTGATGCTGATTCTTAATCATTTAAAATTACTTATGAATTATTTTACTAATGTATCAAAACAATATGAATTCATTTTATCCATTTTGAGTATGTCACTTATCATTTTTACTAAAATGTCATTTTAAACTAGAAACACGCACTTTAACTCATACTAGTCACATTGTGTATCGGTTTGATGTGAGAAACAATCCTGAATGTCACAAATTATTTATGAATCATTATAGTAAATTATAAAGATTATTTGAGTATGTTTTCTCAATTTTCATTGAGTGACACTTTTGGAACTAAAATGTCAATTTTAAGCTGACAACGGGCACATTTAGTCATATCGAGCATATTGTGTATCGAATAGGGGTGAGGCTGATTCATAAATGTCAAAAATGACTTATGGATTGTTTTAATAAAGTATTATAACAATAATAATGTGTTTTATTGGTTTTTAGTAGGTCAGTTATTGTTTTTACTAAAATTGATGTCAATTTTAAATAAAAATACACATTTAGAGTCATACCTGTCACACCATGCATTGGATTGAGGTGTAGATAATTACTACACATCTAAAATTACTTATAGATCATTTTCATAAAGTAAAAAAATAACCTAAATATGTTTTCTTGGTTTTGAGTATGTCACTTTTATTTTTTACTAAAATTCCATTTTAAATTGGAAACACACACTTTGACTCATACCAGTCATATAGTGTATTGTTTTGATATGAGATTTATTCCAACACGTCAAAATATATTTATGAATAATTTTCCTAAATTATCAAGACGATATGACTGTGTTTTCTAGGATTTCGATGAGTGGTTCTTTTTGAACAAAAATTTCGGTTTTAAACTGATAACGGACACTTTAAGTCATATTGGGAACATCGTGTATTTTTTTGAGCTGAGGATGATTCCTAGAGATCAGAAATGACTTGTAGAACATTTTACTAAATTATCAAAATAATCTGGATGAATTTTATTAGTTTTTAGTTGGTCAGTTATCTTTTTTACAAAAATTGATATCAATTTTAAATAAAAAGATGAAATTGGAGTCATATCAGTCACACCATGCATTATATTGAGGAGTGGATGATTCCTACATGTACCAGATGACTTATGGATGTTGGTACCACTTTGTGTATGAAGATTGTATTTGTTGTCAACAGTTTTAAATACTCGTCAAAATGAAGAAGGAGATGAAGAAGGACTAAAAAGTTAGTGGAGATTGGCTGAAGTGAGGTTTCCTGGAGAATTGTTATAGAATCATATCATTGGATTTCATAAATGAGCAATTATCTAAGAAGATCAATTCTGATGATTGATGCACTGATCCTTAGTTCAAAGAACTTGTGTCAAAGGTGACACATTGTTTACAACAATGAAGAATGTTTAAGTATCATCCGTCCAAAGATTATTGAAGAATAATGAGGATTTAAAGAAGACTATGCAATGCTTCACGATTGCATGAGAACCATGCAAGAGCTTACTTGAAGAAAAGAATCATATGATTTGCATGAAGTAGAGAATTATGGATGAAGAAGAAGAGAGAGTGTGGAAGGGATTTACATTCTAAGAAGGTATTTGAAGAAGCTTCAAGCCTCCCCTTTTGGATGAAGAGAGATGATTGGAGTTCCTTGGAATTAACACTCCAAAAGGAATTGAGGATTTAAAGTGAGGGTGAATAAGTACTTTGGAATTCATATTCCAAAATAAATGGACTAAATCAGATGATGCTTTTCTGATTTTTATTTTACAATCATCTCAAGTTTGGAGAACTTGTGGTGAAAACCATATGAAGGATAAAGAGAGTAAAGAAGTGTTTTTTTCAAAACACATTTCAACATCATAATATCAAAAAATGACAAAGTCAAGAAGAAGATGCACAAGTGGCAGCGCGCAAGTGGTGGTGCGCAAGTGCTGTAGAGGCACGCAAGTCATATTTCAAAAATATCATTATTTCAAAAATATGGAAAAGGAAAGAAAGTGGCGTGCAAGTAGGGGAGCACAGGTGGTGGTGCGCAAGTATTGGCGTGCAATTCTAGGTCGTGCAAGTCTTAAAAATTCCTATAAATAGGCCAATAGCCTCCTTATTTCTTAAGGCTCAACAATTAAGAGAAAAATTTGAGCTCTAATCGCGTAAGTGTAGAAGGTGGAGTGAAATTTGAAGTGGCACGCAAGCTGAGGATTGTTATAAGGCGCACAGGTTGGGGGAACACAAGTTGGAGACACACAGGTGTTCGGTGGCGCGTAGTCTACAAGCAGGAAGCGCGTATGAAGGGCAGCGCACATGTAGGCAGTGCGCAAGAAGAGGTGTGCAGGTATAAGGCACGTAGGTATAGGTCGCGCAGGTCAAAGTAGGTGTGCAGGATGTTTTTATCTAGGGGTTCCTGCTAGCTTCTGGGTAGGAAGGAAAAAGAAGAGGTGTGCAAGTCTAAGGCGCGCAGGTATAGGTCGTGCAGGTCAAAGTGTGAACGCAGGTTGTTTTTCTCTAGGGGTTCCTTCCAGCTTCTGGGTAGGAGAGAAGAAGGAGAAGAGCTCAGTGCAGATGGTTTTGCACTGAAAGAGAACGTGTGAAGAAGAGTAGGTTTCAGTGCAGCTGGTTTTGCATTGAAGAAGCAGAAGAAGAAGAAGTAGAAGAAGAAGAAGAAGAAGAGTGTGCAGCTTACAGGTTTTCTTCATAGAAAGAAGAGAAGAAGAATAAGAATAACAGAGTATGCCCAATTGAAGGATACAATTATTTAGGGCAATTTAATTCAGATGATGATATGTGATCTGATCCTCATTTTCTATATAATCACATTGATATATGTGATTCTGGCCTAGAAGAGATAAGAATATTTAGTGCAGTTGGTTATTGCACTAAGAAGAAGAGAGAAGAAGTTTTAGGGAATTTGGTTGTTTCACTAAGAAGAAGAAAGAAGAAGTTTAGTGCAGTTAGTGTTGCACTAGAAAAGAAGAGAAGGAAATAAGGAAGAATTTCTTGCCTACTTCTTTGCAAGTAATCAAGTGAAGATCCCTAAAGAAGACGAAGAGCATAACCTACCTTTTGAAGAAGGAATAAGACTCTCTCCATAGGCAGTATAAAGAACCAGTTAGCGGCTGCAAGTTAGACTAGGCTATCACCAGTCCAGATAAGAGGATTGTTTCCCACCCCCCTCTAAAGTGTAGGGACTCACACTAGCTAGAGGATTGTTTTCTTAGCCACTCCATTGTAAAATCATATCACATTATAATGGAGAATCCATGCACTGGTCATACCCATGCATGGAAAGGGCGTAGCTACTCTTATTGAGTGGTGAACCTTATAAAAATATCGTGTGCATATTTTTACTACTTTCTATTATTGAATGCGACGGGGAAAAGAGAATAAGAGAATCAAGATCCTAACAGGTCAAGATGTACAAGGATAAAAGTTTTAATTGGTTTAAAAAGTCCCCAACACTGATTCACCCCCCCCCCCCCCCCTCAGTGTTAGAAATATCCCAAATTGGTCCTCTCAATTGGTATCAGAGTCAGGTTCACCTCTGTTGGATTCTCTACAGTGAAGTTATTCTCTTTTTAAAAACATGATCTCATTTCCTAAGTCAACAATGAAGAGAAGTGTTTTTAAAGATCAATCTATCTCTGAGAAGAAAGATATATCTACCAAGACCATGATGAACAGGAAAAATAAAGATAAGAGAAAATTGAAGAAGAATTCCCTCTTATCTAAAGAAGAAGAAGCATTTGGTTCTCCATATTTGGCTGACATTGAAGACACACCAGACTTGGAAAGTAATGAGAAGGTGGATCAAGTCCCCACCAAAAATATGGACAACCTTCCTACCTCAACTGATCAAGAGGTATGTGTTAGTACATTTGGAAATTATCCTCATGATGAAAATTATAGCACAAGTGGTGGTGATCAATCTACAAAATCTCAAGAAATATCAGTTGATAGATTAAGAATGATTCTGCATGGTATTCCTGAAGAAAGTGCATCCCTGGTTTGTGGAGTATTTTAATGCATGCAAGAAAATATCACTCAACTGGAAGAAGAAACTGATGCTTTGGAGAAAGGCTTACAAGAAAAAATTGTCGAATGTTTAAAGCTCTCTAGACAAGTTGGAGCCTTTGAAGCAACAAAGAGGGGATTTGAAGTAAGTTCTTCAAAGTTGTTCAAAGATGTTGAAGAAAAATAGGGAGTCAAAAAAATCTGGAAGAGAAGATCCATGCACTTGAAGATGAGCTGAAAATGGGCAATGAAGTCAAGAAGTTATATTTGGAAGATAACTCCAATAAGATCAATGAACATGACTCTTTGTTACAAAACAAATTAAAGATGCAAGAAGATGAAGTTTAAATATTGATGAAGGCTTGTGAAGATAAGATGACTATGATTTAAGACCAAAATTTCATCCTCAATATGAGATTTCTAGAGTTGGAAGATCAGTTGACCAATCTTGAGAAGACACATATTGAGTCTTTACAAAAAAGGAAATAGTTTCTGCTAGTACCCAACGCTCAATGGCGGATTCTACTGTCAAAATACCTCCAACATGTGATAATAAGATCATGGCTTCACTCATTGATCTATCACAAGTATCTGAGAAAGTAAAGGTACCATCCATCCCAACTTGTAATCATGGTTCTAAAATTTTTTCTACAAAAAAGGCAGGTTGGAATAAAAATTCTAAACAATTTTGGATGAAGAAAAGTGAGATGAAACCTATCACCATTGATAGGGTGGATAGGGGAAAGAGTTTGAAAGATAGATCCCCACATAAGGCACAAAATACCAAGAAGAAGACTCAGAAACCTTATCAAGAAGGTGAAAAGAAGTCAAGGTTTGTTGGTCAATGTTGATGCTGCAATAGGTTTGGTCATTGTACACTAAATTGTTGGCACAATCCCTCAAATGTAAAAACACAAAGAAATCCCATCTCAAGGGAGATAAATCCAGAGAAGAAGAAGAAACATCCACAGATCCAGCGACATCGATATACTGCAAATAGATTTGGAATGTTAGATAACATATGTGATGTATGCAATAGGAGTGTTCATATGAATGGTGCATGTTCAAATAAGAAAAGAAGACCACAGAAGCTGGGAAATAATGAAGAATCATCCTTGGGAAGAAATCAGATGAATAATGTGAAAACAAATTCTCTCAAGAAGATTTCAAGAAGGAAAGATGAGAAGTCCTTGGATTCTAAATCCCAAAAGGTGGAGGGTGGTGAATCCAAAAGAACTAATAAGAAATAAGCCACTCAAAATAATCCATGTAGAAGATCCAATCTTAATGCCTCAATCCCTAATGATATATTGGTGTTTTGGCCAGAATATTTGGATAGAATGAGGAAAATGGAAGATGCACAAGGTAAGGCTAGTTCTAAATGCAAAAAAGAAGATTCTACGTGAAGACAATTAAGTTCTATGTATGAGGTGAAATGAGTCTGGTCATACTGTGAGAAAGTTCATTGAATTTATTCCAGCCCAACAAGAATTCATGAAGAGGATGAAAGTTGCACCGGGAGATTCTAGTGCTTGGAAAGCTCTTGAAGAAAGAATATTCACACACAAATAGATATAATAAGTATTGAGATCCACACAGCCACATTCAAAATTAGAGATAAAATGTGAAAGTGTGAGGAGTGTAGAAAATGGAGAATCTTGGTTGAGAAAATCATCTCAGTCTTCCTGGTCACATTGAAGAAGCATAGAGGATCCACCTTATTCCATTAAATCTTTGTGTATTGTATTTTTTATTATCATACAAGGAATTGAAGGTGAAGTAAGATCTCATGGGGTATAATCTGAGATTCAGTGAGTATAAGTGCTCCCTTTAGGGGGAGACACATGAAGAAGCTACCAAAGTTATTATGCCAATCGGTATCAACATCAGTTGGTATAAAATTCAATTACACTGAAGATTGTCTGAAGATCATGTCATTGGAAAAGGTATTTCGTTTCTTAATCTCTCATCCTTGGTTAATCAAAATAAATATATTTTTAAAAATCGTGAGTAACTAGGCCAATCAGTGACATAAGAAGAATAAAAGTTCCCCAAGGCCATTTATCCTGCTAATTTCACTTGAATGTTTTTGATCCATTTGTTGAAGTGAGTGCAGGAATTTTAGGATTGATTATTTCCTATCACATTCGATATCTTTGTCCTGGAATGAAAGTGGAAAACCCTTGAAGACAAGTGTAGGAGTTCTCATCTCATGAGGTGTCATATTTAGTGGGTAATGGACAACTTTGTTGTCTAAATCAAATCCTCTTGTTTTATACACCAAGCATTTCTCAAGTAGACTTAGAGTGAAGTGATTGATGGAACATTGCTTAAGTATGTAATGATACCCTCTCAACCATGAACTTTTTATTTCTTATTAATAAGGGGGAGAGAAATGAAATGAATCTCTAGGAGAGAAAAAGAAGTAAATGGGAGAGATAAGATTATCATTTTGACATTGACACATTCATCTTAGGAGACTTTAAGGTATTGAAAAAAAATACAAAGGGGTAGATTATTGGGACCGCTTTGTGTATGAAGATTGTATTTGTTGTCAACAGTTGTCAATACTCATCAAAATGAAGAAGGAGATGAAGAAGGACTAAAAAGTTAGTAGAGATTGGCCGAAGTGAATTTTTCTGGAGAATTGTTATAGAATCAAGGCATTAGATGTCATACATGATCAATTCTCTAAGAATATCAATTCTGACGATTGATGCACTGATCCTTAGTTCAAAGAACTTGTGTCAAAGGGGACACATTGTTTACAACAATGAAGAATGGTGAAGTATCATCCATCCAAGGATGATTGAAGAAGAATGAGGATTTAAAGAAGACTATGCAATGCTTCACGATTGCATGAGAACCATGCAAGAGATTACTTGAAGAAAAGAATCATATGATTTTCATGAAGTAGAGAATGATGACTGAAGAATAAGATAGAGTGTGGAAGGGCTTGACATTCTAAGAAGTTATTTGAAGAAGCTTAAAGCCTCCCCTTTTGGATTAAGAGAGATGATTGGAGTTCCTTGGAATTAACACTCCAAAAAGAAATGAGGATTTTAAGTGATGATGAAGAAGTACTTTGGAATTCATATTCCAAAATGAATGGACTAAATCAGATGATGCATTCCTAATTTGTATTTTACAATAATCTCAAGTTTGGAGAACTTTTGGTGCAAGCCGTATGAAGGATAAAGAGAGTAAATAAGTGTTTTTGGAAAAACACATTTCAACATCATAATATCCATAAAATGACAAAGGAAATAAGTAGGCGTGCAAGTGGTATCACGCAAGTGGCGGTGTGCAAGTGTTGTATAGGCATGCAAGTCATATTTCAAAAATAGCATTATTTTATAAATATGGAAAAGGAAAGAAAGTGGTGCGTAGGTAGTGGCGCGCAGGTGGTGGAGCGCAAGTATTGGCGTGCAAGTATGGGTCGTGCAAGTCTTCAAAATGCCTATAAATAGGCGAATAGCCTCCTAATTTCTTAAGGCTCAAAAATTAAGAGAAAAATTTGAGCTCTGATCTTGCAAGTGTAGAAGGTGGAACGCAAGTTAAAGTGGCGCGCAAGTTGAGGATTGTTAGAAGTCACACCGGTTGGGGGCGCGCAAGTTGGAGACACACAGGTGTTCTGTGGCGCGCAAGCTGCAGGCAGGCAGTGCGTATGAAGGGCAGCACGCATGTAGGCAGCGTGCAAGAAGAGGAGCGCAGGTATAAGGTGCGTAGGTATAGGTCGTGCAGTTCAAAGTTGGCACGCAGGCTGTTTTGATACAGGGGTTTCTGCAACCTTCTGGGTAGGAAAGAAGAAGAAGAGGTGCGCGAGTCTAAGGCGCATAAGTATAGGTCACACAGGTCAAAGTGGGTGTGCATGCTGTTTTGCTTCAGGGGTTCCTTCCAGCTTCTGGGTAGGAAAGAAGAAGGAGAAGAGCTCAGTGCAAATGGTTTTTCGCTGAAAGAGAATTTTTGAAGAAGATTAGGTTTCAGTGTAGCTAGTTTTGCATTGAAGAAGCAGAAGAAGAAGTAGAATAAGAAGAAGAAGAAGAAGAAGAAGAAGAAGAAGAAGAGTGTGCAACTTACAGGTTTGTTGCATAGAAATAATAGAAGAAGAATAAGAAGAACCGAGTATGCCCAATTGAAGCCTACAATTATTTAGGTCAATTTAATTTAGATGATTCTATATGAGTTGATCCTCAGTTTCTGAATAATCACATTGATATATGTGATTCTGGCCTAGAAGAGAGAAGAAGATTTAGTGCAGTTGGTTATTACACTAAGTAGAAGAGATAATAAGTTTTAGTGCAGTTGGTTGTCTCACTAAGAAGAAGAAAGAAAAAATTTAGTGAAGTTAGTGTTGCACTAGAAAAGAAGAGAAGGAAAGAAGGAAGAATTGCTTGCCTGATACTTTTCAAGTAATAAAGTGAAGATCACTAAAGAAGACCAAGAGCAGAACCTACCTTTTGAAGAAGGAAGAAGACTGTCTCCATAGGCAGTATAAAGAACCAGCTAGAGGCTGCAAGTTGGACAAGGCTATCACCAGTCCAGGGAAGAGGATTGTTTACCCCCCCCCCCCCCCTCTAAAGTGTAGGGACTCACACTGACTAGAGGATTGTTTTCTTTTCTTAGCCACTCCATTTTAAAAGAATATCACATTATAATGGAGAATCCATGCAGTGGTCATACCCATTCATGTCAAGGAAGTAGCTACTCCTATTGAGTGGTGGACCTTGTAAAAATATTGTGTGCATATTTTTACTACTTTCTATTATTGTATGTGACAAGGAAAAGAGAATAAGAGAATCAAGATCCTAACAGGTCAAGAGGTACAGGAATAAAAGTTGGAATTGGTTTAAAAAGTCCCCAAAACTGATTCACCCCCCCCCCTCTCAGTGTTAGACATATCCCAAACTGGTCCTTCAATGGATCTTTTTCGTAAAGTATCAAAATAATATGAATGGGTTTTATTAGTTTTCAGTTTTTCACGTGTATTTTTTTACTGAAGTGTCTTTTTAAACTAGAAACACACACTTTGACTCATACCAGTTACATCGTGTATTGGTTTGATGTGAAAAAAATTCCTACACATCACAAATTATATACGAATAATTTTACTAAATTATCAATACAATATGATCTCATTTTCCCATTTTCAATGAGTGAAACTTATTGAACTAAAATGTTGATTTTAAACTAATAACGAATACTTTGAGTCATATCAGCCATATTTTGTATCATATTGAGGTGCGTATGATTCACACATGTCAAAAATTACTTATGGATTGTTTTAAAATAGTATAAAAACAATATGAATTCATTTTCTTGGTTTTGAGTAGGTTAGTTGTTGTTTTTTCTAAATTGATGTCAATTTTAATTAAAAAAACACACTTAGACTCATACTAGACTCAATATGCATCGAATTGAGGTTTGGATGATTCCTACACATCTTAAATTAATTATGGATCATTTTCCTAAAGTATCAAAATAATAAAAATATGTTTTATCATTTTTGAGTATTTCACTGGTCTTTTTTACTAAAACGTCATTTTAAATTGGAATCTCACACTTTGACTCATATCGGTCACATCGTGTATCGGTTTGATGTAAGATTTATTCCTACACATCACAAATTATTTATGAAATTTTTTCATAAATTATCAAGATAATTCGATTGTGTTTTCTTGTTTTTCAGTGAGTGAAACTTTTTGAACTAAAATGTTTATTTTAAACTGATAACGGACACTTTTATTCATACCAAGAATATCATGTATCGGACTGAGGTGTGTATGATTCCGACATGTCACAAATGACTTATGGATCATTTTATTAAAGTATCAAAACAATAAAGATATTTTTTATTGGTTTTTAGTATGTCAGTTGTCTTTTATACTAAAATTAATGTCAACTTTAAATAAAAAAATCACTTGGAATCATACTGGTCACAACATGTGTCATATTGAAGTACGATTGATTCTTATACATATCAAAGTCTCAAAACATTCCCAACTACCAATGTTACCATGATTTTCATTTGATTTATTTGTAAAACCTCTAACACTGCATATTGACCCAATTTTCTTAGCCAAAAAACATTTTTCAGCTAAGAATATCTAATCAATATGTAGTGTTTAAATTTGATAAAGAAAATAAATGTAAATCATGGAAACATTCATATAAATAAACATTTTATCTCTTTTTTTATTTTTTGTAGATAGTTTAAAGAAAAATATGACTTCCCAAAAGATTTGTGAAAAAAACTAAATAAGAATTAGATAAAAATGATAAGGAAATTAACTTATAAATAGTAGATAAAATGATGACAAGATTAATTAAATAAGTAGTAGGAATTCACCTTGTCATTATGGTTGTATGCATTCTTGACACATTTCCTTATTGTTGTTAATTCAGTTGTAGGTTCAAATTCCAATATCTCACGAGTATGAGTAGCTTTGAACAAACCACCCCAACTCAAACAAAATAATCCATTGGTTTAAAAAAATTATTATATGAGTAAAACTAAAAATAAATAAATTAAACATAAATATGAACAATAAATTAGTTCTATATACAATGATTTTACTATGAAAACATCAATATTACCTATGTGATTGAGTAGTGGAGGGAACCTGAAAGAAATTTATAAATTTCAATACTACAGGGATGAAAATTTTTTGAGGGATAAGAAGTTTATGGAAGTTTTGGTACAGAAAGGCATGAAAGATGGACAGACCACCCCAACTCCAACAAAAGAATCCATCTGTATATGAAAATAATTCTTATTTTATTAATACTAAAAAGATATAAATTAAACATAAATATGAAACAATATATTAATTATATGGATAATGATTTTACTATGAAAATATAAATATTATCTCTTTGATTGAATAGAGGCAGCGTCGTTGGTCTTCCTGCAAACACAGTGGAGGGAACTTAAAGGAAAATTATAAATTCCAAAACTTTTTGGGTGAAAATTTTTTAAGGGAGAATAAGTATATGGAATTTTCTTAATATAAAGTCATGAATGATGGATAGAAATATTACAAAATAAATGAACTCTACAAGGAATAATTAAAATTGAATCAACATTTCATTATATAATTTTTCACTAAAATAGGAAAAGTATATTGTAACATTACCTTTACATCTTCCCAAAGGGTTTCTTTCGCTATAATTTCTTCTTCTGAGGGATTGGTAACAACATCATGTGCAGAATACCTTGTCTGCATAAGTATTCAATCATTTAATTTAGATTATGTTAATATAGTATAGAACAAATAATATTATGTGTAAAAACATAGTATATTAAAAAAAACTATTACCTTCTCATTGAAATATATTTCTTTTTTAAATAGTTTTTGAGATTTGGTTAATATATCATGAATCCAAATCCCCTATTTATGGTTACCTCTAATGTATAAGACATTTTCTATATTGGGAACAGTATGACCTAATTGTGATATCCTAATGAAAGAGTCATCCTCAATTGAATCTTCATCTGACCTGATATTTGTTTTAGTCACTAGTCGGAAAATCAAACAATTCTTGTTTTCTGGATCTAAGTCATAAAATACTTTCAATTATTGGTATTCCATTATAAATTGCTCTTGTTTTTCCCCTTCCACATTTAAATTCACATTCATGGAGCCCATTTCATCAACTTTCCCTTCACTCATATTGTTAACTCATTTAAAACAGAAAATAAACTCTTCAAATTTAGTATAATCATTCACATATATCTATTTGATAATGAAAAAATATGACATGTTTTCATAAATTGGATTTCTATCCTTTGAACCAGATATGTGAATCACTTTCTCCACAAGCGTAACACCACTAATTTTCATCATACTCTAGTCATTGTGTTCTTTTTTATAGAACATATAACCATTGATTACAAAACCAGTGTAAGATATAACATTTTGTTTTGATACCCTAGATAGACATTGGAGTTTCTTGGCAATTAAATTCATATTTTTAGATAACTCCTTATAAATATGATCTTGAAACCATCCTATAAATTGTTTGTTATGTGTATTTTATATCCATTCTTCATCCCTTGATGGATTAAAATCTATAATAATTTCTTTGTAGGATTCAATGTATGGATCAATATCTTCACTATTATGTAAAATGTAAAGGTTCACTTTCTCCCACTCTATCAAGGTAATTGTAACAACATCTCTTTCTAAAATCCCTTCGACCATAAGTCATTTTCTATAATGAGACTTTGGGATACCGATGTTGTCAACATCTGATAGGTAATTGGTATAGAATTCCAAATCTTCTTAAAAAATATATCATTCTTCAATAAAAAATTTTATTCAACTTCTATTCTTGACATACCCTTTCAAAATATTTATATACCATTCAATGGTGTATATCCATCTGTAATGGAAAATACCATGTAATTAAACCTATCAAACCAAGTGAACCATCGGGTGGGCCATTATATCAAACAATGGTGGTGGGGAGAACATATCTAATTCACATAATATGACTGTAACCTACTTATTCATTATTGAAAACTTTTTTAGGTCTATAAATTTACAGCATATGGATTTTAAAAAGAAGCAGAGTCGGGTTAATTTATGTAATAAATTTTGAGGTAGAATGCAACAGAAAAAAACAGGCATCAAATCTTGCATCAAAACATGACATTCATGTGACTTTAGTCCTTATAAATTCAAATTAGTCATTGATAATACATTCTTCATATTTAATGAATATCCCTATACAAATTTTATACTATTAATTAAAAGACAAAATTTTAATTTTTCTTATCTAGATATAGTATAACCTGCTATAGGAAGAAAAGTATACACTTCACCCTTCACTAGTTCCAACTCTTCCCTTATCCCCATGTCAATAATTTCCAAACTATCCTTGATTCAATATTTCGTTTTTACAAGAAAATTTAGTAACATTACAATAATACTATCAAATACATCATTTTCTACAAGAATGACATCAAGAAAAATTATTACATACAAACAATTCCAATACGGTAATTCAAAGAAAATTGATCTCTTCTTACAACCTGATTTTGTGTTGTTTTTTTAAAATGGTTTACCGAAAATAGTGTCAATATATTTTTCTTTATCAAGCATTTGATCACTCATTACTAAATATTATGTTGTAACTTGTTCAATATTCCCATAAAATGTTGTTATCCATGATCGGTATTTATGTCATTGGGGTAAAATTTTCTGATGTCCTAAAACACAGTCTTTGAGGAATGTTTTAACCAAACTAAGTGTGTGTGTTTTTCAAAAATGGGACACCCTAAATTCTTTTAATGTTATATCCTAATAAATTTCGATAGTGAAGTCATTTATTATCCCATACAAAATATTCCTCAATGTTAATCCTTCACTTCTATGAGCATCATACATCGTAACACTTGTAACCCACATCAATTTAAGATCTTCAATCAATGGATCCAAATAGATATCAATATCATTACCAGGTTTCTTTGGTCCAGATATAAGTATAGACAATATAATATATTTAAGCTTCATGCATAACCATGACTACAAGTTATAATTTACCAACATGATAGGATATGCACTACGAGTACCACTATGTATGCTAAAAGGATTTAATCCGTTTGTAGATAATGCAAGATGAAAGTTTCTTGGATCATTTACAAATTTAGGACACTCATAATAAATTTTCTTCCACTAAGGATAATCTATTAGATGACGAAGGTTCCCATATTTAATTCTTCTATATACATTCAATGTAAACCATATCAAAGTTTACTGATATCCATATAGTCTTATAAACCATGGAATGATAGGAAAGTACCATGAATATTTCAAAGGACTTGATTCATTTTTCTTATATTGATATGTTCCACACTTATGGAATTTTACTAGGGATTCATGTTCCTTATGAAAAAATATGTAATAATTTTCACAATCATGTATTTTTTTAGAGATCATACCCATTGAATGCAGAATTATTTTAGAATCATATGTTCGACATGGTAGTTCATTTTCTTCTAGTATCATATCATTTAGGAGACCAAGTAGTTCAGTAAATTTGGTGTTACTCCATTGACTTCTAGTTTTAAAATTATATAACTTCAATACAACTGAATGTTTTTTGTATTTATCACAACCGGTATACAATGGTATCTTAGAACGACTATTTAAATCCTCAAACAACCTTGTATATTCATTAAGTTCATATTTAATTTCCATTTCCATTTCTTCCATGTGATATCCATCATCATTTACACTGGTATTCATATCAAATGATTCATAAACCACAGTATCATCCCAATTGGTGTGAACATTTAGTTTTTTCCAATATTTAGTCCAAAATTTATAGCTATGATCTATTCTGTGACAAATCGTATGTTCTTCCAACTCTTATGAACTAATTTTCTTGAATAACAACAATGTAAACATGTAAAAGGGATTGAGAAGGGTCGTATGCATGCTATATTCCAAACTTGATGAACTCTTTAACTCTATCTTCATATTATTTTGTCAAACGATTAGTGTGCATCCATTTTCCAATCATATCCATCCTATTGAGTTCATAAAATATTAATTTTTTATAATAAATAAATAAATACACATACGATATTCATTATCAAAGGTGAAAATTATAGATAATTCTAATAATGGTAGCCCAACATTTGATTGTTTCAAATAATTTTAGTATTCCTTGAATAAAATCGGTAAATGAATTTAAGAAAATAATTACTCCACTATGGTAGGTGTTGTAATTCAAATTCATTCAAAGGTGAAAATTATACACAAGTTTCATCCTCATCAGCTCATCTCCCAAAAATTTATCATTTAATTTTTTTTATTTAAAACACATCCTTCATCTCTTGTGTAAATTCACCTATGTTAATTGAAATACTCTAAGAAGTATTCATCCTTGAGATGAATAATTCTCATAGAAGTATAAGAAACATAAAATAGATGGTGGATTATTCTCAAGCAATAAATTTAAATAATAATTATTCTAGAGATGAAACTCATGAGGATGACAATCGTACTGTATTGTGTTATCTAAAATGGGTAATTCCTCCAATTTGTGAGAGTTACATCATTAGAACTAGTTATAAACTTTTGTCATATTGAAGATGAGATTTGGGAGGCATAAACATTATTTTATGTGATTCAAGGGGTCTCAGATGGGACATGTTATGTGTAGTACCCCTAGTTTCTGGTATGTAACCCTTAATTAATGCTTTTTATGGTTATGAAGTGTAAGGGTGATGGATGGGAGAGTTCGGAGAACTTTAAAAGAGTTTTTTGGGGATAAGTGTAGGTTGCACGGGTGGTGCACAGTTTGCCTAAACGTATGGCCAAACCATGTGTAGTGTTCCTATTGAGGAAGTAGATCCAACATGTTTGGAGCAAAATTTGGGATATAATTCAAGGGAGAGTTGTGTGGTCAGTGGCTACCACATGGTTTGTGAAAAAATTTCCTAATTGTGCAGTCAAACCGTGCGCAGAGTCAAAGTGAGATCCTTAAAAATAGGATCTCACTCATTTTGACCATAACTCCTTCATTTTTTCCCTAAACTAGCCCTAACTTAGTATTTTTCTACTTCTAAGGCCATAGAAGTTTCTTCCATCAATCCAAATGCGATCTGAAGTCTTACCTTGGTGAACCAAAGCTAGATTCTTGAGGTATGTGATCGTTCTCCATAGTTATTAATCAGTTTATTAGATCTACATAGATCTACTTCTCCTCTTCTCTTGGTTTCTTAGATATACACCCATTAGGGGTAGATCTAGGTTGGTGGATGCCAAATATAATGAGATTTGGTCTTTTTAGTAGGATAAGAGATCTAATATGGGATTTTGGAGAATCAACTCGGCTTTCTTGTGTGTTCTTCATTCGTTGTGGTTTTTGTCAAAACCTTTGAGGTATGAGGCTTCACTCTCGACTCCTCTTAGTATAACTAATTGGAATTCTTTCAAATTTAATGTATTATGCTGAATCTATTTTAGTTTTGTTATTGAACACTTTTTGGAAACCTTCTTGAGTGACGATTGAGAAATCTGGAAAATTGGGGATTTTAAATGAGTGCTTTGGTTCTTGGTTTTAAAACATGGGTTTTAAAAAGGAATTTTTTTTGAGGTTTTTGGAACATGAATTGGATTATATGTTTTCAATAAAATGGAAAGTTTTATTAAAATGAAATGTTTATTTGAAATGGGTTGTGCCTTTGTATTCAATAAAAGTTCAGTTTTATTGAAGTGGTTTATTTTGGTAATGGAAATATTTTCCATAAATGGTGTTAGTGTGAGTTCATTCTTAATGGGTCCTTAAAAAGGGACAAGTACCATTGGGGTACAAGGGACATGACCCTGTATTGGGGTTATGTGTCATTGGTACATAAGGTAATTTGATGAGAGACAGCTCATGAGTATGGAAATATCGAACGAAGCATGCATATGTGGGTGTGTGGTGAACTATGAAATGGGTATGTCAAATGATTATAAGAATTGGTTTAAAGCTTTGATTAGTTAATTTTCTAGAAAAAAAATAACTTTTTGGAAAGTGATTTCGTTTTAGTTTTGTTTTCACTTGGTTGTAAATGGTTTTTTAACTTGTTTGTATTTGTTTATAAACTGTTTTTCTAACTTGTTTTATATATACTATTTTATATAAATGTGGATAGATTTTCTATCCTAGTGTCGTGGGTAGGGAATTCATTGGGTAAACTTGCTAAGTTTTTATACTCACCCGTATTTTGGAACTTTGGTGCTTTTTTAGATGTTATCTTACAGGATAGGGGAAAAGGTAACGTTACCCATATCTTTAGCACTACCTCATGAGACTTGGGTTTTTCAATGATTGTGGATCTTGGAGCTTTTGGATCATGGAGTTTTGTGGTCTTTTGAGGGTATTTTGTTGGTCATCCATTTTTTACTTTGATACTATTTTGGACTTCCACTGTTCCACACTTGAATGTGGTTTTGAGATACATAAAGTTGTTTAGTTGTCTTCCTTTTGGTCATTAATCATTTAGTGAATGTTTTAGTTATAGTCGGTTGGTTTATTGGTTTATTTCTTAAAGGGTAAATCATCTCGCACTTGTATTTTAAACCCTTCATCATATATTTCCAACCTTTGGCGTCTTGAGGATGTCACTTAAGGCCAACTAATGACTCTTTTTACTCTCAAGCTAATGAGATTTAGCAGGACATTAAAAATGGTATCTATATGGTTCTTCCTTTGTGGAAAAAATGTTATCAGCTTGTTTGGTCCTTACCTAACAAGTATTCATCATTATTCTTGTTCTTGGAATTGAAATTCCTTCTTTCCTATCCCTTGGGATTGAATCTTAGAAAGGAGTAGGATTTTCAGAACTTGAAATGTATAGCATCGATGGACATAGCTAACCTTTTTTTGTTGATCCTCAAGTTACCATGGAATTGAATACATAAGTATTTTGAAGACACTTCCAGGATTTAGGAATCTCATTATCATTGGTTAAGCAAATGAGAGAAGCATGAAAAACATTTTAGAAGAATTAATTCCCACTAGGAGTGAAAACATCATTTTAAAAAATGATTTATGTTGTGAAAAAGTGTTAATTTTTGAAAAATTATGCAATTTCTTTTCAAATGAAAGATTCTGAAAAAGGGAATGCCTATGGTATTTTGAAAATGGTTTAATTTTCAAAAATTATATTGAATGCTTTAAAAAATGGTTGAACATGGTAAAAGATTGTTTTTAAAAAACAATTTTGTGATAGTTGGTGTGATAGAATTTGAAATGCTAAGCCATCAGTTACTAGATAGTGATATTGATGGAGTTTGTTGTTGGTTTAGAAAATAGAACCCAGTAGGCATCATCAGAACTAACCCAAAGAATCTGTGGAGAATGTGGTTCAACCTGAACCACAGGTGAACTGAGAGCTGGTTCAATGTATTTTCCAAGCCTTTCAAGTGGTGGATATGGGGAAACATAGGAATGAGCCAAGGCATGTGGATAATACCATCCAATTCATGAAGAATAACCCACATAACTTTTAGGATGATGTTGAACTCGAGAAGGAAGAGGTGTGGCTCAGTAGGATGAATCGTATCTTCGAGTTCATTGGCACACCAGTGGATCTAGAGGTCAAGCTGGTGACATATATGCTCTAGGATCTTGCACAATAGTGGTGGGATATAGTGGTTCATGCTAAATTGGATGAAGGCCTTACATGGGAAGATTTTGAGGAATTTTTTACCAAACAATTCTATCCTCATAAATTCAAAATCCAAAAAACAACAGATTTATTCAGCCTGAAACAAGAGGATATCTTTTTCATGGAGTATGCATCTAAATTCATGAATTTAGTGTTCTTTTCACCAGAAGTTGTGGCAAGTGAATCCTTAAAGACACGCATTTTCAAATAGGGGCTATGGCAGGAGATTCGATCAAAGATTGTGGTCCTCTATATTATGGATTATATAGAGATAGTGAACAGAGCGACTGTGGCTGAACGTGACATCATGGGATCCATGGGATGAGGTATGATAATACTTATAGGGAATGGTGGGAACTCAACAGCTTGGATCAAGTAGAAAAGGGACACCTATTTCCAAGATGGAAGTCAAAATCAGAATCAAACGGCTGAATTAGTGATCCTTCCTCTACAACCCAAGAGCCAAGCAGGTTGTTTTCAATGTGGTTTGCTTGACCACATAAAGTGAGAGTGTATGGACCAACCTAGAGAATGTCATAACTATAACAATATGGGTCATATTCAACATTATTTTCACAATGCTCCAAGGTCAGGTGCTAGGAACACTTCTCAGGCATCGCAAGAATCATATGCTTCGATAAGGAAAGGATAGAAGAATAAATCTCGTCAGCAGAACAGGGCAAGCCATGGTGATTCTCAAAACACCATAACTTCTCAAACAGGGAAATCTCAGCAAGGAAACAAAGAGAACAGTGCAGCGAAGAAACAATTGTATGGATATGATTAGATGTTTTTCAATGATCATGTTGGACCATCTATGGTGAGAGGAAAATTTATTTTGAATTATACCCTTGTGAAAGTGCCATTCGATATTGGTTCATCACATTCTTTCATTGTTTCTAATGTTGTTTATTTGTTATGTTTAAAGTTTGAAATGATGCATTTTGTTTTAAAATTGCAAACTCCTCTTGGAGAAAGAGAATGTCAATACTTTCTTTGTAGAGCATGTGCTATAACTATTGATGGAGCTGAGCTGAAATGAGACTTTTTGATGTTGGACATGGATGTTTATGATGTAATCCTTATTGTGGATTAGTTGAAAACATTCAAGGCTCACATCGATTTTTATAGGTGAACAGTTAGTTTCATGACTAAGAACGACATCAAGCATCTCTTCAAAGGATAAAGGAGGGTAAAGAAGGGTGAAAAGAGCTTGTTGGCACTAACGGTGGGAACAATTTCTTACTAGTTGGTGGCATTGACTTTGGAATCAATAGAAGAGATCAATGAAAATAGTTTTCCAGTAGTTTTGGATCAATTTATAGACACATTTCCCAAGAACATATCAAGGTTACCACCTATAAGGGAAGTTAAGTTTACAATTGATCTCCTTCTGGGAAACAGTCATATTTCTCTTCCATATTATAGGATGGAACCAATATAGTTATGGGAATTTAAAGTGCAGTTGGAGGAAATGGAGAGTAAGGGTTTCATTCGACCAAGTACGTCTTCGTGGGCAGCACCATTCTGGTTCGTTAAGAAAGCAGATGTAACTCTTCGGTTGTTCATTTATTATCATAAGCTAAACCAAGTTACAATAAAGAATAGAGACCCACTTTCATGCATTTATGATATATTCAATCAATTAAGGGGATCTCAGTGGTTCTCCAATATTGAATTGTGATCAGGATATCACCAATTATGAGTTCGTAAGGAATATATTCCAAAGACATCATTCAAAATTAGATATGGCCACTATGAATGTATAGTCATGCCTTTGGGTCTAAATAATGCACTGGTGGTCTTCATGGATTTGATGAATCATATATTTCAATGATATATGTATTCTTTTGTTGTGGAGTTTGTGGAAGACATCTTAGTGTATTCAAAGACAAGGGTTGACCATTAGGAACACTTGGAAATAGTGTTACAAATCTTGAGAGATCATCATTTGTATTCCAAATTATCAAAGTGTGATTTTTAGATATAGTAATTACATTTTCTCAGCCATGTCATTTCTGAAAAATGTGTTTCTATTGATCTTGAAAAGATAAAATCTTTTATCTCGTGGAAACCACCAAAGAATGTCTTTGAGATATGAAGTTTTCTTGGTCTATCTGGTTACTACCAATGATTTGTGTGTTATTTTTCATGACTAGATTCACCAGTGACAGCTCTGAAAAAGAATAATTCTCTATTCCAATGGTTAGAGTAATGCTAGAAGTCTTTCCAAGAGCTGAAGGTTCATCTTACATCAGCACCTATATTTATTTTTCCAGAATTAGGATCAAGGGTATATCGTGTACTGTGATGCTTTAGGATCAGGTTTGGGTTGTGTTCTCGTGCAAGGAGACCATTTGGTTGCTTATGGTTCAAGGTAGTTGAGGGTTCATGAGAATAATTACCCAAAACACAATTTGGAGTTAGCTGTATTCATCCATGATTTGAATACATGGCGATATTATCTCTTTGGTTAGAAATTCACTATCTTTACAGACCAAAACATCTTGAAACACATTTTATCACAGTAATATTTAAATCTAAGGAAAAGGAGATGGATGTAGTATCAAAAGATTTTTGACTTTGACTTGATGTATACATTCGGAAAAGGGAATTCATTGGAAGATTCATTGAGTAGAAAATAATATGCTCAATTGGAAAAAGAAGATTCAGACGAATGGCGGTTGATTTTGGTCCTAACATACATTCATGTGGAATATGAAGACTGGGGTGATGTTTCAGTTTTCTGTTTAGCTATTCTTATTCCTGATTTGGTAAATATGGTCAAAGAGGCACAAACATCTGATGTAGAATGTCTGGTTATGAGTTCGAAACTCAATGGTGTGCAGACCATTGAGGGATAGAAACTTGATGGGAGTTCAGTTTTGTGCTTTACAGGTCAGATGGTTGTAACTATGGCATGTCCAAAACAACTCCTTCATGCTTAACACCATTTGATATGGGCTATACATCTAGGTAAATTGAATATTTATAAGGTATTGAAGGCACAATTTTGGTGGAGAGGCATGAAAAGGAAAGTGGCTAAGTTCGTCTCACGATGCTTAACTTGTCAGCAGGTTAAAGCAGAGAATTAGAGACCTATAGGTATATTACAGTCTTTACCTATCCCAGTTTGGAAATGGGAGTATATTGCTATGGATTTTGTTACAGGTCTCCCAATAATGGTTTGAAAAAAACAATATTATATGGGTGATAGTGATCAGCTTTCCAATTCAGCCCATTTAATCCATGTTCATGAAACTCATAAGGTAGAGGATCTGTCCAAAATCTATATCCAAGAAGTTGTAAAGAGACATGGAATACTATTTTTAATCGTCTCAGATAGATATCTTAGGTTCACATCTTGTTTCTATAAATCCTTAAAAAATCCCTTGGGACTCAGTTGACTATGAGTACGACGTATCATTCTCAAACGGATGGGAATTCTGAGCAGACGATACAAATGTTGGAATACATTTTTCAGGCTTGTGTAATGGATTTTGGTGGCTCATGGGAGGATCACTTACCCTTGGTGGAGTTCTCATACAATAAAAGCTAGCAGGACTTGATACATATGGCTTCGTTTGAATCATTGTATGGGCGTCCTTGTCGTTTCCCACTATGTTGGGTGCAAGCAGGTGAAATGTCACTAGTTAGGCCGAGCATTGTCCAAGAAACAACAAAAAAGATATATTTGATTAGAAATAGGATGGAGATGACTCAAATTCTTCATAAATCATATGTAGATCACTGCCGAAGACCATTGTTGTTTGCTATGGGTGATCATGTATTCTTGAGGATATATTTGAGGGTTGGAAATTATCATTTTGGGGAGTAGGGAACGTTATCTCCTAGACACATTAGCCCTTTAGATATACTGGAACGGGTTGGAGAGGTGGCATATCGGTTGGAATTACCACCAAGGTTCAGTTCAGTGCATAATATGTTCTATGTATCTTAGTTGAAAAAGTATCATCCTGATCCTGACCATGTCATCAGATGGGATCACATTGACCTAGATTCAGATGCTTCATTGGTACATATCCCATTACTGATTGTGGATAGGCAAGATAAATTCTTTCATGTAAAAAATCATTATTCTAGTGTGGGTTTTGTGGCAGCATGGTCAGATTCAAGAAGAGACTTGGTAACATGAGAAAGAAATGAAAGAGTAGTGTCTAGAACTCTTTTAAGGCAGCGAATGTTTTCTACTTTCTGAGGATGGAAATACCAATGGTGAGGAGAATGTAGTGCCCCCTGTTTTTGGTATGTAACCCTTAATTGATTATTTTTATGGTTATAAAGTGTAAGGGTGATGGATGAGAGATTTGGGAGAACTTTGGAAGAGTCT
Organism: Viscum album; assembly: GCA_963277665.1. Classification (NCBI taxonomy): domain Eukaryota; kingdom Viridiplantae; phylum Streptophyta; class Magnoliopsida; order Santalales; family Viscaceae; genus Viscum; species Viscum album. Next base: position 1,798,423,981 of record OY728152.1, read on the forward strand.
TTTGGCGCTAAGTGAAGGTCGCATGGGTGGCGCATGGTTTTTCTAACCATGTGGCCAAACCATTCATAGTGTTCCTCTTGAGGTAGTATCTCCATCATGGTTGGAGCATGGTTTGGGAGACTGTGCAAGTGGAATCCATGCGGGCAGTGGCTACCGCATGGTTAGCGCACGGTTTGCCTAACCGTGCAACCAAATCATGCGTAGAGTCAACGTGTGATCCTTAAAAATGGGATCTCACTTGTTTTTTCCATAACTCCATCGTTTTTCCCCAAACTAGCCTTAACTTGGGATTTTTTTCTCCTAAGGACAGATAAGGTTCTACCATCGATCTGGAGGTGATCCAAAGGCTTCCCATGGTGAATTGAAGTCAGACTCTTGATGTGTGTGATCATTCTTCATCGTTCTTGATCGGTTTCTTAGATCTACTTAGATCTATTTCTCCTATTCTATTGGTTTCTTAGATCTACATACATTATGGGTATATCTAGGTTGGTGGATGTAACGACCCGGACCCGAACAGCCACCCGAATAGTGCTAAACGGGTCAGGTGTTACTACCTTAGGTGCAGCTCCCCAAACACCAAAGGCTACCGACTAGTAGAGAGGGTCTTTTTAGGTATAGTGGGGAGGATATACCCTCTCAGAGGATATTAATGGTACTGATCCTAGTATAATAATAAAGATGCAGTGGAATAAACGACTCAGCAGACTCTAACCAGACCCGCAGAGCAGAAACACGTTCAATATCGATAAACAGATGAATCAATAAATATAAACAACAACAGAAGAAAGTAAACACAAAAGCATGATGATCACTTGTAACTACCACTGAACAACAAACATTCTTCCAAAGTAGGTCATACATATCCATATGTAAAGGTGCCAATGGCTAACCAACTATAGATAAAAAACAAGTAAGCATGATGATACAGGAAAGTAAGAAAAACAAAGTAACTCCGACTAGGAAAGACCTCAAGGTCCATATCATCTCTATGCAATAGCTAATGCAGTCCAACTCCTGAAGTTGGCCTCTTTTCTGCACGTAAATCCACAAAGTCTGCATGCATCCTGAAGGACTCGTGCAGGGTGTGAGATAAATCTCAGTAGGATACCACCCAACGGTGTGTACCTAATATAAGTGTTTAAATAAGAAATAATTTATAAATAAAATAGTAAACAGCACGTTGCACTAATAAATAAAAACTCCATTGGTGCTCAGCATCCACCAAGGAATGTCACCTGCTTCGGCCAACACTGGAATCTCTATCATGTAACCCAGCACCATGTGCCTCCTGACACCATGTGTCTCAAGTACCGACATCCTGAAGTCACGCCCAACAGTAGTAACCCAAAGGAACAGCGATGTTTTTCCTCAAATGAGTAACTAGAGGGACAACGATGTCTTCCCTCAAATAACATAACTGGAGGGACATCGATGTCTACCCTCAAATAATTTACCTGGAGGGACAGCGATGTCTTCCCTTAAATAAAGGTGAGCCTCTACCCCCAACCCGATAGCCTAAATTTCATCCCATGAAGTCTCCTCACCTTCCATGTGGCTTCCTATAGCAAGCACCCCCAAACCAAAAGTACCTAAACTGCAACTAACGGGGGCCTCTACCCACACGAGTGGTCAAAAATACCTCATCATGGAGTCTCTCTGTATGCACACTACTCATAGTTCGGGGTGAGTGGTAATCACCAAAATAGTACCCAAGCCACAACACCTCTGACACCTCGTGTCCCTGAGACCAAGCCACTCAAGTCTGATGGCCTTGCCATCCCAGTAACCTAGGTCATTCTCAACCTGACAGTCATCCTGCCTCAAACCGACGCCCATGACACCCAATCCCATGGTCAGAACCACCCAACGTATCCCAAGCCAAGCCTAACCTATGATCAGCATCACTCAAAAATATCTGGTCCATTCCCAACACAACCAAAAGGGTTCCAGTATATGCAATTCAGCAATTACATATATACACATTTAAACAAAACACAATAACAGACAAAACAATCTAAACAGTTGAATTGCACTATCCCAGCAGTTATCTAACAATATCAATGAGGTCTTTAAAGCCTCTAACAAGTCATATCAAGGTTCAATAAACTAAACTCAACAGTTTAGAACAATACAATTCAATTAATACCATTTGGCACCCCTGACCAAAATGAACCGATGAGCAACGACCACTCACCTGACCCTGCTCAAGAAACACAGGTAATAGGGCATACCGAAAGGTATCCCATAGGTCAATGAACAATTAAGCAGGCATTAATAGGTTAATTAGGGTATCACTCAAAATACCCAAATAAGCACATTAAGCTGCGCCACCTAAATGTCTACAAAAACTTAAAAAGAGGTATGCACCACCTACATGAGAATCGTAAATGTAGGCACGTCTGATATCAAGATCCAATTCAAAGTCGATCTTCGTAGATCTATGTTTCCTTCAAATCCTGGCAATTTCAATCAGGTGGAAACTATGACACGTGAGGCAAAGAATCGAGAACAGAATAGAGTGTATCAGGTTAGCCTCACTATTGCGATCCCACAGCCACCGACAGATTAAAGAACGGATGACAGATTAAGAATATATATCTAGATATGTTCTTCAGGTTTTCAGAATGGAGAGGTCCCAAAGTTGGGGAAGAAGAAGACGTTTTTTGAAATAAGATGTGACGGCCTTTCACTTAAATGAATAAAAAAAGTACACAACATTTATTTAAGATTTACATGTCGTGTAGTGGCCTTTCTCGTACTCCGACTTAAGTAGGGTAGCCACACGGCTTGGACGCTCCACACGGGTTGACACATGGCTTGAACCTAGTTGATACGCAGAAGAGAAGATACAAGGCGTGTTGAGTAACACTACACGCCGTGTAGTAGGAAATTTCTACACGGTCATCACACGGCATGTACTCGGCAAGCACACGGCCGGTACTCGCCTAACCCATGCACGGCGTGTACTTTTAAAGTACATAGCGTGTAGTCTAAAAATTTCCAGAACTTCCCAGATTTTCCTAGTTACCTTAGGAACAAGTCAAAAGTTCAAACAGGGTTAGGATTTTGACCTGTTCTAAAAACCCGAGTTCTTACAATCTCCCCACCTTAATATAGCTCATCCCCGAGCTATCAAATGAAACCTGAAGATGGAACCAAACATACCACTTCGATCAAAGTAACCCAAAATTCCTCAGTTTCAAAGGTTCTGACTAAATTCCTCAAGGGGGCTCCCCACCTTAGGAATTTCCTAGCTCAGTCTCAACCCGAAAAAACTCAAAACAAGAAAAGGTTCACTAACCTGTTTTTCGGACGCATGGTCCTCTCATGATGCATCATCACCCCTGAAGCTCATTGGTTCTCCCATGTAATTTTCGACACCCAACATATCCCACATAGCATCGGTGTCCACCTCCACGAGGTCCTACATCCCATGGATGCTCAAATAAAACTCGATGCCATGCTCCTCAAATAACATGCATCCTCGATGACCCGATTCCCACGACACCTCAAGTAACACGCATCCTCAATGAACTTTATTATAAACATCTCATACATATATATAAATATATCATGCACCCGATAGGGTGCCAATCCCACTGACCAGCATCTAGTCAGTCCACATAGGTCTTGTGCATCACGTGCACTCAAAACAGACATGCCTCTACAGGTCATGCCAAAAAGAAAACATGTAAATAATGGCCATAACCATAGTGTACCTATAACCGTCGTCATCTTACCATCATGATCAGCCTCTGGCAACTCTAGAGCGTGCACCTGGCCTGAAGTACGGCTGCCTGATGCCTGACCTACCTGCGGTGCTGCTCCAGCCATCGGCCACTGACCCCTCAACTGGATCCCGCTATCCATGTCATGTCCTTCGCATGCAGCTGAACCTCAGCTACCCTCTCATGGTACTGAACCTAAACCAACCCTAGATGCCACCATCTGTCCTGGTCCCTACCTACCATCTATCTTAGAAGGCTTCTTGCATAACCTCTCCAGATGCTTGACCTTCCCACATGCCTGACACTCCTTGGGAGGCCTATCGCACTGAGTCAGAACATATCCTGGATGTCCACACTAAAAACAAACCACTGTTGAACTAATATGAGGTGGTTTAGCTGAGTCCTTGGCCTGACTGCCCTGCTGAAACTAATCTTGTCCTCACTTCTTGCTATCTAAACTATCATCTGAAACTATTCACCGGCCAACATGGGGCATATCCCTCTGGTTTCCCTCTTCTATGAGCGCCTGATTCACCATCTCTGAGAATGAACTCAGCCTGGATATATTCACCTAGATCCTAATGGCATGTCGTAAGCCATCCTCAAAGGGCCTCACCCTTACTACATCATCGCTTACCATACTAGGTGCAAAGCGAGATAGATTAGTGAAAGTAGCTGCATAGTCCATGATGGACATGTCTCCCTACTGAAGACTCATGAACTCCCAAGCTCTCTCGGTTATCAGTGTCTCTGGGTAAAAGTGCTCAAAGAACCGATCCTCAAAGTCCTTCCATGCTTGTCCTTCATGCCTACAAGCCTGAACCTGCACATACCACCAACACTTTGCCGGTCCCCGCAACATGTACATTGCTAGCTTGACCCTCTGCCTTGGAGGCATCTCAAGCTGCTCGAAGATCATCTACATACTCTCTATCTATTTCTCAGCCGCCTATGGACCACTCTCACCCTAAGAAAGTGGTGGGTTCTATGACTGGAACTCTTGCGTCATATATTCCATAGATGGCTCTATACCCTACGCACCTTTGTCAATTCCCTGCAAGACATGTACTAGGCTAGCTCAGAGCTGCTCATCGAGCCATGGTCCAAACGCTTCCAAAACCGGCTGCTACCCTGTCTACACTGGATCTTGAACCTGATCCAGTCCCTAAGCCTGTACCTGTGGCTCCTGCTCTACTTGCACTGGATCCTGAACCCGATCCTGCACTTGTGGCATTGTATCATCACCTGCCTGACGCTCCATCGAGACGTATAAGAGGAACCCGCTGAATACCATAAATGGTCAGACAGCCCATATATATATAACGATATATATTCAATGCAGATAAAGAAAGCAGTAAAAGGAAGCGCATAACTACTACCCTTACTCTCCCCCACCGTAACTCATGCCCATGGCATCCCGGCCTCGTGGCCTCCTTACCCACCCTTAACAGATCCAAGTATCAAAAGTGCCTTGGGTTATGCCCGTCCTGACAACTAATGTTGCCTCAAAACGACAACCGAGTCGCCCAATCCTGGTGATCAAAATCACCTCAACCATATTACATGCTTACTCTTATAAGAGCCAGACCCAAATACCCTTCCACATGAAATTCTAAAAATATACAAATCATGGCATAAAACATTTCAATGAACCATAAATTCTATCAGGAATTTCACCTATTCACATTTCAAAGAATACAAAGTATTTCAATTTGATATATTCATATGGAATTATCACTTCACAAAGCATTCGTGCATTTATGAAATTGAAATACCCTAAAAATGTTCCTATCAAAATCCAAACAATCAAGCCTTACCATACTGGTCCAAGGTCCAATTCTCCCTCACCATACTAGGTCAAGGGTTACACATCACAATCTATAACATCACACACCAAGTGATCCACCGAGGTGGAAATCATATAAACTATAATATGAGAAAAAAAAATTCCCACCCAGGGAAACTTGGTCCATCACTCATACCTGGGGCTACAGGAACCCAAACACAAGCTAGAAACCCTATTCCAGTAACAACCTATCTCTGATCTACCATAACCCAAATAGTACTCTAGCAGTAAATAAAAATAGAATTATCAATCTCATTATTATCCAGTAAGGCATTGATACTAAATCCCTATCAAGAACTCCTTTGATACCACTTTGTAATGACCCGGACCCGAACAGCCACCCGAACAGTGCTAAATGGGTCGGGTGTTACTACCTTAGGCGCACCTCCCGAAACGTCAAAGGCTTCCAACTAGTAGTGAGAGACTTTTTAGGTATAGTGGGCATGATATACCCTCTCAGAGGATAATAATGGTACTGGTCGTATTATAATAATAAATATGCAGCGGAAAAAACAACTCAGTAGACTCAAACCAGACCCACAGAGCGAAAACACGTTCAATATCGATAAATAGCGGAAGCAATAAATATAAAAAACAGCAGCAGAAAGTAAACACAACAGTGTGCTGATCACTAGTAACTACCACTGAACAACAAACATGCATCAAATGCAGGTCATAAATATCCATATGTAAAGGCGCCAATGGATAACCAATTTTATCTACAAAACAAGTAAGCATGCTGATATAGGAAAGTAAAAAAACAAAGTAACTCAAGCTAGGAAAAACCTCAAGGTCCATACCATATCCATGCAACAGCTAATGAAGCCCAGCTCCTGAAGCTGGCCTCTTTCCTACACATAAATCCATAAAGTATGCACACGTCCCGAAGGGCCCGTGTAGGGTATGAGATGAATCATAGTAGGATACCACCCAACGGTGCGTACCTAATATAAGTGTTTAACCAGGCATACATTTATAAATAAAATAGTAAACAACATGTTCCACAAATAAATACAAACTCCATTGGTGCTCAGTAGCCACCATGGAGTGTCACCTGCTTTGGCCAATGCCAAAATCTTTGTCATGTAACCCGGCACCAAGTGCCCCCTAACACCACGTGTCTCATGTACCGACGTCCCAAAGAAACGCCCAACAGTAGTAACCCAGAGGAATAGCGATGTTTGTCCTTAAATAAGTAACCGGAGGGACAATGATGTATGCCCTCAAATAACATAACCAGAGGGACAGCGATGTTTTCCCTCAAATAAAGTACTCTGAGGGACAACGATGTCTTCCCTCAAATAACGGAGAGCCTCTTCCCCCAACCTGATAGGATAAATGCTATCCCCTGAAGACTTTTCACCTTCCACGTGGCTTCATACGGAAAGTACCCCAAAACCAAAAGTACCTAAACCGCAACTAATGGGGGCCTCTACCCACATGAGTGGTCAAAACCACCACATCACGGAGTCTCTCTCTATGTACACTACTCATAGTTCTGGGTGAGTGGTAATCACCAAAATAGTACCCAAGACACAACACCTCTGACACCATGTGTCCCTGTGACCATGCCGCTCAAGTCTGATGGCCTTTCCATCCCAGTAACCTGGGCCATGCCCAACTTGACAGTCATTCTGCCTCAAACCGACGCCTATGATGCCCAATAATGTGGTCAAAACCACCCAACTTAACTCCGAACAAGCCCAACCTGTGATCAGCATCACTCAAGAATATCCAGGCCATTCCCAACACAATCAAAAGGGTTCCAGCATATGCAATTCAGCAATTTCATATATACACATTTAAACAAAACACAATAACAGGAAAAATAATCTAAACAGTTTAATTTCACTATCCCAACAGTTATCTAACAACAGCACTGAGGACTTTAAATCCTCTAACAAGTCATATCAAGGTTCAATAAACTAAACTCAATAGTTTAGAAAAATAAAATTCAATTAAAACCATTTTGGAACCCTCGGCCAAAATTCCCCAATGGGAAACGGCCACTCACCTAGCCCCTCTCAAGAAACATAGGTAACAGGGCATACCCAAAGGTATCCCATAGGTCAATGAAAAATTAAATAGGCAATAACAGGTAAATTAGGGTATCGCTCAAAATACCCAAATATGCATGTTAAGTCGTGCCACCCAAAGGTATGCGGAAACACAAAAAGATGTATGCACTTCCCAATTGAGACTCGTAGACATAGGCATGTCCAATATCGAGCTCCAATTCGAAGCCGATCTTCATAGATATACGTTTCCATCAAATCCCGACAATTCCACCTGGGTGGAAACTGCGAAGTGTGAGGCAAATAATTGAGAAAAGAATAGGGTGCGTGGGGTTAGCATCTCTGTTGTGATCTCGTATCCACCAACAGATTGAAGAACAGATGAATGATGAAGAATCTAGAGCTAGATATGTTCTTCGAGTTTTCAGAATGGAGATGTCCCGAATTTGGGGAATAAGAAGATGTTTTATGAAATAAAACACGATGGAATTTCACTTAAGCGAATAAAAGAAAGTACACGGTATGTATTTAAGAACTAAACACAGTGTGGTGGCCTTTTTCTTACTTCTACTTAAGCGGGGTATCCACACAGCTTGGACACTCCACACAGGTTGACAAACATCTTGAACCTAACTAGTACGCAGAAGAGAAGATACACGGTGTGTCGAGTAACACTACATGTCATGTAGTAGGACATTTCTACACGGTCATCACACGGCATGTAATCAGAGAGAACACGATCGGTACTTCCCTAACACATACACGATGTGTACTTTTAAAGTACACGGCGTGTAGTCTGGAAATTTCCAGAACTTCCTAGATTTTCCCAGTTACCTTAGGAAGAAGTCAAAAGTTCAAACAGGGTCGGGATTTTGACCCCTTCTAAAAACCCAGGTTCTTATAGTGGATTCAAAATATGATGAGATTTGTATTTTTTATTTGTAGTAGAAGATATCTAAGATGGGTTATTGGAGAATCAACCTGTTTTTCTTGTGCATTCTTTGTTCGTTGTGGTTTTCGTCAAAACCTTTGAGGTAGGAGGCTTCACTCTCGACTCCTCTTAGTAGAACTGATTTTCATTCTTTCAAATTGAATTTATTGTGTTTAATTTATTTTTATTTTGTTATTAAACACTTTTTGTAAACCTTCTTGAGTGACGGTTGTAAAATCTAGAAAATTGGGGATTTTAAATGAGTGTTTTGGTTCTTGGTTTTAAAACATGGGTTTTCAAAAGGGGGTTTTTCTAGGTTATTGGAACATGAATTTGATTAGATATTTTCAATAAAAGGTAATGTTTTATTGAAATGAAATATTTCTTTGAAATGGGTTATTCCTTTGTTTTAAATAAAAGTTCAGTTTTATTGAAGTGGTTTTTTTGTAATTGAAATATTTGGAATAAATGGTGTTAGTGTGAGTTCATGCTTAATGGGCCATTAAGAAGGTACGAGTACCATTGGGGTACAAGGTAATTGACCCTGGATCGGGGGCGTGTGTCATTTAGACGCATGGTAATTGGACGAGAGACAGATCATGAGTATGGAAATGTTAAACGAAGCATGCATGTGTGGGTGTGTGGTGAACTATGGAATGGGTATGCAAAATGATCATAAGAATTGGTTTAAAGCTTTGATTAGTTTTTTTTTGTAAAAAAATAACTTACTGGAAAGTGGTTTCATTTTAGTTTTGTTTTCACTTGGTTTTAAATGGTTTTTGGAACTTGTTTATATTTGGTTATAAACTGTTTTGGTAACTTGTTTTATATAAACTATTTTACGTAAATTTTGTTGGGCGGAGAAGTGATGGCAAGAGGGGGGTGAATTGCCTTTTAAAAAATAATTAACAATTTAAAATCAAAGTTAAAGTGCAGCGGAAATAAAAGAGGCAAGACACAAAGCTTGATAATGGAGTTTGGCTTAAACCAAAGCCTACGTCTCCGCTCCCAACTCAACCGTTGAGAAATTTACTACCGCTTGCTTTTTAATGGTTTTAGCAAGAAACCCACTAGACTTTAAGGTTAGTCTAGAACCTATTACAGCTTGATTTTAATGGTTATGCAAGAACCCACTTGCTTTCAATGGTTGAGCAAGAACCCACTAGCCTTCTTACAGGTGAAGGCTAGCTCACCTATGACTCAAGCCTTTTAAAGGGAAGGCTTGACTAACCTCTTCACACCTTGAAGGTGGTGTGAAAACCCAAAGAAGAGAGGATGAGAGAAATGAGGGTTTTGTAGGCACAAACCCAAATTGATGCTCAAAATAATAAAACAATGAAAAACCGTGATGTGGAGAAGTCTTGGGCGCCAATGGATTGATTGGAGTTGATGAAGAGCGCTCCCAAGCTTCTTTGACGGTGCTCCTTGGATGTGGAAATGAGTTGGAGCAAGTGGGGGTTCCTTGGAGGAAAGCGCCGGAGGTTCGCCAAATGATCAAAAATGTTCCCGTGGGCTTCCGTACATTTCCGGGGCTTCCTAGTCCTTTATTTATAGAGGGGGAACCCTCAAATGGCCTTTGGGGGTCTTCGGAGCCATTGGAGAGACCTTCGGAGCCGTTGGGGGTCAAGTGGACAAGCCTGGTCAAAGCCCAACGGCTAGTTTGACTGGCTCCACCGGCTGACCGGTGCTTGGCCACCGGTTGGCCGGTGCTTTGGAAAAGGGAGAGGGCTCGGGCTCAGGCACCACCGGCTGGCCGGTGAGGAGGCCACCGGTTGGCCGGTGCTGAGGCAGTAGCTGACCCTTCTGTCTGGGTTCCACCGGCTGGCCGGTGATGAGACACTGGTTGGCCGGTGGTCTGGACAGAGGTGATGCCTTCTGTCCAGGCTCCATCGGCTGGCCGGTGGTCATCCACCGATTGGCCGGTGGACTGAAAATCAGTCCACTTTGGGTCCTTCTTGGCCCAATTCCTTGGCAACCTGAAATCATGCCTATCATCCAAAAACACTTAAAACAAGATTAGATAAATAAGAGAGTGATTGTGATCATGAAAATTAAACCACGAGGGGTACGAGAGGTACAACAATCTCCCCCTATTTTGATGATCACAATCACCAAAAACAAGCTATGTAAAAGATTGAAATGAGAGGCATGCTTTAAAAGATAAATTGAAAATTAAAGCATGAGAGAAAGATTTCTCCCCCAGTCAACCAAGAATTTCTCCCCCTTTTTGATTATCAAAATAGCACGGGGCATAAAACTTGATTGAGGGAAAAGTTGAAAAACAAGATAGAGTTTTTAAACCAATTGAAATTTTTGAAATTTGAATTGAAAGTTTTGAATTTAAAGTTTTGAAATTGAAAATTTTGAAATGAAAGAAAAAAGGCTTAAACGATCCTAACTCCCCCTAAATAAACACAACAAATCACTGGGGAGAGGATTTTGAAACCGAGACAAATTTTGGTCCTGTGAGACTCGCTAAAAGGGATTTTTCAATCCATACTTGTCTAGTGGCGGGTCTTCTCCTATAAAATTCATCATTGAAGGAAATGGTTTTGGGCCTTCCATACCGGGCATTTTTGCAATCGCACTCATAAATTAAGTGCCCGGGTTTTTTACAATAGTTGCAAAATTTAAATTGGGAGCTCCCCCTTACAAAAATAGTTGGAGCATGGGAAGAGGAAGCTTGCTTGGAATAGCCAATCCCTTGTGTGGTTCTAGATACGCATTGGGAACCTAGCAATTTGGTCAAATTTTGTTCAACTTGAGTGAACTTGGCTAGGGATTCCCTTAAATCTTTGATTGTTAATTCCAGAGAATCAACATCGGGAAGGTTTTGGATCTTGAGGGACAACTCTTCCTTCTCTTTGAGAAGTTGTTCCTTTTCGGAAGAAATTTTTTTGAAATTCTTTTTTAAAGCAATAAATTTGGAAGAAAGTTCGTGAAAACCTTCCTCCAATTGATCTCTCGCATGTTGGAGATCCTCATAAGATAAATGATTAAAAGAATTTGAAGAACTAGAGGAAGAGCAGTCGGAAGAGGTTACCTCAGGAAATGCCATTAGACATTTTTTACCATTGTCACTTGAGGAGGAGGAGGAGGAGGATGTGGATCTATCACTCCATGTGGCCTTGAATGCCTTCTTCTTTTCCTTTTGCTTGGCCTTTTTCTTGTAGAGTGGACAATCGGGCTTGTAATGGCCTTTCTTGCCGCACCTATAGCATGTTACCTCGGGCTCGGATTTTTCATTGGGTTAAGCCTTGCGGGATTTCTTCTTCTTGTGCTTCTTCATGAATTCTTGCATCTTGCGGGCAAGATTCTCCATTTCGGAATCGCCGCTTGAAGAGGATGACGATGAGGAGGAGGAGCTTTCTTCTTGTTGAACTTTGAAGGAGATGTTCTTTGGAACTTTGATCGGTTTGCCTTCCTTTTCAGCTTGCCTCCTCATGGTAATCTCATAGGTCATGAGGGATCCGATGAGCTCTTCGACCGGCATTTCTTTTAAATTCTTCGCTTCTTGAATTACCGTCACCTTTGGTGCCCATGATCTTGGTAAGATCCAAAGGATCTTCTTGACCATCATTTCTGCAGACACATCATCACCAAGGGACTTTCTCCCATTGCAAACATCAGTAAAACGTGTAAACATTTCAGTTATTGATTCGTGTGGGTGCATGGTGAAGCTTTCAAAGTCTTGACGATACATATCCAATCGAGTATCCTTAACTTTGTTGGTCCCCTCATGGGTAACCTCCAATAGTTTCCAGATTTCATGTGATGAGGTGCATGTGGAAACTCGATTTAATTCATTACGATCAAGGCCGCAATGAAGAGCATTCATGGCTTTGCCATCAAGCTCGAAATTTTTAATATCGTCTTGAGTCCATTTGGATTCATCGGGAGAAGAAAGAGAATAACCATGCATGACAATTTTATAAATAGGATAACCAATGCTTCTAAGAAAAGTGGTCATGCGGGTTTTCCAATAAGTGTAGTCGGTTCCATCAAAGAATGGAGCATGACCCAATGAATAGACTTCGGGGGCGAAAGAAGTTGAAGCCATCACAATGGATCTTGAATTTGAAACCGGTTAGGGTATTACTCAAATTTTGCCTCTGATACCAATTGTTGGGGGGAGAAGTTATGGCAAGAGGGGGGGTGAATTGCCTTTTAAAAAATAATTAACAATTTAAAATCAAAGTTAAAGTGCAGCGGAAATAAAAGAGGCAAGACACAAAGCTTGATAACGGAGTTCGGCTTAAACCAAAGCCTACGTCTCCGCTCCCAACTCAACCGTTGAGAGATTTACTACCGCTTGCTTTTTAATGGTTTTAGAAAGAAACCCACTAGACTTTAAGGTTAGTCTAGAACCTATTACATCTTGCTTTTAATGGTTATGCAAGAACCCACTTGCTTTCAATGGTTGAGCAAGAACCCACTAGCCTTCTTACAGGTGAAGGCTAGATCACCTATGACTCAAGCCTTTTAAAGGGAAGGCTTGACTAACCTCTTCACACCTTGAAGGTGGTATGAAAACCCAAAGAAGAGAGGATGAGAGAAATGAGGGGTTTGTAGGCACAAACCCAAATTGATGCTCAAAATAATAAAACAATGAAAAACCGTGATGTGGAGAAGTCTTGGGCGCCAATGGATTGATTGGAGTTGATGAAGAGCGCTCCCAAGCTTCTTTGATGGTGCTCCTTGGATGTGGAAATGAGTTGGAGCAAGTGGGGGTTCCTTGGAGGAAAGTGCAGGAGGTTCGCCAAATGATCAAAAATGTTCTCGTGGGCTTCCGTACATTTCTGGGGCTTCCTAGTCCTTTATTTATAGAGGGGGAACCCTCAAATGGCCTTTGGGGGTCTTCGGAGCCGTTGGAGAGGCCTTCGGAGCCGTTGGGGGTCAAGTGGACAAGCCTGGTCAAAGCCCAACGGCTAGTTTGACTGGCTCCACCGGCTGACCGGTGCTTGGCCACCGGTTGGCCGGTGCTTTGGAAAAGGGAGAGGGCTCGGGCTCAGGCACCACCGGCTGGCCGGTGAGGAGGCCACCGGTTGGCCGGTGCTGAGGCAGTAGCTGACCCTTCTGTCTGGGTTCCACCGGCTGGCCGGTGATGAGACACCGGTTGGCCGGTGGTCTGGACAGAGGTGATGCCTTCTGTCCAGGCTCCATCGGCTGGCCGGTGGTCATCCACCGGTTGGCCGGTGGACTGAAAATCAGTCCACTTTGGGTCCTTCTTGGCCCAATTCCTTGGCAACCTGAAATCATGTCTATCATCCAAAAACACTTAAAACAATATTAGATAAATAAGAGAGTGATTGTGATCATGAAAATTAAACCACGAGGGGTACGAGAGGTACAACAAATTTGAATAACTATTATATCCTAGTGGCATGATTAGGGAATTCATTGGGGAAACTTACTTTGCTTTTATACTCACCACTACTTTGGAGCTTTGCTTTTTTTGTAGATGTTATCTTCCGGGATAGGGGAAAAGGTAACGTTTTCCACATCTTTGGCACTACCTTGTGAGACTTGGGATGTTTAGTGATTTTGGATCTTGGAGATTTTGAAGCATGGAGTTTTTTTTGTATTTTGAGAGTCATTTTTTGGTCATATGATGTTTACTTTGATACTGGTTTGGTCTTCCACCATTTCACAACTGAATGTGGTTTTGAGATACATGAAGTTGTCTATTTGTCTTCCTTTTGGTCATGAATGATTTAGTGAATGTTTTGGTTATTTTTGGTTGGTTTATTAGTTTATTTATTAAATGTTAAATCATCCCCCACTTGTATTTGAAACCCTTCGGCATTTATTACCAAACATTGGCATCTTGGGGATATTTCTTAAGGCTAAGTAATGACTCATTATACTCTCAAACCAATGAGATTTAGCTGGTCATTACATTATGATATATGAATCTATGGGACCTCTATGAATTCTATATTTACATGAGAAATCCCACTTTTAATAATTTTAATCCTCTAACTAAGACTAGTCCTAAGACTATTAAAATGATCCATCATTTCTTTCTTAAATCTCCTAAACAAATGAAAATATAATATAGGCAATTATGGAGTAATAAGAAACCCAAATATTATAAACAAGAATAATAAACTCTCATTGAATCAACTACAAGATATAAAAATTTATTGATAAAAAATTTTATAAATAAAGATTTATTTCATGTATATGGATAGAAATCATAGATTCTTAGGGTTGGAACCAATACATCTAGACCTAAAATGATGAATAACTAAAAATAATTTCTAATAATTATTCCAACTTCTATAGAATTTGATAACCTCTATTATATTTTTTGTAACAAGTTATGTAACAACCTAAGGAATTATTATATTTAATATTAATTCTATATCAAATATTTGAAAACTTCTCAAAATTATAATTTCTATTAAAAATCGATGAGGAATGGAAAAAATAATTTTAGGAATAGAATATACCTAATAACAATAATTTTTTTAAACATCTCAAAATTATTAGTTGATAAATTGATTCAAGAATTGTGTCTATACAGGTTGAAAACAAGAATTTCCTTCCAATAAATGAAGAGTAGGCTTTATAATAAAATTTCATTTTCATGGAAATTATGGGTTATATGGTGATTTTGGGCACATAGTATAATATATTTTTTATAATTAAATAAATAATAGTAATTATGGAAGATAAAGAGGTTTTATGTTAAATGGTAGATGACCCACTCTTACAAAAATAGTTTCGAATTGAGACAAATATTCATAAGTTAAATTGGATAATGGATTTAAACCATTGAATGAACTCTATTGAACATGTGACAAATGATATGGTTATATGAAGGATTGTCAAAATTTTCTAAAAACATAGATGAATGTGAAAAAAGAATTAGAAATGTATCATATAAAAAACAATGTAATGTTAGAGGAATTTATAATTGATTTCACACTAAAGGATTTACAAAAGAAACATTCTTTCATATTAGATATTGGTTTTTCATCTCACGTGATAGGTAAATTGATGTAATTAAATATTTTTGAAAAGTTCAAAGTGTACTTATTATTTTAGAAATGGTGGATCTCTTAAGATAAATTGTTTGCATTTAAAAGATATTAGAAATAAAAGCAAGTGTTAAAGAATAATCTGATTTTAGATGAATTAAAGTAAAACACACACAGGGTTTATTATATGTGTGTTGAATGAAATGAATTGATTTTTAAGAAGTATTAATGAGTGGGTTATAATTTTAAATATGGATAAATTTTTACAAAAGTTATAGAAAAATAGTTGAAACCATATTCTAATTTGGGGTCGGTAAAAATTTATGGTAATTGTATTTGAAATAGGAAATTGATTTGTGGTAGTGAAAAATAAATCATATTAGATAATGATACATTTAAATATTGACTTAAAAAGGGTGGGTTGAGATGTTATTATGATGAAAAGATAAAATTGATAGATATTTTTTACTAATTATAATGGGGAGATTTTTGATAATTAAACAAATAAATTATAGATTTAAATGAAACAACCCTTGGGTTACCCTTAGTGAGAATTCCTCTTTGATATGATCTATTAGGTGGTTGTGTAAATTTGATGAAACTAGTGATGTTAAAATGAAATACCTATCTCAACTTACTCACAAGTTTTAATTAGAATATCTAGATGAGATATTGTAAGGTTCGAAGGAATATGGGCCTTCCATAAAGTGGTCTTTCCATTCTAAATTTTCATTTAATTTAGCTTGGACCATAAAATCACATAATCTTTGTCTAATACATTCAAGCGTAAAGTAATCACATTTCATATTAATGGAAGGTGGAATATTGAGAGTGTCAAAGATCCTCTAAATTTTCTTCACCCAATCCTCTGTCTCTTTAGGATTATATTCCCTTGAAAATATGGAGGCTTATAGTGAAGAAACACTTGATCAAGATCCTTATCTCCATCAAAAGTTCAATTAAATCAAAATAAAATGGATATGAAAATTCATTTCACTCTATAAATTATAATTAATGTGTATGTTCCATGGACTGGCTCAAATGGAAGGATAAAATAATAAAAAATTAAAATATTGTTCCCAAAATCACTTGGAAACTTAATATAGGAGGATAAGAGTTTTGGATAGACACTCTGTCACGCCTATTACTTAGGCTCCAAAAGACCTGTCTAGTTTATACTAAAAATCCAAAATAAACATTTTTTATCGTAGGGATAAACCAACAGTAATGAAATAATGATGATAAAAAATGCAAATAGATATCTCAAAAAAAGAAATCAATGGGTGAGGAGGAGGAGAAAATATGTTACCTTAGATTGAAGCTTTCAATCATTTAAGAGAAAGTAAAGATATCTAAAACCAGGAAAACATCTGAGGCTTGGATTCATTCAACCCTTAAATCATTTGAGCCTTGGATTTATGCCTTGGAATTATTCGAGCCTTAGATTTGAGCCTTGATTCAAGCTTTGATTCACCAAGGAGGAGCATCAACAGAAGGTGCCTTCCAAGGAAAGATTCGGATATCAAAACTGGTTAGGGTTATTTAAATAGATTGGGACACTTTTATCGATGCTTCCAAAAATGTGTTGATAAAGATCCCTTTTATCAGTGCTAAATTAATTAGCATGGATAAAAGGCATCTTTATCAAAAAAAAATTAGCACTGATAAAGATAGAGATTTATTAGCGCTAAAAAAGTGTTAATAAAGATTCCTTTTATCGGTTCTAATTGCTTAAGCACTGATAAAGGATTTATCGTTATAATTATTAAAAAAATTGTGAATATATTTATATAATTATATATATATTTAATAAATATAAATATAGTAAATATATTCTTCATTTAAATATTTCTTATAATTTTATAATTATTTAAATATATAATTATTTATTTATAATTATATAAATATTTTTTAAAATTAATATTTATATCATTATATATATAATTATATATAAATATTAAGAAATATTTATAAATATAAATATAGTAAATATATTCATTATTTAAATAAATTTATTATAAATTTTATAATTAATTAAACATATATAATTATTTATTTATAATTATATAAATACTTTTTTTGAATAATATTTATTTATTTATAATTATAAATATATAAATGTATAAATATAGTGAATATACATTTATAAATATATTTATTTATAAATATATTTTAAAAATATATTTTTAATATTATTAATGAATATTTAATCTTCGGTGCATGCATGTTAAAAAGGAGTGAAATTGGATAATTAAAAATGAGTACACTTTAACAATATTGAAAAAATGGATAAATTTTATTAATTAAATATAAATTATTAAATAAATATGGATATATATTGAAATAAATATAAATAAATGTTAAAAATATTAAAACATAGTAAATATATATATATATAATAAATAACAGAAATTGATTAAATTCCCAAAACAAATATATTAAGAATGAATTAATACCTAACTATAATTAAATTAACAATAAATAAATAAAATTTACTATAATTAAAGACATGATATATTAAAGTTATCATGTTATAATGAAATTCTAAAATTAATACTAAAATTAAAATAAATTACATAAATATTAGGTTTGTGTGTTTCTATATAAGATTTCATTAATTACATAAATATATTTGTGTGTGCATTGTATTTAAAAATTCATTAATTACATATATTTGAAATCAATATAACACACATTTGATCTATGATAATTTGAAAAATAAAATGACATTCAATTATGTCCATTACTCGATGCAATAAGCTAGTACTTTTAATTCATGTTAATTTTTAATTATAAACCATTATTCACTAAATATATAACTATTTAATATCAAGCATAAATATTTTTTATTATATAAATCATATTTATATACATTCGTATATATCTATATATTTAATATATACTATTTATTAACATTATCAATAATTATATAATTAATAAAAATTTTAATATTTTTCTCAATTTACTTATTTTTAATTTTTATTTCTTTAATTTTTATTTTACATATATCTATATATTTAAAATATAATATTTATTAGTATTTATAATTTATATATATTATAATAAATTTATTCATTTTTTATCAATAATTATTTAATTAATAAAAATTTTAATATTTTTTAATAAACTCATTTTTATTTTTTGTTTATTTAATTATTTAATTTTATCTGGACCTTTATCAACACTAAAAACACTAATAAAGGGTCCTTTTATTAGTGTTAAAAATAAACCACTGATAAAGGGTACCCTTTATCAGTGCTAAAAATAAAGTGTTGATAAAGGGTATCTTTTATCAGCACTAAAAAAGCACTGATAAAGGGTGTCTTTTATCAGCGCTAAAAAATGTTGATAAAAGGTACCCTTTATCGGTTCTTGTTTTAGCACTAATAAATGTCATTACTATTAAAGGTATGTTTTATAGTAGTGTGTGGTTTTTTGTTTGGGTTAATTTATGATATGTAGTCAAAAACCTAAGTTTATAAATTAATAATAAATTTCCCACTTTTTCTATATAAACCCACCCAACCTCTCATTCATCTTTACTAAAAACCCTTGGATCGTGAAGTTACTCTACATATCCCTCTCTAAATCCCTCCCATGGTTCCACCAAGATCTTAGTGAACTTCTCTCAAGCTTTTAAAAGTTCCCTCTCTAGGTAAGGGATCCTCTTCTTCTCCTCTCTATTCAAGCACCTTCTTTATATCATTCCTTTTGATTTACAATTATTCAAGTTGGGATATATTTTTACACATTCCTCTTACTATCCTTCTAATTATCAAGTTATGAGAGACCCATTTCACTATCATTCACCCATTCCATAAATCTTTATGTACCCTTGTTATGCTTCCAAAATTATCCTGTGATTTTTCGATGCCAAACATTTGTGTAGTGAATATCCATCCCCATTTCCACTCAAATTTATTCACCTATATGTACCTATCTTGAATTTATTAGGGAATTCCATGTATATAACTCACACCCCTTAGTCATGGGGTTAAAGGTGATGAAAGGTGTTTTTATGTTGTATGATCTATGCGGTGCACTTATATATATACATGATATGAATGTGATGAGTGGTCCTAGAGTTATATAGCACTCCAATTCACTGGGTGATGTTTTTAATTCATGATATGTCTTTTATGGTGTATTTAAGGTTATCCTAAGCATACTATGTTATGATTTCTTGGAAGTTAGCCTTTAATTATGCTTATAATGTCATTTTTATGTTGCTTCCACATTCTCATGTTTTTTTATGTTATCATCTTATATCATGATTTGATGTTCAAGTTTGTGATCCTCATCTATCTTATGATACCTTGATTTGACTCTTGAATTACATATACTGATTTAACTTATGCTATTCTTTGATTATTTTTTTACTGTGATTTATATGTCACCCTTTTCTTATGTACATCCCCAGGTTATCCCATGTGGTATTATAAGATCAAAAAATTTGAGGGCATGTTATGTAATTTGAGTTCATAACTTTATATTTATATTGAAATTTGTTATGCTATGTACATAATTACCCAAAGACACTAGGCCTCACAATATTCTAGGGTTTTATTAAGTTAATTTGTATGTAATAAATCATGAAATATCGTATATGAAATATATGTGTTGTCTTAGTTTGTATTAAATAAAATTCTAGTTATTTTTTGGATTAGGATTATAAAACCCTATTTAAAGCCTCAGGGATAAGGCTAAACATAGGAAAAAATATCTAAATTTTTTTAAAGTATAGAGTCAGTGTTTTCCAAGAAAATTCATCCATATCTAGATACTACAAGTGGATATAGCTCTGGAACATTTGTACCAAGGGGTAATAACCCCAAAAAAAGTGTATTGGGATAGACTCAGTCATCACTTGGGGAATGAAAACAGAACTTGTTACATGCCTAGTTTGACACTCCTAGGGGATATGCTTTAGTAAATTCACAAGATCATTATAAACCATTTTTAAAGGGAACAAATGCCCATAAGGATTTATGTTAGGAAATAGATCATGGATAAATTAGATTGAAACCTATAAATTCATAGGTTAAGGAATATATGTCATTTATGATGTATCCCTTCAATTTTCGTAGTTTTTCTTTTATGTTTTTACTAGTTTTAAAATAATCATTGCTAAGAATGTTTTGTATAAATTAAATGATTATAATTAGATTAAAATAGAAAAATTAAGTCTTATCATCTATTCATGAACTTCAAATGTTCTATGTAACTATGGTTCTACACATTCTTTAATATCACACAACTTTATTAGAACTATTCATACACCACTACAAAACATGGAATTTGATTTATTGGTGAAGATAGAAAATGGGAAAATTATTTCATCCCAAGTATATAACCCATACCCTATCCATATTTGTAGTATGAACTTCTCATTAAAGCTTATGATAATCCCTCTAGTGTAATTTTATGTTATTCTGGTTATGGGATATATTTCCTTATATAGTGAAAACATAAATTGTCAACAGAAGGAGATCACCATCCATATTGAAAATCGATCTCTAATTCTATAAAAGTGTAATGAGTAGGATTAATCTCCTTTTGTATCATCATCTAAAGAATGAATATTATTTTCTTATGAGAAATATTATCTATCTAAAATGATTTAGACTAAGGAAAAGATCATGCTTGATTAAATTCCCATTGTAAGGGTATATGTTGATGTATTTCCTAAAGAATATTATGGTATTCCACCAAACCGTGAGGTTGAGTTCTCAATATATATTATACCTAGATATTTTTTAATAAACAAGACTCCTTATATAATTTCCATTATTGAACTTGTGGAGTTGAAGAAACAAATGTAGGAGAATTTGGATAAATGGTTTATATTCCCAAGTGCTTCATCGTGGGGTGTATCAGTCATCTTCTTCAAGAAGAGTGATTGGATAATGTACCTCTACATTTATTATCACAATCTAAACAAGATCGTGATAAAGAACAAGTATCCTATTCCATGTATTGGTGACCTTTTTTATTAGCTACATGGATCCTAGTACTTCTCCAGGGAAGATCTCCAGTTGGGATATTATCAAGTAAAGGTAAAGAATTAGTATATCCCCAATACTAGTTTTTGTATAAGGTACTGTAATTATTAATTCATAGTAATTCCATTTATACTCACTAATTCTCCAGCAATATCTATATACTTGATCAATAGAGTCTTTAGGTGTTACCTTGACAAGTTTTTGGTATTCTTTATATAAAATATTCTTATCTACTCCAAAATCAAGGAGGAACATGAGGGCTATTTGAATTCTATACTTAATACTTTGAAAAAGGAAACGTTATTTGATAATTATAATAAATGTGACTTCTAATGGAGAAAGTAACTTTCTTGGGTAATTCTATCACCAGAAATGGGATATTTATGGATCCTTCAAAAAAATACAATTGAAGGATCGCCCATACCAATATCTATGATGGAAATACATAGTTTCATTATATTATAAGTGTACTATCATTGATTTGTAAGAAACTTTCCATTATTTTCAATCCCACTAACCAAGATAACTTATAAGGGAGTCACATTTTTCTAGGATGATGAATGGGAGGATAGATTTAAAGTTTGGAATAAGAGCCTAATAACTACACCTTTTCTTACATTACCCACTAGTGGGGAGGGATTTGTGATCTACAGTGATGAATCCAAAATAGGATTGGGGTGTGTAATCATGCAAGATGAAAAATTGATATAATATTCCTTCCTTTAATTAAAGATCCATGTGCAGAACTACCCAACAAATGATCTATAATTGGTTACATTGATATTTGTGTTGAATATTATGTGGTAATAGATCTATGGAGAGAAGTGTGACATATATATAGATCATAAAATCCTCAATTATATATTCAAACAAAATGAGATAAATATTTTTCAAAAAAATGGTCAGATTTGATCAAGGATTATTATTGTTCGGTCTATTGCCATCCTAGGAAGGTGAAAAAGTGGCCGATTCTCTGAGTAAAAAGGATCTCAAAACCCTATCCATGATGAGGATTGAAAGGGATACTATATTCTTAGACATGAAATGTATGGATATGGGAATAATAAAAGGATATTCATCCTACCTTTATCAAATAACTACTCAATCATCCATTCTTGAGTGGATTAAGAAGGCTCGGAAATATTATGAGGTGCTACTGAAAAAGGTAGTGAATATTCATGATTTGAACTCTACTA
Source organism: Viscum album (assembly GCA_963277665.1). Taxonomy (NCBI): domain Eukaryota; kingdom Viridiplantae; phylum Streptophyta; class Magnoliopsida; order Santalales; family Viscaceae; genus Viscum; species Viscum album. Next base: position 1,798,446,688 of record OY728152.1, read on the forward strand.
AGGATGGAGTTATAAGGTTTGGGACATGGGTATGTGTCCCATTAAAACCAGAGATCAAGAGGGAGATTTCAGAGTTTGTATCTCGAATCTTGGTATGCCAAAAATTCAAATATGAATGATATAAGTCTAAGGGTATGATTAAATCATTGTCTATACTAGTATGGAAATGGGAAAACGTAACCATTGATTTAGTTTAAGGACTCCCCAGGAACCCTAAAGGAAATAATTCCATCTGGTTAGTAGTCGATCATCTTACCAAGTCATCTCATTTAATTGATATCAAGGAAGGGTTCTCTCTCAACTAACTCTCTAAGATATACATAAGAGAAGCAGTAAGACTGCATGGATCGCTACTCTTTATTGTATCTTAAAAAGATCTAAGGTTTACATCATGGTTACGTATAATCCGTAAAAAATCTTTGGATATGGAGCTAAGTTTTAGCACTTATTATCACCATCTGATGGAAGGTTAGTTTTAAAGTACCATTCAAACTTTAGAGTATATTATGTGATTGTGTTCAATAGATTTCCAAGGATGTTGGGATCGACACCTTCCCCTAGTAGAGTTCTCATATAGTATTAGTTTCTATTATAGCAATCAAATGGAACTTTATGATGATTTGTATGGGAAGAGGCATCAGACTCCGATATGCTGGGATGAAGTGAGAGAGAATAAGATTATGGGGAATGATCTTATCCAAGAGATGACAGATAAGGTTCAAACCATTCAACGATATATGAAATTTGCAAAAATTCACTAGAGAGTCTATGTAGAGAATCATCGATCTGATCTAGAGTTTGATGTCAAAGATAAATTGTTCTTTTGTATATCTTTATGGGAGAAATTCATGAGGTTTTGGAAGAAGGGAAAGCTTAGTACTAGATATATTGTCCCATTTTAGATCCTTGATCACATCAGAGTGGTGGCCTATCGACTAGACCCCAACCTAAACTATCTTATTACATGATGTGTTCCATGTATCCCTCTTGAGGAAGTACATGTCTAACCCATAACATGTACTAAATACATAGTTTGTATTGTTGGAGAATGATCTTCTATATAAGGATCAACTGCTGAATATATTATATCATAGTGATAAAGTTATACAAAACAAGACAACTCACTTGGTCAAAGTGTTGTGGGGGAACCAAAAGTTTGAGGAAGTGACATGGTAACTAGAAGAGGTGATGAAATATAAGTACCATCATCTATTTTATCATATGAAATGAAAATTTTTAGGGTAAAATTTATTAAGGGTGGAATAACATAATGAACCAAAAATTTATAAATGAAATTCCCTTTTAAAATGAATAAATTCATTTTTGAGAAATGAAGTTATAGAAAACACATGCACTGCTTTGGTTATTTTGGACCATTATATAGTCTTTAAAATTTAAAATACCATTAATAATCATTTAAATTTATAATATATCCATTTTAAAATTTCCATTAAGATTATTATATTGAGGGTTGTGATAAATTCCTACTGATATAGGAAGAATAAGTGATGGCCTCGAACAGAAGGATCATACAATATGAATCCCATTTATCATAGCTTTCGAGGGAGATATCATCAATGAGATTTACCTTGACTAAGCCCAAGTTTATATTCAATAACTAAATCATGAGTGAAATTGTTTATGGTATAATTTCAAGCTCATAGAGATCATATCCCAAACCATGTTCATCGAACCACCCTAAAAAATCTCACCATTGCACACCATACCCTTAGGGAATTCACTAGTGTAATAAAGGTCTATATATCTAGACCCTAATAGTATTAATTTTTATATTTTTAATTTTATAAATTAATAATTATATTTATCTTTTGTTACTTTATAATTATTAAATAATATGGTTGATAAAAATTATATTTTGATATGATAAAACAAAAAATGTATTTTTGGAAAATATATAGTTTTAATCAAGACACTCTTTTTAAATGAATTCAATAATTTTTTAAATAAATTATATTTTAATAAAATATTATTATTAAATAATATTTATTAATCATAAATTATAATGTAATTTTATGAAGTCAAGAGTAATTTTTATAAGTGTCCTAAAACAGTTACTATTAAAAACCCAATATTTTTTTATAAATAGTGACTTTTGATTTAAAAGAATAAATTTTCATATTTAGAGAATTATATTGATAAAATAAATATTATTTTTGAAATAATCAGGTTAAAATTATCCAACATGGAATTTTTCATAATTTTTTGTTAAATTTGAATTTTTGGGTAAAAATTAAATACGATATAAATATATGGTGTGTATTATGACATTATAAAATACCTAAAGTGATGTAATAAATACTATAAATAGTATAAATGACCTAAATTATCTTTCCCATTTAAAATAATTTTTTTAAGTTATTTGATTACTTTTATGAACCCTTAATGAATCCTCCAAAACCTATATTATATTTTAATGTTTCAAAATTAATTATTTATGATTATAACTCCAAACATCCCAAATGCATTTAGATATTTATTAATTTGTAGATAATTATATTTTTAAATGGGATGAGAGGGAACCCTTACATAACCCTTATGACCAGTGGCATAAGGCCTAGTACATGAGCTTGAAGGCCTAAAAAGATCAGACACACTAGATTTTCCCCACCTCAGCAATTGCATCAATGATATCAAGCTACCTTAACTTACATTGGCTTCCCAACTAGAATTTCCCTATGAAAATATTCATGGGGAAAACCATGGGATGTTTTTTGGTTTGGATTAATTTATGATATATAGTCAAAAACCTAAGTTTATATATCAATAAAGAATTTCCCTCTCTTGTGACATATATAAACCCACCCAACCTCTCATTCCTCTTAACTCAAATCCCTTATAGTATGAATTTACTCTATATTTCCCTCTTTATATCCATGCCAAGGATCTACCATTATCTTTAGACTCTCCTACTAATATTTTATAAGTTCCATCTCAGTGTAATGGATCCTCTCATTCTTCTCTTTATTCAAGAACCTTATTCATATTATACCTTTTGATTTCCAATTTTTCAAGCTGGTATATGTTTTTCCACATCCCTATTAATGTACATATGATTCCAAAGTTATGAGAGACTCTTTTTCACTCTCATTCACACCTTACATAAATCTTTATATACCCTCATTATGTTACTGAAATTATCCTATGATTTCTCTATGCCAAAAATGTGTGTAATGAATACTCATCCCCATTTCCACTCAATGGTATTCACCTAGATATACTTGTCCTTCATTTATTGAGGAGTTCCATGTATAAAACATTCTATCCTTGATCATGGGGTTAAATGTGATGAAATGTGTTCTTATGTTGTATGATGTATGCAACATGCTTATACATGTACATGATCTGAATGTGATGAGTTTGTATGGAATTATATAGCACTCTAATTAATTGGGTAATGTTTTTACCTAATGAGATGCCATGTATGGTGTATAGTGGGTTATATTAAGAAAACTATGTTATGGCAGTTATCCTTGAATTATGCTTATGATTACATGTTTTATGTTGTTTCCACATTCCCATGTTGCCTTTAAGTTATCATCGTATATCATGCTTTGATGTTCAAGTTTATAATACTTACTCATATTATGGTACCTTTATATACCTATTAACACACATGTAATACTTTAACTTATTATACAATTTTATTATTATATTACTAGGTTGTATATCTTACACATTTCTTATGTACGTCCCCAGTTTATCCCATGCAGTCTTAGAATATCAAGGAAATTTAAGGGCATGTTATGGAGTTTTAGTTTATTTCTTTGTATTTATATTGAAATTTGTTATGATATGAATCTAATTACCCAAATAATCTAGGCCTTATGATATTTTGGGGTTGTTTTGAGTGTATATATATGAAATAAATCATTAAATAATGTTTATGAAAGATATTTTTTGTCATAGAATAGTCTTCTAAGGGTTAATTCATGGAATCTAAAATGTTAAGTCTTACAATATCATCTCCAAACTCCACATAAAGTGTACCCTCATGGAAATTTATGATTTTCTTGGTATTTTTGAGGAAGTTTATACCAATAATGATTGGATCGTGAGAAATTTCTAGATCATCCTCCATATTCAGTGTAACGTATCAGCCCCAAATGCTACTAATCGATGCCCCGAGCCTGGTTGTCCACATGGCCTCAAACGTGTCTCACTGAATTCCAGAGGTTGTTGAATAGTATCTAGGTACTGGGGTGAGTATGTGGGGATATTATGCTCTCATTACCAATGTTCAACACAGTGGAATAACAATAACATTCAATATAGGAAGAAAAAAATAGTTAGAAAATATATAAACATCAAGATGATAGATATAAACAAAAAATTACAAAAGTAATCTCATATAAAAATGATTATGATATATGTATCTAAAAAGAATCCAAAATAGGTATACAATAGTACAATACAATACATGTAACAAAATACAAAAAAGACCAAAAAGTGTTATCTCTGAATAGAATCATGAGCCTCATCTCGGCCCTATGATCCCCTTACCTAAGCATGGAAAAAGGTCAAGAATCAAACTTTAAGTGCTTGTTTAAGAGTTGTTTTATGCAATCTTAAAAACATTTATCACTAAGTGCAGCACAGGGGCTGACCTAGGACGTTATCTTAAGGAGATTTTGTGATCAATCACTAACTAATTCTAATTAAATTTTTATATATTTTTTATTTATGAAATAAAACAAAAATAAATGATGTTTGATAATTCGATACAAAAATGAAACATGAAAATTTAATTCAAATAGAATGAATGTAGATAGAATGGTGTTAGACAAAAAGAAGATCCTCCCAAGACATTACCCAAAATGAAACTTCATAATCTCTTAATTAGTTAAAAATATACTTAATAAATATTATCCATTGTATGCAAGAACATACTATACTTACCATGTTGTGAATATATGGTACACTCAATGATCTCTGAGAGGCCACACATCAACCACCTCGGTTGAGGGAAAAGATTGCATAAAGAAAAAGCTAAGCCTTGGGTGGTAAGTGGAGAGACAAATGTGTCTTGACCACTAAGATCTCCCTTAGAATAATTATTAAGAAAATAATAAAAATTAAGAATAAATATTAAAATACTTGGTTTCATCACTAAATTACTCCCCAAGAACTTCCTAAGGTTAGATACTCATCATCACGAGTATAAGAGATCACAGTGGATAAAATAATGAAGTGGAAAATGTAAAAGTTAAAAAAAAGAATGAGAGAATGAGATGAAAAAAATATTAAAATATACTAATAATGTAGAATACTATTAAAAAATAAATGATAATATAAAACTATAGAAAATTTCCAATAAAGGATACCCCTAAGTTTCCAACACTTAGAAATGAAGAAGGCACACTCTTTTATTGGGAGATGGGGTGAAAAATTGGATACAAAAATATTATATGAAAGTTTCCATGTGATGGACCCATTAAATGATAGAATTTTGAAATGTGGTATTATTTAAAGTGGATATTATATACATAATATGTTGAAACAAAAAATATAGATTCATTGGGCATGTTTTGAGAGAGATATATCAAATTTACTCTATATATTTATTCTACCCAAGCTGACTGTCGTATTCCAATGCACCGAGTTCCAATGCATTTATTTCATTTATAATGAAATAATAAGGCATGTCCAACTTAATAAAAAAATTTCATTTTACCATTTATAGTTCCATGTTGAATTTAAGATCCTTTGGTTTTCTAATTATGATTTATAGTCCCAATATTAAAAATCTACAGATCTATGCATAGTTTTTGAGGCATGTCTTGGGAGCTGGATTTGGGCCTTCAAATGATGGATTTAACTTTGGGTACAGCAGGATAAAATGAATAACATAGAAAAAATAAACCTATAAAATAATAATTTTTCAATTTGGATCAATGAAGAAAATTTTATGGTCAAAATACAGAAATAAAGTAAAATAGTTAAAATCCAAAATAGACCATTTTTTCAATTAATCTCAAAAATGCTTCTAAAACATAAAATGTGACAATTTACCTTGAAATAAAACTTTGGTGGGATTAAAAACATTTAAATTAAGAATAAAATAATTTAAAATATTTTACCTATCAATTCCCCCACACTTAAACATTGCACTCATGGGAAATCATCTTATACCATGGTCAAAACAAACTTCCCATAGTATAAATGAAAACACAGCTCAATTATCATATCAAAGAGAATATCATTCCTCCTATAAGGATAAAAATTCACTAACTTCCCAAAAATAATAAGAATCAATTAAATTTCATGTTAATCACCACATGTATGTCATACGTACCTCCCTAGAAAAATATTTCTCTCTTCACTCAAGTATTTTTAATGTGGAGTTTCTCACATTCTCAAGAACATGTATGATTTACATAGTATCTCTATCCTTTTAGTATATCCAAATCAAAAATTAAAAAATGTATCAATAATGAGTTCTTTTTCATGTTTATTTATAATTCTTAGGGTTGTAAGGTTTTAAATGTAAAAATATTTGAGGAAAAATGAGGAGGGTTAAGATCTAAAGTGAAGTAAATACATGAAAATGGTTTTTCTCAAGAATGGTGTGCTCCTCAATTAGCTCAAAAATGAATCACCTCCAAACACCTATTTATTTATTTGGGAAGTTTACACTTGGAATTTTATAATAAATAATAATTTTCTTCCCTCTTTCCCCCAATTTTTAACACTGTTTTATCTTGAATTTTGATCTGGATTTCCCTTCTAAATCATGTTTTTGAGGAAAATAGATGTAACGTTTAATCTTCAAAAAAATTTGAACACCCAGTCCATATTTTTAATGATATTTGAGACACCCATACATCTTTAAATCATGAAATTTAGTCCACCCATGTATCAATCAATATAGAAATACTTTTTTCCATTTTATCTTAAATAGATTCTTCATGAAAACAAAATACAACTCATCTCCCCCCCCCCCCCCCGCATGTGAGTTCAACAATAATCATGCATTTTACTTATAGATCAGGTTGGAAATTAATAAATAGATTATAATTTTGATTACTAAAAAGGTAATTCATGGATACTAGGGGATAAATAAATGTTATAGGAAATTTCAGGCTAAAATAAGAGTTGAATGTAAAAAGAGATTTCAAAGTGGTGCCTCAATATTACTCGACACATTAAATGAACTCTAATAGATTTGAAAAAGGGAAAAATAGAAAGTTATAGATCACAAAACATGTCTCAACACTCTCAAGAAAAATATAAATTTAAATAATATGTCAAAAAGGTTTAAAAACTTCTCAGGTTGGTCAAGATATTCAATTTGGATAGTACTAGTGCACATGAGTTTCACAATCAATCAAACTTCATCAAATGAAAAAAATTGAAAATTAGGAAACAAAATCAATTTATAAATAATTTAAATAATCAAAAATTAAAATTAATAAATGTTCCAAAAATACCAATATAGTTTAACTTTTCCAAAGTATTTTATTCATCTCAATAATCCCAAAAATAAACCAAAAAATAAAAAAGAAAACATAAAAAATTCAAAAAGAGACATGAAAAATAAAATGAAAGTACACAAAAAATTCCTAAAAATATATTTAAATACCTCCCCACACTTATTACATTTATTTACCTATTTTTAAGTCAAATAAGATCAAGATACATTTTCATACAGGATTTTAATTGGGCAACAAAAAAATAAAGAAAAGGAAAGACACAACCTGGTTTATTTTTCAGTGGAAGCATTGAATTTAGCTCCTAGATTCTACCACTTTAAAACTAGAAGAAATAAAAAAAATAAAAATGATAAAAATAAATAAAAATAAAGATAAATGGAAAATAAAATGGATAATTATGAGTTTGACCTCCCAAGAGGGTGCTAGGTTTTTACTACCCCTATTCAGGCATTTGTAGTGGATTATCCCTAATCAGAAGGTGGGTATGGTTTCTTTGAGATGAACCACCACATGTCAATTTTACCAATTTCCATGAGTATAAACTGATATTGGAGAACCCCAAAGAAGATAATAATGTTTACAATCCATAACAAATAAAAAATAGAAAATTTTAGGTCTATAGTGGGAGGGAAAAAAGATAGGGGTGCACCCTATTCACTTTTGTGGTGTCCTTCTCCATATGGTATGAAAGTTATTGTTGAGGAGGAACTCGCACCACCAAATGATTTTCTAGATCTTATTCATTTATCACCACCACTTGGGTGGTCTATTCCTTTACATCCAAGACCTGATCCATCTATGTTATATTAGAAAATTTAGAAAAAAAGAGAAGTCAGAAAACAATTCTGCTTGAATAGGATTAAAACATGACAAATCAATAAAGAAATATTCCCTTTAAAGTATGTAATATTGTAAATTTATATCTTCAGGAAAGACCATTGGAAACTCAATCTCAGTAGTTGAATCTTTATTATCATATTACAAAGTAATATAGAGGTATATAGGTGCTAAGTTTTCATTTTCAAAGATGGGAAGATCAAGTTTCAGGTTATCTTCAACAAATCTATTCTAGGATTCTTCCAAAAATTGTTGATCTCCCGTAAGTGAATTAACTTTAATGTGTAATTTAGGGACCTCATAGAGAAATGGTTGAGTGTAGTATAATGTGATTAATTCATTTAGTAGATCCTTCTCACCCACATTAGGTTCTTTAGTATAAAAAATGATTAGTGAAATCTCTTCCACTACTCATTATAGTTCTGGTTCTAGCTCAGGTTTAGATTACTCCTAGGATGCATGTACGTATTCAACTATCCATTATATTTTTCTCTTAATTTTTTTCACTATATCACTAATCCTTTTCAACTTATAATCATGATCATTTTAAAAATTTTCCTTCACATGATATTAGTCATTCCATGTAAAATAATGTTAATTGAAATACATCATGAACTAAGAAAAAAATTAGTTTTTGAAATTTATGATTTCTTTATGTTTTTTTTAAAGTAAATTATTTACACAATTTTAATAAAAATATTGATTTAACACCACTTTTATCCCTAAAAATATCATCAATTTGATGAAACATTGTCCTGCACACTCTCAAAAATATTTATCACTAAGTGCAGCATAGGGGCTAACCTAGGTCGTTCTCTTGAGAAGATTTTACGTTCAAGCACTCACTAATTATAATTCAATTTTTTTATATTTTTTTATTTATGAAATAAAACTAAAATAAATGAGTTTGATAATTCAATAAAAAAATTAAACATGATAATTCAATGAAAACATAATGAATGCAGACATAATGATGTTAAACGGAATGGAGATCTTTCCAGGAGATTATAGATAGTGAACCTTAACCATATCTTAATTATTTATTAATATAATTAATGAAAATGATCCATAATATTAATTAACATCCTCTAATACCCATTTTTTTAATATATGTTACACTCAATGATCTCTGAGACAACACACATCCACCTTCTAGATTGAGGGAGAATATTGCAGAAAGAAGAAGCTAAGCCTCAGGTGGCAAGTGGAGACATAAAGGAGACTTTCCCAATAAGATAAACCTCATTATAAATATAAGTAAATAAGAAAAATTAAAAATTATATCACATAAACTTTTTTTCAACACTATATTTACCCCCCGGGAACTTTCTTTGGTTAGGTACTCATAATCACGAGCATAAGATATCACAGTGGAGAAAAGAACGAAGTGGAAAACACAAAAGATAAAAATAATGAGAGAATGGTGTGAATAAAAAGACTAAAATATAATATGAATTAATAATAATTTTAAAAAATAAATTATACTACAAAAATAAAAAAACAATTTCAACAAATGTTGCCCCTAAGTTTCCAACACTTTGAAATAAATAAGGGATGCTCTTTTATAGGGAGAGGGGGTGAAAATTGCCTCAAACAATATTATATAAAACTTTTCATATAATAGACCCAATAAATAAGATAATTTGGAAATTTGGTCTTCTTTAAAGTTTTTATTATATATATCCTATATACACACACAAAATTTTAGCTTCATTTGGCATTTTTGAAGAGAGATATAGCCAAATTACTTTGGATATTTATTCGAAAATTTTTATTCCAATGCACTGAGTTCCAACACATTTATGGCCTTAAGAATGAAATAATAAGGAAAATATAAATTAATTAAAGTTGTTCATTTATATCTTTTCTATATCCATGTTTAATTTAATCTCCTTTGGTTTATAATATTATGATGTATGGGCCCAACATTAAAAATCTCCAGATATGTGCACAATTTTCAAGGTCTGTCTTATGAGCTAGATTTGGGCATTCAAATGATGGATTGAGCTTTGGGTACAGAAGGATAAAATGAATCCCATTGAATATAGAAACCTGTAAAATAATAATTTTTCAATTTTTATCATTGAATAAAATGTTATATCCAAAATACATAAATAATGTAAAATAGTTATGTTGGCCTCTTCATGTTCTAATCATGTTTTAATGATCACAAATCCTATTCAACCGGGTTAAATCCTATAAATTATATCAAATAATATGTATTATTTCTTAATTATTCTCATGCTTTAAGAATATCCTTTTAAGATATTAATTTCTCTACATTAATTTTAATTACTTTATACTATCCTTGATTTACTTTTATAATACCTTCTTTGACAAATGTTTAAGTATAATCCATTATATGATCATTAATTCTTAAGTTTGAATAAGGTTATTTTGAAAAGTCTAAGACACCGTGAGTCTACCACTGGTTATATCTTTTTGGCACCGTGAAATAGACACCGTGAAACGAGACACCGTAACCTTGAGACACCATGAAGCAGACACCGTGAAGCAGACACCGTGAAGCAGTCACCGTGAAGCAGACACTGTGAACAAGACACCGTAAAGGAGACACCATGAAGCAAACACCATGAACAACAAGACACCGTGAACAACAATACATCGTGAAGTATACACCTTGAATGAGACACCTTGACCAATCCAGACACCTTTTTAAGGAGACACCATTTCCATGATATACTGTGACACCGTTTCCTAATATATTTTGTCGTATTTCAATTTAATTTATAACGTTAATATTTGAATATTTTAATGCACTGACATAATTAATATTTCTTCAAAGACATATCATCAGACAGTATGTGGTATGAGGTATAGAATACATGCACCCTGTTGGCCCCGACACATGCACTCCAAGATAAAAGAGTAATGCGGCCTAAAAAGAAAAAAAAGACATACGCGAGAACAGTGTGGGACATGATATTTGAAAGAAGAAAAAACTGGTGACCGTGTGCACTACAACAAAGAAGATACTTAGAAGAAAGAATTGCCTCATGGAACTAGACACTACTAATTAATATACAAATCATACTAAAATCCTGAGAACATCTTCGCACTGTCAAACCTCACAAAGAACACAAGTTGAATCATGACACTCTGTTTTACAGATGAGGACTTGAGCACTGCATTTGTCTCGTATCAGAAGTCCAGAGCTGTAAAGACCAACACTCATAGCACCTCTAAAACTATCTCAATATTTCTGCTCTGTTGTGTATATTTTATTAACTTTTGAGTAGAGTGTGTATCTGTAGAATAACACACTTTATCTCCTGCATTAAACTGAAGGATACAAGATATCCTTAATCAAACATGATTTTACTCTTTTGTATACCCACTGATAAGTGCGGAAGAGGTCCCTGTGTGTCCGGGTAGTTTGTACCCATGAAGAACTGTGAAAGAGGTCCATGTGTGGCCTGGAAAGTACTGAGTACTGTTGTTAACCTCGATCCATGGTGTGGATCCAAGTTTATTAATATAAACTGCTTGGTGGTAGGTGATCAACAAGTGGAGTGGATTAGGTCTCAGCTTGAGACTAAACCACTTGTTTCATATCCTCTATGCTTCTTAATTTAGTTTTCTCTGTTTTACTGCTTTTCCATATAAACTATAAATCACTAAATTCACTTTTATAGTTAATCTTGGAAAGAAGTTATAAGTGGTTTTTCTTAGTATAATAGCTTCAAAAGTAACTTTAATAACTAACATTTAGATTACTGAGATTTAATCAATCTTCTGAGAAGTTATTTAAACAGTCAAACCTTTATAACCATATTACTTTTATTAATTGGGATGTATTTAACTTTAAGGGGAAGTCTTTTTAAGAATACTTTTTACAGAAATTTTTATAGTTACTCAATTCACCCCACCCCTCTTAAGTAATCTACTCCGACCAACATTTGGTATCAAAGATTGTTTATTAGGACTTTATCTAATCTTATTCAACTGTGATTATAGTTGTACTTTAAAGATCTTTAAACTTCTGTCAATTCTAAATTTCTAGCTCTTTTAAAGTAATAATTTATTATGGATAATATATTGGGAGGTTTTGCAAACAACATACCACCATTCTTTAATGGATCTAACTATGCTAAATGGAAAATCAAAATGAAAATGCACTTAGAGAGTATGAGTTTTGAAATTTGGTCATCCATTATAGATGAATATAATATTCCTACTACTGATAGAATCACATCGGATGAACCTACCAAAACTACCTACAATAACAACTACAAAGTTATGAATGCTTTATACTACTCCTTAGGAAATGAAGAGTTCAATATAATTTCTGCTTGTAAAAATACCCATGAAATTTGGGATACTCTGTCTGTCTCGCATGAAGGAACATCTAGTGTAAAATAAATGAGACTTAATATTTATACTATTAAATATGATAATTTTAATATGAAAACTAATGAAACTATATATATCATGTATCTTAGGTTCAATGAGATTGTCAACACAATTATTTCTCTTAGAAGATAATTCACTTTCAAGGAACAGATCATGAGAATTCTCAGATGTCTTCCTGATAGATGGAGTAGAAACTCTGTCTCTATTAGAGAATCATGTGACATCAGCAAAATACCTATAAAAGAAATCATTGGGAAACTGATGATGTATGAGGAAGAGGTTAAAGTCAACAAGGAGGAGTAATATGAGCAAAAGAGTAAATATGTTGCATTCAAGACCACCACCCCTAAGCAAAAAGACAAAGGGAAACTAGAAGCTTCTATAGAAAGTTACAGTGATGAGAAATCATCATCTGATAGTGATGATGAGATGGCTCACTTATCCAGAATATTCAAGAGATTTTACAAGAATAAGAACTTTTTTAGAAAGCCTAACTTCAAGGGAAAATATGACCAAAAAGGAAATTGGAAGAAGGACTGGAAAAGAAGTGACAAGACTGATGAAATTGTATGTTATGAGTGTAAGTGAAAAGGACTTATCAAGGCTGACTTTCCAAAGCTCAAGTACAAAAAGAAATACGAGTACAAGGATAGGAAGTATAAAAAGACAATGAAAGCAACTTGGAGTGATTCTGAGGATAGTTCAAGAGACTCAGAAACATCAAATGATGAATAGGCAAATAAATCCAATATGTGTTTTATGAAAAGCACATCTGAGGTAACATTGAATTATCATGTACTTAATTCATACTATTCTTGAAATGAGAGTGATTCTGAAAATATGACTAATGAAGAGATGTTTTAATACTGTAACATGCTTGAAGAAACATGCAATGAACTAAAAGAAAATTATAAATCATTGAAGAAACAGCATGCTCTTACTGTGACTATTAAATCTAAACTCACAACTGAAAAAGATAAAAATGATCAACTACTCAAAGAAAACAATGAATTAAAAATGTCTAATGAGAAATTGAAGAGTGGCCTATAAAAATTTACTAATGGTAAGAATACCCTTACTCAAATTCTATGAAAAAAAATTGATCCTAAATACAACATTGGCATTGGTTATCAACCTGGAAAAATAAATCTGGGTAGAAAAAATTTTATTTCCAAATCTAGGACATATAATTTTACTCCTAGTTCTGGACACAAATCAACTAATTCAATTCATGATACATATTCTATTGTTTCAAGTTTTTGTGAACCGAATAGAGTTTATTTTTCAAATACTCTATGCAATGCTTATAGGAAACCTATGAGGCAAATATGGGTTCCTAAGGAACTTATCACTAATATTTCTGGACTCAAACAAGTATGGGTACCAAAATCTATTTTTGGTTAATATTTTTATAGGAAATCTGCTTAAAGAGTTCCTATAAAAGTCTATGGTACTTGGACAGTGGATGTTCAAGGAACATGATAGGATACTACTCTTGATTCAAGAATCTAATCAAAATATATGGAGGGAATGTCACATTTGGTGACAATTCCAAAGGAAATATTATTGGTCTCAGCCAAATATGTAACTCTAACTCAGTTTTAATTTCTAAAGTGTTGTTTTTTTATGGATTAAAATACAAATTTCTTAGTATCTCACAATTATGTGATGATGGAATTCATGTTATATTTGAAAATGATGCTTGTAATGTCTTTAATTCTAAACATGAGTTAGTGTTTTTTGATTTAAGAAATGAAAATGTTTACTCCGTTAACTTAGATTCCTTATCTTCTCAAAATGATTCATGTTTAAGTGTATTTCATAAAGATTCTTGGCTCTGGTATAGGAGACTAGGACACTATATTGTTCACTCCCTTAGAAAGTTAACTATAGAAAGATTAGTTAAAGACTTACCCAAACTAGAGTTTCCAAATGAAAAAGTGTGTAATCCTTGTCAAAAAGGAAAACAACACAAAGTTTCCTTTAAACCAAAGAAAGAAGTATCAACTTCTCAACCTCTCGAACTAGTTCACATGGATTTGTATGGACCATCTAGAGTTTCTAGTTTAAATGGGAAGCACTATGTTTATGTTCTTATAGATGACTTTTCTAGATATAATTGGACCTTATTTATGTCTCAGAAAAGTGAAGCCTGCTCTTATTTTACTAAATATACCAAGTCTGTAGAAAATCTTAGTGGACTAAGAATTGAATCCTTAAGAAGTGATCATGGTCGTGAGTTTTAAAATCAAGATTTTGAGTCCTTTTTCTCACAAAATTGTTATAGTCACAATTTCTCTGCCCCTAGAACATATCATCAAAATGAAGTTATGGAGAGAATAAATAGAACTCTGCAAGAGATTTTTAGAACAATGTTTAGTGAGTATGACCTACCTATTTATTTTTGGGCTGAAGCGTTCAATACAGCATGATACATAATCAATAGAGTGTTGATCTGACATATTCTTAAGAGGACTCCTTATGAGTTATGGAACAATAGAAAACCCAAGGTTAACTACTTCAAAGTTTTTGGTTGTAAAGTCTATATCCTTAATAGTAAGTACAGTCTTGTGAAATTTTCATCCAAAAGTGATGAAGGTATATTTTTAGGATATTCCTTGTCGAGTAAATCCTATAGAGTGTTCAATAAAAGAAATAAATGTGTGGAAGAATATGTCCATGTCAAATTTGATGAAAAGGATCCACATGAGCCTAAAACCATTCTAGAGAACCTGGAGGGTGATCTATCAAATCTGAACATCAATTCAAAATCCTAAAACTCTTTTGTGAAAGAATCTGTGAAAACTTCCAGTTCTGGAAATCCCCTAGAATCAAATCACAATGAACCTAGACCTAACAATGAACCTGAAATTTCCAGCCCTTCCTTTTCTAGAGTAGTTAGAACACTTAAGAACCATCCCTTAGATGTTGTTGTAGGAGACTTAGACAAAGGAACTCAAACTATAGCTTCTCTTAGAAATCAAGTTGAAAATCAAGTATTCTTGTCATAACTTGAACCTAAAAACATCAATGATGCTATCAATGATGAATTTTGGGTGATGGATATGCAATAAGAAATTAATCAGTTTGAAATGAACAAATTTTGGTAACTTTTTGAAAGACCTAAGGACACATTCACCATAGGAACTAAATGGGTGTTCAGAAATAAGGTAGATAAAGTTGGTAGCATAGTTAGAAACAAAGCCAGATTAGTTGCACAAGGCTATAGTCAAGAAGAAGGAATTGATTATGAAGAGACCTTTGCACTAGTAGCTAGACTTGAATCCATTAGAATCTTACTTGCCTATGCTGCACATCTGAATTTCAAACTATATCAAATGGATATTGAAAGTGCATTCTTAAATGGGTATATAGCTGAGGATGTTTTTGTGGAACAACCCCCTAGTTTTACAAACCCCCATTTTCCAAATCATATTTTTAAACTATCAAAATCATTATATGGTTTAAATCAAGATCCAAGAGCTTGGTATGATAGGTTTAGTACTTTTCTTATTTCCAAAGGTTTTACAAAAGGAATAGTTGGTCCTACCCTTTTTATAAAACAAATTTCTAATTATGTTTTAGTTGTTCAAATATATGTAGATGATATTATTTTTGGATCTTCAAAAAATTCTTTATGTTTTGGTTTTTCTAATATTATGAAAAATGAATTTGAAATGAGTTTAATGGGTGAACTAAAATTCTTTCTTGGATTTAAAATCTTTCAAAATAATAATGGTATTATTTTAACTCAAATTAAATATAATGTAGATCTTCTAAAACCTTTTGGATTGGATAGAACTAAAAGTAGTAACACTCCCATGAGTACCACTTGTAAGTTGGATCTTGATGAAGATGGAAATTTTGTTGATCAAACCACATATAGAGGAATGATTGGAAGTTTACTCTACTTAACTTCTAGTCATCTTGACAATATGTTTAGTGTGTGTATGTGTTCTCATTTTCAAGAAAATCCTAAAGAATCTCATTTAAATGCTATAAAGAGAATTTTCAAATACCTCAAGTATACACCCAATTTAGGACTGTTTTATCCTAGAGGACAATCATTTGAATTAGTGAGTTATTCTGATGCTAACTTTAGTGGTTTCACATTAGATAGAAAAATAACTTCTAGAAAATGTCACTTCTTAGGCAAGTAACTAGTATCATGCTGTAGTAAGAAACAAAATTTTGTTGCATTATCTACTACAGAAGCTGAATACATAGCTGCTAGCAGTTGTTGTGCACAAATTCTTTGGATGAACCGCACATTGCTAGATTATGGATTTCAATTCAGGCATGTACCTATAAACTGTGAAAACACAAGTGCTATTAACATCTCGAAAAATCATGTTTCACATTCTAGGACAAATCATATTGATGTAAGACATCACTTTTTGAGATATCATTATCAAAAAGGTGATCTCACTTTGGAATTCATTGGCACTGAGTATCATCTTGCTGATATATTCACCAAACCATTGACTTCTGAAAGAATAGACTACATCATACATGAACTAGGCATGATAAACCTCAAATAGATGTCTTACTATTCAATATAATACTATTTTATACTTTACTGTTTCATGATTACGGTTTCTCATTTAGTGTTTCATGTTTACTGTCTGAAAGTTACTGTCTCACCGTAAAGTTGATGTTTACTATCTCACTATGAAGTTCGTTCACTGTCTCACCATAATGTGTGTTTAATTTCTCACCGTAATGACCAGACACAGTCTCACCATAAAAAATTATTTATGATTTTTTTGTAAAAACATGTATCACAGTAATTATCCTTTTCACATTTCTTGTTTTCCCGCACTTTTACTTTTGCGGCATTTGGTATTCCAAAATTATAAAATAAATAAAGTATCACTCAATTCTTCACTTGGGATTTCTTCTATTCACTCTTTCTAATCCTTCTTAAACTCTACAACCCTTTTCTCTCCCTCTCTAACCTTTGGTGGATGCACAGGATGAAATTCCCCTCATCGTTGACTTCTGAGAAACTTAGCGCAAATAAGAAGAAGATTGCACCTAATATAGCACCCGAAGGACCTCTAAATCCAAATTTGGTAAACCGAGTTGTCGTACCTGAGAAAGAGGTTTTACCCAATTGGATTATGTCTAGTAAGTATTTGGTATTTAAAGTGTTATAATATCAAGGTTGGTTAGAGTGGGTTTCGAAAGAAGATAGACTTATCTATCCTAAGTTAGTGTCTCAGTTTTATCAGTATGTTCAGTTCTCATTTGAGTATGAAGATGGATATGTTGTGAGAAGCTCGATCAATGGCAGAGATTCTCATTCTCTTAAAGGTTATGAGTTGCATGCCTTAGGATACCTCATTAATTCATCTATGAGAATTATCAGAGAGGACCCCCACCTTCAACCAAATTCTTTGATATGGAGGATGCTTTGTAAGCCTTAACTGGAAACGACACCAAGAGGAGATACATTGCTAATGAACTAGATATAGAATCAAGGCTTATGTTCAAGTTTATACAGAATTTGGTTAGTCCTAGAAAATGTTCTTTTGTTGTTTTGAAATATCAGGATGTGTTTATGATTAATCTTATGAAAAATGAGCATAAGATCAACCTTTGAAAGTATATCATTCACCATATGTGTGAACTGATCAAAGCCACATCCAAGTAAACTTCCATGTTTTACTCTTGGCTTATATCATCCATGATTCTTTCCAAAGGTATGGTTAGACCTAATTAGGAAGTAATTAAGTATTTTGAATTCTGCCTCTCAAAAGCCACTATCAAGAGAATGAATATAAACTAGAATCCTTAGAAAAAAGGAATGGGTGGAAGACAATGATAGAATTTATGAGAAATTTAATCTCGTGGAACATCCCTCAAGACCAAAATATATGTCTAATCCTGGTTTAGAACCAAATGAGATTGTTGCGTACTCTTCTGAAGAAGAAGAAGAGGAGGAGGAGGAGGAGGATGGTGTGCATCCTAGAGAAACTGTTTCTGTTAAGTAAGATAGTACTCATATCCCTCTTGTGGTAAGTGAAAAAGAAGTCCATGAACCTACAGAAGTTGTTACTCTGGAAGCTCAACCCGAGGCTGAAACTAAATCTGTTTCCAAAGAAACTGAAATGAATGCCATGGAATAACCTATAGTTTAAGATCTACCTAGTATGCAAGAAGATAATCTTGAGGAACTCCTAGTGGAACAATTTGTTCCTAAAATAATTCCTTCAGCTGAGGAAAGGATGGAGATGGATTTTCAGTTGGCTAGGCAGGAAATGGGTGAGTAACCAAGAGTTTTTTTGTGGAATTATATCAAGACCCTAAGCCTCTCATCCCTGAGAAGGATTCAACTATTTAGGGGGAGAAACCCCCAAATCTGGAATCTCTTGAAGTACCAAATCTGGCCGATCTGAACTTTTTAGACACTCAATATAAGTTCCCTAGTTTCTATGATGTGGATGACTCTCAGCAAGTCTCAGAAAAAGGCCTTGACATTTCCTCTTTGTTCCAGTTGAAATCGGTCTCAAATATATCCCCTACAAAGGAACCTAAAACCGTATCAATACCTATTTTTGAACCTTCATCAGACCAATCATCCTTAGTGAGTAAGGATGATCTAAAGGAATTTGGTGCTACCCTTTTGTCCGGTGTTGAAAAAGTTCTGAATTCTCAACCTGCTCTTGTAACTCACTTAAGTGACAAAGATGCATCTTTATTGTTGTAGAAAGTTATTTGGAAAATACAACCTAAAATTCTTCATGAGATTCAGGAAGTAAGAGTTGAAAACAGGCTTCTTAGTGATGAAGTGAAGACTTTGAGAAGTATGATTGAAGAAATGAAGAAAGAGATGCATTCCAAACCAAAGCTTGTTTCTCCTCCTATAGAACCTGTTATTACTCAAACCCCACAGGATGTTGTGTCTCAGATTCAACCTTATTTATATTCCTTATATGAAAAGGTCATTGAAAGGAACAAACAAATCGTGAAGAAGATGAGAGAGCTTGTTGTAAATCTTAACAAACTCACAGATGAGTATATGGGATGTCTTCAAAAGGTGTTGAACCAACTGAAATCTCTCACCAATGTTGTCAATGCTTCGAAAGCCTCTGGTAAATCCTCTATACCTTCTTTAGAAAGTGACCTGCTCAGAACTGTGGTCAAAGAAGAGCTTCAAACTGTGCTTACTGGTTTCAATGCAACTTCTCTCTCTGAAGTTATCAAGAATAGTGACCGAGTTCTTGATCTAGTCCAAATCCACTCAAAAATTGCTAATAATTCTCAGAAAGATATTACCAACAAAGTGGATTTATACTTCAACAGAATCTTCTCCAAGACTGACATGAATAACCATTTCAAGTATCTTGTGGAAAATCTACGGATTCCACCTGTGACTCAAGCTTTCAAAGCCCAAGTCCAAAATCTCACTGAGTTCACTCAATTGTTGCACAAGTTTATGGAGAACAAGGATGATTTTGAAAAATCCATGTAGTATGGTGGGGATATTATTGAGGATTTCATTAAGCTTATGAGGCCTTACCTTCATGTACATAGTACATCCATTGTTTCTCTTGCGGCTTCTCCTCTGAGACCTGGTATGCCTACCTTCACCTCTTCCCTATCCTCCACTACTATGTCTGTCAACCAAGCACTGAGTCAGATCAGGCTTGTGATCCTTGATCAACAACTACCTCGATCTTCTACTACTCATACTATGGCTCCATCTGTTTTTGAAGGCTTAACTTTACCCTCTCTATCAACCATCTCACTCCCTTATTCTACCTCCACTTCAACTCCTCTGGATTACTCTTCTGCTGCTACTTATAAAGGAAAAGCGAAGACCAATTAGTGAAGAATAACAGTGATTACTCCTTTTTTATATAAATTCTATTGCTTTTGTTTTTCTCCTTTCTGTTTGTACTAAACATTCTTTTCTTTAATGAAATGTGCACTTTTCATAACATCTCTTATTCCTTTTTTTTATAATCCCAAAAGGGGGAGAAATATCTATATTAGAAATTTATCTCTATATCTATAGTTGAATCAAATATACACTTTAAATCTTCATAATTTGTGATCATAAAAAAGGGGGATATTGTTGGCCTCCTCATGTTCTAATCATGTTTTAATGATCACAAATCCTATTCAACCTGGTTAAATCCTATAAATTATATCAAATCATGTGTATTATTTCTTAAGTATTCTCATGATTTAAGAAGAGCCTTTAAAGATCTTAATTATTCTACATTCAGTTTAATTAATTTATATTATCCTTGATTTACTTTTATAATACCTTATTTGACAAATGTTTAAGTCTAATCCATTCTATGATCATTAATTCTTAAGTTTGAATACGGTTATTTTGAAAAGTTTGAGACACCGTGAGTCTGCCACTGGTTATGTCTTTCTAGCACTGTGAAGCAGACACCATGAGACGAGACACAGTAACCTTGAGACACCATGAAGCAGACACTGTGAAGTAGACACCGTGAACAAGACACCGTGAAGCAGACACCGTGAACAACAAGACACCGTGAGCAACAAGACACCGTGAACAACAAGACACCGTGAAGTAGACACTGTGAATGAGACACCGTGACTAATCCAGACACCGTGTGAAGGTGACACCATTTTCATGACATACTGTGACATTGTTTCCTAATATATTTTGTCGTATTTTAATTTAATCTCTAACGTTCTTATTTGAAGATTTTAATGCACTGACATAATTAATGTTTCTTTTTAGAAATATCATCGGACAATATGAGGTATGAGGTGTAGAATACATGAAAACTGTCAGCCCCAACACATGCAATCCAATATAAAAGTGTAATGTGGCCCAGAAATAAAAAAAAATACATACGCGAGAATAGTGTGCGACATGATATTTGAAAGAAGAACAAACTGGTGACCGTGTGCACTAAAACAAAGAAGATACTTATAAGAAAGCATTGCCTCATGAAACTAGACACTACTGAGGAATACACAAAGCATACTAGAATCCCGAGAACATCTTCGTAATATCAAACCTTACAAAGAACAAAAGATGAATCGTGAAACTCTATTTTATAGGTGAGGACTTGAGCACTGCATCTGTCTCTTCTCAAAATTCCAGAGCTGCAAATACCAACACTTAGAGCACCACTAAACCTATCTCAATATTTCTACTATGTTGTGTATATTTTATTAACTTTCGAGCAGAGTGTGTATATGTAGAATAACACACTCTATCTCCTACATTAAACTCAAAGATACAAGATATCCTTAATCAAACATTCTTTTACTCCTGTGTATACCCACTGATAAGTGTAGAAGAGGTTGTTGTGTGTCCGGTTAGTTTGTACCCACGAAGAACTGTGGAAGAGGTACCTGTGTGGCCTGGACAATACTGAGTACTGTTGTTAACCCCAATCCAGGGTGTGGATAAAAGTTTATTTATATAAACTTCTTGGTGGTAGGTGATCCCCAAGTGGAGTGGATTAGGTCTCGGCTTGAGACTGAACCACTTGTTTCATATCCGATGTGCTGCTTAATTTAGTTTTCTCTATTTTACTGTTTTTATATATAACTCATAAATCACTAAATTCACTTTGATATTTAATCTTGGAAAGAATTTATAATTGTTTTTTCTTAGTAGAATAGCTTCAAAAGTAACTTTAATAACTAACATTTAGATTACTGAGAATTAATCAATCTTCTGAGAAGTTATTTAAATATTCCAACCTTTATAACTGTATTACATTGATTAACTGGGTTGTATTTAACTTTAAGGGGAAGTATTTTTAAAAATACTTTTTACAGAAATTTTTATAGTTACTCAATTTACCCCTCCCCTCTTGAGTAATCTACTCCGACCAACAAGTTAAAATCCAAAATAGGCCATTTTTGCAATTAAGCTCAAAAATGATTCTAAGCTATAAAATGTGACAATTTAACTTGAAATGAAACTTTGGGGGGATTAAAAAAATTAAAATTCATAATAAAATAATTGAAAATATTTTCTCTATCACATTCCACGATCCCTACCTGCATCCATATAGTTTTTCTAGGTACCCAATGGTGGCCCGAACAGGGTGTGAGATAAAATCCCAGTAGGTAGTCACCCAAAGGACTATAAAAATCCTAGTTGTGAAATATAAGCTAATAAAAGTGAAATATATATCATAGGTAATCAGTAATAAAAAGGAATGTTTCTATAGAATGTATACTACAGAACAAGTGATATTGAATAGTCATACGAGGATCCCTGAAATACATGGGTCGGGCTTCTACAACAAGGAAACGGTAAAAGAAATAGTGGTAAACACCATGACCTCACCATATACATAACATATCATATCATCCAAGACCTTTCCATATAATCTTAATATAAAAACAACCATGTCCATGTCATACAACTATAAGACTCATAATTTACCACATCCAAGTGTTATACCCAATCATGTCACATTTACCATGGTCACACCATATAATCAGAAATTTTAGACCACTAAGGGCTTGATACAAGGTATGGAAAATTAAGACATCCTCATCGAGTCCTAGGAGAATCTCTATGGAAACTCAATTAGACTTAGAATGGATTCCTAGGAGCATGTCAACCAAGCATGTCCTATGTGAGTCCAAGAAAGCCGAATCCAAGGGGTAACAAGGCCTAAGTCATCCCAAGTAATCAAGACCCAATGAGAAATCTCTATCCAATGAATCCACCGCCACATTAAATACCCATAAGTGAAATGTCTATGGTGTCTAGTTGAATCATGATCCAAGGTTTACCAACCAAGGCGTACACTACCATTTGATCCACATCTCATTCCATTAATCAACTCACAGGCATTAAATTCCATGAGTATACCCACTCATATAAAAAAATCATATTCCAATGCAATCGATGAATTTACACACTAATATAAAAATTTTATATAATCCATTTAATAAATTCAAGTAAGGAATAACAAGTCATCACATGGAAATGGAAGAAATATTCATCTCCTCGTAATAAATTCAATTCAAATTTAGTTTATCACGAGATTCCTCTAACTAGGAAATCAAAAAACACTCACCCCATGGGTGGTTTAATAAGAAAAGGTAAAGGGAACACCCCATGGGTGACCTCGGTTGGGGAAACAACCTCCAATAAGTCTTATGGGAACTAAAGGGAATCCCTAACATGTTCTATTTCATCTAATTCAACTAATCAATACAATTTCAGTGCCATGACATAAATTTTGGTGGGTGAAAAAATAAAAAATATCTTAATAAGACACCAAACCACTCCAAAAAAATATAGACCACCAACAATAGGTCCATATTAGAGTGCTCATCCATTATCAACTTCCAATTCGACTCGGATTGGTAGAAAAATTAAGAACTTATTAAATCCCTAGAAATAGGGAAAATTAGATTGCAACTAAATAACTCTGTAGATATGAAGTTAAATGAAGAATGTCACAAAAGGAATTTAGTACTCACTAATGAAGATCCAATGAGAATATCAGCACTTGAATCTGATTTCAGATGGAGGAACGTGATCAAAATATATTAAATAGCTTCATAAATATCTCCCAAATATGGTGATACCCACTAGAAGGAATAAGAAGAATTGGTTTTAGGTTTTAGAAATTTTTAAGGGAAAATGTTAATTTCACAAAAAACCATTGGGTCGCATGTTTTGGTTGCATGGTTGGCCAAACCATAGATCAACCATACACAAAATGCTGTAAATATGGAACCTCCCATGGTTAGTGAACACAGTCTTCCAAATCATGCACAAACCATGTGAATAGACACTGCTAAAAAAATTAGGTTCCTAGAATAGGCATGTGCCTCTATCTTCATGGTTTCATCAAACCATGTGACATGTAATCCTCCTCTATCAAACCTCACATGGTTAGAAGTAACCATGAAAACTTCCCCACATGGTTTCTACTAATCGTGTGGCTTGTTCTGTTTTCCCAAAAAGTTAGGTTATGGGCTCTAAAAATCTCCAGACACCCCTGATACACCCATGATCAAGTTGGGTACCCACATTAGTCCATAACTAAGCATTTAAATTGAAAACAGAAATATTTTTACCTCATATGAAAACCTAGGTTCTTACAATCTTCCCTCTTGAATGAAATTCATCTCTAAACTACCCTCTCAAGGGTGGTCAAGATCCATCTGAGAACAACTCTGGCCACTGAGCACATACATAGGCCTCCTGCTCCCAAGTATCATCCTATAAATGGTTTTGTTTCCATAGAACTTGTACTAGAGGAACTAACTAGCCTTAGAAAACATTCATTCTCCTATCAACGATATGAATAGGTTTCTTCTTAAAGGACTCATCTGCCTATAACTTCACATACTCATGCTGAAAAACATTAGAAGGGTATGAATGATAATGGCATAGATGAGATACATGGATGACATCGTTCATGGTCTGGTACCTCTAAAATAACTATAATCAATAGGATACCAGCCTGACTCTCTCTAGAATCTCAAATGGCCTGACATACTGTGGTG
Source organism: Viscum album (assembly GCA_963277665.1). NCBI lineage: Eukaryota > Viridiplantae > Streptophyta > Magnoliopsida > Santalales > Viscaceae > Viscum > Viscum album. The sequence continues at coordinate 1,798,471,839 of OY728152.1, forward strand.
AAAGATTACCCTATATCCTAATCCTTATATTTCCTAGCCTAGGTGAGATGTGTAAAAAGACCCTATCCTTGATCTCAAACTCTAGAGGTCATCTTTGGTGATCTACATATGATTTCTTTTGATACTGTGTAGTATCAATCTGCTTCCTAATCAACTAGACCTACTCAAAAGTTTCATTCACAATATGTGGTCCTAGAAAATCTACCTCACCTACCTCTAACAAGCAGAGGGAGATCAGTATGGTCATGGGTTCGAGTTGTGGCGATTGGGGTTCCGCACAAATTTTTGGGAATTTCAACACCAAAGGTAGTCAGTTCCGTGCATAAACATTTTTTGGTGTTTTAATTTTCTTGTTTTATCAATTTAGTATGTTATTTGACTAGTCTTCTTGGTGAGAATATAGCATTGCATGATGTTTAATATGATTTGGATGGGTTTAGGAATGTGTTTATGTGATATGAAGGTTTTGATTTTATGAAAAATTTTGTTGATCCATTCACAGTGTTTTCTAAACTGTTTTGTTGTTTTGTTATGGTGCACATGGTCTGAAAATTCTGTTTTTGACATGTAAGTGGTGTGTGTTTGGCCTCAAAAGGGGTTTTTTTTGGGTGGTCTTTTACGTTCTAAGTCTTGGGATACTGTTTGGAGTTGCTTCAAATATTTTTAAGTGGTTTATTAAATCTTATAAAGTGTGTGCACCATGTGTAGGAAAATGTTTTGGTGTGTGTTTAATTTTAAAGAGGGGAGTTGAAGTATGTTTTATTTTAGTGAATCTTTGTTATACATCTTGGGAAAAGTTTTATTAATTATGTAAATGTTTTATTAAGTGGTGAGTGTGATGAAAATTAGCCTTGTGACATGCTTTTCCATGAAGGTGTATTTTTCATGTGTTTCTCTTAATTCATATTATTTTATGGGAAGTGAAATTTTTTTAGTTGTGTTTGAAGCCTTGGGTAGTTATTGGATTCCCTTGCATCATCGTAGGGTGTTTTTCTCATCATGGTGAGGGTTTTGGTCGTCAGTGACAAAGACCTATAGGTATATACATGGGTAATCATGTATATATGTATATCCTCCTTTCTCATATTCCCTCACGGTGTGGGGAATATGTACTTGGGTTAAAGGGTATATATATATATATGTGAAAATGTATATGTGTATAGGTGAAGCAGTTTCAGATTTTCATCTTTAAGAGAAGCTACTTTTAGTTAGAAAGCATCAAGAGCCAATTGGACGGCTTGATTCCACCTTGAGGTAGGTCCCCAACTGCACTCACCTTTAAATTTAGAATTTATTAATTTCTTGATGTTTTATAAATTTTAATAAATAGAAAATAATATAAGCTGATTAATTTTTAAATGATTATTTTGTGTAAAAAGAGAAGTTTATTTTATACACGACTCTTGAAATATTTTCTTGATGAGCGGACACCTAGTAGTGAAAGAATTCCAATTTGTCCTTTAAACATAATTCACGGAAATTCAAATGTAGTTCTGGTTTTAAAGATAAATGATTTCTTCTGAACAAGTGTTTTGGGTTTTCTTGAGAAACGAGGTTTTTATTTAAGTTTGGTGAAGGCCTGTTTTTCACTTTAATGAAAATAAATTATTTTGGAAAAATATATTTGGGGTGACTCAGGGGTGACCTTTGGTGTATGTTGACTGCCTATGTTGTGTGTGATGTTTGTGCTACTTGATTGACTTTGTTGACTCACCCCTTTTCTTTTTATTATATGTGTTGACATGGGAACCTAGCATAGTGATTGAATCTTATGAGAATGATTGCAGCACTAGTTTAGAATATGCACTGTCTAGTGGACCCATAGCAGGGGAATACTGAGTTATTGCTGCTATGGGGATTGGGCCCCTCGGTTAGGCCATATAGGGATATGTCAAGCATTAGGGCGTTATGACATCATCGAGTTAGGGCATGCCTTCAGGATGAGTCACATGTATAGTATGTTCTAGATTGTTCACGATCTTCTAGGTTTGACCCATGTTTTTATTGAGTGTTTATTTGTATGTGGCGTATGGTTGAGAGGTCTAGTTCGGTTTCTGGCCCAAGTGTGCCACTTTTTCTATTTCCCTTAGTGTGTGTTGTGTGTAGTTTTTTTTTTCTTTTTACTAACAACAAAAATTTGGATTTCTAAATTGATTCTCAAAAATGTTTTAAAATGAAATGAACCTATTTCTTTCAAGCACTAGACTTATTTTTATATTATAAAGGGCAATGGACTGTTACTTGTTTTGGAAATGAATGTGTGTTTGGAAACCAATATTTTATATAATTTAGTTCTAACATGGAATTGATAAATTCTTTATTTAGTGGTAGTGCATTGGGAATATATTTATCGGGTTAACCTACTGAGTTTTAATACTCACGCCTATAGTGTTTTCTTGTTTTTAGTTTTGTTGCAGGTTCCATATTTAGTTGTTTGCCTTGATCAACGTTGGTTGTGGTATTGGAGAGTGACCCATGGGGTCACATGGAGTTTTGGTCGTAGTCAGGTTAGTAGCGTTGTTGGTTGTTCTTTATTTATTTTCTTTTGTTTTATTTATTTTCCACTGCTTAGTTTATTCTCTTTTGAGCCAAATTGTGCCCATCTGTTAAATTTTGATTCCCGGAACTAGTTTCCAGCCCGTGGGGATCGGGAACGCCCCTTGGACCATGTCGTGGGCCGGCTCGGGTGACCGATTCAGGGTCGACTCGGGTTGGTTCGTGACAGGTTCCATCTGTATAGTCTCCTAATAACTATTATTGTAGGAAAAAACAATATGGGGTATATGCCTCTCCCAAGAACCCCCAAAATCCATAAATCATGCTCGCAGCATGTCCTCAAGAACATGAATTGTACTCTCTAACTATTCATTAGTCTTAGGGTGGTATTTCATACTCATAATCACCTATATACCCAGTGCCCTTTGCAAACTATTCTATAAATGAGACATAAAATGGGCATCCCTATCTAAAATTATAGTGCATAGAACCCCATGAAGTCATATGTTCTCACAGATATATAACCTCTCAATCTAATAAATACTTAAAGTCTCCTTGATCGGTATTAAATGATAAACCTTCATTATCATGTCCACAACAACCCGCACAACATCATTTCCTCAATGTGGCCTCAATAAACTGGACTCAAAATCCAATGTGATATCATCCCATTTCCACTCAAGAATGGGTAACTATTGTAAAATTATTATTGGTCACTGATGTTTTGCATTCACATAATTATATGTGGAACACCTTGTAACAAAACCATCTACCACTAATTTCATACCTGACCACCAATATTGATAGTGTAAGTCATGGTACATCTTAGTGTCACCGAGATGCACCGCCCAAACTAAGGCATGAAACTCCCTCATCATCTCTTTGATCATATAAACTAGAACCAAAATGTGAACATGGATATATAAGATCTCATCCTTACCTAAAGTACAACCAGGAGTTGGTTCCTCACATGCCACACTCTCCCATAGGACTAGGACTTTATAATCTAAAATCTATATCATTCTCACTCTATCCAGAAGAGTATAGGTCACAGCTAAGGATGAAAGAAAAGTTTTTATCTAACTATCCTTCACCTCCAAGTGTATCTTAGAAAAAAATCTATGATCTTCCACTCACTACTAGCCTCCTAAACTTCCTTCATCTGAGTCCTCTTGCTCAGTGAATTGGCCACTGCATTTCCTTTACTAGGAATGTAGGAAAGATCGAATTAAAAAGACTGTAGATATTTAACCCACCTTCACTTCCTAAAATTCATATCACATTGTTTAAATATGTATTTGATGTTTTTTTGGTCTGTGTACACCACAAAACGCTCTCCCGATGAGTAATGTATATAACGGTGAAAAGCATTAACAACTGCAGCTAACTCAAGAGCATGCATCATGTATTTCTTCTCAGGTTTCCTTAACTACTGAGACCCATACAACACGACTCTATCTCCCTGCATCAGAACTTATCCAAGATTAATACCTAATTCATCAAAATACACAATGTATCTTCTGAACTTCTCTAGAAGTATCAAGACCGGTACTGAAGTCAATCTCCCTTTCATCTCTTGAAAGGTTGTCTCGTAGGTATATATCCATAAACAATCCACACCCTTCTTAGTCAATCTCATCAGTGGAGCTACTAAGTGTGATAAGTTCTATATGAATCACTTGTAATATCCATATATCTCTAAGAAATTCCATATTTTAAATACATTCATAGGATTATCCTAGGAAAAAACATCTCTCTCCTTCTCTGGGTCTACTGATACTCTTGTCTATGAGATAATATGACCCAAAAAGTGAATTGTATCTATCCTAAAGTGGAACTTTGTGAGATTAGAATAAAAATGATGCTCTCTTAGTGTATTCAAAATGATCTCAATATGTTTTTCATGGTCGTGTCAATTATGAAACAACACAAAGATATATTCCATGAAAAAAACCACAAACAAATTCAGATAAGGTTGTAAAACTCGGTTCAGCAGCACCATGAAAACTACTGCCACATTCGTGATATTGAACGACATAACCAGATACTCATATAGACAATACCTTCTATGAAAATATTTATGAATTATTTCTATAGGTTGAACATGAACCTAATGGTATCCGAATCTCAAATCAATTTTCAAGAACACTTGAACCCCTCAAAGATGGTCAAAAGGATCATCTATCCATGGTAAGGGATATCAGTTATTAATTGTCAACTGGTTCAATTTCTGATAATCCATGCATAGCCTAAGGGTACCATCTTCCTTTTTTGAAAAAGGGACCGGTGAACCCCCTGTAGAAGTATTGGTTCATATAAAACCCTTTGCCTCCAAGTTTTCTAGCTACGACTTGAGCTCCTGCAACTCCATCATAGCCATCCTGTAAGGAGGAATAGATACTAGTGTAAATCCTAAAACTAAATTTATGGAGAAATCAACCTATCTATTAGGAGGTAAACTATAAACTTTTTCAAGTAAACATCCTTGAAATGATCAACCACTGGAGGAAAGTATGTTTAATGTGCTCCCTAGTCATCTAGATGCAAACTAGCAATCTTGGATATCATCTCAACCAGCCCACAATGCTCTGGTCGAGCTCGGCTCACTGGGACATCACATTCACCCTTGTTAGTATAAAATGTTCCCTATGATGATATGAAAGGCTCCCTCTAGCAATAGTTTTCAATGTAGTTTTGATAAGATACTAGCCAGTCCATTCTGAGTATGACGTCAAATCCAGTCATCTCAAGGAAAAACATATTACAAATGAAGTGACACCCACGAATCTCAAGGGGGAACTTCCTAAACTGAAAAAAAATCATACATCCTAATCCCCAACAAAGTTTCAAACACCATAAATCCATCATAAAACTGTATAAAAAACCTAAGGATTTACACCATAGGTAAAAATATAAAACTATGTGATGAACTTTTTCAAAAATATAAGATGCAAGAGTTGAGGCTACTAAGATCATACCTATAAATATAGATAGTCTAGAGCCCTTCCTCTTGTGGAAAGGATATATAGAATACATCTAGCCTAAACCATGTCTCTATGACACAACCTCACTACCCTAATTCAACCCTATTTGATGTCTAGATATAACTAGTGTATGGATACCTCATTCTATGACCACAACTACCTCATCTTGATCGACTTGTACTCCTTAAATCCTTGCCTGAAGTAGAGCTGAGAAACCTTCTCCCAAAATTGGTGTCAGATCTAACCCCTGCCACTCATTGTTATAAGGAAGGTCTTATAGAAACGTTTCACATGGCCTATCCTGCTGTAAACTCATCACTCGATTGGGTCATGATCACACCGATTCCTTATGTGGCCCTATCTTTCACCCTGATGATAGAAAATTTCATTTCTATCACTAGTGGCCTGGATAGTACTCATCTCATGGTAATACTAAAAAAAATATTCCTACCAATGGAAGTCGAACTACTAGGACAAGAGACTACACTTCTTTGTTCTTATCCCCCAACTCCCCTAAGGTACTTCTCTGTAATTAGCACCTGATTTACTATCTCAGTAATATAGTTCAATTAGAACATGCTGACCTAATATTGAATGGAATTTCAGAGACCCTCCTCAAAGTTTATCTCCCTTGATACTCATAAACAAGGTACATTGGTTTAAAACGTTGAAACTCTGTAAAGAATTCTGAGTACTTCATAACCATCATAGTACCCTACTCCAGATGCATGAACTCTCTAGACCACTCTACCCTCAAAGTTTTGGGGTAAAAGTATTCATAGAACCTGGTTTTGAAATTATCCCAAACCATATATCACAGATTTTAATCCTGGTTCAGTACATCCCACCATTTCTTTTCTACTCCTTGATGCATATAATTTGCGAGCTCCACTCTTCTCTTAGGAGGTTTCTCCAGAAGATTGAAGATTGATAATGTAGTCTCAAGACACAACTCAATAGCTTTTGGATCACTATCCCCCAAAAACATGGTAGTATGTTGCTACTCGAACAAACGCATCAGCTCATCCATAAACAAGGAAGGCTACATAGCTCCATAAAAATTATGAATGAAGCAGAAAAAATCCTTCACAGAACTTTTCCTCAGCACCTATGTCTAGAACAATAACTGGTGTCAAAGATGACACTAAAGGAGGATCCACTGGTATCTCATTTCCTAAAAACTTTAAAGCATGGTCATCGCCACCCTCCTGGCATATGACTAGAGTTTTTCATGGGAGAATATCTCTACAATTCCAAATGCATGCCTCAAAAAATAACGACATCAAAGTTCACAGCTCAAAAGTGTAGGGAAGGTTAAAACCTTCCTAAAAACAGATCATACTACCTAGTCTTCTCATAAATCTAGGACTGGTAAAAATAAATAGTCACAAAATTCACTAGATATATTGCATCTTTCCCATTAAAAATTTGGGTCTAGGTCAAGTCCTATATTTATCATTTCAATTTTTCATTTGAATTTCATATTTACTTCACATACATTTAAAATAGTTGAACCAAATGGTTCACCAAATTTTGATCCATAAGGGACCATACTTCTTGTGAATCGAAACATTGAATCCACCTAATCCATACCATAATACATTCCATCCCATGTGACTCATGGTCCATGAATCAATGTGCCACAATTGGCTGCTCATGGTGTCCACTATAACCTAATAAAGAAAAAAAATTCTTAGGTTACGATAGACACTTTGAGTACCAACCATGTTTTCCAACCCATTGCAAAAAAAATATATCAAAACAACATGTATATTTATCACGACACCTATCACAACATCATGCAATCGGACAATGCATCCTATATGGCATGGAATAATGCATGGAATTTGATTTCTAAAAAGTGACTAAAATGATGCTTGAGATAGAATTCCATCATCTCATAAGGTTGAAAAAAATAGAACCCACAATTATATCAAATAATAACATCAAAATGAAATTACATCACTCAATGGTGGAATCAAATAAACTATAATAGTCAAAATCAAAAAAATAACAATTTCATTCGAGGTAATTTGGCTTTTTCTTGTATGTGGGTTAGATACTCCCAAGTAAATCTCATTACAAAATTACAATTCCTTCCTATCTCTATCTATTATAGCTAAATAATAAGAAAAAATAAAAAAGAAATTATATGATACCACTTTGTAATGTCTCGAACCTATATGTTGTTGAATAATGCCCTGAGTCCATTTGGCCGCATGGCCTCATACATCTCTCTAAATGTTAGAGGCTGTCGACTAGCTTCAAGGGCCTAGGTTTTGTCCATGGAGACTATGCCCTCATTACCAGAGTGTAACACAATGTAATAAAAATAATAGTTAATAGAATAAGTAGTAAAATAGTCAGACAATAGATAAACAACCAGATGATAGATATAAATAATAAATGACAAAAGTAATATCATATACAAATTATGATGATACATGTCTCTACAAAGCATCCAAAATATGTATACAATAGTAAAATACAATATTTGTCACAAAATACCAAAAATACCAAAAAATTATATCTTCGAATAGCATCACGAGCCTTAACTCAGTCCCATGCTCCCCTACTCCTAAGCATAGCACAAGGTCAAGCATCAAACTGCGGGCACTTTCTCCAATCCCTGTATGCATCCATATAGTCTATCTAGGTACCCAATGACAGCCTGAATAGGGTGCGAGATATAATCCCAGTAGGTAATCACTCAAAGGTATATAGAAATCTTGGGTGTTCAATATAATCTAATTAGAGTGAAATATATATCACAAGTAATAAGTAATAAAAATGAAAGTGCCCATGTCATGTATACTACAAAACAAGTGATATTGAATAGCCCTACAAGGCTTCCTAAAAAACATGGATCATGATCCTATGATAAGGAAGTGGTAAAATAAACAAAGTTAAACACTACGGACTTGCTATATACACTAAATCTCATATCATCCAGGGACTTTCTTTATAATCTGAATATCAAAACAACCACAGCCACATCGTACAACCATAATAGTCAAAATTTTCTACGACCGGGCTGTATAAACAATCATGCCACATTTACCATGTTCATGCCATATAATCAGAAATGATATACCATGAAGTTCCAAATCCAAGGTATAGAAGATTGAGTCATCCTCATCAATTCATAGGAGCATCTCGATGGAAACTCAGTTAGTCTTAGAACTGAGTCATAGGATCATGTCAACTGAACATTTCTTATGCGACTATAAGAAAGCCGGATCCAAGGGGTATCAAGGCCTAAATCATCCCACAGAATCAAGACAAAATGATAAATCTATTTCCAAGGTGTCTACTACTGTGTTAAATACCCATAGGAGAAATGTCTATGGCGTCTAGGGGAATCAATATCCAAGGTTTACCAACCAAGGAATCCACTACCATTCCATCCACATCTCATTCCGTTCGTCAATTCACAAGCATTCAATTCCATGAGTATACCCAGTCATATAAAAATTCTTATTCCAATGCAATAAATGAGTTTACAAACTCATATAACAATTTGATATAATCTATTTAATCTATTGAATAAAGGCATAATAGGTTAACACATGGAAAGGGAGGAAATATCCATCTCCTTGTAATCAATTCAATTCATTTTAATTCAGTTTGGTCTTCCTCCAACTAGGAAATCACAAAACACTCACCCCATGGGTGGTTTAACAAGACAAGGAAAATTGAATAACCCATGGGTGGCCTTGGTTGAGGAAACAACCTCCAAAAATTCTCAAGGGAACTAAATGGAATCCCTAACATGTTCCATTTTATCTAATTCAATTAATAAATTTATTTTTGAGGCCGCACTAGAAATTATGGTGGGTGGAACATTAGAAAATAGCTTAATAAGAACCAAACCATCTAGTAAAATTATATACCACCTACCATAGGTCCATAGAAGAGTGCTCATCCAGTATCATCTTCTAATTCGACTCAGATCGGGAGAGAAAAAAAAGAACAGATGAAAACCCTAAAAATTTGGAAAATTATATTTCACCTAAATAACTTTTTCAATATGAATTTAAATGAATAATTATGAAAAAAATTGAGTACTCACTAATGTGGATCCAATGAAATGATTTTCGCTCGGATCTGAGTTCAGACGGAGGAACGGGATCAAAAACTATGAAATAGCTTAAAAAATATCTCTTAATGAAGGTGTTGTTTGCTGGAAGGAATAAAAAGAATAGGTTTTAGGTTTTAAACATTTTTAAGCTAAAAATGGTAACCTCACCAAAAACCCCTAGTTTGCATGGTTTGGCCGCACTGTTGGCCAAACTGTGTGCCCATTGCTGTAAAGAGGGAACCTCTCATTGTTAGTGTGAACAATTTTACCAACCATGCACAAACCATATGATTGGGATCTATTAAAAATTATATGTTCCCCGCATGGTTTTTTTCCTTTATCTACATAGTTTCATAAAACTATATGGCCTGTAGCCCTCCTCTGTCCAGCCTAACATGGTTACAAGTTACCGTGCGACCTTCCCCATACGGTTTCTATTAATTGTATGACCTTTTTTGTTTTCTCATAAAGTTGGGTTCTAGCTCTGAACAAGCCCCAGACAACCTTGATACATCTGTGATCAAGTTGGGTACCCACATTTGGCCGTAATTAATCATTTAAACCAAAAATAAAAAGATCTGTACATCATATGAAAACCCAGTTTCTTACATTCATCATGTAAAAATCCATAGGAAAGATCATGTCCCTTACCTAAATAAGTACATATTCAAGGAATCTGGATGCATATGTCGTAGCTCTATTTTCCAATTAAACCACTAATATTTTTGTATTCATCTAACCAATCTATACAGAATAGAAAATAGATTGATTCATTACATTTATTGAATCTCCCAAATTACTTATATCGTCAGAAAAGTGAAACTTCCCTATAGTACATAGAACAGTGAATGCCCCAAGGTCCTTGAACTTTTTTGGAATCACCAGGGTTTTTTTATGAGTGAAGATACATTCCTCCCATGTTTGATCCAATCATTTCCCTTTATCCATCTTCAATTGTTATATAGTTCTTTCAAAACTTGGCATAACTTGGAATTTTATTGATCACTTCAAGTATAGAGATATTGATCTAAAATCACTTAAATTTATCCAAACCCTTTTTTGTATCACCTATTTATCTATATTCTTAGTTTTCAAAAAACTATTCATAAATAGAAGGTATTTAGGAGGAATATCATCCAAAAAATTCTTACCTTTGTCTTTCTACTTTGGATACCCAATCATTGGTCTTGAATGGGGCTTCTCTGGGGTTGAGGTGAATCCTGGTGGACATATAGAAGAAGATTTATCGAATGTTTACTTCCCACTTCTTAGTGTGGTGGAACTAACAATCACCTTGTGATTTGGAGTAGGTTGGTAAGGAATTGGATATTAACATGGAGGGTTGTGGAAATTTGGATCATTTTCATCTTCAACTCCCTCAACCACATACCCGGACTCTTTATCTCATTCTATTAATTATGAATAATTTGTTTCAGAATATCATCAGTATTAGAATATAACTTTTGTTGGGAAAACCCTTATTGTTGTTTACTTTTTGATGTTTGGGGTTTTAATTTTTTCTGTGGTTGTTTAAAACACTTTTGGTATAGAAGAGGCTGATGGAAGTTTTGTTGAAAAGGGACCTTCGCTATTTTCCAGAGCCATACCTCATGTATGAGTGATATTTCCACCCTTTGTCCTATGTTAATTAAAAGGAATAATAAATATTCTAGGGATGTGATTATTATTGCTACTAATATGTTATCCCAAGTAATATGGCTACACAATCCTCTATATCTTTCAATTGGGATAAATGATTGGTAGGGTGTCCTAGTTTAGTGAAAATTGCATAAGACCTCACAAGAGGGGGTTGATAAGTATTTTTAGAAAAATAAATTTGTCTCACCATAGTGGTAAATTCATCCAACTTAGTATTAATTAAATTAATTTCAAGATAATAAGGAATTACTTGATTTACTCCTCTAATAGTTTTTGTACCTTGATATCAATTTTTTTGGGAGTTTTGTGTCATATTATCAATCAATTATAATGCAGCTGCTGGTATTTTGTCATCAAATTCTACTCCTGATGTGGCATCCACCATGATCCTCTCAATAGGTGTGTGACCTTCATAGAATTACTAGATAGGGATTTACTCACTAATTTGGTGATGTTGGAAGCTTGATCACAACTAATTGAGTCATTCTCGGTACTATTACATTGACTCATCATGTGATTTCTTGATCCCTAATATCTCTTTTCAAATACCAATGGTTCTTAAATCTAGAAAAAATCTAAGCAAGAAAAGACTCTTCAAATCATTCCAAAAAGTTAAATCTTTAGGTTGTAAATAATACATCTAATCCTTTTCAGTTCCATAAAGTGAGAAGGGGAATGCTCTTAGTTTAATTTGATCTTCAGATTCATTTTTTTGTTTCATTATTTAGAATACCACATTTAATTATTTAAGGTGTTTTTTTGGGTCCTCATCTAATAATCCATGAAATTTTAGGAGAAATGTAATTAACCCAGATTTTAGTTTAAAGTATGATTCGAGAGTTAGATATGAAATAGATATAGGTTGATAATTAATATCATGTGAAACCAAATCCTGAATGGTTTTATCAAGTTTGTTATTGTTATTTGAATTCATTGTATTTGGTTTTATTTTTTTCATATGTTCTTCCTATTACAAAATTCCCAAAATAGTGGAATTCCCCAGTTAGTTGAATGTTAAAAATTCCTATAGGCTAAGACTATCTGATTTGAGCCCTAAGGTTGTATTCAATCTCAAGGTCAAGATAAAATATATCCTTAGGATTGGAATATTTCATAAATCAAATAAAAATTAAATGAATAAAAATAGACCATAATAAAAATATAAGGAATTTGAATTGATAATCCCAAAGAAAGAATAATTGATAAAGGGGAAAGATGGAAGAATAAAAAGAGTAGAGAATGAAATAAAAGTAAAAAATACTTTTAATTAGAGGAATAAAATAATTTCCTTCTTAGAAACGGTGCTAGCATGAAATTTTTTATCATGGGAACTCTCAAATGATTTGCAGTTTTTGTGGTACTTAGGTGTAGTAGAGCGGTTGAACAAGGTTGTTCTATAAAAATTAAGTACATAAAACAACATACTAAAGTTATTTTGAATAAAAAAATAAAATAAAATAAAATCAATACTAAAAATGATGGGGGTTTTTCAAGGTTTATAACATAAGAAGATGTATGTTGGAAGAATATTATTTTTTTAAGTTGATTGATAAAACACAATGAGAATATATTTTTTTTAAATAATTTTTAGAAGGAATAATAATTATAACTCTACCTCTTCTCTTAATTTCTAATAATTATCTTTCAAATGAAAATACACTTAATTATAAACCCCTAATTTTTTAATACCCTAACCCTAGAGAATTAACTTAACCATAAAGATCAAATGAATTAAGCCCTAGGCTAGATTCAGAACATGCAATCGTAGCGCCCTACTTTGATTAATGTTAAAAGACTAGATAGAGGTCAGTAGTAAATTAAGGAACAAATACATTCTATAAATGAGGAAAAATTTATTTTTGGTATTTCATTTAAACTCTGTATATTTATCCCATGTTTTTTTTCACTAATTAAGATCGTGCTCTCACAGTTCACACATTACTCGACCTCGTGTGTTTTTTTTAATTGTTCAAATTCTTTTTTGGTTTATTTTAAGTTTAAAACATAATTCATAGATCATATTAATTGAATAATATTATCTCATTTATTAAAAACAAATAAGTTAATAAGGTAATAATTAGATTTATTACTAAGAAAAACTGCTCTTCCATGGGTGGTGCAGTCATCGAAGATACGTTTTTCATATGAAGATATATAGAAAGGGTATAACCCAATATTATTTTTTATCTTGATTTAAAGTAAAAATAAGTAAATAAATAATAATTAAATTTAAAATAAAAGAATAAATAAAATATAAATGAATATTTTATTGCAAAAACACAAGCATTATAATGCATAGAATAAAAAGAAGGCTTTAATGAAGGGATCCTTACTTTAAGAGATCTCCTTTTTGAGATTATTAGATAAATAGAGTAAAACCACTTCCGTTATACCATTAATCTTATAATTTATGGATAAACCCATCCAATGGATAAAATTACACATTTATTTATGGGAGGGGAGGCTAGGGTTACAATAAGTTACATGTGTGAATATGAGAATTTAGAAAAATATTTTAATCCAAATTTCACTAACATTTCTACCTCTAAAACTTTTAAACCATGTATCCTTAAAAAAGGATTATTTTTTATGAATTTGGTCCTATAATTAATATACAAATTTTATCTTAATCCAAGAATGAATGTATAAGATATGTCCCAAATGGTGAAGTGGTTTCTGATTTGATGAGTTCATCTCATCTTTGATTTGATGGCCCATTTACTTTAATAAAATACAAGATCCATCTAAGATTATCTAAAGTCGTTTCCCATTAATTGAATAGTTATTTTATGAAATTTTAAGTTTAATTAATCCATATAAAAATATTTATGACCAAAATACTATAGTTCACTTTAAAGGGTTAAAAGTAGAATTTTTATCAAATTTTCAAAATAATGATATAATCCTAAATATTCCATAAATAAACATATTTAACATAATGTGGGAAAATTATGTTATTTATTATAAATAAAATAGTCAATAAAAATATGTTTTATCATACCCTTAATAAGAATCTCATCTCACCCTTTCTTATGTTTCCATTTTACCCAAGTTATAAACAAAAGTTCTAAGTAAGAAATTTCTAATAAGGGTACTATGAGAGAAGAAGTTTGTGGGATATGTGGATGATATTTTATAAAATAATTTAATTATGTATCTAGTATCAAAATACCCTAAACATTTATGGTCCTTGGGTGTGTGATATTGTGAAATTTATTGAATATTAATCTAAAATGATGTAATATCTATGTATGTCATTCTTAGGTTGCCTCATATAATATGGGAAGTATTTAATGAAAATAATTTAATAATTATACTAAGAAAAATAAAGACTTTAATGTGAAAGAATTATCAATTCTATAATTTTTTAATATTTCTATATTCACAAATTTGTAAGGTTTTCTCAAATTGGGTTTTATGTTTTCTATATAATGAGAACATAAGGAAAAGAAGAGGTGAAGATTGATGACACTGTGATTCTTGGAAAACACTTATAATATAAGGAAAGAAAGAACCAGTTCTATCTTGAAAGTCTATTTTACAATAATGATAAGAGGGGATTATTGTAATATAGTAAAGTGAAGAAGATGGAATTTCAGTTGTAGCACTAGAAGGGTGAAGGAATTCCAGTCGTAGCACCGGAAAGGTGAAGAAGTTTTCATATACGTCTCATGGGAAGTTTTTAATTAATATTAAATGGTTGTTTATAGATCATCTATAAAGAATAATTAGAGGATATAAACATTAAATATACAAATATTTGAGGATTCACACATCTATATAAGTACTACTGATGAACGGGCCTATATTTCCATAGAATTTGGTGGACCTACAAGTATATAAACCATGAGGGGTCTTCCGAAAGTAGTGCATAAAGGAAAATATGGTTAGTGAGTCTAGGTTGACAGTAATTCAACCTAAAAAATTGTAATTATGTGATCCTAGGTGTATAGTTAAAACAACCTTTGTATCCATCGAATTATTGAAGTAGTTTATTTATAACATTAACACATCATACATGTATACATCTTAGATATATCATAGTGTGAGAAAACAAAGTAAAATCTTGATGTACCTTGAAATTTTACTTTACTTTATCTCCTTATTTGGTTTTAGTAAGGATTTAGGGAATATAATTATTGAAGAATTTTGAGAATAGTTCCTATGTAATTGGGAACAATATAAAAACAAATTTTGAATTAGGGTGAAAAGGTTAAAAGTGGTTAAAAAATACACCCTAATTCACCTCCTAAGGTTCCTTGGGGACCTATCAAAATATAACCAGTAGAGAAAGAGTTTTCTCCACTCATCTTTTTTATTTAAGAATCTAAGGATGATTAGAAGTAATTACTTAAAGATTTACTATCAAACCTCACTCAACCCTTACTAAAGGAAGTTCCTAAATAAAATATGTCATATGATCCATATACGGGAGACCAAAATAAATTAGATAAATTTTAGAATCAATTTTTTAAAGGTAGCCTGTAACGTGATCATATCATCTTTGGAGAAGAAGAACGATACTCAGTCTATATTTATTTTTCTTTGGAAGAAGACACCACTAAAATACTGGAATTTAAAGAGAAATTGGAATATATTGACTACCATCCTAGATCCATTATAAATAAAATATAAAAATCTCTTTACATTGAATAGTAATTGATAACTGAGTTAATATAGAGAGATAATGTTTTCATGAACTGATTTTTATTTAATTTTTTGAAAATAAAATGAGAATTACCTATCATCGTTTAGAATTTTTAGATTTTCTCAATCCATGTATTGCCTTAAAGAGTGAATAAGAAAATAATTATTCACCTAATGATGAATACATAAATCTCTACAAATCTATTTAACATTTATTTAAGGGGTAAAAAAGGAGTTTCTACTGTCTTTTCCTGAATAAACTGAATTACAAGTTGTCCACTTAAAGGGGGATATTTTAATATTGATTCAACTTGTTTTAATTTTATTAAAAAATGATTTTTCATTGAATTTACCTTTTATGATTATATTAATAAATCACATCATAATAAATCCCTAGATTATGATGAAGAATCCATGAAAATAGTGGATTAAAAAGAGGAAGACCCATTGTTTTTCTACCTCCACCATGCAGGATATAATTAATTATAATGGTATGGACCAATAGTACTCTTTACATGGTATATTATATAATAAGTACAAGATAATGATCACATGAAGAAACAATATGTAGTGTTTTATATCAAAGAAACTCCACCGGCCATAAGATTTTGGATAACCATTGGAACCACCTTTCTAGGGGTAGTCAAAACCTAGTACCCACATGGGAATCTAGAACAGAATTTATCAAATTTATTTACCTTTATATTTATTTTAATTTATTTTCTTTTTAAAAAATCATATTTTTTCTTTATTTATTTTACTTTTAGTTTTTTAGTGGTAAGTTTCTAGGAACGTAACTCAAGGATTATACTACTAATAAGTTTGGTTGTATCACTCGTTTCTACTTTATTATGTTTATTTTGAAAATAAATTTTGTGTGAAAATATGTCATGGTTATTTTTTAATCAAAAAGTGATTAGTAATAGTTTATGTAATGTTGATTCGATAACAATCTATTTAGGTTTCCATTTTTTTTTTGAATGTTTTTAGGAAGACATTATCTTTATTGAATTCTTTAGAAAATTCAGACCACCTTAGTGTTTTTTACCATACTTTTTATTTCAATTTATAAGGTTTTTAATAATTATTTAATGGAATATATTTATTGATTATCAATATGAATTTTAATGAGGTTTTATCAAATGTGAAACTTGTGTAAACTAGTGTTGTCCAGTTTTTAATTTTTCTAACCTGGGAGTTTTATAAACATTTTTGACTTATTATTTACATTTATATTTCTCTTGAGATTCATAAAGCATGTTTTGAAATCTATAACATGCTATTTTATTTTATTCAAATCTTCTAGAATCCCACAATTGTATCAAAAATGATTGAGGCACCATTTTGAAAGTGTATTTTTACATTAAACTTTTATTTCATGCCTACCCTTATATATTATACTTTTATTGATCCCTTATATAAATGAAATAAATTGTTAAGAATTTTTATTTTAAGACATATATCCCTTTCCAACCTACTCTGGAAGTAGTTTTGTAATCATTCTTGAACTCAAGTGTGGGGGGGTAGGCTGATTTCAATTGAAGCTATTTTTTGAGTACTACATCAATTTTTGATGTTGTGGGGGAAGAAAATTAATGATAAAAATATGGAATTATAGACTAAATACCATTAAATTTTTGGTCATGGTATTTTATCGATGTTTGAAGAACAAATCATACATGTTTTTCGCTCTAAAATACAATTTTGAACAAAATTCCAAACTTGAAATGTTGAAAACAAAACTAACATAAAGAAATAAATAGGGCAGAAATATTATTCCACCTGAAATGTGGAATAGTGGACTATATAATAGAAATCAATAGGTGTTAGAAATCAAATTTTTCAAAGGAGGCTATGGAGAACACCATTCTTGAGTATAAATTGTTTTAATTAATTTTACTTAATTTTAGAAAAAAAACCTCATCATTCTGCTTTTGGGTTTTTAACATTTAAAACCTACCAAGACTTGACCATAGAATAACCTAGATAAAACCCTCATGATTAACACACTTTCATGACTTTTTAGTTTGATATTCTAGGTAGTAATCAAGCCTAAATAATAAGAAAATATCTAATTTAAAATTATTAGTAAAGAAGATACATATTTGAGGATTTAAGTGAAAAATGTATATGAGTATTAATATGATATTTAATGGAATTTTATGTTTAGTGAGAAAATAGAGAATTTATATCTATATAGGAGTCATAATATTTCATTGTTTTTTTGAATTAAAAAAAAGTTTTTTCATTAATATTTTTAGAAATATGAATAGAACTTGGTATAGATGATTTCCTAGGAGTGTAATATTTAAGTGAATTGAAAGAGTTAATATTTTCATATATTCTATTTTTCATTTTAATTATTTTAATCTCTCTATTTTATCATTTTATGTGTAATTGTTATATTTTTATAATATAGGAGTAATTTGGACTTAATTATTTAAATTTATAAATTCTTGAGTTTTAACAGATTTTATTCACTTTTGAGATTTATTAGAAGAATCCATGTATTTTAATTTATCCTTTAATTTTTAAATGGTGGGAAAATTATTATCATGGAAATTAAAAGATTTTTGGAGATTTTTGGTGAGAAATGGAATATTTTTTTAAAATACTAAAATTTGGAGAATTATTAGATGAGGGTGGATACATGTGGTATATTTTCAAAGAAAAAATAAATTTCAATGTTTTTTTAAAAAAATAGCCATCCTAACACAAGAACCACAAGAGCATAGCTCTCCATTGTAAAGTAGCCGGTCTATATCAACTGTTGTGCATGACCAAGAGGAATGGATAAGATTAATGAGTTGTAATAAGGTGGCTCTAACATGTGTGTGCAGGAATAGAGCCATTGCAGGGTGAAAATGGTAGGGGACAGATTACAGGGTAGCACTGCAGTGGGGAAATGAACTCCCTAGGAAAATATATATATATATGAAGTTGCAATATTCCAACTATAAAACCGATATGGGATTAATGTTGTGGGGAACTGTTAAATTTTAAAATACACATGCATGGGAAATGTAATTTTGGGGTTTTTTTTATTCCTCGTCACTATGGTTGATGTCAATATTATTTTAGTTGTTCTATAACTATAAGAACTAGTGGGATTACATGTTGATTTCCAATATATCTCATGATTGAATCCCCATTAAAATTTGAATCTCAAATTCACCACAATGAAATGAGGATACTCCATGAATGTATGAAGATCTCATGTCATTATGCTAGTGTTGTGTCATGGATCTTTCATGACTATACCCTCACATGAACCATACTAGAGTAATTCTATTCCACTATGAAGGATGAAAACTTCATGGAAGTGAGGGGGATCCACTATAAAGATGAAGTTGACCCCTTTGTAAAGGATAGAAGCTACTATAAAACTCAAGGACACTGAGGTAATTTTTTTGTGGAGTATGGAATGTTAGTAGTGTTCACTTCACATGTAAAGTTATCACACCACTAAAAATAGAAATGGTGAGCTTATAAGAAATCATTTTGTCACATATATATAGTTAGAGTTCTTAATCACATGTATGTAATGTTTCAAAGGTTTAGTTAAGGAAATAAAAAATAAAAAACTTCCACAATCTCTCTATGATTTTTGAAGAGGTTTGTTCATGTTTTATCACCATGAGATGTACATGTGTCTTAGGAATAGTTTTGAAAAAAAATCAATCTTTGGGGGTAAAATGGATGCCTATAATAAAGAGGGAGTGTTTCAAGATAATGGGGTTATATCTTGAAGTTGGTTTTCTCTTTAAAGGTTCTAATTCTATGAGTATTTATATTAGTTTTTCTTCTATGTTTATTTTTTTCCACTATATTCACATTTTTTATTTTTATTTAATAAAGTATTCTCTCTCTCTCTATTGTTTCTCTCTCTCTCTCCCACTCTCTTCATTGTGATATCTCACACTCACGATGGTGCATGAATGACTTAAGTCTCGGCCTTAAGGGTGGTTTTATCAATGTTTCGTGAATTATTACTCTTTAATTATTATAAATTATTTTATTTTTGTAATAGGTAAGTGGGTATATTGAGGGGTGATGTGGTGATTATACATCATTCCCAGATATTATCCACTATTTTATTCTATTTCCTAAAAAATACTTATCCCTACTCTAGCAATTATTATATTTATATGAAATATTTGAGTGTGTTCAGGGGATTAAATGACATATGATGCATTTCGATATTGGAAGGTGTCACACTCTCGATTGAAGTGTGTTCATCACTCTTGAATATTAACAGAAGTGAGGTTTGGTGTGAAAAAAATATCTCTTAGATGTGATAATTTTCACACTCAAAGTAGGGATTGGTATTACATCTATAAAGGGATGAACTATCAATCATAATATAGAGAATAATAATAGATAATAAAGGAACTTGAGTAACTAACCCTAGGATCAAGTTCTTTTCTGTTAACATTTTTTATGTCTTTATTACTTTCCATTATTTTCATACATGCACACTACTCTCAAAACCCCCATGTTTTTTTCATAAATATAAAAATACCAAAAACACATTAAGTGATTGGATATTGATCGATTAACTCAGAAACTAAAGGCTCATCAAGAGAGAATACCATGTTCAACCATTATGCTACACTAGAAAATATATATAATATTTTATACCACCACATGATAGTTGTCTCAGATATAGTTATGTGCAATTTTTTCATGAATCCAAATTAAATAATTTTATTTACCTATGAATTTAATATAGTGTACACCAAGGGTCAATCTCTTAATGAGAACACTCACACACACGGATTTTCTATTATCACTTGTTATAAACTAAAACTTATAAAACTAAATGATAAAACAAAATAATGGGAGGGTTTTAAAATTATTAGTAATATAAATAAAAATAAATGAAAAAATATATAAAACAAAACACAAATAAGTTAGTGAATAATAAATAAGTTGTTATTCTAAGGAGTTCATGGTGATGTTATCATTGTTCATTAAAAATATTAATTCTCAGTGTTATATACAGTGTTGAGATAAAATATATCACTCAAAACCTTCTTATTTCAATTTTTATTACCCCACCCCGACCCTCTATATGTATGATAATATCCCCCACATCATCACCATAGTGTTATACTAACCCTATACATGCAACATTATGATGACAAAGAAGAGGGGGGAAAGATAAATGGTAAAAAGAACACAATAGTAGGGAAAGTGGGGTGAAATATTCACCATACTAAATTTTACTAATATTTAAATCCTCATAATAAAATAAAGATAATATATTTAAGCACAAAAAACTTGAAGCATCCATGATCCCCCCATTAACAATAGTGAGAGTTTATTCTCCATTTTCATGGAGTTGAGAAAGATCATGGTGTGGGAAACACAAAAGATAAAAGGAAGAAAAGATAAAATATAAATAAAAATGATAAATATTAAAAATTTATAAAAAATATTATAGAATCAAATATCTATTTAATCCCCCTAAAAATGGATCCCCTTTTTGAATGGAAAACGTGATGAAAATTTATAGGCATGATAGGTAAAAAAATTACTCCAATTATTTCCTTTGAATGATCATTAATGGTTTACCTATTTAATTTTAGAATAAAAAAAACTTATGTGATCCAATTTCCCTATATCTTTTACATTCTCCCTCAAAATTTTAGTTTCATTGGACACATATAGAAAGATTTATGACCAATTCATTAAAGAAAAGTTTTTTAGAGTGGCAGACTCTATGAATTCTCATACACCAGATCACATGAATTAATTTCCATAAAAATGGATATATATAATGAGTCTGTAGTTAGATAATTTTTTCCCAAATATCTTATATACCTCCTTAAAAAATTCAAGATCATTTAGACTAATAGTTTATGATATATGGTCCCATTATTAAAATTCATTAAAAGAGTCCACATATTTCTAGTGCTAGTTTGGCTCGTGTTTTTTAAAAATTTATTACATGAACCGGATATTTTTCTAGGTAAATTAAATTCTCATGATTTATTCCTATAAAATTTTTGAAAATTTTATCACAATATAATAAATTAGGAAAATTTTATGAAATAAATAGTGAGGTGGATTTTGATCTATCAAATCTATTTTAGCATTTAACTCCGGACTAATTTCTACCCATAAAAAATGTGATCCAAGTCTCATTATATAAATGAAAAATATAGATAAATTTATTTATAACACATTATTAAAATTTCAAATTAAAATTCTACACAAAAAATATTTTATGATAAAAATACTAAATTTAACTTAAAAGGGTAAAAACAGAATTTACAAGGAATTTTTAAATTTAACCTCAAATTAAGAATTTCTATTAAATTTTCAAGTAAAATTCAATATGGAGAAATTATATCAATTTTTATCAACATAATATTCAATGAAAACAATTTTTATCAACTTCCCAACACTTAACCTTTTTTACTCTTGGGAAAAAAATATCATATATCAATATCAAATATACATAAATAAATAAATACTCAGATAATTTTTAAGATGATTTAAAAAATAGAATTTATCATCCCTCATAAATAAAAAACAATTTAATTTTATTTGATTCTCTGAAATTTAAATTTTTAAACCTCAAGAATTCATCAATGACCTAATCATAACCCGCCTTACTTGGAAAATCATGTCACTCTTCACTCAAGAGAAATTTATTTAAGAGTTATGTTCATAGTTGAAAAATTCATATAGTATTATAAAATATCTTATTTATCCACACTAGGAAACATAAAAATGTTTTCAATCATGAGTCATTTTTTAAGGTGGTTTTGTTGTTAAGGGTTAGTGGATAAAATCATATAAAATTTAAAGGATAGAAAGAGGAGGTAAAAATCCTAAATAAAATTGCATGAATAATCAAGTGAAAACAAATAAAATATACCTCAATAAATTCCTCAAAATAATATATAAATCCACACACCCCTTATTGTGACATGATACATGATTAAAAAAATTAATACCATGAATAACATCTTTCAAATTCTCTTTTTTTAATTTTTTATTTTATTTTCTTTCTTTCTTCTATTTTTTTATGGAGGGTAAGATGACAATAAAATAAAATGAATTACTAAAAATACATTACCTAGATTTTTTATAGGGACATAATTCATAAAATTATTAATAATGAATAATTTAATATTATCTCCATTTTTTCCTTTTTTTTATTTTTTTCTTTTCTTTTTCCATTTTTATAGAAAAATGTTGATATAAATGAATTAAAACTAAAACTAACTCATGATAATACTATCTAGGATGATAAAAAACTCATCAAATACCCAAAAATGAGTTTTATCACCAATAACACAAATTAGATTTTATTTCCCCACACTCAAATATGAAATATCCATGAAAAAAATATTAAGACTATGGGTAGTTATGAAAAAATAATCTTATAATGTGGCTTATAACTATAAGAAAATTAATGTCTTATAAGGTATAAAAGGATTGATGTAAAGGTATTTCTCAAGATTAAATATATCTAGCGAAAAAACTTCCTCAATCATATTAAAAACCTTTAATGAACTATAAATATTTTAAAGAGAAAAATCACATGTTCTGGTTTACACACAAAATCTAAGTTTCTCTCAATAATGTGGGGGTATTGGGTATAAAATTTCAAAGAGGTTAAAAATACCTCACCAAGTAGGAAAAATATTCTGAGTTAACTTTCATGGGATTGGATTTCAAAAATTAGTAAAACTTATAAAAATTATTGAAAATAAAATTCCAAGTAAAATTTCATACATCAACAGTCATTTAAAATCCATTTCTTCAAACCTAAAAACCCAAATTCAAAATTTATTCAAGATTTAATTTTTATAATGAATATTCATTTAAGCTAAAATTTCCTAAAAATATTAAAAATAAAAATAAAACACATAAAAATTTATAAGAAGTATGACACTCCCCCTATAGTTAATTTTAAATACTCTTTAATTCAGCTCAACAAAATAAAAATATAAGGGAACCAAAACCAAGGAGAAACACAGACACAACCTGATTCTATTTTACAATGGTATCCTTGAGTTAATATTATAATTTCTTCCACTTTATACCTATAAATAAAGAACAAAAAACATAATAACTTTATTAAAAAAATGGGGAAATAAGAAAAGGGATAGAACTTGGTTTAAACCCCCCAAGTGGGTACTTGTTTTTGATTGCCTCCTATAAGTTGTTCCAATGGTCACCCAAAATTATATTTCGAATGTGGTTTGTGTGATTTGATCCACCACATCATATTCCTTCTATTGTACACAAATTCACATTGGTTTTAGAGAAACTCATGAATAGATTAATGTAGGTCCATCCCCATAGAAATGTAGTATAGCTTGTAAGGTATGGGTAAAAGAAAGAATGGGTCCTCCTCTTTAACTTCATCAACCACTTATTTAGCTTATCCAACATCTAATACCTACTCTGTTATTTTTTTATTATAAATTCCAAGAAGGGGGAAGTCATAAAAGTTAAAATTGAAATTAAAATAAGAAGAATTAGTATAAAAACTTTCCCCTTCAAGTAAGCTATATTGGAACTCAATATCTTTATGAAATGCCATTGGAAACTCAATATCAACAATTAAATATTAATTTTATTCATCATAATATACAAGGAAAATAAATATTTTATATTCTATAAAATAAAAATTAGGTTAGTGAATTTGATTTGATAACAATATAAAATGAAAAATAAGAGAATTTGGGGTTAAATCCACTCCCTTCAACTAATCATCTTCAAATGTTTTTACTATTGAAATGACATTGAGAGGATTGTATAAATATTTAGAAGAGAATTTTTGTTCAATTTTGTTTATACCTCCATGATTTTATCTTGAAAATTAAGAGGGGTGAGCTCTTTTTGAGCCTTATCCACCTCTTAATGGAATGTAAAAACGTAGTGTGATAATTCTTCAAGTTCCTTTGTAAATGATTCGAAAATTAGTTTTTTGAGGTCTTATTTGAGGTCCCCAATAAACTATTTAAACACATCCTCCCTATATATAGAGTTCTGAATCATTTTTACCCATTTTTATATAAATTAAACTATTTCACTCAAAGAAATGGAGGGTTAATCATCAATTAATTTCATTTTTAAATTTTTTAAAATTTATGATATTTTTTCCTTTGTTTTTATAAACTAGTATATGAAAGTGATGCACATTCCTAGAAATGTCTCTAAATTGATATGTAGAATTTTTTTATGAATTCTTCTTTGATAATTTTATTTACCTAGGAATGCAATATAGTACACAACCAGGGTCAATCTCTCTAGGATTCCACTCACACACACTAACTTTATATTTCCATTATTTATAAACTAAAAATATAAAACTAAATGATAAAATTATATAATTTTAGGGTTTTAAAATTATTAATAATATAAATATATATAATTGAAAAAAACACAAAGAAAACAAAACATAAAGAAGTTAGTAAAGGAGAAATGAGTTCTTATTCTTAGGATTTTATGGTGTTGTTATCATTATTATTTAAAAATATTAATTATTGGTATTATATAAAGTGTTGTGATCAAATATATCACTCATAAACCTCATATTTCAATTATTATTACCCCAAAATAACCCTCCAAATGTGGGATAATCCCCATCACATCATCACCATATTGTCACACCAACCCTCTATATGCAACATTATGATGAAAAAGAAGATGGGAAAAGATAAAAGAGAAGAATAACATAGTAATATATAATGTGGGGTAAAATATTTACTAAAATAAGTTATAATACTATTCAAATCCTCAGAATAAAATAAATATGTTACATTTAAGTGAAACAAACTCAAATCATCTCTACCCCCCCTCCCCCCGAATAAATACTAGATTTGGTTCTTCATTTTTATGGAGTAGGGAAGGAGCATGATAAGGGAAACAAAAAATAGAAAATAAATAAAATATAAGAGTTAATGAAAAATAATATATATTAAAATTTTATAAAAATATTTCCACTAAAAATATCCACCTTATCCCCTTGAAAATTAATCCCCTTTTTAAATGGAAAAGGTAGTACAAATTTAAAGGCTTGAAAGGTGGGAAATTTTGAGTTCAATTATATCCTTCAAAATATAATGAATATTTTACCCACTAAATTGTAGAATCCTGAAAATTTTATTTTTTTAGGTTATTCCTCTATGTGTTTATCATTCACCCTTAAAATTTCAGTTATATTTTCTATGCAAATAAAGAGTTGTGCCTAATTCATTAAAGAAAATATTTTATGGATTGTTAGACTATTTTCATTCTCATGAACCAGTTTTCTATGAATTAATGGTCATAAAAATGGTTGAATATCATGAGTCTTGATCGCGTTGTTGAGCGCATCAAATAATATGTTTAGTTTTACTAAAAATTTTGAAGTATAATAGGAACCCTAGGTTGTCTCTTGATGGATCCTTAGATAATTAAATTAAAAAGAAGTTTTTTATTATGAAAATAAAAGGGGGTTGAAATTTTATAAAACTTGGGTTTTTTTATTTAAGAGGAAAGTATAAATAAACAAGAAATAAAAAAATCAAAAAATAACTGATTAGCATGATCAACCAGGGGAAATATCATAATGATCATCCTTCATCACTTCAAGAGATAGGGTTTAGATATTTTAACCCCTATTTTGTAACACCTATAATAATATTGTTACTAATTTTATACTATGATACCACCTAGGGTTTTTTCATAAACACAAAATGATTAATTGGCTACCGCCGATGATAGGGTGATTTATATTTTACTTGATAACTAAAACTCACCAAGGAAACATATGAAGAACTCGACATGTTTTCCAGGTTTTTATGTTGTTTCATTTTGATACCACATCATGAAATTACATGTTCATGATAGTGTTTATGTAAATTCAATTGAACAATATGAACTACACAAACATCACAATTGAAAGAGAGAAGAAGAAGTGGTGAACGGTGTGTGAAACATCACATGAATGGGTTCCCCCAAACATGATCATATGAGTTGAGTATAACATACCATTTTTTAACTCAATTAAATAATAATGGAGGATGAAAAAAAAACAACACACAAGCCTGTAATTAAAAATATCATACAAATTAATACAAACATAAAGCTTGGTATTTGCATCATGTTCCACCCTAGGTGATCACAAGGAGTTTAAAACTCCATGAAAGGGTATGAATCCATATATGTGAATAATATAATACCAAGAGATCCAATACTATCCTCTAGTATATAAACATATGATAATTAGAGTTACGGGTGATTTATGGGAAAATACATCAAAAGTTTCACAAAATAATTCAAGTGCCTAAGGGACTAGGTCGCTATTCATGGAACGTTTTTTATTATTTTTTATCCTGATGTTTGACTAATAAAACAAATTAAAAAGTCCTAAAACTATTTTTATAGGTTTTAATTTGATTTATTTGTACAATGGAGGTGTATTCATCCCAATTGGAGTTCATAGACCCGAGTTATCGCCCAAATACAGAAGGATTGTCCAATCTGGCCTACCTAGAATATCTTCAATTATAGGCCATGTTTTGGAACCTTGTTCTCACATGAATAATTTTTTCCATTTATATTAATTTAATCCCAATGACCATATAACCCTAAAAAATGAATTTTAACATTTGGGTTAGTTTAGTGGATATTGTGATAGAAACAATGAAAAGATGTCAAAATGGGAAATTATGCAATTGTATCTTTTTAAGAAAGTTTTCAAGAAATAAATTCAAAATAAATAATAAGGGAAAAAGGATTTAATAATGGGATTCTAAAACACATAGAAAATTTAATATACAAGTATAAGGGTGATAATAAATGTTATATCCTTGTTCAATCACACCCCCACACCTAACCCTTTGTACTCCTAGGAAAAGTCTTATATCATAATCATGTCCCATTCCTAAATCAAAGGTGAGAAAACTGCCAAGATTATTTTGAAATGAAATTAATCTTTTCTTGTTTATGAAATCAAATTTCTTATAATTTTTAATCTCTAAAATAAAAAAAATTTCAATTTCATTTGTTCACCCATCCAATATGTCACAACCTAGCTCACCTAGAAATTTTTCTTCTTTACCCAAGGAACATATAAAAGTGGAGTTATGATATTTTCCTAGAGTTCATGTGATCTTACCATATTATTTATAATATTATAAGTTATTTAACATAATAAAATATTATTTTACTCAAGAGGACTTCCAACAGGTTATTCCGAGGTTCAATAGTTATTAGGATTTAATGTTTAAAAATCCAAGGCAGAAGAGGAGTGTTTAATCTCTTAAGTACAAAATGTGTAAAAATTCAGAAAGTGTTCACAATGAATTTACAAACTCAACCCCTAAAAATTATATTACTTCCAAATAACTATACACATTGTCTATTTTTTTCTAAATCACAGTCGATCAATGAATAATAATGAGTAAACTACCTCTTTTATCCATTTCTTTTTCTTTTTTTCTTTTTTTTTCAATATACAGAACTATATATTTTTTACAATTTTCATTGGATATAAGAAGGTAAAAATGTGTAAAATAATTATACAATATGGATTTTTAACCATGATAACTAATTATGAATCTTGGAAAACCAAACCTACTGAAAATCTGATACCTCACAAAATCAACAACCACTTGAGAGTCATCAGTCCTGGTAGTATTTTCTTCCACCTATTTAGGGACATAGTCAACATCCAATAATATGTACACAATTCCAAATAAAATTGGAAAAGGGACCATAAATTCAATTCCCCGTGCATCAAAGATTTCATAAAATAACATGGGTTATTGGTTAATTTCATTCTTCTTAGAGATGTTCCCTATTAATTGACATTATGCACATGAATTATAAAATTTATGGGTATCTCTATAAAATTTTGGACAATAAAGTCCTAATTCAAGGACCTTTTGAGCGGTATGTTGAGAACCAAAGTGGCCCCAAAAATCCAAAGTATGGCATAAGCTCAAAAAAGAGGTGGACTCATGGTCAAGGACACACCGATGAACATCTTGGTCACTAAAAATTCTATACAAGTATGGGTCATCCCAAATGTACAATAGTGAATCATGCTTAAGTCTCTAGGATTTTAAAGTGCTAAAATCAGTAGGGATCCTAGATATTTCTAGAAAATTAACAATGTCTGCATACCAAGGGGTAAGGTCTACAACATCACAAAGGTTCTCATGAGGAAATAATTCTCCAATGGGGAGGGATGAGTCAGTAAGGTGATCTAATGGTGGGGAAATCCTACTAATATGGTCAGATTCCATATTTCCCACTCCTCTCTTATCTCGAATCTCAATGACAAACTCCTGGAGGAGGATCATCCACCAAATGAGGTGGGGATTAGCTTCGGCTTTCTTAAGGAGAAATATAAGGTAAACATGGTCATAAAACACAATGACTTTTGACCTAAGAAGATATGAATAGGATTTTTCCAAGGCAAACAAAATAGAAAGAAGTTCTTTTTTTGTGGTTTTTTAGTTTTCTTGGGAAGGTTCAAGGATATGTGATACATATTCAATGACATGAGGAGCCTTCTCAACCCTTTGTGACAAAACTTCCCTGATTGAAAAGTTATAGGAATCACATATAATTTTGAATGGGAGATCCCACCTTGGTGATTGGATTATGTTAGGTTATGTGATACTCCTTTTTAGTGAATTGAAATAATCCTCAAAAAAATTATCAAAAACAAATTCAGATTCCTTTTATAACAATTGAGACAAGGGAAGTGTGATATAAATAAAGTATTTAATGAATCTGTGGTAAAAACTAGCATGACCAAGAAAGATCGCACCTCACGAACACATTTTGGATATATAAGGGTTAAAATTAATTCAATTTTTTGATTTATCAACATGAATTCCCTTATTTGAAATAACATGCCAAAGAACTATCCCCCACTCAACTATGAAGTGGTACTTCTCATAATTTAATACGAGATATTTTTCAATGAAAGGATGGAGGAAGAAACATAGGTGACCCAAATATTCATCAAAGGAAGTTTAATAAACCATGAAATCATCCATAAAAACTTTCATAAAATTCTTAAGGTACTCATATAAAATACTCAACATGCATCACTAGAAATTACTAGGATCATTACATGGATCAAAAGGCATCCTTATCTATGAAAATGTGCCATGTGAATAGATAAATGTTGCCTTTTCTTAATCCTTAGGGTCTATATGTATTTAAAAATAACCCAAATAGCCATCAAGAAAACAATAGTGGTACTTACCAAACAGTATTTCTAACATTTTGTCAATGAAAGGTAGAGGAAAGTAGTCCTTTAATGTGTCTTGATTAAATCAAAGGTATTCAATACAGACTCGCCAACTATTCTGCACATGTTTTGGAACCAATTCATTATTCTCATTTGACACAATCGTTATTCTGAGTTTTTAGGCATAATTTTCACTAGACTAACCCATTGACTGTTAGATATAGGATAAATGATCTCAGAAGAAAGTAAATTACTAAATTCTAATTATACCACTTCAAGAAGAGTGGGATTTAACCATCATTGAGCTTACCTTGTAGCCTTATCCTCGTCATCTAAAAGTATATGGTGAATAAAAATATATGGGATAATCTCAGGAATATTATCCAATGCTCATACTATCACTTTTTTACACTCTCTCAAAAGATTTAGCAGTTTTTATTCCTACTAAGGAGAGAGGTTTTTGGAAATAATGATGTGAAATTGGTCAATACCCTCAAGATAGACATATTTTAAATTAGATTAAAGTGAATTTAATTCCAACACCAGTGGTTTTTTATTAAGGTAAGGGATTTAGGGGCGAGTGAGGTCCATTAAATTTTCAATCTACTCGTGTTTATTCTATAAGGAAAAAATAATCTATAGAAATGATATTTTCAAAAAATTTGATGGTCATGGGTACCTTATAATGAACACACTCGTCAATTAAATCACAAAATTTACACTTTTCTGAACCAAAAAACACTCAAAACATGAATCAAACTCAAATAATCCAAGGGATAATAAGAAGAAAATAAATCGGGGTATGGGTCAAGGAGAGAATTTTGTGTGTGTGTGTGTGTTATTAAAGAGAACTTTCATAAAATAGATAGGAAGAGTGAAGTTCTCTTCAAAGGGGTGTTTCATGGCATCAGGGATATTAAAACATACCTTTTCTCCACCGAAATCCATAGATAATGTACCATTGTGAACATTGATGACCATCTTTTCCATTTTAAGGAATGGCCACCCAAGTATGAGAGGAGAATGTCATTGGGTTTGGGTATCTATATCAAGAATATAGAAGTGTGTAGGGAAGATGAGATTCTTCACTCTTACGAGGATGTCTTCAATCACTTTGTATGGATGTGTTGTGATCCAATTGGGAAGTTTCACGATGATTTTTATTGGTTGAAGCTCTCCAACCTATAGAGAAGTATACATGGAGTTAGACATTACATTAATTGAAGCACCTAAATCTAAAATTGCATCAAAAAATAAGGTCTTCCCTATGGTGAAAGGTATCATGAAAGTTTATGGATCCTTGAATTTTGTTTTAATTTCTAGTTGTATTAAGGTTGAGGCATTCCTTATGAGGTTGAATCTATCATTCCCCTTAATTTTTCATTTATGTGTGCAAAGTTCTTTAAGAAATTTGGCATAATGAGTAATTTTTTTAACTTAATCTAAAATATTGATGTTAACTTGTACCATTTTAAATGTATCCATTATTTATTTATCAATCCCATTATCAAAAAAAATTAAGTTTAGAGGGTACTTGAGTGGAAGGAAGAGGGATGGATTATTTAGGGGAATCCTCAATGATAAATTATTTACCCTTATTGTTTTTTTATTCATTAGAATATTTTATGGGTATATTAATGAGTTTTCAGTAGAGGGATATACCTGTTGGGTAGAATCATTGGAAAAAGAAACTTATTTACCACTATGAAGTGCGATTTCACATAAATTGCCTATATCTTTTGAATTAGCAATAGGTTGGGATGGAATTTTTCCAGAACCTTGCATATTTATCTAACCAATTTTGTTTTCCAATTATCCCACTTGAGTTCATAGGTCTTGAAAATTTGAGTGTGTGGTATATTGGAACTGTAGGTTCTGGGTTTCCATTTTCTTTTCCATGTCCTTTAGGATTGGTTCAGATTTGGGAGGAGGAGGATTGTTTTGAGAAGTTGAAGGAAAATAAGGTTTCATACCATGGCCTTGTTGATACCAGTTCTATTTAGGGTATCTTGAGTTTCCACCTTATACATACTACGGTTGTGATTTCCACTCAGGGATTGGATTTAGGTTGAATGGTTCTTTCTTGAATGGAGGTGCTTATTGGAATAGACACCCAGGGAATACTGCTACACAAGACTCAAATGAATCTTGAAGTTGTGGGAACTATTCAGAAAAATGAGTGTTATCAGAACACATACCAAAATGCAATAAAATAGAAGGAGAGTGTGAATTACCTTGTTCTTGATCCAGTTTCCTTATAAGGGTATGCATCTAATTAAGTTTATTATCTACCTTTTGTTCTATGGATGAATGGATTACCTCATGAACTCATCAGGTTGTTGTAATTTCTCATGTACCAAATTTTCATGCATTTTGAGCCATTTTGGCTATTAAGTCACAAGTGGTAGTATGAGTTTTATCAAAAAGGGAACCCATAGCTATAGAATCTATCATACCATGATCCATGAGTACAAGTACATTATATAAGAATTAAATTATCAATTTTTCATTAATTTTGTGGTGGGGGAAACTTGAACAAAGTATTTTTAATCTCTCATAATATTCATGAAGTTTCGCTCCTTATGATTTCCTAATTCCACAAATTTCTTTTCTAATTGATGTAGTTCAGGAGGCAGGGAAGAACTTATATAGAAAGAGTCATTTCAGGTCATTACAGCCCCCAATTTTGGTAGGTAGATATTATATCCATTCTTTATCTACACCATCAAGGGTTAAAGGTAATTCCCTAAACTTAATGAGATCCTTAAAAAAAATTTGGGTTTCATGGTAGAGCACACTATGTGAAAATACTTGAGATTCTTGTGAAGATACTCATTAAGAAGACCATGGAATTTTAGAAGGAGGTGTATGAGACCCAATATCAGCTCAAAGTTTGTTTCTTCCTTCAGATAATGGATGTACATAGGTTATTACTCCACACCTAGGGTGGTTAGTTCTTTTAAGGTTCGATTATTCACAACCGTGATTCCTGGGGTTTGATTTGGTTCAATTTTTGATTTTTTTGAGATCAATTGAGGTTACAAAATGGGTTAATAAATATTACTTGATTTTCTTACTCTATATGACCTAATTTTTAAGTAAAGGTTCTTTTTAATTTCTGGGTCAAATTCAAGCAATTGTTTTTCTAATCGGGTCATGCAAATAAATTGTAAAGTTTTTTTTTGTATTATTTTTTTCATTTTTTGATGGGAAATGGATAAAATAAAATAATATAATAATAATGGAAGGATAAAATAAAAGAGAATTTTATACTATGTAATTATATAGATAGATAGAGAGGAAGAGATATAGATAATAAGAAACACACAAAAACAAAAACAAAACAAAAACAAAAAAATCAAAAGAGAAGGGGGAAATATTGAAAGTATTAAGAAATAAAAATGAAAATAAATAAATAAAAGGGAAAAATGATCTTGTCACCCCAGAAATAGTGCAAAAATTTGATCTTGTTGTCGAGCGCGTTAAATTAGATGTTTAGTTTTACTATAATTTAGGCATTATAGCAGGAACCCTAGGCCATCTCTCGATAGATACTTAGATCATTAAATTAAAAAGAATTTTTTAAATTATAAAAATAATAGGGGGATTGTATTTTAGAAAACTTGGGGTTTTTTTATTTAAGAGTAAAGCATAAATAAACAAGAAATAAAAGAAAGCAAAAAATTAACTGATATGATTAAGCGTCATCAACTCAGAGAAATCTTATGATGTTCATCCTTCATCGCTTCAAGATATAGGGATTATATCATTTAATACATGGTTTTTAACACCTATAAAAATATTTTTACTAATTTCATACTAGGATAACTCCTAGGGTTTAGTCAAAAACACAAAATGATTCACCGACTACCGCTGATGATAGGGTTATTTATTTCCAACTTCATAACCGAAACTAACCAAGGCAACATACGAAGAACTCAACATATTTTATAGGTTTGTATTTTATTTTATTTTTATACCATTTTATGAAAGTAAATTAACATTATAGTTTTTAATTAAATTAAATTTAACAATATTAACTATACAAACATCTCAATTGAAATGGGGAAGAAGAAGTGGTGAACAATGTGTGAAACAACACATGAATGGGTACCCCAAAACATGATCATATGAGTTTATTATGACATACCAGTACATAAATCAATTAAATAAGAATATATGATGAATAAAAACACCAAAAAATACTTGAAATAAACATATCATTCAAAATAATATAAACATGAAGCTTTGGATTTGTATCATGTTCCACCTCAGGTGATCACAAGGAGTTTAAAACTCCATGGAAGGGGAGAAAGCCATATGTGGGAATAATATTTCCCAAAGAGCTAAAATACTAACCTATGTCCTAGAAACATTGGATAATGAGGGTGAGTGGTGATTTTATGGGAAAATACATCAAAATTTTCACAAAATAATTCAAGTCTCTAAGAGACTAGGTCACTATTCGTGGAATAATTTTTACTCATTGTTTATAAGGATGGTTTACTGATGAAAACACATTAAAAAGTCCTGAAATTAAGTGACTGATGTAAATTTGAGTTATTTATCTAATAAATATTGAATAACCCTAATTGGAGGTCTGATACCCGAGTTATAGACCAAATACAGAAGGGTTTTACAATCTGTTCTGCTCAGAATTTCTTCAATTGTGGTCCATGTTTGGGCACCTTGTGCTCACATTCAGCCTTTGGTATAGTTATATGAATTGAATCCCAATGACCATATAACCCTAAAAATTAATTTTAACATTTTTGTTAGTTTAGTTAATGTTATGATAGAAACAATGAACTGTTGTCAAAATGGGCCATTGTGCAATTTCATTTTTTAAGAAAGTTTTCACGAAATGAATTCAAAATAAGTAATGAGTAACAAAGGCTTTAAAAATTGGATGCTAAAAAACATAAACAATGTAATAAAAAAGTATAAGGGTGATAATAAAATTTATATCATTTTTCGATCAAGTCCATAGTTAATTAATTTTTTTACAAATATTTTCTCTACCTTCCTATAAAATTTCATCTCATTTAGACTATCCATTTATGATTTATGGTCCCATTATTAAAATTCATTAAAATTGTCCACATATTTCAAGTACTAACTTGGAATGAATTTTTATGGTGATGTAAATCAGCTATATCTCTAATTAAATTAAATGTGCAGAATTTAGTCCTCTAAAATTTTCCCAAAGTTTTTCATTGTCTAAGGAATGATGAAAATGTTATGACCAAAATAGTGAGGTGGGGTTTGTTCTGTTGAATCCATCTCAGTGTTGAATTCATGTCCAATTTCTGCCCATCAAAAATGTTATCCAGCTCATATTATCTAAAATAAAAATGATGAAATTTTAATTTAGAGAATTTTTGTAACATTTAGAATTAAAATTATTCATAATAAATATTTTTTGAAAAAAAACACACTAAAGTGAACCTAAAATGGTAATATCATAATTATCATGTGATTTTCATGTAATTTTCAAATTTAATCTTGAATTAAAATTTTTCATTAAATTTTCAAATAAATTTCAATGTGGAAAATTTATATCAATTATTATCAATTTAATATTTAGTAAAAACGTGATTTATTAACTCCTCTGCACTAACCCTTTTACGCTCTTGGGTAAAAATTATCATATATCCATATCAAATACACAAAAATAAATCAAAAATGAGAGGATTTTATGCACACTTATTATGGGATGTGGAAAAAGAAAATTATCATCTTGGTGTGGCATAGTGGCTGACCAGGGTCTTCTCACTTGAAGAACTTATCAGTTTCTTCACCTACTTAATCTAATTCACCTAAACTTTTTTTTGATTAATTTATAAAAATAATGATAAATATTTTTGGGTTTTTGATTAATAACATGAAAAAATGGAAATTCTAATTTATACTATCATGTAAATCTCAATAGAATGAGTTAAGGAAAGAAAGGACTTGGTTTTGGGTTCAGTTTTTGGGTTCAATCATTATTTTACTTTATATGTTTGATTTAAGTCTCGTATTCCAAACATAAAATATCATGTGTAACACCCCAGGATTTCATAGTACGTTATCCCTTTAAAGTAATTCAATATCTTGTGCTACATGCAACACCGAGTTCGAGCGCACCACGACTTACCAAACTAACCGTTCAAAAAGTGATTATGAATAGTATTAACCACATTATGAATTTTATGTATATCTTATATAATTTTAACATTCAACTTTTTTGTTTCTTAGACATAATATAAGGACATTCAATTTTTCAGATAAAAGAATTATTTGTTAGAAAATGCAATTTTACCACCTTTTAATGGTGAACCCTTTTTAAATCAAATATTTGACACTTTTATATATTAGACTTGACAAAATAAAATTCTTCTTTAGAAGCAGGACATAAAAATTTAGTTTGGATAAATTTTTGGTATTTTTCTCATAATTTTCATATTTTGATGGATAGTGAAAATACTAAATTTTAATTGAAAACAACTTTTTAAATCAAAATAATTTATAGTGTTAAATTATGAATTTGAGTGGTTTTAAAGTATAATTAGATTATATTTTTATAATTTAATATAATTTAGTTCATTATAAGTAATTTCACATTTAAATTGGACATAAACACATGTCAATCTTTTGATAGTTTTTACATTTTAAAAAAACCTACTTTTTGGTTTTGACAACGGGAATTAATTTTAAATTACATAATGAAACTTCTATGTTTTTTAATTTTGTAAAATAGACTTCATTTTTGAATTCAGATTATAAAAATTAGCTTAGGGGTAATTTTTGGTCTTTTTCAGAAAACTTTCAATTTTTGATGAATAGTGAAAAACACTCTGTTATTGTTTAAAACCGACTTTTATTTGAATAATTATTATTTTTTATTTAAATTTATTTTAAAGTTAAAATAGATATATAATACCTATATTATCCCAATGTAATTCATTAGAGTTGTTTTATAATAAGATTAGATATATAAAAATTTATTGAACTTTTTAACATCTTTTACCCACCTTCTAGGCACATTTTCAAATTTACATAAAACATAATTTTACCGCTTCTATGAATTGAATTTAAAAAATCTGAGATACATGGTTTAAATCATTAAGAAAAATTTGGTTCAATAATATGAAAATAATTTTTGGTGAATAGTAACTTCTAACTTTTATTTACCACGGTTAAAAGTAAATAGGGTAATTAAAGGTAAAAATGATATTATAATTACCCTAACACATGTCATAATTCTATTGAATAAGTTTATTTCGACCAAAACCAACCTTAGGAATAAAATATGATCATTTTGGTCCACTTGAATTAGATTAGGACATTTATTATTATTTTATTTTAAGAAGACTTAAAAGTGTTAAATTCAATGTTTAATAACTAAACCATTTTTAATATACGGTTATACATAAGATAAATTCGACTATAAATATTCATTAAAAAACTAAAAAATCCTACATAATGGTATTTTATTTATAATTTTTAGATATTAAATAATTAAATTTATTTATAACGTAATGATGATGCAGTAATTACTTTATCAACGAAAGATTAAAATAATTGATATTATAAATATAACAATAAATGTAAATTGAGGATTTTGATGCCATCCATGAATTTTATAGGTTAATATGAAATTTTATAGTTGATTAAATAAATTTTGTTTGAAGTGATAAAGTTTTTATGACTTTAACAAAAACAAAATACCAAATAGTGTCAAAATTGACATAAATGAGTTTTTAAAACAAATACTATATTATTAATTGATATAATATCTATAGAATATAAGGTTCAGAAAAAGGACTTAGATAAGGTTATATATATCAATAATTAATGACTTGGGGTTCTCTTGGCTTCTTATAGTAATTTTATTAACCATTTATTATAATAATACAAGAATACATGGTAAAAGTTAAACCATTTAACTAAGAGTTAAATCTAAAAGATAAGGTTAATATGGCGACATAAGCTAGTCTAAAACCTACTTATTGAGT
The DNA here is from genome assembly GCA_963277665.1 of Viscum album. Classification (NCBI taxonomy): domain Eukaryota; kingdom Viridiplantae; phylum Streptophyta; class Magnoliopsida; order Santalales; family Viscaceae; genus Viscum; species Viscum album. The sequence continues at coordinate 1,798,509,927 of OY728152.1, forward strand.
GTTTTTCTACCCATACCTAACTTATCCTTGAAATAAATCATTTTGGATCCATTATAAACTGAATATGATTGTATAATAAATTAATATTTCAAGATTTTCCTAAAGTGACCCTCACCTCTCTTGTAAAAGGGTACTTCCCCTTCTCTCAAAATCACACCTCCAAAGCCATTTTTCTCGGCCAAACCCTACCCAAATCTCCTTGAAAAATCCCTCAATTAAATCTATAGGCATTCCCTTGAGAATAAATCCAACCTAAGGAGCCCTTTTGTTCAAATCAAAAGGAAACACCCAAAGAAGAGGTAATTATTTTATCACCTCTTTCAAAGTTCTTTTCTTCTTCCACTTTCTCTTTATTTGTTATTTCCATACCAAAATAATAACTCCAGTACCTTCTAAATAAGTTTATGTTATTATAAATATGTTACAACCATACTCATTATTCTATCCATCCTATGAATGATAATTTCACCATGCATGTGTACGTACGGCTTACCGTCGCCACGCCGTGGTGTAATTTTTTATTCAAAACTATGTCATTTGGATTGATATAATGATGAGTAATATGTATATAAATAATGAAAATAACATTCTAATTTCTATGTAAAATTAATATACCATCGAATTCCATACCTTTTAATCATTAAGGAAATTATATCTTCGCTTGTGTGAACATACGGCTTACCGTCTCCACGACGTGATGAGATTCATTTCTAGGTTCACCATTCAATGATGATTATAAAAATATATATTATTAATAAGTTTATAATATATGACATAATAATTATACTAGATATATATATATATATATATATATATCTGTGTGTGTGTGTACTTACATATATCTTACTCACTTACTTCCATTGAATATGATATGAAAACGGAAACAACGTTTATGCGTACGTACGGCCTACCGTCTCCATAAACAGTGTTTTCCATTTCATATATCTATCTATTATACATATTTATATTCTAAATATATATTATATATAAATCATATTTTATATTCTATAATTATTTAAATCATAATCTAAATGATACGATCAATAATAAAAAGTTAAAACACGTATGATAAAGAAAGCGATTATTACCTAAAATGTTAATTTAACATGGAAATAATTATTAAATGGGTAGTAAAAAGTCATAAATGATTCATTTATTATATAATAAATATGAATGTGGTTCTATTATAAATTAATAACATACTATGGTCATTATACAGGAGGTCAAATGTACCCTCAACCAAAGGAAAGTGCAAGGTAAGGGTTAATTCCTCAATCTCATTATTATCCGAGATTGTTTATGTGTAAGTATTTTCTGAGAAATATTTATTATACATGCCCATGTTTCATAAAATACATTTAAAAATGATTCTTTTTCAGTAATATTTAACTAAAACATCATTTTTAATGTTTTAAATATTTATTCTTCTAGATCTTTCTCATTAATGCCCATGTTTTCAAAATGGTTTCAAGGATTTATTTATATGGACATAATTAATTTAAAATGTTAATTCCTTTAAAAAGTTTCAAAGTGGTATGGGATACTTTGATTTAAAAATAACTTTTAAATTACTTCCTTTATAAATGTGTGACTTTTAAATGATTTCAAAAAAAAATATATTACTCTCAAAAAGTTTTACTGATCATTTTCAACTATGTCAGCATCCTCTATTGGATATTATTCTTGATTATGGTTGATTTATTATAATAAAATCTTCCATATTGTATTGAATTAGTTATGATAAGTTTGACTATGGATGTGTTATTTTTATACCCTTCATAGTTTATGGTTGAAGTATTGTCATTTCGTATGCTAGTTTTAATATGAATGTTTATGATATGTTTCAAAATTTTCATATGAGGAATGCAGTGGACTTAGTAAGTGATGGGTGGAAACTGCTATAGATCCTTGAAGCATTAGTATATCTCATGAGACAAATTAGTGTCTTGGCACAAGGCCTTGACAAAATATTTCTTTGTAGTCTTGGCACGAGTCCTTGACTATGTGGTAATGATGTCCAGCATTAGGCATTCCCTCATTATGAAATTAATTATTACATGTGATTATTAGAATAATAGAATATCCATGTGCATGTTTATATGGTAATGTTTGATTTATTTTCTCCATATTATTTTCAATTTTATGTTTAAAAGGTTTTTTTTTTTATTACTCATCTTGCCTTAAAATTTTATAGCTTCCGCTAAATTATTTACTCTTACTGAGCATCTTAGCTCACCCCTTTCTTATGTTTTTTTTCAATATTCCAAGAAGTGTATTATGTTTGATATGAAGGGTTAAGCTAGGATAATAATGTAATTCTCAAAAGATTATTTATTTTGTGTTTTATGTTCGAATGTGTAATGGAACGTTCATGTATGTAATCTATTTTCCAAGACTACTAAAATTATCGGTCCTTTGGGACTTGATTCCTTGTAATCATGCCAATGTATTAAAATAATTCACTGGCTCTGGGCTTCTGGGTTCAGGGCATTACATCATGTTTTAACTATTATTCTTTATTTATAAATTATATAAATCATTGGATGCCTAAAAAATCTAAATTCCACCTCCTCCTTTAATCAAGGTTGATGACACACCTTAGTCTAGAATCTTTCATCTTTTAGGACTTGACTCTGTTGATATTATTTCATCCATTTATTAGCTCAACTCCATCATATAAAGAACTAACCAATGGAGAGAGGGAAAAAATATTGAACAAAATAATAGAAATATATTGAGTTACATGGAATTAGGGGCAGTCGCTACATTAGGTACATTCACATCACCCATGAATACTAATGAAACCTATCACAAACTTAAAATAAACTTTAAGAAAAATTCAAGAACACCTTGACTTTCCCCAAGCCAAGTCTTAGGGTCAGCCCCTCATTTATGAGGTTAAGAGATAATAATATTGGATGGAATAATAATTGAATAATAAATGATAAAATAGAATAAAAGAAAGAATAAAACTAAAAATAACGAGGATGAGGAAAATAAAATAAAAAGAAGAAAATAAAATAGAATTAGGATAAGAGAGACAGAGAATAAAATAAAAATAGAATAAGAAGAAAAGAATAAAATAAATAAATAAAATAGAATGTTAAAATAATAATAATATGAATTAAAATAATAATTATTATTATTATTATTATTATTAAAAGATTAAAATTAAAAGAATAAGAATAAAAGAATATGATAGAAAACAAAATTAAAAACATACATGGATTTATATTTATAAAAGAAATTAAAATTAAAATTAAAATTAAATTTGAACAAAATAAAAGAAAATATAAATAAAAATGAAGAATAAGAAGAAGGGGGAAGGGATCAGTGCACTGGCTGAGCCTACTTGAGGCATTCTCCTTATGGTGTCTATTGGTGGATTGGAAAGGGGAAATGCCTCCTTTTTATAGGCAGCAAGGGAGAGGATTGGCCTCCATCTTCAGTGTATGAGATCCAGGGAGGATCTCAATCACCCCTAAAGACCCGCACATCTAAAAATAAACACTGTTAAATAAAGGGTGTTTGAATTTTTGTGTGTATAGGGATCACATGGGGCAGTGAGTCCTTCGAGTGATTATGGGATGCATGGTGGGCTCAAATATGGTAGGCTGAGGTGCAGAAGTGGGTGGCATCGTTGGTGGTGTGAGAGGTGGTAGTGGTGTGGTGGTCCTCGTATGGCAGGGGGGCTTGTATATGGGGTGGTGGCTCTATCTTGGAAGTATCAGTGGCACTCCTCTTCTCCCTTGGCCTTCAAAGTGATCGGAGGAGCTCGAATGGGTGATCATGGGAGATCGGGGGCTTGGCCGCGGTGAAGGGAGCTCAAGAATAAGCATGGCATTGGCATTCATGGGGTTCTATAATGGGATTATTGGTGGTCTAGTGGGTAGTAGAGGCCATTGACACCATTCATAGAAGCAATGGCATAGATGGTGAATGCAGGTGGAAGATCGGGGCTCGACAGGGGTGGTGATGGTTGTTCATGGTTTCTACTATGGCGGAATGTGATGTGTTGGTTCAGTAGGTGGTATAAATGGTTCATGGTGATTGGGGTCTATATGGATGAAGGTGGTGGTGGCGATCGACAGTGGGAGTGGTGAGCAGGGCATCCGGTGAGATCGAGGGTGCTGGAACGGAGGAGGAGTCGAACGGAAATGTCGGCCCACGGCGGAGCACGAGAGAGTACGACAGCACAACAATCCCAAATTGAAATGTGGGAGTGGGAAGAACTAACATATAAGCCTGAGCATGGGATCATCTGGTCATAAAAGTTAGTCAGGTGTCAAAGGATGTTGGTTGTCATTGTGGACCTCCCCATCCTAGGGAGCTTATCCTCCCACCATCGCACGTATTCACCCCTTTCATTTGTGCTCGCACTCTATGGTAGCTATACCTATAGGATTTTACCACCCTTGGGACCTATTCATGGGCCTAAGACCCTGTGTGCATCTGGTTCTAGTGGTCCCCCTTGGGCTGTTCTGGCCCGTTGCCCACCTTGTGTGGGTTGGCTAAGTGGTGGGTTAGGCTTGGTTGAAGGCTATCTTGGTCATGGCCTATTTTTTTAAAAACACATGAAAAAAAAGTTATAAAAAATTATATTCAAAATTTAATAAGATTCATAGACAAAAATTTAAAATTTAAAATGAACCTTTATTTAATATTTGAAAACCATTTTTATTCCACATTTAAAATTTCCTGACATTTGATTAAAACAATGAAAATTATAGGTATTTAATATTAAAATGAATTTAAAAACATTGAAATATGATAAAAAATATGCAAAAAAAATAAATCTATCAAATACCCCCACATTTAAATCATGCTTATCCTCAAGCACAAAATCTCAACACGAAACATTAGAGGTCTCCAATTCTATCAATATTCAAATTTCAATTTAATAAAATAAAAAAAATGCCAATGTTAAATTAAATTTTCAAAATACACATAAAATATAAATTTAATTTCTCAATTTTTAAAGAAATTATTAGATAAATTATTTTACTTTCACCCATTTTAAAAATATTGAACTTCTCTTCTCATTCATTCAAGTTCCTTAATTTTTTATTATAGAACATGAAGAATCATGATTTTCCTCATTTTGAATATTTTCACTCATCACTCATGATACAAATTCAAGTAGAGTTATGCTCATATCATGAATAAAATCTCCTTATCCATATTATTGTAAATTAACTACTTTATCTACTTTGTAAATACAAAAGACACATAAAATCATGAGATATTTCAATTATGGTTCAAATGTATCTGAGGCTTAAGGTTGGTAGTATTTTTTGTTTAAAAATTAAGGATCAAGGAAGAGTTTTATCGTTTAAATCATAAAGAATGATATTAAAAGTAAAAGTGTTATGAAAGTATTCCCTTCAATTTGTAACAACTCATAACTTCCCCAAAACTAAAAGTAAGGATCATGATCAAATTAAGTATAATGAATTATTTGTGAACCCTCTTGAAACATTATCTACTTTTATACCAATTTTTTCTTTTTCAAAGAACCTTTTCATTGTTTTTTTGAAGTTTATGTTTCGAATAAACATCACATCCACCACATAACCACATATAATAAAATCATAGGTCTAGTAATGGTGATTTTTTGTTTTTTCCATATCACAACCCATTTTTCCTTTTTTTGGTTCTTTTTTTCATTTCTATTTTTTTAATAAATAGGGGGAAACAATAAATTATAATGAATGAATCAGTAACCTTTATTAGCACCCAAAATTAACACCCCCACACATTTTACTTACAATTTAAATCATCCATTCTACAATGATTCTCTTCACCCCCACACTTCAACTTTAAAATATCATGCAATTACTAAGAGGAGGGTAGGAATGGATAAAAATGGACTGAAATATGACCCATTCCTAACAAGGTCATTCATGGTTTCTAAGGGATAAATAAGTATTGATGTAAAGGTGGTATTTTAAGGATAATTTTTTTATCAAAATATGACTCAATCATTTTATATGTGTTTTTTAACAGTCATAGATTTGAAAAGTTAAAATGCATGTTCTGGTCGGTGACATGTCCCAAGATCACTCAAGAAATATTTTCAAGAATAAAATAGGAAGTACTTATTCTAGAAATTCTATTGGGAATGGTAATATGATTTTAGAAAATCACCCAAGGCATGATTAATAATAAAAAATCAATTCACATAAATTTCATAAATTCAAATCATGAAAAATGGTTGGTAAATTTCATTTACAATAATCAACTAATTATCTTAAAACATGAGTCCTAATTTTAATATCTATACTTCACTTTAATTATCTAATTATTAATTTTTCTGATTCAATCTTTTTAACATTAAAATCTAAAACAAAGCATCACAGGATTCCTAAGAAACTCATTTCTCCTAGATAATTCAATTAAAATATGAATTCAAGTGTGGGAATGAAATTTTCACTTGAAAACTCAAATCATGTTATTTGAAAAGAATTTACAGAGTTTAAAACATAATAATTAAAAGTGAAATCAATTTCCCCTGAATCTAAGTACTATTTCCTCCTTTACTGTTGAGGATTCCTTCTACGATCATGAACCTATAAAATAAAATTACTCAGTTAAGCACAAGTATCATGTCATTAAAACTCAAAAAGATAAGAGGGATGGGGTACATGTTGTTCTAATTCCTAATAAATGAAATTGAAATCTAAATTTCTAGAAATAAAGTATAAAGGGATAAGTATTGGTATAATTCCCTAAGTGGGTCCTAGATTTTTACTGCCTCTATAGGGAAGTACCATCTATTATCCAAAGTTAGATGGTGGATGAAAGTTCCTTGATTTGAACCACCACATGTAGATTTTACTATCTTATGCTACATCCTTCTTAGTGAGTAATGGTCCATGGATAGAGTAAACTAGATACTCCCCCTTCACAATTAGGTATAGCTTGCATGGAGGGGGTAGGATGAAGTATGAATCATTCTCCTTCTTAGTTGCTACTTATGCAACCTATTTCTTCTCTTACAGTATTGGTTTCACATAGGATGCATGAATTAAATGATCAAAGGGAGAATATGAAGGTATTTTTACTTGAATAAAATTTAAATTTAAATTTTTAATAATTAATTTATAGCTTTCAATATGAGAATGCTCTTTTCATATTTCCTTAGGCTCAACAACTTGGATTTTCTCATGGGCTTTCTCAAATTTAAGTTCACTGAAATCAATTAGCTACATGTGTTTCTCATCAGGTTCATTTTCAATTTATCCATCCTTCAATAAGGCATAGAAAATATTGTTTAAATGTGTATAATAAAAATAGTATAAAGTGTTTCACAATTCAGTTTCAATAAAATCATAAGAGATGGAGTCAAAGAAATTTTGAACTCCCTAAGTTGGTTCAGTTTCAATATATGTCTCAGTGGTAAGTGCCTCTTGAAGTTTTATGGTGGAAAGTAGAGGAAGGTAGTCAATATACTTTATATTTTCTTAAAATTACATCACTATTGTGGTTTAGTCCTCTTCCATGTCTAGAGTGACATGAAATGGTAATGGATATTATACTAAGGATCGGGGAGATCAAGTTGTACCTCATACTCATTCCAGAAGTCATATAGATCTTTTTGATCTCCCATAGTTAGCTCAATAGGTAAGTTTTACTCATAATGAATCTACTCTGGCTCATTATGGTCTTTTTTGGATTTGGATCTTCATATGGTTGGGTTTTGGATACTCCTCAAGCTAGGCCTAGACCCCTTTGATGTCTTCCTTAAAATTGGGTAGCTCGGGTGGTTCTTCCTTCTGGGTCTTCAGTATTTCATAATCAATTTTGACTTTATCAAACATATCTTCTAGTTCCTAAAATGAAATTCCAATTTTATTCCCATTTATCATAAGTTTTTCCAAGTTAGTGAGTACATTGACCTATTGTAGGAGATCCACCTCTTTATCATTTTAAAATACTGGTTCTTTCACTTGAGATTAATTATTCCATGAATTGAAGAAATTTTCATTTGAAAACATCATGTATTTTTAGTTTTTTATTTTTATAAAATAAATAAATCTATCTAAGATTTTAAAATACAAATGGTTAATAAATAACTGATTAGATCCCCAATAATGATGTTTGTTTTGACACACACCTATCATGGGGTATGAAAAAAGAAAATTATTTTACTAGTGCAACATAGTGTCTGACCAGGGTCATATCACTTTAGGAGCTTCTTAGTTTGTTCTCCTACTTAATCAAATTCACTTAAACTTTTTTTTTGTTTTTTGATTAATTTATAAAAATAATAATAAATATTTTTTCTTTTTTGATTAATGACATGAAAAAATGGAGATTCTAATTTATACTACCATGAAAATATAAACAGAATGAGTTAAAGAAAGAAAGGACTTGGTTTTGAGTTCAGTTTTTGGGTTAAATTATTGTTTTCCTTTATATGTTTGATTTCATTTTGATAATACAAATATGACATCTCATGTTTGAACTACTATTTTTTATTTAAAAAATGTGTAAATCATTGAATGCCTCAGAAATATCAATTTCACATCCTCCCTTAATCAAGATTGATGACACACCTTGGTCTAGGATGTTCTATATTCCAGATCCCAGCTCCATCGATGTTGTTTCATCAATTTATTATCTCAACTCCATCATCTTAAGAACTAACCAATAGAGATAGGTAAAAGATATTGAACAAAAGAATAGAAATATATCAATTTTCATGACATTTGGGGCATCCACCACATCAATAACATTCACTTCACTCGTGAATGCTATTAAAACCTATCATAAAATTAAAATAAACTTTAAGAAAAATTCAATAACACCTTAACCTCCCTAGGGCCAAGCCTTGAGGTCAACCCCTCATTTCCGAGGGTAATATATCAAAATGGTGGATGGAAGAAGAATAGAATAAGAAGTAATAAAATAGAATAAAATAAATAATAAAAATCAAAAAAAAGAGGGTGAGGAAAATAAAATAAAATGAAGAAAATAAAATAGAATTAGGATGAGAGAGAGAGAATAAAATAAAAATAGAAGAAGAAGAAAATAGGAAAAGAAATAGATAAAATAGAATGTTAAAATAATAATAATACTAATTATAATGATAAAAATTATTATTATTATTATTATTAAAATAAGAAAAAAATAAGAAAAATAAAAGAAGATGGATGCCAAACAAAATTAAAAACATTCATGGATTTCTATTTATAAAAGTAATTTAAATTATAATTGAAATTAAACTAAAACAAAATAAAATAAAATAAAAATAAGAATGAAGAAGAAGAAGGGTATGGGAGTAGTGCAGCAGCCGAACCTCCTTGAGTAATTTTCCTCATAATGTCGACCGGTGGATTGTCAATGGGAAATGCCTCCTTTTTATAGGCAGTAAGGGAGGGGCTCGACCTCCCTCTTCAGCATCCGAGATCCAGGGAGGATCTCAATTACCATTAAATACCTACACATCTAAAAATAATTACCTGTAGATAATACGTGTTTAAATTTTCGCATGGGTAGGGATCACGTAGGGTATTGGATACTTTAGGTAATGATGGGATGCATGGTGGGCTTGAACATGGTAGGTTGAGGCACGGCAGCAGGTGGCACCAGCGGTAGTGTCAGAGGTAGAAGCAGTGGAAGTGTGAGAGGTGGTAGTGGTATGGTGGTCATTTCATGGTATTAGGGCTTTCGTGGTGGATAATGGCTCAAGTTCAGGAGAATTGGTGGCTCTCATATTCTTCTATGGTCTTCAAAGTGGTCGGGGGAGCTTGAATTGGCGATCATGGGTGGTTGAGAGCTCAAAAGTGGTGAAGGGAGCTCAAAACTGATCTCGGTAGCGACATCCATGATGTTCTTTGGTGGGAGTAGTTGTGGTCAGGTGAGTAGAATATGTCATTGATTCCAAGTGTTGAAGTCGTGGTGGAGATGGTGAATGCAGGTGGTGGATCGGGGCTTGACAGGGTTAGTGATGGTGGTTCCTCATTATTGTTGTGGAAATTGATGAGGTGCGAGTGTGGTAGGAGATGGTGATGGTTCATGGTGATCATGGGTATTCATACAGGAAGGTGGTGTTAGTGGTTCTCGATATTAGGAGTGGAAAGTAGGGAGTTCAGTGAGATTGGGGGCACTAGAATGGAGGCAGAGTCGAGCGGCAGTGGCGTCCCGCGGTGGAGCGCAGTGAAGCATGGTGGTGCAATGATCCCACATCGAAATGTGGGAGTGGTAGGCACTTGTATATAAGCTTGAGTACGGGATCTACTAGGTAGTGAAGTTAGTCATTTATCATAAGATTCCTACTTCTTCCATTGACCACCCCATCCCAATGAGCTACTCCTCCCGCCGCCACACGGAATCACCTTATGCACCTGTGCTTGCACTTTACAGTAGCTATGCCCATGATATTTCACCACCCACAAGCCCTATGAATGGGCCTAAAACCCCATGTGTAGCAGGTTCTAGTAGTCTCTCTTGGCTAGTTTGGCCGGTTGGCCCACCTTTTGTGGGCTGGCTAAGTGGAGGGTCGGCCTTGGTTAAAGGCTAGCTTTGTCTTGGCCTATTTTTTTAACAAACATTTTCAAAAAAGGGTTAAAAAAACTTGAGATTCATGAACATTTAATAAGATTTATGGAAAAAAATCATATTAAAAATGAACATTCTTTTAATCTTTTAAAACCATTTTCATTTTACATTCTTAATTTCCCAACATTTGATTAAAAAATTAAAAATTATGGGTATTTAACATTAAAATGAATTTAAAAACATTAAAATATGAAAAAAAATATGCAAAAAAAATAATTTCACTAAAATTATCAATATTATTTCCAAAATATAATTTATCATGTCTCGTATATGAAAAAAAAAATACTTTCATTTTGTTTTCTAACATTTCAATTTTTCAAACTCAATAATCTATCCATGACTCAATCACAGCCTACCTCACTTGGAAATTCATGTCACTCTTCACTTAAGAGAAATTTATTCTAGAGTTAGGATCATACTTGGAAAATTAATGTATTCTTATGAAAACTTTCATTTCTCCACACCATGAGGCATAAAAATGTTTTCAATTATATGGTTTTTTTCAAAGTAATTCTATAGATAAGGTTTGGTGGGTAAAATCATATAAAATTAAAATACTGGAAAGTGGAGGTAAACTATTAAATAAAATTGAATTAATACTCAAGTAAAAACAAAATAAATATACCTCGATAAATTCTCCATAACAAGAAAACACCACACACCCATTTTTGGTACATGGGATATGAGTCAGATAATTAATGCAATGAATGACATCATTAAAATTATATTTTTCTTTAATTTTTTTCTTTTGTTTTCTTTTTATTTTTATTTTTCCATTTTTTTATGGAGAATAAGATGAAAATAAAATTCAATGAATTAATTAAAATCCATTACCTTGATTTATAAGAGGTACATAAATCATAAAATTAAACATAGTTAAAAAATTCAATATCATCTCTTTTTTTATTTTTTTATTTTTATTTTCATTATCCATTTTTTAGAGAAAATTGATGATATAGATGAAGTATAACAAATAATTACTCATTCCTATAATTCCAATAATGATGACACACTCCTCACACACCCCACAGTGAGCTATATTCCCAAGAACACACATGAAATGCACTTCCCCCAAACTCAAACTTGAAATATCCTTGAAAAAAATATTAAGAGTGCATATTGGTATGGAAAACATATCTTATAAAGTGTATTAAACTTTTAAGGTAATGAATGGATTCTAAGGTCTAATAAGGATTGATTTAAAGGTGGGTCTAAAGTTAAAATGTGTCTAGAAAAAAAATTCTCAATCATATTAAAAATATTCTATGAACTCTAAAGCATTGAAAGAGAAAAATCAAGGTTCTGGTTCACACACAAAATTAAATTTTCTTTCAATAATGTGTGGGAAATATGAAGAATATATCAAAGGATTTCATAATACATAACTAAATGGGAAAAATATTTTGATTCAATGTTTCATGGGATTATATTTTAAGAAATGGTCAAATTTATAAAAATTATTTAAAATAAAATTACAGGTATAAGTTCCCATATCAACAATCATTTAAAATTCATTTCTTTAAAAATCAAGAAAACCTATCAAAATCATTTCAAGAGTGAAATTTGATAACAAATATTCAATTAATAAAAAATTTCCTAAAAAGATGAAAATTAAAAAGAGAAACACATAAAAAAATTTAATCAGGATGATACCCCCCCAACTTAAATTTAACTACCCATAATTTCAATAAAAAAATAAAAATATAAGGAAACTAAAACCAAATATAATGAAAAACATAACATGATTTTATTTTATAGTGTCAGTCTTGAGTTAAGGTCATAGATACTTCTACTTTAGAATTATAAAAAATAACAAACCAAAACATAAGATATTTATTGAAATAAATAAATAAAAGAATGAGAAGAGGGGAAATAATAAATGAGATATAACTTGGTTTGAACCCCCAAGTGGGTACTGGTTTTTGACTACCTCCAGTTGGCAGTTCCATCTGTCACCCAAAATCATATGGTGCATGTGGATAGTTTGAACCACTGCATCCTCTTCCTTTCAATGTATACTCCATTACATTGGTTTTAGAAAAACCCATTAATAGAGTGTTGTAGGTTTATCCCCTTAAAAATTTAGTATACCTTTCAAGTTAGAGGTAGGAGAAAGAATGGGTCTTCCTCTTTCACTTCATCCACAAATTTTTTTAGCCTCTAAATATACAAGGCCTACTCTATTATAACTTTATTATAAATTCCAATAAGGGTAAAATAATTGAAAACTTGAAATTGAAAGTAATTAAAATGAGAATAATAAATATAGAAATTTTTCCCTTCAAGTAATTCATCTTAGAAATTGATATCTTCATGAAAGGACACTAGAAACTTAATCCTAGTAAGTAAATCTTTATTTTCTTCATTGAAACATCCAAGGGAAAGAAACAGTTTTATTTGTACAAAATAAAATTTAAGGTAGTGAATTGGATTTAATAACAATGTAAAATCAAAAACAAGATAATATAGGGCTAAGTCCACTTCCTTAACCCGATCACCTTCAATTGTTGGTTCCTCTTGAAAGGTTATTGAAAATATTACATAAATATATATGAGAGAAGAGTTATTGCATTTTTTTCCACCTTTATGATGTCATATTTAAAATTATATGGGATAATCTCTTTTTGTTCCACGTCCATCTCTCGATGGAATTTCATGAAGTAGTTTGAGAATTCCTCAAGCTCCTTTACTAAGGATTGTAAAATTGGTTGTTCTAGGTCTTCTTTGAGGTCTCCAAAAAACTCTTTAAACACCTCCTACATAAAAGTATACTTGTAAAACCATATTACCAGTATTTTTTATAAATTAAATTATTTTAGTCAATTAAGTATAAGGTTCATCAGCAACAAATTTCATTTTTTTACTTTTTGAAATTTATGATTTTTTTTCTTTTTTTGGAAAAATAGTATGTAAAAGTGACGCACCTCCTTGAAAATGAATAAAAATTTATACACAGTATTTTTTTCATGAATCCTACTTAAATACTTTTTTTTACATGGGAATGAAATATATTTCACACCCAGGGTCGATTTCTTGAGGAGTCCACTCACATGCAATTATTTTATTTTTTCACTATTTATAAACTAAAAAATATGAAACTAAATGATAAAAAACTATAATGTGGAGGATTAAAATTCATAATAAAATATATATATAAATAATTTAAAAAATAAAAGGAAAAAATCATGAAGAATAAAGATGTTTTTATTCTTATAATTTCATGGTGATATTATCATTATCCTCTAAAAATATTAATTATAGGTATTATATCTAGTGTTTAGATAAACTCTATCACTAAATTCCCTCATGTTGGAATTTTTATTAACTCACATAAACCCTCCAAATATAGGATAATATCTCTCACATAATCACCATAATCTTACACTAATCCTCTGCATGAAATATTCTGATGATAAAGGAGAGATACAAAAGATGAACAAAAAGAAGAATACAATAGTGGAGAAATTATACTGAACTCTTCACCAAAATCAGTTTTACAACTATTGAAATATTTAAAATAAAATAAAATTAATTAATTAAATTTTAATGGACTCAAATCATCCCCACCCCCACCCTCTCTGGATAATAGAGAAAGTTAGTTCTCTATTTTCATGAAGTTGAGAAGGAGCATGGTGGGGGAAACATAAAAGATAAAATAAATAAAATAGAATAGAGAAATAAAAATAATATATATTAAAAATGAATAAAAATATTATATAAGAAAATATCCATCTTATCTCCTTGAAAATGGATCCCCTTTTTAAATGGAAATGGTGGTACAAATTTATAGGTGGAAAATTTTGACTCTAATTTTATCCTTCTTAAGATCATGCATGGTTTTACCAATAAATGTTATAATCATGAAAATTTTTCTAAGATTATTTTATTCCCCTGTATCTTATACATTCAAATTTAAAATTTCATATTCATTATTTCTATTTATCAAGATTTATGACCGATTCATTAAATAAATGTTTTTTGGATTGGAAGACTCTTTGAATTACCATGTGTTGGTTCCAATGAATGAATAGCCATCAAAATGTCTAAATATCATGATTAAAAAGTTAAATAATTTTTTCCCAAATATATTAACTATATCCCTGTAAAATTACATCTAATTTGGACTAACCATTTATGAGATATAGTCCCATTATTTAAATTATTTCAAACTATCCACATATTTTGAGTGCTGACTTAGTATGCATTTTTGACCAAGTTAAGACACAAATAGTCTATTGTTATAGTTAAATGAAATTAGAATAATCTAGTGCAATAATATATTTCCAATTTTCAGCACATTCTAATCACTGATGAAAATGTTATGACTGAAATAGTGATGCAGGGTATGTTCTGTCAAATCTAGCTCTGTGTTGACTTCGTGTCCAATTTTTTCCCATCAAACATGGGATCCAGCTCTCATTATATAAATGAAAAATGTATATAAATTAATTTATAAAACTTTTGTAAAATTTCACATTAAAATACATCACACAAAATATTTTATGATAAACACTAAAGTGAACTTGAAAGTGTGAAAACATAATTTTCTTGGAATTTTTAAATTTAAGATCAAATTAAAAAAAGTATTATGATGTCAAATAAACCTAATTTTAGGGAAATTATATCAATTATTATCAATATAATATTAAAAATATGATTTATTAGATACTCATGAGTATCATAAGTTTAATCTAGCAATATTTATGCTTGAAGGGCCAATGCGGTGTTGGTGGGATATTTTAGTGCATGCTAAAAAGATTAAAGGGTTATCATGGGATAGATTCCAAATTCTATTTTATAACCAATTTGATCTTGATACTATTATGGTGTATAAGGATAAAAATTTAATTTATATTAAGTAAGGGGTAATGAAAGTGATGGAATATGTGATAAAGTTTATTAATTTTCTCAGGTTAACAACACTATTCAGTGGAGATGAATCTAGGGTTTCTCAATGATTTGTTATAGGCTTATTCCCATAGATTAGAGACAAGGTGAGTATTTTTTATACCTATATATATAGAGGTATATAAAAATTACTCATTACTATCTTAGATGGGAAAATTTTATAAGGGGGTTAATTGAACAACACAAAAAATACTTAAATTAAACTTCATGTGTAAATAAATAAATCATAGTAAATAAAAAAAGTATATAGTGAAAAAGTGAAAAATGAAAAAAAACAGGTTTCTAGAAATAATTGGGGTCAAGAATCAATAGGAAAAAGTGAGTCTTTAAAATGACTTTTTATATAAAGATAAATGTGTGAATCTCTATTTTACAAGTACCATTATAAGTTTAATATATTAAATAAGATTAAAAAATAAATATAATGGATATAGAAATAAATCTCTAGAGGATTATGAGTGAATACTTTAGGCTTTCTCTTTGAACTTGGTCATGCTATAGAAATAATATAAAAATAATGTATATATAGATACATATAAAAGTAAAATAAATAAATAATTTAAAACAATGTCTGGAAATACAATACATAAGAAATGATAAATAGGTTTAGGATTAGTAATTCCCAATCCCCTATTATATATATATATATAACAATATCCAATCCTCAAAAATTAACTGTATTTAACCCAAAATTATAGGAGAATATTCTACCAAAATCCAGACAACATTGAGTACAACCAATTCCCACATTTAGATAAATGGATACACAAGTCATTAAACCTAGGATTTAATAGATAAGATAATTGATAGATGATAAAACCTTATCCCTAGGACTTATTAGATTATAAAATTTAAATATCCCCCATGAATAATTTGATTAGAATATTTAAGGTTGAAATTAAGGAAGCATAAATATAGGGTCCTTGTACCATTTAAAAATAAATAAAAAACAAGTATAGATAAGGCACAATGAATTTAAGAGAAAGATAAGAAATCCTGTAATAAAAGATATTTCTCTTCAAATAATTATTGAGAAGATGATCAATGGAAATTGTCAAGACACATGAGTTATCCCTAATGTAACATCCCAGGTAAATAAAGAATAAGACATATTTCATATTTATTAATATTTTTGAATTAAATATTAATATTACTTTAAAGGGGTTTCTATGTTCGATAGCGTACTTGATACGCCACAACGGGTTTCTTTGAAATATTACATTGCACACTAATAATATAATACTATTTTAAATTGTAGTTAACTCCTAGCCGTTGTATTGGCAGGAATGAACAAAACTAACTAAAATATTATTATACATGTTTGTTAAATGTATTTACATTTATCCAATAAAAGTTAGAGGCTTAAATTGTGAATGAATCTAATTTTAAGCATAATTTACATTAAAAGGTCGATTTACCGCCTATTAATGGAGAACCCACGTTAAATATAGTTTTGGTCAATTTAATACATTATATTTGACCAAATACAATCCTTCTTTATAACGGGGACATCAAATTTTACTTTGGGTAATTTTTTGGAATTTTTTGGATAAAGTTCATTTTTTAATGAATAGTGGAAAATATTGTATTTTAATTCCAAAGTGCCTTTTAATCTAATTTATTTATATGGTTATATTATATTTTTAATTGGTTTTAAAGTTTAGTTAGAATATATTTTTACAATTTAATCTAATGTTGGTCATTGGAATTAATTTCACTTTGAAAGTGGACATAAACAAGTGTCAATCTTTTGATATTTATTGTTTCTCAAAAACACGCTATTTGTTTTAACAACGGGAATTAATTTTAAATTAATTAAGGACACTTTTATATTTTCAATTTGAAAAAATAAACATCATTTTTTAATTCGTAATATCAAATATATCTTAGGCTGAATTTTTGGTATTTTTCTAAAAAACTTCAATTTTTGATGAATAGTGAAACCACTTAGTAGTAGTTAAAATAACTGACTTTTTCATTTAAATGAAGTTTTACCACTTTTGTGAATTGAATTTTGAAAATAAGACATACATGATTGTTATTAGGTAGCAAAATTTGGTTCAATAAGATGAAAATAATTTTTGGTGAATAGTAACTTTTGACTTTTATTTATCACGGTTAAAGGTAAATAAGGTAATTCAAGGTAAAAAGAATATTATAATAATTCAAAATTACCGTAACACTTGTCCTAACCTTATTTTATGAGTAATTGCCGACCATGGTCATATTTGGGTCGATTTGGGGACCCTATGGAGCCACTTATGAAAGATAATGACACTTTAAATTAATTAATTTAATGTAAAGGCAAAAATGACAAAAACAAAAATCTTTTAGTAAATTGATTTTTATATGGTGTTATATAAGTAATATTTTTGCCTATAAATATTCCTTGGAAATATAAAAATATTTCCTACATCATGGTATTTTTTTTATAATTTTTAGACATCAGATAAATTAAATTATTTATGACACAATAATGATGCAGTATTTACCTCATTAATAAATGATTTAAATAAATAAGATTATAATGATTAAAATATTATCCAAAACATGTCCAATTCTGATTGGATGATTTTATTTAGAATCTGAGTCATCTTATATTTGACTTTAATTATTTTTGGACCTTTAGAAACTGAATATCATTATATAATAAAATAATATTTTTACATTTTCCTAAAGAGCCCCTCCTCCCCCTTATAAAAGGAGACCACTTCTAACCAATTCCTCACACCTCTTAAGACCTTTTTCTCGTCCAAACTCTACCTAATTAAGATCCCTACATCCCTCTCCACCTCCTAGAAGCCTTACCTTAGGCAGAAGGCACTTCAAGAAGTCCTTTGGTTCAAACCAAAGGGAGTTACCCAAATTAAAGGTAACGGTTTCTCTTAAATTATTTTCTTTTATTTTACTTCTCCAACCCCTAAAATATTTTTATTACTTTATTTTGTAACAACACCAGTATCCTAAATATACTAGGATGTAGTTATGAGAAAGATTTGAATTACAATTACACACACCTCCATCTAATGGATGAAGAACATAATGTTTCTGTGGATGGAAAACTAACGCCTCACGAAACGATGATTGTTAAAATATCTCCAACCACCTATAATTGTGGCCATTATGATGGAACTGTATTTATATGTGATATATATTATGTTTATGTTTTATTTATGCTTCTGTATTTTCCATTTATATCATACCTTTATGGTTTCCATTATGGGTAAACGCGATAATTTCATTTGAGGAAGTGTGGACTACCGCCCCCTCAAAGTGATATGACTTGTTAATGCCATATGTAGGACGTATAAAGGATGGAGTTAATGATATTATATATGATATTATATATTAAATTATACTGGAATTATAATATACCTATGTATCATTATGTTTTAATTCCATTAAAATAAGAAATAGAAATGAAAGTAGTGTTCATGCGTATGTACGGCTTGCCGTCTCCATGAACGGTGCATTTCATTTCTTACCTATAAATGTTATGTACAATTATAAATACATGTATATGCTGGATATATATGATATATATGATATCCAAATCATGAATATAATTCTGGATATAATGAACCATTGACCACATGAACAACACGTGATTATAAGAAGTCCATTTTTGACTCAAGTACCAAATATCGACAAAACGAACATTATTAACTTAAATGATTAAATAATGTTTATAACATGGTAATAAGTGATATAAAAGGAATAATAAAATTGAAAAAGGTTCTTAAGTAATTATAAATTAACTTAAGTTTATTATTCAAGAGATTAAAGAATGAACTGGTCAAGTCGGACATGAGGTAAGGGACTTCATCTCAATCTCCTTTCATTGAGGCATATTTTGTTTTAATACATGACTTTATTTTATACGCTGTATAAACACCCTTGACTTTTTAAATGGAATATTTTTCTATGAAGCATTTTACTAAACGACAAAAAGGAATGTTTCTTTTAACGTAATCAGTGAAAATGACCTTCCCTTTGTCGTGATTATTATTTGATCTTTGGATTCCTCAACAAGCTGTAATGTTTTTAAAGGAAAATAAATATCATATAATCTTTTATGTATTTTGGTATTGAAAATGGTTTTGATAATGTATTTTTTATGTCAATATATTTAAGTGATATATTGTGATTTAAATGTAGAAATGTTTTCTTTCCTTTATATTTGTTTTATGTCTTATGATTTTATAATGGTACTTGGATATTTGACGGGTGGTTACGTGATAAACCAAATGACGGGTGGTGTCGTGAATACTAGGATGGGTGGTTACGTTATAACCTCCAATGCATTGGGTATGGAATTCGGCCGTATTTCTATTCCATTTAGTGATATGTGTGGAAGTTGACCATATGGTTATTCCATTTAAGTATGTTTATGTCCCAAGTTACCTTTATATGTTATGTGTTCTTGATTTGGGTTTTATGGTAATATTTTGGTTACAAAAGGGTAAGCAATGATCTTTTATTTAGTGAAGAGTATTTACTACTTCATAAAGGTTAAAATTGATACTTATGATTAAGTATTCATGGTTTACTTGTTGTTTTGAAAAACTAATAGTTTCCTTCTTTGTGTATCCCTTACTGATCTTTTTATGTTCATCCCAAGTTTTGAAATGTTTTTCACATGACATAAAGTGGAATAGGGTCAAGGATGGGATCAAGTAAAAGTCATGCCGTCTAAAACCTAGAACTAGACATGACACTTTTTTTTTTCAAAGAGTTTTTATTTTATGAAAAAAATGGAAACTGAGTAGAAGTGTCCACTTTGTAATATTTTTCAATGTAATAGTTATGTCCTAACTCTCTAAAACTCTAAACCTAAAAAGATACTCAATGTGAATTATTCATTTAATTCAAGATTATGTAATGTTTTAAGGTCGGGTCCTTATATTTGGTATCAGAGGTCGGTTTAGATAACTTTAGGAGTTAGGGTATTGTTAAATAAACTTCCATAAATTAATTTATGGTAATATTGAAATGATATAGAATTTAAATATTACCATGTTGCTTCTCCTAAGATATTTCTGTGTTCATAATGGTTTTCTGTAGAGGAAACAGTGCAGCTATGTTGGGACGACGTCAGGAGGAAGATAACCTTCCAAATCAGCATCCTAAGATGGTCAGAATTAGAACTGAATAGTTTGTTACAATGATGGAACAATTGACTCAAGCTATAAATGGTGGTGGTATCCATGCACGAGATCAGCCAGATCAACCACAGAGGAACATGTCAGTAGTGGAGCATTTCATGAGGCAACATCCCCCATCATTCAGAGGATCATCTGACCCGGTGCTAGCATAAGGGTGGATTAAAGCACTGGAGAAGACTTTCGATGTCATGGGGTGTTGAGAACATCAAAAGGTTAGTCTTGTTGTTTATCATTTTGAAGGTTAAGCTGGTCAGTGGTGGTTGATGGTTAAAAATATCAGGGATAGTGAGGAGATTTATGATCTTGATTGGGATGAATTCAATGGTATGTTTCTTGAGAAATATTTTCCTAAGGTGGTTTGTCTTAGGATGGAAAAATAATTACTAGAATTGAGGCAGGAGGATGACTCAGTGGCTGATTATGAAGCAAAGTTCACTCGACTGGAAAGGTATGCACCAAATTTCATCTGAGATCTTGACAGTAAGATAAATTGATTTTACTTAGAACTGAAACCACGATATCGAAAAGTGTTAGCTTCTCATGAGTTCAAAAGTTATGAAAAACTTGTTCAATGTGCGAAGAAGGTGGAAATGGAGTTTGCAGATAATCAGGTGTTCTTTTACAAACAACAGAATAAGTGGTCCAGTTGGTAGGCAAAGGGGAAGAATTCATCAAAGAATCATGAAAGTAAGAAAACTAAATATCAATCTTGTGCAAAGTGTGGTAAAAAGCATCCCGGAGAATGTTTATCAAAGTCTGGAAAGTGCTTCTCGTGTGGTAAGTCTGGTCATATTGCTCGTAACTATAAGGAAGATGATCAAGAATGAAATGAAAAGCAATCAGTAAGATGTTTTAAGTGTAATGAAATGGTTCATTATGAAAATGAGTGTCCAGCGAAGAACTCAACTGAGGGAAAGCAGCCAGACTACAAGCAGAAAGGGGTGGTGAAATCCTTTGCAACTACTTCAGTAGAAGTTCAGCCATCGAACGAAGTAGTATCAGTTACACTGTTTGTTTGTTCATATTATGCCAATGTGTTGTTTGATTCAGGGTCTACACACTATTTCATTTCTAAGAAGTTTTCTAGTAAATTGGGAATTCCATCTCATGATATGAATACTGAGCTTATGGTAAAAACACATGGTGGAAATTTTGAGATAAAAATAAATTATAAGAACCTTCTTGTCCTTGTGTGCGGAAAGAACCTACCTGTAAACCGTGTTGTTTGCCTCTAGTAGAGTTTGATGTTATTTCGGTCATGGATTAGATTTCTGTTTATCATGCTAAGATTGACTGCAGAGCTAAAGAGGTTTCTTTTCAGAAAGATTTACAGTTTGTGTACAAGAATGAACCCTTTCATTTGATAACATATGAGGAAGCTGAGAAACTAGTAAAAACAGGAAATGAATGTTACCTTCCACGTATTGTTGAAAATAAAGGAACTGTTCAGATTAATGATGTGCCAGTGGTAAATGAGTTCCTTGAGGTTTTTCTTGATGATTTTTCTGGCATTAAACCTGATCGGGAAGTTGAATTTACTGTTGACTTAGTTCCTGATGCTAATCCAATTTCAAAACCCCCTTATCGAATGGCTCAAATTGAACTTTTAGAGTTAAAGAAGAAATTACAGGATTTATTAGATAAAGGTTTTATTCGACCTAGCACATCACCATGGGGTGCTCCTTTATTGTTTGTTAAAAAGAAAGATAGTTCAATGAGACTTTTCATTGATTATAGATCATTGAATAACATCACTTTTAAGAATAAGTATCCTTTGATTCATATCAATGATTTTTTTGATTAGCTCTAGGGAGATCAGTATTTTTCGAAGATTGACTTGAGGTCGGGGTACCATCAGTTGAAAGTAAAAGAAGCAGACATTCTGAAGACCGTGTTTCGTACTAGATATGGCCATTATGAATTTGTAGTTATGCCTTTTGGTTTAACCAATGCACCTGGTGTATTCATGGATCTTATGAATAGAATTTTCCGTGAGTTCTTAGATAAGTTTGTGGTTGTGTTCATTGATGATATTTTGTTTTATTCTAAAAGTAAATAGGATCATGAAATTCATTTAAGGGTCATCTTGAAAACCTTAAAAGAAAAGAAAATGTTTGGGAAATTCAGAAAGTGTGAGTTTTGGTTGAAACAAATTTATTTCCTTGTTCACATTGTTTCAAAAAATGGTATAACTGTTGATCCTACAAAAACAAAATTTGTTGAAGAATGTACAAGACCCACAAATATAACCGAGATTCGTAGTTTTCTTGGTTTGGAAGGTTATTACCAGAGGTTTGTTGAAAATTTTGCATGGTTATCTAGTCCAATGACTAAGTTAACTCGAAAAGGTGTTAAGTTTATTTGTACAAAAGAATGTGATGATTGTTTTCAGGAATTGAAAAGGAGATTGGTGAATGCTCCATTTTTTCCACTAACATCCAGAAATGGTGAGTTTTTTATCTACAGTGATGCTTCGTTGAAAGGACTTGGTTGTGTCCTAATGCAGAATGATCAGGTAATTTCTTATGCTTCACGTCAGCTGAAACCACATGAGTTAAATTACCCTACACATGATTTGGAATTAGCTGCTGTTGTTTTTTCTTTAAAAATTTGGAGGCATCATTTGTATGGAGTAAAATGTGAAATATATACTGACCAAAAAAGTTTAAAGTATATATTCACTAAGAAAGAATTGAACATGAGACATAGGAGATGGTTGGAATTAGTCAAGGATTATGATTTCATGATCCATTACCATCTGGGAAAAGCAAATAAAGTGGCTGATGCTTTGAGTCCAAAAATTAATGCATCATTAACTATGTTGTGTTTGGAACAAGATCCTTTGGTTTTTGATTTGATGAACTTTGGCATAGAAGTTGTTGGTGTAGGAAATTATTCTGTTTTGTATCACGTGCTAGTGAGATCATCTCTATCAAACAGAATAAAGCAAGCACAGAAAGAAGACAGTGAGTTACAGAAAAAGGTAGAGTTGGTTCAAAAGGG
Organism: Viscum album; assembly: GCA_963277665.1. Classification (NCBI taxonomy): domain Eukaryota; kingdom Viridiplantae; phylum Streptophyta; class Magnoliopsida; order Santalales; family Viscaceae; genus Viscum; species Viscum album. The sequence goes on from OY728152.1 coordinate 1,798,533,566, forward strand.
TATGTTTCCTGATTTTAACATTGATAATGATCGTGTTTTGAGATTTGGAAAGAGATTATGTGTGCCTTGTGATTCATAGTTGAAGAATGAGTTGTTATGTGAAGATCATAGTTCCCCATTTTCAGTACATCCTGGAAGTACTAAGATGTACAGAGATCTTCAAGAGTATTACTGGTGGGATGGAATGAAAAGTGATATTACTGATTTTATTGTGAAGTGTTTGACTTGTCAGTAGGTTAAAGCAGAGCGATAGTTACAAAAAGGAAAGCTTCAGCCTTTATCAGTGCTAGAGTGGAAATGGGAAAATATATCAATGGAATTTGTTGTGGGATTACCAAAGACATCTCGAGGTAATAATGAAATCTGGGTTATTGTTGATTGATTGACTAAATCTGCTCATTTCCTTCCTATTCGAGATACTTTGTCTCTAGATCAAATTTCTTGATTTTATGTTAAAGAGATAGTCAGGTTGCATGGAGTTCCCCTCTCCATTGTATCTGATCGTGATCTCGGGATTACTTCTACATTTTGGAAAGGCCTTCAAGATTCGTTGGGTACTGAATTAAATTTTAGTACATCTTTTCATCCTCGATTAGATAGGCAGTCAGAACGAACAATTCAGACATTGGAAGATATGTTACCTGCTTGTTGGATATATTACCAGGGAAGTTGGGACCAACATCTTTCTTTGGTTGAATTTTCATATAATAACAGTTTTCATTCTAGTATACAGATGGCTCCATTTGAGGCATTATATGGAAATCATTGTCGAACTCCAGCTTTTTTGGATGAAGTAGGTGAAAGGAAGCTGATGGGACCAAAATTGGTAGAAGAGATGGCATAGAAAGTTCAGTTGATTCAGAAGCACATAAGAACAGCTCAGAGCAGGTAGAAAAGTTATCCAGATAACCGGAGGAAGGATCTTTATTTTGAGGTAGGTGATCATGTCTTTCTCAAAGTTTATCCATGGAAAAGTGTGATGTGTTTTGGTATGAAGGGAATGTTGAGTCTGAGGTTCATTGGACCTTATGAAATTCTGGAGAAAGTTGGATCAGTTGCGTATAGAGTGGCTTTACCTCCAAGTTTGTCCCAGGTACACAATGTTTTTCATGTTTCTATGTTCAGAAAGTATATGCCATATCCGTCTCATGTTTTGAGCACATAGTTAGTTCAGTTGGAAGAGAATCTCTCTTATGAAGAACAACCAGTTCATATTCTTGACCATAGAGAGCAAGTCTTGCGTAATAAGGTAATTCACCAGGTAAAGGTTTTGTGGAAAAACCATATGTTTGAAGAGATAACGTGGTAATCTGAAAATGCTATGAGGGATAAATACCCCCACTTATTTTGATAAGTAAAATTGCGAGGATGCAATTCCCAAAAGGGGGGAAGGATGTAACATCCCAGGTAAATAAAGAATAATCCATATTTCATATTTATTAATATTTTTGAATTAAATATTAATTTTACTTTAAAGGGGTTGCTATGTTCGATAGCGTACCCGATACGCAACAACGGGTTTCTTTGAAATCTTACGTTTCACACTAATAATATAATATTATTTTAAATGGTATTTAACTCCTAGCCATTGTGTTGGCGGGAATGAACAAAACTAACTACAATATGATTATACAATTTTGTTAAATGTATTTACATTTATCCAATAAAAGTTAGAGGCTTAAATTGTGAATGAATCTAATTTTAAGCATAATTTATATTAAAAGGTCGATTTACCACCTATTAATGGAAAACCCTATTTAAATATATTTTTGGTCACTTTAATACATTATATTTGAATAAATACAATCCTTCTTTATAATGGGGACATCAAATTTTACTTTGGGTAATTTTTTGGTATTTTTTGGATAAAGTTCATTTTTTAATGAATAGTGGAAAATATTGTATTTTAATTCCAAAGTTCCTTTTAATATAATTTATTTATATGGATATATTATCTTTTTAATTGGTTTTAAACTTTAATTAGAATATATTTTTACAATTTAATCTAATGTTGGTCATTGGAATTAATTTCACTTTGAAAGTGGACGTAAACAAGTGTCAATCTTTTGATAGTTATTGTTTCTTAAAAACACGCTATTTGTTTTAACAAAGTGAATTAATTTTAAACTAATTAATGACACTTTTATGTTTTTAATTTTTAAAAATAAACATTATTTTTGAATTCAGAATATCAAATACATCTTAGGCTGAATTTTTGGTATTTTTCTGAAAAACTTCAATTTTTGATGAATAGTGAAACCACTTAGTAGTAGTTAAAAAAACTGGCTTTTTCATTTAAATAAAATTCTACCATTTGTGTGAATTGAATTTTGAAAATCCTACATACATGGTAGTTATTAGGTAGTAAAATGTGGTTCAATAAGATGAAAATAATTTTTGGTGAATAGTACCTTTTGACTTTTATTTACTGCGATTAAAGGTAAATAAGGTAATTCAAGGTAAAAAGAATATTATAATAATTAAAAATTACCTTAACATTTGTCCTAACCATATTGGATGAGTAATATCCGATCATGGGCATCTTTGGGTCGATTTTGGGACCCCATGGAGCCACTTATGAAAGATAATGACACTTTAGATTAATTAATTTAATGTAAAGGAAAAAATGACAAAAACAAAAATATTTTAGTAAATTAATTTTTATATGGTGTTATATAAGTAATAATTTTGCCTATAAATATTCCTTGGAAATATAAAAAGATTTCCTACATCATGGAATTTTTTTTATAATTTTTATACATCATATAAATTAAATTATTTATGACACAATAATGATGCAGTATTTACCTCATTAATAAATGATTTAAATAAATAAGATTATAATGATTAACATATAATCTGAAACATGTCCAATTCTTATTTTATGATTTTATTTTGAATATGAGTCATCTTATATTCTACTTGAATGTTTTTTGGACCTTTAGAAACCGAATATCATTATATAATAAAATAATATTTTCACACTTTCCTAAAGAGCCCCTCCTCCCCCTTCTAGAAGCCTTACCTTAGGCAGAAGGCACTTCAAGAAGTCCTTTGGTTCCAACCAAAGGGAGTTACCCAAACTAAAGGTAACGGTTTCTCTTAAATTGTTTTCTTTTATTTTACTTCTCCAACCCCTAAACTCTTTTTATTCCTTTATTTTGTAATAACACCAGTATCCTCAATATACTAGGATGTTGTTATGAGAAGAATTCGAACTACACATACAACACCTCCATCTAATGGGTGAAGAACATAATGTTTCTATGGATGGAAAACTAACGCCTGACGAAAAGATTATTTTTCAAATATCTCCAACCGCCTATCATGGTGGCCATTATGATGAAACTGTATTTATATGTGATATATATTATTTTTATGTTTTATTTATTCTTCTGTATTTTCCATTTATATCATACCTTTATGGTTTCCATTCTGGGTAAACGCGATAATTTCATTTGAGGAAGTGCGGACTACCGCCCCCTCAAAGTGATATGACTCGGTAATGCCATATGTCGGACGTATAAAGGATGGAGTTGGTGATATTATATATGATATTATATATGATATTATATATGAAATTATATTGGAATTATAATATACCTGTAAGATCCCAATTTTTTAAAAGGTATGTTTTCGTTATGTTTTGGTTGAATCCCATGTTTCGGGTTTCTAGGGATGTCTTTTGAAAGTATGAGAGGCCTTGGGAGTGTTTCAGGGGATCAGGGCACGAAAGAAAGGAAAGATGGGAAAGGCAAGCCAGGGCACAGGGCCTTGTCATGGCCAGGAAAAACCGTGCGGCATGCCCAGGTAAACTGTACAACCCTCTTCTTCCAGACAGTAGCATGTGCATGGTTTGTGCACGGTTTGTTAAACCGTGCGGCCAAACCGTGCGGCCTCTTAAAGTTGGGAAAAATTAAAAAAATGCCACTTCGGGCTTTTAAACTCTAACTCGGGATTTTCCTCCATTTATCCCCTCTCAACCCTAGTGATGAACTTGGCCGACCCAAGCTTCCCAAGGGTGGTTCTCCTTCGATTCTTGTCTGTTTAGATCGTCGTTGGTTGCGGATCAAAGCTCTGGGTAAGGATAATACCATCCTTGCTTCTTCTTTTGGTTTAGGGTATTTTATCTTCTCTCGCTCTTATTCCAAAGCTCTAAAACCCTATCTTTTGGGTGAGTTTTAGGTTTAATCTCCAAATTTTGGTCAGATCGAGGTCTAAGGACTCGATTGAGAGTGTGTTCAACTGAGATTTCAAGGTAGGTGGTCTACAAGTTATATCCCATGGTTATTTGGGTATTTGTGCATGTTTAGTTGTGTTCTTGTTTCCCCTTGGTTATGTTCTGAATAACCTTGGCATGTTTAGTAATAATGGTGTTTGAAATAGAAAATGGGAACCCTTACGATCCCCGTGGGATGTGTTGGGATTGACTTAACCTAATTTGGCTCCATCCATGGGATGCGCCGGATTTCCCGGACATAGGGATTGTTATTAAACAAGTGAACTTATTGTAATAAATGGTAGAGCCCTTGATGAATATGTTGTCATGATTGGTTGAACTTGGATTAGAAGTTAGGTGATGCACCTAGACTTGGTAATAACCTAAAGGTTATTTGGAATGGGTTGAATGGTTGATTCATGGGAATGATGAACGGGTTAAATGGGTTAATGTGTAAACGGATTAAAGACCATAATGGGATGGATTATATGTCTAGTGTTGAATGCTTAGTGAGATGGTCATAACACATGAAAATTGGGAGAATGGTTAAATGATGTGAAATGATAATGTGTTAATGGGTTAAGGCATGATGTGGACTCCCATGTGGGTTGTTGTGAATAGTGTTTTCCAAAGGGAAATGGTTTGGATGGTTGATGGTTACATATATATATATAAGCATGAGCACATGGCTTGGTAGTGTGGGGTATGACTTGAGGATCTATGCCCATGGGTCGAGCAAAGACCGATGCTCTAAACTCCACCCTAAATGCACGGGTTAGGAATGAGGACTGGTGATCTATTCTCATAACGGTTGCATCCACCGGGACTGATGCTTTGAGGTGAGGATATGGTTGCATTCACCCGGACTGAGGCTTCGAGGTGAGGATATGGTTCATATGAGGGGGTAGTCCTAGTGAGATAGTACAATTATGTGTTTACCCTCTTGCATGTGATTGTTGGCCTTAGACCCATGTAACATAGTGTATGTGATTAACCCATGGGAAAGTGATGAAATGGTAAGTGATGATAATTGGTGTGAAATGAATGGTAATGGAAGTGGTAATGGATTGGGCCCTGAACTGGTTAATGGAACCTTAAATAATTACTTATAAATTATCATTCATTTTCCTTTTTCATGCACTACATGTTCATACTGGATATTTTGTAGACACCGTTGGTGGTGGCCTACTGAGTTGTACTCACACCCTGCTCGGGCCGCCGTTGGGTACCCGAGTAGACTTCATGTTTGCAGGTCAGGAGAAGGGAAAGGGTCCTTTCTAGATAGTTGAGTGGACATGGGTAGCACTTGGTGGAGGATATGGACTTGGAGTCGGGACCATTTTGGGGATTTTGGTCGTTGTCTTTATTTTGGGCTTTTGTTCACTTTTTCACTTGTAGTATGACATGAAATATTTGTTGTTGGAAATGTTTGTTATACATTTTCCTTGTTTATTGGTTATTTTTTCCGCTATTGGGTTTATTTCTATTGTGGATTACTCTGATAAAAAGAGGGTATAGTCTCCCTACTTGACCCCATAGACCCCCACTGCTAGTCATCAGCCTTTGGCATACGGGGAGGCGTGCTTAAGTTCATGTAACCACCTGGCTCGGAGCACCGGTTTAGTGGATTCCGGGTCGGTAACATTACAAAGTGGTATCAGAGGAGGTCTTTCTTATCCTTCTCTGAGGTCTTGTTATTTTGGATAGGTTTCCAAGGGTTAAGATGTGTCGGGCCTTGGTAATGAGCTCATGCTTGGGAGTAGCTAACCCATGTACGGGGGAAAACCAAAGTCACCCTGGGTGGGAAATGTTGTTCTTGGTTGTGTGTTTTTACAGTTGATGATATTTCACCATTGGGTAATGCACATGTGGTTTGATGTGATTGTTTTATGATATTTGGATCATGGCCTTAACAGCACTAGGATTTGCATTCATGCATCATTGTAGGCACCTAGGGAGATAGGTGTCGTGCATTGTGTTATGCACCCGTACGGGGTGAGTGTGTGAGGTAGAAAAGTTAGGTGCATCATGTATTTCATGAAACCAAAATATAATGAGAAGAATGAAATAAAACAAGTGGTTAAATGATGTTTAATGAAAATGAGGGTTTGAAATGAAGTGGAAAATGTTTTTGTAAAATGTTGTGTGAGTTTGGTGGTAGTGCATGGTTGTTTACCCCATGTGGACCATGTCCCACGGTAGGGATGGTCGGGGTGGTGGATTTGAGGTGTTAATGTTGTTGAATTAGTATATGAAAATGGTTTTTGTAGCTAGTAAAGATCTATTGATGAATTCATGAAAGTTTTATGGTATGCGTGCTGAATCTCATGCTTGGAAATGTAGAGAAATGCCACCACGACGTCGATTACCAGTTGGGAAATGGGAGGATGTTGGTGAGAACACTATTCTGGTAGAAGTGCATGAAAATGTTGTGATCAATGAAGGTAGATAAGACCAGTTCTGGGATAACTTGGCTCGCCTTATGTAGATGATGGATTGGGACCCAGGGTGGGTTGCACCAAGTATGTTTGAGCTGATCAGGGAGTTACAGCTGCATCACCCTCCGACCTTCACCGAAGAGGGTGGGCTAGAGGCAGTGGAGTTTTGGTTAGAGTTTGTCCAGATGATATTGGATCATCTGGAGACCCCTGTTGAAAAGTGAGTAAAGATGGTTATTTATATGTTGTGGGGCCAGGCAAGGCGTTGGTGGGACATTCAGGCTCAGACCGAGCAAGCTGAGGGGATGTCGTGGAAGGTTTTCCAGGAGAAGTTTCTAAAGCATTTCTACCCAGAGACTTTGAGGCAGGAGCGGGCTGCAAAGTTTATGATCCTAACTCAAGGATCGCTATCGGTGATGGGCTATGCTATCCGCTTCACTGATTTGAGACGCTTCGTCCCAGTGTTAGTTGGGGATGAGGCAGTGATAGCAAGTCGTTTCTAGGATGGGTTGAGACATGAGATCAGGTCTCAAGTAAATATCTTCCATTTGAGGAGGTTTGCAGAGGTGATGGATCAAGCACTCATCTCTGAAGGGAACCTGAAGGGAGATTCGGGTGGTGGGCTTGTTGTGCCAGCTGGGTGGACAAGTGGTGCATCTTCTGAAGGTCAGAAGTGTCGTTTGGAAGGTTTCCAGCAAGGTGGTCAGAAGAGAGGGTCAGCCTCTCAGAGTGGGAACCAGGAGTTCTATTATCAGTGTGGTAGGTCGGGGAATATGTGTGGTCAGTGTCCTTGACATCCAGTTGAGTGACATTCATACGGAAGGATGGGGCATGTGCAGAGGTTCTGCAGGAACACTCGGTAGGCGGGTGAGCATGACGATGAAAAGCTGGTATCGAGTACGGGGAGGGGATCAGTTGCCCTATATCAGGCAGGCAGTTGGAGCTCCACGGGCCGTACTGGCAGGGGTGGTGGACATGGAACTCCAGGGAAAGGTCGTTCATTCCAGCAGGGCAGTGCAGCACAGGGCATTCAGGCTGGGGGCCAGGGTAGAGGGGCAGGTTAGCTTCGGGCAGTTCAGTTTGCATCTAGTGATGGCGAGGTTGGACCATTGACTGTTCGTGGTATGATCCTTGTAGCTTATACTTTTTCTAGTGTTTGTTTTGACACAGCTGCCACACACTCTTTTATCTTTTCTCAACTTGTGGTAGCGCTTGGTTTACCTATGGATAGGGTGTGTGGAGTTATGTCAATTAACACTTTGTTGGGGGTGCGGGTTGAGGATATCAAGAAATGTAAGGGGTGTGCCTTGGAAGTCATTGGGTATCATTTTATATGGGATTTTTTCATTCTCGAGATGTCAGGTTTTGACCTAATCTTGGTAATGGATTGGTTGGTGTTGTATTGGGCGCACATAGACTGTTATCGTCGCAGAGTATCATTCAGGTCGCTTGAGGGTGACGCTTATGTCCACCGTGGTGAATGGGATGTTCGAGCAGGGCGTGCAGGGCCGTTTTGTCAACAGATGAGTAGACTCACAGCTCAAGTGTCATGTCTCAAGCTTGATGATGATGAGGGAGGGGAACAATCTAATTTTTCTCCTGTGGTGGATCGGTTTCAGGATGTGTTTCCTGAGGATTTCTCGGGGTTACCACCCGAGAGGGATGTCGAGCTTACGATCGAGTTGCTACCGGGAGAGGAGCTAGTTTCTATTCCGCCATATCGAATGGTACCGGCAGAACTCCAGGAACTGAATGTTCAAATTGAGGAGTTGGAGTGTAAGGGGTTTATCCGTCCTAGTACGTCTCCTTGGGGATATCCCATGCTTTTTTCAAAGAAGGCAGATGGGTCGTTGAGGCTGTGTGTTGACTATCAAAAGTTGAATCAGATGACGGTGAAAAATAGGTACCCTCTTCCTAGAATTGATGACCTTTTTGATCAGTTGAGGGGTGCATTAGTTTTTTCTAAGATTGATCTGAGGTCAGGGTATAACCAGATGAGGGTGAGGCCTTCTGACGTACCGCAGACATCTTTCCGGAGTCAGTATGGGTTGTTTGAGTTTGTGGTGATGCCTTTCGGCTTGACCAATGAACCAACAGTGTTTATGGATTTTATTAACCAAATATTTCATCCCTATCTATATCGGTTTGTTTTTTTCTTTTTTGACAATATCTTAGTGTACTCGAAAACTCATGACGATCATGCCCAACATCTTGACATCGTCTTGGGTACGCTAAGAGAGAATCGGTTATACGCCAAGATATCAAAGTGTCAATTCTGGATAGGTGAGGTTTATTTTCTGGGTCACATCATCTCAGAGGTAGGTGTGTCAGTGGATCCAGGGAAGGTGCAGGCAGTTGTATCTTGGGAGCAGCCCAGGAGTGTTTCTGATGTTCGGAGTTTTCTGGGTTTGGTCGGGTATTACCAAAGGTTCATTCAGGATTTCTCTCGCTTGGAAGCACCACTCTTGGGCTTGGATGAGAAAGGAATCATGTTCGAGTGGTCTGAGGCTTGTGAGAACGCCTTCCAAGAGTTGAAGAATTGGTTGATGACCGCACCTATCTTGATCTTACCTGAGCTGCGTAAGAAGTATGTCGTGCTTTGCGATGCGTCCGGAGTCAGACTTGGGTATGTGTTGATGCAGGATGAGCGGGTTGTGTCTTATGGTTCAAGTCAGTTGAGACCCCATGAGTAGAACTATCCCACTCATGACCTTGAGTTGGCTGTAGTGGTGTATGCCTTGAAGTGCTGGAGGCACTATCTGTTGGGATAATGGTTTACTGTGTTTACCGACCATAATATTTTAAAGTACATCTTCTTACAACGGGATCTGAACCTTCGTCAGTGAAGATGGGTTGAATATCTCCAGTCTTTTGACTTTGAGTTGGTGTACATGCTAGGAAAGGGAAACAGTGTTGCTGATGTTCTGAGCAGGAAGTTTCAGAATCAGGTGGTTCAGGAGTCCATCACCGAGTGGAAGGTGATGGTTTTGTTTGCAAAGATGCGCCTAGAGGTGCAGGAGGAGAGTGTTCAGGTCACTCTTGATTCCTTAACGATGCAGTTGATGCTTTTTAGTCGAGTTAAGGAAGGTCATCTTGATGATCCTGAGTGTTTGATCATGAAGGAAAAGCTTAAAGGTGGGGATCTACCTTCTGGTTGGGCTGTCAGTGTGGACGGTGTTTTTCGTGTTTGTGATTGTGTGGTTGTGCCAGAGTGTATGCGGGAAGAGTTGATGCGTGAGTTCCATGCATCAAAGTGGGCAGTGCATCCTATTTTGACCAAGATGTATTGTGATCTCTGAAGGTAGTTTTGATGGGATGGAATGAAGAAGTAAGTTGCGGGCTTTGTAGCGTGGTGCCTTACCTGTGAGCAGGTGAAGACCGAGCATCAACACCCAGGTGGTTTATTGCATCCATTTCCCATTCCGGAATGGAAGTGGGATGATTTAACAATGGATTTTGTCTTGGGTCTTCCGAGGACGTCGTGGAAGAATGATGCAATCTAGGTGGTTGTGGATCGGTTAACGAAAGTGCCTCATTTCTTACCGATTCAGAAGACCTTTACAGTCGACCGGTTGGGTGAGCTGTATGATCGGGAGATAGTTTGGTTTCATGATGTTCCGCGAACCATAGTTTTGGACTGAGATCCACGTTTCACATCGTGTTTCTGGCAAGGGTTGTATAAGGCGCTTGGTACGCAGGTGTTTTTGAGTACAGCTTTCAACCCACAGGCAGACGGGCAGTTGGAGCGTAAGATCCAAGTGTTGGAAGACATGTTAAGAGCTTGTGTATTGGACTTTGGTGGTTATTAGGAGAGGCACCTATCGTTATTTGAGTTTACCCACAACAACAGTTTTTAGGCTACGATTCAGATGGCACCGTTTGAGGCACTCTACGGGAGGCCATGTAGATCTCCGTTGTGTTGGCTAGAGGCCAGTGAATCTGAGTTGTTGGGGCCAAGTCTCGTGCAGGAGACTTCAGAGAGAGTTAAGTTGACCAGGAAGCGGATGGCTACATCTCAGAGTAGATAGAATTCATATGCATATCGGAGGTGTAGACCTCTTGAGTTTGTGGTGGGTGATAAAGTGTTCCTTCGGGTGTCGCCAAGGTTGGGTCACCGTCGGATTCGAAAGCAGGGTAAGTTGGCACCTAGGTATGTGGGACCTTTTGAGATTGTGGAGAGGATCTGACTAGTGGATTACCGATTGGCTCTTCCATAGTGGTATGTTGGGATGCATGATGTGTTTCATGTGTCTCATCTTTGACGGTATCACCATGACCCATCTCACGTGGTTGATGTTGAGGATGTGGAGCTTGAGGCTGATGCATCCTTTGAGGAGCATCTGGTTCGTGTGGTAGATCATAGTGAAAAGGTCTTGCGAGGCAAGGTTGTTCCATTAGTGTGAGTACTATGGCAGCATGGGAAGGTTTAGTAAGAAACTTGGGAGTGGGAAACGGATATACGGGCTCAGTGGCCCGAACTCTTCTCTTCATTGGATCAATGAGGTTTGGAAACTCAGATCAAGGATAGCCATTATAAGGTGGGGGGTTATAAGATCCCGGTTTTTGAAAAGGTATGTTTTCGTTATGTTTTGGTTGAATCCATTGTTTTGGGTTTCAAGGGATGTCTTCTGAAATTATGAGAGGCCTTGGGAGTGTTTCAGGGGCTCGGGGCACAAAAGAAAGGAAAGCTGGGCAAGACATGCCAGGGCGCACGGCCTGCGCACGACCAAGGAAAACCGTGCGGCCTGCCCAGGTAAACCGTGCAACCCTCTTCCTCCAGACATTAGTATGTGCATGGTTTGCGCACGGCTTGTTAAACTGTGCATCCAAACCATGCGGCCTCTTAAAGTTGGGAAAAATTACAAAATTTCCACTTCGGTCTTTTAAACCCCAACTCATGATTTTCCTCCATTCATCCCCTCTCAACCCTAGTGATGAACTTGGCTGAACCAAGCTTCTCAAGGGTGGTTCTCCTTCGATTATTTTCCTTTTAGAGCACCATTGGTTGTGGATCGAAGCTCCGGGTAGGGCTAATCCCATCCTTGATTCTCCTTTTGGTTTAGGGTTTGTATCTTCTCTCCCTCTTGTTCCGAAGCTCTAAAAACCTATCTTTTGGTTGAGTTTTAGGTTGCAGCTCCAAAGGTTGGTCGGATCGAGGTCTAAGGACTCAATTGAGAGTGCGTTCAACCGCGATTTCGATGTAGGTGGTCTACAAGTTATATCCCATGATTATTTGGGTATTTGTGCATGTTTATTTTTGTTCTTGTTTCCCCTTGGTTATGTTTTGAATAACCTTGGAATGTTTGGTAATAATGGTGTTTGAAATGGAAAATGGGAACCATCACGATCTCCGTGGGATGTGTTGGGATTGACTTGACCTAATTTGGGGCCATCCATGGGACGCGCCGGTTTTCCCAGACATAGGGATTGTTATTAAACAAGTGACCTTGTTGTAATAAATGGTAGATCCCTTGATGAATATGTTGGAATGATTGGTTGAACTTGGATTAGAAGTTAGGTGATGCACCTAGACTTGGAAATAACCTAAAGGTTATTTGGAATGGGTTGAATGGTTGATTCATGGAAATGATGAATGGGTTAAATGGGTTAATGTGTAAACAGATTAAAGACCATAATGGGATGGATTATGGGTCTAGTGTTGAATGCTTAGTGAGATAGGCATAACACATGGGAATTGGGAGAATGGTTAAATTATGTGAAATGATAATGTGTTAATGGGTTAAGTCATGATGTGGATTCCCATGTGGGTTGTTGTGAATAGTGTTTTCTGAAGGGAAATGGTTTGGATGGTTGATGGTTACATATATATATAAGCATGTGCACATGGCTTGTTAGTGTGGGGTATGACTTGGGGATCTACGCCCACGGTTCGAGCGAAGATTGATGCTCTAAACTCCACCCTAAATGCATAGGTTAGGAATGAGGACTGATGATCTATTCTCCTAACGGTTGCATTCACCAGGAATGAGGCTTCGAGGTGATGATATGGTTGCATTCACCCAAACTGAGGCTTCGAGGTGGGGATATGGTTACTATGAGGGGGTAGTCCTAGTGAGATAGGACAACAATGTGTTTACCCTCTTGCATGTGATTATTGGCCTTAGACCCATGTAACATAGTGTATGTGATTAAACAATGGGAAAGTGATGAAATGGTAAGTGATGATAATTGGTGTGAAATAAATGGTAATAAAAGTGGTAATGGCTTGGTCCCTAAACTGGTTAATGGCAAATTAAATAATTACTTGTAAATTATCATTCATTTTCCTTTTTCATGCACTACCTATTCATACTGGATATTTTGTAGACACCATTGGTGGTGGCCTACTGAGTTGTACTCACACCCTACTCGGGCTGTCATTGGGTACCCGAGCAGAATTTATGTTTTTGTCTCAGGAGAAGGGCAAGGGTCCTTCCTAGATAGTTGATAGGACATGGGTAGCACTTGGTGGAGGATCCAGACTTGGAGTCGGGACCATTTTGGGGATTTTGGTCGTTGTCTTTATTTTGGGCTTTTGTTCACTTTTGCACTTTTACTATGACATGACATATTTATTATTGGAAATGGTTGTTATACATGTTCCTTGTTTATTGGTTATTGTTTCCGCAATTGGGTTTATTTCCGTTGTGGCTTACTCTGATAAAAAGGGGGTATAGTCTCCCCACTTGACCCCATAGACCCCCACTGCTAGTCGGTAGCCTTTGGCATACGGGGAGGCGCGCTTAATGTCATGTAACCATCCAGCTTGGAGCACCAGTTTAGTGGCTTACTCGTTGGGGACTTTACAATACCTATGTATCATTATGTTTTAATTCCATTAAAATAAGAAATATAAATGAAAGTAGCGTTCATGCGTACATACGGCTTACCGTCTCCATGAACGGTGCATTGCATTTCTTACCTCTAAATGTTATGTACTATTATAAATACATGTATATGCTGGATATATATGATATATATGATATCGAAATCATGAATATCATTCTGGATATAATGAACCATTGACCACATGAACAACATGTGATTATAAGAAGTCCATTTTTGACTCAAGTACCAAATATCGACAAAACGGACATTATTAACTTAAATGATTACATAATGTTTATAACATAGTAATAAGTGATATAAAAGGAATAATAAACTTGAAAAAGGTTCTTAATAAAGTAGAAATTAACTTAAGTTTATTATTTATGAGATTAAATAACGAACGGGTCAAGTCAAACACGAGGTAAGGGACTTCGTCTCAATCTCCTTTCATTGAGGATTATTTTGTTTCAATACACGACTTTCTTTTATATGTTGTATAAACACCCTTGACTTTTTAAAGGGAATATTTTTCTATGAAGTGTTTTACTAAAGGAAAAAAAGGAATGTTTCTTTTAATGTAAGCGGTGACAATAAAATTTCCACCGCCGCGATTATTATTTGGTCTTTGGCTTCCTCAACAAGCTGTAATGTTTTTAAAAGAAAATAAATACCATATACTCTTTTATGTATTTTGGTATTGGAAATGGTTTTGATAATGTATTTGTTATGTCAATATATTTAAGTGATATATTGTGATTTAAATGTGGAAATTTTTTCTTTCCTTTATATTTATTTTTAATGTCATATGATTTTATAATGGTACTTGGACATTTGACGGGTGGTTACGTGATAAACCAAATGAAGGGTGGTGCCGTCAATACCAGGATGGGTGGTTACGTTATAACCTCCAATGCATTGGGTATGGAAGTTGGCCGTATGTCTATTCCATTTAGTGATATGTGTGGAAGTCGACTGTATGGTTATTCCATTTAAGTATGTTTATGTCCCAAGTTACATTTATATGTTATGTGTTCTTGATTTGGGTTTTATGGTAATCTTTTGGTTACAAAAGGGTAAGCAATGATCTTTTATTCAGTGAAGAGTATTTACTACTTCATAAAGGTTAAAAGTGATACTTATGATTAAGTATTCATGGTTTACTTGTTGTTTTGAAAAATGAACAGTTTCCTTCTTTGTGTATTCCTTAATGAGATTTTTATGCTCATCCCAAGTTTTGAAATATTTTTCACAGGACATAAAGTGGAATAGGGTCAAGGATGGGATCAAGGAAAATTCATGCCGTCTAAAACATAGAACTAGATGTGACTCTTTTTTTTCAAAGAGTTTTTATTTTATGAAAAAAATGGAAACTGGGTAGAAGTGTCTACTTTGTAATATTTTTCAATGTAATAGTTATGTCCTAACTCTCTAAACATCTAAACCTGAAAAGATCCTCAATGTGAATTATTCATTTTAAGATTATGTAATGTTTTAAGGTCGGGTCCTTATAGTGGGTATCAGAGGTCAGTTTAGATAACTTTAGGAGTTAGGGTATTGTTAAATAAATGTCCATAAATTAGTTTATGGAAATATTGAAATGATATAGCATTTACAGATTACCATGTTGCTTCGCCTAAGATTTTTCTATGTTCAGAATGGTTTTCCGTAGAGAACAGAGGGCAGCTATGTTGGGACGACATCAGGAAGAAGACAACCTTCCAAATCAGCAACCTGAGATGGTTGGAATCGGAACTGAACAGTTTTTTGCAGTGATGGCACAATTGACTCAAGCTATAAATGGTGGTGGTATCCATGCATGAGATCATCCAGATCAACTGTAGAGGAACATGTCAGTAGTGGAGCATTTCATGAGGCAACATCCCCCATCATTCATAGGATCATCTGACCTGGTGCTAGCAGAAGGGTGGATTAAATAATTGGAGAAGATTTTCAATGTCATGGGGTGTTCATAACATCAAAAGGTTAGTCTTTCTATTTATTGTTTTTAAGGTGAATCTGATCAGTGATGGTCGATGGTTAAAAATATCAGGGATAGTGAGGAGATTTATGCTCTTGGTTGGGATAAATTCAAAGTTATGTTTCTTGAGAAATATTTTCCTAAGGTGGTTCGTCTTAGGATGGGAAAACAATTCCTAGAATTGAGGCAGGAGGATGAATCAGTGGCTTCTTATGAAGTAAAGTTCACTCAACTGGCAAGGTATGCACCAAATTTCATCTGAGATCTTGATAGTAAGATAAATCTATTTTACTTCGTACTGAAGCCACGATATCGAAGAGCGTTAGCCTATCGTGAGTTCAAAATTTATGAAAAACTTGTTCGATGTGCGGAGAAGGTTGAAATGGAGTTTGCAGATGATCAAGTGTTCTTTAACAAACAACAGAATAAGAGGTCCAGTTGGCAGGAAAAGGGGAAGAATTCATCACAGAAGCCTAGAGGTAAGAAAACTAAATATCCATCTTGTGATAATTGTGGTAAAAAGCATCCTGTAGAATGTTTATCAAATTCTGGAAAGTGCTTCTTGTGTGGTAAGTCTGGTCATATTGCTCGTAACTGTAAGGAAGATGATCAAGCATGCAATGAAAAGAAATCGGTACGATGTTTTAAGTGTAATGAAATGGTTCATTATGCAAATGAGTGTCCAGTGAAGAACTCAAATAAGGGAAAGAAGTTGGAATAAAAGCAGAAAGGGGTGGTTAAATCCTTTGCAACTACTTCAGCAGAAGTTGGGCCATCGAACGAAGTAGTATCAGGTACACTGTTTGTTTGTTCAGATTATGCCAATGTGTTGTTTGATTCAGGGTCTACACACTCTTTCATTTCTGAGATGTTTTCTAGTAAATTGGGAATTTCATCTCATGATATGAATACTAAACTTATGGTAAAAACACCTGGAGGAAATTTTGAGACAAAAATAAATTATAAGAACCTTCCTGTCCTTGTGTGTGGAAAGAACCTACCTATAAACCTCATTGTTTTGCCTCTAGTGGAGTTTGATGTTATTTTGGGCATGGATTGGATTTCCGTTTATCATGCTAAGATTGACTGTAGATCTAAAGAGGTTTCTTTTTAGAAAGATTTACAGTTTGTGTACAAGAAAGAACCGTTGCTTTTGTTAACATATCAGGAAGCTGAGAAACTAGTAAAAAATGGAAATGAATGTTACCTTGCACATATTGTTGAAAATAAAGGAACTGTTCATATTGATGATGTGCAAATGGTAAATGAGTACCTTGATGTTTTTTCTGATGAGTTTCCTGGCATTATACCAGATCGAGAAGTTTAATTTACTATTGACTTAGTTCCTAATGCTAACCCAATTTCAAAACCCCCCTATTGAATGGATCAAATTGAACTTTTAGAGTTAGAGAAGCAATTGCAGGAGTAATTAGATAAAGGTTTCATTCGACCTAGAACATCACCATGGGGTGCTCCTGTATTGTTTGTTAAAAAGAAAGTTGGTTCAATGAGATTTTTCATTGATTATAGAGCATTGAATAACATCACTGTTAAGAATAAGTATCATTTACCTCATATCGATGATTTGTTTGATTAGCTCCCGGGAGCTCAGTATTTTTCGAAGATTGACATGAGATCAGGGTACCATCAGTTGAAAGTAAAAGAAGCAGACATTCCGAAGACTGCGTTTCGTACTTGATATGGCCATTATGAATTTGTAGTTATGCCTTTTTATTTAACCAATGCACCTGCTGTATTCATAGATCTTATGAATAGAATTTTCCGTGAGTTCTTGGATAAGTTTTTGGTTGTGTTCATTGATGATATTTTGGTTTATTCTAAAAGTAAAGAGGAGCATGAAAGTCATTTAAGGGTCATCTTGCAAAGCTTAAAATAAAAGAAACTGTTTGGGAAATTCAGAAAGTGTGAGTTTTGGTTGCAACAAATTTCTTTCATTGGTTACATTGTTTCAAAAAATGGCATAAATATTGATCCTACAAAAACAAAAGTTGTTGAAGAATAGAAAAGACCCACAAATATAACCAATATTCGTAGTTTTATTGGTTTGGCAGGTTATTACCGGAGGTTTGTTGAAAATTTTGCATGGTTATCTAGTCTAATGACTAAGTTAACTCGAAAAGGTGTTAAGTTTATTTGGACAAAATAATGTGATGATAGTTTTCAGGAATTGAAAAGGAGATTGGTGAATGATCCAGTTTTGGCACTACTATCTATAAATGGTGAGTTTGTTATCTACAGTGATGCTTCGTTGAAAGGACTTGGTTGTGTCCTAATGCAGAATGATCAGGTAATTTCTTATGTTTCACATCAGTTGAAACCACATGAGTTAAATTACCCTACACATGATTTGGAATTAGCTGCTGTTGTTTTTTCTTTAAAAATTTGGTGGAATCATTTGTATGGAATAAAATGTGAAATATATACTAACCAAAAAAGTTTAAAGTATATATTCACTCAGAAAGAATTTAACATGAGACAGAGGAGATGGTTGGAACTAATAAAAGATTATGATTGCACGATCCATTACCATCCGGTAAAAGAAAATAAAGTGGTTGATGCTTTGAGTCGAAAAAGTAATGCATCATTAACTATGTTACGTTTGGAACAAGATCCTTTGGTTTTTGATTTGATGAACTTTGGCATAGAAGTTGTTGGTGCAGGAAATTCTTCTGTTTTGTATCAGGTGTCAGTGAGATCATCTCTATCAGACAGAATAAAGAAAGCGCAGAAAGAAGACAGTGAATTATAGAAAAAGGTAGAGTTGGTTCAGAAGGGTAAGTTACCTGATTTTAACATTGATAATGATTATGTTTTGAGGTTTGGAAATAGATTATGTGTGCCTTGTGATTCACAGTTGAAGAATGAGTTGTTATATGAAGCTCATAGTTCCTCATTTTCAGTACATCCTTGAAGTACTAAGATGTACAGAGATCTTTGGGAGTATTACTGGTGGGATGGAATGAAAAGTGATATTGTTGATTTTACTGTGAAGTGTTTGACTTGTCAGCAGGTTAAATCAGGGTGACAGTTACCAAAGGGAATACTTCAGCCTTTACTAGGGGTAGAGTGGAAATGGGAAAATATATCAATGGACTTTGTTGTGTGAATACCAAAGACATCTCAAGGTAATAATGCAATCTGGGTAATTTTTGATCGATAGACTAAATCAGCTCATTTCCTTCCTATTAGAGATACTTTGTCTCTAGATCAACTTTCTCGATTGTATGTTAATGATATAGTCAGGTTGCATGGAGTTACCCTCTCCATTGTATCTGATTGTGATCTCAGGTTTACTTCTAACTTTTGGAAAGGCCTTCAGAAGTCATTGGGTACTGAATTGAATTTTAGTACAGCTTTTCATCCTCAATCATTTGGGCAGTCATAACGAACAATTCAGACATTGGAATATATGTTACTTTCTTGTTCGATGGATTACCAAGGAAGTTGGGACCAATATATTTCTTTGGTTTAATTTTCATATAATAACAGTTTTCATTCCAGTATACAGATGGCTCCATTTGAGGCATTATATGGAAAGTGTTGTCGAACTCCAGATTTTTGGGATGAAGTAGGTGAAAGGAAGCTGATGGGACCAGAATTGGTAGAAGAGATGGCAGAGAAAGTTCAGTTGATTCAGAAGCACATGAGAACAGCTCAGAGTAGACAGAAAAGTTATGCAGATAACCGGAGGAATGATCTTTCTTTTGAGGTAGGTGATCATGTCTTTCTCAAAGTTTCTCCATGGAAAAGTGTGATGTGTTTTGGTATGAAGGTAAAGTTGAGTCCGAGGTTCATTAGACCTTATGAAATTCTAGAGAAAGTTGGATCATTTGCGTACAGAGTGGATTTACCTCCATGTTTGTCTCAGGTAAACAATTTTTTTCATGTTTCGATGTCGAGAAAATATATTCCAGATCCATCTCATGTTTTGATCCCAGAGGTAGTTCAGTTAGAAGAGAA
Source organism: Viscum album (assembly GCA_963277665.1). Classification (NCBI taxonomy): domain Eukaryota; kingdom Viridiplantae; phylum Streptophyta; class Magnoliopsida; order Santalales; family Viscaceae; genus Viscum; species Viscum album. The sequence goes on from OY728152.1 coordinate 1,798,553,010, forward strand.
TATCTCTTATGAAGAACAACCATTTCATATTCTTGACCATAGAGAGCAAGTGTTTCGGAATAAGGTAATTCACCAGGTAAAGTTATTGTGGAAAAACCATATGGTTGAAGAGGCAATGTGGGAATCTGAAAATGCTATGAGGGATAAATACCCCCACTTATTTTGATAAGTAAAATTGCGAGGATGAAATTACCAAAAAGGGGGAAGGATGTAACATCCCAAGTAAATAAAGAATAAGACATATTTCATATTTGTTAATATTTTTGAATTAAATATTAAGTTTACTTTAAAGGGGTCTCTATGTTCGATAGCGTACCCTATACGCAACAACGGGTTTCTTTGAAATATTACGTTGCACACTAATAATATAATATTATTTTAAATGGTAGTTAACTCCTAGAATTTGTATTGGCGGGAATGAAAAAAACTAACTACAATATTATTATAAATGTTTGTTAAATGTATTTACATTTATCCAATAAAAGTTATAGGCTTAAATTGTGAATGAATCTAATTTTAAGCATAATTTACATTAAAAGGTCGATTTACCGCCTATTAATGGAGAACCCTCTTTAAATATAGTTTTGGTAATTTTAATACATTATATTTGACCAAATACAATCCTTCTTTAGAATGGGGACATCAAATTTTACTTTGGGTAATTTTTTGGTATTTTTCGGATAAAGTTCATTTTTTAAGGAATAGTGGAAAATATTATATTTTAATTCAAAAAATGCCTTTTAATCTAATTTATTTATATGGTTAGATTATATTTTTAATTGGTTTTAAAGTTTAATTAGAATATATTTTTACAATTTAATTTAATTTTGGTCATTGGAATTAATTTCACTTTGAAAGTGGACATAAACAAGTGTCAATCTTTTGATAGTTATTGTTTCTTAAAAACACGCTATTTGTTTTAACAACGGGAATTAATTTTAAATTAATTAATGAAAATTTTATGTTTTCAATTTGGAAAAATAAAAATCATTTTTGAATTCTGAATATCAAATATAGCTTATCCTGAATTTTTTGTATTTTTCTGAAAAACTTCAATTTTTGATGAATAGTGAAACCACTTAGTAGTAGTTAAAAAAACTGACTTTTCATTTAAATAAATTTTTACCACTTCTGTGAATTGAATTTCGAAAATATGACATATGTGGTTGTTATTAGGTATTAAAATGTGGTTCAATAAGATGAAATTAATTTTTGTGAATAGTAACTTTTGACTTTTATTTACCGCGGTTAAAGGTAAATAAGGTAATTCAAGGTAAAAAAATATTATAATAATTCAAAATTACCTTAACACTTGTGCTAACCTTATTGGATGGGTAATGGCCGACCATGGCCATATTTGGGTCAATTTGGGGACCCCATGGAGCCAGTTATGAAAGATAATGACACTTTAGATTAATTAATTTAATGTAAAGGCAAAAATGACACAAACAAAAATCTTTTAGTAAATAAATTTTTATATGGTGTTATATAAGTAATATTTTTGTCTATAAATATTCCTTGGAAATTTAAAACGATTTCCTACATCATGGTATTTGTTTTATAATTTTTTGACATTAGATAAATTAAATTATTTATGACACAATAATGATGCGGTATTTACCTCATTAATAAATGATTTAAATAAATAAGATTATAATGATTAAAATATTATACAAAACATGTACAATTCTGATTGGATGATTTTATTTCGAATATGAGTTATCTTATCTTTGCATTTAATTATTTTTGGACCTTTAGAAACCGAATATCATTATATAATAAAATAATATTTTCACACTTTCATAAAGAGTCCCTCCTCCCCCTTATAAAAGGAGACCACTTCTAACCAATTCCTCACACCTCTCAAGCCATTTGTCTCATCAAAACTCTACCCAATTAATCTCCCTACATCCCTATCCTCCTCCTAGAATCCTTACCTTAGACATAATGCACTTAAAAAAGTCCTTTGGTTCAAACCAAAGAGAGTTACCCAAATTAAAGGTAACGGTCTCTCTTAAATTGTTTTCTTTTATTTTACTTCTCCAACCCCTAAAAAATTTTTATTCCTTTCTTTTGTAACAAAACCTATATCCTAAATATACTAGGAGATTTTCAATGTCATGGGGTGTTCAAAACATCAAAAGTTTAGTCTTTTTTTTTATCGTTTTGAAGGTGAAGTTGATCTGTGGTGGTCGATGGTAAAAAATATCAGCGATAGTGAGGAGATTGATGCTCTTGATTGGGATGAATTCAAAGGTATGTTTCTTGAGAAATGTTTTCCTAAGGTGGTTCATCTTAGTATGGAAAAACAATTCATAGAATTGAGGTAGGAGGATGACTATGTGGCTGCTTATGAAGCAAAGTTCACTCGACTGGCAAGGTATGCACCAAATTTCATTTGAGATCTTTATAGTAAGATAAATCGATTTTACTCAGGACTGAAGCCACGATATCGAATAGCTTTAGCCTCTCGTGAGTTCAAAAGTTATGAAAAACTTGTTTGATGTGGGGAGAAGGTGGAAATGGAGTTTGCAGATGATCAAGTGTTCTTTGACAAACAACGTAATACACTACTGTAAAAATGGCCTATACCCACAGTTCAAAATCGTGGGTATAGCCCCCAAAACCGTGGGTATAGGATATACCCACGGTTTTGGGAACCGTGGGCTGGAAAGGTGTCGGTATAGGTACCTAGCTTATACCCATGGTTTTCCAAAACCGTGGGTATAGGTGTTCTGCCACCATTTCAATGAAGCATACCCAATTTCTATGGTGATAAAGGCTTTTACCCACGGTTTCAAAACCGTGGGTATAGATCCTAAAATAATGCAGGGGCGGGTTTCGATCCCGCAACCTCTTCGCAGCAAACACCGCGTATAACCACTACCCTAACATCACCTATGTGTATATATATTTATATTTAGTTAAATATAGATATATAAACCATCGGTATAGAGGGAAGAACCGTGGGTATAGGACTCCCGCCAAAAACAAATTCCTTCCCCCGGAAAAAAAAATTCTCGCGCACACACGGGAAACCTATACCAACGGTTTTTCATAATCATGGGTATATGTATTTTATCATAGACCTATCCCCATGGTTTTGGAAAACCGTGGGTATAGGTGACTTTTCAGGACCTATCCCCACGGTTTTGGAAAACCGTGGGGGCCATGGTTTTGGAGAACCATGGGTATAGGTCTTGAAAATTTACCTATGCCCATAGTTTTCAAAAACTATGGGTATAGGGGTACCTATCCCCACGGTTTTGGGGAAAACCGTGGGGATTGGTCCATTTTCTAGTAGTGATAAGATGTCCAGTTGGCAGGAAAAGGGGAAGAATTCATCAGAGAATCCAGGAGGCAAGAAAACTAAATATCTATATTGTGAGAAGTGTGGTAAAAATCATCCCGGAGAATGTTTATCAAAGTCTGGAAAGTGCTTCTGGTGTGGTAAGTCTGGTCATATTTCTCATAATTGTAAGGAAGATGATCAAGCAGGCAATGAAAAGAAATCAGTAAGATGTTTTAAGTGTAATGAAATGGGTCATTATGCAAATGAGTGTCCAGTGAAGAACTCAACTGAGGGAAAGAAACCGGACTACAAGCATAAATGGGTGGTGAAATCCTTTTCAACTACTTCAGTAGAAGTTGGGCCATCTAATGAAGTAGTATCAGGTACACTGTTTATTTTTCAGATTATTCCAATGTGTTGTTTGATTCAGGGTCTACACACTCTTTTATTTCTGAGAAGTTTTCTAGTAAATTGGGAATTCCATCTCATGATATGAATACTGAACTTATGGTAAAAACACCTGGAGGAAATTTTGAGAAAAAAATAAATTATAAGAACCTTCTTTTCCTTGTGTGCAGAAAGAACCTACCTAAAAACCTTATTGTTTTGCCTCTAGTAGAGTTTGATGTTATTTTGGGCATGGATTGACTTTTTTTTATCCTGCTAAGATTGAATATAGAGATAAAGAGGTTTCTTTTCATAAAGATTTACAGTCTGTGTACTAGAATGAACCCTTTCTTTTGATAAATATTAGGAAGTTGAGAAACCAGTAAAAAATGGAAATGAATGTTACCATGCACATATTGTTGAAAATAAAGGAACTGTTCAGATTAATGATGTGCCAGTGGTAAATGAGTACCTTGATGTTTTTCCTGATGAGTTGCCTGGAATTATACCTAATTGGGATGTTGAATTTACTATTGACTTAGTTCCTAATGCTAAGCCAATTTCAAAACCCCCTTATCGAATGGATCAAATTGAACTTTTATAGTTAAAGAAGAAATTGCAGGATTTATTAGATAAAGGTTTAATTCGACCTAGCACATCACCATGGGGTGCTCTTGTATTGTTTGTTAAAAAGAAAGATAGTTCAATGAGACTTTTCATTGATTATAGATCATTGAACAAAATCACTGTTAATAATAAGTATCCTTTTCCTCATGTCTATGATTTGTTTGATCAGCTCCAGGGAGCTCAGTATTTTTCGAAGATTGAATTGAGGTCGGGGTACCATCAGTTGAAATTAAAAGAAGAAGACATTCTGAATACCGCATTTTGTACTAGATATGGCCATTATGAATTTGTAGTTATGCCTTTTGGTTTAACCAATTCACCTGTTATATTCATGGATCTTATGAATATAATTTTATGTGAGTTCTTGGATAATTTTTTCATTGTGTTCATTGATTATATTTTCATTTATTCTAAAATTAAAGAGGATAATGAATGTAATTTAAGGGTCATCTTGTAAACCTTAAAAGAAAATAAACTATTTGGTAAATTCAGTAAGTGTGAGTTTTGGTTGTAACAAATTTCTTTCCTTGGTCACATTGTTTCAAAAAATGGAATAACTGTTGATCCTACAAAAACAAAAGTTGTTGAAGAATGGCCAAGACCCACAAATATAACCGAGATTCTTAGTTTTCTTGGTTTGGCAGGTTATTACCGAATGTTTGTTGAAAATTTTTCACGGTTATCTATTCCAATGACTAAGTTAACTCGAAAAGGTGTTAAGTTTATTTGAAAAAAAGAATGTGATGATTGTTTTTAGGAATTTAAAAGTATATTGGTGAATGCTCCAATTTTGGAATGGCCATCCAGAAATGGTGAGTTTGTTATCTAAAATTATGCTTCGTTTAAAGGACTTGGTTGTGTCCTAATGCAGAATGATCAGGTAATTATTTATGCTTCATGTCAGTTGAAACCACATGAGTTAAATTACCCTACACATGATTTGGAATTAGCTATTGTTGTTTTTGCTTTAAAAATTTGGAGGCATCATTTGTATGGAGTAAAATGTGAAATATATACTGACCACAAAAGTTTAAAGTATATATTCACTCAGAAATAATTGAACATGAGATAGAGTAGATGGTTGGAACTAATCGTGGATTATAATTTCACGATCCATTACTATCTGGGAAAAGCAAATAAAGTGGGTGATGCTTTGAGTCGAAAAAGTAATGCATCATTAGCTATGTTATTTTTGGAACAAGATCCTTTGGTTTTTGATTTGATGAACTTGGGAATAGAAGTTTTTGGTGTAGGAAATTATTCTATTTTGTATCAGGTGTCAGTGAGATCATTTCTATTAGACAGAATAAAGAAAGCAAAGAAATAAGATAGTGAGTTATAGAAAAAGGTAGAGTTGGTTCAGAAGGGTAAGTTGCCTGATTTTAACATTGATAGTGATTGTGTTTTGAGGTTTGGAAAGAGATTATGTTTGCCTTGTGATTCACAGTTGAAGAATGAGTTATTATGTGAAGCTCATAGTTCCTCGTTTTCAGTACATCCAGTAAATACTAAGATGTATAGAGATCTTCGGGAGTATTACTGGTGGGATGGAATGAAAAGTGGTATTGTTGATTTTTTTGTGAAGTGTTTGAATTGTCATCAGGTTAAAGCAGAGCGACAGTTACCTAAAGGAATGCTTCAGCCTTTATCGGTGCCAGAGTGGAAATGGGAAAATATATCAATAGAATTTTTTGTGGGATTACCAAAGACATCTTGAGGTAATAAGGCAATATGGGTTATTGTTGATCAATTGACTAAATCTTCTCATTTCCTTCCTATTTGAGATACTTTGTCTCTAAATCAACTTTATCAATTTTATGTTAAAGAGATAGTCAGGTTGCATGGAGTTCCCCTCTCCATTGTATCTGATCATGATCCTAGGTTTACTTCTAACTTTTAGAAAGGCCTTCAAAAGTCATTGGTTACTGAATTAAATTTTAGTACAGCTTTTCATCCTCAATCAGATGGCCAGTCAGAATGAACAATTCAGACATTGGAAGATATGTTACGTGCTTGTTCGATGAATTACCAGGGAAGTTAGGACCAATATCTTTCTTTGGTTGAATTTTCATAAAATAATAGTTTTCATTCCAATATACAGATGGCTCCATTTGAGGCATTATATGGAAAGCGTTCTCGAACTCCAGATTTTTGGGATGAAGTAGGTGAATGGAAGTTGAAGGGACCAAAATTGGTAAAAGAGATGGCAGAGAAAGTTCAGTTGATTCATAAGCACATGAGAATAGCTCATAGTAGATAGAAAAGTTATGAAGATAACTAGAGGAAGGATCTTTCTTTTGAGGTAGGTGATCATGTCTTTCTCAAAGTGTCTCCATGGAAAAGTGTGATGCATTTTGGTATGAAGGGAAAGTTGAGTCTGAGGTTCATTGGACCTTATGAAATTCTGGATAAAGTTGCATCAGTTGCATACAGAGTGGATTTACCTCCATGTTTGTCCCAGGTACACAATGTTTTTCATGTTTTGATGTTGAGAAAGTATATTCTAGATCCATCTCATGTTTTGAGCCCAGAGGTAGTTCAGATGGAAGAGAATCTCTCTTATGAAGAACAACCAGTTCATATTCTTGACCATAGAGAGAAAGTGTTGCAAAATAAGGTAATTCACTAAGTAAAGGTTTTGTGGAAAAACCATATGGTTTAAGTGGCAACATGGGAATCTGAAAATTATATGAGGGATAAATACCCCCACTTATTTTGATAAGTAAAATTTCGAGGAAGTAATTCCCAAAAGGGGGGAAGGATGTAACATCCCAGGTAAATAAAGAATAAGACATATTTAATATTTATTAATATTTGTGAATTAAATATTAATTTTACTTCAAAGGGTTTCTATGTTTGATAGCGTACCCGATACGCAATAATGGGTTTCTTTGAAATCTTACGTTGCACACTAATAATATAATATTATTTTAAATGGTAGTTAAATCCTAGTCGTTGTATTGGCGGTAATGAAAAAAACTAATTACAATATGATTATACATATTTTTTAAATGTAATTACATTTATCTAATAAAATTTAGAGGCTTAAATTGTGAATGAATCTAATTTTAAGCATAATTTACATTAAAAGGTCGATTTACCGCCTATTAATGGAGAACCCTCTTTAAATATAGTTTTGGTCACTTTAATACATTAAATTTGACCAAATACAATCCTTCTTTAGAATGGGGACATGAAATTTTACTTTGGGAAATTTTTTGGTATTTTTCAGATAAAGTTCATTTTTTAATGAATAGTGGAAAATATTGTATTTTAATTCAAAAGTGCCTTTGAATCTAATTTATTTATATGGTTAGATTATCTTTTTAATTGGTTTTAAAGTGTAATTAGAATATATTTTTACAATTTAATCTAATTTTGTTCATTGGAATTAATTTCACTTTGAAAGTGGACATAAACAAGTGTCAAACTTTTGATAGTTATTGTTTCCTAAAAACACACTTTGTTTTAACAACGGAAATTAATTTTAAATTAATTAATGACACTTTTATGTTTTCAATTTGGAAAAATAAACATTATTATTTAAATCTTAATATCAAATATATTTTAGGCTTAATTTTTGGTATTTTTCTGAAAAACTTCAATTTTTGATGAATAGTGAAACCACTTAGTAGTAGTTAAAAAACTGACTTTTTCATTTAAATGAAATTTTATCACTTCTGTGAATTGAATTTCAAAAATCCGACATACCTGGTTTTTATTAGGTAGTAAAATTTGGTTCAATAAGATGAAAATAATTTTTAGTGAATAGTAACTTTTGACTTTTATTTACCACGATTAAAGGTAAATAAGGTAATTCAAGGTAAAAAGAATATTATAATAATTAAAAATTACCTTAACACTTGTACTAACCTTATTGGATGAGTAATGGCCAATCATGGGCATATTTGGGTCTATTTGGGGACCCCATGGAGCCACTTATGAAAGATAATGACACTTTAGATTAATTAATTTAATGTAAAGGCAAAAATGACAAAAACAAAAATATTTTAGTAAATTGATTTTTATATGGTGTTATATAAGTAATATTTTTGCCTATAAATATTCCTTGTAAATATAAAAATATTTCCTAAATCATGGTATTTTTTTTATAATTTTTAGACATCAGATAAATTAAATTATTTATGACACAATAATGATGCAGTATTTACCTCATTAATAAATGATTTAAATAAATAAGATTATAATGATTAAAACATTATGTAAAACATGTCCAATTATGATTGGATGATTTTATTTCTAATATGAGTCATCTTATATTTGACTTTAATGATTTTTGGACCTTTAGAAACGAATATCATTATATAATAAAATAATATTTTCACACTTTCCTAAAGAGCCCCTCCTCCCCCTTATAAAAGGAGACCACTTCTAACCAATTCCTCACCCCTGTCAAGCCATTTGACTCATCCAAACTCTGCCCAATTAATCTCCATACATCTCTCTCCTCCTCTTAGAAGCCTTACCTTAGGCATAATGCACTTCAATAAGTCCTTTGGTTCAAACCAAAGGGAGTTACCCAAATTAAAGGTAACGGTTTCTCTTAAATTGTTTTCTTTTATTTTACTTCTACAACCCCTAAAATCTTTTTATTCCTTTATTTTGTAACAACACTAGTATCCTCAATATACTAGAATGTTTTTATGAGAATTATTTGAACTAAACTTACACACAACTCCATCTAATGGATGAAGAACATAATGTTTCTATGGATGGCAAACTAATGCCTCACGAAACGATGATTGTTCAAATATCTCCAACCGCCTCTCATGGTGGACATTATGATGGAACTATATTTATATATGATATATATTGTGTTGATTTTTTATTTATGCTTCTGTATTTTCCATTGATGTCATACCTTTATGGTTTCCATTATGGGTAAACGCGATAATTTCATTTGAGGAAGTGCGGACTACCGCCCCCTCAAAGTGATATGACTCGTTAATGCCATATGTGGGACGTATAAAGGATAGAGTTAATGATATTATATATAATATTATATATGAAATTATATTGGAATTATAATATACCTATGTATCATTATGTTTTAATTCCATTAAAATAATAAATAGAAATGAAAGTAGTGTTCATGCGTACGTACGGCTTACCGTCTCCATGAACGGTGCATTTCGTTTCTTACCTCTAAATGTTATGTAATATTATAAATACATGTATATTCTAGATATATATGATATATATGATATCCAAATCATGAATATCATTCTGGATATAATGAAACTTTGACCACATGAACAACATGTGATTATAAGTAGTCTATTTTTTACTCAAGTATCAAATATCGACAAAACGAACATTATTAACTTAAATGATTACATAATGTTTATAACATGGTAATAAGTGTTATAAAAGTAATAATAAACTTGAAAAATGTTCTTAATAAAGTAGAAATTAACTTAAGTTTATTATTCAGGAGATTAAAGAATGAACCGGTCAAGTTGGACACGAGGTAAGGGACTTCGTCTCAATCTCCTTTCATTGAGGCATATTTTGTTTTAATACATGACTTTCTTTTATACGCTGTATAAACACCCTTGAATTTTCAAAGGGAATATTTTTCTAAGAAGTGTTTTACTAAATGACAAAAATGAATGTTTCTTTTAACGTAAGTAGTGACAACGACATTTTCACTATCACGAGTATTATTTGATCTTTGGCTTCCTCAAAAAGCTGTAATTTTTTTAAAATAAAATAAATACCATATACTCTTTTATGTATTTTGGTATTGAAAATGGTTTTGATAATGGATTTGTTATGTCAATATATTTAAGTGATATATTGTGATTTAAATGTGGAAATTTTTTCTTTACTTTATATTTGTTTTATATCTTATGATTTTATAATGGTACGTAGACATTTGACAGGTGGTTACGTGATAAACCAAATGACAGGTGGTGTCATGAATACCTGGACGGGTGGTTACGTTATTACCTCCAATGCATTGGGTATGGAAGTCGTCCGTATGGCTATTCCATTTAGTGATATGTGTGGAAGTCGACCGTATGTTTATTCCATTTAAGTATGTTTATGTCCCAAGTTACCTTTATATGTTATGTGTTCTTGATTTGGGTTTTATGGTAATATTTTGGTTACAAAAGGGTAAGCAATGATCTTTTATTTAGTGAAGAGTATTTACTACTTCATAAAGGTTAAAAGTGATACTTATGATTAAGTATTCATAGTTTACTTGCTGTTTTGAAAAACTAATAGTTTCCTTCTTTATATATACCTTACTGAGATTTTTATGCTCCTCCCAAGTTTTGAAATGTTTTTCATAGGACATAAAGTGGAATAGGGTCAAGGATGGGATCAAGGAAAAGTCATGCCGTCTAAAACATGGAACTAGACATGACTCTCTTTTTTTCAAAGAGTTTTTATTTTATGAAAAAAAATTGAAACTGAGTAGAAGTGTCTACTTTGTAATATTTTTCAATGTAATAGTTATGGCCTAACTCTCTAAAACTCTAAACCTGAAAAGATCCTCAATGTCAATTATTCATTTAATTCAAGATTATGTAATGTTTTAAGGTTGGGTCCTTATACTTAGTTCTAAGATGCTCCCTTTCCTCTCAAATGAACTCATTACTTCCACTATTTAAATGATCACTTATCGGTCTTTTATATAGAATTGGAATCTAATAATTGATAAATATATTCATTTGATCTTACATGGGTTCTTTAATGATCATGACTCATTTAACCATTGTGACATTCACGGCTTTTTTCTTGTTTTTTCTTTTATACTATTGTTTTTATATGGAATTTCATTATTGAATTCTCAATATATGAAAATTTGACTATTAAAGATGATGTTGAGATGGAAAAAAAATTTATTCCTTTCACTTATTTGTGTAAACCCAAAAGTTCGGTGTGAGTGGAAATTTAGATAGAATTCTCATATGAATTTCATAGATACTACAATATTCTTCCTTTCTATTTTTTCCTTGGACTTCTATTATAATAAGTAAAGTATCTATGATGATGTTGATTTTATATAAGTATTTAATTTTCATTTTCTTTATCCATTATATTCTTTATTTTTTCTTTGGTGTTCCATTAGTGTATCATTCCTTATAAAGTTTGGATGTCATATCATTTTTTCTCCTTTATTTTTCCCCCATGCATCTATCATTTTCTAATTATTTTATGAAAAAATACATGGGTAGATATATTATATAAAAATATAATTCTCTTTTGATCATTAAAACATGTTGTTTTAAAGGTTGAAAATTTTTGTATCTGTAGGATAACCCAAAAATCTCCTCATTTTTGATAATAACAAAACACATTACATTAAGGCATAAATAAAACACAAAAAAGGTTAATTAAATTTCATTGTAGAATTAATTTACTTATTGAAACCATAAATATAAATGATCTCATATCCTTTGTTTCATGTTTGGGTGTTGTTTTAAACTCGCACTCTCCCCCATTTTTATTATCAAAAAATATTGGGAAGGGAAAGATAGGAAATAAACATGAATTTTCCCCAATGTAAAAGAAATGAGGATTTCTACCTTTTGAAAAATAGAAAGTTCTCATTAAAAATGGTAGAGGTTAAATCCGCCCATTATAAATCACATGTATTACATGTAAGTAGATTTTATTCAAGGTCTGAATAGTCTATTTTTCATAGATAGGTTAAAATTTTAAATAAGAAAACTTTAAGAAAAAAAATATAGGATAAAATAGATAAAACAACTTAAATTTTAAATGACTATAAAACTAGTACGAGTGGGTTTTTTAAGAATGAGATATAAGGAAATATCTACCTATTAAATATTTTGAAAAGTGATTTTGGGAAAAAATATTTAATAATTAATTTAAAACCAACACTTAAGTAAGTATAATTTTTTTGATATATTTTACTATCTTTATAAGTGTTAGAACTTAACCATGTTTATTGAAAAGTAATTGCTTGATTTCTCAGTGGGTACTATCCATAATTTTTTGATTTTCTTCATCCATCAATTTTCCTAGAATATGATATTTATTCTTTTTGATAGTTCTTTATAGTGATCACTAGATTGGATAAATTTTAAATCCTATTTTGTCTTAGGTTTGGGGAGTGTATCACACAATTCCTTCAAAATACATATTTTTTTATTCCTTCCATTGGGAATACCTCTCATATTTATTCAGTTCTTTGAAGAGGAATATTTTTGTTACATCAAGAATTTGATTTCTATTCATTGAGTAGTTTTTAGTGATATATTTAGAAATGTGGTAGTGATCTAATAACATTGCTTTGTTTTTTTCTCAAAAAAAATAGTACTGGTATAACTTACCTCAAATACTTTTTTTAATTTTCATATTGGCCACTTTTAAGGGTAAAAGTGGGAACCTGATATAAATTCAAGAAAGATATAAAAACCCAAAATTCAAATTCAAAATAAAAAAATGAAACACATGAATATAAGAGGTGGGTTATTTTGATTTTGTAACACCCCAAGCTTCCACTTTACACCTATTTTTAAATAATTCAATAGCTTGCACTAGATGCAACACTGAGTTCAAGCACCCCGTGACCTATCAAAATAGTCGTTGGAAAAGTATTTATGAATAGTATTAACCAAATTATAAATTTTATAAATTTTATTTTTCAAATTAGACTTCATTTTTTAATTCGGGATATCAAAATTAACTTATGGTGAATTTTTTGTATTTTTCTGAAAAGTTTCAATTTTTTATGAATAGTGAAAAATAATGCATTGTTGATAAAACTGAATTTTTATTTAAATAATTATTTTAAATTAATTTATTTTAAAGTCATAATGGATAAATAATAAATTTATTAACCCAATTTAGGTCATTGGAATCATTTTTAAAATATAATTAGATATAAAAATTTATTGAACTTTTGAACGCCACTTTTACCCGCCTTCTAACCACATCTACTGATTAGCATTAAACGTAATTTTACTGCTTCTGTGAATTAAATTTCAAAAAAAATATATACATGGTTGTAATCATTATGAAAATTTTGGTCTAATTGGATCAAAATAATTTTGGTGAATAGTAACTTTTGGATTTTATTTACCACAATTAAAGGTAAATAGGGTAATTAAAGGTAAAAATAATATTATAAAAACATTAAATTACCCTAAAATGTGTCCTAATTTAATTGGATAAGTGTTTTTAGACCAAAATAATAATTATTTCAAAAATATGATCCTTTTTAAGACACTTTTTTTAGATTAGTACATTTATTATATTTTATTTAAAGAAGAGTTAAAATGTCATATTCAAATTTTTATAACTATATCATTTTTAATATGAGGTTATGTAAGTGATATGGTCAACTATAAATAGTATTTTGAAAAATAAAATTCTTATATACATAATGGTAATTCATTTATAATTTTAGTAAATAAATAATTAAATTAAATGGTGATACGATGATGATGCAGTAATTGAATTATTAAAGAAAGAATCAATTAAATGATATTAATAATATTAAAATAAATATAATTTGAAATATTTGATGCTATAAATGATTTTTTGGATGAAATTTAGATTTTGGGGATGAGTTAATATAGTTTTTTCAAAGGATCTAATTTGTTTTGACTTTAACAAAAACCATGTATTAAATAGTGTCAAAATTGATATATATGAGATTTTAAAATAAATACAATTTTATTAAATGATATAAAAGTCATAAAATCTAAGTTTCATCCAAATAACTTTAATAATTTTAAATATTTCATAAATTATCCAATTGGTGTTGTTTTGTAATTTTATAGTAACTATATTAACCCTATAGTATAAAAAGACAAGTAGACACGATAAGTGTTAAACTGTTTAACTTAGGGTTAAACCCAAAAGATAAGGTTAATTTTGTGACCTAAATTTATCTAAAAAAATATTGAGATTATTTCTACCTATACTCATATTAGACTCGAAATAACTCACTTTGGATTATTTAAAATCTAAAATCAATTTATATTAAATTAATAGTTTTGGAGTTTTCAAAAGTGCCTCTCCCCTCTCTTATAAAAGGGAACCTCTCATTATCTTTTATTCACACCTTTAAATCCCTTTTTATCAGCCAAAACCTATTAAATTATAATATAAAATTCCATAAATTCATCCTAGAGGCTATACTTTGGTCAGAAATCCAACCTAAGGAGTCCTTTTGTGTAAATCAATAGGAGATGCTCAAAGAAGAGTTAATTGTTTTACTAATTCAATTCAATTAATTTTCTTCTTCTACTTCCTCTTACTATATTGTTTCCATAATAAAGTAATAAATAAAGTATCATATACATGATAATATTTTATTATTATTATGTTACATCCATATACCTCCTTTTATCCATCATATAAAGAATAATATCACCATGTGTGCATGCGTACGGCTTACTATCTCCATGTCGTGGTGTAATTTGTTATTCAAAAATAATTTATTTGGATGGGTATAATGATGAATATAATGGATTTAAATAATTAATATGAAATCATAATGATTCTTTATAATTAATATACATCCAATTCCAAACCATTTAACCATCAATGGAATGATATTGTCGTTCATGCGTACGTACGACCAACCATCTCCACAGCGCAATGAGATTAATTATCTCTTTTAACAATTAAATAATGATTATAAAATTAATATTATGATTAAATATAATTTTCGTGAACTTAATATAATTCTATATATGAATAAAATATATCCTATTCATAAGAAACATGACTTACACAACAAAACATGCATAGGAAAATGAAGCAGTTAACACCCAAAACAATGGAAATACTAAAATATTATTAACAAAATGATATAAGAGGATAATATGTGAAATAATAAATATGGATATGGTCCTGGTATAATTTAATAACATGATTTAACCATTATACAGGAATTTAACTCACCCTAGAATAAAGTAAATTAAAATGTAATGATTAATTTCACAAATTCATTATTATCTGAGGTTGTTTATATATATGTATCTACTGGGACATATTTATCATCCATGTACATGTTTCTTAAAATGTAATTCAAAATATTATCGACAATTGTTTAAAGTCATATTTACCCATGTTTTACTTTTTATAAAACATATTAAAATAAATATTTTCATCATTTTCCAAATGAGGTACTTTATGACTTTTTGATAAATTAAGAAAAGAATGTTTGTTAACTTATATGGTGTGAATGGATATTGTCCTCCATTATGACACCCTAACATTTTAAAGCTTATATTATAAGCTTACAAGGCTATTTTAAAAATAAAGGTTTCATTTTATAATTTTGTGACTTTTAAATGATTTCAAAGTAAAAAAGGGATATTTATCTCAAAGAGTTTCAATGATTTTCTTAGATTATTTTCATCTATGTCAATATACTTTGTTGGATTTTGTGCTTAATTGAGTTTGATTTATTATGATACAATATTCCATATTTTATTTAAGGTTTTATGATATTTTTTACTATAGATGTTCTATTTTGATACCATTTATGATTTATGGTTAAAGTATTAACATTTTGTATGCTGGATTTAATAAAAATGTTTATGTTATGTTTTACCCTTTTCATATGAGGAATGAATTGGACTTAATAAGTGATGGACGGAGCCCTCTATGTCCCCTCTATGCATCGGTAGGTCTCATGAGACAAACTAGTTTGGGTTTTTACCTATCTATGTATGGTCTTAACATGAGTCCTTGATGGTATGGTTATGATGTCTGGCATTATGAATTCCCTCATTATGAGATTAGTTATTAATATTATATGTAATTATTCGACTTGTATAATATCCATGTAAATGTTTAAATATAGTTATTTGATTTAATCTTTCCATATTATGCTGAAGATTATGTTTTAAAAGGATTGTGTTTCAGTTTTATACCTTGCCTTAAAAGTTTGTGCTTATTTATGATATCTTATGCTATATTGTTATTCTTACTGAGCATCTGAGCTCACCCCATTATTATGTTTCATTTTTCATAGGATGAGAAGAAGTATATTATGACTAACCTGAAGGGATATTATAAGGGATGTGAGTTTTTTCAAAGAAGATATTATATTGTTTTTCTTTTCATTATGTAATATAAAACTTAAGATTATATCTATTTTTTTCAAGGCTACTAAACTAACCTGTCCTTCAGGATTTGATTTCTTGTGATCATGAAAATTTAATAAAATAATGCACCAAATCTGGGCAACTGGGATCGGGGAATTATAGTTGGTATTAGAGTAATTTTAGTACAAACATAGGAAACTATATTTGGAAAAAACTTTGATTAGGGAACATTACCCTAAGATAGACTTTGAGGATAAGTATAGAAGAACATCCTAAAATTTTGGTAACGTAGAGACTATGTGGGTATTCTTAGATAATACATCCTTGTTTGGATACTACAAGTGGTCTTGGTTTTGGAATAGATGTACCTAGAAGTAACAACTCTAAAAAGTCGTTTTGGGCTTGACTCGGGGTAACCTGGTATATAAGAGCAGGCTTTACTGTGCACCTGTTTTGACACTCCCAAGGGATATGATTAGGATAATTCACATTTTATTTATAAATAATTATAAAGAATTTATGAGTAAATGTGTCCCTAAAGAAACCATTTTTATGATTATGGATTAGATATGCATAAATTTTTTTATTTATGTTAATTATTTTACTAGTATGGAATTATGCATTATGATTCATAACCTAATATAGAGTACGCAATAATTTAGAAATGGAACCTAGTGGAAGGAATAGAAATTGTATCAATACATATAATCTATATAGGGATTTCCCTCTTATATAAGATAATGATAATGGAGCCGGTGATACAATTGTTGTTGAACAGCTTATAACCATACTCAGACTATTAACTCAGGTTATAAATAATAACCTTACCCATATGGAGCACCTTGATCCACAACACGGAGGATCAATGTTGGACCACTTCATAAGACAACAACCCTTAATATTCGATGGGACTAAAAACTATTTGTGGCTAAAAAATGGATAAGTTCCTTAGAGAAAATATTTCTTACTTTAGGGAGTAATGAAATGGAAAAAGTTTTCATGGAATTTTATCATCTCTCAGGAGATTCACATCAATAGTGGTCATTAATTCCAAACAAGAAGGAATATGAAGAAGTAGAAAATATGTAATTGAGGGAGTTTAAATTACTTTTCTTAAAAAAAACTTTCCTCGTGAACAGTGAGATGATATGGAAAGTAAATTTCTAAGTATGAGGAAAAAGGAGGATGAGAATACTGTAAAGTATGAGGATAACTTCACAATGTTATCAAGGCATGCTACAGACTGCATATGTAACCCAATAAGTAAGATTTATTTATTCTTTTATGGGTTAAAACCTTTCCTCCTATGGGCACTGATCTCAAAATCTTTCTCATCGTACAAAGATATATTCTCATACTCTATCAAGATAGAAAATTAATTCTCTAAGTCTTATGATTTTAATGTAAAGTAAGAGAATAAGAGGGTTATCAAACACTCTGGAAAAGGAAATAATGGGAAGAAGGTAAAGGTTAACTTTCAACCCTACAGTATTTGTGGGAAGAAACACCATGGTACTTGCCTAAAGGGAATGGGAGTTTGTTACATGTGTGGAGAAAAAGGACATGAAGCTTTTGATTGTAAGGGGAAGAAAGAATATGTCAATTTTAAATTCTACAATTGTAAAAAATGAGGCATTATGAAAATTATTATCCTAAGCTTCAAGTAAATTTTCCCATAATAGGCTCGGCTAAGTTTATACGATCACAACTACTGAGGTTGAACTTCCTAATGATGTAGTGGCAGGTACTTTAATTATCTTCTAAAATTTAGTTAATGATTTATTTGATTATAGATCATCACATTCATTTATATCTTCCCAGTTGACTTTAAAAATTAGAATATTTCCAATTCATATTAATAAGGGAGTTTTCAGTAAAAAAACTTAAGGTAATCCTCATTGCAACAAAGATGTGTTAGGCAGTTTCCATTATGGCATATAAGCGTTCTTTATCCACTGAATTTATCATCATACCTATGTTCAACTTTGATATAATCCTCTGTATGGATTTTTTATCAAAATATGATGATAAAATTTGTTTCAAGAATAAGGAAGTTACAATTTTTGAGGAATATATAGAATCCATTATTTTTAGAGTAGAGACTTCATCATATGATTCTTATCTAGATCCACCCCCAGTGTCTCTTCTGAATGAAATTATTAGTGAGGAAGATAAATCATCATCCAAGGGTGAATAAAGAAATATTAAAATTGAGAATGTACCTATTATACAATAATACATTTATGTATTTCCAAAGGATTTACTTGGACATCCTCTAGATTAGGAGGTTGATTTTTCTATTGATTAATCCCTGAAGCAAGACCAATATCAAAGACTCCTTATAGAATGGTCATTGTGGAATTAGTAGGGATAAAGAAAAAACTAGAGGATTTGAGTAATAAGGGATTTATTCTCCCTAGTTTTTCTTCATGGGGATCCCCATTTCTTTTTGTTAAGAAGAAATATCCATCAATGAGGTTTTTCATTGACTATAGATAAATCAATGATATTATAATAAAGAAAAAGTATCATCTTCCTCACATTGATGATTTATTTTATCAACTTCATGGAGTTCAATATTTTTCAAATATTTATCTTTGTTATAGATATCATCAATTATATTTAAAGAAGGAAGATATTCCAAAGGTAGCATTCCAAACCAGGTATGGACATTGTGAGTTTACAGTAATTCCATTCAGACTAACTAATGCACCCATTTTTTTCATGGATCTAATGAACATAGTGTTCAAGGAATATCTTGATTATTTTTTCATAGTATTTATTGATGATATCTTGGTATACTCCAAAATCTACGATGACCATGATGACCACTTACAGATTGTTTTGAATTCTCTTAAAAGAAATGAGCTATATGGGAAGTTTAGAAAGTGTGAATTCTAGCTTCAGAAAATTTATTTTCTTGGACATATTGTCTCAAAGAATGGAATCTTTTTTGATCCTTAAAAGACAAAGCCAATCCAGGAATGGAAATCACCAATGATCATAACCGAGGTACGCAGTTTTATTGGTTTGGCAGGTTACTATGGGCATTTTTTCAAGAATTTTGCCGGATTGGATAACCCATTAACCAAGCTCATACGTAAAGGGGTAAAAAAAAATTGGACAAAAGAGTGTGTAGAATTTTTGAAGAATTGAAGAGAAGATTATTCAATGCTCATATCTTAAATTTAACATATAGAAATTATGGGTTTGTTATTTATAGTGATGCATCAAGGAAAGGACTTTGTTGTGTCCATATATGGAATGATAGAGTTATTACATCAAGGAAATTAAAAATCCATAAACAATACTACCCAACTCATGATCTTGAGTTTGTAGCAGTAATATTTTCTCTAAAGATATGGAGACACTATCTCTACAGTGAAAGATGTGAGATATATATAGATCAAAAGAGTTTGAAATATATTTTCTCATAGAAAGAACTCAATATGAGAGAAAGGATATGGCTTGAGCTACTCAAATATTATGATTGCACAATACACTACCACCCAGGGAAGGAAAATAAGGTGGTGGATGCTTTGAGTAAAAAGGAAAATGGATTTATAAACAAAATGATATTTGATAGGGATATTATGTTCATGGATCTAGTAAATATGGATATGGGAATTATCATGGAATGTAAAACATCACTACTTTTTCAAATGATTTTCAAACCATCTTTACTAGAAAGGATAAAAAGTTCATAGTCTGATGATGAGGATTTTCAAAAGAAAATTAAAGTTGTGATTGATGAGAGATTGATCGAATTCATTAATGAAGATGGAATTTTGAAATTTGGGAAGAGGATTTGTGTTTCAGCTATACCTAATCTAAAAAGAGAATTATTGGATGATGCTCACAACTCCAATTTCTCTATACAACCTGGTGACACTAAGATGTATAAAGATTTGAAGGAATATTTTTTGTGGGACAACATGAAGAGGGAGATTGTTGATTATGTGTCAAGATGTTTAGTTTTTCAATAGGTGAAGACTGGAAGACAACATCCTAGAAGAGTCATGAAACCACTTCCTATACCTATATGGAAATGGGATGATATTACGATGGACTTTATCATGGGGCTACCAAATAAACCCAGAATAAATGATGAGATATGGGTTATTATTGATCATCTTACCAAATCATCCCATTTTCTTGATATAAAAGAATATTTAACACTTGAAAATTTAGAAAGACTATATAATAATGAAGTTTTAAGACTTCATGGTGTACCCCTATTGATTTTTTATAATTGTGATCGCAGTTTTACATCACAATTATGAAAAAGTATTCATAAGGACTTAGATACTAAGCTTCATTTGAGCATTTCCTACCACCCTGAAATTGATGGAAAATTAGAAAGGACTATTCAAACTTTAGAAGACATGTTGAGATCTTACTCACTTGACTTTCAAGGTATGTGGGGTCAGTATTTACCTCTTTTAGAATTTTCCTATAATAATAGCTTCCATTCAAGTATTCAGATGACATCATATGAAGCATTATATGGAAAGAGATGTTGTACATCAACTTGTTGGGATGATGTTGGTAGAAGAAAACTTTTAGGCCTAGAATTTTTTGAGGAAATGACAGAAAAGGTAATGACTATTCAGACCCATATCAAAATATCTCAAAGTAAGAAAAAGAGCTATGTTGATAACTAAAGGAAGGATTTGGAATTTCAAGTGGGATATCATGTTTTCTTGAAGGTATCTCCATGGAAGGGTGTTATATGATTTGGTAAGAAGGATAAATTAAGTCTCAGGTACATCAGACCTTTTGAAATTCTAGAATGAATTGGAGTTATAACTTACCATTTGGAAATTCTGCCAAGTCTCTCAAAATTTCATGATGTGTTCCATGTAACACTGTTAAGTAAATACATGTCAGACTCAATGCATGTAATCACCTATGAATAAATAGAACTGGAACCTGATTTTTCTTACTGTGAAGTGTATATCAATATTCTTGACACTAGATAACAAGTGTTGAGAAATATGATGACTCTTCTGGTAAAATTTCTTTGGAGAAATTATAAAATAGAAGAGGTGATGTGGGAACCTGAGGAACTTATGATGAAGAACCACCTAAATATTTTTATGAAGTGATATTCTAGAAATTTTGAGGATGAAATTATTTGAATGAGGAGTAATTTAACACCCCAAGCTTCCACAATACACTTCTTTTTAAATAATTCAATAGCTTACGCTGCACGCAACATTGAGTTCAAGCGCACCATGACCTATCACAATAGTCGTTTGAAAAGCAGTTAAGAATAGTATTAACCACATTATGAAATTTATAAATTTTATTTTTCAAAATAGACTTCATTTTTTAATTTGTAAGATCAAAATTAGCTTATGGTGAATTTTTGGTATTTTTTTGAAAAGATTCAATTTTTGATGAATAGTGAAAAATGTTGCATTGTTATTAAAAATCAAATTTTTCATTTAAATAATTATTTTACATTAAATTGATTTTAAAGTCATAATATATTAATAATACATTTATTAACCCAATTTATTTTATTGTAATCATTTTTATAATATAATTAGATATAAAAATTTATTAAACTTTTAAACGTCACTTTTACCCACCTTCTAACCACGTCTGTGGATTAGCATTAAACATAATTTTACTGCTTCTATGAATTTAATTTCAAAAAATATACATACATGGTTATAATTAGAATGAAAAATTTGATCTAATATGATCAAAATAATTTTGGTGAATAGTAACTTTTGGATTTTATTTAACACGGTTAAAAGTAAATAGAGTAATTAATGGTAAAAATAATATTATAATAATATAAAATTACTCTAACACTTGTCCTAATTTCAATAAAAAAGTGTTTTTAGACCAAAATAAATCTTATGTAGAAAATATAATCCTTTTTAAGCCACTTTTTTTATATTAGGACATTTATTATACTTTATTTAAAGAAGAGTTAAAAATGTCATATTCAAATTTTAATAACTATATCATTTTTAATATGAGGTTTTATAAGTGATATGGTTGACTATAAATAGTATTTAGAAATATAAAAATTTTATCTACATAATGGTAATTTATTTATAATTTTATGAAATAAATAATTAAATTAAATGGGTACATAATGATGATGTAGTAATTGAATTATTAAAGGAAGAATCAATTAAATTATATTTATAATATTGAAATATTTATAATTTGAAATATTTATGCCATACAAAAATTTTTGGGATTAAAATTAAATCTTAGGGATGATTTAATATAGTTTTTTCTAAGGAATCAAGTTTTTATGACTTTAACAAAAAACATGTATTAAATAGTGTCAAAATTGACATAAATGAGATTTTAAAATATATACTATTTTATTAAATGATATAAAACTCATAAAAATATAAGGTTCAGAAAAATAACTTTAATAATGTTAAATATTTCATAAATTATCCAATTGGGGTTCGTTTACCATTTTATAGTAACTATATTAACCATATAGTATAAAAAGACAAGTAGACACAGTAAGAGTTAAACTGTTTAACTAAGGGTTAAACCCAAAAGATAAGGTTAATTTTGTGACCTAAACTTGTCTAAAAAACATTAGTTAAGATTATTTAGACCCATAATTATATTATCCTATAAATAACATACTTTTTAAATATTTTAAATCTAAAATAAATTTATATTAAATTAATAGTTTTTTAGTTTCCAAAAGTACCCCTCCCCTCTCTTATAAAAAATCACATATCCTTATCTTTTATTCACACCTCTAAAGCCCTTTTTCTCAGCCAAACCCTACCCACCTATACTCCCAACTTCCATAAATTCATCATAGAGTCCATAATTTGGGAATAAATCTAACCTAATGAGTCATTTTGTGAAAATCAAAAGGAGACGCTCAAAGAAGAGGTAATTGCTTTACCAATTCAATTCAAAAAAATCTTATTCTACCTCCTCTTCCTATGTTTTTTCAATACTAAAGTAATAAATAAAGTATAATATACATTATGAGTTTTTATTATGATTATGGTACAACAATATTCCACCTTTTATCCATTCTATGAATAATAACATCACCATGTGTGCGTACATACGGCTTACAGTCTCCGCGTCGTGGTGTAATTTTTTATTCAACACTATTTTATTTGGAAGGGTATAATGATTAATATAATGGATATAAATAATTAATATGACATGATAATAATTATTTATAATTAATATACCATCCAATTATAAACCATTTAACCATCAAGGGAATGATATTTTCACTCGTGCGTATGTACGACCTACCGTCTCCATGACGTGATGAGATTCATTCTTCACATTAACCATTCAAGAATGATTATAAAAATCATATGATGAGTAAATATTATTTTTATGATATTAATATAATTATTTATATGAATAAAATATATCCTATGTATAATAAACATGACTTACATGACAAAACATGCATAGGAAAATGAAGCAGTTAACACCTGAAACAATGGTAATACTAAAATATTATTGGAAAAATGATATAAGAGGATCATATGTGATATCATAAATATGGATATGGTACTGGTATAATTTAATAACATGATTTAACCATTATAAAAGAGGTTAGCGTACCCTCGACTAAAGTAAAGTGCAAGGTAAGGGTTAATTTCATAATCTCATTATTATACGAGGTTGTTTATATGTAAGTATCTACTGAGAAATGTTTATCATCCATGTCATTTTTTTTAAATGTATTTCAAAATATTATCGACAATTGTTTAAAGTCATTTTTACCCATGTTTTAATTTTTATAGAACATATTTAAATGAATCTTTCTATCATTTTTCAAATGAGTTACTTTATGGGATTTTCGACAAATTAAGGAAAGAATTTTTTTTTAACTTATATAGCACGAGCGGTTATTTTCCACCATTATGATGCCTTAAAATTTTGAAGCTTCCATTATAATATTATAAGTTTATTTTTAAAATAAAGTTTTTCTTTTATAATTTCATGACTTTTAAATGATTTCAAAGTAAAAAAAAGGATATTTCTCTTAAAGAGTTTTAATGATTTTGTTAGATTATTTTCATCTATGTCAACATAATTTGTTGGATTTTATGATTAATTGAGGTTGATTTATTATGATACAATCTTCCATATTGTATTTAAGGTTTTATGATATTTTTGAATGTGTATGTGCTATTTTGATACCGTTCAGGGTTTATGGTTAAAGTATTAACATTTCATATTCTAGTTTTAATACAAATTTTTATGTTATGTTTCACTCTTTTCATATTAGGAATGCATTAGACTTAGTAAATAATGGGTGGGACCTGCTATATCCCCCTGATGAATTGGTAGGTTTTATGAGACAAACTAGTTTGGGTTTTTACCCATCTATTTATGGTCTTAGAATGAGGCCATGATGGTATGGTTATGATGTATAGCGTTATGCATTCCCTCATTATGATATTAGTTATTGATATTACATGTGATTATTCGACTAGTAGAATATCCATGTAAATGTTTAAATGGAATTATTTTATTTATTATTATCATATTATGATGAAGATTGTGTTTTAAAAGGATTTTGTTTCAGTTTTATACCTTTCCTTAAAAGTTTATGCTTGTTTATGATAGCTTTCACTATATTGCTATCCTTGCTGAGCATATGATCTCACCCCTTTATTATGGTTCATTTTACCTAGGATATGAATAATTATATTATGACTGAACTATAGGGATGTTCTAAGGGATATGAGTGTTTTCAAAGAAGATACTATATTGTTTTTATTTTCATGATGTAATGAAAAACTTATGTTTATATCTAGTTTTTTTAAGGCTACTAAATTGGTTAGAGTTTTGGGATTTGATTTCTTGTGATCATGAAAATGTAATAAAATAATTCACCAACTCTAGGAAATTAGGGCTGGGTCATTACAGCTTTTATACCTTCATTTCCATCTAAACACCTTAATTTGCATGACTAGACATCACAACCAAAATCCTCATTAAATCACCTCAAGCAAGGTCATCATCCACTAGACAACTAGATTCAAACCAAAACACCATCACTACTTGGAAACCACCATCAATTTTATAATAAAACCACATAATTAAGAATCACTAAGTAAAAAACCATCACAAAATTATCACCAACGTAATAATTTGAGACAATTATCCTCATGTAACAAGAATAAAAAAATAAATTCCCAAAATAGAAAACCTTAGAAACTGTTTCCCAAAGTACCCAAAATTTACCATGGGAGGGTGAGAAAACATGGTTACTTTGAGAAATATTTTCCTCAAGCATAATAAAACATGGGTACATCATGAAATAGTTTCCCAGGTTTCCAGTTTTGGGAATTTCTCTTTTTATTCTTCTTATATAAGTATAATTTCCAAGAATTTGAAGAGTAGAACTCACTGAGAAAACTATATTCACTGAGGAGTATTCACCAAAGAAATAGTATACCAAACCATAAAACCTCGAAATAAAAAATACAAAAACCAAAGAAATAATATCCACCTCCAAAACCTAAAACAAAGGCTCTTATTGAATACCAGTTATTAGAGAACTATCCTTATATCCCTGGTCCATCATCCATCACCTTACATCGACTCCAATAATGGTCTCCTCCATGAAAATGGTGTATTGCCTCCACTAGATAATATCACCATAGTTACCTTATCAATAAACTACATTAGTAATATATCAGAGAGTCGTAACTGATAGAACCACATAAAAGGAAAATAGTGAATAAAATACATGAGCACAAATTCCAAGAACTTAGAGATAAACAATGAAATTGGAATAGATAACCAACAAACTATCGATGTTGGGGATATAATAAAATCAGGCAAGGAACCATTATTGAATGCCTCCCCCATTACAGTCACAATCCATCACAAAACACCATTTCACTAGAACAAATATGGGTTCTAACATAATGGGTTGGGATAAATGGCATAGAGAGAGAAAGAATGAGGAAATAAACTATAATATCATATCCACCAACTCTAGAGGAACCAAGAAACTATATAACCAAAATAAGATTAATAACTAAAAGGGACCCACTTCCAAATGTCCCACCATCACCATCTAAACCACCAAAACACCTTCATGTATGATTAGAATAGGGTATCATGTGAAAGTCCTAAAAACAAAGGTATCGGTGGAGGGAGAAAATGTTCTTCAATATAGACAACAAATTCACAGAGAAATATGAACTTAAACAACATAAAAAAACCCTAAAAGAGTAGGATTTGAACTATCAAAGAGGAATAAAACAGAGTTAGGGAGATAGATATGAAAAATAGGGAGAGAGGGAGGAGGATTAGTATATGGCCAAGGAAACCTAGTGTGTCAAGGAAGGATAAGTTGAAAGAAAACCTAGAGAGAACATGGATATATCCATGGATAAGAATTTCAAATAGTTATAAATTTAGTATAACTTCTTTCCAATGTCCTTTGAATATTTAACTCCATATCTTAACTTCATAGTATGTTATATCAAAATAATTTTACCCAAATTCTATATTTTATCCATACATGTAGCCATAGGATTCTTCAAATTTTTAACTTCTAACATCAGATTATTTATTTCCTTTTAATAATTGGAGGATTTATTCTTATTAGATTCTCTTTGATGAAATTTTATTTTCTATAAGTTGGTGTTTTTTTGGTAGAATATATGTTGAGTCTAGTGTATAGTAACTTGATTTTCTCATATAATGAATTCAATTCCTTCTATAGGTATAAATTTTTTTCATTTAATTTTTTAAGATATAAATCTAGATCATGAGTATACCAGTTGATCTTCAATATATTGGAATTTTAATATTCATTATATTATTTTTCAGAATATAATTATTTTATTAATTAATTAGGTAGATTGTTTACTTATTCCTTAGTATCTAAATCAATAGAATGAATGTTTTTAATGTATATTTTAATATCCTTTTTAAATTTTGTATCTTTGAAGGAAAAATAGTCCATAAGGTTTTTTTATTTTATTATTATGTTTCTGGAGGATAAAGTTACTATTAGGCATGGAAATTTTATTGGTAAATCAATACCCCAGTTGTTGTCCTTCCATGAATCTTCAAAAGAATGTGTTAGTTATAAATTTTTAAGTAGAAACCTTCAGTTTACATCTCCCTCCAATTTATGTGTTAGTCAGATATTATTTATTATTCTCCTATGATCATAATTTTAATCAATTATTGATTATTTGGATGTCATATCTGATAAAGTATGGTCATATGATTTTTCAGTAAAATGATTCAAAAGGATATTTAATATTGGAAGTGTTGTTTATCTTTAGTTGATTTGTATAAAATGTTAACTCAAGAAAATTATAGATTTCATGATCATCATAAAATAATGAAAAAAAAATATATGCATCATACTCATTCTTGAGATTAAAATATTATAAAAATAAATATTTCAATCAAAAAATTCAATTTATTTGAGAGTAAAGTTTTTTAACAACTTCAGAGGAATGTAATAAGGTTTAATAATGATAAGTAACTGAGTATACTTATAGATATAAAGAAGGATTCCATTTGATCTTTCCAATATGAAAAATTAGTATCATTAAAAAATTAAGGTCCATTAATTGGATAAGAAATATAAGATTCCATTGTAAGATAAAAACATCGGTTATTGATTGTATTTTTTCTATCTAGCTAGATAGATCCAAAAAGATATAATATTTTTAGAGTATGAACTTGTAATAAATTCTATCATTGTTAAGAAACATTAAATAGGGTGTATAAATTGAAAAATATAAAAAAAATACATTAAATTAAACAACATTATTAAATCAATAAATCAGAGTAAAGAAATAAAATACATAGTGAAAAATTGAATCATAAAAACTAAAAGATGATTGATAAAATTAGGCTTAAAAATTAACAAGATAAATTGTTTCAAGAAAATTAATTTTTGGATAAAGATAAATTCCTATATACCAATTATCTAAGTATTATTTTAATTTGAATATTTAAAATAAGATAAAATAAAATATATTATGAATATTAAAAGAAGTATTCTATGGATGATAAGAAAATACTATAGGATCACTCTCTAAAATTCTTCATGCTATAAAAATAATATAAAACTAATGTATACATGGATCCATTCTAAATTAAAATAGATAAATAAATTAAAACAAAGTTTATAAGGGTGGGACACATGAAATGTGTAAGGATATATAAATGATTTACTACCCTATAGGATTTCTTCACTTTTAACCCAAAGAAATAGTAGGATCTTATATCTAGATCTGGAAAACAGTGAATATAAGTAATGTAAATTTTTTGATAAATTGATAGATATGATTTGATCCCCAAGACTTATTCGGTCATATGAATGGAAAATGAAAATCCCTTGTCCTTTGGATATTTTTATCAAAACATTAGTATAAGACAAGTCTTTATCCACAAAATTCTTTAATCAGAAGATTGGAAGGTGAAATGATGGAATTATAAAGATGGGATATATGTGTCATTTTGAAATGAATAAAAAAAGATTAATAAAACACAAGATATTGAAGAGAAAGATAAGAAACCTCAGAATAAAAGTTCTTTATCTTTAAACAAATATTGAGATGCTGGTCAAAGGGAAGTGTCAATGTGTATGAGAACTCCTTATATATAAGATACATTATTTTATCTCAAAAAATTTCACTTCTTCTACTTTTAAAATGATCTCTATTTGAACCTTTATATAGATTGATGAATTTGAATGTTAAGAAAATAGTGGTTGGAGCTTATGTGGCTTCTAATGTGATCATTGGTCATTTGAAAATTATAGTTGATGTAGCTTATTTCATGATTATTTATCTTTTATATATTTGATCTAATATATATTTTATTTATCTACTTCCCAATATATAAAAAATTTATAGTTGAAGGTTGCACTGATCTGGAAAAAATATAGTCGTTTCACTTCATTGACTAGTCACTAAAGTTCGATGAGAGTAGAACTCTAGATATATGTCTTAGATGAATTAATTAGATACTCTGAGCTTATTCCTTTATTCTTCATCCATATTCTTCTATTCTGAAAATTTAAGTCTAGTATATCAAATTGATTTTGTAGAAGTATTCACTTCTCTTATAATTTATTTACTATATACTTCATCTATATTCATAGTGTTATACTGAACAATCAGTCATTAGCATGTTTAAATGTCATAATATTTGTTTTTTCTTTATTCTCCCTTATATTAATTTATTTTTTCCTATTATTTTATACTAAAAACACTTAGTAAAATATATTATATAAAAATATAAATGTTTTCTTATCATTAAAACATGTTATTTTAGAGGATGGGAATTATTATATATATAGGATAACCGAACACTCATCACATAAAATAATTTGAAAATATTTTAGAATTTTTTTATAATTTTAGTTGAATATTTTTTGTTAAATGGGTCTTCATTTAGTTAAAATATAATATTTAAGGTTTTTTATAAGGCATTGAGTGTTTGATAGGTTGGAGTGAAATTTTTCCATTTTATTCATCTTGAGACATGGCTCCATTTGAGTATTTTTAGTGTGGTTGAATAAGTGATATTGGGGTTATATGTCTAAGTTATCTGAATGAGTGTTATTATTCTATAAGGATAGGTAATATTAAATGCCATTGATGGATTTGGCTATAAGGATGTGGTGGAAAAGATTCTACATCAACATAGACATCTCATGTTGAAGAAAGATAACCTTAGAAAAGTAGTTGTTAGATATTATCTAAAAGGTCTAGTCATGGTAGTGGATGTATCTTGCAAAGACTGACTTGGTGGGTACATTATGTTCAAGATAGTAAGGTAACTCATGGTCAAGGTCATAAGGAATATATCTAACATCTTTATATTGTAGATTATATGACATTAAATAGTAGTGAGGAACCTTCAACGATACGAAGTACGATTCTGGTGAATTATGAATTTTCTAGTCTAATTTTTTATACTAGTGTATCACATTACTTTATTTATTCTCTTAGGTATAGAAATTGGTTTTGACATGGAATGTTCACCTAGAGTATTAGAAGTTAATGATTCTATAGGAAACAAGGTCGAGTATGCTAATAAATGTTCAATTAGTGTTGTCATTATAAGTATTTATAGACATATCTAGGATTTCCAATTGATATACATGATAAAATTTGATTTAATCATGAGTATGTATTGGTTAACTAACTTTTTAGTGAATATAGACTATTATCAGTGGTGTGCCATCTTTTCCTATTGTATGAGTAAATATTACACTTTTATAGGTGAATTATATTTACATGCCAGTTTTAAAAGACTTATCTTGGGAAAATGTAGAGTTATCAATTTTCATATGGAAGATATAATCATTGGATTAGTAGAGAAGGCTGATGATGTTTTTCCCTCTTATTCTTGATAATTTTTTTCTAAAGATTTTTCAAATTTTTCTCCAGAGAGTGATGTTGGATTCACTATTTATTGGTTGCCCAGTACCATACCAATATTGATTCTTATATATCATATAGAACCTTTTAAGCTTCAAGAATTAAAACTTTAACTAGAGGACCTCAATATGAAAGTAATTAATAGATATAGTATTTCTCTTTGGTAGTTTTAGTGTTATTTTTTATAAAATTGAATGTGATATTGAGACTTTGTATAGATTATTGGGAGTTTAATCATGTGATAATTAAAAAGTGGTATTTAATTCCTTGGATAAATGATTATTTGGATAAATTGAGGTGAGATCAATGTTTTTCCAAGATTAATTGTTTATATTACAATCATCAACTCAGGTTATGGAATGAGGACATTATAAAGATGGATTTTAATATCCATTAGGGTTACTATGAATTTTAGTGATGTTGTTCATATTAAAGAATGGTGTTGTAGTATTTATGTCCTTAATGAATAATATATTTCATCCCTACAGTTATTGTTTTGTGGTGGTCTTCTTTGTTGACATTCTATTATACTCTCAATCATATGAGGAACATAGGAAACATTTTATTATTGTACTAGAAACACTATGATAACATCAATTTTATGTTAAACTCTCAAAGTTTTACTTTTGGATCAAGGAAGTGAATGTTTATTCAAGTAATTTTATAATTTTGCATCTTAGTAGATCGTGATAAGGTTATATTAGTTGTGTTTTAGAGTGTGCTTAAAAATTTGTTTTATATTGGAAGTTTTCTTGGTCTCACAATATATTATCGATGTTCCATTCAAAACTTTTATCAACTAGAAGAGCTAATAATGTATATTAATAAGAAGGGAATGAATTTTTGATTATATCAATAGTGTGTGGTAGCATTCCAGGTTTTTCAGAAGATGTTTATGTGAGCATTGATCTTAAAATGAGTGTTCTATAAATCCATGTGATATCATATAGTTTGATTTAATGTATCGTAGGGTGTGTCATAGAGAGATAATAAGGCTTATATTTAATCCATTGGGGTATGTCATATTTTATGATATAAGAAATATTTTATAGGATACATATTCTAGTGGTTTTTTATGACATGGAGGAATTTTAGTGCCATGAATCATATGGTATGATTCATTTGTAATTGTTATGATTCATTTAAGGTAATGGATTATTAAATAGTTAACGATTGAATCTTCTATATGTAGGTTGTTGATTATTCGTTACATGTGATGAAACAGTGGGATTTGTCATAGTCGAGGGTTAAAGTTGATGTATGCATTAATTCATAATGTATGAGTTAATTTATGTTTTCTCAAGGAGCATCCTCAAGAGATTTATAAAGGAACATTATTCATGAGATAGTGATCATTCTAGATTGACCAAGCCTTGGACAAATATCTCATTCTTGTAGATATATTCTCTTACCTCCTTTACATGATAAGGAACTAGAATGTCATGGAGAGTAGAAGAAACCTACTTGTATAATGAGTGATTTAGCGCAACCCATTAATACTTCATAGAGAGGAGAGTCTGATGGTTTCCCTTCAATGGTATTCATTAATTTCATTCAGTTAAAGATCGTAGCAGTAGAACTATAGTGTAAGGTAAACATTCACAGGTTTATTTATTTTATAGTATACATTATTTTGGTTTATTACGTGTTCAATCTTGGATTTGGGTTTCTATATTGCTTCTATTGTGGTTAATGATAGTCATTGGATCCATTAAAACAAATAAATGGTATTAGAGAAAAGGTTAAAGAGTTAAAAAATTCTCTGGAACTCATACACATGAATGGTGATTAAGTATGTCTCTTTGCTTGGGAGATATATTGTTAATGAAAAGAGTTCCAAAGCCTAAAGATTTGGGGTAGTGAAGTGATTTGATAAATTCATATGGATATCATGTTGGATTTGTTTATATGAGAAATAGATATTCTACCACTGATAGTGGTATCAAATCCCCAGAAAGCTTTTCGATTCATGAAATCATTCTGAAAATGAAGTTTTTAAAGTCATATTTCCTATCATAATTCCTATCATAAAATATGATTGGGAATTATGGTTTATCTGATTGAGTCACAACTTATAATATAGGATATTATGTGTAACACCCTGAGATTTTAGGAGAAATATTTTGTTTTTATGTATTATGTTATACGCAACACCAAAGGAATCTTTCACTACACACAACATTGTCCTGGCTTGCGTTACACGCAATAGAAACCTTCCTCAATAGCTTTTGTTGTACGCAATACCGAGTTTCACTAAACCACGATATGTTATCAAAATCTTATATAAACTAGCCGTTATAAATAGTAATAACCACTTTCTAAAATTTTATAAATTTTATCTTTCAAAATGGACTTCATTTTTTGATTCATAATATCGAAATTAGCTTAGGGTGATTTTTTTGTATTTTTCTGAAAACTTTCAATTTTTGATGAATAGTGAAAAACACTGAGTTATAATTTAAAACCGAATTTTTATTTAAAAAATTATTTATTTTATTTAAATTTATTTTAGGTCAAAATAGATACATAATACTTATATAAGTTCAATGTAATTCATTGGATTCATTTTATAATAATTTTATATATATTTAATTTTTATTGAACTTTTTACCGTCTTTTACCCACCTCCTAAGAAAATTTGCAAATTTACATAAAACATAATTTTACCGCTTCTGTGAGTAGGATTTTTAAAAATTCAAGAGACACGGTTAATATCAAGGAGTAAAATGTGGTTCAATAAGATAAAAATAATTTTTGGTGAATAGTAATTATTTACTTTTATTTACCACGGTTAAAAGTAAATAGGATAATTAAGGGTAAAAATAATATTATTATTAACTTAACACAAGTTATAATTCTATTGGATAAGTATAATTAGACCAAAAAAAACCTTAGTAATAAAATATGAACCTATTTGTTCCACTTGGATTAGATTAGGACATTTATTATTATTTAATTCAAAGAATAGTTAAAAGAGTTAAAATCAAAGTTTAATAAGTAAAACATTTTTAATATAGGGTTATACATAAGATAAATTCGACTATAATTATTAATTAGAAAGATACAAATATTTCATACATAATGGTATTTTATTTATAATTTTTAGACATTAAATAATTTAATTTATTTATGACACAATGATGATGCAGTAATTACCTTATTAATGAAATATTAACATAATTGATATTATAAATACCCAAATATATGTAATTTGAGACTTTTTATGAATTAAAATAATTTTATAGGTTAATATAACATATTATGGTTGGTTATATGAATTTTTTTTTAAGTAATAATGTTGTTATGAATTTAGAAAAAACAAAATACCAAATAGTGTCAAAATTGACATAAAAGAGTTTTTAAAAAAAATATTATATTATTAATTGATATAATGGTTCTAAAAATATAATGCTCGTCCAAAAGACTTATATAATAATATTTATGAAATTAATGAACCAATTGGGGTTCTATTGGAAGTTTATAGTAAGTTTATTAACCATATAGTGTAAGAATACAAGAAGACACAGTAAAAGTTAAATTATTTAACTTAGAGTTAAATCTAAATGATAAGGTTAAAATGGTAAACTAAACTTTTATAAAACCTATTATTTGAGAGTATTTCTACCCATCCCCACCCTATACTTGAAATAAGTCACTTTGGATCCATTATAAACTGAATATGAATTTATTATAAAATAATATTTTAAGTTTTTTCTAAGGTGGCCCTCACCCCTCTTATAAAAGGGCACTCCCCCTTCTCTCTAATTCACACCTCCAAAGCCATTTGGATCGGTCAAACCCTACCCAAATACCCTCTAAAATATCCTACTTTAATCCTATAGTCCTTCCTTTAGTCATAAAGCCAACCTAAGGAGCCCTTTTGATCAAATCAAAAGGAAGAATCTGAAGAAGAGGTAAATATCTCACCACCTATTTCAAGTTCCTTTCTTCTTCCACTTCCTCCTTCTTTTTTGTTTCCATTATAAAATAATAACTCTAGTATCTTCTATATACTGTGATGTTATTATAAATGGTACATCCATATTAGTTATTTTAACTATCCTATAAATGAAAAAGTCACCACACGTGCGTACGTACGGCTTACCGTCTCCACGTCGTGGTGTAGTTTGTTGTTCAAACATTTCATCATTTGGATGGGTATGATAATGAGTATAAATGATATAAATAATAAATATAATATTATTATTATTTTGTATATATGATATACCATCCAATTATATACGATTTTAATATCAAAATAATGATATCATCACTCGTGCGTACGTACGGCCTACCGTCTCCTCGATGTGATGCAACTTGTTCTACATGATCTTCATTGAATAATGATTATATAAATGAATTGAATAAATAAATATGATATATATTACACTAATAACATTATGTAAATAAGGTATTTATAACCTAAAAAGAGTAATAAGAATTTATTCGACAAAACATGCATAAGAACATAAAGCAATGAACACCTGAATAACAAGTAGCAATGAAATATTACTAATAAGAAGATAAGAATATGACCATATATGATATAATAACAATGAATATGATTCTGTAATAAGTCAATGACATTATTTAAATCATTATACAGGAGTTTTGGATACGTATGAAGCATATCGGACCTAAGGTAAGGGAAAATATTACAATCTCATTTTTATCCGAGATTGTTTATACTTCAGAATTTAATGGGGAATATTTATCATCCACATCCATGTTTTCTCAATATGTAATATTATTTATATCCTCCTAAATTTTTTAAATCCAATTTTACCTATTGGTTGATTTTTATTAAAAGATATGAAAGGAATCTTTTTTCGTTTTCAGTACGAGATACTTTTTGGCTTTTCCGGCCAAAGTACGAGAAGAATGTTTTTTTTAACTTATACGGCATGAATGGATTTTTTATGATTTCATAGAACATTATTTCCATGAAGATTCCTTTAAAAAATTTCAAGTTTATTTTTAATTAACTTCTTTTAGTTTAAAATTTTATGACATGATAAGAAATGAAAAATGTTTTTGAAGAAGAAGGGATATTTTCCTCAAGAATAGAGTTCCAGCGTTTTATCAAAATTATTTTCCATATAAGATAATATAGGGTTATATTTATATCCCTATTTTTAAATTGATTTTATTATGTTATGATGGAATTATTTTTATGAAGTCCTTTTATCTTATATGGATTATGTTATGATGGAATGATGTTTAAGAATCCCATTTTTATTACATGGGTTATGCTATGATATATGATTTATGATTTTGTGGCACACATAAGAGTGGTTTAATTATGAGATGGGTGGGACCTATATCTCCCTCCAATACATTGGGTAAAGATTTATATCTCATGATATAGACATGGCTGTAATGGAAAGTTAATCTGGTTCAGTGATACAGAACTCAAACGAGGAGTGAACTCGATTCAGAAATGGACTTTGTCCACTATGATAGTCTTGGAAATGAGTCTTGACTAATATGAAATAATTTTCTATGATTATGTGTGTATGACACAAAGTTTCATGTTTTATGTTATGATTATTGGGATTACATTTCACTACTATGATTTATCCCATGTTAGGATATTATGACCTCTTTTGTAGGTTAATATTTTCAAAATGTTATGTTCTTATGAATATGATATGATTGATATTTCCTTTGTTTACCCTTACTGAGCATTTGAGCTCACACTTTTGTATGTTTTCTTTTCCCTAGGTTAGGAAGAAGGGTATTAAGTAGGATATGCCAAAAGGGACTCTAGATATGATGAAATAAACGGGAGACAATGTAGATGATTTATGAACCAGTTCTTTATGTTTCCCAGTTTCTAAAGACACTATACCTATACGGTCCTATCATGGTTTTGTTATATGTTTTAATAAGTATGCATCAATTCTGAAGTAACAACAATGTATGTAAAGTATGGGTTGTTATAGTTGGTATCAGAGGAAAGGTATAGTCAACCTTTGGAAACTAGGATGTGAAAGCCTTAGTAAGAACCCTAAGGATATGTCTAAGCATAGAACAAAATATTAGTGTTTTAGAAATGGCCATGAATAACCTATGATAAGACCTTAAGTGTGAAATTTTATTCTTGATTATGTGGTTTTCCTATTATGATTAGTGTTTCTCACACTATGCTTATTGGTTTTAGTCAATGGTTGTGTCATGACCCCCTCCCACCAAAGATGCCCCTCTTGAACTGTCAATGGTGAAAGGGAGATAATGACCCCCGAGTCCCACCTCCAGTAGGCCCTGGGGTGGCGACTAGCACCAAGGGTATGAGTTTTAACAAATATGGGAGGCATTACCCTTTTTATTATTTAGAATAGGGAAATAGGACAAGTCAACCACCAAAAGGAAAAGAACAAGTGTATAGAAATAAACCCAAACCAATCCCACAAGCATGTTAAAATAGTTCTGAACAAGATACAAGTACAAGAAATCTCAAAAGTGAAATACAAAAAGAAGCAAAAGTACATCAAGTTCAACAACTCCAACCGTCCTGACTAGTGGGTCCCGCACGGCCCTGGTAGTCCTCCTGGAAACCTGAAAGTAAACGTAGGGTGATCATACAAGTATACTCGGTAGGGAAACCTAAAGATCTCTTTCACAAGTGGGGAGACATCCTAATGTCCCGTGAGAACAACAGAAGAACCTTACAAAGAAATCTATCCACCCAACCTCACCATCCACACTCACCAAAAACACAATCACAACAGGTAGTAGTATATAAGAAATAAGAGTATTAGGTACCCCGCACCGTTCCCCATTAGTTAGATGCTCTTCTTAACAGCGAACGTCCTGACGCTACCACACTCTTCCCGCCCGCACACACCTGGGCCTCAAGAACCACACATCCCGCACGCACACACCTGGGCCTCATAACCACGCATCCCGCCCGCACACACATGGGCCTCACAACCACGTATCCTGTCCGCACACACCTGGGCCTCAACCACAATCACGTCCCCGCCCAAACACACCTGGGCCTCATCCCAAAGATTCTTGGGAAAACAAACCTTCCTGAAGAGTCTTGGGATAATCCACCCCAATCGAAACCTACCTGAAGGGTCTTAGGTGTAAGGTCGCCTCAAGCCATCACAGCCTAGGGAAGAAGGAGCAGGAAGGAGCTAGTAACTAAGGGGAAAACACCCTCTCCCATGAAATGGGAGTGTTCGTCACTAAGTACTCAACATGGGTGGGGTGCGATAAAACACAAAAGATACGGATATATATATATGTATACCAAACACACATCCCAACCTATGTCTTCTAAATAGATAAACTGAACATGTGCCTCGGAACTTCTACTATGAAGCATGCATACAACAAAAACCCCAACCCCATTTAGGTTTTAACATTTCAGCAGAATTAGTTTATTAGTTCCTTAACTACTGGGAAATTATCCACAACCAACCACATCGATCATTCATAAAACATATCCCTGCCATCCAAAAAACAAGTTAGGAAAACACAAGCAGCACAACAGAGTCCTTTTTATTAACCAACCAACCCCATTGATTTTTAATCTCGTTCCATTTCCATGACCCACCATTCATTAACTCTTCCACTTTTTATTTATTATTCACAACCCATAGTTCATTCATATTAAAGCCCATCCCTGCAGCCCTGTTGCCAACCACCATAACTACAATCACACTGAAACCCGTACATCAAGCCAATCGTAGCCCCACTGCTCACCCTATCCACAAAAAC
Organism: Viscum album; assembly: GCA_963277665.1. Lineage (NCBI taxonomy): Eukaryota > Viridiplantae > Streptophyta > Magnoliopsida > Santalales > Viscaceae > Viscum > Viscum album. Next base: position 1,798,591,520 of record OY728152.1, read on the forward strand.
CCACAAAACACCCCCATCACATGCCACGTATCCAAGCCAACACCAACATGTTCATTATTCTATTTTGTTCAACCGGGGTGATCACACAAGGGTTCCATATTTTCATTTAATCATCCAACTTTATTTGATTAACCAATTTCCACATTCAACGAAGTTTCAACCACAAAAACGGTCTAGAAAGATAGGGCAACATTTACTTGCGCAAGCAAAGGCCCCCAACGACCGTGATTTTTAGTAGGCATAAGCCTATTCAAAATACAACATAATATCACAGGATATAAAAAAATAATGTAACAGTAATCACAAACTTCCCAACCCCGTTATATAAGCCAGTTATTATCTTCATTTATTGTTTCAACAATTTCTCAGGGAAATAAGAGGATACCCACCCTGCATGATGCAAAAATTATAGAGACGAAGGTAAGATCCCTACTTCAACAGGTTCTGATCACAACGCTCCCCCAGATCAACCTTAGAAGACGTCTGTCGGCGTCCGTCACCTCTGTCGAGTCCCGATAAAACCTCCTCGGGTGGAATTTGGAAAGTAAAGGTCGAAGGAAAGAAAACGTATCCAAGCTATGAAGTTCCGCCTCATTGTTACGATCTCGTGGCCGCTGACGGATCGTAAATCGGAGCTCAGACGAAGAAGTTATGGAAGAAAAGGAGCCTTCGAGTCTCTTGGGAGAGCTCTGCTCGGAGGAATGGGGAGGAGAGGGGTGAGTTGAAAAGGAGGAGGGGACCCCTCCTTTTATAGTTGATAGAAGCAAAAGTACACGGTGTGTACTTTATGGTACACAGTGTGTACTCGGCCATTTCACACGGTCACCACGTGGCTTCCAACACGGCCTTCAACGCGGAACGCGGCCGTTGACTGGTCAACACACGGCTTGAAGGTAACGCATATGCAGGGAGGGACTACACAGCGTGTAGTATTGGATACACGGCGTGTACCCATTTATTTCACACGGTAAGGACAGGGCTCCAACACGGCACACGGCCGTTGACTGGTCAACACACGGTTACGCGTACGCGGGGAGAGACTACACGACGTGTAGTTTGGGGTACACTGCGTGCACCCATTTATTTCACACGGCAAGGACACGGCTCCAACACGGCACACGCCTGTTGACTGGTCAACACACGGTTATGCGTACACGGGGAGAGACTACACGGCGTGTAGTTTAGAGTACACGGTGTGCACCCATTTATTTCAAACGGCAAGGACACAGCCTTCAATACGGGGTATACCTGGCAAGGGGGTACACGGCGTGTACTCAAACTACACGGCGTGTAGTTTCAAAATTCTGTAAAGTGTGGGAAAAGTCCATTTTACCCTCCAGAACACTTCGTGGCCTTATTTTTGACAATGTAATGGGCCGGAGAGTTCCGGTCCATTACATCAGATACCTCTTAAAACATTCTCGTCCTTGAGAATTCAAAAACCAACCCAGAGGAACCCAACAAGATACCTATTAGGGTTCTCATTATAAAAGGAACCCAACCAACAACCCTAATCATATGTGTTCGGAATTCCTTCTCCTATGTCGAGATATTATCCACTTTAGGAAGCATTGACTCACCTGCACGGGTTTAATCGCATCCTCATTAATGCGTCTCGATTAAGAATTGGGTCTTCCCGACTTCATACATTAGGGTTTTTCAACTTGCACTACCCCCAACACCATACAACCAACACACTGCCTGAACATGTGGTTTGGGGAAATTCCTTCTCCTATGTCAAGATATTATCTACTTTAGGTGGCACTGGCTCGCCCGCACAGGTTCAATCGCATCCGCATTAATGCGTCTCAATTAAGGATTAGGTTTTTCCCTTTTTCCCACACATCCGGACATGCTACACACTTCCAGAGAACAAGGAAACAAAAGGTCTCAACACCGACAAGCCAAGCATTCCATATATCAAAGGTACAGAGTATAACAACAAAATCTCATAAGAAAAAGGAAAAACACAAGTCAAAACAACTCCGGGTACTGAGCGTCCATCTGGGTCTCCCGCTCCTAAGTGCTCTCCTCGAGGCCGCCATGCCTCCAAAACACACGAACCAACGGAATGGTTCATCCATGGAGCACCTTCTCTTTACGATCCTTGATTCTGACTGGTCGTTCCTCAAAGGTTGCTTCGTCTCCCATATCTAACTCTCCCCAGTCGATAACGTGAGAGTTATCGTGTAAGTACCGACGAAGCTGGGAGACGTGGAAGACGTCATGAACCTTCTCCAACTGAGGTGGCGGGGCCAGCTGATATGACACCTTTCTGACTCGCCTCAGCACCTCAAAAGGTCTGATGAACCTAGGTGAGAGCTTTCTCCCTTTCCCAAACCTCTGCTGCCCTCGTCGAGGGGAAAACTTCAAGAAAACATGATCTCCCACCTCGAACTCCAAGGGCCTCCTCCAACGATCAGCATAAGACTTATGTCGGTCCTGAGCCGCTTTCATCCTCTCACGTACAAGCTGGACTTTCTTCGTGGTGCTCTGCACTACCTCTGGCCCAAGAGCACCTATCTCACCAACCTCTGCCCAGCAAATGGGTGAACGACGTGGACTTCCATACAAAGACTCAAACGGTGCCATGCCAATAGTAGAGTGGAAGCTGTTGTTGTAGGAAAACTCTACTAAAGGCAATTGTTGTACCCATGATCATCCAAAATCTAGAACGCATGCTCACAGCATGTCCTCCAACGTCTGGATAGTCCGATCTGCCTGCCCATTGGTCTGGGGGTGGAAAGCAGTGCTAAGGCATAGTTGGGTGCCAAGAGAATGTTGTAACCCCCTCCAGACTCGTGAGGTAAACTGAGTATCCCGGTCTGAGATGATAGTCTTCTGAATCCCATGAAAATGCACCACCTCGTCCACGTACCTCTGTGCTAAGGTACTCACTGGGGCCGACTCCTTAATTGCTAAGAAGTGAGCTGATTTCGTCAGTCGATCCACCACTACCCAGATAGAATCATAACCTCCCTGAGCTCTGGGTAGTCCTGTGATGAAGTCCATTGAGATGTCATCCCACTTCCACTCGGGGAAATCTAAAGGATGAAACAACCCACTGGGAACACGGTGTTCATCCTTCACTTGCTGACACACTAGGAATTTAGCCACAAACTCCGCCACTTCCCATTTCACCCCGGGCCACCAAAACTGTTCCCTCAGGACTCGGTACATTTTTGAAACTCCTGGATGTACCTCCAAGGCTGAGCTATGGAACTCACGGAGAACTCCCTCACGCATCGCTTCTAGAAAAAACAACCTTCCATGGAAAAGCATATAATGTCGGCTGTCCTCTGACCATCCTTCTGGATCATTTCCCTGATCGACATGATCCCGCGTCACTTCCGCCTCAGAGTCCCCCCACTGAGACTCTTCCACCTGCTGCAACAAGGAGGAATGAACCGTCATCTGAAACAAACAGCCTCTAACACCTTCTACCCTTCGATCCAAGTGCAAGGCGGCCAACTCTCCCATCTCTTTCCAAGAATCAGCGGATTCCCAAACCACTTCCTTATGTGACTTCCTTCTCAGGGCATCAGCCACAACATTTCCCTTAACTTCAGTGTAAGAGATCTCGAAGTCATAGTCTTGGAGAAACTCAACCCATTTCCGCTGCCGTAAGTTCAGGTCATGCTGGGAGAAGATATAACGTAGGTTCTTGTGATCTGAGAAGACCACAAAGCGCTCCCCAAAGAGGTAATGTCGCCAAAAATTCAGTTCAAACACTACTGTTACAAGCTCTACGTCATGGGTGGCATAGTTACGCTTGTGTGGGCGTAACTTCCTAGACCCATAACAGATCACTTCCTTCTTCTGCATCAGCATGCACCCCAGACCAAGGCCAGAAGCATCACAAAACACCTCATATAACAACCCTACCTCTAGAAACCTGAGTACGGGAGCACTGACCAACTTATCCTTTAGGTAGTCGAAAGACTTCTGGAACTGCTCGCTCTATAGGAAGACCTGGTTCTTCCTAGTCAAAGCTGTCAATGGAGCAGCAACTCGAGAGAAGTCCGAAACGAACCTCTGATAGTAACCTGCTAACCCCAGAAATCTACGAACTTCTGTCACGCTCTTGGGTGCTGGCCAAGAAACAACTGCCTCCACCTTCGACGGGTCCACTGACACTCCATGCTGAGACACTACGTGCCCAAGAAAGTTTACTTCTTGTGTCAAGAATTTACACTTCGAAAATTTCCCGTAAAGCTAGTGGTGTCGAAGGACTTCCAAGACTGCCCTGAGATGCTCAACGTGCTCCTCCTATGATCTTGAGTAGATCAGGATGTCATCGATAAACACAATGATGAACCGGTCTAGAAACTCTCGGAAGACAAAGTTCATAAGTCCCGTGAACACAGCCAGTGCATTTGTAACTCCAAACGGAATCACTACAAACTCGAAGTTCCCATACCTGCACCTGAAAGATATCTTTGAGATGTCACTGTCCTTTACCCTCAGCTGATGATATCCAGATCGTAGATCAATCTTAGAAAACCAACATGCTCCCCTCAGTTGGTCAAAGAGATCATCTATCCTTGGAAGGGGGTAACGGTTCTTGACCATTACCTGGTTCAACCTTCGGTAGTCTATTCATAGCCTGAGACCATCATCTGCCTTCTTCACGAACAAAACTGGAGCACCCCATGGAAATACGCCGGTTCGAACAAAACCCTTCTCCATCAAAACGTCAATCTAAATCTGCAACTCCCGCAAATCCGAAGGTGCCATCCGATAAGGGGCCATCGAAACCAGATAGGCACCAGGCTGTAAGTCTATCCCAAACTCAACGTCACGTCAGGGGGGTAGAGTCACAACCTCCTCGGGAAAAACATTGAGGAACTCCCCAACAACCTCTGGTACATCCATCATCATTGTATCAACTAGAACCACTGATAACCCGCCTAACAAGGAAAGGAGAGGCTTCAAATGACGGATTCCTACCAGATAGCTCCTCTCGCCAAAAAAAGATACGCGTTGTCCATCCACGTCGGAGAACACGACTCTTCTTCGAAAGCAGTCGATAACGGAACTAACAGAAAACAACCATTATATGCCTAGGATGACATCGTATGGCTGCATCTGCAACAGAAGAAGGTCCCCACTAGATCGATGTGGTCCCAACGTCAGCCCACATCCTCGGCAAACACAAGATACGCTGGTCTGGCCTCCAACTGGTGTACTCAGCACCAGTGGTATGGAAAGTCTCTCTATGTCTAGTCCCAAAGCATGGGATAGACCAGGTTCAACAAAGGAGTGCGAAGCTCCTGAATCAAATAAAGTATAAACGAGAGTGCTGAACAAACAAATCGTACCTCGCACCACCTCTGGTCCTACTGGAGCTACCAACTCTGCTGCGTGCAACTGTCCACGCCCAGCTCCTCTACCTATCTGATGTCGTCCACCTTCCCGACCACGCCCTGGTCGAGGTCCCTGAGGAGAACCCTGAGGTCGGCCTCCTCCCGTAAAGTCTTCCCTAGGACCATGGTCCTGCTGCTGCTGGAAGGGCCTCACCGGCAACTGGTGCTGCTGAGGTGGGCACTGAACCTGCCCACCTCCACCGTACTGATCTCAGGTCGGGCACCAACTCTGAATGTGCTCGAAACCTCCACAAGAAAAACACTTCGGTACTAGGATCATGAATAAGGGATGAGGACCTGAAGATCTGAACTAGAACTGTTGGGGCCTGCTCCCCACTGGCCTGAACCTGGAAGGTCCCGTCACAGGAGACCTGTTGCTAACTGCCTTCCCCTTCGACGAACCTAGATGGATCCCCTCACGTGGTGAACCTCCCTATGAGTGTATCCTCTCTACAACCTCTGCTTTATTATGTACTGCCAATTACGTCGGAAGGGTGAAGGGGGTGACAGCATACTGGAGCGAAGGAAGAAGCGCCTCCTTCAAATGTCTCACCCGAGACTCCTCATCCAGAAAGAGATCTGGAGCAAAGCATAGGAGATCCTTGAACTTGATCCCCAACTCTCATAATTACATACTCCCCTGCTAAAGGGAGAGTAACTCCTTCCGCTTCTCCTCCTTGATCATGGAAGAAAGGAATTCCTCTCGAAATTCCTTCTCAAAGTCATCCCATGGAACCTTTGCCTCTATCCTCTCTCTGAGGTAGAGTGTCCACCACTGTCGTGCTGTACCTATCAACTGATTGACTGCTAGGGGAACCCAGTACTCCCTCGGAGCATGGATCAAGGTAAAAGTGATCCCTAGCTCCTCAAGCCACCCCTCTGTCTCTATATCTGAAGTAATACCCTCGTACTTCTTGAGGGTTTTCCGCTGAAAAGAATGGAGAGTCTTCTGCCACTAGCTATCTTCCTCCTCTCGGTCAATCCTCAACTGATCAACCACCTAAATCTGTTGGGCCTCGGCCGTCTGAGCCACCCGGGGACGAAGTCCAAGTGCCATAGCTATACGGTAAACAGAGATCGCCTAAGCCCAAGTAGTAAGGAAATTCCCCAGGGTTTCATTTTATTATTTTATTTCAATTTCTTTCCCAGAACACCCAAATCAAGTAAAACTCAATCATGATGATGCATGTACCTTCCCTAGAGTCTCTACCTTGCAATCAATGTATTCTCACTTGGTTGTTCGGTAGGATCAGAGTCCTTGCATCATATCACGGGGGGCCCTAAAATCCCATGTCCTAGTCGGTCTTCCCTGAACTATGTCACGCACCAAGATTAACTAACATTGTTGCCCTACCATCCCATTCAATCCTCACTGTGCCTAACTCCAGACTCCATCCTATCTCTCAACCATCAACTCTGATACCATTCTGTCATGACCCCCTCCCACCAAAGATGCGCCTCCTGAGCTGGCAATGGTGAAAGGGAGATAATGACCCCCGAGTCTCGCCTTCAATAGGACCCGGGGTGGTGACTAGCACCAAGGGTATGGGTTTTAACAAATATGGGAGGCATTACCCTTTTTATTATTTAGGATCAGGAAATAGGACAATTCAACCACCAAAAGGAAAAAGAAAAAGTGTATAGAAATAAACCCAAACCAATCCCACAAGCATTTTAAAATAGTTCTGAACAAGATACAAGTACAAGAAAGCTCAAAAGTACAATACCAAAAGAAACAAAAGTGCGGAAACTGCAACAACTCCAACCGTCCCGACTAGTAGGGTCCCGCACGGCCCTGGTAGTCCACCTGGAAACCTGAAAGTAAATGTAGGGTGAGCATACAAGTACACTTAGTAGGAAAACCTAAAGCTCTCGTGCACAAGTGGGGAGACATCCTAATGTCCCGTGAGAACAATAGAAGAACCTAACAAGGAAATCTATCCACCCAACCTCACCAGTCACACTCACCAAAAACACAATCACAACAGGTAGTAGTATATAAGAAACAAGATTATTCGGTACCCTGCACCGTTCCCCATTAGTTAGCTACTCTTCCTAACGGCGAACGTCCTGATGTTACCACACTCTTCCCGCCGGCACACACCTGGGCCTCAAGAACCACACATCCTGCCCGCACACACCTGGGCCTCACAACCACGCATCCCGCCCACACACACCTGGGCCTCACAACCATGTATCCCACCCGCACACAACTGGGCCTCAACCACAATCACGTCCCCGCCCGAACACACCTGGGCCTCATCCCGAATATTCTTGGGAAAACAAACTTGCCCAAAGAGTCTTGGGCCAATCCACCCCAATCGAAACCTACCTGAAGGTTCTTAGGTGTAAGGTTGCCTCAAGCCATCACAGCCTAGGGAAGAAGAAGCAGGAAAGAGCTAGTAACTAAGGGGAAAACACCCTCTCCCATGAAATGGGAGTGTTCGGCACTAAGTGCTCAACATGGGTGGGGTGCGATAAAACACAAAAGATAAAGATATATATATGTATACCAAACACATAGCCCAACCTATGGCTTCTAAACAGAGAAACTGAGCATATGCCTCGGCACTACTACTACGAAGCATGCATACAATAAACAACCCTATCCCCATTTAGGTTTTCACGTTTCAGGAGAATTAGTTTATTAGTTTCTTAACTACTGGGCAACTATCCACTACCAACCACATCGATCGTTCGTAAAACATATCCCTGCTATCCAAAAATCAATTTAGGAAAACACAAGTAGCACAACAGAGTCCTTCTTATTAACCAACCAACCCCATTTATTTTTAATCTCATTCCATTTCCATGACCCACCATTCATTAACTCTTCTACTTTTTATTTATTATTCACAACCCATAGTTCATTCATATTCAAGCCCATCCCTACAGCCCCGCTACCAACCACCATAACCACAATCACACTGAAACCTGTACATCAAGCCAACTACAGCCCCACTGCTCACCCTATCCACAACAACCCACAAAACACCCCTATCACATGCCATGTATCCAAGACAACACCCACATGTTCATTATTCCATTTTTTTCAACCGGGGTGATCACATAAGGGTTCTAGATTTTCATTTAATCAGCCAACTTTACGTGATTAACCAATTTCCACATTCAACGAAGTTTCAACCACAAAAACAGTCTAGAAAGATAGGGAAACATTTAATTGCACAATCAAAGGCCCCCAACAACCGTGATTTTCAGTCGGAATAAGCCTATTCAAATCACAACATAATATCGCAGGATATAAAAAATAATGTAACAGTAATCACAAACTTCCCAACCCCGTTATATAAGCCAGTTATTATCTTCATTTATTGGTTCAACCGTTTCTCATGGAAATAAGAGGATACCCACCCCACATGATGCAAAAATTATAGATACGAAGGTAAGATCCCTACTTTAACAGGTTCTGATCACAACGCTCCCCCGGATCAACCTTATAAGACGTCCGTCGGCGTCCGTCACCTCTGTCGAGTCCTGGAAAAACCTCCTCGGGTGGATTTTGGAAAGTAAAGGTCAAAGTAAAGACAATGGATCCAAGCTCGTAAGTTTCTCCTCATCGTTACGATCCCGTGGCCGCTGACGGATCGTAAATCGGAGCTCGGACGAAGAAGTTATGGAAGAAAAGGATCCTTCAAGTCTCTTGGGAGAGCTCTGCTCAGAGGAATGGGGGGGAGAGGGGTGAGTTGAAAAGGAGGAGGGGACCCCTCCTTTTATAGGAGACAAAAGAAAAAGTACACGGCGTGTACTTTATGGTACACGGCGTGTACTCGGCCATTTCACACAGTCACCACGCGGCTTCCAACACGGCCTTCAATGCGGAACATGGCCATTGACTGGTCAACACACGGCTTGAAGGTAATGCATACGCGGGGAGAGACAACACGACGTGTATTATTGGATACACGACGTGTACCCATTTATTTCACACGGAAAGGACATGGATCCAACACGGAACATGTCCGTTGACTGGTCAATACACGGTTACACGTACGCGGGGAGAGACTACACGGTGTATAGTTTGGGGTACACGGTATGCACCCATTTATTTCACACGGAAAGGACACGGCTCCAACACGGAACACACCCGTTGACTAGTCAACACACGGTTATGCGTACGCGGGGAGAGACTACACGGCGTGTATTTTGGGGTATACGGCGTGCACCCATTTATTTCACACGGCAAGGACAGGGCCTTCCACACGGGGTATACTCGGCAGGGGGGTACACGGTGTGTACTCAAACTACACGGCGTGTAGTTTCAAAATTCTGGAAAGTTTGGGAAAATTCCATTTTACCCTCCAGAACACTTTGTGGCCTTATTTTTAACAAAGGAATGGTCCGGAGAGGTCCGGGCCATTATAGGCTGGAACCCGAAGGAACCGTGTTAATGTTGAATGCGACGGGCAATGAAATGATTGTCCCCCTGAGCAACCAAACGTTATGGGGGCTAGAATGAAAAATCTTGTAGCCTTGCTCACATAACTTTCTCAAGCTATGAATCATGCAAGACTTCCAAACGAGAAAAGGAAGTAGCAACATTCTGTTGAATCCTTCATGAGGTAGCGTCCACCCTCATTCAATGGGTATACTGATCCATTAATGGTTAAACAATGGATCGGTACCACTGAAAAGATATTTTCAGTTCTTTAATGTTCTAAACATGATAAATTCATCTTAGCAGTATATCGTTTGGAAGTTGAAGCTGATCAATGGTGGAATATTATCAAGAATACGAGGCAAAGAGATGAAATTGAGTCCATGGAATGGGATGAGTTCAAGAACATATTTTTCAATAAGTACTTCCCTCATATTCTTCGAACAAAGATGGAGAAAAAGTTTCTTGAACTAAATCAAAAGGATGATGAATTTGTTGGTACCTATGAAGAAAATTTTACAAGACTTGCAAGGTATGCTTTCGGAATTATTATCCAACCTGAGAGTAAGATCGATCGATTCTTTAGTGGCTTAAAACCAAGTCTTCAAAGGGAGTTAGCCATAAGGGACTTCAATAGCTACGAGGAAATTGTTCGATGTGCTCTCAAGGTTGAGATAGAGATTGTAGTAACCCATCAGTCATATGGGTTTGATAAGAATAGGAAAATGGAATTCAAAGGGAAATCTAAAGACCACACTGAGAAGAAGATGAGTTTTCCCTTATGCTCAAAGTGTGGAAGGAAACATGGAGGGAATTGTCTTAAAGGTACAAGTAAATGTTTCAAATGTGGAAAAGAAGGTCATCGGGCATTTGAATGCCGAAATGATGGAAAAAAGATGTCTAGTGATGTGAACAAAGAAAAGGCTACACAGAATGCACCTCCTACACTTCAATGTTACAAGTGCAAGGAAATGGGGCATTATTATAATAAATGCCCTAATCCAAGGGTTGTTTATGATGATCGACGTCAATAAACTCTTAAGTCCAAAGACAAAGGAAGGTCACATGCAATTTCTATCGGCGATGTGGAGTATGATAACGAAGTGGTGAAAGGTACACTTACCATCCACTCTAAATTAGAAAATGTTTTATTTGATTTTGGATCCACCCACTTTTTTATTTCTGAATAATTTTCTAAGGGTATTGTCATACTACCTCAACAATTAGCTGTTGAATTAGTTGTGACAACTCCTAATGGCACAAAGGTTGCATCAAAAGTTTATAATTCTTCTCCAATTGACGTTTGTGGGAAAGTGATTTTTGAAAATCTTGTGATCCTTCCTATAGTGTAATTTGATGTTATTCTTGGCATGGATTGGCTTTCCTTATATGGAGATCATATCTATTTCCAAATAAGGGAAGTCACATTTCATATTCCTGATCAATCTATGATCATCTATCGATGCAAGGATGAATATAACCTTCCAGTGGAAATTTATTCCATCTTATGGGTCTTGATTCCAATAAATGAAGGTTATTTATCTCAAGTGGTTGGAGAGAAACTCACGATTAAGAATATTCCCATTGTACGGGAGTTTGATGATGTCTTTCCAGAGGAATTTCTAGGTCTTCCACCAAATCGTGAAGTTGATTTTTCAATAAAACCCATACTGGGTTCTATGCCCATTTTAAAGACACCTTATAGAATGTCCCCAATTGAGTTATAGGAATTGAAGAAGCAACTCCAAGAGAATCTTGATAAGGGATTCATATGCCCTAGTGCATCACCTTGGGGAGCACCTGTTCTGTTTGTTAAGAAGAAAGATGGATCAATGAGACTCTGCATTGATTATCGAGAACTTAACAAGATCACTATCAAGAAAAAATATCATCTCCCGCACATTGATGACTTATTTGACCAACTACGCGGAGTTCAATACTTTTACAAGATTGATCTTCGTTTAGGGTATCATCAATTAAGGGTCAAAAGGGAGGATATACCGAAGACAGCTTTCCATACAAGGTATGGACACTATGAATTTATAGTGATGCCATTTAGTCTTACTAATGTCCCTGCTATCTTCATGGATCTAATGAATAGAGTCTTTATAGACTATCTTTATCATTTTTTGGTAGTCTTTATAGATGATATTCTTGTCTATTCAAAGAGCAAGGAAGAACATGAAGATCACTTGAGAATTGTATTAAAGACCCTAAGAAAGGCGAATCTTTATGCCAAATTTACCAAGTGTGAATTTTGGTTTCAAAAAGTTTCATTGTTGGGTCACATAATCTCAAAAGAGGGGATATTTGTGGATCCAGCAAAAACAGAGGTTATCGAAAGATGGTCGAGACCAACAACAGTAACTGAGATCTGAAGTTTTCTTGGTTTGGATAGATATTATCAACGTTTTGTGAAATATTTTTCACTATTATCTAATACACTCACCAAGTTGACTCGAAAAGGAGTTAAGTTCTTTTGTATGGAAGAGTGTGAAGAGAATTTCAAGGAGTTAAAAATAAGGTTATCCAGTGAACATATGCTCACACTACCTTATAGTGGAGAAAGTTTTGTGATCTATAGTGATGCATCCAAGAAGGGATTGGGGTGTGTTCTCATGAAAAACGATATGGTGATAGCTTATGCCTCATGACAGTTGAAAATCCATGAGCAAAATTACCCAACTCATGATTTGGAATTAGCTGCGGTAATCTTTGCATTAAAGATTTGGAGGCATTATCTTTATGGTGAAAGGTGTGATATTTATACTAATCATAAAATTTTAAAGTATATTTTCACAAAAAAGGATCTGAATATGCACCAAATAAGATGGTTGGAGCTGATTAAGGATTACGACTGCTCAATTCATTACCACCCTGGGAAAGCAAACATGGTGGAAGATGCATTAAGTCGACAAGACCATGCTAGCTTATCCATGATGAGTATCACAAAAGATCCAATATTTATGGATTTACAAAGGATGGATTTTGGAATTATAATTGAAGGGGGAAAATCTTATCTTTCTCAAATGAATGTTCAACCATCTATACATGTGAAGATTAAAGAGGCACAGAAAGAAGATGTAGAGTTAAAAAATAATGTGAGAAATGTTCCTGAATTCCACATTAATTTTGATGAAATAATAAGGTTCAGGAATCGGGTTTGTGTTCCTCCCATCCTAGAATTAAAGAAGGAAATATTGGATAAAGCTCATAGTTCTTCATTCTCTATTAACCCTAGAAGCACAAAGATGTATAGGGACCTGAAGGAGTACTTTTTGTGGGATGGCATGAAAATAGATGTTGTTGAATATGTCTCTCGATGCTTGGTTTGTCAACAAGTTAAAGCTGAGAGACAGAAGTCTAAGGGGATGTTACAACCATTACCCATACCAGAATGGAAATTGGAAAACATCACTATGGACTTTGTCACTGGACTTCCTAAAACATCCAAAAGCATTAATGCTATATGGGTTATAGTTGATCATCTTACGAAGTCGGCACACTTCATTTCTATTAGAGAAGATTTCTCTCTTGATCAACTTGTTAGGATATATGTGAAGGAAGTGGTAAGATTGCATGGAGTACCAATTTTCATTTTATCTAATTTGGATCTGAGGTTTACCTCGAAGTTTTGGCGAAGTCTTCAGCATACTCTAGATACAGAGTTAAGTTTCAGCACTGCTTATCATCCTCAGACAGACGGTCAGTCTGAGAGGACAATTCAAACTCTAGAAGACATGTTGAGAGCTTGCTCTATGGATTTCAAAGGTGGTTGGTATCAACACCTGCCTTTGGTGGAATTTTCTTATAATAATATCTTTCACTCCAGTATTCAGATGGCTCTTTATAAATCTCTCTATGGAAAGAAATTCAGAACTCCAACTTTCTAGGATGAAGTTGGGGAAAGAAATCTATTAGGACCTGATCTTGTTGATGAGATGGCAGAAAATGTAATATCTATTCAACAACACATAAGAGTATCTTAGAGTCGACAAAAAATTTATGCCTACAACCGAAGAAAAGAAATAGAGTTTGAAGTGGTTGATAAAGTGTTCTTACTAATATATCCTTAGAAGAGAGTAATAAGATTTGGAAATAAGGGAAAGCTGAGCCCTAGGTATATTGGTACTTTTGAAATACGGGATCATGTTGGGAAGGTAGCTTACTGATTGTCGCTTCCACCGAATCTCTCTCAATTTCATGATGTGTTCCATGTATCTCTCCTGAGAAAGTACATACCTGATCCTTCACATGTACTAAGCTCAGAAGTTGTACCGCTGGAGAAAGATCTTTCTTATGAAGAACAGCCAATAGAGACTCTGGATCGTAGTGAAAAGGTTCTATGAAACAAGACCACTCTCTTGGTTAAAATTTTATGGAGGAACCACTAATTAGAAGAATCTAAATGGGAACTTGAGGGTATTATGAGGGAGAGGTATCCTCATCTGTTTGTTACGAAGTGACGAATTTCGAGGGCGAAATTCTTTTTAAGGGGGGTAGAATGTAACACCCTGAGATTTTATAAGAAATATTTTTTTTTATGTATTATTTTATATGAAACACCAAAGGAATATTTCACTACACACAATATTGTCTTGGCTGAAATTACACGCAAGAGCAACCTTCCTCAATATCTTGTGTTGTATGCAATACCGAGTTTCACTAAACTAAGATATGTTATTAAAATATTATATAAACTAGTCGTTATGAATAGTAATACACACTTTTTGAAATTTTATAAATTTTATCTTTAAAAATGGAATTCATTTTTGGATTCGTAATATTGAAATTAGATTAGTGTCACGACCCAATCATGGGGGTCCTGTCCCACACCAGCAAGAACATCAAAGTTGCGGTTCATCTGGTTAGTCCCTATCTAAGAGATGGGAGTCGTCCCGACAAAGAGGAGGATGGTGAGTGTCAACATTGACACCACTGGTTGGGAGTTGGGGCCACTCTCCTGATGAGTCCATGGCAGGACGAAACCAGTGAACCTCACATATGAAGAGTTGGACGGCTGAACCCCGCCCGCCTTGGAGGGGGCTGGGGTGCCGCACGGGCGAACTGTTGTGATGAGACGCTCAACTCGTGACAAGTGGTATCAAAGGGAATGTGCCTTGTGGTGTTGCGGAATGCTACCGGATGGACCTTGGTGGTGGGAGAGGAGTCCCGGGGTGTCATGCGGAGGTGACACGACACAGATGGTCGCGCTTGCGAGATGTCCGAGGCAGAGACGCCACTATGAAGGGTGGGTCTCATGGAGGTGGTTTTCGACCCTGAGAGAGAGGGTGGACCACGGTGGTTTGCGACCCAGAGAATGGGTGGGCCATTGATGCCAACGACAAGGAAGAAGCGTCCTCTGAGGCCATGTTTGGTAGCCGGTTAGTTGGAAGCAGTCACGGACACATAGAAGGCCATGATCCTGAATGCACGAGGGCGTGCATGGAATGGTGGTGGGAGAATGTCACGACCCAATCATGGGGGTCCTGTCCCACACCAGCAAGAACATCAAAGCTGCGGTTCATCTGGTTAGTCCCTATCTAAGAGATGGGAGTCGCCCCGACAAAGAGGAGGATGGTGTGTGTCAACCTTGACACCACTGGTTGGGAGTTGGGGCCACTCTCCTGATGAGTCCATGGTAGGACGAAACCAGTGAACCTCACATGTGAAGAGTTGGACAGCTGAACCCCGTCTGCCTTGGAGGGGGTTGGGGTGCCGCACGGGCGAACTGTTGTGCTGAGACGCTCAGCCCGTGACAAGAGAGAGGGTGGACCACGGTGGTTTGCGACCCAGAGAGTGGGTGGGCCATTGATGTCAACGACAAGGAAGGAGTGTCCCCTGAGGCCATGCTTGGTAGCCGGTTAGTTGGAAGCAGTCGCGGACACACAGAAGGCCACGATCCTGCATGCTTGAGGGCGTGCATGGAATGGTGGTGGGAGAATGTCACGACCCAATCATGGGGGTACTGTCCCACACCAGCAATAACATCAAAGCTGCGGTTCATCTGGTTAGTCCCTATAACACCCCAAGATTTCATAGTGTGTTATTTCTTCAAAATAATTCAATAACTTTCACTACACGCAACACCAAGTACAATCTCACCATGACTTACCAAACAAGCCATTCAAAAGAAGTTATGAATAGTGTTAACTAAATTTTAAACTTTATAATTTTAGAATCCATATTATGAGTTTCTTAGACATAATGTAAGAACAAATTCATTTTCAGTATTGCACTTTTACCAACTTTTAATAGTGAACCCTTTTTAAATACAATATTTTAACCTTTTTGACTAAATGGGGACATCAAAAATTTAAAATGAAACATCCCAAGCTTCCACGGTACTCTTTCCTTTGAATAATACAGTAGCGTGTGTTGTACGCAACTTCGAGTTTTAACACACACCACAACCGATCAAACTAGCCGTTATGAATAGTAATACATACTTTTTAAAATTTTATATCTCAAAATGGACTTCATTTTTGGATTCGGAATATCGAATTTAGCCTAAGGTGAAATTTTGGTACTTTTCGGATAACTTTAATATTTTGATGAATAGTAAAAATTACTAAATTTTAATTAAAAACAACTTTTTTAATCAAAATAATTAAAAGTGATAAATAATGAATTTGAGTGTTTTAAAGTATATTTAGAATATATTTTTACCATTTAATACAATTTTGGTCATTGTAGATAATTTTACAATTAAACCGGACATAAACAAGTGTCAATCTTTTGATAGTTATTATCTCTTAAAAACACGCTTTTTGTTTTAACAACGTGAATTAATTTTAAATTAATTTCTGCCACTTCTGTGTTTTGAATTTTGAAAAATGGATTCCATATTTGGAATCAGGATGTTCAAATTGTTTAAATAGCTAACTTTTCTTTTTATACATTTTGAATAATTACTGCGGTAAATATTTTATTTACCATGGTTAAGGGTAAATCTGGTAAATAAGGGTTAAAAAATAATATTATAATAATACTAAATTACCCTAAAACGTGTCCTAACCTTATTGGTTGATACATGTTCGACCATAGGTATCTTTTTGTCGATTTGGGGACCCCATGGTGCCACTTGTAGGTGATAGGGACACTTAATTTTAATTAAGTTAAAATGAATACAAAAATGACACAAGCATATATCTTTTATAAAAACAATTTTTACATAGGGTTATATATGTTGGATTTTAGATTATAAATATTCATTAGAAAGATAAAAAGATTTCCTACATAATTATATTTTATTTATAATTTTTAGACATTAAATAATTTAATTTATTTATGACACAATGATGATGAATTAATTACTATAATAATGAAAAATTAAAATAATTGATATTACAAATACCCAAATAAATATAATATGAAACTTTTAATGAATTAAACTAATTTTCTAGGATAATATGATATATTAGGATTGATTTAATTTACTTTTTTCGAAGTAATCAATATCTTATGAGTTTCACAAAAATCAACTATTGAATAGTGTCAAAATTGACATAAAAGAGTTTTTAAAACAAATATTATATTATTAATTGGTATTAAATTCTTAAAAATCTAAGGTTCGGTCAAGAGACTTATATAATGATAGGTGTCTCATTAATGGACCACTTTGGGGTCTCTTGGCTGTATATGGTAAGTTTATTAACCATATTATATAAAGATACAAAGAGACATTGTAAAAGTGAAACTAATTAACTTAGAGTTAATACTTAAAGATAAGGTTAATATAAGTACCCAAACCTGTCTAAATTCTATTGGTTGATTTGTTTTCGACCCATCCCCACCTTAAAATTTAAATAATCAACTTTGGATCCATTAGAAACCGAATATGAATTTATTATAAACTAATATTTCTAGCTTTTCCAAAGGTGCCCCTCCCCCCTCTTATAAAAGGGCACTCCCCCTTCTCATTACTTCACACCTTCATAACCTTTTGGTTCGGCCAAAATCTTCCCAAATACTCTCCCAACATCCCTCACTACAACCTATAGGCCTTATTTGGATCATAAATCCAACCTAAGGAGCCCTTTTGATCAAATCAAAAGGAAGAACCCGAAGAATAGGTAATGATTTCACCATCCTTTTCCAAGTTCCTTTCTTCTTCCACTTCTTCTTCCTTTGTTGTTACCATTCTAAAATAATAACTCCAGTATCATATATATACTGTGATGTTATTATAAATATGGTACAACTATATTCAGTATTCTATCCACCCTTTGAATAACATGTCACCATACGTGCGTATGTACGGCTTACCGTCTCCACGCCGTGGTGTAATTGTTATTCAATATATTATTATTTGGATGGGTATAATAATGATATGTAACTCATGTAAATAATAAATATAACATGTTAATGATTCTGTATATATGATATAATAACCATTTATATATTATTTTAATATCAAAAGAATGATATTGTCGCTCGTGCGTACGTACGGACTACCGTCTCCACGAACGTGATGAGATTCATTCTCCATCATATCCACTCAAGTATAATTCTCATTTTATGATTAATAATAGTATCTAAGGACTTGATATCATTCTGGATATGAATAATATACAACCTATCCATTACAAACATGGCTTACCTAACAAATCATATAAAAGAAAACGAGTAAGTTAACACCCGAAACAACGATAATACTAAGATATTATTAACAAATAAATGTTAAAAGATCATATATGATATCATATTAATGTATATGATTATTGTATAATTTAATAACAATTATTTCACCATTATACAGGAGGTTAACCTACCCCAACCAAGTAAAAGTACAAAGTAAGGGTTATTTCGCAATCTCTTCATTATCCGAGGTTGTTTATACGTAATAATCTACTGGGATCTCTTTATCATCCACATCCATGTTTCTAAAAAATGAATTTCAAAACATTTTTACTATTTACTAGAATATGGGTTAAAGTCATTTATACCCTTGTTTGACTTTTTATAAGAGGTTTATAAAGGAATCTTTCTGTCGTTTTCCAAACAAGGTGCTTTTTAACCTTTTCGACAGATTTAAGGTAAGAATGTTTTTTTTAACTTATACGGCGGGTGCGGTTATTTTCCACCGTTATAAAATCGTCGAAGCTTCCCTTACAAGCTTATAATAATATTTTCAAAGAAAATGTTTTATTTTATATATATATGACTTTTAAATGATTTCAAAAATAGAAAGAGATATTTCTCTAAAAATAGTTTTGATTTCATCTATGTCAACATCCTTTGATGGATTTTAAGCTTATTTGAAGTTGATTTATTATAATACTAAACATCCATATTTTATTGAAGGTTTTGTGATATTTTTGACTGTGGATAATTTATTCTTATGTCACTCATGGTTTTTTAACGTATTGACATTTCATAAGTTATTTGTAATCTGAATGTTTATGTTAAATTTCAACCTTTCATTTAGATTAATGTGTTAGACAAGTATGTTCCAGGTTGGGGACCGGTAAAAGTAAGCCCTCTGGTTTGGTCTCCGGTTATTAGAGGAACTCTGGTTTGGTCTCCGGTTATTAGAGGAACTCCGGTTTGGTCTCCGGTTATTAGAGGAACTCCGGGTTGGTGTCTGGTTATTAGAGACACTCCGGGTTGGTGTCCGGTTATTAGAGGCACTCCGGGTTGGGTTCCGGTTATAGTTAGCCCCTAGGTCTTAGGACGAGGCCTTGACAAAGAAATTAAAGTTCATCATTATGCATTCCATCATTATGAAAGTGGTTATTGATATTGCATGTGATTATTCGATTAGTATAATATCCATGTCAATAAGTAAATGGAATTATTTCATTTTACTTTTTCCATACTATGTTGAAGTTCAAGTTTAAAAGGCTTTTTTTAGTAATGCATTGCCTTAAATGTTTATGCTTATTTTTGAATGTTCCGTTATATTGTTATCCTTACTGGGAATTTGAGCTCACCCCTTTTCTATGTTTTATTTTTCCCAGGATGTGAAGAAGTAAGTTATGAATGACCTACAGGGATATTATGAGGGGATAATAGTGTGGACTATGGAGACATTATGTTGTTGTAGTAGTTTTTCGCTTTATGATGTATTGTAAAACTTATGAATATATCTAGTGTTTCCAAGGCTACTAAACCAATCGGTCTTTCGAGATTTGATCTTTCTTGTGATCATGCCAATGTTATGTAATAATGCACCGACTCTGGGTATCTAGGGTCGGGGCATTACAGTTGGTATCAGAGGAAGTTTAGTACAAACCTTGGAAGCTAGATTTAGATAAACTCTGATTAGAGCACATAGATTTAAGATAGACTTTCAGGATTAGTATAGAAGAACTTCCTAAAATTTTGGTATTGTAGAGATTTTGTGAGTTTTCCAAGAAATACATCCCTGTCTGGATACGAGCAGGTAGTGGAGGCTCTGGAACAGATGTACCTAGGGGTAAAACCCGAAAACACCGCTTTGAGCTAGACTCGAACGGGAACTGGTGCACGACAACGGGCCTTGCTGCACTCTTGGTTACGGAACTCCCGGGGGATATGCTTAGGATAATTCTTATTTTCTTTACGAACCATTATGAAGGGTTTATGAGTATATACTTCCTCAAAGGAGGAATTTTTATGATTATGGATTATATCCATAAACTATTTAATTTATGTTATGTGTCGTACAAGTTTGGAATTAGGAATTGTTATTCATAAACTAATATAGTGTATACCATTGTTTAGAAATGGCGCCCAGTAGAAGGAATGAGAACTCCAGCATTGCACATGATCCAAAGAGAAAGAAGGATCATAGCTTTCATGGTCTTAAGCTAGAATTTATAAGAGAAACAGTCTCCCATGTATTATCATCATATGAAGAAATAAGATCATGTGTTGATAAAATAAGTAAAGATTTTACTGAGTCCTATGGCTTCGAAGGGAAGCAAGAGAAGAAAAGTATGGAAGAGAGAAAGATGGATAAAGGGAAGAGGGAAAATAAGAATTTTCCCATATGTGATAACTGTGGAAAGAAACACCCTGGAACTTGCCTGAAAGGAATGGGAGTTTGTTATAAGTGTGGAGGAAAAGGGCACAAAGTACGTGACTGCAAGGGTAAGAAAATGGTTTCAAATGTACAATGCTTCATTTGCAAGGAGTTTGGACACTACGCGAACCTATGTCCCAGTCATCAGACTATGCTGCAAATGATGCTATTGGATAATAATCAAGTTATGATACTACCACAGATAAAGAGGAATGATTAGAGTGCTTGTATTGATTATGTCATTTGAGTGTTGTATCAACAATGTACTTGTTATAATAATTATGGAGTATATAAGGATTGTACTGCAGTACTATTTCATTAAGGACTTGAGATTATGTGGAACAAAGAAAAGTGACTCAATAGCAGGATAAATTCTTGGAAAATATATGGTTGAGAGAATGATAAACCATAATATAGTTCTGATACCGAGGTAGTGATTTTGGAATAATACATGATTGATTTGGATAAATTATATTGGATATTTTTGACTACCTTGAAACTGATTAATGATTTGTATATTCCATCATTGTTTGGGTTTAAAACATTTTTGGATTGATGAAGAATATCCAGCATTCTATATGGAATAAGGGAGCATGAATGTAATCATTACGGATTATGGTAATTCAGGATGTTTCAGTGTTTTAAAAGAATACATGATGAAGGTATTCATATGCTATTACGGGGTCAAAAGGATCTACATTATGTTTACCTTCCTTATAAATGTTGGACTATGAGTTTGGACAGAATTATTTTGGATAGTTCTAGTTTGGATTATTTTGGATTGCCATAAAAGGACAACCCAGAGGTCGGGCGGCAACCCGTCGCGTCCGGCAAGACCGCGAGACTTGAACCCACAACCGAAGGGCGACAAGGGTGTATCACCTACCACTGACCCACGTGATGTTCGAGATTAAATAATGTATTTTTTTTAAACGATCTGGTAGATGAATTATAAATTCATTTTTTTTTGAACCCTATACGAATAGGATAAATAGAATATATTTTTTACGTTCTATTATCTTTTATAGTGAAAGATAAGTTTGTGGTAGAAATTTATTAATGGATAAAACTCTAATTATAAATTAATTATATCTCCTTATGATCTTATCCAATCTCATAAATAAATTCCTCAATGTTAAGAAAAGGAACTTAAAACAAAAATGTTGTCCTAGATGTTACCTTAAATCATCACTAATTTATGGCTTTGGGATTGTTGGCCTTTTCATAGCCATGTTCTCTACCACTCTCCATCAGATAATTGATGGTTATATTTCTCTTCCATATACATATTTTCTGACATGGAACCCTAGTATGGGTTATTATCGGTATTCTTCATACTTTCCACTCTTTATTTTAAATAGAGGCCTCATTAATTCATTTTTCGATTTCAACTAAGATATTTTGAAACGTTAAAAATGTGTTATCCTAATACCTTATGTTTTGTTGAATCGATGGTATTTTAAATCATCATAGATTGATGAATCTAAGGACCTAAATTTTAAACTTGTTTTTGATTGATGACCTCAATCACTACCCATAAATATTTACGTTTTTACTCTGATTATATGTCTCCAATTGCCACCAATGTTCTCCTAATCGGGATCATAATTTGATGGTGACCCTTTCATTTATCTTTTCCTCATATTAAGACTAAATTTTAGTAACCTAATTTCTGATGTGGGTTTTCCCACAAAGATATTTTCTATTTTCAACCTTTTATTTTCGAAGAACAATTTCAAATTGCGAGGACGCAATTTATTGAAGGAGGGGAGAATGTAACACCCCAAGATTCCATAGTGTGTTATTTCTTCAAAATAATTCAATAACTTTCACTACACGCAACACCAAGTACAATCGCACCATGACTTACCAAACAAGCCATTCAAAAGAAGTTATGAATAGTGTTAGCTAAATTTTAAACTTTATAATTTTAGAATCCATATTATGAGTTTCTTAGACATAATGTAAGAACAAATTCATTTTCAGTATTGTACTTTTACCAACTTTTAATAGTGAACCCTTTTTAAATACAATATTTTAACCTTTTTGACTAAATGGGGACATCAAAAATTTAAAATGAAACATCCCAAGCTTCCACGGTACGTTTTCCTTTGAATAATACAGTAGCATGTGTTGTACGCAACTTCGAGTTTTAACACACATCACAACCGATCAAACTAGCCGTTATGAATAATAATACCTACTTTTTGAAATTTTATATCTCAAAATGGACTTCATTTTTGGATTCGGAATATCGAATTTAGCCTAAGGTGAAATTTTGGTACTTTTCGGATAACTTTAATATTTTGATGAATAGTGAAAATTACTAAATTTTAATTAAAAACAACTTTTTTAATCAAAATAATTAAAAGTGATAAATAATGAATTTGAGTGTTTTTAAAGTATATTTAGAATATATTTTTACCATTTAATACAATTTTGGTCATTGGAGATAATTTTATAATTAAATCGGACATAAACAAGTGTCAATCTTTTGATAGTTATTATCTCTTAAAAACACGCTTTTTGTTTTAACAACGTGAATTAACTTTAAATTACTTTCTGCCACTTCTATGTTTTGAATTTTGAAAAATGGATTCCATATTTGGAATCAGGATGTTCAAATTGTGTAAATAGGTAACTTTTATTTTTATACATTTTGAATAATTACTGCGGTAAATATTTTATTTACCATGGTTAAGGGTAAATCCGGTAAATAAGGGTTAAAAAATAATATTATAATAATACTAAATTACCCTAAAATGTGTCCTAACCTTATTTTTTGATACATGTTCTACCATAGGCATCTTTTGGTCGAATTGGGGACCCCATGGTGCCACTTTTAGGTGATAGGGACACTTAATTTTAATTGAGTTAAAATGAATACAAAAATGACACAAGCATATATCTTTTAGAAAAACAATTTTTACATAGGGTTATATATGTTGGATTTTAGATTATAAATATTCATTAGAAATATAAAAATCTTTACTACATAATGATATTTTATTTATAATTTTTAGACATTAAATAATTTAATTTATTTATGACACAATGATGATGAATTAATTACTATAATAATGAAAAATTAAAATAATTGATATTATAAATACCCAAATAAATATAATATGAAACTTTTAATGAATTAAACTAATTTTATAGGATAATATGATATATTAGGATTGATTTAATTTAATTTTTTCTAAGTAATCAATATGTTATGAGTTTCAAAAAAATCAACTATTGAATAGTGTCAAAATTGACATAAAAGAGTTTTTAAAAAAAATATTATATTATTAATTGGTATTAAATTCCTAAAAATCTAAGGTTCGGCTAAGAGACTTATATCATGATAGGTGTCTCATTAATGGACCACTTGGGGGTCGCTTGGTTGTATATGGTAAGTTTATTAACCATATTATATAAAGATACAAAGAGACATTGTAAAAGTGAAACTAATTAACTTAGAGTTAATACTTAAAGATAAGGTTAATATAAGTACCCAAACCTGTCTAAATTCTATTGGTTGAGTTGTTTTAGACCCATACCCACCTTAAAATTTAAATAATCAACTTTTTAGCCATTAGAAACCGAATATGAATTTATTATAAACTAATATTTCTAGCTTTTCCAAAGGTGCCCCTCACCCCTCTTATAAAAGGGCACTCCCCCTTCTCATTACTTCACACCTTCATAACCTTTTGGTTCGGCCAAAATCTGCCCACATACTCTCCCAAAATCCCTCACTACAGCCTATAGGACTTATTTGGATTAGAAATCCAACCTAAGGAGCCCTTTTGATCAAATCAAAAGGAAGAACCCGAAGAAGAGGTAATGATTTCACCACCCTTTTCCAAGTTCCTTTCTTCTTCCACTTCTTCTTCCTTTGTTGTTACCATTCTAAAATAATAACTCCAGTATCATATATATACTGTGATGTTATTATAAATATGGTACAACCATATTCAGTATTCTATCCACCCTTTGATTAACATGTCACCATACGTGCATACGTACAGCTTACCGTCTCCACGCCGTGGTGTAATTGTTATTCAATATATTATTATTTGGATGGGTATAATAATGATATGTAACTCATGTAAATAATAAATATAACATGTTAATGATTCTTTATATATGATATAACAACCATTTATATATTATTTTAATATCAAAATAATGATATTGTCGCTCGTGGGTACGTACGGACTATCGTCTCCACGAACATGATGAGATTCATTCTACATCGTATCCACTCAAGTATAATTCTCATTTTATGATTAATAATAGTATATAAGGACTTGATATCATTCTGGATATAAATAATATACAACCTATCCCTTACAAACATGGCTTATGTAACAAATCATATAAAAGAAAACGAGTAAGTTAACACCCGAAACAACGATAATACTAAGATATTATTAACAAATCAATGTTAAAAGATCATATAAGATATCATATTAATGTATATGATTCTTGTATAATTTAATAACAATTATTTCACCATTATACAGGAGGTTAACCTACCCCAACCAAGGAAAAGTACAAGGTAAGGGTTATTTCACAATCTCTTCATTATCCGAGGTTGTTTATACGTAATAATCTACTGGGATCTCTTTATCATCCACATCCATGTTTCTAAAAAATGAATTTCAAAACATTTTTACTATTTACTAGAATATGGGTTAAAGTTATCTATACCCTTGTTTGACTTTTTATAAGAGGTTTATAAAGGAATCTTTTCGTCGTTTTCCAAACAAGGTGCTTTTTAACCTTTTCGACAGATTTAAGGTAAGAATGTTTTTTTTAACTTATATGGCGGGTGCGGTTATTTTCCATCGTTATAAAATCGTCGAAGCTTCCCTTACAAGATTATAAGAATATTTTCAAAGAAAATGTTTTATTTTATAAATATATGACTTTTAAATGATTTAAAAAATATAAATAGATATTTCTATAAAAA
The DNA here is from genome assembly GCA_963277665.1 of Viscum album. Taxonomy (NCBI): domain Eukaryota; kingdom Viridiplantae; phylum Streptophyta; class Magnoliopsida; order Santalales; family Viscaceae; genus Viscum; species Viscum album. Next base: position 1,798,617,256 of record OY728152.1, read on the forward strand.
GAGTTTTGATTTCATCTATGTCAACATCCTTTGATGGATTTTAAGCTTATTTGAAGTTGATTTATTATGATACTAAACATCCATATTTTATTGAAGGTTTTGTGATATTTTTTACTGTGGATAATTTATTCTTATGTCACTCATGGTTTTTTAACGTATTGACATTTCATAAGTTATTTGTAATCTGAATGTTTATGTTAAATTTCATCCTTTCATTCAGATGAATGTGTTAGACAAGTATGTTGCGGGTTGGGGACCGGTAAAAGTAAGCCCTCCGATTTGGTCTCCGGTTATTAGAGGAACTCCGGTTTGGTCTCCGGTTATTAGAGGAACTCCGGTTTGGTCTCCGGTTATTAGAGGAACTCCGGGTTGGTGTCCGGTTATTAGAGGCACTCCGGGTTGGTGTCCGGTTATTAGAGGCACTCCGGGTTGGGTTCCGGTTACAGTTAGCCCCTAGGTCTTGGGACGAGGCCTTGACAAAGAAATTAAAGTTCAGCATTATGCATTCCATCATTATGAAAGTGGTTATTGATATTGCATGTGATTATTCGATTAGTATAATATCCATGTGAATAAGTAAATGGAATTATTTCATTTTACTTTTTCCATACTATGTTGAAGTTCAAGTTTAAAAGGCTTTTGTTTTAGTAATGCATTTCCTTAAATGTTTATGCTTATTTTTGAATGTTCTGCTATATTTTTATCCTTACTGGGCATTTGAGCTCACCCCTTTTCTATGTTTTATTTTTCCCAGGATGTGAAGAAGTAAGTTATGAATGACCTGCAGGGATATTATGAGGGGATAATAGTATGGACTATAGAGACATTATGTTGTTGTAGTAGTTTTTCGCTTTATGATGTAATGTAAAACTTATGAATATATCTAGTGTTTCCAAGGATACTAAACCAATCGGTCTTTCGAGATTTGATCTTTCTTTTGATCATGCCAATGTTATGTAATAATGCACCGAATCTAGGTATCTAGGGTCAGGGCATTACAGTCTCTATCTAAGAGATGGGAGTCGCCCCGACAAAGAGGAGGATGGTGCGTGTCAACCTTGACACCACTGGTTGGGAGTTGGGGCCACTCTCCTGATGAGTCCATGGCAGGATGAAACCAGTGAACCTCACATATGAAGAGTTGGATGGCTGAACCCTGCCCAACTTGGAGGGGTCTGGGGTGCCGCACGGGCAAACTACTGTGCTGAGATGATCATCCCGTGACATTAAGGTGAATTTTTTGTATTTTTCTGAAAACTTTCAATTTTTGATGAATAGTGAAAAACACTGACTTATAGTTTAAAACCGAATTTTCATTTAAATAATTATTTGTTTTATTTAAATTTATTTTAGGTCAAAATAGATACATAATACCTATATAAGTTCAATTTAATTCATTGGAGTCATTTTATAATAATTTTAGATACATAAAATTTTTATTGAACTTTTTACCGTCTTTTACCCACCTCCAAAGAGAATTTGCAAATTTACATAAAACATAATTTTACCGCTTCTGTGAGTGGAATTTCAAAAATCTGAGAGACACAGTTAATATCAAGGAGTAAAATGTGGTTAAATAAGATAAAAATATTTTTTGGTGAATAGTAACTTTTTACTTTTATTTACCACGGTTAAAAGTAAATAGGATAATTAAGGGAAAAAACGATATTATTATTACCCTAACACATGTCATAATTCTATTGGATAAGTATAATTTGACCAAAAACAACCTTAGTAATAAAATATGAACCTCTTTGGTCCACTTGGATTAGATTAGGACATTTATTATTATTTAATTCAAAGAAGAGTTAAAAGAGTTAAAATCAAAGTTTAATAAGTAAAACATTTTTAATATAGGGTTATACATAAGATAAATTCAAATATAAATATTCATTATAATTCTAAAACTATTTCCTACATAATGGTATTTTATTTATAATTTTTAGACATTAAATAATTTAATTTATTTATGACACAATGATGATACAATAATTACCTTATTAATGAAATATTAACATAATTGATATTATAAATACCCAAATAAATGTAATTTGAGAATTTTTATGAATTAAAATAACTTTCTAGGTTAATATAACATATTAGGGTTGGTTATATGAATTTTTTTTTGAAGTAATAATGTTGTTATGATTTTAGAAAAAACAAAATACCAAATAGTGTCAAAATTGACATAAAAGAGTTTATAAAACAAATATTATATTATTAATTGATATAATTGTCCTAAAAATCTAAGGTTTGGTCAAAAGACTTATATAATAATATTTATGACATTAATGAACCAATTGGAATTCTATTGGTAGTTTATAGTAAGTTTGTTAACCATATAGTGTAAGAATACAAGAAGGCATGGTAAAAGTTAAATTATTTAACTTAGAGTTAAATATAAATGATAAGGTTAAAATGGTAAAATAAACTTGTCTAAAACCTATTTTTTGAGATTATTTCGACCCATCCCTACCCTAGACTTGAAATAAGTCACTTTGGAGCCATTATAAACCGAATATGAATTTATTATAAAATAATATTTTAAGTTTTTCCTAAGGTGCCTCTCACCCCTCTTATAAAAGGGCACTCCCCCTTCTCTCTAATTCACACCTCCAAAACCATTTGGCTCGGCCAACCCCGGCCCAAATACCCTCTCAACTGTCCTCCCTTCATCCTAGAGGCCTTCCTTTAGTCATAAATCTAACCTAACGATCCCTTTTGATCAAATCAAAAGGAAGAACCCGAAGAAGAGGTAAATATCTCACCACCTATTTCAAGTTCTTTTCTTCTTCCACTTCCTCCTTCTTTGTTGTTTCCATTCTAAAATAATAACTCCAGTATATTATATATAATGTGATTTTATTATAAATGTTACAACCATATTAGTTATTTTATCCATCCTATGAATGAAAAATTCACCACACGTGCGTACGTAAGGCTTACCGTCTCCACGTCGTGGTGTAGTTTGTTCTTCAAACATTTCATCATTTGAATGGGTACGATAATGAGTATAAATGATATAAATAATAAATATAACATTATTATTATTCTGTATATATGATATACCATCCAATTATATACGATTTTAATATCAAAAGAATGATATCATCACTCGTGCATACGTACGGCCTATCGTCTCCACGATGTGATGTGACTCGTTCTACATGATCTTAATTGAATAATGATTATATAAATGAATTGAATGAATAAATATGATATATATTACATTAATAACATTCTTTAAATGATGTATCTATAACCTAAAAAGAGGAATAAGAATTTATTCGACAAAACATGCATAAGAACATAAAGCAATGAACACCTGAATAACAAGTAGCAATGAAATATTACTAATAAGAAGATAATAATATGACCATATATGATATAATAACAATGAATATGATTCTGTAATAAGTCAATGACATTATTTAAATCATTATACAGGAGTTTCGGATACGTACGAAGCATATCAGACCTAAGGTAAGGGAAAATCTTACAATCTCATTTTTATCCGAGAATGTTTATACTTTAGAATTTACTGGGGCATATTTATCATCCACATCCATATTTCATCAATATTTAATATTATTTATATACTCCTACAATTTTATAAATCCAATTTTATCTATTGGTGAATTTTTTGTAAAATATATGAAAGGAATCTTTTTTCATTTTCAGTACGAGATACTTTTTGACTTTTTCGGCCAAAGTATGAGAAGAATGTTTTTTTAACTTATACGGCATGAATAGATTTTTTATGATTTCATATAACATTATTTCCATGAATATTACTTTACAAGTTTTCAAGTTTATTTTTAATTAACTTCTTTTAGTTTAAAATTGTATAACATGTTAAGAAAGGAAAAAAAAATTTGAAGTAGAAGGGATATTTTCCTCAAGAATGGAGTTCAAGCGTTTTATCAAAATTATTTTCCATCTAAGATAATATAGGGTTCTATTTCTATCCATATTTTTAAATTGATTTGATTATGTTATGATGGAATTATTTTTATGAAGTCATTTTATCTTATATGTATTATTTTATGATGGCATGATGTTTAAGAATCCCATTTTTATTACATCGGTTATGCTATGATATATGATTTATGATTTTGTGGAACACATAAGAATGGTTTCATTATGAAATGGGTGGGACCTATATCTCCCTCCAATGCATTGGGTAAAGATTTATATCTCATGAGATATACATGGCTAGAATGGAAAGTTAATCTGGTTCAGTGATACAGGACTGGAATGAGGAGTGAACTCGGTTCAGAAATGGACTTTGTCCACTATGATAGTCTTGGAAATGAGTCTTGACTAATATGAAATGATTTTCTATGATTATGTGTGTATGCCACAAAGTTTCATATTTTATGTTATGATTATTGGGATTATATTTCACTACTATGATTTATACCATGTTATGATATTATGATCTCTTTTGCAGGTTAAGATTTTCAAAATGTTATGTTCTTATGAATATGATATGATTGATATTTCCTTTGTTTACCCTTATTGAGAATTTGAGATCACCCTTTTGTATGTTTTCTTTTCCCCAGGTCTGGAAGAAGGGTATTAATTAGGATATGCCAAAAGGGACTCTAGATATGATGAAATAAACGGGAGACAATGTAGATGCTTTATGAACCAGTTGTTTATGTTTCCCGGTTTCTAAAGACACTATACCTATACGGTCCTATCATGGTTTTGTTATATGTTGTAATAAGTATGCTTCAATTATTAAGTAATAACAATGTATGTAAAGTATGGGTTGTTATATTATGCATGCTTCTTATCGTAAATAATGATAGGGCTATTGGTCATAAAATGTGTTTGATGGTGCTTTAATATTTTAAGTGTTATAGTTTATCTATCATATACTATGATTCCACCTATGTACTTAAATATTATTTGAGGAAAAAATTCTTAAAATTCAATTATGAATTGAATTATATAATTTATAAATTGTTTATAAATTATAATAAAAGGTATTTTGTGGTATTTTTTAATTTATAAGTGTTTATAAATTAATTAATTATAAAGTGTTTATAATTAATTAATTATATGTTTATGAAACATTTATTAATAAATATTTTATAATATTATGTTTTAATATTAAAATACCTTTTAAATTATATTTCAGGACTTATAATTTAAATATATAATTTTTATATAGAAATTATAAGTGTAATTTATAATGAATTTATAAATTAAAAACATATGGCTAAATATAAAGTTTTTATATTTAAATTATGAATTATTAATTTAAATTACTAAAATTAAAGCCTTATTTTGAGAAATTATTTAAGCCACATAAAAGTGTTTTTTTATGAATGATTTTGATCAAGGTTTAAATAATATTAATATATATGATATTTTGATTATGTAAAATTATTTACAAAATATAAATTGAAATAGAAATTGTTTATATTTCATTTAATATCATATATTTAATTTAAATTCCATATAATAAAAAATATGAAAGTGTTTATATTGAAAAATGAATATAAATTGTTTGCTTTAAAAATATTGTGGAATTTCTATAAGGTCCTAAAATTATAAATTGTTTGCAATTGGTTATATTTATGAATTATTCATAATTATTTATCTCATGATTAAAATATTAAAAAAATATTTATTTAAAAGTTATACCCTACTTTAATCATAATTATAATCATTATTCTTTGAATTTGGATGTATGATTTAGTTTAAAGCTGCTTAAATTGATTCTTGAAATTATCATACATGCATCTAAGTGGTCACATGCTAGGCATCATAATGGATTTATGTATTCTACCTTGACTTTGGATTTTTTTGAATTATGAGCTCTAATTAAGTAGTTAATTATAGTTTATACATATTGGGTGTTAAGATTATAATAGAATTGAGATATCTCTTGAGTAAAGTATACCTATGTAGAGGAACTTTGGGTCAGACGTCCCATTGGATGAAAAGCTTGTTCCTTGTTCTAAAAAAGTGGGGTATGACTATTTGTGGCATCGGGATTACTCATATGGAGATTATTGATTTTTTATAGTTTTAAGATTTTATATAAAAGAGTTTCATGTACCATATGCATAGAATGTATTTGGATTTTTATGAATACAATTAGTTTTTGATTTGGGTTAGTAACATAATATATGAGTTGTGTAAAGAGTTACACATTAATATGGTTTGAACATATTTATTTAGTGGAAGGAATAGGATTCCAAACTAAATCATTAGAACCATGAATACATAAAGGGAATAACATGAGATAAGATAATGAGATTAAATCCCCTTCCAAATAATAAGTGTTATATTTCTTCCAAAATGACATTTTTCAAGACCTCAATCATCCAACGGGATAGGTCAAGCCAAATTTGGGCTCCCATGGATTAAATTATATAAGTGAATAAATTAATTTGTGAGCTTAATAGAATTAGGTGCATGTTATTTTCATTATTTGGGGTTATAATTAGCTGAGAGACCCTAATAGAATTAGGTTATTAGAGGAATAGATTTGAGTTTATCCACTTGATGAATTTGATAAAGAGTTTTCTTCTCAACTATCCAAAATTCATATATGATATTATTGGGATAATTCCCAATATAAATATCTAAGTGATGGGAGAAATAATAAATCATCCCAAATCATAGTGAAATATGGATCTTGGACCACTAATGGATATAGTGTATTTTAAAAGGGGCATAATTTTAATGGGATAACATTTAATAAAATTCCTTATTAAATATTTTTAAAACATGATACTTATATAATAAAATATTATATTTTGGATAAATAGAATCATCATCATCAAACTTAACTTTTATTTCAACCCTATAGAAATGAGTATCTTAATGTAAAAAACTCCAAAGATTTGTAACTTAAGAAAAGTTATTAAGGAAAAACTTTATGTGTTAGAGTGAACACCTTCCTAAGTAACTAATTGTTGAAATTGTTTAATAAATTAATCTAATTATGATAATTATATAATAATTTACTTGGGGTGTAAAATTAATTGGACATAATATAACCAAATTAATTTTAGTCTTCGCAAATATATTCAATATTATTGGATATATAAATGACTTGGTGACACTATAGGTTTCCTTAAATCTTATTCTAGTAAAGTAATTAATTTTATTATCATTTATGAAAATGTTTTTAAAATATGAATGAGTTCAAGAAATTTTTACCCTATTTTCTAAAAGTGTTAATAAAAGATAAACTAGGGTATATGATGTCCAGATTCCAGTGTGGTATTGATAATACCAGTGCATAAAAGTTCAAACTAAAAGAATAAAATTTAGTAATAAAATCCAATAATGTTTCTTTTAGTATCCATTCAAGGTTATTAAAACCTAAAGCTATTAACGGGATGGTGAAGTAATGATTCTATATGCTGGAATTGTTTAAAATACTAGAAGGAGTTTGTGAAAATCCATTGAATTTCTATGTCAGGTATCGATGTTATTGAAATTAATTATTCGGTTTGAAGGGTATATGATTCTAAAGGTATACTTTAAAAGTTTTATGAATATATATAAGTTTAAAAAAATGTAAGAATTGATATTTCTTGTAGTTTTCATTTAATTGATGAAGCAAATAGTTGTTACATCAAAGATTTGTATTTAAAGTAGTTAATTAAGATCAGATGGTTCTAAATAAAGGATGTGTATAGTTATCTCAATTTTATTATATGATAAGAGGAGTTGTTTGGTTAAAAAGGTATCATTATGAACAATATGAGATAATGGATGCAATGAACATATTTTATGGTTCATTAGATTCTATAACATGTTTAAAAGGAGACAAGGATAAAAATATAATATCCAAGATAAAAAAATTTATCCAAATGTTTGTTAAAATATGAGGGAAGGTGTTATCATCACCCATCAGTTGAATATTTTAAAGAATAAAGTATTATTTTAAAAATAAAATGCTCTAAACACATAGAATTCATATTTTATATGGAAACAATAATTTATTTATTAAATATTCCTACTAAAAGGAAATAAAATTTATTTCCTACACAAAGGATTTTTTGTATCTAATAATGATATTATGAGAAGAATATAGTGTATAATAGGCTAGAGGGAGTATGTTTGAACTTATAAATATTAAAAAAATTCAAATAAAAGATCATTCTAGTCAAAATTAAAAATTATTTTCACTTAATATCCTAAAATAGTTTAGGTTATGGTATTAAAGAGGAATGTAAAGAGTTACATTTAGTTACTATAACAAAGTGAATGTCACTTTATCCTAAAAGGGTGTAGGATGTGTTGGTAAGTGATAATGTAAATAGTTACATTAATTACCAAAATATTTTAATAAAAATTATAATGGAATAGTTACCAATAATGATGAGTATATACTTAGAAATATTTTTAAGTAGACAACATAAATTGACATTATAACACTAAATATTGGGAAGTTAAGGAGTTTGAATATGTTTAAGGAGTTGGACATTAGGAATATGATTTCTAAATATCACCATTATTAAAACTATATTACTTCATAGATGTTATTAACTGAATAGTTTATTGGGGGTTTTATAATATGGTCACATAGAGATGTGATATGAATTACATATAGATGTAATTCATTAAAAAACCTGAAAGTGCAAAAAATAAGGTTGGTCTAGTAGTATATCGTATATGATATGTTATACAAACACTTATGTATGATTTTTTTAGGTATTATTAAAGTATTTTAAGAATATAAAATGTTCCATGTTATAAAAAATATAATATTCACTTTATATTTATTTCATGTTAGATGAATATTTGTATATATCGATATATATTTTATGAAGTATAATGATAATTATCCTCTAAAATTATGAATTTGAGTTATCTCTAACCAATTTTCTTCATGTATTATTATAGGTTATGAAAAAAATTTAAGGTTGGCATGAGTACGATTCTTGTATTGAGATATGGAACATGATAACGAGGCAAAAAAAAGGTTTTGTGCACTAGGTGACCCACTAAATATATCACATGGAGTATCATACACTATATATTTAGTATATTAGGGGTTCATGGATCATATTTAGAGTCCCCCCTACTTAAAGTTGGTGATATGTAGAGCAAGAGAACCTATATACTTTGATACCTTTCTTACACAAGCCTTGAGGCTTAGTTAATCGGGGGTGGTTGGGTATGTTGTTGATTATGTCATCGGTTAGAGCTCAACTAAGATCATATTTTTCTAGTCATATGATGATTATGAAATTTGGGACCTTGATTGAGATAGACTAAAGGAAGTTTACTAGCCTAGATTTTACATATTATGTGCTTATCAATTCCAATGAGGGGCGAATGATGTGATCATACAAAAAGGTGAATGACATGTGATGTAGTCATTGACCTGTTCAGTCTACACTCAAAGAATCAAGAATGTATGATTTGGAAATATGGGATTGAAATACTCTATAACCCATGGTCACTCAAAATCTTGAACAAATGGATTGTATGAGAATTTTTCTTGCATATGATATAGCCGGTGGACACGATTATAGGGATACATGTGATTGATGGAGATCATGCCAGATCCCATTATAGTTTGAATAACATTAATGACTTTATATAAGCTTCTCTTTGATTAAATTTATGGATTCAATTATTCATATTTTTTCCTAAGATATAAATTCTTGTGGGGTCACAATTTTTTTATAACTAAATGGGGATTAATTTTGACTCATAGAGTTGCACTAAAAGTGTTTTAGAGTTTATACAAAAGTTTTTTAGATAGGGTATTTGTAATGACCTGGAATTTTTAAATGATATTGTTTCCTAAATAAATGTTTGTTATATATTATATAATATTATACACATACAAGATATAGATAAACCAATAAAAAATTTATCTCATTAATAATGATCATTACTTTAGTCAGTTATTATACTAGTTAAAATACCAAAAAATTACAACTAGATAAAAAATATAAAATAGAATAGCTAAAATGGGAAAATATGGATCACCTTAATAGCTAGAATTAATTACCCTGTGGAAAACACTATAGAAATGAAACAAAAAATTAGTAAACTGATCAACATCTTAATAAATGAAAATATAACCTTAAAAGGAATTTTAGTGAAATTTTAGTGAAAGAATGAAGTGGTATTTATAGGGTATAAATAGAAATGTGACCGTTGGGATTCGACCGCTATATGACCATTGGTTAAATATGACCATTGGTCAATATAACCATTGTTCAATCTGATTGTTGGAAACTATACCCATGGGTGATAATTTTACCATTATAATTAGTGCTTATAAGTAGTGATGATAAAGTATAATTGATGCATAAGGAGAAACAATGACCACAACTAGTAGAGTCATTTTTTTGAAGCCCATTTGTTAAAACTTGGGAGGGAGTTAGAACCAATAGGGTCCTCCCTTGACCAAGCCCAAGCTAAGATTGAATGAAATTTCCTATGGGAGAAGTTAAAGTTAGTGGAGATTACCACTCGGTCGATGTTATCCAAGCCACCCCATGAAACTACCACCATCGTACACCTTACCCTTAGGGAATATGCAGGTGTAATAAGGGGTTACATGTCCAAGCCTTAGTTACTTAAAGTGTAATTTTGTTTGTATAAATAAAATTTTTATTCTGTTAATTCCTTTTAAGAATAGTTTTTCTTTATAAAATATATTTTTAATTGAGAAAAATTTGATAAATTGATTTTTGGGATGCAAATAAAACATAATTTTATTTTTCAAGAAAATATATACACTATTATAATAAAATCAGGTATTATGAGTAATATATTTTTTAATTAAATAGTATTCTAAAACACTCTTATTTAAATATCAATGATAAAATAATTGTATAATGACCTAGGAAAATTTTTATATGTGTCAAAATTTTGATTATCTTAAAAAACTACTATTTTTCAAAAATAATTATTTTTATATTTAAAAATTAAAATTATCATATTTAGATAATTATTATGATAAAATAAACATTTATTTGAAATCATCATGTCAAAATTTGTTTAGGGTGAATATATGATAATTTTATAAAATACTTTATTTTTTTATGAATAGTAAAAATATAGTTTTGTGTTTTAGATATGTTTTATGACTTCATATTTATGTCATAATTATGTAATAATTAATTAACCACAATTTGTGACCTAAAATATTATATTTTATTAATATTAATTATTTTGATATATTTTAATCAATTTTCAAAACTATAAGTGATTTTCAAAAATCTAAAATAGAAAAATTGATTTTAAAAAACATTACTTTGTAGAATATTTACTTTTCCATGCCAAAATAAGTATTGAAAAATGGTGTTCAATTATTATGGATTAAAATATCATAAAATATGAATCAAATTTCTAAAACCATGAGAAAAAAAACCATGGGTAAGCCAATGGATTTTAATTTTCAACAACCTAGATTTTGAATACCTATATTTGAACATTAGTAAAAAATTCCTCTACTTTTTTTATAAATACTCACCCATTTCACCAATACCCTTAATTCACAATCCATTATACATAAATTTTATTGTTATTTTTTCTCCTAAGGAGTCCCCCCAAAGGATTCATAAATCCCCCAAGGTTCCAATCCTCAAATTTTAGGAGTAACTCTTCAAGGTAAGGGAAATCTACACTTCTCTTTTCCATTCAAGTTTCCTTTTTTGTGGTAAGTCTTCTAATTTCCAAAATAAGTTCATTTTTCCACTTTATATTATCTCATTACTATAATAATATTCCTTTATCAATGGGGGCCTTCTCTCTCCCTCATTTTACCATTTTCTAAAACCATGTTTTATACCAGTCATGTTGCCGAATTTACTTCTCAAATTTCTCTCTTTAGCGTGATAAATACTCATTTATTTTATTTCATTAATATATAAACCTCTTACTTTTCCATGGGTATTCAAATATTTGTAAAAATAATTTTTTTTATTCTAGGATTTACATATATAGAACCCACATTTCCTTTTCATGGGTTAAAAATGATGTAATGATCATGTCTTTAAGCACTTATGTACACCATGGTTTTGATAAGAAACTTGATATTTATTCTACATGAGTTATTAATGAAATTATTTATTTTGATATATTTGGTTCATATTAATTAATACATATGAATTATGTTCCTTGATAGCACTCCAATTCATTGGGTAAATAATTTAATCTCTATAGATGAAATGTTTTGTGATACCTTGGTGAATAACCTTGGTAATTTTCATTTATGATACCTTGGTGATAAAAATTGGTGATATGCTTATGAATTTATCATTTAAATGTTGTATCCACATTTCCATGTTATGATTCATATTCTTATTATTATGATATGTGTCTTGTTAATTCCTTATTTTTATGCCTTGTGTTCTTATTGATATGTATCATAACCACATGATTTATATCTACCTTTTTTATTCTCTTACTAGTCTTTATGCTCACCCCTTTCCTTTGATGTATGTCCTTAGGATATGAGATGTAGTAAAATTAGCCTCGATTAAACCCATAAATATGTCTTTCAAGTGGATTATAATATTTTTTTATGTTTTCATGTTTTATGTACCTTATTTACAATAAACTAAACTTTAAAAGATCCTGCATTTTGTTCTATGTAATGAAAAGTTTATATAATAAAAAGGTGGGATGTCATAGTTGGTATTAGAGCATAGTTTAGTTATTTAGGTAAATTAATACTTGAAATTATTAGTATGAACCTTAGGGACAAGTATAAATATAGGAAAATATCTTGGTAATTTGTTGAGAATTAAGTAAGTGGTTCTTAAGAAAATACATCCCTATTTGGATACTACAAGTGGATATAGCTCTGGAATATATGTACCTAGGGGTAACAACTGAAAACACCACATTGATCTAGAATTGATTGGGAACTAGTGCATGAAAATGTGCCTTTTTTAACACCTATCTTGACACTTCTGGGAGATATGTTTGGTTAATCACAATATTTTTATGAACCATTATAAAGGATATATAGAAAAATTAATTTTTATTAAAGAATAAAATATTTAATCGTGATGTTTTAAGACTTAAACTCCCATTAGAATTATAATATTCCTAGAATAAGAAAATTTCTCAATAAGGTTTTTTTATTTTAGAAAAATGGTTGGAAATATGAGGAATTGTGTAAATGATAAGTGAAATGGGAAATGAAATAATGTAATTTCGATAGAATATATAATGGAAAACTTTATGAGGATGATTAATCAACGATATTGAGTTATGAATAATAACCTAAATCAAGCTGAGTGAATTGATTCACCTTAAAGGAAAAAACTTTCCATTGAGTTCATTATGTGTCAATGACCACCTTCTTTTAGAGGATCTACCAACCCATTGATTTTTGAACAATGGATTACCCTCTATAGAAAACAAATTTTCTATACACCATTGTTCAGAGCTAGAGAAATCCACTCTATAAGTGTACCACTAAGAAGGAAAAGTTGGTAAATGGTAGAAATTTATTAAAAATATGAATCCATGAAGGGATATTGAATCTATAGAGTGGAAAGAGTTTAGGGGAATATTTTTCAATAAATATTTTCCCTGATTGATGTAAACAAAAATAAAGAAGAAATTCCTAGAGCTAAAGAAGAAGGAAAATGAATTAGTAGGAATCTATGAGATAAACTTTACAATAAGTTCTCGATACACTTGTATCTTTGTTATGGATCCTAAGGTAAAGTTTGATAGATTATTTGGTGGACTGAGACCCCATCTATGGGGGAATTTAGAAAATTGATACCACAAAAACTATGAGAAGATAGTGTGAAGTATTATAAAGTTTAACTTTGATTTTGGATAGAATTAGTGGTTATATTGATTGAATGAAAAGAATATAGCAATGGTGATAAACTCAAGGAAGAATTTTGATCATGGGATGGGAGTAAAGAAAGTGAAACTTCCCAAATGTAATAAATGTGGGAATATGTATTCAGGTAACTACTTTCTTAGGAGTGGAAAGTGCTAAAAATACAGAAGATATGGGCATATAGCTTGGAACTATCATAGTGAGGTGAAGCCTCAACTCCTTAACGCTAATAAGGGAATATAGTGGAGGCCCATCCTGAAGTTCAATGCTTCAAATGTGGAAAACTTATTCACTTCACCAATCAATGTAAAAATCATAAGATAATGTATGGAAACTTCCATCAACCTTAGTATAGGCCAAGGGATCAAGGTCGGGAATTTTCTATCATGAAGGATAAAGTAGATTCTCTAAATGATGTGATGGAAGGTATACTCATTGTGCTCTCAAATATATAAAGTTCTTTTTTTCATAGTTCTATGCATTCCTTTATTCCATTAAAGTTTGAGAATAATATATAATCAATCCCCAAACTACTAGAAGTATGGTTATCAGTCAAGACTCCTGAAGGGATTATTCTAGAATCAACAATGTATAGAAACTCTAGTATTAACTTTGGTGAGTAAAATCTCATCAAAAATATAGTAGTCATTATTATGGTATAATTTGATGTTATACTAGATAGGGTCTATCTCTATAAGTATAATGCTAAGATCAACTAAAGAAGAAATAAAATATTGATAGTCTTGAATAGAAAACCTACAGTTATTTTCAAAGGAGATATATCTCAAACTAGTATTTTTCTAGAAGCACATCCCATAGCCTTATTTATGTAGATAATTAGTGAAGAGGGAGAAGGAAATTAAAGTATAAATATAGATAATTTCCCCATAATTTAGGAATATCTTGACATATTTCTTGAAGATTTACCTAGACCTCCCCCAGTAAGAGACGTAGAGTTCTCCATTGAACTCATTCCTGGATCCAAGTTGATATCAATAACCCCATATAGAATGGAAAATGTGGAGTTAGAGGAATTAAAGAAACATATTCAAGATATTTTGGAGAAGGGATTTATCCATCCAAATGTGTCTCCTTGGGGATAACTTGTTCTCTTTATAAAGAAGAAGGAGGGATCAATATGTATATGAATTGATTATAGATAACTTAATAGGATCGCAATGAAGAAAAATTACCCTCTCCCAAGGATTGGTGATTTATTTTATCAGATTCATGGGAATAAATTCCTCTCCAATATTAACCTCTGATCTGGGTATCATCAATTGAGGGTGAAGAAAGAATATATTCTAAAGACTGTCTTATGAAAAAGATATGGGAATTATGAGTTTGTTGTTATTCTCTTTGTCTTTAATGATTATCCTTCTATATTTATGGATTTTATGAATAGAGTATTAAAGGATTACCTTGATGACTTCATGGTAGTTTTTATTGATCATATTCTGATATATTTAAAATTTATCAAGGAGTATGAGGATCATCTAAGAGTTATATTGAAAATTCTGAGGAAGGAAAAACTATTTGGAAAATTTAGAAAATGTGAATTATGGTAACAAAAAGTTTCATTATTGGGGAACATTGTAACCTATAAAGGAATCTCAATTGACCCTATAAAGAAAAAGGCTATATAAGAGTGGAATCATCCTATAAAAGTAACTGAGATTCTTATTTTCCTTGGTTTAGTAGGATATTATATGAGTTTTGTGAAAAAAATATATGAGTTTCTAATCCACTAACAAAGTTAACTTGAAAAGGAGATAAGTTCATCTAGAAAAAGGAGTGTGTTTAAAGTTTCCAAGAACATAATAAGAGATTGTTTACTACACCCATGTTAACTCTATCCTCTATCAAAGAAGGATTTTTTATTTATAGGGATGTGTCTCTAAAAGTTATTAGTTGAATCCTTATGAAAAATGAAAATTTGATCACTTATGAATCTCGACGATTAAAGACTCATGATCAAAATTATCCTACACATGACCTAGAGTTAGCTGTAATTATTTTTTCCCTAAAGATATGAAGGAACAATCTTTATGGGGAGAAATGTGATATATACACAGACAACTAGAGTTTAAATTATATATTCATGCAAAAGGAATTGAACATGAGACAAAGAATATGGTTGGAACTTCGTAAAGAATATTATTATTCAATTCATTATCATCCTATAATAGAAAACAAATAAGTTGATGCATTAAGTAGGAAAGACCTTATTGTACTGAAAATGATGACGAATCAAGAAGATCCATTGATCAAGGACCTAGTAAAATTGGACATGGGAATTTTAAGGGAAGGGACATAATCAAACCTATCCCAAATTATTTGAGAATATAAATAGAGATCAAATAGAATATCCTTTGATAAAAAATAATATAGAGGCTGTTAATAATGGGAAGTTTCCTAAGTTCAATATTGATTAAGAAGGTGTATTGAAATTTCATACAAGGCTTTGTGTCCCATCTATATCAAATATAAAAAATTATATGATGAATGAAGATCATATCTATACTTTCTCTATACATCCTAGAAACACTAAAATTTATAGTGACCTTCATGATCATTATTGGTGGGATAATATGAAAAGGGATATTTTCAACTACACTGCAAGGTGCTTGGTGTGTTAGTAAGTGAAGGCAGAGTGGAAACTTACTAAAGGGGTATTGTATCCACTACCAATACCAATATGAAAGTGGGAAAATATTACTATGGAATTTGTCACTGTTCTCCCAAGAACATCCAAAGAAAATAATTTTATATGGGTTATGGTGGATTGACTCGCGAAGGCTTACCATTTCATCGCTATTCGGGGATATTTCTCTCTTGACCAACTTTCTAAGATATACGTAAATAAAGTGGTGAGGTTCTATGGGGTACCACTTTCTATCATTTCTGATCATGATACAAGGTTAACATATAAGTTCTAGAGAATTATTCAACATTATATGAATACTAAATTGAATTTCAGTATGATCTATAATCCCCAAACTGATGTTCAATCTGAAAGGAATATTCAGACACTTGAGGGTATGCTGAGAACATGCGCAATGGAATTTAAAGGTTGATGGGATCAACACCTCCCATTAGTTTAGTTCTTATACAAAAATAGATTCCAATAGAGTATTTAAATGGAACTATATGAATCTCTATATGGGAACCGATGTATAACTCTCTCTTGTTGGGATGAAGTTGGTGAGAAGAAGCTACTTGGGTCTGATCTTGTGAAAAAAGATGACAAAAAAGGTTCACTCCATCCAAAAACATATAAAATTTTCTCAAAGTCAATATAAGAGCTATGTTGAAAACTGTAGAAGGGACTTGGAGTTTAATGTTGGAGAAAATTTTTTCCTTTGGATATCACTATGGAATAGAGCCATATGGTTTGGAAAGAAAGGGAGGCTTAGCCCTAGGTACATTGTCCCCTTTGAAATACTTGAACGCATAGGATAAGTGGCCTATCTTATAGCACTTCCACCAAACCTAGCTCATGTTCATGATTTATTACATGTATATCTCTTGAGGAAGTACATACCTAGTCCCTCACGTGTACTGAATCTAGAGATGGTACAACTGGAACATGATCTCTCTTATGAGGAGTAGTCGGTGGAGATCTTAGACCATAGAGACAAAGTTCTACACAAAAAGACTACCCACATTGTCAAAGTTTTATGGAGGAATTATAAATATGAGTAAGTGACATGGGAACTAGAAGATACAATGAGACAGAAGTACCATCATCTTTTCACAACTGAGGGAATTAGTTGAAATTTCAAGGATGAAATTTCTTAAGGGGAAAATAATGTAACGACCTAGGATTTTTAAATAATATTTGTTTCTTGAATAATTGTGTGTTATATATTATATAATATTATACACATAAAAGATATAGATAAACCAAAAAAATTATCTCATTAATAATTATCATTACATTAGTCATCTATGAAACCAATTAAAATGAAAAACATTATAATTGGACAAAAAATATAAAATAGAATAGCTAAAATGGGAAAATATGGATCACCCCAATCTATTAGGATCATCACCCCCATTACCAACACTATATAAATAAAACAAAATATTATTAAACCAATCAACAACTTAATAAATAAAAATATAACTTTAGGAGGAATTGTAGTGAAATTTGAGTGAAAGAATGAGGTGGTATTTATAGGGTATAAAGGGAAATGTGGTTGTTAGGATTCGACTATTATATGACCATTGGTCAATTTTAATACTATAAAATATAACCATGGGTGATAATTTTACCATTATAATTCATGTTTATAAGTAATAATGACAAAGGATAATTGATGCAAAAAAGGAGAAATGATGGCCTTAACCAGTAGAGTCGTGTTGTTTAAATCCCATTTGTGAGAACTTGGGAGCGAGGTAGCATTACTAGGGTTATCCCTTGACCAAGACCACCCTATAATATACAAGTGAATCTTGAATGAAATTCCATATAGTATAAGTTCAATTTAGTTTAGATTACCACTCGTTCATTGTTAACCGAGACACCCTATGAAATTACAACCATTGCACACCTTACCCTTAGGACGTATGTAGGTGTAATAAGGGGTTAGGTGTTTGAGACTTAGTTACTTAAAGTGTAATTTACTTTGTATAAATAAAATTTTTATTCCATAAATTTCTTTTAATAATATTTTTTCTTAATAAAGTATATGTTTAATTGAGATGAATTTGATAAATTGATTTTTAGGACACAAATAAAACATAATTGTATTTTTATAGAAAATATACACACTATTATAATAAACTCATGAATTATGAATAATATTTTTTTTAATGAAATATTATTTTAAAACACTTATTTAAATATAAACGATAAAATAATTTTATAATGTCCTAGAGAAATTTTTATATGTGTCATAAATTTGATTGTGTCTTCAAAACTGATATTTTTCAATAAATAAGGATTTTTAAATTTAAAAGTAGAATTTATCATATTTAGAGAATTATTATGATAAAATAAAAATTATATTTTAAATCATCATGTTTAAACTAGGTTAGGGTTAATTTATGAGAATTTTTAAAATACTTTATTTTTCTATAAATAGTAAAAATATAGTGTGGGGTTTTGAGTATGTTTTATGACTTCATATTTATGTCATAATTATGTAATAATTAATTAACCATGATCCACAACCTAAAATATTATATTTTATTAATATTAATTATTTTAGTATATTTTAATAAATTTCCAAAACTATAAGTGACTTTCCAAAGTCTAAAATGGAAAATTTGATTTTAAATAACATTACTTTATGGAAAATTTAATTTTTCATACCAAAATAAGTATTGAAAAATGGTGTTCAGTTATAGTGTATTAAAATATCATAAAATGTGATGAAAATTTACAAAACCAAGAGAAAACCCATGGTTAAGACAATGGTTTTTCACTTTCTACAACCTAGATTTCCAAGACTTATATTTGGAAATTATTAAACAATTACTCCATTTTTACTATAAATACCTACCCATTTCACCATTCTCCTTCACTCCCAATACATACTTCATGAATTTATAGTGATTTTTCATCCCAAGGATACCTAAATCCCCCATGGTTCTAATCCTCAAGTTTTAGGAGTAACTCTTCAAGGTAAGGGAAATCTCTACTTCTCTTTTCCATTCAAGTTCCCTTTTATGGTATGTCTTCTAATTTAAAAACTAAGTTCATTATTTCCACTTTATATCATCCCATTAATTTAATAATAGTATTTTATAAATGGGTTACCTTCACTCTCTCTAATTTTATGCTTTTATATTACCATGTTTTATACCCATCATGTTTCTGAAATTTACTTCTCAAATTTATCTCTTTTACATGATAAATTCTCATTTATTTACTTTTGTAAATATCCAAACCTCTTCCTTTTCCATGGGTATTCACCTAGTTGTAAAAATGGTCTATTGATTCAGGGATTTAAATATATGAAACCCAAATTTCCTTTTCATGGGTTAAAAATGATGTAATGATCGTGTCTTTAAGAACTTCTGTATGCCATGATTTTGATAAGAAACTTGTTCCTTATTCTCCACGGGTTATTAATGAAATAATTTATTGTGATCTATTTCAATCACATTAATTAATACATAACAAGGGTTCACCCTGATATCACACTAATTAATTGGGTACATAATTTAATCTCTATATATGACATGTTTTATAATACCCTGGTGGATAACCTTGGTAATTTTCATTTATGACACCTTGGTGATAAACCTTGGTGATATGCTTATGAATGTATCATTTAAATATTATAGCCAAATTTCTATGTTATGATTCATATTATTATCATTATTATTATATTCCTATTTTTAATTTCTTATTGTTATTCCAAACGTTCTTATTGGTATGTATCATGACCTCATTCTTTATGTCTCCCTTGCTTATTCCCTTATTGGACTTCATGCTCACCCCTTTCCATTGATGTATATCCCCATGATATGAGATGTAGTAAAATTAACCTAGGGTAAACCCATGATTATTTCTTTCAAGTGGATTAGAATAATGTTTTATGTACCTAATTTCCAGGAAACTAAACTTTAAAATATCCTACATTTTGTTCCATGTAATTAAATGTTTATGTAATAAAAAGGTAGGGTGCCATATTATTCACAAGTTATTGTATGTGATGTGATACAAGGTAGAGTTAATGATAGTTTTACAAAATTGTTTTTGAATATATCCTAAATGATTTTTTGATATGGATTCATGGGTTATTTTATATGATACAATATAAGGTGAAATGGAACTAATTCTATAAGGATTGAGTGAAAGTGGTAAATTGAAAGGATTGTGTATTAAATCCATGTGATATTGTATAGTACAATTTGGTGTGTCATAGAGTATGACGTACAAAAAGAAAATAATTATATATATTCCTTTAGGGTATATTATATTTTATGATATAAGGGATATCATATAGACTACCATGTTTAGTTGTATTTTACAACATGGATGAATCATGGTTTCATGAATCAAATGGTATGATTAATTTGGAACATTTTGATTCATATAAGGTATTGGAGTGTTTGTGTTAACACTCAAGTCTCCTATATATAGTCTATCATTGATTGGATGTTACATATGATGAAACGGTGGGAGTTGGAATATCCAAGGGATATAGTAGATGCATGCATTAACTCATAGCGTATGATTTAATGCATGTTCACTCAAGTAGTGTATTTGAGGGATTTAAAAAGGATCATTAATCATGAGATAGTGATTATTATATCTTTCTAAAGCCTTGGTCAAATATCTCATTTATGTAGCTCTCTTCTCGTGCCTCCTTTACACCATGAGAAACTAGCATGTCATGGAGGTTGAAGAATATTGATAATAAAAAGATTGATTCAAAACAACCTATGGATATGTCATGAACTGGGGAGTTTGATGGTTTCCCTTAAGTGGTCTTCATTAATCCCATGTAGTTGAGGATCATAGTAGTAGTGTCGCGGTGTAAGGTAAACATTCATAGGTTTCTTTATTTTACGTTATTCATGATTTTTATTTCTTTCATGGTTGATATTGGATTTGAGTTTCTATATTTCTTTCATTATGTTTGACAATAGTCATTAGTTCCTTTGAAACCTGGAAGATTATTACCTTACCTGAGTCAAATAAGAGGTATATTATGTATTTAAATGCATATTTAATGGGATTGGAAAGTGTTTTGATGCAAGAAAATCTTTTTGTGGCTTATGGTTCTTGAAATTTTGGGCCACATGAGGAGAACTACCTGACACATGATCTTGAATTGGAGGTAGTAGTGCATTCACTTAAATATCGGTGTCCCTTCTTGTTTGAAAAGTGATTTTTGTTTTACACTAATCACAAAATTTTGGGATGTCATTTAGAGTGTTGATGCATTAATAGATTATATACAATAGACTAGTTTTGAAATGAAGTTCAGGAACTCTAATACATCATTTTGAGTCTTGAAAAGGACCCTCAGGATTAGTGGGAAATCACTGAGAGGGGGTCAAATACACCCAATCACACATAGATAAGACACAATAAATTTTTATGAGGTTCTCTACTCAAAATAAGTAGTTAATACTTGGAATGATCTTGATTCACATGATATCATATAATCCACTAGTTTTATCATGTGGATTAAAAACAAAAAGGTTTTATTCTTTACTCTAGATACAAAAAATGTCTTATGGATATTTATAGTTCTCCCACATTGTCAAAAATTAAATCTATTTTAAACAACTAGAGAATCTGCCACCGAATTAGACTTCTATAAATTTGTTGTAGTGTTTCATATTCTTCTCCTTTTTAATCTCCCTCTTCCTATTATACTCACATAGAAGTAAGTATTCTTAATTTTTCTACTACACTTTCTCACTTTGATAATATTTCATTTTCAGTGCATCTATTACATATTCCCACAGCAATAGTGAATATTTATTTCACCAGTAGCATTAGATAACTTCATGTTAAAATTTGAATTTTAAATTAAAATTCAAACTCTCGACTTCCTTTAATTGAAATTAACTCCCTATTTATAGAAGCATCAAATATAATTATAAAACAGTAAAAAATTTGAATTCAAATTTAAGATAGTTAACTACTTTAAACTTCTTATCAACTCCTTATCAACTTCCTAAGATTCAAATATGAGCCCTTGGTTCATCTCAACATTTTAAATCACCATAAATTTAATTTAGGAGTACCTCAAATGAATATTAATCTAATATGGGCCATCAAAATCACATAATAGAAATTTTATAATGTTATTTTTAAACTTCTCTTTAAGTTCATTGAACTCAAATTTTTTCTCTTTAAGTTCATTGAGCATAAAGTTTTTTCTAAGTATAGAAGCCTATCCCAAAATTAATCTTATGAAAGTTTTGAGTGACTCTTATGAAATCTCTAAATGACTCTTATGAAAAGATACTTAGTTAATTATCTTTAATTTTATCAGGATGAGGCTTAAGAAAATATGGAACGGAGCTTGTGAATTTCAAGTTACTCTTATGAAATTATTTTTCCTCAAAGATGTATCATACAAAAACTCATAGTTACTCTTATAAAATTCATTTTCCTCTAAAATGAAATTTATAGGATTCTAATCATGGCTCTTATGAAATGATTAGAATGAGTCATATAAAATCTAGACTTTACCAAATTTCTAGATCAAGTCTTAAAAGTTGCTCATATGAAATAGGGAGTTCTATTTCCTTTGATAATTTTTTAGACTCCATCTTAGATTAAACCTTATAATTAGACTACAATGACTATTACAAATCTAGTACTTAGCCAATTTTATAATACATATATTCTCAACTCCAAAAATCCCCAAAATAATTCCAAATAATTACAGAATAATTCCAAACACCTCCAGACCTGTTTCAAACTCCTCCAAACTTTCAAATATCCTTCACCTCACATAATAAATAATATTCTATGGGATTTTGAATATGATTTATGCATTGAAAATAGAATACAACACAGTAAACATATCCACTTCTTCACTTCTCCACATAATTTTCTCTAGAAAAATACCACATGTTAGAGGGTTATTCTTTAACTTTAGATCTCAGTATCAATACCTTATACATTCATGGGCTCAACAATCTCCCCAAAACATCTCTTGGTCTAAAAAATATTCCCCTTTGGACTTTATTATTAACCAATGAACATAAATCACTTTCATACTTATCACACATAGAAATATATCATTATTTAATAATTCTAAGACTATGTGAGTGAAATCGGTGTAGGAAATAAGAATATTGAATAATAAAATCATGCTTTCTAAAAATATTGACTTTTATCCTTTTCTTCACAACCCTTTAAACCAATTGATATTAACTTATAATCAACCTTATTTCAATTTCACTTCTAAAAAACTGTTTATATAGCCTATAAACAACAAGATCCTGCTTTTAAGATCACTAAAACTATTATAAAAATTCACAAATCACAAAACTCACACACACCCACATACTAACTTCATGACTTACCCTTTTTAAAAACTATGTTTATATACATACTCTGTAACAACCTAGGTTTCATCATTTATTACAATCTCATAAATTGCATGGAATAGAATAAAAGTGTCAGTATAACACAAAATAAATGAATATTATTAAGAAAATATAATATTAAATACTGATTATAAGTACAATGAGATAATAATAACAAATATACAAAAGAACTACTAGGCTAAAATGTGCATCATCATAATCTCCCATGAAGACGACTCCACCAAACATAATTATAGAAAGGGGGAAATGGGTATAAATATAGAATACATTTTCTGGATGAAATGAAATAATAGGATATGTGGTTATTTATAAGGGGAAAATATGACTATTTCAGTTAGTCATTATACAATTTGGTCATTGGGGGTAGTTTCTATGTGATCCTTGAAAATAAGAAGATAAGATATGATTAGTTATTTTGAATAAATCAGTATTAATTTTAATAAATGAATATATATTTATTTAAGAAATATTTATCTTAAAATGTATATATGATTATTTCATCTATTAAAGGATGTTATATGATCAATTATATTTTCATTATATATTTAAAATTATTTTGTTTAATTAATCTCATATTATATGTTTTATTTAAAGGTGAAATACATTTCCTTAATATTATTTTTATTTTTTACCGATCTAAAGAATTAATTATTTTTTGGATATTTTATAAATGAAAATTTATATTAAATATATATATTTATATTAATATTTATTATTATCAAGGTGTGAAACAAGAATATGGTTTTCATTTGAGAAAACAATGGTTTTTATTCAAAGAAAATTGTTTTTCTAAGAAATATATGGTTTTATTTAAAAATTAAATTTATAAATTTTAGAATTTTAATTTTATAAAATAGAATTTATTTTTCATTTAACCATGCCGAAATTAGCTTAGGGTGAATTTTTGATATTTTTCTAAGCAAGTTAATTTTTTATTGAATAGTAAAAAATATGGTTTTACAAATACTATATCTTTTATGAAAACATCATCATACCTTATCCATGAGAGGAATTAGGTTAAACTCTCATCATTGACCTCAATATTCAAAATATATTCTTTGTAATATTTTTAGTGAAAACATTTGTTATTTTATCCTTTTTTGGAAAAAATTCCAACTTCAACACATTCTTCTCAACAAGATCCTTTATGAAGTGATATTTTATATCAATGTGCTTAGATATTGAATGTTGAATCATATTTCTTGATAAATTTATAGAAATTTTATTATCATGGCCCACAAGTAGTGTAAACTTCACTTCCACCTAGATATCTTCCAAATGAGTCATCATCTACATCAATTGGGTCATAGCTTGAGTGCTAACCACATACTTTTCTTCAACAATAAGTCATCAATCTTTGTTTCTTTATGAGCCAACATACACACCTTTCACCCAAAAATAAAACTCCTTTGGATATTGATCTTCAATCACCTAAATTTCCTTCCCAATATGAATCTATATATCTAAATAGTTCAATATGTTCAATACTATTATATTTCATTCCATAGTTCATTATTCCTTTAATATACCTGAAAATTATCTTTTTAGTAATTAAAGGAGACTATTTTGGTGCACTTTGATACCTATAACATAATTTAACAACATATGAATTGTATGGTCTTGAATTTTTAAAGTATAAAAAACTACCAATAATCTTCTTTAATTCTAATAGGTCAACTTATTTTCCTTCCCCTCTTTTGAAATTTTAATTCCTAGAAAAATTAGAGTAAAAACTAGATTTTAATATTCTATACCAAACTTCTTTAAAAGTTCTTGAGAATACTTCTCTTGATAAAGAAAGATATGATCATCCTCTTGAGAAATTTATAATCACAAAAAGTATTTCATTTATCCTAACATGAACATTTCAAAAAACTGCTTCATATCCAAAGAAAACTCTTCACAAACTCATTAACTTCTATAAAAAATGATATCATCTATATAGAAAATAATAATAAGTGATATCTATTTATTATCTTTGATATAGATATTGTTTTTCAATCTTACTTTCTTGAACTTTAACTACTTCAATAATGGTTCTAACTTTGAATATCATGATCTTGGGGATTATTTTAACCCATATATATCCATATTCAACCTAAAAACATAACTTTATATTCACTAAGTAATAAAACACTGGGTTTCATAGTTTATACTTCATCTTCTGACTCTTTATTTAGGAAGGTGAACTTGAAATCTATATGGAAATCTTGTATTTCCTTTGTGAATTAGTAGAAAGAAATATCTTAATGGTATCTAGTATTGAAATTGGTTCAAAAGTATCATCAAAATCAATTCCTTTAACCTATGAGTTCCCTTTTCACACAAGTCTTTCCTAGTTTCTAACAATTTCTCCTCTTCCATTCAACTTTTTTCAAAACACTGACTTTGTTCCAATAATATTATTATTTTAAGGATTAGGTACTGACTCCCAAGTTTAATTCTTCTTTATCTGGTCTAATTCTTTATTCATAGAATCAATCTAATATTTATGCTCTAGTAACTCCTTCACATCTCTTGATTCAACAAACGAAAATAGTGAGGTATGTGTTTCTACCCTAGAAATTATTCTAATATAAACTTGTTTTCATTATTCTCCGTTGACATTTTAGAAATCCACATACTTTTCTAATCTTTTATACAATAATAAAGGTTTCTCTTTGTCCCTATAAATGGATGAATCATAATCCTCATTCTGCACTATAGGCATATTATTTTTAGAATACTCATTGTGCTTCTCAACAAAAACAACTTCATCTTCACTTCTAGAACATGCTTCTTAATGTGTGTTTTCTTTCTTTGAGTGTTCCAACACCTTTACATAAAAAATTTCAACAATATTCCTTGTCTATTTATTATAATAGGGGTATCCTATTCTATTTATAGGATAACCTAGGAATATCCCCTCAACTCCTCTCTATTGAAACTTCCCAATATTTTCACCTTTCACTTTTATAATACAATGGATGCCAAATACCCTTAAATATTTCAAAATGGGTGAATTATTATATTATATATCATAAGGTTATATATCTTAATTTGGTCTATACAAACAATAGTTTTTAATGTGAACCTTTGAACTAATTTATTATATCTAGAAATATTGAGAAGCGTCATACTCGATCAACATGGTGTGAACCATCCATAGAAAATTTGTGTTCTTTCATTCAGCAACACCATTTTTGTATAGTGTTTATGGAGAATTTACTTCAAGTTTAACACCATTCTTCTCAATATAGGCTTCAGATAATACACTAGTGTATTTTGTACCATTTTTTATTTTGATTTTATCATCAGTTCTTTTAAAAGTTTTGAACATTTTCAAAGCTTCTGACATGTTTCTCATAAACATAATGTAAGTTATGTGAGTAAATTAATCAATAAAGAAAATAAAATACTTATATTAACTTTTTTATTAACACATCATAGGCCCTAAAATGTCTAAAATAATGATCAATAATGGATTAGATGTTTGAATCTCAACATTCTTGTGTATATAATTAACAACCTTGCCTTTCAGAAAATTAG
This sequence comes from Viscum album, assembly GCA_963277665.1. Classification (NCBI taxonomy): domain Eukaryota; kingdom Viridiplantae; phylum Streptophyta; class Magnoliopsida; order Santalales; family Viscaceae; genus Viscum; species Viscum album. Next base: position 1,798,644,629 of record OY728152.1, read on the forward strand.
ATAACATATCATTTATCTATTTTTTCAGCATAGTCACATCATAAAAATTCTCTACTTTGGTAAAATTTATCATGTTCTTTTGGCCAAGGTGGAAAAGCCTTTGATGAAACAATTCATTTTCTTATTTCAAGCTTAAGTATCATGAAGCTTAAGAATCACCAACCTGAAACAAGTTTCCCCTTTCTTGATGTCCTCTTTTCAATATACAGCCATATTTTAACCTCTTAACCAAGAACCAATATTTCTATAAAAACACTTCATTTCCTTCATTACATAGTTTAGATATACTTAATATATGTTTTTCATCCTTTAAATATATAAAGTGTTCTTGGAGTTCAACTTCTCATTTCCAGTAATTACTAATCCAAATCCTTTGATTTTAAGTGAACCATCATTTTCAAAGGTCACTAATCCTTCCTTACACTTTTAAACATCTTTCAAAATATTTAAATCTCCTATCATATATGAATAACATCCCCTATAAAAAATCCATGGACATTCCCTTTTATATTCTTTAAGTGATGCTTAAATAAAAAAATCCTTTTCCTTGTATTTTTATTTCTTCTTTTGAGAATTTTGAGTATTATAATTCATAATCAATTGGGTTTCCGGGATGGTGAGACAATATTTAGTAAATTGGCATGGATTTTCACATCCGTTAGGTTTTTTATAGATCTAATAACTCTTATTAGTCATAGAAGAAGCCATTAGAAACCCCTTTTCCAAGAATCTTTATGAAATATAATATAAATATGCATATAAAATAGAAATTAATAACTATTATAAAATATGCATACCTTACACTGAAGTGCCACTGTATCTATCTCGATCTCCTTCGGACGAGTTTTAGAGAGATCACAGAGTGGAAAACAAAAGCATCCCACCTCTATAGTGTATCCATGATCCAAATGAATCACATTGCATACATGCAGGATTCCCCTTTATCCCATAATATTCAAACATCTCAGCATGAAAAGGAGGAAGAAGAAATAGTGATATGGATATTTGGGAGTTTTAGCCAAATATCATGTCATAACCCCTTCTACTATCACATGGCAGTGATATAAATATAATCACCTGAGGACACCCCTTAGGTTTTTTTTTCATTTATTCATGTTTTATAATGCCTGAATAAATTCAAAGTCCAACTTCATGAATTTAATGCATGAATGAACTCCCATATGTTACATATCATGTAATTGTTACCTTAATGATAGCCTTTTGTGTGAAAATCAATAAATGATAACTATTTAGAATTTTTCCACAATAATAAAATACTTGGGCGTTTGAATCATAATTTTAATGAAATTTGATAATGATTATACGTATATAACATATATATAAGGCTTTAGGAAATATATTCATCAATCTCCAAATTTCACTAAATCCTAATAGGCTTTGTGCCATTTCACCTTGTATTGTATCATATACAATAACTTTTGAAACCATATTTAAAACTCCTTTTGAATATCTACCAAAACACTTTCAAAAAACTATCATTAACTTCACCTTGTATCACATCGTATGAAATAACTTGTGAATACCCATCCAAAAAACTTTTGGATTAAATCTAAAACAATTTTAGAGTAGCTCTATGAGTCAAACTCAATTCCCATTCAATCAGCCATAAAGTGTGACCATACAATCCTTTATAGCATTGATAACAAATATGAATCTTCAAATATATATATATGTAAGAAAGGAGAGGCCTCTAGAAAAGTGTCAATGATACTCAAAATATAACATGATCTAGTGTGATCTTTATCAAACACATGTATCTTTATACCCGTATCTACTAGTCTACATCATATGAAAACATGAATTCTCATATTTTCCCTTTTTCCAAGACAACAAGTGACCATGGGAAACGGAGCATGTCAATACCATATATCCAACTCATATGTTCTCAATTCTATGAGTATAGATTAAACTGATTGATGAATACATCACATTTCATTCATCCTTCTGGATAAGCACATCACATGTCCCTTATCCGGATTGATATATAATATCTAGGTGTGACCTCACACTCCCACAGTCTATCTCAATCAAGGAATCTAATTTCATACTCATCATACAAGAAGAAAAATATCATCTTGGTTAATCTCCAACCAATGACATGATCAGAAACATAACCAACCACCCCTGTGTTAGCTAAGTCAATATGTAGACTTGCATAAGTAGGGTATAAAATTATGAAGATTCTCATGCTATGTATCTCTCCAACCTTAGGTAGTGGGCACTCAAATAGGATTCATGCACCCTTGGTATATAAAATACATATGTATGACACTCCATGTGGCATACTTAGTGAGTCATCTAGTGCACACAAAGAATCATATTCTTTATCTTGTACCTCATGATAATATTCTTAAAATGAAGGTTTCATTTAAATTTGATACATTTTAATATTCTCAAACTCTTTTAGAATATTTAATAAACCCAACATAATAATTATTTTAACATATCATATATGATAAAATTCCAGATCAACCTTATGTATGCTACAATTTCTAGATTTTGTTAACACATTACATCATATATAATCCTTATCATATCACTATGTGACCATATAATAAAACAATCCCCCTGAATCATTAGTGATAAATATCTATAATAAATCTAGTTTGGATAAAGGTGTGATTTATGAATCATATTCCTAACTGTTCAACTTATTGAACATATTCAAACTTCTTAACTTCACAAAATCAAATGTTATGATGTCATCTTTTATTGTCTACTTAGAACTCTTTTTAAGTTCATCATAATCACCCTTATAACCATATTCCATCAAACTTTTTCCTTTAAATAATGTAACTACTTACATTATTTTTAACCAACCCTCCTAAACTATTTTAGGATAAAGTAAAAACCACTTTGTTATTGTACACTACTACAAAATAGGTTTTTAACAACATTGGTATTTATCAGCGCTAGAAAAAGTAATGATAAATGGCATCTTTATCAGTTATAAATAAAGATATAATAAATTTAACCCTTTATCAGTGCTTTATTTTTAGCGCTGATAAAGTAGTTATTTATCAATTCTTTTTTAGAATTGATAAAGACCTGCCTTTATCAACACTAAAAATCACTAATAAATATGCCTTTTATCAGCACTTAAATAATAAGCACTGATAAAAGGAATTTTTATCATCATGTTTTTAAAAGTGCTGATAAAAGTTTCCCAATTAAACAAACCGAACATGTTGAGAACCCATCATGATATAAGAATCCTTCTATGGAAACCACCAATTTTTAGCACTCCTTGATGAATCAAAGCTTGAATCACACAAACCCACTCAAATCACATAAACCCACTGCCTCGAGTTGCTTGAACATCATCTAATATCCGTTGTTTGGTTATATTTAGGTTTTACAAAGAAAACATCAAGATCTAGATCTGAGGGTCTTGTATTTTATTCAACCTAGCGAGTTAGACCTATTTTTTCCTTATTAGGTTCTGATTTTCTTTCTATATTTTTTGTTTTGAGATCTGGATCTGATGGTTTCTGATTTTCCTTTATAGGTTCTAATTTTCATTCTGTATTTTTTCTCCGGTTGTTGTATACTATTTTTATTTTTTTATGATTCATTGTTTTCTTGACTACTATTTTGTATATCCTATTTTGATCTTTTTAAATCATCATTTTAAATGAATTTACTTCATTGTCTACATCAATACCCTAGTTTGATCCACGAGCTTAATTTTATCATTGTTTTGAAATCTTAGTGAATCACCTCCGGTCCGTAGATAAACCAATTAAATAAATATTTATGCCACCATATAAATAGCAGAGTTTTTGGGAATAAAATCCTTAAACAAACAATAAAAATGATTTAACAAACCAATTCTTAGTCTGATGATGGTGTGAAGTAGGACCAGAAGCTGATTTTATACAATTCATGTAAGAGAATTTATTTATTTAAATTATGTTTTAATATTCTAGTGTAAGGGTTTTTCCTTAAAAATTTATTTTCTCATAATTATGTTGTTTTATATTAAGATAAATATTAGTAAGGGTGATACCATATTTATTTATTTTCATTGGATATCTATTTTCCAAATTAGTATGGGGTTGTATTTATTTTACTATGTTGTGATATTCTGCTGTAAGGGTTACATATATTGTTCAGAATTGTGTTTTTTATTTCTTTATATCAACTTCTTTATGGACCTCCCTAAAATATCAAAGATGGGTTAATTCGTATTAGATTTCCTCCCTAGAATCCGTAGGTTGCTATATCATTTGTTCTAAAAAATAGAATGAAAGTTATCAAATTCTATATATTAGAAATTATTTTTAGGTATTCATTATTTTAGGTCTATATATACATTTTAGGTCTATATATACATTTAATTAACAGTAATATAATTTATTCTTAAATAAATAATAAAATATTGTAAACTCGTGTTACTTTTAAAATAATAAAATTATGTAACTATATATACATTTTTTTTAAATAATTAGCCTTTCCAAATTTTAAATAATTATATTTTATACACAATTACCCAGAATAATAATTATTTATAATTAATATAATTTAAAAATTATTATTAATAGTATTTTTTTAGTTTCATTAGAAAAAATAGTATTATATATATATATCGAATAATATATTGTATATTTAAATAAATTTAAATATGATAAATAATATACATACATATATATATATAATTATACTTAAATAAAGTTACTAATATAATACATATATATATATATAACATATATAAATATAACATTTATGTATATTCACTTTATTTATCTATGTATTGAATGAGGAGTGACCTCCATTTTATAGTTTTTGATGGTGGAAGGCATGAACCTCATTCAAGTTTATTGCCTATTGAGGTAAGTGTGAACAAAGTACATGCCACTATCAACCTCTTTTTCTAATCATATAAAACCATGTCATTTTTTTATAAAATAAAACCTATTAAAAAGACCAAGTTTTATCAAAAAAATTATAAAAAAATCCTCAACGAATTATTTTATTAAAGTTTTATTCAGATCCTTGTGGATAAATTCAAGGATAAAAAATAAATTAATTCATCATTAACTATTACTCCACATAAAATAAAATAAATTAATTTCAGTAATATATACTCGTCAGCTAAAATTACACTATAGCAACCCAATACCATCGGGCTGCGCAGCACTGTAGTTGCATATTCTGATTCTTCCGTCTCCACCCTCTACATTTATTTCCTGCCCTTCACTCTATCATTTCTATGGTTATGTGTAGATTTTATCTGGAAGGAATTGGTGTAAATAGAGGCATCGAGTTAATATTTAGTGTCAATAGTGTAATTCTCACAAATAGAAGGCATTTCCTCTTTTAGAGAACACAATAAAGTACAATTTCCATCCTCATCAACTTTATCTCCTGAACAATTATTATTGCATTTTTTCCCTTGAAAGTCATACCCCATATATTTTATGTTTCTTCTACTACTCTTACCATTAGTCATCCCATGGGTGACTACTACTTAGAGTATTTCAAGCAACATAGGTGCATGTCCACAAGAGATAGAGGATGTGTGTTAAAAAACAAAATGCAATGATAAATGTTTGGGAGATGAGATAATAAGGATGACATTTGTTTATAACTTTCACCTTTGAATGAATTCAGAGGATAACACCAACCATAGTGGAGAAATTCTCCTCATCCTCCTTACTCTTTGATGGATTATTTGGAGAGATCTATTTTCATTTATTATCATCATTCTTGATTTACCGTCACCATATCCCTATGGTCAACAATGTTTTAAAAGTAAAATAATTATCCATAGAATTAATATAATTTTTCATATTTATGTTTAATTTATTTCTTTTCAGTATTACTCATATGATAATTTTTGTTCTATACAAGTGGATTCTTTTGTTCGAGCCTGCAACTGAGATAATGACAACAAGAAAATGTGTCAAGAATGCATACAACCATCAGGAAAATGTGAATTCCTACTAATTATTTAATAAATTTTGACATAATTTTATCTACTATTTGTAAGTTAATATCCTTATCATTTTTATCTAATACCTATTTAGTTTTTTTGTCACAGATCTTTCGGGAAGTCATATTTTGCTTTCAACTATCTACAACAATCCACAAAGGAGATAAAATAGTTCTTTCTACAAATGTTTTCACAATTTCCATTTTCATTGAGTTTTTTTTTAAATTCCACTAATACATATTGAGTTGATGTTTTTAGCCAAAAAATCTTTCTCGTTGTTGAAAGCCTCTGCTCTTCTGGCTTTTAACAATGAGAACGTTTTTTCCACTAAGAACATCGAGTCAATATGTAGTCTTGGAAGCTAGACATAGAAAGACAATGGAATCATGGTAACATTGGTATTTAGGATTTTTTTGAGACTTTGGGATGTGTATAAATCATCCACACCTCAATCTGACACACGGTGTGACCGGTATGACTCTAAGTGCTTATTTTTATTTAAAATTGACATTAATTTTAGTAAAAATTATAACTAATGTACTCAAAACCAAGAAAACATATTTTTACTATTTTTATACTTTAGGAAAACAATCCATAAGTCATTTGAGACATGTAGGAATCAGTTTCACCTCAATTAGATTCACAGTGTGACCACTATGACTCAATGTGTCTGTTATCAGTTTAAAATCGACAATTTAGTTCAAAAAAATTCACTCATTAAAAACAAAGCAAAAACATTTGTATGTTCTTGATAATTTATGACATCGATTCATAAGTCCTTTGTGGTGTGTATGGATTGGTCTCATGTAAAATCAATACACTATGTGATCGGTATAGGTCAAAGTGTATTTTTCTAGTTTAAAATTACATTTTAGTAAAAAAACAAGTGATGTACTCAAAACTGATCAAACACATTCGGATTTTTTTTAATTTAGTTAAAAAATACATCATTCATTTGAGATGTGTATGAATTAATTGTACCTCAATCCAACACACGGTGTGATTGGTATGGCTCCAAGTGTGTCTTTATTTAAAAATGACATCAATTTTAATAAAAAGGACAACTAACCTACTTAAAACTAAGAAAATACATCCATATTGTTTTGATACTTTAGGAAAACAATACATAAGTCATTTTTTCATATAGTAATTAGTCGTACCTCAATCTGATGCATGGTGTTCCTAGTATAACTCAATGTGTTCGTTATTAGTTTAAAATTGACAGTTTAGTTCAAAAAATGTCACTCACTGAAAACCAAGAAAAAGCACTCAAATTTTCTTGATAATTTGGTAAATTTATTCATAATTAATTTTTGACATATGGGAATTTGTCTCATGTAAAAACAATACAAGATGTGATTACTATGAGTCTGAGTAAGTGTTTCTAGTTTAAAATGACATTTTAGTAAAAAAAGACAAGTGACATACTCAAAACTGAGTAAACGCATTCGGATTGTTTTGATACTTTATGAAAACAATAAATAAGTCATTTGGGATGTGTAAGAATTAGAAACACCTCAATTTGATGCACAATGTGACCAATATGACTCAAAGTGTGTCTTTTTATTTAAAATTGACATCAATTTTAGTAAAAAGGACAACTCACCTTCTCAAAATGGAGCAAACGCATTCAAATTATTTTGATACTTTATCACAACAATTTATAAGTGATTTTTGACATGTAGAAATAATTTTCACATCAATCAGATACACGATGTTTCCGGTATGACTCAATGTGTCCATTATCAGTTTAAAATCAACATTTTAGTTCAAAAAGTGTCACTCACTGAAAATCGATAAAACACACTCAGATTGTCTTTATAATTTAAGAAAATGATTCATAAGTAATTTTGATGTTTAGGAATTGGTATCACATAAAACCGACACATGATATGACCGATATGAGTCAAAGAACGTGTTTCCATTTTAAAATTACATTTTAGTAAAAAAGACAAGCGACATACTCAAAACTAAGTAAATACATTCGAATTGTTTTGATACTTTAGGAAAACAATCCATTAGTCATTTGAGACGTTTAAGAATAATTCGTACCTCAATTTGATGCACGGTGTGACCGGTATGACTCCAAGTGTATTTTTTCAATATATAAGTATCATTTTAGTTTAAAACACGCATCACATCACAAAAACTGATCAAACAAGCCTAGATTGTTTTTTATTCATTTAAATTATATATTCATACTTTATTTTTCTGATTTAATGGTGTTTTGGTGATGTGGTGTGTTGTTACATCACACTGCACTGGTGGGGAAGTGTTCTATAGAAGCACACTATAGTATTCTCCTTTATCAATGATTGATAAAACACTGATAAAGGACCCCTTTATTAGCTCTTTTTTAGTGTTGATAAAAAACTCGGGCTTTTAATCTCGCTCAAGTAGTCAGTTCTTCTCTAGCACTGATAAAGGCTATTTTTAGCACTGTTAAAGGCCAATTTTGTAGTAGTGTATAACTAATGTAACTCTTTATATTTCTCTTTACCAATATACCCTAGACTCTTTTATGATATAAATCTCAATTCAATTTTAAAGTTAGATTGGATTAATTATTTATTTGTTAAATTTAGAATTCTTTAAGTCCAAACATGCCCCCACTATCCTCTTAGACTCTATATTCTTTTCATAATATCTAGGTAAGAAATACAAACTCTTTTATGTTAGGAAATAACATTTATTTCCTTTTAGTGGGAACATTTAACAGATAAAATTTTGTTTCCAGTCCATATATATAATTCTATATGTTTGGAAACTTTCCTTTTTGAAAAGAATATTTTATTAAAATATATCACCAGTGGGTGGTGGGAACACATTACCACATAAAATATTTGGATAAACATTTTTTATCCTTAATAAAACTCTTTTATCCATATCTTCCTCTCTAAACATGTTATAGAAATTGATAATTCATAAACCATGTGTATTTATCATCTCATGTTTGTTCATAACAACTCTTTGTAATTGAACAAATTCTCTCACTATGTAAGGAAAATGAGATGAATATACACATCTTTTACTTAGAATCATTTGAGCCTGATAAAATCCTTTACGTTCATATATATAAACTCTTTGCTTCATGGATGTAAACTATAAGCTCAAACAATTCTTCCTTTTATTTTGAACTCCTTTACACATAAATTCTTTTAAAATATACATTTGGTATCATATACATTTCAAAAATGAATAATTGATTTCTATAACATATATACCTAACATGGAAATTCCATGGGGTTTCATAAACTCCATCATTTATATCTTGGATATTCAATCATAAGGAATTATTATTCATCCTTCCTAAAAACCCTAGGTTTTAATAACCTTGATTGGATTCTTGAATAAACATTATTAAACTTTTTAACTCACTTTTCTTATTCTGGTTTGAACTTTTAGCCACTTATATTGTTCATACAGTACCAGAATCAAGACATCACATGCCAGTTCATCCATTCTCTACACTTTTTAGAATATTGGGTAAAATTTAATTGAATTTAATCATATTTTTAGTACATTTCCATATATTAAAATGGAATAAATTCTCAAACCATAATAATCCATTTTTCATCTAATACCATTAGAACCTTGAATGAATCACTCTATACTTCTATAATCATCTAGATTCTCTTGTTGAACAATTTTAACACTTTATTACTAAGGAAGGAATTATTATGACACATATAATTCTTCTTAAGAATGTTTCTTTGATCAAAAATATTGATTAAGAACCTTTCTTAAGTTACCAATCTAAGTAGTATCTTACATTAAGCTTATCTTTATCAAGGATTAATCACAAAGTTTATCTATATGGTGATGATGATGATATTAAATAAAATAGAAGTTTTTATCAAATTATTATCAAGTATTATTTACTATTTAATAAAGAATTTTATTAAATGGGATCCCACTAATATGATGACCCCTTTTAAAATTCATCATAACCATTAGTGGGCCAAGATCCATATTACACTAAGAAAATGACCCTACTTTGGCGTAAAACTCACCACTTAGTTATTTAGGTAGGGAATCATCCAAATAATATCATATATGAATCTTAAATAGTTGAGCGGGCAACCCTTTTTCAATCTATTATATGGATAAACTCAACTTTATTCCTCTAGTATCATAACCCTTGGGGTTTCCTAGCTAGTGTAACCCAAAGTCAATGTCAAAAATGAACTAATCACAAGACAATTTAGTGGAACCCCTCTTAGGCATGAAACTACCCAAGGATGATCAAGTATCACTCATTACTTTATTTCCTTGCACAAGATAATCCATAGGCACATGCTTTGGTGTGAAACTACCTGATTGGATGATTTAGGTATTGACTTGTGCTTCTTTATATGGAATCTAACACTTAGTATTTAAAGAATATTTAATCACATCATCTTATCTCATGTTATTCCCTTTTATGTATGAATTATTCTAGTAATTTAGTGTGGAAACTTATTCCATCCACCAAATCAATATGTTCAAACCAAATTGATGTGTAACTTTCAACAAACCCACAAGTTTGTGTTACTCAAATAAAATTAGAATACAGGTATATTCATAAATTTCTGAATTCATCATATGAATAAGGTTCATGAACACTTCATGAAAAGGTTTAGAATTATATGATATTGACAATATCCACATGAGTAATCCTGGAGTGATAGATAGCCAACCCCATTCACTTTCCTTGGCAAGGCATAGGCCTTCAGGTAAATTTGTAGTTTGATCCCAAGTCCCTCTACCTGAGGATACTTTACTCAAGAGAGAATCCAATTCATTTCAAGTTTAACACCTAATATGAACAAACTATATTTAAAAACTAAATTCAAGTTTGTAACTTCAATTACAAACTAACGTCAAGGTAGATGAAAAACTAAATTCATTAAAGATTCATTCTAGAATATATAAAAGGCTCTATCTAGAAGTATTTTAGCAATTAAACTAAAGAATAAACAATATTCAAATTTCTTAAACAATTTACTAAACATGAATATACCAAGGAATAACCTTTTAAATAAATGAAAATTTCAAATATTTAAACATGATATAAACATTTATGAATAATTCATATATAAAATCTAATTATAATCCACTTTATAATTTCATCTTTAACATTATATAAATTATATAATTTTGAACATAAACCCTTTATATTATTTTTAATATGAAATATTTCATATTTATCATTATATGAAAATTTAATTTTAAATATATGATATTTTATGAACTATAAACAATTTATAATTTAATTTATATTATGTAAACATTTTACATAATCTAAATATCATATTATTTAATCATTATTTCAACCTTGGTCATATCAATTATCAAAAAAAATTTATGTGTTTAAAATAATATCTAAGTAAGGCCCCCTTTTAATTTTGAACAATTAAAAATAATTAATTATGAACAAATCATAATTTAAATATAAACATTTTTTATTTTTGGACTTATTTCATAATTTATTACCCTTTGTAAATTATTTCTTATGATTTCTAACTAAAAACTTTTATTTCTAGATCCTAAGTTATGCCATATAATTTTGTAAAAGTTATTTTAAATATTAACATTTAATATTTGGGAAAAATAAGGGTTTCATAAACATTTATTTAATTAATTATAAACCTTTTATAATTAATTAACCTTTTATAAATTAAATATTCCCAAATACCTTTTATAATGATTTGTAAACATTTTATAAACCATCAAAATCATTTAAGAATTTGAAAACATTTTTTAAAATCTTTTCTATTAACCCTTACACAAGAACTAATTCCTACATAAGGGTAATCTCTCTCTACCCTTATGTAAATACTTTGCATAAGGGTGCACAAATTCTAGATCCCTTACGAAAGGGTAAGTCACTCCTTACTTTTAGATAGCTGAAATTTAATATATTGGATAATGGTATAAAGTATACTACCTTGATGTGAATTTTAACAACCTTGTGTTTATTGGTAATATTTTTTTCTTGAATAAATGTGTGTTGTGTTATATTATATAATATTATACACATACAAATATAGAGAAAACAACAAAAAAATTATTTCATTAATAATTATTGTTGCATTAATCAACAATGAAAACAATTAAAATTCCAAACATTACAAATAGACAAAAAATATAAAATTGAAAATCTAAAATGGGAAAATATGAAGTTCCTCAATCTACTATAATCATCACCTCCACCGCCAACACTATAGAAATGAAACAAAATATTAGTAAACCAAGCAACATTATAGAAAATGGAAATATAGAAACTTGAGAGTAATTGAGTTGAATATTGAATGAAATAATGTATTGGTATAAATAGAAGGTGATGTGACTGCTAGAATTGTAATGTGACCATTAGAATAGTAACTAGACCATTGGTAATAGTAACCTGGCCATTGGGAATAGTAACTTGACCATTGAAATAATAATTTTATTGAAAAATAAAAACTTTTTATATAAATAATATTTATTATGATTAATTTAAGTAAATATAAATATTATGATTCCAAAAATAAATAGATATCAGGATTAAAAAACTCAAAGAAAATATAAGCACATTTTTAATAAACTATATTTTAAAGTATTTTATAAAAATCATATTATTTATATTAAAAATTAAAATTACCTATTTTTAAAATTTATTTTAATAAAATTAATAAAAAAAATTAAATCATCACGTCAAAATTATCCAAGAGTAATTTTTTGATAATTTTTTGAAATACTTCAAATTTTAGGTAAATAATAAAAATATAGTTTTTCGCATAACCGATGTATCTTAAATTACATCATTCATGATATAATAATTACATAATACTTTCTAGAACTTGATTTTCATCCATGATATATTTAATTTCATAAATTAGTCATTAAAATATAATAATCTTAATTTTCAAACCTAAAAAGAACTTTTCAAAACTAAAAAGAACTTTTCAAAATCTAAAGTCAAAAAGTGATTCCTTAAAATAACAATTTTTCTTTCTTTCCACTTTATTTTTAAATAAACTAATGAATTAAAATTATAAAGAGTATTTAAGGTCTGAAACCCATTATATTATATTTATATATAATTTATATTGTCAAAAATTCACTATTACGCATTATACCTTTGATGAAATAATTTATTCAATGTTTTATTCTTAAAATACCCCTCTTCTCAAGTATAAATATCATCTCCCTTCCCTTGGAAAACTACTCCTCCCACCCATTCCAAATCCCATGATCTACCCAAATCCTCTCTCTCAATCCCCTTAGAATATTTAGGGACATTTTTAATCAATCCAACTCCAATCACCAAGGGATTTATAGTGTTGTACAAGAGAAGTTACACCGAGGATTAAGTAAGTTCTGATACACTCCTCTCTTTTTTATTTCTACTTCATCTTCTCTTTATTTTTCCACCAACCCTTTCACAAAAAAAACTTAAAATAATTAATTAGGCATTAATTTAACATTATATTAATTATTTTAACCTATTATCAGTATCATACTACTATATTTATAAATTTCAAACTTCTCTTTCCTGCTCTCCTGACAATGTCTAGCAAAGGTCTGTTAACCACCTACGAAGACATTTACATGTTAAAACATATAACCATCATCATGGATGTATGTTATAAACTATATATAATATATAAACATGTAATTATATTCATTATAATATTTTCTAATTAATTATACTAATGTATAAATTACATTTAATAAAATATAGAAATCGATAAAAAACAGGAAATTTTTAAGTAAAATGTGATATCAAAATGACTACCCTATAACCAAGGAAATTAATAAATATAATAAAATTAATATAGTTGATAAATATTGGTAAATATTATAATAATTCACTTTTGGATCAATTTTTTAATAAATCTAAGTTTATTATTAAGGAGGTGAAAAAGCAACGAAATAAAGCAAGAATTAAGGTAAGGGGATTCTCAAACCCAACTCCTTTTATTTAGGTTGTACCACTTTCACAAAATCATTGATATGAATACTTCTATAATGTTCCTTAAATATAAATTAATTATTCTTCCCTTTTCTTTTCAGGGATATACATGTTTCCTACTAAATTTTATGAAAAATATGAATATTTTTCTAAAATGACTCTTCTTTCTAAAACATGTCTTAAATCCTCTCGAGTTGTTTATTCTTCCCTCAAGAATGAAGATTATTATACCAAATATGTTTTTATATTTTTCATTTTGGAACCCCATGTTTATCCATAAAATCATTATTGATTAAATCCTTATGAAACTCATTCCTTTCCATGAGTTATTTCATGATTATGTGTGTGGTAGTTATCCACTATAACATGATGTTTCATTTTTATGTATTGCCACATTCCATGGATTTATCACATGTTTCCCTAATTATGTTGATGATGATCCTATTTTTATTATATTATGATTATTATTATGTTCACCCATGTTATATTGATCCATGTCCCTAATTCATCCTCTTACTGGGCTTTTAGCTCACCCCTTTCTTTGATGCATATCCTCATATGACTACATGTACCAAGAAGAATGTAAGATTTATAAGGATAAAGAATAAGATTTTAAATAAATTTTTATGTTTTATTATGTATAAGTGATGTATAGTCCTAATTTTTCTAAGATACTAAACCTTTGGATCCTAGATTTGTATTTCTATTATTTCATTTATCTTGCAACTAATGTAATAGTTATCTTAGAAAAAGTAGGGTCACTATATGAACGCTTCACATAAGGGTAGGTATTGAACTACCTCTATGTGTAATTCTAGAACTACTACGTAAGGGTACTACCTTCACATAGGTGGATCACATAAGGGTATGAGATTTACATAGCCCTTTTAAATCCACAATTACCTTTATGAAAGCTCTCGTGTATAGGTAATACATTGGATACCATTACACAATTAGCGTTCTTAGTAAGGGTAAGTTGAAACGTACCCTTACACAGCCTTAGTAAAATCATGTTTACCCTTATGTGAGCCCCTTCATGTAAAGGTAAGTCATGGATTACTTTTACATGACCATTCATGTATAGGTATCACCCTGGTTATCCTTATGAAATTGATCTATATAAGGGTAGTGATTTTATTACCTTTATGCAATCCATATTCATAAATGAAATAACTTGGTTGCCTTTATGTAGGCCTTATATGTAAGGATAAACCCTTTTATGAAACTGAACTTCTAAAAGATGAAACGTTACTCGGTTTGTTTCAGTTTATTTTTCATTTCATCGCAATTTTCATAAAACTAAATATGGATTCCTTTTATACCACTATTATGTTTTGTACGAATCTAATAAAACTTATTAGACACAAAATATTCCATTAGAAACCCCTTTATCAAGTATCTTCATGCAAGATAATATGAAACTGTGTATAAAATAAAAATGAATAACTATTATAAAATATGTGTATCTTACACCTAAGTGCCACTATATCAATCTTGATCTCCTTCGAATGAGTTTAAGAGAGATCACAAAGTGGTAAAAAAAAGCATCCCACCTCCATACTCTATCTATAGGTCAAATGAATAACATATCATACATGTAGGATTCTTCTTTCTCCCATGATGTACTAACATCTCAGCATGAAAAAGAAGAAGAAGTGAGAGAGCTATAGATATTTGGGATTTTTATCCAAATATCATGTGATACCCCCTTCTACCATCACATGGAAGTGATATAAATATAATAACCTGAGAACACTCCTTGGGTGTTGTTGCATTTATTCACGTGTTATAATTTATAAATAAATGCTACGGCCAACTTCACGCATCCAATGCATGAATGAACTCTCATACATTAAATCTCATATAACTCCTCCTTTAATTATAGCCTTTTGTAGGAAAATAAATAAATGATAATTGTTTATCATTTTTTCACAATCATAAAATTCATTAGCATGAAAATCATAATTTTCTTACAATACAATAATTATTATATATATATATATCACGTATACATATATGGTTTTAGGGTATATCTTCATCAACATCTTCTACAAACCACTTCTAATTTTTGAAATTTATTTTCAACCTTTGGTCTAGGATTTTCTGTTTTCTTCTAAACTTTTCTATTTTTAGTGCGCTGGAACCCCCTCAAACATTACCTTCCAAACCTTCTAGGCTCATAATAATATTAGTAACTAAACCAAAAATTTCTTACCATGTTCCCAAATCCTCTACAGTGCCAACAATATCCATAAAAATCATATTTACCTTGACTTTCTTTATCTGTGACTTCTACTCAGACTTTCTACTAACACTTCCAAGATCTTTTTCACCCTTCACTACTACAAAACCAATTTTTAATAGCACTAGTATTTATCAGCGCTAGAAAAAAAACGTTGATAAATGGCATCTTTATCAGCGCTTTATTTTTAGTGCCAATAAAGGGTACCCTTTATTATTGATGTATTTTTAGCACTCATAAAAGAATACTTTATCATCACTTTTTTAGAACGAATAAAAGGTTTGAATAAATAAAATGAAACAACTAAATAAATAATAAATAATAAATGAGTTTACTAAAAAAATTACAAATTTTATTAATTAAATAATTATTGATAAAAATGAATAAATTGATTACACTATATATAAATTATGAATACTAATAAATAGTATGTATTAAATATATAGATATATTTAAAATGAAAATTAAACAAATTAAAATTAAAAATAATTAAATTGAGAAAAATATTAAACATTTTATTAATTAGATGATTATTGGTCATATTAATAAATAGTATATACTAAATATATATATATATATATTAATGTATATAAATATGATTTATATAATCTAAAATATCATTTATGCTTTATATTAAATAGTAATATATTCAGTGAATAATGGTTTATAATTAAAAATTAATATGAATTAAAAATACTGACTAATTGCATCAAGTAATGGACATAATTGAATGTCATTTGATTTTTCAATTTATAATCAAACATATTATATTGATTTTACATATCTGTAATTAATGCATTTTTATATACATATGCACACACAAATATTTTTTTTGGAATTTAATCAATTTATATTATTTATTTTATAAATATTTTTTTACTATGTTTTAATATTTTCAATACATGTATTCATCTTTATTTCAATATATATCCATTTTTTAATGATTTTTATTAATCAAACTTATCTAAATTTTCTATATTGTACTCATTTAATTAATCAATTTTACTCATTTTTAACATGCATGAACTTAAGATTAAATATTCATTAATAATTTTAAAAATACATTTGTAAAAAATATTTATAAATAAATATAATTATAAATGTATATTTACTATTTTTATACATTTATAATTATAAATAAATAAATGATATTTTTTTATAAAGTATTTATATAATTATAAATAAATAATTATATATTCAAAAAATTATAAAATTATTATTTTATAAAAAGTATTATTATAAGTATTATAATTATATAAAATAATTATAATTTTTTTAAAAAGTATTAATTCTTTTTAAAAATTATTATAAGTATTTATCAACGAATTTTAATGCTGATAAAGATTAATTTTATCAGCACTTATTAAGTTAGCGCGGATAAAAGGTATCTTTATCAGCACTTTTTTGAAGCACTGATAAAAGTGTCACGGTTTATTTTAAGAATCCTAACCATCGCGAACCAGTTCACTATATCCAAACCTCTCTACAGAAGCGACATGCTGCCAGCATTCCTCATTGTCGAATCCAACCTCAAATATATGCTAGGATCAATGCTCCAATTATTCCAATGCTCGAATCCAAGTCTCAAGTGATTCAAGGGTTGAACGCAACCACAGCTCGAACGAAATCTAGGTTTTTTGATATCTCTAATTTCCCTCAGTTATCCACAATACCTTTTCATCCCACATTTGTGTATCCCAACAAGTCTAGTTGCACTATAATATAATAAAATGACCCAAAATTCATTATTTTTTAGATATATTGAAGTATTGTCTTCCCCGATATCATGTGGGACTCCTTGGGACAATATTTGTACTGTGTGACTTGAAATATATCAAACCCAATGTTGGTTCATGTTGTTGTGAGGTATAATAGGCTCCCAATACCTATATTCCATGACATATACATCTTTGCAATCATCAATTTTTTAAAAATTCATTCATACAGCGGTCGGTGTTGTCATTGGTTTGGAATATTACATTGAAAATTAGTTGGTTGATGAAATATCGGACATCATTTGGGTCTTATGTTATGTTGTGCATCAATTGGATGAACATTATATATGTTTGATTTGTTGTCTTTTTTATTTAACTACTTGAAAAAATATAATGTTTTCAGTTTTTATTTTTGAAATATTTCAATTTAGATTTAAATAATATGACTTAAATACTATAAAAATAAAAATCAAAGAGGTTTAAGGTTCTATAATCCTTAGACTATATTATACAGAAAAAAATGATTTCGAGATAAAATATAATTTTTTTTTGATTTTTTTTTGTTGAAATATAGTCCGAAAATAAACAATTATAATGAGTCATTTTCTAGGAAATACCTCAGCATCATGGTGTTTTAAAAAACAAAATATTGTTTCATTACATGGTGCAGAAGAAGATTACATTATTAAAATAATTTATTGTTCTCAATCCTTTAGTATTGATCAATATTTTTCTAAATTTGATATTTTCTTTGAAAAATAACTTATTTAATGGGAAAATTTTCTATTATTTTAATTTTAAATAATATTTTCAATAAATCAAGAATAAATCTTATACCACTAGATTTAACTAATTTTGATAAAATAAAATATTAACATTGATTGATTCAAATTTAATAAATAAGTTTTAATAGAATTTATTTTGTTGAAATAAAAATTATTTTCCATTAATAAAATCATTACACCTTTAAAATCCCACTTTAAGACAACTTTTTTAGTTTGGATTTAATAATTTAATGACATGCTATGTTCATTGTGGATTCTCAATTAAATTGAATTTTATGGTTTACTAACATAAACCTAAATCCATTTTTATGTCCTAGTGGTAATATAATGCCTCACAAATGTGACTATCTCAATTACATGACATAAAAATGTTTCATTACAATACATTACCATGACCTTTTATGTTAAGAGTTTTATAGAATTAGTAAAAAATTAACTAAAAAACTCATGTATTTTTAAACTAATGGCCATTTTTTAAAACAATGTATGCAATAACTTGATCCATAATAATCCTTTATTGTTCATATTTAGATCAAGATCCTCATATCACATTGTTCTTATTCAGATCAAGCTCTGCATGCATACATTTGATCCAATTATCATCCTTTATAGCCTCTCCAAATGATTTAGGCTCTAATTAAGAAAAATTTTAGGTTTTTTGTAGAGTCTTACTCCTTTGAGTTTTCACCGAAACTTTCCAACCACCAATGACATTTTATTCATTGATTTCAGCCTTGCTCGTATTTCTTGCAGTTTATAAAAATGTAGCCATATTTGAAATGATAACCCACTCATTAACACTTCTTAAAAATCACTTAATTTATTTTATCACACATCTAATAATCACTATTTATTTTTTACTTTAATCCATCTTAACATTGCCTTATGGTTCCACCCTTAGGAATCTCTTATTACCATCCATGTAATTCTCAAAAATGGGAGATATTCACCTTTGATAATGAATATATTATGTGTATTTATTTATTTATTATAAAAAATGAATATTTTATGAACCCAATAGGATATATTTAATTTCTCTCAGATGATTCAAAGCTTCAATCCAATGTATCTTATCTTCCTATCATCCTCCTCACTCATTAATTGATTGTTTGGCGAGATCTATTTACGTTTTTTATCACCATTCTTACTTTACCGTCAGCATATCTTTATGGTCAACAATGTTTTCATAGTAAAATAATTATCCATATAATTAATGTATTGTTTCATATTTATTTTTAATTTATTTATTTTTAGTTTTACTCATATAAAAAAATTTCTCTTATACAAGTGGATTCTTTTTTTCGAGCCTATAACTGAGATAATAACAACAAGGAAATGTGTCAAGAATACATACAACCATCAGAAAAAGGTGAGTTATTACTAATTATTTAATTAATTTTTTCATCATTTTATCTAATATTTTTAAGTTAATTTTCTTATTATTTTTATCTGATACTTATTTAGTTTTTTTTCACATATCCTTTGGGAATTCATATTTTTCTTTCAACTATCTGCAACAAGCCACAAAATTGATAAAATAATTATTTATACCAACATTACCACACTTTCTATTTTCATTGAATTTTTTGTCTAACTACCAACATTGCATATTGATTCTATGTTCTTAGCCAAAAAACCTTTCTCATTGTTGAAAGCCTATACTCTTCTGACTTTTAAGAATGAGAAAGGTTTTTTTGCTAAGAACATAGAATCAATATGTGGTGTTGGAATTTCAACATAGAAAGATAATGTAAATGTGGTAACATTTGAAGTTAGTATTTTTTTTAGACTTTGGGACGTCTAATAATCATCCACACCTCAATTCGACACACATTGTGACCAGTATGACTCTAAGTGCTTCTTTTTATTTAAAATTGACATTAATTCTAGTAAAAAGGACAAATGACATACAAAAAACTGAGAAAACATATTTTGATAATTTTGATACTTTATAGAAATGATCCATAAGTCATTTGAGACATGTAGGAATCATTCGCACCTCAATTAGACACATGGTGTGACCGATATGACTCAATGTGTCTGATATAAGTTTAAAATCGACAATTTAGTTCAAAAAATGTCACTCACTAGAAAAAAAAAAGAAAACGTGCTCATATTTTCTTGATAATTTATAAAATCAATTAATAAGTCATTTTTGACATGTAGGAATTGTTCTCACATCAAACTGATACACGATGTGATCAGTATAGGTCAAAGTGTGTGTTTCCAGTTTAAAATGACATTTTAGTAAAAAAACAAGTAACATACTCAAAACCAAGAAAATGCATTTGTATTGTTTTGATAATTTAGTAAAATTATCCATAAGTCACTTGAGACGTGTAGGAATCAGATTTACCTCAATACGACTCATGGTGTGACTGGTATGACTCCAAGTGCATCTTTTAATTTAAAATGACATCAATTTTAATAAAAAGGAAAACTGGCCTACTCAAAACTGAGAAAAAACCTTCATATTGTTTTGATACTTTAGAGAAATGATCTATAAGTCATTTTATACATATAGGAATTGGTTGTACCTCAATACTATGTATGGTGTGGACGTTATGACTCCAAGTGCGTATTTTTATTTAAAATGAAATCAATTTTAATAAAGGACAATTGACCTGCTCAAAACTGAGAAAATACATTAAAATTATTTTGATACTTTATAGAAATAATCCATAAGTCATATGAGATGTGTAAGAATCATATATAACTCAATCTGATGCATGGTGTGACCGGTATGACTCCAAGTGCGTCTTTTTATTTAAAAATTAAATCAATTTTAATAAAAAAGATAATTGACCTACTCAAAATCAAGAAAACGCATTCAGATTATTTTGATACTTTAAAGAAACAATACCTAAGTAATTTGAGACATATAGGAATCATTATTACCTCAATCTGACACAAAATGTGACCGGTATGACTCTAAGTGCACCTTTTTATTTAAAAATGATGTCAGTTTTAATAAAAAATGATAATTGACCTACTCAAAATCAAGAAAATGCATTTGGATTGTTTAGATACTTTAGATAAATAATTTATAACTCATTTTTTATGTGTAGGAATCATTCATACCTCAATATGATGCATGTTCTGATTGGTATGACTCTAAGTGCATCTTTTTATTTAAAAATGACATCAATTTTAATAAAAAAGACAACTGACCTACTCAAAACTACGCAAACACATTCGGATTGTTTTGATACTTTAGGAAAAATATCCACAAGTCATTTGTGGTGTGTATGAATTATCCTCACCTAAATATGATACATTATGTGTCCAATATGACTCAATGTGTCCGTTATCAGTTTAAAATCGACATTTTAGTTCAAAAAGTGTCACTCACTGAATACCAATCAAATGTGCTCGGATTTTCTTGATAATTTAGGAAAATGATTCATAAGTCATTTGGGACATATAGGAATCACTATCATGTCAAACCAATACACTATATGACCGGTATGAGTCAAAGTGTGTGTTTCCAGTTTAAAATGACATTTTAGTAAAAAAGACAAGCGATGTAGTCAAAACCAAGAAAACATATTCGAATTGTTTTGATAATTTAGTAAAATGATTCATAATTCATTTAATACAAGTAATAATCATGCACACCTCAATCTGATGTATGGTGTGACCGGTATGACTCCAAGTGCATTTTTTCAATATGTAAGTATCATTTTAGTTTAAAACGCAGGTCATATCGCCAAACTGAGAAAACAAGCCTAAATTGTTTTTTATTCATTTAAATTATGTATTCGTACTTTATTTTTCTAATTTCATGGTGTTTGGTGTTTTGTTTTGCTATTACAGCACACTACACTGGTGTTTCACTGTGCTATTATAGCACACTATAGTATTCCCCTTTATCAGCACTTTTTTAGCACTGATAAAGGGGTCCTTTATCAGCTCTTTTTTAGTGCTGATAAAAGACTCAAGCTTTTAATATCACTCCAGTATTCAGTGCTTCTATAGCACTTATAAATTTCATTTTTATTGATATTAAAGGCCTATTTTGTAGTAGTTCTTTTAGAGTGATCTTTACTAATCAAATTGAGCTTCATTATTTTTTGAATCTTCAACATCTTTCAAAACCTTCTTCTTTGAGTTTTCACCAAATTCTTGAATAGAATTCTGAAAGTTAGATTTATATTTTTTCAATTCCTTTTCAACATTGATAAAATTAAATTAGATAGTCCCAATCTCCTTTTACTTCATTTTTAGCCCTTTCTTCCATTTCACTTTTTAAATCCTTTTCTTCAACAAGAAACTCCTTCAAGTCATAATTTTTTTTATCAACTATGACTCTATCAGTATGAGTAGAATCATTATTTCCTAAAGATTGATTATCATTATTTGAGTTTTTTATCTCCTTATCCAAGTTTTATATCTTTAAAATACATTCCTTTAGTTATCTCTTTAATAAAAACTCTATTTCATTTTCTTCCTCAGTCTTAGCATCACTACTTTCATCACTTGTAAACTATTCCTTGGCCTCTCATCCTCATCTTCACTAACTTATTTTTCTTTCAACTTTGGATAGTTTTTGGAAAAATGTCCAATATCTCCACACCTAAAACACTCAAGTGGTATCTTTCCCATGAACCTTCCTTTTCTTCTTCTTACACTTTTAGTAATGAGTGACATGGTTTTTTCAAACTTCTCTTCGATATCTTCTTCTTTATCAGAATTTTCTTCTTCCAAAACTATTCATTTCTTACACTTCTCTTGTTTTGAGGATTTAAAATAAATTTCCTTTTCATCCTTACCCTTCATTTTTAAGAAACTTATCTTCCACATATCATATGCAATACGAATGTTGTGTAATTAATCTAAAGGGGTTGTACCCAGATCATAGTCCTCAAGCGCTGAGACTTTTGCATCAAATCTATCTCAAAGAATGCATAGTATCTTCTAAACAACTATTGTATCCTCAATATTTTCACCAAAACCTCTAAAAATTCTTATCATTTCATTAACTCAAGTGAAGAAGTATTTTACTATTTCACCTTCTATCATTTTGAGGTCTTCGTGCTTCAACCTCTAAACTTGTAGCTTATATTGTTTCACCTTTTCATTGCCTTCATATATATATTAAAACTTATCTCATATGCCCTTTACTGTCTTAATACCTTTTAACTTGAGAAACTCCTCTAAAAGAGATGAAAAATATAATTATGGGCATGACTATCATTCTCCAAGTTCTTTACATCAACTGATTTCATAGCAACACCTTTAGCACGGGGAATAAATCTATCAGTTACAGCCTCCAAAACATCCAAGATAATAGATAATAAATAGGGCAGCATCTGATCTTTCCTTATATAATAATTTTTCCCATTGAAAGAGGTAATCCCCTTATTGTTCACTGAATTTAGGTTTCCCATTGTTTACAATAGAAATTCATAAACTAAATATTCTTACATAGAATAGCTCTTTCTCTCCAAAATCCAAATAGGAAATCATCAATGGAGGGAACTGGGCTCTAATACCACTTGAAAAAGATCCTTAAAATTAGTGGTAAATCACTGAGATGTGGTTGAATTGGTGATTTTAATTCCTTTTTATGTTTTCTATAGAAAAAACTTTCACCACCTATTAAAGTGATTAATTTTATCATTGTAAAATACACCCAAGCACACACACGGAATACATGGCATATTTTTACAAGGTTCACTACTCAAAACAAGAAGTTAGTCCTTAGTATGATCTAGATTCACCTGAGATCATACAGTCTACTATTTTCATCATGTGGATTACAAATAAGTGGGGTTTATCTTTTTCTCAAGATACACAAATATCTCCTGACTATTTATAGTGCTCCTGCAAAATCAAAAAATAAATTTTCTTTAAACAATAAGAGAGTTTTCCTCTAAATTAGAATTTCATCAAGTTGTTGTACTGATTATTCTCCTTCATCTTCTTTATCTTTCTGTTTTACTTACATATCATCAAGTATTCTCTCTCTCCATTTCACTACCTCACATTGATAATATTTATTTTTCATCCCATCTCTTATATATTTTCACAATAGTAGTGAATATTTATTTCTCTAGAAGTAGCAAAAAACTTCATGCTCAAATTCAAATTTCCCACTTCAACCAATTGCAGTTAACTTCCTCTCCATATCAGTGTCAAATATGATTATAAAATATAAAAAAATATGAATTCAAGTTCAAATTTCAGACAGTTAAATACTTCCAACTTATTCTCAACTTCCTTTAATTTGAATATAAGCCCTCGAATCATCCCAACCTTTTAAATCACCTTAGATTTAATTTAGGTGTCCTTAGGATGAGTCTTAATTTGGTCTGAGTCATCCAGATTCCACTACATCAATTTTATGAAACTATTTTTAAACTGCTCTTTAATTCTATAAAACTCAAATTTAGTCTAAGTTTGGAACCCTTTGCTGAAATGACTCTTATAAAAGTCCTAGGTGACTCTTAAGAAAACTCTGAATGTCTCTTTTGAAAAGATAATTGGTCAATTTTCTATAATATTCTCAGGATGACTCTCATGAAAATTTGTAACAACTCTTATGAATTAGGAGTTACTCTTAGGAAATGTCTTTTCCCTCAAACATGACTTGTACAAAAACTCAAATTTGCTCTTATGAAACTCAAATTTAGTCTAAGTTTGGAACCCTTTGCTGAAATGACTCTTATAAAAGTCCTAAGTGACTCTTAAGAAAACTCTAAATGTCTCTTTTGAAAAGATAATTGGTCAATTTTCTGTAATATTCTCATGATGACTCTCATGAAAATTTGTAACAACTCTTATGAATTAGGAGTTACTCTTAGGAAATGTCTTTTCCCTCAAACATGACTTGTATAAAAACTCAAATTTGCTCTTATGAAAATATTTTTCCTTTGAAATGAATCTTACGGAATGCTCAGCATGATTCTTACAAAATTTATAGCGTGACTCTTATGAAATATAGAATTTACCAAATTTTCAGATCCAAACTTCAAAGTTTCTCTTATGAAATAGGGAGTTCTCTTTTCTTTATTAGTGATGTTCATGGCTGATATATAGATCATAAATGTCTTAAAAATATTTCCTCCAAGAGGCACCAATGCTAGGTCGATGAAATGAAGAGAGATATGTAATGACATATTTATCGAGGAAAAAAAGAAAAAAACTTGTGGGCTCAAGAATCCCAAGAGTAACCAACTAGAATAATTGCATCAGTCAATTTTATACATTCATTGATCACTAAATTTCCTTTGGTTGAATGGTAAATTCTGATTGGGAGATAAATTCTTCAAAACCAAATATACCATGAAGATTCTCTAGATCATTCTTGGGTGCTTTTAGGATTTTTATTACTATTTTTTATGTCATCTGTTTCGGTGATAACATTTATTATTAATGTCATGAACCAAGCCGGGATTCCATCCAACCCAACACCTGACCTGATATGATACATGGTCTGAAGGTCTTTCCTGGTCCCCATAGACTGACAACCAATGTCGGGAATCAAAATAATCACTATGGGAATGATTTTTTCCAGACAAACCAGGATCAAATAAATAAACTTAACAAGTGGAAGAACAAATAATAACTAAATATAAATAAATATAAAAAACTAATCCAGATACAATAGATTAAAAAAGAAACAAAACTGAATACAAACTAAGACCGGACCATTCTATATGATCTCTATGTGACCTCTTGGTCACCACCAACCACAAGACCAACCTGCTCAAAAAGTGAGCACATGAACCAAAAACCTGAACCTGCAAAACAGCTTGGGTCTACCGATGCTGAGTGGTATAAGTAGGGTGTGAGATTAAATAGATTAGTAGTTAATCACCATATAATCCATGAATTTCCTTTACCAAAATATTTCACAAACAATAGTTTCAAATACATTCAGAAAACATGTGTTTTAATCATTTGAGAAAACAACCCAATATTCTACTCATTCCTTTTTTAAAACAACACATGAAACTTCCCTTTTCAAAAACAGTTTCACTTTACAAAACTCTTTTCAAAGACATAACTCAAATATAAAACCAAACTAGATAATAAAAATGGGTTGTGTATAAAGTAAATAAAACAAAACCATCAAGCACAACTAGAAAAATTGATATCCAATGTGCATTAGAAATAGATTGAACAAATAGATAGAAACTCATGAGCATTTTCTGAACATCCCTAGGGTGATCCCTGCATGTAATCTTATTAGACTCATCAACCGGCATATGGTTCAGCTCCATAGTCAATAACCAATCAGCCGCTCTGAACTAGTCAATCCAATGGCATGTCCCACCTTGCTCTATCAAGTCAAGGGGGTACCAACCCGTCTAATCGGGGTCGACAAGCAACAATCAATCGAGCCTCTAGATGTCACCCAAGAATCCCATAATGATAATAATAATAATATCACTTGAAAACACATGGTATAGTAACCACAACCAACAGTGTTCTCATGCATGATCCATTAGAGCGGATCTCATCCAAAGTTCTAATGGACTCAAAATCAACAATGTTTCCATGCACAAGCCACCAGAGAGGATTTCACCAAAGTTCTAGTGATCTAAAATTATAGTCCAGGTATCACAATTAGCATAAAAACCCATTTCTTTCATTATCATTATTAAATGCCAACCGGGTCTCACAATACCCGGGTTTTCAACGCATTTTCCAAAATATGCCAAATAAAACCCCACTTTTATATACACAATGCCAAATGGGCCCTTATGTTTCAAATCCAAAACTTTTTCTCAGCCAAGTGAAAAACATGAAATAACACGAGAAGTGATAAATGGGCCTTTACACCATTTTAGAACCCAACCACATTACAAAATGCCAAACAGGCCTTCATGCCAATCACTCACCCAACTTATCTTAAAATTCCAAATGGTCCAAGCATTTGGAAACACATTTCATGCCACTTCCACAAATCATGACACATATTTAAGAAACATAACAAGGAAACTCACTTACAATAAATCCCATTTATTGTGGAAAAAAAGCTTTCACACATGTGCATTTCAAGTCACTTTGAAAACATCTTTTTGAAGAAACATCACTTGTTTTTAAACCAATACAGCATACCACACAAAAGCATCACACAACAAAAATCACTCCTTTTCACATACAACACCCAAATCATAATACAACATTATTTCCAAAATACAACCAAGTAAAAACACTACCAAAATTACCCAATTTTACTTTAAAAACTCAAATGACATTTTATCGAACACCTTAAGCATGTTCAAAACTAATAATAATTAAAGAATCCCTTGAAAACCCATTTAGAACTAATTTACCCTTATTAAAAACATCAAAAAATTTATTATAACACGTCACAAGAAAGGAAAAAAACATTTATAAATCATTTAGGAAAGATCAATAATCAAATGTGCAAGAAATGAAATGGATGGAAATGTTAGGTCATAATAATACAAAGATAAAATAAGAGGGGGTGAATTGTGTCTTTTTCAATATCTTCGCAGATGTTTGTTTTTGAATAACTTTTTAATTTATATAGATATGCATTGTTTACTTCTTTATGAAATATGAGTAGTGGATAAGCAGAAAGAATGAACGCGACAATTTTATAGTGGTTCAGAGCCCAAAGATCCCCTAGTCCACTCCACCAATGCTCTCTCTGTGAGCTTGGTTAATTTCACTAAAAAGATTCTCTTATCACTAGACCTTTAAATCCAAAAATGAGTGCGGTCAGTTAACACCTTTACAAACAAGGATAAATAGAGTCTTATGGTTCTTTAATAGGGAACCAATTATCTATATATTATTATAAGAAGCTGATACTTAAACCACAACTGAGTATGAGCATTTTAAACTCCAATAAATCAAAAAAGTTTTATTTGTTGATGATTCGGGTTGATCTTCATAATTTCAGTAGAAAAAATTGAAAGTAGATGGATCTTATTATTTATAAATGAAGGTATTAAAGAAAGAATAACTCTAAATTGATCTTGGTTGTGAATGATATTCAATGTGAATATAAATAATCAGCAGTAGTCTGTGGTATAAAAAGTATATCTCTCTTTCATAAAATAACAGATTCGATCATTTTTTGTAGTAGAATTGTAACAAATATTCACACGAATACAGTCATGTATATGAGTTGTATATATCTTTTATCACTGATATCACATATATCAAACACTCCATCATTTGATTTGAAAATAATTTATTTATATAAATAGATTTTTTGGTTGAATAGATCCAAGAAAACCGCCTGAAAGAATGAGGAAATTTAAATCTGAATTGACTAGGAGAGTCGCAACTTCCCTTAAGAATAAAAGTGATTTTATCCAATGAATATGTTTCTTTGAATCAATCATAACAATATTTTAATTAGTCATAGATAATATTTTAATCATCCTGTAATTCTTTCAAAATCATTGCATGAAATTCAGATAAAATCTCATCTTTAAACTCTACTGTTTGAATAGTCAAACATGGGGTTTAACTGCATAGCATAAAGTTCCTTTGTGTAGCATAGAGTTCCTTTGTGTAGTGTAGTGTTCCTTTGTGTAGCGTAGGGTTCCCACCAATGTATAGTTCTTTAACCATATTTTCATCTGCATGTAATGTAGGGAACAAAAGTAACGTAGGGATGATGATCCATACATTCATCCTTTAATCATAAGATTCCAAACATAGTATTGATTAACCATACATTCAATCTCTCAAATGTAGGGTATGAATAGTGATTCTATACTTTCACATGGGGTTGATATTTCATATGTTTGTCGTTTATCCAAATGTAGGGTTTCCAATCCATACGTTTAATATCCAGTGTAGGGATATTAACCAATACGCAAATTGTTCAGCGTAGCATAGGGATGATGATTCATACGTTCATTTACTGAACGTAGGGTTTGAACAGTGTTTCCATAACACATCTTGTAACTTTACATTCCATAAAAGATATAAATAAAAACATGATATAAATTCCTGAAATATACTTAAAACAACTTTATTAGAAAACAAACAAGGGTATTTGTGATCATCAAAATCAACATATATTACAAAGTATTATTGAGACAATACATGCCCAACAATATCCTCCTTTTTGATGATCACAAAACCCATAAGATAATTTATAGAAAATATAGAATTTTTAAACACTAATAAGATGTAATAAAATATTTCAATTTCATAGTATTATTTTGATGAATGAAAATAGATACTTGGAAATTAAAAAAGGGTTTACCCAAATTTCTTTCTCCCTAAAAGTGTAATGTTTGGTTTATAAATATTTTCCCCCTTTTTGTGATATCGAAAAGAATATTTGAAAGAATAAAGGATATAAACCATAGTTAATATAACATTGAACTAGAAATGAATGTTATTGTCTACTAGGTAGAAAAATAAGATATGTGATATGGAAGTGTAAATTTTAACATGAAAAATACAATAATAAATGTATAAAACTATATAAAACTTACAAAAATAAAAGTAAAGTAAATTTAAACTTAAATTCAGATCAAATTTTTTGAAAAATCATGAGTACATCCCAGAATCAACAAAATAATTCTTCAAAATGATGGGCTTTGATCGGAGTGGTGGTCTTGGTTAGAATCTCCATGGGTAGTAGTTGCAGCCGGATGAGGAATGGTCTTAATAGTGCTATGAATTTCAAGAAGCTTCACTAACAGACTATAAAAATTATTGTTGAAGACATCTGTCAATTGCTGAAGAAAATTCTTTGAATCTTACCCAGTATTAAAGCTTTCCACAAAATTCACCTTAATAAACTCATTCATTATTTCTTCAAATTGAACAAAGGCTGACAATCTATATCTAACTTGATGAATGATTGGTCCCAACCAAGATTCATTTGAGGTTATTTGACTAACCAAATCTCTCTAATTATATAGAAGAACATTCAAAGGTGTATTTTCACACTAGAGAGTGTGCATCCTATTGTTGAATTCACCCATCACAGTAGTTATAGCTTCAAATCTTTTGATTAAGTCTAGCGAAGTGGGTTGAGGTGTTGAGGTTGAAGCCTGATGACTATCCTCGATAGATTGAAATTTTTTTCCTAACATAAGATTCAACTCATAAAAAATATACTTCTTCGTAGATTTATCTTTCATAGATCTGAATTCTCTACTTAAAGTTCTAATAAACTCTTTAAGATATCTCACAGAAATCAAATTTTCTTGAACGTCTCTGAGTTGAGTTTAAAGGGCTTCAAACTCAATTCTTGGAACTGTTGAACTTCTAATCTCTTCAATTTTCTTCTTCTCAGCTTCTAAATCTTTTCTCAAAGACAAGTTATGGTTCTCTAAATGAATGCACTTATGAATCATAGCTTCATCATAAGAGTCATAAGACTCTGGAATAATAGATCTTGAAGGGTGTCCACCCTCTACCATAGACAAACCTGGCATTTTAAGACCTTTTGATCTATCTCTCAATGCATATTCTTCTGCAGCAACAGAATCAGAAGCAATGAGTGATAGGTTTTCAGGGGTAGGTACATCTTCCATGTGTTGTTCTTCTCTATGAACCTCTTACTCAATATCCTTATCCACTTAAGCCTCAATCTCAACTTCATATACAACTAAAACTGTAGTCTCTAGAATGTTGACTAATATCCTTCTTCTTTTAAAAATATTTCTCTCTTTAGGTCTTGATTTGGCATCTTCATTAGGCCTTGGTCTGACATAACTAACTGATGGTATCATCTTTTTCTACTCCTGGGCATCTTTCATTAGGTTTTAGTGTTATTCAACTCCAATAGGCTAAAGACTATTGTAGAAGTTGCTCCAGATATATCCAAATTTCTTGATAGTTCCAGCATTTATAATGTTGGTATGATGACATCTATATTTGAAATTCATATCTTTTATTTTTCCCTTTATGAGCAACAAAAATGAAAGAATTATTCCATAGGGATAGAATCTCATCTTTGCTTATTTTTGAGAGCAATGACTTATATACCTTACAATAAAATGATATAAATTGAACCTAATTTGGTTCAAAAATAGAAACATAGCATACATGTCTAGATACAATACTTTCTCTAACTCAGCTGTTCTCAGAAAAATTCTAGTTTAAATAAACTTCATTATGAATTTTATATCATGAGTAAGATACTTTTTCACTACTTTCTTGATAGATCTTATTCCAAACAAAGAAAATATAATGTCCTCTGATTTATATTTTTCATCACCAATATTCCTTAATTCGAAATGAAAATCCCCCTCATGGGTACATCACAAAAGCTTAGCTATATCCACCAAAGAAATAGAAAATTCATTGTCGTGAATCTTAAAGATTATAGATTCTTCATTGATTCCAAAACTGAACTCATAATTTCTACACAACTCTTTCACTTTTACGTCAAACATCATAGGAGTGTTACCATCTCCAAAAGAAAAATCTAATCCTTGAAATCTAATGGATGAATTTAACGAAAGACTTTTCGTGTTTAAATACTCGAAATCTATCACTTTACCTTGAAGAAGTTTACGATAATTCACTGGTGGGTAAGCAGACACACCGAAATCAACATCTTCAGGTCTTCCTGGTGTTTCCATTTCTAAAGGTTTCACGATTGAAGGTTAGAAGGTTTAGGTTTTCAGTAAACTGAAATGAGAGATGCGTTGTTAACCGAAGGGATGTGAAGGAAAAGAGCAGAAGAAGGTAGACAGTTTTCTCATGCCAATTGAGAATGCACTCATTACTTTTTAATTTGAAAAGACGAATAAAAATAAATTGAAATGAAATACTTTTTTTAACTAATTAATACATAACCGATCAAAATAAAGAGAAATAAATAATTAAATGCGACATATACGATTTACCTAAAATAAAAACAGATAAATTAAGAATAAAATAAATTAATAAACATTCATTTAAAATTAAATATTCCTAACTCCCCCTTAATAAAATCAAAACTTTCAGTGGGAATTGGTTTAGTAAAAATATCAACTAATTGATATTCGGTATTAACAAATTCTAAATAAATATCCTTTTTAAGAACATACTCTCTTAGAAAATGATATATGATATCAATATGCTTAGTCCTAGAATGACTTATAGGATTTTTTTTGAGATACTAATAACACTAGTATTATCACATAAAATAGGTATATTATTAAAATTTAGTCCAAAATCCATTAGAGTGTTTTTCATCAACAATACTTGTGCACAAAAACTGACAGCAGAAACATATTCCACCTCAGTTGTTGATAGGGTAACTAAATGTTGTTTCTTACTCAACCATGACACTAAATATTTTCCTAAAAAGTGACAGGTTCCTATGGTTCTTTTTCTATCTAATCTATAACCTCCAAAATTAGCATCTGAATATGAAATTAAAAAAAAATCAAAAGTTTTTAGGTAAAGAAGAGATTGAAAAATAGTTCCTTTTAAATATCTAAAAATTATTTTAACAGTAGTAAGATGAGATTCTTTTTAATTTGACTGAAATATAGCACATAAACATACACAAAACATAATGTCTGGTCAGCTAGAAGTAAAATATAACAAACTATCAATCATACCTCTATATAACTTGTTGTCAATTGGTTTTCCAGCTTCATCCAAACCAAGTTTTATATTGGTACACATAGGAGTTGTATAAGTCTTATTTTTTTCAAGTCCAAACTTTTTCAATAAATCATTAATATATTTAATTTGATTTAAAATATTTCCATAATATTTTGATAAATCTAAAATCCTAAAAAGAAATTTCATTCTCCCATCATACTCATTTCAAATTCTTTTTGTATTAGATTTGAAAAATCATTACAAAACTTTTTATTTGTTGAATTGAAAATTACATCATCAACATAAATTTGTACTAATAAGATATTAGACCAAACAATTTTCTTAAAAAGTGTTGGATCTACCAATCCAACAGTAAATCCATTTTTCAAATGAAAATAACTTATTCTTTCATACCAAACCCTATGTTCTTGTTTAAGGTCATAGAAAGCGTTAGTAAGTTTAAAAATAGTATTTGGTTTATGATGATTTTTAAAACTAGGAGGTTGTTCAACATAAACTTCCTCCATTGAATATTCATTTAAAAATACATATTTAACATTCATCTGATATAATTTAAAATTCATATGAGATTCATAAGCTAAAATGATTCTAATGGATTTTAATCTAACTATAGGGTCAAAGGTTTCATCATAATTTATTCCTTCTTCCTGATTATATCCTTTAGCTGTCAATCTAGATTTGTTTCTAGTTATGATCTCTTGATCATCCTGTTTATTTTTAAAGATACACTTCATTCCTATAACTCGGTAATTGGATAGTCTTTCCACTAATTCTCAAACTTCATTTCTTCTGAATTGGTTTAGTTCTTCTTGCATTGCTAACATCCAACTCTCATCTTACAAAGAGTCTTCTATAGAATTGGGTTCTAACTAAGATAAAAAAGGCATAAAATTCAACTAGGTTTCCTACACTTCTTCTAGTTTTAATTACTATATCTAGGTCTCCTGTAACTGTTTCTAAAGGATGGTTCTTTAGGGTTCTAGACTGTCTCTGTAAGAAACTTTCAGGTTCTTCGGTTTCATGTTCTTCTGAACTAGACTGAATTTTAGTTATATCATTTTAAAAACCAACTTTAGGGGTTTCAAGTCACATGTCATCAAACAAATCAATAACTTCATCTGTTTGATCTTTCTCTTTAATAAAAGGGTCGGTTTCATCAAATTTCACATGAACTGATTCTTCAACAATCTTCGACTTTTTATTAAACACTCTATAGGCTTTAGAGGTGGCAGAATATCCTAAAAATATTCCTTCATCAGCTTTTGAATCGAATTTACCAAGATTGTCCTTAGTATTCAAGATATATAACTTGCATCCAAAAATCTTTAAAGTACTTTACTTTAGGTTTTCTGTTATTCTAAAGTTCATAGGGTGTATTTTAAATTATTGGTTTTATTAAAAATATATTCATGATATAGCAGGTTATGCTTACAGCTTCTTCCCAAAAATAGGTATAAAGACTGTATTCATTCATCATAGTTCTTGTCATTTCTTGAATGGTTCAATTTCTCCTTTCAACAATTCTATTTTTTTGAGTTGTTTTTGGTGCAAAGAAAGTTTTTTTAATACCTTGATTTGAGAAAAAATAATTAAATTATAGATTCTGAAATTCTCCACCATGATCATTTCTTAATGAAATTATTTTAAAACGTTTTTCATTTTGAACAATCTTACAAAAACTTTCAAAAAAATTGAGTACTTTAATTTTTAGTTTTAGAAAATATACCCAAGTAAATGGAGAATAATCATCAACTAAAACATAAACATATAATTTACCAGCCAAACTTTCTACTCTTAATGGTCCAAAAAATCCATGTGGATAAGTTCTAAAGATTTAGATGTAGAAATTTTGTTAATAGATTTGAAAGAAGATTTGTGTTGTTTTTCAATTTGGCATGCATCACAAAATCTATCATATTTAAAATTAAAACAAAGAAAATTAGAAAATAATTGTTTCTTAGATAACTTATGTAAATCATATATATTGCAATGTCCAAGTCTTCTATGCCAAATCCATGACTCATTTTCCTTAATAGTTAAACAATTCACTTTCTGTTTACATAGGGAATTTAAATCCAAAGTATAAACATTATCAGTTCTTGGTGCTCTAAATTTAAGCAATTTATCTTTGAAAACAGAGTAGGAATTGTTCAAAAAAATCAATATAAAAAACATCATCACAAAGTTGAGAAATATTTATTAGATTATGCTTTAAACCTTATACATACAGTACTTTGTTGATTGATATAGTCTTTAGATCACCAACAGTTTCAACTCCAATAATCTTTCCTTTTGAATTGTCACCAAAATTGACTAGTCCTCCATTCATTTGAGTCAGTGTATGGAAATTTGGTGAGTCTCCACTCATGTGTCTAGGACAGCCACTATCCATATATCATATAGCATTTTTGTTCATATGGTCTTTCTACTGAAAAAGAATTTAAATACAATTTTTTTTGTACCCATATTTTCTTAGGTACAATAGTGTCAGCAAGTAGTGATCTAGGAATCTAGATCTGCTTTATTTTTCCATAATTCATATCACTTGTTTCAAACATATTTTTAGAAATAAAAGACTTTTTAATACCACTAATTTGAGGATTTATCAAGTAACAATTGTTGGTGAAACGATCTTTTGTTCCACAATAATAACAGGTAGCACTTTTTGAGTTAGGCCCAAAATAATTTTTGTATAATTTTGATTTTTCATCATTGCTTCTTATTCCAATCTTTATCTTTTAATAATATTTTTTCCAAGAATCACATTTTAAACTTTTTCTCCTTTAGTAAAATTAATTGCAGTACTCTTATAAGATTTTACTTCATCTTGTAATTCTTTAATCCTTTTCTCATGATCGATATAGTTTTTTGTAGATGAGTTGAATTTTTTAACCAGTTCTTGATGTTGTTTTAGAATAGAGTCTCTTTCACCTAAAATAGAATTGTGAATATTTTTTAATGATTTGTGATTCTTTATTAAAGAATCATATTTATCTTCTAGCATTGAATAGTAGGCAACTAATTTATAATTTGAGCCACTATCAGAATTTGAAGTAGAGGAATAATAGGATTGTACCTCTTCTTCTTCATCCATAAAGCACATATTGGCTTTGAAATTTTGTGACACTTTCTCTAAATCATATTTTGAAGAACTGATGGAGTCTTTAGATATACTCCACGTATCTTTCATTTCTATTTTTCCTTTATACTCATAATCAAAATTATTCTGATATTTATTTTCTAGCATCTTTCTTTCATCTTTCAATTGAGGGAAATCAGGTTGGATGTGACCCAACTTTTTTCATTCATAGCATCAAATTTCTCATGTTTCTCTTTCATCCTTCTTAAAGGATTTTCTGAAGACTCTTTTATTCTTCTATAATTTTCTAAACTTTATGACTAGCTGAGCCAGTTCCATTTTAGAATCTGATGAATATGAATTTTCATTTGTTTTGACTTCTTGTTTTATTTTTCATTCATTCTTCTAAGATGACACTTTCAGAACAGTATTTTCCCTTTTTACTACAATCTTGTGATTTTCAGCTTCATCTTTCATTCTACTTCATACATCATAAATTTTCTAATTAGTTCCTTCATAGCTAAATTCTTGACAGGTGATGATTGTCGAATGGATGCAGATATGTCATTCCAATTTGAGGGTAGTGCTCTAAGTACTTTCAAAACTTGATCTGATTGATTGATAGGATCTCTCAAGGCAGTAATATTATTAAAAATCTCTATTATCCTTCCATTCATTTGTGTGATTATTTCTCCATCAAACATTCTAAAAGTTTCAAACTTGAGTTTTGTGGTAGCATATCTCATTTTTCTGATATTGTTTGTTCCTTCATAAGCAACTACAATGGTTTGTCACATCTCATAAGCAGTAGGACATTGTGAAACTCAATTGAATTCATCAAGTATAATTCCATAGATAATATAATTAATTTCTTTTGAATTTATGTCATATTCGGCTTTTGTTTCAGAAGTTGAAGTCTCTAGTTTTTCAGGAATTGCATAAGGAGTGATGATCTTTGAATAAACTTTGAATCTAAGATTCTTTAAAAATATAATCATTCATGATTTCCAGCATCCATAGTTATCACCATTAAAGTATAGAGCACGTACCATAGACATTTCTTCTCTTGGATCAACTATTGTCATCTTCTTTGTATAGACCTTATTCATTTCATCTCATTATAGATTTATCTAAAGATCACCTCTGATACCAATTGTTATGTTGGAATAATATAAAAGATAACACAAGAGAGGGGTAAATTGTGTCTTTTCGAATATCTTCACCGATTTTGGATTTTGACTACCATTATAATTTATGTAGATATGCAGTTTTTACTTTTGTATGAAATATGAGAAGCGGATAAGTAGAAAGAATGAACACAACAATTTTATAGTGGTTTGGGGCACAAAAATCCCCTAGTCAACTCCATCAATGCTCTCTCTGTGATCTTGGTGAATTTCACTAGAAAGGTCCTCTTATCACTAGACCTTAAAATCCATAACTGAGTGCGGACAGTTGAAACCTTTACAAAAAAGGATAAACAGGGCATTCTGGTTCTTTAACAGGGAACTAGTTATCCACAGCTTAGTACAAGAAGCTGATACTTAAACCAAAACTGAGTACGAGCAGTTGAAACTCCAATAAATCAAAATAGTTTGATTTGTTGATGATTCGGGTTGATCTTCACAATTACAGCAGCAACAATTGACAGTAGATGGATCTTCTTCTTCAGAAATGAAAGTCTTCAAGAAAGAATAACTCTGAAGTGATCATGGTTTCAAATGATCTTCAATGTGAATAGAAAAAATCAGCAGTAGTATGAGGTAGAAAAAATATATCACCGAAGTATAGCCTCTTTTAGAAAATAATAGATTCAATCATTCATTGCAGCAACATTGTAACAGATATTCACACAAATATAGTCATGTATGTGAGTAGTATGTATCTTGTATCACAGGTATCACATATATCACACACACCATCATTTGATCCGAAAATACTTCATTCATATAAATGGATTTTTTTCGATTGAATAAATCTAAGAAAATCGCCTGAAAGAATGTAGAAATTCAAATCTAAATTGACTAGGGGAGTCGTAACTTCCCTTAAGAATATGAGTGATTTTATCCAATGAATATGGTTCTTTGAATCAATCATAATGAGCTTTGAATTAGTCATAGAAAAGCTTTTAATCTGCCTGTAATTGTATCAAAACCGTTGCATGAAATTCGGATAAAATCTCCTCTTTAAAACTCCATTGTTCGAATAGTAAAATGTAAGGTTCAGCTGCATAGCGTAGGGTTATTTTTCATATTGTATGGTCCCTTTGCGTATCGTAGGGTTCCTACCAATATAGGGTTCCTACCAATGTACTGTTCATTAATCATACTTTCATATGCACGTAACGTAGGGAATAAAAGTAGGGATGATAATTCACACATTCATCCTTTCATCATAAGATTCCAAATGTAGCATTGATTAACCATATGTTCAATCTCCTGAATGTAGGGTATGAACAGTGATTCCAAACTTTCACATAGGGTTGATATTTCATACGTTTGTCGTTTCTCCAAATGTAGGGTTGTCGATCCATATGTTTAATATCCAGTGTAGGGATATTGATCCATACACAAACTATTCAACATAGTGTAGGGATGATGATCCAAACGTTCATTTACCAAATGTAGGGTTTGAAAAATGTTTCTATAACACATATCATAGTTTTTTATTCCATCAAAGATATAAATAAAAACATGATATAAATTTCTAAAACATACTTAACTTAACTTTATTAGAAAACAAACAAGGTATTTGTGAGCATCAAAATTAACATATATTATAGAGTGTTTTTGAGATAATACATTCCCAACAGGAAACACCTACCTCAACGATGTGAAAACACAACTAAACTTCGGTAGGAAGAAGATCCAAGCCCGACAGACAATCCTCACACCCTAAACATCATAGAAAATGCTCCATGCATCATCCCTTGCATCAAAGGTTTGTCCAAGAGAGGAACCCCACCAAGAAAGACTGAGAAACCAAGAGACAAGGAAGGGAAGATGAGGAAATCGACCAAAAAACACAATAACTCACCTTAGAAACCTTCAAGAAGCATCCATAGATGTTGGGGATCAAGGGAGGAGGGTATTCTAGATCCCCCTGGTACGCCAACCGTACAATATGCCACTGCCCGAATCTAGAACCAAATTGCACGTTTGCCGCATGGTTTCCCTAACTGTGCGCAAGCTGTGCGCCAAGCCTCAAGCACCAAACTCAAGTAACATGGTTACCTTGGAAATGTTGCATGGTTTCCCCTAACCATGGGCTACCCATGTGTCCCTTTCTTTCAAGCCCAAAAACTTCCATTTTTCAACAAAAACTCAAAAAATTAAATCCGGGCTCAACCCAAACCTCCACCAGAATATCCAAAACCAAGAAATGAATAAAATAAAAGGATTTATAAGGTCAGGGTGTGACAATTCTCCCCACCACAAACATTTTCTACCTCCAAAAATTCACCCAATCGAAAGATAAACGAAACTTGATTCCAAGCCCGATCAAAATTGAAGGAAATCGCGAACCTCGGGGTGACCTTTCACTCCATAAGTCACACCTGATCTCTCTAGAGGGAACCACATCACAAAGAAAAACATTAGAATATTAAAGGGTTCTCCCCACCATAAGAACATTACTAACACCACCAACATTAAAATCCAACACAGAGACACTGACACGGAAAACCCACCACAAGTAAAAACAGGAACTCTCAACCCGAGCCAAAAACCCCCCAACACAAGGGGAAACCCACAGAAGAAAACCAAACCAACAGTGAACCAAAAGCACAATTTCACGATAATGAAAGGTTCAACATTTCCAAACGAGCACAAATTAAAACTAGAACTACCCACATAAGGGCTAAGCACACCCAATAAACAATAACTAATTTAAAACCCACATTAAACTTAACCACTCAGATCACGAGAGAAAAATTTCATCATACTTTTACAATGGAAATATGAACTTACAATAGCAGCAAGACTAAAAAAAGTAAACTTCAAACGTCCCCACCCAACATGGGAAACAAGTTGGGTCAAGGTTCCCCACACCCCTGGCAATCCCTAACTGCGTGTAAGTTTCACTCCGAAGCTTATGGTTGGAGCCCTGATATATGAAGCATATATTGTCTCGTAGCCAGAAACTAACATCCTCTGATCAAGACTTCTTCTTTGGGAAACACTTCTTACAAAACTTCTCCAAATGACCCAAACAGCATCAACAATGACAAGTATTTGAAGGATCATGACAAGAAATCTTTGAATGCCCAAACTAACCACACTGAAAACACACAAGCAACTGGTCTGACGGATTGGAAGCCAGAACCAAAGAAATAGGCTTCTTGGGAACAAGTTCCTCTGGAACACACCACTCACAAAATGGGTAACCTTCATGAGAAACAAGAGATGCCATATTGTCAACTGTTTTCGCTCTGGAAACCAACTCAGCTAGGAACGCTTCATCTACCAACCTTTTGAAGTGAACTTCACCATACGAAAGGACTCACTCCTTGATCTCTGAATGAAGACCTCAAACAAAAGGAGGAGCTTTCAATAGATCATGTGATGACATCTTAGAAGAGAAAGAAACCATCTCCTTGAAGTGATCAACATAGGCATTTACCAACCGCTGGCCTTACTAAATACTCAAGAGCTCTTCCACCTTCTTTGTCTTCACCTACTTGGTATAAACCATTGGATGAAGTTGGTCTTAAACACTTCACATGTCATCCCAACCTGCATTGATGATTGAGTAATCACCTTCCACTGATCTAAAGTTAGAACCTCAAAAAAACTCAAAACAACACGCACACTCACAGCTTCAGGAGTTCCCAAAGATCTGAAGACACACTTAACTTCCTCAAGTCATTCCACCGCCTCTAACGTACCTTGATCACCATAGAAGATAGGCAATGACCAAGAAGAACCATAAACTGGGCAGGATCCACTAGAAACTTTGGGGACCTTTCTAGACGGCATATTCTGATCAACAAAAAGAACACAAGACCAAAATCAACATCAACCCGAAACACAATCAGAAATAATATCTCAATCCTAAACAACGATCTCACAATCCAAACACATACAAGCACAACCAAAAATCCTCTTTTCAAAAACCACCCTTTTCATTTCAATTTCAAAATAATCTCCTTCCAAGGCCACTTTTCAATGTCAAAGACACTTTTTGCAAACAAACCCCACTTCTCAAAGCAAAACTCATTCACAAAACCATTTTCCCCTTTCAAAAATAATTTTGTAAAAACTGAGCCAAACCCTTGATTTCAAATACTCACATATGGAATCCTATGAACCACCACATATGTGCTCATTCCACTTCTGCTTACCTCATCCATGCACATGTGCCAATATACACTTCCCACACATACCCACACATATGCGAACGTCCATGAGGAATATCAAGGGTCACACATACCACTTCGTCACCAAGCTCAAGCATTCACCCAATTTCCAACCCACTTTTTAAAGAAAAACCAATTCTCGAAACCACTTGTAAAAATAATTTTCTCTCAAAACCCACTTTCATTTTAAAACCCCACTCACAAAAACAGGAACAAAACCAACACACAACTTTCATCAAACTCCCGGGACGAGAAACGAATGGTCATGCGCAACTCGACGACGTGGTTAGTAAACCATGCCCCAAGAAAGCGTTAACCACTAAGAGGGCCTTGAACCGTGCACTCATATTCCACATGGATCGCTACTCCACATGAGATCACGACATGACACTGACTCACCTTCATTTTCATTCTTAATCCACAAAAACCAAAACAAAATAAGGACTCAAAACCTGGACTATCTCTGGAAACTCGAGAATCGGAATGAGTAAAGTTTCATGACATCCTTCTCGTACCTAACTCCCGAGACCCGACAATCCTAATCTCAGATCTACATGAAACCCCAAATAATGAGGGCATTCTTTGATATCGTTTTGTCACGAACCAAACCGGGATTTCATCCAACCCGACACCCGATCCAATCTAAGACATGGCCTGAAAGGCATTCCAGATGCCCACAAGTTGGAAACTAGTGTCGGGCATCAAAGTAATCACTATGGGAATGATTTTTCCCAAACAAATTAGGATCAAATAAATAAACAGAATATGCAAAAGAACCAACAATAACTCAATCTCAATAAATATACAAAACTGATCCAAATACAACAACTTAAAAACAAAAAAAAACTGAATAAAAACTGAGACTGGATTGTGATACACAATCTTTATGTGACCTCTTGGTCACCACCAACCACAAGACCAACCTACTCCAAAATCAAGCACACGAACCATAAAAATGAACCTGCAAAACAACTTGGGTCTGCGGACATCGAGTGGCACAAGTATGGTGTGAGCTTAAACAACTCAGTAGGTAATCACTATAGAATCCATGCATTTCCTTTCCCGAAATAGTCCATAAACACTGGTTTGAAATACATTCTGAAAAACATATTTTTAATCATTTGAGAAAACAGCTCAATCTTCTACTCAATCCCTTTTTAAAACAACACATGAAACTTTCCCTTTTCAAAAACAGTTTTATTTTCCACAACTCATTTCAAAGCCAGAACTCAAATATAAAACCAAGTTAGATAATAAAAAGGGGTTGTCTAGGAAGTAAAGAAAACCAAACCAGCAAGCACGACTAGAAAAACCAATATCCAATGTGCAACAAAAATAGATAGAACAAATAGATAGAAACTCGTGAACATTTCTTGAAAATACCTATAGCGATCCCTAGATGTACTCTGATTGGGCTCACCTATCGGCATATGATGCAGCTCTATAGTCAATAACCAAATGCCCGATTTAAACTAGCCAATCTAGTGATACGCCTCACCTAACCCTATCAAGTCAAGGGGATACCAACCCATATAATCAGGGTTAACAAGCAACTATCACTCGAACCTCTAGATGACTCTCATGAATCCCTTGATAATAATAATAATATCACTTGGAAAAACATGATATAGTAACCACAACCAACAGTGTTCTCATGCATGGGTCATTAGAGAGAATCTCATCCAAAGTTTTAATGGACTCAATATCAACAATGTTCCCATGCATGAGCCACTAGAGAGGATTTCACCAAAGTTCTAATGGTCTCAAATTATAGGCCAAGTATCACAAGTATCATAAATCCCATTTCTTTCACAATCATTATTAAATGCCAACCGAATCTCACACTACCCGGGTTTTCAACACATTTTCCAAAATATGCCATAAAACCTCACTTTTATATACATAATGCCAAATGGACCCT
This sequence comes from Viscum album, assembly GCA_963277665.1. Classification (NCBI taxonomy): domain Eukaryota; kingdom Viridiplantae; phylum Streptophyta; class Magnoliopsida; order Santalales; family Viscaceae; genus Viscum; species Viscum album. The sequence continues at coordinate 1,798,688,142 of OY728152.1, forward strand.
TATGTTTCAAATCCAAAACTCTTTAGTTGAGCATTTGGAAACACATTTCACACCACTTTCACAAATCATGACACAAATTTAAGAAACATAACAAGGAAAATCACTTACAACAAAGCCCATTTATTGTGGAAAACCAATTTTCACACGTGCATTTCAAATCACTTTGAAAAAATATTTTTGAAGAAACATCAATTGTTTTTAAATCAATACAACGTACCACAAAAAATCATCACACAAAAAAAGTCACTCAGCAAATATAACACCAAACTCATAAACCAACATTATTACCAAAATACAACCAAGGGAAAACACTACCAAAAGCACCTGATTTCACTTTAAAAACTCAAATGGCATTTTTTTTTAAATATTACAACGTACATAAGGATGACATTTTATCAAAAACCTTGCACGCATTCAAAACTACGCATAATTAAAGAATCCCTTGAAAACCCATTTCGCACCAATTTTTCATTATCAAAAACATAAATCAATTTATTCTAAAAGTAAATAAAACGCATATAAAAATCATTTAGGAAATATAAAGAATCAAATGGAATGTGTCATAAAAGAAATTTATGGAAACGCCCACCTCAACGATGCACAAACGCAACCAAAATTTGGGAGGAATAAGATTCAAGCCCAAGAGACAATCAGTGCACCCTAAACATCAAAGAAAACACACCACACATAATCCCTTGCTGCTAAGGTTCGACAAAGAGAGGAACCCCACCAAGAAAGACCAAGAAACCAAAAGAGGAGGAAGGGAAGATGATGAAGTTGACAAAAAATCACAAGAACTTGCCTTAGGTGTAACAACCCGAAATTTTGAATAAATATTGTTTCCTAATTTTATGTGTTATTTTATTTTTATACTCAACAAAAATGTTTCATTTGATAACATGAGTATAATTAAAATGATACTGTTGGTTTTTGACTGTTATATGACCATTGGTCAATATGACCACTGGAAACTAAACGTTTTGATTATTGTCTCTAAATACAAGTAATCTTGGTTAATTAATATAGAAAGAAGATTCGATGGCCTCACCCAGTAGTCTTGGACCAATCGAAGCCCATCTAACAGAACTTGGGAAGGAGGTAGCACCACTGGGCTTTGCTCTGGACCAAACCCAAGCTGAACTTCATCGTATAAAGCTAGAATGGGATCTCCTTCGCGAGAAGTTCAAACTGATAGAAATTACTACTCATGCGATGTTGGCCGAGCCTCCCTCGGATTCTCTCACCTTAGCACACCTTACACTTAGGTCCTATGCTGGTGTGATAAGGGGCTATGTAAGGAGACCGTAACTGCCTTGTGTAATCCTTTGTTTTAAATAAAAATTGGGATTTCTTCTTATGATGAAGTTTATGAATTTTCAAATGACCAGATAAATATAGTATGCATATTTTTGATGAATTTTAGAAAAAGGATATTTTAAAAATGGTTGTGTAAACCATAAATAATTAAAAATGTGTAATGATTTTCGAAAAATGGTCTTATACAATTATGTTCAGTACGAAATTTAGAGTCTAATAAGATCAACTTAATTTTTGATGAATAGTAAATTATGAATAGTGATTTTATGATTAGGATTAATAATGTGTCCAAATGGATTAGTAATCTCACTTAAAGAAAGTATTAATATAATCTAGGCACCTTGATTAAGTAATGTGATTCAATAAAATGGTTAAATAACGGTTTCATAAATTATTATTCAAGTATTAGTTTTTTCAGGTGAATAGTGTTTTTTAATTAAAAATTTAATTAAAAATATTTAGATAATTATTTTTATAAAATGGATTTCATTTTTGAACTCAGAGCACCGATATTATGCTATGGTAATTTTTGGGGTTTTTTCTGAAAAAAAAATGAATTTTCGGTGAATAGTGTTTTTATTTTAAAATTAAATTAAAAATATTTAGAAAATTATTTTTATAAAATGGAGTTCATATTTGTAATCAGAGCGTTGATATTTGGTTAAGGTGAAACTTTGGAATTATTCTGAGAAAATTGAATTTTCGATGAATAGTGAAAATACAGTTTTTAAGTTACGGGTGTTTAATGACATCATTAAATGATGTATTAAGTTTTTAATAAATATGTTCGAATTATGAATAGTGAGATAAGGTATTAGGTGTCCCAAGTGGCCAATACCATGGGAAAATACCATGGGCAAGCCCATGGTTTTGCAAAAACCACTAATGAGGTGTCTCTTTGCCATTAATGCCTTGTCCCCTCACTTTCCCTATAAATACCAAGCCATCCTCTCATCCTTTCGACTCCCCACTCTCCCCCAACGAAGTTCTGGTCTCATTACCTCCCAAGGAGTCCTCCCATGGTGCCCCCAAGCCCTCAAGGTCCCAACCTTTGAGTTTTAAGAGTTATGTTTTAAGGTAAGGGATCCGACCTCTCTCTTTCATTTCAAGTAATCTCTTTTATGTCATTCCTTTTATGCTCCATGTTCTTATGTTGGAGGATGTTATTTTATACTACTCTTACTGCCCTTTTCATGTTCATATAATGAGAGATCCCCTCCTTCTCTCATTATTTCGTTTTATGAAGTTTTAAGTGGCGCCGTTAGGCTGCCGAAATTTTTGTAACGGATTCTTTATCCCTTCTCATTTTTCAAGATCTATTTTCATGTAAAGTATTTCAAGTTCCTTTTTATTATGTTGGGGTATGATCTCTAAATTTATCATACTGTTCTTTTATGATCATATGATGAGAGACCCCATTTGATCGCTTCAATTCATTATTTGGAAGTTTTAAGTGGCGCCGTTAGGCTGCCGAATTTTTAAGTGGTTCTTCACCCTTCTCGTTTTGAAGTTCTACTTTCATGTCAATTCATTCAAGTTCCTTTTTGTTATGTTGGGGTATGATCTCTATATCTATCATACTGGACTCTTATGTTCATATGATGAGAGACCCCATTTGATCTCTTCAATTCAGTATTTTGAAGTTTTAAGTGGCGCCGTTAGGCTGCCGAATTTTTAAGTGGTTCTTCACCCTTCTCGTTTTGAAGTTCTACTTTCATGTCAATTCTTTCAAGTTCATTTTTGTTATGTTGGGGTATGATCTCTATATCTATCATACTGGAATCTTATGTTCATATGATGAGAGACCCCATTTTATCTCTTCAATTCAGTATTTTGAATTTTTAAGTGGCGCCGTTAGGCTGCCGAATTTTTAAGTGGTTCTTCACCCTTCTCGTTTTGAAGTTCTACTTTCATGACAATTCTTTCAAGTTCCTTTTTGTTATGTTGGGAAATTATATCTATATCTATCATACTTAACTCTTATGTTCACACGATGAGATACCCTATTTGATCTTTTCAAATCATTTTTGTTGAAGTTTAAGTAACGCCGTTAGGCTGCCGAACTTTCATAAGAGAAATCTAATTTTTGTCTTCCGTCCATGTTTTTCATTTCAAATGGTATGTCCTTGAAATTTCATTACCATGATCATGTATCCTTCTTATTCTGTCCATCTACTATTTTATGGGTCATTTATGAATGTTTGACCCATTTTACCTCTCTTTTTAATGTCTTCTAAAACCTCGTAACATAGCCGTTATGCTGCAGAATTTCTGTCTCAAAATGTCTCTCTTTTTTTCTAAAGTTCATTTATATTATTAAGTGAATACTCAAAGCTATTTCTTCTAAAGGGGTATTCACATATATACCAAAATGTTCTATTTTAAATTCTGGTATTTACATACATGAGACCCACCTTCCTTTTTTGTGGGTTTTAAAGTGATGTAAAGATCATGTCTTTAAAGCAGTTTTTAAAACGTTATGATTATGAAATGAAACCCATTTATTTTATGCTATATGGGTTATTTATGAAATGTTTGATGATGATATATGTGGATCACATGATAATAAAGGCAAATTTAAGGGTTCGCCCTGATAGCGCTCCAATGCATTGGGTAATGATGTAACCACTAGAGATTACAATTTTCACGATACCTTGGTGAATAACCTTGGTAATTTTCAAATGACACCTTGGGGATGGACCTTGGTGATATGTTCATGATTGTCTATGTTAAATGATGTAGCCACATTTTCAAGTTATGAAAAATGTTATTTTTATTATGATATGCCTCCTTATTTCATTCTCATGCCTTAAAGTTCTTTTTCATGACCTTATTGAAGTATCTCAAGTTCACATGTAAAATGTTTCTCTTGTTTTCCTTACTGGGCTTTTTGCTCACCCTTTCTTTTGATGTATGCTCCCAGGTTATGTGATGCAGTAATGAACCTAGGATGAACATGAGGAGAATCCTTTCAAGTGTTTTAGAAGAATGTTTTATGTTTTCATGTTTAAAGTTCCTGGTTTCCAAGACATTAAACCTTAATGATCCTCGGTTTTATAAAATGTAATGAAAGTTTATGTGAAAAGAGTCAGGATGCTATAGTTGGTATCAAAGGATGGTTTAGTTATTTGTGGAAATTAGGATATGAAAAATCTAGGAAGAACCCTATAGAAAAGTTTAAATATTGGAAATCTTCCTGGTATTTTGGTGAGTATTGAGTAAGGGGTTTCCAAGCAAATACATCCCTGTTTGGATACGAGCAGGTAGAGGTGGCTCTCGCACAGATGTACGTAGGGGTAAAACCTGAAAACACCGCTTTGAGCTAGACTCGAACGGGAACTGGTACATGACAACGGGCCTTGCTACACTCTTGGTTACGACACTCCCGGGGGATATTCTTTGGTAAATTCATAAGCTTAGTATGAACCATTATTAAAGGAACAAGGATAAAACAAAATAAAGATTCACATAGGAATATATGATCATAGATAACCTAGATTGGAACCTAGGGGATCACAAGTTAGGATATACTTTTATTCTACATGTTTATCCTTTTATGCTTAAAGTTTCCTTTTCATGATTATTAGCTAAGTAAATAAGCCCCTAATTATAGTTTCTTTTCTTAGTTAATGGCGGGAAATGGAAGAACATGTCCCAAAAACCAATGTGATAGGAAATGCGACGATTGTCGTATTAATATGACAGAGGTGATTAGGGGATTAAAAGATGATTATTATTTTGGAATACGTTCACTATTTTAGGGACCCTATATGATCGAGGTAAATAGATTACTACGGTATTTTCATTGAGGAGTAAGGTTGACTTATATTTTTAAGAATCGATGAATTTATGGTGGACTTATAGTAATTTAGGTTACTTATGGGAATGATTAACCTATCTTGGGTAAAATATGTTTAGTTTAGATAATTTTGTTATAAGATGTTAGGAGTGGTTGATGTTGTTTGGAGATAAACAATGAAGTTTATTTTGGAAGACTATGTTGTCAAATCCTTCTTGTATTTGGGTTTCAATCTTAGTTTGGTTTATTTTTAGGAATTTTAAGGACCATTATTTATGGGATGGTCTATGATGAACTTTGGGTATTACCATGGAACATTGAAGATTTAAAATTAGTTTCCATTCCTATGGGATTATTCCTTTTTGAAGAGTTTTTTAACCTTACCCTTTCTGTTTTTGGGATAATGTTTAAAGATAGAAGAAATAGATAGTTAATCTTTTGTGGATTATGTGATTCTCTAGAATATGATTCTTGTGTTTTGATGAGACCAAGTAGTTTTGAATTCTCATCGTTTGGGAGAAAAGATTAGTTTTGGTAGAAACTTATTAAAGGGTGAAACTCTACATGAAGGTAGATATATTTCCTTATGTTTTTGTTCTATGTTGTAAATGAATTCCTCAAAATTATGAAAAGGAACGTAAAACAAAAATGTTGTTGGTTTACGTTTCCTACTAGGTAATCAAAGATCGTTTACACACATCATAAGTTTGGGATTTTCTTATGGTTAACTTTCTCCTAATCATGTTCTCTGTCACTCTCCCTCAGAACTTGACCCTTTGTTTTCTCCTCCATGTCCATGTTTTCCTACATGGAATCCTAGCGTGGGCTAACTCGGGTGACCTTCGTACTTCCCTTTCTTTCTTTTAAAGTAATAGTTTTACTGACTCCTTTTCTGATGTGGTACTTTCAATGAAATTTCAAAACCTAATTTTAAAAAATTGCGAGGACGCAATTTCTTAAGGGGGGAAGATTGTAACAACCCGAAATTTTGAATAAATCTTGTTTCCTAATTTTATGTGATATTTTATTTTTATACTCAACAAAAATGTTTCATTTGATAACATGAGTATAATTAAAATGATACTGTTGGTTTTTGACTGTTATATGACCATTGGTCAATATGACCACTGGAAACTAAACGTTTTGATTATTGTCTCTAAATACAAGTAATCTTGGTTAATTAATATAGAAAGAAGATTCGATGGCCTCACCCAGTAGTCTTGGACCAATCGAAGCCCATCTAACAGAACTTGGGAAGGAGGTAGCACCACTGGGCTTTGCTCTGGACCAAACCCAAGCTGAACTTCATCGTATAAAGCTAGAATGGGATCGCCTTCGCGAGAAGTTCAAACTGATAGAAATTACTACTCGTGCGATGTTGGCCGAGCCTCCCTCGGATTCTCTCACCTTAGCACACCTTACACTTAGGTCCTATGCTGGTGTGATAAGGGGCTATGTAAGGAGACCGTAACTGCCTTGTGTAATCCTTTGTTTTAAATAAAAATTGGGATTTCTTCTTATGATGAAGTTTATGAATTTTCAAATGACCGGATAAATATAGTATGCATATTTTTGATGAATTTTAGAAAAAGGATATTTTAAAAATGGTTGTGTAAACCATAAATAATTAAAAATGTGTAATGATTTTCGAAAAATGGTCTTCTACAATTATGTTCAGTACGAAATTTAGAGTCTAATAAGATCAACTTAATTTTTGATGAATAGTAAATTATGAATAGTGATTTTATGATTAGGATTAGTAATGTGTCCAAATGGATTAGTAATCTCACTTAAAGAAAGTATTAATATAATCTAGGCACCTTGATTAAGTAATGTGATTCAATAAAATGGTTAAATAACGGTTTCATAAATTATTATTCAAGTATTAGTTTTTTCGGGTGAATAGTGTTTTTTAATTAAAAATTTAATTAAAAATATTTAGATAATTATTTTTATAAAATGGATTTCATTTTTGAACTCAGAGCACCGATATTATGCTATGGTAATTTTGGGGGTTTTTTCTGAAAAAAATGAATTTTTGGTGAATAGTGTTTTTATTTAAAAATTAAATTAAAAATATTTAGAAAATTATTTTTATAAAATGGAGTTCATATTTGTAATCAGATCGTTGATATTTGGTTAAGGTGAAACTTTGGGATTATTCTGAGAAAGTTGAATTTTCGATGAATAGTGAAAATACAGTTTTTAAGTTACGGGTGTTTAATGACATCATTAAATGATGTATTAAGTTTTTAATCAATATGTTCGAATTATGAATAGTAATATAAGTTATTAGGTGTCCCAAGTGTCCAATACCATGGGCAAATACCATGGGCAAGCCCATGGTTTTGCCAAAACCACTAATGAGGTGTCCCTTTGCCATTAATGCCTTGTCCCCTCACTTTCCCTATAAATACCAAGCCATCCTCTCATCCTTTCGACTCCCCACTCTCCCCCAACAAAGTTCTGGTCTCATTACCTCCCAAGGAGTCCTCCCATGGTGCCCCCAAGCCCTCAAGGTCCCAACCTTTGAGTTTTAAGAGTTATGTTTTAAGGTAAGGGATCCGACCTCTCTCTTTCATTTCAAGTAATCTCTTTTATGTCATTCCTTTTATGCTCCATGTTATTATGTTGGAGGATGTTCTTTTATACTCCTCTTACTGCCCTTTTCATGTTCATATAATGAGATATCCCCTCTTTCTCTCATTATTTCGTTTTATGAAGTTTTAAGTGGCGTCGTTAGGCTGCCGAAATTTTTGTAACGGATTCTTTCTCCCTTCTCATTTTTCAAGATCTATTTTCATGTAAAGTATTTCAAGTTCCTTTTTATTATGTTGGGGTATGATCTCTAAATTTATCATACTGATCTTTTATGATCATATGATTAGATACCCCATTTGATCGCTTCAATTCAGTATTTGGAAGTTTTAAGTGGCGCCGTTAGGCTGCCGAATTTTTAAGTGGTTCTTCACCCTTCTCGTTTTGAAGTTCTACTTTCATGTCAATTCATTCAAGTTCTTTTTTTTTATGTTGGGGTATGATCTCTATATCTATCATACTGGACTATTATGTTCATATGATGAGAGACCCCATTTGATCTCTTCAATTCTGTATTTTGAAGTTTTAAGTGGCGTCGTTAGGCTGCCGAATTTTTAAGTGGTTCTTCACCCTTCTCGTTTTGAAGTTCTACTTTCATGTCAATTCTTTCAAGTTCCTTTTTGTTATGTTGTGGTATTATCTCTATATCTATCATACTGGAATCTTATGTTCATATGATGAGAGATCCCATTTGATCTCTTCAATTCAGTATTTTGAATTTTTAAGTGGCGTCGTTAGGCTGCCGAATTTTTAAGTGGTTCTTCACCCTTCTCGTTTTGAAGTTCTACTTTCATGTCAATTCTTTCAAGTTCCTTTTTGTTATGTTGGGGAATTATCTCTATATCTATCATACTTAACTCTTATGTTCACACGATGAGATACCCTATTTGATCTTTTCAAATCATTTTTGTTGAAGTTTAAGTAACGCCGTTAGGCTGCCGAACTTTCATAAGAGAAATCTAATTTTTTGTCTTCCGTCCATGTTTTTCATTTCAAATGGTATGTCCTTGAAATTTCATTACCATGATCATGTATCCTTCTTATTCTGTCCATCTACTATTTTATGGGTCATTTATGAATGTTTGACCCATTTTACCTCTCTTTTTAATGTCTTCTAAAACCTCGTAACATAGCCGTTATGCTGTAGAATTTCCGTCTCAAAATGTCTCTATTTTTTTCTAAAGTTCATTTATATTATTAAGTGAATACTCAAAGCTCTTTCTTCTAAAGGGGTATTCACATATATACCAAAATGTTCTATTTTAAATTCTTGGATTTACATACATGAGACCCACCTTCCTTTTCTGTGGGTTTTAAAGTGATGTAAAGATCATGTCTTTAATGCAGTTTTTAAAACGTTATGATTATGAAATGAAAACCGTTTATTTTATGATATATGGGTTATTTATGAAATGTTTGATGATGATATATGTGGCTCACATGATAATAAAGGCAAATTTAAGGGTGCGCCCTGATAGCGCTCCAATGCATTGGGTAATGATGTAACCACTAGAGATTACAATTTTCACGATACCTTGGTGAATAACCTTGGTAATTTTCAAATGACACCTTGGGGATGGACCTTGGAGATATGTTCATGATTGTCTATGTTAAATGATGTAGCCACATTTTCAAGTTATGAAAAATGTTATTTTTATTATGATATGCCTCCTTATTTCATTATCATGCCTTAAAGTTCTTTTTCATGACCTTATTGAAGTATCTCAAGTTCACATGTAAAATGTTTATCTTGTTTTCCTTACTGGGCTTTTTGCTCACCCTTTCTTTTGATGTATGCTCCTAGGTTATGTGATGCAGTAATGAACCTAGGATGAACATGAGGAGAAGCCTTTCAAGTGTTTTAGAATAATTTTTTATGTTTTCATGTTTAAAGTTCCTGGTTTCCAAGACATTAAACCTTAAAGATCCTCGGTTTTATAAAATGTAATGAAAGTTTATGTGAAAAGAGGTAGGATGCTATATTAGGAACCATCAAGAAGCATCCATGGATGTGGGGGGGCAAGAGAGGAGGGTATCCTAAATCCCCCTAATGCTCCTAGGTCAGAGGAGGGAAGGAAACCCTAGAATAGGGTTAAAAGAACAAAGGGGTGAGATGGGAATTTCACATTTTTAAAGATCTGGGTAAGCCGCATGGTTTGACCATACGGTTTGACAACCCATGCGCCAACCGGAGAAGAGGGGAACCCCACACGGTCTGACCGCATGGTTTACAAGGTCAGGGTGTGACAATAAATAACTGTTGAACCCCGTTTTATTATAATGGGTATTTCCAAGCCCCACATCGAAATACCCCGCCTTGTAATTTATTTTACTCATCTGTAGAAGAATATCTCTGCCTCACATTGAGATAAGAGGAATTCTCCCTCTACATGGTATCAAAGGGTGCTCTCTAACCTGAACTCTCCCTCCTTTTTTCTCTCTCATTTAGGGTTACCAAAAAATACTATGGATTCCCGGTTCTATCCAGCCCCTCCCTCCCTGCGGCCTCCCAGCTACGGCTGGCCCACCTCCTTCCCTGTTCAGTGCGGAGCATCGCAACCCACTTCCCTCCTTTCTCTCGATGATATCTCATGCGGCATGTTCTGGTTGCCTCTCTCTAGTCGAAACCTCCTGGCGTCACTCGGGCTCGCCTCCCTCAGCCCAGGCGGAACTTCCCGAACCTGACGCGGCTCCCACCTCCTTGCACAACTCTCGATCGTCGACGCTCTTCCCGGTGGATTCCCAATGCCCTTAGTCTCCTGGCCTTCCCACCTAGGTCGCGGCTCCTGGCCCTTTCGCACCTCCCGATCCCAACGGTGCCTCCCAGTCATGCCTCCCAATCCCGACAGGATCCATCCACGAAGACCCTGCGCCAGGTTGCGTCCGCTCCTACGGCATTTCTCCCTTACGGTGCCCCTCCCACTCACAGGCTCCTCCTCCGGTTCCTGGCCTCCCTCCTTCAACGCGCATGGCCGGACCAGCCGCCCTCCATCAGATCTGGAACTATGGAAACTCCTTTTTTAAAGACACGCCCCAACCCGCCTCCCTCCAGATGCCACCCTCCCTCCACGCGGATCGCACCGCTTCCCGAGATCGGCAGCCCCTCCTACAAGGCATCCCCCTCACGTCAACGCAGCACCACCTCCTGCTACCCCCCCCCCCCATGATGCACCCTTCCTTCCCAATAACTCTCTCCTAAAGCACCGTTCGGCCCCGCCCTCCAACGGCCTCCTCAGCGCTCCCCGGCCCGCCTCCAACGATGCATCTCAGCCCTACCCTCCTTGGCACTCCTACGGCGACATCCAGACCCCTTCCCTACTCAGCGACTCTCGGCCCGCCATTCCGTGGTGCAGCCCCACGTATCATCTGTGTGTTTGTGCACCCACCTGAGCAGTTGTCCCATGATCCACTTTCGGCTATCCCACAAGGCGTCCCCCCTTCATCCAGTACCCGTTACATAATGGCACTCTTGACGGAGGAGATTTCCCTAATACAATCTTATCGGGAAATTGTGCCATTGTCCTCTTCTCCAACCCCCATTGTGTAGACTGGCAACTCTATAGCTTATGTTTCTCATCGACAGACAGCTTGGATGCTTGACTCTGGTGCGTCGAAACATCTCGCAGGGGACTCTGGTATGATCACTACCTATCATCCGTACACAGGTGCCTCTACCATTACTGTTGTTAATGGCTTAATAATCCCCACTATTGGATTTGGCACATGTCCCTTGACCCTGTATATTCCTCCGACATCGGTCGCTCATGTTCCTCAAAGTCCATTTAATCTTGTCTCCATCAGCAAACTCACCTCAGACTTAAATTGTGTTGCTACTTTTACCTCATCTGGTGTTGTTTTTTAGGAGTGGGCGACAAATCGAGAACTTAGTCGAGGTTCTCTTCAGAATGGGATTTACATGTTTGATACCCCACCATCTCTTGCTTGGTCATCCAAATTCGTCCGCGCCCTGGACCTGCATTCTTGCATTGGTCATCAACCGACTTCCATCCTCTATAAACATTTCCCCCAATTCAGTTCTCATATATCCTTCCATTGTGATTCCTGCTAGTTTTCTAAACATCATCAGATGACGTATGTTCCTCTACTGGAACCACGTGCAACGAATCCTTTTGATCTTGTTCATTCCAATGTTTGGGGTCCTTTCAAGGTTCCCAGTTAGTCCAAGTAGAGATATTATATCACCTTTATTGATGACTACTCCCATGTGACTTGGCTTTACCTGTTTCGTGATCGGTTTGAGGTTTTTTCCACCTTTTAGACATTTTACCATGAGATTCATGCCCAGTTTTCCATCTCGGTTACATGTCTCTACTCCAAAAATGGGTGGGAGTACTTGTTCACTCCCTTTCAATAGTTTCTCCAAGCAAACAACATCATTCATCATACCTTCTGTCCTGATACCCCTCATCATAATGGAGTGGTCGAGAAGAAACACCGGCATATTCTGAAGACTGCTTGTGCCCTCCTATTCCACTGCAAGGTGTCTCTTCTCTTTTGGGGCTATGTCATTGTCACGAACCAACCCAAGTCGAACCTGAACCGCTCACCCGAGTCAGTCCGCGACATGGCCCGAGAGGCGTTCCCGATCCTCCCGGGCTAGTGACAAGCGCCAGGGAATCAATAGAGGTTGTGGGAACGATTTTCCCATATAAATAAATAAATAAAACAGAAATAATACAGAGTAGTGAAAAGATAAATAAACTAGGTAAAGCAATTAAACAAGAATAAAAGAAAATAAAACTAACCTAAAGAGACAACCAATGTCTATGTGTGACCACGCGGGTCACTCTCCAACTCGCAACCAAACGTCGCCCAAGGCGAACGCACCCAAGATATAGCATCCACAAACACTAAAAACAGAAAATAACTATAGGTGTGAGTATTAAAACTCAGTAGGCTAGCCTGATATCTATTCCCAATGCACTACCTTTAAAATAAAGAAATTTACTAATTCTAGGTTTGAACTAAATTATACAAAATATGGGTTTTCACACACACACTTCCATTTCTAAGACAAGTAACAGTCCATTGCCCTTTTTAATTTAAAACAATTTTAATGTTTGAAAGGAACAGGTGTATTTCATTTTAAAACATTTTTGCGAGCAATTTAGAAATTCAAATTTTAATTGCTAGTCAAAGGGAAAACCACACACAACACACCACACACACTAAGGGCAATGAAAAAGAAGTGGCACACAGGGGACAGCAACCGAACTAGACCTCTCAATCGTCCACCACATAAAAATAAACATTAAAGAAAACATGGGTCGAACCTAGGAGCTCGTAAACAATCCTGAACATACCATACATGTGACTCATCCTGAAAGCATGGTCTAACTTGATGACGTCATTACGCCCTAACGCTCGGTATAGCCCTACATGGCCTAACAGAGGGGCTCAATCACCATAGCAGCAATAACTCAGTATTCCCCTACTATGGGGCCACTAGCCAGTGCATAATCTACACTAGTGTGGCAATCGTTCTCAGAAGATTCACTCACTATGTCAGGTTCCCATGTCAACACAAGTAATAAAAAGGGGTGCGTCCACAATGTAAATAAATCAGTCACGATGCACAAACATCACATAAAGCTCATGAAATCAATGCACACCAAATATCACCCCTAAGTAGGTTTTCCAAAATAACTTATTTTATTAAAGTGTCAAACGGGCCTTCACCAATTTTAAAGAAAAACCTCATTTCTCGAGAAAACTCAAAACACTTGTTCAGAAGAAATCATTTATCTTTAAAACTAGAACTACATTTTAAATTCTGTGAATTATGTTTAAAGGCCAAACGGGTATTATTTCAATACTGGGTATCCGCTCGTTAAGAAAATGTTCCAAGTGTCGTGTATAAAATAAATGGCTCTTTTTACACCAAATAATCGTTTAAAAATTAATTATCTTATATTATTTATCATTTAATAAAAATTAATAAAACATCAAACAATTAATAAATTCTAAATTTAAAGGTGAGTACAATGGGGGACCTACCTCAAGGTGGGACCAAGCCATCCACTCGGCTCTTGACGCTTTCTAACTAAAAGCAGTTGCTCTTGAAGATGAAAAACTGAAACCACTTCACCTATACGCATATACATTTTCATATATATATATATACCCTTTAACCCCAATACATATTCCTCGTGCCATGAGGGAATATGCGCAATGAGGATATACATATATACATTCTTATCCATGTATATACCTATAGGTCTTTGTCACTGATGACCAAAACCCACACCGCGATGAGCAAAACACCCTACAACGATGCAAGAGAAACCAATAACTACCCAAGGCTTCAAACAAAACTAAAACAATTTCACTTCCCATAAAATAATTTGAATTAAGAGCAACACATGAAAAATACACCTTTCATGGAAAACATGTCACAAGGCCAATTCACATACCACATACATGTCAAAACATAATTCGCAGCCCTTGCACGGCATAATAAAACAATAGAAAAGTTTATAAAAACACAACAAACGGCTCAACAAAAGTTTTCATAAAATCAAAACATAATAATACATTCCCAAGATGAAAAACCAGACCTCACCCCAAAAACACACTCAATTTCAAGTAGGATAATCCACTTTAAAAATCAAATGCACACTTAATCTTTTTGAAGACCACTTTCGCACCACACATGCAATTGAATAAATCAATAAAAAAATTTATAAAAAACTTCCAAATTAGCACCATAAAATTTACACTAAAAACTCACCTGATTTCATATCAAAACACCACTTTAAAACCATTCGCATGTCATAACCATGGAAAAACATGATTCTCATGAAATTAAATACCAAAAATCCACCCAAATCTTCTTTTATGGAAAAACGCATATCGACGCTACACCAAAACTCAGACTGCACAATTTATAAAATACTAGTAAACAGCTCAACATGTTTCTTCATCGAAAATTGCACACATATTACATCACATGCTACTAACAAATCAAATGTATATAAAATCTCAAACAAAACCAAATTCGCAGCACGCAAACTAATAAATAAACAAGCTGAATTAATTAAACTTACAAAATAATTCATCAAATAATATCCATAATTAGAATCACCTACCAGTGTGTAGCAAACTTCGCAACCAAGGTGCGCGCAAACCACTGCACGCCTATCACACCTCAAACAACGCGATTAAATCCTAAAATCAAAACATTGAACCAATTACACCAAATTTGAACCAAAACATCAAAATAGAACCCCAAACCACATGGAATCCCAAACTGAAACTATAAGAGAATAGTGAAAACTCACCCAGGGTAAAACGCAGTTGCGGTGAAGAAGAAGAAGGCCGACACAACGGTTCTGGAGGCTCGCCAGAAACCACGGGTAAGGGGAGGTGTGCGCTGAACAGGGGACGCGCCAGAGGGGCGCGCGGCAGACGGCTTGGCCAAGAGGGCACGCGGCGGCCGACTCAGCCAGGAGGGTGTGAGGCTGGAGGGCGTGCAGCCGATGGGAGGTCTGGCGCCGACTGGGAGGGTCGGTCGAGGAGGGTTGTGCCACCAGTCAAGCGGTAGAGGGGGGGTGCGCAGCCGAGAGGGGGGGTGTGCCTGTGGTCGAGCATGAGGGGAGTTCACCAGCGGTGAGCAGGGCGGCGCAGCATGGGAGAGGGAGAGGGGAGCGATGCTAGCTAGCCATGGGGGGGAGTAGGGCACGATGCAGGAGGAAGGGAGGGAGAGGGCGGCGTGAGGTAGGGTTCGAGGGGTGAGTCGCGTGACGCCAGGGAAGAGCAAAAGGGGGAGAGAGAGAAAAAGAGGAAATGAAAATAATGGATAAAAGAAAATCAAATAAAATAAACAAAAATTTAATCAATAATTATAATATTAATATTCATAATAACTTAATAATAATTTTAATAAACTTGATAATAATAATATTATTATTAACCATAATAATAATAATAATAATATAAAAATAATTGTAAATAGATTAATAAGAACAATAATGATATCATTAATAATAGTCGTAATATAAATTATAATAAACTTAATATGATATTCATAAACCTAATATACTTAACAAAATTAATAGAATGTTAATAATAATAACTTAATAATAACAATAACCCTATATTAATAAACTTGGTGAACATAAAAAAATTAATAATAATTACCATTATTATAATTATTAAAATAACTAATTGAATTAAAACTCATTTTATTCATTTGTCTTGAACATGAGGCAGCCCACACGGTGACCCGGGCAAAGCTGTGCAGCTTTGAATACGTCATGTCCATGCATCGGATGCTATCAAGGGCAAAGCATTCATTCACCAACAAAAATGAAAAAGTTTTAAACAGGCTTGGCCCGCAGCTCGATAGAAAGTTTCAAAGTCTGATAAAATAATAAAATTATATTATTTTTAAAAGTTCGGGTGTGAAAATTCTCCTCACCATAAAAACTTTCTGCCCCCAGAAAGTCACCCAGCCAAACAAGAGAACAAACTCGAGTTAGAAACTGAACGAGGCCAACAAAAACATGAACTCGGTGTGAATTTTCACTCCATCAATCACACCCGACCAACTCTAAGGGAAACTGCAAAGAGAAGAGCCATCAGGAAACGAGGAGGGTTCTCCCCACCACAAGAACCCAACCAGCCCAACCAACAGTGAGACTCTCAGCAAGTACTAACCCTAGAACTGCTAACTTGATCCAAGAGGAAACCACCACATAGACCAAACCTCAAAGAAGGCACGACAAGTTTCATGGTGGGTCTCCCCACCATTTAAGAACTGACCAGCTTAATCCAATTAGCATGGACCGACACGAGAAACCCAGCACAAACCGACCCATGAACTCTCCGCATAAACCAGACCCCCACTACATGGGGTCCTCGACGAAAGACCCCAAACCGAATAGCAGACCACACCCCTATTCATTATTGCCCAAGATGCATGTGTCCCCAAAATGAGAACATCCTAAAATAAGAACGGGTCACCAATGGAACTGACCACACAAGAGAGGCAATCATCTTGAGACTCACAGCCATAAAGAGACAAACTTCAAAGCTCATATTTGAGGAGGCACAACTACTGGAATTACAAGAAAACAAGATCCCCACGCCTTTTTACAACCAAGGTGGTGTATTCAAGGAACAAAGGCCACAACGAGAAAAAGAGACCTTTGCACCTCTTACAGCAATACAGAACCTTCAAAGACGAGGAGGCTACAACAGAGGAATTCAAACCGTCCCTATTTCATCACTAGAGACAAAAGTTAGACCAATGTGACCCACACTCAATGATTCCTGACTGCATGAAAGGCTTCACTCTGAGACCTGTGGCTGGAGGTCTGATGTCTTGAAGCATCTACTGCCCCGCAGTCAGGATCTAACATCTTTCAGTCGAGACTCTTTCTAACGTTGTCACTAGCGGAGCCTCTCCAAGTTTCCCAAACGGCCACACTGACGGAAAGTCGTCGAAGGATGATGACAAGGCGACTTAGAATGCCCAACCCAGCCACACTTGAACCAAACAAGAGGGTGGCCTGACTAAGAGAAGATAGAATTGACCAGAAGACTTGTATGAGACAGGTTCCTCCGGTTTGCTCTCCTCGCCGGATGGGGGACCTTCCCGAACACCGTAAAGAATCAGCCCTGAAACCCTGGACGAAGACCCCACAAAAGAGAACTTTAACTGATTCCATGATGCTACCTCCAGAGAAAATGGAATCAACCCCTCGAAATGCCCGATGTAAGCCTTTACTGTCTGTTGGCTTTGTTGGACACTCACGAGCTATGCCACTTTCCTCACCCTCACTTCCTCAGGTATAAACCATCGGATGAGAGTGGTCTTAAACACCTTCCAAGACATCCCATCATGCAACAACGTTGGGATCATCTTCTTCTATCAATCCAAAGTTGAACCTTCAAAAAAACCCGAACCATCACAGACTCTCTTAGCTTCGGGAGTTTCCAATAACCTGAAAACACCAACGATTTCACCAAGCCAGTCCGCTACCTTCGATAGATCACGATCACCCCAAAAGATGGACTACAACCGAAAATAATTCAATTCCACCACTCCGCTAAGAATCTGGGTAAAACCAACAACTAGAAGAGACTCACTAAAAACCTATAGGACTTTTCTGGGCAGCATACTCAAAAACAAGAGGCACAAATCCGTATTAAAAATTCATAATAAATCAAAATTACACACCTCAATCACAAACTAAAGCTCAAACTCAAATCACTATTCCACCCAAAATTCAATATGTCAAGGCCAAGAGCCCACAAAAAAGAATGTCAAACACGAAAAGAGAACACTAAACAATTGCTTACCTTTCAAAACATTCAAATTACCTTTTGAAAACCATTTTCCAAAAAACAAAACAACTTTAGTACCCTCCATTGGTATCCCATGAAGTCTCGCATATACACATACCATTGTGCTAGCTCATGCACCCATCCACACATACCACCAATCATCCCTGTGCCACATGTGCACCTCTATATATGTGATCCCTCATAGGAATACCAAGGGTCAACTCAAGACACTTCTCATTTTCAAAAAATATCATTCAGCATAAAGCACAAATTCCCAACCAATTTGAAAAAGTCACTTATCATTAACGCAATACATTTCCAAATTTCAAAACATTTTCCAATTCACATTCCAAAGTGTTAATGAGATCCCAAAACAACTTCCAAAACACCTCCTTTTTTTTGAAACCGCACATTCCATTAAAGAAGAAAATTTCCATTTCAAAACTACTTTCCCCTTCTGAAAACACCTCTTCATATGAACCATTTTCCTTTTTGAAATCCACTCAAGTCAGTCAAAACTAATCCCAAACATAACTCACATAAAAACTTCCAAAAATAAGGGACTAGTGGCTATGACAACCTGGTAACATGGCTTAGCAGACCACGCTCCGAGCGAGCATCCACCACAGGAAGTATCTTGAACCGTGCGCTCGGGTTGTACATGGGGTCGCTACTCCATGCAAGTCCACCGTGTAACACTGGCTCACTTCCTTGGTCATCCCTCATCCACATAGACTAAGCAAAAAAAACTCAAATCCCAGACTACCCCTGGCAACTCGAGTCTCAGGACAGGCAAGGGTTCATGACGTCCTTCCCGCACCTACCTCTCGAGTCCCGACACACCTAATCACCAAACTACCTGACAACCCCAAATAAAAAGGGCTCCTCTGATACCATTTTATCACGAACCAACCCGGGTCGACCCTGAATTAGTCACCCGAGCCGGTCCGCGACATGGCCCGAGAGGCGTTCTCGATCCTCCTGGGCTGGCGACAAGCGTCAGGGCATCAATAGAGGTTGTGGGAATGATTTTTCCCATATAAATAAATAAATAAAACAGAAATAATACAGAGCAGTGCAAAAGTAAATAAACCAGGTAAAGCAACTAAACAAGAATAAAAGAAAATAAAACTAACCGAAAGAGACAACCACTGTCTCTGTGTGACCTCGCGGGTCACTCTCCAACTCGCGACCAAACGTCGCCCAAGGCGAACACACCCAAGCTGTAGCCTGCACAAACACTAAAAACAGAAAAGAACTGTAGGCGTGAGTATTAAAACTCAGTAGGCTAGCCCGATATCTATTCCCAATGCACTACCTTTAAAATAAAGAAATTTACTAATTCCATGTTTGAACTAAATTATACAAAATATGGGTTTTCACACACACACTTCCATTTCTAAGACAAGTAACAGTCCATTTCCCTTTTTAATTTAAAACAAGTTTAATGTTTGAAAGGAACAGGTGTATTGCATTTTAAAACATTTCTGCGAGCAATTTAGAAATTCAAATTTTAATTGCTAGTCAAAGGGAAAACCACACACAACACACCACACACACTAAGGGCAATGGAAAAGAAGTGGCACACAGGGGCTAGCAACCGAACTAGACCTCTCAATCGTCCACCACATAAAAATAAACACTAAAGAAAACATGGGTCGAACCTAGGAGCTCGTAAACAATCCAGAACATACCATATATGTGACGCATCCTGAAAGCATGCTCTAACTCGATGACGTCATAACGCCCTAACGCTCGGTATAGCCCTACATGGCCTAACCGAGGGGCCCAATCCCCATAGCAGCAATAACTCAGTATTCCACTGTTATGGGACCACTAGCCAGTGCGTAATCTAAACTAGTGCGGTAATCGTTCTCAGAAGATTCACTCACTATGCCAGGTTTTCATGTCAACACAAGCAATAAAAAGGGGTGTGTCCACAATGTAAATCAATCAGTCACGATGCACAAACATCACATACAGCTCACGAAATCAACGCACACCAAAGATCACACCTGAGTAGGTTTTCCAAAAATAACTTATTTTATTAAAGTGTCAAACGGGCCTTCACCAATTTTAAAGAAAAACCTCATTTCTCGAGAAAACCCAAAACACTTGTTCAGAAGAAATCATTTATCTTTAAAACTAGAACTACATTTGAAATTCCATGAATTATGTTTAAAGGTCAAACGGGCATTCTTTCAATATTGGGTATCCGCTCATCAAGAAAATGTTTCAAGTGTCGTGTATAAAATAAACGGCTTTTTTTACACCAAATAATCGTTTAAAAATTAATTATCTTATATTATTTCTCATTTAATAAAAATTAATAAAACATCAAGCAATTAATAAATTCTAAATTTAAAGGTGAGTGCAGTGGGGGACCTACCTCAAGGTGGGACCAAGCCGTCCACTCGGCTCTTGACGCTTTCTAACTAAAAGCAGTTGCTCTTGAAGATGAAAAACTGAAACCGCTTCACCTATACGCATATACATTTTCATATATATATATACCCTTTAACCCCAGTACATATTCTCCGCGCCATGAGGGAATATGCGCAAGTAGGATATACATATATACATGCTTACCCATGTATATACCTATAGGTCTTTGTCACTGATGACCAAAACCCACGTCACGATGAGCAAAACACCCTACAACGATGCAAGAGAAACCAATAACTACCCAAGGCTTCAAACACAACTAAAACAATTTCACTTCCCATAAAATAATATGAATTAAGAGCAACACGTGAAAAATACACCTTTCATGGAAAACATGTCACAAGGCCAATTCGCATACCACATACATGTCAAAACATAATTCCCAGCCCTTGCGCGACATAATAAAACAACAGTAAAGTTTAGAAAAACACAACAAATGGCTCAACAAAAGTTTTCATAAAATCAAAACATAATAAAACATTCCCAAGATGCAAAACCAGACCTCACCCCAAAAACACACTCAATTTCAAGTAGGATAAGCCACTTTAAAAATCAAATGCACACTTAATCTTTTTGAAGACCACTTTCGCACCACACATGCAATTGAATAAATCAATAAAACAATTTATGAAATACTTCCAAATTAGCACCCTAAAATTTACACTAAAAACTCACCTGATTTCATATCAAAACACCACTTTATAACCATTCGCACGTCATAACCATGGAAAAACATGATTCTCATGAAGTTAAATACCAAAAATCCACCCAAATCTTCTTTTATGGAAAAACGCATATCGACGCTACACCAAAACTCAGACTGCACAATTTATAAAATACTAGTAAACAGCTCAACATGTTTCTTCATCAAAAATTGCACACATATTGCATCACATGCTACTAACAAATCAAATGTATATCAAATCTCAAACAAAACCAAATTCGCATCATGCAAACTAATAAATAAACAAACTGAATTAATTAAACTTACAAAATAATTCATCAAATAATAGCCATACTTAGAATCACCTACCAGTGTGTAGCAAACTTCGCAACCAAGGTGCGCGCAAACCACTACATGCCTATCGCTCCTCAAACAACGCGATTAAATCCTAAAATCAAAATATCGAACCAATTACACCAAATTTGAACCAAAACATCAAAATAGAACCCCAAACCACATGGAATCCCACACTGAAACCATAAGAGAAGAGGGAAAACTCACCCAGGGTAAAACGCAGTTGCGGTGAAGAAGAAGAAGGTTGACACAACGGTTTTGGAGGCTCGCCAGAAACCACGGGTAAGAGGAGGTGCGCCCTGAACAGGGGACGTGCCAGAGGGGCGCGCGGCAGACGGCTTGGCCAAGAGGGCACGCGGCGGCCGACTCGGCCAGGAGGGTGCACGGCCGGAGGTCGTGCGGCCGATGGGAGGTCTGGTGCCGACAGGGAGGGTCGGTCGAGGAGGGTTGCGCCACCAGTCGAGCGGTAGAGGGGGGTGTACAGCCGAGAGGGGGGGTGCGCCTGTGGTCGAGCAGGAGGGGAGTTCACCGGCGGTGAGCAGGGCGGCGTAGCATGGGAGAGGGAGAGGGGAGCGATGTCGGCTAGCCATGGGGGGAGTAGGGCGCGATGCAGGAGGCAGGGAGGGAGAGGGCGGCATGAGGTAGGGTTTGAGGGGTGAGTCGCGTGACACCAGGGAAGAGCAAAAGGGGGAGAGAGAGAAAAAGAGGAAATGAAAAGGTCACACAGGGGAAAATGAGGCGCGGCCCAATCGCTGACAGATCGCTTGACGGACCATCGATGTCGGGCTGTCACCCTCCGGGACGCTCTGCCATCTCAGCTGACAACGACTCCTTCCCGGTTGGGGCTCTCTCCAGAGTGACCCCTTCGTGGGGAGGGGGTTCCCTTGTGTGGAGGGTTCGAAAAGGCCACACAGGGGAATTCCCTTTTTCAAAATAAAAAATAACTTAATAATAATAATAACCCTATATTAATAAACTTGGTGAACATAAAAACATTAATAATAATTACCATTAATATAATTATTAAAATAACTAATTGAATTAAAACTCATTTTATTCATTTGTCTTGAACATGAGGTAGGCCGCACGGTAACCCGGGCAAAGCTGCGCAGCTTTGAATACGTCATGTCCATGCATCGGACGCTGTCAAGGGCAAAGCATTCATTCACCAACAAAAATGCAAAAGTTTTAAACATGTTTGGCCTGCAGCTCGATAGAAAGTTTCAAAGTCTGATAAAATAATAAAATTATATTATTTTTAAAAGTTCGGGTGTGACAGTCATCTTCACTGCTACATACCTCCTCAATCGCCTTCTTCTATCTTTCAGGGATAGACTCATTTTCGAACTTCGTTCCCCTCTCTCACTCCTCACTCACTTCCACTCCATGTGTTCGGATGTCTCTGTTATGTCTGTGACACTCGTCCAAACCTCTCCAAACTCTCCTAAATCCATCCACTGTATTTTTTTCGGATATTCACGCACTCTGCGTGGATACCACTGCTTCTCTCTGGACTTACAGTGGTATATCATCTCTGCCGACGTATCGTTTGTTGAGAGTGCTTCATTCTCTCTTCTCTCTCCTCATCCCGACACTATCATCGATGAGTGTCTTCCTCTCCTCATTCACCCTTCTCTGGTCTCCCTCTGCTGATCACCGTTTTGGGACGGTCTACTACCGCCGCCCATCGACTGTGCCCCCCATCCAGGCCGGGGAGACCATCATCTCTGCTTCGTCCGATACTCCTGCCACAGCACCAGACGACTTGTCTATTGCACTCTGAAAAGGTACTCGCTCTTGTCAGACTACTCTCTTTACATCATCATACAGAGGTTTGTCAGCTCTGGAGACCATATTTGTTCCTCACACGGTTGGCGATGCCAAATCTCACCCTGAGTGGCTCTAGGTGATGCGGGATGAACTGCATGCTCTGGATGACAACCATACTTGGGATCGGGTCCCCCTTCCAGCAGGAAAACAGGCAGTCGGCTGCAAATGGATTTATACGGTATGTCTCAATGTCGATGGCACTCTTCATCGCCTCAAAGCCTGACTTGTGGCAAAGGGCTTTGCTCAGACATATGGTATTGACTATTTTGAGACATTCTCTCTGGTTGCCAAGATGACCTATGTCTGCTTATCCATCTCTCTAACAGCTAATCATCACTGACCGCTTCATCAACTGGATGTCAAGAATGTCTTTCTCTATGGCTTTCTTGGCGAAGATGTATATCTACAGCAGCAGCCCGGATTTCACGCCTTTAGAGCCGACTTCCATGTCTGTCAACTCTGCCGATCTCTATATGGCCTCAAGCAGTCTCATCGTGCTTGGTTTGGCCGCTTCAGCATTATCATCACCGCCTTTGGCCTCTCTCGCACTATGAAGGACCACAATGTCTTCTATCGTACGACATCTAACGATTGCATCTTGCTGGTGGTATATGTTAATGATATCGTCATCATAGGGAGCGACTCCACTTGAATCACCCAACTCAAGAGGCACTTTCACCACCGCTTCCACACCAAAGATCTTGATCCTCTCACCTACTTCCTTGGCATCGAGGTCTCCCATTATGAGGACACCATCTTTCTCTGCAAATGAAAATATGCTCTGGATATCTTACAGGATGCAGGATTAAGTCAGACGACTGTCGTGGACACTCCTCTTGAGTCTGGTGAACGCTCGCTCTATACTGACATGACACTCTTTCCTCACCCAGAGAGCTACCGTCGTATGATGAGCAAACTCAATTACTTCATCATGACACGACCAGCCATTGTCTGCACTGTTGGCAAAGTGAGCTAATTCATGAAGCATCCGACTAGATCTCAGTAGGATGTTGTGCTCTGCATTGCCAAATACATAAAGAAAGACCTTGTATGTGGTATTCAGTACTCACATCACGCTCATTTGGATGTTAAGGTATTCTGTGATGCGAACTATGTCGGTTGTCTTGATACCCGCAAGTCTACTTCTGAATTTGTTATCTTCTTAGCCAGTAACCCCATCTCATGGCGTAGCAAGAAGCAAACTATCATCTCCAGATTTAGTGCAGAGACTGAATATCATGTCATGGTCACAGTCACCGTTGCGATCCTCTGGTTTCATCATCTCCTCCATGAGCTTGATTTCCCACCGCAAACATCTGCTCATATCTGGTGTGACAATTAGGCGGCCATGCAGATTACATCGAATCCCGTCTTCCATAAACGGACAAAACATATCGAGGTGAACTGTCACTTTCTTCATCATCATCTCAAGCAAAACCATATCAATTTCAATCATATTCCGACGGTGGATTCACTTGAAGACATCTTAACAAAAGGCCTCCCGAAAGCTCGTCAAGACTCTCACTACCAAGCTGGGTATTCACAACCTCTGCAACCCAACTTGAGGGGGAGTATGTCTTATCTTGTTCGATGTCGTCTTTCCTTTTGTGGAACACTTGGTCCAAACTGAACATGTCCAGCTTGAGGAAGAGTGTTGAACCCCATTTTATTATAATGAGTATTTTCGAGTTTCACATCAAAATATCTCACCTTATAATATATTTTAATTATCTATAAAAGAATATTCTCATCTCACTTTGAGGTGAGGGAAATTCACCCTCAACAATAACTAATCTAACAATAAAAGCTAAAAAATACACAGCTAAAACTGCTACGGCTACAAACACGAAAGTCTCCATAATCACAACTCATTCTGATAACTTATTACACCAAAATCAGCTTTGGCCCATTCATATACTCTAATGAAAAAAAGGGTGAATTTGCAGAAAATGCATAATAAGTTATCAATACGGCTCAGTTGAGCAGCAGATGATCAAATCCTCCCCCGCCCTGCATCACCCGATTTCCTTGGATATTGTGAAGCAGCTGCTGCAGCCACCTTCGAGTCGTCATATCCTCCCGAAGACAGCTGCTGAAGGTTGCATCTTTTAACATGTCTGGAAGGCAGCTTCTTAATGCATCACAAGCTCTCGGATTGTCAGACAACCGAAGGTAACACCGAATGATATGTTTGAGAAGCCGTGATGAGGGTTGTTCAGCAAGAGAACCCACCATGTTCCCCAATACTCGACCTACTGCGAAAAAACGCTCTGCCGTCGTGCATATATAATCCAGCCCCACATCATCAAGCAATATCTTCTGCACTATGAATGTTGCCACTGTTTTTGAAAGCTCACTCCCCATCTCCATTGTGCGCAGACACAATGGAATAATTTCTGTTGACAGAAGAAAACGGATCACTTCAGTATCATCAACCTGAACACAACAAACCAAAATTATATCACTGCATTTCCTCATTTTGATACAAATCCACCAAGGAGTCATAATTTGCAATATGGGTAAAGATAATGTACCTTCACCAATGCACCAATAACACCCAAACTAGTGAGCCTCAAGTACTCAAAAGGCCTAGACTTGCTGGTTGTATTGAGGAATGGATACAGATATAAAGGTATATGGGCTGCCGAAAAAACAAAAAACCACTTAAGATGCATATATATATATATATATACTCAAAAGGCCTAGTCTTGCTGGTTGTATTGAGGAATGGATACAGATATAAAGGTATATGGGCTGCAAAAAAAACAAAAAACCGCTTAAGATGCATATATATATATCCAAATGTAAAGGGAGAGGAAGAAAGAGAGGGCGAGAGGGAGAGACCATACTGCAGTTTGAGTGTTTCAATTTATTAAAAAAAACTACATTTGAGTTAAATAAACCTTAGATATTAAAAGGTACTTACAATCCCAACATAATGCCAAGCAATGTTAATTGCAAATTGAATGAGCATGGGGCTAAATGAACACTGGAACATTTCTCAGCTCCAATTGAAAGTGTCCATATGGCCAAAAAAATGCAAGAAACAAACATCTGAGCCTAAAAAGGAGCAAGCAAAAACTTCCAAACTCCAAAATACACTAAAAAATGAAAATATTTCATCTACATGTTTGGTAAAAACTAAATGTGGTGGCAAAAAAATACCATTGAGGAACAACATCCGTGTGTCTGGGTGGGAGGCTACACACTGTAAATAAAATGGAAAAGAAAATAAAATGCAAACACAAAAAAAAAATACATTAAAATTTATGCAGACATGAATAAACAATAACCTGTAAAGCAACCCTACTCCACATGTAGGCAACTCATTTCCATTATGATCAAAGCAATGCAAAAGTCACATTGACCAAATGATTTTAAAACCTTATTTAAATGATGAGAAGTCAAGCCAAAAGAGCAGAGAGCTTATTCCTCCAAGATATTCAATAAATATTAATGCAATATAGGCTCACACAAAAAGATGGAAGGATGGGGGAAAGCAGTTAAAATGTCAGCAATAAGGAAAAAATCTAGTAAATGTGAATTAGGGCAGGAACATCTTACCATGTAATGAATAATAAGACGGTAGGAAAAAAATTTCAAAAATGATATTTAACAAAAATATGTCTAACCTGAAGAAGAGCGAGGGCATTGCACACACGATTTGATTGTGCTGGAGTGAGATTTGGTGGAGACAGAACAGGGTATATTGATACTATCTCCTGCAAAATGATCCATAAAAATCAAATACCATGCACAACATAGAAGAAAAATGGCAAAATTATCTGAAATTTAAATCCAAATATCAAACAAAGTGGAAAGGAATTATTGCACAAAAAAAATTCCCCATTAAAAAGGAAAAAAAAACATATTTACCCATAACACGGTATAATTGAATCAAGATAAAAACTAACATAATAATACTGAATACAATATTCCTGCTCAGGCTATCTCACATGATAACTTAAAATACAGGAAGATTTGATAGTCTGACATAGAGGAATGATACATTTGAACAAAAATGCTCACCCAACAGATTCATACATCTTTTGCTAATAAGCTTATTTGACTAAAAGTACACAAGATACGAAAACATGAGCCTCAAATGATTGCAATCAAAAAAGCAAACAAATGGAAATGATTGAGAAAGACAGATCTGTTATGATGTAAAACAGGCAGTTTGTTAAGGCTTGAATACAATTGGCCGCTACTTTGCATGAAAAAATTGAGTGACTCGTATCACTGTAGAAATACTATTCATAATTCATGGGATAATTCATTTCCCCTTCCTAAACTTTCTTTCTTTCTCTTTCGCTTCTCCTCTATAATATATTTTTCTTATGAATTCTTTCTGTTGGGACTATGAGTGCCAGAGAGAGGTTAGGGAAGAGAAACCTGTTTTTCATTATTCAGATGCAGCAGAAAACGAGAAATGCAGCGGGGAAGAACAAAAAAAGAGGAAAAGTTGGAAAAAGAAGCAAGATGGTGGTAGAAGAAAATCTCCCGGAAGAGCACTTCCGTAGAGCCGAGGCCGAGTCCTCCAAAGGGCTCGATCCACCCTGCAGCATCCAGCTGTAGATTTAAAATATTATCTCCCTCGCCCCTGCAGCACATCCCCTATTTTAATGCCCCACCTGCCAGCCAACAACCCCCTAACCAAAATACCATACTGCCCCTAGGCAGTTACAACAACTCACTCACCTGCGGACAGCCCCTCCAGCCACACGATAGGCCCAACACACCCGCACTCCTAACACTCCCTACCCCAAATCACGAATTCCCTTCCTCAATTTTCATCGTTGCATAGAAAAATATCAGAGAACCTTCCTGGTCATCAGAGAAGGATAAGGATCCCAAGAAAACAAGATGTTGGGGTTGGTGAAGGAAGCAAAATCCAAACAGACAAAGCTTGCTGAAATCAAGCCTGTGATTAAGGGTTTCTGTATACAGCATATGGAACTAATGAATAAGACCTGAGGATGGGCAAGCTCAAAAACAAACCAGAATCCCATTGTCAGAACCGTGTGCAGAAATAATCACTCCCCTGAGTTTTCAGAAGTTTCTAAAATTTGACTCTACAAGCACAAACGTTATATCAAATGAATTGGTGCACCCAATGGAACTAGCACTCCCTCGGCCTCATAACAAACATGTTTTAAAACTGTTCTCTCAACCATTCCATTTCTCAGAACACTATCTCATCATATCAAACATAGCCTAAATGCAATTCAAATACTTGTAAAAAAATTTAATCCCAAAGCCTTCGTAATTTCTTGAGCAACCAAAAGAAGAAAAAAACTTCTCTTGAGGCCTCACACTCCCTCAAAAACAACAAATGTGCAATGACCAACCTTTTCAAATGCTACTCAAACCTCCTTCGGTTATCTATCCACAGCCAAGTAAGGATCAAACAATCGAGCGCCACATCCTTCACAAAGTAAGAAACCTACCAAGGCCCCACCAATTATGAATAAGCTTGCCAAGATAATAGTATTGATGAGGAAAAAGTCACAATGGCCAGCTATAGGTGTAGTTAGAAGTTCGTACCAGGTCATGCATGTAAGAAAGAAGTAAATCATTTATGAGTCACAAGATGACAAAAACAAGATGAATACGACAGCAAAGCTTTAAACACCTGTGGTGTGCTTTGTTAGCAAAGGTACAGTTTGAACACTTCGATGTTTAAACTGTAACGAACCAGGTCGTTGGTGACCGTTGAACCCAGAGGTGGACTCCAATGAGTTGAAGCCGGGGTGAATTTGAATTTTTTTATTTGAATTGAGTCTTTGACAATTGAGCCTTGGCTGCAGGATGATTTTGGACATGCCTAGGGATTTGGAGGAGCTTCCGGGGGGCCGAATGTGGGATGGAGGACCGGTGGTGAACTGCAGGGGACTGCAGTGGCCACCGAGTACCCCGTTGTACTGCACTTGGTTCCCGGTGCTAGCAGGTGGGTGCTGACAGTCTGTCGGCAGCCACCGGCTACCCGGTGGTAGGGTACCGGGTACCCAGCAGAGGTGTCCAGTGGAAGGTGGCCCTGAGAACGCCATCGGGTGCCCAGTGAGGGCGGACCGGGTACCCGGTAGACCCAGTTTCCGTTATTTTAAATAAATAAATAAAAAAAAAAAAAAAAAAAAAAACAGGGGTGCAGAATAGGCGCACTGCCCCTCCTATTTGAAACCCTGTTGGGGGTTTGCTCTCCCCAAGCTGACTGAGCGCAAAGGGAGTCACCCCCCTTGCTTCTCCTTCATCCCCCTTTCTCCCCTTGAGATTGGGCCGATCCAGGTTGGAGGAAGGTCCTTCTCTCTCTCTCTCCTTCCTTCACTCCCTCTCCCTTTGATTTCTAATGACAGATTTAGGGATTGGATGATGATTCCACCGGGGCATGGTGGAATCGTCCCGGTATGACAAGGGTTTTGTTGGCGGATCATAAAAGAGGCACGGGAGTGATGAACCCATGAGGTTTCATGCTGATCTGTTGTCGTGGACTCGAGGGGGGGCGTCGGGAGTGGACCGCACCCCGTTGCTTGATATTCCGACTAGAGGAAGCCACCTGGTGAGTTTTACCGGGTTATGCCTGAATGAATAAATATGGATTAATTGTGGAAATTAATTAGAAGCTGTTTATAAGTAATTATGGAGTCTTTTGGTTGAGATAGGGGCCCGTGATGATGGAAGATGGCCAGTTTGGGCTTGGGCGGGCTTTGGCGATGGTGGTTGAGCATCACTTAAGGGGATAACTCCGTAATTGAGGTAGGTGGTCCCTGGTATTACCTATTTATATGTGTGGGCATATATTGTGTGGATTGTGAGTAAGGGTGAGCAGGTGCGAGCGACCCGAGATGGGACCCTAGGTGAATTCCTTTATATGAGGCAGGGCTAGGCGGGCATGTGAGGATGACCCGGAATGGAGCCAAAGGTGGGCATGTGAGTGTTAGGAATGCGGGTGTGTTGGGCTGTCTATAGCGTGGCTGGAGAAGCTGTCGGAAGGAGTGAGTTGTTGCAACTGCATAGGGGCAGTATGGTATTTTGGTTCGGTTGTTCGCTGGCAGGTGGAGCATTAAATAGGGGATGTGCTGCAGAGGTGAGGAAGATATTTTTTTTACATCTACAGCTGGATGTTGCAGAGGGGATCAAGCCCTCAGGAGGACTCGGCCTGGGCTCTGCGGAAGTGGTCATCCGGGAGATTTTCTTCTACCACCATCTCCTACTTCGCTTCTTCCTCCAACTTTTCCTCTTTTTCTGTTCTTCCCCACTGTATTTCTCAACTTCTGCTGCATCTGAATAATGAAAAACAGTGTCTCTTCCATAACCTCTCTCCGGCACTCATAATCCTAAGAGTGAGGATGACCCAGAATGGAGCCAAAGGTGGGGGCATGTAATGCAGGGCTAGGCGGGAAGCTTGTCCATAACTAGTGGCTGCTATAGCACGACCCTTGTGGGATTTATATGATCCAAAGGACCAACTTCTTTGTATAAAGAGAAAATGAAGAAATGTAAGCAAAAATACAGAGAAAGAATGAAGAAACTTGGGAAACTCCCCAGGAATTCCCCGCCCAAGCCAATGGCCGATCTGCAAGGCACCCATGAACAGTGTTCCTCTCGATGTCTCCCTCTCACCCTCTTCCCTTTATTTATTACCGAACTCCTCCCCTAACAAACTGATAATATTCCCCAAGATTTTCCCTTGGGTCTCACAGCATATTTGTCAGGACCTTCCCTCCTTGAACTGCCCTTTCAGGCTGTCTCGCTGATACCTCACGTTCTCTATCACCGCCACCGCTCTGAAAAAACCATCTTGTCCTCAAGATGGTGGATCTCAACGGCATGCCAAGCGATCACCCATACCATCTTTGCTCCATGGAACAGAGAACAATCATGCCAAGCAATCTTCCATATGCTCCTCCCTGCTTTTGTGCTTTGTGTAGAACCAAACAGCACCGATGTTATAGGACCGAGCTGTTGGGGTCTCGTATAATATGCCCTTGCCGCATATGCATGTCACGCAAACTCCCAAATGTTTCGTCCTCCTTCATGGATCAGTTTTGGATAGCCGAAGTTGAGAGTGGCTCCTTCCATAACCCTTTCCTTCCTTCCATCAAAAAGGCCCCTTGTGTGTTGTAGTGAACTGAGCCGCAAGTGCGGGCGGCACCACACTGCTTCTTGGTTGTAAAATTTGTATGGGCCTCCTCAATAAACCTAGGGACCTCATCCCTACACAGTGGACATGACCTATGCAGCTGGTGGTAAAGCAACAAGAGCCCATGTTTAAGCAAGCTCATTCGGTTGCGCTGGCATTATGAACCTGGAAGTGTCCGGCTCCTTGTGCGGCAGCTCTAGCACACACCAGCTGGATTTAGTGTCGTCGTGGGTTTTTTCCAGCCCCTTGCTCCAACTTGGTGTCATGTGTTCGATAGGCACCCCTGAGTGGGACGTGGATAGCGGTGTTACCGTCAATGAGAACTCAGTCATGGTTGCAGGGGCTTCCCCGGCAGAGCTGAACGCAGTTTAAGCCTTGGCTAGTAAAAACCCAAGTTTATACATGTCCGACATGCAGAGACGCACCATTGGTATTTTCATCGCGTACGGAGATTGACAGATCAAGAAATAAGCATCAACTTTCTATATCCATGTTTCAAGATCGCTGCAAGAAAATTCTGGCATCAAGAGATGGCTAGAGCCCTTGTCCACATTTGTCCGGCCTGGCAAGGGACGCCTAGAGCTCCAACATGTGATTCGCCATGACCCAAGAAAAGCAGGCATCCTAGTCCAGCAGTAGTGAGAGTTTCTTTTTTTGTTTCTTTTTTTCTTTTTTTTTATCGTGTGCTTGCGCCCCTGGATTGTCACAGTAGCGCTCCACTCCGTCATGCGGTAAAAGCAAGAATGTCGACAAGTCGGGCGCCTCCTCCTGTGCGAGTGATTCACGAAGGCTCCTCAAATCCTGAACGGGTAGCACGCGACTACTTCTGTGAAAGGCAACGGGCAGTGTGTGGCGTTGCAGCAGGGTGCGTCGTTGAGGAAAGAGTGCAGTTGTGTGCATCGCGTCGGAAGGTAAGGCGGGCATTTGACGGCGCGCGCCTCCTTCGGGAGAGGAAGAGCAAGGAGTGTGTTCAACCATGTGGGTCAGCGACAGTAGCGTCGTCGATGCGTGCCTCATCCGAGCGAGCTGAGAACGGGGCGCGCGTTGGTAGTGCAACGATTCTGGCCGAGCGCCTTGTCGGATGTTTAGCGAAGCCCCCAGAAAGAGACGACTGGAAGTGTGTGGCGCGTCTAATCGTCGGTGTTGGGTTACGAGGTAGTCAGTAACAAAAGGGGATGAAAAGTAGTGTGCGGCTTCTTCATCGAGAATGCACCGGCAAGAGGGAGCGTGGAGTAACGGCAGGTTGGACCAAATGATAGGATCCAAAGGACCGACTTCTTTGTATAAAGAGAGAATGAAGAAATGGAAGTAGAAATACAGAGGAAAGAAGAAAGTCGAGAAACTCCCCAGGAATTCCTCGCCCAAGCCAATGGTCGGTCTACAAGGCAGCCCTAAACAATGTTCCTCTAGATGTCTCCCTCTCTCACTCTCTTTGTCTTTATTTATAACCGAACCTCTCCCCTAACAAACTAATAATATTCCGCAGGATATTAGCTTAGGCCCCACCCAAGACCTTCCCTCCTTGAACTGCCCTTCCAGGTTGTCCCACTGATACCCCACGTTCTCTATTGGGATAGGTAGTTGTATGGAATTCAAAGCCATGTCGAAGGAGGTCGAGCTTGACATATGACTACTAGGTGTACAACGTCATGGGTGTGAATAGCCTAGTGAGTGGATTCGGTTCGGATGAACCAAGGCCTACGGTGATGAACCGTTTACCATGGGTGCGATTATGTATGATGAATTTATTGGTTCGAGTGATTATTTATTCACCCTTGCTTATATTATGTTTACTGGCAATACACCGTTCACCCTTTCCATGACTATGATGATGTATGACACCTTGGACTATGCAACTTTGCCAACTAGTGGTTAATGATATAATGCACCTTAATGTGCCAGGTGGGATGTTGTGCTGCCCCGTGAGATTGAATGAGTACGACAGGTGGGATGTTCTACCCCCCAAGACCATGTGAGTACGGTGAGTATGCCAGGTGGGATGTGTTGCCCCCTAATATTGACTAAGCATGTTGTAGCGACCTAGTTTTTTGCTCTTGAATCCTTTAGAATTTTTGAGTTGGAGGGTCTCTTCACAGTGTGGTGTTTAATTTTGCATCATGATTCCAATCCTTGGGGTCATGTTGTTATAGGTTGTGACATGAGGTGTTGAGCGCCTTTGGATTAATCATACATAGGAAGCATTGCATCATGGCAGTGGGTGTTGTGTTGTGGTGGAAATAAACACTTTCTGGTTAACCTGAAGCAGAAGACGTTGCGTCATGACATCCTTTGTCACGCGGCAACGGGAGGCAAGCCGCGTGAAGTTACGAGAATTGACAAGGTTTTCCAGGGAGTTAAGAAAGACGTTGATTATGCCATGGTTTTCAGATCTCGTATTGACCAAGGGCCTTTGCAAAGTGATGGTACATGTTGCGTCGTGGTTTTGATCTAGCTATAAAGAGTTAGTATTGCCTCGTGATTGGGTTGGCTAGGTTTTTCTTTATAAATTGTGGTTGAGCCCTCCCCCTTGGATTTTCCTTCTTGGTTTTCGATGGTGTGTTTTTGGAGCCCTAGCCGACTTGAATAATCCTACAACCGACAACGATCGTGTGGTGATCCCTTGGCGCATCCGGAGTACGGATTCAAGCGGCGGCGGCAAACGAGATCTAAGATAAGACCATGTGAGTAATGTTGCGGAATCGTCGGGAGACACAACGACAGAAACGAGAAAACGAAAGAAATAAAAGCAACAAGAACACAGCGATTTACGTGGTTCGGGAATAATCCCTACGTCCACAGGAGAGGATTTTTAGTAGTAACCCTAGCCCGAAAATGGGCTATAAAATGAAGAAGACGATCACTGTTCCGAAAAGGTAAGTCCGCGTCGCTACAGTGAACGGCGGCCGACTTTGTCAAAAGCGCTACAGTGACTGCCGACTGGAAGTCAAAAGCGCTACAGTAACGTTGACTCCGAAGTCCACACTGCTACAGTGTCTGTCGGTGTCGGTCGGTCAGCTCCGCTACAGTGCCAAAAAATTGGGTCGGGGCCCTTCGGCCCCCGGACCCCCGGAGCAGGGACGCGTTGCCCCCTGGAACCCCCAACGAGCTCACCGCAGAGCTCGACGCTCGACCCGCGTCAGTTGCGGGCCACAAGCATTCGACCCAACCGGACCGAGCAACACCAATCCAACAAGTCACATGCTCCATTATTGCATGATTTTTATTGTGAATCTATCTGTTGTTGTTTGTTGTTTTCCTTATGATATTACTGCTTTGAAGCCCCTTTCGGTTTCAATGAGAATTTCCCTTTCCTCTTGAAACAACCCCTTGTTTATTAGTTCACTTGTATTCGATATTGTGTTGTCGAGCGCTTCACTCAAATCCCCTATTCTTCTCTTGGTTCGATTGAGCAGAGGCCACTGGCCCCTGTGATGAGTGCAGCGTTGGTGTACGGTAGTGGAGGCACCACATGGAAGCGATGGTACGGAATAGAAACGACGATAGCCGCAAGCCTGTGTAGTGCAGGGTTGCGTTGCGCCGTGACAAGTCATGTCACGCCACGACACATGGTTTCGTGAATTATTCTGACATGGCCCGACCCACAGGGGCGCCACCCAAGATTGCAGTAAGCCAAGTGTGTCATCCCAAGTCTACCTCCAATAGGCCAGGAGCTGCCAGTGCAGAGTAGGCATATCACACAAGATAGGAGGCCTTAGCCTATATCAACCTGTAACAAACACATATCTACAATGCAAAAAAAATAACCAGCAACACCAACAGTATACATAAATAAACCAAACAATATACAATGCATGCATGAGACGTCACATGATAAATACATCACCACAAAGGCAGAATACCATAGAAACTGTAAATCTGACAAGATCACTAAACTTAAAGAACAGAGAACAAGGGATAGCTCCCCGCTGCAAGGACTCCTTGATCGATCTTCAACTGCAACGGTCATCGCCGCTATCATGAACCACCAAGCTTCACCAAGCACCATCAAGTGTTGACTCTGAACAAATTGCACCAGCTCCACATCCACCAAGATCATCTTCGAGCCTTGCGCCATCTTCACAGACACAACATGTGTGTGCACAAAGTTCATGAAATGGTGTGTATAAGCATTCTCAATAGGACTCTCTAAAATCACAAATGGAAGACTAACAAGTGAGCTTGAACTCTGGTATAGGAAAGTAACCAGGAGGAAGACAAGAAAAGACCTAGATATGCTCTACCAGTAGAAATCTGAGGGACACAAAGAAGTTTCGATCATTTCAACTTCAATCCACAAAGGTTCGTATCTCACAAGCAACTAGGGAGGCTCGAAGTACCGAAAGGCCCACAAAGTCTGAAGTCGACCAAGGGGTGCCTAAGGAGTCCCAAGGCTTGAAGTATTCGAACTACTCAACCTTTCCAACTTTTACATCGTCATTGGAAATCATAAAGAAAGACTTGCTCCACACTGAAGTATGCGCGTCAATTGAGGGGGTGTCGCACCCTATCATCTGCACCTATCGTGCCACCGCTCTAAAAGGCATGCAGGGGAACTCGGGACATAGAAGAGAGTCTCGCTCTACACAAGTCGGCGATAAAAGAATCACTCCCCGCAAGCTACCCAACATCACCTCACAAAAATCATAAAAGGGGACTAGTGCCATGCTGAAGTATACGTATCAGTCGAGGGTGTACCAAACCCTGGTGGAGGACCCGCGCCTCGTCGAGCAGTGCACGTCAGACAAGGGAGTACATAACTCCATGAATAGAGGGTCCGCGCCCCAAGCATGCGGAAAAGTATCAAACTCTATCATTTGTGTGGGAGACCCACACCTCGTCGGCGCCAAGGGGGTACAAACCCCACGCCAATCTAAAGGACCGATACTGCTTGTATATAATATAGGAGACAAACCAAAGTTGCAGGAAATTGAGGAAGAAGGCGACTAAAATAAGAAGAGCAGAGAAGAGAGAAGACACTTTGAGAGGCATTGCTCCCTCACCCAAGCGTTGCACTCAAATCCCAAGCCAAAGGTTGAAGTCCCAAAAGAATAATCCCTTCATGTTGCGAAAAACAGCGGGAACAATGAAGTGGCAGATAATTAACATAAAAGTAAAAGGGAAAAAAATAAAAGAACGAGAAAAAGATCTTGAGACACATAGATTTACGTGATTCTGGAATAATCCCCACAACCATGAAGAGTCAGAAACACTTCACCATGAAATCTGGGAGCACAATTACAAAGAGATCTCAGAGTTTCTAACACCCACAAAAAACCTAAAACCCGAAATGAGCTAATAAGGAGGACGAAATATTGTTCCACCAATCGCATAGAAAGTCCGTTGTGCTATACAGTGAAAGGTGGCTGGAAGTCTGCACTGCTACAGTGTTGCGACCACCCAGATCCAAGCTGTTGCAGTGGTCAGTGGCAAGAAGTCCAAGGAACTACAGTGCTCTGTCGGTGTCGACCGGTCAGCTCTGCTACAATCGGTCAAAGTTGCGCTATGGTGCGCAGTATGGGCCGAAAGCATTCGGCCCAACATCATCCAAAACGGATCGAGCTACACCAATCTTATAACTCTCTCCCCCTTGCTGCTGCTTATAACTCCCTCCCATCCACGTGGGCCCAACCACCCCAACGGATTACATTATTCGTAAAGGACCCCCCCCCCCCAAGTCCTCAGGCTCTATCAAGGACCCACGCCCAACTCCCTCCCTGCCACATGGGCCCAACCTCTCCAATGAATTACAATATTCCCCCATAATAGACGAACCTCCAATGCATAGACACTTTTACCCCTAAAGAGGACCCCTCCCCCAGGTCCTCGAGCTCTATCAAGGACCCATGCCCCGAATATGTAGGGGAGTACTGACTTGGGAAGAATACGGGGGACTCGCGCTATAACCCCGGTTTTCGAAATTCGATCCTTTGAATATTTCTTTTTAAGTATCTCTAGATTTTTCCTCGGAGTTAGTATTGTATTGTGGGTGTCGCATGACCCCAGAATTAATAAATTAAAGATATTAAATATATTAAAGCATGCATGCGCGTCTTTTTGAAATAAATAGTTTTCTCATTATCGAAACCTTGAATGGAAATCTGAGATCGCAGTTGTTTATGGGACGTAGGGTTTACCCTAGGCGCGACACATAAGGTTGGTCGACATCGGGTGTTTCGTGGAAGCCAATCATTGGCGAGGTGCATTAAATAAATTAAATGATTGATTTTATTTAATTTATTAAATGCCCAAAACCTAACCACCTCCTTACAAATATGCCATTATGGCAAATCTCTGGAAAGAGAAGCCACAGTTGGCGATGACGATTTGGGGAGTGTCGATCGACAAGGAACGATCGAGGGGATTTGAGAGAAGAACGAAGCGAAATCTTCAACGACGTCATCATCGAACGTGTTCTTCACCAACGATAGATCTGTTCTCGAGGTAGGACTCATTATTTGTAAATTTCGGCCCTTTTTTATTTGATTGTTGAGCATGTGTTATTTTATCTGCTTAATTCCTTGATTTTTGTACCTCACATGATCCAGAAATTTAATCAACATTTTAATTATGATTATTTGTTTCCGTTACACCCATGTTTTCCACCCCTTTTTGGTTTCCGCAGTTATGATCGTTGGTCGGGATCGCATCAGCCAACGATAATCTCACTTTGTTTAACCCTCCTATCTCTATTCTTCGCGTTCTTCATCATTGGCCCATGAGGTCAATGATTCGACATTGTCAGACCGGTTCGAGTGCGATCGAACCTCCAACTTCCTGGTTGGGCGAACGGCAACCAATTGAAGATTTGTGGAAGGATCACGAGGCAACGGCGGATTGTGGATGATGGCTTCGGGAATTGGAACCCCGTTTCGGCAATGGGAGGCACGGCGGATTGTGTGCTGGCAATGAGAATCCAGATTTTCGACCACCTAAAATCGGGAATTGATGATTGAGGCATTTTCCTTCAATTTCAGCAGTTTGGGCGAGTCGACAATGGATCACAGAAGTTATTCAGGAGATCGGGACCCCCTTTGCAGCAACGACAAGTGCGACAAATATCGTACGGATCGTCGAAAGTCTCATTGTACGGCCATCGGAGATCAAAAAACGATGGAGAATGGTATTTCCTTCCAAATAGGGCCTCGGACAGAGTTTCAAGCGAAGATAGCGGCGAAAACGGCTAAGCCGACTAGACTCGAGGAAGAAACTGCATTTGATGCAAAAAACCCGATTACACATCGTGTAATCCGAAGGAACACACGTCGTATTCTTTAGACTCTCACAGCGGCTAGGGCTTCGTTCCGCTATAAATATCACACGGCGTGTGACCTTGGCTCGAGTAGCCCAGACGTGTACTGGCAGTACACGATCGGGTAGTCCACGTGGCCTACACGTTGTGTACCTCAGCCACAACCTGTATACCCTACCTACTCGGCCAGTGATGACGTGTTCAATGAGGAACACGACCTGAACTCGGGTTGTCCCACATGTTGTGTCACTCAGATAACACGTCGTATATGTTGGCTTCAGCACGTCCAGTGCAGCAATGGGACACGGCTAAGCTTCGGCTTCGTGAGACACGCTATGCACCCCAATGGGACACGTCGTGTACTCCCCTCAAAACCTTTTACCTAGTGCATCTCCTTTAAGACTCGGATTAGGGAGTGGCATATCTTCAATAGTTTTCCGCGTAGTACGCGATTAAGGACTTAGTTTTGGCATCAAAGATATGATGCGAGGTGGTATGAGCGGGATGCTTCTTCAGTGACGCTCAGCAGGTGGCAGTGATCAGGTTTGATCATCGGAGAGTTGTCGATGTCGATGCTCCCCTGACGCATCGGGATGTGGGTCCCTCATGCTCTTTATATAGATAGAGTTGGTAATCCAACACATTACAAAGGGTGTTGGTCCTATATCTATGGAGTGGTAATCCCTCATCATCGAGCTCAACAGGGAGCATGTCCTCCATTAGAGTAGTGCTCCCTCAACTGCGGAGGGCAGTGGAGAGGAGCGGGCCCTCAACCCTGATTCGTGGCCGTGTATTTTTCCCTTATACTTTTGTATTACCTTGCTGCACTTTGATATGTATCCAAGAGGTTGTTTCATGCATTATTAACTCTCTAGAGGCTACTGTTTGTTATATCCCTGCACGGTTACATTAAGATGTGTGTGTGCGCGCGTGTGTACAGGTGCTTTAGGTCAAGACCTCTCATTTCAGTGATTTGTCTACTCGGCGCCTATCGCCAGCCTTTGGCCTATTGGAGGCAGGCTTGGGGTATCCTCCATGGTGCAGCCATGCCTGATATGGCAGAGGCTCCAAAACTCTCCACACCACAGCCACCTGTCCACGCCGCAATTGTGCCCGAAATGATAGTGGCATCAAAAACTTCATCCAGGGGCTCCACGCAGCAACTGACCCCCTATGTCGCAACCATGCCAGAATTGGCAGAGGCATCAGAATGCCCTACGCCGCAGTCGAATTGCCCACGTTGCAGCCAACCACTCCAAGTCGCAATACCTCTCGTCCCCAACGCAGCCCCCTGAAAAGCTCTCAGAATTTTCTCAAAAAACGCAAGAAAGACCAGGGACATCACTTAACCAAAAAGGCAATCAAAGACAAGGATCAAAAAGTACCTGAAAGCTGATAACGGGATGTTACATTGCGTTCAACAAAAATCAAGGAATAAATTCTCTAGGGTTAGAATCAAAAGACGGGGTAAGAATTCGAAAATAACAAGCCCTACCTTATGGAACAGCGGTCGTCAATTCAAGAATTCGCAATTGCCAGGGAGATCTGATCATCGATGTCGTCAATCCGATCCCAATTCGATGTTGATCCTTCCTGACATCGAAGGATTTCCTCTCCTCCCGCCTGCTCTATCTTGATCTAGGGTTTATGCCGCGCAATTATGTGACTGACCTTAAAGAGAAGTCATAACCGGGATTTTATAAGAGAATTTTAGAGTTCGCACCACCAAAAATCAGAGCAACTACTTTTTATTTATAAAAGTGACACCTGGATCTATCCCGAGAGCCCCGGGTGCGAACTCAATTTATGTCACCCCTAGGGTAAACCCGTCATTCCGGACTTAACGGCGGTGTCAGAATTCCCGTCGGACACTCCATTTAGGAGATATAAGTCATTCACCGCAAACTCACACGCGAGCTATTGTTTTTAATATATTATTTATGAGCCTCAGCGATGCACAGAACTTTGAAACAGCTCAACAACTAACCTCAAATTATTATAGGAATATTCCAAAAGTTTGAAATGAAAAATCTAGGGTCACTAGGATATCACCATCTTTGCTCACGTGATAAATATTTATTAATTAATAAATATTAAAAATCCCTTAAAATTCAACGTGTTTGAAAATTCATCAAAACTCAACCCAGGGGTACACTGCATCCCGAGATCAATGGAACCCTCAAAAATTTGAGGATGTTTGTTAGGGAAAATTTACTATTTTACCCCCAAAGAGGTCCTAGAATTCTGAAACTCAAAATTAAACTAAATCACCATTGGGAAAATTTTGACTCGCTACATATTCCCCTAGCCCTCATGGTAGGGTCATGTTGCAATACTAATTATGTTGTGACAACCCCCTTTACCTAGTGGTACGTAACAATCGAAGGGTGTTAACCTTACGTAGAGGTTGTGTATCTCGACTAAATCATACATGGGGTGTGTTGTGGCGTCGCGGTTTTGATTGCAACGTAAAGGTCATGGTTGCGGCAAGGACGAGTGAACTGTGGCGCGGAGAGGACGACAGCACCCATCGGCAGTGACATGCGCAGCATTGATTGAAGAGTGGAACCAGAGTATAGCGCTTGCGAAGTGGCAGTATGTCTCATGTCGTGATCGTGTTGAATCCTAGAGAAAATGACCCGGCAAGAGCCCTTCATGGGCGTTTACGCATCTTTTCATCTACATATCTGGTTAGGGCAAGAAGATGACTTGTCCTGAGCTTTAACGCGTAGAGCGCGATGTT
The DNA here is from genome assembly GCA_963277665.1 of Viscum album. NCBI lineage: Eukaryota > Viridiplantae > Streptophyta > Magnoliopsida > Santalales > Viscaceae > Viscum > Viscum album. Next base: position 1,798,729,592 of record OY728152.1, read on the forward strand.
GCGATCCTCTAGACCACCCGAGGCCATTTATATCGTGTTTCGGATAGGCTTAGGCTTCAACTCCGTAGAGTTAAAGGCTGGGTTCAGGCATGACAAGCGAAAAGCGCCCTGGGGTTCAGTACTCCCTTGGATGCGGAGCACAGATCCCCCCCCGCAAGATTTTAGAGTTCGGTACTCCCCCACATTCTCGAGGTGTGGGTCCTGTAGAGTTCGGGCATGAAGTCGATACTCCCTTACACCCGACAAGGCGTGGGTCCTTCACAGGGTCAATAGAGTTTGGTACTCCCATATTAGTGTTCCAAGGACCATCAGGGTGCAAGTCCTCTATTTATGGAGTCAGGTACTCATTTGACAACCATATTCAATGAGGTGTGGGTCCTCCATCAGAGATTCGATACTCCCTCGACCGACACTTATCTTGGCGAAGGGCAGGTCCCCACCACGGTCGGTGAGATGGCGTAGGTATGGTTTAATTGGGCAATTTGGATTCTTGGCTTGTTCGGGGTGACGGATTTCCTTGTGAAGTTCGGTTGTTGATGAGTGGGGCTCGGTATCCCTGATTCTCTGACTTAAAAGCATATTTGGGTTTGATTGCATTTTCATGCTCTTCTAGTGGATTATCTTTTACCTTTTTGGTTCTGAGTTGATTGGCTCTTCTCTTATTCGTTCCTTTGTGGCTTTCGGGGGCATCTTATTAGGTATTTATATACTCACCTCTACATGGGCGTTTCTTCTGCACGTGTCATGTCTCACACAGACAACAAGCAGTTCGATGACGACTTTGGTGGACATGATCAATGTTGTCAAAGGCGTGCACCTCATGCGTTTTTTTCCAGAGACATTGAGGCTCCAGGCGCGATTTAAGGCGCGCCACCAAAATAAGAGGGGCTCTTCTGTAAAATGAGAGTTGAACTCTAAAAAAAATAGGCAAGCTCTTTATCTTTGGTTAAAATGTAGCTTTTCTATAAAAAAACCAAAAAAATGTGAGCTATTTAGTAAAAAAAAGGGGCGCTTTTGTCAAAAAAAACAGAAAGCAAAGATAAAATAAAAAATTGTTGCCACGACTCCATCAAAAGTGCAGAAGATTCAGAAAAATGCACAGCAACTCTAATCGGGATTGCGGTAGGCTCGCCGGTTGGGCCGCTGGGCACACGGGCAGGGCTGCAGCAGCATCAAGTCTTCTCCTTGATTTTCATCACCTTCTCTAGTCTTCTATCATTAAAGATTTATTTATGGTTTGGTTGATACTATTAGTGTATATTTTAATTTATATTAATTTGATCTGGTTTATTTTTTTTGATTTAAAATATTGTTGAAAAATGTAATTATGTTATTTTCCATGTTATGCGTCTTAGTTTCAAGAGGCACGCGCCGCGAGCCGCATGCTCTAGTGGCCTTTGCGCCTTACTGCGTTGCACGCCTTTGACAACTATAGACATGATGTTGGTGGAGCGGGATCTTAGTGGTGCTCGGAGGTGACAGTAGAGGACGACATTCGTGTCTAGTGCTAATTTGTTGCAGAGATCCCTTCACCTCAGTTGTTCTAGGTTGGTTTCATTGTGGGTTTGTCGGGCATGTATTTTGTCCCTTTTTACTTTATAATTTACTCGCTTGTACTCCTTTATGGGTCTTTGCATGAGTCTCATGCATTTATACATATTCCAACTGGTTATTTACCTGGTATTGCATTATTATTGTATGTTATGTGGAGATGTGTGTTTGTGTTCAAGTGCTTGAGGTTAAAGCCTCTCATCATGTGTGATATGCCTACTTGGTGTTAGTCACCATCCCCTAGCCTAGTAGAGGCGGGCCTAGGGTAGCACACTCGACTTACTATCAGCCCAGGTGGGGGCCCAATGGGTCAAGTTTTGTCGTATGCCAAGCGGGATGTGTTGCCCCCAGAAATCATGTTAATACGATGAGTATGCCGAGTGGGATGTGCCACCCCCTAAGACCAAGTATGCTAGGTGGGATGTGTTGCCCCGAAGATCAACTGAGCATGCTAGGTGGGAAGTGTTGCCCCTTGAGACTGCGGTAGTATATTGAGTATGTCAGGTGGGATGTGCTACCAACTGAGATTGACTGAGTATACCAGGTGGGGCATATTGTCCCTTGAGACTGTGGTTATACGGTTAGTATGTCAAGTAGGGTGTGTTGCCCCCTGAGAGCGTGTTTGTACAGTGTGTATGTCAAGTGGGATGTGTTGCCCCCTGAGAGCGTGTTTTTACGGTATGTCAAGTGGGATGTGCCCAGGAGATTGTCGAGTATTTCAGGAGGGACATTCGGAACTGAGATCTTATATGTTGAGGAGGGGCATTCTGCCCTAAGATTGACGATGAGGGGTGTTTTTCCCTATAGAGTATGTTGATGGATATTTCGAGTAGGGAGCAATGCACCCTGAGACCTAGTGAGTTTCTGGGATAGACGGCATGCCCCTGTGAACAATGATGAGTTGTACAGCATGTGGACTAGTCTTGTGGGATAATACCAACGGCAAACCGTAAACCGACATTGGTCGAAGCAGGTATGAGTCAACCATCCAGGAGGCTTCTCAAGCCCTCGATGGTTCGGTGGGTGTCTACATGTTATGTTTTCATTCAATACATACATGCACATATATGATGGTTTTTATTAAGGACATTGTTGGTGGTGGTGGTGGCCTACTGAGTTATATGCTCACACCCTGCACATACACTCCAATGGACGTGCAGATCTTATGGTGGGCATGCAGGTTCGGGTGATGGCCCTAATACAAGTGGATGAGCTAGTGGAACTCAGCGATGTTTTGGAGACAAGTCTAAAGCGAGGTCGAGGGCAATGGGGTGGGTCCCCTTTTTTATATTTTCCGTTTACAAACTTGTATTGTACATGATCCCATTGGGCGATTTTGGTTGATGTATGATGGTATGACCCGCATGAGTTCATTGTACTTTGATGTTATACCTAGCTTTCGATATGGTTGTTATTTATTGTTATTATCTGTTATGATATCGAAGGTATAGTCTCTCAACATGGTATTATCATACCTTCGTTGCTAGACGACACCCGTTGGCGTACAAAGAGGCATGCTTAAGATCATGTGCCATCACCAGTACGGTTGTTGTTCGGATAGATCGGGTCAGGAGCATTACATAAACATTCCCTCATCAAGTATGGAGGGGAGGGGAAAATTTTTAACATTCTCGTCCAGTACGAAGAGGGAGGGAAATGTTAGCATTCTCTAATTTGGCAAGTTGAGGAGGAATATACAGACTATTTTACACTTATTAAATATAAATAAAAAAACAATTTTTTCTAAAAAAATAAATATAATAATTTAACCTTATTTTGTGTGTGTATATTATTATTTTAATAAAATAATAACTTTACAAATATTATATTGAAGGAGAGGGTGATTTAATCAAAACTTCAATGTTGCATTCCTTCTCTCCATACCCTCTATTTTTTTTTAAATAGACAAGGGAACGAGAACAAAATCTCTCCCCACCTCCTCCCCTCCATAGTAGTCAATCTCGGATCGCGGCGCGGTGCGGTCGGGGTCTTATAGCGGGATAGGTGTGACGCAGATCGCGTTGCGGCCGCTTTGTTATCCAACAACAACGTTTCGTTCACAAGATAAAAAGAAAGAACCGCTCAGTTCTTGTCAGACTATTTTGTTCTCGTCACATGGGCAATCACCATCAACATGCCCGTCTTTCAGATCGAAACAAAAATGGTGAACCCGACGTGAATCTCTCAAAAACAGAACTGGAAATCCTAACATGAGTCTTTCAAATAAACAGTTGATCCTCTGCAGTCGGGGTTCTTATGAAATAAGGTCATCCTCGCTTTGACAAGTCCACACGAGTAGAATGGCCGGATCGGGAATAAAAAGACAATTGAGTTACTCATGCATATCTGATTGAGCGCATATCATGTCTACAATGATGCACTGATGAGTGACATTGTTCCTTGTTGACTAGTGCAGTGACTGCTCTCACAAACAACTCCTTGTTCTGAGATAATGTCTCCATCCAGCGACCGTTCTGGCAAATCAACTACGCCTGCAACCCCTGCAGGCGTCAGAATGATCTCACCTGCCTAACACCATCAACGTCAAATGGAAAATGCAATGGTCCGAGAATACCATTGACAAGGTACGATACCAACCCTTGAGGACGCCCGCGAGGGACTCTAAAAGCTAAAACCGACAGGTCTGCACCGTCCAAAGAAAGCTGCAGTAAAGCCAGTGGCGCTTAATGCACAGTCAACCGCTAAGGGAGCTTATCCCCGGAACGCGTCAATCGTTGCCTTCCGTATTTGATGAAGAAGTCAGTTATATGTCACGGGCTGAGCGTCTCAGCACAGCAGTTCGCCCGTGCGGCACCCCAGCCCCCTCCAAGGCGGGCGGGGTTCAGCCGTCCAGCTCTTCATATGTGAGGTTCACTGGTTTCGTCCTGTCATGGACTCATCAGGAGAGTGGCCCCAACTCCCAACCAGTGGTGTCAAGGTTGACACGCGTCATCCTCCTCTTTGTCGGGGCGACTCCCATCTCTTAGATAGGGACTAACCAGATGAACCGCGGCTTTGATGTTCTTGCTGGTGTGAGACAGGACCCCCATGATTGGGTCGTGACATTCTCCCACCACCATTTCATGCACGCCCTCGTGCATGCAGGATCGTGGCTTTCTGTGTGTCCGCGACTGCTCCAACTAACCGGCTACCAAGCATGGCCTCAGGGGACGCTTCTTCCTTGTCGTTGGCATCAATGGCCCACCCACTCTCTGGGTCGCAAACCACCGTGGTCCACCCTCTCTCTCAGGGTCGAAAACCACCTCCACGAGACCCACCCTTCATAGTGGCGTCTCTGCCTCGGATATCTCGCAAGCGCGACCATCTGTGTCGTGTCACCTCTGCATGACACCCCGGGACTCCGCTCCCACCACCAAGGTCCGTCCGGCAGCATTCTGCAACACCACGAGGCACATTCCCTCTTTGATACCACTTGTCACGGGCTGAGCGTCTCAGCACAGCAGTTCGCCCGTGCGGCACCCCAGCCCCCTCCAAGGCGGGCGGGGTTCAGCCGTCCAACTCTTCATATGTGAGGTTCACTGGTTTCGTCCTGCCATGGACTCATCAGGTGAGTGGCCCCAACTCCCAACCAGTGGTGTCAAGGTTGACACGCACCATCCTGTCCCACACCAGCAAGAACATCAAAGCTGCGGTTCATCTGGTTAGTCCCTATCTAAGAGATGGGAGTCGCCCCGACAAAGAGGAGGATGGTGCGTGTCAACCTTGACACCACTGGTTGGGAGTTGGGGCCACTCTCCTGATGAGTCCATGGCAATACGAAACCAGTGAACCTCACATATGAAGAGTTGGACGGCTGAACCCCGCCCGCCTTGGAGGGGGCTGGGGTGCCGCACGGGCGAACTGCTATGCTGAGACACTCAGCCCGTGACAAGTGGTATCAGAGGGAATGTGCCTCGTGGTGTTGCGGAATGCTGTCGGATGGACCTTGGTGGTGGGAGCGGAGTCCCGGGGTGTCATGTGGAGGTGACACGACAGAGAAGGTCGCGCTTGCGAGATGTCTGAGGCAGAGACGCCACTATGAAGGGTGGGTCTCGTGGAGGTGGTTTTCGACCCTGAGAGAAAGGGTGGACCACGGTGGTTTGCGACCCAGAGAGTGGGTGGGCCATTGATGTCAACGACAAAGAAGAAGCGTCCCCTGAGGCCATGCTTGGTAGCCGGTTAGTTGGAAGCAGTCGCGGACACACAGAAGGCCACGATCCTGCATGCACGAGGGCGTGCATGGAATGGTGGTGGGAGAATGTCACGACCCAATCATGGGGGTCCTGTCCCACACCAGCAAGAACATCAAAGTTGCGGTTCATCTGGTTAGTCCCTATCTAAGAGATGGGAGTCGCCCCGACAAAGAGGAGGATGGTGCGTGTCAACCTTGACACCACTGGTTGGGAGTTGGGACCACTCTCCTGATGAGTTCATGGCAGGACGAAACCAGTGAACCTCACATATGAAGAGCTGGACGGCTGAACCCCGCCCGCCTTGGAGGGGGTTGGGGTGCCGCACGGGCGAACTGTTGTGCTGAGACGCTCAGCCCGTGACATATGGCTCCCTTCCGGTTCAAGGGCCGCCGAGGAGGACTCCTGTCAACCGCCGTCACCAGCGCCATCCCACTGGTGCCCTTCAGTAATCTGCTAAGGGTATCACCAGGCATACCGCCACCTATGATACCCATGCACGGACAACAAGGAAAACACATCGAGCACAAAAGGCTCTGAATAATCGTGAGTGGGCTCATATCCCCACTCTCGCTGACGATGTCTAGCAGCATATTCACACAGTAACCAGCGAGCAGGCTCATATAGCTGCACACTCGGAACAAGTATGCGGGCATATTCCAGCAGCAGGCATGAGGGAGGCGCATATTCCCACCCCCATGCATGAAGTCCATCGACATATTCTGATGGCGAAAGAATGACAGAAGTGGGCTCATATTCCTGCGTCAATTCAAGATTTTTGTCAGTATAAGGTGAAGATATAAAATGTGTAAGCTTACATTCTTGCACACACTTTGCTAATGTGCCATTACATTGTAGCAACTGCTGAAGAACCATGCCGTCATATTCTAGCACTGATACTGATATAGATACAGGGACAGGCACATATTCTTATCCCTATAGTCAGGGCACCACAACAATCTGATCAATACGAACAAGTGGTTGCTCTAAAGCAAGCACATATTCTTACTTCCGTCCAGGAAGATTATGGATATTCCAGTAAAGAGGCGTCGGACATGGCTCATATTCTTTTTCCAACCGGGGCTCACCAAGTGAGAGCGGCACATGCCTCAGGACAAACTCATACTCCTGTCAAAGAAGACCGGCGACATACTCCAAAAGCCCAGGATCGGGCTCATATCCCCATTCTGGTCGAGGCTCACCTAGTGAGAGGGGCACATGCCTTGGGACAGACTCATATTCCTGTCAGTGAATCTACTTGGCATATTCCAGTAGATCACGGAAGTCAGCTTCATATTCCTACTTCCGCCGACAAACGACTGCATCAGCATCCTTCCAAGGCTATATAAAAGGAGACTCATATCCCTTCTCCCATTCCGAAGGTCTATCGGCATATTCCGACAGGGAATGCATATTCGGATTGGGCTTATATTCCCGCTCCAACCGGGGCTCACCCAATAAGAGCGGCACATGCCTTGGGACAAGCTCGTATCCTTGTTGCAAAAGTCCGACAGCATACCCCAAAGGCTCAGGATCGGACTCATATTCCTAATCTGCTCAATATCTGTGTCCTAGAGGTTGTTCGAGACACATTCTCAACAGCCCAAGAGTTCGTCGACTCTTCAACCGAAGTAGAAAGCAATCATTACCGCGATAGTCCTCCTCGTGGTAATATGGAGATGGATCGTAGGGACTCTACTCCTGACATCCGTTGTAGTCAACCTCCCTACGGTGATATCACCCATGGACAAGAAAATTTTCCCCTTGCCCAGACACCTTCGTATAGAGAGGTGCTCAAAACTCAATCGCCTTCGTATAGAGAGGTGCTCGAAACATCGGAGCCAACAGCATATAGTTCATTATCAACTTCCAACAACACTCCACTCCGCTCAGCAGGGGACCCCAAGAAGCATATTTCATGGTCTGACCGAATGGAGGCGTGTAGATATGATGAAGTTGAAGCCGACATTGATATATGGAAAGTTAGCCGGAAACAACCTCCCCACCATGTTCTGGCCCCTTGGCACTTCTAACTATAAGATCCCAGATGAGTCGTGCCATATCCACACCAAAACATGTGGCTCATCAGCGGCTGAAGGCAATACATCTCTCTTATCCAAGATACAAGTGTCACCTCCAGTCCATCAAGATACTATGTTGTCAGCTAGACTTGGTTGTTATCTCCATGGCTCGGGACCCAAAACCAGAAAAACACAGAACAAATCTACAGCATGCTTGCCGCCATTGCATCACAACTCTTCGACAACTGATAGCCGAAACCTCAGCATGTATATGTATTCAAGGATGGGGAAAGTATGGAGCGTAACACTTAACATCACCCTAGAAACAACAGAACTCCTCGGATATGGTGTCCTGTAATGTCATAGCCTCCGACAAAATCAGGGGACCGGTTAACGTGCGAGCCAATTGGTCACTACAATAGAATGCTCCTGCTTCAACGGTGTCAAGACATCACGAACAGACCGAGAGGACTGCCCACAGGTCTTTAAATTGGGCTCCTCAAAACAACAGGAATGCATTTCAGATACAAAGGCCAAAGTTGCAACCCACTCGACAACTTCCCGTAGAAACTAACTCTCATCATGGGTTGTCATAGCACCCAGCCCCTACACGAGCACAGTTGCGCCACATCAAACAGGTCGCAGTAGCAGCTACCATAGCAGTCATCCAAGAGCGAACCTCACCCGCTAAACTGGAAGAATATCTATCGCCGCCTTCACTCCACAGATCGTCAATTCCCGAGAGAATTCAGGACATCGGCAGCAGCAACAAACAAACCTCAGCCCGTTGGGCTGGGAGCATTTATATCTCAATCACCATCACCAGGTTCATCATCCCGCGAAAGGGTCCTAGGGAAATCAATGGTGCTTCCAGATCAGGGCATTTAAATCTCAATGTTCGTCCCATGAGTCATCAAATCCTCGATTGGAATCACTGAATCCTCAACAACAAGATCAACCAATGCCAATGGTAACCCTGGATAGTCCTCAGCCCACAGGGCTGGTGGCATTTTCATCATCATCATCATCACAACAGAGGGAATCAGTCTTCCCAGGTTGGGAGGTAAATATCGACGGTCGACATCTCATCCGTTCCTCCCATCGCAAGACAACTCTGCTATTCAGGGCTCGTTCGGCAATCACGACCGAAAACTCCCTCAATGTCACTACTCACAGGCCAAGATGTGAGGAGCGTACGGCGGAGGCAATCAAACCCCGCCAGGGTCGCAAGCCAAAACAGCCCAATATGGCCAAGGGTTCGAAAAACGACCCTAATACAGGCAGTACAGAATCATCCTGTTGCGTTGAAAGTAATGGGACAAACCACCATTGCTCGATACACCTCTGTAAATGTTGTCACCGTCAACCTAACAGATAATGTGGATCAAGACACGGATGCAGAGGGATGCGATGCGGAAAACATGCCCCGAGAGGAGGATCTAAATGCACCCACCAAGGCTGCACATACCCGGAACCAAAAGAGAAGGTGTGGCTACATCCCAATCACCGCACGGAAGAATCGAAAATCCTTCCACAGAGGAACAGTTGTCACAGTGTGAGAATGAGATACAAGCTCTCAGACAACTCAACGAGGAGCTACTCAAGGGCAATATTCTCATTGGGTATCGTCTTCAGGCAGAGACGAATATTCTTCTTCCCAAAGCCGATCCGCAAACAAGAGTGCCATTTGAGCGTCAGATCGGCTCCGGATCCAGGTCTTCATAAATGAGGAAATCAAAAATGATCGTGGTTTCCCTCCATTACAACAACAACCTCTCCCTCGTCAAGGTAATCATTCCATCTTTGCACGAATTGAGAATCAACCGGAGATGAAAACAGGGCCACCTCATTAGGCCCTGCCTCCTCCCTGTAGACGGGAGGCGGCTCAAACAGCAGTACCTCTAAAATTGTTCAACGTCATTGAGTCACTAACTACTCGAATGAAAGCCATAGAAGGGCGACACACTCCTTTGCACCCTAAGAGAAAGTCATATCTCCAATGGGTGGACGACACATTGCCTCCACCCAATTTATGCAATCCTACATTCTCCAACCTTGACGGCTCGAGAGACCCCAAACAACATCTCACACACTTCGTATCCCGATGCAGTCTGATGATGGACCCTTGAGATCAACAGGAGGCGACAAAGCTGAGATGTTTTGTACAAACTCTGATAGGGAAAGCCTTCGTTTGGTAGAACAGTCATCTAGCAGAATCAATTGCAGGATGGAAGACCTTCGTCATCCATTCTTTTACCTGTTCAGCTCCACGCTGAGGAAAGCGACAATTGTCAACCTGACGAACTGCAAGCAACGTGAAAATGAGAGGGTGTCTGACTTCATAGCCAGATGGAAGGGTTTAACCTATTCGCTCAGCATCCCTCTCTCACAGGATCAACTACTAGAACTTTGTACTGAAAATCTCCGAGATGGGTTGGAGACGCCTCTGATTCCAAAGAAGTATACAGGTGGGCTCCGTGAATTCGCAGAAACAGCACAACGTCTGGAAGATGCCATTCAGCGAACCCGAGCTAAATCTTGACTCGCACCTTCAGTACAGGGGAAAAGGCTCGGCAAGGCAGAAATTGTCGTTGTTACTCTCAAACCAGCAGCAGTGCCCATTCAAACACCTGGGCAGGTCCCGAACCGCCCAGCACTTCCTGTCGAGCGGCAACTACAAAATCACACTAGGCCAGAAGCCAAAAGAGATCAGGGTCGCCCAGAATTTGAGGAACGAATGAATAAAGTATACTCCTTCCGAAATGAGCAAGTCTCCGGTTATTTCCTTGCAGTTATGGACAATAACCTGCTCAAGCTGCCACAGCCCATGAAGCCCAATGAGGTCAACCTCACCAATCGTTCCAACTACTACCATTTTCACAGAAGGTCGGGTCATGACATCTAGAATTGCTTCGTCTTCAAAGACGTTCTCCAAAGCATGATCGATTCCGGACATGTGATGTTAGATAACTCTTCAGAGCAGGTGGCCCACATAACCATCGCCCAGTCGCAACTAATCAATCTCACTGCATATGGATGCGGGGATTACGTGCAGGGACAGCCCTTCGAACGTTTAATATGGAGCTCGGGCCTTAAGAAGGCATCCTGCATATCTTGGTTATAGTAGGAATCAGAGTTCTCGTATTTCAATTGGGGTTCTCAGTTCGCTAGTGGATGAGGGAGAGAGATCAGCCCATGCGAGAGATTGGGTCCGGATGGTTGAAATGTCGGAGACATGAGGGAACTTACACTGGAGTGGATGCTCATTTGAGTTCGAGCCTTGGGAAGGCGTCCTACGTATCCTGGTTATTTCATAAATCAGAATTCTTGTAGTTCAGTTAATCAGGACATACATGCTGAGGTTGCCCTGGTATGAGGGGCAAGTCATCTCATACCGCTAATCGGGGCTTACACACTGAGGTTGCTCTTGTATGAGAGCATGCCATATCATGTCATTGATCGAGGCTTACACGCTGAGGTTGTCCTGGTATGGGGGCATGTCATATCATGTCGCTGATTGGGGTTTACACACTGAGGTTATCCTGGTATGGGGGACATGTCATATCATGCCGCTGATCGGGGCCGACACACTGAGGTTGCCCTGGTATAGTTGTCGACCTGACTTGCTTGATTGTCTGCATCACATGCGTTAATTGTCTGCCTGACATGTATTGATTGTCTGCCTGACATGTTAGAGGATGTCTGGACATGGCTGGTTGTATTGCGGACAAGTCCAAAAACAATTGCATGATCCAGTTGACTTGTCCGAGGGACGTCGCATAATCTGAATGGCATGTCTGAAGTCCATCGCATGATCAAGGCTGACTTGTCTAGAAGACATCACAAGACCTGGCTAACTTGCCCTGGAGGCCATTGCATGATCTCGGCTGACATGCTTGGAGGGTGTCGTGAGATCTGGCTGACATGCTGGGAGGGCGTCGCATGATCTGGCTAACTTGTCCTGGAGGCTATCGCAAGGCCTGCCTGACATGCTTGGAGGGTGCCGTGAGATTTGGTCGGTAAGCCCCGAGGGCTTCGCAAGACCCAGTTGACACACACCAGTGTCGCCGCATAACTTGGGCGACATGTTTAAAGGACATCGCAAGATCTGGATGGCGAGCCCGAAGGGCTTCGCAAGACTTGGGTGGCATGCCCGATGGGCGTCGTGTGACCTGCTTGAAGTGTCCGGAGGACATCGCATGATCCCAATAGTATGTCAAGGGAGCCCGACCTCCCATCCTCTCAAACAAGCTTGTAACACTGTAATGCAATAAATTGTAGACACAACAAAGAAATGCAGCAGAAGGTTGAGGAAGAATAAGAAATGGAAACAAAATTACATGGCGTAGGAGAGATGATGGAGATGGAGGAGGAAAGAGAATCTCCACAAAGAGAAAACCACTCCCCCGAGAGTCCAAGTCGAGACCACCGGCCAACCACCCAGCTACCGAGCTATGAAAATAAAAATGAGTACATCCCCACCCAACACCACCTCTCCCATGTTTATTACCCAAATAACTACTAACAACTCTTACCTGCCCCAACAACTAAAATGCAGAAAGGACTACACTGCCCCTAGACTTATTCACTCATACCTGCCTCATATACAGAGGCAGTCCATGTTCCTAACATGTTGTAAAACAGAAAATGAGATAAGTGAAAATATTACTCAGTTGTACACACACAATTGCATCAGGTGGAGTAGTTGGGTTGTCGGGGCATGTATAAAGTTGTCGGTTAATTAGTAGCTAGCTTGAAGTATTGTAAGTAAATCATACCATTGTATGAGTAAACTTTGAGAACATCAATGAAGAGTTTGTAAGGTAATTTATTTCCTTGGACTTCCTGAATATTCTCTCTTTTTCAATCTCTTCTTCCTAGTTCCCCGTCTATGTTCTAAATTGTCACTATAACAGTTCTCTTATTTTGCTTTCCTCCTCAATTTCCATTGCTACACATCAAAATTTATGATAGATCTCAACAGTGTTGTAATACTACAAAAGAAATAATTTATGTATAAAATATTATAGATAGCAACCAAAAAGCACACAGTAAATTGGAACAGATCTAGAGATGAACGGGTAGCAAACCTGCAAGAGAGCTGCAATGGTGCCAAAAGAATTCCACAGCAATGGAGCCAAGTCTTGAAATAATTCTCTTTTCTAAAAAAGGAAGAAAAAAAGAGCAAAATAAGTTTAATAAGAATGTTAAAGATGAATATAGAAAGGAGTTCCGCGTAAGATAATCCAAATCCCGGAGTTATTGTGATTTTCTAGCAAGACACCGAAAACAATGTTCATTCATTCGAAGGCATGACCAAAACCCAGAAGCCTTTAGCATCAGTATTGTCGGTTAGCCAAGGAATTCGTATGCCCGACAGGCCACGGAGCCAAATACGGGAACCAACACAATCAATCGAACCCTAGATCCCTACAGTGCTCCAAAAACAGTAGGTCCTATGGGAACATTAAATACAGGCATGGACGAGCAGAAATACCTTCGAGAGTTCGAGAAGGGCGTTCTCCCTGAGATCCGGGTTGCTGAGCTCATAAACCAGGGGTTCGGCCGAAGCCATCTTGCGATCCTTGTTAACCTGAGCTCCGGCAGCGTTTGCAGCCGCAGCAGCAGCCGCAGCGGCAGCCGCCACGGAAGCGTGACCCCCGAACGCGGCGTTGACTGAAAGCGATGGAGGCAGATTCGACATTGATGGGCGAAGCAATGAATCAATCGAAAGGCAAAATCTTTTTGTCTGTTTCTGCTGCGTTCGCGATCGCACGTTTCTTTCTGATCTCACCCCTTACCTTGTCAGCCTATGGGGACGGATCGACGAGCAGGAGCTTCCTCCCCAAGCAGTGATAGTGATAATGACGGACGCCCCCGTCCACCGACTCGGGCAAGAATCGCCGCCGGTTCTCCCCCGCGATCCCTTCCTTAAAAAACGCGCAAGCGTGAGTGCGAGAATTTCGGCCCCCGGCCGGTAATGTTGGGGTTTTTGAAAAGAGGACAAATATTCATGCATTCGCAAATGACACCTTACATCAAAACCCACAATTACATTTTTTTTTTTTTTACAAAATAAGATAATATATTAATCACGGATATCAGCAGAAACAAAATCATACAACCATGATGGAAACTGATTAAGCCGGAGATGATTCGCACCATAAAATCCAAGAGAAGCCAGATGATGGGATGCTTCATTTCCTTCTCTTTTGATGAAAGAGAATGAGCAGACTGCGAAGTTTGACTGAGACTGAATTTTCCTAATGAGGGAACCAAAAGATTGGAGGTCATCGTCATTAAGCATGATGACATTGATGATGGTGAGACAATCCGCTTCAATGTGGATGGTTGTCCATCCAAAATCTTTTGCAAAAGTCAGCCTGGTGGGGATAGCGAAGGTTTCAGCAACAACGAGCCCCCAGAGAGCTTAGTGTGATCTATGTTTGGCAGTAATGATTTGGGCATGATGGTCCTGGGCCAAAAGTCCAATTCCAACAAATCCATCCTTAGAGAGATATGCATCAACATTAATCTTAAGGATCCCTTCCAAAGGAGGGCACCATTGTGAAACAGTTGTGTGAGTGTCAATGAGCTCATGCTGATCAGAATCTCAGTTTCACCCCTCAATCCATGAGGTAGTCCGTTCAATCCAGAACCCGAAAGGCTTTGCTGTGTGGTTGAAGATGAAGTCATTTTTGTCGAACTCATATGGTCCAAGCCACAATACACAATGAGACAACTTTATCAGTAGTGAAAGAAGAAGACCACGACTTCAGCAGTGTTGGAAGATTCAGCGCTAAATTCAACATAAGATCTGTAACAGAGCCCCAAGAAATCCAGATCTCGTCCACCCCAGGTACTGGATGATCACATGTAGAGGAGATTCTAGATTACCCGAGCAAAGGGGGCAATGCTTATCACTCGTAACACGGCGGAAAAGTGAGGAAGTCCATGGTGGGAAGGATACTGATGCAAACATGCCACCAGAAATAGCGGATTTTCAGGGAGACATTAAGATGTCAAAGAGTTTTCCAAGGCCCCTCCCTTTCCTCAACTTGAGCATCAAGAGTAAGCCTATATCATGACTTCACCGTATATGATCCATAAAAGTCGTTGCTCCAAAAAAGGCAGTCTTGCCCCGCATCCATCACGCAGGGGATGCTAAGAATGATCCTTTTGTCCCTTTCATTGAACCAAGAATTGATTTTATCCATACATCACTCAGTCTCATGATCGTCAAAGAAGCAACGAACAATGGCATTCTCATAAACAGGGAAGGCTAGAGAAGTAGCTTGCATACCATCTTTATCAATCAACTAGGGATCAGTCCAAATGTTAACTTTTGAACCATCCTCAATCCTCCAACCCAACCCTTTATTAAGTAAGTATTGTGATCCCCAAACACTTCTCCAGAGAAAGCTGGGGTGCGGGCCAAGAGAGGAGTTCTAAAAATTTGAGTGGGGGAGATATTTTGCACGAAGAATCTGCACACAAAGAGAAGATGGATGAAACATGTGGTGTCACCCCTGTTTGGCCAGAAAGGGCATCATTAAAGAGACATAGGTCCTGAAATCCCATTATGCTGCCTGTTTTAGGGGTACAGAGCGACTTCCAAGCAATCTAGTGTAATTTGTTCCTTCCATTATTATGACCCCACCAGAAGTTGGCAATGCGGGAGTGAATATGGTCAACAATCGCACCAGGAAGTTTAAACATGGACATGATATAACTAGGGATAGACTGAAGAGCATCCTTTATGAGAGTTTCTTTACCCGCTTTAGAAATTCATTGCGGAGTCCAGCCTTGGATTTTTTTCTCAATTCTATCCATCGTAGATGAGAAAATTTCTTTTTTTGATTGGCCAACTAACGTGGGAAGCCCAAGGTATTTTTTATGCTTATCAACCATTTGGATACTTGCAGTGAGACAAAGCTCAGCTCTCTTAGCCGGCGGGACACCAGTACTGAAAGAGATTTCTGACTTGCCCTGATTGTTTGTTTGTCTAGAGGCCCTCTCATACATGCATATCACATGGAGGATAGTGAGACATTCATTATGAGTAGATCTAGAGAATAACAGGCAGTCGTCTACAAAGAAAAGATGCGAAACAGATGGGCTGACCCGACAAACCTTTGCCCCGTGAATCAACTTAAAGGAAGCTGCCAAGGAAATAAGGTTAGAAAAAACATTAGCCACCAAGACGAAGAGAAAGGGGGAGAGGGGATCTCCCTGGCGAAGGCCACAAGTGGGTGAGAAGCCTTGGGTGAGGCCACCATTGACATTAATCTGAAAAGAGACCGATGAAACACAGTGCATGTGTTGGAGTTAGTGGTCTAGAACCAACTACTTTGTACTTTATTCATTAAATAAAAGCCCTATCACATCTTGATTGTTCTTCTACATGACATGTCATGTGATAATGTCCTAAGGACAGCTGTTGCATTAAAGGGTCGTAGCGGATCCCTGCTATGATGAGAACCCGAAAGTGCCATAACACTGTTCTTGAATGTATGTTCTATGGCCGGATGATATTATTTGAGGGACACAAATAATACAGGTCATTAGGGGTGAGGACTCATAAAACTTTGAGGCATCTTCTCATGGTGTGCACCCTTGGTAATATCCAGGAGGATATTATGAGAACGAGACCCGCCAGTAGGAAATCCACATTTCATAGTGTCATTGGATGTTCCTATCTACGGACGTGTGTATTGGTCCTTAGACTTTAAGATTATTATTAATGGGTATTACAACTCACGCACTTAGATGTATTGATGAAAACTGTGATGACACACTGTTCGCAGCGAGGTAGGATATGTTGGGTGCGTCACGAGTAATACCACATTAATAGATAACGTGAGAAAGGATTTGTCCCTTCCGTTCCATAACGGAAGTAGATATCTCAGACCCTTTGATGGAATTGATATAGCCTAAATAAATCCATGGCCATGGTAAGGTATGGGCAAGTTCAATTCCGGGAAGTCAAAGAAAGAATAATCAAGCACATGGGTTGATGACACTGACATGCAACCCGATTGATTGGAGATATCGAGACAAAGGGATTATATTACACGGTAAGCGTTCGTAGGAGGTGACACGTCATTGCGGCGTTAACTTCTTTCTCTATGGGTGCCTTGGCATGTTGCTAGACGCTAACCTTGGACTTTAGGTAGGCTCAGCCTAATGCCACTGAGAAAGAGACCTAGAAGGTCACACACTAAGTGTGTCCATGTATCTCAGTTAAATATTAATTTAACAAGTTAAATAAATATTATTCCCGACTGTGGTTTAATAATTATTTAAGGATGCCTGATCGCATTTATTTTGACACTAGTTATTCGAGAAAATATATTGTGGACGAAATAATATATTTATTAGCGAGTAATGCAGTTACATTTATTTAAGAAATAAATAGTCATTACTCAAGGTCTAATAAATGTGGTGGAGAAAAATGGAAAATAAAAGTACACGCCGTGTATATTAAATATACACGCTGTGTAGTTTTATAGAAAACAAGTACACGCCGTGTATTAATTATTACACGCCATGTAGTTTTTCCAGTTGGGATTTTGAGGATTTAATATTGTTTTATTAAATGATATTTATTATAATCAGTGTGGGCACATGTCAAGGAATTAATAATTCGACATGGGGGTTTTCAATAAGAGTTAATGAAATAAATAAAACGCGCAACGCGTTTATTTATTGTCATAACTCTATTAACCTCAAACCCGATTATAAATATCCTTGCAACCTCAACATTTTAAAAAGAGCCATTTTTGTTGTGCACAACGGATTTGGAAATACTCTCAAGCCAAGAGAGAATTCCCTTTCTACCAAGAACGCCCTCAAGTTACGAGAGCAAGATCCTCCACCGGATCAAGGCGGTCGAAGGCGGACATCGCAAACGAAGGTTCTTCCGCGCTAGCACCCGGAGATCCCTTCGGCAACGTCCAAAGATACGTGACACACGTGTGGATCACCGCTAGAGGAATCCTACACTTGGATTCTACGACGCAACGACGGATCACCGAATCGTGACCGGACACATCAACGAAGAAAGAATTCCAACGAGGTAATTCTTATGCATTAATTAAATTAATTATAATCAACATATGATGATCCTCCTCAAGGGTTCCTGGACTCTTCTTTTCTTTTCGTTCTTCGTTCTATTCCGAAGATTCAACATTTTATATCGTGACGGATCTCGGATTGAACGTTGTTTAACATTAAAATTAAAGTTGGGCTAACCCACCAACGCGCTTCCGATGTGCCTGTAACCTACAAGTGGTATCAGAGCGGGGTTATATCATTGATTATAATTATTTAGTTTTTCATTGGTAATTTACGCATTTAATAATTTAGTTATTTCAATTCAAGTTTAATCGTTCTGGAAATCTGAATATCGAGATCTATTCCTCCTCCCTCGTTTCTCGTTCACCTCACAGAAATGAATTTTTCTTTTAATTTTGATTAAAATAAAATAGTGGAACTCATCCGGAGGAGCCAAAAGTTTCTAGCCGTATAACACCAGAATACACGGCGTGTATTCGGAAGTACACACCGTGTAGTCTAGGTTCAATGCATTGACTGATCCGCCAAATCAGGCCGTGTATTGGATTTTTTCTAAGAATTTAAGACACCGTGTGTTGACCAGAAACAGGTGGCACATGGTTTCCGGAATACACGCCGTGTGATCCAATGAACATGGCGTGTAGTCCCTTCGGGTCAGGGTTGGGTCGTGTACTCCATACATGGCCTGCCCGCCTGGAAACCGTGTAACGCGGAAACTACACGGCGTGTGTCCCACTGTACACTCCGTGTACTCCAAAAATTTCTGAAGTACATTAACACGCCCTATCCCCGGGCGTGTACTTCGGATGGACGGTGAAGAAAAGTACATGCCGTGTAGTCGGAACTACACGCCGTGTACTCACCCAAATTACGCAGATTTATTAAAATTTATTATTATATTATACAAACCCTTGAGACGTGTACCATGGTGTAGGCGTAAAGCTGAGGCACAACACGTGATAGGTGTTTTATATATATGTGTTTAATTTAACATCTGCGTAATAAATGGGAATTCACCGAGTTTCCTCCAAGGTACAAGTTATGTACAAGGATAATTTTAAATTAATTTATTTGTTTAAAATTATGATGGATGAGAATCTCAAGGAAATTCAGAAAAGGGATTTAAGATAAAAGGATTGATTAATTAAAGAAAATTAATTGATTCGAGCGTGATTTATCTTAAACAAGAACGATTAAAGAATTGAATGCTAGTTTTATTTATGCGTAAATATCGTTGCATGTATAGATGATCATGAGCTAGATCGAGACCTTTGTATGTGAATGATTTCTTTTAATTTATTTATTTAAATTAAATTTGTTGGCCTGCGAGCCATCTCCTCATTAATATGTAGGGCCTGCGCGCCCAAGGATTCTTTTATGTAAAAACCCCTTTTACCCCTCACCTGCGTGTTAGATAAATGCATATGTAATGGATGGAGCTCCCAAGCTAGTGGAGGCGGATCAAGTCAGGAGCCAAGGTGAAACCAATCCAAGGAGATACAAAGGTGGATAGGTGGAAAGCTGTAAACACAAACCCGAAAGGTTCAAGGTGTTTCTCCCCCAGGTCTTGGGTTAGTTTATCAACCGCTAGATAAACTAACCAATAGAAAAGCTCATGATCATACCATTTATTTTATTTCTGTCAGTTTCATGGTTTATTTATTGTGGGTGTGTTGTCACGATCACACAATTAATGAATTAAACGAGCATGCAGGATGGAACTAAAATAAAACCGGCTTATACGTAAATATTATCTTAGACATGGTTAATCACTTAAGTATATCCCACTTAATATTAACAAGCATGTAATCAAAGATAATAAAATGGAAATTTACGTATAAGGATAAAATCCCTCAAAATAAATATTAAGTCGGCATAGCCTTCCATAATCTTGGTTAGAATCAAACCATAGTTCAAAGTGCTTGACCAACCCTAGTTGGGGTACTTTAAATTATTGGGGAATTATAATTCAAGGTTTTGGGTTGACTTGACTTGGTTCGCATCAAGGGTTGACTGCCACAGCAGGACTTGGTGTGACCAAGAGGCAAAGGTTGAGGAAATCAAAAAAGGATTTCAGGATTGGGGAGTCCACTCAACAGATCAAGGAGCTGCGAGTTAATGCAGTTGGCATTTGGAATGCCTACCTAAAACCCTTCAAGTTGCTTGACCAACCCTAGTTGGGGTAATACGAAGGGCAATATGGATCCTTGCCACTAGAATATTCACGCAACAAAATATTTTGAAGTCAATGGTGAGGGATATTGGATTTCGATAAAATAGTGGGAGACTAATAAGTATTAATTTATTTATTTGTCTCAATTTTTATAATAAAGTACTAAACCTTTGCTCATCTTAATTTGTAGAAACGACAAGAAAATGACTTCAAACATATCATTGTGCACCATACTCGAAAAAGAAAACCTTCTCACTGGCACCAATTTCCAAGAGTGGCAGAGGCGTTTACGCGTCGTCCTTCGCCACGAAAGGAAATTATATGTGTTGGAAGAGCCTATTCCAGTTGCGCCTGGGAAAGAGGCTAGTGATGAGGAATTATCTCTCTACATGAAACACATGGATGATGCCACAGATGTCTAGTGTTTCATGCTATCGGCCATGTCTAATGAGCTCTTGAAGCAACATGAAAACATGGACGCGTATAACATGATGTCTCACCTTAAAGATCTCTAACAAGAGAAGGCGAGATAGAAGAGGTATGAGATCTCCAATGCTTTGTTTACCACGAAGCTTGGAGAGTCTGCACCAGCTGGGCCTCATGTAGTCAAGATTATTGGCTACATTGAACGCTTAGACATCTTAGGGATTAAATTCCCGGATGAGTTGCGTACAGATCTCATCCTATCATCACTACCCAAGACCTTCTCTATCTTTATTGTCAACTATAACATGAGCGGCAATGATAAGAGTCTATCGGAGCTTCTGACCTTGATTTGCCAGGTAGATAAGGACATGGGGCGTGACAAACCCGCGGTCATTATGGTGAACAAGAAAAGGAAGGACAAGGCAAATGGGCCAAAAACTTATAAACGGTTTGAAGCCTCCGAGCACCGTCCCTCCAAGAAGGGGAAGATCCAGAGGCAGGGCAAGGAATGGGAAACAGTGTGTTTTGCATGTGGCAAGCAGGGCCACTAGAAGAGGAATTGCACCCAGAAGCGTGGGGACGCTAAAGGTGCGTTTGTTATCGAGTGCAATCTTTCTATTTCTACACATTGGGTATTAGATACAGATTGTGGGGCTCACATCTGTATTCAAATGCAGGAACCAAGTAGATTTAAAAAGATCGCCAGAGGAGAGGTGGATCTTCGAGCTGCCAATGGCGCAAGGCTGGTTGCATTGGCTATTAGCGACTAACACCTCTCATTGCCAAATGGGATGATTTTGGTTTTACATAACTGTTATTATGTGTCTAGTGTTACCAAGAACATAATTTCTGTATCATGTTTGGATATGGATGGATTTGTTTTCAAATTTGGAAATAAGGGTTGTCTCTTTTATAAGAACAACGTATGTTATGGTATGACACATTTAAATAATGGTTTATATGTATTGAATTACGAAAACCAAGTGTTGGCTATCGATAACGAAACAAAATCACATGACTCATACATCACCCAGTCATGGAATCACCACCTTGGTCATGTGAACGAGAAGCGTTTGACAAAGCTCTGCCAAGATGGCTATTTAGACTCTACTGAGCTAAAACCACTTGATAGATGTCACGCTTGTTTACAAGGAAAAATGACCAAGCTGCCTTTTGGTGGACAAGGTGAAAGGGCGACAGAGCTTCTAGGATTGGTACACACGGATGTGTGTGGACCATTTCCATTAGAAGCTAGAGGTGGATATTCTTACTTCATTACTTTTACTGATGATTTGAGTAGATATGGCTATGTCTACTTAATGAGGTATAAGTCAGAGTCCTTAGAGAAATTTAAGGAATTCAAGAATGAAGTAGAGAATCAGCTTGGTAAGAAGATAAAGAAGCTTCGATCAGATAGAGGTGGAGAATATCTGAACCAAGAGTTCATCAATCTTCTACGGGAGTCTAGGATTCTATCTCAGCTCACTCCTCCTTATACACCACAGTGGAATGGTGTTAGTGAAAGAAGGAACTGCACCTTGTTGGACATGGTGAGGTCGATGATGAGTCATGCGGATCTTCTATTATCCTTTTGGGGATATGCATTACAAACTACAGCATACACATTAAACCGAGTACCAACTAAGGCGGAAAATGGAATTCCATCTGAGTTATGGAATGAAAGGAAACCCAATTTGTCGCACACACGTGTATGGGGATGCGAGACATTTGTTAAGGCCTTCTCAGGAAACAAACTAGCACCCCGGGGTACGAAGTGTATCTTTATAGGATATCCCAAGGAAACGAAAGGATATTACCTATATAACCCTCAAGACAAGAAAGTGACCGTCGCCAGACAAGCCATCTTCCTTGAGAGGGAACACATCCTCAAGAAGGATAGTGGGAGCAAGATTGACTTCGACGAAGTTGATGCTCAAGATACACAGGAGTTGGTACAGGAACAAGTTCCACAGGTCCCTATGGAAGAGGTTCCAGAAACACAAGTACTGCGTAGGAGATCAAGAGAGGTAAGGGAACCAGAGAGATTTGGTTTCCTAGTCACCGAGGATGGTGAATCATTATTGTTGGAAAATGATGAACCTCTCTCCTATAAGGACGCAATAGAAATCTCAGAAGCTGCAAGATGGCTAGAAGCTATGAATTCTGAGATGGATTCCATGTATCAGAACCAAGTTTGGGTTCTGGTCGATGAGCCAGTTGATGTAAATCCTGTTGAATGCAAATGTGTATTCAAAAGAAATCTAGACATGGAAGGTCAATTTAGCACATATAAAGCAAGGCTAGTGGCTAAAGGATTCAGACAACGTCAAAGAATAGACTATGATGAAACCTTCTCACCAGTTGCCATGTTTAAATCTATAAGAATCATACTTGCCATAACAGCTTACCATGACTACGAGATTTGGAAGATGGATGTCAAAACATCATTCCTTAACGGGAACCTTTAGGAAGATGTATATATGACACAACCAGAAGGGTTTGCGACACCAGGTGAAGCCAAACGGGTTTGCAAGTTGTAGAAATCCATTTATGGATTGAAGCAAGCATCCAGGTCATGGAACATTCGATTTGATGAATCCATAAAGGAATTTGGTTTCATTAAGAACGAATGCGAGTCATGTGTTTATAAGCGGTTTAATGGGAATGCGGTCGTCATCCTAGTGGTATATGTTGATGACATATTGCTTATTGGAAACGACGTACCAACCTTACAGTCAGTTAAGGACTGGTTGAACAAGTGTTTCTCCATGAAGGACTTAGGAGAAGCAGCCTACATTCTAGGGATCAAGATCATTCATGACAGATCCAAGAGGCTGCTTGGACTAAGTTAGGGTACATACATTGACCAGATACTAAAGAGATTTAGTATGGAAAAATCCAAGAGGGGATTGGTTCCAGTGTCACATGGCTTACATCTTTCTAAGAAAATGTGTCCCCAGACACAACAGGAGAAAGATAGGATGAGTAAGATCTCATACGCTTCGGCTATAGGATCCATCATGTATGCCATGTTATGTACCAGGCTTGATGTTGCCTATGTATTGAGCATGGTAGGCAGATATCAAGCATATCCAGGAGAACAACATTGGACTGCTGTTAAGACTATCCTTAAGTATCTGAGAAGAACTAAGGATATGTTCATGGTGTATGGAGGAGACAAGGAGCTTGTCATCAGAGGGTATGCTGATGCTGGTTTTCAAACAGATCAGAATGATCTGAAGTCGCAATCTGGATATGTTTTCTGTCTCAATGGAGGAGCTGTGAGCTGGAAGAGTTCAAAGCATCCAATTGTCACCGATTCTACAGCGGAGTCCGAGTATATAGCGGCTTCTGATGTAGCCAAAGAAGCCGTCTAGATTTGGAACTTTGTCCAGGAGCTTGATGTGGTGCCTAACAGTAAAGATCCCATTACATTGTATTGTGATAATACTGTAGCGGTGGCTCTTGCAAAAGAACCAAGGTCATATCAACGGACAAAGCACATACTCCGGAAGTATCACCTCTTGAGGGATTTCTATCAAAGGGGTGAAGTTGCAGTGAGCAGAGTGTTCACGGAAGAGAACGCGGCGAACCCCATGAATAAAGGCCTATCTCAGTAGAAGCATGAATATCATGTGAGAGCTAGTGGGTTAAAGGTTGTTAGCAGTTGGCTCTAGTCCAAGTGGGAGTCTGTTGGAGTTGGTGGTCTAGAACCAACTACTTTGTACTTTATTCATTAAATAAAAGCCTTATCACATCTTGATTGTTCTTCTGCATGACATGTAATGTGATAATTTCCTAAGGACAACTGTTGCATTAAAGGGTCGTAGCGTATCCCTACTATGATGAGAACCTGGAAGTGCCATAACACTGTTCTTGAATGTATGTTCTATGGCCGGATGATATTATTTGAGGGACACAAATAATACAGGTCTTTAGGGGTGAAGACTCATAAAACTTTGAGGCATCTTCTCATGGTGTGCGCCCTTGGTAATATTCAGGAGGATATTATGAGAACGAGACCCGCCAGTAGGAAATCCACATTTCATAGAGTCATTGGATGTTCCCATCTGCGGACGTGTGTATTGGTCCTTAGACTTTAAGATTATTATTAATGGGTATTACAACTGACGCACTTAGATGTATTGACGAAAACTGTGATGAAACACTGTTCATAGCGAGGTAGGATATGTTTGGTGCGTCACGAGTAATACTGCATTAATAGATAACGCGAGAAAGGATTTGTCCCTTCCATTCCATAACGGAAGTAGATATCTCAGGACCTTTGATGGAATTGATATAGCCTAAATAAATCCATGGCCATGGTAAGGTATGGGCAAGTTCAATTCTGGAAAGTCAAAGAAAGAATAATCAAGCACATGGATTGATGGCACTAGCATGCAACCCGATTGATTAGAGATATCGAGACAAATGGATTATATTACACGGTAAGCGTTCGTAGGAGGTGACACGTCATTGCGGCGTTGACTTCTTTCTCTATGGGTGCCTTGGCGTGTTGCTAGATGCTAACCTTGGACTTTAGGCAGGCTCAGCCTAATGCCACTGAGAAAGAGGCCTAGAGGGTCACACACTAAGTGTGTCCATGTATCTCAGTTAAATATTAATTTAACAAGTTAAATAAATATTATTCCCGACTGTGGTTTAATAATTATTTAAGGATGTCTGGTCGCATTTATTTTGACACTAGTTATTTGAGAGAATATATTGTGGACGAAATAATATATTTATTAGCGAGTAATGCAGTTACATTTATTTAAGAAATAAATAGTCATTACTCAAGGTCTAATAAATGTGGTGGAGAAAAATAGAAAATAAAAGTACACGCCGTGTATATTAAATATACACGCCGTGTAGTTTTATGGAAAACAAGTACACACCGTGTATTAATTATTACACACCGTGTAGTTTTTCCAGTTTGGATTTTGAGGATTTAATATTATTTTATTAAATGATATTTATTATAATCAGCGTGGGCGCATGTCAAGGAATTAATAATTCGACATGGGGGTTTTCAATAAGAGTTAATGAAATAAATAAAACACGTAACGCGTTTATTTATTGTCATAACTCTATTAACCTCAAACCCGATTATAAATATCCTCGCAACCCCAACATTTTAAAAAGAGCCATTTTTGTTATGCACAACGGATTTGGAAATACTCTCAAGACAAGAGAGAATTCCCTTTCCACCAAGAACTCCCTCAAGTTACGCGAGCAAGATCCTCCACCGGATCAAGGCGGTCGAAGGCGGACATCGCAAGCGAAGGTTCTTCCGCGCTAGCACCCAGAGATCCCTTCGGCGACGTCTAGAGATACGTGACACACGTGTGGATCACTGCTAGAGGAATCCTACACTTGGATTCTACGACGCAATGACGGATCACCGAATTGTGACCGGACACATCAACGAAGAAATAATTCCAACGAGGTAATTCTTATGCATTAATTAAATTAATTATAAACAACATATGATGATCCTCCTCAAGGGTTCCAGGACTCTTCTTTTCTTTTCATTCTTCGTTCTATTCCGAAGATTTGGCGTTTTATATCGTGACAGATCTCGGATTGAACGTTGTTTAACATTAAAATTAAAGTTGGGCTAACCCACCAACGCGCTTCCGCTGTGCCCGGAACCTACAAGTGGTATCAGAGCGGGGTCATATCATTGATTATAATTATTTAGTTTTTCATTGGTAATTTACGCATTTAATAATTTAGTTATTTCAATTCAAGTTTAATCATTCTGGCAATCTGAATATCGAGATCTATTCCTCCTCCCTCGTTTCTCGTTCACCTCACAGAAA
This sequence comes from Viscum album, assembly GCA_963277665.1. NCBI lineage: Eukaryota > Viridiplantae > Streptophyta > Magnoliopsida > Santalales > Viscaceae > Viscum > Viscum album. The sequence goes on from OY728152.1 coordinate 1,798,755,855, forward strand.
CAAATTTTTCTTTTAATTTTGACTAAAATAAAATAGTGGAACTCATCCGGAGGAGCCAAAAATTTCTGGCCGTATAACACCAGAATACACGGCGTGTATTCGGAAGTACACGCCGTGTAGTCTAGGTTCAATGCATTGACTGATCCGCCAAATCAGGCCGTGTATTGGATTTTTTCTAAGAATTTAAGACACCGTGTGTTGACCAGAAACAGGCGGCACATGGTTTCCGGAATACACGCTGTGTGATCCAATGAATATGGCGTGTAGTCCCTTCGGGTCAGGGTTGGGTCGTGTACTCCATACATGGCCTGCCCGCCTGGAAACCATGTAACGCGGAAACTACACGGCGTGTGTCCCACTGTACACGCCGTGTACTCCAAAAATTTCTGAAGTACATTAACACGCCCTATCCCCGGGCGTGTACTTCAGATGGACGGTGAAGAAAAGTACACACCGTGTAGTCGGAACTACACGCCGTGTACTCACCCAAATTACGCAGATTTATTAAAATTTATTATTATATTATACAAACCCTTGAGACGTGTACCATGGTGTAGGCGTAAAGCTGAGGCATAACATGTGATAGATGTTTTATATATATGTGTTTAATTTAACATCTGCGTAATAAATGGGAATTCACCGGGTTGCCTCCAAGGTACAAGTTACGTACAAGGATAATTTTAAATGAATTTATTTGTTTAATATTATGATGGATGAGAATCTCAAGGAAATTAAGAAAAGGGATTTAAGATAAAAGGATTGATTAATTAAAGAAAATTAATTGATTCGAGCGTGATTTATCTTAAACAAGAACGATTACAGAATTGAATGCTAGTTTTATTTATGCGTAAATATCATTGCATGTATGGATGATCATGAGCTAGACCGAGACCTTTGTATGTGAATGGTTTCTTTTAATTAATTTATTTAAATTAAATTTGTTGGCCTGTGAGCCATCTCCTCATTAATATGTAGGGTCTGCGCGCCCAAGGGTTCTTTTATGTAAAAACCCCTTTTACCCCTCACCTGTGTGTGAGATAAATGCATATGTAATGGATGGAGCTCCCAAGATAGTGGAGGCGGCTCAAGTTAGGAGCCAAGGTGAAACCAATCCAAGGAGATACAAAGGTGGACAGGTGGAAAGCTGTAAACACAAACCCGAAAGGTTCAAGGTGTTTCTCCCCCAGGTCTTGGGTTAGTTTATCAACCGTTAGATAATCTAACCAATAGAAAAGCTCATGATCATACCATTTATTTTATTTCTATCAGTTTCATGGTTTATTTATTGTGGGTGTGTTTTCACGATCACACAATTAATGAATTAAACGAGCATGCAGGATGGAACTAAAATAAAACCGGCTTATACGTAAATATTATCTTAGACATGGTTAATGACTTAAGTATATCCCACTTAATATTAACAAGCATGTAATCAAAGATAATAAAATGGAAATTTACGTATAAGGATAAAATCCCTCAAAATAAATATTAAGTCGGCATAGCCTTCCATAATCTTGGTTATAATCGAACCATAGTTCAAAGTGCTTGACCAACCCTAGTTGGGGTACTTTCAATTATCATGGAATTATAATTCAAGGTTTTGGGTTGACTTGACTTGGTTCGCATCAAGGGTTGACTGCCACAACAGGACTTGATGTGACCAAGAGGCAAAGGTTGAGGAAATCCAAAAAGGATTTCAGGATTGGGGAGTCCACTCAGCAGATCAAGGAGCTGCGAGTTAATGTAGTTGGCATTTGGAATGCCTACCTAAAACCCTTCAAGTTTCTTGACCAACCCTAGTTGGGGTAATGCGAAGGGAAATATGGATCCTTTCCACTAGAATATTCACACAACATAATATTCTAAAGTCAATGGTGAGGGCTATTGGATTTCGATAAAATAGTGGGAGACTAATAAGTATTAATTTATTTATTTGTCTCAATTTGTATAATAAAGTACTAAACCTTTGCTCATCTTAATTTGTAGAAACGACAAGAAAATGACTTCAAACATATCATTGCGCACCATACTCGAAAAAGAAAACCTTCTCACTAGAACCAATTTCCAAGAGTGGCAGAGGCGTTTACGCGTCATCCTTCGCCACGAAAGGAAATTATATGTGCTGGAAGAGCCTATTCCAGTTGCGCCTGGAAAAGAGGCTAGTGATGAGGAATTATCTCTCTACATGAAACACATGGATGATGCTACAGATGTCCAGTGTTTCATGCTATCAGCCATGTCTAATGAGCTCTTTAAGCAACATGAAAACATGGATGCGTATAACATGATGTCTCGCCTTAAAGATCTCTACCAAGAGAAGGCAAGACAGGAGAGGTATGAGATCTCCAATGCTTTGTTTACCACGAAGCTTGGAGAGTCTGCGCCAGCTGGGCCTCATGTAGTCAAGATTATTGCCTACATTGAACGCTTGGACATCTTAGGGATTAAATTCCCGGATGAGTTGCGTACAGATCTCATCCAATAATCACTGCCCAAGACCTTCTCTAGCTTTATTGTCAACTATAACATGAGTGGCAATAAGAAGAGTCTATCGGAGCTTCTGACCTTGATTCACCAGGTAGATAAGGACATGGGGCATGACAAACCCGCGGTCCTTATGGTGAACAAGAAAAGGAAGGACAAGGAAAAGGGGCTAAAGACTTATAAACGGTTTGAAGCCTCCGAGCGCCGTCCCTCCAAGAAGGGGAAGATCCAGAGGCAGGGCAAGGAACGAGAAGTAGTGTGTTTTGCATGTGGCAAGCAGGGCCACTGAAAGAGAAACTGCACCCAGAAGCATGGGGACGCTAAAGGTGCGTTTGTTATTGAGTGCAATCTTTCTATTTCTACACATTGGGTATTAGATACAGATTGTGGGGCTCACATATGTATTCAAATGCAGGAACCAAGTAGATTTAGAAAGATCGCCAGAGGAGAGGTGGATCTTCGAGCTGCCAATGGCACAAGGCTGGCTGCATTGGCTATTGGCGACTACCACCTCTCATTACCAACTGGGATGATTTTGGTTTTACATAACTGTTATTATGTGCATAGTGTTACCAAGAACATAATTTCTGTATCTTATTTGGATATGGATGGATTTGTTTTCAAATTTGGAAATAAGGGTTGTCTCTTTTATAATAACAACGTATGTTATGGTATGAAACATTTAAATAATGGTTTGTATGTATTGAATTATGAAAACCAAGTGTTGGAAATCGATAACGAAACAAACTCACATGACTCATACATCACCCAGTTATGGCATCACCACCTTGGTCATGTGAACGAGAAGCGTTTGACAAAGCTCTGCCAAGATGGCTATTTAGACTCTACTGAGCTAAAACCACTTGATAGATGTCACACTTGTTTACAAGGAAAAATGACTAAGCCGCCTTTTGGTGGACAAGGTGAAAGGGCCACAGAGCTTATAGGATTGGTACACACGGATGTGTGTGGACCATTTCCAGTAGAAGCTAGAGGTGGATATTCTTACTTCATTACTTTTATTGATGATTTGAGTAGATATGGCTATGTCTACTTAATGAGGTATAAGTCAGAGTCCTTAGAGAAATTTAAGGAATTCAAGAATGAAGTAGAGAATCAGCTTGGTAAGAAGATAAAGAAGCTTAGATCGGATCGAGGTGGAGAATATCTGAACCAAGAGTTCATCGATCTTCTACGGGAGTCTGGGATTCTATCTCAGCTCACTCCTCCTTATACACCACAGTGGAATGGTGTTAGTGAAAGGAGGAACCACACCTTGTTGGACATGGTGAGGTCGATGATGAGTCATGAGAATCTTCCATTATCCTTTTGGGGATATGCATTACAAACTGCAACATACACATTAAACTGAGTACTAACTAAGGCGGAAAATGGAATTCCATCCGAGTTATAGAATGGAAGGAAACCCACTTTGTCGCACACTCGTGTATGGGGATGCGAGGCATTTGTTAAGGACTTCTCAGGCAACAAAATAGCACCCCGGGGCACGAAGTGTATCTTTATAGGATATCCCAAGGAAACGAAAGGATATTACCTATATAACCCTCAAGAAAAGAAAGTTATTGTCGCCAGACAAGCCATCTTTCTTGAGAGGGAACACATCCTCAAGATGGATAGTGGGAGCAAGATTGACTTCGACGAAGTTGATGCTCAAGATACACAGGAGTTGGTACAGGAACAAGTTCCACAGGTCCCCGTGGAAGAGGTTCCAGAAACACAAGTACTGCGTAGGAGCTCAAGAGAGGTAAGGGAACTAGAGAGATTTGGTTTCCTAGTCACCGAGGATGGTGAATCATTATTGTTGGACAATGATGAACCTCTCTCCTACAAGGAAGTAGTAGAAAGCTCATAAGCTACAAGATGGCTAGAAGCTATGAATTCTGAGATGGATTCCATGTATCAGAACCAAGTTTGGGTTCTGGTCGATGAGCCAGTTGATATAAATCCTGTTGGATGCAAATGTGTATTCAAAAGAAATCTAGACATGGAAGGTCAAGTTAGCACCTATAAAGCAAGGCTAGTGGCTAAAGGATTCAGACAGCATCAAGGAATTGACTATGATGAAACCTTCTCACCAGTTTCCATATTTAAATCTATAAGAATCATACTTTCCATAGCAGATTACCATGACTACGAGTTTTGGAAGATGGATGTCAAAACAACATTCCTTAACGGGAACCTTCAGGAAGATGTCTATATGACACAACCATAAGGGTTTGTGACACCAGGTGAAGCCAAACGGGTTTTCAAGTTGCAGAAATCCATTTATGGATTGAAGCAAGAATCCAGGTCATGGAACATTCAATTTGATGAAGACATAAAGGAATTTGGTTTCATTAAGAACGAATGTGAGCCATGTGTTTATAAGCGGTTTAATGGGAATGCGGTCGTCATCCTAGTGGTATATGTTGATGACATATTGCTTATTGGAAACGACGTACCAGCCTTACAGTCAGTTAAGGACTGGTTGAACAAGTGTTTCTCCATGAAGGACTTAGGAGAAGCAACCTACATTCTAGGGATCAAGATCATTCGTGACAGATCCAAGAGGCTGCTTGGACTAAGTCAGTGTACAAACATTGACCAGATACTAAATAGATTTAGTATAGAAAAAATCCAAGAGGGGATTGGTTCCAGTGTCACATGGCTTACATCTTTCTAAGTAAATGTGTCCCCAAACACAACAGGAGAAAGATAGGATGAGTAATATCCCATACGCTTCGGCTATAGGATCCATCATGTATGCCATGTTATGTACCAGGCTTGATGTTGCCTATGCACTGAGCATGGTAGGCAGATATCAAGAAGATCCAGGAGAACAACATTGGACTGCTATTAAGACTATCCTTAAGTATCTGATAAGAACTAAGGATATGTTCCTGGTGTATGGAGGAGACGAGGAGCTTGTCATCAGAGGGTATGCTGATGCTGGTTTTCAAACAGATTTAGAATGATCTGAAGTCGCAATCTAGATATGTTTTCTGTCTCAATGGAGGAGCTGTGAGCTGGAAGAGTTCAAAGCAGCCAATTGTCGCCGATTCTACAGCGGAGTCCGAGTATATAGCGGCTTCTGATGCAGCCAAAGAAGCCGTCTGGATTCAGAACTTTGTCCAGGAGCTTGATGTGGTGCCTAGAAGTAAAAATCCCATTACATTGTATTGTGATAATACTGCAGCGGTGGCTCTTGCAAAAGAACCAAGGTCACATCAACGGACAAAGCACATACTTCAGAAGTATCACCTCTTGAGGGATTTCTATCAAAGGGGTGAAGTTTCAGTGAGCAGAGTGTCCACGGAAGAGAACGCGGTGGACCCCATGACTAAAGGCCTATCTCAGCAGAAGCATGAATATCATGTGAGAGCTAGCGGGTTAAAGGTTGTTAGCAGTTGACTCTAGTCCAAGTGGGAGTCTGTTGGAGTTGGTGGTCTAGAACCAACTAATTTGTACTTTATTCATTAAATAAAATCCTTATCACATCTTGATTTTTCTTCTGCATGACATGTCATGTAATAATGTCCTAAGGACAGCTGTTGCATTAAAGGGTCGTAGCGTATCCCTGCTATGATGAGAACCCGGAAGTGCCATAACACTGTTCTTGAATGTATGTTCTATGGTCGGATGGTATTATTTGAGGGACACAAATAATACAGGTCATTAGGGGTGAGGACTCATAAAACTTTGAGGCATCTTCTCATAGTGTGCACCCTTGGTAATATCCAGGAGGATATTATGAGAACGAGACCCGCCAGTAGGAAATCCACATTTCATAGTGTCATTGGATGTTCCTATCTACGGACGTGTGTATTGGTCCTTGGACTTTAAGATTATTATTAATGAGTATTAAAACTCATGCAATTAGATGTATTTTATAGGGGTCTGTGATGACCATCAGTGGGATTGGGAGCACCATCTTCTTGGGTTAACTTGAGTTTGAAACACCCCACCCCACTGTTTTTATAGGGGTCCTTTAGAAATTATGACCATTATATATATATGACCGTTGGGTTTTTAAAGTTTATCTTTTTATAAAAATTTGGTTTCTATAACCTTATGGTATTTAAAATATGTTAAAATTTTCAAATGATTTGAATTTTATTTTCAAATTTCATAATTTTGAAATAAAATATTACTCTTATAAAGGAACCTAATTGATTTTACAAAATACAAATAGTTGAAAACCTAGTATTTTTACACAAACCCTTCGGTCTGTAATATTTTCAAGGGTGTTTGCCATCGTGTTATTAGAGGGGTTACATATGTAAGAATCCTTTTTTTTAACGATTCAGTTTTACAAAACCTAAAACTTATATTTATGTATATCGTGTATATACAGTTTTGTATATATATATATATATTTATAACTCAAACCCAATCTGTTTTTAGGGTATCCAATATTATTCAATATGTTATACTAGGTAATATATGTTTATAAAGGTTACTTTTGAACCTACTCTTAACATGTATATTATTTACGTAAACCTTGTATATATAACTATATATTTATGTATGTTTATGTATTTCAAAACAAGACAGTTATGGTTTTAGGGGATGAATACCTATATTTGAATGATATTTTAGATGCAAACTAGGCCTTTGGTTTAGATACAATTATGTTATAGTTTAAAACCAAAGTTGTTATATATTTATGTATTTATAGTTTCAGGAACATTAAACCCCCACAAGGTTTCAATTTTTTAACTAAATAATTGATAAGTAATTAGAGGTTTTCAGAACTCAAGAAATTTTAATGGCCTTGTTTATTTTGTGTAAAAAACCATATATATTCTTGGTGTATATATGGTTATGTAAATATATTTTTATGAGAATAATTCATGAAACCCTAATTTCAATTAATGGTTGTTAATATTTTAAAACACATGGGATTTTAGGGTTTTTCTATGATATTTTTTATTTTCGTGTACACTAATGATCTTGCTTAATTTTAATATTATTAACCGCGTTGAAAGTCAAAGGTATATACTCTGACTTGACCTAAATGTATTAGAAAATAAATGAATTTTTAAATCATGTTATGCTCACCTGGAATTTTAACACCTGATGAATTTGCTACAATGTTTACTATAGGTTAATCAAGTTTATGATTTAGCCTGCTTACGTGTTTAGTGCTATGTTTATCAGCATATTTAATGACAAGTATCTTTGTATTTCATTTCCATGAAGCAAGAATTTTAAAGAGTATCACTTTATCATTTCATGTAACAACCCCTTTTCATCTACCATTTGATGTGGTTTAGTAATTGTCCTTTGTACATCGAATGTTTTCTAAACCATGTCTTCTTTTGATTAATTATTCCATGTTTGTAATGTTATCTGTCATGAAATATGTTTGTAGACCAATTGTATAATGGTTTTCCCTTGTCCATATCATTGATCATCCTAGATGTATATGACACATCATAATAATGAACCAAGAATCAAGTTACCCAAAGTGGTATGGGACACCTTGGGTAATATGAAAATGAATTACTCAAGGTGGTATGGGACATCTTGAATATACTACCCCGTTGAAGTAAAGTGATCTATGTGGCTCACATGATAATAAAGACAAATTAAGGGTGCGCCCTAATAGCACTCCAATGCATTGGTTAAAGACTTAATCTCTAGAGATGACCTTTTTAACGATACCTTGGTGAATAACCTTGGTAATTTTTTTTATGACACCTTGGGATGGACCTTGGTGATACAAAAATGATTGTCTAAGTTAAATATTGATGCCACATATTCAAGTTATGTTACAAGTTCTTTTCAAAATGATATGCCTCTTCTTTCACTACTCATGTCCTTATGTTTTTATCAAATTCATATGGATGTCGTAAGTAAAGGTTTAGGGCATGATTTGTGTATATAACTCAATAAGATAGAAACCAACTTATGAAATTGAATTTGTTTCCTTCATGTGAAACTCTGATTATGTATTACTCTTAACTGTTTAATTTGTGCTTAAATAATCATATGTCATACTTGTTTATGATGACCTTTATTACTCCTTTAAAAAATGTCATAATTGATTCATGTATTCCTTGGAAATCTTGATTGAGAACTTTTATGTTATGTTACATGCGTTACAATTTTCCTTAAGACAATGTTCTATGGATAGTTTTAAAGAATGATTTCAAAAGTTACATTGGTTTATTTTTTTTAAAACCCCTTACTGGGCATTCTTACGCTCACCCTATGTTTTGATTTAAAATTTCCAGGTAACAACTTTTATAAGATAAAACATCCTTGAAGTTGCCGGTTTCCCAGAGCCTGAACCAAACTCGATCCTCTGTATGGGACGTGATGTGTGTTTATCAATGCATGTTTTTATTTCAAAACACACATCATGTTCAGAAGGCACCGACTCCTGGTTTTCTGGATTCGAGTCCTCACAATGACCCTGCTAGCGTCGTAGGCAAGTCTCACATGGTAAATGAAATTAATTCCATTCCTTTCCCCATTCACCTTAAGTAGGTCCTCACACCCAACATATCCATATGTTTCCTCAAGGTCTTCCCACCTAGGTAATCATGTCTCAATGGGGGAGGAATACCCACCCCATGGTCATCTCACTATTCTGAAGGCTCTAAGGCATCTTATGGGTATCACATGGACAATCCCCAAGCCACCCATCTAAAGTCACCACTCGCATCTACCTGGAGGTCACTAGGGAACCAACACTGGGGTCATTATATCTCATTAATTTCCCCTCATTTACTTTACACCCCTCAGGGTCCAAATGTTACAGGGCATAAATCTATAATTAAAGCCTTGGCCATCGACAACTGAGGCAATCAAGACAGTGCACAAAGGTCCATTGTGCCCCCTGTCACTTTATTTAATCCAAGACTATTTATTCTAAATAAAAAAATCAATTAATTTAAAAGGGTTCGATCAACCTTAGTGGTGAGACCACATAACACATGCCATAAAAATAAAGCATAACACCATAGGGCTTATATGAATGACCACCTACCTCAATTTGGAGTTACCATCCTTTTAAAGTGAAACTCAAAAACTCTCGCTTGGGCTCATACAAGTTCAATGGCCATTATCCAAACATTCTAGGGCATATATCATGCCAAGACATCCAATTTAATTAATTATAATTCAATTATAATTAATTAAACAATTACTATTAGTTTTATAATTAAAGTGATTTGGTATAATCATCGAATAACTCACCGAGTGACCTCATCATAATAAAACCATAACCAAATGCATGATAAAGTTCCATAACACACTCAAGACACCATTTTGGAAAAAATCCTTAACAATTGGAACCTGATAAGAAGCCAAAACTTCCCAATTTAACCAAAAAAATCAAATAAATTCATACGATGGTGTACCTTCATCACAACGATGTGTAATGATGTGCGATCATTTCCATGATATGTAATCTACCCATTACACACATAAGCCCAATCATATTGAGACAATTAACCATGATTTAATATAATCATCAACAAAACCCTAACCCAATTCATCCTAAATTAGGGAGAAAGCAAGAGGAGGAAGAGTAAAGAGGAAAAAGGGGGAACTCACCTCCAATCAATGAAGAAACACCATTAAATACACCCCACTTTATAGGGGATCAAGAGAAGGAGTAAGATTCCTCCCTTGGTTCGGGCATGTGTGAGAAGGAAGGGGGACCCCCGAGTCCCTAAATAATCATGGGGGGATGGGGAATTTTCACCCAAAATTTTAAAATGTGAAGGGAGAAATGACTTTCACCATATTGTATCCCCTCCCTGCTCATTATTTTCTACAATTGATCCTCCCAACTAAAATTCCCAGTGAATGGGAACCATGATGTAACCAGTCCCCATTTCCCTCTACTCTCGGCTGACCAAAATGGCCACCACCATGGAATATGGCATTCCCCTTAACTGTTTTCCAAGCACTGCACCCAACAAAACAAACATTTCACCCTGACCATTTCTCAATGGTATTTCCCCAAACACCACACCTAGTCCAGGGCTCCACACCCTAGACCTTTCTTCCCCCACTATAGGGTCAACCACACTGTGGTCCTCCCCATGGTGCTGCACCTACAATGAAATTTCACTACAGGTTTACCCAACCTTCCACCTGAACATCCAAACTCCTATTTGGGCCTCGTTACATGTCCAAAAACACCTCCTATAGATATTCAAACACCTATAATATCAATCCAAACATTGATTCTCAAACTGAACCTTACTCTATAGATTAAAAAATTAAATTCCCTTGGAATTTCACAACCCATATTGTAATGGTCCATGTCTTTATGGCCCATTACTTGTTTAGTTTTAGTGGTTTTAGGTGTTTGGGAGAAAGCTTGAGGGGGTCCTAGAGGTTTCAATGGAGGTTGGAGCTGCAATTGTCTTTTTATGATGTAAAAGAAGATTTTACACCATAATTTGGTGTTTTACGGCTTATATGGATATTTTTTTATGAATTTTGTGTGGTGAGGGGGTACCACATGAAATGTGTTTACACTATAAGAAAGGGTTTTACACCATAAGTTTATTTTGGTTGAGGTGTCATGAAAATCGATGGAACTTCCAATGTTTTGGAGTTTACACAGTAAAATGATTTTATGACATAAGTTTTGCAGCACCCATGGATTTTACATCATAAAAGTGTGGGTTATGCTGTAAATCGATCTATTTATAGATTTTTTATATATATTTCTAGGCTAATTTATCCACATTCAACCAAAGTTTCTCTTAGTTTTGGGAGAACCCTAGATGATTTTTAGAGGTATTCTAGTACATATTATTTTTGCCTTGATCTTTTGTTCTAGTGGTTGTTTGTTGGCAATACGAGGTGTGTTATCCACACTTTATCCATTGTTTCGCTTTCATTATTCCTCATAGAATCACCGTGATTGTGATATTTTGATTTGGGTGTGTGTTGGGCTACATTTTTTATAACCCTTTGGTACGATTCAGGTTGATCCAGGGTTTCCTTGTGCATTTGTGGTTTTCAATCTATTTATTCTTCTCCCTATGGTGAAAAACATATTGAAAAATCTTATTTGAGGTAGGGGATCCTCATTCTCACCTATTTGTTTTCTATGTGTGGGGATTGCATGATTTTTCTTTCTTTTGGGTGGATAGTAATGGTTGGAACAATAAGGTAATAGATTTGCATAACTGAAATTGATGGGTCTGGGGGAGATATCACATGATTTACTTCTTTATTATATTTTGTTAATGATGTTCCGCATGTTTCTGGACAATGCTGAAAATAACAGCTTTTGGGAGCCTTGTTTGCGCTATAGATTATATATGTTGAGACCCTTGTTGTGTTGTTATTTGACTGCACCATGGATGAAAGGCTAAAGAAAATATATATGGCTAATAAATTGGTTACCCATGGAAACCTAGTTTTTGTGATAATAATCATTCTAAGTAAAGAAGTAATGCGATGAAAACCCTTAAATAAATGTGGAAGGTAGAATGTGTGTTGTTGTGTGTACCTGTTCTTGTTGTGTTGCCCTGTGTGGTTTGGGATATTGTACATTGATGAAGGTGATTTATTGGGCTATGTGATGCATGGGGATATGATTCAAGGGTTGGTTGACATGAATGTGACATGGGTAGTTGTGTGATTGTGGTGCATGGTGGTTATGATGCACAATGGTGATGATGTGTGGTGGTGATGTGTAGTTATTGTGTGTACTAGTTGTGTTGTGAGATGTGGTTGGGTTGTGCGATATGTGGTTATTGTGGTAAGATGGTTTGGTTAGTGTGGTGCAATAAAGACATTTTATGTGAGATGGGTGAGTTTTTGTGTAGTGGTTGTGTCAGTTGCTTGGTTAGCCATGGAATAAATTTATGATGATAAAACAAAACAAAATAGGTTGGTAAATAAATTAGATGGGCTAGAAATCAATGTTTGGTAAATGGATTAAATGAATTTAACGTTAAATAAATGGATGGTGTAAATGTAAATGAAGTGTCTTAGTAAATGGAAGTGTAATGTGTGACTTGTGTAGTGGTTGTGTGGTGTGTTGTATATAGTAGTGGAAATGGTTATGATGGTTGATGTGTGGTGGAGTGGTGGTGGTGGTGTGTGCTAGTGCAGTTGTTGTGATCCCATAGGTTGGGTATTGTGTGCTATTTATATATCTTGTATTTTATGATAATCTTATACATGCCCCGCCTAAGTTGGATAAACTTACCAATTGTTAGAGGTTCTAGGTGTTGAGTGTTTTCCCCAACATCCAGGATGATAGTGATATAGATGGATGACTACACCCTCTTCCTCACTCTTCCTTCAACAACAATGATGACTTAAGTATCTTCAGGAGATATTTATTATGATGGACCAGGTGTCTGTGGGAAAGGCATGATGTGATGAGGCAATGATGTAGTGTGATATATAGTGGGGGTCATGCATGGTAGGAGGATGGAATAAGTTTGATATCCTTCATGTTCATGATACCCTACTACTCTAGTTATGTGATGAGATGTGGTGTGACAGTCCAATTGTCTTTGGGTTAAATGTGTTGTGATGGACCATGTGTCTTCATATGAGACGAGATGTGGTGATTCATGATGTTATCACCATATGATATACCTTGTGAGGGTAGGGTAAGTAGGGATGCATTCTGACCCACATCAGAGATGGCCGGTATGTGACATGATATGGATGGAAGGGATAAAAGAATAAGACATTGACATTGAGGTGCGAGAGTAGAAAATTATTAGAGAAGTAGTTGTGGGGCACCTTACTTTGTTATTATTTTGATTATTATATTACTATATTGGATGTGTGATTTGGTGAGTGAGCCATAGTGAGACTAGGATCAGTTAGTTGTCTTATTTAGGTGCTTATTGGTTGCACTATTTGTTCATTGGTGCATTAACATGCTCTTTTCACATGCATAATTGAGACCTTAGGTATGATCCTACTGGGTATACTTTTATGCTCACCCTATGTATATAAATTATTTTTTTAGGTTTCTAGGAGGACTCTGTGGACTGAGTTGGACATTTCTATCTTGGATTTGGAGCTGTTGTTGAGTCGTTGTCGTAGACTTGTCTTTTAATATATTTATAGACTTTAATATATTAGTTTATTCTTTTGTTCATGCATTATGGGACAGTTTTGGGTTTACTTTTATATTTTTTGTTGGAGTTTCTTGGTAGTTGTTTACCCTATCTTCTGATCCTATTTTTATATTAAAGGGTAATTCCTATATGTAAAAATTTTATACCCTAGGTGTTTGTCGCCAACCTGGGGCCTACTGGAGGCGAGACTTAGGGGTCATTATCTCTCTTTCTTTATTGTGGTATCTTTGGAGGGAGGGGGTCGTGACAAAGTGGTATCCAAGATTTTGGTTGAGAGATAGGATGGAGTTTAGAGTTAGGCACAATGAGGATTGCATGGGTTGGTAGGACAACAATTTTAGTTGATCTTGGTATGTGATAAAGGTCATGGAGACTGAATAGGATGCGAGATTTTATCCCCCCATGATCTAGTGTCAAAATATAAGATTATTTAATGACCAAGAGAGGTGAAACTTTTTTCATGGTAGAGTCCTAGGAGTGGTACATGCATCATGATTGATTTTATTCATGTTTGAATTAGATAATTGTGGAAAGTTAATTGAATATAATAATTAATTAAATAAACTTGTGATAAAATTCCATACTACCAGGTTTAGGATGTTCTCTTTATTTTTCAGGAATGTATCTTGGTCATCATTTGTGAGTAGCTCAGGTAGTTTAGGTTCAACATGATGATCTCTTTGATCGTTGGAGAGTCAACCCGACAAAGGATGATGAGGTTTGGTAGAGGGATTTGCATGCCTTCTAATGATAGAATTTGGGAAATTATGAGGGCGATGTCTCAGAGGTGGATACAAATAATTGATTAGAGGATCTTGAGAGTCAATGTTGGATGATGTACTTTGATGACCAAAATGAGGTATATTTGTTGTGTCTAGAATTTTATAGGGAGTTCCGTTCAGAGTTATTGTTTTCAATGACAAAGGCAACAAAGCGGTAAGAGTTTCTCTCTCTTCAGCAGGGGATCCTAAGTGTGAAGGAGCTTGGGATCCGGTTCAAGGACCTTTTGTGCTTTTCCCTAAATGTTTTCAGATGAGGAGTCTATATCATGATGTTTGGAGGAGGCTTTGCGCCCAATAATCAGGTACGTAGTCATTCTGTTTATGCTTCCTATGTACCTAAAGGTGAAAAAGAAGGTATAGGTTATCAAGTGAATTATTTACACGGGAATTGATCCTTGAGAGAGTGGTTATAAAGGCATATTGAGGAGTAGGGATTCGAGTAATGGGCTATGGGTGTTCAGGCAGTCAGGGTTCTGGTCAGTGGGGAACCGACCGCGACATATCCTTTTCCATCCTTTTGGGGTGGGTGGCTTCCAAGAACCTACCAGAGGACTTATATTTTTATATTATGTTTTTGGGGGAAATGGGAACTTCCAGGCTCAGTGTTTGACAAATTAGGAAGGCTTGTATCATGTGGGTGTTCAGTCCCCTTTTCGGTAGCAATAACAGTTGCTTCTGAGGTAGTTTCCGTGGTAGGGACCACCGACACTTGTTTAGTATCCAATGAAATATGGTGTTGGTAGAGGGAATCCTCATGATAGTTCCCATCTATAAGGAACCAGACCATAGATTGGTTATGGAGGCTGATATAGGATAGGTAGATGAGATGAGTATGGTTAGATGCATGCACTAGAGGTGACTGTGCTAGCAGAGTCAGAAGTTTTTAGAGGTACAATTGGTTTATCAACTACTCTCATGTGTGCTTTATTTGATTTAAGATCCTCACAATCCTTTTTCATCCTAATTTGGTCCATGATTTGGGATTGGATGTGGAGAGAGTTCTAGTTCCCATGGTGTTATTTACTCCAGTTGGAGGCTAGACTGCTTTGTTTGATGCGTGTCGGGGGCATAGACTGGTGATGGGGTAACACCAGTCAGTGAGAGACTTATTCTTACTACAAATATGACTGTATGATGTTATAAAAAAAATGTATTGACTGTATTTTTTATGTGAAATCATTGATTTTTTTTAGAGGAGAGTTTTATTTTTTGATGTGGAGGACCAATAAGTGGTGTTCGTTGGTGAGAGAAGTTATCGATGGGTGGTAGGAAATTAGATCCCCTTTTTTATGATTTTTTAGAGATATTAGTGTAATCTTGGATAAGGGATGTTTCTAGAGTTATTTAGGAGTTCCTGGATGTTTTCTCGGATGAGGTTATGACACTACCCTCGTGACATGATGTTGAGTTTGGGATAGAGTTTCAACTAGGTACATCTCTAATTTTTATGGATCCCTATTGAATGGTGCCAAAAAATTTACATAAGCCAAGGTTATAGGTGTATGATCTGATGTGGAGGGGTTTCATCCGACCTGGTGTGTCTCCTTGGGGTGCTCTAGTATTGTTCATCAAGAATGCATTCAGTCTGAGGTTGTACATAAACTAATGGAGGTTGAATTTGGTAATAGTCAAGAACCATTACCATATTCCAAGGATCAAAGATCTGTTCGACTAGTTGATAGGAGATACTTAGTTTTCAAAGATCGATCTATGGTTTGGATATCACCAGTTGAGGGTGAAATATGAGGATATCTTGAAGACAACCTTTAGTTGTAGGTATGGGCACTTAGAGTTCTTGGTCATGTCATTTGGTGTTACAAACACACCATCCATGTTCATGGAGATAATGAACTCTGTATTCCATGAATTCATGGACTAGTTAATTATCATATTCATTGATGAAATCTTGATCTACTCCAAGTTATAGAAGGAGCATGTCGAGCATCTTTGATCTTTCTCAGAGTTCCTTCGATGTTTCCAACTCTATGGAAAGTTTCCCAAGTGTAAGTTATGAATGTGAGAGGTTAATTTACATAGACATGTGGTGTATCAATAGGGTGTGGAAATATACTCATCGAAGGTCGAGGTGATTTTTTCTTGGGTAGTACCCAAGAACGTGGCATATGTTCACAATTTTCTTAGTCTCACAAGATATTATTAGAGTTTTATGCCTAATTTATCTTGATTTGCATCCCCAAACACCATGTTGACTAGGGAGGATTAGGATTTCATGTGGAATAATCAGTGCTAGATAGTGTTCAATTACTTGAAGGAGAAATTGGTCAATGTTTCGGTGCTTCGGTTTTCTGAGAAGGGTGTTTTGTTTGAGATTTTCTCTGATGCGTTCCATATGGTCTTGGGATGCATGTTGATGTAGCAGAGGGTGGTGGTATCTTATGGTTCTATAAAGTTATGTCCCCATAAGTGTAACTATTCCACCCATTATCTAGAGTTGGTGATAGTTGTGTTTGCACTGAAGTTGTTGTATCATTACCTCATTGGAGAGCGCTTTGTTATTTTCACAAACCACAAGAGCCTGAAATATGTTTTATCTTAGCAGGATTTGAATATACAATAGTATAGGTGGATGAAATTTCTTTAGGATTATGATTTTGAGATCTCTTACACCCTGGGAAAGGGTAATGTTGTTGCAAATGCATTTAGTTGAAAGTCCCAAGGGAATGTGGTTCGGGAGTCTGCAGATGTTTGGAAAGGGTTGGAAGAGCTTGTAGTGATGCATCTTGACATTGGAGAGAGAAGTGGACATGGTTGTGTTTATTATATGACTATGGAGTCATCCTTGATATAATAAGTGGAGGAGTCTCAATGGGGAGACTCAGAGTTGGAGGTGATTTGTGACTGTGTTGGCCATGGTGATGCTCCTGAGGGATGTTGGAGGATGGTCAGAGCTAGGTGTTGTTTCAAGGAAGGTTGTTCATTCCATTAACAGTGTATGAGGAGGTTTTTTGTGAGTTTCACAGCTCACCCTTGGTATTATATCTTGTTGTGACCAAGATGTATCAAGGTTTGAGGAGGCATCTTTGGTGGTTAGGGATGAAATGGTCAGTAGCAGATTTTGAGGCAAAGTGTCTGGTTTTTCAGTAGGTGAAAGTGGAACACCATGTTCAAGGAGTTTTTTTTGCAGTCCTTAGATATTCTTGAGTGTAAATGGGAATAAATCTTGATGGATTTCATCATTGAGTTACCCCAGGATCAGGGAGGTTGTGATGCAGTTTGGGTGATAGTGGACTGACTAATGAAGTTGGATCATTTTTTGGTGATCATCGAATCGAGTGTCATGAATGTTTTAGTGAGGTAGTATATGGACTATGTGGTTAATCTTCATGGGGTACCAAGTACTATCATCTCTGATTGGGATTCTCATTTTACCTCACGATTCTATAGGGTATTTCAGTATGCTTTTGACTCCAAATTGTGCCTTAACACTATTTTCCACACTCATACAAATGGGAAGACAAAGCGAACCATCTAGATACTAGAGGATATGTTGTGAGATTTCATCCCAGACTTTGGTGGATTGTGGGTAAGACACCCACCTCTAGTCAAGTTTTAATATAATAATAAAAACTATCAGTCATCCTTTGACATGACTCTATTTACATCAATGTACAGGCAGTTGTGTCATTCTTCGTTATGTTGTATGGAGGTTGGGGAATCAACAGTTCATGGTCCCGATGTTGTGCATAGCACAAATGAGAAGATCCAATTAGTTAGAGAAAGGATGAGGGTAGAATAGGACCATTATAAGGTCTATGATTATTATAGATGGAGTCCCTTAGAGTTAGATGTTGGAGAATAAGTGTTCTTGAGAGTCTCCCCTCAATGAGGGCAGTGGAGGTTTGACAGGAAGAGTTAGCTATCACCCCATTTTGTTGGGGCCTATGAGGTTTTGGTGCATGTTGGCGAGGTGGTGTATCAGTTTGTGCTTCCACTATAGATGGAGAGGATCCATGATGTATTCCATGTGTCCTGTATTCATTGTTATCTTCACAATGGATCCTATATCATTTATTGGGGATAGTTGGATATTGAGGATGATGTGATATTCATGGAGTGACTAATAGAGATCCAGGATCATCAAGAGAAGGTGTTTCATGGGTGAGCCATCCCCTTGGTCCACGTGTTGCAGATTCATGGTGTATTGGGTGAGATTACTTGGGAGTGGGAGATGCAGATATGTGCCCAGTACCCATAACTATTTTGAGTTTTTATTTTCCCTATTTGGTTTTTCCTAGATAACACGATGTTTGGATATTACTATTTTTGTTAAATGTAATTTAACTTGATTTTGTAATGTGCGATGAATATTCCAACATATGAATAGTGGAGAACCTAAATACTAATCAATATGTGTTATGTTACGACATAATTAAAACCATACGGGAAAGTTAGTACCATTTAGACCAGATAATATCTTAACACAGAGTATGGGATTCCTTGATTTGTGTGCTCAAGGTAGTGTTTTTTGTTGATTGTGATGGTTTTTGGCTTGGGATGTGTGTAGGTTGAGATGGATGTGTGGATGGTTATGGAAATGTGGTGGTTTTTAGATAATGCTAGGTGATGTGGCTTTGTTCCTAGAGATAGGTGGTAATGTGGTTGTGTGGTGTGTTTGTGGGAATTCTAGTTTAGTGTGTTTGGTTGGTAGTGGTGTTGAAGCATAACGAGATCATTGGGAGGTATCTCATGTGGTGGCTATTCGAACCTCTTTATTTTTGTTAGGATTGATTTTGATTCTCGAGGATTAGAATAATTTGAGAGGTATTTAATGTAATGGTTTGTGCCAACTTGATCAGTTATTTTTTCAGTTTTGGTGGTTTAAGGTGTTTGGGAGAAGTCTTGAGAAGGTCCCATAGGGTTCGGTGGAGGTTAGAGATACAATAGAACTATAACAGGCTTTTTATGCCATAAGTTGGTGCTTTATGTCTTGTGTGTCCAGTCGTTTACAACTTGTGTGTGGTGAGGGGGTACCATGTGAAATGTGTTTACATCATAAGAAAGTTTTTTATGTCATCATTTTATTCTGGATGAGGCGACATGGAAATTGGTAGAAATTCCAAAAGTTTTGGATTTTACACCGTAAGATGGTTTTAAGGTGTAAGTTTTGTAATGCCCATGGATTTTACACTATAAAAGTGTGGTTTACTATATAAACCAGGTTATTTACAACCTATTTATATATCTTTCTCGACCAATTCTCTCCTCATTCAACTGGGGTCTCTCTCAGTTTTGGGAGAACCATAGATGGTTTTTAGAGGACTTCATCTCACCTTCTTCCTACCTTGGTCTTTAGTTTTGGTGGTTGTTTGTTGGTGATCTAAGGTGAGTTATCCTCCCTTTCTATGCTATTTCCCTTGCTTTCTTCCTAGTAGAATCACTACGGTGGTGTTGTTTTGATACGAGTGTGTGTCAGGATTCATTTTTTATAACCCTTTAGCGCAATTTAGGTTGATCCAGGGTTTACTTATGTGGTTATGGTTTGAAAGATTTTCCTATTTCACCCTACAGTGTGCAGAGGATCAGAAAAACTTCTTTGAGGCAGGGAATTCTCATTCTCACATGTTTATGTGCTATATGTAGGGATTACATACCTTTTATTTCCTTTGGGTGGATAATAATGGTCAGTATAATAATATAATGAATTGGAATAACTAAAATTAATGGGTATGGGGGAGATATCTTATGCTTTACTAATTTGCTATATGTTTTTTATGATATCATGCATACTTTTTTCCAATACTAAAAATAATGGTTATTGGGAGAATTTTTTTCACTATAGATGATATGCGATGAGACCCTTATTATGTTATTGTTTGATCACACCCTAAATAAAATACTAAAGAATGTATATATAGCTAATAAATTGGTTGCCCATGGAAACCTGGTTTGTGTGATAATACCCAAGCTATGTAAAAAAGTAATGTGATAAAATCCCTTGAATAAATGTTCAAATTGATATATTTGCTTGTGCTTATTATCTTTCCCTATTGGTTTGGGCTATTGTGTAGTGATGGAGGTGACTGACTAGGCTGTGTGATGCATGGGGCTATGATGTGGTGGTTGGTTGGCATGGATGCGACATGGGTAGTTGTGTGGTTTTGGTGCGTGGTGGTGATGTGTAGTTGTTATGTGTGATAGTTGTGTTGTGAGATGTGGTTGGGTTGTACGGTGTGTGGTTGTTGTGGTAATATGGTTTGGTTGGTGTGGTGCGACAAGGATAGTTGATGTGAGACGGGCAAGTTGTTGTGTGATTATTATGTCAGTTTCCTGATTAACCATTGAGTAAATTTGCGATGATAAAAAAATGAAATAGGATAGTAAATAAATGAAATGGGACGAAAATCGATGTGCGGTAAATGGATTAAATGAATTTAATGTTAAATTAATGGTGGTGTAAATGTGAATGAAGTGGATTAGTAAATGGAAGTGTAATGTGTGGCTTGTGTGGTGTGTTATATATAGTAGTGGAAACAACTGTGACGGTTGACGTGTGGTGTAGTGGCAGTGGAAGTGTGTTATAGTGTAGTTTTTGTGAGCCCATAGGTTGGGTATTGTGTGCTATTTATATATCATGTATTTTATTCTATTTCTACATGTTCCCCACTTGAGATGGATAATCTTACCAATTCTCAGAGGTTCTAGGTTCTAGGTGTTTTTCCCAACATCCAGATGGTGGTTATATGGATGGATGTCTACCCCTCTTCATTGTTCTTCTTTTGGCGGTAGTGATGGACCATGTGTCTTTGGTGAGACGTGTTGTGACGGCTCAGGTGTCCGCAGATGTGGCGTGATATGATAAGGTAGTGATGCAGTGTGATATATAGTGGGGGTCATGCATGGTAGGATGATGGAACAAGGTTGATTTCCTTCATGATCATGATACCCTATTGCTCTAGTTATGTGATGGGATGTGGTGTGATGCCTTGGGTCTCTTTGAGTGTGATGTGTTGTGATAGATTAGTTGTCTTTAGACAAGATGATATGTGGCGATTCATGATGCCAACACCAGATGATAGAACTTACACGGGTGGAATGGGTAAGGATGCATCTTAACCCACACCAGAGATGGCTGGTATGTGATGTGATATGTATGAAAGTTATGGGAGCGTAGGACATTCAATGTTGAAGCATGATAGTGGAAAATCAGTGGGGAAGTAGTTGCAGGGAACCTTTCTTTTTTATGCCTTTGATTACTATATTACTATTTTGGATGCATGATTTGGTGAGTGAGCCATGGCGAGGTTGAGATTAGTTGACCTGTTTAGGTGCTTGTTGGTTCTTCTATTTGTTTACCAGTGCATTAACATGATATTTTCACATGTGTAGTTGAGACCTTGTGTATGATCCTACTGAGTATACTTGTATGCTCAACCTATGTATATAAAATATTTTTCAAGTTTCCATGAGGACTTTGGGGACCAATATGAACATTTATATCTTAGATTTGGAGATTTTATTGAGTTTCTATTGTAGAATTATTTTTTGGTATATTTGGAGACTTTTACTGTATTGGTTTATTCTTTTGTTCATGCATTATGGGATAGTTTTTGGGTTTACTTTTATATTGTATGTTGGAGTTATTTGGCGGGTTTTTATCCTATATCCTAATACTATTTTTATATTAGAGGTTAATGCCTCCCATATGTGAATTTTTTATACCCTTGGTGCTTATTGCCAACATGGGGCCTACTGGAGGCGGGACTCGGGGGTCATTATCTCGATTCCTTCATTGCGGTAACTTTGGAGGGAGGGTTTTGTGATACATATGGATGTGGGATGTTACAACCTCTCCACCACAACACTTCTCATACTTGAGAAGCCTTGAAGCCTTTCATCTATCAAACTTGACCTATCCCAATCATCAACTCATAACTGACTCATCACTTTCTGCCTTGGAATATTGAATGAGCTTCCACTACACAACTCCAAACATGAGGCACATTGTTTATCAAAACTCAATCCACCACTCATCACCATCATTTAAACATTTATATAATGAATACTCATGCTTATCTATCCAGAGACATGATAATTTTGTCAGTTAATTTATTTCCAAGCTTATGGAACTCCCCACCTTAGGCCTCTGCTTCTAAAAGCTGATTCCAAGCTAAGGTGCTCCCCACCGTCAGAATCACCAAACAAAAACACATCCTCAGTAGTACAATAACCCTATCAAGGTAGTTTCCATCTCAGCACACCTAATTACATATGAAAACACCGGTCGATCCTCTTTTGGCTGACCATTCTAAAAAACACTCAACTACACCCACTGATGTGCTATCAACCCAACATCGATTCCTAACTCACACTATCATGAGATTTTCCTACATCCAAAACCAAAGTCTAAACCTAAATCTCTATAAAATTTCATGGTTTAATTCTCAAACAATCAAATCTATCTCTATTCTCTCACCTCAAGCACTGATGCACCACCGATCTGACTCATGTTCAGATCACGTTAATCTCACCCCTTTCTCAGTGCCAGTACACGAAATCTATCCAATACCTCATTTGAATCTCAAATATGGTATTTAAATGGGACCATAAATCAATTTCTCCCACTCAATGATATCCTAGTGACATATCAACCATCCAATGGCTGATATCGTCACCTCCATGACCCTACCAACATGGAGTCATATGCCCATGACACATTCTTCATCCATTACTGCACATAATGACTAGATGTGATAATATTGCTTTTAAGTGAGAACTAACATGAAACATCAAACACCACCCATTCCCAGCTCACAAGAACATCATCCTCACCACTCATCAAAATTCCAATCATAATGTGGTCCATGCCCTAAAATGTAAAATGGTGCACTCCCCATCATATAGATTACCTTATACCACTCCTAAAGAATCACATCAATAGGTTCAATCTTCAAACACATGTCACTCCTTCTAATCCATGCTCATCTATCCTAGGAAACACCAATTTGGGATTAAATCCTATATCGACTATGCCACTACACCTAATCCATTTTTAAGGAAAACCCTTACCACATGGGGTATTCCTCATTTTATCGAGCCCTAGGAAACCCAACCCATAAACCTTCCATCAAATACACTAGTCCTTGGATCATACATGGTTTCTCACTAATTAAAAATTCAATGGTACCATGCATAACCAGCATGTTCCACCTCAATCTCAACCAAACGTAATAGGTATACACTCCCATACTACCTCAACACACAACCCTACTCATGATTCCATGAGTTTCATCTCATTAAACCTATTCTCATTCACCTTAATGATAAACCATGCTCTATGGAATATCAATCTCATAATAATGGAAGCAATCCTATTCTCTTTTATAATAACCCAAAATCCATCACATGTCAAGGAAAATCACGGGATCTCCTACTAAGTTGGGAATTGTTCTAAAACTATAAGTGACCATCCATGCTCTACCACTACGCCACTTAGAAACACATCCAAAATACATAGAGACAAACATCACATTGATCTTATCCTTGAAACCAAACCTCAATACCAAAATCACTAAAACTAAAGGTGTTTGTCATAACAAAATCACAAGGCATCACCTTGTATATACCATAACCCAGTTATACATCACATGCATTGATCTTAACCTGAAGCATCTACCCATGATTCACGACTCTAAGGGAACTCACAAGCCCAATTCAACCCCTTACATGGGTAACCCTTGTATGTCACAACTCATCTCAACAATATCACCCAACTCACTAATATCTTGTGCCCTATCTCAATGCACTAGGCTTAAACACCTAGCCCATAGGTCGCACTCATATAAATCATAAACCATGTGGCACACCTCTAATCCTATCTCAAAATTCACATGAAAAAACAAACATCAAACTACCCAGTCTAGGATATTATCTACACATATCAAGAATAACATGCAGATTCACCACCTACTAGGGTACTGATTCTCACCGAGAATCCACATACGAGACTACCCCCTCGATAATATGATATCTTAAGATGATTCTCACCGAGACTCTTCATACAAGATCTACTAATCTGAGGATCACATTCCCATATTTCAACATCTATATATATAATTAAATCATCCTACCATGATCTATTTTAACTATACCATAGTTGCAGGGTTCAGTTAAGTAGAATGCCACCACCAAGTCATATAGAAAAATTCCATATAAGATGTTACTAAAACTTTAAATAACCAAGCCCCATTTTCCCTTTGTTTGTAACTAGTGACATAACCATTCATAAGGGGTTCATCACTAAGGAATCTAATGTATGTACCAACCTACTAGGGTCACTGCACATCCCTTACACCAAACATCTTATCATAGATCCACATGACTTGTCATCAGAAGAAACAATATCATGGTTCAGTTGAGTATAATTACACTACTAAGTTATATAAGAAAACACCATATAATCCATTATTGACAATTTAAATAGTCTAACCCTATTACCAGTGATATCAATCACACATAATTAGGTGCATGTCATGTGAATCGTATGTGTCGAATGTGATGCATAAACATGGCCTCTTGCCACTAGGCCACGAGACAAAGTCCAATAACTCATAAATAATAAATCTTAAACCCCATTTTCATCACATTAGGTGAATCCATACAACCATAAAAACAAAAAACAAGAATAATAACCACATACCTTAAACTCTTGGAATTCCTATTGGAAAAGGTGTTCATGACACATCAGTCTGATATCCATCACAAGCTTCAACACATTCTTATGTCACCTATCTACTATATACCCAAATAGTAATATAAAATAATTCTTTTATATATTATATGATATTAGTCACATTTCCTATGATACCACTTTGTAATATCCTCCCTCAGGCTATGACCACTAAGTGATTCTCAGACTAGAGGAGTAGTCACTGGGATCTTAGTCACGCATCCTTGTATGCCATAGGTTGTTGACTAATAGAAAGGGTCTAGGGTAGTAGCATAGAGAGACTATACCCTTTATCATAGTGTGTAATAACAGATAAAATAAAATAAACATCATCCAAAATTTAAAATAATCAGAGTACATGGAAGTAATAAACATATCCATCAATAATAAATGAAATACAACAAACAATTAGTCATAAAACCCCCCTGATCTCATACTGTGATGATCATAAGAATATAAAAAAATAATAAAAGATAGGAGAATCTACTATATGCTCTATCCATAGATCATCCTAGTCTCCAAATTTCATCTAATCCTGTCTAGCTGAACAATACAAACTCAGGTCTCTTCCCAACTTGAACCTGTGATTTGTGAAGTATTCTCAGGTACCCAAGTGCCATGAACACCTGAGCAGGATGTGAATACAACTTAGTAGGGAACCACCAATGTGGTCACATACATAACCAATAAATGTAGTTTCTTCATGTTAATGTGACATACTTAGCTAAATAAATAAATAAATAAACCGTAGAAGTGTAAAATAATATTCATTTTTAATCCTCAGTCTCTCTCATGAAACCCTGAACGACCCAAACTTGCATAATCCAGTGTAAAAGTGTCTCTAAGAATGTCACACAAACATACCTACCAATATTAAGCCCATGGTTAATTCCTAGGAGAAGGTCCTGGGTAATTCAAGTGACCGAGAGTCGAATCCAAGTAGCATGTCCAAGTCATTCAAACCCCAATACCTTATGATCAAAATCCAAGGAGCATGTTCAAGTAATTAACACCCATATAACCAAAAAAAATGAATCCAAGGAGCATGTACAAGACATTCCAACTTGGATAATATATGAGCCGATTCCAAGGATAATTTCCAAGGCATTCCAACCTAGATAACCTGTGATTTGAATCCAAGGAGCATGTACAAGGAATTATAACCTGTATAATATGCGAGATGAATCTAAGGAGCATGTCCAATGCATTAAAACTTGGAGAACCTATGAGCCAAATCTAAGGAGCGCTTCCAAGGCATTCCATCCTAGTGTTAGGCATAAAGGCCAGATCCTAGGGGCATGACTTAGGCATCCTATATATCTCAGTACATATTGATGGTAAGTGCATCCCACCCACATTATCTCATGTAACATATCTCAACAGGTTCATATTTATACTTTAACCCATCCAAAAACTTGAGGCCGACCACACTGGTTCACGAATTTTACTCATCACAACCACAACCGGCTCAAACCATCGATTCAAGTTTTAGGTGATGTCCACAATCATCACTACATGTTCTTCTATATGCAACCTCTGGAGTAAAAACATCACCGAGGAACCCACCAGCCCCCCTAGGTCAGATATTAGATGAGAAAACCTTATTGATTCCTCTTATCTCAAATACATCTCTTAGTTCAACACACATCACTCAAAGGGAATAACGACCCTTGACATCATCAAGTCACATCATGACCTCATTGGCCTCATAGGAAAGCCCTAAAAGTGAGATAAAATCAATCCCATTCCCTTCCCTAGTCACCCTAAGTTAGTCCTCACACCCAAACCATCTATCTCTTTCCTCATAGTATACCCACCTAGGTAATTATGTTTCAATGGGGTAGGAACACTCGCCCCATGGTCATCCCACTAGCCCAAAGTATCTAAGGTATCTCATTGGTGCTGCACTCTCTAGGGATTCCTCCTCGGATCCTCTATGGAGGCTTTGATTCGGCGATCTTCTTCTCCTCTTCGGCCGACTCCCTCTCGATCTCTCTCCCTTGGTTTGAGCTTTGCGAGTCAGTCAAGGAGGGGGTCTTCGTCTGCGGTGGTGAGGGCTAGGTTTTTAGATAGATTGTCCTTCTACACCAGTTTCTTTGTGTAAGGAAATTTGTAAGGGATTCCTCCCAACAAATTGGTTGCTATGGTGATAGGTTTTGGCAGAGGTGCGACATAATGTTCTGGATCTCTCGGATGTTGGGGCTTCGATCATATCTTCTGGATGATCTGAAATCCGGTGAGCTTTGCTAGTTCTATGGGCTTCGTGATGGAAGATGGTGGTTCCGTAGGGAGTTGTGTTGATTTTATGGTGGTGTGATTGGTCTTGTGGTGTGGGATATCAGATTTACTGTTCAACGGGTTGCGCTAAAGATATAGGTTGTGTCGCAACTTCTTGCGCTTCTTGGCTTCTTGTGGCTTGTGAGAAGTCAAGGCGAGGCGAGGCTTTATGGTAGCAATATGGGGATGGGTGATTCTTGGTTGCTTTTCCAATTTTTTGACAGTTCTTAGGGATTGGTGTTCTATGCTGTGATGTGGGATTTCAGATCTGCTCAGAGGCTGCTGAAGGCGCTACAGAAGATACAGGTTTCTATTTCTGGTTTCTCTCTTTCAGATATGTTTCACGTTGTTGCTGAAGGGTTCGTTAAGTTATGTTGTATCATAGAGGCTATGTTGGGCTGTGGTCCTCTATTTTTTGGTGGGTTTGGTTGTGAATTGCTACGGATGCTGGTCTCTGGTTCTGTTGAGTGGTGCTGGATACTGCTTTCTGGTGGTGGATGGTTTGGATGTGAGTCGATGTTGGTGTTGTTTACTAGTTTTGTTATGAAGTGCTGCGTGCTGGCTGTGATTTTTGTTTTCTGGGCTACTGGAAGGGGTGTCTGGGCTGTGGATTGGTTCTTGTCTTGGACGCTGGAGATTCTATGCCCCTGGTTGTGCTTCTAGGTGAGGGTTTCTAGTATGTTGGTTGTTACTTGGATGAGATGTGATGAGGATGATGTATCTATTTTTGGTGCTGATGGATTTGTACTGATGAAGATGGATCTGCCTGATATGGTGGTGCTGGCTGATGTGGAGGCTGGGGATTCTAGTGCTGATGGTTCGATGTTGCTGATGTGATGGGCGATGGATGATGCTTGGTTGGGATGTGATGAAAGATGCCGGTGTTTGGTGATGGTTGCTGCTTCGCTGCGAGGTAACGAAGGTGAGATTTATGAATCTGATGTTGTTGGTTTTGTGATGCTGGTGGTGGATATTCTTGTCAAGGAGGTTTTGGATGATGAAAATGGTGCTGAGAGATGCTGGCTGTTGTTTGGCTGGGAGACGCTGTTGGAGATGCTTTTTTTTCCTTATTTGTTTTGTGTGTATTTTGGAGAATTTTGGGTTTTGTGGGGGTGTATAGGGTTTTTGGTTGTGGGTTGATTGACCCTGACCATCCCTTGTCTATTGCGTCTTTTTTCTAATAAATTTGGGGGGGGGGCAAGAATAGCTTGGTCCCGAGCCTTCCCTGCCTAATCATCAGTAGCTAAGGAAATCAAGATAGTGCATAGGGGTCCATCATGCCCCCTGGAACTTTGTTCAATCCAAGGTAGTTTATTTTAAATAAAACAATTAAATTAATTTAAAAGGGGTTGATAACCCTCAGCGACAAGACCACATAACATATGCTATAAAAATAAATCATAATACCATAAGACTTGTATGAGGGACCACCTACCTCAATTCAAAGTTACCATCCTTTTAAATCATACCCTGAAAACTATTTACCAAGCTATTACAAGTCCAATGGTCATCATCCAAACACACTAGGCCCCAACTCATGCCAATAAATTCAATTTAATTAATTAAAATCAAATTATAATTAATTAAACAATTGTTATTAATTTTACGATTAAAGCAATTTCATAATCACCGAATAACTCACCAAGCGACTTCATTACACCAAAACCTTGACTAAACACACAAGAAAGTTCTATAATGCACTATCAACACCATTCCAGAAAAAAAAACCTAATAATCAAGACCCAATCAAAAGCCAAAAATTCCCAATTTAACCAAAAACCTCAAATAAATTCATACGATAGTGTACCTTTGTCACAACAGCATGAAACAACGTGTGATCATCGCCACGTGACATACTCTACCCATCACATGCATAAGCCCCATCATATTAGGACGATTCCACCATTCTTTAGTGAAATCCTGAACAAAACCCTAACCCAAATCATCAAAAATTATGGAGAAAGAAAAAGGAGGAAGAATAGAGAAAAAATAGGGGAAACTCACCTCTAATTGATGAAGAAACACCATGAAAATATACCCCACTTCAAAGGGGGTTAATAAGAGAAGGA
The DNA here is from genome assembly GCA_963277665.1 of Viscum album. Classification (NCBI taxonomy): domain Eukaryota; kingdom Viridiplantae; phylum Streptophyta; class Magnoliopsida; order Santalales; family Viscaceae; genus Viscum; species Viscum album. The sequence continues at coordinate 1,798,785,238 of OY728152.1, forward strand.
GGGAGAGTCCTCCCTTGGCTTGGTTGTGTGTGAGAAGGAATGAATGGGGGGACCTATGTCCCTAAATAATCATGGGGTAAATGGGGAAATTTTCCCCAAATTTGTAAAATGCATAGGGTGAAACAACTTGCACCATGTCGTAGCCCCCTACTTGCTAGTTGTTTACTATTGTGGATCCTCCCAGCCAAAACACCCAGTGAATGGGGACCATGGAATAGCTAATCCCCATTTCCTTATTCTCTAGGATGACCAAAATAGCCACCACTATGGCATAGGGACTTCCCTTGGCTGTTTCCACTTACCACACCTAATCACTACAAAAAAACTGACTTATACCAACAAAAATTTAATGACAGACAATATATATGTTGGTAAAAATGAATAATTCCAATAGATATTAAATTTTGTTAATATTTAATTTTAGTACCAAAATTTATTTTTACCAACATATATATCTACTGTAATTAATTTTTAATTCCAAAAAATATTTTTACCAACAATTTAATTTGTTACTTTACCATACTAATACCGATAGTTTTTCTACCAACAAATAAATATGCTATTATTATTCATTATTACTGATAATTTTTTCCCAACATATAAAGTTGTATATATTATTTATTCAATAAAAACAAATAATTTAAGAACAAAAATTGTTGTTACTATTAGTAAATTTAGTGCTAAAAAATATATTATTGTTAAGAAACATAAAAAAGATTATAAGTCAATTTTCTAAGTTAATCAAAACAATACCTGGAAAAAATTGAATTTCTTTCAAATATATATTATTTTTATAATATAATTAAAATTATATTTTACTAAATTTTATCTGAATTTAATTTTTAGAAAAAAATCAAAAATAATTTAATGGAATGAAATAAATTAAAAACCATAAATAAATGAAAAATAAATAAATGAAAAACATATCCCCAATCACTGGGCCTTCCCCCTGACACCATTCCCTGAACTTCTTCGTCATCTTCCACCTCCACATAGATGATCTTGGCCTACACTCACAACCCCAGTTCCTTCTTGTTCTCCCCATGTTTGGATCTCCCTCCTATGGCTTTCTACATCTTGATCGGTGCTCTCTTCACTCACTTTTGGTGACACATTCTTCTTCTTGCATGTGATGTTGTACGAGGTCGGTCTCATGTGGTGATTTCAGTGTTGTTCAAGTTTCTTTTGGTATTTTTAATTTAGGGTTTCTTCACCATTATTTTGGATCGATTCTTAGCTGAATTTGATCTTCCCTTTCTCTGTTTCCCTTTGGGGTATGTCGATTTAGGCTTCAATCAGCTTAGATAGATATCATCTATGGCTATCCCGCTAGGGCATGAAGAAGTCCCTCCCATCCCAAGGCGGTGTTGGTTTTTCTATCCTAATCCAATGGGCACAAGATCATTCTTCTTGCTCATGCTCCCTAGAAGCGACGAGTGGTCAGGTCAGTTCCTACTTTTGGGTTGCTATTCTTCTGTTTCACGCAATGTATTTGGCGGGGGGATGTGATGGAGCTGGTGTTTTTTGGAGGCTATGTTTTTTTGTCTCAAATGGCTATTGAATGAGATAATTCTGATAGATTGTATGATGGTCTACATGTTCATGATTTTCCTAGTTTGGTTTTGATTTTTATTGAAATCCAAGGTTTTTAGTTTTAATTTTAGATAGAATGCCTTATGTTATATGGTCAGTATTTTCTTTTATCCGGTTTTTATGATTTTGATTCAAAAATAATACAATGAAAACTGAAGATAGAAGTGATTCTGGGCTGGATTTTCCTTCTCTAGCAGGCCAGTGCATGGTGAAAAGCATGTTTTCAGCATGCTATTTATGTAATAGAAGGTGGATCTCCTATAGTTGTCATTGAAAATGGAAATCCTAATAGTGATTGTGATTTTTATATTTCTTACTATTTGTTTCATTCCAATTTCTTTTTGGGTTCTCGAGCTTTCTTTCATATTCATTCATTTATTATTGGTTCTGTTTTGATTTCTCATACTTGTTAATTATGGTACATTGCGGTGGGCGATAGGGTAGATGACATATTGTTATATGTAGATATATGATGAGTTGAGAGGATGGGCATACCATTTTCTTTAGTTATATTTTATTTGTTTTAGTTATTTTTTTGTTGGATATTTTTATCTCATTTGCATGTGTGATTTTAAGAATCAGGGGTTATATGCACAGTTCATTGGAGATGGTCATTGAAGCAATTTAGATACTAGAGGAGAGTTAGTTTGATGTCCTTTTGATGATATTAATTAAAGTATGATACATTATTTCCTATATGATGTTCATCATGGTGTTTCTTTTATGATTCTATCTTAGTGTAATGGTTTCCTAGAATCAGAATCATTAAGGCTTCTATTCACTACACTAACCTGGTAAGCACTGAATTATCCATGTCTAGCCAGTAATTATTATTTTCCATCTAGTTTTTAAAAACTTTTTCCATGAAAAAATACTATATCTTTTGCACCTTTAGGTTATAAGAATCACATATCATGCGTTCTTTCATGTCAGCAATGACACCCATACTCTCATCCTTTTCAATTCATGAATTTTCAATTTTAGTGTGATTTACTTACTGGGAAGTCATAGTTCTAATCACATTAACACTGTTTTTTTGTACTGGGGTTCTGGGTAATGCCTCAAAATAAATAACAACAGCTTCTTAAGGCCGCTTCTCAATGCTTTCAATAGACGAGCTCTTATACTTTAAAGTGGAAGACATGGTAATCCCAATAGCACTACCACTAGGTATCACCCTTGGATTCCTGATAATGTTTCTTCCTAGGTAATAAAAACATGCAAATTATTTTATACTTTATTTAGAATATCCTTTCTAGAACCCCTTGGAAGAACGGTGAGAGATTTTGGCTCTAAACTCTGCACGATAAAAGATAAAATCTGGTCACTAATCCTCTTGACCTAAAAATTCCCAACTTTTGTTCCCATATAGGATTCCTGATGTTCATTAGGTCTATTTAAAAAAATAGTTCCACAAGACTTCACTACCATGTAATATTCTTTTCTCAATCATATGATGGTAGTGACTCCATATTTTCTTAAGTAATGGCATGCCAAATCACTCAGCCCTCCCTCGGTTATAACCGAATCAGGTTTGAAATTTTGTATCCATATGTAATGATTCCCAATGTACTTTTTCATTTTTTATACCCCCTAATCATCTTATCTCCAAAACTATACATTTTTTTTGGTTCTCCAAATTATTGTACTCTATAGTACAATCATGAAGAATGATGTAGGGGTTTAAAACACTTTTCTTATTTTTCCAATGGCAACAAAGTGGTTGTCTAACATTACACCTTTAAAAACCTTGGAATCCTCTAATTAGAGGCCAAAGATTTTTTCAACCTTTATATACATAATGTCAAGCTCTTTCAAATATTGACCAAGGTCCATGCCAACTGTTTTCATAGCATCGAGTGCTAAATATGATTGATATTAGATCCCTGAATGATTATAGACCCCTGTTAGTGAAAATCATGTTAGCTATGGCCTTTGATTATTAGATATTATCAATGTGAACATTATTCCATGATTCACGTGTCGAATAGTCCTTGAGGAAAGGTACTGGTGTGTTCGTGATTGTAGAAGTAGCGTTCAAACCCTATGGATGATTCCACAAATTGTTGTCGAGTGGGTTTTTCATGTTGTGATGTTTTTATATCATTTATTAGCTTTTTTATACCTTATAAAACATTATATTATCCAATACATAGATGAAAAAATTTATTTTGGGCATATATGATGGGAATTCGGTAATATTGACAACATATGCTCACTTTGACATAGCTTTAGAGTGTTTTTTCAGCTAAGAGTGGGAAGCATGGTGTTATTGTGGATAATTGGAGTCTTGGAGTCTTGCATTATAACCGTCTTTGTAGGTTTCTCTTTATTGTGGTGCAGGAATATTTAATCATGTAAAAAAGGTGTGGTGGCCATGAACTGTGTGAGTTTAAAAAATAATGATGTCTTGATTTGATAAATTTTCTTGTGTAAGCAATGGTTTTATTTGGAATTCCATATCATTCAAGTTCCAATATTTTAATTTTCTATATGTCGTGGGTGTGAACCTATGGATCATAGAAGAACATTCAATGTTCTACTAAAGTAATAAGTTGTTTCCATTTTTAAGGATGGTATTACATAGGTGAACCCTTCTTCATTCTAATTTTATACAAGATCCATTTTCCCTTTTCCATTATTATATTTTTGTAACTTTGTATTTGTTTGTGTTGTGTTGTTTCATGTATATTTCCATGAAAGACTATAGGCAATTGTGGCTATGTCATGTTTGTGTAGGTGGACTGAATGCATATTCCCCGCCACGATAACGTCAACCGATGCATAAGAGAAACAGTTGAATAAAGGTATGTTGTAATCTTTTCTGCCACCATGACAGCAACAACTGATTCATCTGAAAACTAGAAGCACTAAATTGGATAGCATGATATGAAAAATTTATGGTGATTTAGGTGAGTGAAGTGTTAAACATTTCAATATTTTTTTACTTTCAGTTTTTTATTATTTTTTATCTTGTTTATATTGTTTTAATTAATATTTGCGTCTTGCAGATTTTTATTCAGTACAACCATTTGGGTATAAGACATAAATTACTACATAGGGTGAGGAAAATCTTATGCTGCATGTTTGAATCTTCCCATGTTAGTAGTAGTACATGGAGAAAGGATTTGTTGTTAGGGTCATCATTGAGGTGCTGGTTTATGGGCTTCATTGAGCTTCTGGAAAGTTGTCAAGCATGATAAAAAGATGTCACAACAGAGACTCATGGGTGGTGAACATATATTAGGATGTGGTCAACACTTATCTTCTCTAGATACGAACAATTTTTTGTTTTTAGTTTTCCGGAATGATCTTTTAAGACTGCGAGTCCTGAAGTATAGATTTCCATCATTTTCATAATTCATAATTCCAAAGAAAGAGCTGAATCACATTTTCTAGAAATAATCGAGTCCACAAGCTCTTCCATTCTTTTTACATGATACTATTGTTCAAATACTGACCCCACTATGATCTTGTGTAGGTATTTTAAGCTTTGATCAAGCTAGGAAAAAAAGGTCAGAACTATTTCATGATTTCATGATTCTATCTTATATTTTTCATTAGTTTTTTTGAAGGGAGATGAAATATGATACATCTTTAAAATTGACATGAAACTCATTTTCACATTAAATTAGCATCCTATTTCTCAAATCACACCTTTTTAGAAACTCATAAAAATCCCACTTACCCAGCAATTTCAGTTTCAAGATAGAACTTCAAAACTCAATTAACATCGGCAAAATGTGTTTGATAAGGTGATGATGTAATTTTTTCACCATGAAAATTATTTTTTATACTTTAATTTATTTATATTTTGGTTTCAATTCATGTATATATTTTGAACTAATTTTTCGGTATGTTTTTTGGTTAATTGTGATGTAGATATTGGAGATGAAGGGTGTGGCATAACAGTGAATTTTTGGAGTTGAGTCGTTTTTGGTGTGCTCTTTTTTTATGTGTGGTGGAGATCTTGGAGCTAAAGATTGTGGAATAACAGCTACATGAGGTTTCTCACTGGTGCTAGAGCTGGGACACTAGTCTTGGGGATGAGGTTTCTTGCTGGTGCTGGAGTTAGGTCAATGGTCCTAGGGCATGGATGGGTCCTAGGCATGAATGTGGGCACTTTGGGTGGGTGGGGGTGTGATGGATCATAATGGGGGATGAATCTTGCATTTTTTATGGATTCATTTTTTATTAAATTTCATTATTAATATAATTATTTTTTCCCAAGTTTGAACATTTTTGTAAATTATCTTCCATTTAATAATTAAAATAATTGAATTATATATGATAAATTAACAAATATAATATGAAAATTTACTTTTTATAAAAATTTATAATTTTTATTCAAATATAATTTATAAATAGAAATTATATGTTGGTAATATTATTACCAATAGAAAAATTTTTCACGAGAATCTGTTACTAAATACTTTAATCAACATATATATTATCTGTTGGTATTATTATAATTGTAAAAGAACTATTTTATCTATCACAAAAACATTTAGTGACAGAGTTTTTACCAATAGTTTAGTGACAATGACATATGTGTTGGTAAAACGTTTTACCAAAAGAAAATGAACTTTTACCAACAGATATTCCCCTATTAGAAAAAGTGAAATATTTTTTAGTGAATGAAACGAGCATTTCACCCTACTAATTTCTCATAGGTGTTTCCCCTAAGCACCACACCTAATCTAGGTCTCCATGCCCTGGACCTGGAATTTTTTACCTCCACCGTGGGGTCCACCACACCATGGTCCTCCCTATGGTGCTATACCTATAGTTAAATTTTGTTTCAAGTTAACCTAACCATCTACCTGAGAACCTGAACTCCTATCCATGCCTCGTTTTGTGTCCAAAAACACCTCTTAGAGATGTTAAAACAACTAGAATATTAATCCAAACATTGGTTCTAAAACTAAATGTTTCTATAAAAATTAAAAATTAAAATTCCCCTAGAATCTCACAACCCAGTCATAGTTCTTTATAAATAGGTTGAGGATAAAATTAATCTCACTGGGATAATTTGATGATGTGGGTTTTAGTACAATGTTCATGGATGGTGTGTGGAATATTTCATGTGGTTATATGGTTATAGAAAAATGAATTAAGGATGATATGGTGCACCTTATGAGTTCATCAGAAGGTGTACATCATGTGAGAGATTTAACTTCCTCTAAATTTTGGCATGATCGTATAGGGAATCTCAGTGAGAAAGGGATGAAAATCCTCACTGAAAAAGGTATGTTAAAGGTCGACAACATGGAGTATGGAACATGTTAAGAATGCATCTTTGAGAAGTAGAGGAAAGTGTTTTTCTAGATGAAAGTGAAGGCTCTAAATCATAAGAATTTGGAGTTTATTCACATGGATTCTTAGGGGATAACTCCATTGTGCTCTCATGAAGTCTCACTCCTCTACATGATATTCATTGATGATGTCACATGAAAAGTATGAGTGTAATTTCTAAGGCACAATTTTGAGGTTTTTGAGACTTTTATTCAATGGAGGGCCATGGTGGAGAAAGAGGTCAGATGCAAGTTGAAGTTCTTATGATCAGTCGATGGTGGGGAGTACAAAAGTCATGAATTTTATAGGTTCTACCGGGGGAAGGAGTTTTTTTTGAGAAGACATTGTCAGGAAATCTGAAACATAATTAAGTTGAAAATAATGTTAGATGAATATTGGTGGGTAAGGATAGAATCATGAGGATTCACATGGGTTACCCAACTTTTTTTGGACAAAGGTAGTGAATTTTGAGGTTTACTTAATCAACTAGAGTCCCTCGTCTCCAATTAGTCAACAAATTCCAAAGATCTATCGGTTTGGAGGTAAGGTAGATTTCAACCACCTCAAAGTATTTAGGTCACTCACTTATGTCCACATTGATGATAAGTAATGAGACAACCTAGAGTCTAAGTATAACTACCCAAGCTAAACATGGCGTAAATAATACATTAATCTCACGATTTAAATAATAAATCTCAAAAATAGTCACAAAACCCAAAGATATAAAGGTTTTGTGACTTAGATATTATCTATAAAAACATATTAATTCATTACACTTGTGAAAATTTCTCCACAATAATGCCCCTATAGACCCTTTCATACATATATATATATATATATCACATGATATAATCATCTTCATAACCTAAGGAATGGAAATGTAAGAAAGGGGTGAGCTCAGATGCTCAGTAAGGGGAAAACATATCATAAATTATTTGATCATAAAAATGAGGGAGAAAATAATAAATATTTAAATATCATAATAATATATCATAAGGCCATATATGATAATCATAAAACATGAAAGAGCAACATAGGATTATAAAAATATCATTAAGGAATTATAAAAGATATGTCCTGACTCAAAATACATATAAATAACCAAAAACATGTAATAACCCAGGTAATGATAGAATGAATCATTTTAATATTTATTATTATTCATAATTTAGATAGTTATATTCATTATAAGAATATTAAGTAATTTTTTAAATAAAAAATGAAATAGTTTCATTAAAAATGTTCTTATAAAGTTTTATTTAAAAGTATAATTTTAAAATTATATAATTTTAACTTGAAAAAATGAATTTAATTTTTTAATTCATCATGTAAAAATTATCCAAATATTAATTTTTGAGAATTTTCTAAAAAGTTTTCCCTTTCAATGAATAGTGAAAATACAGATTTTTATTGAAAACTGTGTTTTCTTTTAAAGTATTTTTAAAGTTCTATTTTGGATTAGTTTTAAAATTTAATTAGTTCATTTTGATTTAAAATAATCCAATTATGATTTTTAAATGAATTTTATACTTAAATTTAGTATAAAAACATTTTATACTTAAAATAGTCATTTTTTTGAAAAATCGTTTTCATCGTGTTTTTCCAGTTTAATTTTAAATTAAATTCCACCACTTTTATATTTTGAATTTTTTAAAATAGATTATATATTTTAAATTAGTGGGTACAAATTTTGTAAATAGGTCCTTTATATTTTTGGTTAATATGAATAGTAACCTCTGTAATTCTTGTTATCGCGGTAAATGGTAAATCGAGTAATTAAGGTTAAAAATAAAATGATAAGGACTAAATAATGACCTTAAAACTTGCCTTAATTTTATTGTATAAATATATCTCATTAATAATTATACAAAGGTATAATATATGGTCTTTCCCCTTTTTATGTGATTATGAATTTTATAATATTTTATGAAAAGAAGAGTAAAAAATGTCACACTTTTGTTTTTAATAAATATAATATTTTTAACATAGATATAAGAGGAGGATATGTTTGGTTATAAATATTATTTTAAAATATAAATTATTTATATTTATCATGTTGATTTATTTTCAATTTTTATTGAAGAAATAATTATATTAAAAGCTTACGTAACACCGACATAGTAATATTCAATTAATAGAAAAATAAAACAAATGATGTTAAAAATATTAAAAGTTATATAATTTGAAATAATTATTATGATAAAATATTTTTCTATATAAAAATGAAATAATAGAGTGGTTTGGAATAATTTTATTTTAATTCCATTGTTTTCTTGTAGTTTTAAAAGTCAAACTAACTGAATAGTTCCAAAATTGACATTTATGATATTTTATAATAAATAATATTTTATTAAATGATTTAATTTTTTTTAAAATATTATATTTGTTCAATTGAATTTTATATGGTTTATTAAATCAACCATGGTTCATTTATTATCCGTTTTTCTATTTATAGTAACTATATTAACCCCTTAAGCGTAAAAAATATTGATATCACCATAATTGTCAAAATGGTTGACGAAGGGTTAAAACAAAAATAAAAGGGTAAAAATATGATCCAAACTTGTCAAAATTTTATTTTATGTGATTATTTAGAATTATAATAATTTTATATTGGAATAATATCAATTTGGATTCATTTTTACATCAAAATTAATTTATATTAATTTAATATTTTAAAAAATTCCAAGAGTGCTCCTCCCCTCTCTTATAAAAGGAAACCTCCTCTTCTCATTTATTAACACTTAAAAAACCATTTTTTTCTACCAATAACTACCCAAATACATTAATTAAATTCATCACCATGTTATTGAGGCCTTATTTTGGGCAGAATACTAACCTTATAGGTCTTAAGGTGTAAAGTAAAGGAGATTGTCCAAAGAAGAGGTATAGTTCTTAACTGAGCATTTTTATTTTATTTATTCTCCCATATCCTTAAAATCTTCCTTAACCATGATGATATAATAAAATTAGTGTCTATAATATAATTATATATTATTATTTTAATGTCATAAGCTATATCCATCTCCAAACTCCATCAAATGGGAAATGAATCCATCATTTTTGTGTACGACAGACTACTGCCTTGCAGACCGATGTAATTTGTTTTCCATCACTACATATCATTGATAGTTATAATAACATATTTAATATATATATATATATATTATATTCATGAAATATTTTAAATTATGTAAATATAATATAATATCTATTTTATTATGTCTTCATTCGCTAAAAAATTATCACGTTGTTCGTGCGTACGTGTGGACTACCACCTCTACGAAGCGATGTGATTCCTTTTTCATCACCACATCACATTGATTATATATATAAGTATATTTAAAGAAATAATATTTTATTTAATATATCATTATAATTCATTAAATATAAAATAATACTTACCTTCTTTCCATAATGATCATTGAAAACTTGAAATGTTACACATGCATACGTACGACCTACTGTCTCCATGATTGTAACATAGTTAATTTTTCAAAAACATCTTTTATAATTGGTTATAAAAGTATAATTTATATATAAAAATGATAATTATTTAATGATAATTATTATTTTATATATGGTTGTGTAGTGACCACTTTGAACATAGTTAACCAACTAAATCCATTTTGGACACATGATATGAATATCATCAAAACATCTACATGAACATAGATGATTAAGTATTTGTATATGACATGGTAATAAGTGAAATAAAAGGAATAATAAAATTTAAAAAGGTTCTCAAGAAATTAAAAAATTAACATAAGTTTATTTTCTAGGAATATAAGGAATGCAAGTGATTATCCAGGCTCAATGTAAGAGACTTTCTTTTAATAAAATAATTTTTTAAAGTTTCCCTTAAAAATATTTTTATTCCATGTCCATATTTTTAAAATTGTTATATGGATGTATTTATATGAACATAAAATAATTATAAAGGGCATTTTATATCTCTTTTTACTTTCTTTCAAAGGTTTTTAAAAGGAATATTTTTACATATTTTTATACAGAACGTTTTGACTTTCTTTACAAATAACAAAAGGAATGTTCTATTTTAACGTATACAATGATAATGAATTTTACCACCATCATAACTGTTATTTGAAGTTTGGATTCATTTATAATCTTCCATGTTTTCTTCATAGAAAAACTATCCTTCTCTTTTTTGGGTATTTTATAATTGACAATAGGTTTTTAAAATAAAAGGGTTATTTTGATATCCGAAAGTGTTTTGCATACGGGTTTAAAAGAGTTTTTCAAAAGTTTTATAATGAAAAGTGCAAGAATAAAATATTTTATTCATGATATGGTACTTGAAAATTATATATGAGAAATGGGTGAACCAGATACAACTTATATGATGGGTTTAGCCTCATTAGAGCTCACAGGTGAACCCGATATAACTTATATGAAGGTTGATCCCTATTATAGCTCTCCAATGCTTTAGATAAATGTATGAAGTTAACCAATTAGGTTTCACTTAAGAGATTATGAGAATTTAATGTGATGGTTATTCCAAGTATAACCATTAAGGTTATTTCAAGTAAAAATATGATGTTTACTCCAGGTATAACCATGATGGCTATTTCAAGTGTAACTATGATGGTTACTGAAACGCACGGCCGATTGTCACCTATCGACCGATCAAAGTTCCTGTGCTCTGCTAATGTGTATAGCAGCACTCGGGTCGAATCCTCGGCGATGATACTTTGAAATAGTCGTTTGTTTTTAGTTGATTGTATTTTGATTAGGGGGGTTTGTTTGCAGATCTTAATTGAAATGATTGATTGTATATAATTGATTTAACAAATTGATAAATATTGGGGTGAGTTCATCATTAGGTAGTTAATCTTGTGATATCCTTGAGCTTTGCTTTATATTGCATTTAAATTAACACCCATTTCACAAGTTGACGTCGATTAGAATTCTTAAGTGTTAAAGCTTTAATCCAAGACTTAACTTAATTAGGATTCTAATCTCAATCAGTACATGTTTATGGTAGTGTATTTGTGGTTCCAATAATCCATGGAAACCACATGATAAACACAATATGTCATTAATCCATGACATATTAAGTCCAACATACACAATGTTAAATTAACGAATACTCATCGAACAAATACTCTCAATCACTTAACATACCTAAATTATAACTCACCCAAATGAGATATTTACTCATCCATTTGGGTTTTTAATATTCTGTTTATAATAATTATGATGATAAATTAAGAATAGAAGAAAAAGAAAGGGATTAGAAAAGAGTGGTATGTCGAACACACACACACGAACAATGATGATAATTAAAAATGGATTTTTGACTGAATGATGAATAAAAATAAGGGAAGGGGATTCAACTGAATTTAAATTATTTTAAGAACATTAATATTAAACTACAGAATATGGAGAATAATAAGATATATTGAAGAAGAAACTTTCATTAAAACAGAATTACAAACAAAGAGACTTACAAGATTACAAAAACGAAGAAAACGAAAGTAAGTGAAAACAAAGAGAGGAGGAAAGGTCTATCAAGTGAAAACTTGAGTATGGAAGTTCCTCCCAATCCTTTGGAAAGGCTTTGGTCATGCCAATATATTATCCTCTCTTCTGAAATGCCAACCCCTCTCAAGGAGAGAAGGTGAGAGTATTTATAGCTCAAGGAGTAGACCGTTTTCATTCCCAATATGTCCTTCCACTTTCATCGCCAAGTTGGCTATTCAAACATCCAAATCTCCAAATATCTCCTTCTTAAAATTTGTAGATAATAAAGGTTTCTGACTACTGTCAAAATTTGGAGGCATTTGGACAAGTGGATCCAAATTTATGGCGGTTTTATTAAACAAAGGTAAACTATCCATTTCTATCCATTATTTTTCGATGGCCAAAATGTGAATGGATTTTGGAATAGGAATATGGCTTAAAATCCGAATTACTTCTTCAACAAAGTTGGCCACCTATATCTCCTATTTCACACTGAAAAATCTCAGCTCGATTTGATGCTTACATCATGAGATATGTCATGAATACTATACTGATTTTATTTCTCGGCCAGAATGGTGGGCTGGACTTCAAATCTTTATTTGGGCCCCTTATACTTGGATTTGGGCCTTGAAATTTTTATCCAATATGACATGTAGTGTCCTCCGAATTATGGTGGAGAGGTAATGTTTTTGGACTTCTGTATTGAGCCCGGTAAATCAATCTTTAAGGCTGGTCCAGTTTGTTCACAGATTCTGTAGGTCATCTTGTGCGGTCCATATGACCCTATAAATAGACGAATTTTCCAAAGGTGACTTCTAATGAAATGTTGGAATTGGAATTAGGAACCCTAAAAAACAATAATCATGCAATTTGGATAAGTAGGGTGATAGTTATTGTTAAAACATTAAAAATACTTGAATCTGGATAAATTCAAATAGTGCTCAAAAATTATATTTAATATTTAAACATTAATATTTCAAAAAAATTATGCACATTTCATATAAAATCAGTAAAGGGAGTATGTAAAAAGATATGAAAATATTAATAAAATCAACTCCCCCACACTTAGTTTTGTGCATGTCCTCATGTGCAACAAATATAAAAACAAGACAAACTCATTTTCACTCACCAACAAATATTAAAATTTTGTTTTCTTCAATCAGGGGAGGTTTAGAATAATTCACTCATCCATTTTGAAATCCACCACAAGTTGTTACAGAAACAATGTTCCAAAACTAATTCATTTTTTTCATGCTCAAATTTAGAAATGGAAAATGCGGACACTCAAAACTCACACCTCTCAAGATGATAAAATTCATTTGTGGAGGTTCACTCTTTCACCAACCAAAAGTGAAAATCATAGAGTTTGTAACAAATCTCAGCTTCCACTCCCTATAAAAAGTGCACAAGAATCAAGAGGTCTTTTTAAGGGGTTTTATGTGGCTATGGGATGGTAGGAATATAATGTCCAAGAGAGAGAAGAAGAGGGGTAAAACACCAACATAGAAAAACAATGCACATTTTTTTTGAAATAAAACATGGAAGGAAATGAAAACACCTATTTATAAGGGAATGATTGTGTGAATCAAGACACAAAAGAGGGGAAACAAATGTGATGTTAATGTGAAGATGGAATATTTACAAAACACAACAACTTCTCCCAATGACATAAGAATATATATGGAAGGTGTTCTTTTGTTTTTTTGTATTTTTTCGAAAGTTGAAATTGAAACAGATCTCACACTCATCTCCCAACCCATGTTTGATCTCCTCACAATACTAATTGTAATAGTTATAACAAGATCAAAGGTTGAGTAAGAGTGATTTTTGACCCATCCAAGACACAACCCATTCTTATATTAATTTTTTTTTATTTTGTTTTTTTTTGAACACTTTTCAATATCATTTGTACAATACATTCCCAAATCCCACTGAATGACAACCTCCCCCCCACACTAAAATGTATGATTGCCCTAAAGAATATTATAACACACCGGAAATTAAGGAAATGATACCCAAAAATGAAATCCATTCCCCCCCACACTTAAATTTCAAAAACTTATGAAATTAAAATCCATGTTGATATTAGGTGGGATAAGGTATTGGGCTTGTAATTTGGATATCAAAGAAAAGGTTTTCATAGGCTTGAAGGGGATTTCAAAAGGAGGATTAATTTAAGGGTAATGAGAGGCTATTTGGCTATTGTGATTCTCATGTGGTTCAGAAAATGTCTCTATCATATTAATGCACACTAAGGCGGGAAATTCAGCTCGAAGGTCCACAAACTCAAGACTCACAAATGGGGGTGAAAATACACATTTTTAAAAGATGGCCATAGGTGGCCTTGGCATGAAAGCAAATGTTGTTCCTCATGGTTCGGGAAAATCATTTTCCAAATCAAAAATTGAGAATTCAAAATTTGTTAAGTTTGACACAAAATTCTTTATCCAAAGTCATGATGAAAATAAAAATTTTTGAGATGAAAACATGTCTATTAACTCCCCAAAATGGTTGGACAAAATTTCAAAACTAGATGGCGAGTAAGCATGACTCTTTAATTTTTTGTATTTTTTTTAAGTGATTGTTTTCTTGGTTTTTTTTAGTTTTTTAGTTTTTTATATTTTTTTTGTTTTTTTATAAAGATACACCCACACAAAAGAGAAAGTGAAAAAGAAAGGTTTTGATAAAGAAAGTGGTAAAAAAATTAAAGAGAAAGGAAAAATAAGAAAGAGGTAGAGAGAGGAAGAGATAGAGAGAGAGTTAAAGGGAAAGAGGTGCCCCCTGGTTTGGATTTGGTGGGTCGTCATCTCCATCCGGTGGTGGGTTAATTGGAGAAGTTGGGTATCCAATGAAAGTAGATGATGATCTAGGATTGTGTGTCCTCTCATAGTGATGCTTTAACTGATGTCCATTAACCATGAATGTCCTTTTGGAAGAGGGGTCTTGGACTTGCACTGCACCAAATGGGTAAACATTAGTAATAAAAAAAAGACCTTCCCAACGAGAATTAAGCTTACCTGGGTGAAGTCGGAATCGAGAATTGAAGAGCATTAACTTTTTCACCTTCATGAAATACCTTTATTAGGATGTGTCTATCATGGATTACCTTAGCCTTCTCTTTGTACAGATTGGAATTCTCATAGGATTCAAGTCGAAGCTCTTCCAGTTCATCCAATTGCAAAAAACTTTCTTCACCAGATTTTCCAAGATCAAAATTACAAGTTTTCACTGCCCAAAATGACTTATGTTGGATTTCAACTGGTAAGTGACATGCTTTACCAAAAACTAGCCTAAAAGGAGACATCCAAATGAGTGTTTTATAGGCAGTTCGATAAGCCCAAAGGGCTTCACCAAGTCTCTCAGGCCAGTCTTTTCTGGTGGGCTTAAAAATTCTCTCAAGTACCCTTTTCACTTCTCTATTAGAGAGTTCAGCCATGCCATTTGTTTGAGGGTGATATGCAGTTGAAGTTTTATGTACAACCCCATTCTTTTTCAGAAGAGCTTCCATGGTTCTATTACAAAAATGGGTTCCTAAGTCACTGATCAAGACACATGGTGTGCCAAATCTTTGGAAGATGTGGGTCTTTAGAAACTCACTAACAGTATGAGCATCATCCTTCCTACTGGGTTTGGCCTCAAACCACCTTGAAACATAATCTACTGAAAGAATAATGTATTAGAATCCATTGGAAGGGGGAAATGGTCCCATGAAATCGATGCCCCAAACATCGAAGATCTCACAGAAAATTAAAGGCTTTTGGGGCATTTCATTTCTCTTGGAAATTGTGCCAAACTTTTGGAAAGTGGGACATGATTTACAGAACTCATGTGAGTCCTTGAAGAGTTAAGGCCAAAAGAATCCATAGTCTAGAACCTTTCGGGAGGTCCTTTGTGGTCCAAAGTGGCCACCTCCGGGAAGTGAGTGACAAAATTCTAATATGGAAGAATGTTCATTTTCATCGACACATCTCCTTATTACCATGTCAGCCCCAGTTTTCCAAAGTTTATTTTCTTCCCAAAAATAGTATTTTGAATCACTTTTCAACTTCAATTTTTGTTCCTTTGAAAAATTTTCAGGAAAAACACCAGAAACCAAATAATTTACAATTGGGGCATACCATGGTAACTTTGGAGTGAGAGACGAAAGGTTCTCAATGGGGAATTCAGGATCAATAATTTCTAAATGAGAAGAATTAGAAATTCTACTCAAGTGATCAGCCACAGGGTTTTCTTTTCCAGGTCTATCTTTGATTTCAAGGTCAAACTCTTGGAGAATTAGGATCCATCTTATTATCCTCGGTTTGGAATCACTTTTCTTGAGTATGAACTTAATAGCAGAATGGTCTGTGAAGATGATGATTTTGGCACCTAAGAGATAGGACCGAAATTTATCTAAGGAAAAAACCATTGCTAAAAGTTATTTTTTAGTGACAGTGTAGTGAGATTGAGTTTCATCCAATGTTTTTGAGGCATAATAGATGACATGAGGAATCTTTTATCTTCTTTGACCAAGAACAGCTCCAACAACTCTATCAGAAGAATCACACATCAACTCAAAGGGTAAGGACCAATCTAGGGGTTGGATTATTGGGGAAGATGTAAGAGAAGTTTTGAGTTCAACGAAGGCTCTCTTGCAAAACTCATCGAAATGGAAAGTGAAATCATTTTGGAGTAACCTAGTGAGTGGGAGGGAAATCCTACTGAAGTTATGGATGAATCACTGATAGAAACTGACATGACCGAGAAATGAACGGATGTCTCGAACAGAAGTGGGTGGAGGAAGTGATTGGATCACTTCAATTTTTGCAGGATCGACTTCAATACAATCTTTTGAAACTATGTTCCCTAGAACAATCCCATTTGCAACCATGAAGTGACATTTTTCAAAATTTAACACAAGGATACACTTGACACACTTTTCAAGGACTAGAGAGAGTGAATTTAAACAAGATTCAAATGACTCACCATAAATTGTGAAGTCATCCATGAAGACTTCCATGCAGTGTTCAATGAATTCTGAAAAGATAATCATCATACACCTCTGGAATGTTGCAGGATAATTACAAAGGCCAAAATGCATTCTTCTATATGCATATGTTCCAAAGGGGCATGTGAAATTAGTCTTTTCTTGGTCCTGAGGTGAGATTGGGATTTGAAAATAGCCGGTGTATCCATCAATAAAGTAATAGTGTGACTTTCCGGCTAATATTTCTAGAATTTGATCATGGAATGGAAGAGGGTAGTGATCTTTTTGTGTTTCATCATTCAATTTTCTATAGTCGATGCACACACGCCATTTGTTTTTCACTCGAGTTGTGAATATCTCTCCATTTTCATTTGTGACAACAATTATCCCACCCTTCTTAGGTAAAACTTGAATTGGACTAACCCATTCACTATCAGAAATTGGGTAGATAATACCAGTTTGAAGAAGCTTGGTGATCTCTTCCCTAAATACCTCAAGGATGAGTGGATTGAGTCTTCTTTGTGGTTGTCTAATTGATTTGGATGACTCCTCAAGATGGATGTGATGCATTCAAACAGCAGGGTTGATTCCTGGTATGTCATTTAGGGTCTAACCTAAGGCCTTTTTGTTTTCCTCTAACACTTGAACAAGTTTGGACTCCTTGGTTTCAGTAAGTGTGGCAGAGATAATGACAGGATATGAGTGATCATAGAAGAGGAATGCATATTTCAGGTGTGCCAGAAGAGGTTTCAGATCAGTCTCATCTTTCACTTTTGGGCTCGACAACTCAGGAATGGAAGAAGGGACTTCAGTTGCTTCAGGTTCATTTTCCTTAATACTGTCCAAGGTGGAGTAGTAGAGATCATAATTGATGTGAAATTCAAGAGAGTTTTCAAGTTCCTCTAGATTGATAGAGTCTATGAATGAGAGGTCCACATCAACATCACCATTTATGACTTGGTTAATCATAGTGCAGATTTCACAAGATCCTTTGTCATTAGAACACGAAGAACACGGTGTATTGGGGTTCGATTGACTCTTAGAAGTGTCCTCAGAAGTATGAATTGAGAATGCAGAGTGGTCCTCAGATGGGTATCGCATGGCTTGGAAAATGTCAAACTTTACCAGTTGGTCACCGAATTCCATGGATAAGATGCCTGAATGGACATCAATCTTGGTTCTTGTAGTCATGAGGAATGGTCTTCCTAGAATTAGGGGAGATCGAGAAGAGGTTGTCTCACCTTCCATGTCAAGGACATAGAAATCAGCAGGGAAGATAAGATCATTGACTCGGACAAGGACATCCTCAATTATTCCCTCGGGACTAGCTGTGCTTCGATTGGCTAACTGGATGACAACACTCATTTGGTGTAAAGGACCTAGACCAAGGTTGGAGAATATGGATTTGGGAATGACATTAATTGAGGCTCCTAGGTCTATGAGTGCATCATCAAAGTTGGAACTTCCAATTTGGAATGGAACCGTAAAGGTCCCTGGATCTTTGCACTTTATGGGAATAGACTGCTGGGTGGAAACATTTTCGAAGGTCCTAAGTTTCCTCTTGTGGGTACACAACTACTTTAGAAACTTGGCATACTTAGGAATTTGTTTTATGGAATCTAAGAGAGGAATGTTGACTTCAGCATGTCTAAACATGTCGAGCATTTCAGGATTAGGTTCAAAGGACTTCCTTGGTTTAGAAACAGCTTGAGGAAAAGGAATTGGATTCCTAAGTGGAATGGAAGGAGGTGAGGGAATGGATTCATATTCCTTTTCAAGTTTCTTTTTCTTTTCATTTTCTAGGTCAACATTTAAAGGGGGCCAGAGGACTTATCTTGAGGTATAGCAAGTTTCTTTCCTGATCTAAGTGCAATTTCAATTACATTACCCTTAGGGTTGGGTAATGGTTGAGCTGGGAGTTGGGAAAAATTTGATTGTTGTTGCTGGCTCAGGTGGGATTCAAGTTGACCTATTTGAGTTTCAATGTTTTTAAGGCTAGAACGGGTGAAGGAGGCAAGATCTTCCACTGCACTTTCCCATGGTTGCTTAGAAGAAGAGGCTTGTCCCGAATTGGGATTACCTTGAGTTTGGTTCCTGGGAAAGAGATTGTATTGGTTTTGGAATTGGGAAGGCTCACTGGGATAATAGAATCCAGGAGGAGGATTGTTCCTTTGAGGTTGAGGGACAAAAGGATAAGGTTGTTGGAAGTTACCAACACCTTGACCATATTGGAACTGGTTTGGGTTTTGAGGAGGGAATTGAGGGGGATGAGAAATGGGATTACCATACCTAAGGCCTTGGTTATAGGAAGAAGAGAAGGGCTCAGAGTGAGGTTGGTTGAAGTTTCTAACAAACTGCCCTGATAGTTGAGGATTGGTGTTCCGCTGAGCATATGCTGCATTAATCTCCATTGGTCCAGATGAATCGGATTGATCCTCTTGAAGTTATGGACATGTGTCAGTTGGATGAGATAGAGAGTTGCAGATTCCATAGTTTTTGACAGGTCTAGGAAACATTGATTGCGGAGAAGATGAGGTTGGGGATTTGGTAGCCACAACTAGCTGTCACACAAGACCCGTAAGTTCACTCATCCACTCGGTCATCTTGTTCGGCTCAATTGATTGATTATCTTGGGCTTGTTTGACTTGAGCATGTGCTTGAGTATGGAATTGTTGTGTGTTTGCAGCCATGTTACTTATGACATCTCTTACAGCTGCATGAGTTTTATCAACAAGAGCACCGCCACTTGCAGCATCTATGAGAGTTCTCTCCATAGCCAATAATCCCTCATAAAAGTATTATATCAAGAGTTGGTCAGAAATTTGGTGGTGTGGGCATGTTGCAACAAGATTTTTGAATCTCTCCTGGTACTCATGGAGTGATTCACTTGTGAACTGATGGATACCACTTATTTCCTTTCAGATAGAAGCAGTACGAGAAGCAGGAAAGAATTTCTCTAAGGAGAGTCACTTCATGTCATTCCATGTGGTTATGGAACCAGGAGGAAGGTAGTAGAGCCATGACTTAGCAGTGTCAGCTAGGGAGAAAGGGAATGCTCGGAGTTTGATTTGTTCTTTAGAAACCCCTTTAGGCTTCATGGTAAAGCACACTACTTTGAAATCTTTAAGGTGGAGATGTGGATCCTCACCGGCTAGCTCGTGAAAATGAGGGAGAAGTTGAATCAAACCCGATTTGAGTTTGAAGTCAGCTTCTATGTTTGGATATTGAATACCAAGAGGTTGGTAATTTATATCAGGGGCAGCGAGTTCTTTAAGGGTTTGTTCCCTAGGATTGGCCATTTCAAATTCAACTGGTTGGACAAGGACTGGTTCTTGAATTATTTGAGTATCTCTGATGTTCCTCCTAAGTTGGCGAAGTGTTCGCTCAATTTCAGGGTCAAACAAATCTGAGGGATTGTTTGGAAGGCTACGGGGCATTCAGAGATATTTTGGTAGAAAGTGGAAGACGGGTTTTTCTTTGTTTTTTTTTTCAGTTTATGATTTTTAAGAGGAAGATGGGTTTTTCTTTGTGTTTTTTTTTCAATTTTTTTTAAATTTTTTTTTTTTTTTTACAATAACCAGAAACTAATGACTACATAAAGCACCATCCCTGGAAATGATTCCATTTGAAATGCACGTCCGATTGTTGCCTATCGACCGATCAAAGTTCCGGTGCTCTGCTAATGTGTATAGCAACACTCGGGTCGAATCCTCGGCGATGATACTTTGAAATAGTCGTTTGTTTTTAGTTGATTGTATTTTGATTAGGGGGTTTTTTTTGCAGAGCTTAATTGAAATGATTGATTGTATATAATTGATTTAACAAATTGATAAATATTGGGGGTGAGTTCATCATTAGGTAGTTAATCTTGTTATATCCTTGAGCTTTGCTTTATATTTCATTTAAATTAACACCCACTTCACAAGTTGACGTCGATTCGAATTCCTAAGTGTTAAAGATTTAATCAAAGACTTAACTTAATTAGGATTATAATCTCAATCATTACATGTTTATGGTAGTATATTTGTGGTTCAAATAATCCATGGAAACCACATGATAAACAAAATATGTCATTAATCCATGACATATTAAGTCCAACATACACAATGTTAAATTAACGAATACTCATCGATCAAATACTCTCAATCACTTAACATCCCTAAATTATAACTCACCCCAATGAGATATTTACTCATACATTTGGGTTTTTAATATTCTAGTTATAATAATTATTATGATAAATTAAGAATAGAAGAAAAAGAAAGGGCTTAAAAAAGAGTGGTACGTTGAACACACACACACGAACAATGATGATAATTAAAAATGGATTTTTGATTGAATGAGGAAGAAAAATAAGGGAAGGGGATTCAACTGAATTTAAAATATTTTAATAAAATTAATATTAAACTACAGAATATGGATAAGAATAAGATATATTGAATAAGAAACTTGCATTAAAACAGAATTACAAACAAAGAGACTTACAAGATTACAAAAACGAAGAAAACGAAAGTAAGTGAAAACAAAGAGAGGAGGAAAGGTCTCTCAAGTGAAAACTTGAGTATGGAAGGTTCTCCCAAGACTTTGGAAAGGCTTTGGTCGTGCCAATATGTTATCCTCTCTTATGAAATGCCAACCCCTCTCAAGGAGAAAAGGGGAGAGTATTTATAGCCCAAGGAGTGGACTATTTTCATTCCCAATCTGTCCTTCCACTTGCATCGCCAAGTTGGATATTCAGACATCCTAATCTCCAAATATCTCCTTCTTCAAAGTTGTAGATAATAAATGTGGATGACTACTGTCAAAATTTGGAGGAATTTGGACAAGTGGATCCAAAGTTATGGCGGTTTTATTAAACAAAGGTAAACTGTCCATTTCTATCCATGATTTTTCGATGACCAAAATGTGAATGGATTTTGGAACAGGAAGATGCCTTCAAATCTGAATGACTTATTCAAAAAAGTCAGCCTCCTATATCTCCTATTTCACACTGAAAAATTTCAGCTCGATTTGATGCTTACATCATGAGATATGTCATGAATACTATACTGATTTTATTTCTCGGCCAGAATGGTGTGCTGGACTTCAAAGATTCATTTGGGCCCCTTGTACTTGGATTTGGTACTTGAAATTTTTATCCAAGATGACATGTAGTGTCCCCCAAATTATGGTGGAGAGTTAATGTTTTTGGACTTCTGGATTGAGCCCAGTAAATCAATCTTCAAGGCTGGTCCAATTTGTTCACAGATTCTGTAGGTCATCTTGTGCGGTCCATATGACCCTATAAATGGACTAATTTTCCAAAGGTGAATTCTAATGAAATGTTTTAATTGAAATTAGGAACCCCAGAAAACAAGAATCATGAAATTTGGATAAGTAGGGTGATAGTTATTGGTAAAACATTAAACAGAATTGAATCTGGATAAATGCAAATAGTGCTCAAAAATTATATTTAATATTTCAACATTAATATTTCACAAAAATTATGCACATTTCATATAAAATCAGTAAAGGGAGTATGTAAAAATATATTAAAATATTAATAACATCAGTTACTCCAAGTATAACCATGATGGTTATTTCAAGTGTAACTATGTTGGTTACTCTAAGTATAACTATGATGGTTATTCCATGTGTAACCATGAGGGTTAATCTATATGTAAGAGTGATATGAAAATGATGCCCCAAGTTTCCTATATGTTTTATCTATGATTGATTTTAGTTTTAAAGGTTTTCTTTGAGAAAATGTGTTCCATTTTCATGTGGAAATGGTTTCTTGTATACACTCAAAGAATATTGAGATAAAGGTAAATGTTCCATGTGTTTTCATGTTTTTAATTGTATAAAAGGTTTTTTTTATTTACCTTACTGAGCTTTTTTTGTTCATCCCACATTTTAAAATGTTTTTCAAAGGGTTTAAGTACGGTTAAGGGAAAATAAGAATTTAAGTTAAAAGTCATAGTGATTTTTCATGAAAAGAAAACATGTTTTATTTTAAAAGTTTTATTTTATGAAAAAATGGATACTAATGTAATGTCCAGACTTGGTTTACCATCGAACCGGTAGCCAGACCAGTCACCACATGACCTCAAGTGCACCTCCCTATACGCTAGAGGTTGCCAATTATCAGCGAGGGTGTAAGAATATTCAGTGGAGAGACTATACCCTCATATCATAGTTTTCATAGTAGTATAACAATATATAAATATATGACAAAAGAGGAAGTAATATAAAGAAGTAACTAATGCAATAGAAGTCAATTGTAATACTAACTCAATAAAGAAAATGGCCAACACTAGTTTATACAATGTATGCATGTCATGGTGGTACATATCTAAAATTAATAAATAAATCAGAATGCTTTACATCTCAGTACATAAAATAATGAAAAGACCCAAAGCCCTAAGGGAGATCTCCACTAGCATCCCGATTTCCCACTCGGTCCTTTGCTCCTAACTCCTAGGTACATGGAAACGGCATAGTCAAGAGCCTATAGTCATGCAAACAAGTAGAGTTTATTCGGGTACCAATGATACCTGAGCAGGGTGTGATATGAAAATCTAACTAGGCTGGAACCCACTGGTGTCTAGACTAAACTAGGCAGGGAACAACATTTCAGCAGTGTGCAGATATATTGAAGTAATAACATAATTGAATAAATAACCAAAAACCCTCCCAGGTTCCTAAGGGACAAATGACGATGATACCTGCTTCATCCCACAGCTAGTATGTATGATCATGTCAATTATGTGTATATATATAGTAACAGTGTGTGTATATATATATATAAATAGATAGATATGCTTAGCATCCTCCTATATAAACCAAGCGCGTACCAACGCCAAATGGACATATACCCTGTATACTATTTCTAGCTGGACCAAGACATAATGCACAGACATTCATTACTAGGGGAAGCACTCACAGTCTTTCCCCTAGTCTAAACTCCAAGAGCTCTCACAGTCTTATGGAAATCAACATGGAATATCACATGGTCTTCCTACCCCAGGATCTCATGGTCCTTTGGAAAATGATGTTGGATGGATCAGGGCATAACACATAGACATCCATCACCAAGAGTAGTGCACACGGTCTATCCCCTGGATCAACTCCACAAGCTCTCATAGTCTCTGGAGGTTTAGCACAAAAACTAACATATTATTTCTCCCCAAGGGCTCTCACGATCCCTTGACTCCCCTGTCTATACAAGGCATAACCATTCACAACATATAATGCATGAAGCATTTAACCTCTCATGCATTTTATTAGCCCATTTCAATTACATATAAGAAAGTATATTCACATTTATACTTAAGTAAAACCATCTTAAGTATTTCAATTAAAACATTAACATAAGATTCACATTCAACTAAAAAACATGAGGCAAGGGCCTCTCATACATCTCATTGGCCATACTCAAATCCATTAGTTAACTAAACAATTAACTAGGTACACAAATCCCATTAATTAATTCATCAATTAATTAATCAAAAACACAATTCATATCTCATAATTAATTTTATAGAATTAATTATCTCATTATAACTCTCAAATCACTATAATTAATTCCACAATTAAATATCTAGATCATAATATCAAAGACAAATAATTAATTCACAATTAATTATCTCAACTTAGTCAATTCAATATCTCATAATTAATCCCCCGATTAATTATCTATATTACAATCTCAAAGCATATAATTAATTCACAACTAATTATCTCAACTTAACCAATTTAATATATATCATAATTAATTCCCCAATTAATTATCTCAATTATAATTTTCAAAGCACAAAATTAATTCACAATTAATTATCTCAACTTAGTCGATTTAATATCTCATAATTAATACCCTGATTAATTATCTCAATTACAATTCTCAAAGAACATAATTAATTCACAATTAATTATCTCAACTTAGCTAATTTTATATCTTATAATTATTCCCCTGATTAATTATCTCAATTACAAATCTCAAAGTACAAAATTAATTCACAATTAATCATCTCAACTTATCCAATTTAATATCTCATAATTAATCCCCCAATTAATTATCTCAATTACAATTCTCAAAGCACACAATTAATTCACAATCAATTATCTCAACTTAGCCAATTTAATATCTAATAATTAATCCCCCAATTAATTATCTCAATTATAATTCTCAAAGAACATAATTAATTCACAATTAATTATCTCAACTTATACAATTTTATATCTCATAATTAATCCCCTAATTAATTATCTCAATTAAAAATCTCAAAACAAAAAATTAATTTACAATTAATTATTTCAACACAGCCAATTTAATATCTCATAATTAATCCCCCAATTAATTATCTTAATTACAATTCTCAAAGAATATAATTAATTCATAATTAATTATCTCAACTTATCCTGCCCAATACTCATAATTACCACTTAACCGAAGTGATTTTGTAATCTAATAAATTATTTTATACTAATAAACAATTCATTCAGCATTTCCAGTCAAATTTCCCAACAACAATAATTAAACAACTAATGTGTTTTATTAATTAAGTAAAGTTGAGGACCCTACCTCAAAGAATGGCCAACCCATGCTTTCTAACTCAAATCTACTGCTCGCTCGCACACACACACTTCAAAATAAATGTTTGCTCATTGAAAATGGATCGCAACACCCAAACAATAATACTGACACCCAAAATTAGCGCGGTGGGGACCAACGGACACCTAATTAATTAACCACAACTCAAATAAACCATAAGCATCTAATTCAAGGGGTGAGAAACCAATTATCAGGTATATAGCCTTACTCAAAAATGATGGCGGTGAACCGAGTCGATCCGAACCGCTTCGCCTTTGGTGGCGGTCGTCAAAATATGGACCAACAGGTCCCAAGACATCCTCCGCACCACCTAGAACCGAAAGAAAATAAAAAACCAAATTAATCCCAAATATAGGGTTTCAGCCTAATGGAGACCAGGTGATGGAGAGCCAAAACAGTCGATGAAAACAAGGAAACACATGAATAAGGACTCACCTTACTGAGACGAAAAAATTTTGTGAAGGAACGAGATGAATCTAGCATACAGAGAGGAGCCGAGAGATGAGGGTGGTGCGCCTCAACCATGGGAGAAAAGGGGGGGTCTCGCTTCACATAGGAGAAGATTGGGGTGCGCCTACCTCAAAAAATAAATTAAATACCTAAATTTATTATAAGGATTTATATAATAATAATAATAATAATCACAACTCTATTATTATTATTATTATCAATTAATTAAGACACATCTTAGATAAACCCCAACTCCTTATTTAAACACATCATTTATTACACCTCTTTTATAATCCCCAACTCCCAATTTAAACACATCATTTATTACACCTCTTTAATAAACCCAAAATCCCCATTTAAACACATCATTTAATTAAAATCCTTTCAACTGAAATTAATTTAATAAAATTCTCCAATTCATCTTCATTTAATTTTATTCTATCAACCTCAAATTTAATTAAATGAAACCCCCATTTCACATTAATTAATTAAATTCCTCTTAACCTTGAATTTAATTAAATAAAACCCCCATTTCACAACATTTAATTAAATCCTTTTTAACCTGGAATTTAATTAAATAATTTAACCTAAAACTCAAAATTGATTAAAATGCATGATTTGACTCGCATGGTCTGATAGACCATGCACAGAACATGCGTTCGCTACTGGACACCTGTTTTTATTATTCATGGCTGACCCACATGGTTTGACTAACCGTGCGTAGCCTGTGTGAACATCAATGCCTAGTCCGGTGCTCCTGAAACCCATCTAGCCATCCGAAAACTCCTTGAGCCTTTACCCAATCCAAATATATACATGTTTAAAAGATACCAACTTGTGAAACTTCATCCTGAATCTTGGTTTTAAAACCAACCCGTTGTTACAATGAAAAAGTTCAAAAACTTTCGTGTTTTAACCTGGTTCAAAAAAAACACGGGACTTTACAATCTACCCACCTTAAAAACTTCTCATCCCCAAGAAGCCATCAAAACTACTACAACATCAACCAACCCTCCAAGGTCATGAAGTCTCATTTGAACACTCGCATTGCATTTCCAAATACTGAATGCAATTTAACCACTTCACAAGACCAATGGCTTAAGCCTTTAAAAACCCAAGACACCGCTCAAAAACCATCCCAAAACATCGAAACGACACATAACAGATCCCACACAACTAGAGACATGATCCTGTCATTGTCTCCTCAACCACCCATGCATTGGTGCTTTCCACCAATGGTCTTAGCATTTAATGTTCAAACTCCCAAACCACGACTCTTTCCTTGAAAGGCATCATCGACCCAAAAACCCACACTCTCCCTTAAACTGGCGACGTGTCTTTAAAACAATCCCATCACCAACCACATATACACCAAATTACTTACTCAACCTATGGTGACATTCCTGAGTCAAGACATCATTAGGCTATTTTAAAACTGTCATGCCCCATCACAAAAAAATGGCATAACCCAAAGAACCATGTATCCTGCGTACAACCCAGATAACAACCACTCATCAAGCCCAATAACTTTTAAAACTTTATCATGATGTAAGAGCAAAGTTATCTAAGTGTCTCTAGGACAAGGTCAAGATAGGGGACATGATCATCTCAATTGGTAGAGCACACTAAGAGTAAACCTAGGTCACCAAGGAGGTCAATCAAACTATTACCGGTCGACTCTTTACAAAAAGCTCGACTTCATCTGCCGGCGCGTCACCAACCAAAATCCTATTCCCATACCACCCAAGTCATCCTTGTTCTTTAAGATCTTACCACTAAAACTCTTTTAAACACCACTGATGTGACACTACCCACCTTAGGAGTTTCCATGTCGTAAAAAGAAAGACTAGCCACTCACAAGTGTGCTTTTTCAGAAACATAAAAAATGCATGTGTGACTTTCCACGAGCCACAATCACCACGTCAACATCTCACATGAAAGATGAAAATTTAATCCAACCGATGTGTCAAAACACCCGAGTCCCAAAAATTCCTCCTATGTAGTGGTATGAACTTACCTTAACACCCCAAACACTCTACTCCAGAGTTAACCCAAGGATGTCTTTAAACATCTAATCATGCCAGAGGCACATCTAACCTGTTGAACCAAGCATTCCCCAATGCTTATTCCCACATCAAGAGTCAAGATACAATGACCACCCCTCAAAACAAGGGTGTTTTTCTTTAAAAACCAAAATTACTACTAGGGAAAATGACATTCAAACAGTACCAACGTCAAAAAGCTCACAGCGGAAATAAGGCATCTCAATTTCTAAGGGTACTACCTACCACAAGCTAGTCCCTTATGAATCATACGCGTCGACCCTATCTCTTGGTCACGTAAAACAGAAATTACTAGGCTTAAAACCCCCTCTTTATTTTAACCATTTCATTAATTCATTTCAACCTCTAAACATTTGAAATAATTTTTTAACAAACCCATGAGTACTATTTCACAACAAAGAACTTGGTTTTTAATCAATGCCCTATGGGAAAAATAGGCAAGTTACAACAAAATCCCTCTTTAAACATTTAACATTCAGTGTCATTTCATCATAAATAGGAAATTTAGCATTTAAATTCATTTTAACTAAAAAGGTGACCTTTGAGGGTCCCATTTATTAAATCTGGTTTCATTAAAAAAACAACCCCACAAGTGATATGAGTGGCCATATACCAATATATAAAGCACCCATACACTTTACATGTGGAATTTGGCTCCCATTTGATCGAATCAAATTTTTATTTAACATTTTAACTTTAGTAGCCACTTTTTTAATTGTTTGAATACCCAGGTTACCATTTTTTCCCACCTATATAGTTATTTATACATCAAAACATCTCTAGCGTGTTATCATAAGCAGTAACATAGAGACATGTTATAACACAGAAGCATGGAATAACAACAAAACATGCTAAAAGCATAGGAAACATGACATATAAACACCCAAGCATATTAAATATATTACCGAAACATGCTATCTAATGAGACATGATTAAGTAGATCAAAACATGACATTCCACTCAAGGCACACAATCAAAATTAGCAAGTATCCTACTAATGCAACTACATGGAATGTCACATGCATGTTATGTTATTTCTAAGTGCCTATATGATGCATGTAATGAAAATTCATTTCCATATCAGTCCAAGGAAAATTTATAAAATTCCAAAATCAATAAGCAGTGGGAAATACACTAGTAACCCAAGGTGAAATCATATCAACTGTAATAAAAAACAACATAAACATAAATTCCCAACCTTGACCACTTGGTCATTTCCCATACGTGGGGTGATCATTCCTAAACACAACTATTAACTGAGTTCCAACACTTTCCTAGTCTCCTATCTACCAACCCAAAATAGAAAAACAAAGGAAAAAGAAAGAAAACTAACACTCTGATAACATTTTGTAACGTCTAGACCCAACTTACCATCGAACCGGTAGCTGGACCGGTCACCACATGACCTCAAGAACGCCTCCCCATACGTTAGAGGCTGATGAATGGTCAGTCTTTTTCCTAAAGCATTATTTTCAGCACCAAATTAATTTCCCTAACTTGTAACTAGTATAGTGTGCAAGTACGGGGTTGATCCACAGGGAAGCAGTATTGGTGTTTTATGTCTCTTGATTTGAAATCACTTAAGTGAATATTCTGAATTTAAAAACGATTGGTTGGTTCATGGTACAGATTTCAAAAGATAACTAATTACTTGTACTTTTCTAATTCACTATGAATTAAACTTGAAAACCGAAAATTACTTAAAACTGGATTTTGGATTTTAATGAAAATGTATCGGGGCTGGACATTCGTGTGGGATGTTAAACCTTATTCTTTATTGTGTTGTGTTGTTCATAATAACCCAAATTTTTGGGTTTCATTTGTGTCGGAACTCCCTTGGTCTAGTGAGTTCTAATCAAGTCGGTAGGAATCAATCCCTTGGTCTGGAAATTAATTTCTACTGACTCTTAATTTAGGAACCGCCCTCTAGAAATGACAAGTATATCCAATGGTCATGGATATTTTTGTCTTAATTCTCCCAAAGATCCATGGAAACTCCATTCTTGGTCCAATATGGGGTTTCTAGTGAAATAAGAAACGAAAGTTGGGAGAATTAGGTGAGAGAAAATGAACAAACACAATAATAGAGAAATTGGTTCTAACGAACCCACATTTTTCCCAGCCCCAACATAGGGGCGGGGGGGGGGGGGGTTAGCTACTCATAATGAAAAGGATAAGAAACTTACTATGATTCATCAGAGAGTTCATTACAATAGAAAATAAAAGAATCTGAATTACAACAAAAATACAAGAACCAGTGCCTAAAAACCTTCCTTCCCCCCTCTAAGTTTAGTTCCCAACCTCCTCCTTCTTCTTTCCCCAATCCCCCCTTGTTCCGGCTCACTCCACAAAGTCTTCTTGGTCAGAAAGGGCCTTTTTACAGTTGTACAAAATCAAATAGAAAAGGGAACCATGGGTCAAGGAGTGGGTGAAAAGTGAAAAAGAAAAAAGGAGAAGGCTGCAGTGGTCCACACGGTTTGGGCGCATGGTTTGGTAGACCGTGCGCCAACCGTGCAGATACTACTATCTCAAATCCTTGAGCTGCATGGTTTTCCTGGATGGGCCGCATGGTTTAGGCTGGCCATGCGCCAACCGTGCGGAGGGTACTATCAATGGTATCTTCTCCCGCACGGTTTGAACATGGTTTGGATAATCGTGTGGTGATTTTGCAAGTTGCCTCTATCATTGAAATTCCTGAATTCGTCCATCCTTCATGTCTAGTGCTTGATCCGGGTGACTCCATTCCAGCATAGTCAGGGGAAAAGGGTCCATAAGCCTCCAATTCCCTTCTGAATCTCCAAAATTCATAGACTTATGCTTTATCCTTTGGTGATGGAAAAGCAAAGAACAAAGTACATCAAAATTGTGAAATTCATGCAAAAACATATACAAAAACCATTTTATAGATATTAAACCAAGTGGAAATGCCTTATGCACACCATTGCATCAAACTCCCCCACACTTAATTGATTGTTTTTCCTCAAACAAAGGAATATACAGTCATGTCCAAAGAGTTACCAAATAGACAGGTAGAAATATCACAGATTATACTAATTAGATGAATATGAACTTTGAACTAATTTCCATTAAAAATTACAGCATTCATACTTCATGGATTCCCAAGTCTATGAAGTTAGCCAACAAAGTAGACTTAATCCAAAATATTCAACCATTCATTCATAAATCAATTTTTCTTAAAACTGAGTTTTCCCTTATTCATTCAAAGAAAGTGCCTACCTCTATTTTCATCTCGTTATACACTCAGATTAGTTAAGCCCAGGTTTCGTCGTCGCCAATTGGTGGGCTATCACTTTTATAGGTCACACACCCTCATTGACTTGCATTATTTAGAACATGATGAAAGGTCATCAAAATTATTGGGCATGCATTTGCATATCTAAAAATATTTTTCTTCTTTGTAGTGGGGTGAGATACTAGCATAAAATGTGGCCCAAAATTCTCATGTAAACACATGATGAGAATGTTTAAGCAAGTCAAGAGTTCATGAAATTAAGACCGCGTAATAGCCACTAGTGCGACAACAACAATTCCCAAAACCTCACCTCTCCTTATGTACAATTTGACTTCCATTTTAAGGGGTTCCTCAATTCGAATTAATCCATCACAAAAATCATTTTTAAACAAATTGTTTTTCTAAATGAATGGATAAATGATTCTTTTCAAGTATTACAAGGTTTATTCACATCAAAAACTAGGTTCGACAATCTGGACATATGATCCATTTTCAGAGATAATTTCCAAAAGTCATTTTTAGCTAAATGATATAAACCCATGACATCTATAACATCCCTTTAGAAACACCTAAGAAAACATGATACCCCAAGTACTTGGGCAAGAAATCAATAAAAATGGGGTGCCAATTAAGGGAGCACTCCCCCACACTTAAAACTGAGAACGGTCCCCTGTGAAGGTAATAAAGTAGAGAAGGGTGGGTAAGGAAGAATGAAAAGGGAGGGAAAAAATGAAGAACAAAAAACATTGAAAAAGTGAAAAAATCCCCTGACTGTTGGTCAAGTGGGGAAATTAGGTGGTGTGTGAGAGCCCGATGAGCAGAAAGGTGGCTGGAGCAGAAAAGATGAAAATGCCTACTAGTGAGACAAAGGAACCATACAAGTGAAGTAGGAAAAAGCAGTACTAGCAGTAGGGAAAGAAAAGCACAACACACAATCACACCAAGCAGTAAAAACATCACACCATAAAAGAAGGTACAGGACATGGCAAAGGGCACAGAAAAAGAAAGAAGTAACAAAGCATGCAATGATAGCCCGCCAGGGAGCAGATGGATAAAAAAAAGTGCTTGAGCGGTGGTGTCCTAGGTCGGATCGGTGGTAGGTGGAGGTAGGTCCACGGGATCAGTGGGAGTAGAGGTGGTTGAGGGATCGCCCGTCGAGGCACCAAATCCTGACATATAGTAGGAGGGAGGATGGTGGGGAACAACTTCATACAGGGTGGGAGGATGAAGATCGGCCAAGCTAAGGCCTTCCACCTCCATGCATGTCCGCTCAAGCTGCTAGTGGAATATAGAGTACTGGTCCTGCTGCCACTTTCAAAAGAGGTTGGGGTTAGCATACGGTGTTCCCTATAGGGCGGGGTAGGATGGATGGGGCGGGTAAAATGGTGGGGGCATGGATGGGTGAGAGGGGGCAGCGGGAGAATCAGGGGTCCCCTGGGATGTGGAATGATGGGAAACAGCAGGCTCGGCAGGGTGCTCCTCTACATCCAGGCTCGCTGGTGGAGGTGTAGCTAGTGTGGCCCTGGGAACACCCCGCAGTCATAATCGGACACTGTCTAGCTCCAGCATCCGCATCCAGCGGAGAAGAGTGATATCAAAGAAGGGTGTTGCCGATAGTTCCACAAATTATGCAACATCAAATTCAAGGTGCAGCCGATCTTCCAGGAGAGTAATAAATGGTCTACCAAAAATGTCACCCTTTGGCTTGGAAAACATTAGCTTCAAATATTGGGTGAAGAGGTAGGTGAGATTGACGTTGATTCCCGTCACCATGGAGTTCAAAATTAGTAGGTCCTGAGTGCTCACCGTTCCTTCACTATCTGACCAGGCTGTAAAGCAGGTGGTAATAATCCGATGAAGGACCCGGTGGATGGGGTTAATAAATCTGGAAGCTTTGATAGTCTATGGTATGTATGGGGCCCTCGTGGTAATGGTGGACCAGAAAATCTGGGCCGGGGTCGGGTCCCACTCAAATGGTGCCAGAAAATAAACATCACTCTACACGTAGTTGCTGTTATACAAGCCAATGGAGGTGGTGAACTCACTCAGACTGAGGCTGTGGCGTTGGTTCATCAAGCGGAAAGTGACATCATCTACAACTTCAATTGTAAATCCCTTCTCATCCTCATTATAGCACTCGAGACAAGGAAAAGTATCCCCAAATTCTAAGACAAGCTCCTTATAAACTGGCTGGTGGACCTCTATAGCTTGGGTGAGATTGCCCCGGGAAACATGCATCTGGAGCTCATCAATAATTCCCAAGGAGTCAAGGTTTTCTAAGGTAAACTCATGACGGGGATTGATGTCGCGGTTCAAAAGGGTGAGGTAGCACATGAGTTCCTCTTTCTTAATGAACTTAACCTGCGGGCCATGGGCGGAGCCTGAGCTGGAGCCCTGGTCTCTCTTGGAGGTAGACATGATAGGTTAGAGTTGGGTTTTGGGAACCTGTAGAATAAAACACATAAAATGAAATCATACAACCACTACAAGTATGGATAACAATTAAAATTCCCAAAATGCAAAACTGGACATATTCCTAAGGAAAATCCCAAATGTGGAAATGAAGGTTTTGAAAATATGTGTTCATTGGGAAATAATTGGTGCACATTTGGGTGATGAAGAAACAATGGAAAAACAAAAGAAGAGAAGGGGAATGGATGGCTATAAATAGAGAAGAAGAAACAAAATGTAAAACAAGAACAGGGGGAAAAATCAGCCAAACCCTAGGGAAAGAGAGGGAAAAAGAAAAGAAAAAGAAAGATAAAGAAGAAAGAATAAGAAGAAGAAGAAGAAGAGGAAGAGAAGGAGAAGAATACCTTGGAGGGAGAGAGGGAAGGAGAACCTAGATGGAGGAAGAAGAAGGAGGAGGAGGAGAGGAGAACTCGCACGGGTGGAGCAGGGGAGGTGCACAGATTGGAAGAGAGGGGGGGGGGGGGGGTTCGGGGTTTTATGAAATTTCGGGTTTTAAGTGGCCGCATGGTTTAGGGCGCATGGTTTGGTAAACCGTGCGCCAACCATGCAGAAGCTACTGGAGTGAGGGGTTAGGGGCACATGGGATACACACGGTTTGGATAACCGTGCACCGGCCGTGCACTTGGTTCTGTTTAGGGGAGTCCAAGGAGACTGTGCGCCAACTGTGCGGTTGGTTCTGTGTGATGAAATTTTTAAAATTTTACCTTTTTGAACCATAAACACACCCTTTGAATTAAAATCTTTGGCTCCCATTGAATGAGATAAAATAATTTGAGATTTTCCATAAGAAGTGTAAGACTTTCATTAATGAAATTCAATATAGTACCCCAACTTGTAGTGAGACTTCCACACTATAACACACAAGAATAGAAAATTACACTATCATGCAGTCCTAGGCACACTCAAATAGATAAATTATTAGAACATAAAATTTTTCAGGATGCTGGGTTACCTCCCGGTTAGTGCTACGTTTAAAGTCTCGAGCTCAACTTACCTGGGCCTTGAGCTACCCCAATTGCATGGTGGAAATGGTTCCCACCATGTAATCCATGCTAAAGTAAGGCTTCAAGCACTGCCCATTAACCTTGAACGTTCGACTATCTGCGCCAGCCACTTCCACCGCTCCATGGTGGAAAACAGTAATCACCGTAAAGGGTCCCGACCAATGGGACTTCAACTTAACTAGAAAAAACTTCAGATGAGAATTAAAAAGTAAGACTTTATCACCTGGTTGGAAGGATTTCCAGAAGATCATGAAATCATTGACCACCTTTGTCTTCTCCTTATAAAGTTTCGCATTCTCATAGGCCTCCCACCTTATCTCATCAAGCTCGGTTAATTAGAATTTCCTCTTTTCTTTCGAAACCTTGAGATCATAATTCAGGGCCTTGAAAGCCCAATAAGCCTTGTGCTCCATCTCCACCGGCAAATGAAAGGGTTTCCCATAGATCAACCAGAAAGGTGACATACCCAATGGTGTTTTGAAATCTATCCAGTAGGCCCATAACGCATCATCTAATTTCTTAGACCAATCATTTCTTGATGCGCCTACCATTTTCTCCAATATTTGCTGTAACTCTCGGTTTGACACCTCCACCTGACCACTAGATTGAGGGTGGTAAGGTGTCCCTTGGTTGTACTTGACCCCATACTTTAAGAGAACATTTCTCATGTGAGTGTTGTCAAAATGTATACTGCGGTCACTAATCAACACCCGCATGGTCCCAAACCGACTGAAAATATTTCTCTTTAGAAAAGTGATGACAACCTTAGCTATATTATGAGTCGTTGCCGCTGCTTCTACCCACTTGGAAATGTAATCTACACATACCAGAATGTAAGTGTGCCAAAAGTATGGGGGAAACAGACCCATAAAGTCGATTCCCCATACATCAAAAACTTCAACCTCAAGTATCGGGTGTTGCGGTAGCTCGACATGATGACCCACATTACCCATCCGCTGGCATTGATAACAGTAGGAGACAAAATGATGAGTGTCCTTATGTATGGATGTCTAGAAAAATCCCGATTGTAAAACCTTTGACACTATTCGATCTGGCCCATGATGTCCTCCTATCGGAGAAGAGTGACAGAATTCCAAAATACTTTGGATCGCCTCATTCAGTATGCAACGGAAGATTACCCCATTGCCACATGAGCGGAAGAGCAGGGGGTCTTCCCATAAATACCTATTTACCTCTGAAAAAAAATGATTCCTCTACTGAAATGATAATTCTGGGTGGACAACTCCTATGGCTAAGTAATTTTCAAGGTCGGTGAACAATGACCAAGGTGGTATGCCAATGGAAAATAGCTGCTCATCGGGGAAGTCTTCCTTGATCTCCTAGTATTCTTCTCTCTCTAAGTGGGGTAGTTCTAGCTGGGAGAGATGATCAACCACCACATTCTCATTGCAATTCTTATATTTAATTTCCAAATCAAACTCTTGGAGGAGGATTACCCAACAAATAAGTTGCAGTTTGGCGTCCTTCTTGTTCAGTAAATACTTTAGTGTGGCATGGTTCATGTAGAACAAAACTTTATAAAGCACCAAGTAGGAACAAAATTTGTCAAAAGAAAAAACCACGACCAACATTTCCTTCTATGTGGTGGTGTAATTCAGTTGTTCTTCATTTAATGCTTGGCTTCCATAATAGATCGGTCTGAAAATACGATCCAGCCATTGTCCAAGCACTTCCCCTGCGACATAATTGATCGCATCACACATAAGTTCAAACTGATTCTCCCAATTCGGAGTGATCATGACGGGGGAGATGACCAATTTTTTCTTCAGAATTTGGAAGGCTGTGATAAATTTATTATCAAACTCAAAAACTGCATCCTTGGACAGTATATTGGTTAAGGGATGAGAGATCTTGGAGAATTCATAGACGAATCTTTGATAAAAATCCACATTCCCAAAAATATCTGAATCGCTCAAACTGATGTGGGGATAAGCAGCTGTGAGATAACTTCCATTTTAGCCGGATCCACCTGAATTCCTTTCATCGAGATCCTATGGCCTAACACAATTCCGTGTTGTACCATAAAATGGAACTTCTCCCAATTGAGAACCAGATTGGTATGCTCACATCACTCAAGAACCAGCTCCAAATTTTTCAAGAAAGTATTGAATGACTTCCCGTATACCGAGAAGTCATCCATGAAAACCTCCAGAATATGCTCCACCATATCATGGAATATGGATAACATGCACCTCTGAAAGGTGGCTGGAGTGTTTCACATCCCGAATGACATTCGACGATAGGTGAAGGTTCTATAAGGACACATAAAGGTACTTTTTCTTGATCCTTCGAGGCGATATATATTTGGTTATATCCCAAATAACCATCTAAGAAACAGTAAAATTCATGCCCCACCAATCTTTCCAGCATTTGATCCATGAATGGAAGAGGGAAATGATCTTTCCTGGTTGCATCATTCAACTTTCTGTAATGGACACAAAACCACCATCCCATAAATGTTCGGGTCGGGATGAGCTCATTATTTTCATTGGTCACTACCGTGATGCCTCCCTTTTTAGGAACTACCTGAAGAGGACTCACCCATGGGCTGTCGGAGATGGGGTATATAATCCTAGCATTGAGTAATTTAATCACCTCCTTCTTGACCACTTATTTCATGGGGGGGGGGGGTTCAGTCTTCATTGTGGTTGGCGAGATGCTTTTTCCCCTTCCTCCATAAGTACCTTGTGGGTGCAGACCGTGGGGATTATACCCTTAAGGTCAGCAACTTTCCAGTCAATGGCCTGTTTCCTCCTTCAGAGGAATTATAGAAGAGCCTCATATTGATCTCCTGAGAGCGAGGCATTTAGGATCACTGATAATGTATGTTCCACTCCCAAATAACCAGATTTCAATGAGGAGGGGAGAGGTTTTAACTTGAGATGGGGAGCATTGTGAATGGAAGGTATGATCAACTCAACCTCGGCTTGCTCTAATAAATTTGGAACAATCGCCCTTTTCCAGTAATGGCCACCTTGTCCTACAATAAAGATCAATTCCTCCTAGTTTTCTTCAAGCTGGTCATTCTCCAGAACGGGTTCATTGCTGAATGAATAATATTCCATATCATCTTCCTCTAGGCCTAAGCACTCAGCCGTTATTGTCAAAGCACAACAATCCTCTTGCTCCATCAGTGAAACCTATTTCACTACCTTTAGGACGTTGTAGGAAACCTTCTCATCACCAGCACGGAAGATCAGCTTGCCTTGGTGCACATCAATTAACACCTTCCCAATAGCCAGAAAGGGTCTTACAAGAATTAAAGATACCTCTTGACCTTCTTCCATGTCGAGGATAATGAAATCCACTGGAAGAATTAACTTCCCCACTTTAACCAACGCGTCCTCCAATAGCCCCTGGGGTATTTAATAGAACGATCAGCTAGTTGGAGTGCCACTCGGGTTGTCTTGAGACCGTTCAACCCTAACTTCTTGAATACTCCGAAGGGCATTAAATTAACACTCTCCCCAAAATCACAAAGGGCTTTGCCAAACTCGCAAGGTCCGATAGTTCATGGGATAGTAAAACTTCTCGAATCTTGGAATTTAGGAGGGAGAGTATGTTGGACCACCACTGAGCATTCCTTGGTCAGGGGAATGGTGCCCAAGTCTTCCATCTTCCTTTTATTTGAAAGGATCACTTTTATAAACTTCTTGTAGGTGTGAATTTGAGTTAATGCCTCTGTAAAGGGGATGTTGATATGAAGCTTCCAGAAGACTTCCATGAACATGGAAAATTGCTGCTCTATCTTCTGTTGTTTCATCCTTGCTGGAAATGGCAAGGGAGGTTCATACGCTTTAATCACTTCTTTGTCCTTATCCTGTGGGACTTCCAATTATTTATCTAGCTCATGTTTTGAGGAAGTTTCCTTAGCTGTAACTTCTCCACCTGAGGAGAATGTGGACTAATTTGATGGTGTAACACCCTGATTAATAGTTACCTTCAGCGTCAACTCCTTATCGCTGCATAGAATAACTGCATTAGCCTCCTCCCGTGGATTTTTCTCAGTGCTGCCCGGTAGTGTATTGGGCTGTCTGTGAGAAAGCTAATTGGAAAGTTGCCCAATCTGGTTCTTGAGGCTTCTAATTGATGCCTCTTGATTTTGAAATCGTGTTTCAGCAATAGTTATAAATTTAGACATCATTTCCTCCATCTTTGAGGGAGGTTCCTACTGAGGTTGTTGGGATACTTGTGGGGGAGGTGGCTGCCACAATGGTTGAGTAGGACGAGGGTTTTGATACCCTTGCTGCTGATATTCCCATTGCTGAAATTGGTTGCCCTGTTACTGCCTCAGATATGGATTCTAAAACTATTGTTGCCAATAACCAGGTGGTCTTTGTGGCCGGGGCTGAGGATTTTGATGTTGCTACCCCTAGATAGTATTTTGATTCTCTTGCCACCCATGGTTTTGGTATTGAGGGTAGTTGTTGGGTCCTCTATTCTGTGCAACATAATTTACCTCACTAGTAGAGGCTCCCACACTTACCCCTGGGCACTCGCCCATAGCATGGTTTTCACCGCAATCACTACACACTGGTGGACTGACAGCTTGAACTTAAGATGGATGTTTTAAATTCAAAGCGTCGATCTTCTTTAAGATGACATCGAGTTGAGCCGCAAGCATGGTGGTGGCATCAATATTATGAATTCCCCTTTTCTGAGTTCCCCGTTCATAATGACACTGAAAAATATTGGCTGACATGTCTTCCAACAATTCAAAAAGCTCTTCAGGGGACTTCCTCATTACTATCCCTCCAATAGCTGCATCAACCACAAACTTTTTATTAGTTGTCAGACCGCCATATAAAGTATGGACTTGCATCCACAATGGCAGTCTGTGGTGTGGGAATTTCTGCAACATCTCCTTAAACCGTTCCCATGACTCATACAAATATTTCGAGTCATGTTGTTGGAAGTTATGAATTTCATTCCTTAAGGTGAATGTCTTCGAGGGAGGAAAGTATTTCGATAAAAAGTCTTGGGCCAATTCCTCCCAGGTAAGAATAGATCTCTGAGGTATCCCCTTGATCCAGTCCTTTGCCTTATCCCTTAATGAGAAGGGAAATATCCTAAGGTGTATTGCATCCTCTGACACTCCGTGATACAGGAAAGTGTCACATATCTCTAAAAAGTTGGAGTGGTGAGCATTGGGGTCTTCACTCGGTAAGCCATTGAACTGAACTGTATTTTGAATTAACTGCATTATCGCCGGCTTGATCTCAAAATGTTGGGCCTGCACCGGTGGTATTACTATTCTAGTGTCCGCTCCCTGAATGGAGGGTAATCCATATTCCATAAGAGTACAACGTGGCAGCATCGGTTCCTGAGGTGCTTGGGGAATGAACTGTTGTTTCTCTTGAGGATAATAAGCCTGCTGGTTCTGAGGCAAAAAGGGAGGCTACTCCTGCAGAATATATTGCCTCGGTTGTGGCTGCCCGAACCCCAGTACAAATTGAGCTATTGGCCTCTGTTGGTTCCTCGATAGGTATTCCACATAAGCCCCCGGTTGATTCAGATGTTGCTCTTCCTCTCCACCTAGTGGTGGATTTCCTTCAATAATGAATGGCTGCCCAACTTCTTGGACAACCCCTAGTTCTTCCTCCTACTGCGCCAATAGGTCATTTGCGTTGTGATCACCCATAAGTGCACAAAATCGCCTGGACAACGTTCTTTCAATTTCTGGATCTATCTGGTGTAACTTCGATGACTCGAAAATCTGAGAACGAGTGACCTGGCCACTCATATACCTATAGGACTACACAACACAAACAACACACCCAGCGTAAAAGGTAAAAAATAATGAAAAACAGAAATGATATTACGAAAATATTTTTTTTTATAAATTTTTTAATTTTTGTTTTCAATCAATTACTCAAATTCAATTAACGAAAATGACACTCGCATCCCCAACAACGGTGCCAAAATTTGGTCAGTCTTTTTCCTGAAGTATTGTTTTCAGCACCAAATTAATTTCCCTAACTTGTAACTAGTATAGTGTGTAAGTACGGGGTTGATCCACAGGGAAGTAGTATTAGCGTTTTATGTCTCTTGATTTGAAATCACTTAAGTGAAGATACTTAATTTAAATACAATTGGTTGGTTCATGGTACGGATCTCAAAATATAACTAATGACTTAGACGTTTCTAATTCACTAAGAATTAAACTTGAAAACTGAAAATTACTTAAAACTGGATTTTGGATTTTAATGAAAATGTGTC
Organism: Viscum album; assembly: GCA_963277665.1. Taxonomy (NCBI): domain Eukaryota; kingdom Viridiplantae; phylum Streptophyta; class Magnoliopsida; order Santalales; family Viscaceae; genus Viscum; species Viscum album. The sequence continues at coordinate 1,798,826,651 of OY728152.1, forward strand.
GGGGATGGATATTCATGTGAGATGTTAAACCTTATTCCCTATTGTGTTGTGTTTTTCATAATAACCTACATTTCTGGGTTTCATTTGTGTCAAAACTCCCTTGGTCCGGTGAGTTCCGATCAATTCGGTAGGAATTAATCCCTTGGTCTGGAAATTGATTTCTACCGACTCTTAATTTATGAACCGCCCTCTAGAAATGAAAAGTATATCCAATGGTCATGGATATCCTTATCATAATTATCCCAAAGATCCCTAGAAACTCCATTCTTGGTCCTATATAGGGTTTCCAACGAAATAAGAAACGTAAGTTGGGAGAATTAGGTGAGAGACAATGAACAAAACCAATAATAGAGAAATTGGTTCTAACGAACCCACATTTTCCCTATCCCCAACACGGGGAAGGGGGGGTTTTCTACTCATAATGAAAAGGATAAGAAACTTACTAAGATTCATCAGAGAGTTCATTACAATAGAAAATAAAATAATCTGAAGTATAACAAAACTACAAGAACCAGTGCCTAAAAACCTTCCTTCCCCCCTCTAAGCTTAGTTCCTAGCCTCCTCCTTCTTCTTTCCCCAACCCCCCTTGTTCCGGATCACTCCCCAAAGTCTTCTTGGTTATAAAGGGCCTTTTTATAGTTGTCCAAAAGTAGGTAGAAAAGGGAACCCCGGGTCAAGGAGTGGGTGAAAAGTGAAAAAGCAAAAAGGAGAAGGCTGCAGTGGTCCACATGGTTTGGGCACATAGTTTGGTAGACTGTGTGCCAACCGTGCATATGCTACTGTCTCAAATCCTTGAGCCGTATGGTTTTCCTGTATGGGCCACATGGTTTGGGCAGGTCGTGCTCTAACTGTGTGAAGGGTACTGTCAATGGTATCTTCTCCCGCACGGTTTGCACACGGTTTGGATAACCGTGTGGTGACCGTGCAAGTTGCCTTTGTCATTGAAATTTCTGAATTCACCTGTCCTTCATGTCTTGTGCTTGATCCAGGTGACTCCATTCCGGCATAGTCAGGGGAAAAGGGTCTATAAGCCTCCAATTCCCTTCTGAATCTCCAAAATTCATAGACTCCATGCTTTATACTTTGGTGACCAAAAAACAAAGAACAAGGTACATCAAAATTGTAAAATTCATGCAAAACTATCAACAAAAACCATTTTATAGATATTAAACCAAGTGGAAATACCTTATGTACAACAGTGCATCACTGAATAGCAACAAGGGTGTAATGATAGTTAGTGGGGAGACTATACCCTCATATTAGAGTTTTCAGAGTAGTATAACAATATATAAATAGGTGACAACAACAAAAGTAGTATATAACAATAACCAATGTATTAGAAGTCAATTGTAATATCAAATTAATAAAGAAAATTTCCAACGCCAATTTATAAAATGTATGCATGTCATGATGGTACATATATGAAAGAAGTAAACAAATCAACATGCTTTACATCTCAGTATATAAAATAATGAAAAGAACCAAATACCTAAGGGCGATTTCCACAAGCATCCTGAGTTCTCGCTTGGTCATTTTCTCCTAAATCCCAAGTATATAAAAACAACACAATCAATAGCCCATAGTCCTACAAATAAGTAGAGTCTACTCAGTTACTAATGGTACCTGAGCAGGGTGCAAGATGAAAATCTCAGTAGCCAGCACCCACTAATGTCTAGCCCAAACTTGGAAGTGAATAACATTTCAGCAGTGTGCAGATATATCAATGAAATAAAAAAATTTAATAAATAACCAACAACCCATCTAGGTTCCTAAGGGACACTTAATGGGGATACCTGCTTCAATCCATGACTGGTAGGTCTGATCATGTCAATTATGTATATATATATAGTAATAGTGTATATATATATAAACAGATAGATATGCTTAGCATACTCCTATATGAACCAAGCGCGTACCAATGCCAAATGAACATATACCCTTGATACTATTTCTGACTGACCAAGATGTAATGCATAGACATTCATTACCAAGGGAAGTACTCACAATCTTGCCCCTGGTCCAAACTCCAAGAGCTCTCATGGTCTCATGGAAATCAACATGGAAGCTCACACAGTCTTCCTACCTCAGGCTCTCATGATTCTTTAGAAAATGATGTTGGATGGACTAGGACGTAACACACATACATCCATCACCAAGAGTAGCACACACGATCTATCCCTTGGCTCAAATTTATGAGCTCTCACGGTCTCTAGAGGTTCAGGATAAAAACTAACATATTCTTTATCCCCAAGGTATCTCACGGTCCCTCAGCTCCCTTGTCTATACAAGGCATAACCATTCACAACATATAATGCATGAAGCATTTAACCTCTCATGCATTTCATTAACCCATTTCAATTACATATAAGCAAGTATATTCACATTTATACTTAAGACAAACCATCTTAAATATTTAAATTAAAATATTAACATGGGATTCACATTCAACTCAAAAACATGAGGCAAGGGCCTCTCATACATCTCATTAGCCATACTCAAATCCATCAGTTATCTCAACAATTAACTAGGTACACAAATCCCATTAATTAATTCATCAAATAATTAATCAACAACATAATTCATATCTCATAATTAATTTTCCATAATTAATTATCTCATTATAACTATCAACTCTCCATAATCAATTCCATAATTATATCTAAATCATAATATAAAAGGCACATAATTAATTCACAATTAATTATCTTAACTTAGCCAATTCACTATCTCATAATTAATCCCCCAATTAATTATCTATATTACAATATCAAAGCATATAATTAATTCAAAATTAATTATCTCAAATTAAATAATTTAATATATATCATAATTAATCCCTCGATTCATTATCTCAATTAGAATTTTCAAAGGACAAAATTAATTCACAATTAATTATCTTAACTTATCCAATTTAATATCTCATAATTAATCCCCCGATTAATTATCTCAATTACAATTCTCAAAGCACATAATTAATTCACAATTAATTATCTCAATTTAGCCAATTTTATATCTTATAATTATTTCCCCGATTAATTATCTCAATTACAAATCTCAAAGAACAAAATCAATTCACAATTAATCATCTAAACTTAGACAATTTAATATTTCATAATTAATCCCCTGATTAATTATCTCAATTAAAATTCTTAAAGCACATAATTAATTCACAATTAATTATCTCAACTTATCCAATTTAATATCTAATAATTAATCCCCCGACTATTTATCTCAATTATAATTCTCAAAGCACATAATTAATTAACAATTAATTATCTCAACTTATCCAAATTTATATCTCATAATTAATCGCCCAATTAATTAACAAATCTCAAAACACAACATTAATTCACAATTAATTATTTCAACTTATCCAATTTAATATATCATAATTAATCCTCCGATTAATTATCTCAATTACAATTATCAAAGTTCATAATTAATTCACAATTAATTATCTCAATAGATCCCACTCATTAATTCATAATTAATTATCTCAACTTATCCCGCCCAATAGCCGTAATTACCACTTAACCCAAGTACGTCAACATGTAAGGGAGGTAATAGAAAAACACATATCAGCAAGCTAAATAGACATATTAGTCTAATAATTAGGTTTTTAGATTGAAGGAAGTACACCTCCATTAGAGGGGTTTTATTACGAAAAACATGATTTTGTAATCTAATAAATTATTTTATACCAATAAACAATTCATTCAGCATTTGCAATCAAATTTCCCAACAACAGAAATTAAACAACTACTATGTTTTATTAGTTAAGAAAAGTTGAGGACCCTACCTCAAAGAATGGCCAAGCCATGCTTTCTAAATCAAATCCACTGCTCACTCACTCACACACACTTCAACATAAATGCACGCTCACTTGAAAATAGATCACAACACCCTAACAACAATACAAGCACCCAAAATTAGTGCGGTGAGGACCAACGCTCACCAATTAATTAACCGCAACTCAAATAAACCATAATCATCTAATTCAAGAGGTGAAAAACCAATTATCGGGTATATAGCCTTACCCAAAAATGACAGCGGTGAACTGAATCAAGCTGAACCACTTCACCTTCGGTGATGGTCATCAGAATATATACCAAAGGGTCTTGATACATCTTCTACACCACTTAGAACCTGAAGAAAATAAGAAACTGAATTAAACTTGAATATAGGGTTTCAGCCTAATAGAGACCGGGCGATGGAGATCCAAAACAACCAATGAGAACAATGAAACGCATGGAGAAGGACTCACCACACCGAGAGGAACCGGATGAATCCGACATGTGGAGAGGAGCCGAGATATGGGGTTGGTGCACCTCAACCATGGGAGAAAAGGGGGTTGGTCATGCTTCATGTAGGAGAATATTGGGGTGCACCTCCCTCATCTCATCTCTCTCAAATAAAAAATTAAATCCATAAATTTATTATAATGATTTATATAATAATAATAATAATAATAACAATAAAAACTCTATTATTATTATCAATTAATCAATACACCTCTTAGATAAACCCCAACTCCTTATTTAAACACATCATTTATTACACATATTTGATAAACCCCAACTCCCCATTTAAAAACAACATTTATTAAACATCTTTAATAAACCCTAACCCCCTATTTAAACACATCATTTAATTAAAATTCTTTCAACCAAAATTAATTTAATAAAATTTTCCAATTAATCTTCATTTAATTAAATTCTATCAACCTCAAATTTAATTAAATGAAACCCCCGTTTCGCATCAATTAATTAAATTCTTATTAATTAAGAAAAGTTGAGGACCCTACCTCAAATAATGGTCAAGCCATGCTTTCTAACTCAAAGCCGCTCCTCGCTTGCACACACACACTTCAAAATAAATTCTTTCTCACTTGAAAATGGATCGAAACACCCTAACAAAAATATCAACACCCAAAATTAGTGTGGAGGGGACCAATGCACACCCAATTAATTAACCATAACTCAAATAAACCTTAAGCACCTAATTCAAGTGGTGAGAAACCAATTATCGGACATATAGACTTACCTGAAAATGATGAAGATGAACCGAATCAAGCTGGACTGCTTCGCCTTCGGTAGTGGTCATTGGAATACAGACCAAAAGGTCCCAAGACATATTTCGCACCACCTAGAACTGGAAGAAAATAAAAAACCAAATTAAACCCGAATATAGAGTTTCAGCCTAACGGAGACTAGGTGATGGAGATCCCAAATAGCCGATGTGAACAACAAAATGCATAAAGAAGGACTCACCTCGCCGAGACGAACCAGATGAATCCAATGCATAGAGAGGAACCAAGAGATGGGGGTGGTGCGCCTCAACCATGGGAGAAAGGGGGGTCACGCTTCATGTAGAAGAATATTGAGGTGCTCCTTCCTCATCTCATCTCCCTCAAATAATAAATTAAATCCTTAAATTTATTATAATGATTTATATAATAATAATAATAATAATAATAATCAGAACTCTATTATTATTATTATTATCAATTAATTAAGACACCTCTTAGATAAACCCCAACTCCTTATTTAAACACATCATTTATTACACCTCTTTGATAAATCCCAACTCCCCATTTAAACACATCATTTATTACACCTCTTTAATAAACCCTAACTCCCTATTTAAATGAATCATTTAATTAAAATACTTTCAACCAAAATTAATTTAATAAAATTATCTAATTCATCTTTATTTAATTAAATTCTATAAACCTCAAATTTAATTAAATGAAACACCCATTTCGAATCAATTAATTAAATTCCTCTCAACATAAAATTTAATTAAATAAACCCCCATTTCACAAAATTTAATTAAATCCATTTTTAACCTAAAATTTTATTAAATAATTTAACCCAAAACTCAAAAATGGGTAAATCGCATGGTTTGACTCGCAGGGTCTGACAGACCGTGCGCAAACTATGCGTCTGTTACTGGACATCTATTTTATCATGCACGACTGACCCACACAGTTTGACTAACCGTTCACAGCTCGTGCGAACGTCACTGCCTGGTCCGGTGCTCCTAAAACCCATCTATCCATCCAGGAACACCTCGAGCCTTTACCCAAGCCCAATATAAACATGTTTAAAAGATCCCAACTTTCAAAACTTCATCCCGAAGCTTGGTTTTAAAACCAACCTATCGTTACAACGAAAAAGTTCAAAATCTTTCTTGTTTTAACCTGGTTAAAAAAATCACGAGACTTTACAACTAAGTAGAAGCATCCACCTTGTAAAATATAGGTTTTCTATGTAGGATTTATGACTTAATTCTCTAAAACTCTAAACCTGACAAGATACTCAAATGTAATAGAATGAATTATTGACTTGAAACTCAAGATTATATAATGTTTAAGGTTGGTTCCTTATAGTTTCTATCAGAGGAAAGGTTAGATAACTTTAAAGTTTAGGATAATGTTAATAACATACCTTTAAAAAGGTTTTACTTAATGGTTTTGTTGAAATGATATAGAATTTTAAGATTACCATGCTTCTTCCTCTGAAATATGTTTGTATAAAATGGTTTTCCCCATAGGAAATAGGGAAGTTGTAGTAATAAGGCACTAGGAGGAAAATATCCTTCCAAATCAGTAACTTGAAATTGTTGGAATTGGAAAAGATCAGTTTTTTTTGCTATAAAGGATCAGTTTACGCAAGCTAAAAATAGTGGTGGTATCCATACTAGAGAGCATCTATATCTACCATAAAGGAACATGTCGATAGTGGAACATTTTATGAGGCAACACCCTCCTATATTTAGCAAATATTCTAACCTAGTGGTAGATGAGGGGTGGATTAAAGTCTTAGAAAAGATATTTGATGTCATGGGTTATTCCGATAAAAAAAAGATAACTCTTTAAATTTAACATTTTTAAGGTGAATTTGATTGATGATGGTCTTTGGTTAAGAATACCAAAGAGAGAAATGAGTTTTATTCCATGTAATGAGAAACATTTTAGAATATTTTTCTTGAGAAATATTTCCCTAAGATTTTTCCACTCAAGACGGAGAAATAATTTTTGGAATTGAGGCAAAACGATGAAGAGTTTATAGCCACGTACAAAGAAAACTTCTTAGGATTGGCCAGGTATGTGTCAGATTTTATTTGGGACACTGATAGTAAAATTAATATATTTTACTTAGTATTGAAACCATGTTTATGGAGAGTTTTATCCATATAAGAATTTAAAATTTATGAAAAATCTATCCATTATACTGAGAAAGTTGAGATTAAGTTTGTTGTTACTTATGTACCTCGAGATGACAAGGGTAAGAAATGGTCAAGGTGGAAGGAAATGGAGAAGCAACCAACTAAGAATTCTATAGGTAATCCCCCACCATATTCCAAATATAGTAAAAAAACATTTCAAGGAATGTTTGATAGGTTCTGGAAAGTGTTATCGATGTCATAATATGAGGCATATAACTCATGAATGCAATGAAAAAGATCTTGGTAGTGGTAAGACCAATTTTGATAAGTAATCAATAAAGTGTTTTAAATGTAGTGATATAGGTCATTATGATTATGAGAGTCTAGAGAAAAACATTAATGATGGGATATAGGAATAAAATAAGAATAAGGGTGTGGTGAAATCCTTTTCAACTACTTCAGGATATTTTGGACCATCAAATGATGTGGTAACAAGTACTCTGCATGTTTATTTAGATTATGCTAGTATATTTTTTGATTCTAGGTCTACACATTCTTTTATTTTTGATAATTTTTTTTAGTAAATTGGAAATATCACCTCAAGAAATGAATCCAAAACTTTTTATAAAAACACCTAAGGGAATTATCAAGGAAAAAAGGAACTGTAAGAATCTTCCTATTATTGTCTATTGAAATATTTCACCTAAAAACCTTATTGTCTTTCCCCTAATAGAGTTTGATGTTATTTTGGGTATGGATTGGGTCTCTTTTTTACCTTTCTAAGATAGATCTAAATAAGTTGTTTTTTAGAAAGAGTTTTAGTTTGTGAAAAATAATGATTCCATACCTTTGATAATATATCAAGAAGCTGAGAAATTTTTAAATGATGGAAAAAAGTTATCTTTCACATATTATTGAAAATAATGGAACTATTCAGATTAATGATGCACCGATAGTAAAATAATACTTGGATGTTTTTTATGCTGAGTTACCTGGTGTTATACCTGATTAAGAGGTTGTGTTTAATATTGAATTAGTACATGATGCTAAGCCTATTTTAAAACCCCCTTATCAAATAACTCATGTAGAACTTTTAGAATTGAAAAATAAATTGTAGGAGTTTATAGATAAAGGTTTCATTAGTCCTAGAACTTCACCAGGGGGTTCTCTAGTTTTTTTATTAATAATAAATACAGTTCTAGGAGACTTTTCATTGATTATAAAGCCTTTAAAAACATTATTATTAATAATAAGTGTTTGTTTCCACATATCGATGATTTGTTTGATCTGCACTAGGGAGCTCAGTATTTTTCGAAGGTTGACCTAAGGTCTGGGTACCATCAACTAAAGGTGAAGGAGAATGAAATTATAAAAATAGTGTTTCAGACTAGATATGGGTATTATGAGTTTTCAGTTATTTCTATTGGGTTGATAAATGACCCAACTATATTTATGGATCTTATGAATAGAGTTTTCATGAATATTTGGATAATTTTTTGGTTTCTTTTAATGATGATATATTGATTTATTCAAAAAGTTATGAGTATCATGAAAAAAATCAGAGGATTTTTCTTCAAACCTTGAAAGAAAAGAAACTATATTGAAAATTTAGAAAATATGATTTTTGGTTACAACAAATTTCATTCCTTGTAAACATTATAAATAAAGATGGTGTAACTATTGATCCCACCAAAACTAATGTGGTTGATGTATGGAAAATACCTACAAATGTTACTGATATTCATTGTTTTCTTAGGTTAACAGGCCATCACCGGTGGTTTGTTTAAAATTTCACTCAGTTGTTTAGCCCACTAACTAAGTTAATTTGAAAAGGAGTTAAATTCATCTAGACAAAATAATATGATGATTTTTTTGAAAAACTAAAAATAAGATTGATTAAGGCTTCAGTTTTGGACTTTAACTCTAGAAATTGTGATTTTTTATCTACAATTATGCTTCTTTGAATGGACTTGGTTGTGTCCTAATGCAGAATAATCAGGTAATTGCTTATACTTCATGTCAACTAAAACCACATGAGTTAAATTATCCTACACATGATCTGGAATGATTTTCTGTGGTTTTTGATTTAAAAATTTGAAGGCATTATTTATATAGATCCAAGTGTAAAATATATAATAATCACAAATGTTTGAAATAAATATTCACTTAGAAAGAGTTGAACATGGGATGGAGGAGATGACTGGAATTGATAAAGTATTATGACTGCATGTTACAGTATCATCTTGTAAAAGAAAACAAATAAGTTTATGCTTTAATTTAGAAAAATAATACTACATTAACCATGTTACATTTGAAAAATGATCCTTTGGTTAATGATTTGATGAATTTTGGCCTAGAATTTATGGATGTAGGAAATTCCTCTTTTTTTTTCAGGTGTCAGTAAAGTTGTCTCTATCATAAAGAATTAAGAAAGCTCAGAAAGAGGATCATGTTTTATAGGAAAAGTTAGAATAAGTTAACAAGGGTAAGTTTCCTAAATTCAATGTCGATAAAAAAAGATTTATAGTATTTGTAAAGATACTATATGTGCCTTGTGATTCCTATTTGAAGAGATAATTGCATAATGAAGCTCATAGTTTCCCATTTTCGGTTCATCCTTCCAGCACTAATATATACAAAGAACTTCAGAAGTATTATTGGTGTGATGGAATGAAAATATACATTGCTTACTTTACCATAAATTTTTTGACTTGACAACTAGTTAAAGAAGAATGACAATTACTAAAGGGGATTCTTCAACCTTTTTTACTACTAGTTTGGAAATAGGAAAATATATCCATGGATTTTGGTGATAGGATTACCAAATACTTCTTAAGGTAATAATGTGATTTGGGTTATTGTTGATTGATTAATTAGATTTGCGCATTTCATTCCCATTCAAGATAAAATGTATTTTGATCAACTTTCTTGATTTCATATCAAGGGTATTATCATGTTATATGGAGTTCCTCTCTCCATTATATCTGATTGTGATCATAGGTTTACTTAAATTTTTTGGAAAGGACTTCAGAAGTCATTGGTCACTGAATTAAATTTTAGTACAACTTTTCATCCTCAATCTGATAGATATTTTGAGTGAAAGATTTCAATTTTTTATTATTAAATTAATTAACAAATAATTTAGGATCAAAATATTTATTTGGTTGAGTTTTCTTATAATAATAATTTTCATTCTAGTATAAAGATGGCACCATTTGAGGCACTATATGAAAAGTAGTGTTGGACTCCATATTTTTGGGATGAAGTACTAAAAAGTAAGATTATATGACTAGAGTTAATAGAGAAAATGGATGATAAGGTGAAGATGATTCAATAATATATGAGGGCAGATCATAGTAGGTAGAAAAGTTATGTGGATAACCTAAGGAAAGATCTTTCTTTAGAGGTTGGTTATCATGTTTTTTTAAAGTATCTCAATGGAAAAGTGTTATGCATTTTGGTAAAAAGGGGAAGTTAACTTCATGGTTAATTAGACCATATGAAATCCTAGAGAAATTTGGATCAGTTTCCTACTAAGTGTAATTACCTCTAATTTTATCCCAAGTATATAACATATTTCATTTTTTGATGTTAAGGAAATATATGCCAGATTTATCTCATGTTTTGATCCTTGAGGTAGTTTAGTTGGAAGATAACCCTTCCTATGAGGAAAAACCTATAAATATTATTGATTGTAGAGAGAAAATATTACAGAATAATATAATTTACCATGTTAAGGTTTTGTGGATAAATCACATGATCGAAGAAGCAACATGGCAATATGAAAATGCTATGAGAAAAGGATATCCTAACTTGTTTGATAAGTGAATAAAATTATGAGGACACAATTTACAAAGGGGGGGGGGAGAATGTAAAAACCCATGTAATGATAGAATTAACCATTTTCATATTTATTAGTATTCATAAATTAGATAGTTATATTCATTATAATAATATTATTTAATTTTTTAAATAAAAAATAAATAGTTTTATTCAGCTCTTTTTTATAAGATTTTATTTAAAAGTATAATTTTAAAATTACAGAATTTTAATTTTAATAAATTAATTTAATTCTTGAATTCATCATGTCAAAATTATCCTAAGATGAATTTTTTATATTTTTCTGAAAAGTTAACTTTTTCAATGAGTAGTGAAAATAATGATTTTTATCAAAAACTATATTTCCTTTTAAAGAAATTATCAAGTAAAATTCTATTTTTGAATTAGTTTTAAAATTTAATTTGTTAATTTTAATTTAAAATAATATAATATGGGTTTTATAAATGAATTTTAAACTTAAATTTTTTATAAAAACATTTTATACTTAAAATAGGTATTTTCCTAAAAAATCGTTTTTCATCTAGTTTTGTCAGTTTAATTTTAAATTAAATTATGAAACTTATGTATTTTAAAATTTTAAAAAATTATTCCATATTTGGAATTAGTGAGTCTAAGTTTTATAAATATTTATATTTTATTTTTGGACAATATGAGTAATAACCTTAGTAATTTTTTTTACCTTGGTAAAAGGTAAATTGAGTAATTAAGGTTAAAAATAAAATGATAAGGACTAAAAAAATGAACCCAACACTTGAATTAATTTTTTTATGAGTATATCTCACCCATAATAATTAAAAGGTTTAATATATGATTTTTTTCCATTTTTATGTGATTATTACCTTTATAATATTTAATGTAAAGAAAATTAAAAAATATCATACTCTTGTTTTTAATAAATTTAATATTTTTAACATGGGGATAACTAGAGAATATATTTTTTATAAATATTATTTTTAAATTTAAATGATTAATATTTATCATGGTAATTTATTTTTAATTTTTAGTGAAGAAATAATTACCTTAAAATCTTACACAATGCTGGCGTAGTAATTATTCAATTAATAGAAAAATAATATAAATGATATTAAAAATATTAAAAGTGATATAATTTGAAATTATTATTATGATACATGATTTTTGTAGATAAAAATTACATATTATTTATGTGTGAATGAATTTTATTCTAATTCCATTGTTTTCTTACAGATTTTAAAGTCAAAATAAATGAATAGTTCTAAAATTGACATTAATGATATTTAATAACAAATAATATTTTATTAAATTATTTTTTTAAAGACATATCTTCGACCAAGTGAATTGGATATAGTTTATTACATCAACCATGGTCCATTTATGTTCTAATTTTCCATTTATAGTAACTATATTAACACATTAAGTGTTAAAAATATTGACATCGTTGTAATTGTCAGAAGGGTTAATGAAGGGTTAAAAAAAAGATAAGGGTAAAAATTGATCCAAAATTGTCCAAATTTTATTTTTTGAGATTATTTAAAATTATAATCATCTTATATTCTAATATTATCAGTTTTTATCCTTTTGGACATCAAAATTAATTTAATATTTTAGTAAATTCTAAGAGCACCCCTCCCCTCTCATATAAAAGGGCACCTCTTATTATCATTTATTCACACTTCAAAAAACATATTTTTCAGCCAATACCTACTCAAATAAATTCCTTAAATATATACCCATGTTATTTAGGCCTTATTTTATGTATAACACCAACCTTATAGGTATTAAGGTGTAAAGAAAAGGTGGTTGTCCGAAGAAGAGGTATAGTTCTTAACCGAGCATTTTTATTTTATTTATTCTTCCATATAATTTAAATATTAATTAACCATTATTATATAATAACATAATTATCCACCATATAATTATATGTTATTATGTTATTTTCATAACCTATATCCTTCTCCAACCTCCATCTAATGGGAAATGAATCAATAATTTGTGTGCACGATGGACTACCGTCTTGCAGACATATGTAATTTTTTTCCACCACCACCTCTCACGGATGTTTATAATGATTTATTTAATGTATATATATTATATTCATGATATATTTATCATTATATAAATATTATATAACACCTATTTTCTTACCTTTTCATTCATTGAAAAATGATAACATCGTTTGTGCGTACATGTGGCCTACCATTTCCACGAATCAATGTGATTCATTTTTCATCACCAAATAACATGGATTATATATAAGTATATTTAAATAAATAATATGGTATTTATAATATTATTATATTCTATAAATATAAAATAATACTTACCTTATTTCCATAATGATCATTGAAAAATGGAAATGCTACACATGAGTACATACGACCTACCGTCTCCATGATTGCAATGTTGATCATTTTTCATAAACATATTTTAAGATTGGTTTTAAAAGTATAATTTATGTATAAAAATTATAATTATTTCATGATTATTATTATGAATATAGTGTGTTAATGACATATTTTACCATATTCAACCTACCAAATCCATTTTGGACACATGAGCCAAATATCATCGAAACATCTATCATGAACTTAAATGACTAAGTATTTATATATAACATGGTAATAATTGAAATAAAAGTAATAATAAATTTGAAAAATTTTATCAAGAAATTAAATAATTAAAATAATTTTATTATTTAGGAATAAAAGGAATTCACATGATGAGTTATACTCAAGCTAATAGATTTTCTTTTAAAAAAATCATCTTTTATGGTTTCCCTTAAAACTCTTTTTCTTCCATGTTCATATTTTTTAAAAAAATTATAGATTTATTTATATGGACATAAAAAAATTATAAAGGAAATTTTATACTTCCTTTTAATTTATATAAAGGTTTTTTAAAAAATATTTTTTACATATTTTATACGAAACTTTTTGACATTCTTTGCAAAAGACAAAAGGAATTTCAATTTTAATGTATATGATGAAAATGAATTTTCCCGCCACCATAACCATTATTTTATTTTTGTATTCCTTTATAACATTCCATGTTTTTTTAAAATAAAAACCCTCTTCCTTTTTTTGGGTATTTTGGTGATTAAAATGGGTTTTTAAAAGAAAAGGGTATTTTGATATCTAGAAGTGTTTTGAATATATGATTAAAAGAGTTTTTAAAAGCTTTTATGATGAAAAGTGCAAGCATAAAATGTTTTATCCATGATTTGGTACTTGAGAATTATATATGAGACACATTTGAGCTTGATACAACTTATAATATGGGTTGAGATCCATTATAGCTCATGGGTGAACCTGATATAACTTATATGATGGGTGAGCCCTATTATAGCTCTTCTATGCATTGAGTAAAGGGATATAGTTAAATTATTGAGTTTCTACTAATATATCATGGGAATTTGTCATGATATTTATTCTAAGTATAATTGTGATGGTTATTTCAAGTGTAACTATGATGATTACTCTAAGTATATCTGTGATGGTTATTTCAAGTGTAATTGTGATGGTTACTCCAAGTATAACCATGATGATTATTTCAAGTGTAACCATGAAGGGAACTCAAAGTATAACTATTATGGTTATTCTATATGTAACCATGAGGGTTACTACACATGTAAGAGTGATATTAAAATGATGTCCTAAGTTTCCTAAATGTTTTATCTATGCCTTCTATGTATTTTAAAGGTTTTCTTTGAGAAAAAATGTGTGTGTGATTTTCATGTGGAAATGGTTTCTTGCATCTACTCAAAGAATTTATAAAGTTAAACATTTCATGGGTTTTAATGTTTTTCAATAGACTAACTAATTTCTTTCTTTTTATTCCCATTAATGAGCTTTTTGTTCTCATCCCACATTTTAAAATGTTTTTTATAGGGTTTAAGGATGGGTAAGGGAAAAGAAGAAGTCAAGTTAAAATTTGTGAAGATTTTTCATGAAAATAAAACATGTTTTATTTTATGGAAAAAAGGATACTAAGAAAGTGTGTCTAACTTGTAAAACAAAGATTTTCTATAGAATAGTTATGACCTAATTATCTAAAACCATAAACCTAAAAAGAAAATTAAATGTAAGATAACGAATTATTAACTTGAAACTCAATATTATGTAATTTTTAAGGTCAGTTTTTTATAGTTGGTATCAGAGGAAAGGTTTAGATAACTTTAGAGTTTAGGATAATGTCAATAACATACCTTTAAAAAGATTTTACTTAATGGTAATTTTGAAATTATATATCATTTTAAGATCACCATGTTTCTTTGTTTAAACTATGTTTTTTCAGAATGGTTTTTCATAGAGGAAACATGGAAGCTATAGTTAGAAGTCACCAAGAGAACAATATCTATCCAAATCTGTAGCCTAGAATGGTTGGAATTGCAACTGAGTAGTTTTTTTCTATGATGACTCAGTTGATGTAATCTATAAATGGTGGTGGTATCCATGTCAGAGAGTGGCTAAATCTACCATAAGAGAACATTTTGATAGTGGAACATTTTTATGAGGCAACACCCTCCAACATCCAATGGATCTTTTAACCCAGTGGTAGCTAAGGAATGGATTAAATCTTTAGAAATAACATTCAATATCATGGGTTGTTCGGATCAAAAAAAGGTAACTCTTTCTATTTATCATTTTAAAGGTGAAGTGGGTCGATGGTGTTCATTGGTTAAGAATATCAAAGTGAGAAATGAGCTTGATTACATAGAATAAAAAACATTTTAGAATCTTTTTCTAGGGAAATATTTCCCTAAGATTGTTCGACTCAGGATGGAGAAACAATTTTTGGAATTAAGGAAAAAAGATGAAGATTCTATGGTCATATATGAAGAAAATGCCACAATATTGTCTAGGTATTTTCTGGATTTTATTCTAGAAACTGATAGTAAAATTAATAGATTTTACTCATGATTTAAACCAAGTTTACAAAGAGATTTGTCCATATGATAATTTAAAATCTATGAAAAAGTTGTATATTGTATTGATAAATTTGAGATGGAGTTTTCTAACACTCATGTACCTCAAGATGAAAAGAGAAATAAATGGTAAAGGTGACAGGAAATAAAGAATAAATCAGCTAATAAGTCTGGAGGTAAGCCCCTAATATATTCCAAGTATAGTAAACAACATTTCAAGGAATGTGTGACAGGTACTGGAAAGTTTCATCGATGTCGTAAGATGGGGCATATGGATTGTTAATACAATGAAAAAGATCTTAGTAGTGGGAATACCAATTTTTATGATCAAGCAATAAAGTTTTTTAAATTTAATGATATGGGTCATTATTCTTATGAGTTTCCATATAAAAACATCAATTATGGGAAATAACAAGACTATAAGCAGAAGGGTGTGGTGAAATCCTTTTCAACTAATTCAGTATATATTGGACCATCAAACAAAGTGGTAAAGGGTGCATTTCTTGTTTATTCAGATTATGTTAATGTCTTATTTGATCTTGGGTCTACACATTATTTCATTTCTAAGAAGGTTTTTGATAAATTAGAAATTTCACCTCAAGGAATAAATCTAGAACTTTTGGTAAAAACACATTAGGGAAGTATCAAGGAAAAAAAGGAATTATAAGAATCTTCCTACTATTATCCGTGGAAAGACTTTACCTATAAACCTTATTATATTACTCCTAAGTATATTTTGATATTATTATGGGTATGGATTGGCTTTCTATTTAGCATGCTAAGATTGATTGTAGATCTAAATGAGTTGTTTTTTAGAAAGATTTTTAGTTTGTGTACAAGAATGAATCTATACCTTTGATAACATATCAAGAAGTTCATAAACTGTTAAAATATGAAAATGAAAGTTATCATGCACATATTATTAAAAAAGGGGACTGTTCAGATTAATGATGTGTATATAGTAAAATAATAATTTGATGTTTTACCTGATGATTTTCCCACTGTTATACTTGATCAGAAGTTTGATTTTACTGTTGACTTAGTACTTGATGCTATGCCTATTTAAAAACCCCATTATCTAATGGATCAAGTAGAACTTTTATAATTGAAAAAGTAATTAAAGAAGTTTCTAGATAAAGGTTTCATTCATCCTAGCACTTTACCATGAGGTGCTCCTATTTTTTTTTGTTAAAAATAAATATGGTTCTGTGAGACTTTACATTAATTATATATCCTTTAATAACATTAATATTAATAATAATTATCAGTTACCTCATATCAATGATTTTTTTGATCAAATATAGGGAGATCATTATTTTTTGAAGGTTGACATAAGGTCTGGGTACCATCAGATTATGGTGAAGGAGGATGGAATTTTGAAAACAAAGTTTTGGACTAGATACAAGCATTATGAGTTTATAGTTATGCCATTTGGGTTAAAAAATTCCCTAGATATATTTATAGATCTTATTAATAGAGTTTTCTATGAATATTTGGATAAGTTTATGATTGTTTTTATTGATTATATATTGATTTATTCAAAAAATTATGAGGATTATGAAAAATTTCCAAGGATTATTCTTAAAAACCCAAAAGAAAAGAAACTATATGGAAAATTTAGCAAATATGATTTTTGGTTATAGCATATTTCATTCCTTAGACACATTGTAAATAAAAATGGCATAATTTTTGATACCACAAGAACTAAAGTGGCTAATTAATGAATATATCCAACAAATTTTACTGAGATTTGTAGTTTTCTTGGGTTAGAAAGCTATTATCGGTGGTTTGTTGAAAATTTTTCTCGATTGTTAAGCCCACTAACTAAGTTAACTTGAAACAAAGTTAAATTCATCTAGATAAAATAATATGATGATTTTTTTTGGGAACTAAAAAGAAGACTAGTAAATGATCCAGTTTTGTCCTTTCCCTCTAGAAATGATTACTTTTTTCATCTATAGTAATGCTTCTTTGATGGGACTTGGTTGTTTCCTAATGGAAAGTGATTAGGTAATTTCTTATACTTCATGTCAATTGAAACCCCATAAGTTAAATTATCCTACACAAGATTTAGAATTAGCTACTTTGGTTTTTGATTTAAACATTTGGAGACATCATTTTTATGGAGCCAAGTGTGAAATATATATTGATCATAAAATTTTAAAATATATATTCACTCAGAAAGAGTTTAACATGATTTCGAGGAGATGAATGAAATTGATAAAGTATTATGATTTCACGATCGATTATCATCATAAAAAAAAAGTAGACGATGCTTTAATTCATAAAAATAATGATACATTAACCATGTTATGTTTGGAATATTACCCTCTGGTTAATGATTTGATGATTTTTTTCCTAGAAATTGTGGATGTAAGAACTTACTCTGTTTTGTTTTAGGTGTTAATATAATGATCTCTATTAGAAATAATTAAGTAAGATCACAAATTGGATCATGTTTTATAAAAAAATGTAGAACCAGTTAAGAAAGTTAAGGTGCATGAATTTAATATTGGTAAATAATGAGTTATTAGATTTTAAAAAATATTATATGTTCATTTTGATTACATTTGAAGAGAAAATTATTGAATATAGCTCACAGTTCTCTGTTTTCCATTCATCCCGATAGCACTAAGATGTAGAAAGACCTCTGAGAGTATTACTGGTGGGATGGAATAAAAAGAGATATTACTGGATTTACCATAAAATATTTGACTTTTCAATATGTTAATAAAAATAGAAATTACTGAAGGGAATGCTTTAAAATTTTCTAGTACTGGAGTGGAAATGGTAATATATTTCCATGGATTTCATGATGGGATTACCAAAGACTTATCGAGGTAATAATGTGATTTGGGTTATTGTTGGTTGATTAAATAAATTTGAAAATTTCCTTCCCATTCGAGATACAATGTCTTTAGATCAAATTTCTTAACTGTATCTCAAGGATATGGTCAGGTTACATGGATTTCTTATCTCCATTATATCTTATCATGATCTTAGGTTCACTTCAATTTTTTGTAAAGTAATTCAGAAGTCATTGGGTACTAAATTAAATTTCAGTAGAGCTTTTCATCCTCAATATGATGGATAGTTTAATAGAATGATTAAGACCTTGGAAAACATGTTTCATGATTTTTTAATGTATTAAAAGGGATTTTGGGATCAACATATTTCTTTGGTTGAGTTTTCTTGTAATAACAATTTTCATTATAGTATACAGATGATACCTTTTGAAGCATTATATGGAAAGTAGTGTCGAAATATTACTTTTTTAGATGAAGTATGAGAAATTAAGCTGATGGAATAGAGTTGGTAGAGGAACTGGATGAGAAGGTGAAGATGATTTAATAACATATAAGGAAGACCTAGAGCTGGAAGAAAAGTTATGAGGATAACTGGAGGAAAGATATTTCTTTTAAGGTAGGTGATCATGTTTTTATTAAAGTATATTCATAGAAAAGTGTTATGAATTTTAGTAAAAAGGTTAATTTAAGTCCATAGTTCATGGGACCATAATAAATCACGGATAAATTTGGACTAGTTTCCTACAAAGCGGCCTTATCTATAAGTTTATCTAAGGTACATGACATATTTTATGTTTTGATGTTAAGAAAATATGTTCCAGATTCATCTCAGGTTTTGAGCAATGAGGTAGTTTAATTGAAATGTAATATTTATTATAATGAAAAAAATATTTATATTATTGACTATAAATATCAAGTATTGCGAAATAAGGTAATTCACCAGGTTAAGGTTTTGTGGAGAAATCATGTGGTTGAAGAAGCAACATGAGAATCTGAAAATGCTATGAGGATAAGATATCCCCACTTATTTGATATGTGAATAAAATCATAATGACGCAATTTACAGGGTGTTAGAATGTAAAAAACTAGGTAATTATAGAATTAATCATTTTCATATTTATTAGTATTCATAAATTAGATAGTTATATTCATTATAAGAATGTTAAGTAATTTTTTAAAAAAAAGAAGGAAATAGTTTTATCAAACTCTTTTCTTATAATATTTTATTTTAAAATATAATTTTAAAATTATAGAATTTAATTTTATAAAACTAATTTAATTTTTGGATTCATAATTTTAAAATTATCCTAAAATAAAATATTGATAATTTTTTGAAAATTTTGTTTTTTCAATAAATAGTGAGAAATAATGACTTTTATTGAAAACTGCATTTTATTTTAAAGTATTTATAAATTAAAATTCTATTTTGGATTATTTTTAAAACTTAATCAATTCATTTTGATTTTAAATAACATAGTTATGGTTTTTGAAATGAATTTTATAATTAAAATAAGCATTTTTCTGAAAAATCGTTTTTTATCGTGTTTTGTTGATTTAATTTTAAATTAAACTTTTCAACTTATAAATTTTGAATTTTTAAAAATGGATTACATATTTGGAATTATTAGGTCCAAATTTTGTAAATATGACCTTTTTATTTTTGGTCAATATGAATAGTAACCTTAGTATTTTTTGTTACCACAATAAAGGGTAAATAGAGTAATTAAGGTTAAAAATAAAATGATAAGGACTAAATAATGACCCTAACACTTTAATTTTATTATATGAGTATATATTATCCATAATCATATAAACTTTTAATATATGGCATTTTTTTTATTTTTATGTGATTATGACCTTTATAATATTTTATGTAAAGAAAAGTAAAAAATGTCACACTCTTATTTTTAATGACTCTAATATTTTTAACATAGAGATAACCAGAGTATATGTTCGATTATAAATATTATTTAGAAAAATAAATTATTTATATTCATCATGGTAAATTTTTTTAAAAAAATTTAGTGAATAAATAATTGTATAAAAGCTTACTCAACATTGACACAATAATTATTCAATTAATAAACAAATACAATAAATGATATTAAAAATATTAAAATTGATATAATTTGAAAGAATTATTATAATCCATGTTTTTTAGATAAAAATTAAGTATTTTAGAGGTTTATATTCACTTTATTCTAATTCCATTATTGTCTTGTAGTTTAAAGAGTCAAATTAAATGAATAGTTTTAAAATTGATATTGATGATATTTTATAATAAATAATATTTTATCAAATGATTTAAAATTACTAAATTTTTTATTTATAGTCAATTTAATTTTATATGGTTTATAAATTCAACCATGGTCTATTTATAATTCATTTTTCTATTTATAGTAACTATATTAACCCCTTAAGAGTAAAAAATATTGATATTACTGTAATTGTCAAAAAGGGTTAATGAAGGGTTAAAACAACAAGATAAGGATAAAAATGCAATCTAAAATTATAGAAATTTTATCGCATGAGATTAATTTTAATTATACTCATATTAAATTCTAATATTATCAATTTTTATCCATTTGAACATCAAAATTAGTTTATATTAATTTAATATTTTAAGAAATTCCAAGTGTTCCCCTCTCCTCTCTTATAAAAGGGAACTTCTTCTTATCATTTCTTCACACTTAAAAAATATTTTGGTTCAGAAAATACCTAACCAAATCACTTAATTACACTCACACCCATTTTCTTGAGACCTTATTTTAGGCATAATAACAACCTTATAGGTCTTAAGGTGTAAAGAAAAGGAGGTTGTTTGAAAAAGAGGAATAGTTCTTAACCAAGTGTTTTTGTTTAATTTCTTCTTCCATATCCTTAAAATATTCCTTAACCACAATGAAATAATAAAATAATTATCTCCCATATACTTATATTTTATTATGTTAATTTAATAACCTATATTCATCACAAACCTCCATCAAATGGGAAAGGAATCCATCATTTATGTGTACGGAGGACTACCGCCTCATGGAATGATGCAATTTGTTTTTCATAAACACCTCTCACAAATGGTTATAATTATGGATTTAATTTATATATATGATATTAATTACATACTTATAATTCTATAAATATAATATAACACCTTTTTTCTTACCTTTTCATTCATTGAAAAATGATAATGTTGTTTGTGCGTATGTGTGGATTACCACCTCCATAAAGCAATGCGATTCATTTTTCATCACCACATCACATGGATTATATATATAAGTATATTTCAATAAATATTATATAATTTTTATATTATTATAATTATATAAAGATAAAATAATACTTAATTTATTTCTATAATGATCATTGAAAAATAAAAATGTTACACATGCGTACATAGGATCTACCGTCTCCATGATTATAATGTAGTTCATTTTTCATAACCATATTTTATGATTGATTATAAAAATATAATTTATGTATAAAAATTATAATTATTTCATTATTATTATTCTGGATATAGTGGGGGTAATGACCTCTTTGACCATAATCAACTTACCAAATCCATTTTGGACATATGAGCAGAATATCATCAAAACGTCTAACATGAACTTAAATGATTAAGTTTTTGTATCTAACATGGTAATAAGTGAAATAAAAGGAATAATAAACTTAAAAAAGGTTCTAAATCAATTAAATAATTAATATAAGTTTATTATTTAGGAAGAAAAGGAACACATGTGATGATTCAGACTCAAAGTAAGTGACTTTTAAAAAAAAATCCTCTTTTAAAGTTTCCCTTAAAACTATTTTTTCCATGTCTATATTTTTAAAATTATATTGATGTATTTATATAGAAATAAAGTAATTATAAAAAATATTTATATCTCTTTTGACTTTCTTTCAAAGGTTTTTAAAAGGAATCTTTTTCCATATTTTATACAAAATGTTTTGACTTTTTTTGAAAAAAATAAAAGGAATGTTATATTTTAATGTATATGGTGACAAAAAATTTTCCCACTACTATAAATGTTATTTTATGTTGGGATTAATTTATAATATTCTATTTTTTCTTTAAAGAAAAACTATCCTTCCCTTTTTCTAGGTATTTTGGTGTTGAAAATGGGTTTTTAAAAGAAAATGGTATTTTTATATCCAAAAGTGTTTTTCATATGGGCTTAAATGATTTTTTCAAATGTTTTGATGAAAATTGTAAGAATAATTTTTTTTTACTCATTATATGGTATTTGATAATTATATATGAGAAATGAGTGAGATTTATACAGCTTATACAATGGTTTGATCCCCATTATAGCTCACAGGTGAGCCCAATATAAGTTATACGAAGGGTGATCCCCATTATAGATCTCCAATGTATTGGGTAAATGGAAAGAGTTAACCGATTAGGTTTCTCCTAATAGATTATAGGAATTTACCATGATGGTTATTCTAAGTATAACCATGATGGTTATTTCAAGTGTAACTATGATGGCTACTCTAAGTATAACCGTGATGGTTATTTCAGGTGAAACTATGATGGTTACTCCAATTATAACCATGATAGTTATTTCAAGTGTAACTATGATAGTTACTCCAATTATAAACATGATTGTTATTCTATGTGTAACTGTGAGGTTTACTCCATATGTAAGAGTGATATGAAAATGATTTACCAAGTTTCCTACATGTTTTATCTATGCTTTCT
Organism: Viscum album; assembly: GCA_963277665.1. Taxonomy (NCBI): domain Eukaryota; kingdom Viridiplantae; phylum Streptophyta; class Magnoliopsida; order Santalales; family Viscaceae; genus Viscum; species Viscum album. Next base: position 1,798,850,073 of record OY728152.1, read on the forward strand.
ATGGGTTTTAAAGGTTTTCTTTGAGCAAAAAATGTGTGTTTTATTTTAATGTGGATATGGTTTCTTACATATACTCAAAGAATATTTAGATAAAGGTAAACTTTTCATGGGTTTTCATGTTTTTCACTGGACTAACTGATTCATTTATTTTTATGTTCCTTACTAATATTTTTGTTCTCATACCACATTTTAATTTTTTTTCACAGGGTTTGAGGATGGGTAAGGGAAAATAAGAATTTGAGTTGAAAGTCATGAAGATTTTCCATGAAAAGAAAACATGTTTTATTTTAAAAGTTTTATTTTATGAAAAAATGGATACTAAGTAGAATTTTACATCTTGTAAAATATGTATTTTTTATGTAAGAGTTATAACCTAATTTTCTAAAACTATAAACCTGAAAAGATCCTAAAATGTGAGATAATACATTCTCAACTTAAAACTCAAGATTATGTAGTGCTTAAGATTGAGTCCTTATAAAACATGTGAGAATGAAATTAAAGTGTATAATACTTTAAAACTCAATCATAATCATTAAAACTTGGCATAACTTGATTAAAAACTTGAAAATGTGGCACAATCATAAACATATAATTTTTTATCATTGGGAACCTAGATACCTTCCAATATGTTCACATGTAAAATTGTGAGTGGATATACACACCATCACACTCACCCTTTGTGAACCCAGCTTCTCACTAACTTGTTCACACATAAAATTGTGAGTAGAGTTAAGTGTCATCACACTCAACCATTATGAACCTAGATACTCACTAAACTATTCACACGTAAAATTGTGAGTAGTGCTAAGCGCCATCAGAATCAACCATTATAAACCTAGCTACTCAAAAAACTTATTCAAATAAATTTTATATATCATAAGATATAAGCCTTTAACTAATACATTGAAGGGATATATAGGTATCACCCATCTCATAATCCATAAATTTGTGTGCTACTTGAAAATAAAACATTCATAATCTAATAAAGAACCCATGGAAAAAGAATGGGCTTCATAAACCTTTCAAAAACATCACATAACATGAAATAAATACATCATAAGATATAAAAAATTTTATTTTCCAAAAACGAATCATATCATAATAACAAATATAGGGTGATCAAAACATCACTTCACGAAAGATAAACCTTTGAGGGTAAATATATGTGGAAATACAATAGTTTTCACTATTTTTTTAAAAAAATCATAGTAAAAATTACTTTCAAAAACATATTTGTGAAGGGAACAAGAATAAATTTTAAAACCATATATAAATAGTTTCAAATAAAAAATGCTTGAAAATACATAATGGTTATCAAAATGTTTAAGTGAAAATACTTTGAAAACTTTTACTTTTAAAAGAATATTTAATAATGGAGACTTGATAAAGACATAAATTTTTTAAAAGGGAAGTGAAAATAATTTGAAAAAATTTATTTTTAAAAATAATCTTTTAATAATTAAACCTTAACAAATTCATAAAAGATATCAAAATAAAATGTGGAGTGGATGATAAATACTTGAACATTTTGAAATAACCTTATTGAAAACCCAAACCATTAAAAGAATGATGAAAAATTTATTTTAAAATGAATAAATGGGAAAAAGGATCATTGGAGATATTTTTTTAGTTTCCACTATACAAGGTAGAAAATTAGCAGGAAATGAAAACATAGATATGAAGGAAAAATCTATTAAAAGAAATGAGAATTATTCTTAACAAAAATGCATTTTAACGAAACATTAGAATCATAAAGGATGAATAATTTGGTATTAAAAATGATTTCACTATAAAACAGGGTATAAATACATCCAAAAATCATTATAGGTTATAATATATCAATCATGAATGATAATAGACAAATAATAGTGACTATGACCTAAGATAATTGAATCAAGAAAACTCATTACGACTTTAGAAATTTCTAAATAAAAAGTAATTTGAAGATTTAAAACCATATAGTTATGTAAATCTAATGAAATAGATAATATATTATGAAAAAATACATTACTACATACACCATATAAATTATAAATTGGTGGATAACATTAAAACATGTCTCAATAAAGAGAAGTTGAGACAAAAAACCCTTACCTTGTTTTCTTACTCAGTTGATCAAACTATAACATCCTGAAAAATAAACACAACTAACTTAATATATAATTAAAAAACCTTAATCATAAATATTACCATTTTATAATCCTTATTATATATTTTTTTCATGAGTAAATTAATTAGTTATAACGCATTATGAATATTGGGTGTTAATAACTTTAACTGTTTTGCACATATTTAATAATTTTTATATCATTGTCCATTATTTGATAAAAAGTTCATTATTTATATATAATTTAATATCATATAATATATAATTTATATTTATTTAAAATTTTCTCATTCCATTCCATATGTGTTTTGGTTATGTTATGTGAAAACAAAATTGATAATGACTTATTTTGATGATTTTGGTGTTTAGAGATGATTTATTAATAATAAATTACATAACTCATATATCTTTTCCAAAACCCTAAAATAGTAATTATTTTATTATTAAACTATAATTATATCAATATTTAATTTCTCATAGTCATCCATGATCATATTTTAAAGCACTGTTCATGTAGGTGGTTAAACCGACCCAAACTTGAACACACATTAACTTGATTGGTGATTATGGTTAATGAAGTGTTTATTTTGGAATAATATCATTATAACATAATAATAATGATATTATTTTAATTTTTTTATGATGTTGAGACATATTTTACGTTTTTTTATAAATAATGAAAATCTAGATGAATAAAAAAAAACTATTCTTCATGGCGGCGATAGTCTGCACACATGCCCGATTGACGTTACTTTTTTTATAACTGGATAGAAATGAATAACCAAGGGTTGTACCATTAAATTAATGAAATAAAATTATAAAATTGATTATAAATTCTTCATATTATTATGGTGATAAGATATTTGGAAGAGTAATATTAGGAACAAAAACTTAAGAAGGAGATAATACTTATGGTGGAGACTTGATTTTTCCTTGGAAGCCCCCTTGAAATTGAAGGGTTAGAATAAATATGAGTGTCTATAGAATTATTTTAATGGGATAGGGTTATAGGGAGAGTAAAATTTCAAATTTTTTATTAGGGATTCTAAGGATTGGTGAGTCTTGAAGTGGTGTAAGTGTTACCTTTTTGTAAGTGAAGAGAAGGGTAGTTTTGAAAATGCCCAATGAATTTCAATAATTTAATTTCACTATTAAAGAGTCAAGGGATTCAAAAAAGTAAAAATAATAAAAGGGGATAGTATTGATCGAGAATCACATCAAACATATATTTTGAAACATGTTTTGTCCTTTCCCCCTTAGTAAAATACTTTTTACCATTTTTACTTTTTACCGAGGTAACTAATTTTTAACCTTAGTAATTAATTTCAATGAACAAAATTAAAAATTATCTGATTAAATAATTTTAAACTTATTATTTAAAATTTTATAATAATTTTATCAAATAAAATTTCTATAGGTATGAAAATTAATTTTAAAATAAAAAAAATTAAACGCGTAAAACCATTTAAAGAAAATAACATTATTAATATTTAAATTTACATATGATAAAGTTATAATGTTTAATAATTTTAGTGACATAAATTGATTTATTATTAATTTAATAAAAGCTATGTTTCGTCCAAGGTAATCCAAAACTAAACCCCACCTTTAAAATACTCATTTTAAAGAGAAGAACAACAATATTTTTATATTAATGTAATATTTTGCTTTAATTTTAAAAATGTTTGGCATAGGTTTTATATCAAAAAATAATATTTCAAAATGCATAATGTTATTAATTAATTTCATATTTTATTGATTTAATGGTTTTTAAATCTTATAGGTTATGCTTACATATTGATAAAATCATGGAAATTATAATTCTCATAAATCTTGCTTTTTTGACTAAAAATAAACCTTTTAGAGAATGATAAAAAATTAATAATAAGTAAATTTTGATATGATGAATTAAAAAATAATTTTTATTTTATCTAATTAAAATTATAAAATTATAAAATTTATCTTTTAATGTAAAAATGAAAAAAAAATGATTTTATTGAAAATACCATTTTTCAACATTAACTCATATTGATTATTCTATCTTCTAAAGGTAATGATTTTTACGTGATTACCAATTAAATGAGTGTTAATATATTTATGTGTTTATACATCATATTAGATTAATTATTTAAAGAATTTCAATTTAATTGGTTCGATATAAATTCCTTGATATTAATAAAATAATAATTTTAAAATAATCACTACTACAATACAAGCCTTTAACAACATTAACCTTTATCAACATTTTTTAGCACTAATAAAGGGTAAACTTTATTAGTACTTTTATATAGTGCTAATAATAGGTACCCTTTATCAGTGTTTTATTTTTAGTGCTAATAAAGAGTACCATTTATCAACACTTTATTTTTAGCGCTGATAAAGGAATCCTTATCAACATTTTTTTAGTGCTGATAAAGGTCCTGAATAAAATGAAATAAATAATAAATAAAAAATAGAAATTATTTTTAAAAAATATATTAAATTTTTTATTAATTAAATAATCATTGATAAAAAGGAATAAATTGAATATACTATATATAAATTATAATTACTAATAAATAACATATATTAAATATATAAATATATGTAAAATTAAAATTAAACAAATAAAAATTGAAAGTAAGTAAATTAAGAAAAATATTAAACATTTTATTAATTAAACAATTATTGATAATATTAATAAATAGTATATATTAAATATAGCCCCCCGTAGGCGGATGGGGTGGTAGGGGGTTGGGGTGTGGGGCGCCGGTCGCGGGGTCGAGTCCCCAGACTGTTTCTTATTATAGCGCACATATATATATAAACCCACCTTATATATATATATATATAAATGCATATAAATATGATTTATATAATACAAAATATTTAAGCTTTATATTAAATAAGTAATATATTTAGTGAAGAATGATTTATAATTAAAAATTAATATGAATTTAAAATACTGACAAATTGCATCAAGTAACAGACATAATTGAATATCGTTTGATTTTTCAATTTAACATATATTAAATGTGTGTTATATTGATTTCACATACATATATACACAATTAATGCATTTTTATATACAACACACACACACAAATATTTACGTAATGAAATCTTATATAGAAACACATACACATAATATTTATGTAATTTATTCAAATTTTAGTATTCATTTTAGAATTTAATTATAACATGATACATTTAATATATCATTTCTTTAATCAGTAAATTTTATTTTATTTTTTTAATTTTATTACAGTTATGTATTAATTCATTTTTAATATTTTTTATTTTTTTTGGAATTTAATCAAATTCTATTACTTATATATATGTATATATTTTAATATGTTTTAATATTTTCAATATGTATTCATATTTATTTCAATATATATCCATATTTTTTTAATAATTTATATTTAATTAATAAAACCCATCCATTTTTTCAATATTGTTAAAGTGTAATCATTTTTAATTATTCAATTTCACTCATTTTTAACATGTATGCACTTAAGATTAAATATTCATTAATAATGTTAAAAATATATTTGTAAATAAAAATTTATAATAAATATATTTATAAATGCATATTTACTATATTTGTGCATTTATATATTTATAAGTATAAATAAATAAATATTATTTTTAAAAAATTATTTATAAAATCATAAATAAACAATTATATATATTTAAATAATTATAAAATTATAATAAATTTATTTAAATAATGAATATATTTACTATATTTATATTTATATATATTTATTAAATATATATATATATAATTATATAAATATATATAATGATTTAAATATATAAATATATAAATATTATTTTTTTAAAAAGTATTTATAATTGTAAATAAATAATTATATATTTAAATAATTATAAAATTATAATAAATATATTTAAATAATTAATATATTTACTATATATATATATATTAGATATATATAATTATATAAATATATTTATAACATTTTTTATTTATAATTTATAAATCCTTTATTAGCACTAAAGTTTTAGCGCTGATAAAGATTCATTTTATCAATGTTTTTTAACACCGATAAAGATTCCTTTTATCAGTTCTTATTAATTTAGCACTGATAAAATGGATCTTTATCAGCACTTTTGAAAAAGTGCTGATAAAAGTGTTCCGATCTATTTAAAAAACCCTAACCAGTTGCGAACCGGTCGTGAAATCTGAATCTTTCCACAGAATCCATTTGCAGTCGTCGCTCCACCTCATTGACTCCAATCTCAAATCAAGGCTCAAACAATTCCAAGGCTTTAATCCAAGGCTTAAACAATTCAAGGGTCAAATGAATCCAAGGATCAAATGAATTTTAGGTTTGGTAATATCTCTACTTTCTCTCAGACGATTCAAAGCTTCAATCCAAGGTATGTTATTTTCTCCTCCTCCTCACTCATTGATTATGTATACTATGCTTAAATAATATTTAAGTATGATTAATAAATGACTATTTAGTGTGGTTTAATACTATTTTTACTATTGTCAAACACTATTGTTTTTGTGTTCTTTTTTAATTGGGTTTAGGTGGTTCTAGTTATGGTTTGTGAAGATTGGTTTTGGGGTGGTGGAATGATGTGTATGTGAGGGTGGGGGTTTAGTTAATGATGTGTTTTATCATTATATTGGTGGTATGACTGGTTGATCCATAAAGGGGATGGTTGCAACTATTATAGCAGAGATGGAATGGGTATGGGGCCTATTCATACGGGATAGTGTGGTTATTGTTATGATATTATGAGGGGTTGGTGGGATTGAGTCTTCATTTCTAAGTTTCATGGAACGTGGTTGTATGAATAAAATTAATGATGAGTAATGGATGTGAAGGTGGCGAGCAATGGTTAATTAAGAACTAATTTGAAATTTTGGTTAAAATAAAACATCTGAAGACTATAATGAATATGAATAAGGAAAAACAAATGAATTGAAAGTAAAAAGTGGCTAATTGAATATAATGTGGATAATAATGGTGAATCTAGAATTTAATAATGATGTGATTAAATGGTAAGTTGATAAAGTTGTGTGTGGCTAGTTTATAGTTAGGTATAGATGTTTAGTAGTTTAGTAATGGTTATTGGTGATATTGGTTATTAGTTGACCTTGACAGGTTTATACGAATCGATTTACACTTAATCAACACAATGGAAACAATAAGAAACCTCATGCCCAAGATCTAACATGATTGAAATGGAATCCAAGATTAAAAAATATAAAGAACACATGTATACCTTTTACTAAAGTGAATCTACTACTACTTTCATCATAGTGATTTGTTGAACATACCTTATAGGCATCCGAAGTAATCCATCCTCTGTGATGTATCCATAGGTTGAAAGAATCACCAAAATTTTGAGTGGGATTATTTCTCTCCAATCCATGCTAATGTTTCACGATGTAAAATAGGAAGAAGAAGAGAGATTTCTAGGGATAAAGAGATGGCTAAATATTAGGTAAGCTCACATATCCATCCTCATGGGAACTATGAATTTTTATATTCTTCAAGGATACTCCCCTAGTGTTCATGAATTTACTTTTACGTTACAAGTATATTAATTTGGTTAAAACTCTCTATAACCCTCATCTATGTTTTTAGAAAATTACTCTTTGTCTGCTTGAAAATAATTATTTTTTTCAACCTGTTTAGACATAATTTTTGATTCAATTTATCAACTAAGAATCTTGAGAAGTTTAAAACCTTTATCATTATTAGGTATATTCTTTTCCTAAAATTATATTTTCATTCCATATCAAATTTTAATTAAAATTGAAATTATAATTTTGATATGTTTTAAAATATTTGATATACCATTAATATTAAATATAATAATTCCTTAGGTTGTTACATCACTTGTTCCAAAAAATAGAATAGAGGTTATCAAATTTTATATATGCTATAATAATTATTAGAAATTATTTTTAAGTATTAATCATTTTAGGTCTACATGTATTGGTTCCACCCCTAGGAATATTTGATTACCATCCATATATATGAAATAACTCTTTATTTATTAAAATGTTTTATCAATACATTTTTATATCTTCTTGTTGATGGAATGAGAGTTTATTATTATTATTTATCATATTTAGGTTTCTTATTACTCCTTAATTTCATATATTATATTTTCACTTATTTAGGGTATTTAAGAAATACTTGAAGACTCATTTTAATAGAGGCATGACTAGTCTTAGTTAGAGGATTAAAAGTATTAAAAGTGGGATTTCTCCTATAAATATAGAATCCACAGAGGCCCCAATGATTCATATATTATAACATGTCCTCATTGAGACCCCTTGAATCACATACAAGAACATGTATACCCCAAAATTTTACCTTTAATAGTCCATGAGTTAATAACTATTTCTAATGGTGTAATTCTCACAAATGGGATGCATTACTCCTTTTAGAGAACACAATGGAGTAAAACTATCATCCTCGTCAGCATCATATCCCAAATAGTTATTATTGAATTTTTTTATTGAGACTCATCCCCTATCGCTTTTACGTTGCTTGTACTACTCCAATAAGTAGTCATCCCATGTATGAATACTTCTTAGATTATTTCAATAAACATAGGTGCATGTGCAAAAGAGATGGAGGATGATTATCAAACAACAAAATTCAATGATAACTATTCTTGAGATGAGCTGATGAGGATGTTAGTTGTCTATAACTTTCAACTTTGGATGAATTCAAGGGATAACACCTGCCATAGTGGAGTAATTCTATTCTTAAATTAAATCACTCATTATATTCAAATTATAATGAAATTATTTGAAATAATAAAATGTTGGGTTTCCTATATTATAATTATCTATAAATTTCATATTTAATAATGAATATGTTATGTGAGTTTATTTATTTATTGTAAAAAATGAATATTTTATGAACCCAATAGGATGGATATTAATCAAAAATGGATGCACACTAATTGTTTAACAAACGATTATGAAGACAGAGTTAAATAGGTCATCAAGTTTGCAATAGAGAATGGATACAACCCTTCTAAAATCCTTTGTTTGTGTTTACGTTGTTGTTATTCAAGGAAAATTAGTTTATAAGAGTTGGAAGAATATTTGATTTGTTATGGAATAGATAAGAGCTATAAATGTTATACTAAACATGAGAAAAAATTAAACGTTCACACTGATTAGAATGATAACACACTTTATGGATCATTTGATATGAATCCTAGTGTGACTGATGATGGAGATCACATGAAATAAATGAAAATGGAAATTTAAGATGAACTTTATGATTGTCCAAATTTGTTTTAGAAGTTAAATAATTGTGCTAAGAGACCATTGTATATCAGTTTTACTAAATACACAATATTATCAATTGTATTGAAGTTATATAATTTGAAAGCTGACAATGGATGGAGTGAAACCAGCTTTACAAAGCTACTTGGTCTCATAAATAATATGATACTAGAAGAAAATGAACTACCATGTTGAACATATGATTCTAAATGAATTCTACATTCAATGGGAATGGTCTCTAAAAAAGTACATATTTTTCCAAATGATTTCATATTGTTTTGCAAGGACTATGAATTACTCATAAAATTTCCTAAGTGTGGCATAGATCAATACAAGAAAAATGAATCAAGTCCTTAGAAATATGTATATTAATTTCCTATCATTCCATGGTTTAGAAGACTATATGGATTTTAGGAAACCATGATACAATTTATATGGTATAAAGATACAAGAATTAAATATGGGAACCTACGTCATCCAATAGATTATCCTTAGTGGAAGAAAATTGATTACGAGTATCCTAAATCTGGAAATAAGTTGAGAAACTTTCATATTGTATTATCTAAATATGGAATAAATCCTTTTGGTGTATATAGTAGTACTCACAACACATGGCCATTCATGTTAGTAAATTATAACTTACCTTTATGGTTATTCATGAAGCACAAATACATTATGTTGTCTCTACTTATATATGGACCAAATAAACCTAGTAATGATATTGATTTCTATTTGGATCTATTGATTGAAGATCTGAAGTTGATGTGAGATATAGGTGTTACAATGTCTGATTCTCATAGAAGTGAAGAATTCACATTGAGGGTCATGTTGTATGGGATGATAAATGACTCACCCTTTTATGGAAATTTATCAGGCTATAACATTAAAGGAACATTGGGGTGTCTCATTTGTGAATAATTCACACACTCAGTTTGGTTGAAACATTCCTCAAAGACTGTGTTTTTAGGACATTGAAATTTTTTACCTTGACGACATAAATACTGATCCTGGATGAAAACATTCAATTTGAATATCGAACAAGGTACAACATTGTCTCCACTAACGGGTGATCAACTCTTCGATAAATTAAAAGATATTGAAACTATTTTTAGTAAACCAATTTTGAAAAACCTTATGAAATCAGTTTGGAAAAAAAGGTCAATTTTCTTTGAATTACCGTATTGTATTTTTTTGTACGTTAGACATTTTCTTGATGTCATGCATGTAGAAAAAATGAATTTTATAGTTTTAGTGGAATGTTAATAATTGTTCTTAGAAAAAAAAAGATGGCATAAAGAATAGGTTGAATATGGTTGACATGGGGATAAGTGAAGATTTGGAACTGGTGAAGGGTAAAGGGTGGACTTTTCTTCCTCCAACAGCTTAAACTATTCAGACAGGAAAAATTGAAATTTTTACTTTTCCTTAATAGCGTAAAAGTTCTAGAGGGGTATTCATCAAATATAAATAATGTTTTTTTAATGACTAATTTGAAGTTAGAGGGACTAAAATCACATGAATATCACGTTTTGATGCAATATTTGATTCATATTGCTTCCTATTTCATTCTGCCTAAAAATGTACGACATATATTAACTAGAATATACTTCTTTTTTAAATCCATATGCAATAGAGTTATAGACATGAAAAATTTTCCAATCATGAATAATGAGGTTGCAGTCATATTATGTAAATTAGAGATATTCTTCCCACCATTATTCTTTGATATAATTTTCCACCTGATGGTTCACTTGGTTAGAGAGGTTCAACCATGTGGTCCTTTCCATTACAGATGGATATACCCCATTGAATGGTATATGAATATTCTGAAAGGGTATGCCAATAATCAAATTCGTCTAGAAGGTTTTATTGTATAATAATATATTATTGAATAAGACATTGAATTCTGTACCAATTACCTATCAGATGTTGACAACATCAGTCTCCTAAAGTATCGTCTTTGCAGATACCTTATGGTTGAAGTGATTTTCAGAAGATATATTGTTATAATTACCTTTATAGAGTGGGATCAAGCACACCTTTACATTTTATATAATGGTAAATATGTTGATCTATATATTGAATCCCACAAAGTAACTCTTATAGATTTGAATCCATCAAGGTTAGAAATATGGATATCAAATACACATAATCAATAGTTTATAAGATGGTTTTGAGATCAAATTTATAAGGAGTTATCTAAAAATTCAAATTCAATTTTTGAATGACTTCAATGGATAGATAAGGGAATTAATTAAAATGTTATATTTTACATTGGTTTTATAATCAATGTTTATACATTATATATAAAAGAGCATGATGATCGCATGGAAAATAGTGGTGTTATGCTTGTGAAAGAAGTGATGCACATATCTGGTTCCAAGGACAGAAATCTAATTTATGAAAATATGTCATATTTTTTCATTATAAAACATATATACAAGTTGGATTATACAACATTTCATGTGTTTATTTTCCATTGAAAATGGGTTGAAAATAGGAGTGCAATGAAAGTTGATGAAATGAGATTCGTGAAGGTGAATTTTAGTATAGAAGGGGGAAAAGAAGATTCATTCATAATAGAATCATAATAAGTGAAAGTATTTTATGTCTATGATCCAATAAACAAGAATTGATCGATTTTCTTACTAGTGACTAAAAAAACTTTCGGGTCAGATTAAAATTCAATCGAGGATGACCCTTTCATTGGGATATCATAACCAGTTCATTCCAATCTTAATGTAGACTATGTATTGTGCATTATAGGGGACCAAAAAGAGGGGATTTTTGTTCTTATTAGAGGTTATAAATCCCTAAATCCTTTAAAAAAATTAAAGATAGTTCAATGAGAAGGTAAAAGTGTTTTTTAATATATTATGTTTTTACTCATAATATTATCCATTCTCTACTGCATTAACATAATCTAAATTAAATGTTTGAATACTCATATAGACAATGTCTTTTGCACATGATGATGTTACTAATCCCATAGAAGAATATACTACAATGAAGGAAACCCTTTGGGAAGATGTAAAGGTAATGTTACGATATACTTTATTTATTTCACTGGAAATTTATATAATGAAACTTTGATTTAATTTTCATTATTCCTTATAGAGTTCATTTATTTTAGAATATTGTTTTCTATCTTTCATGCCTTATGCACCAAAACTTCCATAGACTTCTTCTCCCTCAAAACATTTTCACCCCCAAAGTGTTAAAATCTATCACTTTCCTTCAAATTCTCTCTAATGAATTTGTAGGAAGAGAAATGACACAACCTATACTCAATAACAAAGGTAATCTTGATGTTTTCGTAGTAAAATCATTATCCATAGAAATATTTTATTATTTCATATTTATATTTACTTTATTTATTTTTATTACTACCCACATAATAATTATTTTCTTATATATTTGGATTATTTTGTTCGAGTTAGGGTGGTTTTCTTGAAGCTATTTATGATCATGAGAGATTGGACATCAGAGCTGTAACTGAGATAATAAAAACAAGGAAATGGGTCAAGAATCCATAAAACCATCATGAAAAGGTGAATTCTTACTGCTTATTTAATTAATTTTGTCATCATTTTATATATTATTTGAAATTTTATTTCTTTATCATTTTTATCTAATACTTATTTAGTTTTTTCATAGATATTTTGGGAAGTCATATTTTTATAGTTCATTTATTTTAGAATATTTCTATCCACATTTCACACCTTTCTACTCTAAAACTTACACAAAATTCTTCTCCCTCAAAATATTTTCACCCTTTCAGTGTTGGAATTTATCAATTTCCTTCAAGTTCCCTCTAATAACATTGCAGGAAGAGGAACGATGCTTATATTGCTCAATCACAAAGGTAATCTTGATGTTTTCATAGTAAAATATTTGACCATAGAATTAATGTATTGTTTCATATTTATTATTAATTTATTTATTTTTAATATTACTCACATAATAATTATTTTCTTATACAAGTGGATTCTTTTGTTCAAGTTGGGGTGGTTTGTTCAAAGATTCTCATGCTCATGAGATATTAGAATTCAATCCTACAATTGAGATAATTACAATAAAAAATGAGTCAATAATTTATACAACCATCATAAAAAGGTGAATTCACACTACTTATTTAATTAATTTTGTCATCATTTTATCTACTATTTGTAAGTTAATTTCCTTATTATTTTTATCTAATACTTATTTTTTTTTCAGAGATCTTTTGAGAAGTAATATTTTTCTTTCATCTATCCATAACAAGACACAAAAGAGATAACATATTCCTTTCTTCCAATGTTACCATGTTTTCCATTGGATTTATTTGTTGAACTACCACCATTGTATTTCAATGAACAATATGCAGTGTCGGTAGTTTGAAAAAGAAATCCAATGGGAAGTATGAAAACATTGGAAGTTGGTATTTTTTGAGACTTTGGGATGTGTAGTAATTAACTACACCTCAATCCGACACACAGTGTAACCGGTATGACTCTAAATGATTCTTTTTTTTAAATTGATATTAATTTTAGTAAAAAAGACAAATGACATACAAAAAAAATGAGAAAACACATTCATACTATTTTTATACTTTATAAAAATTATCTATAAGTCGTTTTTATGTGTAGGAATCATATGCACCTCAATCTGATACATTATGTGCCCAATATGACTCAAAGTGTCTATTATCAGTTTAAAATTCATATTTTAGTTCAAAATGTGTCACTCACTAAAAACCAAAAAAATATACTCATTTTATCTTAATAATTTAGGAAAACAGTTCATAAGTCATCTTTTATGTGTAGGAATCAGTCTCACACTAAACCAATACATGATGTAATCGATATGACTTGAAGTGCGTGTTTCTAGTTTAAAATGACATTTTAGTAAAAAAGATAAATTACGTACTCAAAACCAAGAAAACAAATTCATATTATTTTAATACTTTATAAAAATGATCCATAAGTAATTTGGGATGTGTAAGAATCATCCGAACCTAAATCTGATGCACAGTGTGATCGTTATAACTCTAAGTACATTTTTATTTAAAATAGACATTAATTTTAGTAAAATAGATAGCTGACATACTCAAAACTAATAAAATTTATTTTAACTATTTTTAAACTTATTAAAAATAATACATAAGTCATTTGGGATGTGTATGAATCATCTGTATCTCAATTCGATGCATGGTGTGACCAGTATGACTCCAAGTGCGTCTTTTTATTTAAAATTGACATTCATTTTAGTAAAAAAGACAACCGACATACTCAAAAATAATAAAACACATATAGATTATTTTTATAACTTATGAAAAGAATCCATAAGTCATTTTTTATGTGTAGTAATTACCTACACATCAATCTAATAAATAGTATTCCCGATATGACTCAAAGTGTCTGTTATCAGTTTAAAATTGACATTTTATTTCAAAAAGTGTCACTCATTGAAAACTAAGAAAACACACTCGAATTATCTTGATAATTTATTAAAATTATTCATAAGTCATTTTTGATGTGTATAAATCATTTTCATGTGAAACCAACACATGATGTGACTGGTATGACTCAAAATGCGTGTTTCCAGTTTAAAATGACATTTTAGTAAAAAGATAAATGATGTACTCAAAATTGAGAAAAAACTTTTGTATTATTTTTATACTTTAGAAAAATTCTCCATAAGTCATTTGAGACATGTAGGAATCATCCACACCACATTCTAATGCACGGTGTGATCGGTATGACTCAAAGTGCACTTTTTTATTTAAAATTGACATTAATTTTAGTAAAAAAGACAACTAATATACTCAAAACTGAGAAAAAACATTAGGATTGTTTTGATACTTTATTAAAATGATCTATAAGTCATTTTTTATGTGTATAAAGCTTCCTTACCTAAATCCATCGCACGATGTGACCGGTATGACTCCAAGTGTGTCTTTTTATTTAAAATTGACATTAATTTTAGTAAAAAAGTCAACTAACATACTCAAAATAAAGAAAACACATCTAGATTATTTTTATACTTTAGAAAAATGATCCATAAGTAATTTTTTATGTGTAGGAATCATCCACACTATTGGTCAGAGTAGATTACTCAAGAGAGGGGGTGAATTGAGTATCTATAAAAATTTCTAGTTAAAAAGTTTTTCTAAAAGGTTTCCCCAAAAGGTTAAATACAGCCCAGTTAATCAAGGTTATACTGTTATAAAATTTTGACTATTTAAATAACTTCTTAGAATATTGATTAGTTCTTAGTAATCTTAAGATCAGTTATTAAGATTGCTTTTGAATCTATTCTACTTAGACAAGACAATTATGACTTCTTTCCAAGAGTAACTATCAAAGTGAATTTAGAGATTTCTGAATTATACAGTAAAGCAGTAAAATAGAGAAGACTAAATTAAGAAGCACAACGAATATGAAACAAGTGGTTCAGTCTCAAGCCGAGACCTAATCCACTCCACTTGGTGATCACCTGCCACCAAGCAGTTTATATAAATAAAATTGATCCACACCCTAGATCGGGGTTAACAATAGTATACAGGACTATCCAGGCCACACAGGGACCTCTTCCACAGTTCTTCGTGGGTAAAAACAACCAGGCCACATAGGGATCTCTTCCAAACTTATCCGTGGGTATACACAAGATTAAAAAGGATGTTTAAGTAAGGATATCTTGTATCCTTTAGTTTAATATAGGAGACAGAGTGTGTTATAATAAAGATACACACTCTGCTTGAAATTTAATAAAATGATACACAATAGAGAATAAATATTGAGATAGGTTTAGAAGTGCTCTGAGTGTTAGTATTTACAGCTCTGGAATTCTTGAGATGAAGCAGATATAGAACTCAAGTCCTCGTATGGAAAACAGAGTGTCTCAAGTCACACAGATCCAACTTGTGTTCTTCGTGGTGTTTGACAGTGCGAAGATGTTCTCGATTCTAGGATTCCAGTATACTTCGTGTGTTCTTCAGCAGTGATGAGTTGCATGATACAATTATCTAAGTGTATTCTGTTGTCGTGCTCACACCCACCATCTTGTTTTTATTTTTAGTATCGTGAAACTCATTCCCTCCTTTGTTTCTGGGCGCATTACTCTTTTATCTTGGAGTGCATGTGTTTGAGTCGACAGGTTGCATGTATTCTGCACCTCGTACCTCTTACTTGTCTACAAAAGAAATATTAATTATGTATATGCATTAAAATCTTCAAATATGATTGTTAGAGATTAAATTGAAAGACGAAAAAACATATTAAGAAATGGTGTCATAGTATGTCATGGAAAATAGTGTCTTCTTCACACGGTGTCTGGATTGGTCATGGTGTCTTGATATCACGGTGTCTGGATGTCACAGTGTCTGGATTTCATGGTGTCTGCTTGTTCACGGTGTCTGGATGTCACAGTGTCTAGATGTCACGATGTCTTCTTGTTCATGGTGTTTGGATGTCATGGTGTTTTCTTGTTCAAAGTGTCTAGATGTCACAATGTCTGCTTGTTCACGGCGTCTCATGGTCATAGTGTCTCATGGTCACGGTGTCTCATGGTCACGGTGTCTCATGGTCACGGTGTCTCATGGTCACGGTGTCTCATGGTCATGGTGTCTCATACTTAGGAAAATATATATATGCATACTTAAGAAGTGATATTTATGGAATGAATTAAACTTAGTCATTTGTCAGAGAAATCATTATAAAGTGAATCAAAAGATAGTGTATAGTAACTAAACTGAGTATATAGTACTTAAGAGCTTTGGATAACTTTGACTAAATAGCTGTGCATTTGATGTGAGATAGATTATATAGAGTTAACATGTTTTATTGACTAAATATGATTTTTGATCATTAAAACATGATTAATACATGAGGATTCTAACAATATCCCCCTTTTTGATGATCACAAACCATGTATATTTAGAGTGTATACTTGTTCTAACAACATAGTTCGAATGTGCATATAACATATATAAACTGAGTAGTCTCTTCTCCTATATATTCTTTATTATATTTCTCCCATATATTTTGCCCATATATTTCTCCCATATTTTCTCCCCCTTTTGGGATTATAAAAAAGTACCAGGAAAAAGAAAGACAAAAGAGACAAGAAAAGTGCATAATGTATTAGATAAGAAAATATGGTAATTACAAAAAGTAAAACAAAGTAAACCAGATTCCCATCAAAATTGAGTAAGCACTGTCCTTCTTCACTGGATGGTCTTCTCTTTGCCTTTAGCAGCAGCAGCAGAATAGGAAGCCATAGGAGAAGAAGTTGAGGTAGAAGAAGGGAGTGAGCTAGTTGATAGAGAAGGTAAAGGGAGTCCTTCAAAGACCGAGGGATCCAAAGTAGGTGCAATAGAAGATCGAGGCAGTTGTTGATCAAGGATCACAGGACTGATCTGACTCATTGCCTGACTGACAGACATAGAAGTGGAGGCTAGGGTAGAGGTGAATGTAGGAAAACCAGGTCACAGAGGTGCAGCCGCAGGAGTAACAATGGATGTACTCTGTACATAAAGATAGGGCCTGAGAAGCTTGATAAAATCCGCAATGATCTCTCCACCATACTTCATAGCTTTCTCAAAGTCTTCCTTGTTTTCTATAAACTTATCCAACAGATGAGTGAACTCTATGATCTTTTGAAATTGAGTCTTGAAATCTTGAGTAATAGGAGGAATCCTTAGATTTTCTACAAGATATTTAAAATGATTGATCATGTCAGTCTTTGAGAAGATTCATTTGAAGTATAAATCCACTTTCTTGGAAATTTCTTGCTGAACATCATTAGCAATTTTTGAATGGATTTGGACTAGATCAAGAACCCAGTCACTATTCTTGATAAATTCATATAGATAATCTTTATTTAAACCACTAAGCACAGTCTAAAGTTATTATTTGACCACTGTTCTGAGCAGATCACTGTCTAGGGAAGGCTGAGATGATTGTCCAGATGCCTTAGAAGAATTTATAGCTAAGGTAAGAGATTTTAGTTGGTGTTTCACTTCTTTAAGGCACCCCGTATACTCATCAGTGAGCTTGTTAAGATTAACAACAAGCTCTCACATTTATTTCATAATATATTTGTTTCTTTCTGTGACCTTTTCAGATAAGGCAACTAAATGATGTTGAATCTGAGAGACAACATTTTTTGGGGTTTGAGGAACAATTGGTTCTACCAGATGAGAAGAAAACTCTGATCTGGAATGCATCTATTTCTAAATTTCTTCAATCATACCTCTTTAGGTCTTCACTTCATCACTAAGTAGTCTATTTTCAACTCTAAATTCCCAAATATCATGAAGTATTTTGGGTTATATCTGCCAAATTAACTTTTCCAATAGCAGTGAGGCATCTTTCTCACTTAGATGTGTTACAAGAGCAGGTTGGGAATTTAGGAGTTTTTCAAGTCCATCCAAAAGGGTAGCTCCAAAATCTTTCAGATCATCTTTACTCACCAAGGATGGTTGTTCTGATGAAGGTTCAGAGATGGGGACTGATACAGGCTCAGGTTCCTTTTCAGGGGAAAGATTAGAGACTGATTTCAATTTGAACATAGTATAAAGTTCAAGGCCTTTTAATGAGACTTATTGAGAGTCATCCACATCATAAAAACTAGGGAACTTATACCGAGTGTCTACAGGGATTGAATCAACCAGGTTTGGTACTTCAAAAGATTCTAGATTTGGGGTTTTCTCCCCCTCAACAGTTGCATCCTTATCAAGACTGAGAATCTTAGGGTCTTGATCTAATACCACAAATTAATCTCTTAGTTCCTCCCCAATTTCTTTCCTAGCTAGCTGAAAATCTAGTTCCATCCTTTCCTCAGCCGAAGGAATGACTTCAGGAACAGATTATTCCACTGGGATTTCTTCAAGATCAGCTTCTTGCATAACAGGTTATTATTCTTTTATAGGTTCTTCCTCAGAATTCTTCTTAGTTTCTTTGACAACAGATTCTGTTTCAATCACGGGTTGATCTTCCATATTGACAACATCCTTTGAAGCAGGGACTTCTTTTTCACTCACAACATGAGGAACCTGAGGACTGTCTTATCAGAAATAGTTTCCCCGGGAGGCACAACAACCTCTTCTTCTTCTTCGTCAAAATACTCAACAACCTCATCTGGTTCCAAACCAGGATAAAAAATATCTCTTGGTCTTGAGGGATGTTCTACTGGATTGAATTTTTCATAAATTCTATCATTGTCTTCCACCCATGCCTTTTTCCAAGGATTCCAATTTATTTTCATACTCTTGATAACGACTTTTGAAAGGTAGTACTCACAATCCTTGATAACTTCCTCATTAGGTCCAACCATACCTTTGGCATGAATCATGGCTAAGATAAGCTTAGAATAAAAAAGGGAGGTTGACTTAGATGTGGTTTTGATCAGCTCACACATATAGTGTATGATATACTTACAAAGGTTGATCTTATTCCCATTTTTCATAAGATGAATCAGAAACACATCCTGATATTTCAGTACATAAAAATTACCTTTTCTAGGGCTAATTAGATTCTGTATAAACTTAAACAGAAGTCTTGATCCACCATCTAGTTCAGTAGCTATGTCTCTCATCTTGGTTCCATTTATAGTTAAGCTTTTCACAGCATCTTCCAACACAAAGAATTCACTAGAAGATGAAGGTCCTCTCAGATAATCCTCACAGATGCCTTCATGAGGTATCCTAAGGCATGAAGACCATAACCTCGAAGAGAATGAGCATTTCTGGCAATTTATCCAGCTTCTCACAACATACCCATCTTCAGAATCAAAGGATAACTGAACATACTAATAAAATTGAGCCACTAACTTAGGGTAGATAGGTCTATCTTCCTTTGAAAACCATTCTAACCAGCCTTTCTCTTTTAAAACTTTTAAAACCAAATAATTACTCGACAACAGCCATTTGGGGAAAATCTATTTCTCAAGAACTACAAATTGATTCACCAGATTTGAATTTAGGGGACCTTTGGGTGTTAGCTTGGGTGCGATTTTCTTCTTTTTTGAGCTACGTTTCTCAGGAGTAGACGATGAAGGGAATTTCATCCTGGGAATTCACCGAGGGTTCGAGAAAGAGAAGGGTTTAAGGATTCAAGAAGGGTTACAAATTGAGTGAATAGAAGAGAGATCGAGTGAAGGACAAGTGATACTTCCTCAATCCGACACACGATGTGCCCGATATGACTCAAAGTGTCTGTTATCAGTTTAAAATTGACATTTTAGTTCAAAAAGTGCCACTTAATAAAAAATGAGAAAATATACTCGTATTGTATTTATAATTAATGAAAATTATTTTTAAGTCATTTTTTATGTGTTGGAATCAGTCTCACATCAAACCGACACATGATGTGACTGGTATGACTCAAAGTGCGCGTTTCTAGTATAAAATAAAATTTTAATAAAAAAAGTGATGTACTCAAAACCAAGAAAACACATTTATATTATTTTTATACTTTATTAAAATGATTCATAATTCATTTTTAACATGTAGGAATCATATTCACCTCAATTTTATGGACTATGTGATTGATATAACTCCAAGTACGTATTTTTATTTAAATTTGACATTTATTTTAGTAAAAAAGACAACTGATATACTCAAAACTGAGAAAACACATTAATATTATTTTTATACTATATAAAAATGATCAATAATTCATTTTTTATGCATAGAAATCATCCACACCTCAATCCAGTGTATGGTGTTCCTGGTACGACTCAAAGTGTTCGTTACCAGTTTAAAATTGATATTTTAGTTCAAAAATTTTCACTCACTGAAAATCAAGAAAACACATTTGGATTGTATTTATAATTTAGGAAAACAATTCATAAGTAATTTGTGATGTTTAGGAATTAGTCTCATGTAAAACTGATACATGATGTGACCGGTATAGCTAAAAGTACGTGTTTCCAGTTTAAAATGCCATTTTAGTAAAAAGACAAGTGACATACTCAAAAACCATGAAAATTAATTAAGATTGTTTTTAATAATTTAGGAAAATTATCCATAATTCATTTGGGACTTTTAGGAATTAGACACATCTCAATCTGATGCATGGTGTGATCAATATGACTCTAAGTATGTCTTTACAATATATATGTGTCATTTTAGTTTAAAATGTGCATCACATCACCAAAACTGAGAAAACAAGCCTAGATTATTTTCTCATCATTCTATATGCTATTACTTAATTAATTTCCTTATCATTTTTATCTTATACTTATTTAGTTAATTTTCATAGAGATAATTCTTGAAGACGAACAAGAAATGACGTGACGTACAAGAATCAATCACAACTCAATCTGATACATGGTGTTCCTCATATGACTCAAAATGTTTAGTTTAAAATTAACACTTTCTATTAATTTATTTTTTATATCATTACTAAAATAATAATTGTTTTCTTATATATGTGCGTTATTTTTCTCAAGTAGGGTTGGTTTGTTTAGTAATATCACGAGTCAGGGTCAGGATCAAAATATAAAGGAACATTGATGTTTTTGAATTTCTGTAACAATTTTTAATTATGTAATTGTATAAACCAATGTTTTAAATGTCTACAATATAGCGTTTTTTCTTGTATTTGTGTTGTAAATTTTATTTCATTTTAATTATCTATTTGTACTTGATTTTGTCGATTTCTTGTGGTGTTTTTTGGTATTGTAGTGTGATGTTATAACACACTGCATTGGTGTTGTATTGTGCTATAACAGAACATTATAATATTCCCATTTATCAGTGCTTTTAGAAGTGCTGATAAAGGGCCCCTTAATCGGTGCTTCTATAAGCACTGATAAAGGTACCCTTTATCAGTGCTTTTACAAGTGCTCATAAATGTTATCCTTTATCGGCACTTCTAAAAGTTCTAATAAAGGATTCATTTATCATCTTTTTTAGCACTAATAAAAGACTAGGACTTTTAATATTTCACCGGTAGTCAGTGCTTCTCTAACAATGATAAAGGCCATCTTTATCACTATTAAAGGCCTATTTTATAGTAGTGAATTGTTTCACCATTATTCTGGTAATTATAATTAATCCTAACAATATAAATTTCATGTCAAAAAATGAAATTAGACATATTAAATAATATGAATATTATTATCTCAATTATAAGAATAATTTTATCAAATTAACTTTCTATGTGTAGCGAAATTAATCTTAATGTTAGCACTTGTAACACATAAAAACCCATTTTTTGGAAAATTTTAATTTTTAGCATAAATATTATGTATAAAAAAAATTATCAATGTTATTGATTCTAATGATATTAATAAAAATTTTTATTTTTAAAGGATGGAAAAAAATTGAACATTTTAAAATAACCTTGTTGAAAGCACACATCATTAAAAGGATGATAAAAATTTTGTTTTAAAATGAATAAAAGGGTAAAATTTATAATTGGAGATAAAAAAAATTGAGTTTCCACTATATAAATAAGAATATTTTTGTAAATTAAAAACATGGATATGGAGGTAAAATCGATTAAAATAAATGAGAATTATTCTTAACAAAAATTCATTTTAACGAAACATTAGAATAATCAAGGAAGAAGAATTTGGTGTGAAACATAATTTCACTATAAAATGAGGTTTAAATTAATACTAAAATAATCATAGTTAATATAATATATTAATCATGAAATATAATAGACAAAGAAGAGTGATTATGACCTAAGGAAGAGAATTGAGTCACAAAAACCCCTTACAAATTTAGTTTTTTATAAATCAAAATCCATTGGAAGCTTGAAAACCATATGGTTATGTAAATACCATGAATTAAATAATTTATTATAAAAAATAAATTCTTGGTAAGTATATAAAATCTATAAATAATAAATTGATGCATAACATTAAAACACGTCTCAATAAAGAGAATTTAAGACAAAAAACCCTCACCTTGTTTCCTTGATTAGTTGATCACACTCTAAACTCCTGTCAAACAAACATAAATAACTTAATATCTTATTTAATAACCTTAAATATAAATATTAACCTTTTATAATCCTTATTATAATTTTTTATCATTATACATTAATTAGTTATAGCATATTATGACCATCGAGTATTAATAACTTTAACTGTTTTGCGCATGTTTAATAATTTTGATATCACTACTCATCATTTGATAAAAATTTCATTATTGATATATCATTTAATATTATATAATATATAATTTATATTTTTTGTAAAGTCTTATTATTTCATTCCATATTTTTTTATTACATTATGTGAAAACCAAATTAATAAAGACTTATTTCGATAATTTTGGTGATCAAAGATGATTTATTAATAATAAATTATATACCTAATATAAATTTTAAAAAATATATAATAATAATTATTTGATTATTAACCTATAATAATATCAGTATTTAGTTTCCCATAGTCACTCTTGATCTTATTTTAAAGCATTATTCATGTAGGTGGTTAAATCGACCCAAACATGAACACACTTTAACTGGATTGGTGAGTATGGCTAATAAAGTGTTTATTTTGAAAAAATATCATTATAACAGAAGAATAAAAATATTATTGTTATTTTTTTATGTTTAATCATATTTTAATATGTTTGGATAAATAATGAAAATCTAGATTAAAAAAATTATTCTTTATGGAGGCGGTAGTTCGCACACACACATGATTATCATTCCTTTGGTTTTCTAAGTAGATGGAAATGAATAACTAATGGTTGAACCATTAATATAAAAAATATTTGTATAATAATGATAATGAAGATATCATATTGTTATGGTGATAAGATATTTGGAAGAGCAAGATTAAGAATAAAAACTTAAGAAGGAGATAATACTTATGTTGGATACTTGATTTTTCCTTGGAAGTCTCCTTGAAATAGAAGGGATTTTGCTAAATGAGTGGACGAGGGATTATATTTGTGAGATATGTTTCTAGGGAGAATAAAATGTAATATTTTTAATGATTAATTCTAAGGATTGGTGAGTCTTGAAGTGCTATAAGTGTTACCTTTTTATAAGTGAAGAGAAGGCCAGTTTTTGGAAATACCCATTGAATTTCAATAATTTAATTTCACTATTAAAGGGTTAAGGGATTAAAAAAGAGAAAAATGTGGAAATGGGGTGATTTTTGGTATATAAAAACCACAACCATAAATTTGGAAACACTTTTTAACATATTTTTTCCTTTTCACCTTAATAAAATACTTTTTACTGATTCTACGTTTTATTGGGGTAACTAATTTTTAACCTTAGTAGTTAATTTCAATGACCAAAATTAAAATTGAACTTATTAACGAGTTTGAAAATTATTATTTAAAATTTGAAAACCATTTTATCAAATAAAATTTATATATGTATGCAAAGTTAATTTTAAAATAAACACACTTAAACACGTAAAACCATTTTTTTGAAAAATAATTTTATTAAGATTTTAAATTTATATATATTAAAGTTATCATGGTTACTAATTTTAAAACCATAAATTTATTTATTTTGAATTTAATAAAATGTATGAGGATTCCAAGTAATGAAAAAACCAAACCTCACATTGAAATTACTCATTTTAGAGAGAGTACCAAAAACAATTTTTTTATATATTAAAGTAACATTTTGCTTAAATTCTAAAAATGTTTGGCATAGGTTTTATATATACAAAGAATATTTAGACCTGAATAATTTTATTACTTAATTTTCATATTTTATTACTTTAATAGTTTTAAAATTTCTTGTTTATTCTTACATAGTGATAAAATCTTGGATATTATAATTTTATTAAATCCCACATTTTTGACTAAAAATAGACCTTTTTATAAAATGATCAAAAATTAATAATAAATAAATTTTTATATACTTATTTAAAAAATTAATTTTATTTTATATAATTAAAATTATAAATTTATAAATTTATTTTTTAATTGAAAAATGAAAAATATAAAAAAGACTACTTTTATTGAAAATACCCCTTCTCAACATTAACTCATATTAACTATTTATCTTATAAAGGTAATGATTTTTAATTGATTACCAATTAAATGAGTGTTAATATATTTATATGTTTGTTCATAATATTATATTTATTATTTAAAATATTTTAATTTAATTGTTTCGATATAAATTCCTTGAAATTGATAAAACAATAATTTTAAAATAATTATTTCCCAATTATCATGGTAATTAACATTAATCCTAAAAATCTAAATTTTATTCCCCAAAATAAAATTGGACATATTAAATAATATTAATATTATTATCTCAAATATAATAATCATTTTATCAAATCAACTTTCTTTATGTAGGGAAATTAATCTCAACGTTAGCGCATGTAACGTGTAAAAACCCATTTTTTAAGAAAAGTGTATTTTTAAGCATAAAGTTTATGTATATGAAAAAATTATCAATATTATTTATTATAATGACATTAATAAGATTATATTTATTAAAATAATATTTTTGTGACATAATCCAAAACCTAATTTCTGTATGTGTAAATTTAATTAAAGAAACAAACGAAAAATAGTTTTCATAAAATAATACTTGATTTTCAAAAATGATATTCATGGGTTTTATAAATTGATATAGTATTTTAAAATGATTTATTTTAATTTATAAATATTTATTTTTTATATTTAAAATATTTCAAAAACTTTTAAGTCATATAAAAGTGACGATATTTTCAAAATTGGTATTTTTTTTACTATTCACCTAAAAATAATTTTTTTTAGAAAAATATAAAAAATACACCCTAAGATATTTTTTTATATGAAATTGAAAAATGAATTTTAATTTATGAAATTTAAATTCTAAAATTTTTAAATTTATCTTTTTAAAATAAAATATATGATATAAATAAAATGACGTTTTTTTAAAATAAAATTTTCAATATCAACTCATATTAATTATTTACCTTCTAAAGGTAATAAATATTAATGCTTTAACATATTAGTGTTTTTTATAGTATTATTAATAATTCCTTATTAATATATTGGGGATTTTTTACATTGGGTGTAGCATGTGACACAAGTTATATAACATAGTATGTATTTTAAATGATTCAAAATCTTGGTTTGTTACACTAAGTCTTGAGTATGTTAAATTTTTGGATATAGAGGAAAAGAGTTTGAATTATGAATTTAAAAAAAATGACACTTGTAAATTAATCAAAATTTGAAATGTGATCTTTAACGAATAGATCCCATGGAAGGATCAGAACATGGTGGATATTTTTAGTGAAAAACAGCATCATTGGAAGCTAAAGTTCACCTAAATGAACATTTATAAACTGATGATCTAGAGAATTAAGGAATAATTATAGTTCCAAAAACACCAGAACATCCAATAGAGTTACTAGAAGTAGAAGTTCAAGTTCTAATGGTGTTTCATATTCCATATATACCAGGGAGTTCAAGGAATGTCAAGGCTCAAGAAAAATCTCTGGAAGGAATAGTTCTAGAAGTTATAGTACTAGGAGGAGATAACTAGTAGGGGAAATTAAAAGGATCTACCAGAGATTGTAACTTAGTGTAATGGTATGAAAATATTTTTCACTATCTTATTCTAACAAATAGTGGAGATCTTGAATTCCTTGAAGATGTAATTTGTTTGAAAGACTTATAATAGTAAGAGTTGTCCATGAGGGATAAAATTGATTCCCTCCACATGTCTAGAATATGAGAGCTAATAAAGAGGCTTTATGGGAAGAGAGTATTGTAAAACAAATGGGTTTATTAGTTGAAGGAAGAATAAAATAGTAGAGGGAGGTACACGGTCATCTTAGTTGTGAAGGGTTTTCAATAAATGTAAGGAGTAGGTTTCTCATAGATTTATTCTTTGGTAGTTTTCAATAAATGGAAGGATTATATTTCTTATAGATTTTTTTCTTTGGTAGTTAAGTACATGGATATCTAAATGGTGTTAAGTATGGTTACATTCAAAGGAATTTATTTGGATAAAATGGATGTGAAGATAATATTTATTCATGGAGTCCTCGAGGAGGAAATTTTCATAGAATAACTAGATGGTTTTAAGGATAAATGGAACCAAGGACTTGTGTGATGACTCAAATATAGCCATTATGGTTTTAATCAAGCAGTGAGGAATTAGAACATGAAGTTTAATGACTTCATAATGGTGGAAAAGTTTATTTGGAGCAATATTGACCATTTATATTACTAAAAGAAATTTGGTGATGAGAGTTTTATTATTATGATTATATATGTAAATGACATAATGATTGTGGGTTTAATTAAGGAAATAATCAATGATTTAAAAGTTGATTTAATCAGAATCTTTGAGATAAATGATCTTATTATGGAAAAACATATTTTGGGGATGTGGATAATAAGAGACCTAAGTTCTAGTACTTTGTACCCAAGCTAGTAGAATTATGTTTAGAAGGTGATGGAATGATTTGATATGGGTGAAGAGAAATTGGTGACCAAACCCTTGGCTGAACACTTTAAGATTAGTAAGGATAAGGAACTACAAAATCAAGTTGAGTTCGAGTAAATGAAAAAGGTTCCATATGCATCAACTATTAGAAGTTTGATGTACTTTATGGTTTGTACTCATCCGAACATGAAAAAAGTAGAGAGTGTTTTCAACAGGTTTATATCAAACATTAGAAGATAATATTAGGTGGTAGTAAAATGGATTCTTTGACACCTAAAGAGTTTTGAATACTTGGCACTATACTTTAGAATGAACAAGTCATTACATGGTTTTGATGTCCCGGACTTTGTGGATATTTGTACATGTAGAAGAGAACCTTTGGATATGTGTTTAATTTTAGTGGAATGATAGTGAGTTGAATGTTGAAGCTTCAAATGGTATTTTTACTCTAAATAATGAAATTAGAGTATATCATTTTGATGGAAGTAGGGTAGGAGTTGGTTTGGTTAAAAGGGTCGTTGAAGGATGTCATAAGGGTGTAATCATTTTAAGTGTTATTCTATGACTCACATAATACAATCCAAATATCCATAAATATGATGTATCATTTGGTTGCGCCCAAATTTACCCTACTGGTAAAAGCGGTTGATGTAGTACATGTAGGGGTCAAATCCACAGGGACCGAAGAAGTAACCTTGAGACGCTATGATTTGGTGAAGGATGGGCTATGAAGTAGCCAACTTTGGGTTTGATTTTGGATGGTTTAAAGAACACTAAGAAACCTAAGTGAATTCAATTCAAAGAAAATGGGTTGATCTTAGGATTTTGCTCAGGGTGGATTGAATGAATTTTACTTCCTTAGACAATTTTGGTTTTATTAATTCTTGATGAACCCATTCTTCAAGAATAACACTACCTTCATCATTTTCTGGTTTGGTGATTACTAATCACCTATACACTTAGAGAACCAAATTCATGATCTCTCCGAGTTATATGGTCATTTAGTAATTGAATTTAGTTTGCTCAAACACAGTAAAGATGAAGAGTAGAAATAACTGAAGAAGGGATGTCTTAAATTAATTATCCAATTAACAACAATTCGTTCATAAAATAACATTCAATCCAGCCTTTTCATCCTCCTAAGATCATCCCATTAATGGTTTAGACCTCCATTGATGGTATACTCTCAATGGTTGGAGGAAGATGGCTAACAATAATTGGATTGAAGAAATTAAAACCGAGGAAATAACGAGCACTCCTCCGTGTGTGTGAATGAAATTCACACCTATGTGTGAACTAATTCACAACAACACAGAGATATCACTGTGCTTTGTGATAATAAAGTTTTAATAAAAGAAATGGAAAATATAGAAGTGAATGAAGTTTATTAAGAACATAAAGATACAAAAAAGAAACATACATGGAAATGAAAAAACTTACAAAGGAAATTTGAAAGCATAACCTTACAATGAAACAAGCAACAAAAGATGATATGAAAAATATACACCCCTATTCCCTTCACCAATATCTCCTTATATAGGAATATTAGGAGCCTTAGGTCCATCCCCCAATAATTAATTCACCCCCCAACAATTAATAGAGTCAAAATGAGGGTGAATAATCAAAAGGAAATTGACGTTTCGAAGTTGACCCGAAAAACTATCCAGATTCATCCTCCATTTTGACGTGTGCATTTGACACTTCATATGGCCGAATCCGAAGGAGTCTTAAATATAAAATATCTTCTTAATTGTGTATTCTAGAATCTCTCAAAATTTTAGGACATTTGGCTCATCCGTTTGAATGTTATGGTCGAAATGGTGGGACGAATTTCTGTGCATTAATGACGAGTCCTCCATTTAAATCTCAACTTCAGATCCCTTTATCATCATGAAAACTTCAGAATTAGCTCCGGCCACAGTTGAATAAAATTATCCTCATATTTTTATCTTTCTACTGTATAAATTTGAGCTTCATTGGGCTTGGTTTCTGGGCCCCACATTTGTTTGATGGGCCTTAGGCCCATTATGCTTTTTCCAGCAAGTTTCTGCCTTCAGGCGCAAAATTCTCCATCTTCCTTTGGGATTCATCCATCGGACCTAAATGATAAAATGTTCCAAAAAAAGTGATAAATCATATCCCAAAATTTCAAATTAAAATTATGAATATTGTAATTTCCACAAGCAAATTATTGAGTGAGCCCAAATTGACATTTTAAGCATGAATTGCACAATGATAGGAAATGAAGTTCAATTTCTGAATTGGACTAAAATTGATGTTTATGAACTTTTAAAAAAATTAATATTAAGATCTTAACAATGAATATTAGCCACTTTAAGTGACTAATCACACCCCCCAACTTGAGTTTTGCTAGTCCCGAGCAAAATAAATTACAAATATGAAATCCAAATCCCCTTTTCCAAAAACATTTAAATACACATTGCTCACTCAAAAGACCTCATATCAAAAAAATTATGGAACCCATCAAAATAATTTAAAACAAGATAGGTCCATAAGCATATCCCACCCCAAGCCCATTCCTTTGTTCAAATTCATTGCCACATTTCATCCAATTCCAATTAAGCATGATAAAGTGTTGTGCATCATAAAAGATATGAGGCCCATTTTATTGTTCAAGGGGAAAAATGGAAGCGCTAGGTGGGAATCACATTAAACCTTAATATGAGTATCCATTTTTTTTTGATTTTTTTTTGATGATTTTTTTATCCACAATAGATATGAAAAGACTAACTCTGGGCAAGACAACTATGGAGTCACGATCCCCAAGTGCCGGACGCCACTCATATTGTCAATTTCATGCTCTACAATAGAGATATAAAGCCTAACTCTGGGCAAGACAACTATGGAGTCACGATCCCCAAGTGCCGGACGCCACGCATTTGGACAAAACATTGCTCTATGTGGTCATTTTTTTGTTTTTTTTTGTTTTTTTTGTTTTGTTTTGTTTTTTTTGGATACTCAAATTAAACTAAAAGTGACCCCAGAACCCTATGCTATAATGAAAGGGACCCAAGAACTCAAATTTACACCCACGATCCAGTAGACGTGCATTGTGACATTTTTATTAAGAGGATGAAAATGTAAACATTGAAAAATCACATTGGACAACCGCACTTTCCAAAAACTATGCTCATGAACTTAAACTTGCATTAAAATCAGAATCAAGGAATGCAAAATTTATTTGATATCCAATTTTAGAGTTTGCAATGTGTGTTTATCATGTTTAAGGTTAATGGAATTTTTCTTTTCATGCATGTTTTTATTCAAAAAAAAATCATTTTTATCCCCCCCCCAACTTAGAATAACACTGTCCCCAGTGTTTAAAGAAAAGAAAAGTTAGAACGGGGTAGGAGAGGAGTTCAAAGAAGAAATTTAAAATGAAAATCATGGAATGAAGTCACCTAGTGGTTGATGATGATAGCATATGACATAGTCTCCCTTCAATCCTGGATTTGAGTCTCAGTGGCTTGGATGGTGGTGAATGGATTTTCCTTATGGCTTATGACATGTCCTTTTATTTTTTTTAAACCTATAAAAACATAAAAATAAAACAAAACAAAATAAACTGATGATACATTGTCTTCTTTATATTTTCTGGGTAAGGTATTACTCAGAGATCACACCACGTGACACGGATGAATATGGCGCTCCCCGTTCATACCCATCCTTACTCATAAAAGAAGAACATGTCAACAGCTTATGGTAATTTATTATATGAAAAATAAAATGATTCAAAATAATTAGAAAACATGAAAACCATGGGTTGCCTCCCATGCAGTGCTTTTTTTTAACGTCGTTAGCTCGACTTGAACCCCCCAACTTATCCAATTCCAACTTTCATCATTTTAATTAACCCATCTTTTTCCACTTCAATAAGATTGAGATTGATTATTTTTTTAGAATATTTTTCTTTTATAAATCCATGTTCTAAAATAAATCTGAAGATACAAGGAATGTCAGAAATGGATGATCTAGTTGCATTTTTTGTCTTGCCTAAGACGTCAAGGTTCAATATAACATTATTGCTTTCATTAGAAGAATGAATAAATAAATTATGGTCGTGGGTATCACCTATGATGTAATTCTTGTGTGGGGAATGAAGTATGATGATTTTGAGTTTTGGTTGACTGAAATTTCCTAATGAAGATTGGAAATTTGAATGAAATTCGGTTTCTTCTCCAAAAAATTTAGAAGGAATTGGTTCCGTTTGAAAATATGATTCATCCCCAAAAGTTTCTAGTTGAATTTCAGGAGTGTGTATGGGTTCAATGTTTGGTATTTCTCCCAATTGTTCAGTGATTTGTGTTTTTGAAAAATCATTAATGGAGTTATATTCAGGAAACTCAATCCATGATGTCAAAATTTCCTCTTTTGAATCCAAAAAATCAATTTCCTCCTGATTTAAAGACCCTTAAAAAACCCCACGATCCTCTCCAATTATCCCAAATCCTAAGTTTGGTTCTTCAATAAATGGATGAGGGGTTTGTGTGTTACAAGATTCTTCTATAAATATTGAGGAAGGGATGGTTTGAGTGGGAATGGGGTCCACACAGGTTTTAATGTTTTGTAGTTCTAGTCTAAAACTTGATACCTCTGAATTCATTTTTTGCATTTGTTCACACAATTTTTGAAGAATTGTTTCAGGATTAGGATTGATAGATAATTGGACATCATGGACTTCCTAATTATTCATCTTTTCAATCATTCTTGATAGGTATGGAAATTGATCTTTTAAACATTCATCATTACAAATTTCGTTCAAGTTATCAGGTGTGGGGTATTCATTCAAAGGTTGATTAAAAAAGGTTGGTGATTCCCAATGTGGATTTTCAAACTGATTCCATCTTGAGTTTATGAAGGGATATTGTTGATGATACTCCATTGGAGTTGAATGAAATTTGGATTTGGATTTTTTTGGGCACACGAAAATAGAAAGGGGAAAAGAAAAGAGAAATATAGGTGAGAAAAGAGAAGTTAGGTGAGAATAGAAGGTGGGTGTCTAGGAAAACTTACTTGGGTCCCCGGCAACGGTGCCAAAATTTGGCTGCACCCAAATTTACCCTACTGGTAAAAGCGGTCGATGTAGTACATGTAGGGGTCGAATCCACAGGGACCGAAGAAGTAACCTTGAGACGCTATGATTTGGTGAAGGATGGGCTATGAAGTAGCCAACTTTGGGTTTGATTTTGGATGGTTTAAAGAACACTAAGAAACCTAAGTGAATTCAATTCAAAGAAAATGGGTTGATCTTAGGATTT
Source organism: Viscum album (assembly GCA_963277665.1). Classification (NCBI taxonomy): domain Eukaryota; kingdom Viridiplantae; phylum Streptophyta; class Magnoliopsida; order Santalales; family Viscaceae; genus Viscum; species Viscum album. The sequence goes on from OY728152.1 coordinate 1,798,883,103, forward strand.
TTCTCGGGGTGGATTGAATGAATTTTACTTCCTTAGACAATTTTGGTTTTATTAATTCTTGATGAACCCATTCTTCAAGAATAACACTACCTTCATCATTTTCTGGTTTGGTGATTACTAATACCCTATACACTTAGAGAACCAAATTCATGATCTCTCCAAGGTATATGGTCATTTAGTAATTGAATTTAGTTTTCTCAAACACAGTAAAGATGAAGAGTAGAAATAACTAAAGAAGGGATGTCTTAAATTAATTATCCAATTAACAACAATTCGTTCATAAAATAACATTCAATCCAGCCTTTTCATCCTCCTAAGATCATCCCATTAAGGGTTTAACCCTCCATTGATGGTATACTCTCAATGGTTGGTGGAAGATGGCTAACAAGAATTGGATTGAAGAAATTAAAACCGCGGAAATAACAAGCACTCCTCCGTGTGTGTGAATGAAATTCACACCTATGTGTGAACTAATTCACAACAACACAGAGATATCACTGTGCTTTGTGATAATAAAGTTTTAATAAAAGAAATGGAAAATATAGAAGTGAATGAAGTTTATTAAGAACATAAAGATACAAAAAATAAACATACATGGAAATGAAAAAACTTACAAAGGAAATTTGAAAGCATAACCTTACAATGAAACAAGCAACAAAAGATGATATGAAAAATATCCACCCCTATTACCTTCACCAATAGCTCCTTATATAGGCATATTAGGAGCCTTAGGTCCATCCCCCAATAATTAATTCACCCCCCAACAATTAATAGAGTCAAAATGAGGGTGAATAATCAAAAGGAAATTGACGTTTCGAAGTTGACCCGGAAAACTGTCCAGATTCGTCCTCCATTTTGACGTGTGTGTTTGACACTTAATATGGCCGAATCCGAAGGAGTATTAAATATAAAATATCTTCTTCCATGTGTATTCTAGAATATCTCAAAATTTTAGGACATTTGGCTCATCCGTTTGAATGTTATGGTCGAAATGGTGGGACGGATTTCTGTGCATTAATGACGAGTCCTCCATTTAAATCTCAACTTCAGATCCCTTTATCATCATGAAAACATCAGAATTAGCTCTGGCCACAGTTGAATAAAATTATCCTCATATTTTTATCTTTCTAATTTATAAATTTGAGCTTCATTGGGCTTGGTTTCTGGGCCCCACATTTGTTTGATGGGCCTTAGGCCCATTATGCTTTTTCCAGCAAGTTTCTGCCTTCAGGCGCAAAATTCTCCATCTTCCTTTGGGATTCATCCATCGGACCTAAATGATAAAATGTTCCAAAAAAAGTTATCAATCATATCCCAAAATTTCAAATTAAAATGATGAATATTGTAATTTCCACAAGCAAATTATTGAGTGGGCCCAAATTGACATTTTAAGCATGAATTGCACAATGATGGGAAATGAAGTTCAATTTCTGAATTGGACTAAAATTGATGTTTATGAAATTTTAAAAACATTAATATTAAGATCTTAACAATGAATATTAGCCACTTTCAGTGACTAATAATCATTCTTGAAAAAACCACATTCAACTATAGTACCACTTCATTTGTAAGTTTTTGGAGGATGGAGTATTGCCACTATAAGAAAATAGGAATTTAGCGGCAGGTTTTTAGTGACGATTTTAAAAACCACTCCTAAATGTTTTATAAAAACTTTTTTAGTGGTGGTTTTTGAAAAATTGCCACTAAATATATATTAAAAAAACTTTTAGTGATGATTTTTTATAAACCACCACTAGATTATATGGGAAAAAATATTGAATATTGAATATTTAGTTATTATTTATTATTAATAATTAATAATTATTATTTATAATCATTTATTATTTATTGTTTACATTTTTTATTAATTATTATGGGTTTATTAGTAATTAGTAATTATTTATAATTGTTTGAAAATTAAATTAACAGTAAGTGAAGTTGAAAATTGAACTTCAATATCAAATGATCATAACTTTTGATCCAGGTGCTTGTTTAATATCAATGACCATTCAAATAGAATCTTATGAAAAGAAATACAATGAAATTAAATAAAAAATTTAGAAATATTTAACAGTAAAAAAATTATTACTGTTCTAAGGGAAGTTGAAAATTGAACTTCAACTTAAAAAAACCATAACATTTAATTTGGGTGTCTGTATGGGCTCTACAACCTGTCAAATCAAAACCCATGAAGAGATCTACACTGTGTTAACTAAAGGGGAGCCCTGTCACTATTTTTTTGAGGTAAAAAAGGTCCAAAAGGCCTTAAAAATGATTTTTTAGTTGGGATACCCTAATTTTTGAACATTCAATGGAATTTTAGTTCTGGTTAAGATGACCTTCATATGATTTTTCAATGTTCTATGATTTTATTCCATGGGTTTATGTTATTATTGATATAATTGTGTTTCATTTATAGAGGTCTTCCCTCTTTTGGTAATTTGTTATTTATTATTTATATTAAGTATATATATGAATTTATATATATTTATGTATATGTATTTATAATTTATATATATTTATCTATATTATTTTATAATTATACATAATTATAGATTTATATGTATTTATGTATATTTATTTATAAATATAAATATTTATATGTATTTATATTCATATTTATATTTATATATAATGTGTGGATATATATATAGATATTTATATGTATTTATATTTATATATATTTATATGCACATATATATATATATATTAATTAATTATTTTTATTTTTATTTATATGTATTTATTTATATTATGTGGGCAGGCGTGTGTGTGTGTATGTATATATATATATTTATGTATGTTTGTATGCATATTTATATGTGTTTATACACACACACACACACACACACACAATTATATATAACTATAATTATATATATATATATATATATATTTATATACAATTATTATTAAGTATATATACGAATTTATATATGTGCTTATATTTACATACAATTATAATTATATATTTTTATATATATTTATATTTATGTATATATGTATTTTATTTATTACATATTTATCACATATTGATATATTATATATTATTAATTTATTATTAACGTATTATTAATTTATTACTTATTTAATATACATTAATTTATTATTTATCATTTATCATTTATATAATATATAATATATCATATACATATTATATATTATATATTTATCATTTACCAGTTATTTATTATTAAATTATTATTTATTATCTGTTATCTATTATCTATTATCTATTATTTATTCACTATTTTATCATTTATTGATTATTAATTATTGATTACTGATTATTTATTATTTAAGTATAATTTATTAATTATTAATAATTTATTAATTATTTATTTATTAATTATTAACTATTTATTATTCATTATTCGTTATTAATTATTAATTAATTATTGATTATTTATTGATTATTTATTACTTATTTATACTTTTATTTAATACTTAATATTCCATATTCTATATTTATTATTTATTTAGTATTTATTTGTTATTTATTATTATTTTTATTATTTATTTATGTATATGTATTTACATATACTTATTTGTATATATAAGTATATTAAAGTCTATTTACTCACCACATTAAGAGTTTGCTAGAGTGGTGAAATCTTTACAGAATAACTAGGAGGTAAGATGTTCAAATCTTGCATTACACATATATATGCTCAATTTCTGCATGGTTGGATAAATATGTCAAAAAATAAATAAATAATAAACAATAAATAAAAAATAAAAAATAAAAAATAAAAAATAAAAAATAAATAAATACATGAATAAACAATATAAACATATTTTTTAAAAAAATAAAAAATTATAAAAAGCATTGTAAAATGTTTTACAACATCGCTATTTGCAAATTTTTTTGGAAAACCACTGTGAAAAGATTTAGTGGCAGTTTAAACCACCACTAAATACCATTTTTCATGTAGTGTGGATCTTTGGAAGATAAAGGAAACATTAAATTCAACAGACATGTTGACAAAGGTGGTGACTCTAGAAGAGTTGAGGTGATGTTGCACCACAATCGGTTTGGGTTGACCAAAAGAGACCTATACCAACAGTTTGACCAAGCTATTGACATAGGTATAGTTTTTGGTTACTTATATAATTAGTTTGACCAAACCATTGGTATAGGTATGGGTTTCGGGAACCTATACCAATGGTTTGACCAAACTATTGGTATAAATGTCACTATATTTATGTGTAATAATAATAATAATAAATATTTTAAAATCAATTTTTTACACACACACACACATATATGTGTGTGTGTGTGATCATTAATTTTTTTGCAGCAGAGTGATAAAATCTTTGGAAAACGACCAGGTAGTCTTGGGATCAAAACTAACTGCTATAATTTTTTTAATAGAATACCAATAAAAATGGTTTGACCAAATTGTTGGTATATAAATTTCTTATGAAATTACCCATACCAAAAATTTGAGAATCATTGGTATAGACCACCTATACTAACAGTTTGTTCAAATAATTGGTATAGGTATTTCCTGACAGAAAATCACCCAAAGACTCATTAATCTATTAGTATGGGCTATAGAAACAGTTTGAGGGCCTATACTAATGGTTTCAAACCATTGGTATTACCATTTTTCTTATAGTGTAAGCTACTATGGTGAATAATATCTGAATGGACTTTATCACCAAAATAAGTGGAAAGGTTTATCCATAGTCAATTCCATGAATTTTCTTCTAACCTTTTATAGTCATGCATCATTTATAGGTAAACACTTATCATCCATGTCAATTTTCTTGTGGGAAACCCACTTTCACCCTACAGGTCTCACCCCTTTAGGTGTATCCACCAAGTTCTAAAATTGGTTAGTGTACATAGATTCCATTTCAGATTCCATGGATTTTAACAATTTCTTGGAATAATAACTCTTTATGGACTCTTAGAAAGAGATATATTCATATCTTATAAACATTACCTCATCATAATTGTAACGCCCCGACCCCAGCTACCCAGAGTCGGTGCATTACTTCGTAACATTGGCATGATCACAAAAGATCAAGTCTCGAAAGACCGATTAGTTTAGTAGCCTTGGAAACACTAGATACATTCATAAATGTTACATTACAACATAAAGTGAAAAACTAATAACAAAGTCTTCATAGTCCACACTCATATCCTCTTCTGACTATCCCTGCAGGTCATTCATAAAATACTTCTTCACATCCTGGAAAATATTAAAACATTGAAAGGGGTGAGCTCAGATGCTCAGTAAGGATAACAATATTGTGGAAGCTTTCATAAATAAACATTAACATTTAAGGAAATGTACAACTAAAACAAAATCCTTTTAAACTTTAACTTCAACATAACATGGAAAAAGTAAAACGAGATAATGCCATTCACTTCTTCACATGGATATTCTACTGGTCGAATAATCACATGAAATATCAATAACCACTTTCATAATGAGGGAATGTATAATGCCGGACATTCTGAAACATTTTGTCAAGGCCTCGGCCAAGACGTCTAAAATGATTAAAGCCTCGGCCAAAACCATAAATCAAATTGGGAAAGGGCCTCGGCCAATTCCACGTCTAGTTGTCTCATGAGACCTACCGATGCATCGAGGATCTATAGCAGGCTCCACCCGTCACTTATTAAGTCCAATACATTCCTCATATGAATAGGTTTAAACATATCATAAACCATAACATAATCGTATCACATAAAACATGCATAAAGGAAACATAACATTTCCACATTTCAATCACAAGATATCAATACAACACATTGATATAATAAAAACACTTTCAAAACCATTTTCAATACCAAAATAAAAGAAAGTTTAAAACTTTGTATTTATTTTTCATTAAAAAAAATGATGGCTTGTAGAGGAAGCCGAAACTCAAATAATGGTCACGGCGGCGGAGAAGTCGTTGTCGCCGCATAAGTACGGAAAGAAAAACATTCCCTTTTTTTCGTTTAGTAAAACGCTTCATATGAAAAAGATTCCTTTTGAATAAACGTAAAAGTCAAAGGGGTTTATACCCCGTATAAAAGAAAGTTGTGTATAAAACCAAATATGCCTCAATGAGAGGGGATTGGGATGAAGTCCTTAAAAATATCATTTTTAAATAAAATATATCTATTATGTGTATTCACTATATTTACACATAAAGAAAGTATAAATACAATATACGACATAATAATATCATGACATAATTTGAAAGTAGGAGATTAACCCAAAGAATGGAAATTGGGTTAAGAAATTCCCTTACCTTGTGTCCGACTTGACTCAACCGTTCTTTAACCTCCTGAATAATAAACTAGAGTTAATATCTACCTTATTAATAACCATTTTAAATTTCATTATCCTTTTTATATCACTTATTACAATGTTATGAACATTATGTAATTATTTAAGTTAATAACGTTCGTTTTGTCGATCTTTGGTAACTTGAGTCAACAATAAACTTCTTATAATTACAAGTTGTTCATGTGGTAGAATATCCATTATATCCAGAATTATATTCATGATTTAGATGTCATATATATCTTATATATCCAGTATATACATTCATTTATAATATTACGTAACATTTAGAGGTAAGAAATGAAATGCACCGTTCATGGAGACGGTAAGCCGTACGTACGCATGAACGCTACTTTCATTTCAATTTCATATTTAATGGAACTAAATCATAATGATATAAATGTATAATATAATTCCAGTATAATATAGTGTATAATACCATTTACTTCATCCTTTATACATCCCACATATGGCATTAACGATTCAAATCACTTTGAGGGGGCGGTAGTCCGCACTTCCTAAAATGAAATTATCGCGTTTTACCCATAATGAAAATCATAAAGTATTCCATAAATGAGAAATACAGAATCATAAGTAAAACATAAACATATTATATATCATATATAAAAATAGTGACATCTTAATGGCCACCTTTGAATGTGTTATATGAGTGTTGAACAATCATCGTTTCGTGAGGCAGAAATTCGCCATCCACAGAAACCGTATGTTCTTTAACCATTAGATGTAGGTGTGTGTAAGTGTAGCTCGAATACTTCTTATAAAAACATCCTAGTATATTGAGTATACTGGTGTTGTTACAAAAGAAATGAATAAAAATATTTTAGGGGGTTGGAAAAGAAAAATAAAACAAAACAACATTAGAAAAGACATTACCTCAAAATCGGGTAACTCTTTTTGATTTGAGCCAAAGGATTCCTTGGGAAGAGTTCTGCCCAAATTAAGGCTTCTAGGAGTAAGAGGGGGAAGTTGGGAGAGTATTTGGGCAGAGGTTGGCCGAGCCAAATGGCTTGAAAGTGTAAATGAGGTGGGAGAGGTGGGGGCCTTTTATAAGTGGAGAGGAGGGGCACTTTTGGAAAGATTGAAATGTTACATTATTTCACAATGCTTTTCGGATTCTAAAGGTCCCACACTTATATAATTCTAGGATAAGGTGATAAGGTTTCGAAATATCCTCATCCAATAGGCTTTGGACAAGTGTAGGCCTTGGATTTTTCATTATCTTCTCATTTTATTTAAATCGTTAAATAATGAGGTCATCGCTGCATCATAATGATGTCATAAATAATTTAATTTATTTAATGTCTAAAAATTATAAAAAAAATACTATGATGTAGAAAATCTTTTTAGATTTATAATTAATATTTATAGTCAAAATTTGGACTTGTGTAACCCCACTTAAAAACTGTTTTAGTAAAATAACTCATGTTTGTGTCAATTTAATTTTAACATTAAATAAATATATATTAATGTCATTTTCCAACTAAAGTGGCTCCATGGGGTCCCCAAGTTGACCCATGGGTTGTCGTGGTCGGCCATGACTCATCCAATAGGAGTAGGACAAGTTTCATGCTCATCTCATATTATTAAAACATTATTTGTACCTTAAACTACACTAATTACCTCTAATCGCGATTAAGAACTTAAAAGTTACTATTCACCAAAAAATTATTTTAATCTCATTGAACCACATTTTACTTCATAATGACAACCATGTATGTAGGATTTTTGAAAATCAAATCACAGAAGTGGTAATATTTCATTTAAACGAAAAATCAGTTATTTAACTACCACTTAGTGGTTTCACTATTCATCAAAAATTGAAGTTTTTCAGAATAAGGCCAAAATTTCACCCTAAGATATAATTGATATTCCGAATTCAAAAATGATGTCTATTTTAAAAAATTCCAAACATATAAGTTGCATTAATTAATTTTATAATTAATTCCCGCTGTTACGACAAATAGCGTGTTTTTAAGAAACAATTTATATCAAAAGATTGGCAATTGTTTATGTCCAATTTCAATGTTAAATTAATTATAATGACCACCATTGGATAAAATGGTAAAAATATATTCTAATTATACCTTAAAACCACTAAATAGTATAATTTATCACAATAAATTATTTTGATTAAAAAATTTGTTTTAAAGTATTTTTCACTATTCATAAAAAATTAGAAGTTCTCAGAAAAATACCAAAAATTCAACATAGGCTAATTTCGATATTCCGAATCCAAAAATGAAGTCCATTTTGAAATATAAAATTTCTATAATTTTAAAAAGTGGTTATTACTATTCATAACGGCTACTTTGATTAGTCGCGGTGTTTTAGAACTCGAAGTTGCGTACAATGCAAGCTATTGCATTATTGAATGAGAAGCGTATCGTGGAAGCTCGGGGTGTTACATTCTCCCATCCTTCAATAAATTGCATCCTCGCAATTTGAAATTTTTCTTTGAAAATAAAAGGTTGAAAAGAGAAAATACCTTTGAGGAAAACCCACATCAGAAATAAGGTTAATAAATATATAACATTAAAAGAAAGCAGGATAAGTACAAAGGTCACCCGATTTAGCCCATTCTAGGATTATATGAAAATATGAATATGGAGGAGAAACAAACCATCAAGGTCTGATGGAGAGTTATAGAAAACAAGATTAGGAGAAAGTTTAACCACAAGAAAATCACAAACTTGTGATTGGTTAAACGGTCATTGAATCCCCAGTTGGAAAAGTTAACCGACAACATTTTTGTTTTAAGTTACCTTTTATAATGTTGAGGAATTTATTTAGGAGATTTACTAAGAACGTAAGGGAATATACATACTTGTTATGTATACTTTCATTCGTTAATAAATTTTTACCACAAACCCGACTTTTACTCCAAATGGTAACGGAACTCAAAAATATTCTATTTATCCTAATTGTATAAGGTTCCAAATGTTAACACATACCATTTAGATTAGTAAAACTATTTTTTAATAACCAGGGACTTCCTGTAGGCTAGTGGTAGGAAATAAAGGCCTGTCGCACTATGCTTGTGGGTTCGATTCCTGCAGCTTTGTCCGACGCGTCAGGTTATTCCCCACCCAGCAGGTTGTCCTTTTCCTAAAACTATAGTATTATAATATTCCAAAAATAATCTTCATAAATTCTTTAACCTTAAACAATACTATCCATGGTTCAACTTAATCCATTCCAACCTTAATAATTATCCAAAATACCTCCGTCCAGACTTTCTCTAAAAGGTCTCTAAATTCCAAAATCAATTGTAACATCAGATTCCCCAAAAAAAGAAAAGTTTCTCTTATTGTCACATACTAAAAATATGATTACCTTAATCATATTAAAACCTTACTAAAATCAACAAGTACTGCAGTACAATCCATATATATATATCACATTATTCTTATAACCAGAATATAATCCTTGAGTCCAAAAGCACCAATACATTAATTATTCCACTTCAACTGTAGTCACAGCATAAGATTGGCCTTGATCCCTTGGCCTTTTCTGAGGTAAGTTTCCTTGACGCTTAGGACATTCATTTGCATAATGCCCTGTTTCCCTACAATTGTAGCATTCAACTTTGACAGCCTCTTTCTTTCCCTTACAATCACGAGCCTGGTGACCCTTTTCTCCACATTTATAACAAACTCTCATTCCTTTTAGGCAAGTACCAGGGTGATTCTTCCCACAATTATCACATAATGGAAAATCCTTCTTTCCCTTTTTCCCTTTATCTGTCTCTTGTTCCACCGTTCTCTTCTTCTCTTGCTTTACTTTGTTGTCATAAGACTTAGAGAATTCCTTTTCTGTCTTGATAGCACACGAGACAATATCTTCGTATGATGAGAAGGATTGTGATACTAAAGCTCGACATAGAAATGGTTTTATCCCATCAAAGAAACGATCAATCTTACTCCTTGGGTTACGTATATAATCGGCAGCATGCCTCGCTAACCTTGTAAAGTTAGCCTCATACTTTGAGACATTCTCATCCTCCTTCTGCCTCAAACTCAGAAATTTCCTTTCCATATCTGCTCGATGGTCACGAGGAAAATATTTTTCTAAGAAAATCTCTTTGAACTCCCTCCATTCCATATTCGATACGTCATCATCTTCCTTTGTGTTTTGAATCAGCGACCACCACTGATCGGCATCTCCAGTGAGGCGGTAAACTGCCATGACAACCTTCTCCCTTTCACTACTCCCCAAGGCATGTAATATTTTCTCTAAGGAATTTATCCATTTCTCAGCTACTGTAGGATTTGTACTCCCATTGAAGGTTGGTGGTTGTTGCCTCATGAAACGGTCTAGCATTGATCCTCCACGTTGCGGATCAGGGTGCTCCATACGAGTAAGGTTATTATTCATAACCTGCATGAGTTGTCCCAGTACGGTGAGAAGCTGATCAGCACCAGTTGTATCTCCAGATCCAAAATAATTATCTTGAGCAGGAGGGAAATCCCTACACGGAGTTCGTGCATTGATACAGTTTCCATTCCTTCCACTAGGCGCCATTTCTAAACAATGGCATAAACTAGATTAGTTTATGAATCAAAATACATAATTCCATACTTGTTAAACACTTTACATAAATTGAACTATTTATGGATATAATCCATAATCATAAAAAGAAATGTTTTCTTTGAGGAAGTATGTAATCATAACCCTTCATAGTGGTTTGTAAATAAAATGAGAATTATCCTAAGCATATCCCCCGGGAGTGTCGTAACCAAGAGTGCAGCAAGGCCCGTTGTCGTGCACCAGTTCCCGTTCGAGTCTAGATCAAAGCGGTGTTTTCTGGTTTTACCCCTAGGTACATCTGTGCCAGAGCCGCCTCTACCTGCTCGTATCCAGACAGGGATGTATTGCTCGGAAAACTCATAACATCTCTATAATACCAAAATTCTAGGAAGTTCTTCTATACTAATCCTCAAAGTCTATCTTTGGGCTATGTGCTCTAATCAGAGTTTATCTAAATCTAGCTTCCAAGGTTAGTACTAAACTGCCTCTGATACCAACTGTAACGCCCCGACCCCAGCTACCCAGAGTCGGTGCATTACTTCGTAACATTGGCATGATCACAAAAGATCAAGTCTCGAAAGACCGATTAGTTTAGTAGCCTTGGAAACACTAGATACATTCATAAATGTTACATTACAACATAAAGTGAAAAACTAATAACAAAGTCTTCATAGTCCACACTCATATCCTCTTCTGACTATCCCTGCAGGTCATTCATAAAATACTTCTTCACATCCTGGAAAATATTAAAACATTGAAAGGGGTGAGCTCAGATGCTCAGTAAGGATAACAATATTGCGGAAGCTTTCATAAATAAACATTAACATTTAAGGCAATGTACAACTAAAACAAAAGCCTTTTAAACTTGAACTTCAACATAACATGGCAAAAGTAAAACGAGATAATGCCATTCACTTCTTCACATGGATATTCTACTGGTCGAATAATCACATGAAATATCAATAACCACTTTCATAATGAGGGAATGTATAATGCCGGACATTCTAAAACATTTTGTCAAGGCCTCGGCCAAGACGTCTAAAATGATTAAGGCCTCGGCCAAAACCATAAATCAAATTGGGAAAGGGCCTCAGCCAATTCCATGTCTAGTTGTCTCATGAGACCTACCGATGCATCGAGGAGCTATAGAGGGCTCCACCCATCACTTATTAAGTCCAATACATTCCTCATATGAATAGGTTTAAACATATCATAAACCATAACATAATCGTATCACATAAAACATTCATAAAGGAAACATAACATTTCCACATTTCAATCACAAGATATCAATACAACACATTGATATAATAAAAACACTTTCAAAACCATTTTCAATAACAAAATAAAAGAAAGTTTAAAACTTTGTATTTATTTTTCATTAAAAAAAATGATGGCTTGTAGAGGAAGCCGAAACTCAAATAATGGTCACGGCGGCGGAGAAGTAGTTGTCGCCGCATAAGTACGGAAAGAAAAACATTCCCTTTTTTTCGTTTAGTAAAACGCTTCATATGAAAAATATTCCTTTTGAATAAACGTAAAAGTCAAATGGGTTTATACCCCGTATAAAAGAAAGTTGTGTATAAAACCAAATATGCCTCAATGAGAGGGGATTGGGATGAAGTCCTTAAAAATATCATTTTTAAATAAAATATATCTATTATGTGTATTCACTATATTTACACATAAAGAAAGTATAAATACAATATACGACATAATAATATCATGACATAATTTGAAAGTAGGAGATTAACCCAAAGAATGGAAATTGGGTTAAGAAATTCCCTTACCTTGTGTCCGACTTGACTCAACCGTTCTTTAACCTCCTGAATAATAAACTAGAGTTAATATATACCTTATTAAGAACCATTTTAAATTTCATTATCCTTTTTATATCACTTATTACAATATTATGAACATTATGTAATTATTTAAGTTAATAACGGTCGCTTTGTCGATCTTTGGTAACTTGAGTCAACAATAAACTTCTTATAATTACAAGTTGTTCATGTGGTAGAATATCCATTATATCCAGAATTATATTCATGATTTAGATTTCATATATATCTTATATATCCAGTATATACATTCATTTATAATATTACGTAACATTTAGAGGTAAGAAATGAAATGCACCGTTCATGGAGACGGTAAGCCGTATGTACGCATGAACGCTACTTTCATTTCAATTTCATATTTAATGGAACTAAATCATAATGATATAAATGTATAATATAATTCCAGTATAATATAGTGTATAATACCATTTACTTCATCCTTTATACATCCCACATATGGCATTAACGATTCAAATCACTTTGAGGGGGAGGTAGTCCACACTTCCTAAAATGAAATTATCGCGTTTTACCCATAATGGAAATCATAAAGTATTCCATAAATGAGAAATACAGAATCATAAGTAAAACATAAACATATTATATATCATATATAAAAATAGTTACATCTTAATGTCCACCTTTGAATGTGTTATATGAGTGTGGAACAATCATCGTTTCGTGAGGCAGAAATTCGCCATCCACAGAAACCGTATGTTCTTTAACCATTAGATGTAGGTGTGTGTAAGTGTAGCTCGAATAATTCTTATAAAAACATCCTAGTATATTGAGGATACTGGTGTTGTTACAAAATAAATGAATAAAAAGATTTTAGGGGGTTGGAGAAGAAAAATAAAACAAAACAACATTAGAAAAGACCTTACCTCAAAATCGGGTAACTCTTTTTGATTTGAGACAAAGGCTTCCTTGGGAAGAGTTCTGCCCAAATTAAGGCTTCTAGGAGTAAGAGGGGGAAGTTGGGAGAGTATTTGGGCAGAGTTTGGCCGAGCCAAATGGCTTGAAAGTGTAAATGAGGTGGGAGAGGTGGGGGCCTTTTATAAGTGGAGAGGAGGGGCACTTTTGGAAAGATTGAAATGTTACATTATTTCACAATGATTTTTGGATTCTAAAGGTCCCACACTTATATAATTCTAGGATAAGGTGATAATGTTTCGAAATATCCTCATCCAATAGGCTTTGGACAAGTGTAAGCCTTGGATTTTGCATTATCTTCTCATTTTATTTAAATCGTTAAATAATGAGGTCATCGCTGCATCATAATGATGTCATAAATAATTTAATTTATTTAATGTCTAAAAATTATAAAAAAACTACTATGATGTATAAAATCTTTTTATATTTCTAATGAATATTTATAGTCAAAATTTGGACTTGTGTAACCCCACTTAAAAACTGTTTTAGTAAAATAACTCATGTTTGTGTCAATTTAATTTTAACATTAAATAAATATATATTAATGTCATTTTCCAACTAAAGTGGCTCCATGGGGTCCCCAAGTTGACCCATGGGTTGTCTTGGTCGGCCATGACTCATCCAATAGGAGTAGGACAAGTTTCATGCTCATCTCATATTATTAAAACATTATTTGTACCTTAAACTACACTAATTACCTCTAATCGCGATTAAGAACTTAAAAGTTACTATTCACCAAAAAATTATTTTAATCTCATTGAACCACATTTTACTTCTTAATGACAACCATGTCTGTCGGATTTTTGAAAATCAAATCACAGAAGTGGTAATATTTCATTTAAACGAAAAATCAGTTATTTAACTACCACTTAGTGGTTTCACTATTCATCAAAAATTGAAGTTTTTCAGAATAAGACCAAAATTTCACCCTAAGCTATAATTGATATTCCGAATTCAAAAATGATGTCTATTTTACAAAATTCCAAACATATAATTTTCATTAATTAATTTTATAATTAATTCCCGCTGTTACAACAAATAGCGTGTTTTTAAGAAACAATTTATATCAAAAGATTGACAATTGTTTATGTCCAATTTCAATGTTAAATTAATTCTAATGACCACCATTGGATAAAATGGTAAAAATATATTCTAATTATACCTTAAAACCACTAAATAGTATAATTTATCACAATAAATTATTTTGATTAAAAAATTTGTTTTAAAGTATTTTTCACTATTCATAAAAAATTAGAAGTTCTCAGAAAAATACCAAAAATTCAACATAGGCTAATTTCGATATTCCGAATCCAAAAATGAAGTCCATTTTGAAATATAAAATTTCTATAATTTTAAAAAGTGGTTATTACTATTCATAACGGCTACTTTGATTAGTCGCGGTGTTTTAGAACTCGAAGTTGCGTACAATGCAAGCTATTGCATTATTGAATGAGAAGCGTATCGTGGAAGCTCGGGGTGTTACAATAATTATCTATGATAAATCTATATCTAAATATATCTTGAAAAATAATACTAGAACTTCAAGGTTATTGTGTAATTTGATTCGATTATTCCTTCACGAATCTTTGAGGAATTGAATCAACCTCCATCTTAGGAACACTTTCTATTTATTGGCCTTGAACTTCTCCAAGTTTAACTTTATTCCCACCAACACCTGAGCTTATGTGTTTCTTTTCAAGGAAAATAGTATGTCTGGCCATAATCACTCTATGTTTAGCAGGGCTGTAGTAATAATATTCCCTTGTTTCCTTGGGATAACTAACAAATAAGAATTTATCAGACTTAGGTTTAATCTTATCATAATTCAATCATCATATGAGTACTTTGTAGCCCCAAATATCCATAAAATACAAGTTGGTATGTTTCCCATACCATATCTCATATGGTGTTTTTATATATTCTTTAGATGGAATTCAGTTTAATAGGAATGAAACAATCTCTAGAGAATAACCCCAGAATGAAATTAGAAGGTCACAACAACTCATCATCGTTCAACTATGTCCAAAAAGGTATAATTCCTCCTCTTAGACACACCATTACATTATGGTGTTCCAAGAGGGGTGAGTTTTAGAACAATTCCATAATTTTTTAGATGATCAGTGAATTCATAGATTAAGTATTCACCACCTTGATCCAATCAGAGTATCTTTATACTCTTACATAGTTGATTTTGTATTTATTTTTGAAACTTCATAAAATTTTCAAAATTTTCATGCTTGTGTCTCATCATAAACACATATCCATACTAACTAAAGTCATCAATAAAGCTAATGAAGTACCTAAAACCACCACTTTATTGAGTAATCATTAGTATACATACATAATTATTCATTAGATCTAATAGTCCTATATCCCATTCACCTTTTACACTAAAAGTTTCTTCATACATATTTCTTAATAAACAATATTTGCACTTATCAAATGATTCATAATCAAATGGTTCCAAAAATACATCTTTATAGAGTCTTTGGATGTGTTTCTTATTTATATATCCAAGATGATAATTCCAATGGTAGGTGGGATTAGAATCAACCTCGACCTTATTATTCTAAACATTATAGACATGATTATCCATATATAGAATACATAAATAATTTATCATATTCTTGATTCCATAAACTATTTCATTCTTATATATAGAAGAACTATTATTATTAATAACAAATGATAATTCCATATTTTTCAAACAAGGTATATAAATCAAATATCTATTTATGGTGGGAACATAGTAACCGTTCTCTAATTCTAGGACTAATCCACTTGGCAAAGTTACATCATAAGTTCCAACCTATAATGTAATAACTCTTTCTCCATTACCAACATAAAGATATACTACACCTTTTTTCAATTCCTTTTTATATTCACATATATTTTTATCAACATAAATATGTGATGCACACCCAATATCTAATTCCCATGCATAAAATTTAATGAAATTGACCTCTATAACATTCAAATTTAGATACTCAAAATTATTCTCTTCTCTGAGAACACTTCTCAACCTTAAAAACCAAATTTGAACTGTTCTATAGGTCATAAATATTAGGGATATCAATATGACCATCATGTAATAAGACATGATATACAAAAAATACATATATATGGGTGAGTATCATACTTTATATCTTTTCATCAATGACTTTTAATGAAATCACTCATGTTAAAAATGATGACCTCATACATCATATCTATTTAGTGAGATAATACCAATATTTCACTATGTAATGAGTCTAATATGGAATTTATCTCACCACATAGTTATTTAGGTAGGTAATTATCCCAATCAAAACAATCATGATTCTTGGATGATTATGTAGATAAACTCTATCCAAACCCATCTTATGGATTAACTTAACTTTATTCTTTTGTTATCCCAATTGTTAAAGTTTCCAAGCTAAGTTTAACCTAAATAAAACACTAATAAAAAAGCCCTAACCATTAGGGTAACCTTATAATTGTCTTTCCTTACATGATATAATCTAGGGGTACCCAACTAAGTCATGAAAATACCTAGTTGGATGATTGAGATCTTGATAAGTACTGCTTTGGAAGGAATATCACACTTAGTATTTTAAGTTTTTTCTTAAAAGCATCACTAATTTAGTATACATCACATGCATATTAAACTTAATTCATATCATATAATATTTATGATCTCATTTTTTATTCCTTTGTGTATGCATTATTTTAATTATTTAGTTTTATAATCCTATTCCATACACCAAATTAATGTTCTCACACCACATTACTGTGAAACTCTTTACACAATCCATAAATTCATGTTACTTACCAAAAAAATCCAAACATATTCATATATATTATAATACATCTCATGTATAATGTATATAAACAATACATGTAAAGACATATATTTATATGATATTGATAATCTCCACATGAGTAATCTCATCGTGGTAGAGAGACCAACCCCTAACCTTTCTAGAACAAGGCACAAAACTCTAGATTAGCGAGTAGTCTAAACCTAAGTCCCTCTCTCCAAGGATACTTTACTCAATAGATAATTAAATTCATGATATTTTTAATACCTAATATATGAAAACTATTTTTAACAACTATTATTAATCTCATAGATTAAATAAAATACCAAGGTCAAGGTAGATGAAAACTAAATCTTATGATATCACACCTAGCATGTAATGCGGGGCTATATCTCCTAGAATAAATTTATCACATAAATTTATCATACATAATATTCAAAATTAAAAAAAAATCATAATCACGAATATTATAAAGTAATTTAACAAATAAATAAACACATTATTCATCTTTTAAAATATGAGATATCAATATGAACATTTCATATTTTATTTAGGAATGAAAAATCCTATTTGAAATGGACTCATACTTTTAATTTATAATTATTTTATAAATCATAAGTAAATTTATCAAAATAAATTTCTTTGAAACAAAAATGGCTTCCACCAAACTATGGTCCAAGTGTGGGGAACATTTTAATAGGACCACTGGGAGGCCCATGAAGTAGTTCACGCTTGTTGGATTTGGTTCCCTAAAACCAACTTCTATATACTTTATGATTACCTATATTCATGACATTTGAATATTAATAAATATTTATCACATCATGATTATTATTCTATATGACATTCTTAGTGATAATGTGCTATGTGTACCAATTGCACTGAAAAGTCATAACAATTCCCCAATATGATGAGAATTAGGAAGTGCAATGATAGTATTCTTAAATATATGTTTTATAGTAATATGAAATCATTTTATGGAAAAAATGATACAATCTATCAGGGGTAGAGGTCTCATAAGACATTGAGACTTCTTCTTATGAAGCTTGTCCTTGGTGATCTCAAGAAAGGAGGTTATAAGGACTTGAATCATTAGTATAAAATCCACATTTATATGTGTCATTGGATGTTCCTATCCACGAACACCTATAACGGTCCTTAGAATTTAAGATTATTGTTAATGCATATCATGAGTCATGTGTTTTGACATATTACTATAAACCATGATGACATATGTTCATAGAGAAGTTGGGCGTGTCATAGAAGATATTACATTAATGAATAATATGAGAAAGGATTTGTCCCTTATGTTCTTTAATGTAAGTTGATATCTTGAGACATTTTATTTGAATTTAGCTCCTTTATTAAGTCCATGGACATGAAATTCTATTTGAAATTTTATTTATGTAAATTCAAATAAATATAAATCAAGCATCTAGGTTAACGACACCATTGTGAAATCTTCTTAATTATATATACCATTATCAAGGGATTAAATTATACATTTTATGTTTTTATGAGGTTTTATTACATTTCAACATTAAATTTTTCTATATGGGTTCCTTGGTGTGTTTTTAGACTATAAACTTGGAATTTAGGCAGTTCCACCTAATGTCACTAAAAAAGGGGCCTAAAGGGCCACACACTAAGTGTATTAGAAACCTCAGTTAAATTCTAGTTGAATTTAACACGCTGAATAAATATTATTCTTGTATGTGATTTAATAATTATTCATGTTTGTATTGATCACAAATATTAATTCACTAGTTATTCAAGATAATAAATGTGAGTTTAATATTTAATAAATATTTATCATCTATTTTTAGTGAATATAATATTTAATTATTTATCAGTGAGTAATGTAGTGATATTTATTTATTTAAATAAATAGTCATCATTCAGGGTATGATAAATACCGGGGAGGATTGACGAACCTAGTTTTAATGGTCTAGTGTGAAATAATATACTAAATATTATTTGAATAAATATTAATTAATTTATTTAAGAAATAATATTTATTTATTTGTAAGTCTCGAACATGTCAAGTAAATAATAATAATAATATTATTATTTGAACACGGGGTTCACTAAGGATTAATATAATGATAAGGGATATGTACAATTATTATTCTATAACACTAGCTATATTTAAACCTGATTATAACATTCTCAACCCTAATTATTGTTGTGTACATTGAGAGTCACTAAATAATTATCTCAATCCCTAGAGACCTATTCTCCTAAAATTCTCCCAATAATACAGAGCAATCCCCCACCCTATCAACTCTATATTTAATAAGAAAAATCATTCCAACCTTGAAGTGATTCTTATGGAAATCTTCAATTAATGATGCAAGCATTGAAATCTTATGCATTAGCACCTAAGGATTTTTATGGCGATGTTCATATATTTTTAGTTCACATGAGGATCACCAATAGATGGATTCTATCCTTGAACCCCCTCACCATAATTATGGTATGATAAGAAATGGTCTACCAAATTTTTAATGAAGAAATAATTTTGATGCAAGGTAACTCTTTATTTTCATAAATAAAGTATAAATTATATGTGATGATCTTGTCTTCTTAGTTCTAACATTTATGTTAATTAATCTTCAAATTGATTTCATTGTCAATGAAATCCTTTATCATGTACATCTTATATTATTTTTTGATTACAATAAAAGGTCAAGTTAACTACTACCCAATAAGAACTTCCACTGCATCTTAATCCTTTAACACTATTCTATGTGGAGAAACACCCAACCTTAAAATGTTGGGGTCTAAATGCAATTTCCATTTTAATAGAGCCACAAAGAGTCCCAGGACATGGTGATGGTATAAAATTCTTCAATAAACCAGTATAAACGCATGTTGAATCCTTGAAGAACAAGTATTTGATACCACTAATGAGTTTTAGAGGACCATATAATGATTAATAGAAGAAAAAACCGACCTTAACAATTATCGATCCATCTTAAAGGATTAATTTGAATGGCATTATTGAAGAAATAGTGTACCTATAAACTATAATTAGTAGTCTCCATATTATTTTTGTGATGAAATATGTTTGATGATGATCACAAGAGTAATAATCATAAGATTCCCATCTCTATAGGTGATACACTAGTCTTTGGATCCTAGCTCGTAACCTGAGTATTCCCATACACCGAGAGGTGTGATAAAACCTTCAATATTTCTGATGAACAATGTTATGAGAAATAAGAGATCATAGATATCATTTTCATAGGATTCATTTTCATGTTGGTACAAAAATATCCTCAAGTCATATACATCATATGAATATCATTTTTGTGCACATTCAACAAGCCTTAAGGAGTACCCAAATACCATATTCATACTGATCACACCACATAGAAATCAAAACCCATGATTCGATGAAATGTTCCCTTGAGTACACTATACATTCTTTACTCTCTCTATCTCCTGTGGACACAAACTAAGGTGAAACATATAAGAGAGAGGATTTATATTATATGTAATAAAGGATAATATGATAAGTGAGTGAATGATAAACTTCCCATCCTTTAGTTCAAACCACATGAACCAACTCAAACTTTGGGATGTGAGGGAAGAAGGGTATATCTTTGAGTTATTCTATTACGTAGAGGGAATCACTGAATACTGACTCCAAATTTTGTGTCATGACTCTCCATACTTTGATAATAAATAATCACTAAAAAAATATTAGAGAATGAAAATATCCAATAACATGAAAGGGTATCATTCCCCAATATTAGGGAGATTCCAGGGGGTTTACCATCCTCATGCCTACCCTAGAATATATTCTTAATCCTATCATTATCGCCATAGGGATAAGATCTACAATCGACTTAGGTTCATCTCACTAACAACCTATGATAACATAGAGAAGTCCACTATAATGTTCTATATGGAAAGATACTCATTATGGACTACCCACTTGTCCAAAAAATGTCTCTAGGGAGTGAAAACACACAAATCCCCTCTGAGGGGGAAGGTACCCAATGTGTACCAAGGGGTACATGGTGTCTACACCCAAAACCCCACCTCGAGTATGTACCTCTATCTAACTCAATGTTTATTTATAAAATAAATTGAGTTCCTCACGGAACACATGATGTATAATCCACATAGGGTACTAAGGCATGTACCATAGCTCAAGCCATGTCATGTAACTCGACATGGTGCGTACTTCTACACACCATGTACCATACATGGGGAGTTTGGCCATATATGTGTCTACACCCCAATTAATGAACCTAAAGGTCCCACACAATGTGTCCATATGTCTAACATTCCATGTTGATGTTTTACTCAACCTGAGGACCATTGATGAACTACACGACATGTGTTCCGGCACTACAAATCATGTGATTGAGCTTTCCAGACAAAAAATACCAATAAACTATCTATTTTTCTATTTTCATTAAAAATTACCCCTTAACGGGACTTAATACATATATCATTAGTTAAAATTATAAAATATAAATGGAAAATAATTTAAAAATGATTATGATGTAGAAATCAAAATAATGGTTCTATCTCATGGTGAATCACTAAAGCTCCAAGGTCAGATCCACAATCCATGGATGATGTGTCCTGATCTAGTTCCGATTGGCCTTCTTGGATGAATATACCCTCCCTCTCCCTACTCATCCTATATTGGTGGAATTAATAATGGGAAGGGTTTTCTTTAATTTCATGATAATGAGGATAAAGTGTAGGGGAAAAGGGAATAAAAACAAAAAATAAATTAAATACCCATTTAAGGATGGCCCAAGGCCTGAAACCCTGACAGAGTTCATACCTCAATTGGGTAAAACCACCCATTCCAGACACAAATGTGAAGTCATAATTTCTATCCATAGATCCATTTATGAGATATTAATGTTTTCATGCACATAAATAAATAATATTTATTTAATAAATATTAAATATCCTAAAAAATGTTCATATCTTGGAATCAAATTAAATTTCTATCCAAGAGTAAACATCCCATCTGAAGAACTATGGAACCATTAGAAATTTTTTCTAAGGTTGTTTAATAGGGAAAATTACTGCTCTACCATTTATAAGGGACCAAGACATCGAATCTCTAAAATGATCCAAGTGTTCCACACAGGAAATCCAGGGTTGCTACATCCTACCCACCTTTGAGAATTTTCATCATTGAAAAGGAATTAATGAAAATAGATCTCTAAGAAAGCCCACAAACCATCCTCACATAGAAATATATCATGATAACACACGAGATCCTCAATATTCTAAAGGTCCATAGATCCGTAAGGTTCTATAATGCAACCAAACTCAGGAACACATCCCTTTTCCCATCATACAGACTAGAGACACCACATATGATATTCTCATTCCTCCACAAATGAAAACAGCCTAAACACACTATTGTTAAAGCTCCCAAAACCATCATGAATCACCTCAAGAATTTCATCTAGACATTACACCTAAATAATTTCCCTCTAACTATGATACTCCCATCAATACCATCATGAAGCATTGCCACGAACCATTAGTATGAATCAAATATAGTTTGTTTATTAGGGAATTTCTAATAGGGGAATCATGCACCCCACCATTAAAAATACTGACCCTAGTGTCTATCATATAGAGACAATCTAACCACACCAAACTCCACCACGAGGCACCTCAATAAGAGAATCACTCTGACCCAAAATTTCCCACCAACGCTCCTTGCCATCAACTAACAAAGTGCATACATCGATTTTTTCTAGCCTAAGGTATAATGATATCAACAACTCTATCATAATTTCAACCCCAACAACTATAAGGAAAAAAAACCACACCATATACCTCAATCAGGTTCTCATCCACCACAGATGACACAATCCACTACTTCAAAATCCAAGGTTGACATCTTTTCAATACTCAAAAGTCAAAAACTATAATCTTATAAAGTTTTATGCCTTACCACACATCCAAAAAATACTATAAGTGGTATCTCGTCAAAATTCTTGCCACACTAATTAAGTGTCCACAAAGCTGTGATGACTAACTACCAGTCATCTGAAGACTCATTTTTCTTTCCCATATCTACCTTAGCATATAGCTAGGACTAACACTAAAGAAGTCAGAAAGCACTACACATATGGATCTATCTTCTAGAAAATTCAATTAAAGAACATAACTCAAACTTTGATTCAACTCCTTGGGATCTTCTAAAGTAGCACTACTACAAAAGCAAAAATAAACAATGCCACCCTTTATCAACATTAGATAAAAAACACTAATAAAAGTACCCTTTATCAGCACTAACTAAAAATCAATGAAAAAAGGTATATTTATAAAAAAAACATCATTAAAAAATATTTATAAATATATTTATATTCATAAAAATATAATATTTTTTTATTAAATATGATTTATATATGATAAAATATATATTTACACTTGATATATAAGATATTTAATTAAAAAGTTCATATAAGATGAAAATTATATATTATTAAAAATATTATTTCATATAGAAATATATATTGATATATATATATATATATATATAATTTTCTTAAATATTATTTATATAATACCAAAGTGGCTCCACCATGGTTTGGGATCCATGACGCCGAAATTTATTAAATAAAAAGTAAAGGTACAAAAAAAGAGGAAGAAATGTTCAATAGGTGAAAACACCACAGAAAAAGGAGTACAAAATGTTCAGCATATTCAGTAATTCTCACCTCTTCCTAGGCCATCCCCAAACTCGATTTCCACCCTGAGGTGCTGAGTGACGCCCTATTTTCCATTGAATTGGACGCAAATATGATTCCTCATCTGCTGTCTCTTCCACATGATTTGAATCCATAGAATTTAAAACCTGCCTTTGGACATCCTGAACAGCCTATTCATCCTGGACCACCACTTCCTCCTGAAACAAGACAACTTCCTTATCAGCAGCCTGTTTTGGTACACTCTGGATAGCTTCCATCTGCTGCTGCTCTGTACCCTGAATTTTATCCTGCAGATCCTCTTGTATGGTGGGTACATCTTCAATGGATACATTATCAACACATTTATCAGGGGTCAATATCTTTATTGGAAACTTTCCAACAGCAGAATGCAACAAATGAACATGTTTTTGATTACTACAACCTAAACTCTCAAGACCCTCAAGATTGATCAAGTCAAATTCAGGTGTGTTAATAGAATCTAACATAGAAAAAAAATTAAAACCAGCTTTGTCCGGCCGTGGTGATAGTTTTTCTGAGGTTTACAGTGAAATATCCTTGGAATCCCCATCAAATTTATGCACCTAGGAGGCTGAATCAGCATATACATCAGCTTGTAAATCAGGTTGTGCAGTAATCTGGATGGCATTAGGAATCTCATCATGGAGAAGAGGAGCTGCACCATCCTGAGCATCAGGGCCAGAGGGCACAATCTGGGAGCCCATTTTTGAAAAATCTGGAACAATAGGCTCAGGAAACCCTGCAGTGGTCCCAATTCTCACAAGTGAAGACCCAACATCCTTGGCAACTGGCACCCCTTCAGTTCGATCAATAGAGGGAGCTCGCGACTTTCTGGACATCACCAATTCGAATCCATCAGCATCAAGCTATTTCAACTTGCCTTTACTGCTAGCAAAATCTACCTCTATTTGACCCATCTCAATATTAACCTTTTCTTGAATGAATGCCTCTCGGTCAGAATCATTGTCATCCAATTCGGCCCAAGATTTTCTTGTCTCAGTTGGTCCCCTAGCATAATCATCAGCAATGTCTATTTAGTGAAAATGGTTTATAATTTAATTAAAAATAAATATTAATTAAAAATATTGACTAATTAATATTAATAGACATTTAATTACAATATATATATAATTAATATAAATATAATATATTAATATATATTTTAACAATTTAAAATTTTTATATAAATATAAATGAATATGTATTCTTAATATGTGATATTTAAATTTATATATTTATATCTATGTTTATGTACGTATATGTGTATACATTATGTTGTGGGTGTGTGTGTTTTGTGTATGTGTATATATATATGTTGTACGTGTGTATATGTATGCATGTGTGTATGAATGTATATGTGTATGTGCACATGCATGTGGGATGTACATATATGCATGTGTATATATGTGTATGTGTACATATAAGAGATGTGTATATGTGTATGTTTGACATGTGTTATTCATTTTTAGTATTATTTCACATTTAATATATATATTTTTTATTTTTTTAGTTAATATTTTTGGAATTTATTCATTTTTTAAAATTTATACATATTCATTTACTAAGTATTGTTTTTAATATGTTTTTAATTTATATAATTAGTATTTATTAAATTTTATTTATTAAGTTGTATTGTTTTTAAAATGTTTGAAATTTATATAATTAAGTTATTTAAATGCATTTTTTAATATTTTTTTTCATTTTTTATGTGTTTAAAAATAATGTAGTCAATCTTATGAATTCATTTTTTTAAATAGTTTTGTCCGTTAAATTTTATTTATTCATTTTCAGTATTTTTTAATTTAATATTATTTATTCATTTTTTAATATTTTTTTAATATTTATTAAATTATATATTTTTTGGAATTGAATTATTTTCTAATATTTAAAAACTATGTAATATTTTTAATATTTTTTTAATTTATATGAATAATATTTTATTAAGTTTTAACATTTAAAATAATTTGAAAATTATATAATTTTCAATATGTTTGTAATTTATATGAATAATATTTATTCTTTTTTGTTTAATAAGTTTTAATATTTAAAATATGTTTGAAATTTATATAATCTATTTATTTAAATTCATTTTTTAATAATTTTTTTAATTTAAATAGTTCATATATGTTTTAATATTTTTTAATTTTATTAATTCAATTTGATATTATTTTAGTTAATGTTAGTTTTTCCATTTTTGATGTTTATTAATTTTTAATATTTTTAGAATTTATTCATTTTTTGAAATTTATACATATTTATTTACCAAGTTTTAATATTTTCAATGTTTTTTTAAATTAGGTTGAGGCTTGGAGGCCCCTTTATTA
Organism: Viscum album; assembly: GCA_963277665.1. Classification (NCBI taxonomy): domain Eukaryota; kingdom Viridiplantae; phylum Streptophyta; class Magnoliopsida; order Santalales; family Viscaceae; genus Viscum; species Viscum album. The sequence continues at coordinate 1,798,909,558 of OY728152.1, forward strand.
ATGAAAATAGAAAAGCAGAGAAGGAACATATAAGACCAATAGAGTCCATAAAAAGACAGAAAAAAGAGCTTCAAGCAACACAGTAGCGAGTACTCATACTGTGGTGAGAGGAGAACCCACCCCTACCATGAGGATGTCATCCCCTTCTCTTAGTCTTGACCCACATCTATGCCCCTCCTCTATTATCTAGAAGTCTAGCATCAATCGTAGCCCTCACATCTTCAGCTCTAGACACACCATCACTTTTTTTACCATCTTCCTCACTACTAGTAGAGGCAAGAAACTTAAAAGAGTTACACATACTTACTTTCATATTTATTGTATCCTTAATAGTCTAAGAAAGAACACAACTTGTTGTAGAAGAAGAAACTTTTGGGTTATCTAGCCCGAAGTTCTCCAAAATTGAAGCCTCAAATATTTCACTGCCAAAAACATGGGCTAATCCCATAGATTATCTTCCAATAGGAACCATGAAACTTGTCCTTGTCCCTTCAATTTCATCCAACCTCAATGCCAAATGAGAAGCAATATGATGATCCACCATTCCTTGAGTAGGTACTGACCCTAATCCTGTTTTTGAATGGAGTTTAATTTAACTAGAAACTAAAGTAGTGGTTTGTTTATCCTTCATAGGATGAACATCATAGATCACAGGTGTAGAGAAAAAAATTAATTTATTATCCAATTTTGTATCCCCAAAACTCTCACCATCAATGGCGTGACAAACTCCCAAATGTTTTTTGCTGAAAGAAGCTATAATACCTATCATAAAATCTTTATCATCCACCATCCCTAAATCCAAGGATATTATAGTAGTGGAAGGAATAAATTCCCTATCATGAATAGGCTTGGAGGGAAATACCAGTCCTAAATGGTCATTTATTTCATTGGAGATGGTAGCAACAAATGTTTTCTATAGATTTTCATGACAAAAAATCTTTGAATGATCATTTATAATACTCAAAGAATATTATTTTCCTCTCACTGAATCATCCTATCTATGATAAATAGGATGAGGAGGAGAAGAAGATTATTCACAAACCATATTTCTATCCAAATACCCCATGAAGGATCTAGTAGGATTTAAAGAAATGGATGGACTATGAGGAATTGGAAGCTTCACATTACCCTTCTCAGGAGAATATTTACATTGTTCTTATATAGTCCTTTTAGACTTGGTTTTCATTGAAGTGTCAACATACATTTTGGCCTTCCCTTTATAACTCTTGTCATTAACCATCTTCTACTCTTTCCATAGGCTGAAATCCACATCATCATATGTTGAGAGCTCCTTAGTAGCTTGAATGTCATTCGATTATTCACTATCACGATCATATGATATGACCCTATCTAAAACATCTTTAAAATAAAACCCAACATTATCCAAGTGACTCACCTCTTGTATATTATCCCAAGACTTTGCGGGATTATCATGATTCAACTCGAAAAAGAAGAAGACACAACTCCATCATAAGGAGAAAAAACGTCCTTGAAATTAGGGCCTCCTAAACATCCATTCTTCCGAGGAAGGAATTAAAAATTAGGATGATGGGTTTCATCTAATTGGGAATTTATGTTTATGTAATTAGTATCATGGAAAACATCATCCCTAACAGGATATTTATCCTGATTATCAGTGCACTGGGCAATCCCTTTATTTTCTCTTTTACAATAGTGTTGCAAATCATTTCTTCTCAACTAAAAGTTAGCAAAAACCATATATCCTCTATAAAAATACTTTGATTATCCTATAATTCAACACAAGTCACAAAAGGTGGTATTTTTTCATACTTAATTATAATATTGATTTCATCTTACTGTGTAAAGAGGAAACAATTATCAATAAGGGTAGATCTTAAATCAACTTCAACCAAAACAAATTCAAAGTGACCAAAACTAACCATTTTAGTTGAATTATCCATCCTAATTGAAATTTCAATCACATAATAGATGTCATATAATATTTTATGATGCCATAAGACTCAGTTTAAACTATTTATTTTAATCCATATCTATGTGAAAGTTTCCTTAAAATCATTTAGATTGAAATTCAGATTCCAATCGTGAATCCTCAAGGTTCCTGACCTTAAATTAATCGAGATTATACTCTAGGATTTACCTTTAAAATCCATATAAGGGAATAATATGTAGAAGAAAACACTACCAAGGGAAACACACTTGAATCCCCAAAAACCATAAATATAGGTTAATTGAGAAACCAGGCCAACAATTTTCCAGGGATCCATGCCTTTCGATAGAGATATATGAGAAATAAAAGAGAAATTACAAATATTAATCCTTTCTAAGATAGTTACATCAGAGGATGAAACATGTGCAATGGTTCCATTTTTGAAAATTCATTGCGAGACCCGATTCTTAAGAGAGGCGAAAGATCCACCTGAAAATCCAGAGAAAGATGAAAGATCCTTCAAGGCTTCTCTATCATGCTCCTTGAACTTAGTTGAAGGTAAACACCCCTATCATTCATAATAATGAATTATAGAATAAGATAAAAAGTTCAACCTTCATGGATGATCGAGAAAAGTGTAATCACCAAATAACATCAGGAATAGTTTCTCCTATTCCCCCATCCCCAATATTTTTAATATGTTTGTAATTTATATAATTAATATTTATTAATTTTTATTTATAAAGTTTTAATATTTTAACATGTTTAAAATTTATAAAATTTATTAATTTAAATGAATTTTAATTTTAATATTTTTGTAGTCAATATAATTAATTTTTAATAATTTTGTTATTTATATAATTAATAATATCTATTTATTCATTTTCACTCATTTTATGTGTCTGTAATTCTTGTAGTTAATGTCATGAATTCACTTTTTTAAATGTTTTTAAAAATTTAATCAATTTTTAAATATTATTTATTCATTTTTAATATTTAATATTTTTTATTTTTTTGGAATTTATTAATTTTTAGATATTTATTTATACATAATTATTTACTAAGTTTTAATATTATTAATATGTTTTTAATTTATATGATTAATATTTATTCAATTATATTTATTAAGCTCTAATATTTTTAAAATATTTGAAATTTATATAATTTATTTATTTAAATTAATTTTATAATATTTTCTTCATTTTTGTATGTGTTTTAAACTAATGTAGTTAATCTTTTGAACTATACATAATTGTTTACTAGACCCTCAAGCCCCTAATATATATAGATAATTTTTTAATAAGTTTTAATACTCTTAGTATCTTTTTAATTTATATGATCAATATTATTTCAATTTTATTTATTAAGTTGTAATATTTTTAAAATGCTTGAAATCTATATAATCAATTCATTTAAATTCATTTTTTTATTATTTTCTTCATTTTTTGTATATGTTTACAATTAATTTAATTATTCTTACAAATTCATTTTTTAAATATATTTATTATCTATTAAATTTTATTTATTCATTTTTAATATTATTTCCTTTAATATTATTTATTCATTTTTAATATTCATTAATTTCTATATTTTTTTAGAATTTAATCATATTATAATAATTATTTAATATGTTTTAATATTTTCAATATGTATTCATCTATATTTTAATATATATCTATTTTTATTTTTTTTAATAATTTATATTATTAATAAAATTTATCCATTTTTTTAATATTTTTTTAAGTATATTCATTTTTAATTATTCAATTTCATTCATTTTTAATATTTATGCATTTAATATTATATATTCATTAATAATGTTAATTGTTTTATACTTTTTTTTAATAATTTATTCATTTTAATATATATTATTTAATATATTTTTTTAAATAATTTTTATCATCATTTTGAAAAAAGTGATAATAAATATGAGTTTTATTATAACTATAATATAAAGTGATGATAAAACATATTTGTATTAACGATAAAATTCTAACACTGATAAAAGTAGGTTTTTCAGTGTTTTTTTGAAAGCACTAATAAAATCCTTCTCAATATTATAAATTCAACTATATCAGAACCCGCTTTTTTGTATATCGTTCATGATCTCATGGAAGTATACCTCTACTGTTGATCCCCCTCGACCTTCTCGGATGAATCTAACCACACAAAACCTATGGAATGTGATTATTTCTACTCCTTTTTAGTCGACATCACCTATTATCCTTTATCAATGTCTTTATCCTTGTGATATTATCCTCAATGCATGTCACCTCCCTCATGCAGACCTAATATGGAACCACCATCACAAAATAATTTATGTAGTCTTAAAAATTTCCTCATCAAGTGGGTTTATCACTTGGTTCAACACCAAACTCATGCTTTTTCCGGTCCGCATGATTCTTCTTAACGTCACTATTTTATTTTGATTTCAATTTCAGGTGATTGATACTTGTCAATGGCCAAATGTATCATATTATTTCAATTTCTCACTACTTTTTCTGGATCTTATACGTCTATTTAATCATATAAGATATCTTTGAATTAATCATACGTGACATTTGACCACTGACAAGTATCATTCACCCTAACTTTTCCATTCCTTCCACATCCTGAGTTAATTTTATAGTGATGGCTTGGATCAAACTTCAAACATGAGGGAGAAGAATCCAAGATCCAGGTATCCTTCATACTCACATAGATTAAAATCAAACAATACTTCCCACTTTATTCTATTAATTAAAAAATTAACCACAATCATTTTAATATTTTTGTTGTTGTGAACATCTACTATAGGAATTTTTCAACACAAACTACAAACCTCATGTTTAGTTAAAAATGAATTATTATAAGAATGATATAAGGAGTGATCATTAATAATATAAATTTTCAAATAATTATTAAGTATGTTAATTCACCTACTTTTTCATTCACAGTGCCCTGGTTTTGTAAAATTTCACTCACAGTGTGCATACGCAATAGAAAGTAAACATTTTCAATATTATAGGTAGAGAAATTAAATCAATAATTATATTGAAAATTGGTTTTATAATATACATATTTTTATTACTTTATGTACGTAAATTTTATTTTTATATCCTATATAGAAAAAGTGTCTTTTTCATGATTAAAAATAATATTCATTCTATATACATGAATGAAGTTTATAGAATTTGTTTAACATTTAATATTTTAGATAATACACTAAATAAAATTACAAATTAAAATATCCATATTTTTTATTCTAAAACCACTTAAATATTGATTTATTTATTTAAACAATAAATGCACTAAAAGAGTTCTTCAGATGAATTATTGGGTTCATTTTATTTTAAATCAGTTGATATTTTTTAGTATTTCTTTTTAAATAATAATATCTATATTTTCATTTGACGAGAAGGACAAAATGGATTTGGAGTTATTGAATCAATAATGGTAAGATTATTGAGATAAATTTGATATGATTGGGGTGCGGGAATACTTACATCCATAGAAAAAAATTTGGAATCATGAACAACATTAGTTTGAGATGAGGACTCCCATAACTCTCTTTAAAGCCCCACTCAGGCTACCCTTCACTCTTCAAATTGGTATAATGATCAACATTCAAAACATCTATATCTGACTCTGTATTTTTTAAACCTCACTCTCAGTTTCCACTTGGATATTTTTCCAGATTTGACCCACTCTATTAGTTACATTGAGGTTGAGTTTTGTTTTCAAGTGATCATAGGTAGTTGGGATTATACTCCAATCATTAGTTTGAGATGAGGTTTTATGTTTATCCCACTAGGACACTTCTTCAACTTGTGTTTAAGTTAATTGTTTCATCATTTGATAAAATATCATGAACTTCAGTTCATTAGCACCTTGTCACTGAAAAACCACCTTATCCACCACATACCAAGTAAATAAATTAATAAACATAAACTCCTCCCTATTTTTGTGCTCCCATATAGAAAAGTGACAAAATCCATCCTATAATTACCACATTTTAATCCCAAAAAATATTAAATTGAGAACCTAGATCAATAACCACATGTTTACCCCATGTTATTTCTTTTCATTTTACCCTTGTGTAAAATGAAAACTTGTTATAAATCATCACCAATAACATTTAAATGTTGTGTTACCCTTATTATAAGCATCTGTAACTTTCTACTTTGATTATGAATAACTTATGTGTATTTATTTTTTGTAAAAAATGAATATTTTGTAAACATAATATGATAGATATGAATATAAAATGGATGGATGATAATCGTATGACAAAAGAGTATGAGGACGAAGTTAAAGAGTTAATAAATCTTGCAATAGATCATGAATATAACCATTCTCAAATCCTTTATCCATGTTTATGTTGTTTTTATTGAATAAAAATTCATCTAGAAGAGTTGTAAGAACATTTGATTTTTTCACGGAATAAATCATAGTTATGAATATTGGACTAAACATGGGGGGAAACTGAATGTACATACTGATTGGGATGATAATGCAATTTATGGATCATTTGATATGAATACTAGTGTAAATGATGATGGAGATCATATAAAATAAATGACTATGTAAATTGAATATGACCTTCATGATTGTCCAAAGTTATTTTGGAAGTTAAATAGTTGTACTAAGAGACCATTTTATATCTATTGTACTAAATATACAACATTTTTAGTTGTATTGAAGTTATATAATTTGAAATCTAGTAGCATATGGAGTGACACTAGCTTTACAGAACTACTTGGTCCCTTTAATGATATGCTACCAAAATAAAATGATCTTCATTATCGAACATATGATGCTAAAAAAATCCATGTTCAATGGACATGATCACTGAAAAAATACATGCCTTCCCAAATGGTTGCATATTATTTCACAAGGACCATGAATCACTCAAAAAATTCCCTAAGTGTGGCATGAATTGATATAAGAGAGATGAATAAAGTCCTTCAAAAATTGTATGGTACTTTCCTATCATTCCAAGGTTTATATGACTATATAGATGTCAGGAAACTATTATAAAATTAACATGGAATACATATATAATAATTGAAGATGGGAAACTACGTCATCCTGGGGACTCCTTAATGGAAGAAAATTAATTATGAGTATCCAGAATTTGGAAATGAGCTGAGAAAACTCAGTGTTGCATTATCTATAGATAGAATAAATTCTTTTGGTGTACAGAGCATCACTCATAGTATATGACTAGTTATGTTTGTAAATTATAACTTGTCACCATATTTATTATTGAAGAACAATTATGTTATGCTATCTATGATTATATATAGACCAAAAAAACTTGGTAATGATATTGATTTCTATTTGGATCTATTGATCGAAGGTCTGAAATTGATGTGGGATACAAGTGTTACATCATATGATGCTCATAGAATTGAAGAATTCACATTGAGTTCTATAGTGTATGGGATGATAAATTACTTTCCTGCTTATAAAAACTTGTCAAGTTATAGCATTAAAGGAATTTTGGGGTGTTCCATTTTCGAATAATGCACACACCCAATTAGATTAAAACATTCCTCAAAGACTACGTTTTTAGGACATCATAAATTTTTCCCCTAATGACATAAATACTGATCTAAGACAACGTCATTTGATGTGAATACAAAACAAGGCACAATACAGTCTCCACTAACCGGTGATCAACTATTCAAGAAATTAAAAGACATTAGCATTGTTTTTCATAATTTTTTTTCTAAAAAGCTAACAAAACCAGGTTGAAAAATGTGATCATTTTTTTGAATTTCCATACTCGAATTATTTTTATTGCATAAATTTTCTTAATTTCATGCATGAAAAAAAATGTATTTGATAGTGTTATCGGCATATCACTAAATGTTCATGATACAAAAAAGATGGTATCAAGTCTAGGTTGGACATGATTTACATGGGGAATAGGGAAGAGTTGGCACCAATGAAGGGTGAAAGGGGGAATTTTCTTCCTCTAGTAGCTTACACTAAGAAAAATTTTAATTTTAAAATTACCTTAATGGTGTAAAATTCCCAGTGGGGTATTCAGAAAATATCAAGAATGACATGTCAATGACTAATTTGAAGTTACAAGGTATACAATCACACGATTATCATGTTTTGATATAAGATTTGATGCCCATCACTATACGTTCATTATGACTAAAAATGTATGACATATATTAACCATACTTTACTTCTTTTGAAATCCATATGAAGTAAAGTTATAAACCTGATGAAGTTTCCAATCATGAATAATGAGATTACAGTTATATTATGCGAATTATATATTTTCTTCCCATTATCATTCTTTTATATAATGGTCCACCTGATGGTTCACTTGGTTAGAGAGGTTCAACTATGTGGTCCTATCCATTATATATGGATTTACCCCACTAAATAGTATATGCTGATTTTGAAAGGGTATTTCAAGAACCAAAGTTGGATAAAAGGTTGTATTGAAAAATGATATATTATTAAAGAAGCTATTGAATTTCATATCGATTATCTATCAAATGTTGATATCATTGGTCTCCTAAAATATCATTAGAGAATATTTCTTATGGGTGAAGATATTTCTAGAAGAGATGTTGTTACAATTACTTTCATAGGGTGGGAGTAATCTAACCTTTACATTTTACATAATAGTGTGGATGTTTCTCCATACTTTGAATTCCATAAAGTAATTCTTAGACATTTGAATCCATCAAGGGATAAATGATGGATATCAAATACACATAATCAACTATATATGATTTCAATATCATATTTATAAAGTGTTATCTAAAGATTAGAATTAAATTTCCAAACTACTTTAAGGGATAGACAGGGGGCCAAATTCAAATGTTATATCTTACATTGGTTTTGTAATTAATGGTTACATGTTCTATACAAAGGGACAATATGAAATCAATATGATACAAAAAGTGGAGTTATACATGCGGTGAAAGTGATTCAAATATCTAGTTCCAAGTATAGAAATCCAATTTATCTGAATATGTCATATTTTGGCATCATCAAATATATATACGAGTTGTATTATAAAACATTTCAAGTGCATATTTTACATTGAAAATGGGTTGACAATAGGAGTGCAGTGAAATTCGATGAATTAGGCTTCATGAAGATTAATTTTAGTGTGGAAGGGTATAAGAAAGATCCATTCATAATGACATCACAATTAGTGAAGATATTTTATGTATTAGATCCCAAAAACAAGAATTGATCAATTGTCCTGTTAGTGAATAAAATAACTACAGGTTCAGATGAAAATTCCATTTAGGATGACTCTTTCACTGGGATATCACACTCATTTCATAGCGGTCCCAATGTGGACAATGTTGATGAATCAAAATATGTGACATGAAATATATCTGTTCCTTTTTTATATGAATATTGATGAATCAAAATATGAAACCACTTCCATTTCACATCATTTTTCATGGAAGGAGGACCATGTAAATAAATAGGGTAAACTAGTAAATGAAAACACACAGGCAATATAGGAATCATGTGTAAGTATGACATAATAGTAATTCATTATGATTTATAATAGTATTACATAAAAATATATATTTTTGTTTGTATGTTTTTATATGGTTTAGACATAAGAATAAACATCGACTGTACCTGAATAAAAACTAATTTCAGTATCTTTGGAGTGACTAAAAAAATATGGCCGCATTAGAGGTACAAGTTTTGGAGTGTCACATCAAACAGATTTCGAGAAGAAAAATATGCAAAGAGATACATATGATATGATAAAATACATGTAGGTGTAGATAAATGCTTTGAAATATATTATTGACTAGTTTGGTTTAGTAGAACGATATTTGAGAAATAATCAAACCAAACCAGCAGTGGAAAAACAATTAGTACATGAAGATCTATATGAACCTACTAGCATTGAGGCTAGCCATTCCCCTCAACCACCTACCTTACCCTAAGTAATCAATTTTTTCATTACTCTTTCTCCTAAATGTGAATCAAATAGATTTCAATAAATTTATATTACTAAAATTATACATGGTAAATTTTTATTTGATTTATATATATATCAACACCCATGCATCACCATGTTGTGAGGGGTATAATGTACAATATCCTAGGAGACATGATATAAAACAAAAAAGCTCCCAAAAGATCATATGAGAGTAGGTATTGAAGTAGCTCATGAGCCATGACTTTAGTTGCCTATTACACTTTATGATCTAGATATTACCATGGTTAATAATTCTATTGGAACTTTCATATCATGATTGTATAATATTATAAAGATACATGAGGTATGTCCTAATTTTTTTTTTCAAATTAAAAACCTTTTACATTTGATGAAAAAAGTTATAAAATGAGGTATGGTATTATAGGAATATAATTTAGAGACTCGGGTTTTGGACCTATCAGAATTTGGAATATTTCTAAGAATATTTCTGAATCCAGGCATTGAGTCGGCGTAGGAATCCGAGGGCCAGTGAGCCTCAGTGCAGTGATTTTAAAATATTAAATATATTTTATCACCCATGCTTAGTTTCTCTTGAAATGTGAATAAATCCTTAGAGGATTCTCAAATTGGATTTCTAAGACCACATTTGATTTCATAACTTCACTTTTACCCTAGGCGCGACATAAAATTTTTCAGCGCCGAGTGTTGGGTCGGAGGCGAGTCGGGACGGGGTGTTAAGTGGATATTGTTTTAATAAAAATTAAAACAAATACCCCTCCCCATTATCCCCTTGTGTGCATGTAGGGAGACTAATCCCACTATTCCAATCTTCCTCTCCCTTTGACCGATGGATGAACCAAGGTGGGGGGGGGTGCCTCTAGATCCCGTTTTTGATGCTGATCATCACCAGATCAAGAATCAAAACGTCCCGGGTGTCGTTCTGCACCTGAAGCTTCAACGTTTCTCCCTCGAGGTAGGAAGTTTTTCATTTTATTCCCAATCCCTATTTTATGCAATTTTTAAGGTTTTAGAGCCCATAGACAACTGCTAGGGACACCTCGTGGGTTGATCTGTGCATTTTGGGGTGAACAGGGGCGTTTCGGGCTGTTTGTAGGGATTTCCCATTGAATTTTCCCATCTACATGGCATGTAAACCAATCCCACTTTCCATGAATTCTTCCCATTTTTGGAAGAATAAATCTTCATAAGTAAACATCGTGTAATATGAGTACACGCTGTGTAGTAGCACATGGCCGTGTGTCCGACCTTGAGAAAAAGAACACAAAAATATGGTTTTTAGAAAGTACATGCCATGTACTCTAAAGTACACATCGTGTAGTTTTATACAAGAATACATCATATTTATATATCCATGTAAAATTACATGTTCAGGAAGAGATATTAGAGTACACGTTGTGTACTCTAAAGTACACTCCATGTACTCTAAAGTATACACCATGTACTCTTAAGTACACACCATGTACTTTTTCCATCTTAGAGGTTTTGGGTATTTCGTGCCTTGGAAGTCAGAATTGGGCATGTGAGTAGCCCATTCTGAAAATTTTTCCACATAGAACGTGATGGTGGCCATGGTTTCAGACTAGAAGGTGTGATTTTTAGGTGTTTTTTGTGGGTCATTTGGGTTAGCGATGCTTATACCGATAGGGTTGAGTGGGTCCCCTGGTCCTTGTTCATGATGTTTAGACTGAAAGGGTTGAGTTGGTACCCTAGTCTCTATTAGAGAAATTTAGGCTAGAAGGGTTGAGTGGCCCCCCCTGGTCCTATCACTTCAAGGGTTTTTAGTATCATGTCCCCTTCAATGAACTGTGACTCCTCTTCAGATTCTTTGCATTTGTGCAGTTTGGATGCGTTTCCACTTTTTGGAGTGAGTTGTCTCAATCCACTTTGATAGAAAGATTAATATATTTGGAGCATGTGTCACCTCGAGAGGCCCAGTGTGATCCTCAAATCCTTACATTTTACCTGGTAGGGTACTTGGAATCTGTGTGACCAATGTTTACCCAGACATCCATCCTCTACCTAGGATGATTGTTCCAGTAGGGGACAGAGCCCCTAGTGAGCCTTGGGAGCTGACCCTTTCTCTCTGTATCGAGATTATATTATTCCTTATGTGATCTATCATGAAATTTTCCTTAGTGTAGTTCTCAAAATCAGTGTGACCAACTCTACATGGGAATTGATCCTCTTCTAGGTGAGTTTTTCTAGAGTTGGGTTATTGCACGATACCCTTCGGTGTTCCATATAGGGTTTTTAGTGTCCCCCAATGGACCCTGGGTGGGATCCCCTACCTGAGGAGTGAGAGTTAGTTTATTCACTGGGTGTCTTATTCTGTGGCACTATCTATTGAGAATGACCTTGTAGATAGGTACCATGAGGGTTTTCTGAGTTATGCTGTTAGTTCTTTTTCCTGATAGAGTGACATATCTCAGTTGAGTTCTATATGGGATGGTGAGATTGAATCATAGACTACTAGCTATCAGTGATTTTACCCTATCATTATGCATTACATAAGGAATGTCTATGATATAGGTGTGTGTGCTTGAGGTAGGATTCTTCCTCCGGGACTTGAGTGGGATCTTGTTGTTGTCTATGAGTTCAGAGCCTCATCAGACCATTGCAAGTGTTGCATTGGAACCCCAAGTTGGTTATTGTAGACAGTCTATGGTCAGGACCATGATACTTGGCGTCGGAGCTAAGTATAGATGGGAATGTTCTGGGAGTCCCCATGTTATGTGTCGATTCATTGACATGCTAGTGTTGTCGAGCTGACTAGTCATGTTTAGCCAAGGATGGTCTCAAGATGGAGTTTCTCTATCATTTGGGTCCCCTCTGGATGGGCCAGGTTAACTGATGCCTATCTATTTATCCCCTTTTATTTTGGTATTTTGGGGTGCCTAATAATTATTTTTATACTCAACCCTACACAAGATTTGCCTGCACGTGATGTGTCTTGTACAGACCATAGGTCCTTCAACGGAGTCCCAGTTGGATCCGAAGTAGGCAGAGCGTAATAGCTGGACTGACCAAGGTTTACCAGAGTAGTAATACAGAGCTTACCGATGGGTGTTTGTTAGTGATACCCTACATATGAGAAGGTTTGACTCTTTTACAGTTTCTTTTTGGTGGACATATATTTTCCATTTTTTTGTTTTGTTGTACTCTGGTTTTGGATAGATGTATTCATGAATTTTAGTTTTCAGTTTTCTTTATATATATCTTTTCACTATTTCATGGAGGTGTATGTGGGTGCGTGTGTATAAGTATTATAGGATAATTCCTCCCATTAGTTTGATAGCCTACTCAATGCTAGTCTCCATCCCTTGGCCTATTGGAGGTAGGCTTGGGGAGTCGCAGCTCGAGCCCCATTGGGTCGGGTCATGACATAGTGGTATCAGAAGGAGGTTCTACTTTGGGACCATAGTTATGATATTGGTTTGGGTTTAATAACATCAATTTTAGGATGTTTCAAGTTCATATTTTAGGCTAGGGACTCCAGTATCAGTATGGGTGGCCAACATATCCATTTACTAGGACCCTAATAACCTAACTTTTGAATCGGTACATCAGGACACTAGTTGTAGGGAAAAAATGGTACATACATCATATAAGACTAGGTTTTGAGTTTTTTCTGTCCTTATTGAGTAATAACCAAAAATATAGTCTCTAATTGTAGTGATTATGGAATTTGTTGCAGGATGTATCCACGATGACAACCTTCAAGGTTTCCACCGACAGGTTTGGAGTACGACCCGATGAGTGACAAGGTCGCCTTGTAGGGGCCTGTTCATGAGGAAGGTTCTTCTCCGGTTTTCCAACTGGTGGATCCACCACCCATTGAGAAGCTTGTAGACCCTCCTCTGAGAGTTCAGATGGATACATCCTGTCAGATCGAGCCGTGTATGGCTCTGTTGGTGTTAGACGCCGATGCGTTGGGGTCGTGTGCATACCGTGATCGTCAGAGATAGAGTTCCCCTGCGGTCTAGGTCGAGTAGGACCTACAGTTATCACCCATGAAACATAGTAGGCACTGTCATTTTTAGTGGCATACCCATGAACAACCATAGGAAAATGGGTTTGTCACATAGGAGACACACTAGGGTTTTGGTCACTAGTGGGAGATGCACTGCTATGCTTGTGACGGTCGAGGACATCTTGCGATAGATTGTATGACTCGCCATGCTGCTGAGGGAGGGTCGGTTGACGAAACACCTTAGTAGTGGCAGCAATTTCAGTGAGGTTCATCGAACAGAAGATGAGACATTGGAGCCAGAGATTCAAGTGTTGGTTGGTGCTTTCCATTACCACCACCACCCCCAGGTGGTCTAGTCTAGGCTCATGGAGATGGTGGATAGGGACTTGGGCAGTTATAGGTGTCGAAGGGTGTTGAGGGTAATACTAACTTGATTGAAAGATGATCTCATGTCCCAAGTATGTTGGGGGAATACTGTCCCTACGTGTAAACCGACCTCGCCACCATAGATCGTGCTTTATCGAGCACTGAATTTTATCAGCACTAAACATAAAGCGATGATAAAAGGGTAACCTTTATTAGTACTAGCTAAAAGTACTAATAAAGGTAACTTTTATCTGTGCTAAACAAAGCACTAATAAAAGTGCACCATTTATCAGTTAATTTTTTAGCATTGATAAATGTGCATCTTTATTAGTGCTTTTATTAGCACTGATAAAATCTTTTAATAAAAAATTATTACTAATATATATATAATTATCATATTTTTATTAAAAAATTAATGTTTATTTAAATGAATTAATTACAAAATGCATGTATATAATTAATATAAATATGATATATTAATATATATATATATATTTTAATAATTTAAACAATATAAATATAAATGATGTATTGTTAATATATGATATTTGAATTTATATATTTATATCAATGTCTATGTGCACATATATATATATATGCATTATGTTATGTGTGTGTGTTTTGTGTATGTGTATATATAGATGTTGTACGTGTACAAATGTATGTATGTGTACCTATATATGTGAACATGTACGTGAGATGTACATATATGTGTATAGAACATGTCAACATGTGTATGTATGACATGTACTTATTTCACATTTGATGTATTTTTTTCATTTTTGATATAATATTTTTGGAATTTATTCATTTTTTATACATATTTAAATTTTACTAAGTATTATTTTCAATATGTTTTTAATTTATATGATTATTATTTATTCAATTTTATTTATTAAGTTTTAATATTTTTAAAATGTTTAAAATTTATATAATTAATTTATTTAAATGTAGTTTTTAATATTTCCTTCATTTCTGTATGTGTTTACAATTCATGTAGTTAATATTATATGAATTCATTTTTTAAAATAGTTTTGTTAATTAAATTCCATTTATTCATTTTTAATATTGATTTTATTTAATATTATTTATTCAATTTTAATAATTATTGATTTTTATATTTGTTGGAATTTAATAATTTTGTAATATTTATTTATATATATATTTATTCACTATACATGTAATATTTTCAATATGTTTGTAATTTATATAAATAATATTTATTTTTTTTGGTTTAATAATCTTTAACATTTAAAATATGGTTGAAATATATATAATTAATCTATTTAAATGATTTTTAAATAATTTTTTTTTAATTTAAATAGTTAATATTTTTTTAATTTATTAATTTTATTTAATCATTTTTAATATCATTTCTTTTAATAGTAATTTTTTTTTCATTTTTTATATTTATTAATTTTTGATATTTTTGGAATTTATTCATTTTTTAAAATTTATACATATTTATTTAATAACATTTAATATTTTCAGTATGTAAACATCTTCATTTTAATATATATTCTTTTTTATTTTTTAAATAATTTTTATAATTTATAAAAATTATCCATTTTTTAATGTTTTTGAAGTCTCTTCATTTTAAGCATTTAATTTTAATAAATTTTAACATTCATGCATTTAATTTTATATATTCATTAATAATGTCAAAAATATATTTATAAAAACATATTTGTAAATCAATATTTATACATAAATATAAATATATTTATATATAAATATATTTAAAAATGTATATGTAATAAAGTTATAAAATTATATATCAATAATTAGAGATAAATATATATATTTCTTAAAATTATTTATATAATTATAAATAAATAATTATATATTTAAATAATTATAAAATTATAATAAATATATTTAAATATTAAATAAATTTATTATAATTATAATTATATATATTTATATATATATAAATAAATAAATAAATAAATATAAATATATAATTATATAAATATATATAACTATGAAAATATATTTATAATTATAAATAAATATATATAACTTTTTAAAAAGTATTTATATAATTATAAATAAAAAAATATATTTAAATAATTATAAAATTATAAAAAATATATTTATTATATTTATAATTATAAATAAATAATTATATATTTAAATAATTATAAAAATATAATAAATATATTTAAATCATAAATATTTTTATTATATTTATAAAAATATATATTTATATATTAATAAATAAATAAATGTAATTATATAAATACGTATAACTATATAAATATATTTATAATTATAATTATATTTATAAATACATATTTACAATTATTTTTATTTTTTTAATTATATAAATAATTATTTGTTTATAATTATATATTATAATTGTATTTATAAATATATATTTACAATTATTTGAATATATTTATAATTATATACATTTAATTTTTTAAATTTTATTAGTTATATTATCAAAATTAATTATATAGGTCTTTATCAACACTTTTTTAGCGCTAATAAAGAATTATCTTTATTAGCACTAAATATAAAACACTAATAAAACATATCATTATCATCTTTTTTTAAAAGTGTTGATAAAACCCTTCTCAATCTTTTAAATAGAACCCTAATAGAGTTCTCTATCCTCACGCCATTGAAGATCTTGCGGAATTGAAGCTTTGCCACTACCCTCCCTCGAACATCTCGGGTAAAGCGAAACTTTTAATTCCAAAGGCATGTGTTATCCTTCGCTTCTCCACAAAAATCTTTGTGTGTTTTTAATTTTTCCAAAAGGTTTGAATGGCACGCGCGAGCGATCTTATTTTTCCTCGATCTACCTCATTGATTCTCCACCCAATTTTCCCCACCTCAAGACATTGTTACTTCACCCTCTCCCTTGCCCTCATGTTCATTTCACTCATTCATTATAATTTATCACTCTGATTGTATGGAGAACCTAGTTGTGCACCACAAAAACTCTTCCACTTATCATGTATGGTGGTGACTGCAAATTATAAGTAAATAAAGTTTTTGTAGTGCACAAACGACAATCCGCTCCAAGTTCCAAGTATCCTTCTTGCTCTCATGGATTAAAATCAAAAAATTCTTCCCATTTTCTTCCATCACTAGGTAGAATAACCCCAATCATTTTAATATCTCCCAATTTATTTATAATTTTTATAAGAATTATGAAATTGGTTTAATTTAGTTTGTATGATTTGTTCTAATTTTTTATATTTATAGTGCTTGATAAAAAATTATTTCATGATACTTTTGATACTTATACACATATAAATAGATATAAGTATAGATATATTATTTCGTATTTTCACAAAATGATGTGTGGATATGTGTAATAGGATGAGTGGTATCTATATTTATAAATGTATACATGTGTAAGGAAAAGTGGTGATCCAAAAACTCAAATTCCATATCATGTACTTGGTTTTTAAATGTTTCTCTTAAAAATGGGATTATCTAAATGGTATTTTCAAAAGTTATTAGTCCTTTCAAATTAAAATGCCATAGTTGTCTTGTTTTACTTTTATTCCATGTTTTATAAAAGGTGATTTAATTGTTTAAATCCTTGTTATGATGACAGTGATGGTTTTTATGCCTCTTGGGGTTTTTTTAATTTTTTTACTTTGATTTAAGAAATGTAATGTTTTAAAGTGGCATGTGGTGTTTAATGAATTGAATTGCTTGACATGGGTTATTGAAAGGATCCTTTAATAAAATGTGATCTATCTAAAATGGGAATGGAACATGGGAATCCCAACTTGAGACTTCTTGGTCATTTGATTTAAATTCAAGAGTTTCTTTAAATGTTAGGTTCTCAAGACCATATGATTGAGACCTATCAATGTTTTCATCATCTGAAAAAAGATCAACTTCAGATCTTAATCATAGTATCACTAAAACACCACATGGAATTCCATATAATAAGTGGATAAATGAATAAACATAAACTCCTCTATCTTGTTTATTTCAATCGCTCACTGATTTTTCTGGATCTTTTTTGTCTATTTAATCATATGAGATATCATTGAATTAATCCTACATGAGATCTTATTTTGAAAATTTATCACCTTTATTGCATTGAGCTCTAGGATGAATTAGGACATGGATGAAAGGACCATCTATGAACTATAAAAACCCTACCCAATTACTATGTAAGGTGGAAATTTCAAATGGTAATTTGGAGGGGTTTTTACAGTGCATAAATGGTAATCAGCTCTAACTTCCAGCTATGCTTCCTGATTCCATGGATTAAAATCAAAAAATTCTTCCCATTTTATTCTATTACCAGGTATAATAACCCCAATCCTTTTTATATTTTTATTTATGTGAATATATATGATAGGTATTTTCAACACAAACTGCTAACCTCAGGTTATGTTAAAAATGAATTCTTGTAAGAACCATACAAAAAAGTTATTGTACACAATAGAAAGTTTCAAATATTTATTAAATAGGTAAATTCACATGATTTTTCATTCATAGTGGAATAGTTCTGTAAATTTTCACTCATAATAGTTTCCCCCACCCACTAACTCCATTGAGGATTCCTTCCACTTTCATTTCAACCTAAGTTCCAATTCGAAAGTGGGTATTTCTTTTCAGTGTGTTTTTTCTCTTTTCCCTAGTTTCAAATCTAGAATTTTTCCAGATTTTATTCTCTTTGTTGGTTCCACCTAGGATGAGTTTTTTTTAGGTTATACCAGGTATTTGGGATTATACTTCAATCATTAGTGTGAGATGAGGCTTTATGCTGATCCCACTGGGACACTTATTCAACTTGTGTTAAAGTTGATTGTTCCTTCTAACCCCAATATGAATTTTCATTTATATTATTTAAGGCTTATCCATGTGAATTGTTTAAATTTGAATAATTCATGAAACCTCAATTATATTTTGCATCAATTTTTCTAGTATCTTGAGAACCCCAACCTGATACTTCTCGTTCATTAGATTTAAATTCAATATTTTCTTTAAATGTTGGGTTCTCAAGACCATGTGATTAGGCCCTATCAGTATTTTCATCATCTGATAAAATATAAAATTTGGATCTTAAGCATCCTATCACTGAAACACCACCTGAACCACCATGTACCAAGTGAATAAGTGAATAAACATCAACTCCCCCTCATGTTATAATCCCAGCTAAAAATTTTATAGAAACCATTCTTGATATTTATGTCTTTTAATAGATGAAAATTTAATTAGATTCTTTGTAACTTTATATATATCACACATTTTTTTACTTCAATGATTTTTAACACAAAAAAAATATCAATATGCATCATTTGGATCTTATTATCTCCAGATAATGGATTCATATAGCTTAAATGATTCTTTCAGAATAACCTTTTTTGGGTTCTAAGATCATACTTTTTTTATTTTTATTTATTTTGTCAAATATTAATATTACTGAATCAAATAGGATGAATATGAATCGAAAATGGATGGATTCCAATCATATGACAAAAGAGTATGAGGATTGAGTGAAATAGTTTATCAAGTTTGCAAAAAATAATGTATAAAACCCTTGTAAAATCCTTTATCCGTGTTTACTATATTTTTATTCAAGACTAATTAGTCTAGTGGAGTTGGAAGAAAACTTGATATATCATGAAATAGATCAATGTTATAAATATTAAACTAAACATTAGAAAAAATGAATATAGATATTTATTGGGATAAAAATACATTTTATGGATCATCTGATATGATTAAAAATGTGAATAATGACGAATACTATATCAAGGATATGATCATAGGTGTGAATGTTGATAAAGATCCTATTGAGAAAATTAGAATTATATTTGAATATAAACTTCATGATTATACAAAATTGTTTTAGGAGTTAAAGAGTTGTGAAAGGATGATATTGTATGCTAGTTATACTAAATATACTGCATTTTCACGCATACTGAAGCTATATAATATAAAATCTAGAAAAGGATATAGTGATTTAATTTTTACTGAACTACTTGCTCTCTTGAATGATATGTTCCCAAAATATAATGAGCATCCTTTCTAAACATATGACACTAAAAAAATTCTAGGTTTAATGAGTATGATATTTGAAAGAATATATGCCTATCCAAATGACTGTATACTATTTTTCAAGGACAAAGAATCACTTAAAAAATGCCTAAATTGTGGTGAGTCTCAATACAAGAAAGATGAATCAAGTATGAAAATTTTTTTATGGTACTTTTCAATCATTTCAAGGTTTAGTTTCCTCTATATAAGTGAGGATACTCTAAGATAATTGACATGGAACGAAGATACATGAATTAAATATGGGAAACTTCATTACCTGAAAAACTCTCCCCAATAGAAGAAAATTGATCACGAGTGTCATGAATTTGGAAACGAGCTGAGAAACCTTTGTATTTTGCTATCTACAGATGGGGTGAATCCTTTTTATTTTCAAATAAGCACTCACAGTACATAATCGATTATGTTGGTAAATTATAACTTTCCACTTTGGTTATGCCTGAAATAAAAATACATTATTTTATCTCTTCTTATATTAAGACCAAAACAACTGGGTAATGATATTGATGTTTATTTGGCTCCATTGATCGAATATCTGAAATTAATGTGGTATTTAGGTGTTACGTTGTATGATTGTCATATAAATGAAGATTTCATATTGAGCCATGTTTTATAGGATTATAAATGAAGTTCTTTTTTATGTAAATTTATTAGGATATAACATTGAAGGAACTCATGGGTGTCCCATTTGTGAACATGATGAATAAAATACCATGAAAAATAGTGGAGTTACACTTGTGAATGAAGCAATTCATATATCTAGTACTAAGGAAAGAAATACAATTCATGAAAATATGTCATATTTGGCATCATAAAACAAATATGAGATTTGGATTATACAACATTCCAAGTGTTGATTTTTCAATTCAAGTGAGTCGATAACATGAGTGTGGTTAAAATAAATGAATTGGGATTCGTGAAAGTAGATTTTAGTAGGGAATGGTGTAAATAAGAACTATTTATAATGGACTTATAGGTAGTACATGTATTTCATATTCCATATCCTACAAACTGAAAGTGGTAAATTGTTTTGTTATGGACTAAAACCATTGAAAGGTTATATGTCAATTCAACCGAGGATGATCCTTTAAGTGGTACATCACAATTATTTCATATTACTCTCAATGTATATGGGGTATTTTATATTATTGGATACTATAATGAGGATATTTGGATTCTCGATAGATGGGTCGAGTACCTTCAACCTTTAAGAAAAGATAGTTTAATAATCATGTTATTTTTTTTTGTAAAATACATTGCATTAACTCATATTATTATCTGTTCACTACTGCATTTACGTAATCTAAATTAAATGTTCAATAAAATTTACAGATAATTACTTCTACACATATTGATACTCCTAATCCTGAGGAACAACATGTTTCTCAACATGTTGATGCTCCCAATGCATAGGAATAACAAGATTTTTCATATGTCAAAGCTACAAATATAGAGGAACAACATATTGATGATGTTTAAGGTGGGGAAATGGTAGATGGTGAACAAACCTTGTTATATAAAAAATAGGAGCAACATATTGTGATGGTTTTAGAAAAAATTATTAAGGATAGAAATAAAGGCATCCAATTAGAGGTTGGATAGAATGCATGTGGCCAACCTATTAACCCCAACAATGCCATGTTTAGTAGCTACATTGGGATCACTACTCGAATTCATGTGCTAGTTGATGCATATTTTTGGAACAATGTTATTTTTGTGCTTAAGACACTAATTTGGGAAGATATTTGGGTAAAATTATGTTATAATTTATTTATTTTACTAAGATAAATAATGAAATGTTAATTTAATCTTTATTATCCCTTTCAGAGTAAATTTATAGTAGATAAATCCCAAATAAAATTTGTATTAATGACAACTAGAAAGTCTCATAGAGGATTTCAAATAATTCTTAATAAATATCATCTCAATGATGCTGAAGGGTAAATAATTTTGCACCCACCATAGATGTATGCACACCTGATAAACCAACAAATGTGGAATGTGTTTATTAATAATTATGAGTAGAAAAATTTCTAGGTACATTGTGATTGGTAATATATTTCATGAAAATACATGAATTAATCACTTTGATGAAGAATAATTAATTTATGAAATAACAACTGAGTGCTAAAAATAAGCAATGTGTAGAAAAACCAATACACCCCTACCATAAATAAAAAATTGGGTATGATTCACTTGAAAAAATGGAATGCACTTTAAATATAAAATAATACTTTTATGTGACATGAAACAACAATATAATTATGATTCTTTTTTATATGTAGATTAATGAATAAAAATATAAATCCACTTCCATCCCACATCATGTGCTATGGATAGAGGCATGTGTAAATATATACAGGATACTAATAGATGAAAAACACAAAAATTGTGGGAAGAATGTGTAAGTATGACATAATAATTTTTTTTGATTTAAATCAGTATTACATAACAATGATTACTTTTTTCATATATATTTTTTATCTAACTTAGATGCATGAATAATCATTAGCTATACCTGATGAACAACTACTATAAGTGACCTTGAATTGGCCAGAATAGTATGGTTGTGTTAGAGGTTTGACTTTTGAGGTGTTACCCTGAACATATTTTGAGAAAAGAAATGAACAAGGGGATAAATATAATAAAATGGAAGAGACACAGGCACAATTAATTGCTCTAGATGAAAAACTGAATTGATAGTCTAAGTTTTTTAAAAATGTTATGGGAAGGAATCAAAGAGAAGAAACAACACAACGACAAGAACTACACAAAGATCCCCCCACTAGCTTTGAGGTGATCCATTCCTCTCAGTGGGATATCTTAGAAGAGGTAATCAATATTTTCATAATTTTTTCTATGAAATACGATTTAGAGAGACACTAATGCGTTTCCTATAATGATATTCTATAGGGTGAAAATTATTGTGATTTATATCTATCAACACCTACCCATCACCTTGTTGTGATGGGTACTATATACAATATCTAAGGAGATATTATACACAACAAACAACTTCCAATAAACCATGTGATAGTGGAGATTCATGTATATCATGATCCAAACACTGAGCTACCTGTCCCACTTGATGATGCATATATTCATATGGTTGAGCTTGCAATTGAAAATTTCCTAGAATGATCATTTGATCTTGTAAAAATACATTCTTATAAGGAGTTATTCCTTTACAATTTATTTTTTATGTAAAACCTTTAACAATTAATGAAAAAAGGTCTTAATTGATAAATGTTGTTATAGATAGACAAAGGGAAGTGGGTGAAATGGAAGGCCGAATCAAAATTATCTAAAGGATCAGATAACCAATCGAAAATATCTATAGAAAGTAACTTTAACCTACACATTCAACTCCCACATTTACTAACATTAAAGGTTCATGTGGATGCATCATTAAAAAGTGGTGACATGACCATAATTTATTTTTAAGAATAGATGTATAGAGAGGCCATTATAGGTTATATTGGTCTTGATAATGTAAATGAAATACTCAAGCATGAATGGTTAGGAGTCTTAGTTGTAAATGTATATATGAGGTGTGTTTTCATGATTTTTTTTCTAATAGAAGATCTAATATGTTAATTAAGACTAAATACTATTTATATTTTTTTCTGGAATATATATCAATACTATTTGAAGGGAAAACCCTATGAATAGAAATTTGGACTCATTAGTCCTCACATCACTTCTACATAACTATTCTGATTAGAACTAAAACAATATGAAGTAATAGTGGTCAAACTAGAAAAAATGTTTAAAAGGAAACTTACAAATGATAGACTCTTCTAAATACCCATGATGAAGGGGTAAAAATTTACAATTTAATCATATTAAATACATTTTTCATTCCTTTCATTACTTATTTCTTTTTGTTTTTAGGCAATATTAATTACTCATTGCAGTCAATTTGGATACTACAAATATTTATTTTTTGAATTCAATAAATTGATACCCAAAAAACTAACCAAACATGATTAATTTTATCAATTTGTAATTCACTACATGAAACATTTTACAAATAAACTTCAAGTTATATATTTTATATTATGTTTTAATGAAAATTCTGTTATGATAGGGTAGTGTTTAAATATCATCAAAATCATGGCATCATGACAATCCATGAGCACAAAAATCATAATAAATTCTACAAATGGATAAGTATTAGCATATATATAATAACACTCCACTATCGAAACATATATCAAAACAAATTACTTATTTTTATCAATGTTTCTATAATTCCCAGAATAAACTAATGTAATGATTGTGGTTATTATATTTACAAATTTATGAAATATATCATATTCCATTAAAAAACTTGCATCCCTAAAGATTTATTTTTTTATGATAATTACAATTTCATTTAAAAAATTTATTAATACCTTTATTATTTATATTTTTCTAGTACTACAAGGATTATCAATAGTCCTATTATTCAAAAGAGGAAATAGATTTTTTTAGAAATGAATGAGCAGAATACATAGTGTCAGAATGTATACAGACATCATGAATAGGTGGCTTCCTACTACTTATTTTATTATTTTTCTCATCCTTTTATCTAATTTTTTTAGTTAATTTCCTTATAATTTTTATCTAATACTTATTTTGTTAGTTTTCATAGGTATCATAAAGAAATGAATTTATCTACAAGGATGATACACTCATGATGATGCACTTTTCTTTTTATTCTGCAATGTATTCATCATTATGGGTTATCAAATGACAATATTCTTATATAAAACTAAATATTGTATACATTGAAGAATAAAAAGTAACAATGTGATGTGTAGGAATCAACCACACCTCAATTCTATACACAATATTCCCAGTATGGATTAAAGTTTATGTTTTTATCTTAAAATTGAAATTTTAGTTCAAAACACAGGTTACATACTCAAAAGGGAGAAAACACATTATGGTTAATTTTCTTATCATTTTATTTAATATTTCTTATTTAATTTACTTATCATTTTTATTTAATACTTATTTTGTTAATTTTCACAGAGATCATGAAGAAGTATGATACACTCATGATGCACTCATGTACTAATGATTATGCACTCAACAAGGATGATACACTCATAATGATGCACTTTTCTTTTTTATTATACAATAAATTAAAAATTATGAGTTATCAAACAATAATATTGTTAGATAAATCTTAATTTTGAATGCATTAAAGAATAAAAATACACAGTGTGATGTGTATGAATCAACCACAAATCAATCTAATACATGATATGCCTAGTATGACTCGAAGTGTATGTTTTTAGTATATAATTTATATTTTAGTTTAAAACACACATCACATAATCAAAACTAAGAAAAAAATTAATATTGTTTTGATACTTTAGGATAATGATTCATAAGTCATTTGTGATGCACAAGAATCAACTGTACTTTAATCTGATACATGGTGTGTCTGGTATGACTCAAAGTGCATGTTTTTAGTTTAAAATTGACATTTTAGTTCAAAATAAATGTCACATAATCAAAACCAAAAAAAAATTAATATTATGTTTATTATTTAGGAAAATGATCCATAAATCATTTTTGATATCTAGGAAGTAGCTGCACCATAAACTGATACACGGTGTGATTAGTATGACTCAAAGTGTATGTTATTAGTTTAAAATTTAAATTTTAATTCAAAACATGTGTCACACATTTAAAACTAATAAAAAATTATTAAATTTTATTTATACTTTAAAAAAATGATTCATAATCCATTTTTGATGTGTAGGAATCAATCACACGTCAAACCGACACACGATGTGACCAGTATGACTCAAAGTGCGTGTTTTCAGTTTAAATTAACATTTTAATAAAAAATGCACGTACTCAAAACTAAGAAAATTCATTCATATTTTTTTGATAATTTAAGAAAATGAATCATAAGTAATTCATGATGTATAAGAATCAGACACATGTTAATCTAACACATGGTATGACTGGTATGACACAAAGTGTGTTTTTATTTAAAATTGACATTTCAATTCAAAACACAAGTCACATACTCAAAACTGAGAAAATTAATTCTTATTATTTTAATGATTAAGACAACAATATATAAATAATTTTTGATGTTTAGGAATCATTCTCACCTCAATTTGATACACAGTGGGCCCGATATAACTCAAAGTATAGATTATAAGTTTAAAATTGACATTTTAGATCAAAACGTGCATCACTCACTGAAAACTAAGAAAACTTGATCATATTATATTAATACTTTAGGAAAAAAATTCATAAGTAATTTGTGACATGTAATAATCAACCACATATAAAATCGACACATGATGTGACTGGTATGACTCAAAGTCTGTGTTTTCAGTTTAAATTGGTATTTTAATAAAAAAGAAATGTACTCAAAACTGAGAAAACACATTCATATTATTTTTATACTTTAGGAAAATGATCCATAAGTCATTTTTATGTGTATAAATCAAACTTAACTCAATATGATGCATTGTGTGACCGATATAAATCAAAGTGTGTTTTTATTTAAAATTGGAATTTTAGTTCAAAACACAAGTCACATACTCAAAACCAAGAAAAAACATTCGAATTGTTTTTATATTTAGAATAATGATCCATAAATTATTTTTCATGTGTGGGAATCTATCATGTCTCAATATGATACATGGTGTACCTGATATAATTCAAAGTGTATGCTATCAATTTAAAATTTAAAATTTAGTTCTAAACATGTGTTACTCATTAAAAATTGAGAAAACAAGCCTACATTGTCTTAATATTTTAGGAAAATTATTCATAAGTTATTTTTGACATGTAGGAATTAGTATCATGTCATACTGACACACGATGTGATCAGTATGAATCAAAGTGATTGTTTTTAGTTTAAATTTACATTTTAATAAAAAAAGGCATGTGACATACTCAAAACCAAGAATACACATTCATATTGTTTTTATACTTTGTGAAAACATCCTTAAGTAATTTTTGACTTGTAGGAATAAACCTATCACCAATATGACTCATGGTGTAACTGATATGACTCAAAGCATGTTTTTATTTAAAATCTTTATTTTAGTTCAAAACACACTTCAAATAATAAAAAATGAGAAAACAAATTCATATTATTTTGACACTTTAGGATAAATATTCATAAATAATTTTTTATGTGTAGGAATCATCTACACCTCAATTCAATATATGATGTTCCCGGTATGACTCAAAGTGTATATTATCAGTTAAAAATTAGCATTTTAGTTCAAAACTTATGTCACTCATTGAAAACTGAGCAAACATACTTGGATTGTATTGATACCTTAGTAAAACAATTCATAATTTATTTTTGATGTGTATGAATTAGTCTCACATCAAACCAACACACTATGTGACCGATATGACTCAAAGTGCGTGTTTTCAATTCAAATTGACATTTTAGTAAAAATGACACATAACATACTCAAAACCAATTAAATTCATTCAGATTGTTTTTATACTTTAGGAAAAATATGTTTAAGTAATTTGTGATGTATAGGAATCAAATTCATGTCAATCTAATGCATGGTGTTATTATTTTGACTCCAAGTGTTTATTTTTATTTAAAATTAACATTTTAGATCAAAAAACATGTCACATACTAAAAAATAATCAAACAAATTCATATTGTTTTGATACTTTATAAAAATTATCCATAAGTCGTTTTTGATGAGTAGGAATCAGAAACACCTCAATATGATACACGGTGTGTCTATTATGAATAAAAGTGTCTATTATCTGTTTAAAATTAACATTTTAGTTTAAAACATGTGTCACTCACTAAAAACTGAGAAAACATGTTTAGATTATCTTGATACTTTAGAAAAATGATTCACAAGTAATTTGTGATGTGTTGGAATAAGTCTCATGTCAAAATGAAACAAAATGTGACCAGTATTACTCAGAATACATGTTTTTATTTTAAAATTTCATTTTAGTA
Organism: Viscum album; assembly: GCA_963277665.1. Classification (NCBI taxonomy): domain Eukaryota; kingdom Viridiplantae; phylum Streptophyta; class Magnoliopsida; order Santalales; family Viscaceae; genus Viscum; species Viscum album. The sequence goes on from OY728152.1 coordinate 1,798,937,759, forward strand.
AAAAAGACACATGACATACTCAAAACTGAGAAAACACATTCAGATTGTTTTGATACTTTTGGAAAATGATCCTTAGGTCATTTATGACATGTTTGAATCAACTGCAAGTCAATCTAAAGCATCACATAACTGGTATGACTCAAAGTGTTTATTTTTATTTAAAATTTACATTTTAGTTCAAAACAAAAATCACAAACTCAAAATTGAGAAAACACATTAATATTTTTCTGATACTTTAGTAAAATGATCCAAAAGTCATTTGTGACATGAAGGAATTATCCACACCTCAATTTGATACATGGTGTGCCCGGTATGACTAAAAATATGTGTTTTGAGTTTAAAAATGATTTATTTTCATTCAAAACACAAGTGACATAAACAAAAATGAGAAAACACATTTATATTGTTTTGATACTTTAGAAAAATAGTCCTTAAGTTATTTTTGATGTGTAGGAATCAACTGAATCTAAATCTAATACATGGTGTGATCAGTGTGACTCAAATTGTGTGGTTTCTGTTTAAAAATGACATTTTATTAATGTATTGTTTCATATTTATGTTTAATTTATTTCTTTATAGTATTACTAGCATAATAATTGTTTTATTATACAGGTGGATTATTTTGCTCGATTTGGGGTGGTTTGTTTGACAACTGATACAATGATTGGGATTTTTTGAGAGGGGGTTGGGTAATAAAGATAATGAAACTATTGATGTTTTTTAATGTTATTGATAAACTATACTAGCTAATGTAATTGCATAAACACTGTTTTAAATGTCTATAATATAGCATTTTTTTTTGTATTTATGATGTAATTTTTATTACAATTAAATTATGAATTTTCTATATACTTGTACTTACTACTGTAGTGTGCTATAATTTTAACAACACACTACAATAGTATGTAATTTATCAGTGTTATTTATAGCACTCATAAAATAGTCCTTTATCATCATTAACCAATTGATGATAAAGTGGGATGTTTATCAATTTTAAAATAGATTTGATAAAGGAAAACCTTTATCATTGATTTTTAGCACTAATAAAGGCCCCCTTATCATTGATTTTTTAGCACTAATAAAAGTGGCACCCATTTTAACAACGCTTAGGTTAACAATGCCTTTTTAGCACTACTAAAGGAATTTTCTAGCACTAAATTTAGCCTAATATGTAGTAGTTCCAACATATAAAGGATCCTACACCTCGATATATGGGGGAATGTTGACCCTTCCTATAGGATGAGATGTAAGATCCCATGTTGAAGAGCCCATGTGGATTACTGATGAGTATTGTTGTATTTGTTGTTTATATATTATGAGGTATAAAATTTAATGTATAAGGAAGATAAAGTCCTCCATTATTATTGATTATCATAGAAAGAGAAATAATGATTGATGATGATTGGAGGATTGTTATGGATTCATTAGATATCATGCCTAATTTGAAAATCCCCCCTTTATATGTGATGATTATGGAGATATTCATAATGCCCAAGACATATTCAAATGGTGATTTGAAATAACACATTATTTAAAAAATCATACCATTGAAACTTTGATGGTTTTGAATAATTGATTAGACCAATAAAAAATATATTATTTTTTCAAGAAGAATCTTTAAAGAATAATATTGAGTTGTACTGGAGTATCTTGATTTGGTTATGTGGGTTTTTTATTAGATGACATCATTTGAGTCTTATGGTCATCTTCAACCTCTCACTCACTAAAGTATGCATGGAAGGGTTTGTAAACCATGTTATGAAATAAGTACATGGTGCATGGGAAATCCATGCGATGCACACGTTTTGTATGTGGAAATTACATGAAGATGAGATGGGATGGTGAGGTTATCACACAATCATAAAGAAGGGTAGGAAACTTATAGGGTTGATATGAAATGGATTCAGTATGTAAGGCTGAAAGGAAAATAAGAGTCAACAATATTCCTAGATTACATCAATAAAAAGAAGATAATCTATGTAACTTGATAACATGAAGAAAAAGAATCTACGTTCATACAATTATGAAAAGTAGTGAGATAGAAGAAGAAGAAGAAGGTATTGAGATTTGCATAGTAATACTACACAAGTAAAGTAGAAAGTGCTTAGATAAGAAAGACCATGAGAACTATTTGATGTAAGAAATAGTGGACCAGATGAAGACGAAAGAGGTAGTTTATTAGGATAACTCTCACATGAAATACTCTACAAAGAATATAGTGAGATCACGTCCTTCTATTCATGTGGAGGAGAATAAATAATTTCATACATAACATATAGTATGCATGCATACAATTATATAATTGAGTTGTGCATATTTTTTGTTTCATGAATAAGAATAAAATAGATTCATAAATGCATGAATGACACATATAATAACCATACATGAGAAGAATTAAATGAGAAAAGACCATTAAATATTCATTATTGAAATAACTAAAATATTGAGAGCAGTATTTCACATGTACATAACATGATGAATATTTAAGATTAAATATTTATGGATTATAATTTGAGTTGGAAATAATTTCTTCCATATATGATGAATAAGAAAACTTTCATATTCTTAAAATACTTTGATTTTATCATTATAATAATTCATAGAGTTAGAGTAGAAGTCATATATTCTGATTATTGAAGTGGAATACATGGAAAAATTACATGCAGTTGATACTATTGATTAATGGAAGTAAAATTATATAAATTTAGGAAAATGATCAATCAGTTGATGTAACAACATCTGAATTATAAGGGAGATCTTGTTTAGGAGTTTTTTGAGAAGAATATTTGAAGAACTAGTGGTACTAGTATAAACAATACCATTAAAGAATTAGAGGTTCCAATATAAATAGCATTGTATCTAGGAAGCGGATGATACCTTCTTGACACTTGCATATAGATTTTATTTCACTTGTAATTACTACAAATTATAATGATAATAAAATCTATTTCACTAAGACAGTTGGTCATGATAAGGAGTGTTCTCTCATATTGAGGCCGAACCTTGTAAAAAAATATGTGTGATGATATTTCTTTTATTATCTTCATTCCATGTGCATGTGATTGTTGAGATAACATATCAGATCCATTCTTTTTTAATTTGGGTAGAGTTTTAAATGTAATAGGTTCTAATTGAAAATAAATTATAAACTCAGTAAAAGTTGGGAACACTAATTCACCCCCCTCTCAGTGTCCCTACATGATCCATATGTGTAACAATTATAGATTTTATCCTTAAATAAATACCACATTTAATGGTTTTCTCCACACACAACATTGAAAACCAAACTAATATAGAAAAAAATAAGGTAGCCATAAAATTAGTAGGTATAAACAGTGGTAACATAATTATGATATATATATAAGAATAAAATAAAACAAAATCCAGTTTAAACACCGAACTCAATTATTACATATAAGCAACTAATAAAATATATTTTTATGCTTAAAATGCATTTTATAAAGTTTATTTTTTTTCAAGTTTGATATATTTATGATCAACACTAATTTTAGAAGAGTTTTTAATATACTAAAAAAACGATTCCCTATAAAAACCGTTTTTTATGATATTTTATGATTTTATTTTAAAGTTAAATTTATCAATTTCAGTATGAAAATTTTAAAAAATTAACATCAATTTTGGATATATCATGGTCATAGTAGCATAAAATGATTTTTTTGTAATTTTCTAAAATAATTGATTTTTAGGTGAATAGTAAAAAATGTCATTTTTGAAAATACAGTGACATTTGTAGCATCACTTGGTTATAAGCATAACCTAAAACTTAGAAAACCATTTTTATTGACCAGATATATATCTTTTAATTAGAATTATATATTTTAAAACATCTTATTTGAATTAAAAACAAATATTTTTTATTTTAAAATATAAACAATATTTTCTAATTTTTTTTAAATACAATATACATTAGTATTTAAAAAATAGTTTTTTTAAATTTAATCAAATGAAATTTATTTTAAATTTAAAATAAGTGGGTCAAAATTATATAATAAGGTTAAATTTATTTTTAGGCATAAATATTAAGTGAAATTGGTTAAATATTAGTTACCTTGGTAAAACAAATATTTTCTAAAGAATAACACTTTTTTAAATATTGTGTATTTTAAAAATTAAATGAATAAATTTTAAATTAAATATATAATATGTGGCTTAAAATTTAGAAAAGTTAATTAACAATCATTTAATGGGTAATCAATGTTAAATAAGACTTATAAAACTTAATGTTTTAAACAACATTTTTTAAGTCAACATACTATATTTTTTGATTTAAAATTTATTTTTATCCTATTAAGAAATTGAATTAGGATAATTTGAGTACAAATTCATATTTAACATGTAAATTTTTTTTAATAAGGGTTTACTTATATTTTTATTAATAAAATAATTTATAATATTAATCTTTAATTAAGAGTAATAAATTTTTAAATGACTAATCTTAGGTGGCTCAAATTTTCCTAAATTAACATGACCTTTAGACCTTATATAAAACATTTTTTAGGATTTAAAGTCTTAAATAAATGTCTAAACCAACCTTCCCTCACCTAACTCACCTAAATTTCATGATTTTCCATTATTACCCCTCACTTATTATTCTTTTCCATGGAAAAGTCCCTCTTCCTCACTTATAAAAGTGGGATCACTTAAACCCTTCCAACAATCACATAATATTTATAAATTTCCTTGAAAAAATACCCTAATATCCTATACTTTAAGTCCTTTACACTTCCAAATTCCCATATTCACCACAAATTATCCTATTTACCTCAAATCTAAGGCCTTCATCAAGAGGAAGTTCAAGGTATCAACATAGGTATCACATCTTTATTAATGATTCTTTCTTGTTATTTATTTTATAAACCAACCATAAACCTAGTATAATAAAAAACTTATAACAATTAGTGTGTTTATATTTTATTCTAATAATTTTACAACCATTATTTATTCTCTTCTATCTATTATGAAAAACAAGAATTGTCATTAGTGCGTGTGTGCAGATTACCGCCTCCACAAAGTGACACTTTTGATTTTTCATCACCACCTATCATATATGGTCTTAATTATGGGATTATAAAATGAATATTATGTATATAATGTATTTATTATTATTAAATTATCACTTATTATCCTCCTCTACCCCTCTCATTTGATGAGTAATGGAAACACTAATCATGCGTTGTGCAGACTACCGCCTCCAGGACGAATCTTTTTTTTTTGTTTTTATTTTATTTTTTAATTAATTATAAAATCTAATTAAAATATGGTTAAACATCATAAAATATCAAAATAATATCACTAGAGTTATGTTATAATTATATTATATCAAAATAAACACCTCCATTACCATAATCACCAATCGAGTTAAAGCGTGTTCAATATTGTGTCAGTTTGACCGCCTACTTGAATAATGATGTGAAATTATACCATGGATGATTATGAAAAATTAATTTCTAGTATAATATAATAAAACTATTTAAATAATTATTTTTTGTTCTTATAAAGGATATATAAATTTCTAACTCATTAATTTATAAAATACCCTTTGTAGATTGAAAATCACTAAAAAATGTTCATAGTCGATTTCATCTTCTAGGATAAAGACTAAATTAATCATGATGAAATTTAAACTTGATAAATATTTATAATTTATAAATTATAGTAAAATTAATTAACTTTTAAAGATGATACTTTTAATAAGAATGAACACAAACACTGCTCCTATGAAACTACTATAAACGATCAAAACTATAAACACCTAATGTAGGGAAATTAGAAAAAAACCCAACTAATATACATATAAATAATGATTATGAATGAAAATTATAAATAATTTTAGGTATGAATATGTTTATAAAATATAATATTAATATATTTGTGTTTTATATACAGGAGGATAGAGTGCATTCGACTAAGCGGGGAAACATGGTAAGAGTTTTTTATAACTTGTTTTCCTTTCTTTGAGTTATAATGGTTATTATTAAACCCCATTATTATAAGCTGAATTATTATATCCTATGATTGAATAAAATTTTATTTCCACTTAATTTATCTAGATTTAAAATATATTCCCATGAATAACTTTCCAAATGATCACTACATCAAATATTGTGATATTCGTAAGGGTTTCTTTATCTCAAATTTGAATCCCTTGAGACATGTTTATGTTATAAACCATATTTAGTTTTAGATGGTGTAAATACCACCCATTTTTCATTTTTTATCATGATTTAATTATATTTAATTATTTAAAATGTTTTATTCCATGTTCATTCCCTCTTATGGTTTTTATTCAAAAGATAAAAATGTTGTAAGGGTTTTCGTCTCACTCTTTATTAAGACTTGTTTCATTTTTTTCATAAATTTCTTATTTATATGGTGTATATACTACCCAAGAAAGTATTTTTACATAATCCACTATTTAATACATGGTATTTACAAAACCATATGATTTTAAAGCCTTCAATTAATTTTTATTCAAAAGTTACTAAAGTCGTAAGGGTTTCTTTGTCTCAAATTTGAATCCCTTAAGACATGTTTAAGCTGTACACCATGTTTCCTTTTCAATAGTGTAAATAATACCCTAAAACCATTTTTTATCATGATATTATTATAATTTATTATATTAAATGTTCTTTTTAAAATTTATACTTCTCATGAGGTTTTGATTCAAAATCTATAAAGGTTGTAAGGGGTTTTTGTGACTCAAATCATTTCCTTGGGCTATGATCACTCTTCTTTATATATTGTCTTTAATAATTTATATGTTCTAACCTATGATGGTTTTATGATTTATTACACCCTTTTTTATAGAAAAATAATGTTTCACACCAAATAATTCTTCCTTGATGATTTTAATGTTTCATTAAAATTCATTTTTGTTCAAAATAATTCCCATTACTTTTAATGGATTTTTTCCATGTCTATATATTCACTTCCCAAAAATTATATCCATTACTTGTTAGAAATTAAAATTGTTTTTAACTAAAATTATCCTTTTGTTACCATTATTTAATTTTAAATAAATGGTTTCATTATCCTTTTTAACAATGTGTATTTTCAACATGGTTATTTGAAAATATTTTAAAAAAATTCCATCCTTTCAAAATAAAAAGTTTTATCATCCACTCTAAATTTTCTTTTGGTAAATTTTATGTCATTTTCAAGGTTCCATTATTAAATATTATTTTTAAAATTAAATACTTTAAAATTATTTTTTATTCCAATTTTGAATACTTTATGTCTACTTTAAGTCTCCTTTGTTAAAGATTATTTAAAAAGTACAAGTTTCTAGATTATTTTCACTTATCTTTTTGATAAACTTTATATATTTTAAATAGTGTTTTATATAGGAAGACTTTATATTAAGGTTTTCAATAGTCTTATATTTCCATTCAAAATATTTTTTTTAAATTAATTTTCACTTCAATGTTTTAAAAGGTTTTTTGAAAACTTTTCTATTTTCACATCTATTTATCCTCCAAGGTTTATAATTCATGAAGTGATGTTTTGATCACCCTATATATGTTATTATGATATGATTACTCTTAGAAAATGATATTTTTGAAATCTTATGATTTATTAAGTTTATTATATGTGATTATTTTTAGAGTTTTAAGAAACCCAGTCTTTTTCCATGGCGCTTTTATGAGATGATGAACATTTGATTTTGAAGTGGTATACAAATGTATAGATTATGAGATGGGTAAGGCCTATATATCACTATAATGATTTGAGGAAAGTATTATATATTATGAGATATAACTTCTATGTGAACAAGATATCAAGTATCTAGGTTCACAAAGGGCGAGTGTGGTGACATTTATCTTTACTCACAATTTTACGAGTGAACAGGTTGGCAGGTGGCCAAGTTCACAGTTAAAAGAAATACTATGTTTATGATTGTGACAAAATTTCAAGTTTTTCATCAAGTTATTATATATTTTCATGATTACGTAGTATTTTAATTATATTTTTCACTTTTATGTCATACTCACATGTTTTTGGTTATTGATATGCATTTTGATCCAAGTCACAACTTTTACACATCATTAACATTATAGTTATGATATTATGTTACTTTATCATGTTTTATTATTATCATATATGGTTTTATGATCCATTATTAATATATTTAAGTATTTTTCATATAATCCTTCATGTTTATGATCTAACACTTTATGATATGATTTCCCCTTTGGAGTATTTTAGATCACCCATTTCTTATGTTTCCTTTCCCTAGGTTATGAAGGTGACTATATCATGTGAGATATGTTAGAAAGGGTTAAAGGATCATGATCATATAGAAAAGTTTACAATTTTATTAAATTAAGATGTTTAGGTAGCCAATATCCAAGATACTAAACCTTATAGTCTTTGGATTGTGTGAAGTTTGGTGAGATATATTATTTAAATCATGAGATTAATGTATTATTTATTCTATGTTTAGATTGGGTCACTTCAGCTGGTATCAGAGTGGGTTTTAGTTATTTTTAGAGATTATTTTAGAGAAAATTATTGAAAAACCTATAGATGATTCTAATTATAGGTTTATATCCAAAAATATTAGCAAATTCTTGAGTAGATAGTCTTCACTAACAATAAATCCCTATCTGGATACTATAAGTGGATGAGAATATGGCACAAATGAACCTAGGAGAAATCAACCAAGAAATGGTTGGTTGATAATTGACTTGATCATCACCCTGATGCATGAATAGTGGGACTAAGACTACACACCTAGTTTGACACTCATGGGGGATATGATTTGTTTTATCACGTGCTAATTACAAACCACTACAAACAATTTATTTCCTAGTTATTTTGAGGGATTAAGTTGATAAATGTAAGATAACCCAACTTAAAGTAGCCAAGGTCAAACTACTATTTATATAGGTTTAACTAAAGGAATTATAGACAAACATGATAATATAAAACAAAAATACCTTTTAAGGTCAAATTAATTTTATGATTTTTATGATTCCCCCATATTGTTAATGTTTTGTCACTCATGTCAACCATTTTTGGTTTTAGTGATGGCTAGAAGTAGAAGGAAACTATTTAACCTTGGGTGTAAAGGATAATGTTATGATTATCTCAATAGTAAACCCATTTAAATGGGAGATAGAATAAAAATTTGATGATTATACCAAGGCACCTATCATGGAAAATGATTAACAATGCAACCATAGTTGAAATCCTGAGTGCACTATAGAAGAGAAGGATGAAGGTGAATGAAAATTTAGGCAATAAATGTGATTAAATAAAGGATATTTAACCACCTATATGTCAAAAATGTGGGAAGTATCATCAAGGTAATTGCCTCATGTGGACTGTAATATGCTTTAATTGTGGTAAAGGTGGCTATCAAGCATCAACCATCAAGGTAAAATGAAGAGTTTAGTTAACATAAGGAAAAAACTCATCTAAGGAAACAACTAAAAATTCAATATATTATGTATAGAGAACTCAATAATTATCCAATTCAATTTCCTAATCCAAGGATTTTTGAGGATGGTAGGAATCTATAACAACCTAGACCTAGGGAGCATGAAAGAACCTATGAAATGACTATCAAAGAATAGGATAATAATAATTATGTGTTCACTTACCCTCCAACCTGAATTAGTGGATGTATTCTAGTTATATAAACCCTATTGTTTCTAAGATTATTTATAAGTACATTAAGTCACCAACCTAAGTGTTTTTTATTTTAAGGAATATATTTACTGGTATGATTATTATGTTTTTGGAAATAAAATTTGTGCGAATCAAAATATCATCCTCTAAAAAAATATATTCAATTTTTAAAATAGAATGGATATCTTCACTTTGAATCCACATTAATTCCTAGAATAGGGAAAAAACCCATTCTAAGTCAACCATGACTATCTATTAGTTCAATAACAACAATGAATTATGTAATAAGAAAATAGAATCCTTCACATGGGCCTTAATACCTAGTTATGAGATACATTCCCTTAAAATAAATAGGGAAAATAAGTGGTTTATAGACATATATATGATATTAAGGGCCATATCTTAAGGAATGCCAATATTTTCACCACCTTTAGATATTCTTACAAGAAAATTATAATTAAATTGGGAGGAAACAATTTATTTAAGTGGGGTAGAATGTAACAACCCAATTTTTTCTCCTTAAATAAATATTGTGTTCTATGGTTTTCTCCACACACAACACAAAAAACCAAACCAATATATACTAACATAAGGTAGCTGTATAATCAGTAGGTATAAATAGTAGTAAAAAAATTATGAAATATATATAAATGAATATATATATATATAATAACAAAACAAAATAAAATTCACCTTAAACATCAAACCCAATTAGTATAGCTAAGAGAATAATAAAATATTTTTGTATGATTAAAATTTATTTTGTAAAATAGATATTTTTTTTCAAGTATGATATATTTATTATTAACATTAATTATAGAAGAGTAGTTAATATACCAAAAAATGTTTCCCTATAAAAAATTGTCATCATGATATTTCATGATTTTATTTAAAGTAAAATTTATTAGTTTTAGGATGAAAATTTGAAAAAATTAACAATTTTTTTATTTTTCATGGTCATGTTATCTTAATATGAAATTTAGGAATTTTTCTAAAATAATTGATTTTAGGTGAATAGTGAAAAATACTATTTTTGAAAATACCATGGATTTTGTAACATCACTTGGATATAAGCATAACCTAAAACTTAAGAAACCGTTTTCTTGACCAAATATGTGTCTTTTATGTAAAATTATATATTTTAAAACATCATGTTTGAATTACAAAACTATATATGATATTTTAAAACACAAGAAATTTTTTCACAAAAATTATTTTAAATACATTATAGTTCAGTATTTTAAAATTAGTGTTTATCAATTGAATCAAATTAAATGGATTTTTAATTTAAAATTTGTAATGACCTGTGTTTTTATGGACTATAATTTTGATCAGAAATTTGAATTTTTACTTTTAAATGATGATAAGAGGTAAAATGGTATTTTTACCATAATAGATGATCTTAGATAATTTTTTAAACCACTTAATTGTTCCTAGAATAGGGTTTTTACCCTTGGAAATGAGTTGGTGGAAATCCAAAACATTCAAATTTTAGTGGAATAATTAATATTTAATATTAAATAAATTAAATATTAATTTATTCACATAGGTTTGTTCGGTCATATATTTTGAACAGAGCATTGGATTGAGATTATATTTCATCTATTGAGTTCAGGCCAGAGAGTTTTTCCTAAGCGAGGTATAAAATCGAGTTGGGCACCGAGGCCGGCCTATGCCACCTTTTCATTTTCATTTTCATTTTCTTTTTCCATTATTTTTCTTCCTTTTCTTTTTCTCTTTTTCTTTTCTTCTTTTCCTCATGGATTCTCTTGCATGTGTCTAGGGATCCTTTTTCACATGACTGAGAGAGGAAATTAAAGTGGGATATATATACAAGGAGAGGGGAGAGGGAGGTACTGCCGTAGAGCTCGGAACACACTAGATCATCGTGCAACAACCGTAGACCCTGGAAATGGGAGAAAATTTGGCGGATTCTACCCAAAATAGGCCATTTTTATGTTTTTCCATAAATAATAATAGTTTAATTTTTTTTATAGTTTTAAATCCCTATTAATATTTATTTGGACCCCTAGTGGGCTGATCTATAACTTTTTCTAATAAAAGAGGGGTTTCTATGTGATTTGTGGGTTTTCTATTTGGGAAACCCATCTACACGATGCATGGTTCAGGGAACACACATTGTGTGTTCTTCCTATTCGGGGAAGATGATATTTTTAAAGTACATTCCGTGTGTGGGTTATAAATTACATTTAAAGGGATTTGGTTGTATAGCCGAGTACCCGGTCGGGCTGCCCATGTAAGGGGCACATGGCCCTATAGAGTACATGACCAAACCTCGTGTGGGTTTCATGTCTTATAGATGTACACGACTAGACTGTATACATGGAAAAACCATGTAAGGTACATGGTTAAGTACCCCATGTAGGGTACATTCCATGTACAGGTCCAACACACTGTGTACTTGGGAATTTACACGCCAAGTCTGACTAGAGTACACGCCCAGGTGGGGCCTTGAGGGTACACACTATGTACTGGGGTAAACACACTATGTACTCCTCCCTTACTACCTTTCTTGTGGGTTTTCATATCTTTTCACCCAATAGTCAGAATTAGACCCATTATTAGTCTATTCTGAGTATCATTCCATGTGGATTGTGATGGTGAAACCCTTGAAGCAATTTTAGAACTCCTAATGGTTGTTTTGGAGATTTTACCAAAACAGATAGGTTCTTACTCCAGTAATCGAATCTAGTGTCTCCTAAGAGTGAGAATTTGATATGATGTGATCCATGAGATATATCTATAGACCTTCATTTCATAGATCTTACTTTGAGAATGTCTCCCTGGTGAGATGTGCCCTTCTGGACTAAGAGGCCGTTAGACTAGTTTCTTTCAAGGATCCCCTGTAGGATTCCTCTGCTTACATTTCAACCTAGAGGATATCATGTATGATGCCTATAACTTCTTCCTATTACCAAGAGACACATATTTTATTAATTTTCTTACATTTTTACCTAGGGAATACCTAGTATGATTCCTTCACCTATGTACCATTCTGAGGATCCCTTGTAGGATGCATTTGTTGACTTGTCGCTCGAGGATCCCTTGTAGGATGAATCTTTCAACTTTCTATTTAAGGATCCCATATAGGATTCCTCCTTTTTCTTTTTCATCCAAGGATCCCAAGTAGTATGACTTCTCTTGTGTTTAAACTTTGAGGATCCCAATTAGGATTCCTATTCAGTGTTTTGACTTGAGATACCCAGTGAGTGCCCCGTTGTTTGACTGGCCCTAAGTTAGTATGTCAGGTTTGGGTAGTGATGGTATCAAGTGTCACCTTAGAACCCATACTGAATCTATAATCCTATTAAGGCTATGATAGTAGAGGTGGATTTAAGAATTCATCCAACCTCACTCATTTGTTTATACATTCACATGTTTACTACTACTGCAACAATGATTACTAGAGGAGTTTCTTGGTTGGTGGATATTGAGACTAATTTGAGGTGTCCTTATTTCTCTTAGGGATGACCAGACATGATTTCTTGGGATATGAATTCTGAATCATGTTATTTATTATATTTATTTGAATACCCAGAGGCACTAACTGGGATCTGAATGTTGATCTTGAATATTTTTATTATTATATTATTGGGATTTCCATAGTTTCTTCCTGGGATCTGGATGTTGAGCCTATGATTATGAGATATGAGTATGGTATCCCTGGTAATGATACTCATGGATTATTATACTCTCCCAATATACAAGGATTATTTTTCTCTCCTCGAGTTTTTATATGATGAGGATGATTAATCTCTCCTTGGATTATGGGTTAAATGAGGATGATTACACTCTCCTCAACCTCAGGGTGTCAGTGGATGTTTACACTCTCCTCAAATTGTGGTATATAAAGGATGATTAAGCTCTCCTTGACCTATGGTTTATGGAGGATGACTAAGCTCTCCTAGATTTTTCATATGATATAGATCTCTAGACGTTCTCTCTAGGATCAGGCTTATGAGCCCTTTTTTTATCAGGGTGGTTGAGCATGTAATCTCACACCTATGATTGATGTTGGTCATGACATACACTTTAGGATCTCGAGGGGTGGGAATGATGTCTCACCGATGATCTCTCCTTACAGATCGCCTAATGGTTAAACCCTTAGGGTTCATCTGAGTCTCAATGTTGTGACCAACTACGGACCGAGACTTAAGGCCCATACATTAGACTATATTTTCATAGAATGAGCATCATGACATCCAGATCAGTGAACATTTAAAGGATGTTTGGATTTAATTCCCTGGATTCCATTATTATAATGATTGGAGGTGAGTACGGTTGAACCCATCGTTAGGACGAGTATCCCCCTGTGGTGATGTACCTTGCTCAAATACATTTCTGGCACTGGACAAAGCATATATTTTTCAATTGGGATCACATACCCAGAGACCAACTTAATTATACATGGATTGAGTTTCATGAAGTCCAGCTCAATTCCCTTTCACAGGATGTCCAGGCAATCAGAATTATGGACCCAAGGATCGACTACTATTAGTTTTATGTAATTTCATCCACCTTTCTCATGTATATTTATATTTATGTATATATTTATAGGTATGATATGTCACGACCCGCCCTCGGGGTCCGTGCCGTGACTACCCCAAGCCCTCCTTCCATAGGCCAGGGGTTGGCGACTAGCACCAAGGCGTAAATCCCGGTAAAAAGGGAAGGCATTGCCTTTGTAAGGTAAACAAACACCACAGAGTAAGCAAGCGGAAAGTAAACACTAAACAAAAGCAGAGTACAACTGAAAGTGCGGAAAAGTAAATGGGCCAGAATACAAACCCAAACTGAAAGTAAAGTACAACTCGAAAGGGAAAACAGCAACTGAAAAGTAAAAGCCGCTACTCCGAGCTGTCCACTGGAAATCCCACCTGAAGGGTGGGTACAGATAGCTCCTCTGCTCCACGGGTCCCGCCGTCCGCTCCGAGCACGTCACGCCCAGTGTCCCACCTCCGGGTACCGTCCCGCTCTGCAAGCCTCAGCTAAGGTCAACGCTGTCCGTCGTCTGCAACCAACACAACGTAGTGCGGGCAAAGCCCGTGCAGGGGTGAGTATAAGCTACTCAGTAGGGACCCCGAGACCCCTGAAGGTCTCTCAAATCCACAAAGGATAATCCACGAAGAAAAGTAACAATCACGAAGTAACAACCGTCACTGCTTAGGTATATGCCCATACATATACCTAAGTCATCAAATTCAAATACGCTCCAACCTCCGAGCCCAAGTACAACTCAGTCCACACAGGAAAGTAAACGTATTCCACACAGGAAAGCAATACGTAATCCACACAGGATAGCACAACACAATCCACACAGGAAAACAACAGGTTTCAGCTCAACCAGGATTTTTATTAACGAAACCGTAACTGTTGAAGAGTCCCATCTCTGAAGTGTACAGTGGTCCTATCACAACTCCGATGTACTGCTCACTAACCTAAGACTGCTGAAGTACTCCTCATGTCGAGTACCGCGGGTCTGCTGCCAACTACCGGGCGCTCCGTCCGCTGAGGGTCTGCTGCCAAATACCGGGCGCTCACCCAGATAGCCTACAGAGGTACTCCTCCAGTCGAGTACCGCGGGTCTGCTGCCAACTACCAGGCGCTCCGTCCGCCGTGGGTCTGCCGCCGAATACCGGGCGCTCCGTCCACTGGGCTAGTCGACTCACTCCAAGTTGAGTGGGTCGAGCAGTCTTCAGGTCTCAGCCGGTTTCACGGTCTCCGTACTCTGTACGCTCATCTCCAGAATCGCAGGTCTGCCGCTACAACCGAGCGCTCCACTGTCAAGGATATGCTGCTACAACCAAGCGCTCCACCGCCCAAGGTAAACAGAAGATTCAGCTCACACAGGTTCGGTAGCACTGTTCCACATAGGATCGCTAAGTGCTGTAGTCGTCGTCGTCGAATCCACACAGGATCTCTGTACTGTCGTCGTCGCAGTCACAGTAGCAGTAGTAGCAGTAGTAGTCACAGTAACAGTCGCAGCCAGCACTAGGGTTCCCGCACACAGCAAGCTTGTTCGGAGGGTCCGCTCCACGAGCCGAGAGGCTGATACATCAACTGTCACAAAGTCCAGAGTTGATGTATCCAAAAGTTCCGTATCGTCAACAGGACCTCAACGCAACAGACGGCGCGTCGATCGGACGCCCGGTCTGAGAGTTATTGGCATTTTCGTCCCCGGGGCCCGGTTAGTTTTTAAGGAAAAACCAACCCGACCGTACTCCACCTGCGTCTAAACCTCGGGCGGAGTATGCCAAAAGATCCGTCTCACTAAGAGGAACACAACACGGCTGACGGCACGTCAATCAGACGTCCGTAGCTCAAGATATGAGCGTTTCCGCTCCGAAGGCCCGGTTGGTTTCGTGAACGAACCAACCCGGCCGAACTCAAAGTAATCCGAAACCTTGAGTGCGATATACCGAAACGACCGTCTCGATCCAAGGATCGCGTTGCCGCAGACGGTTCGTCAATCGGAGGTCCGAGGCTCAAGTTATGGCCAAAAGACCGAAACTGCTTCGAAACGGGGGGTCCGGGTCCGGGTCGACCCGGCCCGACCCCCCCCCCCCCCCCCCGGGTCGGCCCGACCCGGGTCCGACCGAACCGGGTCGGACCGACCCGGCCTGCCGGACCCGGCCCGGCCGGTGGCGGCGCGGCCGGCCAGCGGCGGCGCGGTCCGGCCAGCGGCGGCGGCGCGGTCAGCGCGCCGCGCATGTGCCGCACGCGGGGGGGTGAAACCCCCCCCTTTTTCCGGATCTCGGCCGGCCAAAGGCCGGCCGTTTCTTTACACCCGCGGGACCCGCGGGTCCCGCCTCCTGTCCAAACCGGCGGCCGGTGAGGCCGGCCGCCCCTGGTTGTTCCGCCGCGGCCGTAGAGCCGCGACCCACCCGATCTCCGGCGCCGGCAAGGCCGGCGCCCCTGGCTGCTCCGCCGCAGCCGTAGGGCCGCGGCCCTTCCTGATTTCCGGCGGCCGGCGAGGCCGGCCGCCCCTAGCTCCTTCGCCGCGGCCACAGGGCCGCGGCTGTTCTGATCACCGGCGGCCGGCGAGGCCGGCCGCCTCTTGGTGCTCCGCCGTGGCCGTCCAGCTGCGGTTCTTCTTTTTCCGCCGGTGGCCGGTTTTCCGGCCGCCCTTCTTGTTCGGTCCTTGTAAGATTTTCTCAGCGTAACGACGTCGCGCCCCACCACCACGGCCCGACTCCGGCCGCGGTCTCATCCGATCTCAAAGGCGCGGCATTATAGCGTCGCGGTTCTTCGTCGTGACCCAAACCGGCCTTAAATAATTCTTTTCGCGCGGTGCAATGGTACCGCGTTACCCCGCTTCAAACCATAATAAAACTAAACCACGATGGAGGAGGATCGGCCGTGTTTGTGCGGACCGGCCTCCTCCCGTTAGTTTGATATCAATTGGCTTAGAAAAACTTGAGGGATGTCAAATAAAATGTAAACAACGAACTCAAGAACCCCTACCTCGATAGTCGCACGTTGACGTAGTCGTGGAATATCGGTGTCGATTCCTTTGACGTCAGAGGAAGAGTCGTTGTCGAAGGCGTTCGTCGCGGAAAACCGTCGTGGAAGAGACGACGCGGAAGAAGTACGTCGCGTCGCGGATACGGCGTCGCGGATGGACCGTGTTCTTCGGCGGAGAAGTTCTTCGTTGTAGAACGGCGTTCTTCGCGTTCTTCGTTGAGTTTGAAGAAGATGAAGAAGACTTCCCAACTCTCCCAAGGAGATAAAAATTCTAACCAAATAAAATAAGACTCTTTCTTATTTTATTCACACAACCCATCCTCTTTGAATTTCAAAGGTTTGAAATTCAATAACCACTCACAACTCACCTCATTAACTCATTACATTTAAGTCATAGGTTTATAACTTAAGTTAAGATAATTTAAGTGGGAGTTGAGGGGGTTTTAGAGGATAAGAAAGGATTAGGGGTTCGTGTGGGCCCCACCACACTTAATCCTCCCAAGGGAGGTTAAGTGGATGTGGGTCCCACTTCCAACTCCCTTTGGTAGGATTTAACAAGTTAAAATAAATTTTGTTCTTCACAAAATTTTATTTAACTTAAACCTAAAACCCGAAATCTAACATTCAACCCGCAACCAACGCAACTTCCAAAAAGGTCTCTTTAAGCGAATATCGGCGCTGCGAGTTCATCGGTGCCCTCGGATTTCAATTCCGAGCACCGGATCAAAAGTTAGGAATTCCCGCTCGTTCGTTCACTGAACGTACCCGAGCCAAACTTCGGAAATTGATTCCAGGCACTCCGGGCCTCGGAATCAGGTGCCGTCAGAAACCGCGCTCTTGTAAAATTCTAAAGAAAATTAAGAAAAAATTTTCCTTGGATTTTACGGGTCTTTACATTACTACCACCTCAGGGCTTTACGTCCCCGTAAAGATACAACAAAAACTAGGGAAACAAAAGAGGGTACTAAGCACGCATCTGAGCCTCCCGCTCCCATGTGCTCTCCTGGAGATTCCCGTGCTGCCGTCTGATGCGCACAAGAGGAATCGATCGCCCATGCAGGACCCGCTCCTGTCGATCCTCTATCTCTACCGGGACTTCCGTAAAAGTCACCCCATCGTCAACGTCAAGCTCCCCATGAACAAAGATGTGCGTCGGGTCATGCACGTATCTCCTCAACTGAGACACGTGGAAGACGTTGTGCACCCGGTGCAACTGAGGTGGTAGAGCCAGGCGGTAAGCCACCTCACCAATCCTGCTGAGAATCTGGAAGGGTCCGATGAAGCGCGGAGATAACTTGCCGCCTCGGCCAAATCTCTGAATACCACGTCGAGGTGAGACCCGCAAGAAGACGTGGTCTCCATCCTCGAACTCTAGTGGCCTCCGCCTCCTGTCAGCATATAACTTCTTCCGGCTCTGAGCTGTACTCATCCGCCCCTGGATGACCTGGACCACCTCAGGTTCCACAAGTGCTGCAAGATTCCTTCTTTGCCGATAAGGTAAATCTGGTCTCATCCCCTGGATGAACCACATTCTTTGCCTAAAACAGTCGATCCTAACATGGATGATACTAATCCACACCAAGGATGACGTCGTAAGGCCTCGACGCTACTAATAAGAGATTCAACCGTTACTCTCGCCTCTAAGGGTTGAGTCACACTGTCGGCATCAGTGTGTGGTAACTGGGTATCCTCCAGTAGATGTCTCACAAGTGAGGGTCAAGTCAACAGCCAAAACTGGAACCTCTTAGTAACATCACGAAAGAGGACAGAAACCAAATATCACAAGGGTATGCGTCTTTTATTATTGCAGCTCATAATACAAGACGCTACATGAAAGCAACAAGGAACCAGAAGTACAAAGGACGTATCCACTAGTTCTGCTCCTGTCCATCAGCTCCCAGAGCTCTATGATCGAAGGCCTCGGCTGCCTGAAGCTGAGCTCTCGCATGCTCACCTACTCCTTGTGGTCGGGGTGGACCTCCTGGTGGTGGTGGTGGCAGAGCCTCAAAGCGTCGCCCACCACCGGCTGCTCGTCCAGCTCCTCCTCCTCTTCCGCCTCCTCCCTGCGGACCGCCACGGTCGAACCTCTGCCTCTTCCAGGGAGGTTCTTCACTTATCTACTGATCATCAGCATGGCGGGTCGGACAGTCACGAGCCATGTGACCAATTCCGCCACAGGAGTTACACTGCCCACTCTCGGCACGCCTGGCTCTGACTCCACCCTGGCTTCCTCGTGAAACTGAGCCTGAGTCGTGCAGTCGGCCACTGGTAGGTCTGGTCTGCCTGGAACCCTGAGTCATCCGTCGGCTATCTGCTGTAGATGACTCTGCCACGTGCCGCCCTGCGGTGGGTCGCTGTGCTGGTGTAGACTCAGCAAGGAAACTCTCGATCAGAAGGGCCCACTCCAGTACTCCTGTCTGAGTCGGTATGCTGAGGGAGATCAGCGATGCCCTGATCTCGTGTCTCAAACCCTGCTCGAAGGTCCGGGCCCGGAAGAAGGGGTCTCGTACCATGTCGGTCGAGTAGCGCGAGAGATCGGTAAATCTCGCCGAGTACTGAGCGACTGTCATGCTGCCCTGCCGCAGCTGAAGAAGCTCCTGGATACGCACCGCATGAAGGGTGGCTGTGACGAACTCCGAGCGGAAGATGCTCTCAAAGTCCGCCCAAAGTAGAGATGCCTCATCGTGCACCTGGAGCATCAAGCTCCACCATCGTCCTGCCGCTGCGTGTAGTAGGCTCGCAGCGAGGATCACCATGAGGTCTGCTGGTGTCCTCACTAGCCTAAACACTCGTACCACTGCCTCCAGCCAGTCCTCTGCTGCCTGGGGATCCGTCTCCCCACGAAACCTAGGCGGTCGCTGGCGTTGAAACTCATGCAGTGCGCTGAGGCGACGTGCATCGTCAGCGACTGGTGCTGGAAGCATCGGGGGCTCGGCGGGTAGAACTACCGCCGGTGCCACTGCTGACAAAGGGCCCTGCACCGAAGCCTCGTCGCTCGGTGGGCTGTCGTCACGTTCGACTCTCGGAACCCTAGCTGGCTGCCGTCGTGGGGCCATCCTGAAAGGGAACAGGTGCGCCATGGTCAGAACATTATACCTGGTGAGCTGATATAAAGTAATCACAAGAAAACTTTGAAACACACACGCAATCAATGTTTTCGTGCATTAAGTTGGAAATCAGAAGTCAGGGTCCTGGTGTATGGATACGTCGGCCGCCGCACCAACACTGGACTCCCTGGACTGATAACCACACTGAATACGCTAAACATTATTGCTTCACATAGAAAAGATCAGAGTTCGCGGTAGAACCGAACTCCTCTGATACCAATTTGTCACGACCCGCCCTCAGGGTCCGTGCCGTGACTACCCCAAGCCCGCCTTCCATAGGCCAGGGGCTGGCGACTAGCACCAAGGCATAAATCCTGGTAAAAAGGGAAGGCATTGCCTTTGTAAGGTAAACAAACACCACAGAGTAAGCAAGCGGAAAGTAAACACTAAACAAAAGCAGAGTACAACTGAAAGTGCGGAAAAGTAAATGGGCCAGAATACAAACCCAAACTGAAAGTAAAGTACAACTCGAAAGGGAAAACAGCAACTGAAAAGTAAAAGCCGCTACTCCGAGCTGTCCACTGGAAATCCCACCTGAAGGGTGGGTACAGATAGCTCCTCTACTCCACGGGTCCCGCCGTCCGCTCCGAGCACGTCACGCCCAGTGTCCCACCTCCGGGTACCGTCCCGCTCTGCAAGCCTCAGCTAAGGTCAACGCTGTCCGTCGTCTGCAACCAACACAACGTAGTGCGGGCAAAGCCCGTGCAGGGGTGAGTATAAGCTACTCAGTAGGGACCCCGAGACCCCTGAAGGTCTCTCAAATCCACAAAGGATAATCCATGAAGAAAAGTAACAATCACGAAGTAACAACCGTCACTGCTTAGGTATATGCCCATACATATACCTAAGTCATCAAATTCAAATACGCTCCAACCTCCGAGACCAAGTACAACTCAGTCCACACAGGAAAGTAAACGTATTCCACACAGGAAAGCAATACGTAATCCACACAGGATAGCACAACACAATCCACACAGGAAAACAACAGGTTTCAGCTCAACCAGGATTTTTATTAACGAAACCGTAACTGTTGAAGAGTCCCATCTCTGAAGTGTACAGTGGTCCTATCACGACTCCGAGGTACTGCTCACTAACCTAAGACTGCTAAAGTACTCCTCCTGTCGAGTACCGCGGGTCTGCTGCCAACTACCGGGCGCTCCGTCCGCTGAGGGTCTGCTGCCAAATACCGGGCGCTCACCCAGATAGCCTACAGAGGTACTCCTCCAGTCGAGTACCGCGGGTCTGCTGCCAACTACCAGGCGCTCCGTCCGCCGTGGGTCTGCCGCCGAATACCGGGCGCTCCGTCCACTGGGCTAGTCGACTCACTCCAAGTTGAGTGGGTCGAGCAGTCTTCAGGTCTCAGCCGGTTTCACGGTCTCCGTACTCTGTACGCTCGTCTCCAGAATCGCAGGTCTGCCGCTACAACCGAGCGCTCCACTGTCAAGGATATGCTGCTACAACCAAGCGCTCCACCGCCCAAGGTAAACAGAAGATTCAGCTCACACAGGTTCGGTAGCACTGTTCCACGTAGGATCGCTGAGTGTTGTAGTCGTCGTCGTCGAATCCACACAGGATCTCTGTACTGTCGTCGTCGCAGTCACAGTAGCAGTAGTAGCAGTAGTAGTCACAGTAACAGTCGCAGCCAGCACTAGGGTTCCCGCACACAGCAAGCTTGTTCGGAGGGTCCGCTCCACGAGCCGAGAGGCTGATACATCAACTGTCACAAAGTCCAGAGTTGATGTATTCCAAAAGTTCCGTATCGTCAACAGGACCTCAACGCAACAGACGGCGCGTCGATCGGACGCCCGGTCTGAGAGTTATTGGCATTTTCGTCCCCAGGGCCCGGTTAGTTTTTAAGGAAAAACCAACCCGACCGTACTCCACCTGCGTCTAAACCTCGGGCGGAGTATGCCAAAAGATCCGTCTCACTAAGAGGAACACAACACGGCTGACGGCACGTCAATCGGACGTCCGTAGCTCAAGATATGAGCGTTTCCGCTCCGAAGGCCCGGTTGGTTTCGTGAACGAACCAACCCGGCCGAACTCAAAGTAATCTGAAACCTTGAGTGCGATATACCGAAAAGACCGTCTCGATCCAAGGATCGCGTTGCCGCAGACGGTTCATCAATCGGAGGTCCGAGGCTCAAGTTATGGCCAAAAGACCGAAAATGCTTCGAAACGGGGGGTCCGGGTCCGGGTCGACCCGGCCCGACCCCCCCCCCCCCCCCGGGTCGGCCCGAACCGGGTCGACCCGACCCGGGTCCGACCGAAACGGGTCGGACCGACCCGGCCCGCTGGACCCGGCCCGACCGGTGGCGGCGCGGCGGCGCGGTCCGGCCAGCGGCGGCGGCGCGGTCAGCGCGCTGCGCATGTGCCCCACGCGGGGGGGTGAAACCCCCCCTTTTTCCGGATCTCGGCCGGCCAAAGGCCGGCCGTTTCTTTACACCCGCGGGACCCGCGGGTCCCGCCTCCTGTCCAAACCGGCGGCCGGCGCGGCCGGCCGCCTTCTCTTCTCCGCCGCGGCCGTAGCCGCGACTCCTCCTCGGTTTCCGGCGGCCGGCGAGGCCAGCCGCCCCTGGTTGTTCCGCCGCGGCCCACCCGATCTCCGGCGCCGGCAAGGCCGGCGCCCCTGGCTGCTCCGCCGCGGCCATAGGGCCGCGGCCCTTCCTGATTTCCGGCGGCCGACGAGGCCGGCCGCCCCTAGCTCCTCCGCCGCGGCCACAGGGCCGCGGCTGTTCTGATCACCGGCGGCCGGCGAGGCCGGCCGCCTCTTGGTGCTCCGTCGTGGCCGTCCAGCTGCGGTTCTTCTTTTTCCGCCGGTGGCCGGTTTTCCGGCCGCCCTTCTTGTTCGGTCCTTGTAAGATTTTCGCAGCGTAACGACGTCGCGCCCCACCGCCACGACCCGACTCCGGCCGCGGTCTCATCCGATCTCAAAGGCGCGGCATTATAGCGTCGCGGTTCTTCGTCGTGACCCAAACCGGCCTTAAATAATTCTTTTCGCGCGGTGCAATGGTACCGCGTTACCCCGCTTCAAACCATAATAAAACTAAACCACGATGGAGGAGGATCGGCCGTGTTTGTGCGGACCGGCCTCCTCCCGTTAGTTTGATATCAATTGGCTTAGAAAAACTTGAGGGATGTCAAATAAAATGTAAACAACGAACTCAAGAACCCCTACCTCGATAGTCGCACGTTGACATAGTCGTGGAATATCGGTGTCGATTCCTTTGACGTCGGAGGAAGAGTCGTTGTCGAAGGCGTTCGTCGCGGAAAACCGTCGCGGAAGAGACGACGCGGAAGAAGTACGTCGCGTCGCGGATACGGCGTCGCGGATGGACCGTGTTCTTCGGCGGAGAAGTTCTTCGTTGTAGAACGGCGTTCTTCGCGTTCTTCGTTGAGTTTGAAGAAGATGAAGAAGACTTCCCAACTCTCTCAAGGAGATAAAAATTCTAACCAAATAAAATAAGACTCTTTCTTATTTTATTCACACAACCCATCCTCTTTGAATTTCAAAGGTTTGAAATTCAATAACCACTCACAACTCACCTCATTAACTCATTACATTTAAGTCATAGGTTTATAACTTAAGTTAAGATAATTTAAGTGGGAGTTGAGGGGGTTTTAGAGGATAAGAAAGGATTAGGGGTTCGTGTGGGCCCCACCACACTTAATCCTCCCAAGGGAGGTTAAGTGGATGTGGGCCCCACTTCCAACTCCCTTTGGTAGGATTTAACAAGTTAAAATAAATTTTGTTCTTCACAAAATTTTATTTAACTTAAACCTAAAACCCGAAATCTAACATTCGACCCGCAACCAACGCAACTTCCGAAAAGGTCTCTTTAAGAGAATATCGGCGCTGCGAGTTCATCGGTGCCCTCGGATTTCAATTCCGAGCACCGGATCAAAAGTTAGGAATTCCCGCTCGTTCGTTCACTGAACGTACCCGAGCCAAACTTCGGAAATTGATTCCAGGCACTCCGGGCCTCGGAATCAGGTGCCGTCAGAAACCGCGCTCTTGTAAAATTCTAAAGAAAATTAAGAAAAAATTTTCCTTGGATTTTACGGGTCTTTACATGATACTATACATATATACACATATAAGTATGGATATCTATGATATAACTTTTCCCAGTTGAATGGGATCACGAACCCAGAGTTCGACTGTGGTTTCATGTTTATTGGCTTCACTTATCTTTTTAGTTGCATCTCATCTAGGCTAAGTGTAATGAACCAACATTTTATCAATGGAATTACATTATTATAATTATGGATTATTATATAATCACATTGGTAAGAACAATGAAATATCATGATACTAAATACTATGTGAACATTAAACATAATTTTTCCACTTCTGTGTTTTGAATTTCAAAAATATGACATACACGGTTGTGTTAAGTGTGATTTTTGGAGTCTAATAAAACAAACTTAATTTTTGATGAATATTAACATACCCTTATGAATAGTAATGTTACCCTTATGAATAGTGAAATAACCTTATGAATAGTAACCTCACCTATGATAGTATATATATAGGATTTAAGTGAAAGTGTGATGTAACTATGTTTTGGAATAAGTAAATAAATGTTTTAAAAACTGTATTTTTCAAGTAAATTATAATTTTAATTAAAACTTAAATTAGTCATATTTAGAAAATTATTTTTGAAAGAATTATACATGTCAAAAAATGGTTAGAGTTATTTTTTTGGTATTTTTCAAAATACTTGATTTTTTGGTGAATTGTAAAATACATTAATTTACCGTATAAATACATTATAATTTAAATCCACTATTCCTGACATCATGAGTGATGTAATCACCTAAATATCGAACTCACATGAACTTATTACTATTCTTGGTCATGGAATCATCACTATTTCTGGTCTTGAGGGAAATTAATAAACCAATGAATTAAATATTAAGAAAACCCTCCTCCCCTCCACTATAAAAACCACTCTTCACACCCTCATTTCCTAACACCTATCAAGCTTTAAGACTTCTACCAAAACATATTCCCTATCCCCTACCCCACATACAAGAGCTTCTGGTATCATGAAAAGTCCAATCCAAGGTTCCTTAAGGAGGATTCAAGAGGTAATTCCCCCTCTCTTTTCCTTTAATTTTCTTTCAATTTCAAGTTCTTTTCAAAATATCTCCCCACCTATACTCATACAAATGGTATGGTAACTCCATTATTTTACATATAATAGAATGTTATGATACTACTAGGATAATATATCATCTAACCCCCTTATCTTCTTCTTTTTATTTTAGAAAGGAAAATGTTGTTCAGGAGGTGTTAATTTATCACCTTCAAGAACAACATGTTTTCTTTTTTGCTTTACTACCTTTAGATCTGGTAATGAAAACATTTTTATGGTTGAAACAGATTATTTTATATGTATTATATCCTATTTAATGTTCTGGAACTAACTTATGTACATATTACTAAATTATTAAACAAAACAAGTTCGTTGTGGTCGAAAAACCTCCCGATTTAACCCAAACGATCATCATTAAATTCTTATCTAATGATTCATTCTCATGGTATATAAAAGGATTATTTATAAGATAATTTAAAGTTATATAGAATCATAAATAAAATATAATTACAATTATGGATATTTATCCACATTTTAAATGAACTTCCATTCACGAATACAAGTGAACCGTTCAAGAAAACTATAAAAATGAACATTCCCAAACAATAAATTTAAACTCTATAACTCATCAAAAAGCCCATAAATGAACTTAATAAAACCTTAATGAATATTATTAATGTATAAAAGGTTATATAATTGTTAATTAATGAATATAATATGGTTATACATGACATTAAATTGAAGAAAGTGTTTGGATACAAGGTATGGGGAAATTATCGAACCCAACTCTCATACTTTGGGTTTTCCCTCTTTCATCACATTTTCAGTATGGTTAGGCCTTAAGAATCATTTCTTAATCTTAATAATACTAATTATAGTATATACATGTTTTATAATTGAGTTTTTAACAAAATAAATGTTCTTCCAAAATAACTATTCTTACAAATAAACCCCGTCTTTTTTACTTCTCAAAGATTGTTTCTACTTCACTCATCATTGATTATTCTATGTCAAGAATGTTATCCTCTATTTATTTTGGGAAATTTTTTTTTATGATTGCATTATTTATGATGTGAAATCCATTCCTTTCCATGGGCTATTTTATTTTTATGTTTGACATATTTTTTATGTGTCATGCATGATAATATAAATGTTATGATGTGATGGGTGCGTCTGGAATTATATAACGCAATATGAATGTTATGATGTGACGAGTGTGCCCGGAATTATACATAGATCCAATGTATTGGGTAAATTGATGAATATCATGAGTTAAAGGGAAATTATGTATGAACATGATTCTAGCATTGTTCACAACTATGTGTGGTAGTTGACCACTAAGATATGATGTTTCATTTTTATGCATTGCCACCACTACTGCAAATATAACCTTTATCAGTGATAGAAAAGGAAATTTATAGTGCTAGAAAAGAACTATTAATCAAGGAGAAGATATAGGGAGAGTCCCTTTTATCAGTTCTTAGAAAAGCGCTGATAAAGGGGTCTTTTATCCACGCTAAAAAAAGCGCTGATAAAAAGGTCCTTTATTAGCGCTGATAAAAATTAAAAAAAAAATAAAAAAAATAAATCTGAAATTAGGAAAGGGGTTTAATAGCGCCCCGTCCCCCTTTTAACAGAACCTCAACCCCACCCCACCCAGCATGCCCCAGACACACCGCCATAACCTTTAACAACACCCCTAGCCCCTTTAACAACACTAGCCATTATTCCCCACATGTGCGCGTGACCTGCCTTCCCCTAGATTCGAACTCTAGACCTCTTGCCTGCGCGTCTAAGCCTTTACCACTCTACCATATTGCTTTTCTATTTATTTATTAATATATCTATTTATTTATATATATATTTAGTTATATTTACACGTATATTAATATATATTTATATTAACATATACATATATATATATTAATATATATAGTTATATTAATATATATATATATATATATATATTTAGTTATATTAATATATATATATATATATAGTTTTATTAATATATATATATAACTAGTTATATTAATATATATATATATATATCTGTATATTAATATATTTATATATATCCATATATTAATATATATATATATGTATACATATATATATATATATTAAAATATATATATATATATATAGTTATATTGATATATCTATATCCGTATATTAATATATATATATAGTTATATTTATATATTAATATATTAATATATTTATTTGTATATTAATATATATTTATAAGATCAGTTTTAAATACATTTATAAAATATACTTTTTTGTGTGTGTTTATAAATAAATAAATACATATATACAACACACACACACAAATATTATATGTGTACTTGTAAGTATAATTATACATATTTATATATATTTAAAAAAATTATATATTAATATGTATATACATATGTTTAGAATATATAGATAATATATATTAGTTTGTCAATATAGATGCACACAAATATACACACACACACACACAAACACATCATATAGGTATATACATATTAATATATTTTTATTTTAAATAAAATATAATTTAGTTTTTTATTTAGACAAGCCTTATATATTGAGAAATATACTTTATATGTAAATATAATTAATTATTTATTTATAAAATTAAATTTTTATAGGTAAATATATAAAAAATATGTATATATTGTTATATAATTGATTATAAGTAAAATTACATTGTGTAAAATGATAAAATTTCAATTCCATAATATCAATATAAATGTAACCCCTCAGAATAAATTCAGTTCCCAGGGAAAAGGGTCAAAAAGACCCTCTAAAACGATGCTGAAATTCTATCGAATGTTAAAACATTCGGGTATCCGGACTAAAAAATATATTTTGGAGGCCTTCTGGGTATTTTTTGGCCTCGAAAAATCTGACATAAGGTTCCATTGTGTCACAACATGTAGATCTCTTTGTAGGCTTTGATTTGATATGCTGTAGAGCTCAAATGGACACTCGGATCAAAATTTATGGACCTTTGAAGTTTGAGTTACATTTTCAACTTATTTTAGATCTTTTATTAATTTTTTTGATTTTTTGTGTCTTTAAATTATTATTAAATGATTATTAGTCAATGATAATTAGAAAATAATTAATTAATAATATTTTTTAAAATATTTTAAATCCATTTTCACTAAATTTCTTATATATTAAATGAAATAGTCTATTATACTTATATAAAATAGATTTAAAATATATATATTATATTTATATCAATATATTATTTTTCATGTTTTTTTGAAATATACACTTTATCAGCACTAGGAAAAAGAACTGATAAATCCCCCCCTTTATTAGCGCTACTAAAAAAATCGCTAATGAAGGGCGGCGCTGCGGAAACCCTGTTTTGTGGTAGTAAACATTTCAAGTTTTTTTATTAATGCTACCTATCATGTTCATGATCATTTTCCTATGTTATTATTTTTCTCACCCTTTGTTATATTTTTCATATCTATCATCTTACTGGGATTTTATCTCACCCCTTTTGGATGTATATCATGAGATGATTATGTGTACTAAGGAGTTTTCAAGGGACAATAAGAAGCTGGAGAAGAATGGATTAAATAAATGTTTATGTTTTATGTTGTAAATGTTATGTATGGTCCTAGTTTTCCCAAGGCACTAAAACTTTGGATCATTATTGTGAATAATATTATGTTTTTTATATTCTAAATGATGTAATAGTAGTGTAAGAAAATTCCGTTTCGCTATAGTTGGTATCAGAGGCATGATTTAGTTAATTTGGGAATTAGGACTAGTGAACCTTAGAGAAAACATCTAGTATGAGACTAATTACAATAAGCACACAAGAAGATTTGTTAAATATAAGGATCCCATAAGATATGATTTTAGTTTAAATTTCACAAATGAATAAGTTAATCATGACTCATTGACTTATGTTTTGCTATAACCTTTTCTATTTTAGAAAATGGTGGGAACTAGAAGAAACCAGGCCAACAACCTGTACGAGGGATAATGCAGCGATTGACCGAACGACATCTCCAATGCCTTGAGAGGCAGAGTTAAAAACTTCATAGAGATTCTTACCCATCTGTATTAGATTATTAATAATAACCTGGATAATGAGAAATGTCATCCTTCACCTAAGAGGGAGAAGCTATCTATCGTGTGTTTTATGCAGCAACGACCACTAACGTTTAGTGGATATTCTAATCCACTAGTTGTGGAATAGTGGGTCAACTCAATGGAGAAGATCTTTTCTGTGCTTCACTATTCTGATATAGATAAGGTGACTCTAACTGTTTATCGTCTAGATGGAGAGGCCGATCAATGGTGGGATTTTATTAAGAACACCAAGCCAAGGGAAGAAATTTAAGAGATGTAATAGGAAAAATTTATGATCATGTTTCTTAATAAGTATTTCCCATGAACTCTTTATATGAAGATGGATAGATAATTAATAGAGCTCAAGTAAAATGAAATATAATCTATCACAACCTATGAAGTGAGCTTCACAAGGATTTAAAGGCACGCTTTGGGTTTTTTATCAACAATGATAAAAAAATTTATATATTTTTAGTGGATTAAAACCACACCTTCTAAAGGATATTGAAATTCAAGACTTTGGGAGTTATGAAGAAGTTGTGCGATGTTTTCTCAAAGTGGAGATGGAGTTTGAGAATAGTCCCATGGCTATGTTGATAATTAACGAAATATAGAGTTTCATGCCAGAGGATCTAATGATAAAGGTGGGAAGAAAACTCAAATACCCACATGGAAAAAATGTGGGAAGATGCATCATGGTAATTTCCTCAAAGGGATGGGTAAATGATTCATGTTTGGGAAATAAGGCCATCACGCTCAAGAGTTTCTAAAATACATGATAAGGAAAGAGAATGTGGTGAAATAAAGGAGAGAACCACTCATAGTCAAATGCTACAACTATAGGGAGCAATGGTACTATGCAAGCTAGTGCACTAAACCTTGAGTCCTCGAGGGTAATTAAAGTTAGTAGCCACTAATTCTAAAGGAACAAGGGAAGGATTATTCCATCACTAATGCAGAAGTGTAGCAAGATAATGAAGTCACACAAGGTACACTTTCTATTCACCCAAGAATGAAAAAAGTCTTATTTGATTATGGTTATATGCATTCATTTATATCTCACAAGTTTTCTAGAACTATATAATCAAATCCCCAAAAACTTGAGGTAGATATATTTGTAAAAACACAAAGTGGTTCAATAATTGAAACCCATTTGTTTGAATCCTCTCCCATTGGCGTATGTGGGAATATTCTTCCAGTGAATCTCTTCATACTTCCCTTGGTATAATTTGATGCTATAAATGGAATGGATTGGATCTCACTTTATAGAGCACATATAAACTGTCAGGAAAAGGAAATATCTTTTAATATTCTGAACCATCCCATGATTCTCTACAAATGAAAGGAATATCATGAATCTCCTTTGAAAAATACTTCAAAGGTGTGGGTGTTTATTCCCTATAAAGAATCATACCTCACCCAAATGGTTGAGTCAAAAAAAAGTTCCAACCTTGCGGAAATTACCATCATGTGGGAATACTGTGATGTATTTCCCAAAGAGTTACCCAGAATTCCCTTGGACCATGAGGTATATTTCTCAATAGAACTCATACCCGAAGATACTCTTATCTTAAAGTGTCAATATAGGATGGCTACTATCAAATTATAAGAGTTAAATAATAAGATACAAGATCATTTGGACAAAGGGTTCATACGCCCTAGTGCATCACCTTGGGGTGCGCCAGTGCTCTTTGTGAAGAAGGATGGATCAATGTGGCTGTGTATTGATTATCATGAACTCAACAAGATCACCATAAAGAACAAGTATCCTCTTCCAAGGATTGATTATTTGTTAGATCAGTTAAGAGGAGCTCAATACTTCTCAAAGGTGGATCTTCATTCTAGATATCATTAGCTAAAGGTGAAGAAGGAATATATTCATAAGATTGTGTTCCGTACAAGATATAGGCACTATGAGTTCCTTATGATTCCCTTAGAACTTACTAATGCTCCTAAAATATTTATGGATTTGATGAATAGAGTCTTTAGACATTACCTCGACAAATTTTTAGTAGTGTTTACTGATGATATTCCCATATAATCCAAGTGAAAGGAGGAATATGAAGAACATCTAAGACTTGTGTTGGTGACATTGGGAAAGGATAAGTTGTACGCCATGTTCATCAAGTGTTACTTTTGGATGAAGCAGGTCAAGTTCTTGGGAAATGTGATCACAAGTGAGGAAATTTCTATGGACCCTTAGAAAAAAGGCAATTGAGGAATGGACCAGATCCTCCAGTGTCATAGAAATCCATAGTTTTCTTGTATTAGCTGGTTACTACAGACATTTTGTGAAAATTTTCTCATGATTTTCAAGCCCATAACTAATTTAAAAAATAAAGGGGTAAAGTATGTCTAGATGGAAGAATGTGAGGAAAGATTTAAGGTACTAAATAGAAGGATGATCACTACACTTGTACTCACATTATCGAATAGTGGATAAAGTTTTGTGATATACAATGATGCTTCAAAGAAAGTCTTGAGTGTTATACTCATGAAAGATGATAATGTGATAGCCTATGACTCATAGAAGTTGAAGATCCATGAGAAGAACTACCTGATGCATGATCTGAAGCTAGCATCTATGATTTTTGCCTTAAAAATCTAGCGGAACTACCTTTATGGTGATTAGTGTGACATATATATTGAACAAAAGATCCTAAAGTATATATTCATAAAAAAGGATCTCAACATGTGCCAATGGAGATGATTAGAGCTAATAAAATATTATGATTTCTTTATTCACTATCATCCTGGAAAGGAGAACAAGGTAGTTAATGATCTAAGTAGAAAAGAACCCGCTACTCTATCCATGTCATGGATTGAGAAAGACCCTATCTTCATGGATATTAAAATGATAGATTTGGAAATCATAAGGACAGGGAATAAATACTACCTTGCCCAAATGGTTTCTCAACCATCTATCGAAGAGAATATTAAGGTGGTACAAAGGGATGATCTGGAGTTATGAAAGAAGGTGAATGCAATAAAGAAAGGAAAGCTGCATGAGTTCCATATTGATGATGATGATGTGATTTAATTTGGAATGAGGATTTGTGTGCCTTCATCACTTGGGATAAATAAGGATCTATTGGATAATGCACATAGATCAACATTCTCTATCTATAATGGGAGTACCAAGATGTACCATGATCTCTTAGAACACTTTTGATGAGACAACATGAAGAAGGAGATTGATGAGTATATCTCAAGGTTCTTGATATGTTAGAAAGTTAAAGAAGAGTGATGAAATTCCAAAGGGATGATGCATCCATTTTCTGTACCCATTTGGAAATGGGAAAATATCACTATGTACTTTTTCATGGGTCTCCCGAAGATTTTCAAGGGAAATAATGTGATATGGGTTGTGGTTGAACAACTCACTAAGACTGACCACTTTATCTCTAATAAGTAATATCTCTCGCTTGAACAAATTGAAAAGATATATGTGAAGGAAGAGTTGAGACTACATGGGGTTACAATATCAATTGTCTCCGATCATGATCCCAGGTTCACATCTAAATTTTGGAGGAGTCTTTAACATGCCTTGAGTACTGAATTGAATTTTATCATGACCTATCACCCCCAAACTGATGGCCAATCTGAAAGGACTATTTAGATGCTCAAAGATATGATAAGATCCTATTATTTATAATTTAAATGTGGATGGGATCAACATCTCGCATTAGTTGAATTCTCATACAATAATATCTTCCACTCAAGTATTCAAATGGATCCATATGAAGCTCTACATGGAAAGAGATGTAGAACTCTAACCTGTTGGGATAAAGTTGGAGAAAGAAAGTTACTCGGACCTGATATTGTACATGGGATGATAGATAAGGTTTAATCCATCTAAAAACATATCAAATATGCTCATATTTGGAAAAGGATCTATACTAAAAACCATTTAAGGTACTTTGAGTTTGACAATGGAGATAAAGTTTTCATTATAATATCACCATGGAAGAGAGTCATGAGTTTTGGGAAGAAAGGAAAGCTAAGACCAAGGTACGTTATCCCCTTTGAGATCCTTGACCACATAGGATCTGTGGCCTATCGGATTGTACTTCCACCAAATATGGCCCAATTTCATCATGTGTTTCATGTATCACTCCTGAGGAAGTACATACCAAATCTCTCACATGTACTAAACTCATAGGTGGTACAACTAGAATATGATCTCTCTTATGAGGAGAATCCAGTGAAGATTATGGACCAGAGAGATAAGGTTCTACGCAACAAGACAACCCACCTTATCAAAGTTTTTTGGAGGAACCATATTTTTTAATAAGCAACTTGGTAACTAGAGGAGGCGATGAAGGAGAAGTACCCTCACCTGTTTATGTAAAACAAAATTTCGGGGGAGAAATTTCAAAATGGGGGAAGAATGTAACGACCCAAAATTTTATCAATGTAATTACCTTATTATAATTATACCTTATATTATAATCACATTGGGAAGCATAATGTCATATCATGATACTAAATACTATGTGAACATTAAACATAATTTTTCCAATTCTATGTTTTTAATTTCAAATATCTGACATACACAATTGTGTTCAGGGTGATTTTTAGAGTCTAATAGAACAAAATTAATTTTTTGTGAATTCTAACATACCGTGATGAATATTAATGTTACCATTATGAATATCGATATACCCTTATGAATAGTAACCTCACCTATGATAGTATATATATAGGATTTAAGTGAAATTATGATGTACCTATGTTTTTTAATAAGTAAATAAATGTTTTAAAAACTGCATTTTTCAATTAAATTATGATTTAAATTAAAAATTAAATTAGTCCTATTTAGATTTTTTTTTGAAATATAGACTTCATTTTTGGATTCTACATGTCAAAAAAAATTTAGGGTTAATTTTTGGCATTTTTCTGAAATACTTGAATTTTTGGTGAATAGTAAAATACATTAATTTACCGTATAAATACATTATAATTTAAATCCACTATTCCTAACATCATGAGTGATTTAAGCACCCAAATATCGAACTCACATGAACTTATTACTATTTTTGGTTAGAGAATCATCACTATTTCTGGTCTTGAGGGAAATTAATAAACTAATGAATTAAATATTAAGAAAACCCTGCTCTCATCCACTATAAAAACCACTCTTCACACCCTCATTTCCTCACACCTCTAAAGCTTAAATCCTTGACTAAACTCTACCCAAAAATATTCCCTAGACCCTCCCCCACTTCCAAGATATTTTGGTCTCATCAAAATACCAATCCAAGGTTCCTTAAGGAGGATTCAAGAGGTAATTCCCCCCTCTCTATTTTCCTTTAATTTCCTTTCAATTTCAAGTTCTTTTCTTAATATCGCCCCACCTATACTCATACACATGGTATAATAACTCCATTATTTTACACATAATGTAATTTTATGATACTAATGTGATAATATATAATCCAACCCGTTTCTCCTCTTCGTTTTATTTTAGAAAGGAAAACGTTGTTCGTGAGGTGTTAATTTATCACCTTCAAGAATGACATGTTTTCTTTTTTCCTTTACCACCTTCAGATCTGGTCATGATAAAATTTTTATCGTTTAACTAAATTTTTTTATCTGTATTATATACTATTTAATTTTCTATAACTAACTTATGTACATATTACTAAATTATTAAACAAAACAAGTTCATTGTGGTCGAAAAACCACCCGAATTAACCCAAATGATCATCATTAAATTCTTATCTAATGATTCATTCTCATGGTATATAAAAAAATTATTTATAAGATCATTTCAAGTTCTGTAACATAATCAATAATATATAATTATAATTCTTGATGTATATCCACGTTTTAAATGAACTTCCATTCATGAATACAAGTGAACCGTTCAAGAAAACTATAAAAAAACATTCACGAACAATGAATTTAAACTCTATAACTCATAAAAAAGACCATAAATGAACTTAATAAAACCTTAATTAATCTTATTAATATATAAAATGTTCTTTATTTTTTAATTAATTAATATAATGTGGTTATACAGGACATTAAAGTGAAGAAAGCATTTGGAAACAAGGTAAGGGGAAATTCTCAAACCCAAATCTCATACTTTAGGTTTTCCATCTTTCAACCCATTTTTGGTATGGTTATGCCTTAATAATCATTTATTCATCCTCATATTACTTATTATGGGATATAAATGTTTTCTAATTGAGTTTATGAAAAACCCAATGTTCTTCCAAAATAACTCTTCTTACAAATAAACACCATCTTTTTTACTTCTAAAAGATTGTTTCTACTTCACTCATCATTGATTGTTGTATGTCAATAATGTTATCCCATATTTATTTTGGGAGCCAAATGTTTATGAATTCATTATTTATGATGTTAAATCCATTCCTTTATATGGGTTATTTTATTTTTAAGTTTGAAATATGTTCTATGTGGAATGCATGATAATGTAAGTGTTATGATGTGATGAGTGCGCCTGGAATTATAGAGCACAATATGGATGTTATGATGTGAAAAGTGCGCCTAGAATTATAAAACACTCTAATGAATCAGGTAAAGTGATGAATATGATTATTTAAATAGAAATTATGTGTGAACATGATGCTTGCATTGTTCACGACTATGTGTGGTAGTTGACCACTAAGACATGATGTTTCATTTTTATGCACTGCCATATTTCAAGTGTTTTATTAATGATACCTCTCATGTTCATGATCCTTTGCCTATGTTATGATTGTGCTCACCCATTGTTATATTTTTTATATCTATCCTCTTAATGGGATTTTATATCACCCCTTTTTATGTATATCTTTATGTGATTATGTGTACTAAGGAGTTTTCAAGGGACAATAAGAAGCTGGAGAAGAATGAATTAAATAAATGTTTATGTTTTTTGTTTTTAATGTTATGTATGGTACTAGTTTTCCCAAGACACTAAACCTTTTTATCCTCTTTGTGTAATACTATTATGTTTTTATATTCTAAATGATGTAATAGTAGTGTAAGAAAAGTTCAGGTCGATATAATAAGTATATTGCATTGCATGCACTATTGGAAACATATTTTATAGGTTCATCATTGGGTTGGGCTACTGAGATTATTTCTCACCTCTTCACATTAATCTCGGTGAACATGTAGGCCTTATGTATACTTTTTAGGTTTATCACAGTTGCATGGTGGACATGTATAATTCCCAAATTTGCATGATCAAGTGGAGACACTCATGTGGGTTCTTTTGATCGGGCTGGTGTAGTTTGATGGTGTCTAGAGACCGGGTATGTGTTCAGTCTTGGAGTTATTAGTAGATCCCTATAATTTTAATTTAGTTTCTTTTTTACTCTTTTATCTATATGGTTAGACCAGTTGGTGACCATTGTTGTATATATGGCATAACTGTTTGAGATTTTATAGAATTTTCATTTATTATTACAACATGTTCTTTTTAAATTTATTTGCTACTTCTGCACTCTATATATTTACTTATGTGTATGATACTTAGATATTTATACTATTTTATCACTCTGATACGAGGGAATAAACTCCCCAGTTTCACACCCTAGGCCCTCACTACTAGTCAAAAGCCTCTGGCGCATGGGGATCCATGCTTGAGACCTCATAACCAACCAGCTCAAAGCACCATTTTAGTGGCATCTAAGCCAGGATGTTACAAAGTGGTATTAGAGACCTTACTTTCCTTGGATTTACTATTTGGGATATGGTAAATAGGAGTATTAGGAATATGTTTGAACCTATTATGGATATCATGCTAGTGCATCAAGAACACTTGTTCTGGTAGGAAGTCCTGGTTTCTAGGGCGTGGTATTGCTATTCTGATATGCGATGTTATAGTTTCATATGATTTTTACATTGAGAGACACACATGTTGTGTGGATGCTATGATTTATTGTGGATTTATAGATCTTTTCCTATTATCAAGAGCATGGAGATGGATTTTGAATCTTGAATGGAAAAGGAAACAGGTGTCTCATGCATCATATTTGGCACATAGGATTCACATCAAATAGGATTGATAGCGTGTGATCATTACTAAAAATAAAGATCGATTGTATAAAGTGTCAACAAAAACCTAAATGGTGTTTTCCTGTAAAGATTTTTGGTATCATTCTACTCAATTGATTATAATTTCATATATATATTTTCTTTTGATGGAAGGAAATGTGGATCTACATAGAGGTGTTTAGTGGTGAGGTTGTTGACTTAGTCCTCATGCACAGGAGGTGTAGTGACCCTAGTAGGTTGATATGG
This sequence comes from Viscum album, assembly GCA_963277665.1. Taxonomy (NCBI): domain Eukaryota; kingdom Viridiplantae; phylum Streptophyta; class Magnoliopsida; order Santalales; family Viscaceae; genus Viscum; species Viscum album. Next base: position 1,798,975,458 of record OY728152.1, read on the forward strand.
AACATGACGACCTTATGTTGTACCCCTTATAGGGAGTTTTTTGTTTGGTCATGGTAATATAGCCATATGGCTGAGTAAGATGTTGACAGGAACCTTTTCGTTTCTCATTAACTAGACCTCGAGGGGGTATTACCATATATAGATGCCCGGTGAATGTCAGTTCAGTCTTTCATCTTTGCTGGAATCATGACCTCCAAGGTGAATCTCCTTATGAGGATTCTCAATGAGGATCGGTCCCTTGTAGGCCGTGTTATTAGTTTTGACCCTCGTAGGTCATTGTGATCTTTACCATCTTTAGAGAGGTTTGATATTTTGGGCTAGGTGGTTTAGACCTTATGACCTAATTGAAAGACTTGATCTATAGGGATATGTGGGAGACCTAAAGGCCCTTATTTTTACTCGGAACCTATAGTTTGACATTTGTTTTTTTAAGGTTAGCCTGTATGAAAGGTTGGATCAGGTTTTCAAATGCCTTTCTAGGTAGTGAGCTTGGTCTTATGCTCATTTTTGAGATGGAGGCATGGTAGGTGATTGGGGTTTTCATTATAGGAATGTTGATGCATTCGAATTTTGTAAAGAACATAGGGTTCTTGGGAATCAAGATTGGATTTGACGAGCATGACTTTTGGAGTTCCTAGCCTGGCCGACCAATATTTCTACTATTGGTAATGTAGTCAAAGCATGGGTAGATGCTCATGACTCGAACGACACCGAGTGACAGACAATCATGGAATAAATTGCAGCATAATTGAGGTGCCCAATTTTGAAAAGGAGTTTTAAGGGAGTTTTTTTCTTGTGAAACTAACATTTTGTAGAGCACAATAAGCTTAGCCTTATGATGAATGACTTTTGGGAGTATTATTTGGGTGATAAAGGTACATATCGTTTGTTCACAGTGCCGTTAAATTGTAAATCAGTGAGTGGGTAGGTGCGATCCAAGTATCAATGTTTTCAAGAATTGTCATGGGCATGGTTTCCCAGGATTTGTGGTTAAAATAAAGAATGTACCTATGTGGTAGAGGTGACATCAAGAATAAATTGAGTGTTGTGATATGGTTGACCTATATTTGGATCTGGACACACATTTTCAGGAGATGTGATGTTAATATTTAGTTAAAGATAAGTTTAGCCTATTTTTTATGAGCATGGATCAGAGAGAGTTATACACACATTTCGATGAAATCATAGCGTACTCTTTTGTAGAGGCACTCATTTTTAATCTTGACATCATCCTGAGTATATTGAGAAAGCATCAGCTCTACACTGAGCTTCTTTTATCTTTAAATATTCTTCTTGGATTGATAATGGAAACCTGTTGAGGTTGCACTTGAGGAGTGGTATAAGGTAAGACTTATGATGGGGAGTGAACCATAGGACTTTTGGGGTTGGTGACCCTTGTTTTAAACTCAACATTTTCCATGAGATGTTCGGATCAGATTTTGGTTATGAGATGATGATAAGGGTATTCCTATGGTGGGGTGTACAAGATCGGTCGTAGTTTAATGTCTCCCTTATAGGAGGCAGTTCCTAATGCTATGTGACTGATTGTTGAATAGTCCTAATATATTTTTGTGAATATTCTTGGGTTGAGAGCATGACTTTTAGTTTTACCACTAAGATTCCCGAGGATTAGAAGTTTTATAGAAAGGAGGTTATAACAACCCAATTTTTTCTGGATTGGAATTTTGAGAAGAAAATTAAATTTTCTTCTTTTAGATGCTTATATGGGGTAAAATGGTATTTTAAACCTAGAATATGATCTCCGATAATTTTTATGACCACTATATTGGTCCCAAAATAGAGTGTTTACTCTAGGAAAAGAGTTTTGTGTAAATCCAAACCGTTTCAATTTTAGTGTAATAATTAATATTTTTTATTAGATAAATTAAATATTAATTTATTCACATAGTTTCGTTTGGTAATATATTTTGTCTGGAGTGTTATATTGATATTAAATCTCTTATATTGAGTTTTGTATGGATAGTTTCTCTTAGGTGGGGTATAAAATCAAGTTGGGGGCTGGCGCTGGCCCGAGCCCCCTTTTCTTCTTTTTTTTTATTTTCTTTTTCTTCCTTTGATTTTTCTCTTTTTCTTTTATTATTTTCCTTCTAGATTCTCACAAACATGTTTGGGGATCCTCATTTTTATAATCAAGAGATTAAATGATATGGAGAGATAGAGAGAGAGAAAGAGAGGGAAAGAGGGAGGTACTTTCATGGAGCTCGGAACACACCAGATCATTGTGTGGAAAACATGGACCGCAGAAATGGGCGAAACATTGGCAGATTACACTCAAAGGTAGTCCATTTTTAAGGTTCAATGTAAATTATCATATTTTAATTTTTTTTCTAGTTTTAAATCCCTCTTATACTTACTTTGGCCCCCTAGTGGGCTGATCTATAGCTTTCACTGAGAAAATGTGGGTTTCAGGGTGATTTGAGGGTTTTCTATTCGAGAAAACTCATCTACACGGTGTGTGGTTTCGGGAACACACATAGTTTATTATTACTATTTAGTGAAGATGATATTTTTAAAGTACACACCATGTATAGGGACTTGTCTATGTATCTGGGTACCCAAACAAGCTTCCCGTGTAAGGGGCACATGGCCAAGTAGAGTACACAACCAGATCCCGTGTGGGTTGCATGCCATGTAAATGTACACGAATAGACTCTATACATGTGTAGGACATATGAGGTATATGGGAAGATACCCCATGTAGGGTACACATCATGTACAAGGCTGAAACACCAGGTACTTGGGTGTTCACATGCCAAGTTTAGCTAGAGCACATGCCCTAGTGGGGCCTTGAGGGTACACACCATGTACCAGAGAAAACACGCCATGTACTCCTCCCTTGCTACCCTTCTTGGGGGTTTTCATATATTTTATCCTAGGAGTCATAATTGGACCCATGATTAGTTCATATTTATTATATTTCCTCATAGATAGTGATGGTAAAACTATTGAAGTGATTTGAGAACTCATAATGGTTGATTTGGGGATTTTACCTAAACGGAGAGGTTCTTCCTCCATTAATCAAATCCGGTGTCTTTTGAGATTGAGACTTTGATATGAGATTATCCATGAGCTATCTATCTATAACTTTATTTCATATCTATTCCTTTGAGGAAGTCTCCCTGGTGAGATGTTCCCTTCTAGCCTAAGAGGTCATGAAATCAGTTGCTTTTGAGGATGCCCTATAGGATTCCTCTGCTTATGTTTCAACCTAGAGGATATTGTGGAGAATTCCTCTATCTTCTTCCTATTACCAAGGATCCCCTATGTGATTCATTTTCTTAAATGTTGACCTAGGTAATCCCTAGTAGGATCCCTTCACCTATGTATCATTCTGAGGATCTCTTGTAGGATGCCGCTATTGACTTGCCGCTCAAGGATCTCTTGTAGGACGCTTCTATCGAATTTCCATTTGAGGATCCCATTAAGATTCATCCTTTTACCTTTTAATCTAAGTATCCCAAGTATGATGAATTATCTTGTGTTTATAAATCTAGGATACCAAGTAGGATTCATCTTCAGTGTTTTTACTTAAGGGACCTAGTGGGTTCCCTATTGTTTGACCACCCCGAGTTAGTACGTCGGGTTTGGGCGAAGATGGTATCAAGTGTCACATAATAACCTAAAATGAACATGTAGCATACTAAGTCTAGGTTAGTAGTGGTGGGTTTAGTCATTCTTCCACCCTCTATATTTTGTTTATACATTCACATGTTTAATGCTAATGCAACGATGATTACCATAGGTGTTTCCTAGTTAGTGGCTATTAAGCCTGATGTGAGGCCTCCTTCTTTCTCTTTGGTATGCCCAAGAGTAATTTCATTGGATCTACCTTCCAAGTCATGTTATTTATTATATTTATTTGTATACATATAGGTACTACCCAAGGTATGGTTGTTGAGCCTATATATTTTTAATATTATATTATTGGGATTTCTAGAAGTGCTTCTTGGGATCCTATTGTTGAGCCTGTGATTATGATATATGGGAATGGAATACCTAGTTATGATACTCATGGATGATTACACTCTCTTGAGTGAATAGGGTGATTCTAATATCCTCAAGTTGTTATATTATGAGGATGATTATGGTCTCCTCATATCATGATTTAAATGAGTATGATTTTACTCTCCTTAACCTGGGGTTTTCAGTGGATGATTATGCTCTCCTCAACCTATGGTCTATAGAGGATAGTTACACTCTCATAAACCCATGGATTACAGAATATGACTATTCCCTCCTTGATTTTTCATATGATATGGGTCTCCAAATGTTCTCTCTAGTATCAGGCTTATGAGACCTTTTTATTTATCAGGGTGGTTGATCATGGAATCTCACACCTATGATTGGTGTTGGGAATGACATCCTCTTTAGATCTCAAGGGGCGGTCATGACGTATCAATGGTGATATCTCCTTATAGATCACCTGAGGGTTAGATCCTTACGGTTCATCTGAATCTCAATGTCGTGACCGCCTATGGAATGAGAGATAGGGATCCGATATTGGACCGAATTTACATGGTATGAGTATAATGATGTCTATATCAGTGACCATTTAAGGTATTTCTAGATATACTTCCTTGAAATCCATTATTATAGTGATTAGAGGAGAGTACGGGTGAACCCATGGTTAGGATGAGTATCCCCTTGTGGTGATGTATCTTACTTAGAGAAATTTTTGATGTTGGGAGAAAGAGGTATTTTTCAATCAGAATTATGTACCTAGATATTAACTTAATGATACATGGCTTGAGTGGCATGACTTCCAGATCAATTCCCTTACACAGGATGTCTAGATGACTAGGATTACAGACCCAAGGACCAACTTCTATTGGTTTTATGTTATTTCATTCACCTTTCACATGTATATTCATATTATATATATATAGGTATGTGATTTTACATATATACACATAAAATTATGGATATCCATGATACCACTTTTCCCATTTGACTGGGATCACATACATAGGGTTTGACTGTGGTTTCACATTTATCGGATTTACTTATCTTTTTAGTTTTCTCTCAGCTAGGCTAAGAATATTTTATTTCATGTACCATTGAGAACATATTTTATAGGTTCATCATTGGGGTGGCATACTGAGATTATTTCTCACCCCTGCACGTGAACCTCAGTGTACGTGTAGACCTTATATTTTCTTTTTTAGGTTGAGTAAAGTTTCATGGTAGATTGGGCTGAGGCCCAGAGTTGCATAATTGAGCAGAGTCGCTCATGTGGGTTCTATTGATCAGGCTAGTGTAGTTTGAAAGTGTCTAGAGACTGGGTAAGTGGTCTAGATCATAGTTAGTAGTAGATCTCTGTAATTTTATTTTAGTTTATTTTGTAATCTTGTATCTCTATGGTCAGCTTAGTGTGTGACCAGTGTTGTATGTATGACATAACTATTCGGGATTTTATAGAATTTTATTTATTATTACAATATGTTCTATTTTAGTTTATTTACTAATTTTGAACTCTATTTATTTACTGATGTGTATGATAATTACCTATTTACTCTCTTTTCTCACTCTAATACGAGGGAATAGTCTCCCTACTATCACACCCTAAGTCTTCACTACTAGTTGGCAGCCTCTGGCATATAGGGAGGCATGTTTGAGGCCTCATAACCAACTAGCTCATAGCACCATTTTATTGGAATCTAGGTTAGGATGTTGTAAAATCAGTGGGTTTAAATTATTTAATAAGATATACTTTATTTTTATTCATAAAAATTAATTTACCTTGGGTAAATATTAGTTACCTTGGTAAAATGATTATTTTTCAAAGAATAATATTTTCTAATTTTTTTTGTATTTTTAAAGTTAAATGAATCAATTTTAAATAAAATATGTAATATTACATTTAAAAATATATAAAAATCAATTAAAACTCATTTTATGGGAATTCAATGTTAAATAAGAATAAGAACACTTAATGATTAAATTTACTTTTTTCTAGAAAAAAACTGTTTTTCAAAACATTATATGTTTTGATTTAATAGTTAATTTTCTAATATTTAAAAATTGAATTAGTATACATGGAAACCAAATTTGGTTTTATCATGTAAAAATTTGGAAATAAGGGACTACTTATATTTTTACTAATAAAATAATTAACATGATTAATATTTAATCCAGAGTAATAAGTATTTAAATGAATCATCTAAGGTGGCTCTAATTTTCCTAAATTAACATGAATTTTAGACCTTATGGAAAAATATTGTTAGTTTTTAAATTCTTACCTACATGTCTTACTAACCTTCCCTCACCCGAATCGCTTAACTTTAATTCCTTTCCATTCTTACCAATTACTTACCATTCTTTTCCATGGAAAAGTCCCTCTTCCTCACTTATAAAAGGGGGATTATTTATACCCTTTCAATATTACACTATTATTTCAAGATTTCCTTTACAACCTACCCAAATATCCTATAATTTAATTCCTTTACACTACCTAATTTCCATGTTCATGAAAAATTATCATAAGTCCCTCAAATCTAATGCCTTTATCAAGAGTAAGTTCAAGGTCTCAACGTAGGTATCACATCTTTGTTAATGTTTCTTTCTTATTCATTCATTTCTAAACCAACCATAAACATAGTATAATAAAAAATTAGTATCATTAGTTTATTGATATGTTATTATTACAATTGAAAAATCATTATTTATTCTATTACATCTACTTTTAAAAACAAAAATCATTATTAGTGTGCGTGTGTGGATTACCACCTCCATGAAGCGACATTTTTGGTTTTTTTATCACCGATTCTCATATTGGTCCTAATGATGGTATTGGTGAATAAATATGATTTATATAATATATTTATGATTCTAAAATGATCACTTACTATCTACCTCCACCCCTCTCATTTGATGAGTAATAGAAACACTAATCATGCATTGTGTGGACTACCACATCCATAAAGAATCGTTTTTTCATTTTTCATTTAGTTTTTCATTATTTATCCAAAAATATTTATACATGGTTCAATATTATAAAAATATTAAAATAATATCATATTTTTTATGTTATAATGATATTATGTAAAAAAACACCTTCCTATCCATACCCACCAATCAAGTTAAAGCGCGTTTAATATTGGGTTGGTTTGACTGCCTACTTGAATAATGAAATAAAATTATATCATGTATGACTATTAAAACTTAATTTATGGTATAATATTACATAAATATGTAAATATTATTTTTTGGTTCTATAAAGGATACATAAATATTTAATTCAGTAATTAAGAAAACACCCTTCGTAGGTTGAAAATCATCTAAAAATGTTTGTTGTCGATTTCATATTCTAGGATAAAGACTAAAGTAATCATGAAAGGAAATTTAAAATTCATAAATTATAATAATTCATCCATTATAGTATCATTAATGAATTTTTAATGATGAATAATGTTTCCTTAAATTCATATATTTTACCACATCACTTTTTTAGATTAATCATGTTTTAATGTTAAAATATGCTTGAAATTGGTTAGTTATAGTATTGTGGTTATTTTTTAATTAAAATATTAAATTAATCAATTTTATGTTTGATTTATTAAGTGTGTTGAGCGTTGAGTTCTTAATTTATTGGTTGATTCTCTTTTGAATTTTAATTTTAGGTGTTTTGAATTAATTATTTTGTGTTCTATTAATTTAAATTTTAACTTCTTTAATTGTTTTTATACAATTAATTAACATATATCATTTGTTTCTAATTTTTAATATTTTTTTAAATTTTTCATATTTTTGGAATTGTTTAATTTAATTTTTAATTCCATGTCCTAAATAATATAATAATTATTTACATTAGTTTATAATTTTAATTATTTAGTAATTTTTATCAATTTTTTAATTAATTAATTATTATTTTTAATGAAACATGAATTTAATTATTTATTTTTAATTATATTGTTTTAACCTTTTTATTTAAACTTAACTTATAATTTGAGTTTTAATTTAATTTTCCAAATATCTTTTTAATAATATAATTTTAAATGTTCAATAATTAACTTATTTATTTAATCTATGTGTTTTTCACATGTGGCTAATCTATAGGTGTTGAAAACATTACAAATTCTGGGAACGATCGCAAGGCCAATAGGTATTTGATTGCACGACCAGTCCCTAACTCGCAAAAAAATTGACAAAAGGATGTATCGATCATGCGAGTAATTTAAAGATGCCCTACATGTGAATGATGAATTTTGGAAAAGTAAAAAGTAATAAACTTTGTGTATAAGATAGATCAACCATGTTCAAGAAATAACCATCCCTAAGGATTCTCGCATCAACCATAAGAAGCATTCAAGTGACCATAAATTTTAATCTGATCGAATGCACTATTGTGGAATCCAAATAATCAACCATTCCATGGGGGTTGACCATATGTGAAATAAAAGCAACCATTAAGAGATTAAAAAGTTATTGATGTGAGTGAGGAAGACACTGGGTGTAGAATTAAACCAACCAAAGCTGATATTTATCTTGCTGAAGCTTCATCGATCAATGCACTGAGCTATAAAAAAATCATGATGGATTCAACACTCCAAAGGATCCTGAAGCATCTGAATTTGAAGAAAATGTTTTAGAAAATTGAGGAAACTATACTAAATAAAGAACTGAAGAACTATACTATGCCAATCTTGTTGAGAGAACACCCAAAGTTGACAGGATATTATAAATAACCACCAACCAAACCTTGCATGTCTTCCATTGAAGAAGACGACATAAAAACTTCCTTAGAGCCACCATTCATTGTGACACAAGCTTGGTGTGCTCAAATAAAAATTTACAATGTTGAAAAGAACTTTCCACCGAGCTTGTAGAAGAATGAGGTAGAAACCTCCTTGGGACATGTGTTTGAGGCACCCAAATTCTCCCTAAAAAATGATGTGGCCCACTAAGGGGATGATTTTGTTGATTATTTTCCTATGCAGGTGCTCTATAAATAATAAGGACCAAAAGTTCCCTAATGATTCATTTGTGATGAAGGAGGATGGTGTACTCATACCATTCGTTGAAATGATTCAATGAGAATTAAATCTAACTGAACCTATGAACACCAATGCCTAGATCAATATTGAAGGAGATGAATCACAAGTGAGCTTATTAAAATTCGATCCAGAACAAATTGACTATGGAGATATGAATACAATCATGAGTTTGGATCATAAATTGGGTTTATGAGCATAGATAATTAAGACCAAGACTTTGAAATAAGGATTTGGGGGGCCTTCAAAGCTGATGAACTTGGTTGAATATGGTTTCGAGCTCTTTCGCGCTGGAAGAGAATTGACCATTTAGTGTCAAAACTAGTGCATGTGTGCTACTATCTTTGAAGTAATTTTCTAAATCTAGAGAAATAAAATATGATTAATGTGATATTGAGTCTGAGCCTATATTTCACTTGCATTTGACACTATCACATGACTACTTACAAGGCACATGTTGGGAATAGGCAGTGAATTCACGAAGAATGAATCAAGTCAGAAGTGCATCTAGGTTTGGTTAAAATAAACCACATGTGGGTCTATCATGGTTGTTTGAATGGTGCTGCTAAAGTCATGTGTAGGGTTAAAAAACACATCCACAAATGAAATGTGGTTGGTGAAAAAGTAAATATATATTTGAGTTGGTGTAGGATGTTGGTGATGAAAAACATAATAATGAAAAACAAATTATGATTTGACACCCGAGAGGATGGACTTTTGGAGGAAAATCATTCAGGAATTGATCAGGATAGCATAAATCAGAGATTGGAGATCAAAACTGGAGCTAGAACACTCACTTAGGAGTAGAGAATAAAGGAACTTAAGGAAAAAATGCCTCTTTGATAGAAAATATTATTTTCTTATTCTTTTCTATTTTATTTATGTTTCTGATGATGAATCTATTGAATAATATTGTATTTAATATTATAAATATAATTCACTAGATTAATTAGGATAATTAGTCTAAAATGTATTGAAGTTATTTAATATGTTCCTCCAAGGTCAAACAAATTATATATTATAATTTAAGTTCAATGTTTTTTCTCATGTTTATCATGAGTATCACTTTTACACTAACCAAAAGACCAATAGGTGATGTTAGTGAACTTATAAAATCTTGAATGTTTACCAAAGTACTAAAAAATGGAAAAGGTAGATGTTCTATTATCTACAATAGAACAATTTTACTCTTGATTATTGATCGAGATATCACCTCGAAGGAGGAATAATTGAACTGTACTATACACTAAAGTGAGAGCTTAGTGAATCATCACATTTTCTTTAAGAATTGAAATAATTACTACTAACTTGAGTAGAATAGAGAATATATTTTACTCAATTCAAAGAAGTCTGATAACACTATTTTTATCAACAATCTTATTCCTTGTTTCCTACTCTCTTTTTCATTCATTTCCACTATTTCACTATTATTTGTATTTCACTTCACACTATCACGACCTGAACTAATAGGGATCAAGACACTACTATCCCAATCTCGCCTCCAATAGGTCTGGGGCTGGAGACTAGTGCTAAGAATAAATATCACACACATAGGAGACATTTTCCTTATGTACCTGTATGTACACACAAATTTCCAAGACCATAAAAGGCTGAAATGTTAAAAAACTAAAAAAATGTATGCATACTGATATAATCCCATAACCAAAGTACAAAAAAGTACTGAAAAGCATATAAAGAGTCCAAATACAAGCCCAGCCAAAACTGGAAAGTAAAGTTTGACCTACTCAAAATGAGGGGAGTGCTATCAAATGAAACACCGGTATACACCTCATTCTATCTAGCCCAATCTAGATCCACCTGATCCTAGTCCACCAAAGATTCCACAAAAAGGTCTGTCATCTACACAATACATGAAACATGTGGGAAAATCCCATATAGGAGTGAGTATAACAATACCAATTATGAAACCCTGGAATAACCAAACAAAAAACATAGAGAGTAACAATAATATCTACACAGGTATATGTCTACATCACATATAACATGAATATCCATATATACTCAACAAAGACACATAGTCTCAAGGTAAAGTCATAACCATAAATCTATCTGAGGATTCTTTATCTAAAGTAACATATAATACTCATCTGGGAGAACACACTCCATGATCTATACTACCACTGATGACACTCATCCTAGAGTTCATTCTCATCAGGTATCTTGACAAAGGAAACTAAGAGGGTTTATCTGAGATACACACTCAATTGGATTCCACCTCATCAGTTTGATCAGATCTCGATGCATAGATAGGGGGTCACATCCCATGGCTTATAGAGGGGACACCAGAACCTACTAGAAACATACTCATAGATAGGGTATCAACACTCACATAAATATTAGTCACTTCAATTCCAACAACCCCATATAAGGTAGCACGAACAAAAATGAGGATCACTTTAATCCTCTCAGAGGGATACATGCTCTAATATGCTAAGTCTGTAATCGAAGCAATCTGAGTCAAGTCACTCTAGAATAAGGGAAATCACCCATACTGCACTAATAATAGGAAGATATAGTGGGATCACCCTCTTTGAAGGGAATGTGATGCCACACCATATCCACATAAGAATATACCAAGGGAACACACTAAACCGATACTTTCTCAGGTATCTCACACAAGATCACGATGAAGATGAGCTAAAAAGAAATAGGAAACCAATTAGTCTTGAAAGGAGTACACAATGTGTCCCTAGGGAACACAATATGTTTCAAAAAAATTTGGTACTACCTGTGTCTGGGTTTGGAAAAATCCCTACGAACACGTGGGGGTTGTCATCAGTTTGAAGGTCTAAAAACATAAATCCATTGATATTCTACTACAAACTTCCATTAATGACCAAACAAATCATTCCATTATTATCCTTGTGAAAAAATGACTAGGATAGGCTATTTGCTTGCCACAAATAGAAACCCGGTGAAAAATCCACATTTCACAATATAACGCATGAAAATTGATTCATGGCCCCCACCCAAGAGTATGAAATAAATATCCAATATTGGTCTCAAAACTTCTACCACAATATTAGGGTCATGATATCATAGATGATTTGTTAATTCGACATTGTATGATGAAGATATTCCATATACAATATTCCGAAATAATAATAGTAATAACAATAATAATAATAATAGTAATAATAATAATAATAATAATAGTAATAATAATAATAATAATAATAATAATAATACTAATAATATTGGGAACTTCATGGACCTAATTCACAAGCCCAAAAATGGTATCCAACCTTGGTCTTGAAATGACCGTCTCAATGTCAAGACCACATTGCTGTAAACAATTTTTCAATATGACATCTCAGTTAAAATATATAACTTAAATATGGATTGATAAAAAAATAATAAAAATTATTATGAAATAAATCAACAAGAAATTGGGGATATCCTTCATGCAAGGGATAGTCTCCAAGAATCTATCCACCCTCTCTCTTTTCTAATAAAGATAACTATTATCTTTCTTTTAATGGGTTAAAGGTGTATTCTTCCTCCCATGATTTTCATGGGATAAAACCTATTACCACCTTGGTTCCATTCACATAGTATCTACCCACACCAACAACACCTCCTTCACGTGGAACCACAATCAGGTGGCGCACATGGGATCCTGAAATCACACACATGACATTGTTTATCACGCCACCACCTCTGTTTATGATCAACCACTGTGCTCGGCCGGCCTCCACCCTCTTATATAGAAACTGATGACCATCACTCACACTGCAAAATGCTGATCTCCCTCTGATCAGACCTCGTTAACCTCTGTGTCTAGATTTATGAACTTTGATCAATTATAATCACACCTATCTTTCACGACCCCCTTCCATCAAAGATTCCCCTCCTGAGCTGGCAATGGTGAAAGGGAGATAATGACCCCCGAGTCCCGCCTCCAGTAGGCCCCGGGGTGGCGACTAGCACCAAGGGTATGAGTTTATTTTTTTTCAATCATGGGAGGCATTACCATTTTTATAGTTAGGATCGGAAATAGGACAAGTCAACCACCAAAAAGGAAAAAGAACAAAGGTGCTGAAAAGAAACCTAAACCAGTCCCATATGCATGTATAAATAAACTGAAACAGGTACAAGTACAAATAAGCTCAAAGTACAAGTGAGTACAGTACCAAAAGAAAAACAAGAAAACAGCAACTACACAGCTCCCACTGCCTGACTAGTAGGGTCCCGCACGGCCCTGGTAGTCCTCCTGAAAACCTGAAACAACGTAGGGTGAGAAAACAAGTATACTCAGTAGAGAACCTAAAGCTCTCGTGCACAAGTGGGGAGACACCCTAAGGTCCCGTGAGAAAACAGAAGAACCAGAAACTAACAAGGAAAAACTATCCACCCAGCCTCACTGGTCACACTCACCAAGTAACACAAACAAGTTTAGTATATATATAGAACAAAAGTATTGGGTACCCCGCACCATTTCCCACTTAATTAGATACTGCTCTTCCTAACGGCAAACGTCCTGACGCTACCACACTCTTCCCGCCCGCACACACCTGGGCCAAACCACACATCCCGCCCGCACACACCTGGGCCACAACCACTAACCCGCCCGCAGACACCTGGGCCTCATCCCGAAGGTTCTTGGGAACGGTAAGCCTGCCCGAAGAGTCTTGGGCTAAAGGTCGCCTCAAGCCATCACAGCCTCCGAGACCTACCCGAAGAGTCTTGGGTGTAAGGTCACCTCAAGCCATCATAGCCTATGGAAGAAGGAGCAGGAAGGAGCTAGTAACTAAGGGGGAACACCCTCTCCCATAAAATGGGAGTGTTCGGCACTAGGTTCTTGACATGGGTGTGGTGTGACAAAACACAAAGATACAATTATATATATACATATACCAAACACACAACCCAACCTATGGCTTCTTAAAAAGAGAAACTGAGCATGTGCCTCGGCACTGCTACCACGAAGCATGCATCAACAACCAAACAATCATCCCCCAACCCCATTTAGGTTTTCATGTTTCATGCAATGGTTTAACAAATTATTACTACTGGGAAACTAACATCCAGACAAAACCTTTCACAAACATATCCCTTCCATCCACAACCAAGGTTAGGTAAAACGCAAGCAACCACATGCCATTTCATTTACAAGAGATTATCACAACCATACAACATTCCATCATTAATTTATTTCAAAGTTCCACACATAAAGCCCTTTCCACACACAAAACATTTCCGCATTTGAAAACACCTTTTACTTCAAAACACTTTTCATAATCAAAACACTTCATAAATAAAGGCATTTTCCACAAAACAACCAAACCACCAACATGTTCATTATTCCAACTTTGTTCAATCGGGGTGATCACACAAGGTTTTCATTCTCATTTAATCAGCCAGTCTTTACGTGCTTATCCATTTTCCATGTTTTAACAAAACCAACCGCAAACAATTCAGATATCAATTGCACACGCAAAGGCCACCAACAGCCTTGATTTTCAGTAGGCAAAGGCCTTTCAATCCAAAATCACAATCAAAAGATAAAGAAACTGGAAGGCAATAGAAACAGCACAAAACCCCAAACCCTTCTTTATCCGGTTATTATCTTTATTTAAAGTTCAACTGCATCCCATGTAACAAAATAAAAAATATCCCACCCCGCATGTTGCACCAAAAAGAGAGACGAAGGTAAACCCCTACCTCAAAAGGTCCCGATCACGTCGCTTCCGACGACGTCCTTCGGTGTCCTCCGCCTTCGCCAAACCCGACAAACGCCTCCTAGGATGGAAGCTGGAGAAGGAAGGTTGGAAGGAAAGGTGACAAGTCCGGTCTTAGAAGCTTCGTCTCGTTGCTACAATCCTGTGGCCGCTGACGGATCGTAATTCGGAGCTCGGACAAAGAAGTTAGAGGAGGAATACTTCTCGATCGTCCAAGAGCGTCGTCGTGAGACAAAGAAGCGATCGATATGGAAGATAAAACATGACCTCGTTCTTATATAGGCAATGAATAGGTAAATCCGTATTCAGAGTGCATTAATGAATACACGATATGACCGTACATACGTTACATGTTTTGATTGGTTAACACACAACACGTCACGCGGTTTCCACGCGTTTTAATAATAATGATAATTCTATCAATATGTGGTGTTTCGTTGACCCGAGGCATGATTCATAAAAGTATCTCATTAATGGTCTTAAAATGACCATCATAATTTCAGGGTTACGCTGTCGCTGACGGATTGTCAATCCGATACCGTATGAGGGAGATACGTTGGATACAATATCCCGTAATAATAACAATATTAAATCTATTAATTCATGAGCGTTTCGGGTTCCCAATCCGAAAACCCAAAAAAGACATCCAATATTGGACTCAAAATTTTCGTCTCGTAGTCAGGGTCGCACTGCCACTGACGGTTCGTGAAACCGAGGTCGCACGAAGAAGTTATTGTGAAAAAAGTGTTTTATTATAAAAAAAAATGATAACAATATTTTATTTATTAATTATTTATTTATTTCTCTAACTCCAATCAATCACCATTTGTCATTTTTCACGCTAGAAATTCATCACCAATTATCTCCTTTACTATTTATTTCACACTTAATTTTATTCCCATTAATATCTTATAACTCCTCCCTCTCTCCAATCTTTATTAATTCTTTCTCCCAAGATTCTCTCCCACAAAAAGTGGCGCCTCTCTCTTATATTTATTTTTCAATAAATTTTATTTTCTATCTCCAATATTTATTTTGTTGGTGCGCCTCCCCTTTTATTTCATATTATTATATTTTTCATCTTCTCTCTCCTTGTGGCACACCCCAAATTTATTTTAAACCTTTATTTATTTATTTTTACACAATTATCATAACATCTTTAATTTATTCTCATATCTCAAATCTCATTGCATTTAATTCAAAACATAATTCTCATTAAATCATTATTACCAGATCTATCAAAAAAAAAACCAACATTATTATTATAATTATTTAGTATAACACTTATAACAAAACCCCAAAAAAAAAATTATTAACACGTCACCATTTATTATTATTAATAATTATTATTTTTGATGTTCGCCGCATTGACCACATAAAAAAAAAACGTTTTTACAAAGTAATCGACCGGAGAGGTCCGGGACATTACATTAGATACCTCTCAAAACATTCTCGTCCTCGAGAATTAAAAACTGAACCAGAAGAAGGAAAGGATCTGAAGAACCACTCCACAAGATACCTCTCAGGGCTCTCGTCATGACAAGGAACCAACCAACATCTCTATGAGTTAGGAATTCCCTCTCCTTTGTCAAGATACTATCCGCTTTAGGCGGCACTGACTCGCCTGCACGGGTTTAATCGCATCCTCATTAATGCGTCTTGACTAAGGATCAGGTTTTTCCTTTCCCATATATCCGGACAAGCCACACACTTCCCAAGAACAAGGAACAAAGATCTCACATCCAACAAGACAACATTTTATATATCAAAGGTACAGGGTAACACCAACAAACAAAGGAAGGTACAAGTCAAAACAACCCCGGGTACTGAGCGTGCATCTGGGTCTCCCGCTCCCAAGTGCTCTCCTCAAGGCCGCCATGCCTCCACAACACACGAACCAAGCCGATGGTTCGTCCACAGAGCACTTTCTCCTTGCGATCCTCGATCCTGACTGGACGTTCCTCTAAGGTCGCGTCTTCTCCCACATCTAGCTCTCCCCAGTTGATGACATGAGAGTCATCATGTAAGTACTGACGAAGCTGGGAGACATGGAAGACGTCATGGACCCTCTCCAACTGAGGTGGTAGGGCCAGCTGATATGCCACCTCGCCAACTCACCTCAGCACCTCGAAAGGTCCGATGAAACTAGGGGAGAGCTTACTCCCCTTTCCGAACCTCTGCTTCCCCCGTCAAGGGGAAACCTTCAAGAACACATGATCTCCCACCTCAAACTCCAAGGGCCTCCTCCGACGATCAGCATAAGACTTCTGCCGATCCTGAGCTGCTTTCATCCTCTCCCGCACTAGCTGGACTTTCTCCGTGGTGCTCTGCACTACTTCTGGTCCAAGAGTACCAGTCTCACCAACCTCTGCCCAGCAAAAGGGTGAACGACATGGTCTTCCATACAAAGCCTCAAAAGGATCCATGCCGATAGTAGAGTGGAAGCTGTTGTTGTAGGCAAACTCTACTAAAGGCAAGTGTCGTACCCATGATCCTCCGAAATCCAGAACACATGCTCGCAACATGTCCTCCAATGTCTGGATAGTCCGCTCTGTCTGTCCATCAGTCTGAGGGTGAAAAGCAGTGCTAAGGCATAGATGGGTGCCAAAAGCATGCTGTAACCCCTTCCAGACTCGTGAGGTGAACCGAGTGTCCCGATCTGAGACGATAGTCTTCAGAACTCCATGAAAACGCACCACCTCATCCACGTACCTCTGTGCTAAGGTACTCACAGGTCCTGACTCCTTGATGGCCAAGAAGTGAGCAGATTTTGTCAGTCGATCCACCACTACCCAGATAGCATCATGCCCGCCCTGAGCTCTGGGTAGTCCTGTGACGAAGTCCATCGAGACGTCGTCCCACTTCCACTCGGGAACATCTAAAGGATGCAACAAACCACCAGGAATTCGGTGTTCAGCCTTCAACTGCTGACACACCAGGCATTTAGCCACAAACTCTGCCACTGCCCATTTCACCCCGGGCCACAAAAACTGTCCCCTCAGGCCTTGGTACATTTTCGAAACACCTAGATGTACTGACAAGGCTGAGCTATGGAACTCACGAAGGACTTCATCACGCATCACCTCTGGAACAAACAACCTTCCATGAAAGAGCATCTGATGTCGGATGTCCTCCGACCATCCTTCCGGAGCGTTCCCCTGATCGACACGATCCCGCAACACTTCCACCTCAGGGTCTCCCCACTGAGACTCTTCCACTTGCTGCAACAAAGAGGGTTGTACCGTCATCTGAAACAAGAAGCCTCTAGCACCTTCCACCCTCGCATCCAAATGCAAGGCAGCCAACTCCCCCATCTCCTTCCAAGCATCACCAGATTCCCGAACCACTTCCTGATGCGGATTCCTGCTCAGGGCATCAGCCACAACGTTTCCCTTACCTTCAGTGTACGAGATCTCAAAGTCGTAGTCTTGGAGAAACTCGACCCATCTCCACTGTCGCAAGTTCAAGTCACGCTGGGATAAGATATAGAGCAAGCTCTTGTGATCGGTGAAGACCACAAAGCGCTCTCCAAAGAGGTAATGTCGCCACAGCTTCAATGCGAACACTACTGCTGCAAGCTCCAAGTCATGGGTGGCATAGTTCCGCTCGTGAGGACGCAACTGCCTAGACCCATAGCAGATCACACCCTTCTTCTGCATCAGTACACATCCCAAGCCAAGGCCAGAGGCATCACAAAACACCTCATACAAGGATCCTTCCTCTGGCAACCTAAGGATGGGAGCACTAACCAACTTCTCCTTCACGTAGTCGAAAGCTTCCTGGCACTGCTCATTCCACAGAAAGACCTGATTCTTCCTAGTCAATGATGTCAATGGAGCAGAAACTCGAGAGAAGTCCGAGATGAACCTCCGATAGTATCCAGCCAACCCCAGGAAACTACGAACTTCTGCCATGCTCTTGGGTGCTGTCCAAGAAACAACTACTTCTACCTTCGACGGGTCCACTGACACTCCATGCTGAGACACCACGTGCCCAAGGAAGTATACTTCTTGCGTCAAGAACTTACATTTTGACAACTTTCCATAAAGCTGATGGTGCCGAAGGACTTCCAAGACAGCCCTGAGATGCTCAACGTGATCCTCCTTTGATCTTGAGTAGATCAAGATGTCATCGATGAACACAACGACGAACTGGTCCAGGAACTCTCAGAAGACAAAGTTCATAAGACCCATGAACACAGCTGGTGCATTCGTAACCCCAAACGGCATCACTACAAACTCGAAGTGCCCATACATGAACCTGAAAGCTGTCTTTGGGATGTCACTGTCTTTTACCCTCAGCTGATGATATCCCGACCGCAGATCAATCTTAGAAAACCAACATGCTCCCCTCAGCTGGTCGAAGAGGTCATCTATTCTCGGAAGGGGGTAACGGTTCTTGACCGTTACCATATTCAGCCTCCGGTAGTCTATGCATATCTTGAGACCACCATCCGCCTTTTTCACGAACAGAACCGGAGCACCCCATGGCGACACACTGGGTCGAATGAAACCCTTCTCCATCAGATCGTCAATCTGAATCTGCAACTCCCGCAACTCCGAAGGTGCCATCCGATAAGGAGCCATCAAGATTGGACGGGCACCTGGCTGTAAGTCTATCCCAAACTCAACATCACGTCGAGGGTGTAGAGTCACAACCTCCTCGGGAAAGACATCTAGGAATTCCCCAACAACTTCTGGAACATTCATCATCTCCGTATCAGCTGGAACCGCTGATATCCCACCCAACAAAGAAAAGAGAGGCTTCACATGCCGGCTTCCCACCTGATAGCTCCTCTCGCCAACAAAAGTCACACGCTGTCCATCCATATCGGAGAACACGACTCTTCTCCGGAAGCAGTCGATAACAGCACTAACAGAGAACAGCCAGTCGATGCCTAAGATGACGTCGTATGGCTGCATCTGTAGCAAAAGAAGATCTCCAATGGACCGATGTGGTCCCAACGTCAGCTCGCATCCCCGACAAACACAAGACAAACAGGTCTGACCTCCAACAGGCGTACTCAGTACCAGGGGTATAGAAAGTCTCTCTACGTCTAGACCCAAAGCATGGGCTAGACTGGGTGCAACAAAAGAGTGCGAAGCTCCTGAATCGAACAAGGTAGAAACAAGAGTGCTGAAAAAACAGATCGTACCTCGTACCACCTCTGGTCCTGCTGGAGCTGCCAACTCTGCTGCGTGCAACTGTCCACGCCCAACTCCTCTGCCTCTCTGATGTCGACCGCCTCCCTGACCACGCCCTGGTCGAAGTCCCTGAGGAGCACCCTGAGATCGACCTCCTCCTACAGGGTCTACCCTCGGAGGGCCCTGCTGCTGCTGAAAGGGCCTCGACGACAACTGCTGCTGAGGCGGGTACTGATCCTGACCACCTCCACCGTGCTGAGCTCTGGTCGGGCACTGACTCCGGACGTGCCCGAAACCTCCACAAGAAAAACACTTCAGTCCAGGACTTGAGAAGTAAGGATGAGGGCCTAAAGACCTGAACTGGAACCCCTGGGGCCTGCTCCCCACCGGCCTGAACCTGGAAGGTCCGGTCGCAGGAGGTCTGCTACTGACTGCCTTCCCCTTCGACAGACCCACCTGGATCCCTTCTCGGGGTGCACCTCCCTGCAAGTGCATCCTCTCTACAACTTCCGCCTTCTTCTGTATGACTAAGTATGTCGGAAGGGTGAAGGGGGTCACAACATACTGGAGCGAAGGATGAAGCGCCTCTTCCAAACGCCTCGCCCGAGACTCTTCATCCGGAAAGAGTTCCGGAGCAAAGCGTAGGAGATTCTTGAACTTAATTCCCAACTCTCAAACAGTCATACTCCCCTGCTGAAGGGAGAGAAACTCCTGACGCTTTTCCGCCTTGATCAAAGAAGAAAGGAATTCCTCTCAGAACTCCTTTTCGAAGTCAGCCCATGGAATCTCTGCCTCCTTCCTCTCCCCGAGGTAGAGCATCCACCATTTGCGCGCCGCGCCTCTCAGCTGACTGACCGCTAGGGGGACCCAGTACTCCTTCGGAGCACGGATCAAGGTAAAAGCGATCCCTATCTCTTCAAGCCACCCCTCTGTCTCCAGGTCCGAAGTACTTCCCTCGTACTTCTTGAGAGTCTGACGCTGAAAAGAACGGAGGGTCTTCTGCCACTGGCTGTCTTCCTCCTCTTGATCGATCCTCAGTTGATCGATCGCCTGAACCTGCTGGGCCTCGGCCGCCTGAGCCACCTGGGAATGCAATCCAGGTGCCATAGCTGTACGGTAAACAAGGAAAATCTAAGCCCGAGTATTAAGGATATTTCTCAAGGGTTCATTTTATCATTTTACTTTATTCCCAGAAGGCCCCAAATCAAGTAAAACACAAACATGATGATGCATGTACCTTTCCTAGGGTTTCTACCCTAAAATCAATGTAGCCTCACTTGGTTGTTCGGTAGGCTCAGAGTCCTTGCATCGGATCACGGGGGGCCCTAAAATCCCATGTCCTAGCCGGTCTTCCCTGGCCTATGTCACACACCAAGATCAGCTAACACTGTTTCCCTACCATCCCATGCAATCCTCACTGTGCCTAACTCCAGAGTCCATCCTATCTCTCAACCATTCCTCTGATACCATTCTGTCACGACCCCCTTCCATCAAAGATTCCCCTCCTGAGCTGGCAATGGTGAAAGGGAGATAATGACCCCCGAGTCCCGCCTCCAGTAGGCCCCGGGGTGGCGACTAGCACCAAGGGTATGAGTTTATTTTTTTTTCAATCATGGGAGGCATTACCCTTTTTATAGTTAGGATCGGAAATAGGACAAGTCAACCACCAAAAAGGAAAAAGAACAAAGGTGCTGAAAAGAAACCCAAACCAGTCCCATATGCATGTATAAATAAACTGAAACAGGTACAAGTACAAATAAGCTCAAAGTACAAGTGAGTACAGTACCAAAAGAAAAACAAGAAAACAACAACTGCACAGCTCCCACTGCCTGACTAGTAGGGTCCCGCACGGCCCTGGTAGTCCTCCTGAAAACCTAAAACAACGTAGGGTGAGCATACAAGTATACTCAGTAGAGAACCTAAAGCTCTCGTGCACAAGTGGGGAGACACCCTAAGGTCCCATGAGAAAACAAAAGAACCAGAAACTAACAAGGAAAAACTATCCACCCAGCCTCACTGGTCACACTCACCAAGTAACACAAACAAGTTTAGTATATATATAGAACAAAAGTATTGGGTACCCCGCACCATTTCCCACTTAATTAGATGCTTCTCTTCCTAACGGCAAACGTCCTGACGCTACCACACTCTTCCCGCCCGCACACACCTGGGCCAAACCACGCATCCCGCCCGCACACACCTGGGACACAACCACTAACCCGCCCGCAGACACCTGGGCCTCATCCCGAAGGTTCTTGGGAAGGGTAAGCCTGCCCGAAGAGTCTTGGGATAAAGGTCGCCTCAAGCCATCACAGCCTCCGAGACCTACCCGAAGAGTCTTGGGTGTAAGGTCACCTCAAGCCATCATAGCCTATGGAAGAAGGAGCAGGAAGGAGCTAGTAACTAAGGGGGAACACCCTCTCCCATAAAATGGGAGTGTTCGGCACTAGGTGATTGACATGGGTGTGGTGCGACAAAACACAAAGATACAATTATATATATACATATACCAAACACACAGCCCAACCTATGGATTCTTAAAAAGAGAAACTGAGCATGTGCCTCGGCACTGCTACCACGAAGCATGCATCAACAACCAAACAATCATCCCCCAACCCCATTTAGGTTTTCATGTTTCATGCAATGTTTTAACAAATTATTACTACTGGGCAACTAACATCCAGAAAAAACCTTTCACAAACATATCCCTGCCATCCACAACCAAGGTTAGGTAAAACACAAGCAACCACATGCCATTTCATTTACAAGAGATTATCACAACCATACAACATTCCATCATTCATTTATTTCAAAGTTCCACACATAAAACCATTTCTACACACAAAACATTTCCGCATTTGAAAACACCTTTTACTTCAAAACACTTTTCATAATCAAAACACTTTTCATAAATAAAGGCATTTTCCACAAAACAACCAAACCACCAACATGTTCATTATTCCAACTTTGTTCAATCGGGGTGATCACACAAGGTTTTCATTCTCATTTAATCAGCCAGTCTTTACGTGCTTATCCATTTTCCATGTTTTAACAAAACCAACCACAAACAATTCAGATATCAATTGCGCACGCAAAGGCCACCAACGACCTTGATTTTCAGTAGGCAAAGGCCTTTCAATCCAAAATCACAATCAGAAGATAAAGAAACTGGAAGGCAATAGAAACAGCACAAAACCCCAAACCCTTCTTTATCCGGTTATTATCTTTATTTAAAGTTCAACTACATACCATGGAACAAAAGAAAAAATATCCCACCCCGCATGTTGCACCAAAAAGAGAGATGAAGGTAAACCCCTACCTCAAAAGGTCCCGATCACGTCGCTTCCGACGACGTCCTTCGGTGTCCTCCGCCTTCGCCAAACCCGACAAACGCCTCCTAGGATGGAAGCTGGAGAAGGAAGGTCGAAAGGAAAGGTGACAAGTCCGGGCTTAGAAGCTTCGTCTCGTCTCTACGATCCTGTGGCCGCTGACGGATCGTAATTCGGAGCTCGGACAAAGAAGTTAGAGGAGGAATACTTCTCGATCGTCCAAGAGCGTCGTCGTGCGACAAAGAAGCGATCGATATGGAAGATAAAACATGACCTCGTTCTTATATAGGCAACAAATAGGTAAATCCGTATTCAACGTGCATTAATGAATACACGATGTGACCGTACATACGTTACATGTTTTGATTGGTTAACACATAACACGTCACGCGGTTTCCACGTGTTTTAATAATAATGATAATTCTATCAATATGTGGTGTTTCGTTGACCCGAGGCATGAGTCATAAAAGTAGCTCATTAATGGTCTTAAAATGACCGTCATAATTTCAGGGTTACGCTGTCGCTGACGGATCGTCAATCCGATACCGTATGAGGGAGATACGTTGGATACAAGATCCCGTAATAATAACAATATTAAATCTATTAGTTCATGAGCGTTTCGGGTACCCAATACGAAAACCCGAAAAAGACATCCAATATTGGACTCATAATTTTCGTCTCGTAGTCAGGGTCGCACTGCCACTGACGGTTCGTGAAACTGAGGTCGCACGAAGAAGTTATTGTGAAAAAAGTGTTTTATTATCAAAAAAAATGATAACAATATTTTATTAATTAATTATTTATTTATTTCTCTAACTCCAATCAATCACCATTTTTCATTTTTCACGCTGGAAATTCATCACCAATTATCTCCTTTACTATTTATTTCACACTTAATTTTATTCCCATTAATATCTTATAACTCCTCCCTCTCTCCAATCTTTATTAATTCTTTCTCCCAAGATTCTCTCCCACAAAAAGTGGCGCCTCTCTCTTATATTTATTTTTCAATAAATTTTATTTTCTCTCTCCAATCTTTATTTTGTTGGTGCGCCTCCCCTTTTATTTCATATTATTATATTTTTCATCTTCTCTCTCCTTGTGGCACGCCCCAAATTTATTTTAAACCTTTATTTATTTATTTTTACACAATTATCATAACATCTTTAATTTATTCTCATATCTCAAATCTCATTGCATTTAATTCAAAACATAATTCTCATTAAATCATTATTACCATATCTATCAAAAAAAAAACCAACATTATTATTATAATTATTTAGTATAACACTTATAACAAAACCCCAAAAAAAAATTTATTAACACGTCACCATTTATTATTAATAATAATTATTATTTTTGATGTTCGCCGTATTAACCACATAAAAAAAAACGTTTTTACAAATTAATCGACCGGAGAGGTCCGAGCCATTACACTATCATTGAGCCATGCCTTTGTCACACTCCCAAAAATAAATGAATCCAATTTTTTTATCCACTATCATTGTTAAGCATCATTTCCACATCGTGGATCTCAAACTCATATATTTGGAATCAAACCATTGCGCTAAAATTTGGTTGTGCAATGATTTATTGTCGGATATTTATCGGACCACCGGAAAAAATAAATATTGGTGATGAACAGAGAAGAACGACGGGAGAAGAACATGATAAAAAAATCATGGAATGAACCTTACCTATTGTTTAGGTTAGCTTAGATTAATTTCCATTATAATGATGAATGAATAGAATTAAATAAACCAATAAAATATCAATTCCTATACTGCAGGAAGATAAATCATTTACATGAATCAAACAATTGATCCAAAAATTAATTTATGTGGTGATTAATTCACGTTCTTCATGGATAAATAAAAATGAGGATAAATACGCAAAACAAACGTACTACTTCGATTTGGGTAAATCAATGATAAATGAATATAACACATTGTTGTCATTGGTGATATCCACAAGCAGTGTTGTCATTGGCATTCCTTATGGTACTCTGATCGTTGACCCATGATCCTAATGTTGACTAATGTTCATCCACACTCTCCACTAAATTTTTAGGGTTATGAGACTAACCCCACAACTTGGTTATAATGACGTATTTATATAGGTAAATCTAGGTTGTTGCATCAAAATAATAAAAATAAATTAATTTATTATTTACGCCCACAATGACTTTTTCACAAACTTCTCACGCCAACAAAGGTTATGTCACGCATAGGGTAAAAACCATGTTCTGAACTCAACAGTTCCCTCAGATTTATGATATGAGCCTCTATTTAATAGTTATTCCACTTTTTTTGGAAAACTGTACACATGTGATATTTAATTTATTTAATATATTTCAAAAATTAATTATGTGCAGATTAGGCCTCAAAATATTATGTTGTTACAACACCTGAATCTGAAAATATTCAAATAAATATTCCAAAGTCTTACATAGAAATTTTTTGGATATTACATTATTCACTCCTTCAAATCTTTTTGTCCCAAAAATCTCAACTAATCCAAAGGTAAAGATACTGAGTTCTCAACCGGGTCTCTCTCCCCCACGAGCTCTCCCAATGATTTCCTATACTGTCAACAAAAATGCACCCAAAGAAAACAATTCCTCACAAAGGTTCTTTATCCAAACAGTTCTTAACATTACCAGATCCTTAAAAAGGAAACTCTTGTGGACTAGGTTATCCAGGTTAGTACTGCCCAAAGAGTCATGCAGATACCTCCTTAGCTGTGATATGTGGAGAACACCAAAAAAACAAAGCTACTATAGGCATGGAGATAAGTGGTACCGCACCTCAAAAACTCGATATAAAAGTAGGGAAAAAGGCCATAAGATTCCTATAGATAGCCTACCATATTTTCTAAGACTCTATAACTCTAAAACTCCAAAGGCCTCCTTTATCAGTCCACTGAGGACTACTAATGTTTACTGGACAGTCATCATCTTCTCTTGGATGAACTATAACCTTTTTCAACCAACACTAGCACAAAAACTAGGATCCAAGAACTGTTAAATACTATATCCAACTATTATAATATTGTCCTGTAAGGTCCCTCATACACAACCTAAAAAAGGTGCTAATCCGATGGAAAATTGGTAACCCTCATGATTCACAAAACCCTATTGTTAGTATATGATCCTCCTAGATGTGGCTCAAAACTAACATGGAAACCCGAATCATGTTCACGAGAACTTGAACGATTCAATTTTACCTAGCTAGCTAGCTAGGTTGGAACACTATTCCCAACTATAATTTATCCCCCAAAGGATTCCTTCATCCTCTCTTTAATCATGTAGTGAAGTAAGAATCACAGTCTCAAAAAATTGTCAAGGAAATTACACAAATCCATACTACCTTCTGCATGCACAAGTGTCCTGACCACTCCAAAAATATTTTTTGGTCATCACCCATTAACAACTGAAACAATAAGAGTTTAACTTAGAAACTCACTACAACTCCCTTGGATGCCCAACAAATTATAAGAAATCCTGAAACATCCTCACCTCTATTAGATGTACTGCTAAGGTAAAACAACCTCCTTAGAACCTATTCTCACATTGTGACTGGAATCACTATCCACCCTTGAAAAAAGGATGACGCGATTACCTCCTTTAAATAATTTCTATCAGGAATGTATAGAGTGGATACCTGATCACACAAGATTTCCCATTCAATATTCTCATGTTGTGACTCCTTAACTTGCTGAATAAGTAAAGGAGTATCAACCATCGAATGAAGTAACACTACACCATCCTCACCCAAAAAAAGGTTCAACTATAAATTGGTTAACTGTTTCATCACCTCACTTGACAACAACAGAGGGGGGGGGACCTCACTCTGAGCATATACTGTAACGACCACACCCTGGGTGGCCCTCAAGCTCATGTCACCTCAAAATTTGTTGGGTCCACTATAAATCTCATATATGAGAAGACATATTTCAAGAACTAACTCTATGAGAGTTACCATACGATTAATACTCTTGCACTACTAGAAATTGAGTTATTTGCGATGGGGTCTCGTCGCAAATGCCCCATTGTAGAAAATGATATTGCAAATAGTTTCTTCGAGTTTTTTAAAAACTCTATTGTGATAGACCCATCGCAAAAAACATTTTAAAAAATAAAAATAAAAATATTAATAAAATTTAATAAAATAATAATAATAATAATAAAATAATGATAAAAATAAAATAATAATAATAATAATAATATAATATTGATATTGATATTAATATTAATAAAATAATATTAATAAAATTAATAATAATAATAATAAAATAATAATAAAAAATTATAAAATAATAAAAACCTCAATATTTGAAAAAATATAAATAATAATAATAATAATGATAATAATAATAAAATAATAAAAATAATAAAAATAAAAAATACATAAATAAATAATAAAGTAATAAAAAAATAAAAAATTAAATAAATAATAAAATAATAAAAAACAATATTCGAAACAATATAAAAAATTCACTATATATAAATGTAAATATAAAATATTAGAAAAAATTACATTCAAATATTTTATCATAAAAAAGTAAATACATCACTGAAGGGGAGGGTCTTCTGGAGGATCTGTAGAAGACGGCGGAGGGAACTTCATCCCTAAATCATGAGTTAGACATTGCATGTACTTCATCATTTGCTTGTGCTACTGCTGCTACCATTGACACATCTCATCCTGCTATTGCTACTACTGTCGACAGAGATCTTCCTGCTCCATACGCATACCCTCTATAAGCTCACCTTGAGATCACAACTATTTCTGATATTGTGTAGTAGATGATGATGACTCTCCATGAGCTCTGCTCGAGCTACACACTGACATCAAAACCATACCATAATAACTCTTAGACATCAATCGAGAGTCAATACCAACAACTCGTCCTTTCTCAAAGGCATACTGGGTCACTTGCATCCATGCTACCTCATCAAATCTTGCTGCACTGGTCTGATCCTTAGTCTCGTCCCGAATCTCAGTCTATGTCTGAGACGTCCTGACCTCATATGGCTCCTTCAATTACAATTTAAAATTAAAATAGTTAAAATATTATTTACAGTTAATTTTAAAACTCAAAAAGAAATTATACTGACCACAATCTGATATTGGCGATCACCTCTAATCTCTCCAGTGACAGGATTACTATACATCCTCCTATAAACATTGAACTCTGTAATATCAGGTTGTTCGAATTACTATATGAATATAAAATAAAGAGTTTACATTTAAAGTTAAATAAATAAATTTAAAAAAGATACTTACCATATGTTCCCTATGCGTACTGAATGTACGACTACCAGTTTGATGTGTCACCTCATGTCTCCCATATTTTTGTTAACCTACTGATGATCTCCTCTGAAAACGATCACCCATTTAGTATGAACATATTCCATCCCAAACCTGAGATGAAATTTAATCATGTTTGTGGGTGAAACAAGACTCATCAAACTTTGTGACTCCTACTTTCTTCATTAATGTCCTCCACAAATTGTGCAAAACCTGACGACAATGATCACACATACAACCCTCCCATGTATGCCAGATAGAGTCATGCATGCTCTCATCAATGGGATACCATAAAACCAACAAATAATTAACAATATAAAGTTATTAATTAAATAAATTTCAAAATAAATATTATTTATTTAGGTACTGGCCAATGACCGAACATGTGATACTGAACATATATGGGAATCTGATCTCATGTAACCCATGCTCCAGAAAAATAATTTCACAATATAGAACTTCCTTGTCCAATATCTATATGTTAAAAACTGTTAAAAAAGAACAAATAATCAAAGAATTATTATATAAATAATTTAATGAAGATTAATTAAAACTAACTAAAATACACAAGTAAACATACCTCTATATGCATGGATCGAAACCAAGAGGAGGAAATCGCTCATGGATAAGGTCAGGAATAATCAATCTTGAAAGACCACAACCCCTCTGAGTCCTCTTTGCACTTCCAATAGTCTGAGGGTCAGATGATCCAACATCCTACTCGTCATTAGGAAGATTGACACCCACCAACTCATGAAACAGATCCGAGTCCATATGAAACATGAAATGAATGTTGTTAGTAAATATTTGAAAATAACTATTATATAAAGATATATATTATATATGATTATAACAAGTATTTAACTACATCAATATTCATCTCCATCCTTATCTTCATATATAACAGTGTCAATATCTTCATATTCCTCTTCAGTATCATCAATTTCCATAGGAGTTCTAGTTTCATCATCTCTTTTCATGTCAAATTCATCTTTTACATCAATAACATCATCGTCACCATCTACCCTTAATTGTGGGGTGGCATCATCAATATTTATGTCACTTCATGAAAAATATGGATTTAGAGTATTCTATTGAAAAATTTCAATTCATTGTACTTTAACAGAACCATATTCACTTTGAATAAATAGATTTTCCCGATACTTTATTTTTATTATGCTCCACCAATCACCCAACTCTCTTGAAGTAGTATAATAATTTTCATAATAAATTTTATGTGCTTGATGAGAAAATAAAAATAGTTTATTTATTTTAGGAAGGATTTTATATTTAATATCAACTATTTAATGGCTCAGATTAATATGTAATCCTCTCTCAATATCCAACCACTAATATCTAAATATCATTATGTAATTCTGTCCAGATAACATAGTTCAATAATTTCTTCCAGTATGCCATAAAAGACAACTTCAATTTATCTATGATGAGATCATCTAAAAAAAACACCACTATTCATTTTTTTTATTCCCCATATGTACATATATGAAATCAAAAACCATTCACCATATATTCATTATAAGATTTAACCATTTTGGATAGTGGGTTAATCAATACACATAATCGATTATCAATTTTACCAGAATTTTGAGATACTTGAAAATTTATAAAATAATTTTCAATATAACAAGTAATAAATTGATTTTATATGTTAAACCATAAATAATTTATGATACCAGTTTTTGAAACTAGTAGGAAAAATTATTTTTCCGGCGTTCTTCAAGAGTAGCTACTGTAATTTGTGGAAGCTGTTTCTTGATATGATTATCATATAACCTACAAATAAAATAATATTAATTTAATATAATAAATATTATAGAATAAGTGATATGAACACTCATAGTACAAATAGTATCATTTCTTCATAGTTGAGCAGAACATATGTATGAGCTTTGTGATGTTCTTCATCTAAAAGCTATCATTCATGAACTCCACCGAAGTCAAGTTCAGGATGATTAAAAACTGATAATAGATTATTCATTTAATCATAAAAACTTACCTCATTATGGACCATGCATTTGTGTTTTGAGGTATATTTAGATTGAAAATAACGAGAGTCGAAAAAATAAATTTCCTTATATAAATAAGCTTCTATAGTTAATTCTTCAACTGATGCTTTGTTATGTACTTTTTTCATTAATTTCTACATAAATCTCTTGAATGGGTACATCCATCAGAACTACATCAAACCTCCATATTTTTCTTCATGTGGAAAATGTAATATCAAATATTCCATTGAGTTAAATAAAATCAGTGGGAATATTTTTTCCAATTTACATAAAATTAAAACAACATATTCTTATAGTCTACTTAGTGCATCGTAGTCTATTTTCTCTGCACAAATGTCTTAGAAAAAATATAATATGTCTGTTAGAACATCCCAAATCACAGAATTCAACAAACCGGTTAATCTAATTGATAGAAGTATTTCCATTATAATATGATAATAATTTTTTTAATCTAGTAATAAGAATATTTCTGACACATCTTCCCAAATTGGAAAAGTAACCATCTGGAAGTCTCAAATCTATAATACAGTGACAAAATAATAATTGATTTTCTTTGAAAAGTTCATAAGCTTATTTTGGATTCATTAAATTTTATGATCTGACATTTTTAAACAGTTCAAGTTCGGGTCGCCTATAAAATTGGGAAAGATATAATCATGCCTTTACATTATCTTTGGTCTCACCTAGTGTATCCAAAATTTTATAAAATATATTATCAAAATAGTTCTTCTCAATATTCATGACATCCAATATGTGATGGAAAAATAAATCAGGCCAATATGGAAGATCCCAAAAAAGGATCCATTTTATCCAATTGTGTTCTTTCCCAAAGTCATCATTTTTTTTTGGTTTATAGTTGGTCCAAATGTAATGCGAGGTAATGAAGATACAAATTATTTTAACTCCTTAACCAAGATCATTGTTGGAGGTCCATATATTTCAATTGTGACTTTTTTGAAATGATATTTGTTCCTTCGAAAAATGGTGATCGGTTGGAATGAAAATGTGATGACAGTAGAAAAAACAAGGTTTTCTTCCATTGATGAGAATAAATGCTTTTCTGTCTCTCATACAGTATGAACATGATTTTGGATTATTTGTACTCTATCCATATAACATGACATATTCTAGGAAGTCACTAATTTTCCACATCAATTCTTCTTTCAATAAGAAATTTTGTTCCACAATAACATCATATGTACTAGAACCATTAATCCATAATAAATTTAACTCATCAATTAATGGATTCAAATAAATATCAATATTCTTTTTCCTATGTCCTAGAATTAATAAGGTCAAAAAGATATATGAATCCTTTATCAACATCCAAGGAGGTAAATTGTATAGAGTTATAAAGACATGCCAATAAGAATATTGATTATCGTAAGAACGAAATGGACAAAAACCATTAGTAGAAAGACCCAATCACATGTTTTGGGCTTCTGAAGTAAAAGAAAGATGTACTTGGTCAAAATATTTCCATGAATCACCATCATAGGGATTATTTAAGCTTTTATCGATTGAAATATCGGTTTTGCGCCATGAAATCAATGAATTTTTGTTCTGATACATAAATAAATGTTGTAATCTGGGTGAAAGAGGGAAATAGATTAACTGTTTTATAAGAATCAATTTAGACTCCCCAGTTGATCCTCTTTATACCTTGATTATCTTCATATAGGAAAACTATCAAATGAATCATTTTCACCATAATATAAGATTCAATCATTTGAACATGCATTAATCTTATGATAACCAAGACCCAAATTACAAACCAGCCTCTTTCTCTTATAGAAATTTATAAGCAAACCATTTCCTTCAGGAAAAAGTGTTTTAAATGAAGAGAATATCCAATCAAAATAGATATTTGACATTCCATAATCTAATTTAATAGCCATAAATTTTTCATGTAATGGCCCGGACCTCTCCGGTCCATTCCTTTATGAAAATGTGGTGCTAGAGGAGTTCCGGGAGGTCAAGGCGACCTGGGGTGCGTTTGGGTGGACTTTTAAGGAAAGATAAAGGGTACTAACTTTCACACGGTTGGCGTACGATTTGCCTAAAACGTGCGGCCAAACCATGCAAGGATGGTCTTAAAGGCAGTGGCTAACGCACAATTAGCACACGATTTGTCTAACTGTGTGGACTAACCATGCGAGGAGTGTTTGACGAGGCAGAAGCTAACACACTGTTAGCACAGAGTTTGTTAAACCGTGCGGACTAACTATGTGGGCACTTAAAGTTAGATCCTAAAATTGTGAATCTGAACTCTTTTGCCTCTAAATGGTTCGTTTAAGCCCCTAAGCAGCCATAACTTGAGATTAACCTTCCTTGGAGGTAGAATAACCTCTCCCAAGCATTTTGGAGGCGATCTAGAGGATTCTATTCATGAATCGAAGCCGGTTTCTCGAGGTAAGTGATCCTTTTTGTTTTGTTTCTTAGATATACCTAGATCTACTCCTCCTCTTCTCTAGGGATCTTAGATCTACGCCCGTTATGGGTATATCTAAGTGTGTGGATGTCTTTTATGACGATCTTTGGTCTTGGTTGTGTTAGGATAAGATATCTAGGGAGGATCCTTGGTGAATTGGCCCGGTCTTCTTGGGTGTTCTTCGACCGTTGTGGGTTTCCTCAAAAACCTTTGAGGTAGGGGATTCGTGGCTTCTCAAATTGTTTATGTGAAATCGTAGAGTTATCATGTTTTGGCCTTTGGATCATAATGGAATTTACCTAATTAAATACTTGAACCGAATTAAAAGAATTGTCTTGATCACATGTTGTTTCTTTGTGCCGTGATAACGGTACGCCTCTTGTTTTTCTAGATAGTGTGTTATATATGCCTTTCTTGTTAGCATGTTTCTCTTGATGAAATTGATAAATAATGTAAAGCCGAAATTAATTGATAATTAATTGTATATAGATAAAGAGGCATGTAAATTAATCTAGTTGTTGTTGTTGTGGATGTTTTTCCAACTTGGTGTTAATCAAATTGAGGCTGATGATGTGTTTAATTCAGTTGGTTGGTAAACCTGAAATCTGTTGGTGCTTGTTGTTGTTTGAAGGCCGGATACCTTGTTAAAGGGTCAAGAGACCAAATTGATGTGACTTTTGTTTTCCAACTACTTGTGTGGTGATGTGACCCTGGGAGGGTGTTGTGATATGTGGGGGCATGGGGGCCTTGTGGTTGTGGTAGGGGATGACACCTAGAGTGACGAGATGCATTGATTTATGAATGTGGTGTCGAGGAAGACACCAAGGATGATGGAATGGGATGGATATGGTTGTTGGTTGCTTGTGGATTCTTTGGTCGTTTATCTGCTTTACTTTTCCCCACTGCTCTAGGCAGCTGGTCTTTCTTACCCTTCTTCCGAAGGGGGAAAAGACCCACGGGGTATGCCATGTGCTTTCTGTGTTTAGCCTCTCCAGTGAGAATGGGTCTACACTCTTTCTATATGAGGAAAAGACTCGACGGGTAGTAAATCTACTCACCGTGTTGACCCCCCTTGTGTTTAGTAGCATAGGATGCTTTTCTAGAATGCCTGGGAATATGGGAAAGTAATTCTGTAATGAATGTTTAAATAATTGATGTTAACCCACGGGGATGGAGATGCTAGAATATAATGATGAGGTTGTAACTTGGAAGGAACACTTGACCTTGGGTGTGATGTTGATGAATTTAATGTGGTTTTGCTCATGGTTAATTAATGTTGGAAGAATTAATTAATGTATAGTGGAACCGATAAAAAGGGAATGAAGTTACCTATTAAGAATCTTTAAATGGTTGTGTTATTATAGGTTACCAAGTCTTAGAAGTGGCATTTCAGAGTCCGAGAGAGACATTAGCTGTAGTTATATCTAAGATTAGGTTATTCCCATAGTGTGGTTGTGAGTTATAGTATATTCTGTACTTTTTGTGTTTCTATACGCTACTCCACCCTATCAGTAAGGGCAACTGGCACCCTGGGGATTCTGAGCACTGGGAGGTGTTTTCCCCAACATTCCGATGGGAGGATGAATGGATGACTTCCCCCTTTGACCCTGCTCTCTTCTCTTGGTAGATACTAGTTCCATTAGGCACAACATTTAGTTTTCCCTATATATGTGTGTAGAGGGCTGTAATGTCTTGTGGTTATTCACACACATATATTCTGGATATAGTATCCTGTAGACTACTATAGGTGTAACATGTATAGGCTGTGATGGCTTGAGGATCCTTACTCGGTGTATGGGCTGCAATGGCTTGAGGTATAATACCCAATGTATGATACACGTTATACGAGCTGTGGTAGATCCTAGAAACTACCTGGTTACTTTTGGTTGTGAGGATGGTGTGGTGCTTAGCCCAGGTGTTTATGGGCAAGACTTTATGGTGCACGTGGTGCAGATTATGGAGCTTAGCCCATGTGTATTCGGGCAAGCCTTTGGAGAGAGATGCACATGACGTATGTCATTAGGGGAAAGCGGAAAACCAGTGGGGACGTAGTAGCGGGGTACCCTTGATATTATTTTCTATATGCTATATTCTTGTATGCGTTACTTGGTGAGAGTAGCCATGGTGAGGCTAGGAACTTAGTATACCTGTTTATGTGATGAGTTAGTTTCACTTATTGTCCAATGTGCTTTAGCATGCTTTGTTTACTTTTGCACAAGAGGCTTCGGGGAGGATCCTACTGAGTATACTATTATACTCACCCTATGTATATATAATTTTTTTTTTCAGGACACTTGGAGCAGGTTGGAGATCAAGCTGGTTACTACTAGCTTGTGGTTGGAGGAGCTGTTCGGCCTTGTGGTCGCTGCTGTTTTACTTTCTTTTGGATACTTGTTGTTTTCCCTTTCAGTTGTTGTACTTTTTCATGGCATTTCATATATGTACATGGGTTTCTTTTATATTTCAATTCTGAGTTGGAGTTGGTTGGTGTCTATCTTATCTCTCTCTTTCGCATCTGTTCTCTTAGAGGGTAATGCCTCCCATTTGTGTGTTTATTATACCCTCAGTGCTAGTCGCCAACTCAGGGCCTACTGGAGGCGGGACTCGGGGGTCATTATCTCCCTTTTCACACTACTGGCCCAAGAGGGGTACACTTTGTGGGGAGGGGGTCGTGACATTGCATCTACTTCAAATTTTCTTATCTTGCAGCCCTGATATAATACATCCTTAGTGGACCTCAACAAATCATAAAATTGAGATGGTTCCAACTTAGGAGTTAAATAAATATCATCTAGAGTTTTAGTTTATTTAAAAGATAGATCTACCACATCATGTACTAAATTCTGAAACTGTGATTGATCTGGAACTAAATTATTAATATCTTTACTAGAACTACGTTCACAATGTTGACACTAAAAAACATAATCTGTTTGAAAATCAAAACGCAATAGATGACCCCCAACATTATCAGATATGTCAAACATCCTCAAACCAAATTTTTTATATGGATACTTAATTTTCCATTCTGAAATAAATTTTGATTTTGATGATATAAATGATAAGAAATTTTCAACACCGTCAATATATAATGGATTTATACTAGAACCATTTAGATTCCTATATTGATTTACCCAAGCATGATCATCTAATAATGACTATTTTCTAATTCCTTGTTCCATATGTCTCTAGAAAATATATAATAATTAGTTGTTTTATGAATAATTTGATATAAGAAAAATGAGACCCCAAAAAAGAAAAAAAATTGTTAATTATTCCAAAGTATTCCTAATTATTAGTAATTATTCATAAATATTTCTGATTATTTCTAATTATTGGTAATTATTAGTAATTATTCCTAATTACCACTAATTATTCCTAATTATTGCTAATTACTGATGATTATTACTGTTTATTCCAAATTATTACTATTTATTACTGTTTATCATAATTTATTACCAATCATTACAATTTATTACTAATTATTACAATTTAT
The DNA here is from genome assembly GCA_963277665.1 of Viscum album. NCBI lineage: Eukaryota > Viridiplantae > Streptophyta > Magnoliopsida > Santalales > Viscaceae > Viscum > Viscum album. Next base: position 1,799,011,907 of record OY728152.1, read on the forward strand.
TACAAATTATTACAATTTATTACAAATTATTACAATTTATTACTAATTATTCCAAATTACCACTATTTATTAGTATTTATTACGATTTCTTACTATTTATTACTATTGATTACGAATTACCACTAATTGTCGCTACTTATTACTATTTATCTCTATTATTACTAATTACCGCTATTTATTACCAATTAGCACGATTTATTACTAATTACCACTATTTATTACTAATTATTACTAATCATCAAAAATTATCGCCATCTATTACTAATTACTGTTATTTGTTACTAATTACCGCTATTTATTACTAATTTCTACTATTTATTACTAATTAGTACTAATTATTAATATTTATTAGTAATTATTAATATTTATTACTAATTATTACTAATTATTTCTAATTATTGCTAATTATTTCTAATTATTGCTAATTATTTCTAATTATTTCTAATTATTGCTAATTATTGCTAATTATTTTCTAATTATTGCTAATTATTGCTAATTATTGCTAATTATTGCTAATTATAGCTAAATATTGCTAAATATTTCTAATTATTGCTAATTATTGCTAATTAATGCTAATTATTACAAATTATTGCTAATTATTGCTAATTATTGCTAATTATTGCTAATTATTGCTAATTATTGCTAATTATTCCTAATTATTGCTAATTATTCCTAATTATTGCTAATTATTTCTAATTATTTCTAATTATTGCTAATTATTACTAATTATTACTAAATATTGTTATTTATTTCTAATTATTTCTATTTATTGCTAATTACTGTAAATTATTTCTATTTATTAATATTTACTATTTATTACTATTTATTAATATTTATTTCTATTTATTACTAATTACCGCTAATTATTACTTGTTATTACTATTTATTGATATTTATTGCTAAGTATTGCTATTTATTGCTAATTATTGCTAACTATTTATATTTATTGCTATTTATTACTATTTATTAATATTTATTACTAATTATTACTAATTATAACTAATTACTGCTAATTATTGCTAATTATTGCTATTTATTCCTTTTTATTCCTAATTATTGCTAATTATTGCTAACTGTTATTAATTATTGATAATTATTGCTATTTATTGCTAATTATTGCTAATTATTACTACTTTTACTAATTATTAATATTTATTACTATTTATTACTATTTATTACTATTTATTATTATTTACTACTATTTATTACCAGTTACCGCTATTTATTATTAATTACCTCTATTTGATACTATTTATTGCTAATTATTACTAATTATTTTTATTTATTACTATTTATTACTAATTATTACTATCTATTAATGTTTATTACTATTTATTACTAATTATTACTAATTATTACCAATTATTACTAATTATTACTATTTATTACTAATTATTAATATTTATTACTATTTATTACTATTTATTAGTATTTATTACTAATTATTACTAATTATTACTATTTATTACTAATTATTACTAATTATTACAAATTATTACTAATTATTACTAATTATTATTATTTATTAGTATTTATTACTAATTACCACTATTTGTTACTAATTATTGCTAATTATTACTATTTATTACTATTTATTACTAATTATTACTAATTATTATTAATAATTTCTATTTATTAGTATTTATTACCAATTACTACTAATTTTTACTAATTATCACTAATTATTACTAATTATTACTAATTACAGCTAATTATTACTAATTATTACTAATTACTACTAATTATTACTAATTATCGCTAATTATTACTAATTACCGCTAATTGTTACTAATTACTGCTAATTATTACGAATTAACACTAATTATTCCTAATTACCGCTAATTATTACAATTTATTACAATTTATTACAATTTATTACTAATTATTTCTAATTAATACTAATTACCACTAATTAATAATAATTAACACCAATTACTACTAATTAATAATAATTAATACTAATTACACATAATTATTATTAATTAATGATAGTTAAACCAAATTATTACAAATTAATACTATTTACTTTTAAATAAAAAATTAAATCTTAATGAAACAACATATTTTTAAAATTAAATAATGAAAAATAAAACTATCTAGTTCTAATTTAATTTAATTGTCGCTAATTAACAATAATTATAACTAATATAAAATAAAATAAATTCACTAAAAAATAAAAGCAATAGATAAATACCTTAAAACATAATCTTTCGTATGACGCAAGACTTGAAAATCGCTTCGATGTAAAATTTTAAACTTTGAAAAAATTTCAGATAAAAATATGAGAGTAAAGAGGGAGAGGGGAGTTGAGAGAGTTGTGAAATGGGAGAAAATCAAATGGGGTTATATATAGATTAGATTATTTACGATGGGAGTATTTGCGACGGGTCCCGTCGCAAATGCCAACCCCCTATTAATTAGCAGCGACGATTAAAAAGGTATTTGCGATGAGTCTCGTCACAAATACCTACCTATCGACATAGTATTTTCTATAGAAGATAAATGTCATCGCAAATTCTTACTCCCCTATTAATTAGGGGCAATGGTTAAAAAGGTATTTGCGATAAGACCCGTCGCAAATACCTACCTACCGACATAGTATTTGCAACAAGTGATAAATCTCGTCGCAAATACTAAAAACCACCGAAGGGTATTTGCCCTAATACCCTTCCCGCGGTTTGGCGCGCACCGCGTACCAAACCCTTTGAGATGGGACCCTGCCTCATCACAAATAACTCTTTTTCTCGTAGTGTTGGAGCATGTTTAGCAGCATCGTCCTGTGTCTCATGTACTCCAACTTTGGTGCCAAGGACATGAGGGTACCATTACAGAAGACTACCACAAACTGACCCAAGAAAGATTAAAGATCCGGATCGTAAGTCTAGTGAAATTCTACCACTTAGAAGTCATTCATTCCGTATCCCACCTATTTACCACCATTAGGGATTTCTCCAACATCTTAGTACAACAAACAATCTCAAATGCACAAGTCAAAGACACTCATCCACCACACCTCAACAAGATCCTCTTTGGGTGGTACTAACACTCCCGCACGGTTTTGGATCGTGTCTCAAGAACGCATCTGAATAGTGGAATTGTCCCTCTTCCTTGTATGTCCAAAGTTACACCAAACATCACTAAAAAAGGGATCCACCGATGCCTAACATCAACCTAGAGAAGTCTCGCCGCCTAGATCACCACCAGAGAGGGGTCTCATCTATACCAGACATCCACACCACAAGTTCATGCCAATCCTCCACCGTTCGAGAAGGGGGTTTGGCCCACCATGTAACCTGGGCGATTGTAAACTCTGAAACCCATGATGCACACTCAACAAAGGTGCATCATCTGCTGGTAATACTGGAGCCAACTACTTCTCCATGGAGAAAATGGGTTGCAAGCACAACCATTCGATCGGTCAGGGCCCGCACATGCTGGAAACCAGAACCACTTCCTTGAGTCAAACCTCTACCACATAAGGGTTTGTCTCATCACGGAACCTCAACGATCCCCATCAATGGAACTCACATAACATGCCAATCCTATGCGTACCATTATTCTGTCCTACTGGATCCATTGACTGCTTAACACGTGGACGATCATATGCCTGATCCACGAAAGGATCCATGTGCTTCTCAATAGGGGGTAGCACTGCTTGGTTCCCACTTGGATAAAAACACCTCATGAGTGGTTCCTTGAACTGAAAAACACATCACACATCTGGTCATCATCATGACATCATCTTAGAACCCCAACTGACTATCATCATAGAGAAATCTGGAAGAGTATCAAGATGAACCATGATCAATTAGTATATTTGGATATCTGACTCGAAAAAGACTTGAAAACCACAAATAAATCCTATATGACACATGCACTAATTTTTTTCTCTATAACCAAATTCTACATATATCGAGTCAACATGCAGGTTATCAAGGTCTTATTGAATGAATACATCGACCGCCGAACCAACACTGGATACCCTGGACTGAGAGCCAATCTAAAAACACTTTAACATTGTTTCCCTAGTCCCCAAAAAAACCTCATAGCTAAACAAAAGAAACTCTAAACTTCAATCCTAAACCTAGGTAGTATCATAAAACTTCGGGTTGGGTACTCCTCTGACACCATTCGATCACGACTCAATCCGACGGGGCTCAAAACATAACTACCCCAAGCCCGCCTCTAATAGGACAAAGGCTGAAGATTAGTGCTTAGAAAGAATATCACACACATGTGAGGAATTTTCCTTATGTACCTGTATGCATGCACACATCTCCATCCCATACAATGATAAAATGTAAAACAACTGAAAATAATGCATGCATACATCTATAATTCCACAACCAGAGTACAATAAAAAGTAATGGAAAACATAAAAAGGGGTCAAATACAAGCCCAAATAAAATTGAAAATTAAAGTTTGACCTACTCAGAAGGAGGGGACTACTGTCAAATGAAAAAATGGTATACACCTCAGTTTTTCTAGTCCAATCTAGCTCCACCTTCTTCTAGTCCACCAAGGACTTTGAAAAAAGGCCCGTCATCTGCATAAGACATGACATGTGCAGGCAAAGCCCATGTAGGGGTGAGTATAACAATACCTAGTAGGACACCCAAAAATAACCAAACGCACAAAGAATCAAGAGTAACAATCAACTCTACAAAGGTATATGTATATAAGAAATATAACAAGAATATCTATATATACTCAAAAAAGACACACCATCTGAAGGTAAAGTCACATCCCAAAATCTATCCTAGGATTCGTGCTCGAAAGTTCCATATAACACTTGTTTGGAAGAACACTATTCATGAGCTATACCACCACTGATGAAACTCATCCTATAGGCCACACTCTTCAGGTCTCTACACAAAGGAAACTAAGTGGGTTTATCTGAGATACACACTTGATCGGACTACACCTCATCAAAAAGATTAGATCTCAATACATAGATAGGGGGTCAATTCCTAGGTTTCACTAGGGGGACACCAAACCCTACTGGAAACATCTTCCTAGATAGGGGACTGACGCCCGCGTAAATGTTGGTCACACTAATTCCAACAACCCCATCCAAGGTAACATGAACGGAAATGAGGATCGCTCTAGGCCTCTCAGAGGGATACATGATCCAAGTCACTTAGTTAGTAGTCAAAGAAGTCTGAGTCAACTCACTCTTGAATAAGGGAACTCACCCACAATTCACTAATCATAGGAAGCTATAGTGGGATCACCCTCTGTGATGTGAATGTGATGCCACACCGAACCCTCATAAGAATAGAACAAGGGAACACACTCAACCAATACTGGTCTCAGGTAGCTAACAAATGCTCACAAAAATGATCAGATTAGAAGAAAGAAGAAACCAACTAGTATTCAAATAAGTACATGATGTTTCCCTAGGGTACACAACGTGTTTCACCAAATCTGGCACTGCCCGTGTTTGGGTTTGGAAAAATTGTGAAGAACACACGGGGATCGTCATCTTTCCGAAAGGATAAAAACATAAATCTATTGATATTCCTCCACAAACTTCCATGAATTGACAAACAGATCAATGTGTCATGATCCTTGTGAAAAAACACTCAGGATAGGCTATTCAATTTCCCCAAATGGACACTCAGTGAAAAGATTTAATTTCACTATATAACGCAAAAACGGTGCTTCATGAGACCCCAAGAGTCTGAGTTAAATACCCTATATTGGTCTCAAAATGTCTACCTTAATATCAAGGTCACGATGCCACAAACAATTCATTAATTCGACACCATATGATAAAGATATTTTAGATATAAGATTCCACAACAATAACAATAACAATAATATTATTAATATTATTGGACGCTTCATGGATCCAAGCCATGATCCCAAAAAGGTATCCAACATTGGTCTTGAAATGACTGTCTCAAATTCAGGATCACAATGTCATAGATGGGTTTTCAATCTAACATCTTGGTTAAAAGATATAACTGAAATATGGATTGATAACAAAATAAATAAATCAATAAGAAATTGGGGATAACCTTCACTCATGGGATAGTCTGCATGCATGCATGCACCCTCTCTCGGATTTTTTTAATAAGTTTGTTTTAAAAATATTTTTTTAAAACCTCCTAGGTTAAAAATATTTTTAAATATATGCCACAAAGGTGGAATCAAGTATTCTTCCTTTCCCCTAAAACAAAAAAAATATTATTTATTATTATTTTTATTTTGTTTTGCTTATATATATATATAATTTTCTGCATAATTTATCTGCTATTTAAAATCCAACAGTACTTATATTATATCAGTCTAGATTCTAACAGAAGCTATCACCCAGGGCTTGCTTTTATAATAGGGTCTACCCTAGAAATCATTCTGCATTTTCGATGAGGGATTCTACTTCTCCCTTTCCAACACAGAACATTTTGCATTTCCGATGTGGGAATCTGTTTCAAGTACGTGGATTTGAAAGACTGTAAAATAAAAACTATAAGACCAATATAAATGAAACTTAAAGCATGAATTAAACATATAATAAATAATTGTAAACAAAAATAATTTCCTAAAAAATATTGATGGAAAATAATTTATAAGGTTTCAAAGACACCTACTTGAAACTTAAAAATGTTTCAAGTACATGACTTTGAAAGCCTATAAAATATAAACTATAAGACCAACAAAATAAAACTTAAAACATGGATTAAACATATAAAAAATAGTTGAAAATAAAAAGAATTTCATAAAAAATGTTGATGGAAAATAATTTTTATGTTTTCAAAGATACCTACTTGAAACGTAAAAATGATTCAAGTACGTGAATTTAAAAGTTTATAAAATATAAACTATAAGACCAACATAAATGAAACTTAAAACATGGATTAAAAATATTACAAATAGTTAAAAATAAAAAGAATTTCTTAAAAAAATGTTGATGGAAAATAATTTATAATCTTTCAAATAAACCTACATGCAACATAAAAATATTTAAAGTACGTGACTTTGAAAGCCTATAAAATATAAAAAAAAGAGCAACATAAATGAAACTTAAAACATGGATTAAACATATAATAAATTATTTAATTATTTAATTAATATTATTAATAATTAATTATATAATAATTAATTAGTTAATTAGTAATTATTAATAATCAATTATATAATAATTAACTAATTAATTATTATATAATGATTTTTAATACTTACAATTTAATAATTATAATGAAAAATTATAATTTATAATTATATAACAAATTAACTATTATATAATTAATAATTATATTACTAATTAACTAATTAATTATTATATAATACTTTTTAATAAATACTAATGAATAATTAAAATTTATAATTATATTACTAATTAACTAATTATAAAAAGGGCCTCAACTCTATCTTTCTCAAAAAATTAACTAATTAGATATTATATACTTAATAATTGTATTACTATATAACTAATTAATTATCATATAATTAATTATTAATAATTACTAATTAACTAATTAATAATTAATTAATTAATAATTATATTATTGATTAACTAATTAATTATTATATAATTAATAATTATATTACTAAGTAACTAATTAATTATCAAATAATTAATAATTATATTAATAATTAGCTAATTAATTATTATATAATTAATTATTAATAATTACTAATTAATTAGTGAATTATTATACAATTAATAGTTATACAATTAATAATTATATTACTAATCAACTAATTAATAATTAATAATTAATAATTAATAATTAGTAATTATAATGAATAACTATAATGAATAATTATAATGAACAATTATAATGAATAATTATAAAGAATAATCATATTACTATTTTACTAATTAATTATTATATAATAACTTATAATAATTACTAATTAATAATTATAATGAATAATTATATTACTAATTAACTAATTAACTATTATATAATTAATAATTATATTATCAATTAACTAATTAATTATTATATAATAATTTTTAATAAATACTAATTAATAATTATAATGAATAATTATAATATATAATTATGTTACTAATTAAAAAATTATAAAAAGGACCTCAACTCTATCTTTCTCAAAAAATTGACTAATTAACTATTATATAATTAATAATTATATTACTAATTAACTAATTAATTATTATATAATTAATGATTAATAATTACTAATTAAATAATTACTAATTATATAATTAATAATTATATTATTAATTAACCAATTAATTATTATATAATTAATAATTATATTACTAAGTAACTAATTAATTATTAAATAATTGATAATTATATTACTAATTAACTAATTATATTACTAATTAACTAATTATATTACTAATTAACTAATTATATTACTAATTAATTAATTAATTATTATATAATTAATTATTAATAATTACTAGTTAACTAACTAATTATTATACAATTAATAGTTATATAATTAATAATTATATTACCAATTAACTAATTAGTTATTATTTAATTAATGATTAGTAATTACTAATTAACTAATTAAAATTATATAATTAATAATTATATTAAAAATTAAATAATTAATTATTAAATAATTAATAATTATAATACGAAGCAACTAATTAATTATTAAATAATTAATAATTATATTACTAATTAAATAATTATATTTCTAATTAACTAATTAATTATCATATAATTAATTATTAATAATTACTAATTAACTAACTAATTATTATACAATTAATAGTTATATAATTAATAATTATATTACTAAATAACTAATTAATAAATAATAATTAGTAATTAGTAATTAATAATTAGTAATTATAATGAATAATTATAATTTATAATTATGTTACTAATTAACTAATTAACTATTATATAATTAATAATTATATTACCAATTTACTAATTAATTATTATATAATAATTTTTAATAATTAATAATTAATAATTATAATAAATAAATATAGTTTATAATTATCTTAATAATCAATTAATTAACTATTATATACTTAATAATTATATTATTAATTAATTATTTAATTATTATATAATTAATTATTAATAATTACTAATTAATTAATTTTTTATTTTATAATTAATTATTAATAATATTAATTAGGAAATTAATTAATTTATTATATGTTTAATCCATGTTTTCACTTAAAATTATATCGGTCTTATAGTTTATATTTTATAGTCTTTCAAAGCCACATACTTGAATCATTTTTAAGTTTCAAGTAGGTGGTTTTGAAAGCTTGTAAATTATTTTTCATGAACATTTTTTTCAAAATTATTTTTATTTTTAACTATTTGTTATATGTTTAATCCATGTTTTAAGTTTCATTTATATCGGTCTTATAGTTTATATTTTATAGGATTTCAAAGTCACGTGCTTGAAATATTTTTAAGTTTCATTTAGGTATCTTTGAAAACTTATAAATTATTTTCCAACAACATTTTTTACAAAATTATTTTTATTTTCAACCATTTTTTATATGTTAAATCCATATATTAAGTTTAATTTATGTTGGTCTTATAGTTAATATTTTATAGGCTTTCAAAGTCACGTACTTGAAACATTTTTACGATTCAAGTTGGTGGTTTTGAAAACTTATAAATTATTTTTTATCATCATTTTTTATGAAATTATTTTTGTTTTCAATTATTTCTTATATATTTAATCCATGTTTTATGTTTCATTTATATTGGTCTTATAGTTTATATTTTATAGTATTTCAAAGTCACATACTTGAAACAAAATATCACATCAAAAATGCAGAATGATTTCTATGGTAAGCTCTCTTATAAAAGGGAGCTCTCAGTGAGAGCTTCTATCAGAATCCTGATAAATTTTTTTATTTATATATATATAAAAAAAATAAAGAAAAAATAAAAATAAAAAATTTTAGAATACAAAAAACAGTATTTTGTTTTGTTCTAAAGGAAATGTGGCAACGAGGTTGTCGCCTTTCGCTCGAAGCCTAAAGGTTACTGCTGAGCTGCCGCCATTTGAGTGTATTTTTTTTAAAAAATTTAACCCAGGCATTTTAAAAAAAATATTTTTTAAAAAACGTATTAAAAAATATATTTTTTAAAAAATGCATCGGTTATTTTTTTTGAAAAAATACACTCTAAAGGCGGCAACGACGTTGTCGCCTTTCGGGTTAAATCGAAAGGTGGCAACCCCATTACCACCTTTCTTCTAAAACAAAACAAAAAATACTATTTTTTGTATTTTAATTTTTTTTTATTTTTATTGTTTTTTTTGTTTATATATATATATATAAAAAATTTTCAGCAGAATTATTCTTCTATTGAAAATCCAATAGTACTACCATTATAATAGTATGGATTTTGACAAAAGCTCTCACTCAGGGATCCCTTTTATAAGAGAGTTTACCCTAGAAATTATTCTGCATTTTCGATATGAGATTCTGGTTCTTCATTTCCTGCGCAGAATATTCTGCATTTTTGATGCATGATTCTCTTCCAAGTACGTGACTTTTAATGAATATAAAAAATAAAATATAAGGCCGATATAAATGAAACTTAAAACATGGATTAAACATATAAAAAATAATTGAAAACAAAAATAATTTCATAAAAAATGATGATAAAAAATAATTTATTAGCTTTCAAAACTAGCTACTTGAAACTTAAAAATATTTCAAGTACGTGACTTTGAAAGCCTATAAAATATAAACTACAAGACCAACATAAATGAAACATAATACATAGATTAAACATATAACAAATAGTTGAAAATAAAAATAATTTCATAAAAAATGATGATGTAAAATAATATATAAGTTTTCAAAGATACCTACATGAAACTTAAAAATGTTTCAAGCACGTGACTTTGAAAGCCTATAAAATATAAAATATAAGACCGATATAAATGAAACTTAAAACATATATTAAATATATAACAAATAGTTGAAAATAAAAATAATTTCATAAAAAATGTTCAGGAAAAATAATTTATAAGATTTCAAAACCACCAACTTGAAACTTAAAAATTATTCAAGTATGTGGCTTTGAAAGACTAAAATATAAACTATAAGACCGATATATTTTAAAGCTAAAACATGGATTAAACATATAATAAATTATTTAATTACTTAATTAATATTATTAATAATTAATTATATAATAACTAAATTAGTTAATTAGTAATTATTAATAATTAATTATATAATAATTAACTAATTAATTAGTAATATAATTAATTAGTATATAATAGTTAATTAGTCAATTAGTAATATAATTATAAATTATATTTATTCATTATAATTAATAATTAGTAATTATTACAAATTATTATATGATAATTAATTAGTTAATTGGTAATATAATTATTATTTATATAATAGTTAATTAGTTAATTAGTAATATAATTATAAATTATAATTATTCATTATAATTATGAATTATAATTATTAATTCTAATTATTAATTCTAATTATTAATTCTAATTATTCATTATAATTACTAATTATTAATTAGTTATTTAGTAATATAATTATTAATTTTTTTTATTAAGGGACAAAGTCCCTTTTATTAGAATTTTTAAAAAGCGAAAGTACAACAGGAAAGGAAAAGATGGGGTCAGATAAGGCAACATTCCCTCATCAAGGTCAATCACATACTAAGTTTTTTTTTTAATTTTATCTGCAATCATGCGTTCTTATTCTAATTAGTTAATTAATAATTATTAATCATTAATTATATAATAACTAATTATTTAATTAATAATATAATTATTAATTATATAAATATTAATTGTATAATAATTTTTTAGTTAATTAGTAATTATTAGTAATTAATTATATAATAATTAATTAGTTAATTAGTAATATAATTAGTTAATTAGTAATATAATTATCGATTATTTAATAATTAATTAGTTACCTAGTAATATAATTATTGATTATATAATAATTAATTCATTAATTAGTAATATAATTATTAATTATATAATTAGTAATTAGTTAATTAGTAATTATTAATCATTAATTATGTAATAATTAATTAGTTAATTAGTAATGTAATTATTAATTATATAATAGTTAATCAGTCATTTTTTTGAGAAAGATAGAGTGGAGGTATAGCATCCCACCTTTTTATCACATAAACTTTCATTACATTTTACAAAACTGAGGATCTTTAAGGTTTAGTGTCTTGGAAACCAGGAACTTAAAACATGAAAACATAAAAAATTCTTCTTAAATACTTGAAAGGCTTCTCCTTATGTTCATCCTAGGTTCATTACTGCATCTCATAACCTGGGGACATACATCAAAAGAAAGCGTGAGCAGAAGGCCCAGTAAGGGAAACAAGGGGAAACATTTAACATGTGAACTTGAGATACATCAACAATGTCATGAAAAAGAACTTTAAGGCATGAGAAAGAAATCATGAGGCATATCATAATAAAAATAACGTATTTCATAACTTGAAGATATGGATACAACATTTAATATTGACAATAATTTCTGTTTCACCAAGGTCCATCCCCAAGGTGTCATTAAAAATTACCAAGGTTATTCACCAAGGCGTCGTTAAAAATGGTTATCTCTAGAGATTAAGTATTTACCCAATGAATTGGAGTGCTATCAGGGCGAACCCTTAATTTTTCTTTATTATCACGTGAGACACATATATCATCATCAATCATTTCATAAACAACCCATATAGCATCAAAGAAATGGGTTTCATTTCATAATCATAATGTTTTAAAAACTGTTTTAAAGACATGATCTTTATGTCACTTTAAACCCACGGAAAAGGAAAGAAGGTCTCATGTATGTAAATCCCAGAATTTAAAATAGAAAATTTTGGTATATATGTGAATACCCCTTTAGAAGGAAGAGATTTGAGTATTCACTTAATAAAATAAAATAATTTGAGAAAAAGAGAGAGCCATTTGAGATGGAAGTTCTACAGCATAATGGCTATGCATCGGGGTTTTAGAAAACATTGAAAAGAGATGGGACATAGGTTACCCACTAATAAATGATCCAAAGAACATTATAGGGACAAAATATAATGGATATAAGAACATGGTAATGAAATTTTAAATACATACCATATGAAATGAAAAACATGGAGGGAAGACAAAAATAAGATTTCTCTTATGAAAATTTGTCAGCTTAACAACGTCCCTTAAACTTCAACAAAATGAATTGAAGAGATAAAATAGGGTATATCATAATATGAACATAGAAGATCATTATGATAGATATAGAGATAATACCCCAACATAATAAAAAGGAATTTTAAAGACTTGACATGAAAGTAGAACTTTGAAAAATGAGAAAGGTGAAAGAATCCCATAAAAATTCGGCAGCCTAACGGCGCCACTTAAACTTCAACAAAAATGAATTGAAGAGATCAAATATGGCATCTCATAATATTAACATAGAATATCATTATTATAGATATAGAGATCATACCCCAACATAATAAAAAGGATCTTGAAAGACTTGACATGAAAGTAGAACTTTAAAAAATGAGAAAGGTGAAAGAATCCCTTAAAAATTCGGCAGCCTAACGACACCACTTAAACATTATTAAAAAAAATTGATGAGAGCAAGAGGGGGTCTCTCATCATATTAACATGAAAATAGAATTAAGAGGAATGTAAAAGAACATCCTCCAACATAAGATCATGGAGCATAAAAGAAATGACATAAAAGAGATTACTTGAAAAGAAAGAGAGAGGTAGGATCCCTTAACTTAAAATGTAACTCTTGAAACTCAAAGGTTGGGACCATGAGGGCACCTTGGGAGGACTCCTTGAGAGGTAATGATACTAGAGATTCATTGGGGTAGATTTGGGAGTGAAAAATAAAGGAGGGAAGGGTGAGTATTTATAGGGAAAGTGAGGGGACAAGGCATTAATGGCCACGGGACACCTCATTGGTGGTTTTGGAAAAACCATGGGCTTGCCCATGGTATTTGCCCATGTTATTGGCCACTTGGGACACCTCATACCTTATCTTACTATTCATAAGTAGACCATATTGATTACATACTTAATACATCATTTAATGATGTCATTAAACACCCGTAACTTAAAAACTGTATTTTCACTATTAATCGAAAATTCAACTTTCTCAGAAAAATCCCAAAATTTCACCTTAACAAAATATTGATGCTATTATTTAAAAAACGAACTCCATTTTATAAAAATAATTTTCTAAATATTTTTAATTTAATTTTTAAATAAATACACTATTCCCCGAAAATTCATTTTTTTAGAAAAGTCCCCAAAAATTACCTTAACATAATATCGATACTCTGAGTTCAAAAATGAAATCCATTTTATAAAAATAATTTTATAAATATTTTTAATTTAATTTTTAATTAAAAAACACTATTCACCCGAAAAAACTAATACTTGACTAATAATTTATGAAACCGTTATTTAACCATTTTATTGAATCACATTACTTAATCAAGGTACCTAGATTATATTAATACTTTCTTTAAGTGATATTACTAATCTATTTGGTCACATTACTAATCCTAAGCATAAAATCACTATTCATAATTTACTATTCATCAAAAATTAAGTTGATCTTATTAGACTCTAAATTTTGTACTGAACATAATTGTAGAATACCATTTTTTGAAAATAATTACACATTTTTAATTATTTAAGGTTTACATAAACATTTTTAAAATATCCTTTCTCTAAAATTCATCAAAAATATGCATACTATATTTATCCGGACATTTGAAAATTCATAAACTTCATCATAAGAAGAAATCAAAATTTTTATTTAAAACAAAGGATTACACAAGGCAGTTATGGTCTCCTTACATAGCCCCTTATAACCCCAGCATAGGACCTAATTGTAAGGTGTTCTAAGGTGAGAGAATCCGAGGGAGGCTCGGCCAACATCACACGAGTAGTTATTTCTATCAGTTTGAACTTCTCGCGAAGGCGATTCCGTTCTAGCTTCACAAATGAAGTTCAGCTTGGGTTTGGTCCAAAGCAAAGACCAGTGGTGCTACCTCCTTCCCAAGTTCTTTTAGATGGGCTTCGATCAGTCCAAGACTACTAGGTGAGGCCATCAAATCTTCTTTCTATATTAATTAACCAAGATCACTTGTATTTAGAGACAATAATCGAAACGTTTAGTTTCCAGCAGTCATATTGACCAATGGTCATATAACAGTCAAAACCCAATGTTTTCATTTTAATTATTCTCATGTTATCAAATGAAATAGTTTTGTTGAGTATAAAAAAAATAAAATAACACACCAAATTAGTAAACAATTTTTTTTCAAAATTTCGGGTCGTTACAATCTTCCCCCCTTAAGAAATTGCATCCTCACAATTTAAAAAATAATGGGCTTGGAAATTTCATTGAAAGTACCACATCAGAAAAGAGTCAATAAAACTATTACTTTAAACGAAGGAAAAGGAAGTTCAAAGGTCACCCGAGTTAACCCATACTAGGATTCCATGTAGGAAAACATGGATATGGAGGAGAAAACAAAGGATCAAGTTTTGAGGGAGAGTGATAGAAAACATTATTAGGAGAAGGTTAACCATAAGAAAATAAAAAACTTATGATGTGTGTAAATGGTATTTGATTACCCAGTAGGAAACGTAAACCAACAACGTTTTTTTACGTTCCTTTTCATAATTTTGAGGAATTCATTTACTACATATAATAAAAACATAAGGAAATATACCAATCTTCAAGTAGAGTTTCATACTTTAATAAGTTTCTACCAAAACTAATCTTTTCTCCAAACGATGAGCATTAAAAAAAACTTGGTCTCATCAAAAGAATAAGAATCATCTTCTATAGAGTCACGTAATCCATAAAAGATTAACTATCTATTTCTTCTATCTTTAAACATTATCCCAAAAATAGAAAGGGTAAGATAAAACAACTCTTCAAAAAGAAATAATCCCATAGGAAGAGAAACTACTCTTAAATCTTCAAAATTCCACGGTACTACCCAAAGTTCATCATAGACCATTCCATAAATAACTGTCCTTAAAATTCCTCAAAATAAACCAAACTAAGATTGAAACCCAATTATAAGAACGATCTCATAACATAGTCCTCCAAGATATACTTTATCGTTCATCTTCAAACAACATCAACCACTCTTATCATCTTATAACAAAAGTAACTAACCTAATCACATTTTCCCCAAGATAGGTTAATCATTTCCATATGTAACCTAAATTACTATAAGTATGACTTAAATTCATCGATTCTTCAAACTATAAGTCAACCTTTAATCCTCAAAGAAAATACCGTAGTAATCTATTTACCTCGATCAAATAGGGTTCCTAAAATAATGAACGTCTTCCAAAATAATAATCATCTTTTAATCCCCTAATCACCCTTTTTTTAAGAGGAACAACTTCAATACATCAACATGTTGTATATAACAATAGATGTTTTCATTAATGATATAAAATCATCTTAGGTAGTGACTCGATGATCTTAGAAAACATAAAAGATATGCTCATAGAGCACGAACTAAAATAGAACATGACATAGACAATTATTGCGAAGAAGTTGCATGTAATTTAGTCATTATGATCCATCTCAGCATAGGACATGCATTGTTCCCTTGTCCTTGAAGATTGTTGATGCTCATCATGCTTATAATCCCTTTCAAGATATAATTGCCTTGGATAATGTCAAACTTCTCCACATTTACGACATTGAAATGTATAAGGTACATTAGATCGAACCTTATCTATATTCATCGCATTATCCATTTTTTTAAAGGAATTGGCTACTTTATGCCCTATCTTCCCACACTTAAAACATCTCCCGGTTCCTTTGTGACATTCCCCTTGGTGCCTCTTCCCACAATTTTTTCAAAAAAGAAATTGGGTCTTCTTTCCCTTATCAACTTTATCAGATGAACATCCTTGAGACTTTGTCTTCTTCTTCCTTGATGAATTTGAGCATTCAAATAGGTACCAATTATTAATTGTGATTTTTTATAGCTGTTTTGGCATAATAACAATATGTTCAACTTGATCTTTCATCATATCTGTCACATTAATAGGGAAATCGTCACATTTCCTATCACATTGGTTGTTGGGACATGATCTTCCATTTCCCACCATTAACTAAGAAAAGAACATATAATTATGGGGATTAAATACTTAGCCAACAATCATGAAAAAGAAACTTTAAGAATAGAAGGATAAACTTGTAGAAGAAAAGTAAATCCTAACTTGTTATCCCCTAGGTTCCAATCTAGGTTATCCATGATCATATGCTCTTATGTGAATCTTTATTTTATTTTATCTTTGTTCCTTTAATAATGGTTCATACTAAGCTTATGTATTTACCAAAGCATATCCCCCGGGAGTTTCGTAACCAAGAGTGCAACAAGGCCCGTTGTCGTGTACCAGTTCCCGTTCGAGTCTCTCTCAAAGCGGTGTTTTTGGGTTTTACCCCTATGTACATCTGTTCCAGAGACACCTCTACCTGCTCGTATCCAGATAGGGATGTATTTTCTTGGCAACCCCTTACTCAATACTCACCAAAATACCAGGAAGATTTCCTATATTTAAAATTTTCTATAGGGTTCTTCCTAGAGTTTTCATATCCTAATTTCCACAAATAACTAAACCATCCTTTGATACCAACTATAGCATCCTGCCTTTTTATCATATAAACTTTCATTACATTTTACAAAACTGAGGATCTTTAAGGTTTAGTGTCTTGGAAACCAGGAACTTAAAACATGAAAACCTAAAAAATTATTCTTAAACACTTGAAAGGATTATCCTTATGTTCATCCTAGGTTCATTACTGCATCTCATAACCTGGGGACATACATCAAAAGAAAGGGTGAGCAGAAGGACCAGTAAGGGAAACAAGGGGAAACATTTAACATGTGAACTTGAGATACATCAACAATGTCATGAAAAAGAACTTTAAGGCATGAGAAATAAATCATGAGTCATATCATAATAAAAATAACATATTTCATAACTTGAATATGTGGCTAAAAAATTTAATATTGACAATCATTTCCGTTTCACCAAGGTCCACCCCCAAGGTGTCATTAAAAATTACCAAGGTTATTCACCAAGGCGTCGTTAAAAATGGTCATCTCTAGAGATTAAGTCTTTACCCAATGCATTGGAGTGCTATCAGGGAGCACCCTTAATTTTACTTTATTATAATGTGATCCACATATATCATCATCAATAATTTCATAAACAACCTATATAGCATCAAAGAAATGAGTTTCATTTCATAATCATAACGTTTTAAAAACTGCTTTAAAGACATGATATTTATGTCACTTTAAACCCACGGAAAAGGAAAGCGGGTCTGATGTATGTAAATACCAGAATTTAAAATAGAAAAGTTTGGAATATATGTGAATACCCCTTTAGAAGGAAGATATTTGAGTATTAACTTAATAAAATAAAATAATTTGAGAAAAAGAGTGAGACATTTGAGATAGAAATTCTGTAGCACAACGGCTATGCATCGGGGTTTTAGAAAACATTGAAAAGAGAGGGTACATAGGTCACCCACTCATAAATGATCCAAAGAACAGTAGAGGGACAGAATATAATGGATATAATAACATGGTAATGAAATTTTAAAAACATACCATATGAAATTAAAAACATGGAGGGAAGACAAAAATAAGATTTCTCTTATGAAAATTCGAAAGCCTAACGACGTCACTTAAACTTCAACAAAATGAATTGAAGAGATAAAATAGGATCTCTTATCATATGAACATAGTATATAGGTATGATATATATAGAGATCATACCCTAACATAATAAAAAGGAACTTGAAAGACTTGACATGAAAGTAGAACTTTGAAAAATGGGAAAGGTGAAAGAATCCCTTAAAAATTCGGCAGCCTAACGACGCCAATTAAACTTCAACAAAAATGAATTGAAAAGATGAAATAGGGTCTCTCATAATATGAACATATAATATCAGTATGATAGATATAGATATCATACCCCAACATAATAAAAAGTAACTTGAAAGACTTGACATGAAAGTAGAACTTTGAAAAATGAGAAAGGTGAAAGAATCCCTTAAAAATTCGGCAGCCTAATGATGCCACTTAAACATTCATAAAACAAATTGATGAGAGAAAGAGGGGTTCTCTCATCATATTAACATTAAAATAGTAGTAATAGGAATATAAAAGAACATCCTCCAACATAAGAGAATGGAGCGTAAAAGAAATGACATAAAAGAGATTACTTGAAAAGAAAGAGAGAGGTAGGATCCCTCACCTTAAAACGTAACTCTTGAAACTCAAAGGTTGGGACCTTGAGGGATTGGGGGAACCTTTGGAGGACTCATTGGTAGGTAATGAGACCAGAGATTCATTGGGGGAGAGTTGGGAGTGAAAACTAAAGGAGGGAAGGGTGAGTATTTATAGGGAATGTGAGGGTACAAGACATTAATGGCCAAGGGACACCTCATTGGTGGTTTTGGAAAAACCATGGGCTTTCCCATGGTATTTTCCCATGGTATTGGCCAATTGGGACACCTCATACCTTATATTACTATTCATAAGTCGACCATATTGATTACATACTTAATACATCATTTAATGGTGTCATTAAACACCCGTAACTTAAAAACTGTATTTTCACTATTAATCGAAAATTCAACTTTCTCAGAAAAATCCCAAAATTTCACCTTAACCAAATATCGATGCCCTGATTTAAAAAATGAACTTCATTTTATAAAAATAATTTTCTAAATATTTTTAATTTAATTTTTAAATAAATACACTATTCACCGAAAATTCATTTTTTTCAGAAAAGTCCCCAAAAATTACCTTAACATAATATCGATGCTCTGAGTTCAAAAATGAAATCCATTTTATAAAAATAATTTTCTAAATATTTTTAATTTAATTTTTAATTAAAAAACACCATTCTCCTGAAAAAACTAATACTTGACTAATAATTTATGAAACCATTATTTAACCATTTTATTGAATCACATTACTTAATCCAGGTGCCTAGATTATATTAATACTTTCTTTAAGTGAGATTACTAATCCATTTGGTCACATTACTAATCCTAAGCATAAAATCACTATTCATAATTTACTATTCATCAAAAATTAAGTTGATCTTATTCGACTCTAAATTTCGTACTGAACATAATTGCAGAAGACCATTTTTTGAAAATAATTACACATTTTTAATTATTTATGGTTTACATAAACATTTTTAAAATATCCTTTCTCTAAAATTCATAAAAAATATCCATACTATATTTATCCGGACATTTGAAAATTCATAAAATTCATCATAAGAAGAAATCAAAATTTTTATTTAAAACAAAGGATTACACAAGGCAGTTACGGTCTCCTTACATAGCCCCTTATAACCCCAGCATAGGACCTAAGTGTAAGGTGTGATAATGTGAGAGAATCAGAGGGAGGCTCGGCCAACATCACACGAGTAGTTATTTCTATGAGTTTGAACTTCTCGCGAAGGCGATTCCGTTCTAGCTTCACATGATGAAGTTCGGCTTGGGTTTGGTCCAGAGAAAATCCCAGTGGTGCTACCTCCTTCCCAAGTTCTATTAGATGGGCTTCGATCGGTCGAAGACTACTAGGTGAGGCCATCAAATCTTCTTTCTATATTAATTAACCAAGATCACTTGTATTTAGAGACAATAATTGAAACATTTAGTTTCCAACGGTCATATTGACCAATGGTCATATAACACTCAAAAAACAATGGTCTCATTTTAATTATACTCATGTTATCAAATGAAACAGTTTTTTTGAGTATAAAAAAAATAAAATAACACACAAAATTAGGAAAAAAGATTTTTTTCAAAATTTCAGGTCGTTACAGGAGGCCCTTTTTATAATTAGTTAATTAGTAATATAATTATAAATTATAGTTATTCATTATAATTATTAATTAGTATTTATTAAAAATTATTATATAATAATTAATTAGTTAATTGGTAATATAATTATTAATTATATAATAGTTAATTAGTTAATTAGTAATATAATTATTCATTATAATTATTAATTAGTAATTATTAAAAATTATTATATAATAAATAATTAGTAAATTAGTAATATAATTATTCTTTATAATTATTCTTTATAATTATTCATTATAATTATTCATTATAATTATTAATTATTTATTATTAATTATTAATTATTAATAAGTTAATTAGTTAATTAGTTATATAATTATTAATTATATAACTATTAATTGTATAATAATTAGTTAATTAATTAGTAATTATTAATAATTAATTATATAATAATTAATTAGTTAATTAGTAATATAATTATTTAATTAGTAATATAATTATTAATTATTTAATAAATTATTAGTTACTTAGTAATATAATTATTAATCATATATTAATTAATTAGTTAATCAGTAATATAAATATTAATTATATAATTATTAATTTTTTAATTAGTAAATATTAATCATTAATTATATAATAATTAATTAGTTAATTAGTAATATAATTATTAATTATATAATAGTTAATTAGTTAATTTTTTGAGAATTATAGAGCCAATGACCTTTTTATAATTATTTAATTAGTAATATAGTTATAAATTATAATTATTAATTAGTATTTATTAAAAAGAATTATAAAATAAATAATTAATTAATTAGAAATATAATTATTTATTATATAATAGTTAATTATTTAATTAGTAATATAATTATAAATTATATTTTTTCTTTATAATTATTAAATTTTAATTATTAAAAATCATTATATAATAATTAATTAGTTAATTATTATATAAATGATTGTTAATAATTACTAATTAAATAATTAATTATTAAATAATTAATTATTAAAAATATAAATTGAATAATTAAATAATTTATTATTTGTTTAATGTATGTTTTAAGTTTAATTTATGTTGGTCTTATAGTTTATATTTTATAGGCTTTCAAAGTCACGCACTTGAAACATTTTTATGTTTCATGTAAGTGTCTTTAAAAGCTTATAAATTATTTTCCATGAACATTTTTTTATGAAATTCTTTTTATTTTCAACTATTTGTTAAATTTTTAATCTATGTTTTAAGTTTAATTTATATTGGTCTTATAGTTTATATTTTCTGATGGATGAATTTGATCCGAAGCTGCGGGTTGGGGTTCCATCTTGGGCTTTTGGCATTGGTTAATATGTTCTTTTGGCTTTGATTTTGTTGTTTTTGTGGATTGGTGAACATTTGTTGAGTCTGTTCCTCAGTGTTTCGAGGATGATGTTCTTGGTTGTGTGGTTGCATGGTTTTGTTGCGTGTGTGGTTGTCATGGCCTGTTTGATGTTTTTTGTGTTTGGATCTGATGCTTCTGGTGTTTTTTGGCACGGGATAGAGACGTCTCCCCAGTGGTTGGGTTCGCCAGATTTCTATTCTGGTGGGATGCTTGATGGTGGATGCAAGGATCGAGGAGGCTGTGTGTCATGAGGTACATGGCGTCCGACGTTTCTGTTTTAGATTTGGCTCGATGTTATCTGTTTTTGAATTTTGAATTTGGATTTTGGATGTGTTTTCTGGATTTCAGATGGTACAATGGATGTATATGGGTATCGGTAACCAAAAAACCGGCTATTTAAAAATGAAAAAAATGATTTTCCGGGTAATTTTTTTTTGAACCGTGACCCACCTTCCATCGCAGTCTGGGTATGTTTTCCTAAGCTTCCTTTTCCGTTTCAAAACCCTTCGATTATTCAATTACTGGGCAATATGGTAGGCTGATTTCTTTGTCCTGATAGCCGTATCGAGGCGGTTTTCCACCCAGTGAACCCCCGGGTATGTGTTAAAACTGATGTGTCTTGCAGACCGTTTGATTTTGTTTGGATTACGATGGGTGAAGAGTATCGCTGTAGACATCGAGTTGTTTATGAAGATTGGACCTAGTTTTGTAATTCATGCAAGAGGCTGGGACATTCGACTAAGGCATGTCGAATTGGACATCTTCCATGGTTGAGGGAGAATCGTCGCGAAGGGCTTGCCGCTTCTGTGAGCACGAATGATGATAATCGTTTGGAGATAGGCCGAGTGTTGGGTACTGTTATGAGGTAGCCAGGGCCTGCTGCCAGATGGATGTGCTCTGGTGTGTCTAGTCTGGGTTTGGATGGTAAGGCAGGTGGGTCTCGTAAGGTCTCTTTTGAGAACAATCATGATTCCGGAGCTTCGAGTGGCAAAAAAAAGTCTATCCCAAAGGTTGCTGAGAGTTTTCATAGGTTAAGGCAAGAGGTTGGAGATTCCTCTAGCTCCTTGGTTAGTGAGGGCACAGGGAAGGTTGGGGATGGGCGGGTTTTGATTGTATATGGAGTGGTTTGCTCGACTGGTCCGAAGGAGTCGAGAGGGTTGGATCCTTTGGCTCCTCCTTTTCTTTCCTTAAGTAACAAGTTCGATGGTCTGTTTGATGGTTTGATGACCGAGGGTCTGGAGGAGGAGGTTATTTTAGGAGGGGATGATGGTGTGGAGGTTCCAGAGAGTCAGCCGGTTGTAGGTTTGGAAATTGAATCTGTTATGGTAGGGGAGGAGGCTGTGGTGGTTCAACAGGTTGGCAATAGGGGGAAGGAACTTGTTGGTTTGTCAGTGGAGAACTACCACTCAGTGGTCAGGAACTCTTATTTGGTGAAAAATGATAGGATATTGGATATTCAGATTGGTGGAGGTGTGAAGGAGGCACTTGCAGCGAATGTGGAAAATGTGTCTGAAGAAGGTGAACAACTACCTCTGATGGAGAATAAAACTCCAGAAACATGAAGTCCTGTTCCGGGTTTGGGGGAGCGAGCCGGTAAAGGAAGGGAATTTTCTGGGGAAGGTAAAGAAAATTTGAGTGGCCCAGTTGGTCGTTCTTTTAGGTATGTTGTTCAAAATGGGAATCAGAAACTGGCAACCGTTGAAGGACCTTTGTCTGATACACCAAGGAGACGACCAAGAAGAGATTATTCATACCTTCTGAGGCCGATGCAGACTAGATCTGCATTTAAGAGGTATAGTGAGGTGAACGTGGCTTTTAAGAAGCGTAGTGTGGTCAAGAGGACTTCACCAGACAATCCAGTACTGAATCAGCTTAGGAGTCGGGTTCAAAGTGAAATCTATTGGAGGTCACCAGAATGGGAATCGACCACGGCTACCAGAGAAAATGAATCCATCTTGGGAGGCGGAGATGAGTATGGTTTTTTTGATGTGTAATCCTGTGTTGGTTGTGTTATCTGCATCTTCATTTCTTTTGTTTGTTTTTGTGCTTGTAAGTTTGGGTTCCAGAATCCCTTAAACCAGCCCTTGAAAATCAAAAAAAAAATGATTTGGCTAGTTTATATTTTATAGGCTTTCAAATTCATGTACTTGAAACATTTTTAAGTTTCAACTAGGTGTCTTTGAAACCTTATAAGTTATTTTCCATCAACATTTTTAGGAAATTATTTTTGTTTTCAACTATTTATTATATGTTTAATCCATGTTTTAAGTTTCATTTATATTGGTCTTATAGTTTATATTTTATAGTATTTCAAAGCCATGTACTTGAAACATAATCCCATATCAGAAATGCAGAATGTTCTATGCAGGAAAGAGAGAACCAGAATCTCACATCAGAAATGAAGAATGATTTCCAGGGTAAACCCTCTTATAAAAGAGAGCCATGAGTGAGAGTTTCTATCAGAATCCAGACTGCTGTAATGGCAGTACTACTAGATTTTAAATAACAGATAAATTATGCGGAAATTTTTATTTTTGTTTTGTTTATATATATATATATATATATAAAGGAAACAAAATAATAATAAAAATAAAACTAATTTTTTTAAAAAAAAATATATTTTTTGGTTTTAGGGGAAACAGAACATCCCCGATGCTGCCTTTCATCAAGGCCCAAAGGCGGCATCACCGATGCCTCCTTTGTGGCATATTTTTTAAAATATTTTTAACCTAGTAGGTTTAAAAAAAAATATTTTTTAAAAACATATTAAAAAAATTCCCTCCTGAAATCACTCCTGTCGAGCTGTGCCGTTTCAACACTACCAAAAAGTAACCAATCTGATTTTTTGATCCACTGCCATTGTTAAGCATCACTACCTCATCATGGATCTTAAACTTGGATATCTATAGTCAAACAGTTGTTATAATGATTGATTGTGAAATGATTTATTCTCGGATATTTATTGAACTTTCTGACAAAATAAATACCGGTGATGAATGGTGAAGAACAATGCGAGAAAAAAATGATAAACAAAATCGAGGAATAAACTTCAACCATTTTTTTGGGTTGGATTTGATTTATTTATTTTATAATGACAAACAAATAGAATTAAATAAACCAAGACAATATCAATTCCTATACAGTAGGAAGATAAATCATACTCAAATAAAACAATTGATCTGCAAATTAATTTTTTAGGTGATTAATTCACGTTCATTACGGGTAAAAAAAATAGGGATAAATCCAAAAAAAAAACATCCTACCTCGATTTTTATCGATTTACAATGAAGGATAATTACATATCATTGTCATTGATGAGATCCACAACCAGCGTTGTCATTATCATTCCTTACGGTACTTCGATCATTGACCCATGATCCTAATGTATCCCAACATTCATCCACACTATCCACTCAATTTTCAGGTTTATGAGACTAACCCTAAAAATTGGTTATAATGATGTACTTATAGAGGAAAATATAGGTTGTTATGTCAACATAATAAAAATAAAATAATTTATCAATTAATTTATTATTTACGCTCACAATGACTTTTTCACAAACGTCTTACACCGACAAATGTTATGTCACACCTTGGGTAAAACCCATGTTCTGAACTCAACAGTACCCTTAGATTTATGATACATACCCATGTTTAATAGTTATTCCACTTTTTCATGAAAACTGCACATGCAAGATATTTAATATATTTCAACAATTAATTATAGAAACACCAAGCCTTGGAATCTCATGCTGTCTCAACATCTAAATTCAAAAATATTCATAGAAATATTTCAAAGTCATATACGAAATAACTAGGAGATCACACACAAAATCATATACACCTCACCATTTCACAACTTTTGTTTACTTTTTTTGTTTTTTTGTTTATTTTTGTTTACCCACACACCATATCACATTCCCTAAAAAATCAACACCTTCTCATCACTATACTAGTAGTAAGTAGGGTTTTATGAATAATTAAATTTCACTCAAATTTAAATGAGAGGAGACCCAATAATAACACTTATGTCGACGGTGTGATCTGACCATTGAGGTGAGAGTTTCAGTTGAAGCCTCTTGATTGTAGCATCGAGGCCTTACGATGTTAGTTTGGTTATGGACTGGTCATCCATAGTTCATGGTCATATTGACTATTTTAGGAAAAAAGGATGTGGTGTATCTACAACATCATAATGATGTTTTTCTTGGTCGGAGAAAAAAGAAACCTAGACAGAATGGGATAAACTCATGCATAAGAGGGTGAAATAGATCACTCTTGAGTCAACTAGCCTTACCCTCATGGCAGTAGGAGTTTTGAGTTTTCAGTTCCCAACAATATTGGTAGAGTGTGGGAATATCCTTTCAAAATATGTTTCCAGAATTACCTCCCCATAGGGAGAGGGACTTCTGCATTGGATTTTACCCAAGTACGACACCAATATCTAAAACTTCTTATCATATGGCTCCCATAGAGCTCTAGGAGCTAAGAGTATAGTTAGGTGAACGATCTACTGTCTACTTTGATCTCAAGAGTCTTAGGTATATCTTCTCACAAAAGGACCTGAACCTGAGACAAAAATGATGGCTAGAGTTATTTCAGGACTATAAATTTGAGATGGTCTACACTCCTGGGAAGGGAAACATAGTAGCAGACACACTCAGCAGGAGGCCTGGGTTATAGTTTCTGAGTAAGGTGATAGAGAAACTAGCCGTATTGCAGTTATCCTTAGTGTATAGTGATGGAAAAACTTACCTCCAGTCTATGACAGTCACTACCCTACTTCTTTGTGGAGTTAGGGAGGTAAAACTTGGGGACATTGACTGCGAGACCTAACGTGCTCATATATCCTCAGGATAGGCTCCTAAAGGATTTTCTAAAGGCGGGGAGCATGTCATCCTCTTTAGAGGAAGAACCATGGTACCAGTGACTCTACAAGAGGAGTTTTTGAGGGAGTTCCACACATCCCCTTGGGCGGTACATCCTGGTGTGGAGAAAATGTACCAGGACTTCCAGCATCAGTACTGGTGGCCAATGATGAAGAAAGCACTGGCATAGTTTATTTCACATTTCCTCACTTGTTGGAAAGTGAAGGCTAAGAACCAGGTTCTAGTAGTCTTGACTCATCCAATTGAGGTGCTAGAGTGGAAGTGGGATGGTATCTCTATGGAATTCTTGACAGGGCTACCACGTATGTCCAGGGGCTATGATTCTATCTGGGTGATCATTGGATGACTCAAAAATTAGGTCTACTTCATATTCATCCGAGAGTATGGATTAGTAGAGGGATTGGGAAACCTCTACATATAGTAGATTGTGCAGCTTCATAGGGTTCCATCGACGATTGTCTCAGATCACGATGCTCAATTTAAATCCTGGTTGTGGAAGGGATTATAAGAGGTGTTCATGACTCATTTACACTTGAGCAATGCATTCCATCCTCAAACAGATGGTCAAACAGAGTGGACCATACAGAAACACAAGGACATGATTCATGCTTGTGTCCTTGATTTTTTCCATAGTTGGGAGGACCACCTACCCCTGATGGAGTTCACATAATACAATAGTTATCACTCCACCATCGGCATGGTACTATTTGAGGCCTTGTATGGGCGACCGTGCAGATCACCTATATGCTAGACTGACCCAGAGGAGTCAGCACTTTTGAGTACAGAGTTAGTATGAGCTACCACTAAGAAGATACGGATCATCTAGGAGATGATGAAGACTGCACAGAGCAGACAGAAGTCTTATGCTGACAGGAGACAGAGAACCTTAGAGTTTGAGGAGGGTGACTATGTCTTCCTACTGGTCTCACCCTGACGCGGATTACAGAGATTCGTTCAGGGTGACAAGCTATCTCTAAGGTTCATCGGACCTTCCCAGATTCTTAGTATATTTAGTGAGGTAGAGTAATGCCTAGGTCTTCCTCCATAGATTCACCAGGTACATAATATTTTCCATGTGTCGTAGTTGAGGAGGTATGTGCATGATCCATCACACGTTATCGACTGGGGTGAGCTGGACATTGATGATGGGGCGACATTTGTGGAGTTCCCAGTAGAGATAGAGGATCTACATGACCGAGTCCATCGTGGGTGATCGATTCCTCTGGTGTAAGTTTGGTGGCAGCATGAGAACCTCCAGGAGAGCACATGGGAGCAGGAGGCTCATATACATGCTTAGTACCCTCATTTGTTTCATTAGCCTTTACTGTGGCTTTTGGGGATGAAAATACCTAAGGTGGGGAAAATGTAAAGACTCGGAATTTCCATATATATATTTTAAATTATTTGGGATTATTACGAGTCTACGAAAATTGATGGTACGTGATTCTGAGGCCCAAAGTGCCTGAAATGATCCATCGAAAAATGTTAAGCTTGAAATAGCGCACGTGAGTAGTTTTCCTAAAAAAGTGGAATAACTCTTAAATGGGTCCCCAGATCAAAAATCTGAGGGAACCGTTGCGTTTAGGATGGCGGGTTTACCCTAGGTATGACTTAAGTTTAGTCGGTGTAGGCCTTTAGTGAGAAAACCCAAAAATGGAATAACCATAAATAAAAAAATTAAATAAAATTATTTTCTTTTTCAAATGATTATAACTCATCAACGAGTTATTTTTTTTTCTTGTAACTATTGAGAGACGATGGTAGGACTGCTGGGTTGTCAGACCAGTAAATGGCCGATTACACTTGGTTGTGTAACCACACCTTTGGGATAATTAATAGGTTCGTTAATTAAATTCATTAATTTCATCTGTTTAAATGAATCTCGGGCATGGGTCTTTGGAACTCAAGAGAGGAACCTTTGACGAAGTGCCGCGGAATCTTCCAACAACCTATAATGAGGCTACGATGACCATTGGAGGATTTGACAATGAGTACCAAAGGATTAGAACCTTTACCTTCGTCCGAAACACCCTCAGATGTGGACACTCCTTCCCCATACACAACATCTTTTAATGACCTCGAGGTCGTGGGTTTCGTTGTTTAATTAAGAATTGTAAATTCTTGTATTGATTCATACATTATAATGAAAATGCGGAGGGTGCAGGCAAAACAAACAAGGACCAGACCCTCTGCCATTCTTGGTTTGATTGTGTTTCTTCATGGGCAACCAAATAATAATAAGGCAAGGCCAAACTGGGAGCCACGCAGTGATGGCAGTGTCCTGGGTGGCCTGTAGGCATAGTCAGTAGAGGATACAGACCTCCAGAGCTTCATCGGAGGCCCATGAAAGCTTCGCCGGTGCGGCGACGCCAATGAATGGAGAAGGCGGTGGCCAGCACCCACCGAACGCGAATAAGAGGCGACATCCGAAGGCACTGCGGCATACAAGGGTGACCGAACAATGCCAGCCGCATTGACAACAGTGATGCGCCACAGAGGAGGTTCGTGATTCCGAGCCGTAGTGGATGGAAGGGGAGGCTGGCCGTTGCCGACCATGTTGTCATCAGGCGGCGCACCATAGAATCACTTTGTGAAGGAAGGCCACAGCTTCGAGCCACGATAGAGGGTGGACCCGTGCCCCGTGGGTGACCGGTTAGAGCGGACCGTCCAGGTGGTGCATCGCCACCCGATGCCGCCACTTTAAAAACCCGAATAGCTAAGCCGTTCGGGAAGGGGATCAGACCCCCACACTTAGTCAATGGACCAGGTGGTTCTACAGCCCGACAGGCCACACCCAACCGGGTGGGCTGGGCCGCACCCGCGACCAGTGGGCTGAGCCCTTTTCGGCCCAATTACGCTTAAATGGGTGTTTCTACTAAACCGAACGTTTATTTGACGAACTTTCTGTGGCTCCAGAACCCTTAGGATGAGTCACAAATTCTGAGATACTCCACATGAGTTTCAGATAAATTTAGAGTTTGGCCAGGTTGGATCGTACCCGAACCCAACTGGGACCTCAGCACTAAAATGCCTATAACTTACAGACCGGGCATCTAGTTGACGCACCATCTATTGCATTGGAACCCTTATGAAATGATAGTTCACTAGGTTACTTCTTCTTGGGACTTCATTACAGTTGAAATACGACCAATGGATTGAGGATAGGATCCTTCCGGAATCATGCGTTCTTTGTGTGGGAATCTAGTGGCTGGATGAGATGTGAAGAATGAATAGAAATCCTGTGTGGATAAACACTGAACGATCCTGTGTGGATCAACACCAAGAGATCCTGTGTGGATCATCACTGAGGGATCCTGTGCAGATCAGAACCAAGCGATCATATGTGGATCAGCACCGATCGATCCTGTGTGGGTCAGCAATAAAGCCTCATGACAGAATAAGACGATTTATCTTTATGAATAGACATATGTACTTATATACTTAAGTTAAAACTGGTGTGAGCTATATTTTTCTTTTTGATTTGTGATTGAGATCATGATTTTTGGTTTTTTACTTCGTGAATTATGAGTGACCTTCAAGGGTCTCAGGGTTCCTATTGGGTATTGTTTTACTCACCCCTGCACAGACTTTGTCCACACCTTGTTGTGTCTTGTGAAGATGATGGACAACTTTGACTGAGTCTCAAGGAGCCAAGACTTGGTGGTGTATGGAGGTAACCGGTTGACGTGGAGAGCCACAATGACGAGCTATACCCACCCTTCAGGTTAGATCCTTAGCAGACAACCTCAGGAGATGATTTCCCTTTTTGTTATATTTTCATTTCAGTTGGGCTTGTATTCTGGACCCTTTACTTCAGTACTTACTTTTTACACTCTATGGTGGTTTTTAGTTGTGGTAGCACCTTTCTTATTTCATTGTGTTTTACTTGTGTGCATTTTACCTTGTCTCTGTGTGTGCAAGTTTTGAAGTAATGCCTTCCCATTTTTGGAAAATTCCTTTCCAGTTCTAGTCGCAAACCCCTAGCCTATGGAAGACGAGCTTCGGGTAGTCACGACACGGGCACTAGGGGACGGGTTGTGATAGAGTTTTCCTTTGAACTTTACTTTTACTATTTGTAAATTTGATGAAAGGAATGACATGAATTAATATATATCTTATTCTTCCTAAAAATCCTTAATAGAGAGCTTCTTCATGGCCTTTATTTCCACTTCTTTAGATTTCCCTTTTTTCATAGACTCATTATCATCATTTCTTATCTTGTATGCAATAATAGGACTGTGCAATATATCCAATGTTATCTCCTTTAGATATTTATCTTCCAATAAATAAACTTTCACATTGAACCGAGTTGGAAGTCTTATCAAGAGGCACTTGACAATATTTCGATATTCAATAATTTCTCTAAGAACATTCATGTCTTCCATAATAACTTTCCCCATATCAAATAATGTATCAACATACTCATTAGGGTGCATTATGATATCCTCATACTTGTTCCATAGAACCTACATCTTTTATTCTCTAACTTTTGATTCACCCTCATAACTATTTAGATACTTATCCCATATATCATGTGATGACTTACACGACATCACCTTCGTATAGATTTCATTAGATAGGTATCCCCCTAAGGCATTGATTCCCTTGGAATCACTATCCAATTCCTTTCAGTCAAATTTTAATAAAGCACCACCATCAATACTATCCAAAATTCTATGAATCACTACTGTAAATATATCCATTCCTAAATATATAAATTAGGGATGAATCTGATTCTTCCATAATTGATTTTTTTTCCATCGAAGATTAGAATCCCTTTGTGATTGAAAAACTATATTAAAACCCTTGAGAGAGAAAAACTGATTTTAACCTTTCACTCTGATTCCAATTGTAAGACAAACTAGGTTAAATGCCCTAAGTGGTGGTGGGGGGGGGGGTGAAAAAGGGTATGACATATTAAAACAATTTCCTATTCGGATCTTGTTTCATCGTTAAACAAAACACTCTTCTCTACCTTTCCCGTAGTAGTGAATGAACAGAAATGAAACCATACACAAGACACAAAAATTTTATTTGGTTTACCCTCATTGGAATTCATTCAAGGAGAATACAATGAGAATGTGTCAATGTACCAAATTCACTAAGGATCACTACCAAAAAAAGGTTCTGGCTAGATCACTTGTAACACCCCGAGCTTTCACGATACGCCTCTCTTTCAATAATGCAATAGCTTGCATTTTACGCAAGTTCGAGTTCTAACACACCGCGACTAATCAAAATAGACATTATGAATAGTAATACCCACTTTTTGAAATTATATATATTTTATATTTCAAAATGGACTTCATTTTTGGATTCAGAATGTCAAAATTAGCTTATGTTGAATTTTTTGTAATTTTCTGAGAACTTCCAAATTTTTATGAATAGTGAAAAGTACTTAAAACAACTTTTTTAATCAAAATAATTTATAGTGATAAGTTATACTATTGAGTGGTTTTAAAGTATAATTAGAATATATTTTTACCATTTTATCCAATTGTGTTCATTAGAATTAATTTCACTTTGAAATTGGACATAAACAATTGTCAATTTTTTGATATATATTGTTTCTTAAAAACACGCTATTTGTTGTGACAACGGGAATTAATTATAAAATTAATTAATGCAACTTATATGTTTGGAATTTTTTAAAATAGACATCTTTTTTGAATTTGGAATATCAATTATAGGTTAGGGTGAAATTTTGGCATTGTTCTGAAAAACTTCAATTTTTGATGAATAGTGAAACCACTAAGTGGTAGTTAAATAACTAATTTTTCATTTAAATGAAATATTAACACTTCTGTGATTTGATTTTCAAAAATCCAACATACATGTTTGTCATTAGGAAGTAAAATGTGGTTCAATGGGATGAAAATATTTTTTTGGGGAATAGTAATTTTTAAGTTTAATTAATCACGATTAATGGTAATTAGTGAAATTTATGGTAAAAATAGTATTATAAAAATATGGAATGACCTTTACACTTGTCCTAACCCTATTGGATGTGTCATGGAAAACCAATACAATCCATGGGTCAACTTGGGGACCCCATGGAGCCACTTTGGTAGGAAAATGACATAAATAACTTTTTATTTAATGTTAAAATAAAAAGGTCACAAACAAGAGTTGTTTTACTAAAACAATTTTAAATGGGGTTATACAAGTCATATTTTTGACTATAAATATTTATTAGAAAGATAAAAAGATTTCATACATTATGATATTTTTTTCATAATTTTTAGACATTAAATAAATTAAATTATTTATGACACCATGATGATGCAGCGATTACCTCATTAATTAACGATTTAAATAAAATGAAAAGATAATGTAAAATACAAGGCTTACACTTGTCAAAAGCCTATTTTATGGGTCTATTTTGAACCCTTATAACCTTATCCTCGAATTATAGAAGTGTGGGACCTTTAGAATCCGAAAATCATTGTATAATAAAGTAATATTTCATTACTTTCCAAGATTGCCCCTCCTCCCCACTTATAAAAGGCCCCCACCACTACCACCTTATTCACACTTTGAAGCCATTTTTCTCGGCCAAACTCTGACAAAATACTCTCCCAACTTCCCTAAATTACTCCTAGAAGCCTCACTTTGGGCAGAAGTCTTCCCAAGGAAGCCTTTGGCTCAAATAAAAAAGAGTTACCCGATTTTAATGTAATGTCTTCTCTAATGTTGTTTTGTTTTATTTTGCTTCTAAAACCCCTAAACTCTTTTTATTATTTTATTTTGTAACAAAACCAGTATCCTAAATATACTAGGATGTTGTTATAAGAAGGATTTGAGCTATAATTACACACACCTACATCTAATGGTTAAAGAACATACTGTTTCTGTGGATGGTGAATTTCTGCCTCACGAAACGATGATTGTTCAACACTCATATAACACCTTCAAAGGTGGACATTAAGATGTAACTATATTTATATATGATATATAATATGTTTATGTTTTACTTAAGCTTCTGTATTTTTAATTTATGGCATACCTTTATGATTTCCATTATGGGTAAACGCGATAATTTCATTTTAGGAAGTGCGGACTACCGCCCCCTCAAAGTGATTTGAATCGTTAATGCCATATGTGGGATGTATAAAGGATGGAGTAAATGGTATTATACATTATATTATACTGGAATTATATTATACCTTTATATAATTATAACATTATTCCATTAAATACGAAATATAAATGAAAGTAGCATTCATGCGTACATACGGCTTACCGTCTCCATGAACGGTGCATTTCATTTCTTACCTCTAAATGTTATGTAATATTATAAATTCATGTATATACTGGATATATATGATATATATGATATCTACATCATGAACATAATTCTGTATATAATGGATATTTCGACACATGAACAACTTGTAATTATAAGAAATATATTTTTGACTCAAGTACCAAAGATCGACAAAACGACCGTTATTAACTTAAATAATTACATAATGTTCATGACATGGTAATAAGTGATATAAAAGGAATAATGAACTATAAAAAGGTTCTTAAGAAGGTAGATACTAAATCTAGTTTATTATTCAGGAGGTTAAAGAGCGGTCGAGTCAAGTCGGACACGAGGTAAGAGAATTTCTTAACCCAATTTCCATTCTTTGGGTTAATCGCCTATTTTCAAATTATGTCATGATATTATTATGTACTATCTTGTATTTGTAATTTATTTATGTGTACTTATAGTAAATACACATAATAGATATATTTTATTTAAAAATGATCTTTGTAAGGGACTTCGTCTCAATCTCCTTTCATTGAGGCATATTTGGTTTTATACACAACTTTCTTTTATACGATGTATAAACCCCTTTGAATTTTACGTTTATTCAAAAGGAATATTTTTATATGAAGAATTTACTAAATGAAAAAAGGGAATGTTTTTGTCGTACATATGCGGCGACAATGACTTCTCCTCCGCCGTGACCATTATTTGAGTTTCAGCTTCCTCTACAAGCCATACCTTTTTTAAAAGAAAAATAAATACCATGTTTTACCTTTCTTTTATTTTGGTATTGAAAATGGTTTTGAAAGTGTTTTTATTATATCATTGTGTTGTATTGATATCTTGTGATTGAAATGTGGAAATGTTATGTTTCCTTTATGCATGTTTTATGTGATACGATTATGTTATGGTTTATGATATGTTTAAACCTATTCATATGAGGAATGCATTGGACTTAATAAGTGACGGGTGGAGCCCACTATAGCTCCTCGATGCATCGGTAGGTCTCATGAGACAAACTAGTGTCTTGGCACGAGGCCTTGACAAAATCTTATTTGTGGTCTTGGCATGAGGCCTTGGCTACGTGGTTATGATAGTCTGGAATTATGCATTCCATTATTATGAAAGTGGTTATTGATATTGCATGTGATTATTCGACCAGTAGAATATCCATGTGAATAAGTAAATGGCATTATCTCATTTTACTTTTTCCATATTATGTTGAAGTTCATGTTTGAAAGGCTTTTTTTTAGTTATACATTGCCTTAAATGTTAATGTTTATTTATGAAAGCTTCCGCAACATTGTTATCCTTACTGAGCATCTGAGCTCACCCCTTCAAATGTTTTAATATTTTCCAGGATGTGAAGAAGTATTTTATGAATGACCTGAAGGGATAGTCAGAAGAGGATATGAGTGTGGACTATGAAGACTTTGTTATTAGTTTTTCACTTTATGATGTAATGTAACATTTATGAATGTATCTAGTGTTTACAAGGCTACTAAACTAATCATTCTTTCGAGACTTGATCTTTTGTGATCATGCCAATGTTACGAAGTAATGCACCGACTTCGGGTAGCTGGGGTCGGGGCATTACAGTTGGTATCAGAGGCAGTTTTGTACTAACCTTGGAAGCTAGATTTAGATAAACTCTAATTAGAGCACATATCCTAAAGATAGTCTTTGAGGATTAGTATAGAAAGAGCTTCCTAGAATTTTGGTATTGTAGAGATGTTGTGTGTTTTCTGAGCAATACATCCCTGTCTGGATATGAGCAGGTAGAGGCGGCTCTGGCACAGATGTACCTAGGGGTAAAACCCGAAAACACCGCTTTGATCTAGACTCGAACGGGAACTGGTGCACGACAACGGGCCTTGCTGCACTCTTGGTTACGACACTCCCATGGGATATGCTTAGGATAATTATCATTTTCTTTAAAAACCACTATGAAGGGTTATGAGTATATAATTCCTCATAGAAAACTTTTTTTATGATTATTGATTATATCAATAAATAGTTCAATTAGTGTTAAGTGTTTTACAAGTATGAAATTATGTATTTTGATTTATAAACTAATCTAGTCTATGACATTGTTTAGAAATGGCGCCTAGTGGAAGGAATGGAAACCGTATCAATGCACGCACTCCGTGTAGGGATTGCCCTCCTGCTCAAGATAATTATTGTGGAGTTGGAGATACAACTGGTGCTGATCAACTTATTACCATACTGGGACAACTCACTCAGGTTATGAATAATAACCTTACTCGTATGGAGCACCCTGATCCGCAACGTGGATGATCAATGTTAGACCGCTTCATGAGGCAACAACCGCCAACATTTAATGGGGGTACAAATCCATTAGTAGCTGAGCAATGGATAAATTCCTTAGAAAAAATATTCCACGCCTTGGGGAGTAGTGAAAGGGAAAATGTTATCATGGCAGTCTACCGCCTCACTGGAGATGCCGATCAATGGTGGTCATTGATTCAAAACACAAAGGAAGATGATGAAGTATCAAATATGTAATGGAGAGAGTTCAAAGATCTTTTCCTAGATGAATACTATCCTCGCGACCATCGAGCAGATATGGAAAGACAATTTTTGAGTCTGAGACAAAAGGAGGATGAGAATGTCGCAAAGTATGAGGCCAACTTTATAAGGTTAACGAGGCATGCAGCAGATTATATACGTATCCCAAGAAGTAAGATCGATCGTTTATTTGATGGGTTAAAACCATTTCTCCGTCGGGATTTAGTATCACAATCTTTCTCAACATACGAAGATATAGTCTCGTGTTCTATCAAGACAGAAAAAGAATTCTCTAAGTCTTATGACAACAAAGTAAAGCAAGAGAAGAAGAGAACGGTGGAACAAGAGGCAGATAAAGGGAAAAAGGGAAAGAAGGATTTTCCATTATGTGATAATTGTGGGAAGAATCACCCTGGTACTTGCCTAAAAGGAATGTGAGTTTGTTATAAATGTGGGGAAAAAGGTCACCAGGCGCGTGATTGCAAGGGAAAGAAAGAGGCTATCAATGTTGAATGCTACAATTGTAGGGAAATGGGGCATTATGAAAATGAATGTCCTAAGCGTCAGGGAAACTTACCTCAGAAAAGGCCAAGGGATCAAGGAAAATCTTATGCTGTTACTACAGTTGAAGTGGAATAATTAATGTATTGGTGCTTTTGGACTCAAGGATTATATTCTGGTTATAATAATAATGTGATATATATAAGGATTGTACTGCAGTACTTGTTTTTTTCATTAAGGTTTTAATATGATGAAGGTAATAATATTTTTAGTATGTGACAATAAGAGAACCTTTACATTGTTTAGGGAATCTGATGTTACAATTGATTTTGGAATTTAGAGACCTTTTAGAGAAAGTCTGTATAGAGGTATTTTGGATAACTATAAAGGTTGGAATAAATTAAGTTGAACTTTGGATAGTATTGTTTATGGGTAAAACATTTATGAAGATTATATTTGGAATATTATAATACTTTAGATTTAGGAAAAGGACAACCTGCAGGGTGGGGCATAACCCGTCGCGTCGGACAAAGCTACTGGAATCGAACCCACAACCATAGTGCGGAAGACCTTTATTACCTACCACTAGCCTATAAGAAGTCCCTGGTTATTAAAAAATAGTTTTCCTAATTTAAATGGTCTGTGTTAATATTTTGAACTTTGTACGATTAGGATAAATATAATAATTTTGAAAATCTATTACCTTTTGGAGTGAAAGATGGGTTCATGGTAAACATTTATTAAAGAATGAAAGCCTACATGACAAGTAAGTATATTTCCTTACGTTCTTAGTAAATCTCCTAAATAAATTCCTCAACTTTATAAAAGGTAACTTAAAACAAAAACGTTACTGGTTAACTTTTCCAACTGGGGATTAAATGACCGTTTAACCAATCACAAGTTTGTGATTTTCTTTTTGTTAACTTTATCCTAATCCAGTTTTCTACAACTCTCCATCAGACCTTGATGGTTTGTTTTTCTTCCATATCCATATTTTCATAGAATCCTAGTATGGGCTATCTCGGGTGAACTTTGTACTTATCATTATTTCTTTTAAAGTTATATTTTTATTAACCTTATTTCCGATGTGGGTTTTCTACAAAGGTATTTTCTATTTTCAACCTTTTATTTTCAAAGAAAAATTTCAAATTGAGAGGACGCAATTTATTGAAGGAGGGGAGAATGTAACACCCCGAGCATTCATGATACGCCTCTCTTTCAATAATGCAATAGCTTGCATTTTACGCAAGTTCGAGTTCTAACACACCGCGACTAATCAAAATAGCCATTATGAATAGTAATACCCACGTTTTGAAATTATATATATTTTATATTTCAAAATGGACTTCATTTTTGGATTCAGAATGTCGAAATTAGCTTATGTTGAATTTTTTGTAATTTTCTGAGAACTTCCAAATTTTTATGAATAGTGAAAAATACTTAAAACAAATTTTTTAATCAAAATAATTTATAGTGATAAGTTATACTATTTAGTGATTTTAAAGTATAATTAGAATATATTTTTACCATTTTATCCAATGGTGTTCATTAGAATTAATTTCACTTTGAAATTGGACATAAACAATTGTCAATCTTTTGATATATATTGTTTCTTAAAAACACGCTATTTGTTATGACAGCGGGAATTAATTATAAAATTAATTAATGCAACTTATATGTTTGGAATTTTTTAAAATAGACATCATTTTTGAAGTTGGAATATCAATTATAGCTTAGGGTGAAATTTTGGTATTGTTCTGAAAAACTTCAATTTTTGATGAATAGTGAAACCACTAAGTGGTAGTTAAATAACTGATTTTTCATTTAAATGAAATATTACCACTTCTGTGATTTGATTTTCAAAAATCCGACATACATGGTTTTAATTAGGATGTAAAATGTGGTTCAATGGGATGAAAATATTTTTTTTGGTGAATAGTAACTTTTAAGTTTAATTAATCGCGATTAATGGTAATTAGTGAAATTTATGGTAAAAATAGTATTATAAAAATGTGGAATGACCTTTACACTTGTCCTACCTCTATTGTATGTGTCATGGCCGACCAAGAAAATACATGGGTCAACTTGGGGACCCCATGGAGCCACTTTGGTAGGAAAAGGACATAAATAACTTTTTATTTAATGTTAAAATAAAAAGGTCACAAACAAGAGTTGTTTTACTAAAACAATTTTAAATGGGGTTATACAAGTCATATTTTTGACTATAAATATTCATTATAAAGATAAAAAGATTTACTACATTATGATATTTTTTTTATAATTTTTAGACATTAAATAAATTAAATTATTTATGACACCATGATGATGCAGCGATTACCTCATTAATTAACGATTTAAATAAAATGAAAAGATAATGTAAAATACAAGGCCTACACTTGTCCAAAGCCTATTGGATGAGTATATTTAGAACCATTATCACCTTATCCTATAATTATAGAAGTGTGGGACCTTTATAACCCTAAAAGCATTGTATAATAAAGTAATATTTCATTACTTTCCAAGAGTGCCCCTCCTCCCCACTTATAAAAGGCCCCCACCACTACCACCTTATTCACACTTTGGAGCCATTTGGCTCGGCCAAACTATGACCAAATACTCTACAAAATTCCCTCCCTTAATCCTAGAAGTCTCACTTTGGGCAGAAGTCTTCCCAAGGAAGCCTTTGGCTCAAATCAAAAAGAGTTACCCGATTTTAAGGTAATGTCTTCTCTAATGTTGTTTTGTTTTATTTTGCTTCTCCAACCCCTAAAATATTTTTATTCTTTTATTTTGTAACAACAACAGTATCCTAAATATACTAGGATGTTCTTATAATAAGTATTCGAGCTACACTTACACACACCTACATCAAATGGTTAAAGAACATACTGTTTCTGTGGATAGCGAATTTCTACCTCACGAAACGATGATTGTTCAACACTCATATAACACCTTCAAAGGTGTCCATTAAGATGTCACTATATTTATATATGATATATAATATGTTTATGTTTTACTTAAGCTTATGTATTTTTCATTTATGGCATACCTTTATGATTTCCATTATGGGTAAATGCGATAATTTCATTTTAGGAAGTGCGGACTACCGCCCCCTCAAAGTGATTTGAATCGTTAATTCCATATGTGGGACGTATAAAGGATGGAGTAAATGGTATTATAAATTATATTATAATGGAATTATATTATACCTTTATATAATTATAACATCATTCCATTAAATACGAAATACAAATGAAAGTAGCGTTCATGCATACGTACGGCTTACCGTCTCTATGAATGATGCATTTCATTTCTTACCTCTAAATGTTATGTAATATTATAAATGCATGTATATACTGGATATATATGATATATATTATATCTACATCATGAACATAATTCTGGATATAATGGATATTTCGACACATGAACAACTTGTAATTATAAGAAATATATTTTTGGCTCAAGTACCAAAGATCGACAAAATGACCGTTATTAACTTAAATAATTACATAATGTTCATGACATGGTAATAAGTGATATAAAAGAAATAATGAACTAGAAAAAGGTTCTTAAGAAGGTAGATATTAACTCTAGTTTATTATTCAGGAGGTTAAAGAGCGGTCGAGTCAAGTAAGACACGAGGTAAGAGAATTTCTTAACCCAATTTCCATTCTTTGGGTTAATCTCCTATTTTCAAATTATGTCATGATATTATTATGTACTATCTTGTATTTGTAATTTATTTATGTTTACTTATAGTAATATACATAATAGATATATTTTATTTAAAAATGATCTTTTTAAGGGACTTTGTCTCAATCTCCTTTCATTGAGGCATATTTGGTTTTATACACAACTTTCTTTTATACGGTGTATAAACCCCTTTGACTTTTACATTTATTCAAAATGAATCTTTTTATACGAAGCATTTAATAAATGACAAAAGGGAATGTTTTTGTCGTATGTATGCGACGACAATGACTTCTTCGCCGCCGTGACCATTATTTAAGTTTCGGCTTCCTCTACAAGCCATAATTTTTTTAAAATAAAAATAAATACCATGTTTTACCTTTCTTTTATTTTGGTATTGAAAATGGTTTTGAAAGTGTTTTTATTATATCAATGTGTTGTATTGATATATTGTGATTGAAATGTGGAAATGTTATGTTTCCTTTATGCATGTTTTATGTGATACGATTATGTTATGGTTTATGATATGTTTAAACCTATTCATATGAGGAATGCATTGGACTTAATAAGTGACGGGTGGAGCCCGCTATAGCTCCTCGATACATCGGTAGGTCTCATGAGACAAACTAGTGTCTTGGCACGAGGCCTTGACAAAATCTTATTTGTGGTCTTGGAACGAGGCCTTGGCTACGTGGTTATGATAGTCTGGAATTATGCATTTCATCATTATGAAAGTGGTTATTGATATTGCATGTGATTATTCGACCTGTAGAATATCCATGTGAATAAGTAAATGGCATTATCTCATTTTACTTTTTCCATATTATGTTGAAGTTCATGTTTGAAAGGCTTTTGTTTTAGTTATACATTGCCTTAAATGTTAATGTTTATTTATGAAAGCTTCCGCAATATTGTTATCCTTACTGAGCATCTGAGCTCACCCCTTCCAATGTTTTAATATTTTCCAGGATGTGAAGAAGTATTTTATGAATGACATGAAGGGATAGTCAGAAGAGGATATGAGTGTGGACTATGAAGACTTTGTTATTAGTTTTTCACTTTATGATGTAATGTAACATTTATGAATGTATCTAGTGTTTCCAAGGCTACTAAACTAATCAGTCTTTCGAGACTTGATCTTTTGTGATCATGCCAATGTTACGAAGTAATGCACCGACTCCGGGTAGCTGGGGTCGGGGCGTTACATCAATTCTATGCCTATGATCACTGCCTTTACAATGTTTAGGGACAACTTAATACTTCCCAAGGGTCACTCCATCGATCTTTCCTTTGATAGATCACTATTGGTGGAAATGATCACCTTATTCTTTCTCCTTTTCTCACTACTCTATAAAGGATTCACACACAATTTATGGACATGTAGTTCCCTTCATTAGAAATATTGAATGAATTATCAATTGTAGGTAGATTCTTCGTTGAAGTACCACTTTCATACACTTTATGAACATCAATTTACCATATTTTTAATAGGAAATACCTTTTTAATATTTTCACAATGCTCACTACCTTTAAAAAGCTCAGATAGCCTTTGAAAAACTACCCAATTCTTCAAAAGTATATACTTCCTTCACAAACACAACAACTTTTATGAAGCTCACCTCTTTTGCTAAGATCAACCAGCCTTTATGAAGAAACCTCATTTCACAAATCTCAAACACTTTTGTGAGTCCCACTTATCCTTCACAAAGCTCACAACATTTAGTTATCTTTTTATAACATTTTTTAACTTCAATGCTTTCATGATGCTTACAACTTTTGGTCAGATTTCATAGCCTTCACAAACTTTATTTCTTATAATTTTTTTTCAAGAACAATCTTCATGAATCACCTTCGCGAATTAGAAACCTTTGAGTCTTCATTAAGTATTGATCTCCTTTTATAAGGGGGTAGAGGCCTATTTATAGAAATTTACTCCTATTATAGAAGCTTAGATACTTATCATCATTATTGTTCCCAAGTAGGATCAAGACCACTAAGGGGGGTGGGGGTGAATTAGTGGTTCTCTTTTATTTTATAAACAATTTTCTCCATACAATACTTTATCATGATTTAAAACTTATCAGAGTTACAATACACTCAAATATAACTCACAAACTCACATTTCATATGAAAAAAATATAAATATGGATCAGAACATGATATTTAGAAGGTTCGGTACAAAGACCTACTCCTTTCCATGTTGGGTAGTCCCACCAACATGGATTATTTTGAAATCTTATTTCTGGAATACAAAGGCATAAGAAAAGAACAATTCTACAATCCTGGTAGAAAATTTCCTTCTATAGTTGGTTATAAACCCCAACTATCCTTTCCAGCATCCAGTTCCCACAAAAAATCATTTTCAGCAACTGATAAGTATCCACAATTACAAGCTTCATTTTTCTTCTTCCTTTTTGATCAACTTCAAAAAGTCTTCACTTCCTCCACAAGTAATCTAAATCAAAATTTACCAATATACAACCTTCAAGAAATTCAACAATTCACAAAGGAACTTATTGTTCTTAAAACATATTCTAGAACCTCAGTATGGAAATCTTCCTCAGTAGTGTCAGTCTGATCTTCCCAGTCCGAAAACCTCAATATGATGGTCTCTTTCAGATGGTCAGTTTGGTCTTATTATCCTTCTACACTTCCTTCTTCAATTGAGTATAAACTCAATTAAAAGATCAAAATTCTGCATCCGAACAAACTTGGTCCGATAAAATTGGATACAATGGATGTCTCTTTGATGGAGTCACTCCAAAGGACTTGTTCCGACAGATCTTCATTAGATGGATCTTGCTCAGATGATTATATCAAAAATCAATCTAATGATCTTCCTTAGCTTCAACCTAAAACAAAAAGTTTGGTTGGGTACTCAATACCTATTCCCCAAATTCTAGAGCTCGATCAATTTGAATAGTTTAGAGTCCCATTTACAAATGAACTCATCTCTCCTTTTATAGGGAACTCAAGAATAGTTTATACAGGGTTATGAAAACCTCTCATGCTTAACAAAATTTATTGAATCTTCAATTATACTTAAATATCAAATCTCTTTTTGAATCATTCCATTCCTTTTTGAATCTTCCAATCTAATTGTTCTTTGTATCTCTCTTTGACTCGTTCAATTAATTTTCAAATATTCAAATCTCCTTGATTTTTAGATATCTCTTTTAATCATTCAATTCTTCAGATTAATTAAAAAACTCCAGTCCAATTATGATTATGATCTGCATCATTAAAATGAAGACTATTTTGAAACAATATATTCCTCATTAAATTTCTCCACTTCAATTGAATGAAAAATCTTCTCATTCCAATTTCTTCATTATAATTCTCCAGTGTGATTTTATTCAATATGGTTCCTAAGTATGATTTTCTCAGTATGATAATATAACTCTATTAGAATACAATTGAGACAATTTTGAACCACTTATATTATGAGTTTAGAAATACCAATATGATTCCTAGCTGAATATAATTCCCAGCAGAATACGATTCCCAACAGCATATGATTGGAATCTCTTTTTCTACCAATATGATGCTCAATATGATTTTCAACACTTTTTCTCCACCTTTCTTTATTCAATATTTCATTACAGGTTTCTCAGAAAACTTATTAATTTTGTGAATTACAAAGCAACAAAGAATCATCATATTTTCATTGGAGCCATTCTAACTCTGAAACAACTTCCTCATTATGATCACTAATTTCATTCCAAACTCAATATGATTTTCAAAAGATTCTAACTTTCAAATCAAAGTATCATTATGATTTCTGAATCATTTGACTCATTCCAATGTATGGATCTG
This sequence comes from Viscum album, assembly GCA_963277665.1. Taxonomy (NCBI): domain Eukaryota; kingdom Viridiplantae; phylum Streptophyta; class Magnoliopsida; order Santalales; family Viscaceae; genus Viscum; species Viscum album. The sequence goes on from OY728152.1 coordinate 1,799,056,787, forward strand.
ATGTAGATGATTCTAAATCTAATCCTCTAGGATCCTATTATCTGAATCTGATCATCCTGGATCTGATTATTATCCTTAAGGTTCTAGATCTGATTTGACAACTTTACTCACACCCTTATTCAATTAATATTTCCATTACCTTTTGAACATAGTTTCTTTCTTCAACATAATCATTATATTGATATATTGACAACAAATGCAACCAAAACTCAACCGAGGTCCAGCAATCACCTTTTCATTAATCTATTCAATCTTTTTTGTGAAGCTCCCTACTTTTGTGAAGCACCAAGGAAATTTACCCATTCACGAATCTTCTCATAGTCATGAGGATTCATCAAAAACCCTTTATGAATTTTTGATGATCCACTTCTTGTAGTTTTAGATATTTACTATCAACCCTTCATGCATTCTTGATGCTCCACACCTTCACGAAACCCAACCTTCATGAAACCGAATTCCTTTGAAATGCTCCTTGACTTTATGAAACTCCAATATTTCTTAAACTTAATCTTTTTCCAAATTTTTAGGATTCATTCATAGAAATAAAAATTTCATGATAATAGAGGTAACCTCAAAATTTTGGACCCCAAAAATTTGGTAAACACTTGGAAACGATGTTGTCTTGTATACGAAATTTCTTGTACCGCTTCTAGGGAATCCATTCCCTTGTCTTGGATATTTTTCAACATATTGTGTCAAAAATATCTCTAGAAATCTACAACTGACCATGGAAATATACTTTTTTCAAAAAAAAAACAATCAGCCTAAAAATACTACAATGTTATATTGAGGGATTTTTCCCAACGATTTTAGTATCTCATGTTAATTTTGTTCATTTTGAAGGAGCTTCAAATTTTAAACCAGAGTATTTTATTAATGATTTCTTTGAGGTAGGTTACAAATGTTGTCCTTCAATGGCCAAATATTCTATTTTATAGGGGATTTTTTCTTCTAATTTTTATTATTCTTCATTATTGTCCTTAATTTTCTATATGATGCTTTTGAATTATGGTTTTAATTTAAGAACAATTAACATTTTTGAACTTCTATTGCTAGCCACTATCAGAACATAAACTATCTATGTGTTTCAGTTTTTCCAATGTATGTTTTGTTTTTTTATTCTTCTAAATTCATTCTTAAACTCACATGTTGCATGAGACTTTAATAAATTAAATTTTTATGATTCCTTATTTAGTAGTGGCTAGTAATGATCCTTTATACATGTTTTGTTCAGAGTGATTGTTGCGTGGAATTTTTCTTATTCTGAACTTTCAATTCACCCCTCTAAACATTGTTTAATATGATTTATTTCCAAATATGTTTGAACCAAATCATTTGTATTGTTTTTCCCACTTTAAGATACAACATTGGGGATAATACTGTGTTTTAATTGGGGAAAGGGTCCTTATTTTAGCTAAACTATTGTTCGTTACAAACCCATCAAAACCCCCTTTTTTTTTAAATTGTGAGTTTTTAAAGCTTCAACTTGCCTTTTTCAGTGGTTTAATTATTTTATAAATTTTGAGGTCTGTCCTACCACCATGACGAAGTTAATTTTTTTTTTAATTTTCCCATGGATTTAATTAAGTTCACTAATTTCTTAATCTCTTGATTTTTTTTTATTTTTGGGTAAATTTTTGGAGTAGTATTTACAATAAATATTGGGTTTTAATATTTTAACTAGGATTTAAAGTTGTAATTTATGAATTTACATGAGATATGAAACAAAAATCATAATCCATATTAGAATTTTCCTCTCTTTATTTATCTTTTTTGTAATTAATAAAATTGATTATCCAAATTGATTATCTATTTATTATTTCTTCTATTTATGCATGTCTATTCTCCTAGAGGTAAAGAGTAGTTTGTAAGTCTTAGTTAAATTCAAATTGATAATTTTTTAAACTCATTCAAAATTTTCAAATTTTAGTCATTTTTGTAAAACAAAAATTGAATTTTGATTAAACCTCATGTTTTTGAGAAGATAAAACCCCTTTTTCTGATTGATATATTCAATGGGGAAGAATAAATTTGAAAACTTATTCTTAGTGGAAATTTTCTTTTTCAATATTTAAAATTATTTTCTTCGATTGAATTTGTAAAAAAGATTTATTGATGGAAACCAATACTTAAGTGTGGGGTAATTTTGATATGGTATTCAATTCTTATCTTTTCCACATAACGTTTTTAGTTTAATCATCTTTAATGTTAAAATATGCTTTAAATTTGTATTTATATAATTATGGTTATTCTATAAGTAAAATATTAAATTAATAGATTTTATGTTTAAATTTATGTTTTTATATTTGATTTATTAACTATGTAGAGAGTTGAGTTCTTTATTTATTTATTGATTCTCTTTTGAATTTTAATTTTAGGTGTTTTGAATTAATTGTTTTCTGTTCTGTTAATTTAATTTTTAACTTCTATAAATTTTTATTTAATTAATAGATGTAATTTGTATAAATTTTTTAATATTTTTTTTTAAATTTTCATACTTCTATAATTTTTTAATTTAATTTTTAATTCCATTTCCTAAATAATATAATAATTATTTGAATTAATTTACTATTTCATTTATCTAGTAATTTTTATCAATTCCTTATTTTTAATCATTTAATTATTTTTTTAAAAAAATCATGAATATATTTATTTATTTTTTAATTCCATTTCTTTAACTTTTATATTTAAATTTAACTTATAATTTGAGTCTTAATTTATGTTTTCAAATATAATTTTAATTATATAATCTTAAATGTTCAATAATTTATTTATTTATTTAATCTATGTGTTTTTCATGCATGGTCAATTTGTTGGTGTTGAAAATTCTATAAAGGCTAGGAAAAACTATAAGGATAATAGGTATTCGACCGCATGACCAATCCCCAACTCATAAAAAATTTAACAAAGTGATGTATTAACTATGCAAGTAATTTGAAGCTATCCTTCATGTGAATGATGTTTTTTGGAAAAGTGAAAAAGGAATTAACCATGTGTGTAAGCTAGATCAACCATTCCTAGGAAAGAAGTATCCAAAAGGCTTCCTACATCGAACGTAAGAAGTATTCAAGTGACCGTAATGGTTAATCAGATCGACCGTATACTGAGGAATCCAAAAAATTGACCATGACATGGGGATCAACTGAATGTGAAATAATATTGATAGTGATGAGATTACCAAGTTCCTAAAATGAGTGAAAAATAAATTGAGTATAGAATTCAACCAACTAAAGTCGAGATCGATATCACTGAAGCTTCATTGATCAATACACGAAGATAAAAAATCCTAATAGATTCAAAACTCTGAAGGATCCCGAACTCTCCAAATTTAAAGAACCTGTTTGGAGAAAATTGAAGAGATCATATTGAATAAATAATGGATAACTATAGTATTCTGAGCTCATCAATATAACACCCTAAGTCAACCAGATCTGATGAATAACTACCAACCAAACCTTGCGCATATGTTGTTGAATAAGACAATTCCAACACTTCCTTAAATCCACCGTTTGTTGACACACAACCTTGATGTTCTAGAATATGAATCTCTAGTTTTAAAATTAACCTAACACCAAGATTATAGAATAATAATGATTTTAACACCTTGGGACTTGAATTTTAGGCACATTAATTTTCCCTCAAAGATGATATGGCCAACCAAGGGGATGAGTTTGTTGCTTACTTTTCTATGCAGGTGCTCGATGAAGAAGAAGGTGGGACCTTGAGTTCCCTAACAATGCTGTTGTCATAAAGAAGGGTGATGTACTCATACCATTCATTTAAATTATTCAATTATTATTTAATAAAACAAAACCTATGAACACCAATGACCATATTGATATTTATGAAGATTAATCGTAAGAGAGCACATTTAAATCTGATCCTGACCCAATTCACTATAGAGATATGAATCCGAGCATAAGTTTGGATCATAAATTGGGATTTTTATCATGGATAACTAAGAATGATATTTTTAAATAATTATTTTGTGGCCATTGAAGTTGATAAACATGGTTTTAGATGGTTTTGATCTCTTTAACGCTGAAAGAGAATTGACCATTTAAGGTTGAAACTAGTGTGTGTCTACTGTTGAGTGTGAAGTAATTTTCTAAAGTTAGAGAAATTAAATGTGAGTCAAGAAATACCAATTCCGAGCCATAATTTAATTTTTAGTTTATATTAGCATTTGACTATTTGAAATTCATGTGTTGCGAAGAGGCGGTGAATTCATAAATAATGAATCAAGTTGTAAGTGTTCTTAAGTTCATTTGAAATGGAATAAATTTGGGAAAATTGTGGTTGTTTGAAGGGCGCATCTAAAGACATGTTCAGGGTTCAAAAATACAGACACATATGACACATGGCTGGTAAAAAAGTGAATACAGAGTTGAGTTAGTGTAGGATGTTGGTCCTAATAAGAATGGAAAATAAATTCTAATATAACACATGATAAGATGGATTTTTGGAGGCGAATCATTCATGGATTGACTGAGAGGGCATATAATGGAGAGTGGAGATCAGAGTTAGAGCTATAACACTCACCTGAGAGCAGATAATAGAGGAACTTGGAGGATAAAGACCTCTTCTATAGAGAATCTTATTTTCTTATTTTTCTTAATATAGTTTCTATTTCTGTTGACGAATCTATTGAATAATATTTTTGTTCCTATTTTGAACATGAGTAACTATATTAATTATGGGAATCGATTTCCAATGGATTGAAGTTCTTTAATATGTTTCTCTCTAGTTAAAAAAATTATATAGTGAAATTTATGTTCAGTAAATTTTCTCCCATTTATTATGAGTATCACTATTACACTAACCAAAGGACTGATAGGTGACATTAGTGAACTTATAAACTCATGAATGTTTACCAAAGTACCAAAAATTGAAAAAATTAGATGTTATCTTCTACATTATAGAACAATTTTAATCTCAAGTATTGATCAAGAAATCATATCGAAGGAGGATTATCTAAACTATGTTGTATACTAAAGGGATAGCTCATTAGATCATCTCTTTTTCTTTAAGTTACGAAATAATCTCTATTAACTTGAGTAGCATATAGAATATCTTTTACTCATATCAAAGTAGTCTAATAATTATATTATCATCAAATATCTTATTCCTTTTCTCTTACTATGTTTTCATCCACCACCAATGTTTAACCATTATTTCCATTTCACCTCACATAATAAAATACAACTCACCATTTCATATCTTTTTTTTACTTTTTATTTTCTTTTGTTTGTTTTTATTTGTTTTGGTCACTAACACACCATATCACCTTCCCTGTGGAATCAAAACATACTCATCACCATACCAGTAGTAAGTAGGGTTTTATAAATAATTATATTTGACTCCTATGTCAATGAATATGTGAAATTTCAATGAAATTTGGAAGAATAATGGACACTAACACCGCTCATACGAAACAACTATAAATGGTCAAAACTATAAACACCCTATGTGGGATAATAAGGAAAAAAACAACTAATATACATATAGATTATGATTATAAATGAAAATTATAAATAGTTTTAGGTATTAATATGGTTATAAAATAGTATATTAAGGTAGTTATGTTTTTTACAGGAGGTTAGAGTGCATTTTACTAAGCGAGGAAACTAGGTAAGGGGTTTTTCATAACTCATTTTCCTTTCTTTGAGTTATAATGGTAATTATTGAACCCCATTATTCTAAGTTGAATTATTATATCCTATTATTGTATGAAATTTTATTTTTACTTTCTTTTATATGTATTTACAACCCTTTCCCATTAATTAATTTCTAAAAGAGCATTACATCAAATATTATGATATTCATAATGGGGTTTTGTCTCAAATTTAAATCTATTAAGACATGTTTATGATATACACCATGTTTCCTTTTTGATGGTGTAAATATCACTCCATTTTTATTCTGTATCATGAATTAATTATATTTAATTACGTGAAATGTTTTATTCCATTTTCATTATCTCTTGAGGTTTTGATTCAAACGATACAAATGTTGTAGAAGCTTTCTTCTCAACTTCTCTTTATTGAGACATGCTTTAATTTTAGGCACAAATTTATTATTTATATGGTGTATATACTTCCCAAGAATGTATTTTGATATAATACATAATTTAATCCATGGTATTTACAGAACCATCTTATTTTCAATCTTCTAATAATTTTTTATTCAAAAGTTACTAAAGTCGTATGGGATTATTTGTTTCAAATTCAAATCCCTTAAGACATGTTTAAGTTTTACTCTATGTTTTCTTTTAAATGGTGTAAATACTCCCCTATTATTATTTTCTATAATTATACTCTTATACTATAAGTTATTCAATGCTCTATTTAAAAGTTATACCTCTCATGGGGTTTTTATTCAAAAGTTACAAAGATTGTAAGGGGTTTTTGCGACTCAAATCCTTTCCCTAAGTCATAATAGCTCTTCTTAATCTATTGTATTTAATTATTGATCTATTCTAACCTATGATGATTTTAGGATGAATTACACCCTCTTTTATAGGGAAATAATCCTTCACACCAAATTATTCTTCCCCGATGATTTTAATGTTTTTTTAAAGTTAATTTTTATTAATAATAATTCTCATTACTTTTAATGGATTTTTCTTCCATATTCATATTTTTAATTAATTATTTTTCTTCTTTACCCTATAGAAACTAATTTTTTTGTATATAGTGATCCTTTTATTCCTATTATTTCATTTTAAAGAAAAGTTTTCATTGTCCTTTTTAATGATGTGAGTTTTCATTAGGATTATTTCAAAATGTTCAATTTTTTTTCCATCCATTAAAAATAAAAAGTTTTATTTTGAAAAATTTTATGAAATTGTCAAGGTTATATTATTAAATATTCTTTTTAAAATTAAACTATTTCAAAGTATTTTCACTTCCCTTTTTTGAATACTTTATATCCTTTTCAAGTCTCCTTTATTAAATATTCTAATAAAATAATAAATTTTTAAAGTATTTTCACTTAAACATTTTTATAACCTTTATGCATTTTAAAGGGTGATTTATTTGGGAACTATTTATATTAATGTTTTAAAAATTAATCTATTTCTCTTCACAATTTTTTTGAAAGTAATTTTTACTTTAATTTTTTGAAAGGTTTGGTGAAAAATGTTTTATTATCACATATATTTACCCTTCAAGGTTTATATTTCATGAAGTGATGTTTTGATCATGCTATATATGTTACTATGATATGATTACTTTTGGAAAATGATATCTTTTATTGCTTAATATTTATTAAGCTCATGATATGTGATGTTTTTGAAATGTTTAATAAACCCATTATTTTTTCCATGGGTTCTTTATGAGATGATGAATGTTTTATTTTCAAGTGGAACTCTAATGTATGGATTATGAGATAGATGGGACCTATATATACTTATAAAACATTGGTTAAAGTATTATATATCCTGATATATAAATTTTATTTGAATGGGTTGTCAAGTATATAGGTTCAAAAAGTCTGAGTACATTTAGATATACTCACAATTTTACTAGTGAAGGGTTGGTGGGTGGCCAGGTTCATAATGATAAGAAATACCATGTTTATGATTTTGCCACATATTCAAGTTGTTTATCAATTTATTCCATGTTTTTAGGATTATGATATATTTTTAACATATTCCAAACTTTTATGTCATGCTCACATGTTTTTGGTTATTGATATGTATTTTGATCCAAGTCATAATATTTACACTTCCTTAACATTATAGTTATGATATTTTATTGATTTATAATGTTTTATGATTATCATCCATGGTCTTATTATCTATTATTAATATATTTAATTCTTTCTCATGTACTCTTTGATGTTTAGTCTAACACTTTATGATATGTTTTTTCCTCACTAAGTGTATGAGTTCAACCATTTATTATATTTCCATTCCCTAGGTTATGAAGGTGATTATATCGTGTGAGATATATAGGAAAGAGTCTATAGGAGCATGATTATAGAGAAATTTTCAAAAGTGTAGTAAATTAAGATGTTTATATAGCTAATATCCAATACAATAAACCTTTTGGTCTTTGGAATGTGTGACTTCTGGTGAGATTTATTATTTAAATTATGAGAATAATGTATTATTTATGTCATGTTTTGGATAGTTCACTTCAATATGGGCACTACACACATCATGATATATGAGGGGAATACCAACTTATCTGTAAGACAACCTGGTCATACCCTGGAATTCACATAGTTCCTTGGAAGACCCACACACCGATATCTACACAATTCATATTGGGACCCATGACCTAGTATTCACATAGTTCCAATGGGGTTATCATGATCTCATTTCCTAGAAATATCACATGTCTACGAGTAGTCCCATTGATCACGTCTTAAGAAGCTTCTAGGAGGTTTATCATCCTTTTACATGTTTTGGATCATCTCATTTATAAAATCATCACCAACACATGGATAAGATCCACAACTAACCTCATGTCATCTTTACAATGACCCTTGATAACACATAGGAATCCACCATCATGTTCTATATGGAAATGTACTTAGTATGGAATAATCACTTTTCCAAAAACTATATTATTGGAGATAAAACATGAAAATCCCCTATAAGGGGAAGGTAAATGGTGTGTACTATTGGGTACATGACTTGTAAATCCAACACCCCACTCTGAGTATATTCCTCTACCTGTCTTGACATGTATTCCTCAAATACATTATGTGCCTCATGGGATACATGAAATGTAATCTAAATGGAATACCAAGTCATGTACCCTATATTTTTTCATTTCTTATAACCCAACATGATGTGTACTTATATATTCCATGTACCTCACATAAGGTGGTTGGACAGGTGTGTGGACACACCTTGAGTCTTGAACCCAATGGACCCATATGGTATGTTCATATTGACAACATAAAGTGTGGAAAAAATCCTTAACTTGAGGACCACTTATGAATTTCACAATGCGTGTTCTCACACTACACACTGAATGATTGGATTTTCCAGATGCAGAATCCATGAGAACAGTCTGTTATGTCCATTTTAGTGAAAATTACCCCTCTATGGGACTTAATACATATACTTGATGTCAAAATTACAAAATATAAATGAAAAAAACTTAAAAATGATAATGAGGTGGGAATAAAAACAATAGTCTCACCTCATGGTAAATCATCAAATCTTCATGGTTGGATACATGATCCATGGCCACTGTATCCTGATCCAGATCTAATAAACCTTCCTGAACAAAGACCCCATCCCACTACCTTATCATCTCATCTTAGAAGTGTCAACAAGGGGAATATTTTCCCTTTATATCTTGCGAATTGGGGAAAAACAAGGGAGAGGGGAATACAAACAAAAAATTAAATTAAATAACCATTTAAGGTCCCGAACTAGGGCCTAAAAACTGAATGAAGTTTATACCATGCCTGAGTAAAATTTCCCATTATAGACTCAACTGTGCAGGAAAAATTTATATATGGATCTCTATTTATGAGATATCAAAGTTTTTATGTATAGGAATAAATGGTATTTATTTAATAAATTTTAAATATCTCAGAAAAATATGCTCAACTAAGAACCTCACCAAATTCTTTTCCAATGTTAAATGTCCCATTCTGAGAAAAATAGGACAATTAGAAATTTTTTGAGGTTTTTTCATTACTGGAAATATGACCTTTCCCAACGATTCTATACCAACAGTTTGTAAAAATCATTGGTATAGGTCCCCTTTCCCAAGGTTTTTACCAAACCATTGTGAAAGACCACTTTGAGGTCACTTTTCCCAACAGGTTTCCAAAACCATTGGAAAAGGGTATGGATTTCCCAACGGTTTGGCCAAACCGTTGGGAAAAATCCACTTTGTGGCTATATTTCCCAACGATTTTCCAAATCTGTTTGGAAAATTCCACTTTGTGGCCACTTTTCCCAACGGTCTGCCAAAACCTTTGGGAAAGGGTATGGCTTTCCCAACGGTTTGGCCAAACCGTTGGGAAAAGTCCACTTTGTGGCCACTTTTACCAACAGTTTGGACAAACCGTTGCAAAAGGGTGGGTAATTATCCCAATGGTTTGGCCAAACCAATGGGATAGGTCCCCAATATACCAACGTCACTCTCATAATCAAAGGACTATACCAACGGTTGTCAAAACCGTTGGTATAGGTCTATACCAATGGTTTTGACAACCATTGGTATAGTCCTTTGATTTTTTATTGGATCTTCTTACTGAGAACATTATATAAATCTAAATTTAAAATAATTATGAGAATATATATATATATATTTATGAAATTATGTTCACAAAAGTCATTTTAGGTTAGAGGTTAGGTCGTTCAATGATAATCTAGGGGTCCTGGGATCAAATCCCAGTGAATGTTTTTTTTTGAAATACATATACCAACAATTTTATTGAACCGTTGGTATAGATTTTAATATTACTTATACCAATGGTTTTCAAAACCATTGTCATAGGTCTATACCAACGGTTTTCCCAAAACTGTTGGTATAGACCTATCCTAACGGCTTACTTGGAAACGGTTCTCCAAACCATTGGTATATGCTATACTAATGGTTTGGAGGCCTATACCAACAGTTCCAAATTGTTGGTATATGTTAGTTTTCTAGTAGTGTTTTCAAATATAAATTAGAATTGTAACCTTTATAAGTGTCCAGGGCATCAAAGATACAAAATGAGGCAATCCTTGCACATGAGAAAACTGGGTTTGTAACAAAATGAGATGGGACTACACTTGTCTAATAGTCATCAAAGGACCATATAGATTGTTAAATGGATCATTTAGTCATTACTAGAGAAATTAGCTATAATAATGGATCTATAGACACATTCTAAAGAACTATAGCTATATGTAAACCTATGTCCATGATCCGTGGTTTCCCGTGGCTGTGGGGGTTATACTACCACATTCCATGTGGTTTATAGCCATAGGTTAGTGTAAAAAAGACATTTTAAACATGTGAAATAAATTAGAAGAATTTAGAAAGTCCCTATGGACATGGGCCATATAAAACATGGTTATAGACCCACATGAGATTACCCTATCGCCATGAGATATGGGTCCCATGGCCATAGTGCTATCCAGAATGGCCCTACCAACACGAGTCTTGCTACCCTTGGTTGTAGAACCACTTAGCAGTGACCTACCACCATCAGCCATGGGGAATGTGGCTAAAGGCCTCACACATTTTTAAATATTAAATATTTAATAATTTTTTTAATAATATAATAATTATAACAATATATATTTAATATTATACATATGTATGGAATATCATGTGGTGAAATTGTCAAATCCTTCATAGAATAATAGAGTGGTGTCCAGATCAATACCTTTGGGTGATAATTTAATATTTTAGATACCTTATAGCCACTTTAATGGCCTGTGGTTATAGGCCTATGGCCAAGGTCCTTATCCATATATATAGGTCATGACCATGGGTCTTTCCCATAGATATAGGTCACCATAAGAATGAAGAAAAGACTCATTTTCATGGATTTTTCCCATAGTAATATTCCCCATGGGTGGATGAACCATGGTTGTAGGATATGTCCATGCTTCTTGGTCCTAAAACAATAGTTTTAACTCATTTAAATAACCCTTTCCTCTAGTAGTGAGTGGTTCCTTGATCAAATGAGTATTGGTGGACTATCTTATAGATTACATGGCGGATTGGTTAAACACTTTACATGGTTTTTCTAAATGAAACATTATACCTTTAAAATGAGATTTTATAGGGAAATTAATTTTGAAATGTTATTTTAAAATAAAAGGGTGTTTTAATATTTTTATTATTGAAAGCGAATTTCTAAAAGAAAATAGTTGTTTTAAAATAGTGGTTTTGAAATGGAATTTCAAAATAAAGTGATGGGTTTTCCAAAGGATTTTTAAGGAATTTGGAAAAAGGCCTTGGGTTTTTAGTCAACATGTGATACACTATTTAAATGAATTATAAAAGAATTTTTTTGAATCGTGTTTTAAAAATTAAAACAAGGAAAACCTGTTTTGATAAATGGTTTGTTCCAGTTTACCTTGTAAGGATGATGCCTGCTTTTCAATCATGTGTGCATCATTTCTTGGAAAATTTTATTTAATAGTTTCCTTATTTTCTATCTCATATTATATTATTATGTGTGGTTGAAGGGTTTTTATTGGATTTATAACATCCTAAACACAATGGAATAATAGTGAAAAGACACTATTAAATGCATAATATATCTATTTTTTTTGAATTAATATAAACAAAGAATAAAAAAATGTAACTTACACTGGTCGATCTAGATTGTTGAATATTTTTATAAGTGTTTGATTGAGATCATTGAGAAGCAGCTAAAAGGATCCTTCCTCCAAAGTTATCCATGAATCATACAAATCTACCAATTCACAAGAAGAATATCTCTCAATCCATGGTCTCCTAAAACCTTTGGTTTAAAGGCATGAGAGAAATTAAAGCTAATAACCAATTTAGATAAAGACTTTCACAATGTCACAACATTATAGAATAACCCCACACATGTAAAATAATCTAAACTATTTATATATGTATCAAGTAACTAAAAACTTTTTACAAATAAATATTAATATTTCATAAATGTTCCATACATTTTTACCCATTTAAAAATTTACCTTTTATCCCCATAAATTAATTTATTTCTTAAATGAATTTTTCTAATGATAAAACTCCTCTAATTCATCACTATATAATGAATAAATAAAAATTATAGTTTTTGGGATGGAATATTAGAGGAAATAGTGCACTCTCACATGGAAAGATATTTCTATAAACATTAACCATGGATTAGTGACCTTAACTACATTGTGGTTCAATCTACTATAAACCATAATATAGACTATGTTGTGGTTGTTCCTATTTTAGTTCATAATACAAAAATATTTCACTTGAACTAAAATAATTATAGACTTAGTACACTTTCACATTATGTCACATTATATAAAAAAACTTTAGAAACCATATCTAAAAATCCTTTTGAATATTTATAAATCTCCTTTAAAAAAATATATCATCAATTAACCATGTATCACATTATTGAAACCATCGATTTGTGAGTTTTATTTGATGAAAATCACTAAATTTTGAAGTTCTAGAAGTTTGAAGTCATTATGAATGAGAAATATATTTTTATGAAAGTTAAAGTGTTTTGAATGAAGTACCAGAAGTTATTCATGAAATAGAAGTAATTAAATATAGGTTGTTTTGGAAGTTATTATAGAAGATGTGGATATTGTATATTCTGGAAGTAAAAGTCTTTGAGTAACTTTTTCAATTACCTGATAAGGTTAGAGTTTTGGAAGTGAAATATAGAAGTTTTATTAAGGTGGATGATCTAAAAAATGACATAGTTTGGTATATTAGTTTTTAGAGTTTGATATGTATGAGTATTATTGATCTAGATAGTGAAAAATGAAAAAGGAGAAACATACCCACCCTATATAAGTAAGGGTAACTTCTAAAAGGAAAAAATGTGGCAAAGTCTTGGTAAAGTTACTTGAATAGGTAAGAGTCATTTAATCTGTTATGTAATAGTCGTTGGACACTAAATAGATATTTAAAAAAAATCCAAGATAAGATTTACTGTGATACATAAGGTCATAAAACTGAAATGTAATGGTAATGTTCAAATAGAAAAATGTAAAAGTTTAGGTTATAAGGGTGCATACATAAGAGTTATCCCATGAGGATACATAATATTAATTCAATGATCATGAAGTGATGTGTAATATTAAACTGAAGTTCCCTAATCTCACATTAGAATTTAGTGAAAATTTATAGGAAATCATAGAAGACCTAGATATTTAGAAACAAAATACAATTTGTCTCACTAGAAATTATGAAGACCATAGTAGTTGAATATAGGAGTAAAACATGTAGAGAATGAGGATCACACTATAATAGAAGTTGTACGAGGATTAAAAAATACCTATGAAAAACGAGGAGATCAAAATATGTATTTTTAATCCTATTATTATTTGTACATAGGAATTATTGAAATGGGAAACTGGAAAATAATAATATAATAGATTAATATGTTTCAATTATTAGGTTTTTTAAAGTTGGAGAAAAATGACCAAGCAAGCATAAAGAAACTAGTTTCAAAGGGTGTTTTCCTAGATAAGTGCTACATTGTGGAAGTTGGAGTACCATGACATGAACGCTCTAATGTGGATCTTGAAGTGGGTGTTTCAATTAGAGTAAATTATATGGAGTTTAAAAAACTAGTGGTTAGGACCAGATTTGATGATTTGGTATTCCTTTAACAATTTGGCTATTATAGATCGAACATTAATATCCCAAATGAAGTTTTATGGTAGAGATTTATTTGAAGTTGATCCAAGAGATGAGTTTTAAGAAGAGGAAGTTCATGGTAGTTATTTTCTGGAATTCAAATTTGAATTTGAGATTCAAATCTTCTTATTAAAAATGGAGGGAGATAATGGTAATATAATAATGAGAAATATTCTTGATAGAACTACAAGGAAGAATGAAGAGAATAGTGAATAAATGAATTGTGTGTTCTAAGAATGGATGAAAAGGTAGTCAACAACATGGGATTCATTGAATATATAAATTAAGAAGACTATTTTGTTACTAATTAATGAAATATTTAATATTAGAGTTGTGGAACATCAGGGATACATCTAGATTTTTGAAGTAAGTAAAGGAATAATACATTGAAGATAATTCCTATGATAGAATTCTTATATCTGAAGAATATAATTTTTTGTTGTATGAAGTTTTTTTTTTAAATATTATAGATTTAACTATTCTCACAAGATTTTTATTATATATTGTTTTTGAATATAGTGTAATCACTTAATATACATAGGATTATCACATAAATATTTATGATACATATTATGACTAATAGTGGCCTTCATGTAATTAAACTAAGAGAATTACATGTTTATAAAATGATATCTCCTGATGCAGTGTATAAAAGAAGATAAAGGAGTGATCCTTGGGAGTTAGTGATTTATTCCCTAAACCATTCAATAGGGAGTGGGCCTTGGTGAGGAGTGAATTCACCTAATCTATTTTTCCACTACATTAGTGAGTTATAGTGGATTTGGGTACACCGATACAATGCTAAGTGTATTCTCCTTGGATGTATCCCAATTCATGTGAACTATGTAAAACCCATGTGTCTGTAAATATTTTACTTTCTACACATGTGAATTGTATTACATATTAATTAATTTGATAAATATAAAGTAATAAAATATTTAATAGTGTTCTTTATAACAATGGAACGAGATACAGAGAGAAAGGGATTTATAACCAAGTAAAAGTTTGAATTGAGAAACAACCTAATTTATCCCCCTCTTAGGGTGTCTCAAGTTACAATAAGTTTTATTAAAGACAATTGTTTATGCCATGGAATCAACCAATTTTTTTGGATTGATAATATTTTAAGTTTACATAAGATATGAATTATATTTATAAAAAATGTAGAGTGATAGTTCAATATGATAATGAACATGATGGAATTATTGATCTTTAAGTAGATATTAAGGTTTCTCTTGAATAATTAGATATTCAAGTAAAAAAACTGAAATATTAGAGGAATTTTGAAAGAGTATTATAAGTATGTTGAACAATTAGAGGATAAATTTACCTATCATGAACACGTTTTTAAAAATCATGATTCCATTCACAAATAATCAATATTAGGTATTGATTTGAATCAAAATCTAGAATAACAAGAAAAGGTGATTGAAAATTCGAGTGCTTATATTAAATAAATAAATGAGAGAATTGAGACTCTTGAGGAAAAAGCTATTGTATTTAAAAGGATGATTTCTAAGGATCCCTCAATAGATGATTTATTTAAAAGAAAAAGTTTTGGTAGGTTTTTTAATGAATATGAGTCACATATTTATGATGAGAGTATTAATTAAGAAGAGTTGGGAAAGGTTTCAAATAAGGTAAATGAGGAAGATCTTTAGAAAAAGAATGAATCTTTAGAGAAAATATTGAAAAAGTTTTATAATAATATAATAAGTCTCTCTATATATCTCATTGGGAAAGTAGTTCAAGGAATATGACTTATTAAGTAGTTAATGGATGATAAGAATAGATTTGTAGATAAATGATTAATAAATATTCTTGAATAAAAATTGAAAGTACAAGAAGGATTATTAAAATAAGGCATGGAATTTAAGAATTCTCATTTAGATTTAAAAGTAAAAAGGATTAAAGAGCTTAAACATTATTAAGTATCTTTTCAAGAAGGGAATAAAGATTAAGTGAGGATTATCAAAATCGAATATGAAGATAAAGAAAAATATTTTTCAAATAAAAGGTATTGGTATTTGAAGTGATTTGGTATAAATTTCAAGTTGAGAAATATTTGATACTCGATTATAGAAAATAAGAAAACCTAGTTATTTTTTTTGATTCATCAAGAAAGTTTAAGGATTAACTTGAATCTAGAAGACCAATTATTATGGGAAAATAGTCTTGGGGTTTGATACAACATCATCCAAAGAAATGAAGAGTCCTATATTAAATTAAAAAAGGGATATAATAGGAGTTAAAAAATATAAATCAAGGGGAGAAATTAATAAAGTGAATAAAGTATTTGAATCAAACAAGTGGTTTTATAAAGAGAAATATAACAATATGTATTTTAATTATGGGATGCCTGGTTATATAGTAAGTTTTTGTGAATATTATATTGTGATGATTTAAAATTTTGAAGGGAACAAAATATCAAATACATACATACAATAATAGAGAAGGTATAACTCTTATTATTATTATTATCATTATTATACTTATGGTGTTAGTAAATTGAACAATATATATAAATATTAAATAAAGTTTAGGCTTGAGAAAAGAAATTCAAACTATACTTTTGGATGCATATAGTTTGTTTTGGATATAAAGTTTAATTGATGAATACGTTAAGAATGTAATTTGTGTATTGGAATCCATGGATGATAAGAAGAAGCAATGATCATTACTATAGAAGATGTTATGAATGTGTCTATAAAGTACATAATGAAAGGTATTATAATATTAGAAGATGATAAGGTATGATAAGGAAAAACACTACTCCTACAACTAATAAAATTCAAGATGGTATATAAAGAAAATATTTTACACTGACAAAAATATTCATGTTTTTGAGGAAATATGATACAGACTATCAAATAGATGTGTGTTATACATCAATGGCTATTATGGTACAACGCCATTTATGGAAGGAAAAGAAGAAATTATGGAAAATAAAGAAGGAATGATAATTTTTATTAGTGGAAAATAAATAATATTTAAATAAAAAAACATCTTTTCAAAATCTGAAAGTAAAAGAACATGAAGTGACCTATAGCACCAGAGAAGAAATTCTTGTTATGAAAAGGAAGATAACTTAGACAAGTGGAATCATTGAAAATATTTCTACATAGGGAATTTATATGGAGTCAATGGAGACGAAGAGTGATAAAGCATTGAATCATTAAGACAAATGAATTATTAGTATCATTGAAAGAAATACCACTAAAAATGATTTTAAGAAAGAAATAAGAAATTGGTTGATTTAACCAGACCAACTATAGTCCTCAACTTGAGGATGTCAGAGGTAACCCTCCCCCATGAACTTAGTTTTTATATCTGATGATTAGAATGATACAAGATTTAGGGGAGATATTATCCATGGGGCGTACACACATAATAAGAGGGTGAACTCCTTGATATGGTTTGATTACATTAGGAATAGTTAAAATGCAATAAGTGGTGCTAGAATTATCCACTGTGGATATGAAAGAAAAATATGAGATAATGAGTGGGATGAAAGAGATTGAAAGGATAACCTTGATAAATATATAAATACATGAAATTATGAATAAATTTAAGAGATTTAAAGGAAAAGATGTTTAAAAAATGATATCAACCATCCATTATGAAAAATGAAAGTTGAATTTGGTTATAAAACGTTAATATGTTGGAATACAAGTGATGTATATACCAATTTGGAGTGAAATATGTGTCAAAAACGCATCTCAGTTTTCCAAATGGTATCAAGGTAATTTTAGAAAAAATGTGATGTTATGAATTTATCAAGTGGTGATAGACCCCAAAGAAGAATATGTACAACTTGATAGAGTAGAAACTACATTCATGGAGGGATACATAATCTATTTGTTTATGAGCTAACAATATGGTATCACCCAGTTTCTTTCTAGGATACTAAAAGCTAAGATTATCATGATGTTTGGTGTCTAGAACTAAATAAATTAAGGGGAATTATTGATAAACATTCAAAGGATAATTAACCTCATCTAAGAATAGGGAAGTCTAGTGAAGAAATGAAGATTTTGAATATAAATAAGTATCACTATTTTATCACAAACAAGGGGTATCAATTGGTTCAACATGTTGTATAACTCACACTATTTTTTCCTTATTTTTTTACACTGAATGTCTTATGTATGTTTGATAGAGATCACATGAATATTTTTTGTTAAAATAACTTTATTACTCAAGTTTCATAAGCTTATGGAAGTGAGTGAAATGTAAAACATTGAAGTTATTAACTTATAAACTTTTATCTTACACTATGTTCTGACCCATTGGGCATAGAGGACCTATAGATGAGTCATTACACTATAGTAAATTCACTCACTAAAATTCATTGAGAAAAAATGCAGTTAGAAATGAAAGTAGGTTGAAGCTGAAGTTACAATGAAGGATTGTTGAAATAAGTTTAGTGATTCTAATGATACTCAATAATTAGTTGTAAGAGTGATGTACATGGATTTTGCTTATTTTTTTTTTTAATTTTATAATTTAGTTTTAATTATTTTTCTAACCTCCTTTAACGTTTTTAGATTGTTTTTTTAGTTTTTTAGTATTGTAGATATTTTGAAAATTGTTAGTTAATTTATATATTAATATTATTAATTTACTATTTTTATTACATATATTAATTTTATATATTTTACTTAACACTGTATTATTATTATCAGTTCTGCTAATCTTATATATATTTTTTTATTTTATTAATATTTATTAATATATATTTTAATTTTCTATATTAGTATTTTATTGTATTTTATTATATATTTTTATAGTATTAATAAAATATTATCTTCATTATTATTTTAATATTTTTATTAGTAGTAATTTTATTATCATATTTTATTTCATTACACGTGGATAAATATATTTATATATGTATTTAGCTTTTTAAATTTTTTTAAATTTTTTTGTATAATATTTAATTATTTAATTATATTATTATTATTATTGTCATTATTATTTTATATTTTTAGATAATTAGATAATTACTTTATTTTAAATTTTGATTTTTTGTTTTACTTTTTTCAAATACGCGCCTCTAGGGATGCGCGAACCGCTCCTTCATCCTACCTCACATCACCCCTCACCAACACCTCACATACCCACCGCCCATCCCTTCTTCCAAGTGCCCCCTATCCCCTCATACCCCTATCCAATGCCCCACGCCCCTCTCCCCCCATCCCCAACACCCCCTCCCCACCACACCCCTTAATCCCCCATCCCTCCTCACGTTTCACCCTTTGCGTATCACCATAACACTAGACCAATCAGTGACCGACCATCCTTCAAATAGTGTCCACATACCTCTACAACAGATCCACAATATCATCCTCTACTGTACATACCTTTCTTGCGCATGGCATTGATTCATACAATGAATTCTATTAGCTTCTAGAAATTGATACCACATGGTGAGAGAGAACACATATCCAATTATTTTTTCACGTTGATGTACATTCTCATTGGTTCACATTAGCGTTGTGGTGATCAAGAGTGAGGATTATTATTTTGCAACCATCTGTAGTGGATTGTGGTGGTTTTTGCAATGACATAAACATAGTGACATATTCTTATTATTTTATGTTTCGTGTCATCATTGTTGAAGGCTAATATTTTTTTTGGTGTTAGAGTTATGATAAATGTGATGGTGCATGCATGTATTTAATTTATTTCCAGGTTTGATTTCCTTTTAAATTAATTAATTTTAATTGTATTTTTATTTAAATAATTATATATATGTTTGAATTAATTATCTTTTGGACTCTACACACTTTCTTTGGTTCCTGTTCATGTGATACCTAATAAATAATCAAGGATGGGAGATCATCAGGGAATTTATTTATCCATAAATCGGTTGTGCACATAAGAGAATTGTAAATTGCATGAGAAATAATTCTGAACAAATAAATATATTAATTAAAAAATTAATATTTTGAGTGCATTCTCTTTCAAAATTTAATGAGTAATTCCTAATAAATAATATCATGTGAGTGAACCTAGAATAGATAGATACTTTGATTTTGCGAGAAATGGGTTGTGGTATTTAACCAAGTGATTCAGTGCTACAATAATGCAAAAAATATTTGTCAGGTCAGAGAATCAAATGATGGATATTTTTTGTAAAATTTAAATACTTTCTATCACCAAAGAATGAGACATGATATTATTTTGATTAAATATTGAATCTATGAAAATTGAATAAATAAATATATAGATGTGAGAATTAAATAATTAGCATTTCAAGCAACTAAACGGATTTCACAACTCTGGAAATTCCATCTTTTATAATTTCTTCCATATATTAATATAATTTACTTAGATAGATTTATTTTAGTTAATTTAAATAGTCATTTTTTAATTTGTATTTATTTTTTAGAATTTTTAGTTTTCAATCACTTTTTAAGCTCGTCTGCCTAAAAATTCTTTCAAAAGGATATCCCTAGTGTCTTCATAAATTCTCTCTATGGTTCAACTCTACTCTACACTTCTATAGTAGTTAGTAGGTTAATAAATATTTCAAATTTCATGCATTGTGTTGCACATTCCAAATTTATGGAACTATTTCCTGGGATAATGTTAGCATTAAGAAGTTCTTTTAAAAGAGTGATTTAGGTTAAAAATAATAAAAAAGTAAAAAATAAACAAAAAGGTTCAGTTCATTACTCTAGGAATTTTTCATTGCAGGTAATTTCAAGACACCAAAAAGTTAAAAATGAAATGTTTACCAGCATAGAGATACAATCAAAACCTACCCTATGCATCCACTACTCAAGGTATTAAGTATAATGATTCACCACACATGAGCTCTCCAAGAAATAATTTTTATTATAATGATTTTCATTCAAGTCCATGTCATGATCTATGAAAAAATAATTCACCATTTTATACTTGTAGTTCCTACCCACCATTTTATCATTTTAAAAGTCAATACATTCCTAAAACTTTAGAACTTGATAATTCATAAAAAAAATGATTCAATAATTGGATTTATGTTGGTTTCTTCTATCACCAAGACAAATCAGAGGTTTAAAATTCAAGATGAATGTAATTTAATTTTTTTCCTAAAAAATGATCTATAAAATTAATTAAAGAATATAGGAAACAAAATGATTCATCTGGAAAAACTAGCTACCTCACTAACACTTGGTGATCTAATTCAGAATAATTATTTTGAGGAGATTGCAGTAAAGGTTCAATTTTAACAACATCCATTTCCCAATTCTGATAATGAGATTGATCCACCTTCTTATAATAACATTGATATCTCCTATCCATAAAAATTTAATTCTTCTAATATAATAACATTTCAAGAATATGAGATCTTAGTCTTCCACCTTTTCGAATATAAAGGTCCCACAGAAAATGTGATTCCATGTTCTCATTATGTGATTTATCAACCTGTACATCCCAATGTGAAAAAGGAAACATTAAATGTCTATAAAATTACACCTCTTGAGGATGAATATTACATTGAACTGGGACTCTTATTTATCCTGATAGATTTATAATTGAACCAAGTCACCATGGATTTCCATATTCAAGAGAACATCACTTCAAATGAAATTAAATCAACACTTTCTAAAAATATTTTTGAGTCTAATTTTTTTTCTAACTTGGAGACATATGAAACATTTTAGGAGTCATAAAACTAGTCAGTGATTGTGGTAGAGAACACTCATAATTTTTTTAGATACAATGGAAGAATTATATTTCCTAGAGGATCCTAAGTTTATAGTGCCACATGTGCCAATGGAGAAATATGTGAGGGTAGTATAGAAGAGTCTTTTAAAAAATATGTTATTCTTGAAATAATGGAGTCACTTACTCCAATTGTTCCCTCCCCGGTTTCTCCATGAATCGAATATGAATTGAGCTGGAAACTAGTGTATTTTCCTGTGATAGTGGTTGGTGGTTAAAATGAATTGAGATATTCCATCAACCAAAATATTTAATTCAAGGATATGATGGATATAAGTCGATGAAAAAAATATTTTGGTAAGGGAATTTATTCTCTTGTGCACATTTGAAGAGGTAATATTCTTTCTCTTACAATTGAATCCCTCTCCACAAACATCAATTATTATATTAATATTTATTTAGGTGAGGTATATTAATTCCATTATGAGATGGGATATTTTCATTTTATTCTACCCATTAATTTTTCTAACAAGTTTTTATTGAGATATTGTATAGCTCCTAGGATAATTTCTTTTTCAATGAATGGATTCCACACTCCCACTAATAAAGAAGAAGATTAATTCTATACATTTCCATTTGATCCCGATGGAGTTTCAATAACCTCTAGTTGAAGACGAAGTAAAATTAGCTCTCAATGGGAGGTAACCCATCATTTATTTGTTTTCTTTTCAATGAATTTAGTTTCATTTCATTTAGTTTTTAAGTAATAAAATGGAATGAATTTTCCATAATATATTTTGTCCTAGAACTACAGTGGATTTGAATTAATGTTACATATTTTTATCATCCACATGCTTTTTATTATGTTGTAAATTCTTTGATATTATGTGGGTATATGCTATTAATGTGTAGATTTTATAGTACATCATTTATGGAACTTCATCAGATACAAAAAACCTTTTTATGTCCATTTTTAGTTACATAGGGAAGTGTTTTATTTTATGTTATATTTTATTCCTCTAAAAACACCATGTAAAATAACTAAAAAATGAAAAATGAAAAAAACTAACATTTCTATAATTATTAAACCCACATGATAGTGGATACATTTTTGTCGTAATATATTTAGGAACATACCACTTGTATCTTTGGGTAGTTTGAACACGTTATTCCTATTTGATTTGTTGTGATCCTCAATACCTAGATTTAGATGATTTCTGATATTATTCCATGCTTTTAAAATGTTTTTTGGAAGCTTGTATATTTTTGAGACACCTATTTGCACTCAAGATCATATGTAATTTCCCATATATTATTTCCATACCCATAAAGACTCTAGAACATTTTACATCATCTCTTATTTCTATATTTCTTGAGGGAATCTCTTCCATGTTATGTCTTCTAGAATTGTTATGTTTTTCCATCTAGTCAATCGGAATTTTGAAAGTTTTACTAAAATGAACAAGGCATCAATTTGAGATTTTTATCTACTTTTAATCAATGAGACACTCATATATTTTCTCTATTGTGCAGCCATTTGAAGCCATGAATAATACCTTTTAGGATGATCCCACAATCGATACCCTTCCATACCCATTTCTTGAATATTTTCATGATAATTTTCAATATAAGTGTGAGGGAGAGATTTATTCATGGAGAGGGTTGTTTTATGGGTAGAAAGTCATTTGATGACAATGGATTGAAATTAACTCATCCTGATCATATGTGTTATATTTCACAGTAGCCACATTTATTACATGTATTTTGATATGGGAATATATAATATTTTTGGTTCCAACAATGAGTATATTTGTGGAAATTACGCGACTACCCTTACTTTTAGGGATACCTATAAAAGTGATGACCTATTAATCTAGGAGATAAAGAGTTTTCTAATTGAACTACTTTCATTGAGATTATACAACAGATGCTCTACTTGTGTAACTCTCTTTGGTATTTTTTTTAACATTTATTTATTTGGGTTTTGGAGTTGATACTCACTAGTTTTTTCCTACCCATCTTATTTTAGTAATTTTTTTCAAAAAAAAGGAAACAAAGAAATTAATTGAAAAAATTGAAAAAAATGACATGAAACTTTGATTTATATATGATTGGGGATAATAATAATTTTAAGTTTGGGGAAGCGATATTTTGAGGGTGAAATTTGGATTAACATTTAGAAAGGATTTATTTAATGATTCGATACTCCTTTTTTCCAGAAATCATCACAATTTTTTTTATAAACCACCATCCTATAACCTTAGATAAATTTTAACCTAATGTGAATTCCTCAACATTAATGTATTATTTTTTATTTCTATTAGCAAAGATGTGATATTTAAGGAAAGACTATGGTATGCATGCATGTGTATGAGAATTGATAAACACTTTGATCAATTTGTTTGAGTGATGAGAGTGATGAAGAGGCAAGTAAAATGATGTATGATTATAATTTTTTGTTTTAGAAGGAATTTAATAGGAAGAGACATTGTTTTTGAAAATTTAAATTTTAAATGAAGCGTGATATTTTGTGAGTAAAAGGGATTAATTTTTTTTGAACTTTTAATTTTGATGATTTTATTTTTATATGGGTCCAATTGTGTGTTATTTATGATTATTTTTTCCATGATTGAAAATGTTTAGGTGTGGGGGATTTTATGTATATAGATTTCTCTTGTATTTTTATAGTTTTCTAATTTAGTTTTAATTATTTTTATAACCACCTTTAGAATTTTTAGATTGTTTTTGTAGTTTTGTAGCATTATAAACATTTTGATATTTTTTAGTTAATTTATATATTAATATTAGTAATTTAATATTTTCATTACTTATATTAATTTTATATATTTTATTTAACACTATATTATTATTATCAGTAGTTCCGCTAATCTTATATTTTTTATTATTTTATTAATATTTATTAGTATATAGTTTAATTATCTAAATTATTATTTTATTTTATTTTATTATATATTTTTTTAGCATTAATAAAATTTTATCCTTATTATTAGTTTAATATTTTTATCAGTATCACTTTTATTATCATATTTTATTTCATTACATGTAGATAGATATATTTATATATGTATTTACCTTTTTAAAATTTTATTTTAATTATTTTTTCATAATACTTAATTATTTAATTATATTATTTTTATTATTATTTTCATGAATATTTTATATTTTTAGATAATTAGATAGTGATTTAATTTTAAATTTTGAAATTTGTTTTCTTATTTTAATTTTTTCAGATACATGCCTTTAGGGATGCGTAGGCTGCTTTTTCAGCCTTCCTCATATTGGCCCTCCCCAACACCTCACATCCCCTCTCCCTTCACCCCCTCCAATGACCACCCCCTCTCCCCCATACCCAAAACCCCACCTACCCTCATCCAACACCCATCCCCTTCCCCCATATCATGTGCTACCCCCATACCCTCAGTGCCCTACCTCTCTTCATCTCCTTTCCCCAGCTCCCCACCTACCCTCACCCCCTCCCCACCTCGCCCCCTCATCCCTCCTCATGTCACACCTTCTATATAGCACCATAACACTAGACCAACAGATGATAGACCATCCTCCTAACCTCCCAACAATAGCCATGCACCTCTCCAGCAGATCTACACCATCATCCATTGCTGCACACACCCAAATTGCATGTAGTGCTATTGCACACAGTGAATTCAATTAACTTCAAGAAATTGATGTCACAGAGTCAGATAGAACACATATCCGATTATTTTTTTCATGTTTATGTACATGATCATCGTTTCGTATTATATTTGTGGTGATTTATGAGTGATGATTATTATTTTCTGATCATCTACTGTGGCTTGCAGTGATTTTTGTGAAGATGAAAACACGATGAAATATTTTTATTATTTTATGTGTTGTGTCATCATCATGGAGGGTTAATATTTTTTTGGTGTTAGAGTTGTGATAAATGTGATTCTTTATGCATGTATTTAATTTATTTCCATATTTTATTTCTTTTTAATTTAATTAATTTTAATTGGATGTTTATTTAATTAATTATATTTGTGTTTGAATTAATTGTCTTTTGGATTCTTCACACCTTCTTTGATTTTCATTCGTGTGATACCTAATAATAAATCATAGACAGAATATTATCATGGAATCTATTTATCTAGAAAATGATCACATGCATGTAGAATTATAAATTGTACACGATCAAATTTCAAATAAATAAATATATTAATTGAACAATTAATATTTTTTGTGAATTATTATTTAAACTTTCATTAGTGATACCTAATAAGTAATATTATGCGAGATAACCCAAAGATACTAATTTCTTTAAAGGAAAAATCAAGTGGATGAAATCCATAAAGGTATGAGATACCATAGGGGACTATTCCAACTCTTTAAATCTAGATTTTCTGTTCAAGTGTTAAAAGAAGATCAAGGTTATTTGGTGTTGAATCTTATGGATCCTTTGGAGAGAATAAATATAATGGGAGCATAGTCTCTCTAAATTAGGATGTTTTGGAGTAATTAACAGATGATAATATTTCTTTCTTGAAATATAATGAGAGATATATTAATCTCCATATCTTGATGGAACATGGATTTTATAGAAGTAATGTAAAAAAAATCCATAGTGGGAGAATGTTGTAACCAAGAGATTGTGAGTTGGTTTTTTTGACAATCACTGAAGATTGATTTTCTAGAATTTGGACGTTATTTTGAATGAGAAATCTATTTTTTTGAAGTTATTGTGATTTAAATAAATTACATGAAGTTAACTTGACAATGAAATTAAAAAACCAGTGGTTATTTTACATGAATTTCTAGAAGATGTGAAGAATGTATATTCTAGAAATAAGAAGTTTTGAGAAAGTTCTAGAAGTCCAAAAGAAGTCTGGGGTTTTAGTAGAGGATTATATATGTTAATTCTTAAAGTTTTTTTTTTCAAATGGAAGAGTTGGAAAATGGAAAAGTATGGTATGTGATGTTTCTAGAGTTTGATACGTAAGAGTATTCTTTATCGATAGAGTGAAAAGTGACAAATGACAGAACATACTCTCTCTCTATATATAATATTAAGTTCTATAAGGGGCTTAAAAATTAAGTAAAGTCCTGGTAAAGTTCCCTAAACATTTATAATTCATTTATTATGATATGTAAGAGTCATTTGACATAAAGAAAATATTTAGAAAACTCTTAGAGAAGACTTATTATGATACATAAGGGTTATCAAACTGATACATAAAAGTAATTCCCAGAGATAAAAATGAAAAATTCTATGAAATATGTGAGTATACATAAGATTCATCCCATGGGATTATGTAAGATTAATTAAAAGAGCATGAAGTGACATGTGACATTAAACTAATGTTACCTTATCTCATGTTATATTTTAGTGATGATTTATATGAAATTATAGAAGACATGAAGATTGGGAAATGGAATAAAAGATATTTCACTAAGAATTATAAAGACAATGGTGGTAACAAATTGGAGTAAAACAAGGATATTACTAATAACACACCAAAATATAATCCATAAGGGGGTTGAAAAATCACAATGACAAATATGTATATCAAAAAAGTAATTTTGAAGGCTGTTATGATGTATGTGTGGGAATAATTAAAATGAGTAATTGGAAAGGAGTCACGTCATGGATTAATATGTTTCAAGATTAGAGTCATCTATATTTTAAGTGAAACATGCATGAAAGTGTGGAGAAAGTTGTTTTGAAGTGATTTTTTTGGGAGAAACATTATGCCATGGTAGTTATAGTATCATTCCATGGCCACATTAATATGTAGCCTAAAACAAGTGTTTTGAATAGAGTATATGCTAAGGACTTTGAAAAATTATAGGTTATGAATATATTTTAATATTTTCCATTCCTTTAACTATTTTCATTTATGTATTGAAATTCAGTAACCCAAATAGAGTTTGATGGTTGAGATTTATTTGAAGATGATGCAATATATGAATTTGAAAGATAGGAAGTTCAAGGTAGTTATTTTATTCAATTTGAATTTTAAATTAAAATATTATAACTAAAAATAGGGGGATTTGTATGTAATATATTAATAATAAATGTTATTTATAAAAATAAGAGGAAGAATAAAGATAATAGAGAATAGAGGAACTGTGTGTTCTAAGAAGGAAGAATAAAGGTAGACGGTAACATGAGATTCATTAAATATCTAATATTATAAGATTGTGTTGTTTCAGATTGAGGACATATAAAATATCATAGTTATGAAACATCATTGATACATCTATATTTCTGAAGTAATGGTATAATACAATGAAGATAATTCCTATGCTATAATTATTCTCTTTGGAAAATATTGTTTGTTGTAGTGTAAAGTTTATTTGAAGATTAAAGATTAAAATTTTCTCATAAGGAGTTGATTATATTTGAATTTGGAATATGGAATCATCACTTTATATACATTGGAGCATCATATTTGGAATTATGATGAATATTATGGATTATGAGATTGGAGTGACCTTTATTCTAGTAAACTTAAAAGTGACCTACAAGTCTATAAACTTATATCTTTTACATCAGTTCAAAAAGTAAGGGAATGGAGTGACCCTTTGGAGGTAGTAAGATACTCCCTATAGCATTAAATAGTAAATAAAACTTTGTGAAGAGTGAATTCACCTAAACTTGTATAGGTACTGGTCCTTGTTGAGAAGTAACTTCACTTAATCTTTGCATCCACTAGAACAATGAGCTATAGTGTATTTTGATACACTAGTAAAATGATGAGTGTACAATCCTTGGATCTATACTAGTGTGGATGAACCAAGTAAATCCCATGTTTATCTACATATTTTAATTTATATACATGTGAATTATATTAGATATTAATTCATTCAATAAAGAGAAAGTAATTAAAGTTTGAATAGTATTCCTTCTAACAATGTAACAATATTTGAAGGAAAGGGATTTGTAACTAAGTAAAAGTTTGAATTAGGAAACAACCTGATTCACCCCTTATCAGGGTGTCTTAGGTTACAAAAAGTGGAATTAAATCCAACAGGTCCTACTATAGATTCAACCTCATTTTTTTGGATTGATAAAATTTTAAGTTTATTCATGGTATGAATTATATTTCTCAAAAGGATAGAATAATAATTCAAGATAATAATGAACCAGGGGGAATTATTTATATTTAATTTGATCTTGTGGGTTCTCTTAAAGAATTATACATTCAAATAAAGAATAACTAAAAGATTAAAGGAATATTGAAAGAGTCCTATGAGTATGTTGAACAACTAGAGGTTGAATTTCCCCAATTTAAATAATTTTTCAAAAATAAGGATGATGTTTATGGTGAATCAAAATAAAGTATTTATTTTAATCAAAAGGCATAATAACAAGACAAGGTGATCAAAATTCTGAATTATTCTATTAAATAAATGAAAAATAGAATTGTGTCTCTTGTGGAAGAAGTTTCTATATTTAAAAGGAGGACTTATAAGGATCTTTCATAAGATGATTTATTTGAAATAAAGAGTTTTAGGGGATTTAGATATAAATATGAGTCACATATGAATTAAAATAAAATTAATGAAGAATATTTGGCCAAATTATCAATTAAGGGTAGTGATAAATATATTCAGAAAGAAATAAATATTTAGAGAAACCATTGAAAGATTTTTATGATATTATAAAAAGTCTCTCTAAGTATATCATTGAGAAATAATTTCAAGGAATATGTATTCTTAATTAACTAATGGTTGAGAAGGATGGAGTTTTAGATAAATTCTCAATCAAGAATCTTGAATAAAAATTTTAAGCTATGGAAAGAACATTAGAATCAGGTATACCAGTTAATAATGGTTAGTTAGATGTAAAAATAAAAAGGATTAAAGAACCCAAACATTCTTTAGTATCTTTACAAGAAGGGAATGAAGATCAAGTGGGGATGCTCAAAATAAAATTTGGAGATAAAGTAAAATCTTTGTTAGATTAAAGAGATCAGTACAAATTAAAGTTCTTTAGTATAAATGGAAAGTTGAGAAATATTGAAGAATCAGTTACATAAAATAAGAAAACTCATTGTATATTTTCTGAGTCATCAAAAAAGTCTAAGTAGTGTCTTAAATACAAAATACTAATTGTTTTTATAAAATTAGGTTTCAGGTTTGATACATCATTATCCAAATAAATCAAGAGACCTGAATTGAATTAAAAAAGGTAGATAAAGGAGTTTAAAAAGATAATCCATAGAGAGAAATTTAGAAAGTGAATAAATTATTTTAATTGAATAAGTGGATTAATAAAGATAAATATTAAAACATGTGTTTTTATTGTGGGATTTATGGTTCTATAGTAAGTTTTTGTAAAGATTATTTTGTATTGATTTATAATTTTGAAAGGAAAGGAATATCAAAGACATTTATACCAAACGATATAATAAATAACTCTTATACTTCTTATTATCATTCTTCTAATTATGGTGTTAGTAACTTGAATAACATATAAAAATCTAGAAGAAATATTAGTCCTAGAAAAAGGAATTCAAACTACACTTTTGGAAGCATATTTTTTTTGTGGATATAAAGGAAACTATATGAATAATTAAAGAATATAACTTGTGTGATAGAATCCAGGGATGTGAAGAATAAGTAATGATAATTATAGTAGAATATGTTGTGAATGTGGTTATAAATAACACATTGTAAGGTATTATAATATTAGAAGAAGAAAATGTTTGATGAGTAAGACCACTACTCTTAAGACGAGTAGAAATCAAGTTGGTATAAAAAGAAAATATGTAATTTTAAAGAAAATATTCATGTGATCGAGGAAAGATGAGACTAACTATCAAAGGGATATGTGTTAGACATAAAATGATATTATTGTACAAAATATTTCACATAAGGAAAATAAGAAATTATTTAAAACTAAAAATAAATAGAAATCTATATTAATTAAAAATAAGAAATATTTAAATATAAATATATCTTCTCAAAATGTTAAAATAACATGAAGATACCTATAGAACTATAAAAAGAATTCTTGTTATGAAACGTAAGGAATATTACATAAGTTTAATCATAAGAAATATTTCCACATCGAGAATGTACATCAAGTCACTGGATAAGAAGAGTGAGAAAGCATTGAATAATGATCAAAAATAAATTAGTGATATCATTGAAATAAATACCACTAATATGGATTTCAAGAAATAAGAAATAAATTGGTCAGTTCTACCAAGCCAACCACAATCCTAAACTTAAGGATGTCAGAGCTACCCCTCTCCCCATGCTCTTAATTTTTTATATATGATGATTGGAGTGATACAAGATTGATAATGATATATGATCCATGGGGTGTGTATGCATAATAAGAGGGTTAATAACTTGAGATTGATATATTATACTGAGAATCATTAAAATGAAACAAGTGGTGTTAGAAGAAGACACTATGGACATCAAAGAAAAATTTGAGACAATAAGTGGGAAGAGAGAGACTGAAAGGAGAACCTGGTTAAATATAAAAATAAATAAAATGATGAATAAATTCAAGTGGTGTCAAGAAAAATATATTCTTCAAATGACATCAAGTATCTATAATGAAAAATGAAAGCTAAATTTGGTTATAACATGATGTGACGATAAAGTATAAGTGGTATGAAGTTTTATTTAGAGTGATACACGTGTCAAAAAAATATCCTAGTTTTACAAATGGTATCAAGAAAATTTTGAAATATAAAAATGTTGTTTTATTCCTTTATCAAGTGGTAATGTACCCCAAAGAAGATGATGGAAATATTGATTGAGTAACAACTATATTCATGAAGAAATACATGTTCTATTTGTTTATAAACTAACAATGTGTTATCTTCTAGTTTCTTTCTAGGATACTAAAATTAAATAAGGAGAAATTATTGTAATCAATAAATGGTCTCCTCATTTTTAATATTATAATAATATTTGGCATCTATGATTGAATAAATTACGGTGATTTTTTAATGAACATTAATAGGATGATTAACCTCATATGACAATAGAGAAGACTAGTAAAGAAAATAATATTTTTAATATAAATTGGTATCAATATTTTATCATAAAAAAGTCACATAAATTGTTTTAACATGTGTTATGACTCACATACTTTGTGATTTTTTTATTATACACTAAATGTATTGTGTAAATTTGAGATCAAATGAAGGTTTATCTTTGAACAAAATTTATTACTAAATATTCATAAGATTATGGAAGTAAGTGAGTGACATGTAAAAAATTAAAGTTAATAACTTATACTATTTCTTCATATATAATTATTGACTTTGTAAACTTAGAGTATTTTTGATGATTTATTGCAAAGTCATAAATTATCCCACTAAAATTCCTTGGGAAGAATTTAGGTGAAAGTGAAAGTGGGTTAAAGTTGAATTTACAATCAAGTATGGTTGAAATAAGTTTATAGGTTATAATGAAATTCAAAAATTTGTTGTAAAACCCTAATGTTTTTAAAGGTAATTTTTTACTGAAATCCCAAAAGTCACGAGTTACCAAATGGGAGAGTTACAACTCTTTAAATTTGGATTTTCTATTCAAGGGGTAAAAGTAGCTCAAGGTTCTTTGACGTGGAATATTTTTGAGCCTTTAAAGAGAATATATACAAGGGGATCATTGTATCTATAAATCACAATGCTTTAGAGTAATGAAAAGATGATAATATTTCTTGAAAATATGTTCCAAGATAATTATTGATAAAGGGGGAGTGAAACTAATGAATATATCCCAATAAATTTTATGAAAATAATAGGGAGAAGAAATGAAGTATCTAGAAAAGTTAAAACATTCAAATTTTATTAAAAAAGGGGGAGGAATGAATTCAATAAAATCCATATGTTAGGAAGTAATTGAATTGAAAGTTAAAGGGGTAAATATTAATCTCTATATCTTGATGGAGAATGGATTTTATAGAATAATTTTCAACAAAATTAAAAGGGAGAGATTACTTCAACCAATTAATTGTGAGTTGGATTGTCAAAAATAATTTAAGGTTTATTTTCTAGATGTTTCAGGTCATTTAAAATGAGAAATACATTGTTCTAAAATTTAAGGTGTTTTGAATGAAGTAAATGAAGTTATCCTGGTAATGGAAGTGAACAAATAGAGGTTATTATGGAATATTTCCTAGAATATTAGAAGAATATATCATCCAGAAGAAAGAAGTTTAGAGAATGTTTTGTAAGTATATAATAAGTTGGGATATTTGGAAGTTAAGTCCGAAATTTAAGTTTGGATGAATAAGAGTATTCTTGATCTAAACAGTGAAAATGAGAAAATGATAGAACACAATCTCCCTATATATATAAGATTAAGTTGTAGAAGGGAAAAAATGAATAAAATTCTTAATAAATTTCTCATAATACATTTGAGTCATTTACAAATGATATGTAAGAGTATTTTGGAACTAAGTTTTTTTGGAAAATTCTTAGAGAAGAATCACTATGACATGTAAGGGTTATCAACACACTTCATAATGGTAATTTTTAGAGATCAAAATGGAAAAATCCATGACATAGGGAAGTATACATAAGAGTCATACCTTATTCCCACGTAAGAATAATCCAAAGGGTTTGAAGAACTATGGATATCAATCTAAAATTCCATTATCTCATGTTATATTTTATTGACGATTTATATAAAATTAGGAAATATTTAGATATTTGTAAATGGTATGTCAGATACTTCAATAATAGTTATTTGGACTATGTTAGATGAATATTATATTAAAACATGTAGATGATAAGTACCATGCCATAATGGAAGCCATATGGGGGTTATAAAATCCTTGTGAAAAATAAGGATATCAAAATGGGATTTTTAAGGATGTTATGATATATATGTTGGAATGATTAAAATGATTAATTATAAAAAAGTCACATTTTGAGGAAAATGTTTCAATTATTAGGTTATTTATATTTGAAGAAAAAATGGACAGATAAGCATGGTGGAAGCTATTTTGAAGGGGTTTTTTTTGAAGAAGCACTATAACATGGAAATTGAAGTGATATGATATGATCTCTTTGATGAAAATCCAAAAATGGATGTTTTGAATAGAGTACACACCCTATAATTTGAAAAATTATATTTCATGACCAGATTTTAGGATTTGAAATTCCTTTAACTATTTGGAAGTTATAGATCAAACATTGACAGGACAAATGGAGTTTGATGGTGGAGATTTATTTGAAGATGATCCAAGAGATGAGTTTGAAGGAGCAGAAGTTCAAGGTAGTTATTTACTTGAATTTTAATTTGAAATTAAAATATCCTAACTAAAAATGTAGGGATACAATAAGAATAAAATAAATAGAAAGTTTCTTAATAGATCTAAGAGGAAGAACGAAGAGAATAGAGAAGAGATGAATTGTGTGTTCTAAGAAGAGAGAATAAAGGTATTTAATAACATGGGAATACATAGATATCTAAATTAATAAGATTGTGTTGTGACTGAGGGATGAAATATTGAAGATAAAAGTTATGGAACATCGTAGATACATCCAGATTACCGAAGTGAGGAAAGGAAAAATACAATGAAGATAAATTATTATAAAGGATTTTTTTGTGAGGAGAATATTGTTTGATGTTGTGTGAAGTTTTTTTTAAATATTAAGGATTAAAATATTCTCACAAGGAGTTGATTATATTTTTCTTTGGAATCTGGTATTATCACTTGATATACATTAGGGATTATGATACAAATAAAGGATGATGAACTTTGAGTGACCTTCATGTCATTAAATTGAGTATATACCAATAATATTATAAATTTATATCTTCTATAGTAGTGTGAAATGTAATAGAATGAAATGACCCTTGGTATTGAGAGAACTATTCCCTATACCGTTCAATAGGAAGCGAGCCTTGGTGATGATTTAATTCACCTAAACATGTATAGGTATTAAGCCTTAACGAGAAGTGACTTCTCTTAAAATTTGTATCCACTAAAAGAGTGAGTTAAAGTGGATTTTTGTATACCAACATAATACTGAGTGTATAATCCTTGGATGTATCCCAGTAATAATGAACCAAGTAAAACCCATGAATCCCTATATATTTTACTTTCTATACATGTGCATGATAGTATATATTAATGCATTTAATAAATATAAAGTAATTAAAGTTTGAATAGCGTTACTTATAATAAGAAAATACGATTCGAAGTGAAAGGTATTTATAACCAAAAAGTCATTGAATTGGGAAACACCTTGATTCAAACCCCTTAGGGTGTACTAAGTTACAATAAGTATTATTATATCTAATAGGTTCTACTACGCATTCAACTTAAAATATTTTACTTGATAAGATTTAAAGTTTACGAAAGATTTGGATTCTATATATTGAAAGATTAGAACCATATTTTAATATGAGAATTAACTAGAGGTAATTTTTTGTCTTTAAATAAATATAGTGGGTTTTATTGAAGAATTAGGTATTCAAAGAAAGAAGAAATATAATATTTAAGGACTGTTGAAAGAGTCCTATGAGTATATTGAACAACTAGCGACTGAATTATCTCAACTTGAAAAATTTATTAAAAATCAGGATATAATTTATGAAGAAAAAATATTTGTTATTTATTTGAATCAAAATTCATAAGAACAAGCTAGTGTGGTAACAATTATAAGTTCTTTTGTTAAATAATGAAAAAAGATAATTCATCCACTTATAAAAGAATTTACTATGTTTAAAAGCAGGAATTTTGAGGATCCCTTAGAAGATGATTTTTTTTGGGATTTGGAAATGAATATTGTTCACATATATATATGATAATATTACTATTTAATAAGTGATAACCAAAGTTTAAATTAAGGGTAATGGGGAAGAGTTTCTGAAAAATAATGAAAATTTGGAGAAACTATTGAAAGAGTTTTATGACACTATAAAAAGTATCTATATAGTTTTCATTGAGAAATAATTTCAAGGTATATATATTATTAATTAGTTAATGTATAAGAAGAGTGGAGATAAATTCTAAATCAATAATCCTAAAGGAAAATTTAAACTAGTGGAGGGATCATTAAAATTAGGTATTATAATTAATAATTCTCATTTAGACGTAAAAGGAAAAAATATTGAAGAAATTGGACATTATTTAGTATATTTACAAGAATGAAAAAATGATCAAGTGGGTTTGATAAAATGGGAATATGAATATAAAGTAAAATATTTTTTAGTTGAAATAGATTAGGTTGACTTTAAGTGATTTGGTATGAAGGTTGAGTTGAGAAATGTTGATGACTCGATTATAGAAAATATGAAAAATTAGTCTAGATTTACTGAGTGATCAAAAAAGTATAAATAGTGTATTGAATTTAAAAGACCACTTATTATAGAAAAAAGATGTTTTAGGTTTGATACATCATCATCTAAAGAAATAAATAGACACACAATGAATTATAAGTAGGTGATATGATAATTTTACAAAGACAAGTTAAAGAAAGAAAGTTAGAAAGTGAAGAAAGTATTTTAATTGAACATGTGGATTAAAAAATAGAAATATAACAACATTTGATTTTATTATGGGATTATTGATCATAAAATAAGTTTCTTTTTTAAAATATATTCTATGGATAATTTCTAATTATCAAAGGAAATTAATATCAATGTCTTCCATACCATAAGAGAGAATGTATAATTCTTACACTATGATCATCGTTATTCTAATTATGGTGTTAATAAATTGAAATAGATAAAAATATAGAAGAATGTTTAATACCAGACCAAGGAATTAAAACTAAAATTTTAGAGGCATATGTTTTTATTGTGGATAGAAATATCACTTGATGAATAAGTAAAGAATGGCGTTTATGGATTAAAATCTATGGATGAGAAGAAGAAGCAGTGGTCATTACAATAAAAAATGTTATTACTGTGGCTATAAAACACATATTTTAAAGTATTATAGTATGAAAATAAGATAAGGTATGACGAGGAAGTAAAATTCACCCACGAATATAGAAATCAAGCTGGTATGAAAATAAAATTTGTTATATTAAATAATAGATTCATGTGTTTGAGGAAAAATAAGATAGACTATAAAAGGGATGTGTGCATGACATAAAATGTTGTTATAGTACAACAAGATTCATGAAAGGGAAAAAATAAATTATATAAAACAAAGAAGAAAGTGGAATATATCTCAGTGGCCAAAAAAGAACATGTAAAGTGAAAGACACCTTTTTAAATTTGAAATGGAAAGAATAAGAAGAGACACATGGCACTAGCAAAGGAATTATTTTTATGATAACTAAGAAAGATTTCATAAATTGAATCATTAAAAAGATTACCATAGGGAAAATTTATATGAAGTTAATGAAGAATAAAAATGATAAATCAAAAAATCACGAGGAAATTTAATTAGTGGTATCATTGAAACAAAATACCACGATGAAGGCCTATAAAAAAGATGGAAAATGTAAGTTGGTTCAACCAGAACAACCATAATCCTCAACTTGAGGATCATAGAGGTATCACTATCCTCATGTACTTAATTTATATATATTATTATTAGAGTGATATGGATTAAGGGGGATATATGATCCATGGGGCTTTTATGGATAGTAAGAGTGTGAATGCTTTGAGATAGATTGCTTGCATTGAGAGTAGTTAAAATATAATAAGTTGTGTTGGAAGTTGGCACTATGAATGTAAAAGAAAAATTTGAGTCAAAAATTGGGATGAGAGAGATTGGAAAATGAACCTTTGTAAATCTCTATATGCATGAAGTGATGAATAAATTCAAGTGTTTCTAAGGAAATCATGTTCAATAAGAGATATCAAGTATCCATTATGAAAAATCAAAGCTGAATCTAGTTATAGTATGATGAGATGATGATGTAAAAGTTGGTAAAAAGTATAATTTGAAGTAAAAAAGTGTCAAAAGTATATATATTTTTTTATAAATGATATCAAGACAATTTTTGAACACAAAAATGTGATTTCACGCCTTTACCAAGTGTTGACAGACCCTAAATAAGAAGATGAAAAACTTGATGGAGTAGTATCTACATTTATGGAGGAATAAAAGTTCTATTTTTTTTATTAACTAATAATGTGGCATCATATATAAGGTTAAAATTCAAAATACTTAAAATTTGATTTATAAATATCACAAAGTGAAAACCAAAATACATCCTACCTCCCGAGGTTTTCACAAGGAGATAATAATCACTCATCACATGGATGAGATCAATCCAACCTCCACAACATGCTAGTGTCTCAAGTGTAAATGAGAAGGACAAAGAGGGCTTTGAGTGATGTGTGATTTGGCATATAATCAAGAACAAATACCCCCATTAACATCACATGAAAGTGGATTTATATAGATTTCAAGTAAAATACTTGGTGATTCACACATTAAATCACGTTCCATAACACATGAGTTAATGGCTCATCCAATTCATGTATCCATCGTATTAATGAAAATCCTCCATCAAGTTTCATCTTTGGAAATATTTCATTAAATGATAGATACATGGAAGAGTTTACCCACCCAATTCATTGAATCCAAGAGTATAGATATTCCATACACATGATATTTCCATGCATTTTATGCAAGCTGCAGTTCATATGACCCACACATTTTTATCATATACAAAATAGGATTTAGGGCATATAAAATCATTCAATATCTCCCTTGCACTAAGATTTTGTGATATTTCACCTTATATTATATCATATAAATTAACTTTTAAAATCATATCCAATACTCTTTTTGGATATTTTCCAAAATACTTTTGGAAATCCATCATTAACTTCACCTTATATCATATGATATACAATACCTTATAAATACCCATCCAAAACAACTTTTGGATTAATTCTAAAACATTTTTGTAAAAAACCAGGTAAAGTTAATATAAAATAAATTACATTCCTTATCAGTATTATTAAATAGATTTTATATGGTTATATTAATTATAATAATATTAAGTAATTTTTTAATCAAAAAGGAAATAGTTTTATTATTATTAAATTCATTTTCATGTAATATAAGGTTTTATTTAAAAGATTAATTTCTAAATATTAGAATTTTAATTTTAAAAAACCAACTTAATTTTTTAAATCATCACATCAAAGATATATTAAGGTGAAATTTTAATATTTTTATGAAAAGATAGTTTTTTAGTTAATAATGAAAAATACTGATTTTTTTCATAAATATTTCTTTTGTTTTAATTAAATAAATTAATTTAAAAGTTTAATTTTATCATAAAGAAACATAAGTATCCTTTAATTATAAATAATCTAAATAATTCATACTAATCATCATTATAACCAAATTTGGTATAAGTTTATTTTTGGGCTTAAAAACACATATTTCTAAAAACTGATTTTCAATGTGTTTTTATCATAAATTAATTTATTTTAATTATAGAAATTTAATTTTGATAAATGGATTCTATATTTGGAATCATGAGGTCTGAATTTTTTAAATATGTCAATTTTATTTTTAGACATTATGAATAGTAATCATAGAATATATTTATCACATCAGCAAGGGAAAATCAGGTAATTAAGGTTAAAAATAATATGATAAAACCTATAAATGTCCCTAAAACTTGTATTTATTTTATTTTATAATTTTGTTCAACCATTACCATCAATTTTTTGAAAACTTGGAAATTTATTTCCACTTTCCTTTGATAATTATCTTAATATAATTTTAAATAAATAATAAAAACAAAATGTTACTCTCTTCATTTTAATATCTATAATTATTTTTCATAGGGATAAAAAAGTGTTAATGTTTGGTTCTAAACGTTTATTTTAAATATAATTTATTTTTTTATCATGATTTTTTTTAATTTTTAGTGATGAAATAATTACTATAAATGCTTACGAAATGCCAACATATTGTTTGTGTAAGTAGTAAAAATATCAAGTAAAATTAATATTTTTTGGGTGAGTTATAGTATACCATGAATTTTATAGATCAATATAACATAATTTGGATTTTTTTAAAGGTTTATAATTAAATTAACTTACTATATTTAGGTCATTAAATTCAAATTAAACAAATAGTTTAAAAAATTACATTAATGATATTTTATAATAAACAATATTGTATTAAATGATTTAAAATGAATAAAAATATTATCTTCATAAAAGTGAGTTATAGATCATTTATTATATAAAAAATGGTCCATTTATGGTTCATTTATTCTTTTATAGTAACTTTCTTGACTCCTATGTTGTAAAAACCTTTGATGACACAGTAATATACAAAAGGGTTAACATGGGTTAAAATAAATAGATAAGGGTGAAAAAATCACCTAAAAATTCAAAAATATTATTGGATGAAATTAGTTAGATGCATACTCATATTATATTTGAAATAAATCAATTTGGTTCCATTTTTCCCCGTGATGGATCTCTATGGCCACCACCCCTGGCTCCAGTGCCTGCGCCATCTCCAATAAGTATAGCGCTGTAACTACCCATTCCCTCATGACCTCTTCTGCCCTTTACCGTTGATGGAGTCACCTTAGACTCCATGCCGTCTAGATCCCAACCACCCGCCTTACCGTGACCGATTCCATCACCTTTGACGAACTAGACCTGCTCCACCTAACTAGCATCGCCACTCATCACAGACCATCCTCCAGTCATCTACAGCAGTTCACCTCCTAGTTGTCTCGACGTCCTCTGTGAGGTCCCTCTCATAAGACACTCCTCTGACGACTCGAGAACCAGATCTAGCATCTAGTGTCGTGCGGACCGCAACAACGATCTGTCTGCCCCGACCACCTCCTTCACGACACCCCCTCAAAGACGTTACCACCATGTTTGGACCACCGAAGGTACCCATGCTTCATCACTACAAGTTTTTCATTGGAATGAATTTCCCTAAAGAGGCCTAGGCCGATCTTCCCAATCTGGAACGGGTTTGGGTGGATTGGACTGACCCAGTTTGGCCTTGCACGACCTTGTATGGGCCTGCGCAGGTTTAGCCCAACCTGCACAGGCCCTGCAGTGGTGTTTCGGTGCCCGAATAATTTAACATTAATCAAAATTAATTAAATTAATTAATTTTATTTTATTATTTGAATTAAATTAATTAAAATTAATTTTGGTTAATTATTTTAATACCCAGGGATAAAAAATTAATTTAATTTTGGAATTAAATTAAATTAATTATTTAATTTAATTTTAGGAATTAAAATGGAATTAATTAGTGGAATGATAAATAATTAAATTATTTAATCCATTTAATTTAATTAAATTTACCCTCGTACTTATTTAATGCAATTTAATTTTATCGCACATTATTTTACTCGCCTACTGGTCTTGAGAACTGACCCAT
The DNA here is from genome assembly GCA_963277665.1 of Viscum album. NCBI lineage: Eukaryota > Viridiplantae > Streptophyta > Magnoliopsida > Santalales > Viscaceae > Viscum > Viscum album. The sequence goes on from OY728152.1 coordinate 1,799,098,091, forward strand.
GTATGTTTTATTTTATTTAATTAATTATTTTAAACTGTGTGGGATGATTTTAATAAGTAATTAATTAAATGACAGTCTTCACATTGTCCTTATTTTTAGTTAAAATGTATAAGGACATGCATGTCCAAATTAATCTGATATACATTTACACCCCTAGTCTCCCTCTCATGCGTGTTTTTTTGTATTTTGTATGAAGAAATTGAACAATGTGGGCCTCACAAAGATGAAGTGGTTCACATTGACCTAGACAGTGTAAGACACATGTGACGCCAAGTTGAGACATTACTCTAGATGAGTAGCAGACAAACTGGATGGGGGCGAGCTACATCAAGAGTCAAGTGACGACTCCAGTATGATTCCCCTAAGTCATTTAGACGCTCAAGACCAGTTAGGTAGTATTTTACCTTTATAAATTTATTTATTGTTTTATGAATTTTATAATAACAATAAAATACATAAAATAATAAATAATAAAATACATAAAGAAGCGACATATGTTTTCCTATTAATGTTTAGTTGTGAGCATGGAAACATAGATGAACAAGATTAATAAAAATGGATTACATTCATCGAGAGAAAAACATAAAACCCTCAACATAATATTAAGTATTTACCTCCTTCCATCATTAAATTTTAAACAAAATCAGGTGTTCGGGGTGCCAATCATGCCAAAGCCGAGGGTGCCTCTTACTACTGGGGAGTTATTATGATAGTGATGGGTTGACATAAATAAAATTGAATCAAGGAAATAGCCAAAGATAGCTTGTTATAATTTTAGAGGAAAGTGTTGAGTAAATCATGTTATCATTTTAGAAGATGGTACATCACTCAACAGATCAAGAAACCGAGAGTTAATGTGGTTGGCCAGCCAAACTCCTACCTTAAACCCTCCGAGTATTGGCATAGCCAAAGCTTGTAGACTATAAGGGGAGGTTCTGGAATAATATCCACTTGAATAATCAAGTGACATAATATTTAGATTCTAGCACAAATGATTCCTAGAATTCGATAAAATAGTGGGATACATTTAATGATTAAATTAATCAACAATGTCTAATTCGGTAAGCAACATAAAATTACTAATATGATATATTTTATTTTTGTAGATAAATATAATGTAATACCACAATAAAAACTGTGATAAATATTGGACAAAGTTAATGTCCAAACTAGAACGAATTTTCAAGTGTAGTAAAAGTGTTCCCGTACTTAACTATAATACAGGGAGATTCAAGGTGTTGGTGTCCCTATACCTGTTATGCCACCTCAGGAAGAAAGGGTGTTAAAATGCTTACAAGTGACTCATGATTCAAGCATATGATGGTTATGTGATAATGATATCATCAACATCTGATGTTAGTTGCGGTCACTACATCATGACTTGGATTATATCACATGTAGTATCATCTCCAAGAAGTTACCGAGGAGAAAGTTAAGAAATATTGAATGTGATTATTACAGTGGATTTGTGTAAACTTGAAAGATAGACTATGATATTTCATGGAATCCTATTCTTATAAAATTTTTACCTAGTTACTCTAGTTTCGTTTAAGGATAGAAATAATCAATATGGAGTAAGTGCTTCATTACCTTTTATGTAATGTGTAATGTTAGCTAAGTAATAATAATATTAAAGACAATACTTTCTTTAGTTCCTATAGAGAATAAATTGGATGACAAGGCAAAAAGTCAAATAAAATGTTATGCCAATGGTACCTTCATAATTTCCTTCAAAGAAAAGAGTCTGGTCATTAAATAGAGGGTTATTTGCATCACATATTTTGAAATTTATTTATGGAAGTTTAAGAAGTAAGTAGCCGCTTATGCTTCAGTGTATATTCATCAAATAAAATTATTGTTTCTAACATATTTATTTTGTATTAAATACAACATGCTGATCACATATGTTTATTGAAATACAGAAACCAGGTAAATATAGAAACATTACTAGAGTAAGGTGTCTTCTCCAAGTAGTCGAGGAAGGGTGATTCCTATGTCAGTAGTGAGAAGAACACATAACTTCAATTTTCTAAGTGGTTGATTATAGTTGATTTTTTTTGAGTATAACAAAAGAATTTATCTCATATTCCCTTTAGACATAATGAGTCATTATTCCAAGTTCAGGAATGAACTAGTACTCACCCGCGCGTACACATGGAATTTTGAATTAATGGTTATTATTTGAAAAGAGAATTTTTTAGGTAAAAGTAACCCACCAATAGTAATATTTAATATTTTTTAATCCCAAAGTATTGGAACATAAAAATGGAATAGGGTTAGATAAATTATGGACACAACAACAAATTAATTGATAAAATAAAGGATATATAAAAAGTAACTTCTAAATTTTGAGGGAGGTTGCACATCATTTTCAAATGCATTCAAGTCCTGCTTGATGTCCATAATGGGTCAACACTTGTGCTCTATTTCACTACACGTTATCACAAGGTTCAACAAACCGTCATGGCTAACATGATCCATAGAAAGAGTAATGCATGTATAGTAATTTGAACTGAAAGACAAATATATTATAGAAGTGGATGTAATAAAAAAAATATGAACTGGGAAGAGGAATAATTTGAATACATGATGACAAAACCCAATATTTAGTTGCACCAAAATTTATGAAGTTGATAATGTAGAAGATCTCCAACTAAATAAAGATACAAAGTCTACAAGATCAAAGTGTTGTGATAATAAGTCTTAAAGCTTCATCATCGTCTAACGAATGCACTCTGTAGATGAAAAATAATTAGATAGATTAATAAATAGTAATGAATATTGAAATATGAAAATCCAATCCAGCAATGAAACAAAACACTAGTAAAAAAATGACTATTCTAGAAATGAAAAATATAAAGAACATAGGATTGCAATACATTTTGACCAATTTCTTTAGTGGACAATATCAAAAATTGTTAAAAATTAAAACATTACAAAGGTGGTGTGTTTGTAATGTATACAAATAGGAAATGGAAGTGAAAATAGGTAGAAAAAATGGAGGTTTTGTATAGTATACAAATGTAAAAAAAGTGGTAGAAAGGTGGAAATACTTACTACAGGATTTCAGAATAAAATATAACAAATATAAGATCATATTATGTAATTTAAATAGAAACATGATTAGGAAATTGGATAAATTACCAAATTTTAGGTGACAACAGAAATTTATTAGGGAAAGGTAAATAAAAATGTTCTATACATATATGCTTGTATGCTAAAGTGTTTTTGTATGTAATATCTGCACATTTCAAAGTCTTAACCATTTCATATGGAAATGTGTGCATATTTCAGTGTAATATTGATGAATAGAAAATATTGTAGTGCAGTGAATAATATTACATTTTACAATGCAGAAGAAAATTCTACCTGAAATAGGTCTTTTGATTCTTTCTCATACAGGTTTCCCAACCTGCATATGAAAGTACAATTTTGAACATAAATACATAGAAATGAATATATAAAAAGGATGTTTTATGTAAATGAAGTTACCTGATCAAAACTCTAAATCCTTTTAAACATGTTGGGAATATACTGTACCAAAAAAATGATGAATGTAAAAAAGGCCTTTGGAAAGGGTAATGATATGAAAACCCAAAATCAAATAGTACAGTAGGGTGGTTGTTTTAGTACCTCTAATATATAGAATTTAAAAATTAAATATTTGAAACCATTGAATAAATAATAGCCATGTATATTAATTTTCTGATCACCAAAACAACTATTAGGAATAACTGTTACTGTAAGCATTTCTTACATCCTAAAATATTTACAAAATAGTTTAAAAAAAACTGAAACATGATCCAAATTAACAACCAAACTGTGCATATAGAAGAACCAAAATGGGCATATAGAAGAACCAAACTGTGCATATAAAACTAAATTGGCCATGTTTAAGACTTTGAAATGTGAAGATATTAAACTGTGCTTATAGAACCAAACTGTGCATATAGAACCAAAATCAAACTGTTAATATAGATCCAAACTGTGTATATAGAACCAAACTATGCATATAGAAGAACCAAACTGTGCATATAGAAGAAACATGCTCCAAATGAACGACCAAGATGGGCATTATAGTAATAATGTCTCTTTGTATGGGATACAAAAGAGTAATAAAAAATGAAGTTAGGTTGGCAGTCATATATGTATGTACTGTATGATAAATTTGAAAAAGAAGATTGATTTGGTTGAAAATAGGAAATTCGTCTCCTCAATGTCATAGTATATAGTAATCATATCAAAATACTGAATGAGTAACAGAAAATATTTTAAATGAACAGTCTGTATAGTCTCAAATGTAACACATTATACAAAAATTATTAATTATGAACAGAATAATGAGATTCATTTGATCAGTGAAGATGTATGTTTACCTTCTATTTTCAGTACAAGATTTCAGTCTATTTTTTTTGATTTTCATGTTTATATATTACTTCGGAATGGTCTATATATCAGTAGTTTGACATGCTGTAGGCACGCTGTTTGGAAACGCCTGGACCTTATCTTCCACACCATCCTCAATATCAAAAAATCGCGACTAATTTTTATACATAAAGGGTTTTTTTATAATATTTTTAACCTATAAAGTACATAGGTTGAAATAATTGAAATTCAGAGCAGAGTTTAAACAGTATAGTGTTTCTTATCAGCACACAGATGTAATTTGAAATAAATGTATGATTTTTAAATATTTATAAATCAGAATACTTTACATTAACATCATTAATTCTTATAGTAATGGATATCATTTAAAATTAAGGAAAGATAACATATTTATACCCGAGTAGAACACATGTTCAAGGGTGTAGTATCTAATCTTGTGTCAATGTTTAAAGTACCAAGATTAGTTACAACTGTTTGATGATCCTATGAGTAAATGTGAAAAGGAATATATCAGAAAAACGATATCCATAGTCAGAAAGACATAGTAAAGAAATTGATCGACAATTACCTACATATAATGAATGACACTGCTTATTGTAGAAGACCCACTACTTTGATCTGCCTGTATATTATTGAAGAAAAATGTATAGTATTCTGAGTTGTTGTTTTTAGATATAATGTGATAAAAATACATACTTACATGTTTATGTTCTAAGACGTCGGTAAAAAGGTTGATGAAGTTTCCATTATCATTCATATAAACCACTTTGTAACTATTTCTCTTAGATGAATGATGATAATTCTTAATAATGTACTATGTAACCTCAATTGCTAATAGAAATTTCCTGGCTTTGAAGTAGTTCAATTCTTGAGGGAAACCAAATTCATCATCGTCCTAATAAAAAAATCCATTGGCACTGTTAATTAAAATATTTATTTTTTTATAATGATAGGATATAAGGACTTGGATATACCTATATCAAATCCGCTATTAGTTGCGCAGCTGTTTTTTGTATGTATTGCATGACTTGTTTCTCAAATAACACAACTTAAAGAGTCTGTCTTGTCCGTAACTAGTAGCTGAACTCTAAACCTGTTGCAATTGTTATTATGACTACACTTTTAGTCTCATTTGGACTGTGCAGCTGAACCCAGGGTGTAGCGTAATGATAAAAATAAATATAGGCAACATTGAATACAATCTCACCTCAGAGTAATGCTAATAGGTGAGGAGTTGCAGGATATGCAGCAAATGCTTCCATCTATAATCTACACTTTCTTTATGCATGACTGGCATGATTCATAGAACAAGTTGTGGGTGATTTGAATTTTTTGAACTGTAGTGGAAATTAATCACCTTGTAGCCTACAGTATATTCATTACATGTAAATATATAATTTATTACAGGATAAGGGTATATTGCCGACCTGTTGATAGGTTTTGACATCTAAAATGGATTTCTTGTTATTACAATATAGTATTTCTATTTTTTGGTTGGGAGTTGTTGGTGATGTACTATGTAATGATGATACTATTATCACACCAAGCCTGATAAAAGCAGAACAATATACGTGGAAGTAAATAGTTACAACTTGTTGGTAGTACATTTATGACATTTAGATAAGTAAAATATTGTACTATACAAGTAAAGGTTTTTAAAATGATACCTGCTTCTGAAGTTTTCAACTACTGGAAGGTTTTGGTTGTAAAGAATATTTATTGCATTCACAGTTGTTGTGACAAGAACAGAGGCTGAAAGTAGTTTCAAGTCATCATTATATAATTCTATGTTCAAGAAACATATTGAAAACACATAGTATAAATATTGAGATTAATAATTGTAGATAGAAACCATACATGTCAATATCTTCACCCGAATGAGCTGTAATATTAAAATGGTAGTGGGGTCTGTGTTGTTTTCCATGTAACACGAAATTTCAAATGCAAAATTACCTCATAATCTGCAAGTAACCTTCAACCCTCTGCATGAAAACCGAGTGAAAAAAATGAGTCAATGTAGCATGTTAGAGTAATATAATTCAATTACTCAAAAACCAAAAGGACCTGTCATCTTCTAAAATAATCTGCATCCTGTGGTTGGAAGTTCCCATTGATTGCATTGGATGTGAGTAACGTAGAACTCCAATTAGTTATAAATCAATATATAGAGATACAAAGTTATTTTATGAATAAAATAAGGCTGAATTAAAAGACATTGTATAGATTAATTTAACATAACTTGGTAAATGGAACTTTAATAATGTGGTATTAAGAACATGTACCTATTAGATGTTCTTCTGGGACTTTTTCGTGAATGATGTCATCGAATGAAGTAAATTAAAAACTAAAAATAAGTAGATGTACTTCACAAGGATAAACATACGTCATGGATGTGAACATGATTTGACAGGGGTGTCTAGTTCCAAGGTAACTCCCTTGGTTTGAACCTATTTGGAAGTTTTGTACAATATTGCAGAGTCCCTCACCCAACAGTTGTTTGTACTTAGAGATAAGCTGATGATTCGTAATGGTGCATTGAATCTTGGTTCCCTGAATACAGTACGTTAAAATGTTGGCTAATGAAAAAACAATACAAATTACAAGGAATGATGAAAGTATACATATACATATACATATATATATATATATATATATATATATATATATGTTTAGAGTGTAGATGAGAAGGATTGAAAATAATCTATAATTACTTATAGTAAAAAAAGTCACTTGAATGTCGCATAGTATGAGATCAACAGCAATGACTTCATTGGAGTATTTAAAAGATGAATTGAAGCACATGTTCAAGACAGAAACTTGTATTCGCAGTGTTTCATCGTCGTCTGGGCTAATCTCATTCAGCATAGTTATTGAGCGTGACATATTTGTGACTCTACATAATCATGTAGTGTTCAAATAAAACATATTAAGTAGGTAAATAAGCCATGAAAGTAAACATATTTATTTTCCATAGCATAATAGAGTATATACAAATCATCTTAGATGTTACCTAAGACAGATTATTAAATATTTCCTTGTAGACAATATTTTCTGTGTAATTTGAGGACTCATTAGTGTTAGCGTCTACTACAATTTTCAATCCAGTAGCTGATGTGACCCTAGACACTGCAACATATAATTGACCATGAGAGAATAATAGTTTGCGAAGATAAATCCCAACTGAAGACAAAGATTGACCCTGACTTTTATTAACAGTCATCGCATAAGAAACAGTCAAAGGATATTGTCTTATTTGTAGTTTGAATGGCCATATACCATCACAGTGAGTCATAGTTAATCTTGGAATGAACGCAGAATATCCCGAATGACATCTAGTTATAACTTCAGCCCTAATAACATGCTCACCCAAGTGTGTTACTACCATCTGGGTTCCATTACACAAACCAACAGATTGGTCTACATTTCTTAGTAACGTAATTGGAACACCGAGTTGTAGTGTAATTTTGTGGGCAGGTAACCGAGAGACATTTATACCATTCAACATGTCTGATGTGTAAATAGTTTTTGGTCTGTCTTTATCATAAATTTCATTGGAAACCGAGTCTGAGATGAAGTAATCTTTGTTTTCAGAGCCAGTGAGGGTCAACATATATTCATTTAATTCTTGTACGACATCACAGGTCGAAGCTAAAATTTCACGGTCTTTCAGATAGTTTTTGTCTCCAAGTTTTCTACAAAAACCCGGGTATGTATTGTTGACGAGTGCAACCATGGAATTATCACTCTCGGTAAGAAGAAATGCTGACAAAATTTGAATGAGTGCTTCACCGTTGTTAGGCTCTCCAATTCGACCTTCACCAATATCCAATGTCCATTTAGAAAAGTCATGTAACACAACCGCATCATGACTGCTAGTAGTACAATTAAATCTCATGTTTTTTGTAAGAGATAACACCCGACAATGTTTCCAAAGATACGATGAATTAACACCTGCATAGACAATGTCATTTCTATTTCCCCCCAGGTATAACAGGTAGTATTTTCCTAAAATCTCCTCCCAAGACAACTATCAAACCACCGAACGAAAAATTCTGAGCATTTTCATTTTTGATAGTCATAATGTCCCTAAGAGTTCAGTCTAAAGCCTCGAAACAAAACTTATGAATCATAGATTCCTCATCCCAAATGATAATCTTAGTCAATTGAAAAGTTCCGATACATCACTCCCCTGCTGAATATTACAAACTGATTGTTCCATAATGGAGATTGGAATACCGAATTTAGAATGTGTTGTTCGTCCACCAGGAAGTATTAGTGAAGCTATTACACTCGATGCAACTGCAAGTACAATCATTCCTTGAGCTTGCCGCAATGATGGTATTACTCTCCAGATGAAGGTTTTACCTGTGCCTCCATAACCATGAAAGAAGAAGAACCCACCTGAATTGCTAGATAGTGAAGATATAATGATAGACATCACCTCTTTCTGTTCATCTGTAAGCATACCATGTAAACTGTTGTACTCTTGTATAAGTGATTCTTTATTGTAATTTAATTCTTCTGCAACCAAACAATTTGGAGTGGCATCAAAATCTGAATCTGGAAATGGAATAGGAGGATATAAGTGAAGTGACCTTCCATTGCTCTGTAAAATTCGTTCTATCTCTCTCAAATCATACGTATGTATCTGTTGATTTTTGAGTGTCAAATATACAATGTTATGGAATATTGTTAAATAGTAGTATTAAATAGCATTAATAAATACATTACAACAATTTTCTATAAATTAAACATAAACAGTCCAAGTGGAAGCGGAAATACATAGAGAGAAACCATTAGTATTTATGTGTTGCAGTCTACATTATTAGGCAACATTAAACCAATACATGGTTCTATTGAGGAGAAAGTTCTTATTAATAATTTCTCCTAGTAGGATCCAGTTTGCAGGTAATAGTAATTGATACATGAAATGACTGTACTGTTTTATTGAGGCTTACAATATAATTTAAACTCATGCATTTTGTATTGACATCTTATTATTAATGTTGGGCATACATTGTACTACAATATTGTCATTAATGCTATATCAGAAAATTATATCACAATATTATAGCTAGTACATTACAGTTCACAATTTACTGTGAATAATTGTTAAATGAAACTGTGGATTTCTTGTATAGAATAGTACAGATTAAAATGAATGAAGTAATGTTGTATTTTTATTTCAACAGAAATGCTGTAAATTTTGTTGTACTGAATTATATTAAATATAAATGAATTTACTTGAGAGAAAGATGTACAATGATTGAAAGTACAATGTAGTCAGAAGTGTTATGTGTTTAACTAATGTATGAATATGTGGAATACCTGTACATATTTACATATTTAAATCCTTAAAGTGCGGAATACACAATTATGTGAAGAAATGTGCTGAATTTTTAAGAAGGATTACAGAACTAAATATACAAAGTAATTTATTATTTAAATGTGAATAGAACTGTTGTTTGTAGTTAGTATTGTAATTACCATAATGGGAGGGATTTTGTGCACTTAAATATTGTAAGTACACATACAAAGTAAGATGTTGCAGATGTAATGGGAAGTATATAGTTTATTATAGAAAAACAAAAGCAGTTTTTCTTTATTACAATGTTATATATACCAGCAAGCAGTAATAATAAGACGTTAGCTATACATTAATTGAGACCAGTAAAGCAGGTAGAAGAGAAAATGTGCACTTGGATTTTTCTGGGTCCTTCTCTGTATATATAAAATGTCTTCTGATAGTATGTCTTTTGTTTCATCCCATACAATATTTGGGCAAGATATGTTACTGCAGATTAACATGCTTGCGAACAGTCTGCGTACATGTTGTCCCATTCCCCAAGCAGAGAGCTCTTTTATGGCTTCAATAAACTCTCTTTCATCTATCAGTAGTCCCATAGCAGAACAAGCCTCTCTAAATGTACCATGAGTGATGCTGCCTATAGTTCTGATATAGCCATACGAAGTTGCGCCTATGATTTTTGTTAGAAGTAGCCTCAAGTAGTAGAGTTCACCAGTGGTCTGAGGAACATATTATAGTCTTCTAATAAAGATTTTTTGTTTCCTGGGATGCCACTTTCTGTCTTGATAGTGTTACACAAATTTTATAGGGTATTGTGAAAAAGTTAAACCTATTCCTTTTGGATATATAATATTTTCTTCAAACCAAGCGGTAAACATTGACCGAGAACTGTTTGTATTATTTAATACATCTTCAACGTTATCACTGTCTGAAAATGTGACAGAATTATGTTCAGGTAAATGGAAATTCAACCTCTCAACTGGTGGATATCTGTAATGGATATCATATGAAAATATCCTCCAAGATGCCTCACAAGAAGATATGTATCGATAGTCATAATACATTTTTATCTCATCTACAGTATTATTTGAAAATTGTTCATTGTTCCCTTCATAGAGTGATACTGTTACATGCTTGTTTCTCTTGATAATATACTTAAAAAAATATTTTATTGAAGATGACTGATTACAAACATCAATGTTGAGATGATCATGATAATTTAATAGAAATACCGGATTGTATGGAACTACATATCGATTATCCAAATGAATGTTATGTTTGAAAATAGTATTTTTGTCATCCCTTCTTCGATAAATAACATAACCATCATCATCAACTGTTGTATTTTCAGCAAACCCTTTTGGAATTTTTTTTGCACATTTACCATTTTTCATACAAGGTGAAGACTTGTTCGCAGCACCACAAGGGTCGTGGATCATAAAACATTTGACAACTTCATGTAGCCCCGGGTATGCAACTTTATCTCGGATTTCAGTTTAGACATACTTTTTTACAGCTGTTGGAGTGTTCACTTTGTTTTCAAGGTAGATAAATAATAATATGTTCACATGAGGTAAGTCGCGTTTCTGAAGCTCTACAGTTTGAACAACTGAATGGGAAGAAAAGTTTCATTGTTAGTAATTGATGATATAATTGCAACCAGTATTGATAAATATATTTGAAGTATGTATATTGATGGTTACCTGCCCTTGATTTTCCAAAGAAACAACCTTATCTTAAATCTTTCATTATATGTTCAAGATTAATATTGAAAACTCGAGATAGTATTTTAGGGGAGTCTACTGGGTGAATATTCTTATGTCTAAGACACCGAGTGATCTTAGTAAACATTCGGTTACATGTAAAGGTTAGAAAAAAATATGGATAACCTGCCCAATTACAAATAGATATTGCATCTTGGTAATTCTGGATCATATACCTTGGACCACCAGTAAAGTTTGAAGGTAAAATGATGCGTTTTCCGCATGAAGAACCATCTCGGTCACCTCATAGAAATGCATCTTGCAATCCATTGTATAGATCTACCCTCATTTTCTTTTTATTGAAGTGAATGAATTAAAGTCTCTGAGACTCTATCATTGTATAAGAATTGACAGCAAACTGTTGCAATAGTCTTCTTTAATGCAGTAGCATTGAGGCGTGATTTTCACGGAATTGCAAGTGGAAGGAGAAGTACTCTCTCATGGTAACCTTCCTTAATTTGAAACCTGTTGTGAAAGGAGTTAGCCGATAAAGTATGTTGTCAACATATCCATCACTACCATCTGTGAAAATCAAGGGATACTGTAATGGAATACACAGTGGGTGTTGCTCATAAATTCTTTTAAAATATCCAGTTTTGGTATGAATGATTATATCACGCTCTTGGTTGAGATCTTCGACATCACCGAAAATAAGCATTGAAATATCATAATTATTTGGTAAGTTATATATACTGGGATTTGTTCCTCTTATTTTTAGTATTCGTAGTTTCAAATTTTTCACCTCCTCAGTCTGAAGAACATCCCTTGAAGTTTTGAATTGTCGAGCTAAAGCGTTGTTATCATGAATCATTTGTTGTAGGTTCTCGACTATCATGTAGTCTATATGAGTTTGGACATTATGGTTTTCTGAGTTGTAGGTAGCAGTCATGTTAATACAGAAATAGGCAACTTTGAAAAATTAGTCCATAACAGATAGGTTTAGAGATACCTAAATTTGCGCACCCTATTTTAACATTCATGTGTAGTGTCATACACGTATAGTTGTGCGAATCTTGATGGTTGACCATCAGGTGGACATAAACTTCCTATACGATGGTAGTTCTGTCCATTCAATCTGAATATACATGGAGCTCCACCCTTGTTGATAGACCTATCAATCTTCCCACCCATTGAAGTGAAAGCAAACATGGAGTTGTAAATATGCATGTTTCCTTGGAATATTATGGCTGCTATGGAAGTTGAACTGAAGAGAAACAATTTAAGGTACTGCGGATATGGTGGTATCAAGTTCAAAGAAATCTTTCCCATAGAACAACATGCTGCAAAACGTTGGTTTTGTTGATTGCTACATTTTCTGTTTATTTCATCGAACCACATTAAATCATGACAATATTGACAGACGTAAGAAGGGTCTCCAATATCTGAATATCCTGAGTGAAAAAAATGTATCATACAGTATTTAAAAAGTAGTGGTAGTACGGTATTTTTCTCCCATGTTCTTGTAGCAGTAATGTTGAATCAATAAGTTCACTAACATGTGTTATCTGAAAACTGTTGTTGTACTGAGTTTCCTGCAGTAAAAGTTTGATTATTACGAATATCACATTAAATAATTCATAACTGATTGTTGTTAGTATGTAAGAATATTCGTCAACATACCTCTATAGTTTTATGTATGTTGGACTTCACCGCTGATGCAGTCATTTGATTCTGAATTGTTAGGATGTGATGCTTCTTGATGGAATAGTTCTTGCCTATGGACTGATAGTATGTGTATAAAATATTATTATAACTGAAATTTTTGTCCATTGAAGTGTGTGTGTGTGTGATGTAGTATAGTTGTGTTAAAGAGGACGTTTAACCTAGACATAATATAGTACTGTATTTCCCGTTATCAGCTTGACTAAATCTGTAACAAATGTTTGCGTAGATTGTAATGAATGAATATCCCTTAACAGTCATAGTAAAATCTAATTGCAGGACTTGTAATTACACTGTCGAGAAGGCTGGTGATGAATCCGTCATATTGGTAGCATCAGTCACGATTGCTACCAAAAGTGTAAAGGAAAGTGTTAGACGAACAGTTTCTCGGTTGTGTGGCATAAAATGATGTGTTTACAGACATGTGTCATCATACTTACAATAAGGAATATGAGATTGTAAGAGGGCATCCATTCTTTGATTTTTCTTGTTTTCTCCTACGATAAATGATTTCCAACCTACATATTGTTGTTTCACTGTAGATGAAGTAGTTAAAGAGGAATAAATTATGTTTGTATGTATATTATTTAGAAAATTAGGGATTTAGAGACTAAAATGTAAATATATCAGACCATTGATAGACAATGGTCTTAATGGCATGCGTGTGAGTCCATCTCCACCGCCATTTGTAGATGTCAATGAGGGACTTCCTATAGATTTTTTCAATGTTAGTGTCACAATAGTAGGTTATAAAAACAATGGAAATATAATGTAACATAAAGAAGTCTGAAATGAAGGTAATAGTGAACTTACAATTGTGCCGTTCCTTCATTAGTAGTCTTCTCTGAAACCTTGCATCTCTAGAGGTTGACAGGCAATGCATGTTTTTGTCAGTCATGATCGCAGCCAAAAGTGTAAATGAAATAGTTAGACGATGAGTTGCTCTTTTGTGTGGTGTACATTGTGGTAAGTTCAGATAATTTTCATCATACTTATAGAAAGGAATAGGTGACTGTTTTAAGGCATCCGATGTTTTCTTTCGCTTGTTTTCTTTTGCGTTAAATGTTCTCCTTGCTTTAGATTGTTGTTGAGCTGTAGACGAAGTATTCAAAGAGGAATACCTTTAGTTAGTATGTAAAGCATTAAAAAAGTAGAGATTTAGGCACTGCAATGTAAATAGAACAGACCATTGATAGAAAATGGTGTTAGTGGCGTGCGTGTGACTCTATGTGCACCGCCATTTGTAGAATGCAGTTCACTTGTTAGAGTAGGAGAGAGATTTGTAGATATCATTGAGGGATTTCCAGTAGATGTTGACACTATAATTGTGACAGCAGTAGCTTATACAAACACTGGATAAAATTTATAATATAAATATGTCTAAAATGTAGGGAATATTAAACTCACAATTGCATCGTTCATTTGGTAGCACTCTTCTCTGCAAAATTTCATCTGTGGAGGTTGTCAGGGAATTCATTTTTTGGTTGTATATCTTTATATAAAAATGTCAAGGCATGCATTGTATTATTTGTATGCAAAGTGAGCAGTGAAGAAAACGTAGTATAATTTGTGAATGCAGACACATAAATGGATAAAGATGTATGTGCATAGCTTTATATAGCTGTGAAGATGTCCCAAATGTAATCTGCATGTAAAATATAGTGGAATCTACAGGTAACAGATATTGGAACTAAAGTATTCAATAAAAATTGATAGGAATATTACACATGTATGCTTTCTTGTGGTGTTTTATGTTTCCGAGACTGTGGTAAATGGAAGTAGTTATGTTACCAATTTGTTTGCAGTTCATTAATATTGTATTAGCTAAAGCAGTTGAAATATATTATTTTTTGTATGGTAAACCGATATCCTATAGTTGTAGTTTTTCAAAACATTGTTCTCAGAAAATTTCAGTTAGAGGTGAAAAAATAAACTATAACATCAGTGCAGGAATAGTCAAGTGTTCCAATATAATCCAATGTATACTCACAATGTAAATATCAGAATCAGTATTTCTGAAAAGCAGTAGATGAATTGTTTTCAGTAGAAATTCCTCACGCGGTTCCTAGGTAAAATAAAACACATAGTCAATTGGATTCTGTAGGTTGCATAGTTAGGGTGACAGGGAAAGATTTGTTACCTTTACGTAGTTATATGGAGTGGAATAGGGTTTCCGGTTTTGGTAGTAGTAGGTGTAGCATACTCTTTTGGTAGACGGTGAAACCCCTTATCTCTGGAGTAGTGGTAGAAGTCGGAATCCCCTATTCGACGTCGTAGAAAAATTGGTTTAGATGATGAGTGGAAGTATGACCTCAGTATCTGTTGAAACAGATGTAGAATGATATGTATATGGGAGGAATACGATGAAGAGGAGGGAATCCTTGTTCGCGCAGGAGGAAGTCGATGGAGAATACAGAAACCCTATATCGGCGAGAGGAAGTTGATGTAGAATGATGTGAAGGCGGGAGGAGGACGATGGGGACAGTGGATGTCGAAGGAGACACTGGATGAAGAAGGATAGTTGTCCGTGGAAGGAATTGGATCAAGGAAACCGTATGCTGTTATACGACTGTGGTATGGTTTTCGTCGCATGCGAGTTGTGGGAGGACTCAACTTGAAGACCTCAACCCTTAGTGCGAAGGCGTCTGGCGGAGAAGGCGTCGATGGTTGTCAATTTTCGAAGGGCACCACAGGTGTTTTTAGTGAAGGCAGTGGGTGAAAGGGTAATTGGCTGTGGAGAATTGGTGATGTGGTTTCTTGTGGTGGTGACACATAATCTTGGGGACACCCAGGTTTAGTAGATATAGTAGATTTTTTTGTGGTAACATACTCAACAAACAGTTAAATGATACTACAATCATAGGTAGTGAGTGATGAATATATAAAATGTAATATTTTTACCCAGTTGTAAATAGAAAATTATTTGTCAAGAAAAACTAAAAGTGGGCATCAAGGATATACCCAGTATGGTATTTAGTCTTGGCACATCTAAACACCTTTGGTATTATTTATGTCTTTAGTTTGGACAAAGAAACCTTTAGAAATATAGGTATGTCACAAGGCTTTTGGAATTAGTTCAACAAGTGCATGTGAAAATTTCCAAGAGGAAGCTAGTGGTAAAGATACTTCATAAGATTCCTTTAAGTTATTATGGAATGTGATAGTGAAGTATAAGCATGGTCAGAAGATATGAGTTGCTTCTAATTGGTGTGTCGAATAATATCTTGATCAAGCATTCATTGATCATGATAATGTAGCATGGAGTAATTTTTAAATGCACATCATATTATCTACATCACAACATTGATGTTAATAAGGAGGATTGATGATGAGTCTTAAATATTAAAATTTATCAACAAACGTGTATCATGGAGAAATTCCTAAATTCACATTTTATACATCAAAGTTATGATGTATGTAGTATCAATTTTTCAACCTATAGTAACTTCCATAATATTTCAAGAAATTATTTTCAAATAATGGATAAAACCCATAACCAATCATCCAACTAAAAATGAAAAATGGATATAATATGTGTCATAATATGATAGAAATTCATTATTTCATAGGACATGTGTTTAGATGCAAAGAGTTTGTTAGGATTTAAACAAACATGCATCAAGATAAAAACATTGTGCATCTAAGGTAATTATCCTAACGGTTTCTTAAGATATTATATAAACCCATAAGATAGAAAAGTGATAGCCAAGTGATAGACTACCTTTATATAAAAGGGTGTACATAGCTAATTGATATAGTGGGAGAAATATTGGTTTGAGTTTAGTGAATGCTATAGATGCACAAATGGTTGGCATATGAACAAGTTCCACAAGTAAAAGTGGAAGATGAATGTTCTAGAGACAAATACTATGTAGTAAGGTTAAAACCATGGTTATGGTTTTATAATCACCATGACCGGTGATATATTATTCATTGAGAATGATAATTCCTACAAGTAATCATTATATAGAAATTAGCTAATATTGAAAAGACTAATAAAATTCATTAATAGATTCCATGTATTAAAGTGAAAAGGGGCTTATAAATTGAATACTACGATGGGTATTCAAGTGAATTGATACATGGGTGGTACAAGTGAAGTACCAATAAGGATTGATTGGTTATACCAAGTTGGTATGCCTAAATCCATTAGAAATTTACTTTTCATAGATAACTTCTAAGATCATTAAATTGTACATATTAGATGTCAAGATCATCTTTTGTGAAAGGTGTCTAAAAAACATAACCAGAAAGGGATGATGAAATCATATGATGCTAATAAGGGTTGCAAGTTACTAAAATCCTGTTTAGGATTAATGTAAGCAACAAGATCTTATAAAATTCATTATGAATGAATCTTTTCCATGTGTCTACCAAAGGTTAGTGGGACCATCATTGTTTTCCATGAGAAATATGTTTAGAAAAATATGTAAAACATATATTGGTCTTACAATTAGTTAAGACTAGGATAAAAATAAATCTCCAGTGATAGACTTAAATTAGTAAACTATGTTTTTGGGAACAAGATATATTGAGGTAGATTTAACGGTTACTTTGACCTAGTCAATTGTACATACAGTGACATGGTATTTAAAAATAAAAGTCGGTACAATTCAAGTTAATAGTTTTTTCCAATGTCACATAACTACATCTATCCAGGTTAACATGTTCAGAACATGGGAGGAGATTAAAGTTGATATTTGAGTTCCATACGCTTCAACGATAGATCAATCACGTATTCCATGATATGTACATGAATTGATGTTTCCAGTATATACTTTATAGTAGAAAAATATCATTTTTATCTATGATAACAACAAGAGAATCAGTCATAACTATCATCTTGTACTTAGGAAAGTACAAATGATATGTACCTGGTATATGGAGAAGAAGGATACTAGTTATTGTGGTACACAAAATAGTTTTCCTTAGATCAATTTTATCTAGTATCATAGTTAGGCTAAGGTGATGAGAGATTCAAGCTCATAAAATCTAGTGGTAGCCATGTCTATAAATACTGATTACATTGTAGCTTCTATGGAAACTAAGAAGTAGTTATCAAATGCAAAGATTTATTCCAGTTCTTGGAATTGCACCTATTAAGTAAAGTATTATCATAATGTAAATTATGATATTATTTCTAGCCAAGATGTCAAGTTATGAAAGTGGGAAAAAGGATATACTTGGGGATACCATCTCTTGAGAAGTTATACTCAAGGATATGAGGCCGCATATGGTAGAATTACCATTTGGTGGAAACGTGGAATACCTAGTAGATAAAGCCGTTACTCTTCAGAAACATGATCTTTATCATGTGAGTAGCTAAAAACCATGGTTAGCAAGTTGGATCTAGTGAAAGTGGGAGTGATGAAATAATGGGTGCACTAGACCAAACTATGCAGTACTTTTGATTACCATATCATGTATGCAATTAGCTATACATGATGTTTTCTTACCATTATAGTGTGGATATTTCTTCATCCACTATTTATTGGTAATTTCCATAGATTAATTGTCGTATCAAAAGGTTATAGAAAATACTATGCTAAAATGAGAACCTTGAGATACTATAGAATTAATATTAAACAGGTCCTATGGTCTAGGTTCATCATACTGATTAGACGTAGTTGATGTTTGACTATCAGGTGCTGGGGGATCATAAGCATTGGGACTTCTTCTCATGAAGTTCGAACTTAGTGATTTCTAGTAGTGAGATCATGAGGACATACCCACTAATAGGAACACCACTTGTTTTAGGTGTTATTATTTGTTCCCATCTATGGACATGTGTATTGGTATCTTGACTTGAGATCATTACCAGTGTGTACTATTTGATTATGTACTTTTATTCAAGGAAAAACATGGTATTGAAATCGTGACAAGATATCTTGTGCTGGGTGCGTCATTGGTGGTATGAAATTGGTTGAATGGTCAAGGGAGGATTTTTCACTTCCAAGTTTAGGAAGTTTTATATATCAGACATGGTTGATCAGGATGGTGATACCTTTATAAGTCTTTGGACAAAGTAGTTGAAAGTTAAATCCATCTAGTTAGATAAAAAATAATAAATAAAGAAAAGGATGATGACACAAATGTGCATCCTGCTTTATGAGATATTTAAATACAAAGAGATTATAGTACACAATACATGTTCGTATGTTCATATTCACTGTAATGACTATCCTTATCTATTTAGGGGACTTGATGGGTTTCTAAAATCTTCTCTTGGTCTATGGATTTTATTCAATGCAATCAAGATAAGGTCCCAGAGAGTCACACACAATAGAATATTCAAGAATCCACCCTATTCATTTGAATTGGTATATTAAACATGGTGGGCCCCGCCACAGGGTTTGAGTGTTGGTTAAGGTATCGATAACTAATAATTAAATAAATTTATTATTATTCAAGTTATGAATAATTGGGATTGAATTTATTTAATATATTTACAATTTAAGTAGATACAAGATAATATTAATCGAATGAATATTATTTTAATATTCAATGTTTGTTTAATATTAAGTGGGATGGAAATTCAAGTTAAATGGGTCAGTTTTATCATGTAATATATTATATATACATTAAAGGTATGTGATAAAATAATAAATAATATTGACACAATTTTGTTTGTCATAATTATTGATTTAGTGGATGTTGAAATAAACGAGGGCTGGGGAACCCTGCCAGTTATTTAGAAACTCCACTATATATCGAGAGAGAGGATCTCACCCAACATACTATTTATTCATTTATGAATGATATCCTATCTATCCTCCCATTTTTTAGATAGAGAGTCTCTCTATCTCAAGTGGCGAACCAAGTTTTGTCTTCATGAATTAAAGGAAAAGGATCATGGTGTTTTTTGGAATGTCGAAGATATCGTCAAATCACCGTGCTAGCATTCGGAATTTGATGATCGACACTACCACGGATTTTTTAAGAACATGTGGATGATATAGAGGGATCCTACTATGTATCTTTAAAGATAATATCTCCAACGATGAGTTTTAGTCAACCACACCTTCAGATCTTTAAAGGTATGTTTTCAGTTTAATTTACGTGCTCTTAATAATTTATATAAGATCCTCGGACCTTACCGAGGCTTGGATCATTAGTGAAAACAGGTTACATCATCCCAATGATGATTTTTTTTAAATCACTAGCCAATAATATTCTTTTGTTGGCCCCAATACCTTCATATGCATCACAATCCATGCTGGTCTCTGGTGGAAGTGATGGACATAAAAATTTCATCAGTTTCATAAATTCAACCTTTCCCCTTTTAGCCCATTCTTTCACTCATCTGACCCTTTTTTCAGATTATTCTATACATTAATTAACCTTTTCAAACTTTGTGGTACTATAACTGGTACCTGATGTGGGCCAATACCTCGTTAGGACTATACTCTTCCTAGGTTGGCAGCATACTCTACTATGGTTCTCATGTACCTAAACCTGATGTAAGTGATCATTTGGAACAAAATAGTCAGGTTCCTAGGCATCATGGGCCTCCAAAGTAGACTATTACAAATATAAATATATTATTAAGTGACAAAATAGATATTAAAATTTTAAATCAACAAAGTAAAACTTATAATCAACTGATGTGTTGGTTCATTAACCACACTTCCACATTTTTTCTTTCTTCTCAATAAAAATAGTTTTACTCGAGGCACACATCCTTCAATATTCAATACCTCTATTTTCAATGAAATTGAATGTAGGAAAACACAATTGAAAATTTGTTACTAATAATTAATTTCATAACTAAAATAAAATAGATATTAATTTTAAATGAAGATGAAAAGAAAAACATTTGGTTTGATTCAATTCTATTTAGTTTAGTTTATTTCTATTTAGTGTGGTTTGGGTTGATATTAAATCTCCAATACTCTAGAAAAACTTTAATAATATAATTAATTATGAAAGAAACAATATAAATTGAAATTCATAAAGAAAAATTACAAACGACTATCATACCTTCTTCCTCTCATATTCTGACATCATAGTCCTCCCTAAAGTGTGGAGACATTTATTACAATAAATTATTTATTTATTTTTTCCTAAAGATTCATAAAAAACTTAAATTATAAAAAATAAATTATTAATGAAAAATATGAATATTTTCATTTAAAAACCTCAAATTTGATTAATACCTTGAATGTGGTACTCATCCAATGAGTAATAATTTTCCAATAATGTTCTATCTAACAATCATCCATGATAGGCATGGCCTCTAAATCCATGCCAACTCTAGCATGTCATCCAATATAAAAATCATGCTTATAGGCTCTCTATATCTCACCTAATTCTATTAGCGATGTTGGCCTCGCACCCTCACCATCAGAAAAATTAAAATGAAGTTGACACCAAAATAAAAATTTATATAAATACAATAATAATACACCATTAAATCCAATAGATTTTTAACCCATATTTGTACCCAAGAATTATCCTCGACTTCATTTGGTAGGTATCTCCAGGAGAGTAGACCGATGGGAATGATGTTAGAGTATTTTTCAAGCATCACCAAAAAAATCCTACATTCCCACCCTATTATTTCAATAATTTGGTTGTCTTCGTTATAGTCCACCATCAATTGTGTGTGGTGATTCCACACCACACACATGCATTTATTCGCACACTACCTATTAGTATATCTAGCTATTATATAAAACAAATATTATATCAATACATCTTATAATGAAAATAAATTATGGTAAAATTTTTATTAGTTTTCTATAAATATACCTATGGTAGTTTGATCAATGGGAACCGCTGGATCCTTAGACACTGAAGGAACATCACCTTGTTCAGATGGAGTGGGTACCAGTGTATGCTCTGTAGGCTTAGAATGTGTTAGAGCAGGAGTCAAAGAAAAAGGAATATAGAAACTCAAAAATAATGAAGTATAAGGAAAATAAGATGACATGGATGTTTGGCCAAATTCATGATATGGATAAGGAGTAGGTATCATCATCAGATATGGGAAATATGGGAGAGGAGACTCAGATATAAATGCTAGTGAAAACATGGGTAGCCTAAATATGTCATGTATCCCTAACGATACTTTGGGATTATAATTTATGGTATATGGTATGTTAGTGGGATGTATAGGGTCTAATTTGGTATGCCGACTTGAGAACCCAGCTCTAGTACCACCCCACTTGTACCACCAACCTAAGTAATGGGACCACTAGGTTGCTCATCGAATAACTGACACCTAAGTGGTGTATCCTACATAAATGTTTTAAAAAAATTAATCTCATGAAATTATATGTTATATATATATATATTTGAAATAAAATACTCACAATATGTACTAATGGAGGAACACCCATCTCAGTCATTCGACGATCGTTGTTCATCATCCTTTTTCTTTACATCTTCTCAATAGGTTTCATTTACTACATTTGAAAAAAAATATGGAATTAATTATAAATGTGTAACTAATGTGTTACCCAACTAACAAAAAATATGATACATGACTTAATTAAGTAATACCACTTTCCAAACCAAATACATGATACATAGTGATATAACAAAATCAATTTTAAATTTAGTGGGAATAATATCAAAATAGAATACATGTCATAGAATAAACAATGCATTCAAATTCAAATGTTTATCATAAGTATAATATAGTTTCATTCTATTTTCAATTCGATCTAATTCAATTTTGGTTAGGTAATTTGTCATTTTTTATTTATCTTACTTCACTTGGTTCATTTTTTTTCAATTTATTAGTTCATTTTTATGTATTTATTTCTCTCTAGTTATTTGGTTCAATTTTTTAATTGATTAGGTGTTTTTTTCATTTTTATTTATCTTAGGTCATTATTTTCATATTTTGGGTTAGGTAATTTTTCCATTTCGTTGGTTAGGTCATTATTTTCATTTGTTTTGACTTTTATATCAATAAGTTTAATATGTTAAATTCAATTCCTCTTGTTTTTGTTCTAATTTAACTGTTTTAGCTGTGTTTGGTTTCGTAAGTTTTAATATAGTTCAATTAAATATTAGAAAATGAAACTCAAATAAAACTATAACCAATAAATATTGAAAATGCACATGATGTTTAAGTCAGATATAAAATATTTGTAATCAATTATAAATTAATTTTAATTGTACAAACATTAACAACCTAAGTTGATCTAACCCAAAATAAATGAGAACACGAATAGATTATTCTATATATATCCCACCACAACTTCTGGTTCACAATCAAATCTGAAAATTGAGAGATTAGAGTCATCAAAAGTAATAAATGGACCAGGGCCAATGGGAACAAGGTTGGTGTTAATTCTATCATCACCATCATAAATAATATGTCTTGGAATTAATTCAATAATGACACCAAATTAAAGTAGAATATGATCTTTTACATAAAAAACGTGTTTCTCCATTGATGTCAATACATATGGTTCATCGATAGTAAGAGTGTGATTCATGTCAATAACTCAAACTATATAATTATCAATAAATGTTCCCTGCCTCATCATCGAATCAAACCATTGTCATTTCATCATAGTGACTCGACCATGAGAGTAATACTCCAATATTATTATTTTGTCAATGACTATATAATAACCTATATTTTCAAATTGAGTTCTAATATCCGATGCACTAGAAAAGCAGTATGTTGTGGTAGTTACTATAACTCCATCATGTCGTACTATCATGTTATTTACTTGTCCTGTGATAATAAATCTATACCCATTGATCCCAATTGATTTATATTCACAAACCACGATATTAGGACCAAAATACAAAGCTATTATTTCCTTATAGATAGAGTCTTTAAGCAAACTCAATACCTAAAATATAAATAAATATTAAACTTAATTAAATATTGATTTTATTAATTTATTAAAGTAATATTTCTACCTTCAATTTGAACAATGTAGAAAACACTTTTCTATGAAAAGTATCTCTCCTTCTCAAAGATAAAAAAGATTCTTTGTATTCATTATTTCATTATGTTTCCCATAGATAAAAATAGAAATAGTTTAACAGATATTTAAAATTACATGATATGCGATAATATATGCATGTTTAATTTACTTATTTGATGTATTCATTGAAAAAATCACAATTGAACAAAACTATGTGATGTGCCATCTCCTGCTCTTCAAGGATTAATGTCATCAATGTATATGATCTAAGAATTCCTCCTATTTGAGGAAGTAATAGAAAACTGGGTTCAATTTTCTCATACTATTCTTCTTCATTTCTTACTGGTCTATTCATTCTCTTAGTAAGACCAGACAAATATATTGAGTAGAAATCCATACATTCTTGAGCCGAGTAACTATTAATGATAGAATATTTATGATGATTCCTATTCTATACATAATACTTCAATTTGTACATATTTATTTAAGTTGGATACTTCCAACGAAAAATATAGGTCATTTGATAAGTATTTTTGTTGGAAGATGGACAGTGAGGTGTAACATGCATGTGAAAAATAATAGAGGAAATATTTTCTCTAACTCACAAAAAATTTATGGTTCATCTGCCAATTTTTTTTGCAAGAAATACTTGGAAAAATTATTAGAATAATGATCTTTAAAACATGGAACAAATGAATAACTGACACCCTTACATTATTGGAAAAAATATGAAAGATTTCTATTGGAATCAACTCATGTAGAAGGACATGATAATCACAAGTCTTCAAAGATTTCATCTTCAACTCTCTTTTTTTGACCCATTTTGATATGTTTCTTGAATATCCATCAAAAAATTTAATATTCTCTAGTACTTATAATAATTGATTTTTTTATATAGGTTTTATCACATAAGAAGCACATGGAACTTGTCATTTAATTTTATTGATACACATAGGATGCAATTTTGGTCTGATCCCCCAATCCACCAAGTCACGTTGAGGTCGTAAATCATCGTTTGTATTTCCCTTGAAATTTAGAAGAATCGAAATCAAAATTTCACATATATTATTTTCAATGTGAATTATGTATAAGAAATGATGTAACAAATTGGTTGAAAAATAAGGAAACACAAAGAAGATACTCCTTTTTTTCTATTTGTAATAAGTTTCATTGGAAAAATTGTTCCTCTTTCTAGATTTCATTTGAACATTATCAAATGAAAAATGAAATATTCCAATTAATTAAGCATAGAAGTTCCTGACATATGATGAGGTGGATCATTGGTCTCCATGGTATTGTCAAATCTTCGATAATTATTTCTATATGTATGGTCCATTGGAAAGAATCATAGATATCCCATAAAACTAAAACTACGTCGATATTTCAGTCTTCTGGATCATGTATTCTTTAAAAAAATAGGACATGATAGTTTTCCCTTTGTGATCTGTACATACATCATTGCATAATAAGTAAAATCATTGATCATCTACATAGGTGTAATACACATATAAAATATGTCTTTTGAACATGCATCATATGTGAGCACACCCACTTCCTAAATAAGTATCAAATATTTTATTAAAGGTTTCATGTATACATATATATCATTGTCAAGATCAAAAGGGATAAATATGAGTATACTCATAAAAGTTAAAGGCTTTTTCATACGCAACCCTAGGGGAAGGTTATAAATGTGTATGAAAACCATCCATGTGCTGTGTGAAGTAATAATTTTCCAAAATAGATTAAAACTGTCACATGAAAGACCCAACCTCACATTATGCATGTCATCTGTGAAATCAGGATATCATGCTTCAAATATCTACCATGAAAATTCATATTCAAAGTGAACCAACTCATCATTATTCTTCTTTCTCTCACAATCATTCCATTAAATTTTTATTGATATTTCATTACAAATCAAAATATTTTGGAGTGTTAGGATCAATGGAAAGTGACACATTACTTTCTATGGAAAACAGGATGGAGTTCCATTAGCTTTTGGCTTCCATCAGGATGTGCCACAATTTATACAATCATTCTGTTCAACAGTATCCTCCCAAAATAAGCCGCAATATTTTGGGAAAACATGAATTTTGTTTTCTGAAAATCCAAGTTCCTAAACTAAATTACATTCTATATAGTAGTTTGAGGGAATATATAAATCATTTGAAAGTAATTCATTTAAGAAGGTAAGAATTTAATTGATGTAAGTATTAGAAATACCATACATGATTTTCCCATGAAACAATTAGATTAAAAAATATAGCTTTTTCATTTTACCACATTGCCGATATACTGGAGTCATGGAAGAATAATTTAATTTTTTCACTCTGTCAACATCATTATTTTCATTAGATGCATAATGTGTAATCATTATAAAATTCTTCTTAGGTTGGAATCCTTTCCTTATCATGATGATTAATAAACAGAAACCTTTCATATAAAAAATTATCAAATCCGGTCCTCTCATTTGGATCATTAACATTTTGAGATTCCATTTTCTTCCCATTGCGATACCACACATAGTATTTTGTTTGAAAACCATATTTGGTTATATGGTAGATAACTTCTTCATGGATTAACCAATGTCTTATAACACAATTATAACATGGCAGTGTATGTGACCACTATCTGAAGCATTTCCAAATGAAAAATATAAAAATATCTCCAACTTGTTTTCAAAATATCTTTAGATCCGATCAGTTTAATATATCCATCTTCTATATATTATGTAAAAAATGTTATATGTCACTTCATAAAATAAATTTAATAAGATATAATGTTAATTGAAAATATATTTAAGAAAATGATATTTTTTCACTTTATATGAAACCATAACTAACACACTACTCTATATGAAAATCATAATATAAAATACAACAAAATACTATATATATAAAAAAATACTATAAATATAAAACCATGATATTGAATTCAATTATATCAATGAGTAATAACTAATCATAGTACTACACAAATTTGTGTTTATAATTGTTGTTTTTTATTTTTCTCTTATTATATTCACTATTTAACAAATGTTATACTTATTTAATAAATTAATGTATAAAATATTACCACATATAGTTAACCATATTATATTTGATTCAGATCAGTTTTTATTGAGTTGATGTATGCATATTAGGGTTTTATTAAAGATTGTTCAAGTTAGTTCATTTTTTATAATTACTACAAAATTTATTTTATTTAGGTTTAATTTATTTCACTTATTTTTATTTTAGTTCAGTATGATGTATTTTAGTGTAGTTCGGGTCTACTAAAGTATACTTGGGTCAGATCAATTCATTTCAATTCAATTTAGTTGGTTTGGTCAAGTAGGTTCGGTTATGGTATAGATATAATTTGTTATTTCAGTTAGTTTTCATTTTTTAAAGGGTTGATTGGTTTAGTTCATTTATTTTTAAGCCTAGTTTGATCATTTTGGTAAAATTTAATTTTCTTAGGGTATGGTCACTTAAGTTAAATTTAATTTATTTTAGTGGGTCATTATAACAAGGAATAAATTAGGATATTATGTGAAACATGGTGGACATGATGGAAAATCATTGTATAAAGAATGATCTCTCTAGGATAATTATGAGAAAATTTTTGGCATTAATTCAAAATTTATAGGGATAATTGTATTACATAATTAATGATATATTTCTACTCAATAGTGTCATTTTAGTATTGGTGATCAATGATATTTTTTATAGGGTGTGTTATTTAAAAGGTATCCATATTGGCGTCATGAACTTGAAACAAGTAGGTGCTCAACGAAAATAATATAAATCTAGAAAGATGAGTTATTGAAGGGTTGAAGGACTTCACAGTGTACCACCAATGTGTTATATTTACCTTACTCCAATATAAGACAAGATTTTCAATGGACGCCCCACTTTAGGATGAGAACTTAATTCTAACTCTGTGGTCATATAATAGTAATTATTCTGCCTTAGGATAAAAAATGGAACATCTTCAGATGCTTCACAAGGTTCAGAAGTCTGGGTTCATATAATAGGAAATATCACAGTACAAAAATATCCAATATCTCATAGATTCATGATTCAACTTCTTAATTTAAAATATAAATAGTTTTATAAGCCCTTGGAAGTATGGAAGTAGAAATACGAGATTTTATTGGTACCAATGTAATTATTTTAATGTATAATTCAGTAAAGGATATCGTGGGTCAAAGTTGGGTTAATTCCATCTCAAGTGGGTTGTGAATACTTCTTTATGAATTTTTAAAAGTTATGAATTACTACCAAGTACCTCACACATGTCACTTATCCCAAGTGCATCCCACATGTCACTTCACTAATAGGCCTCACACAAGTCACTTAGCCCATGTGACTTGTACATATCACTTCAACCAAATTCCTTTTGGAAATCACTTCCCATTATTTAATCAATCATTTTAATTCATATATAAAGGATGCATTTAAGAGTTATGATAATAGTGGATTTACTTCACCCAAATCTTACAAAATAGTGCAACTATAGGTGGGGACCATTGGGTAGACATCACAATTTATAAACATTCTATTGAACCACATTTCAAACATACATGGATAACCTTCAAAAGAAAATTTAAAATGACATCTAAGAGAGTGAATATTGTTAATATTAAACCAAATCAAGGGCACTAATGATATTTGTGAATGTGTGGTGACCAATGACAATGAAAATGAGAAATGTGTGTCAAGACAGACCCAAAAGGTCAAGTGAAATTAATACATTAATAATTATTTTCCTTTAATAATATTTTATACATTTTTATGTCATAAATGCCTCATTATGTAGGACTAAAGACAATGGTATTGGTAAAAAATGTATTTTCAATTAATCTCTTAAAAACCAAACCATTATAGAAATATATCAAAAATTAATTGTTGGAACTCCCTTTTCAAAGAAAGGAATTAGTTTCCAAGGTAAAATACCTCAAAATATAACTGTGATAATGAAAAATGGGGGAAATATAGTTCCCCTAAAACACTAATATTGTGTAACATGCCTAGAAAAAATAGAGATGGTGGATGCAGTTCGGGAAGTAACATTCATTCTCTCTGTGTAGGATGAAGTATTTGGAACATGCCAATTTCATATTCATGAATAATCAAATGAAAAGCATAAATGATGAGAGATTACATTGGATGGGGAAATAAACTAAATGTTGTATATAAAAATAAAAAATAAATGTAGGAAGAATATATAACTCGAACTCACCAATTTGATGGGGAAGAAACTGAATGATTTAAACTAGGATGGATAACCTGTTGGAAGAGGAGGAGTGGTCGCTGGCTGGGAAGAGAGTAGAACTTTATAAATCCCAAATAAATGTTGGCAGAAAATATAACTAGAACTCAACAATTTTAAGTGGAATAAACCGAATGATTTAAACTAGGATGGATCACCTGTTAGAAGAGGATGAGTGGTTTCCAGCTGGGAAGAGATCAACACTTGGTTAGGGAAGAAATAAATCAAATCTGGAATGGGGAGGGAAGGATAACCACTGTATTTTGGGGGAAACAATCCCAATGGTTATTTCAAACCATTGGGATAAACTAATGTTAAAAGGTATATCCTAATGGTTTTTTAAAACCATTGGGATAGACTAATATTAAAAGGGATATCCCAATGGTTATTCTAAACTATTGGGATAGGTTCACCAATGTAACGTCTCGGGTCCGGGTGCCACTCAACGGGTTCCCCGAACCCGGTTCGCCACATGACCTCAAACGCATTTCCCCAAATACCAGAGGCTGCCGACTAGCAGCGAGGGCCCAAGGCTGATAGTGGGGAAACTATGCCCTCATTTGTCAAAGTGTAGAGAAGCGGAATATAAAATAAAACATACAACTATATCAGAAGCAGTAAACCATACACAACTGAAATAAACAATAGCAGTGGATATAACAAACAGTATATAGAAAATGATGCAACATGTCTCAAGTTCTAAGAAAACAGCAAGAACATGTTATACATCAGTACAGTACAACAAAAACAGAGTACAACAAAACAAAGAAAAACAACTGGCAGCGACATTGCGAGCCTAGGCTCGGTCCCATGCCCTCTTACTCCACAACAACAGTTAAGTACATGTTTAGGGACTCTTTCCCCTATCTACACCTGTAGCAACGTAATCTGTTTGGGCTGAAAAGCGTGACCCAAACAGGGTGTGAGAAATATATCTCAGTAGGCACCCACCAAAGGTCCGTGCCCAACTGCGTGTAAGCATGAAACAATAGTGTGTAGTAGTAAAATGAAATAAAGTAAGCAGTACTCAAAAGTAACTAATTACCAGTTATATTGCCATTTTATTTTCCATTTAATCCATTTAATTTAAAATACCACCACAATGAATATTCTAAATAACCAGTTAATGTCCTCAGACACGTAAACCCCTACCCTCAGGTAAAGAGTATCCAACACATGAATCTTCCCTCAGACATAACAGAATTTTCCCTCAGGCATAGGTAGTGTCTCCCACATGCACACAGTCAGCTACCCACAGGCATAGAAGATGTTTCCCTCAGGCTGAAATAAATACTGCCCATAGGCTAAATAGTGCAGTGCCCACATGCTAATCACAACAATTCCCTCAGGCTAAATAGGTAACCGGGCCATGCCCAACATGTAAAAATGCAGTAAAAAAGCAATTCCTCTCAAGGAAATTCTACAATTACTACATTAAAGGCATACCCTCGGGTACCCTGGCCAAACGGCTAAACAGTGGAACACCCCCCCGAGGTGGTTCCAAATCCAAGCAACGATCCCAACCAGCATTTTATTATCAAAATTTAATCACCTATGCAATTCTATGAATTAAATATAGCAACGGCCTCAGCCACACGACACCCCAACATGGGTTCGTGGCACAAAAACGCACAAAACACACGACAGTTGGAAAAACAAACACCAAGCCACCTACCTTAAATGCCAACGAACGTTATACCCGAACACCGACTCCAGAAATGCCCAAGAACGGCATAGATCTGACAAAGAACAAAACTCATTCAAACATAAATAACTCTCCAACGGGAAAGAATTGGTAAGAATTACACCAGGAGGAGGAAGAACTCACCCGTGCGGTTCCAGGGTGATCGACGGTGCAGAAAACCGGTTCCCGACAGACGCTCGGTGGATCTCTGAAGCTCCGGCCTCCTTCTGCCGCTCCCAAACGGCTCAAATTCCTCCTTTTCCAAATGAGGAGGCTACTGCCTATTTTAAGACGAAAAAGCAAAGTAAACGGAGTGTACTTTTGAATACACAGCGTGTACTTACTTCACTTAACTGTTCCTCTGGCGGTACCGCCACACTGTTCATCCGTCGACATGAGTACACGACATGTACTCCCGAGTAAATGGCGTGTACTGTCGCCCAGCTGGCGGCGACTCCACCGCCTTACCGTTTAGGCATGAAGACTGACTACACGGCGTGTAAGGTACCACTACACGGCTTGTAGTCGGTTCCTACACCCTTCGTCATCGACATGGCTACACGCCCCGTATACCCATCCCACAGAGCCAAAAAGTACACGACGTGTGGAAAAGTACACTGCGTGTAGTTCCAAAATTTAGGATTTTCCCCCATTTTCCATATTTTCTCAAAAACGATAAAGGAAAAGGAAAAAGAAGAATCTCGTAACTTAAAACTAAGAACTGAGTTCTTACAAACCTCCACCCTTATAGAAATTCTTCCCTGAATTTACCTTCCAAGGGTGGTGAATATATAGCCGTGAACAACTCCTGCCACTGAGCACATACGTCAGCCTCCCGCTCCCAGGTCTCGTCCTGGACTCGGCCATGCTGCCATAGAACCCATACGAGAGGAACTAACCAGCCTCGGAGAACCTTCGTGCTCCTGTCAACGATACGAATCAGATGCTCCTCAAAGGACGCATCGACCTCCAGCTCAACCTCCTCAGGCTGAAAAACGTGAGATGAGTCTGAATGATAGTAGCGCAACTGAGACACGTGGAATACGTCGTTCATGGCTCGGTATCGCTGCGGTAACTGCAACCGATAGGCAACCAGTCCGACTCTCTCCAGAATCTCAAATTCCCCCACATACCTCGGTGAAAGATTACCCTGTCTTCGGATCCACTTGTGTCCCAGCCTCGATGAAAGATGTAGAAAAACCTGATCCCCAATCATGAACTCCAAAGGTCGTCTACGAAGATCAGCATAAGACTTATGACGAGACTGCGTGGTAGCCATCCACTTCCGAATCAACTGGACCTGATAAGATGTCTCCTACACGAGCTGTGGCCCCATTAAAGTTTCCTCACTTGCCTCTAACCAGCACAATGGTGAACAGAATGACCTACCATATAAAGCCTCGTAAGGTTCCATCTCAATAGTCACCTGAAAACTATTGTTATAGGAAAAATCAACTAAGGGTATATGCTTCTCCCAAGAGCCCCCAAAGTCTAGGATGCATGCACACAACATGTCCTCAAGAACCTGTATCGTACGCTCTAACTGGACATCGGTCTGAGGGGGTATGTTGTGCTCAGAAGCACCTGTGTACCCAGCGCCCTCTGAAAACTCTGCCAGAAATGAGACGTAAATCGGGCATCCCTATCATAAACGATAGAATGGGGGACCCCATGAAGATGGAAAATCTCTCGGATATACAAACTTCTGAGCTTGTCAACACTGAAGGTCTCCTTGATCAGCAAGAAGTGAGCTACCTTCGTGAGTCTGTCCACAACAACCCACACGGCGTCATTGCCACGGGGTGACCTCGACAATCCCATCACGAAATCCATCGCGACATCATCCCATTTCCACTCTGGAATAGGTAACTGCTGTAATAGCCCATCTGGCCTCTGGTGCTCTGCCTTTACCTGCTGACAGGTGGAACACCTCGTAACAAAACCAGATATATCTCTCTTCATACCCGACCACCAGTACTAACGTCTCAAGTCATGGTACATCTTGGTAACCCTGGGATGAACTTCCCAAGCGGAAGCATGAAACTCCCACATCATCTCCTCGCGTATATCCCCTGGAACCCATACTTGTCCATGTAAACACAAAACCTCATCACCGCCTATCGTCTAACTAGGAGAAGGTTCCCCACTTGCCACCGACTCCCGTAGAACTAGGCCTTCTGAATCTTATAGATGTCTCATCCTCACTCTGTCCAAGAGGGTATAAGTCATAGCTAAAGAAGAAAGATAAGTCTTCCCCTGACTGTCATGCACCTCCAGATGCATCTCAGAGAACAAAGCCATAAGCTCCCACTCACCACTGGCCTCCTGCACTGCCTGTATCTGAGTCTTCCTGCTCACTGAATCAGCTACTGCATTACCTTTACCAGGTGTGTAGGCAAACTCAAAATCGAAGGACTGTAGGTACTCAACCCACCTTCTCTGTCTCAGATTCAGGTCACACTGAGTAAAGATATACCTGAGGCTTTTATGGTCAGTGAAAACCAAAAAATTCTCTCCCAACAGATAATGTCTCCAATAGCACAACACATACACAACTGAAGCCAACTCGAGATCATGCATCGGGTAATTCTGCTCATGTGGCCTCAACTGCCGAGACCTGTATGCAAAAACTCGGTCACCCTGCATCAAAACTGCTCCAAGACCAATCCCTGATGCATCACAGTAAACTGTATAGATCTTCCCCTGCTCTGGGAGTATTAGGGTCAGTGCTGATGTCAAACTTCCCTTCAGGTCCTGAAAGGCTATCTCGCAAGCTTCTGACCAAACGAACTTCACACCCTTCTTAGTCAGTCCCGTCAACGGTGCTGCTAAGAGGGATAAGTCCTATATGAATCATCTGTAGTAACCAGCCAACCCTAAGAAACTCCATATCTCAAACACGTTCTTAGGATGCTTCCAAGAAACTACTTCTCTCACCTTCTCTGGGTCTACTGCAACTCCTGCCTCTGAGATGATATAACCCAAGAAGTGAATCTGGTCCATCCAAAAGTGGCACTTTGAGAGCTTAGTATATAGCCGATGCTCTCTCAGTGTACTCAATACGATCTCAAGATGTGCAGCATGGTAGTGCCGAGTGAGAGAGTACACCAAGATGCCGTCCATGAATACTACCACAAAAGAATCAAGATACGGATGGAACACATGATTCATCAGAGCCATGAAATCTGCTGGCGCGTTCGTTAGTCCGAACGGCATAACCAAGTACTCGTACAGACCATATCTACTCCGAAAAGCTGTAAGTGGTATATCTGATGGTCTCACGCGAAGCTGAAGATATCCAGATCTCAAGTGAATCTTTTAGAACACTCGTGATCCATGAAGCTGATCAAACAGATCATCTATCCTCGGCAAGGGATATCGGTTCTTAACTGTCAACTAGTTCAGCTTTCGATAATCCACGTAGAGTCTGAGGGTACCATCCGCCTTCTTCGCAAAAAGGACCAGAGAAACCCAAGGAGAAGTACTGGGTCGGATAAAACCCTTCGCTTATAGATCCTCTAACTACCTCTTGAGCTCCTGCAACTCAGGCGTGGCCATCCTATAAGGAGGAATGAATACCGGTGCTACTCTTGGCACAAGCTCGATAGAGAAATCCACCTCACGCACCAGAGGTAGACCTGAAAAGTCATCTGGGAAGACATCCTTGAAATGATCAACAACTGGAGGGAAATCTGTCTGACAAGTCCCCTGATCATCTAAATATAAGCTCACAATCTGGGCTGTGACTCCACCTCTCCCATGATGCTCTGGTCCAGCTCGACTCGCCTGAACATTCCATTCACCCTTGTATAGAAACTCTCCACCCTCTGGTGACGTGAAACACACCCTGCGACGATAACAGTCTAAAAAGGCTCGAAAGGGAACCCACCAGTCCATCCTAAGAATGATGTCATAGATCGTCATCTCTAAGACATAGAGGTCCCATAGAAAGTGACACCCTCCAACCTCAAGGGGAACTCCCTACTCTGACGCACACCAGCCGTCCTAGTCCCCAACAGAGTGTCTAGCATCATGATATCAGAAGAAGTAGAAACACAGAGCCCAAGGCTCTCCACAACGGGTATAGATATGAAACTATGCGTAGCACCCGTATCAAAAAGCACTGAAGACAAGACAGAATCTACTAGAATAGTACCTCTGACTATAGAAGGTTCGGGATCCTGCTCTGGCTGGGTCTGTTGCACTGCATAAACCTGCCCAGTGCCACAACCCTATGACACAGTCTGGCTACCCTGAGCTATCCCGCCCTGCAGCCTCTGCGATCCTGGTGTCTGGATACCACGGCCACGACCACCATCTCTACCTGCACGCCCTAACGCATTCCAGTTCCCTGACCGGTAAGAAGCCACTGGCCCTGCTCCCGCACACGAAGTCTTCACAGAACACCTCTCACTATCCATTGGTGGAAAATCCCTGCAAAAGTGCTGTAGATGACCCATATTGCCGCAAGCTCGGAACTCCACTGGGTCTCGTGGACACTATGGCCTCTTGTTCCCCTCTCTACCACACTGGTATCACATAACTTGGCCACCTGAAGCATTCTTCTAATTGGTTCTTCCACCTTGAGAGAAGTCCATATGTCTCTTCCTCTT
This sequence comes from Viscum album, assembly GCA_963277665.1. Taxonomy (NCBI): domain Eukaryota; kingdom Viridiplantae; phylum Streptophyta; class Magnoliopsida; order Santalales; family Viscaceae; genus Viscum; species Viscum album. The sequence continues at coordinate 1,799,133,661 of OY728152.1, forward strand.
GCCAATAGATATAGTACCAGTAACTGGTGCTAAACCGCCCTTGAACAGAACACTCGATTCCCACAGGTTCCTCTCTGTAATCAACGCTTGGTTCACAATCGCGTGTACAATGGGCAACCTGAAAACATTCACCAGTGATCGGATGTCATACCGAAGACCATCCTCAAAACGTATGGCTCCCAAAGTCTCATCACCCACCAGCACGGGTGAAAAATGCTGAAGCTCCGTAAAACGAGCAGAATAGTCCATCACCGACATAGTGCCTAGCTGCAGATTAATGAACTATCGAGCTCTATCTTCCCTCAACGTCTTGGGAGAGAAGATGTCATAGAAGACTTCTTGAAAATCTTCCCACGCCATGTCTCTATGATGCTCTGACCGGGTGGTAACATCCCACCACCTCTTGGTGGAATCACGCAACATGTAAGTCGTGAGCTTGACCCTCATCCCTGGAGGCGTCTCCAGATGATCAAAAATAGTCTGCATCTACCCCAACCAAGACTCTACAGCCGGTGGTCCGCTATCCCCTGAAAATGTAGGCGGATGATGCTACTGGAAGATACGCATCAGCTCAGCCATAGATGTAGCAGCCTGTGGTGCTCCCTGAAAGGTCTTCATGAACCGAATAAAGCCTTCACGGAACTGCACCTTCACACCTGTGTCTGGTATAGCAGCTGGCGCCGCATCTGGCTCTGCTAGAGGATCAACTGGTAGCCCATGGCCCACAATCTCTGGATTATAATCTTCACTACTATCCTGGTGAACAACTCGCGGTCGTCTAGGCGGCATGACACTACAGGGTCAAAATCATGCCTCGGATTCAAGATTATTAAGGATGAAAGTGAAGGAACCACAAAGGAACAAGAGTAAGAAGGCATTTCAAAATTTGCAAAACAAGACTACATGACGTGTACACTGACTACACAACGTGTACTTGACTTCTTTTCCCCTTCCTGGGTCCTTACACACGGCTAAGCCACATGGATTCCGTTGAACAAAACTACATGGCATGTATAATATCTACACTGTGTATACGGTGTTATTTTCCAACTGCCCGTGTCATCTGTGACACGGCCGATAACTCGGCTTGACACTACATGGCATGTTACACCCGTACACGGCATGTACAACACCCCGTTTCCCAGCCACACGGCTAACTCCACACGGTCTGTCCTCGGACAAGACTATACGGCGTGTTCAGGGAGAGGTGACACCGACCCATGTTGTTCGTTACACGGCCGCGTCCCCAGGACACACTACACGGTGTGTTCATCATTGACACGACGTGTTCTGTACAGGAGTTCACCGACCCGTGTTGTTTGTTATAGGGCCGGACTCCAGGTCAACACTACACGACATGTCCATCATTGACACGGCGTGTTCTACCCAAGACTTTCCCTACCCCGTGTCGCCGCCCACACTGTTTGTCACACGGGAAGAGACTACACGGTGTGTACTCAAAAAGTTAATTTTTTTCCAAACAGAAGAACATACACAGCGTGTATAAAAATACTACACGACGTGTATACTGGGTTTCCGAACAGTATGCCTCAGAAACTTCTTCGGAACCCAGAAAATACCATAAAACAACACCTAAGTGTCAAATTATGACCCGTGAGGGCCCATACACCCCACGAATCAAAGTTTGACATCTTATCTGTGGCATAACAATAAACAGTCAATGATCCACCAAATTCCGGTCAATGGGGGCCCATACTCCCCAAAAACCAAAGTTTGGCGTCCATTATATAAACAAGCTCACTCAAGGAATACCCTATCACCGAGCATGTATTTATCAAACAACTATCACAATAACATGCTTTTCTAACACAACAACTATCACAAAAACATGAAAAATTCTAATGCACCTACATGGCATGGAAACTATGCATGGCATGTGATATCTAGCATGTGCCTATATGATGCATGAGATGACATAACCTCATCTCATCGAGTTGCAGCTAAATAGAACCAACAGATAAAATATAAATAGCACAATCCAAGTGCGTCACCCAATGGTGAAAAAAAATCAACTGTAAATTGAAAAATCAATAAAATTGAAATCACGAGGTAAATTGGCATTTCCATGTACACGAGTTAGCTACGCCTGGGCACAGCTTATTACCAACTACCGTTCGTCCTATCCCTGAATACGGCTCCAAATAGTAAGTCAAATAAAAGATCCTCCCTTTGATACCACTTTGTAACGTCCCAGGTCTGGGTGCCACTCAACGGGTGCCCCGAACTCAGTTCACCACATGACCTCAAGCACATTTCCCCAAATGCCAGAGGATGCCGACTAGCAGCGAGGGCCTAGGTCTGATAGCGGGGAAACTATGCTCTCATTTTTCAAAGTGTAGCACAGCGGAATATAAAATAAAACGCACAACTATAGCGGAAGAAGTTAACCATACACAACTGAAATAAACAACAACAGTGGATATAACCAACAGTATATAGAAAATTATTCAACATGTCTCAAGTTCTAAGAAAACAGCCAGAACATGTTATACATCAGTATAGTACAACAAAAAGTAGAGTACAACAAAAAGAAGCAAAACAATTGGCAGCAGTATCGCGAGCCTAGGCTTAGTACCATTCCCTCCTACTCCACAACAACAGTCAAGTACCTATATAGGGAATCTTGCCCCTATATACACCTATATAAACGTAATCTGTTTGGGCCAAAAAGTGTGACCCAAACAGGGTGTGAGAAATATATCTCAATAGGCACCCACCAAAGGCCCGTGTCCAACTGCGTGTAATCATGCAACAATAGTGTGCAGTAGTAAAATGCAATAAAGTAAACAGTACTAAAAAGTAACTAATTACCAGTTATATTTACATTTTATTATCCATTTAATTCATTTAATTTAAAATACCACCACAGTGAATATTCTAAATAACCAGCTAATGTCCCCAGACACGTAAACCCCTACCCTCAGGTAAAGAGTATCCAACATAAGAATCTGCCCTTTGGAATAACAGAATTTTCCCTCAGGCGTAGGTAGTGTCGCCCAAAGGCATAGAGTCAGCTTCCCATAGGCACGGAAGAAGTTTCCCTCAGGACGAAATAACTACTGCCCACAGGCTAAATAGTGTAGTGCCCACAAGCTGATCACAACAATGCCCTCAGGAAAAACAGGTAACTGGGCCATGCCCAACATGTCAAAATGCAGTAAACAAGCAATTTCCCTCAAGGAAATTCTACAATTACTACATTAAAGGCATACCCTCGGGTACCCTGGACAAATGGCTAAACAATGGAACACACCCCCGGGGTGGTTCCGGATCCAAGCAACGATCCCAACCAGCATTTTATTATCACAATTTAATCACCTATGCAATTCTAGGCATTAAATATAGCAACGACCTCATCCACACGACACCACAACATGGGTTCGTGAAAAAAAAACGCACAAAACACATGAAAGTTGAAAAAAAAACATCAAGCCACCTACCTTAAATGCCAACGAACATTATACCTGAATGCCGACTCCAGATTCGTCCAAGAACAGAGTAGATCTGACGAAGAAAAAAACTCATTCAAACGTAAATAACTCTCCAATGGGAAATAATTGGTAAGAACTACACTAGGAGGAGGAAGAACTCACCCGTGCGGTTCCAGGGAGATCGACAGTGTAGAAAACCGGTTCCCGACAGACGCTCGGTGGATCTCTGAAGCTCCGGCCTCCTTATCTCGCTCCGAAATGGCTCAAATGCCTCCTCTGCCAAATGAGGAGGATACTGCCTATTTTAAGCCGAAAAAACTAAGTACACGGTGTGTAATTTTGAGTACACGACCTGTACTTACTTCATTTAACTGTTCCTCTGGAAGCACCGCCACACTATTCATCTGTCGACATGAGTACACGACATGTACTCCCGAGTACACGGCGTGTACTGCCGCCTAGCTGGCGGCGACTCCACCGCCTTACTGTTTAGGACTACCGACTGATTACACGGCCTGTAAGGTACCACTACACGATGTGTAGTCAGTTCCTACACCCTTCGTCACTGACATGGCTACACGCCCCGTGTACACATCCCACACGGCCAAAAAGTACACGGCTTATAGTTCCAAAATTTAGGATTTTTCCCCATTTTCCATATTTTCTCAAAAACACTTAAGAAAAAGGAAAAAGAAGAAGCCCGTACCTCAAAACTAAGAACCAGGTTCTTACAACCAACACCAATGGTTTTAAAAAAACGTTGGTATAAGGGAATTGGTATAGACCAACATTCCAATAGTGTAACTTGGAAGTGGTGATCCATACAGTTCATCCTTTTAAAAAAAATATCTATAAATTAGAATTAAATTAAATGAAATTGAATTCTAAAATGAAATGATCACCATTAAATAAGGATTAGAATTGAAATTTAAAGGGTGTTTTCCTTTATAAATTTCTATTTTCACTCTCTAAATTGAGACCCTAGACTCATAACATAAATCTTGACCCATACCTGACCTTAGTAGTGGGATGTAGGAAGCATCTATTATGTTCTATATAATTATTCCTATCACCCAGAACTAGATCTAGGAGTTGGAATAAGGCTATGGTTCTTACATAGGAAGGCTTGTACCTATCATATTTGTGTATTTGTGATATTTACTATTATTGAAACCTATTTGAGGTGTGTTCTTGGAATTTGTAGATCTATACTACCATGAATGACATAGAAAATATTTTCAATTATTTTACTTTTAATTTAAAATTTTTTAATCTCAATAAAGTATTATTTTAAGGGAAATATTCACATTTTATGGTTTTAGTATCTTTTTGAGCTTAATTGAAAAAATATTTTAATTGTGGATTTTGAATATTTTAAATTTTTATGTATTTTGGACAAAAATTTCTCTAAAATAATAATTTTTTTTGTTTTTGTTTTCATTTTTCTTCATTTAATTCTTATGGACTGAAAGCTAAATCTATCATTTGAAGGCTAAAAACTAGCTCACAAGTTGGGTATCAAAATCTATGCGCATATCTAGATACTTCTAAATATGGGACCACATATCATGAATAACCAATTCAAATGGGATTAAATTAAACATAAATAAATATGAAATCTATTGGAACATATTTTATTACTATGGACATTCATGATTCTTTTTTTAAGGCGATAAATGGATTGTAAACCGAAGATTTGGAATGCAAATAGTCTTTTGGGAAAGAACCAATTTTCAGAGTAAATTGGCTATAACTCTCTCCAAATGTGGCCAATGAAGCTTAAATTTAATTGGTTGATATAGGTTATATAATGGAATAAATTTTAAGGGGAAATATTTTCCATATTATTTCATTTATTGGGGATACCATGTGTAAAACTTTAGAGGAAAATTAGGGAGAAAATTTTCACCCCTTTTCCTATAAAATGTATCCACTCTATTTTCCAAAGGGATGAAAACACTAGGTTTTCATTTTTAGTGTTTTTTTAGTTTATTTTTTTTGAAATAATATTGTGCATTTTTAATATATATTAGACTTCTTTTTTCCTCTAATTCTATTCTTTTATCTTTAGTGTTTCCACCCTATTCTTCTCTATTGCGATCTTTAATACTCACAATCCTGGGGAAGTTCTCAAGGGATCAATAAATTGTTTAACAGATGCATTTTTTAATTTATTTCTAATTTTTCTTATTTTTTATTGTTTTTCTAAGTATGATCTTAGTGGAGAAGTCACCTTTGTGTCTCCACTTTCCACCCGAGGTTTAGCTTTCCTTTTTATAATATTTTACCTTGATTGAGGATGTGGATGTATAACCTCTCGATGATAATTGAGTGAACCATATATTAACAAAATATAAAGAATATTTTGTTCATGAATTTGATGGATCATGTTCATTAAGTATATTTGAAACTAATAATGAGACAATGAAGGTTTTATCTTGGTGTTATTATGGGAGGATCTCCTTTCTATATAACATCATTATGTCTGCATTAATTTTATTTTTCATTGAATTTATATATAGATATATATTAATATTTCACTCATCTTTCACACTCATACACTTTATATTATTTAGTTTTATATTTTTTTTAATTTAATAGCGATGATAGAAATTTGGTGTTGTGTGAGATTCCTCCTAAAGACTGACCCTGGGTGTGCACCATATTGCATGCTTAGATAAATAAACTATTGATCGAGGATATATGAGAAATCCCCAAAAATCAATTTGGTTCCATTTTTGGGGAGGAACAATAATTTCACCCCCTATTTTTCACAAAAAACAAAGAAAATCATAAATTTCAAAAATTAAGAAAATATCCTTGTTTATGATGTATTTCAATTCAAATTATTATAAATGGACTAACCAATATCAGGTGAAAGAAGAAGTTCACAATGATATTGAAGTTTGGTTGAAAAGGATTAGTGATACAATGTTAAACCTAAAGAGAAAAACAGTTTGGATAGATGAATATGTAACTGCATCATAAGAGAAATATAAACTGGAACCACAACCAAAAGAATAATAAGTAGTGGAAGAGATATCACCAATAATTATTTATGTTAAAGAAAATAAGGTGGTTTAGAAGGAGTTACTAAAGTAATTAATAACATCATCCTGCACTCAACCATTTCCCGAGGTCGTCTTTGAAGAAAACATTCTAACTGATGAACTAATGAGAGATCATCATTTTTTGGAATAATCCTATAATAAATTTGTTGAAGATAACCTAAAACATGATTTTCACATCCAAGATATTGAAAAATAAACACCTTTATACCTCTATCTTGCTTTAAAATATGATGAATACGATGAAATTTCTAAAACTTAGTTCCCAATGGTCATCTGAAAATAGATAAATTTATCAGATGACTTACATGAAAGGGAATATTTCTTTGTTTATTCATCATATTTTAATCCTATTCAAGCTAATTTTTTTTTGACTTCTCCTTTTCTGAAAGTTTTAACACAAAAAATGGATAATTATTTGGATGTTAAGAAAGAGACTACCCAAGTGGTTGTGATCAAATAATTATATCAAGAGAATCATTTAGTGGTGAAACTACCACCTATATAATATCTTGCATACCATATGCAGGAGGGAACCATATAAGTCAATATGGAGCACTCTTATATTCGTTTAACTCCCACCATAGACCTAAAATTATATATTTATTCTTTCTTAGGGGTTTGGAATTTTCTTATCTTCTTTTTGGTTCTCCATTCTTGGTGTTTACTCATTAATAATGGTAAAAGTCACATGTAGTGGTTCATCTCAAAGAAACCACACCCACCTTCTGATTGGGAACAATTCACTACAACTTCTTGACTAGGGGTAGTAAAAACATTTCACCTACTTAGGGGTTTAAACCAAGAATTATCCCTTTTATTTCTATTTTATATTTAGTTATATTTATTTTTATTATGTTTTTTCCTTACTTTATTATAGTTTTAAGGTGGTATCAGCTAGGTGCTTAACTCAAGGATGCCACTGAAAAATAAATCAGGTTGTGTATTTTATTTTCTTTATTTTATTTTCTTCCCAATTAAAATTATATATGAAAATATTTTTGGATAGGATTTTAAATAAAAATAGGGTAATAAATGAAATAAGTGTGGGTAAGGGATTTCAATCTATTTTTAGGAATTTTATGTGTGCTTATATTTTATTTTTCATGTCTTTTTATGAATTTTTCATGTTTTCCTTTTCCATTTTTGGTGTATTTTTAGGATTCATAAGATGAATTGAATACTTTGGAAAATTAAAACCATCTTAGTGTTTTTGAAACATTTCTGGATTTAAATGTTTGACAATTTAAATTATTTATAAATGTATTTTTTCCTGATTTCCAATATTTTCATCTGATAAAGTTTTATTGATTGTGAAACTCATGTACACTATTACTGTCCAAATTGAAAATATTTCCCAAAATGTGAGGTTTCTAAAACTTTATGACATTTTCTTTGAATTTATCTTTTTATTGAGATTCTCAAGACATGTTATTTAATCCAATTTTTGTTTTATATTTCTCAAATCTGTTAGAGTTCATGGAATGTTCAAGTATGATTGAGGCATCAATTTGAAAGACATTTTTACTTTGAACTCTAATTTTGTCCTACCTTTACATCTGACATTTATTAAGCCCACAATATCCATGAAATAAATTTTTATGAAATCACATTAAAATACATTTATTACTTTAAATCCATATATATAAGTTAAATGCATGATTATTGTTGAACTCAAGTGGGGGTGATAATGAGATGTATTTTTATTTCTTAAGGAATCTATTTGATCTAAAGTAAAACAATGTGTCTCTATATTTATTGGTGCTTTGGTGGAAAACCATTTATGGTAGAAATATGGATGGTTATCCCAAAATATCATTACACATATGGGATGGATTTTTACCAATACTTGAATGTCAAAAGTTTCCTCTCTTTTCCACAAAATCATGATTATAAAGAGAAATCCATATTTTAATTAAAGATAAAACAAAAATAAAAATGAGGAAAAGTGGGAAAAAATTTATCATTTATGATAAAATTACAAGTCTGAACTTCACAAATAAAAATAGGTGTTTTTATGGGATCACTTTTTGATTTGATTAAGGAGCACACCATTCTTGAGAAAAACTTTTTTCATGCACGTACTTCAATTTAGATCTTAAGCCTCCTCATTCTACCTCAAATGTTTTTACATTTAAAACCTAAAAACACTTGGCATTAGAATAACCCATGAAAAATAGCTCACAATTGATACATTTTTTACTCTATTAAGTAGATATAATAGGAGGATATAAATACTATAGATATCATGCATGTTCTTGAGAATGAGAAAAACTCCACATTAAAAATCCTTGAGTGAAGAGAGAAATATTATTTTGGGGAGGTAGAAATGACGTGCATGTGGGGAATAACATGATATTGAATGCATTTTTATGATTTATAGGAATTAGTTAATTTTCATCTAGGTATGAGGAAGGATATTTTCCTTGATATGATAATTGATCTATGTTGTCATTTGTGCTTTGGGATGTTTGTTTTGACCTTGGAATAAGATGATTTCCCATGAGTGCAATGTTTAAGTGTGGGGGAATTGAAAGACTAAATAGTTTTAATTATTTTACTTCTAATTTCAATGTTTTTAAACCCAAAAAAGTGTTATTATAACGGTAATTGTTAGATTTTATGGTTTTAGGAGCATTTTGAGCTTAATTAGAAAAATGGTATAATTGTGGATTTTAACTATTTTAATTTATTTTTGTACTTAATCTATAACTTTCTCTAAATTGGACCAAATTGAAAAATTATTTTTTTGGTGTATATATTCGTTGGGATTCATTTAATTTTTATGGACCCAAAACTTAATCCATTATTTGAAGGCTCAAGACCATCTCATAAGTTGGTCCTCAAAATGTATTCATATATCAAGATACTTTTGATGATGGGCCCATATATCATAAATGGAAAATAAAAATGAGATTAAATTATACATTGAGAAAGATGAAATATGGAGAAAAAACTTTTATTACTTTTTCCATACATGATTCCTTCTTCTTAAAAGTGATAAATGCATTGGAAACCAAATATGTGGAATATGAAGAGTCTTCCTAGGAAGAATAAGGTTTCAGAGTAAATTGGATATAACTATCTCCACACATGGAAAATAAAGCTGAAATTTTATTTGTCAACAAAAAATACATAATGGAAAATATTTTAAAAAGAAAAATTTACAAAATTCTAACATTAAATGTGTATAATATGCATAAACTTTAAAAGGAAAATTATGGAGAAAATGTTCATCCCTTTTCCCTATAAAAAAGTAACCCATCTCTTTTTCAAAGGGTTGGAAACTATAGGTGACAATTTTCAGTAGTTTTTTAGTTTATTTTCTATTTTAATAATATTATTTATTTTTAATATATATTATACTTATTTTTTCCCTCTCATTATTTTATTTTTATATTTTATGTTTCTACCCCATTCTTCTCCACTGTGATCTCTAATACTCATGATTATGAGTAACTAAACTAAGGAATTTCTCATGGGAGAAATCTAGCGTTGAACCCAAGTGTTTGTGAATTTATTATTAATGTTTTTTTATTTTCTCAGAGTTTGTATGAGGGGGATCTTAGTGGGTAATACACCTTTGTGTCTCCACTTTCCACTTGAGGTTTATCTTTTTCTTATATAATATTTTCCCACAATTAAGGAGGTGGATGTACAGTCTCTCAATGATCATTGAGTGCACCATATATTCACGAGATAGTTATAAGAGGATGTTCATACATGTTATGGAGCATATTCATTAAGTATATTTGAAACTAATAATGTGACGATGAAGGTTCACTCTAGGTATTCTCTTGGGTGGATCTCCTTTCTATCTAACATCATTATGTCTACATTTATTATGTTTTTATTGAATTTATATATAGATATATATTAATATATCATTCATCTTTAAAACTAAACATCTTTATATTATTTAGTTTTAAATTAGTTAGAATTTAAATATTGATAATAGAAATTTGGTGTTGTTTTATATTCATCCTCGATACCAACCCTGGGTGTGCACTATATTTCATGCTTAGGTAAATGAACTGTTGAATGAGGATCTTTGAAAGATCCTTGTGCTTCAACTACATACTCTAGTCATGTACTAGGGGGGTGGTTACGACCATGCTTTGGAGGTGGTGGGTCCAGGTCCACCAGTGATACCTATAGTAGTTCCACCGGTGGAACCTCTAGTTATCCCTAATGTGGGTGATGAAGTATGGTTTCATGGGGAGTTTTTTTAGATTATGAATACTATATTGGGAGCTCCGTGATTTACCCCTTATATGGAAGAGTTTACATGGGAGTTATAGTAGCAACATCCACCTACTTCATCAGGGGATGGTGGCCCCCGGGATGTAGAGTTATGGCTGGAGATAGTCCTACTTATCTTCAAGCACCTAGAGACACCTCCTAAGAGGAGGGTGAATCTCGTTACTTATATGATTTTTGGATCTACCAAACATTGGTGGGATATTTTAAACCAGGCAGGTTAGTATTGAGAAGTGATTTTGAGAAATTTTCAATCAAGATTCTAGGACTATTTATTTACTAATAACCTGAGGGATGATCACTCCAGGGAGTTAATGAACCTAAATCAGGGTTTTATGTCTATTATTGACTACTCATCTCATTTTACAGAGCTTCAGTGCTTTTCACCTATCTATACCACTAATGATCCAACAAAATTGAGGTGATTTTAGAATGGGATTAAGTATCATATTCATTATCAGGTGAACATTTTATGGTTGAATACGATATCTGATATAGTGAACCAGGATCTTATCACTGAGTAGAACCTAAGGGAATATGATAGTGTGATTCGGGGTGGTTTATAATCGAGACAAGGAAATGGTTTGACTAGAAGTGGGAAGTGAATCTTTGAGATTACACACATGAGCAACATAGGTCGGTTGACACCCATTTATAGTTATGTAGTTTTTCATCAGTGTAAGAAGCATGGGCATAAGAGTCCCTAGAGTCTCAGAGACCTCATTGAGTGCTGAGGTTCTGGAATATTGGGGAATATTTAGTGTTTTTAGGACCTTACCATCTATGGCTAGTGGTAGAGGATCCATATCAACTTCACCTTCAAAAACAAGATTAAGATAAACTTTCTAGGAAAGTATCTGGAGTACTACAAGCTGTATAGGCATAGGATTAGGTCATGGTCGAGGTTTCCAGATTTTAGATACACAACACCAATAGATCGGACCCACTTAGGGTAGTCAGTTTGTATCACATTGATGTGGATCAAGCCATATTTATTCAATGCAGCCTATACCAAAGGAGCAGGGTGTTGGGCCATCGAATGTTCGAGGTATTATTCAAGTATCCTCTACTATTGTATTTTATTTGTTCTATATGGGTGTTTCACATTACTTTATCTCTATGTCTATTATTGAAAGCCTTGAGTTTTATATTGAGTAATTATGTGGTATAATGAAACATGGAATAAGATCAGAGAGGGTATACCAGTGCAAGGAATGCCCTCTTGAGGTATGCATCCATAATTTCTTATGGGACCTCTTCTTCCACAAGATGATGAGCTTTTATGTATTTCTTAGGATGGAATGGTTGGTCCCTTATCATGCCTATGTGTATTTTTATCATCATAGGGTATCATTCACATCACTAGAGGGTGGTACTTATACTCACAAGGGTGAGTGGGATGTCCTGACAGGTGGATTTAGACATGAGAATCTTGGTTTAGGTGGAGTTACTTCCCAGATTACAATCCTTTATATGTATAATCATGGATTGTATAAGGCTGAATTCCCTATTATAGTAGATCAATACATGTATTTTTTCATCAATTAATTTTCCAAACTAAATCTTAATATAGAGGTATAATTTACTATCAATAAAGATCATGGAGAAGTACTGGTATCCATTCCTCCTTATAGGATGACTACTACTAAGTTACATGAGATCAAAAAGTAGATAAAGGATTTAGAAGCTAAGGGTTTTATAAGATGCAATACTTCTCCCTGGGGTTCATCGGTCATTTTCATCAAGAAGGAGAACAAAAACCCCATTCTTTGTGTGGATTAATGAAAATTAAACCAGTTAATGATTAAGAACCAATATCCATTACCTTGTATAGATGATCTCTTCGATCAGATCAAAGGAGCCAGAGTATTCTTAAAGATCAACCTGAGATAAGGCTATCATTAGGTGTGAATCATACCTTTAGATATACCACACACATATTTTTGAAGTCGGTACGATTTATATGAGTATCTGGTTATGTTGTTCGGTCTAACGAACACACCTACCATTTTCATAGCTTTGATGAATTGGGTTTCCCACCCATTTTTGGATTCATTAATGGTGGTATTCATAGATGAAATATTGGTGTATTATCATACTTGAAGAAACCATACTAAATATCTTGAGATCATTCTAAATACACTGAGAGAGCACCAAACGTATGCTAAGATTAGTAAGTGTCACTTCTAGATTGACAAGGTTCACTTAATGGTTCATATTATCTCATAGGTAGGAGTATCAGTTGACCTAAAGAAGGTGATTACTGTAGTTACCAAAGTGTATCCCAAGAACATCTTTGACATATGGAGTTTCTTGGGGATAACTGGTTTCGACACATATTTTATATAGGACTTACCATGCTTAGAAGCACCTATTATGAGCTTGACTAATAAGGGTGTGGTGTTTATATGGTTAGAATCTTATGAGACAACCTCTCAGAAGCTGAAATGGAGATTAAATTTAGTTTCAATCATGATTCTTACCTATCTAGGAGGAATCTATATATTTTATTATGATGCATCAGGTATTGATCTAGGATTAAGAAGATCGATTCTTTATGTATGGGTCATGGAAGCTGAGGTTCCATGAGTGGAATTACCTGATGCACAATATTGAGTTGGTGGCTATTGTTCATGGCTTATGTTTTTGGAGGAATTACTTACTAGAAGAGTGCATTGTGGTGTTTACGGAACACAAAATCCTCAAGTATATTTTTACACAGTGTGACTTGAATCACAGGCAATGAAGGTGGGTTGAATACCTATAGTCCCTTGACATAGAGCTTTCTTATACACATTGGAAAGGAAATGTTGTTGTCGAAGCTCTGAGTAATAGGGTTCAAAAACATATGGTTCATGAGACTAGTAGTGAGTGGAATCTTATGAACCTATTTTATGAGATGCACATAGAGGTTTAGAACTATCAAGTAAATTTTTTTACTTGCATCACTATTAGTGACCTATTCACTTACAGAGAGAGTGAAGATAAAGTTGTTTTCATATCATAAAGGATTGGTCCTATATGAAGGTGTTTCTGGTGAGGACCCACCTCCAGATTGGTCTATTTATGAAGAAAACATCCTACATATACATGTTCATATCTGAATATCTATAGACATGATAGAGGATATGATTCAGTAATCACATGCTTCTCTATAAGAAGTGCACTTGGGTATCTCCAAGATGTATCACGGTATGAAATGTTAGTATTGGTGGACTGGGATGAAATATCAGATAACAGGTTTTATCCCAAGGTTTTATAATTTTTAGTAGTTGAAGGTAGAAAAATAACGTCCCATTGGCTTGGTAAAAGTATTACCAATCCCATAATGGAAATGATAAGATATCAAAATGGATTTTTTGTTTTGTTTATCGAGGTAACATCGAGGTAGAAACACCGTTGGGGTAGTCATGGATTGAATAACAAAGGTAGCCCACTTCATTTCTATCTGGAGACTTACTCAGTTGATAAGATAAGAATAATGTATGTTTTTGTGATTATACATTTACTTGGGGTACCTCATACTATCATTTTAGATAGGGATGATTGTTTTACATCGAGGTTCTGGTAAGGGTTATAGAGATATTTGGGTACACAAGTGATTTGAGCACAAATTTTCACACTCAGATAGGTGGATAGTAAGAATGTACTATACAACCATTGGGTCCTAAATTTTTTTCAATGGGAATTGAAATTATCCCAGGAAATTGGAAAAGTAAGGAAACTAAACCAAAAGAATAATTGAAGGAAAAATGTTTAAAGGATAAAATTTAGAAAAGGAAAAAAGTCAAACTGTAAAGAGGGAATGTAACGACCCAAAATTTCATTAATGGAAAATCCCTCTTGATCCAGTTAAATTTTTCTTTATGTTTTTATAAGATGTCAAATTCTTTAGTTTAACGTTAATATTTGTGACCGTTACTTTTATAGCCGTTGAACAGTGATCATCTGGGTAGTTTAAATATAAGGCTTTAACGAACCAATTTTCTACTCAGACAAAGGAAGCGATGGCCTCATCCAGTAGAATTGCCCCTTACGAAGCCCATTTGTCGGAGCTCGGAAAGGAGGTGGCGTCTTTGGGCTTTGCCCTTGACCAAGCCCAAGCTGAGCTTCATCAAGTCAAGCTCGAACGTGATCGTCTACGGGAAAAATGGAAGTTGATAGAGATTACCACTCGAGCAATGTTATCCGAGCAACCCCAAGAGTCTGTCACCATCGCACACCTTACCCTTAGGTCTTATGTGGCTATTTTAAGGGGTTATGTAACAAATAAGTAGCACCATGTTCATGTACATTATTTTTTGTATATAATAATGAATATAATTTCTAGTCATTTTGATGCATTGTAATTAGTTTTTAAAGTACAAATTATGTTTTTAGTTATTATTTAATTAAGAATTATATTTTATTAAATTAAAGTATTTTTGAATTAAATAATATTTTAATAAAATATTATTATTAATATTAAATTAATTTTTATTAAATATAAATGATCTTATAATTTTATGAGTGCAATTAAAATTTTTATTAAGGTTTGAAAGCCATTTCTGTCAAAACCCGTGAATTTTTTATAAATGTCGGTTTTTATTTTAAAAGTGAAAATTCACATATTTAGAAAATTATTTAGATAAAATAAATATTATTTTTGGAATCAGGATGTCGAAATTATCCAACGGTGAATTTTTCATAATTTTCTGAGACAGTCAAATTTTTGGGTAAAAATTAAATACCATTTAAATATATAATGTGTTTTATGACATCATAATGACCCAATGGTGATGTAATAAAATACCATAATCCTTATGTTCGGCCAATATGTGTTTTATCATTAAAATAATGAGGTTTTGGGTTTGTTTGACTTACTTTTCAAATCATTAATGGAGCCCTCAAGACTTATTCAACACTTTGCCTTTTTAAATTAATTTCCATGGGAGTGTGACTCACCTCCACATAAGAAACCCTAATTTTTTAATAATTTCGGACCTTGGCCTTGTAAAATATTTTTTTCCTCTTTCCTTTTCCAGAAACCATGGGCAAATACCATGGGATGGTTTGTGGTTTGGATTATTTTAATATAAGGGGTCCCAAACCTAAATAATAAAGAATTCTCTCACCTTTCCTATATAAACCCACCCAAGCTCCCACTTCCTCCTCACCCAAAGCCCTTGAAGTTCGTCCAACCTCTGCCCTAATCTCTCTAGAATCCTCTCAAGGTGCCCCAAGATCCCAAGAAGCCTCTCACAAGCCTCTCTCTAGCCTTTGGAAGCACACTTCCAAGTAAGGGGTTTTTCTTCCTTTCTCATTTTTGTCAATTTTCTTTAAGTTGTATTGCCCTTTTAATTTCATTTATGAATGTTGGGGTATGGTTTCGCACCTCTCCCATACTGCCCTCTTATTGTTTGAATGATGGGAGACCCCTTTCTCTCTCATTAAATGCCTCCCATGTACACCCGTTACTATGCCGAAATTCCGAAAGGAACCTTTTTTTCCCTCTTTTATATTCAAGAAATACTTTTGTATCATGAATCTAAATTCCTTTTCAATTGTTGGGACATGTATCTATATGACCTTCTTACTGTCCATTACATGTAAATATGATGAGGAACCCCTTTCTCTCTCATCAGCCTTTTTTATGAATTCTTATGTCACGCCGTTACGCTGCCGAAATCACACCGATTTTCTAAGCCAATATCATTGTGTAGTGAATACCATGCCCATTTCTCCATCAAGGGTATTCACCTTTATGCACATTTACTTATTGATTGTAAAGTTTCATGTATGAATTCCACATTCCTTTATCGTGGAATAAATGATTATGTTTTATGAATCCATGTTTTATGATCCATGTGGCACACTTATGCATGAAATGAAATGTTTAAGAAGGGTGCGCCCTGATAGTGCTCCAATGCATTGGGTAAAGTATAGTATCATGATACGTCATGTGCAATGAGTGTTGAATCATGCTAATTCAAGTGCAACGAGGGTTTACTCGTGCTTCAAGTGCAATGAGGGTTTACTCATGCTCCATGTGCAATGAGCCTTGGCTCATGCTAATTCAATGTTAAGTGTTGTTGCCACATTTCCATGTTATGATTATCATGCTTTATCATGCCTTTATGTTCATGTCTCTCTTATGCTCTATTGATATGTCTATTGCCTAACATGTATTGTACTCCTCATGTTATTCATTGTGTACTCCCTTACTGGGCTTTATAGCTCACCCTTTTCTTATGCATGTCCTCAGGTTATCCCATGCAATGCTAAGTACGAAGGAATGTAGTGGTCATGTAAAGGAAGTTTTCAATAAGGATGTTGTATTTCAAGTTTAAAGTTTTTATGTAATGATCCTAAGCCCCAAAGACACTAAACCTCTCGATCTTCTTTGTTGTATCAAGTGAAGTTTTATGTAATAAAGCATGTTTAAGTTGTAATAAAAAGCAGGGTTGTCATAGTTGGTATCAAAGGATAGGTTTAGTTATTTTTGGGATTAGGAAACCCTAGTAAAGCCTTAGATACAAGACTAATCATTATAAAAACATCCCTAAGTTTTGGTAAATACTAAGTAAGTGGTTTATCAAACAAATACATCCCTGTCTGGATACGAGCAGGTAGAGGCGGCTCTGGCACAGATGTATCCTAGGGGTAAAACCTGAAAACACCGCTTTGAGCTAGACTCGAACGGGAACTGGTGCACGACAACGGGCCTTGCTGCACTCTTGGTTACGACACTCCCGAGGGATATGTTTTGATAAATTCACAATCTTAGTATGAACCATTATTAAGGGAAAAAATGCCCCTAAGAATATATGTTAGAAGGAAGATCATGAAAAGCCTGGATTGAATCCTATAGACTCATGAGTTAAAGAGATTAATGTTTATTTATAAGTCATCAACTTTTGTCTTTGGATTACCCTTTATGTGTTACCCCTAACTTTCCTTTTATTCCAGCCAATGGCCGGTAATAGGAGAACTCGGGCTAACAACCGTTGTGAAGATCAGTGTGATGATTGTAATTATGAGATTCCCAATCCAATGGGAGCGGGAATCGCGAACTTTGTCACGCTTCTCTCTCAGCTAACTCAAGTTTTGAATAGAAACACTGGTCAAGAGGAACGTTCAACCCCCCCTAAGAAAGAACAAGTCGCTATTGAAAGCATCATGAGACAAAGGCCTCCTACTTTTAGTGGATCATCTGATCCCACGATTGCTGAACAATGGATCAACTCCATTGAAAAGATATTCTCCATCCTCCAATGCTCTGAAAAAGAGAAGGTTCTCCTGGCGTCTTATCGTATGGAGGGTGAAGCTGATCAATGGTGGACATTGATCAAAAATACGAAGCCTGAGGAGGAGATCGAGGCTTTGGAATGGAAGGTATTCCGGAAGATGTTTTTCGATAAATATTTTCCACGCACCCTCCGTCTTAAGATGGAAAGGGACTTCCTTTCCCTCAAGTAGAAAGATGAGGAATCTGTGGGAGCGTACGAGGCAAACTTCACAAGGCTTGCACGATACGCTTCCGGCTTTGCCGTTACCCCCGAATGCAAGGTTGACCGCTTCTTTGGTGGGCTGAAGCCTAGCTTGCGGAAAGCATTAGCGATCCGTGACTTCGACAGCTATGAGGAAATTGTCCGATGTGCCCTCAAGGTTGAAATGGAGATCGGAGAATCACAGGGGTATCATGGGGACAAGAAGCGGAAGGTGGAATTCAATGCTGGTGGTCCGATGGATAAATCCAACGGCGCTAAGAATTTCCAGCACCCCACTTGCCAAAAGTGTGGAAAGAAGCACCTTGGAAATTGCCTTAGGGGGACAAGAAAATGCTTCATGTGTGGAAGAGAAGGGAACCTAGCTGTTAACTGTCAGCAAGAATGACCCGCGGCTGCGACGGAGGGGAGGAACGCTCCGTTCGAACCTCAACGCGTTGTTCAATGCTTCAAATGCAAAGAACCGGGTCATTTTGCGAATCAGTGCCCTAATCCAAGGGTTATCGGAGGCAATCAACAACCTCCAAGACAGCAAGGAAGAGCTTTTGCGATCACTTCTGCCGAAGTGAACCCCGACAACGAAGTGGTGACAGGTACGCTAGTTATTCATTCAAGAATAGCGAACATACTTTTTGATTCAGGTTCTACGCATTCTTTTATATCTCAAAAGTTTAGTAGAACAATCCCTGCACCACCACAAATCCTGGAAGTAAAGATGTCGGTGAGTAAGGCAAATGGGGCAATCATTGCATCCCATGAGTATAAGTCCTCCCCTGTTATAATCTGTGGATTGAATTTCCCGGAGAACCTCGTCATACTCCCTTTGGTGGAATTTGATGAAATTCTTGGCATGGATTGGCTTTCCTTATATAGAGCCAACATAAATTGTCGGGAGAGGGAAATCACACTCCATATGGAGAATCGACCCCCGATTCTTTACAAGTGTCAGGAGGAAGATGAATCTCCTTTAGCTCCATCATCTCAAGCATGGATATTATTGCCTTATGAGCACGCATATCTGGCTCAGATGATTGAGTCCAAGGAAGAAACCACCCTTGAAGAAATGCCTATTGTGAGGGAATTCGCTGAAGTATTTCCCGAGGAACTTCCTGGTCTTCCTCCAAGAAGAGATGTTGAGTTCTCAATTGAACTTATACCTGGGGCGCTACCAATATCCAAGACTCCATATAGAATGGCTGTGGTTGAGCTTGAAGAACTGAAGAAACAACTACAGGAGAATCTGGATAAAGGGTTTATACGCCCAAGTGCATCACCATGGGGTGCACCAGTCCTCTTCATCAAGAAGAAGGATGGGTCAATGCGGCTCTGCATCGATTATCGCGAACTTAACAAAATCATGATAAAGAACAAGTATCCTCTCCCAAGAATCGATGACTTGTTTGATCAGCTGCGTGGAGCACAATACTTCTCCAAGGTCGACTTGCGGTCGGGATATTATCAAGTAAGGGTGAAGAAGGAAGATATCCCCAAGACTGCTTTTCGTACAAGGTACGGGCACTATGAATTCATAGTAATGCCTTTTGGACTCACCAATGCTCTAGAAATATTCATGGACTTGATGAATAGAGTCTTTAGAGATTACCTAGATAAATTTGTGGTAGTCTTTATAGATGATATTCTAATATACTCCAAAACCAAGGAGGACCATGAGGAGCATTTAAGAACTGTACTGGAGACTTTGCGCAAGGAGAAGCTCTATGCCAAGTACAACAAGTGTGAGTTCTGGTTGAAGGAGGTCTCATTCTTGGGCCATATCATCACAAGCAATGGGATATCTGTGGACCCCTCCAAAACAGATGCAATTGAGGGATGGCCGAGGCCAACATCGGTAACTGATATCCATAGCTTCTTGGGGTTAGCTGGATATTATCGACGATTTGTGAGAAACTTCTCACGATTGTCTAACCCTCTTACCAAGCTAACTCGAAAGGGAGTAAAGTTTGCTTGGAGTGATGAATGCGAAGAAAGCTTCAAGGAGTTGAAAAGGAGGCTTATCACTGCACCTGTGCTCACTTTACCCACAAGTGGGAAGCTTTTTGTGGTATTCAGTGATGCTTCGAAGAAGGGCTTAGGATGTGTGCTGATGCAGAATGATAAAGTGATATCCTATGCCTCACGACAATTGAAAATCCATGAGCGAAACTATCCAACGCATGATCTGGAGTTGGCGGCGGTGATCTTTGCCTTGAAAATCTGGCGGCATTATCTCTATGGAGAGAAATGTGAGATATATACTGACCACAAGAGTCTTAAATATATATTCACACAGAAAGAGCTTAATATGCGCCAAAGAAGATGGATAGAGCTCATAAAGGATTATGACTGTTCAATACATTACCACCCTCGGAAGGCGAACAAGGTGGTGGATGCCCTAAGTAGAAAGGATCCAGCAATTCTATCAATGATGAGAATTGAGAAGGATCCAATCTTCTTAGACTTGATGAAGATGGACGTGGGAATCATAAAGAAGGGAACATCATCAATCCTTTCACAAATTATTGCTCAACCATCTCTTTTGGAAAGGTTAAAGGATGCTCAAAAGGATGATGCGAGAATCCAAGAAAAAGTGGAAGCTATCAAAAAGGGAAAATCCTCAGAGTTTAATGTTAATGAAGAAGGAATTGTGCGGTTTGGGAAAAGACTATGTGTTCCATCAAGTTCGGAGCTGAAGAAGGAACTTTTGGATGATGCACATAGTTCAAATTTCTCTATTCACCCAGGGAGCACAAAGATGTATCGAGATCTCCGAGAAAACTTTTGGTGGGATAATATGAAGAAGGAGATCGCTGAATATACATCAAAGTGCCTGGTGTGTCAGCAAGTGAAGGCAGAGAGGCAGAAGTCTAAGGGGATGATGCAACCATTGCCTATACCAGAATGGAAATGGGAGAACATCACCATGGACTTCGTCACTGGACTTCCAAGGACATCCAAAAGCAACAATGCAATCTGGGTTATTGTGGATCGTCTTACAAAGACTGCACACTTCATTGCTATTCGAGATGATTTCTCTTTGGATCAACTGGCACGGATATATATCAGGGAAGTGGTACGGTTGCATGGAGTACCACTATCTATTGTGTCTGACCAAGATCCAAGATTTACCTCTAAGTTTTGGAAGAGTCTTCAAAATGCTCTGAATACTGAACTGAACTTCAGTACGGCCTATCATCCTCAAACTGATGGCCAATCCAAGCGGACTATCCAAACACTTGAGGATATGTTGAGAGCGTGCTCAATGGACTTTAAAGGAGGATGGGATCAACATCTTCCTCTAGTTGAGTTCTCTTATAATAATAGTTTCCACTCGAGCATCCAAATGTCACCATATGAAGCCCTGTATGGGAAAAGGTGTAGAACACCGGCATGTTGGGATGAGGTCGGTGAACGTAAGCTGCTTGGACCAGAAATGGTCGAAGAAATGGTGGAGAAGGTGAAAACCATTCAGCAGCATATCAAGGCAGCCCAAAGTCGACAGAAGAGTTATGCAGATAATCGTCGACGAGACCTTGAGTTTAAAGTCGGAGACATGGTGTTTTTACGCATATCTCCGTGGAAGAAGGTCATGAGGTTTGGAAAGAAAGGGAAGTTAAGTCCAAGGTACATCGGTCCCTTCTAGATTCTTGATCGTGTTGGGGCTGTGGCCTATCGACTAGAACTTCCACCTACTATGGCCAAGGTGCATGATGTCTTCCATGTATCCCTCTTAAGAAAGTACATACCAGACCCTTCACATGTACTCTCTTCTGAGGTGGTACAATTAGAAGACGATCTTTCTTATGAGGAGAAACCAGTGAAGATCTTAGATCGTAGAGAAAAAGTTCTACGAAATAAGACAATGCCCCTCGTCAAGGTGTTGTGGAGAAACCACAAGTTTGAAGAAGCAACTTGGGAGTCGGAGGATATGATGAAGCTAAGTTACCCACATTTGTTTTAGTGTGGGAAAAGGAAAATTTCGAGGGCGAAATTTCTTAAGGGGGGAATGTTGTAACGACCCAAAATTTCATTAATGGAAAATCCCTCTTGATCCAGTTAAATTTTTCTTTATGTTTTTATAAGATTTCAACTTCTTTAGTTTAACGTTAAGATTTGTGACCGTTACTTTTATAGCCGTTGAACAGTGATCATCTGGGTAGTTTAAATATAAGGCTTTAACGAACCAATTTTCTACTCAGACAAAGGAAGCGATGACCTCATCCAGTAGAATTTCCCCTTACGAAGCCCATTTGTCGGAGCTCGGAAAGGAGGTGGCGTCTTTGGGCTTTGCCCTTGACCAAGCCCAAGCTGAGCTTCATAAAGTCAAGCTCGAACATGATCATCTACGGGAAAAATGGAAGTTGATAGAGATTACCACTCGAGCAATGTTATCCGAGCAACCCCAAGAGTCTGTCACCATCGCACACCTTACCCTTAGGTCTTATGCGGCTATTTTAAGGGGTTATGTAACAAATAAGTAGGACCATGTTCATGTACATTATTTTTTGTATATAATAATGAATATAATTTCTAGTCATTTTGATGCATTGTAATTAGTTTTTAAAGTACAAATTATGTTTTTAGTTATTATTTAATTAAGAATTATATTTTATTAAATTAAAGTATTTTTGAATTAAATAATATTTTAATAAAATATTATTATTAATATTAAATTAATTTTTACTAAATATAAATGATCTTATAATTTTATGAGTGCAATTAAAATTTTTATTAAGGTTTGAAAGCCATTTCTGTCAAAACCCGTGAATTTTTTATAAATGTCGGTTTTTATTTTAAAAGTGAAAATTCACATATTTAGAAAATTATTTAGATAAAATAAATATTATTTTTGGAATCAGGATGTCGAAATTATCCAACGGTGAATTTTTCATAATTTTCTGAGACAGTCAAATTTTTGGGTAAAAATTAAATACCATTTAAATATATAATGTGTTTTATAACATCATAATGACCCAATGGTGATGTAATAAAATACCATAATCCTTATGTTCGGCCAATATGTGTTTTATCATTAAAATAATGAGGTTTTGGGTTTGTTTGACTTACTTTTCAAAGCATTAATGGAGCCCTCAAGACTTATTCAACACTTTGCCTTTTTAAATTAATTTCCATGGGAGTGTGACTCACCTCCACATAAGAAACCCTAATTTTTTAATAAGTTCGGACCTTGTCCTTGTAAAATATTGTTTTCCTCTTTCCTTTTCCAGAAACCATGGGAAAATACCATGGGATGGTTTGTGGTTTGGATTATTTTAATATAAGGGGTCCCAAACCTAAATAATAAAGAATTCTCTCACCTTTCCTATATAAACCCACCCAAGCTCCCACTTCCTCCTCACCCAAAGCCCTTTAAGTTCGTCCAACCTCTGACCTACTCTCTCTAGAATCCTCTCAAGGTGCCCCAAGCTCCCAAGAAGCCTCTCACAAGCCTCTCTCTAGCCTTTGGAAGCACACTTCCAAGTAAGGGGTTTTTCTTTCTTTCTCATTTTTGTCAATTTTCTTTAAGTTGTATTGCCCTTTTAATTTCATTTATGAATGTTGGGGTATGGTTTCGCACCTCTCCCATACTGCCCTATTATTGTTTGAATGATGGGAGACCCCTTTCTCTCTCATTAAATGCCTCCCATGTACACCCGTTACTATGCCGAAATTCCGAAAGGAACCTTTTTTTTCCTCTTTTATATTCAAGCAATACTTTTGTATCATGAATCTAAATTCCTTTTCAATTGTTGGGACATGTATCTATATGACCTTCTTACTTTCCATTACATGTAAATATGATGAGGAACCCCTTTCTCTCTCATCATCCTTTTTTTATGAATTCTTATGTCACGCCGTTACGCTGCCGAAATCACACCGATTTTCTAAGCCAATATCATTGTGTAGTGAATACCATGCCCATTTCTCCATCAAGGGTATTCACCTTTATGCACATTTACTTATTGATTGTAAAGTTTCATGTATGAATTCTACATTCCTTTATCGTGGAATAAATGATTATGTTTTATGAATCCATGTTTTATGATCCATGTGGCACACTTATGCATGAAATGAAATGTTTAAGAAGGGTGCGCCCTGATAGCGCTCCAATGCATTGGGTAAAGTATAGTATCATGATACGTTATGTGCAATGAGTGTTGACTCATGCTAATTCAAGTGCAACGAGGGTTTACTCGTGCTTCAAGTGCAATGAGGGTTTACTCATGCTCCATGTGCAATGAGCCTTGGCTCATGCTAATTCAATGTTAAGTGTTGTTGCCACATTTCCATGTTATGATTATCATGCTTTATCATGCCTTTATGTTCATGTCTCTCTTATGCTCTATTGATATGCCTATTGCCTAACATGTATTGTACTCCTCATGTTATTCATTGTGTACTCCCTTACTGGGCTTTATAGCTCACCCTTTTCTTATGCATGTCCTCAGGTTATCCCATGCAATGCTAAGTACGAAGGAATGTAGTGGTCATGTAAAGGAAGTTTTCAATAAGGATGTTGTATTTCAAGTTTAAAGTTTTTATGTAATGATCCTAAGCCCCAAAGACACTAAACCTCTCGATCTTCTTTGTTGTATCAAGTGAAGTTTTATGTAATAAAGCATGTTTAAGTTGTAATAAAAAGCAGGGTTGTCATAGGGAAACCCTTTGTGGATTACCACTCTACATGGAGATCTACTTCATGAAGATTTCCATGTGTAGAATCATTTTTTAGAAAAAAATGGTAGTGACATATCTGCGAACACAGTCATTTGTGGGATGAGGGTGGATAAATTCACCCTGTGCACTACATCCCCTGTGGACTCAAATAGTCCATGGGAAAAGAAAATACAACGGCTTCCTAAGAATGAAATGAAGTCATTTGTGAGACTGAGGTGGCGATTTTTACCTCCAGATACCATAAAACTATGGCCTCCGCTGACTAAGTTGTCTGTAGGCCAGGTAATGTCCATGGGCTTCCAAAAAGTAGTATCACGACCACATTACAAAGAACTAGCTACACCGATATCTGGTTCCCTAATTATCTATAAATTGAGTTTGATGGGATCCAAAGAGAGGATCAACTTTCTGGAGGATCGACGATTGAAGGAAGAAATCAAAATCTTCATAGAAGTAGAACTCATTCGACAATTCCCTATAGGTAAAAACAATACCGTGTAGTGTTATGAAGAATAATATGTTAAAATTAGTAAAATGAAGACTGAAGATCCCTTACAGGCATGCTCCCTGAGAGGCACAAAACCAATACTACCTTCACAACCAGGCACCCTGCATAGAAAAACACTACGAGGATGGAACCCTTCCCTACATATAAATTCACTACGTAGGACGAATTTGGCCCCGCGTAGCAATATACTACGCTGATGGAATCTGGGCCCATGTAGCCAAATGCTAAATGGACTCCACCCAGTCCCATGTACCATAATGGTATGTGGAAAAAAATCATTTCCTGCATAACAACATGATATACGGAAGAACCCCTATCCCGCATGAGATCCTAACACTTGAAGGGGGGGAATACCCTTTAGTGTTCCACTCTTTGGCCCCAATCATTCCCTTCCATTGTATCAACAATCCCCATGTCGACACCTACACAAACCAGTCCAACATCATTAAGAAAAGTCATTTTCCAAAGCTACTAGATCCATATGATAAAAACATCGGGCACACTAGTGTGTCCTTTTGAGTTTATATACATATGATAATAGGAGACATGTTGGTTATCCCAATAGTAAGGTGGGCCCCTAGAATGACCATAAGTTTACATTCCCATGGTAACGCGGGGTCCGACCTTGGGATACTCCCATGTACCTTCCCATTTTGGGTGGGAATAGAGGGGATCACACTTGAATTTCCTTTTGATAAGAAATGTGATCCTTCCCCCAGGAACCCAATTCAAGGAACTCCCACTAAGGTAATCCCCTACCCTTTCTTGTAGGAGGTTGCACCTGCACTCCTCTCTACCCTCTCCCAGGACATATCTTGATAGGAAACCAAATATGACTATCTAAGATATGAAAAAAAGGATATAGGAACACCGAAATCCCTATATCTCTCCCCTTGGGCTCCATTACCATCTATCAGTAGGTGAAGTGAGATGTGTGATCTTTAGATCCACTACCTCCTATTGTTTATCACACCGAACGTGACTCATGTAGGCATAGAGGTTGGTGGCGATCATGAAATCCATATGATCCAAAATCACAGGCCTTCTCCATAGATGTAATCCCCAATATCAATCCAAAGAATGAGCCTCCTATAAAGTGTAAATCCCAATTCAAAATGAACTATGATGGATTTGATTCCCAACTAACTGTGATATATTGGAAGCCTCCCTAAGGTCCAAAACCAACATCCAAATCACCATAATTTATTCCAAGTTACATACCTAGTAGGGTCACATTCACCCAGGAGACCATATCACTTCTATGTACTTTGGGCTTCTTCGGTATAAGTCCCACACCACCCTTGATTAGGAAACCTTTCACCTGTGTGTTCTTTCCGCAAGATGTTAAACTACACATTTGGGTCCTTATCACCTGAGTCTAAAAGGAGGTATGTCTAGTAAAGTGACACCGAACTACATGGGTTCTAATTCCTCTCACGAGGATACGTAGGAATCCCATCTTATGGGTTCGATCCCAACATCAAAATAGCTCTTTTCCCCCAATATGATGATAAAATCAAGATCACCATCCCATATGGATTGAAATGAACATTGCCTTAGAGAACATCCAAATCATCCTGGATTTATCCATAAAAGGGTAACATTAATGGAGAAACTAGAATACATATAGATCCTTCCATCAATAGATAACATAGGATACCTCTATATGATTCCAAACCCATGTGTAATCATGATTAACTACTACCCCTGGTATATACCACAAACACATTATTGGGAATGAACCAAGGATTCAAAAACATATAAACATAGCTTAAATCTATAAGAGTGTCCCAGAATAGGAAATAGTTCTCACAAAAAAGGTGTGATGAGCCCGAGTTCCCATCCTCTTGACCAATGTGATTTGTTAAGTGTCTTTGGGAAAATCACTCAACGAATCCCTTCCTTTGGGAAGAAGTTCCATGAATCATGGATATGAGAGCAGTTGTGTGTTTATGGATTAAAAAAAAACACATTAGAGACCATCAAAAAAGTTACAACTGATTCTAGTGATTTCACACTAATTTAAACCCTGAAATTAAACCAATGGACCACATTCCCCATCGAGACAAAATAATAACATTTATGTCGGAAACAAAAATGAAATAGCCTGACAAAACTAATCCATTTTAATTGGTCATCACATCCCTAATGCTTTTGGGTCAAAACAAAAATGGTGAACCCAACATGAAAAAATTAACTATGGAACATCCTTCATAAGATAAAAATTATATACTACCCAATTCCCATCAGACCATTTTGTTCCGGGTATAACACATCTTCAAGTAAAACAAAAATTGTGAACCTGATGTGAATTTTTAACCAAGGTGGAAATATTACCCCACCAAAGGTCATTTCAAATCCAAAAATAAAGAGGGATATGAAAGATCAAAAATTATGCAGGTGATCATGAGATACTAATTTTACGTGTTTTTCTTTGTATTTACTTATCACATATATAGCAGGTCTTCAGAGATACCATAAATCCAATGGGATCACAAAAGTTCTCAAAGAAATGCATTTCAATCAATGCACCTACTGAGTCTTCCAAAAATCACATGACTCAATCACCCAACCAGCATGTCCAATGCTGAGTTTAAAACATGTTGATCTAAAAGTACCACCAGAATGGTACTCTCCCCATAGTAGATACTACCAGATAGACCCTCCAATCAGTGAAAGCTTGCTAGCTGCCTTTAACATCAGATTTAATTCCAGAAAAGGGTGGATCCACTTGCCGTCTCTAATTGTTTTAGGATCCAATACGTAGAATATGATAATTAGTACCTCCCTTATCTTAGGGAGGTGCATGAGGATGTCATCAATGACTTAGTCCCTAATACACATTAGCCCCGCTCAAGGACCCCAATCGGAAGACGTCGCCACCAACTCTATGAGGTTCAACATCCTATCTTTTAGTAGAAGACTGCTCCATGAGTTCTTGTTGAGGGAATATAGACACAAGTTACTCGGGATTCTCATCGAGGGTGACAAACATATAAATATGAATAGGTCATCACCCTGATTCTTGAGGAGGAGATATCATAAAAATATAGTAGAACACTATTAAAGGATGTATATTCCTGCTGCCTTTTTTGAAGTCTTCCATGACAATATAGTAGCAAAATACGAGCAAGTGCATTTTCCCACCAGTGGTTTTCAGGCCTACCATGTAAGTAGGGTGGAAAATTAAAGGCATATGCAAATCCCTATTGACACTGAAGAAGCCCGTCATCCAAATAGGACAACAACCATCTATAAGAAGACAAAAATTCCTACTGATGGATATCAAGCCCATCATCCAAATAGGACAGACAATTAAGGGAATTCATACAACCCTACCAATGAATATGAATCCAACCAATCAAATATGGTGGCACACAAATATAGAAAGATGCACATTCTTGCTTACCAAAATGAAGCCCACTGCTAAAATATAGTGGAAAAAAATAAAAGTAGAGTAAAATTACTGTGGATGCATATCAAAACCATCAGATAAATACAATGGAAAATGAGTAGATGAAAATCACTACTCACAAATATAAAGGCCACCAGTCAAATACGTTAGAAACTAGAGAAAATAGTTGGCGTATCCCAACCATAAATCCAGGGAATATTCATTCCTTTTCCCTGATATAAGAGAACCACCAGTATTCACTAGAATAACATATAGTACTGGAGTAGGCACACATTCCTGCTCTGATATCGGAATGGGAATACATACCCATTCTATCCAAATATGTCTCTTAACACGTACTGTCAATGATGGAGGTTTATACGTCAATTCTTAGCCATATCCTCCAAAACAGTCAAGATGTAATCACGTCCATGGGAATAGTAAGGATTTGGGCCCACAACCCCATCTCCCCAAGTGGGGTGACTCACCCACAAAATAGGATGGTCACCCCAGGAGTGTCATCAGCTATATTCCATGATGAATGGACAACCGGATCGGGAAAAAAAATCCCGTTCCAACTGGGGGACTATGTTCCACCATGGTGGCCACTCCAGGGTAGGCATATATCTCTTCCAGTACATAAGATTCTTTTCATCATATCCCAATGGAATCATAGGAACCAATCAAATAGGAACCTATATATGAAGGCTTTTTTCAATAGCAGGCGATCCTAGTTGCTTATAAGAGAGCACCCAAAAATGAAATTCACAAAAGGAAATTGGAAAATGAAGAGCACATCAATGACCCTTCACTACTGGAATCTGGAGTTCTTGAATCCATAAAAAAATTATCAATAGAGGATTAGGATCCTATTTACCCATTACTAAATTATAGAAGTGGTAGTAGCAGTTATGTAGGTCCTCCCCATGACATTGTTACCAACAGCTTTGAAGGTCCTCCTCAGAGCACGCACAATGGAGGATTACTTCATGGGAAATAAATGAAAGATCATGGGAGCCTATATCTTGATGAGAATTATGGTATCCATCCATGTGAATAGAATATCAAACAATAAGAAGGCTCTCCCCTTGATTTTGTCCACCATGATGGTTCTACCTAGGGTTTATGCTGCAAAAATTCTACCTACAGTCGGAAATCAAGACATGATGGTAGTCATCACCACGATGGAAGTCACTACGAAGGTCCTCCCTGAAATCAAATCAAGTATCAAGAAGGACCTCCCCTTGTTTCAATCCATCCTGAAGGTCCTCCCCAAGATTCACACCATAGATATTCTCCCTGTGAGAAAATACCAAGCCACGATGGTATCCCTCGTCATCACGACACCGGCTGTGAAGGTCCTCCCTAAAGTCAAATTTCACATTGTCAAGAAGGTCCTCCCCTTTTCAATACAATCACAAGGAATACCTAATATTTTGAGGATCTTGGAAGTGCAGGGTTAAACATGTTAGATACCCTCTAAATGAAAAGTGATATTCTTTCTATACCAGAAGACAATCCAGGGCCACACTCATCTTCAGAGCCACCCCATACCATGAATATATCAATGAGATTACTACAAACTCCACTGGTTGTGATGAAATTATCAAGAAGTGTCCAAATTTGACAGATCAAGTAGATGAATCTCTACCAGAAGAACAAATTAACATGTTACTCATGAGAAGAAAATTAGCCAAAGATGACATACAAATTATGTTTTGGCCCACAAACACTTCTCAGTTCGACAAACCAAGGGAATTGTATGAAGAAGTCATACATAAAATTCACCTAAATATATGGAAAACCCTCCACCACATGAAAACAAAGTCCTTACCCCATGATGGGTAAAACAAATGTACAAGTATTGGGAGAGCTTCGTTGAAAAATCAAATTGGAAGCCCTTCTGTCAACATAATGACCACAATCAAAGAGGCAAAATAAAGATCTTGAACTGACCTACCTCAATGTGATTCATAAGTTATGCCACTTAATCGGTGATTCCCCATCTGATGTTCATATCCAAGGATGGGGAGAGCATGGAGAATTACACTTTACCCCATGTACCGTCCAACAGAACCCATAGAAAATGACATCTTGCAATGCCATCATCTCAAGATGGTCATCAAATGGAAATCCAATGCAAGAAAGGTGGTATCCTAGACATGAACTGGTCAATAATAAGTCTCAAGATCATTAGAAAAAATGAGAGAGTTCCATTGAAATAATCCTAAATCAGGTCACCAAGAAAATTCAATAGGAATCTCATTTACAGGAGGCCAATCAATAATATTTACTAATGTCTTCAGAAAAAAATAAGTCACGTGTAGACCCGACACCATATCCGGCTCACATCAGAATGAGAATGCATGAGATTAAGAAATGGAAACAGAATCAACACTTACTACAATATGGGATGAGCCCCATCCCATAGGGTTAGGTCTATTTTCAACACAAAATTCCCCCGTAAGACTAGTAAATCTAGGCTGAGGTATCATGACACAAGAATAAGAGAAACCCCAGTTTACAGGACTGGGGGAATTTTTACCTCAATCAACCCGATAACAGACATTGGTCTTTTCATGCCTAGGGAGGATGAAAACTAAAGAGGTCACTCAGTGCATCCCATCTTTTTATTCAACCTCCCCCCCACAAGGGAGGCATATGGAAATATCACATAATTTTTTCCTCTGAGTTACTCTTGACCAAGAAGCATGAAAAATTTTTAGAATGGAAGGGGATGATCCAATAAGGGATGCAGGAAGATCCCCTACCATTCAATAACCGTCATGCCACCTACAATGAGTTACACATTGGGGAACTTCGTGGACATAAATCTCACATACAAAACTTATGATA
Organism: Viscum album; assembly: GCA_963277665.1. Classification (NCBI taxonomy): domain Eukaryota; kingdom Viridiplantae; phylum Streptophyta; class Magnoliopsida; order Santalales; family Viscaceae; genus Viscum; species Viscum album. The sequence goes on from OY728152.1 coordinate 1,799,165,361, forward strand.
ATGAAAATATAGAAGAAAAATAGAGGTGGTTCTTCCTAAAATTCGATCCACACCGAACCTAACAGTGTGTGTACTTAGAATCATAAGGCCGCCTTAAATTTGGATACTCCCTTATCCAATCCATTGTTACAACCTTTGATAATTTCCAATAATGAGAAGAATAAAATCAAGGACATATATGACCCAACTTATTCTCCCAATGAGAACATATCCCTTATACTGGAGGATAGATTCTCTCGGTTAGAGGAAGAGATGGAAGTGTTAAGGACAATGAATGGTGAGTTACTCCAGGAATGCCATCTTATGGAATATGTTACTCAACATCCTCTGACAAAACCTCAACATACACTCTTAGTAGGTTTACCTCATCCATATGGGTTTATCCTAGTGAATGAAGAAAGGCTGGGAGGTTCATCCAACACAGCTCCAGGACCATCAGTCTACCTAAATCCAATCCTGTAGGGATATCAATATTTCCCCCCACTGAGGAAAAAACAGGAACATGTTTAGGTAAATCCCAAAAAGATACCCCCAACTTGGTGTCCCCCTCAAGTATCAACATCACTGGCACAACCAAATTTTCTCCTCACTACACCAGTACATGCTCAGGTCCAACAAGACACGCATTAAGGGCTCATGAATACTATTGATTCATTGGAAGATTGATTGAAATCCATGGAAGGAAATCATGTTTTGATACAACCAGAATGTAAACCTTACCCCGACTGGGTGAGTAACGTTCTACCACCTAAAAACATTGAGAACCTTGTATTCCCAGTATTCAATGACTCAAGTGACTTGAAAAAACATATTATGCATTACACATCTTATTGTGATCCCATGATTGGAACCCTAGAGAAACAAGAAACAGTGAAACTCATATGCTTCATGCGAACCCTGCAAGGCTTAGCCTTTGTATGGTACACCAGTTTTCCAGCTTAGTCTAAAAAACGATGGGAGGATCTACAATGATAGTTCCTTTTCTAGTTCAGTTAAATAATACCAAAGACAATAGTCAACGACCTCATGAACTGAAAAAATGGGATAATGATATAGAGTCCCATACTTCATTTACAGGTGGAAGGAGTTGACCTACTCCTTGAATCAGATGCTCCCCCAAGATGATATGCTCACTATATGAATTTATAATCTTCATAATGAAATATGAACACTTCTTATCCTAGTAAAATATATAAGAGAGTTATGGGATTTATTTTATATTTCTTAGAGAATAGAAAATTCCTTATAATGGACCAATCTCATGTCTCGAATAGCCCCACTAGACCTCAAAAAAAGGGTAGAAAGAGTTGAAACAACTTCTGTTATGTTCAAGACACCCCTAGTGCCTCCTACAACTCTAATTCCTAAACCAAACCATGCAGGACCCCCTAGATGTAAACAATAACTCCCGATTTGACAAGATGAGTGAAGGAACAAAGATTACTCGTTCTGATATGACCAAGTCCATGGATATTTTATAGCCGTTATGAATCAGAACCTTCTCCATTTTATAGAACCAAAAAGGTCCAATGAAGTTGTTTTCTAAGACTAATTTGTTTTTTCCCTTCCACTAGATACTAGGATACACCATCCAGGAGTGTTTTGTCTTCAAGGACCTCCTATAGAGAATGATAGATCTGGGGAAAGTGAAATTGGGACCACTTCCAACATAAGTGGCATATGTAGCCACCACTACCCATGATGAGGGATTTGAGTGACAAGAAGTTGTCAACAAGAGTGCACAAAAGTTTGATAGTTGGATTACTTGAAATAAAATCAACTAAACTCATGGAATTATCATAGAATAGTTGAACCAACCAACTATATCTCTAGTTTACTCTACTGCAACATAGTAAACATCATAAGCCCCAGAATCTTCTAAAAGTTGACCATCTAGGAGAAAATTTGATGAGGAAATCAAGGAGAAAGAATAGGAAGATGAATTTATTTCAAGGTTAAAATTAGCCTTGACCATCTCAGTTTCATGCTGTAAAATATGAAATAATAGGCACCACCCTTCCAAAAGGAACCATTAGAAGAAATTGACCAGGGATAGTCATCATCCAAAGAAGAGTTGATTTTTGGATCTGTTAATGTCATACATTAAATGGAACCCTTCTTCAATGAAGAGTAGGGCTATGAACCTGATTACCCCACACCCGATCGAGGAATCGAAGGAAGAGTCCATAAGAGCCAAGAATACCAAGAAAGATGAAACCATGACAGAAACCACAATTATGGCCACATCCCTTCTCAAACCATCAATGTTTTAGAAATTTGGGGAAGATCAATCCATTGGTCCCAACAAAAATAGGGAAATTCCCCTACACCATCCAGAAGTCACTCTATTCTAATCGTTTTGGAGTATCCATCAGAAGAAGAACATGTGCCTAATTGACCTCGACATATGGGAAGACTTGTTTTGTCCAGCCCAAAAATAGCAGAAGCTCCCCCAAATTCGGTCCTGAGGGACGATCCATCATCACCAAATAAAGTTCCTATGAAAGAGCATCCCCATGTTGGGAAGCATCAATATTTAGACCAGAAGTGTGATATCCTGATGAAATTTATCTCAGTACCATCCAAACTATAAATCATAGTAGCTATGAGTTTGTACAATTTTCTTAGAGAAGCACTTATAGATGCTTTTTTAAGTCCCCATGAGTTTGAAGCCGAAGTGCTCGCCACCAAAGTCTATCAGAAAAAGAATGACCGTTCAGAATGTCAACTGGTGATCTCATTCATAGATCAAGATGAAGATTCCATTATAAAGGGACAAATCAGACCCCTACATGTGTCTGACATGATAAATGGGTGTTGATGTTTAAAAATTCATCATTGATAATGGTTCTAGAGTTAATCTCCACCCGGTGTGAACACTTTGTCAGTTGGGCTGCAACAAAGATAACCTAACACCCTTGTCCACAAACCTATTAGGTTATGAAAAAAGTGAGTATAAACCATTGGGCTAAATCAAGCTCAAAACTTGATTCGGGGATCGTGTAGCCGACTCAGAATTTCCAGTTTTTTGAAAAACACGACCTTCAACATTCTGCTAGGAAGGCCTTGGTTGCATCAATACACAATGATTCTGTCATCCTACCCCCAATGCATCAAATATTGAACTAATGAAATAAATGGGATGTTATATGCCAATAACTCCCCATTAAAGTCATGTGAGTCACACTATATTGATGAAGAATTCTACAAGAAAAAAGGTATGTGAACCTCGGTCGATGGTATGGATTGAGTCACCACCCTAAATGGTTTGGAGATATCCATACTGACCCCTTCCGATAGCTTGGTGATGAATACATACTTCCCATCAATTAGGTTGAGTGAAAAATTACAAATTTGGCTGTGTATTCAACAATCCTCATAATTTTAGTCATGAACCTTGAGTCCAGTAGCATTGAGGAACATTCTAAAACCCAAGATAACAGTAAATAATTGGAATAAAATTCCCCTAAACCATCATCAGGGATCTATAAAATCCCTACATCACCCACTGAAACATAAGAGGAAGAAATCACCCTTCCACCCCTCACTCCATCCTCTTCGGAACATCCACCACCATCACCTGGGCCATGAGACGTCACTTCATCCCATGAGGGTTAAGGTCTCGACTCTCCTCCTAACTTTGGAGATCTTATCTTAAAGATTTTTTCCCCATATGAAGAATAAGAAGATGAGGAGGATGTGGAAGAGGAATAGGAAGAAGACCTCAGGGATTCCCCTCCATCATTTGAGGAAGGTGTCTCTACCACCATTGAAGAACTCAAATAAATCAACCTGGGTACTGAAGAAGACCTAAAACCCACTATAATTAGTGTAGAAATGCCTTCTTAAGAGAAATATATGCACATATCCTTCTTAAAAAATCATTGAGATGTTTTTTCCTAGAACTACACAAAAATTACATGCCTCGATCCCAAAGTGGACACTCACCACCTAGGTCTATTAGATGATCATCAATATTATAAATAGGCGGCTAGAAGAACTCACCCAACAAATGCTACCAAAATAGAGGCTGAAGTTGACAAGATCATCAGAGACAACTTCATTCAGGAATTCCAATATCACATTTAGCTAGCCAATATAGTCCCTATTAAAAAGAAGAATGGATCAATTTTTGAGAACTAAATAGGCACTATTTGAAAGATTATTTTCCAATCCCAATCACAGAATTGTTGATCGATGAAACTGTTGGATATCAAGATCTCTCTTTCATAGAAAAATATTCTGGATACAACCAAATTTAAATAGCCCAAGAATATGAATAATACACAACCTTCAGGGTCCCCCAAGGAGTATTTTTATATAGGGTAATTCCTTTCCTTTTAAATAATTCCAACGCCACATATCAACGTGCCACACACCACATATTTAAGCCCTTCCTGGGAATGTTCATCGAATGCTATGTTGATGAACTGATGGTTAAATCATGAAAACATCCAAAACAATTGATAAATCTTGAAATAGTCTTTGAAAAACCATGACAACATAGCTTGATAATGAACTCCTAGAAATGTTATTTCGGTGTTACCTTATAGAAATTCCTCATATTTGTTTTATGACATCATGGTATCGAATTTTAACCCAAGAATAAAAAGGCTATCCTTGGTATGTCACCTCCACACAACCTCACAGAGTTGAGAGGACTTCAAGGACATCTAGAATGCATTCTATGCTTCATATCCAACCTTACTGGAAAATCCTTTCCCTTCACCAGGTTGAAAGAAAAGGGGGTTGAATATCAATGGACTGATGATTTTTAGGAAGCATTCAAAAACCTCAATAAATATCTCTTAAGCATGCTATTTCTAATGCCGCCCATCGAAGGAAGACTGCTCATCCTATATATGAATACCTTGGAGCGATCCCTAGGTGTCTTCCTCGCATAAAATAATGGAAATGGCAACAAAAAAACCTATACTATCTCAACCAAACCATGATTGATGCTGAGACTCATTACTCAAATATCAAGAAGAGATTTTTGGCACTAATATTCATGGTGCAGAAACTACAACACTACCTACATCACCACAAGATCAATTTGGTATCACACAACAACCCGCTCAAGTATATTCTTATCCGTCCAATGTTGATTAGACATTTTTCATGGTGGGAGGTCTTTTTATAGTTGTTTGACATACAATTCATTCCTCAAAATGTCATCAAAGGCCAGACACTAGAATATTTCCTAGCAGATCACCCCTCGTAGAAATAACATCATCAAAAACTAAATTTTCAGATAAAGAGGTTTTATTTGTTTAAGATGACTCTCAAACATGGGAGATGCATTTTGATGGTGCATCTAGAAGTTTTAAAGAAAAGAGGATAGAATATACCAAGCTCAACAAAGTAGGAATGGGAACCATACTTATATCTCCAGCAAAGGCGGTCCTGCCTTACTCATTCATGCTATCAAAAGGGTGTATAAACAATGAATCAGAATACTAGGCTCTCATCAAAGGGATATATATGGAACTTCAAGTAAAAGTAAAAAACTTGAAGATAAAAGGAGATTTAGAACTATTCATCAAACAAGTTAACAATGATTATATAATAAAAAATAGATAATACTTTTTTTGATCACATTCGAGGAATGATGGAGAAATTTCTCTCAGATCCGAAGTTTAACTATTTCCCTCAATCAAAAAATGATCAAGATGATGCATTGAAAAATGAAACCAAAGCTCCAAATGATCCAGATTGGGATGAAACATTTATCAGTATTGCGCACCACAAAATGGTATCGCCATTCATTCAGGCCGATACAGATAAAATCAATAAAACCAGCCCCGCCCCTAATCCATATAGTCTTACCATTGGTTGGATGACTCCCATTATGAAATATCTCCAAAAGGGAGAACTCCCCCTGGTAGATCTAGGAGGGAACAAATCCAGAGACGAGTAATTGATTTTATTCTCTAAAATGTGCCAAATCACCAAAAGGTCCTCTATAAGAGAGGCCTTGATGGGGTTCTTCTTAGGTGAATTGATGGAGAAGAGACTATTTCCATCATGAAATTGGTACACACTGGAGCCTATGGTCCACATAAATCAGGATCCAAGCTTTCCCATAAATTTAGAAGGGTTGGATACTACTAGCCCACTATGACTTAGGACTACACTGACTTTACCAAGAAGTTTCATTCCTGACAAGTTCATACCAATTTCACACACCATCCCTCAGAGTTACTTCACACAACCAAGTACTCTTAGCCATTTTCCATATGGGGAATGAATGTTGTGGGACCACACCCACACACCATAGCTAAGAAATTAAAATACATCCTCACGAAAACCGACTCATTTTCCAAATGGGAATAGGCTTTATTACTCAAAGATGTTAGGGTAAGGAATATTTTCAGTTTTGTGAAGACCAACATAATTACTAGATTTGGTTTCTCTTACATATTACTGACGAATAACGACACCAACTACTGTTCATCTAAGTTGAAAAAATTATATCACGAGTATGGTATAAAGACCAACCATTCTTCCCACTATCATGAAACATCTAACAGATAGACATAGGACTTAAACAAGACCCTATCTAATATACTCTAAAATATGGTAGATAGGGATAAGAAGTCTTGGCCCGAAAAGCTTCTCCATCCTCTGCGGGATTACCAAACCACCACCTGTACTACTACTCAAGAAAACCCGTATTCGTTGGTATATGGGACAGAAGTGTTCCTATCTTTCAAAGTTAAACTACTCTCACTCCATGTTTCCATTTGTGACCAATTTTCCATAGACGAGAAATCCGAGAAGTGGATGGAAGAATAAGACAAAATCAAGGAAAAGGGATTATGTACCTTGAACCATTTGGAAGTTTACCAAAACCAAATTGCATGAGCCTTCAACGAAAAGGTGTGCATCCAGTCTTTCCTCAAAGGATAAATGGTTTTGGTCCTCAAAACTATAATGATACTTGGAAAGAAACCTCTAAAGTTAGAACCAAAATGGAAGAGACCATATGAAATACACAAGGTCTACTCTAATATAGAATATGTCTTAATTTCAATGGATGGAATGATCATTACTATTCCTACTAATGAAAGGTTCCTGAAGAAATATTTCATATAGACAAAGGACCTCATCCTAGAAACATGAAGTTAAAATGTACGAACACATCCTGACAATAAGACATTAAAATGAATGATGATAAGTCCTTATTGTATGACATTAAAGTGCATAGCATGAACATCCTCACTGCATGACGTTAAACTGCATGGAACTTATTGAACTACATATGGATTGATTCTAATTTTCAATGATAGACATAGGGATTCCTTGATCTTAAATCCTAGTCCAACTACCAAATGACATGAATTAACCTTGTGGTACTCTCACCTATCTTAGCATTGTGGGGAACCCATGATGCTCTTTGTTTTTCACACCGAGCATAGCTCACATGTGCTATGAATTGTGGTAAGGGTTTAACCTCACAAGCAAGGCATAAAGGTACACAATAGGCCCATTACAATCCTGAATGAATGACCATAAAAGGAATACCACGGGTCATAACCACATGAAATTAAACTGAATTTTCATTTAATAACTACAAGTGGTTTGATTCTCATTGTCATGGGATATATAGTGATTACTAACATGTCATTTTTGGGATCAACCATGACATTTACATTTATTTATGTTGGTTAATATTCATCCTCACCACATGATGGTAAACTACATGGAACTGAAAGAATGATGTGTGGATTGATTATTATTAATACAGGATATATAGTGACACCTAGATTCTTATGTCCGGGTTTAGCCACCTTGAAACTAAAAAAATGTCCCTTTCCTATTCATGGAAATACCTGCATATAAATCTTTATAAGAACTTCGAGTGGATTGATACTTGTTTCAAAAAGGTGCATAGTGATTCCTAGATCTTACATCTTGGGCCCATCCATGAACAAAAAAATTCCATCCCCCCATGCATGGGTCAGACCTGTGTGGAGAATCCTCATCAAAGAAATGCGTATGGATTGATTATCATCCCTATGAGATACATAGTGATGATATAGTCTCCATCATTAGGCCCAACCACAACATTCCCACACTTTCATATCATTTCACCTACATCCTTACCGCATGATGATAAAATACATTTTATTTCAAGAACTATGTACATCTTGATTCCTATCCTTGCAGGGTACGTAATGATGCCTGGATATCACATATTGGTCTAGTCACTCCCAAAAGCATAAAATGCCTCCTACCCTACATACAAGCCAATTAAACGTGGGGGAATTATAAATAGGTCCTATTTATAGGAGCACCGCAAAAAGATTCCCCCCTATGCATGAATAATATGTTCATAGGAAAGTATCTAAGAACTAAGTATGGATTGATCCTTATTTCAATGAGGTACATAGTGAAACCCAGATCCTACATCCTGGGCCCAACCACTGTAAAAGGGAAAAAATGCCCCCATCTTCTATGTATGAATGAAAATTCATGTAGAAGGATTCAATTATGGATTCCACCTCATGGATATATTAGGAAATTTAAATAACCCTACATATTAGTTAGATTTGTGTAGGGAGATCCATACTTTATAGATAATTGTAGCCTCAATGTTTCTTGTGCATTCAAACACATCCTGTCCATTCACCATTATACACCCCTATAATTTAGGATCTTCATAAACATCCATGGACATCATAAATGGATGGTCAGTGTCATAAGGACACCTCTACTTGACTATGTACAATACGCCCCAATGGATCTGCATACATTTCCCACAAAAAGGCATGTCAACCAGAGACAAGTTCTTCCTTAGGAGAGGATTTTCCTACCTCCGTACACCCTAATGGATCTTATACCCCATATCATTTATCCGGACCTGAGAGTACCTGGGATCAAAGTTTACATATTCCTACCCTTCATGTTTTAAGCATGCAAGAATCTCTTGGATCGATTTTCCATCAATTTACTCATGATTTCCATGATAATTAATCCCTACAACATGACACTAAACTATGATGCCACTGTCCAAACCGTAAGACATTAAACTGCATGAAAAAATTCCTAATCTCATGACATTAAACTACATGATATAAAAAACCAACGGTGGTTTGATTCCAAATTGATGCTAGGATTCTTATATCCTGGTCCAACCACCCCAAAATTAAAAATCCCCCTATCTATGTGTGGGTCACACTTATGTAGGGAGTTTCAACTTAAAGATTTATTTACATATTGAATCCTATCCTCACATGATACATGGTTACACCTCAACATCATATTATGGGTTTAGCCATACGAAATAAATGTCTCTACTCTCACTGTGAATGAGCCAGATCCACACAGGAAACTTCATAAATGAAAAAGATTGCTCTTTACAATACCCCCATACATGAACTAAATCCGCATGGTGGAGTCAAATGTAATCTTGGACCCACTAGTAATCTCTTATTCAATCAATTCCCCACTCCCATGCTTGATCTAGATCTACATGGGAGGATATGATATGGGTATGTCCTTACCACAATACAATAAACTGCATGACCAATGTTCCGTATTATGCATGCGTCAGTCCTAAGAAAGGGAACCTCCCCACACAAATGTGGGAAAACATATTTATCATTTTCATTGGGAAATTGTGACTTACAATGCCTCTTTCATGTTCAGTTACCTTTCTTCCATAAACAAAACTCTGTGCTCGGAAAGGTCTGGTTCCCCATATACTTCCACGACCATAAAAAATGGAAGGTCAGTGTTCTGAGGACACCTCTTCTTGACTATCAACAATTTTCCTTGGTGGCTCTGCATACGTAACCCAAAAAAGGCCTGTAAACTAGTGAAAAATTCATCCTTAGGAGAAGCTTTTTCTATCTCCTTATTACCTAATGTCTCCCATTCCAAGTACCATTCCTTGGATTTAGAAACCCCATTGGATTATAATTGACATCCTTCCCCCCTTTTTATTCCTAAACATGGTAGAACATTTTTGGTCGAACTACCATGAAAAGGGTGAGTCGTTTCCCCTCGTTTGGTTAAAACAAAGTGGTAAACCCCAAAAAATTCTGGTTGCATGGCATTAAACCACACCATAATTCAACTATCCTTTACACAATCCAAATTTGTATAGGAGTTTTCTCCCTTTCATGATTCAAATTGACATGAATACCTTCATAATTTTCAGACACCATTCCTTTGACAAGCCACCCCTCATGGTATTGAGAAATACAAATTCCCATGAAATCACCACGACCCTCGAAAATGGATGATCAATGTTCCAAGGACACCTCTGCTTGACTATGCACAATATTCCCCAGTGGATCTGCATAAGTTTCCCACAAAAAACAGATTTCCAACCAGAGACAAGTTCATCCATAGGAGATGATTTTCCAACCTCTATATTCCTTAATGGCTCTCATGCCCCATATCACGTATCACACCCCAAAATAATAAAACCAAGGTAATGAAAAACCCCTCACTCATGTTTAGAAAATATTAGGGTATTCTATGCCAATATATCCTATTGGGGACCTCTCCCTAAAAATTCATGGTCAAAGTTGTTCAACCTAAAACACCAGTAATGATAGTATAGCTTGAAAGACTTTAAAATGACTATGAAAGGAGATGTGAAACTCACCAGGTTGAAAACCTACAAAGGGAACCCTGGTTAAAAGTTAAGTATTAAATTTCTAGACCAACACATTGTATGGTTTAGGAAAGATATAAAGAAATAAAAAAAATACACAAATCTTCTTAGGTTGAAAACCCACAAAGGGTAACCTAAGAAAAAGCCAAGTTATACCCACTAAGCCCACACCAAATTGGGTTTAGAAACAAATTAAGGTAATAAAGGAGAATAAAAAATTCTTGTAGGGTATTTTATGTGACCCTAGAAATAGTCAATCTATGCTCGCTGAGTCCCTTAGACCAAGAAAAAAATTAGAGGATTATCTGATCTTTTATTCAAATCAGGACCGCTTTCTACATCAGAATAACCTCATCTTCATCCTGATTAGATCCCATTATGATGTGGGGAATTTATCGGGTCATGAAATATTTTCAAAGGAAATTGAAATTATCCTATGAAATTTTTAAAGGAATGAAACTAAACTGAAGGAAGAATTAAAGGGAAAATGCTTAAAGGAGCAAATTTGGATAAGGAAAAAAGACAAACTACTAAGAGGGAAACCCTTCGCAGATCACCGTTCTAGATATAAATCCACTTCATGAAGATTACCATAAGTAGATTTGTTAGTGGGAGGAAAATGAAAACACTTGCTCCATGAATAGGGTCATTTTTAGGATGAGGGTGGAAAAATTCTCCTTGCATAGTATATACCCCACAGACTCAAATAGTCTGTGGGAAAGGAAAATCCAACAACTTCCTGTGAACAAAACAAATTCGTTCAAAGGACCAAGGTGGTGATTTTCACTTCCAAAGATCGTAACCCCATGACCTCTACTGACTAAGTCATCCATTGTCCTGGTAATGGCATGGTCTTCAACAAAAGGAGGACCTAAATCTCGTTACAAAGAACTGACTAGACCGATATCCAGTTCCCCACTTCTCTATAAATAGATTTTGAGGGGATCCAAAGAGAGGATCAAAATTTTGGAGGATCCATGATCAAAGAAATAAATTGAAATATCTACAGAATTTAGACTCATTCGAAAATTCCCCACAGGTAAAAACACCACCGTATATCATTAAGAAGGAGAATATGTTAAAATTAGTAATCTGCGGATTGAAGATCCCTCATGGGAATACTTTCTGAGAGGCTCAAAACCAATGCTACCTTCAAAACCAAGTTCCTCACATAGAAAAAATCTATGTAGATGGAACCCTTCCCCATGTAGAAATTCACTATATAGAAGGAATTCATCCCCGTATAGCAATATTCTACATGTATGGTACCTGGCCCCACATAGCCGAATGCTACAAAAACTCCACTTAGGTCAGTGCAAAACAATGGTGCATAGAAAAAATCCTTGCCTTCATAGAAAAATTCTACACAAAAGAAACCCTATCCCATATTAGAACCTTCCATGTGAAGGGGCGGGGGGGGGGGGGGGGGGGTACCCTTTGGCGTTCCAAAATCCGGCCCTAATCATCCCCTTCTGCCACATTAGCAGTCCCCATACCGACTCCACTGCAAACCAGTCCAATGGTGTTAAGAAAATTCCTTTTACAAATCTTCCAAACCCATATGATAAAAACATTGGGCATACCAGCATGTATTTTTGAGTTTACATACCTATGTTAAGCAGAGACATGTTGGTTATCCCAGCATTAAGGAGGACCCTTGAAATGACCATAAGTTTACATTACCATGGTAACGTGGGGTCAAAATTGGGATAATCACATGTACATCCCCATTTTGGGTGGGAATAGAGGGGATAACAATTTAATTTCTATTTGACATGGAACAAGATCCTCCACCCTTGGAACCTAATTCAGGGCACTCCCACTAAGGTAAGCCCATAGCCTTTCTTGCAGGAGGTTGCAACTGTGCTCCTCCCTGCCCTCAACCAGGAAATATCCGAATAGGTCACAAAATATGACTATAAAAGATATGACAAAAATAGGAGATGAGCACACCAAAATCCCTTTATCTCTCGCCTTGGGAAATAGTACCATAAATCAACTGGTGAAGTGGGATGCATGATCTTTGGATCCACTGCCTCCTCTTGTTTCTCACACCAAGCATGAATCATGTGAGATTAGAGGTTGGTGGAGATCATGAAATCTGTATGATCACAAAGAATGAGCCTTATACATATATGTAAGCCCCAATATCAATCCAAAAAATGGGACTCCTCAAAAGTGTAAGTCCCATTTTAAATGGAACTATGAGGGATTTGATTACCAACTAATTGAGATATGTAGGAATCCTCCATGAGGTCCAAATCCGACATCCAAATCACTATAATGTTTTCTAGGATACATCCCTTGTAGAGTCACATCCTCCTAGGAGACCATATCCATTCCGGGTACCTTGGGCCACTTCGACATAAGCCCCACACCACCCTTTATCAGAGAACCTTTTACCTGTGTGTCCTTGCTGCATGACGTTAAATTGCACGGTTGTGTCCTTGTCACACGAACAAAAAAGATGATGTGTACAGTAAATAGACACTAAGATATGTGGGTTCTGATTACTCTCATGAGGATATGTAGGAATCCCATCTTATGGGTTGGATCCCAACATCAAAACAACTCCTGCCCCCTGGATGATGATAAACTCCAGAGTACCATCCCATATGGATTGAAACCAACATTGTCTTAGAGAATGACTAAATAATCTCTAATTTATCCATAAAGGGTAAAATTGATGGATAATGTAACACCTGAGACTTTTATAAGAAATATTTTGTTTTTATATAAATCATGAAAGGTATATTTCACTACACACAATACTATCTTGGCTTGCTTTACACGCAATCACAACCTTCCTTGATAGCTTGCGTCGTACGCAATACCGAGTTTCACTAAACAACGACATGCTATTAAAATATTATTAAAACTAGCCGTTATGAATAGTAATAACCACTTTTTGAAATTTTGTAAATTTTAGTTTTCAAAATGGACTTCATTTTTGGATTCGGAATATCGAAATTATCCTAGGGTGAAATTTTGGTATTTTTTTGGAAACTTTCAATTTTTGATGAATAGTGAAAACACTGGGTTACTATTTAAAACCCGACTTTTTATTTAAATAATTATTTATTTTATTTAAATTAATTTTAGGTAAAAATTTAAACATAATACCTATATAAGTTAAATGTAATTCATTGGAGTAATTTTATAATAATTTTAGATATATAAAAATTTTATTGAACTTTTCACCGTCTTTTACCCACCTCCTAGCAGAATTCACAAATTTACATAAAACTTAATTTTACCGCTTCTGTGAGTGGAATTTAAAAAATCCGAGAGACATGGTTGATGTCAGTAAGTAAAATGTGTTTCAATGAGATGAAAATATTTTTTGGTGAATAGTAACTTTTTACTTTTATTTACCACGGTTAAAAGTAAATAGGGTAATTAAGAGTAAAAATGATATTATTATTACCCTAAAGCATGTCCTAATTCTATAGGATAAGTTTAATTCGACAAAAAACAACATTAGGAATAAAATATGACCATTTAGGCCCACTTGGATTAGATTAGGACATTTATTATTAATTTATTTAAAGAAGGGTTAAAATAGTTAAAATCAAAGTTTAATAAGTAAATCATTTTTAATATAGGGTTATACATAAGATAAATTAGACTATAAATATTAATTAGAAATCTAAAAATATTTCCTACATAATTATATTTTATTTGTAATTTTTAGACATTAAATAATTTAATTGATTTATGACACAATGATGATGCAGTAATTATCTTATTAATGAAATATTGACATAATTGATGTTATAAATAACCAAATAAATGTAATTTGAGACTTTTTATGAATTAAACTAATTTTATAGGTTAATATGACATGTTATTAGTGATTTAATTCATTTTTTTCGAACTAATATTTCTGTTATGAGTTTCACAAAAATCAATTACCAAATAGTATCAAAATTGACATAAAATAGTTTTTAAAAAATATATTATATTATTAATTGTTATTTTATTCCTACAAATATAAGGTTTTAAAAAATGGCTTAGATAAGGTTATATATATTAATAATAAACAACTTGGGGTTCGTTTGTCTTGTTATAGTAAGTTTATTAACCTTATAGTGTAAGAAAACAAGAAGACATGGTAAAAGTAAAATTATTTAACTTAAAGTTAAATCTAAATGATAAGGTTAAAATAGGAACCTAAACTTGTATAAATTCTATTGGATGAGAGGATTTCGACCCATCCCAACATTAGCTTCAAAATAAATCAATTTGGATCTATTTAAAACCGAATATGACTTTATAATAAAATAATAGTTTTAGTTTTTCCAAAGGTGCCGCTCTCCTCCCTTATAAAAGGGAACCTCCTCCCTCTCTTCCTCACACCACTTTGAGCCTTCACGATCGGCCAAACCTTTCCAATTTATCCTCTACACTTCCCTAGAAACATCCTATAGGTCCTGGTCTTCTTCAAAGACAAATTTTAGTACCCTAAAAGGAGGTCTCAAAGAAGCGCTTCAAAGAAGAGGTAATGTCCGTTACCGATTATTTCAACATTATTTATTCTTCCACTTCTTCTTATTTAGTTGTTTCATTATGAATTAATAACATCAGTATCACTAATATAATGATATGTTATTATAAGTATGAAACAACCCTATTTCACCATCTATCCATCCTACGGAAAATGAAATCATCGCGCGTGCGTACGTACGGAATACCGTCTGCACGCCGTGATGTAATCTATTTTCCACCACCACCTTACTTGGATGAGTATAATGGTGTAAATAATGAATATATATGATTATTATAAAGTTATATTGATTCTGAAATAGTATACATACACTCCAATACAATTCCACGATCATGGGAATGATATCATCGCTCGTGCGTACGTACGGAATACCATCTCCACGATGTGATGCAACTTGTTCTACATGATTTTCATTGAATAATGATTACATAAATGAATTGAGTGAATAAATATGATATATATTACACTAATACCATTCTGGAAATAAGGTATCTATAACCTAAAAAGAAGAATAATAATTTATTCGACAAAACACGCATAAGAACAAAAAGTAATAAACACCCGAATAACAAGTAGAAATGAAATATTACTAATAATAAGCTACAAATATGACCATATATGATATCATAACAATGCGTATGATTCTGGAATAAGTCAATGACATTATTTAAATCATTATATAGGAAGTTCAGACACTTACGAAGCAAATCAGACCTAAGGTAAGGGAAATATCACAATCTCATTTTTATCCGAGATTGTTTATACTTTGGAATTTACTAGGGTGTATTTCATCATCCACATCCATGTTTCCTCAATATTTAATATTATTTCTATCCACCTAAAATTGTTTAAATATAATTTTACCCTTCGGTGAGTTTTTAGTAAAAGATATGAAAGGAATCTTTTGTCGTTTTTCGTACGAGGTACTTTTTGACTTTTCTGAAAAAAGTACGAGAAGAATGTTTTTTTTAAATTATACAGCATGAATGGATTTTTAAAACATTATTTCCAAGAATCTTCCTTTACAAGTTTTCAAGTTTATTTTTAATCAACTTCTTTTAGTTTATAATTGTATGGCATGTTAAGAAAGGAAACATGTTTTTGAAGTAGAAAGGATATTTTCCTCAAGAATGGAGTTCAAGTGTTTTATCAAAATTATTTTCCATCTAAGATAATATAGGGTTCTGTTTCTATCCCTATTTTTACATTGATTTGATTATGTTATTATTTTTATGATATCCTTTTATCTTATATGGATTATGTTATGATGGCATGATGTTTAAGATTCCCATTTTTATTACATGGGTTATGCAATGATGTATGATTTTTTATTTTGTGGAACACATAAGAATGGTATCATTATGAGATGGGTGGGGCCTATATCTCCCTCCAATGCATTGGGTAAAGATTTTATATCTCATGAGATAGACATGGCTGGAATCGCAGGTTAAACCATTTTCAGTGAAACATGACTAAAACGAGGAATGAACTCGGTTCACAAATGGACTTTGTCCACTAAGATAGTCTTAGAAATGAGTCTTGACTAATAAGAAATGATTCTATATGATTATATGTGTATGACACGAAGTTTCATGTTTTATTTTATGATTATTGGGATTAAATTTCACTTCTATGATTTATCCCATGATATGAAATTATGATTTCTTTTGCAGGTTAAGATTTCCAAAATGTTATGTTCATGATGTGATTGATTTTTCTTTTGTTTACCCTTACTGAGCATTTGAGCTCACCCTTTTGTATGTTTTCTTTCCCCCAGGTCAGGAATAAGGTTATTAAGTAGGATATGCCAAAAGGGACTCTAGATATGATGAAATAAATGGGAGACAATGTAGATGCTTTATGAACCAGTTGTTTATGTTTCCCAGTTTCTAAAGACACTATACCTAAATGGTACTTTCATGGTTTTGTTATATGTTGTAATAAGTGTACTTCAATTTTGAAGTACTAACAATGTATGTAAAGTATGGGTTGTTATAGTTGGTATCATAGGAAAAGGAGGTAGGAATGTATCCGTTCCTTGGGAACTCTCACAAGTGAGCGTTGGACGAAGCATGGCTCTCCGCCCAAGGGCTTCATGAGGAAATGGATGCCATTGGGGATGGTGGTGTGTCCTACCCAGGGGGTGTAGCCACCCATGGAGTGCCCTGATAGGTATTAATTATAGTCCAGTGGAAGTAATTCCAGACCGTTATAGTTGGTATCAGAGGAAAGGTATAGTCAACCTTTGGAAACTAGGATGTGAAAGCCTTAGTAAGAATCATAAGGATAAGTATAAGCATAGAACACAATTTTAGTGTTTTAGAAATGGCCATGAATAACCTAGGATAAGACCTTAAGTGTGAAATTTTATTCTTGATTATGTGGTTTTCCTATTATAATTAGTGTTGCTCACACTATTCTTCTTGGTTTTAGTCAATGGATGGAACCCGAAGGAACCGTGTTAATGCGAAATGCGACGGGAAATGCAATGATTGTCCCCCTGAGCAACCAAATGTTATGGGAGCTAGAATGAAAAATCTTGTAGCCATGCTCACACAACTTTCTCAAGATATGAATCATGCAGGACTTCCAAATGAGCAAAGGAAGGAGCAATATTCTGTTGAATCCTTCATGAGGCAACGTCCACCCTCATTCAGTGGGTCTACTGATCCTTTAGTTACTGAACAATGGATTAGTACTACTGAAAAGATATTTTCAGTTCTTCAATGTTCTGAACATGATAAAGTCATCTTAGTAGTGTATCGTTTGGAAGGTGATGCTGATCAATGGTGGAATCTTATCAAGAATATGAGGCCAAGAGATAAAATTGAGTCAATGGAATGAGACGTGTTCAAGAACTTATTTTTCAATAAGTACTTCCCTCGTATTCTCCGAACAAAGATAGAGAAGGAGTTTCTTGAACTGAAGCAAAAGGATGATGAATCTGTTTGTACCTATGAAGCAAATTTTACAAGACTTGCAAGGTACGCTTCTGGTATTATTATCCAACCTGAGAGTAAGATCAATCGATTCTTTAGTGGCTTAAAACCAAGTCTTCGAAGGGAGTTAGCCATAAGGGACTTCAATAGCTACGAGGAAATCGTTCGATGTGCTCTCAAAGTTGAGATAGATATTGGAGTAACCCATCAGTCATATGGGTTTGATAAGAAGAGGAAAATGGAATTCAAAGGAAAATCTAAAGAGCACACTGAAAAGAAGATGAGTTTTCCCTTATGATCAAAGTGTGGAAAGAAACATGGAGGGAGTTGTCTTAAAGGGAAAAGTAAATGTTTCAAATGTAGAAAGGAAGGTCATCAGGAATTTGAATGCCGCAATGATGGGAAGAAGATGTCTAGTGATGCGAACAATGAAAAGGCTACACAGAGTGTACCTCCTACACCTCAATGTTACAAGTGCAAGGAAATTGGGCATTACGACAATAAATGCCCTAATCCAAGGATTGTTCATGATGATCGACGTCAACAAACTCTTAAGGCTAAAGACAAAGGAAAGTCACATGAAATTTCTATCAGTGATGTGGAGTACGATAACGAATTGGTGAAAGGTACACTTACCATCCACTCTAAAGTAGAAAATGTTCTATTTGATTATGGATCCAACCACTCTTTTATTTCTGAAAAATTTTCTAAGGGTATCACCGTATTACCTCAACAATTAGATGTTGAGTTAGCTGTGACAACCCCTAATGTCACAACAGTCACATCAAAAGTTTATAATTCTTCTCCGATTGAAGTTTGTGGGAAAGTGCTTCCTGGAAATCTTGTGATCCTTCCTGTAGTGGAATTTGATGTGATTCTTGGCATGGATTGGATTTCTCTATATGGAGCTCATATCAATTACCAAAGAAGGGAAGTCACATTTCATATTCCAAATCAATCTTTGATCGTCTATCGATGCAAGGATGAACATAACCTTCCAGTGGAAATTTCTTCCATCTTATGGGTCTTGATTCCACTAAATGAAGGTTATTTATCTCAAATGGTTGGTGAGAAACTCATGATTAAGAATATTCCCATTGTACAAGAGTTTTATGATGTCTTTCCGAAGGAATTGCCGGGTCTTCCACCAAATCGTGAAGTTGATTTTTCAATAGAACTCGTACCGGGTGATTTACCTATTTCAAAGACACCTTATAGAATGACCCCAATTGAGTTGCAGGAATTGAAGAAGAAAATCCAAGAGAATCTTGATAAAGGATTCATACGACCTAGTGCGTCACCTTGGGGAGCACCTGTTCTGTTTGTTAAGAAGAAAGATGGATCAATGAGGCTCTGCATTGATTATCGAGAACTTAACAAGATCACTATCAAGAAAAAATATCCTCTCCCACGCATTGATGAATTATTTGACCAACTATGCAGAGCTCAATACTTTTCCAAGATTGATCTTCGTTTAAGGTATCATCAATTAAGGGTGAAAAGGGAGGATATACCAAAGATGGCTTTTTGTACAAGGTATGGACACTATGAATTTATAGTGATGCCATTTGGTCTTACTAATGCCCCTTCTATCTTCATAGATCTAATGAATAGAGTCTTTAGAGACTATCTTGATCAGTTTGTGGTAGTCTTTATAGACTATATTATTGTCTATTCAAAGAACAAGGAAAAACATGAAGATTACTTGAGAATTATATTGAAGACCCTGAGAAAGGAGAAGCTTTAAGCCAAATTTAACAAGTGTGAATTTTGGCTTCAAAAAGTTGCATTTTTGGGTCACATAATCTCAAAAGAGGGGATATCTGTGGATCTAGAAAAAACAGAGGTTATTGAAAGATGGTTGAGACCAAAAACAATAACTAAGATCCGAAGTTTTCTTGGTTTGGCTGGATATTATCGACGTTTTGTGAAATATTTCTCACGATTATCTAATCCACTCACCAAGTTGACTCGGAAAGGAGTTAAGTTTGTTTGGATGGAGGAATGTGCAGAGAATTTCAAGGAGTTGAAAAGAAGGTTATCCAGTGCACCTGTTCTCACACTGCCTTGTAGTGGAGAAAGGTTTGTGATCTACAGTGATGCATCCAAGAAGGGATTGGGGTGTTTTCGTATGCAAAATGATATGGTGCTAGCTTATGCCTCACGACAATTGAAAATACATGAGCAAAATTACCCAACTCATGATTTGGATTTAGCTGCGGTAATATTTGCATTAAATATTTGGAGGCATTATCTTTATGGAGAAAGGTGTGACATTTATACTGATCATAAAAGTTTAAAGTATATTTTCACAAAAAAGGATATAAATATGTGCCAAAGAAGATGGTTGGAGCTGATTAAGGATTACGACTGCTCAATCCATTACCACCTTGGGAAAGCAAACAAGGTGGCAGATGCATTAAGTCGACAAGACCATGCCAGTTTATCCATGATGAGGATCAAAAAAGATCCAATATTTATGGATTTACAAAGGATGGATCTTGGAACTATAATTAAAGGGAAAAAATCGTATCTTTCTCAAATGAATGTTCAACCATCTATACATGTTAAGATTAAAGAGGCAAAAAAGAAGATTGAGAGTTACAAAATAAGGTGAGAAATGTTCCTGAATTCAACCTTGATTGTGATGGGATAATAAAGTTCAGGAATCGGGTTTGTGTTCCTCCCATCCCCAAATTTAAGAAGGAGCAGCTGGATGAGGCTCATAGTTATTCATTCTCTATTCATCCTGGAAGCATGAAGATGTATAAGGACCTGAAAGAGCACTTCTGGTGGGATGGAATGAAAAGAGATGTTTCTGAATATGTCTCTCGATGCATGGTTTGTAAGAAAGTTAAAGATGAGAGACAGAAGTCTAAGGGGATGTTAAAACCATTACCCATACCCGAATGGAAATGGGAAAACATCACTATGGACTTTGTCACCAGACTTCCTAAAACATCCAAAGGCAATAATTCTATCTGGGTCATAGTTGATCGTCTTACAAAGTATTTACACTTCATTGCTATTAGAGATGATTTCTCTCTGGGTCATCTTGCCAAGATATATGTAAAGGAAATGGTAAGATTTCATGGAGTACCACTTTATATTATATCTGATCGGCATCCGAGGTTTACCTCAAAGTTCTGGCGAAGTTTTCAGCATACTCTGGATACAGAGTTGAGTTTCAGCACTACTTATCATCCTCAGACAGACAGTCAGTCTGAGAGGACAATTCAAACTCTAGATAATATGTTGAGAGCCTTCTCTATGGATTTTAAAGGTGGTTGGGATCAACACCTACCTTTGGTGGAATTTTCTTATAATAATAGCTTTTACTCCAGTATTCAGATGGATCCTTATGAAGCTCTATATGGAAAGAAATGCAGGACTCCAACTTGCTGGGATGAAGTCGGGGAAAGAACGATATTAGGACCTAATCTTGTTGATGAGATGACAGAAAATGTACGATCTATTCAACAACACATAAGAGAAGCTCAGAGTCGACAAAAAAGTTATGCCAACAACCAAAGAAAAGACTTAGAGTTTGAATTGGGTGATAAAGTGTTCTTACGAATATCTCCTTGGAAGAGAGTAATGATATTTGGAAAGAAGGGAAAGCTGAGCCCTAGGTATATCGGTCCTTTCGAAATACTAGATCGTGTTGGGATGGTAGATTACCGATTGGCGCTTCCATCGAATCTCTCTCAAGTTCACGATGTGTTCCATGTATCTCTCCTGAGAAAGTACATACCTGATCCTTCACATGTACTCAGCTCAGAAGTTGTACCGCTCGAACAAGATCTTTCTTATGAAGAACAACCGATAGAGATTCTCGATCGTAGTGAAAAAGTCCTATAGAACAAGACCACTCGCTTGGTGAAAGTTTTATGGAGGAACCACCAATTAGAAGAAGCTACATGGGAGCTTAAGGATATGATGAGGGAGAGGTATCCTCATCTGTTTGTTACAAGTGACGAATTTCGAGGGAGAAATTCATTTTAAGGGGGGTAGAATGTAACACCCGAGACTTTTATAAGAAATATTTTGTTTTTATATAAATCATCAAAGGAATATTTCACTACACACAACACTATCTTGGCTTGGTTTACACGCAATTGCGACCTTCCTTGATAGCTTGCGTCGTACGCAATACCGAGTTTCACTAAACAACGATATGCTATTAAAATATTATTAAAAATAGCCATTATGAATAGTAATACCTCTTTTTAAAATTTTGTAAATTTTATTTTTCAAAATGGACTTCATTTTTGGATTCGGAATATCAAAATTAGACTAGGGTGAAATCTTGGTATTTTTTTGGAAACTTTCAATTTTTGATGAATAGTGAAAACACTAGGTTACTATTTAAAAACCGACTTTTTATTTAAATAATTATTTATTTTATTTAAATTTATTTTAGGTCAAAATTGATACATAATACCTATATAAGTTTAATGTAATTCATTGGAGTAATTTTATAATAATTTTAGATATATAAAAGTTTTATTGAACTTTTCACCGTCTTTTACCCACCTCCTAGGAGAATTTGCAAATTTACGTAAAACTTAATTTTACCGCTTCTGTGAGTGGAATTTCAAAAATACAAGAGACACGGTTTATGTCAGTAAGTAAAATGTGGTTCAATGAGATGAAAATAATTTTTGGTGAATAGTAACTTTTTTCTTTTATTTACCACGGTTAAAAGTAAATAGGATAATTAAGAGTAAAAATGATATTATTATTACCCTAACGCATGTACTAATTCTATTGGATAAGTTTAATTCGACCAAAAACAACCTTAGGAATAAAATATGACCATTTAGGCCCACTTGGATTAGATTAGGACATTTATTATTAATTTATTTAAAGAAGGGTTAAAATAGTTAAAATCAAAGTTTAATAAGTAAATAATTTTTAATATAGGGTTATACATAAGATAAATTCGACTATAAATATTCATTAGAAAGATAAAAATATATCCTACATAATTATATTTTATTTGTAATTTTTAGACATTAAATAATTTAATTTATTTATGACACAATGATGATGCAGTAATTATCTTATTAATGAAATATTGACATAATTGATGTTATAAATACCCAAATAAATTTAATTTGAGACTTTTTATGAATTAAAATAATTTTATAGGTTAATATGACATGTTGGTATTTCTTTAATGCACTTTTTTTGAACTAATATTTCTGTTATGATTTTCAAAAAAATAAATTACCAAATAATATCAAAATTGGCATAAAATAGTTTTTGAAAGAAATATTATATTATTAATTGTTATTTTATTCCTAAAAATCTAATTTTCGGCCAAATGACTTAGATAAGGTTATATATATTAATAATAAACAACTTGGGGTTCTTTTAGCTTGTTATAGTATGTTTATTAACCTTATAGTGTAAGAAAACAAGAAGACACGGTAAAAGTAAAATTATTTAACTTAAAGTTAAATCTAAATGATAGGGTTAAAATAGGAACCTAAACTTGTATAAATTCTATTGGATGAGAATATTTAGATCCATACCCACCTTATATTCGAAATAAATCAATTTGGATCTATTTAAAACCGAATATGACTTTATAATAAAATAATATTTTTAGTTTTTCCAAACGTGCCCCTCTCATCCCTTATAAAAGGGAACCTCCTCCCTCTCTTCCTCACACCACATTGAGCCTTCAGGCTCGGACAAACCCTGAAAATTTCTCCTCTCCACTTCCCTAGAAACATCCTAGAGGTCCTGGTATTCTTCAAAGACCAATTTTAGTGCCCTAAAATGAGGTCTCAAAGAAGCGCTTCAAAGAAGAGGTAATGTCCGTTACCGATTCTTTCAACTTTATTTCTTCTTACACTTCTTCTTATTTAGTTGTTCAATTATGAATTAATAAAATCAGTATCAATAATATACTGATATGTTATTATAAGTATGAAACAACACTATTTCACCATCTATCCATCCTACGGAAAACAAAATCACCGCGCGTGCGTACGTACAGAATACCGTCTCCACGCCGTGGTGTAATTTATTTTCCACTGCCACCTTACTTGGATGGGTGTAATGGTGTAAAGAATGAATATATATGATTATTGTAAAGTGATATTGATTCTTAAATAGTATACATACACTCAAATAAAATTCCACGATCATGGGAATGATATCATCGCTTGTGCGTACGTACGGAATACCGTCTCCACGATGTGATGCGACTCGTTCTACATGATTTTCATTGCATAATGATTACATAAATTAATTGAGTGAATAAATATGATATATATTACAATAATACCATTCTGGAAATGAGGTATCTATAACCTAAAAATAAGAATAAGAATTTATTCGACAAAACACGCATAAGAATAAAAAGTAATAAACACCCAAATAACAAGTAGCAATGAAATATTACTAATATTAAGCTAAGAATATGACCATATATGATATGATAACAATGAGTATGATTCTGGAATAATTCAATGACATTATTTAAACCATTATACAGGAGGTTCGGACACTTACGAAGAAAATTGGACGTAAGGTAAGGGAAATATCACAATCTCATTTTTATCCGAGATTGTTTATACTTTGGAATTTACTGGGGTGTATTTTATCATCCACATCCATGTTTCCTCAATATTTAATATTATATCCATCCACCTAAAATTTTTTAAATCCAAATTTACCCTTAGGTGAGTTTTTAGTAAAAGATATTAAAGGAATCTTTTTTATTTTTTCGTACGAGGTACTTTTTGACTTTTCCGACAAAAGTATGAGAAGAATGTTTTTTTAACTTATACGACATGAATGGATTTTTAAAACATTATTTAAAAGAAGGTTACTTTACAAGTTTTCAAGTTTATTTTTAATCAAATTATTTTAGTTTATAATTGTATGACATGTTAAGAAAGTAAAAGTGTTTTTGAAGTAGAAAGGATATTTTCTTCAAGAATGGAGTTCAAGTGTTTTATCAAAATTATTTTCCATCTAAGATAATATAGGGTTCTGTTTCTATCCCTATTTTTACATTGATTTTATTATGTTATTATTTTTATGATGTCCTTTTATCTTATATGGATTATGTTATGATGACATGATGTTTAAGATTCCCATTTTTATTACATGGGTTATGTAATGATGTATGATTTTTGATTTTGTGGCACACATAAGAATGGTATAATTATAAGATGGGTGGGACCTATATCTTCCTCCAATGCATTGGGTAAAGATTTTATATCTCATGAGATAGACATGGATGGAACGTTAGGTTAAACCGGTTCAGTGAAACAGGACTGAAACGAGGAATGAACTCGGTTCAGAAATTGACTTTGTCCACTAAGATAGTCTTGGAAATGAGTCTTGACTAATATGAAATGATTCTCTATGATTATGTGTGTATGACACAAATTTTCATGTTTTATTTTATGATTATTGGGATTAAATTTCACTTCTATGATTTATCCCTTGATATGAAATTATGATTTCTTTTGCAGGTCAAGATTTCCAAAATGTTATATTCATGATGTGATTGATTTTTTTTGTTTACCCTTACTGAGCATTTGAGCTCACCCTTTGGTATGTTTTCTTTTCCCCAGCTCAGGAAGAAGTTTATTAAGTAGAATATTCCAAAATGGACTCTAGATATGATGAAATAAATGGGAGACAATGTAGATGCTTTATGAACCAGTTGTTTAGGTTTCCCAGTTTCTAAAGACACTTTACCTATACGGTCCTTTCATGGTTTTGTTATATGTTGTAATAAGTGTACTTAAATTTTGAAGTAATAACAATGTATGTAAAGTATGGGTCGTTATAGATAACCTCAAATACATACATATCCTTTCATCAATGGAGAACCTCAGATACCTCTAGATGATTCCAAACCCATTTGTAATCATTGTTAACTACTACCTTAGGGATATACCATGGAAACATGTTTGTGAATAAACCAAGGATTTAAGAACATATGAACATAGATTAAATCTATAATAGAGTCATGAAATAAGAAATATTTCCCCCCAAAAGGGTGATATGATCCTGATTTTCCATCCTCTTGATCAATGTATGTTCTTAATTTTCATTTGGAAAATCACCCAACAAACATCTGCCTTTGGAAAAAAGGTCCATGAATCATGGATATGAGATCCGTTTGGTGTTTTTGGTTCGGTGAACAAACTTGATTGAGACCATTGAAGATGTTACAAATGATTCCAGCGATTTCACACCAATTAACCCCATGAAATCAAACTAATGGGCCACATTCCCCATCGGGACAAAACAATAACGTTTGCATTGTAAAAAAATGAAATAGCTTGAAAAAACTAATCCCTTTTAATCATTCGTTACATACATAATGTTTTTGGGTTGAAACAAAAATGGAGAACCTAACATGAAACACTTAACTATGGAACCCCCTTAATAATTTTAAAAAGATATACTACCTAGTCCCCATCATACAATTCTGTTCTGGGTACAACACATATTCGAGAAAAATAACAGGTACTGGAGGACATGATCTGAGCATACATCCTTGATTTCGGTAGTTAATGGGAGAATCATATCCCTATCATTGAGTTTTAATACTATAATTTATTTTAGGAAAAAATTAGATGACTCTATATGATCCCTTATATGGTAGAATATTATGTTCACCCCTATGATGATTAGAGGTTGGAGAGGTAGTGCTAATAGGTCTTCGTCTCATATAGTAGACTTCAGAGCATGTGAAATTGATAAAAAATGTATGGCTACCACTTAGTCTGGCTAGAAATCATATTATAATTATCATCAATAACCTCTAGTGTTTGAGTTAAGGGATCATGTTTTCTTATGGGTATCACCCAGACTTGGGCATATATGGATACATAACCAAGGAAATCTATTGCATCACTTTTTAGGTCCTTTTGATAACCTAGATAGAGTCAGGTTGATATAATATCAAATTTTATTACCTAAAAGGTACCATTACATGAATGAAGTATTCCATATATCACATATTCACTATTATCATACTAACCCATATCATTCTTTGATATCGATGATTTTGAGCTGGACGATGATGCTTCTTTTGAGAAGTATCACATATGAATTGTTGATCGATATGTGAAGGATCTCCGATGCTGGTTTTTCCCTTTAGTATGAGTGATATGGTAGCATGTCCAAGTACAGGATGAGACTTGGGAGTGATAGGCCGAAGTACATGCTCAGTGACTGAAGTTATTCTCAGATGATGTTATACCACCATTGTAAGGGTAACTTGGGGATGATTTCCTTTAAGGGGGAAAAATCAAGAACCTGGATTTACTTTGAGGTATGAGTCCTTTAATTTTTAGTCTAATTATTTGGTTTTGAGATAATATGGATTCCAAGATAAGATATGAAAGAAAAAAGGGTGTCCAAGTCTTGTTTAGAGTCTAAAACCCTAGCTAGTGGAAGAGAAAACTAGGCTACATGGCTAGTAAAAACCATGCAACCCAGTCCACGTGATTTTCCTAACTGTGAAGGGTGTTTTGGTGTATAGTAGTGGGACTCATGGTTTTCCCTAACCATGTGACTTAGGGTGCACACCCATACATGGGATCTACAAATTTTAGTATAAAAAAAATCACATGTTTTGCGCATGGTTTTCCAAACCATGTGGATGAACCATGCAGTTCCCCTATTGAGCCAGTTCTCAGTGCATAGTTGGCATACGATTTATCCAACTATGTAGCCAAACAAAAAAACCCCATATTTGTTAGTGATTTTACAATTTTCACCTTAAGATATTATATGTTTTAACACTTCTCTTCTTTCCTCCTCCAGCAAACAAATCACTTATTTCTCTCCCATTTGAGCTCCTCCTCCCATAAATCCAGGTTATTTGTTAAATATTTTTTCTAGAATCTAATTAGAATTCCAATACTCTTATTGGATATTTTCAGTGAGTTATCTATTATTATCTCACCTTTATTCACTTTTTTCTTTCCCTTTATGAAGTTATTTAGGTGCAGGCTCATATGCCCTATTTCTAGGGGGTTCATCTTTTTTTTTTCTATTTTTTTTTATATCTGGACCAAACCAAAGGCTGATACTTGATGAGTGCTCCCCTACAGGTATAAGGTATGTGGTCTTGTAAATATCCCTCATGTCTTGATACCTTATAATATGTGTTGTGATACCACACGTTAGATTCTATATGCATTTCCTATAAAATACACATAATCCATGTTTAATTGAATATCTTTGAGAGGAATAACCTAGTATCCATTAAATCTTATTGGAATAGGTTCTATTAATTTTTTGACACCCCTTGATGCATTTGGATGAAATTTACATTGTTATTATAAACTTTTAAGTAGAGAAACCATATTTTATGTGGTTTTGGTGTAACTCATAAATATGATGACTAAAATGAATTGAATAGGAGTGGGTAGTATAACCATGCCACATTATTAAATTAGACAACGGTTACACCCTTGTTAAATAGAATTTATAATGAACTATGAATTACCTATTGGATATTATTAAAGACTTAAACTACTTATCACTATTTTTATATAAAGGCATAAATTCACTTCTACTATTAATATATATATGGGAATTGTGTCCCTTCTGCTGATATCATTCATGAAAGATGTACCTATAATTATGATTTTTTCATGGTGACCATACTACTATGATATGGGAATGGAGTCCCTAATACTATAGATACAAGGCATGGAATACCTTATTCTTGTGATATGGGCATGACATCCCTTATTCTTGTGATATGGGCATGGTGTCCCTTATTCTTGTGATGTGAACATGGCATCCCTATATTGTGATTCGGGCATGACATCCCTATATTGTGATATAGGCATGGGAAACCTTATGGATTATGATACATGGGCATAAAGATCTTATAGTTATGATATGAACATGGTGACCCTATTGATATGATGCATTCATGGAAACCCTATTGTTATGATACCAGGCATGTAATCCCTTATTCTTGTGATACCAGTCATGGCGTCCCACGACACTTGTGAGAATCATGCTACTACACATGGAATACATAGTTACAAATCAAGTACATATTAGTATCAGTATACACATATATGGATATAGATGTTACTATGTATACAGACCATATATGTGTATACATATGTTTACCTATTCAAATATTAACCAGTACGAGCCAAAATAGGTAGTGTTAGCCTAGTTTCCTTCACTAACTAGAGTCATCCCCTTTACAGATTTTATTATAGCTTATCATTTATTATACATGCACACTACTCAAATTATATTCATTGATTGAGTATTTATAGGAAACTTTGGTGGTGACCTACTGAGTTTATCTCACACCCTATTTGGGCCGCTGATGGTACCCAAAAAGATTATATAGATGTAGGTAGGGACATGGAAAAGTTCTCAGGGGTTGATACTTGATTTGATTATAGTGTGGGAGTTGGGAAGCACAAGACCAAGATATGGATCAGGATGCTATTGGAGATAAACCTTTTGGTCTTTCTATTCTTTGATACATGTACTGTATGAAATTCCTACTACCATGTCTACCTATTTAATTTTGATAGATACATGAAATTACATCATTTTTTATATTATTCTGGATATGTTTTATGTTGGTTATTTATTACATATCTATGATTTAACTTCCAATGTATGTTATTTTTTTTCTTCCACCATTTATCTATAAATTTCACTATCATTCTAATTTGATCATAAAGGTATAGTCTGCCCACTATACCAACTTGGACCTTCACTAATAGTTGGTAGCCTCTAGTATATAGTGAGGTGTGCTTTTGGCCATGTGGCCCACTGGATTAGTGAACCTTTTAGTGGAATCTGGGTCAGAACATCATATAAAGAGTTGAACATGAGACAACGAATATGGATGGAACCAATTAAGGATTATGAATACACTATTCACTACCATCCAATAAAATAAAACAAAGTAGACGATGCATTGACTAAAAAAGGTAATTCATTATTAACCACACTATGTTTGAAATATTATCCTTTGGTAAATGATTTAATGAATGATAGCCTAGAAATTGTGCATGAAGGAACTTCATTTATTTTTTCAGGTTTTAGTGTACTAAATATTTTTATACAAAATTAAGAAAGTTTAGAAGGAAGAACATGATTTAAAATGAATGGTGGAATTGGAAAAGAAAGGAAAGTTACCCTAATTTAACATAGAAAGGATTTTTTCTGAAGATTTGTGAAAATGTTGTGTATTCTAGCTACCCCCAAATTGAAAAATTAATTGATGAATGAATCTCAAAAATCTCCATTTTCTATTTATCCCATAAGTACTAAGATGTAAAGATACCTTCAAGAGTATTACTAGTGGTATGTAATGAAGAAATATATTATAGATTTTACCTTGAAATGTTTGACTTTATAGTATATTAAATCTGAAAAAAAAATTACTAAAAGGAAAGATTCAACCTTTACTAGTGACATAGTGGAAATGAGAAAATATATCCATGGATATCATGGTGTTATTACCAAAAAAAATCTTGGTAACAATTAATTTTATGTTATTATTAATCAAATAACTAAATCAACACATATCCTTCCCATTCGAGATACCATGTAGTTAGATCAACCTTTTTAACTATACCTCAAAAATAGTTTGGTTACATGATGTTTCTCTCCCTATTATATCCTACCATAATCCCAGGTTTACTTTCATTTTTTATAAATTCCTTTAGTAGTTGTTGGGTATTAAATTAAATTTTAGTATAAATTTTCATCCTCAATAAGATGGATAGTCCAAGAAAATGATTCAGACCTTGAAATACTTTCTTTTCTCTTGTTAAATGGATTTCTAGGGAATTTGGGATAAGCATATTTAATAAGTTTATTTTTATTAAAAAAATAGTTTTCATTCCAGTATACAACTGATACATTTTGTTGAATTATATGGATAGTGGTGTTAAACTCTGTCTTATTGGGAAGAAGTAGGAACAAATAAGTTTTTAGGTCCAGAATTTGTAGAATAAATGTCTGAGAAGGTGAAGATGATTAAAAAACATATGGCCATAGATACGAAGTGTTGAAAAATAAGTTAGTTCATCAAGTTAAGGTTTTTTTTTGTAAAAACTCTATAGTTGAAGAAGAAATATTGGAACTAGAAAATACTATGAAGGAAAAATATTCCCACTTGTTTAAGTAATAAATAAAATTGCGAGGAAGTAATTATAAAAAGGGGTTAATAATATAAAAACCCATTTAAATTTAATAGAAAATAAATTTCATTCTTTGTTAATATTCATTAATTAGATTTTATATGCTTTTATTCATTATAATAATATCAAGTAATTTTTTAATAAAAAAGAAAATAGTTTAATTCTTATTAAATTCATTTGAATGTAATATAAGGTTTTTTTAAAAGATTAATTTATAGATTTTATAATTTTAATTTTAAAAATTAAATCTATTTTTTAAATTATCATATCAAAGAAATATTAGGGTGAAATTTTGATATTTTTATGAAAAGATTGATTTTTCAGTGAATAATGAAAAATTTAGATTTTTATAAAACTATATTTTATTTTCATTAAATAAATTAATTTAAAAATAAAATTTGATCATAAAGTAATGTAAGTATAATTTATTTATAAATTATATAAATAATTATATAGGAATCATAATTATACCTAATTTTGGTATAAGTCCATTTTTTGGTTTAAAAACACATTTTTCTAAAAACTGTTTTTCTTTGTGTTTTGGATTTTTATCTTAAATTCATTTGTTAATCTTATAGAGACTGAATGTTGAAAAATATATTCTTTATTTTGAATCAGGAAGTCCAAATTTGATAAATATTTCCCATTTATTTTTTGTCATTATGAATAGTAACTGTAATAAATATTTCTCATCCTAGTAAGGGTAAATTGGGTTATTAAGGTTAAAAATAATGTGATAAGGCCTATAAATATCCCTAAAAATTGTATTTATTTTATTGGATAAGTGTGTCTCTACCATGAAAATCAAATTTTCTAAAATTTTTCAATTTATTTTCAGGTTCCTTTGATAATTATCTTAATATGATTTTAAATAAAGAATAAAAACAAAATGTCACTCTCTTTGGTTGAATATCTATAATTATTTTTTCATAGGGATAAAAAAAATTTATGTTCAGTTATAAATGTTTAATTTAAATATAATTTTTTTTATTTATCTTGGTAATTTATTTTTAATTTTTATCGATGAAATAATTACGTTAAATTCTTACACAATGCCGACATAATATTTGTACAAGTAGTAGAAAAATGAAGTAAATGATATAAAAAACTATAAAATTAATATTTTGGGGTGATTTATAGTGTACCACGAATTTTATAAATCCATATAACATATTATGGATGTGTTAAAGGTTTATATTCCAATTAAATTACAATATTCATGTCATTAAAGTAAAATTAAATGAATAGTTCCAAAAATGACATTAACAATATTTTATAAAAAAACAATATTTTATTAAATGATTTAAAATTCATAAAAACATTACGTTCATACAATTTAATGGTATATTATTGATAAAATAAAACATTATACATTTATTTTTCAATTTTACTTTTATATTAACTTTCTCGACTCATATATTGTAATAAACATTGATGTTGCGGTAATCATCAAAAGGGTTAGCAGAGAGATAAGTGTGAAAAATTCACCAAAAAATTATCCTAATATTATTGGATGTGATGATTTCAAATCATAATAATCATATATAATAAATATATCTATTTGGTTCCATTTTTTATAAAAATTAATTTATATTAATTTAATACTTTAAGTAATTCCATGAGCGTCCCTCCCCACAAATATAAAAGGGGGCCTCCTCTCTTCTCTTCCTCATAGCTTCTAAGCACTTTAGTTTGGGAAATACATGACAAAGTATCTCACCAAATTCACTCCCCAATTCATATAGGTCATTTTATCACTAAAATACCAAAACTATAAGGATTAAGGTGTAATCCTAATAGTTTTTCTAGAGAGAAGGAATAAATACTAACCGACTTATTTCAAGTTTATTTCTTCTTCCACATGATTCAAATATTCTTTAACCATGATGAAATAATAACATAAGTATCTTCCATATACTGAAATATTATTATGATTAAGGTAAAATCCTTTTTCATCTCCTTTTTTTATCCTATGGGAAATGAAAACATCACTCGTGCATATGTGTGGATTAACACCACCACGAAGCACGATGTGTTTCGTTTTTCATCACCGCCACTCATGACTATTTATAATTATGGATTTGATATATATATATATATATTTTATTAATGAAATTATTATAATTATATAAAGATAATATATCATCTAATTTATTACCTTTCAATCCATTGGAAAATTATAACGTCGTTTGTGCGTATGTGTGGATTACCACCCCCATGAAGCGGTGTGGTTTGTTTCTACTATATTCCTTTCACATATTATTATAATTTTTTAATGTATAAAAATTATTATTAATAAATTATTATTATTTTATATATGATTTAATAATTTCAACTTTGACCATGTTCATCCTACTGAAGCTATTTTGGGTTTATGAACCAAACACCCACAAAATCTCCAATATAAACATAACAAATGATGTAAAAAATAAAACATGGTGATAAATGATATAAAATTAATTATAATAACGAAATAAACATTTAAAAGGTTCATAAAAAAATTATGTAATTAACATAATTTAATTATTCAGGAATATAAAGAGCTTATGTAATGATTCAGTCTCAAGGTAAGAGACACTTTAATTTAAAACCGTGTTTTAAATGTTTTAAAGATTTATTATATAAATATTTTTATTCAATGTACCTATTCTTAAAATTATTTTATATATGTATTTATGTTGATATAAATGAATTATAAAATACATTTTATGTCTATTTTTAATTTCTTACAATGTTTTTCAAAAGCGATCTTTTTACACATTTTATATAGAACATTTTGAATTTCATTATAAAAGGTAGGTAGAATGTTATATTTTAATATATAAGGTGTTAATGATTTTTCCCTCCACAAAAATAATTATTTTATGCTTTTATTACTTTATAAGATTCTATTTTATCTTTAAATAAAAACCCTTCTACCCTTTGTTTTTGGTATTTTCGTTTTGAAAATGATTTAAAAAAATGGTATTTCGATATCTGAATTTTTTTTACATATGGGTTAAAAAGAGTTTTTCAAAGGTTTTAAGATGAAAATTTGAAATGTTAAAATGATTTATTTTTGATATGGTACTTGATAATTATATATGATGATAGGTTATCTTGATATATCTTCTACACTGGGTGAGCCCAATACAACATATACGATGGGTGAGCCCGATATAGCTTATACAATGGGTGATCCCAATATAGCTCTCAAATGCATTTAGTAATATTCCTTGTATACACATGAAATAAAGAGGGAGTTAACTAGGAAAGTTTTTCCTATGTATTTAATTGGTATCTAGTTATTTCTGACACACATTTAACATGAGTTATAAATATAATGATCTTGGTTTCCTACAAGGGTTTCTATTTGTTTGATATAGATTTTAAAGGTTTTATTTGAGAAAAAAAGTGTGTTTTTCATGTGGGTATGTTTTATTTCATTTTCTCAAAGAATATTGTGAAAAAGTTAAATCTTTTATGGGTTTTCATGTTTTTTTCTAGAATAAAACATTTATTACTTTTTGTCTAATATATTTGTGCTTATCCCACATTTTTAAATGTTTTTCACAAGGTTTAAGGATGAGTAAAAATAAAGAAGAATTGAAGTTGAAAGTAGTGAAGATTTATCATAAAAATAAAATATGTTTCTTTTAAAAGAAATTATATTGTGTAAAAATTAATACTAAGTGGATGTGTCCACTTTGTAATATATGGGTTTTTTATCTAAGAGTTATGAACTAATTCTATAAAATTATAATCCTAAAAGCTATTTGAAAATGAAATAAAGTTAATTATAGTCTAAAGAAACTAGATTATATAATGTTTAAAGGCTGGGTCCTTAAAAGTTTAGAGCATATATATGATTAAAACTCAATCCCCATTAAGTTAACCACAAAGTGTGATTATATGGGACTTTATAACATTGATAACAAATACAATTATTAATATACATAAGTGTAAGAAAATTGAAGTATCTAGTAAAGCATTAATACCACTCAAGATATAAAGGGACCTGACATGATATCCATTAAACACATGTATCTCTATACCTGGGTCCATTGATCCGCATCATATGAAAAGATGAATTCTCATATTTTCCCTTTGTTTAAAGAATCGAGTGGACATGGGCCAAAAAGCATGTAAATCATATGATGCCTTCACATTTATTCTCCATTCTCAAAGTATATAATAAATTGTTTAGTGAATACATCACATGTCATTCATCCTTTTAGATAAGTACATCACTTCTACCTTTTCTGGATAGGTATATAATATCTAGGTCTGGACACACAGTCCCACAATCTATCACAATAGAGGACGCATATGTCATACTCATTATATGAGAGGAAAATACCATATTGGAATAGTTTCAACTGATGAAATGATAAAAAACATACCCAAAAACCCTCTTATTGGCTAAGTCAACATGCCAAATTACATAAGTATGGTATCAAAGTATAAAGGTTCTCGTACTATGTATCTCACCAAACTCAGGTATTTGGGACTCAAATATGATCCATACACCCCTAGTATAACAATATACATCTATATGACACTCCATATGGTATTATTAATGGGTTATCTAGTGAAAATAAAGAATCTTATTCTTTATTTTTTGCCTCATGATCATATTTCATATCTCCATACAAGAATATTGCTGACACTTACCTTAAAATTTCATCATAACCTATAATACTCCATAGTAAACATCAGTTATGAATAACTAAAAGTTATTCTTTGAGAGGTCAATTATCATTACACTTCATGAAATGTATATCTATATATACATTTATAGAGCTAAAATTAAAGAATAATTAAGTAAATGTTTCCTCTAATATGATACATTTTATATTCTCAAACTCCTTTAAGAATACCCAATAAACCTAATATAGACACCTTTTTATCATATCATATATGATAAAATTATAGATTAACCTTATGTATATTATGATTTCAAGGGTTTTGTTAACTCATTACCTCATATGTAATTCTTATCGCATCTCTATGTTACTATCTAATAAAAACCTACCACTAACACTTTAATAAAAAACATCAATAAAGTAAGATAGTTTTAATAATGTTGATATTTAGAAATCATATTCTTAACTATTCAAATACTTGAGATTATTCAAACTTCTTAACTTTATAACATCAAATTTTATGATGTTAAATTCTCTTTTCTACTTAGAATTCTCTCTAAGTGCATCATCATCATCCTTGGAACTCTTACCATCAAACTTTTCTTTGAATTTTTTCAAAAAAATTAACTATTTAAATTGTCAATTTAACACTATATCCTAAACCCTTTTAGGATAAAGCGACATTTACTTTGTTATGGTAACTAATGAAATTATTTAAATTTTTCTTTTCTGCCACACCCTAAACTATTTGATGATAAAGTGATATTTATTTTGTATAATCCTTTAATAAATAGTGATATTCACTTTTCATGACAACTAAATGAAAATCTATATATTTTTTCTCTATCATCATGTATCCTAATCTATTTAGATATTAAGTGGAAAACACTTTAATATTAGTTAGGTTAAATCATATATTTATTAACTTTGAACTTCTCTAACTTCAAACATACACCCAAAATTTTCTTGGATGCTATATTATTTTTAGAATATATTTCTTAAGAAAAAAATGTAAACCCTTTATAGTTTTAAATAACATTTATTTCATCTTAGTTGGAATACTTTACAAATAAACTATTATTCCATGCCATATATGGTATTCTATGTGTTTGGAGAATTTTCCTTTTAAAACAAGCCTTTATTAAAATATACCATTGATGGGAAGTTGGAACACATTACCTAATATTTTTAAAAACATTTTGGATAAAAATTTATCCTAGATAAATAACTTTAAACCATATATTATTCTTCAAAACTGTTATAGAATTTGATGAATCATAGACCATGTGTATTCAATAAATCATCTCATGTTGTTCATAAAAACTATTTTTATCTAACAAATTCTCTTATTATATGAGAGAAAAATATAAAGATACACATTTTTTACTTAGATTCATCCAAGATTATCACATTCCTTTACATTTAAGTTATTGATTTAATAACTTTTGTTTCATCACATGAATGCAAATTGAAAGATCTATCAATTATTCATTTTGATTTTAAACTCCTTTATATTTAAAACACTCTGTAAAATATACATTTAGAATCACACACCATTCAAAATTGTTGAATTAATTTATTAACCCCTATACCCGACATGGAAATTATATATAGTTTCCTAAACACTTTCAGGTATTTTGGATAATCCAATAAATATAATTATTACTCCACATTTTTGATAACCTTAGGTTTTAATAACCTCGACTGGATTCTTAAGGAAACATTATTGAACTTTTAAAAAAAAATTGTATTCTTATGATTTGAACTTTTTACCACTATTATTGACCATAAAAAAACTTATAACTTAGACATAATATGCCCAGTTCATCTATTCTCAACAATTTGAGAATATTAGGTAAATTTTTCTTAAACTCATTCACAGTGTACAAACATTTCCATAAATGAAAATTGGATTAATTCTCTAACTAGAATAATCCATTTTAGTCCCCCATTAAAGCATGTTATATAATTAAAAAATGATAAACTATGTTTATTAAAAACACCCATCTCATTTTATTAAAAAATAATTGTTTTAATGATCTTCTCATGAGAAAAATGAGATAATACACATCTTATAAAAATTTCATCCAATATTGAAGCATCTAAGTTATTAATGAAGAAACTCTTTTGCCCCATTAATTCAAGCTGCATTATTAAATTATTTTCTTTTTATGACCTTTTGTATATTTAAAACACTTTTAAATCATACAATCTATATTATGTAACTGTCTAAACAATAGAATTGAATTATATAACCAATAAAACATTAATGAAACCTTTAGTCTAACCAAGTCATTAACCTATTTAATCATATTGAATATCATTTAGTATACCCAATCATATTGAATATGTGAGACTAAAATTTATTAAATTATTTATGTTCCCAATCATATTGATGTATGAAGAATAATATTATTTTGGTTATTTTGAATCTAATTCTTTTGAAACCTCAAGTGAATCATTATATGATTCTATAATTATCTAGATTCATATGTTGAACAATTGGAACACTTGATTACTCAAGAATATGTATTATTATAACACATAGAATATTAATTATACTCAATAGATTTTTTTAAGTTACTAGTATAAAGAGTTTATTACATCAAGTAACCAATTATAAGAATTGATTTAGAGGTTAAGCTTGATGATGTTGATGTCATTTATCAATAATAGAATATTTTATTAGATGAGTATCATGTCATACCATTTAATAATGACTTTTATTAAAAGGTATCCCACTAAAATGATGGACTCTTGTATCATGTCCATTAATTGAGCCAAGATCCATAATTAAATATGAAACTAGTCTACTATAGCATTCATCTCACTGCATAGTTATTTAGGTATAAAATCATCCCAGTCATATCATTTATGAATATTGTAAAATTTAGCAGATAACTATTTATCCAATACATCATATAGATAAAACCAACTCTATTTCTCTAGAATTTTAACTATTAGGGTTTCCAAACTAATCATAACAAAAAAAATCAAAAACAAGTTAAAACTGAATAATCCGAGGTCAATCGATTAATCATGAAACTACTTGATAAAATAATCCAAAGTCACTTATTACTTTATTTCCTTACATAATATAATCTAGGGGGACCTATTTAATCATGAAACTCTCTGATTGGATGATTGAGGTCATAATAAGTGTCGCTTTATAATAAATCTAACACTTATTATTTGAGTGGGATTTAATCTCACCATATTATCTCATGTTATTAAATTTTATGTATGTATGATTCTAATGATTTAGTTTTGAATCCTATTCCCACCACTAACCCAATATGTTCAAACTATATTTATGTGCAACTCTGTATACATCCCTCAATTTTGTATAACTCACCCAAAAAATTCAAGTTAAGTATATTTACATATATCCAAATGCATCATATGAAAAAGTTACATGAGAATTATATGAAATTGAAATTCTACACATGATTAAGATCTAAGTGAAAAATAACCACTCTCATTCACCTTTCTAAACAAGACATATGCCAATAGACTAATAGGTAGTTCAACCCCAAGCCCCCCTACATGGGGAGACTTTAATCAAGATATATTTCAATTCATTATAATTCTAAAACATAATATGCATAAACTATATTCAAAAACTAAATTCAAGTTCATAACATCAATTACAAACTAAGGTCAAGGTAGATGAAAAACTAAATTCATTTTATTACCTAGAATTTAATGTAGGGATCTATTTCCTAGAATCAATTTAAAATTTAAACTAAATCATACTTTATTCACCATATAAGTAGTCTATAAATACAAATGAATAGGAAATATCCTTTAAATAAATGAATAATTCAAATATTTAAACATGATATAATTATATATAAAAAATTCAGAAATAAAAACTAAATATAATTCCTTTTATAATTTAACTTTGCATTATTTAAATTATATAATACTGAACATAACTCTTTATATTAATTTTAAAATGAAAATTTTATATTCATCATTATATATAATTTTATATTAAATATATGGAATTTTATGAATTATAAACAATTTATAATCTAACGTGTATTATATAAAAATTTTACATTATCTAAATATCCTATACTTAACATTATTTAAACCAAGATCAAATCTTTGACGTGATTAAAATAATCCCCAAATAAGGCTTCTTTAATTTGAATAATTCAAAAATAATTGATTATGACCATTTTATAAATTTTAATTTTTTTTTATATTTTTAGCCTTATTTATATAATTTATAAACCCTTTATAAACTACTATTATGATTTTTAAATAAACACTTTTATTTATATATCATAATATATTCCATATAAATCTTTAAAAGTCATTTTAAATGTTAACATTTAATATTTAAGGAATATTTAATATTAAATATTTCAAATACATTTATTAATGAATTATAAACCCTTTATAATTAATTAAATAATTTATATTTCATTCATTAATAAATTTTATTAATGTAACCTTTATTATAATTTATAAACAATTTATAAATTATTAATTCAATTCAATATTGAAAAATGTTTAAAAATAGTTTTTCCTCAGCACCATGACTTACAGTAGGCCATGGTAAAACTACTAAATCCATTTTGAATAACCAAAAAACCTATGTAAAATGATATCCACCCCACAAACTAGAGAAGTCTGGTTGGCTATTTGGTATGCATTAACATGCATAGACCAAAACAGTTTCCTTAATATTCCCTAATGAATAACAGTTGGTCATTTTTAGTGACTTAACACTTAATTTATGGTCTAAAATAGTTATCTCTACGTTATGGTGATAGGCTGGCCAAGTTATGGTTCTATTTGATGCAATTCTCTATTCTTCATCATTCTTCATTTCTCAAACACTATTTCATAAAAATAAGAACATGGATCCTTTTGATACCACTATTAGGTTTCTATGAAGTTGATTAAAAACTAATCATAAAATAAAAAACATTATAAATATCCAATATAGGATCTCCAAAGAAGAAATATGAAATCACATAAATACTGGAAATGAATAAACTACTATAGACACATATCATTCACCAAATAGAATTTGCGTCATCTTTATAAACTTCAAAATCCATTGAATGTTCTTGATAATGATCTCTAAGGGAAAACCAAAAGACATCCCACCTATGGAGGTATCCACAGGCTGAGAAGAATCATATATCATATGGATGGAATCAATCCAACCTCCATGACATGCTTGTGCCTTGAGTGTAAAGGAAATGGATAAACAGATCTTCTGGTGATGATAGTTTTTTTCTAGCATTAAGAACAACCACCCCACTACCATTTCATGACATTGGATTTATATAGATTCTAAGGAAACTACTTGGTGATGAGTGAATTAACTCATGAATTATAACACATGAGTTAATAACTTATCTAGTTTATTCATCCATCATATAAATGAAACCCCTCCATCACATTTCATCTTATAAAATAGTTAATTAAATTATAGCTATGTGTAAGAGTTTATCCATCCAAGACATCAAATCCAATAGCATATATATTCCATATAAATAATATTTCTATGCATATCATGCAAGTTGTGACTCATACAACAAAACCATTTATATCATATAAAAAATAGGCTTTAGATCTTATAATCTCCTTCACTGGTTCTTTCTAGGTTAATAAAATTCATTGAGAATAAAGTGTTATAACTAACAAGGTGTTTCCCAATTTTTAATATTTTCACAATATTTAGTGTCCAAAATTGAGTAAATTAAGGAGTGTTATTGATGAATATCCAAAGTATGATTAGCCTTATCTAATAATAGAGAATTATTTTAAATAAAATAAGATCATGAATATCTTGTGGTATGACTAGTTTTTCATAAATAAGTGTAATTAATTGGTTCAACATGTGGTATGACTCACACACTTTTTTAATTTATTGCTTATACATTGAATGTGTTATGTAAGTGTTATTGATATATAGTAATGTTATTTATTGATAGAACTTCATTACTAAAAGTGAATAATATTATGAAATTAAGCGAGTGACATTAATAAAAATTGAAGTTATTAACTTTCAAACCTACTTCCTACACCAATTTCTAACTCAGTAGACTTTGAGCATTTGTTGACGAATCACTATGAATTGAAAAATTCACTTGTTGGAATTACTTGAGACAAATTTAGTAGGAAGTGAAAAGGGTTTAATATTAAGTAACAATTAAGGATATTTGAAATAATTTTAGAGGTTTTAATGATATTAAAAAAGTGGTTAGGAGACTCTAATGTTTTTGAAGGAAAAAGAAACTGGATGAAATCTATGATGTTTTGAGTTACCAAAGTGGAGTGTTTTAACTCTTTAAATTTGGATTTTCTATTCAAGTAGTAAAATGAGCTAAACTTTATTGTATGTGGAATCATATATATCCTTTATAGAGAATATATATATGTGGATCATAGTCTCTCTAAATCTAGGGGTTCTTTGAGGAATTATAGGATTGAAATATTTCTTTAAATTATGGTATAAGAAGATTATTAAAAAGGGGGGAGTATAATTGGTCAAGATATCATGATAACTTTTATGAATAAAAGGTAAAGAAGAAATGAAGTATCCAAAAAAGTTAATCCCTTCGAATTTTATTATAAAAGTGGGAGGAATTAAGTCCACACAATCCATATTTTTGGGAGTAATTATATTGAAAGAGAAAGGTAGTTAGATTAATCTCTATATATGGATGGATTATGGATTTTATGTAATCATTTTCAACAAAATCCAAAGGGGTTATTATTGTAATAAAGAGTTTGTGAGTTTCATTTGTAGAAAATCATTGAAGGTATATGTTCTAGAATTTGGAGATCATTTTTAATCAGAAATATATTATTCCTTAAGCCAAGGTGTTTTGAATGAAGTAAAATAAGTTATATTGGAAATATAAGTAAAGAAATTTTTAGTTATATTGGAAGATTTAATATAAGATGTGAAGATTGTATGTTTTGGAAGTATAAAGTTTTCATAAAGCTTTGGAAGTCTTGAAGAAGGTGGTATTTTTGGAAGTGAAGTTCAAAAGTGAACTCTAGAAGTTATATTTAAATGGAGTATCAGTAAATTGAAAAGGTATGGCACATGAGGTTTTTTGATTTTGATAGATAATAGTATTCTTGATCCATAAAGTGAAAAGAAACAGACAAAAAAAGTATATTCACCTTGTAAAAGTAAGATTAAGTTTTATAAGAGAAAGTGAAATGAGGTAAAATCTTGTAAATTTTTTAGAATACATAAGATTCATTTACTTAGATATATAAGAGTCATTTGGAACTGATAAAATATTTGGAAAAGTCTTGAAGAAGCCTCACTATTATACTTAAGGGTTGTCAACCTGATACATAAATGTATTGTCCAAAGATCAAAATGGTAAAATCTATGACACAAGAGGGAATATGTAAGATAAATTCCATGGGACTATGTAAGATTAATCTAAAGATCATGAAGTTCTATATAATATTAAATTGAAGTAACTTAACCTCACATTAGATTTTAGTGAATATTAATGTGATATCATGGTAGAACTATAGATTTGTAAACAACATGAAAGTAATTTCACTAATAATTTTGAAGACTGTAATGGTTTTATATTCGAGTAAGACATTGAGACAATGAGTACCACACCATATTATAATTTATATAAAGGTTAAAAAATCCCTGTAAAAAATGGGGAGATCAACACAATATTTTTGAAGTCTATTATGATATGTATATGGGAATGATTTAGATGGGAAATTGGAAAATAATATTGCCATGGATGAATATGTTAAAAGTATATAGTCTTCTAGATTTTAAGTAGAACTATAAATAAAGCATGGAACAAGATGTTTTTAATGGTGTTTTCATAGAGAAGTGCTATGTCATGGTAATTAGAGTACCATGCTATCGATGTTATGATGTGAGCCTAAAACTATTGTTTTGAATAAATAAAATTCCATATAATTTGAAAAATGAAGTTTATGACTATATTTGATGATTTGGAATTCCTTTAAATGTTTGATGGTTATGGATCAATCTTCAAAATCCCAAACTATGTTCTATGGTGGAGATTTATTTGAAGATGATCCAAGAGAAGAGTTTGAAGGAGAGGAAGTTCAAGGTAGAATTTTTATTGAATTTTATTTTAAAATTTGAATATCCTAAATAAAAATATAGGGAGATGATAGGAATAAAATAGGGGTAAAGGTTATTGATAGTAATAATAGGAATAATTAAAAGAATATACTAGAGTGAAATTTTGTGTTCCATGAAGGGAGAAGAAAGGTATTTAGTAACATTAGGTTAATTGAATATATGAATGAAGAATATTTTGTTGATTTTTATTGAGTAAATATGAAATATTAGAGTTATATAGCATCATGGATACATCCAAATTTATAAATTAAGTAAATATAGAATATAATGAAGAGAATTACTATGTTGGAGTTATTCTATCTGAATAATTTCATTTTTTATTGTGTGAACATTGATTAAAGATCATAGATGTAACTCTTCTCACAAGGATTTGACAATATTTGGATTTTTAATATGAGAATACCACTTGATATAAATTAGAGTATCAAATTAGGAATTATTATGGAAATTATGGCTGATAAACTTAGAGTGACCTTCATGCCGATAAGCTGAGAATAGATCTATTTGCCTATATAATTATATCTTCTATAGTAGTGAAAAAATGAAGAGAAGGGAGTGATAATTGAGAGGAAGTGAGATATTACCTACAAAATTCAAAAATAAGTGATCCCTGGTGAGGATTGAGTTCACGTAAACATGTATATCCCCTGATCCTTAGTGATAAGTGGCCTCACC
The DNA here is from genome assembly GCA_963277665.1 of Viscum album. NCBI lineage: Eukaryota > Viridiplantae > Streptophyta > Magnoliopsida > Santalales > Viscaceae > Viscum > Viscum album. Next base: position 1,799,210,055 of record OY728152.1, read on the forward strand.
TAAACTTTATATCCACCAAAAGAGTGAGTTATAGTGGATTTTGGTACACTTGAAAAATTATGAATATATAATCCTGGTATGTATCCTAGTGTGGATAAACCAAATAAAACCCATTTCTCACTTAATATTTTACAATCTACACATTTTCATGAATTAGATATGAATTCATTCAATAAAGAGAATGTAATTAAAGGTTTAATAGTGTTCTCCCTAACAAGGGAACAAGATTCGAAGGGAAAGTTATTGGTAGCCATAATTTGAGTCAGAAAACACCTTAAATTACCCCCTAATTAGGGTTTCCTAGATTAAAAAAATTAGTATCAGATCAAATAGGTTCTTTATGGTTTTAGATTAATTTTTTTAGCTTGAGATGATTTAAATTTTATACAAGATATGAATTCTATTTCTTAAAGGAGTAAAATAATCGTTCAAGATGATAATGGATCATAGGGAATATTTTATCTTGAGGTAGAGATTTTAGGTGCTTTGAAATAATTATATATTCAAATAATTAATAAACTAAATATTCAAGGACCATTGAAATAGTTTTTATAACACCCTGAGATTTTGAAATATATTTATTCTCTCTAAATTAATACTATGTTCGATAGATTATTTTACACACAACACTGAACTAAAATGAGTTGTAACATATTATATGAACACTATTAATAAAATTAAACACCAATAAAACCACTAGTAAATTACAATATTTTAATCAACTAGAAATTTATATAAAATAGGATTAATAACACTTAAAGTATTAAAAGGTTATTTTTTTAAGAAAAGTTGTTTTCCTTTATATACTGTATTTTCAGTTGAATGAAAAATTTATAAATTTCAGAATTTTAATTAAAAAAAATTAATTTTTTTATTAATCATTTAATTATTATATTAGGATTACTTTTTTATATTTTTCTAAAATAAATTATTTTTAGGTGAATAGTTAAAAAACACCGATTTTGAAAATACTATCACTTCTATGACATTATCGTAATATAAGAATGAATTTGAAACTTTTGAAACCTTATTTATATAAAATATATATCTATTTATTTATAAAGTAAAATAAATAAAATAAAAATACTATTTTGAATTTATGAAACCTATGTTTAACATTTTGGAAACTTAAGTAATATTTTACTTTAAAAATTGTGATTATTCTCTTATATTAAAAATCCGTTTTCATAACTTGTAAAAATTAAATATAAAAAAATGGATTTAAAATTTTTGATCAAAATTTACATATTATGTAAAATTTTTGAATTTAATTTTCATACAAAAAATTTTGATTACTAAGATTAAAGTTAATAACCATGATAATGGTAAATGTGTTATTTTTAAAGAAATATTTTATTAATGTTTTGAAATTTATATCTAATAAATTATGTTGAACTATTTTATATAATGAATTTGATATTATGTTCACACATATATAAAAATATATCATCACTCATTTAATTGGTAACAAATGTTATATGATATTAAGAACACTTAATAGAAAAATAACATTTTTCTATAAAATAATTTCTCTATATATTAAATTTCTTAATTTAAAAGTTTATTTTATCTTATTTAGAAATTTAATTAGAGTATATGAAGCCTAAATTTTAGTTTAGAGCATAAAAAATTTGTTTTAAGGGTTAACTTACTTTTAAAAAAAATATAAAGTTCTATGGTAAAAACTAGTAATTAAGGTGAAAACCAAAATGTTAAAATGTCAAAATCAAGTAGTAAAGGGATTGAAACACCTTTAAAATATTTTAGGCATTGAACATTAAATATTTTCATTCTATTATTAAAAAATAATGGGTATTCATAAAAGTTCCCTTTTCATTACTTATAAAAGGTGAACATTTACACCCCTTCATGAAACCCTTATTCCTCAAAATTTCATCCAAATAACTCTACAATTTTTATCCTACAAGAATACTATATCAATTTTATAAGACTTTGTTGTCAGTAAGATAGCCTATGGAATCCATTTCAAAGGATTTTTCCAATATAAATCTTAAGTTTTCACGAGGTTAAAGTGTGTTCGAGCAGGAAAGAATACAACCTAAGGGGTTATTTGTCTCAAATTTAATTCCTTGAGACATATTTAATATTATGCATCATGATATATTCATATGGTCTGAATACTGCCCAATGAATTTATTTTTTTCCATATTCACAAAATTAGTGGGTTTTGAAGATCCATATCATGTTATTTATTTAAATGTCTTTTCATTCAAAAGATACCAAAGTTGTAAGGATTTTTATAAAATTAACTCTTTTTATTGAGTTATAATGCTTCTTCTTGAACATATTTCTTATAATATTGGTTGCTTCCACCACAATATTTTATTTCATGGTACTTTCTCTTCCTATACGGGGGAAATTACTTTTGAATGTGACCCATAACTTCATCTTTTCAATTATTGGAAAAATATTTTCTAAAAAATATTTTATGGTTTCTTTCATAATATGATAATTATTATTTAAAAATATTACCTACCATGTTTTAATTTTTTTTACAAATTATTTTAATTATTGTTCATTTTTAAAATAAAATAAAATATTATTATATTTTTATGAAGTAAAATTTTTATTTTTAAAAGGAATTATTTATTTTAAAAGGGGGTTTAAAGGATTTTTTTTCAAAAAAATATTTTTCAAGTATTTTTATACCTTCTTAAACAGTGTTTGTAAAATTATATTTCCCTTATAAAATTTATTTTATAAAAACCCAATTTTGTATTTAAATGATGTTTTTTCATTGTTTTATCAAGATTAAGTATATTATTTTAAATAAACCATTTTAAATGAGTTTTTAAGCCTTTCAAATAGGGATATCCCCTCTTATTTTTCAAGCGATTTATCTAAAGATCTTAAAATGTTTTTTTTCATATATGAAAATATCTTTAATGATCCTTATGTTACGTTGGGGATATTTTTAATCTACCATCCTACTTCTTTCTTTAGATGTATTATGGAATGTTCTAGGAATGTTTTTCATGAATCCCGACTCTTCTCTATGGGTTAATTATGTGATATATGAAGTATGAGTGTTTTAATATTCTAATGGAATATATATATATATATATATATATATATATATGGATGATTGTTTTAACAAGGTCACAGGGTTTGGCCACATGGTTGGCCAAACCGTTCACCAAATGTGCACCCCTCACCGCCTCTATTGGAACCCCTCATGGTTAATGTTCATGGTTTGGGAAACTATGAATAAACCTTGCTTCAAACCTCTACTAAAAAATATAGAGATTCTCGCACAGACGTACAACCCTAGGCACACAGTTTGGGAAAACCGTGCACCATTTTCATCATATTTCTATCCCAACATGGGCATCTGGCCCCTACTATACAGTTTTTCCCAAACTATGTGTCTTGCGATAGAAGCTTAGACCACCTCGCATAATTTCATTGAATCATATGGCCTGGTTCAAATGGTTTCCATAAAATATGTGGTCTATCTTCACTTTCCAAAACTAGGCCTCTATAATCTGAAAAAACCTGAAAACCCTAGAAAATACAATGATATAATAAGGAATTTATACTATTTCCAAACCAAGAAATTAAATTAAATATTTTAAGATCTATACCTCAAGAAAATCCCTAGATCTTACAATTGTATTGATACAAGATAAAGGAAGATATATGATCCATGGGGCATGTAAGTATAGTAAGAGGGTGAATTTCATGAGATATATAGATTTCATTTAGAATAGCTAGAATAAAAAAATTGTTGTTGGAAGTAACCACTATTAATTCCAAAGAAAAACCTAAGACAAAAATTGGAATAAGATAGAATGAAATGAGAAGTTGAATAAATCTCAAGATACATGTGGTGATAAATAAATTATAGAGATGTTAAGGAAAACATGTTGATCAAGTGATATCAAGAATTCATCTTGAAATATAAAGGTTAATCTAGTTATAACATGTTGAGATAAAAAAAAGTAATAGAAATCCTGATTTGGAGTGAAATAGGTCTCAAAAACACATATGAGTTTAAATGGAAGGAAGACAATTTTGGCATACAAAAGTGTGGTGTTAGGAATTTATGAAGTGATAAAAGACCCTAAATAAGAAGATATATAACTTGACATAATTGAAACTACATTCATAGAGGAATACATGTTCTATTTATCTATTAACAAACAATGTGGTATCATACAATTTATTTCTTGGATACTAAAACAAGATAAGAATAAAGTATTGTAACCAACAAATGTTATCCCCATTTTGGAAATTTTCACAATTTTTGGTGTTTGGAACTGATAAAATTAAGCGAAGTTATTGATCAAATTTAAAGGTTGATTATCCTTATATAATAATAGAGAAGTCATGTGAATAAAAGAAGACTATAAATATAAAGTAGCATCACTATTTTAACATAAATAAGTGGAATCAATTATTTTAACTTGTGGTATGACTCGCAAACTTAGTGATTTATTTCTTATACACTGAATGACTAATGAAATTGTGGTTTTGACCACATAAATGTTTTTTGTTCAAATAAATTTATTACACGATAAATAATTTTTATTATTATTATTTGAAGAAGCACAGAAAAACAAAGAACCTCCCTTCAAGGAGATCGAAAGTTGAATAGTCCAAGGGAGTCTCCTTGCACCACAGTAAAGCACTAAAGGGGAAGGGAGTTCAAACTATCAAATATCAAAAGTGGCTCCTCCTGTCTTCCCAAGCGGGCGAGGGCATCTGCCGCAAAGTTAGTCTCCCTCCAACTGTGGTGAATAACTCGGCCTTGATTAGTTTCTATCTTGCACCTACGAATGAGATAAATCAAGTCCCACGGAATGTAATGGCCTCCCTATAGCATCCTCACTAGAGACTCAGAATTAGACTCCACCTCTGACACTTGCATCCCTCTCCGCCTGCATACCAACAATCCGGAAAGAAGTGCCCGAACCTCTGCACCCAATGAATTCCCCGGACCATAAAAGGCACTAAACGCCAGTAGCACTAAACCCCAACAATCTCTGAGCAGACCACCACACCTCATAACCCCCCCCCAAACAGGATCCATCAATGTTTAGCTTCAGACCCTGTTTCAGTGGTAGCCACCTCACCCATCTTTCCTTTCCTCTACGTTGGATGCATGTCCTATTGAGCAGGTTGCACACTGCCACTGAAGACAGCCCTCCCTTGAGGAGAGAATATAGCTCAATAATAAGGGACTTCAGCTGGAACTGCATGGACACTAAGACCTTTTGTTCCCTAGTCGAACCTGGTTCCTCGCCTCCCAAAGCACCCAGTAGATAGAAACCAAGATGATTATTCTGACAACCCGCTCCATTTCCCCGTTCTCACTACCTGGAAGCCAGATGGACAAGTAGTCCTGAATATAGCATGACCCACCAACCAGGAAAGGGGAATGGTTGAAGAGAGACCAGAGATAGGAGGCCCATTGTCCTTGAAAGAAAAGATGGGCCATCGTTTCTGAATTCGGCTGCTCACAACAGTAGAAACGGGAAACCATGCATACCCTTCTTCTCGGTATGTTATCCTCCATTGGTATCGCTCTATTTAAGACCCTCCACACACAGAAATTCATTCTCACTGGTATCTCCTTGCACCAAACAACTGGCCACCTCTCCCCCGTAGCACTTTCTCCCTGTAGGATTTCCCTGTAACCCCTGACGGTGTACCTACCATTGCTAGTTTTCATGAAACAACACAGGTCTGGCTCCTCACTCATCACTATTCTTCCAAACAGTTCAAGTTGGCTGGGATTAAGGGTTACCTATATAAACTCATACCTGCCACTTGCCTCGCTGAAAGATATCCTCGGTGAAGGGCAACCCGAGTACGCCAGCCTCTCCCCAACCCAGTTGTCCTCCCAAAAAATAATATCCCCCTGGCCAACAATCCACCTGACATAGCCAGATAGTATCTCAATATGAGAAAACATGTTCTTCTCTAAAACAGTCGTGCCCTTAATGCGAACCTCTCCCGGCCAGCCATATCGTGAACTAAAAAACTTTGCCCAGAGAGTCTCCCCAACAATGACTTCCCAGGCTAACCGTGATTTCATTCCCATAATGGTAACCTCAACATCACGAAGACCGACTCCACCTTCATCCACAGGATGATCCAGCCACTTCCAAGATGCCCAGTGGCATCTTCCTTCCTCTTTCGCATCCCAAAGAAATGTGGAAAAGACACTTTTCATCCTCTCCACCGTGCCTTTCGGTGGTTTAACAACAGAAAAAACATGAACATGAATGGACAAGAGGACACTATTAATTAGCATCACCCGGCCTCCAAACGACATCATCTTGTTCTTCCATCTGAAGATCCTACCTCAAAGCCGGTCGAGGATCTCATTGAAATGATCCTTCTTGATTCGCCCACAAGACAATAGAACCCCGAGGGGGAGACGTTTCTGTTTTCACCCCAAAATCTCCTGGATCATCTTACACCTCCTCCCAGAACACATGTCCGAGATAAAAACATGACTCTTCAAAGGATTAACAGACTGTCCACTAAACCTCCCATACCTGACCAACATGTCACCAAGGTGCTTCAAGGATCTACTACCACCATTCAAAAATATCAAAATATCATCTGCAAACATCAAATGTGAGATGTAGCTAGCATTCCATCTCCCATAGAATGGTTTCAACCTACCCTCCGAGAAGCCTCTAACCAAATTTCTGGACAACGCATCCTGTTCCAGAACAAAAATTGTTGGGGACAACGGGTCCCCCTTCCGAACACCTCAGACAGATTTAAAGAAACTGAAACACTTTCCCATCAAGGATACCGATAGCCAAGGAGATGAGTAGCACCTGAAAAAAAGGTCACAAAACCATTCCTGAAATCCAAATGCCCTCATGAACCTAATGATAAAACTCCATTCTACTCTATCATATGATTTGTTCATGTCAAATTGGTAAATAATGTTCGATCCCACAGTACGTTTATTAATATCATGGACCAATTCACTTGCTATGCCAACTGCCCCCTGAATGCTTCGGCCCTATATAAAACCATGCTGCTCCACAGAAACCATCCTATGTATCAATCCAGATAGCCTCCTGTTGATAACCGTGGCCAGAATTTCACATGATACATTGCAGAGACAAATAGTCCGGAAATTATTCAAGAGGCTAGGGTCCTTGATCTTTGGAACCAACACCACCTGAGACACAGAGACACCCTTTATCAGCGACCCACAACCAAAAAAATCCTGAATCGCATGCACAACCTGCGGCCCCACTACTTCCCATGCTGCACTGAAGAAGGAGGCCGGAAAGCCGTCTGGTCCAGGAGTACTCTCCTGTGGCATGCTTCTCAAAGCTTCCCTGATCTCTTCTTCATTAGGAATAGAGGATAGAGGGACATTATCCATTTCATTAACCATTGTGGGTATACAGTGCAAGAAGTCATGATGATACACCGCCTCCCTCTCAAAACTCGACGTATCCCTCCCAGCCAGTGGACCCTCAGAATGATCCAATTCCAAATGCCCAACAGTGTTCACATCAGACGTGTAGGACCCGTCCTCAATATTTAGATTAATCTTCATGCTTCTCTTCTCCTTAATGAAGGCCTGAAAGAAGGATGTGTTTCGATCTCCCTCCCTTAACCAACGTACCCGAGACCTCTGCTTGTAAACTTTCTCCATTTCTAAGAGTTTTTCAGCAAGAATTATCTTTTTATCACATAAAATAGCAAAAGAATTATCATCCCAGGCCTCCTGTAGAGACTCCTCCAGTCTCCCCACCTCGACCTATAAACCCGCCACCCCATTGGCAGGGTCCAGTTTCCTGGTTAGCCAATCTCTAACATCCTGTTTAAAGCGTTTGAGACGGTTCACAAGCCCTCCCCATGACCGTTCCTCCTCCTCCTTCATCCAGGAAGCTTTCAGCATTTGCATGAACTCCGGATTGCGATGCCATTCACTAGAGTAATGAAAGGACCTACCCAGCACGGCTTCACGACGTACCTCAATCAGGAGAGGGGCATGATCAGAGAGTAAACGTGGGAGGTGCGTTACTGAAGTTCTTGAGAATAGGTCCAGACCATGAACATTTGTGAGACACCTATCCAGCCTACTCCAGATGCGGTTAGACCCTTGGAGATTATTGCACCATGTATATTTAGAACCCCTGAAACCCAAATCTAACAACCCCGTGCATGTCAAACACTCCTGGAACTCAATAATGCTCTCCCGGTTCCACCCCGATCCACCCCTTTTCTCAGAGAATTCCGCAATGGTATTAAAATCCCCTCCCACAAACCACGGCATAGACCCGACATGTAGAGCCTCCAGATGGCTCCATAACTCCCTTCTTCCAGTCACCACCATACTCGCATAGACAAACGTGAAAAGGAGGGTAAAACTACCCACAAAAATCCTTGCATCAATACACTGAGGCATAATGCTCCTGATTTCTAACAAGATGTTGCTTATCTAATCGATCCAGATATGCGAGTTGACAGCTCCACAAAGAAAGGAATTTGAAAACCCCATTCTCTTGGACAACCCATCCAACTTACATGGGTTTTTCTTCGGTTCTAAAATCACAAACAAGGATACCCCAGATTTCCTGCCTTCAGAGGCCAAATAAGCACGCTGAGCTCGGGTTCCAAAACCACGTGCGTTCCAAATAATGAGTGATAACATTACCGAGAGCCCTTCTGGGCCTTCCGCAATGGGGACAGATGTAAGAAGGGAAACACAACCAAGTCTTTACCTTTTGCCTTGGAGTGCATCATAGGACCAGAGCAACCATCCTCACCGAAACTTCGCTTGTGTGAAAGAATACCCTTCTTTAAAGGACTCACCTCATCCTCCAACTGAAGCTTCCTTCCCGAAGGAAGGACCTCCGATCTGCCTGCCTCCAAGTTCCTAAGGGCCAAAGAATCCAACAGACGTCACTGAGGTGACAGACGAGCGACCAACAATTCCTTCTCCACACCTCTCGACAAGCCATACGCCTCCCTATCTCCATGCGAGGATAAGGTCAGCTTACTTACCAGGGATGATTGGATTACCTCGAGTGACAGCTGAGCAAAGATACAGAACGAAGAGGGAGGTAGAGACAATGTTCTCAACGGGCTTCCTAACGAGAAAGCCAAGTGCACCTTCAAATACTGCTGAGAGAGAAACCCCTTGCTGCAAGAGGGAGACAGTTTCTGAGCCGGCCCTGGAGACCAGGAAATGAGATCCAAAAACTCCTCCGTAGAAGCCGACCGTGAGCTGAGCATGTCAGAAACTTTTTCCTCGTCCGCTGTTTCTATCGCATGAGGTACGACAGGAAAATTTGGATTTTAAAGAAGCCGAGGGTTAATGTTAGCTGCACCCGACTCCTTGAAACTCGAGACAGGAGGATCTTGACCTGAATCAGCCACCCTGCCCCACCGGGAGGCCTCCGCCACATCCCGTCGCCTAAGGAAAGACGCCACCCTTTGGTCATGCAAACCGCAACCGACACAAAACTGCGACCCTTGGAGATAGAAGATTCTCTGCCTCTAGGAAAAACCATCCTCCGACTCAACAAAAAACCAAGAAGGCCGATCCACAGACAAGTCCATCTCAATACAGATACAAGGATTTGAGGCCGCCTGAAGACACCATGTATCGGCATCCGCACACAGAAAAGAACCGATAGCATTCCCCACAACCTTCAGCATCCCCGGGTTATGTAAGGGTAGAGGTAGGCCTGGAAGTGATAACCACACAACATCCATAGGTGACTTCCACCCGTAATGGCAATCCCAGGACCACCTCGTCAAGGAGAAGCGCCAAGAACCACACACCGTGGACCTCCTCGTTCAAGCTTTAACAAAGTCTTCCCTGGAAGCAAGGTGAATGCAGAACGCAACCCTGGAGAGCTCTGAAACCGCCGCCAGATAGGACAACCCCCACGAACCCACAAAGCTTCGGAAAAAACTCAAAGAGGGTTTATTTCTCCCAAAAGGAGCCACCAGAGAAAGATCATGAAAAGAAGCCGCCTCTCGAAGTTCCTGAGCCGAAAAGCTCCCAACCGGGACCCCCTCCACCTGCCAAGAGGGCCGAATCAACACATACACCAATGGTATCTCTGGAACAGAAGCTCCAGAAGAGAGACCACCCACAGAGCCCTTGGTAACCATTCCGCACAGAACATCCTTGAAATAAGCCTTCAAAGCATCCCCATCCCCATCCTTTGCTTCACCGCCTCCTGAAAATAGACCTGAAGCTAGCACAGGTGCTCCATCCATAGGAACTCTAGTCGACGCAGAAGAACACCCCACAGGAACACTCATCATCGCCGAAGAACCACCCTCGGGAGCACACACCACCGCCGAAGGACCACGAATAGGAGCGCTCACCATTTTCCTTTTTCCACCCATAAATTTATTACACAAGGTGTATAATATTATAAAAGTAAGTGAGTGACATGGAAAATATTTAAGTCATTAATTTAGATTCTTATTTTGTATAATGAGTGATAAAACAATAGTCCTAGAGTATTTCTTGATTGACCTTTGTTAAGTGTTAAATTCAATTATCGTAATTCCTTAAGAAGAATGTAGTTGAAAGTGAAAGTGGGTTAAATTTTAAGTCACAATGAAGGATGGTTAATAAATTTTACAGGTTCAAAAGATATTAAAAAGTGGTTAGAAGACCCTAATGTTTTTGAAGGGAAAAATAAGTGAATGAAATCTTTGGAAATATGAGTTACCTAATAGGAGAGTTCCAAATCTTTAAATCTTGTTTTCTGTTCAAATGGTAAAAGGATCTCAAGGTTATTTGATTTTCTAAATTATAGAGAATTTTGAAGAGAATATATATTAGGGCAATAGACTATCCAAATTATAAGGATCTTGGAGTAATGATAGGATGATAATATTTATTAAAAATATGGTGAAATATGATTATGGATAAATGGGGAGTGAAACTAGTAAAGATATCCTAATACATTTTATGAATAAAATTGGAAGAAGAAATGAAGTATCCAAAAAATTTGAACCGTTTTCATTTATTGAAAAAATAGAGAGTAAAGAAGTCCATAAAATATATATGTTTTGGAAGTAATTGGATTGAAAGAGAAATGGGAGATATTAATCTCTATCTCTTTATAGAGATTTGATTTTATGGAAGCATTTTAAATAAAACAAAAATGAGATATCACTTAAATAAAGAGGTTGTGAGTGGAATTTATTGATATCACAAAAGGTTGATGTTCTGAAATTTGGAAGTCATTATTATTGAGAAATATATTGTTCTAGAAGTTATGATGTTTTGAATGAAGTGCATGAAGTTATCTTGGAAATTTAAATAAATAATAAGATGTTATTCTATAATATTTTATGTAAGATGTGAAGATTTTATATTTCGGAAGTAATAATTTTTGAGACTATTTTTGGATGTAATGAACTGACCCTAGAAGCATGGAGCCGGTGCATTATTTTATTACAATGGCATGATTACAAGGAATTAAGTCCTGAAAAACCGATCATTTTAGTAGTCTTATAAAGATATATTACATACATGATACCCATAATACACTAGGAAATCGTAAATACAATCAAATTAAATAAAAATTTAATAAAATTCATCCTTGATTGCTTATTCAAAGAGTTCTTCATCATATTAGAGGGAAAGGAAACATAAAAAGGGTGATCTCAAATGCTCATTAAGGGTAAGTATAGTGGTAAATAATGAATAAATAGGAATAAATTAACATATAAAGGTAAATAACTGATAATACATTCCATTCAAATAACTAGATAACTCAACATAAATATGTTAAGGTAATAAACTAAAACTAAATCCATCTAAATCAATAAACTAAGAATGAAATGTATCCATAGATATGTCAACACAAAATATCATGGATGAATAATAACTAAATCTAAATGAGGGAAATAATTAATTATTGGAATCCATTTTTCCTAGTTACATGTTACCTTTACTATCAAGACCTTTCAAAATATGGTTTACAATATGTAAGGTAAAAACCCATCTAATTTGTCTAAGTGATTCGTCTCATGAGACTATCGATGCATCGAGGGGCTATCAATAATCGGGCCTCACCCATGTCGTACCAATCCAAATAATATCTCATATATAAAATAAATAATATGTCTTATCAAATATCAATAAATAATATGGATTTTTCAATAATAACTTAGAGGAGGATAAGTAACAACAAGGGCCGTTGACATTAAAACATTCTCAAGGAAAAATAATATTTAAACAATCCAATGTGTCCCATACCACATTGAAACATTTAAATCATAATTCCCAGTGAATTAAATGAAAATTAAAATATCATGAGAACAATTATATTAATTATATAACATTTAAAAGGACAGTATATACAATAAATAAAAGTGAATTGGTGCATAACAAAAATAAGTCTCAATAGAAAGCAAATTGAGATGAAATCCCTTACCTTAACCTTGTTTTTGGAGTGTGGTCTTTATATTAATGTATAGTGATTTAAAATATATTACTAACTTATAAAATAAACATATTAATATTTATTATATCATATATTATCCACTTATAATATCTTATTACCCATTTTTAAACACTCTTTCATTATTTTAACTATTTCAGATGTTAATTGCCTAGTTTTCTCATGTATGTTTTGACATGTGATTTGTTGTTACTATTTATTAGATCACAATTTAATCTTATAAATAATTTAAACCATTACATAATTATAATATATATTCAGTGTATATGTATTTATAGTATTCCATAATATTAGGAGATTAGAAATTAAGTGCATCATTCATGAAGACAATAGGTCGTACACACACATGAACACTACTTTCACTTGTGTCATATTAAAAGAATAAAAGATAAATAATATATATGTATATTATATTTTTAGTATCATATATATGTTATATATGTTACATAGATTTATTGAAACCATCTTTTATACATTCCATGTATGGAATGAACGAGTCATATCACTTTGAGGGGGCGGTATTCCGCACTTACTCAAAAACAATTATCATATTTACACAAGATAGAAAGAATAAAGGTATGTTATAAATAAAAATTAAAGAATACTAAAGAAATTATAAATATAATATATAACATATATAAACATAGTGTCTATCATAATGTACACTATGAGTGGTGGTGAAGGAAAAATAAACAATCATCATTTCGTGAGGCAGTAGTTCGCCGTACATAGAAACAATATATTCGTTACCCATTAGATGGAGGTGTGTGTAAGTGTCAGTATAAATATTAACATAAAAATACTAATATATCTAGTATACTGGTTTTTTATGTAATAAAATAATAATAATAGTATATTAAGTGGAGAATGAAAATGAAACTAAAAATATTGAGATAAGAAGTTACCTCTTAATCAGGTAATTTATTTTTGATTATACAAAAAGGCTTCCTTTGAATGATTTATAGAAAAATGTAGGCCTCAAGGTATATGGGAGGGATTTTTGGAATCTATTTGGGTATATCTTAGCTGAACATAAGTGGTTTTAAAGGTGTGAGGAATGAGGAGAAGTGGTTTCCTTTTATAGTGGAGGAGGAGTGACACTCTTGTAATATTTTGACAAGGGAATTCCATGCATGTTTTTCATGTTTCAAGTGGATCCAACAATGTAACCAATTCTATAAATATAAGATATTGTGTATATATGTCCATAAAATTTCCTTAGGTCTAGTTTATAGGTCTTTTTAGGATTTATGTTTAAGGTTTAGTCCCTTATTAAGCTTAATTTAACCTTAATCATTGTAATTAATTTTAATCACTTTCACTAATCTTTTTGGTAAAAAAATGGTCTTATTATAAATTAAATATTATTATTATTCCAAATATGGAATACAATTTTCAAAATTAAAATCATAGAAGTAGCATAAATTACTTTAAAATTCATCCCTTAAGCGGGACGACAATGTGAGTTTTTAAAGTAAAAACGTCTAAAAGTCTGCTATGGATTTATAGTAAATTTAAAGGTGAAATTGATTATAATAAACTAAATTTTATAAATTGATAAAAAAATATTATCTAATTTTTCTTTAAAACAAATATAAAACATAATTTAACATTATAAATAAATCAGATGAAAAATATGTTTTGAACTAAAATGCAGTACTTTTAACTATCCATTAAAAATGAATTATTTTAGAAAAATATAAAAAATTCACCATAAACTATTTATTATGTTTATATTTAAAATATGAAGTTTATTTTGAAATATTAAATAAATTAAAGTGTAAAAATTAATATTTAAAATAGGTTATCCATTAAAAGGTGGTAAAAATGTCTTAATAAAAATATAGTATTTTATGCATAAAATTGGGTTTGTTGTGATTTAATGCTTATAAAATAAATGAAATTAAAATAAAAAATTTTATTGAATATATAAAATATATTTTTAATTTAAATAAATCACTAATTGTTATTACTTTAATTTATTATTACAAAACAACTTTGTGAGCATAAAAATGGTTTTATATAAAAACATTTTGTTGATATTTAATTGGTTTCTATATTCATTTCTAATTAATTTTTAACCTGTAAATTAATATTATATTATTATAAAAAATATATTTTCATAAGTTAGTTAATACTACTCATAACTGCTAATTTAACGACTAGGTTAAGTCTTATTATATTAAATAATAATATTTTAATAATGTATTGTTGTTCGGTTAAAACTTAGTATTACGTGTAATTAAAGCTGTCTAAGAAAGACACTCTTGCTTATAATGCATGCTAACTCAGTGTTTCATTAATTACAGTATATTGAATATATCAAATATATTTAAAATATTAAATATATTTTAAAGTATCAGGATATTATATACCCTTATGCTCTTGGTGTTAGGTGTTATTCATGCTATGAAATATAAGGTTATTATTTTAGAATTTTGAGGTGTTACATTGGATGTATGGAAGAAGGATAGAGTTTAAAAGTGAAGTTAAAAAGTTAATTATAAAGGTTTTCCTAAATAAAAATACACATAAATTATAAAATTATGTTGCATGAGGTTTTTATATTTTGATACATAAGATTATTATTGATCCAAATAGTGAAAATACCAAAAGGAAAAAACATACACTCCCTATTGATGTAATTGTATATTCTATAAGGAGAATAGGAATGAAAAAAAGTAATAGTTAAGCTCCCTAAATATGTAAGAGTCATGAAATTTGATATATAAAATTCATTTGGAACTAAGAAGTTATTTGAAAAAGTCATATATAATCCTCATTATGATATGTAAGGGTCATTAACCTGACATGTAAAAGTAATGTATAGTAAAAAAATATAAAATTACATGACATAGGGAAGAATATGTAAGAGTCATCCCATAAGGTTGTGTAAGACCAATCTAAAGATAATAAAGCATAATGTGATATTAAACTGAAGTTCCCTCATATATTGTTAGATTTTAATGAATATTTATGTGAAATTGGGGAAGAACTAGATATTTATAAACAATATAAAATCCATTTCACAAGGTTTTGTGAAGACTATAGTAGTTGGATATTGGAGTAAAATGAGGAGATGATGAGGGTCGTGTTGTATTTGAAGCCCAATGGGGATTAACAAACCCTTTTTCAAAATGGGTAGATCAAAATAGGTGGTTTGAAGGCTGATATGATCTATACGTGGGAATTATTGTAATGGAAAATTGTAAAAGAATCATGCCATGGAGGAACACATTTCAAGTAAGAAAGAAAGCATAGAGTAATTTTTTCCATGATAATTTATATTCCATGGTAATTGGAGTATCATTCCATGGCCACTCTTATTTGAAGCCCAAAACAGGAATTTCATATATAGAAAACATTTTGGAGTTTTAAAAAATGGAGGTGAAAACACGATTTGATTATTTTCATTCCTTTAACAATTTTGAAGTTTTGTATTAAACTTCAACATCCCAAATATAGTTTGATGGTGAAGATTTAATTAAATATTACCAAAGAGATTATTTTTAAGGATAACAAGTAAAAGGTAGTTATTGCAATAGTTCGGAACTTTATATTCAGTTATTTTGTGTTTTTTTGGTTATTGGAGTGTTCGGGGAGGCTTGGGGGAGTGTGGAGGAGTTCAGTTGCTAAAGGATTGAGAAAGGGGGATTATACATCATTTAGCTTTATTACACAATATGAAATTCAGTTTTATGGATTTTCTTGGAGTTTTCATTTCATGTATACATTTTACATGGCATGAAGAAGGGTTTCATGACGTGTAATATTTCAGGGTTTGAAAAAATTAAAATAAATCAAGTGTTGATTTGTTTTTTATCAAAAATTGAACCCCGGGTATTACACAATGTGAAAGGGTATTACACATCATGTAATACCTTGATCCAGTTTTGTTTTATAATTATTTTCATATGAAATTTCATTAATTATTCCATTTTCTATCCTACCTCTAGTTCTAGATGAATCCTATATACCCCGAGGAGTTATTAGAGCCATGTCCCTCCATCTTCAATACATCGATCTCGGTGATTTCCTATTGGAAATCTATGGCGATCAAGGTGAATTATCCCCTTTTTTCTAGAAGTTTATCTTGTTTTGATCTAGTTCTCTTTCAAATATTCTCTCTATGCTATGTGATTTCTTTCCCATGTTTCTAATAGGGTTATCATAGGTTTTTGTTGGTGTGGTGGTGCTGCAACATCCTCATATGGATGCAGATCTTACAGGAGAGGTAATCAGAGGTTCGTTAAATGATATGTTCTCATGCAATGAATGTTGACATCCCTTTAAGGTAGGATTTCCTTCTTCTCTCCTTATTTGTCATCATGTTGGGAGGGTTTTTAATTTTTCATAAATATGGATCATGGTTGTTCCAACCTAATTGAAGATAAGAGATTAGTTAATTTAAATGGAGGGGCAATGGGGTTTGTTCGTATGCTTTTTATAACCTTGGAATTGTTATGATCTTATGATTGTTCGGGCTTAATGCCTCATTGGAAATTATGGTTGTTAATGGCTTTATTTGTGCACTAATAAATGATGGAATTCATGTGGTGTTATTGTTCGGACACTTACATATAGAAATTGGTTAATTATGAACACTCGAATAATGAATGGATATCCCAAGATTATGTTTTTTCTATGATAACCTGTGAATTAAGAAGTGGGATTAAATAAGGGATGTATTATTAAATCTGAAATTGTGTTTTTTTATTTGTGCTGCGGTGTGGTTTTGAGCACAATTGTGTATTGGGGTATGTCTTGGGTGGTTTATTGGAATCTTAAGTTGAGATATTGATTGATTATGGAAAAGAAGAGAACTTCCATGTAGCAGGCTGCAGACAGGTTATGTGGTGATGCATTTTAGGATGTGGTTGTGTTTGGATGGATTTGAAGGGATGAATTTGAAGAAGGATGGTGATGGTTGGTATGGGTAACTCTCCTCAAGTTTCTCTATTATTGATTTTTTTATGTTTCTTTTTGTGTGTTATGATTGGTAGTTACCCAGATAGTTATGGAACAAATGAATAATTACTAATGAAATTTTCAATGGATTGTGTTGGTTGTGTCTATAGAATGAATAAATGAATCTTTTAATAAAGGTATCAGTTAAATAAATTGGTTGGAAATATGGATTCGATTGTTCCTTGTTGTGTGGTTTTGTGCATTTAGAGGTAGCATAAAAGGTGATGTATGGTGACTTGGTCATTTTTTTGAGAACCCATAGGTTGCGTATGAGTGTTTTTAATTATATATATATACTTTTATTTTTTACTTGTGACTTTTATACACATCCCACCTTAGTTGGGAACTTTGTGCCGAACACCCCCATCATCACGAGGGAGGGTTCATTTCTCAAACATCATGGTGGTAGGATGTATGGTTGACCACCCACTCTTCCCTACTCCTTTTTCCAGGAGGTTATAGCCCATGATTCTTCAAGAAGGTTTCAGTTTGTGAGGCCCGGATGTGTGTGGGATAGTTGTGCTTTCCCATGTGTCTTTGGGATGAGATGTGTTGTGCTTTCCCAAGTGTCTTCGGGATGAGGTGTGGTTTGTGACCTAGGTTTCTGCGGATGGAATGTGATGTGGTTTTTGGCCTAGGTGTCTGCAGTCAGGATATGATGTGGTTTTTGGACCAGGTGTCTGTTGGTGGGATGTGATGTTGTTTGTAGCCCATGTTTCTTTGAGAGAGATGTGATGTGGTTTTTGAAGCAATTGTCAGCATGCAGGATGATGCATGTTATGTTCGGAAGATGTGGTAGTGCCAAGATGTTTTCTATTAGGGTGTGAGAGAGGCTAATTAGTGGGAAAGTGGTGTGGGGTACCATATCATCAATGTTATTTATATTATATTACTTGACTTTTGTTATTTGGTGAGCATGACTTGGTGAGGTTGGTGTGGTTAGTATACCTATTTAGATGCTATTTAGTTTTTCTATTTTCTCATAGGGTCATTAGTATGCTTCTTTCACATGTTCATGAGATACCTTGTCTTTCCTAATGAGTAAACTTGTATGATCACCATAAATATATAAACTTATTTCAGGTTTTTAGGAGGATTTCGTGGACCGTGTTGGACCCTACTATCTTGAATTTTGACAGTTTCTATGTTGTTGCTTATCTTTAATTTTTGTACTTAATTTGGAGACATTTTTTTATTAGGTTTATTTCTCACATGCATGTGGGATGGATTTTGGTTTTCTTTTATATTATGTCTTTGAGTTTCATTGTCGATGATTTATTTTTTCTCTGGATCTTGTTTCCTATAAAAAGGGCAATTCCTCCCATATTGTGATATTTGTACACCCTTAGTGATAGTCACCAACCATGGGTCTACTAGAGGTGAGACTTGGGTGTCATTATCTCCTTTTCTTCATTTACATCCTAGGAGGGGTATCTTTGGAGGGAGGGGTCATGATAGAATGGTATCATAGGTGATGGTTCAGATATAGGATGAAGTTAGGGGTTAGGAACAATGAGGATTGCATGGGTTGGTAGGTAAATAGTGTTAGGTGGCCTTAGTGCGTGACATAGGCTAGGTAATATTGGCCAGGAAATAGGATTTTATGGCCCCCTTGATCCAATGCAAGGACTATGAGCCCACCGAATGGAAAAGTGAGGCTATATCATTTGTAGGGTAGAGACATAGGAGAGGAACATGCATCATAATGATAGGTGTTCTTGTTTAAATTGAGTTTTCTTGGGAAGGTTAAAATGAATGAAATGAATTAAAATGGATTTTAGTAAAGTTTCATGCTACTTAGTCTTAGGAAATATTTGTTTACCTTTTATATATGGATTTTGAACGTCATCCACTTATGGATCAGGTGGTGGAGATTCAATAGGATTACGCAATTGATTTCCACAACGTTGATCCAATATATGAGTATGGTCAGTGGTAGAGGGGATTTCATGCTTTCCAGTGGTAGATTTGGGAAAGTATGAGGGAAGTGTTTCCGATGTAGAGATATAAGGTTGGATAGAGGAGCTAGAGATTACCTTCGGTCTGATTTGGGCACCAATAGAGTATAGGGTCCCTTTGGTGGTTAGTATATTGAGGGGAGCTACACGTCAGTGGTGAAAACTGTTTCCAGGGGAGAGGAAGGAATCATATGTTTTTTGGGTCAACTTCGAGAAGGAGTTCTGAGTATAGTTCCTTTAATCGACCATTAATGCTGAGAAGAGGCAAGAGATACTCTCCCTTTAGTAGGGGAGTATTTAATTATGAGATATGGGGATCAAGTTTAAGGATATTCTTCATTTTTTCCTATGTCTCTTTTCAGATGAGGAGTCTCATGCGAGATGTATTGAAGAGGAACTCCGTCCTTCAATATAGTAAGTTGTTTCCCCCTTTACATTTCTAACATATCTCGATGTATAAAAAAGTGTAGATTTGATTGATCTGATGCATCCAAGAGGATTTTTACCACACAAGGGGAGCCAATTGGGTTCTTCGACAAGAAGGGTTACTAGTGGAAGGTCTTAGGTTCCAGGAACATCGAGGTTTTAACCCAAAGGGATTTAGACTCAGTAGATTCATTTCTAACCATCTAGTCCTCGTGCCTTCCCTATGAACTTGGGGCCAAAATGTTTATTTTTTGGAGTTCGTGGTCATCATCATAATCAGTTCCTAGTGGCTATTCAAGCTCAGTGTGGTGGAGGTGGACAAGTTCAGCACCATCCTCAATAGCAGTTTCTAGTCTGGCCTTTTCAGCAGTAGGGGAAACAAGCTCATTTTCCACTGAGGGGAGATGGAAAAGGTAAAGGTTGACCTCAAGATGTCCCTCATGCTCAATGACCATGGCCTAGGCATGGTTGTGGAGGTGGTCATCAGCAGAGAGGTAGAGAAGTCCGGCATGGTTAGTTTCACCTAGTAGGGGAAGTGGTTCCAAAAGGGCCTGAGATCATCAGAGTTACAATCAGTTTATTTAGTAATATTGTTTGTTACTTGTTTGATTCAATATATTCACACTACTTTTTTCACACACTCTATCCTATGCTATGGGACTAGACATAGATAGGTTTCTTGTTCCCTTGGTGTTGAGTGCACTAGTTGGAGGCCAAACAATATTTTTTGATGTGTAACAGGGGTGTAGACTGATGATGGGGCCTCATCAGTCCCATAAGGATCTATTCTTAATACAGATGAAACCATACAATTAAATCCTTGGAATCAATTGGTTGTATTCTGTATGTTCCATTATTGACTCCTTTTAGAGGTGAGTTTTTTTTCCAAACATGGTTGGTCAGTGTGTAGTTTTTTATTGGTGAGCAGGGTCATCTGGTGGAAAGTCAGTGTGTGGAGCCCCTTCTCTCTTTCTTTCTAATATTTCATTAGAATTAGTTGGTTCTAAAATGGTAGAGGTTCTCAAATTCTTTGTTGAGTTCCTTTATGTTTTCCCCAAGGATGTTGTGACGCTACCCCCTCGACATGATTTTGAGTTTATGATAGACATAGAGCCCGATGCTTCTCTGATTTCGATGGATCCCTATCATATGGAACCTTATGAGTTTTGGGAGTTGATAATTCAGATAGATTATCTGATGTATAAGGGTTTTATCTGGACCAGTGTGTCACCTTGGGGTTCTACAGTGTTGTTTGGAAATAATGAGGGTGGTGGTCTGAGGTTGTGCGTAGACTACCGGAGGTTGAATTAAGTGATAGTCAAGAACCATTAGCCTCTTCCAAGGATAGAAAATAATTTCTACCTGTTGAGAGGGGAAAGTTGGTTTTATGATATAGATCTATAGTCTGGATATCACATGTTGAGGGTGAAGGATGGTGATATCCTAAAGATTTCTTTCAGGTGCTGATATGGTCACTTTGAGTTCATAGTCATGATTTTTAGTGTTACAAATGCACCAGACATGTTCATGGGGCTTATGAACTCCATTTCCATGAGTTCCTAGATTAGTTCTTCCTTGTGTTCATTGAGGACATCTTGATCTACTCAAAGTCAGAGGAGGAACATGTCGAGTATCTTAGAACTGTCTTATAGGTTATTTAACACCACCAGATCTAAGTAAAGTTTTACAATTGTAAGTTCTATAAATGATAGGTGTATTTCCTCAGGCATGTGGTGCCTTGGAAGGGTGTGTTAGTGGACCCATCAAAGGTTGAACCAATTTTTTCTGGGAAAGACCCCAAGAATGTGACAAAAGTTCATAGTTTTATCAGTCTTATAGGAAATTATTGTAGGTTTCTACCTGATTTCTCTCAAGTTACAGCTCTATTGACAGATCTGACTAGAAAGGACCAAGATTTTGTATTGAGTGAGTTGTGCCAGACAGCATTCAGTTACCTGAAGGGGAAGTTTGTTAGTGCTCCAGTGCTCTAGTTTCTAGAGGAAGGGGTGATATTTGAGGAGTTTTGTGATGATTCCTATCCGGGATTGGGATGCATGCTGATGTAGTAGAGTGAATTGATCTATTATGGGTCCAGGAAGTTACATACCAATGAACGTAACTATGCCACCCACGATCTAGAGTTGTAAGTAGTTGTGTTCGTACTGAGGTTATGATGGAATTACCTAATTGGGGAGTGCTTTGTGGTCTTCACGGATCACGGGAGTTTGAGGTATAACTTTTCCTAGTAAGATACAAACTTTAGAGAGAGAGAATATGGATAGAATTTCTTTAGGACTATTATTTTGAGGTCTCCTACACCTCAGGTAAGGGGAATGTCATGGATAATACTTTGAGCAGGAAGTCGTAGAAGGAGGTTGTTCAGGAGTCTGCGGATGCTTGGAAGGAAATGTTGGAGTTGCAAACCCTGCACATAGATGAAAGAGTTGAAGGTGGTAGAGGTTATTTGTTTTAGATGATGGTGAAGTATTCTATAATTTAGTAGGTGGAAGATTCTTAGTGGGGAGTCTCAGAGGAATAAGTGATGCATGATCGTGTTGTCCATGGTGATGCTCAAGAGGGATGGTCGGAGGATGGTCAAAACCAGATGTTGTTTCATGGAAAGTTTTTTGTTCTGAAAGTGGTGCATGATGGATTCCTCTGTGAGTTTCATAGATCACATTTAGTGATATACCCAGGAGTTTATAAAATGTAACATGGCTTTAGGATTCAATTTTGGTGGCCCAAGAAAAAATAGGCAGTGGCATAGTTTGCGAAAAGTTGGTTATTTTTCCAGTAGGTGAAGGCCAAGCACTGCATTCCTGATGGTTTGTTTCATCCCTTCAATGTCTTCGAGTGGAATTGGGATGAAACCTCAATGGATTTTTTCACAAGGTTACCCAGAGATTAAGGGTGATATAATGTTATCTATGTGATGGTGGATTAGTTGATGAAATCATCCAACTTCTTAGTGATTAAGGAGTCAGGTATAGTAGAGCCTTGGCTAAGAGGTATGTGGATGAAGTGTTTCAGTTTCACAGAGATACGACATCCATTTTCTTAGATCGAGATGTGTGGTTTACCTCATGATTCTAGAGGGTATTGCAGCATGACTTTGGCACCCAGTTAAGCATCAACACTACTTTCCACCCTCAGACATATGGGAAGAAAGATTAGACTATCCATACATTAGAAGATATGTTGCGGGTGTGCATTTTGGACTTTGGTGGATCTTGGGTACAACACATGTCCTTGGTGGAGTTCTATTATAACAATATCTATCACTCTTCCATCAGCATGGATCTATTTGAGTAATTTTATGGGAGTCTATTTCATTCTCTGTTGTGCTGGACAGAGATAGGGGAGGAAACTATTCTTGGTTCAGATGTGGTGCAGAGCATGATTGAGAAGGTTCATCTTGTTCATGGGAGGATGAAAGTAGCACATGACTGATAAAATTCATATGACGATCACAGAAGGAGTCCCTTGGAGTTCAGGTTTAAGGACCATGCATTCTTTAATGTTTCTCCTCAATGTGGGCAGTGAAGGTTTGGTAGAGGGAGTAAGCATTCTCCCAGGTTATTTGGACCCTTTGAGGTGTTGGGGTGAGTTGGTGAGGTGGTATCCGAGTTGGAATTTCCACCATAGTTAGAGATAATCCACGACATCTTCTACATATATCAGCTTTATTGGTATCTTTATGATGAATCCAAAATTCTTGAATGGGGAGAGTTGAATATCAAGGATGACGTGATGTTCGTGAAGTGGACAGTGGAGATCCAGGATTGAAGAGAGAAGGTAATACATGGACGAACCATTCTTTTTGTTCATGTGCTGTGGAGGCATAGGGGCCAAGAAGAGAGTACATGGGAGCAAGAGACACATTTTCATTCCCAGTACCCAGAGTTGTTTTCAGTTTTGTTTTTATCTATTTTTATTTGTAATGAGATGTTTGTACCCTATTTTATATGAGATGAGTTATTTTACTCTTGCCTTGTGATGTGTGTGGTGAGGTGTGTGATAAATTCTTGATGTGAGAAAAGGTGAGGACATGATTTCTAATTGAGATGCATAATTGCGATGTGATTAAACCCATGAGGGAAAGTCTGTGCTACCCAGATTAGATACTATATTGACATGGAGGATGAAATCCCCTGATTCGGATGGTTAGACAGTGTGGTTTTTGTGGTCATGTGGTGTGTCTTGTGGTTGTTTGGGTTAGCCAATGTTAGAGGAGGTTTTCTTGGATGTGGGGGTTTCCACTCCAGCTTCCGAACAACAAACAATGGTTTATCAATGAGTATTGATATTTTTGGTTGTTAGAAGTGATTCAAGTGTAGCAAGATCCTTGAGATGTATCTTTTGGGGTAGTTGTTCAGACCCCTCTTTCTTCTAAGCATGATTTTGAATTCTCAAGGGAGAGAATCATTTGAGAAGTATCTAATGCAATGCGATGTACCTTCTTAGTCTATTACTTTTTGAGTTTTTGGTTATTGGAGTGTTTGAAGGAGGCTCAGGGACAATTTAGAGGAGTTCAATTGCAAAAGGATGGAAAAGGGGGGATTATACGTCGTGTTACTCAATTATATGATGTGATAGTCGGTTACGCGGCTTGTCTCAGATTTTTCATGTAATGCAGAAATTTTACACCATGTGAAGAAGTATTTCACAATGTATAATATTTCAGTTTTTGAAAAAAATAAAATAAATCAAGAGGCAATTCATTTTTTAGAAAAAACCAAACCCCGGGTATTACACGATGTGAAGTGGTATTACACATCATGTAATACTCCTCTCCATTTTTTTAAATTATTTTCAGCCAAAATTTCATTCATTCAACCATTTTTTCTCCTTCCTCTCATTCCAAATGAACCCTATATGCCTCGAGGAGTTCTTTTATCCCTCTCTCTCCCTATTTGATATGTCGATCTTGGTGGTTTCCCATTGGCGATCTGTGCAGATCATGGTGCCTTCTCCCCTTGTTTTCTAGCAGTTTATCTTGGTTTGAACTTGTTCTCTTCTAAATCTTCTCACTGTTCTATGGAATTGATTTCCTATATTACTAATAGGGTTCTATTAGGTTCTTTTTGGTGCAGTGGTGTTGCAACATCCTCGGATGTATGTAGATCTTGTGGGAGAGGTAATCAAAGGTCCATTATATGATCCGTTCTCACGCAAAAAATGATTTTATCCCTTAGAGGTAGGATTTACTTCATTTCTCCTTATTATGAATAATGTGGGAAGGGTTTTTAATTTTTATTACATATGGATCATGGTTTTACCAACCTAATTGAAGATAAGAAATCATTTAATTAAAATGAAGGGGCAATGCGGTTTAATTACATGCTTTTTACAACTTTGGTGTTGTTATGATATTATGATTTTTTTGAGTTTAATTCCACACTAAAAATTTTGGTCATTGGAGGATTTTTTTGTGAACTAATAAATTATAGAATGCATGTGTTATTCTTGGTTGGGCACTTAAATATTGAAATTGGTTAATTATCTACACTCGGATAATGAATGGATGACTCAGGATTGTGTAGTTTCTATGATAAACCCTAAATTAACAAGTGGAATTAAATAAGGAATTCCTTATTAAATCTAAAATTGTGTTTTTTAGGTTTTGTTTCTGTGTGGTTTTGAGTATGGTTGTGGTTTGTGGGATGGATTGGGTTGTTTAATGGAATCTCTGGTTGATAGATTGACTGATTGCGGAAAATCTAATAAGTGTTGTGCAGCCAGGCAGCGACCGAGTTGTGCGGTGATACATTATTGGATGTGGTTGTGTGTGGATGGTTCGTGGATGGATGAATTGAATAAGTATTGTGATGGTTGGTATGGGTAACTCACCTAGAGTTTCTCTATCATTGAATTTTGTTGTATTTCTTATTGTGTGTTGTTCTTGGTAGTTTCCCAGATAGTTATGGAATGAATGAATAATTTCTAATAAAATTTGGAATGTATTGTGTTTGTTGGGTCAATAGAATGAATAAATGAATTGGTAAATAAAGGATGAGATTAGTTAAATAAATTGGTTGAGAATTTGGATTCGGTTGTGGCTTGTTGTGTGGAGTTGTGCATTTAGAGGTAGCAACAAATGTGATGTATGGTGACTTGGTCACTTGTTTGAGAAAACATATGTTGGGTATGAGTGTTTGGAAATATATATATATATACACCTATATTTTTACTTGTTATTTCTATGTGCACCCCACCCTAGTTGATAACTATGTGCCAAAAATCCCCATCGTCACAGGGGAGGGTTCCTTTCCCAAACATCCCAGTGATAGGATGGATGGCTAGCCACATGATATTCCCTAATCCTTCTTCCAGGTGGTGATATCCCAAGATTCTTTAGGTAGGTTGTGGTTTGTGAGGCCCAGGTGTGTGCATGCGAGTAGTGATTTCCCAAGTGTCTTCAGGGTGAGATGTGTTGTTCTTTCCCAAGTGTCTTCGGGATGACATGTGGTTTTGGCCCTGGTGTCTATGGGTGGGATGTGATGTGGTTTGTGGCCCAGGTATTTTCATGAGAGATGCGATGTGGTTTGTGGACCAGGTGTCTACGGGTGGGATGTGATGTGGTTTGTGGCTCAGGTGTCTACGGGTGAGATGTGATGTGGTTTGTGGCTCAAAATTCTGTGAGCATGATGCAATGTGGTATGTTAGGAAGTGGTTGGAGTGGTAGGAAATTTTTCATTAGGGTGTAAGAGTGAATAATCAGTAGGAAAGTGGTATGGGGTAACATATCATCGATTTATTTTATATTATATTACTTGACTTTCATTATTTGGAAATAATTCTTTGGTGAGGTTGTGGTGGTTATTATACCCGTTTAGATGTTTTTTGGTTCTATTGTTTTCTCACAGGGGCATTAGTATGCTTCTTTCACATGTGCATGAGATACCTTGGTTTTCCTACTAAGTATACTTGTATGCTCACCCTATATATATAAACTTATTTTAGGTTTCCAGGAGGACTTCATAGACCATACTAGACTATACTAGCTCAGATCTTAACAGTTTTCATGTTGATTCTTAGCTTTACTTTTGGTACTTATTTTGAAGACTTTTGTCTTGTATTAGTTTTATTTTGTACATGAATTTGGGATGAATTTTGGTTTTATTTTATATTCTGTCTTGGAGTTTCATTATGGATGATTTATCTTATCTCATGATCTTGTTTCCTATAAAAAGGGTAATGCTCCCATATTGTTATATTTGTACACCCTTATTTCTATTCGACAACCCAGGGCCTACCGGAGGTGGGACCCGGGGATCATTATCTCCATTTATTCATTTCGATCCTAGGAGGGGTATCTTTGGAGGGAGGGGGTTGTGATAGTTATTGTATTGGATTCAAATTTAGACATCTAATATTCTAATTAAAAATTGAGGGAGATTTCATGAATAAAATAAGGAGAAAGGTTATTGATAGAACTAAGAGGAAAACCAAAGATAATAAATAAGAGAGGAACTATGTGTTCCAAGAAGGGAGAAGAAATATAGTCAAATTCATGTGATTTATTACGTATTTAAATTAAGAATATTTTTTTGTTACTGATTTAGGAAATATTGAAGATTAAATTTGTGGAACATCATGGATACATCCATATTTTTCAAGTAAGTAAATGAAAAATACATTGAAGATAATTCATATGTTATAATTATTTTATCTAGAGAATATTTTTTTATTATTGTGTGAAGTTTGTTTGAAGATCAAAGATTCAACTATTCTCACAAGGATTTTATTGCATTTGGGTTTTTAATCTAGGAGTAACACTTGATATACATCGAAGCATCACATCAGGAATTATGATACATATTATGACTATTGAAATTTGAGTAACCTTCATGCCAATAAATTGAAAAGATACATAAAATAATATAAATTGATATGTTCTAGAGAAATTTGAAAAGGAAGTGAGGGGAGTAACCCTTTAGAGAAAGAGAGTTATTCCCTATACCATTTAACCAACAGTGAGACTTTGTGAGGAGTGGATTCAACATTTTATCAACCCAAACAATGAGTTGTATTGGATTTTGGTAGACCAACACAATGTTGAGTGTATACACCTTGGATGTATCCCAATAAGTTTGAACCAAATAAAACCCATGTGTCCCTACATATTTTAATTTCTTCACATGTGTTGATGCCGAATTTCAGATGGGGTGATGAACAATCACAGTTAAGAAAATGTAAGACATATTTTGAATCCGTGGAAAATACCAAGACGCCTGAGGGTGGTGCGCGCAAGATGTAAGGTTTGTGCGCAAGATTTGAAATGTTAAGAAAAATCTTGCATGCCCAATGCGATGTCAAACAGAACCTTCCATTATGACCATCCAAAAACCAACCAAGTCAATGACGTGAAAGAAGATTGACCGATGTGCAAGATTCCCATATGTGTGCAAGATATTCTACACCCAATGCAATGTCAAAAGAACTCTTGCATGCATCTCCTCTTTCACACCATCTCCAAAGTTTCTAGCTATAAATAGAAACAGACCCCCTCCATTCAAAGGATGGTTATAGAAGATGAATCGATGCTCTACTGTGAAAAATATAGCTCTTCCATCACTTTGTGAAATACATGGCCTCAAGGTACCAGATCTTGCGCAACAGGTGTCCTAGGGGTCCTCCTTCGGGTGGTCCCAATAGGGCTTGATCCTTTCCCATTTCCTTTACTCTATGGTATTTGTACACAAAATATCCCTCGTGCACGCAAGTTTTCAATTGTGTCATGTAGAAATTTTTCATAGGGTCTCCCCTTGCACACATCCACTCATTTTTCATGAAACCATCACATCTTGTGTGCAACCTATCATCTTTCATGCACCCATTAAATCTTGTGCATGCCCCTCCTTGTGCACTCCATGTGTATTCCTTACCCTAAGGAACCATGTATGAGACCCTCTTACACGTGAAAACTTTATCATGTTCATATTTCTACCGTACAACCCTCGAGGTTTGTACGATGTGATTTCAAGGTCCATTGGGCAGTGTTTCATGTTGTGTTTCCTTGCCTCATTCTTCTTTGTATAGGCACAATAATGACTATTAATTCTTCTCATATCCATGCTAATGAGATCCCCTCAATAGATCACTCCACAACCCTATATCCATACAGAATTTCTGGTGCCTTCCCTTCACCAAGGGTTAAAGCGCACCAGTTATGTAAGTCCTAGGGGTGAGGAGCAAATCCACATCATCCAAGATGAAGGATGTTAAACTGCCAAGAATCATCATCCCTATAACATGACGTTAAAATATATACTCTCCCAATTCAATATACATGGGGTTCCCCACCTCTGACATTTCCCACACCCACTTGTCTCTATGGGAGTGTGATCTTCCTCACATGGAATGAGATCCTCCTTGTATGGAACATAATCTGTTTGTGGGGAAGGGAAACCATCATAGAGTTATATCCTAGCCTTTATTGCAGGAGTTATCACCCTCACTCCCCCTTGCCTCTTTCGAGTGACAATACTAGAGGGAAGATAGGAATAAGGGACTCTCAATACCCTATCCCTCTCCCTTTGGGATTTATCACCATCAGGCCTCCATCCTGGAGTAAGTCCCAATCTACATCTACCTGGGCTGCTAACCATGTGTAACCCCACTCTATTACTCACAGATGAATTTTTTGTGACATGATCATTAGGTCCTTATTGACTCATGTTTCTCACACTGATCACGACTCATGTGGGCTTAGAGTAAGCATTGACTAAGACACCCCTTTCTGGGCCGCCTTAGTTTGTAATCCCCATCCCCCATCAATCCTAACTACATGGACTTTGATATTTTCCTTTCCAGGAAAGGTACTTAGGAAGCCTCCATGAGGTTCAAGCTCATCACCCATCAGTACCGACCACTTCACATCAGTTCACCCTCATCCCGCAAGATGTTAAAATGTATTCCCTTCCGTCTCATATGACGTTAAAATGTATGCTTATGAAATTTGTGGGTTTTGATCCCTATCTGCTAGGTATGGTATGTAGGAAACCTCCCTAAGGTTCAACCCCAAACACTGGTAAACTTTTGGGCCCCCATTGTTGGGACCCACATCACTGGTCCACCCTTTATTAGTGTCAGACCAGTTCTCAGGCCGCTAATCATGCATAAGAACCAACATGTCTTCGAGTTGTTGTCCTTTGTGTACACCCTGATTTTATGACCCATCCTGAACTATGTGAACTTTGATTCCCTACCATGGGGATACATAAGAGGCCTCTTTGAGGTTCAATCCCGTTACTCTTGTCCCATCATAGTCTCTCCCATGAGCCTTTATGTTTTGGGAAGGTAATGCCTTAACCTAGGGGTTCCACTTCCATCAGGTCTCATCCATGCATCCATTCTCATGGGCCGCCTCCTTAGGTATCCCATCGATCACCAAACTACATGGAATTTGATCATTTCCCTCTCTGAGCAAGGTATGTAGGACTTCTATTTGATGTTTAATCCCAACATCATTGTTATCTTCACGTTGGTTTCACCTCATTTCTCCCATCCACTTCGTTCAACCATCCATCACCCATCCTAATTCTTTCATAGGCTACCACATCCCAGTGATATCATGTCATCCATCCCATCAGTACTCCTCACAACACCTAGGTAGCTAACCATGCATAATCCCCGCACAATCCATAATCATCCAACCAAGAGTGTCCCTTTTGTGATGGGATGCTAACCATATTTAATCCCCAATGTGTCTCCGGGTTGTTGTCCTTTTTGTACACCCTAATTCATCACCCTCTTGAAATACATGGTTTTTGATCCCCATCCTCTATATAGGGTACATAAGAGGCCTCCACAAGGTTCAATCCCAACCAATGGTAAACCTCGGTGTCCCCCTTATAGGGACCCAACCATCCCAGGATCCGTCTTCATTGGACATTTTTGATCCACCCATCTGATCCCCTCCCATCAGTGTTCCAATAAGTCTGATACATCTTCTCTAGATGTTAAACATGCAGTATACCCTTTTCTAAACATGGTAAGATAAGAAAAACCTCATGGAAATTCCTATGGAATATAATTCCCTGCACTCTACATGGGATGCCTCTTACTTTCGTGCCCTCGAACATCCCTATCATAAGGGGAAGAAGCAAAGGTGTACCTGTATTTTAGCATCCTGACATGATATTTATTTCTAATGTGACTAATCCCCGGACCGAAGGTTATTTCCTTAACTTGAATCGTTGGAATGTCTAGACAGAAGCTGCGTAATTAACTGATGTCCACTAAGATGTGGAATTGTGGATGAGATTCACGAAAAACGACTCAAATATATGAGGGATAACCAGAATAGGTGACGAATTCTGAGGAGGAATCTATGGAAGGAGTGACCTAAATCCCATCATTCCATTTCGATCAAGGATCAAATATCCTTGAATAAGAGATGGATTCCACCCACCTTTGGAAAGCGGGAATGCAGGACCACAACTAGTGTGTCATGACATGATGACGTGCACCCCGATGAAAGTGTCAAAAATAGAAACGGTGAACTCGATGTGAATAATCTCATCAATATGAAGATTAGTAGAATTCAAGACATCAGTAGATAATAATTTCACCAGATATAGCTATCTGGTGCTAGGTCTCACCAAGAAAATGCTGGGCCTAGCGTGAAACTCACCAAAGTTGGGGCAGTTGATAGTTGGTCATTCTGGTGTGTGACATTTTCTGCATGGATCTTTCTATCCCGCCATAGAAGACTAAATGATACTAGATCTCTTGGAATCAATTCCCTATTTTTAGTATTGATGACTAAATTCTCCTTATTTTTTGGGCCCAAGATCAAACTATATTAAACCGACCATCTCCCTCTTGTGGAAGCAGGGATATGGGTAGTACAAATGTTGTAATTCCGCACGACTTCATCTCCCCTATGACGGTTCCCACACCCGTAGCTACTAGGTGCCCACACCCACTCTCACCCTATGAATTTATTCAGACAAGGGTGAATAAGACTCTTGTTTTTTGATATGAATAAGAAGGGGTCATCCTGACAAGGGACATGGACCGCTAAGACATGGAGTCCTTTGGGCTGCATCAGCACGACCGCCCCCAAGGGCCACATAAGGAGACACTCCTCCCCACTTCGACCTTCAATATATTTGGGAGCCTATCCCCAGAGTGCTCATAAGACTCACTCCCTTATGCATACAAGGTAAGTTATGGCTGAGTCCACTTGGACATGAATTCAACTAGGGAGCTGCCAAGGAGGGCTCCCACCTGGCCGCGTTGACGTCACCAACCAATCCTACACATCAAGGATTAGGCAATCCATACCCCTGCATAGCCGACTCTAGTTCAGCTGACCTGATGTCAACATTAAGTGAAGGCTCAGGAGTATGCCTGCCAGGGGAACCACTATCCTTTTCTTCAATGGACCGAGCCACCACTGACACGAGCTATCAACCCACTTTCATCATTGGGTAGGGGCACCTCCCGATTACAGAGTAGGAAAATTTCCAATCCCAACCAATGTTGAAGCACCAATAACCCTGTGAGAAAGTTGATCTAGCTCCCCCAATTACTGGGGAAAGAAACAGATATCGAGGGCCAACCTGCGATGATGGAACCCAGTACAAAGGTACTCCCCGAACCAGTATCAGATAGAGTGTAGGTCCTCCTCACTCCTTCATTCAGCACGGAGTTCCTCCCTATGCTCCTAGCATCAGGTATGAGAATTTCCCTCATATACCAGGTTCGTAATGTGAGGGTGTTCCTTTCCCAGTCACCAAACAGCATGTAGTCCCTCCCCATGTGCTCATCAATTCTGACAGAGGTCCTCCCCATGTCGAAAATCACCAAATTGGAGGTCCTCCCCACTTCATCAACAACTAACACGGAGGACCTTCTCAGGTCTAGTATAATAAGTACAAAGTATTTCTCCGTATCACCACTATTAGGGCCATCTGATTTGAAGGTCTTTACCACACCACAAACAACCACCATGGGGGTCCTCCCCTTGTGTTCCATCCTCGACAGAGGCCCTCCCCAATCTAGCACTATCAAACACGGAGGTCCTCCCAGTGTTCCCTTTGACATTTGTCTAGGTGACCCTCACACCTTGGCTCATTAAACCAGAGGTTCTCCTCACATCAACAATAGTTGATATGAATGCCATCCTCATTTCCAATCCTATGAGGATGGAGGTCCTCCCCACTCTAGCACCAATCTGCACGGAGGACCTCCTTGTGTCAAAAACCTACCCTATCCTAAAGAACCATCGCAGGGCATGAGGGCAGGTCGCCACCACCAAGAGAAGAATTAGGGGAAGTTCCAAACCGCGATTAAACTCGTCTTCTTTTCAGACTCTAAGGAGAAGTGTGATTCAGTGATGGAACCCTCACCATGATCACCTATGTTGCGGGATGGGATAGGAACAAGGTGTATAAGCATCATCCTTTTGGAAAGTTAAGTCCACCTAATTCCTATATACATATGAATATACATCCAAGAGGAGGAATATTTGATCTCTTTCTAGGGCCTGGCCATGCAATTCTACCTATCATCAACATGATCATTTTCTACTTCAACCAAAGATCATAGAGAGTTATTCTGGGGACCAATAGAGGACGAGCAACAACATGACCCACCATTAGTAAACTTATCCACTATGAGAGAAGTTTTGGTTGTTAGTCTATTTTATAGGGATGTGGTGGCACAATCAGTGCATTCATCAGAAGATATCCCAAGATACGGTGGCTTGTCAGATCACACACCATACTCTCCACCAGCTAGTCTAACGTTGCAATGGTCTGCTTCAGTGCCGTTACCGTTCCCTCAACCACCCCCATTTGATGAATGGGTATACCAAGGGCCGGATCTCTAGTCTGAGTTGAGAATCTTATGGGACATCCTTATAGTGGAGCAGTTCCCATAGAAGTTCTAGTCTATTACAGTAACAAGTTTCAATACTCCATAATCTTTTACCTAGGAGGAGGAAATGTGCTTCTGCCAAACCATTTGGGCAACACACTTCCATCTACATCATTTATGGGTGGATTAACCCAAGATTTAGGAACACTTTTATGACATCAAACAACAATACCACATGGTCAACTTGGATACTCTCCCCGTGGATCAATGCCCTGACCAGCTCGACCATCATTGGATCCTCCAACAATGACGTGTCTAGAGATTTGTAGTGCTATATGGAATTATTATGAAGGATTCCCCAACATATAGATCCATGATTGGGGGTAGTATTCTTCCCTTCATTTCAATCATATCTGATTCCATCCTGACTTTACAGGTGATATTGAGGACATGCCTTTAGGTACAGTCGTAGTTAACATGGCCAACAGATCAGAGGAATAAACCGAGCTAGGACTAATTGAAGAGAACTTACCCCTTAGGGTGGTGCCACACCTGTTGGATCCTATGGGTAGGTTTACTCTCTAGAAATGAAATTTATTGGGCATTACTATACCTTTTGAGTCACTATCGTTCGGTCGGGACCCCAATAAGGGTAAAGAGCACACTGGGGACATCAAACCCTTTGATCCATCAGGCTTAGTACAGAATATGGAAGATGACCCTGAAAAGGCTGTGTTGCATGAATAGATCACATAACGTTAAAATATGGTCAATGACCTTCTCGCCGAATGTTCTGCGGAATAATGGCTAGATTATGATAATCCTTGACCAGGGCAGCAGGGGCAGGTACGACCTCCCCCAGGCGAGTTTCCTTCAGGTGACCTTGACCATCCTACCCATATAGACATGCTAGAGGATGGATTTTATGGAAATAGGGCATGATATGCATCACCAAATCCACCAAGTTGTGTGATAACACTCATTGGGAGCCAACTCAGGTTCCCCCAACCACTCCACAGGTCGTTCCCTCTGTAGTCTTGCAAGTCATCCCACCAGCCACTCCATGAGCCGCTAGGCCTTCTTATCATTTTGAATAACCTAACAATGCATTGGAGGTCAGATATTCTCATCAAGATAGGAATCCCCACCAAGATGATCCAATTTTTTCTCTCATTTCCCACATCAAGGCCCTGGAAACTCGACAGGTAGCCATCCTACCTGATGGAAATCCGTATCCAGCATGGGTTGATGATATGAAAGTGCCCCCTAGTTTTAGAAATCCTACTTTATCCCCCTTTAATGGGACGGGTGATCCGCTGTAGCATCTGGAACACTTTATTTCAAGGTGTGGACCCATGATGGGACCTCCATAACATCAAGAGGCCATGAATCTCTAGTGTTTCGTAGAGATGATGGAAGGGACTGCATTCATTTGGTACAACCAACTACCCATTGGGTCAGTAGCCGGTTAGGAGGATATTCTTAGGCATTTTCTTTACCAGTTCTGTTCCACCACCTAAAAGTTGAGTATTGTTGACCTCTTCAAGTGCAAGAAAAGGACTGATAAACATGTCACAGAATTTTTCACCAGGTGGAAAGGCCTCACATACTCCCTTGATATGCCGCTGACTCAGGAGAAACTGCTAAAAATTTGTGTGGGTAATGTAAAAAAAAAGAATTAGTCCCTTATCTAATCACTTAGAACTACTTGGGAGGATTTCAGGATTTCTCTGACAAAGCTCAACGTTAAGAGGAAGCATTGCAACAATCCAAGAAGACATGTCCATTGCCTCCTGTAGTTCCCACAAGAAGAGCTGCTAAGGTCGAGCATGAAACTGTAGGACAATTAGAGGCCCCTAGGTAGATATATTTATTACCAGTGGAACCACCTATACAACCTCGCTAAGGGCCACCACCTCCGGCGTAGCCTCTGTCCCGATAGTGCCAACCTTAGAATTGACAGGCTCTCCCAAATAATGCACTGCCGCCACCTAGGCGAGATAATCAGGTTCCACCTCCTCGATAGAATCCTCCATCCCCTAATCATTACTAAGCTCATAGATCCCCCTACCTAGATAGAAAAAACTAGATCTACTCATTTAATGCGTCTTGGGTCTCTAGTTATTTTTGAAGTTCCTTAGACTAGGGAATCCTACGGTTACCAGAATTCAAGAGGCCCAAAGAGGTGGATCTGACTAATCGCCCCAATTATTTCCCCTATCAATGGATCCTTGGGAACACCCTCAAGAAGTGCTATGTGTTCATGGACTGGCTCCAAGACCAGTTCGATAACAACATAGTCAGGTTAGTTACAGCCCCGACATAGGTGGCATGTGTGTTTATAAAGCACAACAATGATAGCCAGGGTGAATGGAAACATGTTTCTAACCACAGGTCTCAAAAGTATGATGTCCAAATGGATCGGAAGGCATTTTCCCATGCACATGGTATTATCCATGCACATTTGAATCGGCCCGATCCTTCAGAAGTAACCACATTACCTACAACCACTACTTCTACGTCAACATCTTAGCCTTATTCTTCCCAGAAGGGGAAGAATCAACGAAAACGTACCCCAACGATTCCATCATTATCCTATACTATTGGTGATTTCATTCCCTCAAAGATGGAAAATTCCCCTAGAATCTACCCAACGATGAAGGATTCTTCAAGTGATGATCAAGGGTATTCTTTGGTTAACACTGTGGAGCTAGTAAACCCCTACATTGTTTTCGACGATGAAGAGTGACGCATGGATCCTCCCAACATCCCAAATGACGCCAACATCGATGGAGCCATGGTTATGTGAGTCATCAAAATTCATTGGTTAGTGATTCCAGCCAATACATGCATGCTACCAAGACCAGAAAATAGGCCCAATGTACATCTCAATACGCGTAGCCTTCTTATCTCATTTCACCAAATCTGCCTCCACCATCGTTTGTAATACTTGATCAGATAGAGCCACCACAATCGTGTTATGGTTAGCCATGTCCTGTCATGGATAGAACTCAGTCATCTATCCCTTATCTGGTAGTTACTCTATGTGGTTTATCCAATGAGAAATAAGACATTCCTAGTAACAGTCATCCGTCGGTTAAACCAATAGTGCCCATTAAACCTCCTTCCACAGATCGGCCTCTTGTCAATAGAAGTGTACTCCTGGAATGAAAGTATGATATCTATAAGCATCTTTCTATCATTCCTATAAATCTCTCTATCCTAAAGGATCTCCTCCTATCAATGGATATACACAAAGCCTTTGCAGAGGTTTTAAAAATCCCCCTCTAGTTTGAGGTAGACATAGTAGGCACAGAAGTCGTCCATGCTGAGATAGTCAAGCATGAAGAATGTCAGGACATCATCTCTTTATCTATAGAAGATGAAGGTTCTACTATACAAGGGAACATACAACCATTGTACATCACTATCCATTTCAATGGTGTGGAGTTCTGCCACTAGATCATCGAAACGGGCTCTGGGATTAACCTTATCCTGACCCAAACACACTCAAAGATGGGACTCCCTGTGGTAGATCTGAGTCCCTCTGACCTAAAAATTCAAGGTTATTAAAGGAAAGAGAAGAATTTAGTTGTAAAAATTTACCTTAATACCTAGTTCAGTGGCCTAGTTTCTAGTATAGAGTTCATGGTTGACTCAAAAGACACCTCTTACAATGCGTTGATGGGTTGGCCATAACTCCACCTAAATGCGACAATCCATTCTTCATATCACCAATGCCTTAAGTACTTCCTTAATGATCAATTAGGAATACTCCAAGGTGATCTTTCTCCCTTTTCCTCTTATAAATCCTACTAATTGGATGCCAACTATTACAAGATCAAGGACAAGAAAATTCAGGCTAATGAGGATGAACATGATACAACTGTGACTGACCTGTAGATAGACCTGGATGACACCTACATTTCTCCAATTCACTAATTGGAGGCCACAAACCTGGACTTGGGGCAATGCTTCATTGTCTCTAGAATTAGGGGGAAGCACCTTCCCATCTCTAAAGAGCACTGGAATATCAACTCATATTCCTATAAAAATCAAGCTTGAGTGATCCCAGAGCCCCGTACTTCTATAAGGTATTGAGATGTGCACCCCCTGGTTACAACAATACAGCATACTTTCTTATTCCATAGGGCTTGGATAAATTAGATCAAGACAAGGTGCCAATATTTCTTTGATATCATCCAAAGTGGCCCCTTGGGTTGCAGACCAGATGGGATTGGGTTGAAAACTTTTATTGTTATGGTTTCAGCAACACAGGAGTCCCTGGATGAGGTTTCCACCACCGCTCAAGCTGGAACCAGTGTCCCATCAAGATCTGTCAACTTGGAAACGTTTCCTCATTGAGATGACCCTCTCACCGTGGATGAAGAAGAGGATTTTTAGGATTCTTCTCCTTCACTCAGAGTGGGTGTCTCCACCATGGTTGATGAATTGGTATAGGTGAACCTCGATAATAAGACAGATCTGAAACCAATGTTGACCAGTGCCACTATGTCTGTTAAAGAAAAACAACGATACATGGATTTTTTGAATCATCATAATGATGTATTCTCTTGGAGTTATGACAAGATTCTAGGGCTAGATCCTCATGTCATCATCCACTATCCCAGTCTTCCAGAAAATCATCGTGGGTTCAAACAACCTCCTAGAATGATGCACCCTTCTCCTGGTGCCATGGTTGAGGTAGAGGTTGATAAGATCATCAGATCCATCCTCATCAAGGAGATCTAGTACCCTAGATTTTTAGCTAATATTGTTCTCATCATGAAGAAGATACAATAGATCAGAGTCTTCATAGACTACAGGGATCTCAACTATCACTTCTGAAGGATGAATTTCCCCTTCCTGCGACAGAACTATTGATTGATTTTACCACTGGGTTCTTGGATCTCTCCTTCATGGATGGGTATTTCAGATATAATAAAATCTGAATGGCCCTTGAAGATGAATATTATACCACCTATAGGTAAAAACAAGGTACTTTATACTACTAGGTAATTCCCTTCGGTCCAAACAATGCAGGAGCCACCTATCAGTATGCCATGCATCGCATATTCAAGCTGATCCTCAGAACATTAAGATAATTATATGTGTACGATCTAGTTGTTAAACATTGCCAATGTCAAGACCATATCAGAGACTTGATAAAGTTTCTATATTCCTCTATTCCCACCATATAAAGATGAACCTTCTGAAGTGTTCCTTCGGGGTCACCTCTGGGAATTTTTTCGGCTTCGTTGTCCAATACAGAGGCAATAAGATCGATTTGGAAAATATCAAGAACAACAGTTAGATTTCTCCTCCGAGAAACATTTGGGAGATCTGAGGATTTTAAGGCCACTTAGCCTACATACACCTATTCATCGAAATTTTTTCCAACAAATGTAAGAACTTTTCCTGGATCATGAAGAATGGTGCCGATTATCAGTGGGACAAGGAGTTCCAGACTTATTTTGAGGAAATAAAGTAGTACCTTCTACAAACTCCAGTTCTGATGCAACCCATTTCTGAAAATCCATTGGTCCTTTATGTGACTGATCAAGAACAATCCCTCAACACCCTTATTTATTTGAAGAACAATGAGGGAACATAGAACCGTTTAAATTATCTTAGCCACATGATCATTAATACAAGGATCGGATACTACTCTGTCAAGAAGAGATGCCTCATGATGGTATTCATAGTGCAGAAATTACAACATTATTTGTAGCACCATGAGATACAGCTAGTGTCCCAAGTGGATCCGCTGAATTATATTCCAAACCTCCCCATATTGACAGGCCATCTAGCTCAGTGGGTAGTGATCCTCAAATAGTTAAATTTCAAGTTTTTCTCTTAGAAGGCTATCAAGGGACATTCATTGGTAGAATTTCTTTCCTCCCATCCAACCCCCACAGAACAATATCTAGATATGGATTTTCTAGATGAGGCAATCCTCTCTGTAGATCAATCCATTTCATGTTGGAAAATGTACTTTGATGGAACTTTCCAAAGTCCTATCGACAGAAGATTCAATGATCCCAAACTCAATAGAGTGGGCCTGGGTATTGTGTTCATCACTCCTGCACAAGCTGTCAAGACTTATTCATTCCTATTTTCAGAAGGATGTACCAACAATGAGGAAGAGTACCAGGCCCTTATCACCGGTCTCAAGCTAGCCATCGAGAATGATGTTCCCCACCTGCATGTGAAAGGGGACTCTGAACTGGTCATCAAGTAGATCAACAGTGACTACGTCATCAGAAAGATGTAGCTCATATAACTGTTAGAGCACACTCTCCATCTGATGGCCTAGTTCCCTTCTCATCCAGAATTTAATCATGTCCCTCTATTGTAGAATGGTTGAGCCGATGCCTTGGCCTACCTGGATTCATATCTTAGAGAGCCTAACCAGAATGATTTAATTATCCATGTGGCACATTGAATATTCATATCTCCCATCACTCCAAATGATGATGATAGACTGCAGGTGATCCACCTTACCATCGATGCCTCTACAATGAGACCTCAAGGACCCCTATCACGGTGTTGGAAGTGACTCCTTACTGGATGAATCCCTTTATCGAGTATCTCCATCACGGTAATATC
This sequence comes from Viscum album, assembly GCA_963277665.1. Classification (NCBI taxonomy): domain Eukaryota; kingdom Viridiplantae; phylum Streptophyta; class Magnoliopsida; order Santalales; family Viscaceae; genus Viscum; species Viscum album. Next base: position 1,799,250,292 of record OY728152.1, read on the forward strand.
ACAGTAGATTGAGCTGAGCATGAGCAGATCCGACATCGCACAATACAGTTCACCCGCCAAAGAGGTCCTAGTCTTGATAAGATCCTCTATAGACTTGGGTTCAATGGGATTCTCCTCTGTTTCATTCAAAGAGATGAGATTTTTCAAGTCATGCAGGAATTTCATGTTGGTTCCTATGGGGCTTATCAGGAGAGGCTAAAACATTCTCATCAGATCCGAAGAATGGGTTACTTTTGTCCCACCATGATCCGTGATTATATAGAGTTTGAAAAGAGGTTACATGCATGTAATATCCATGATAATTTTGTGCATCGAGCACTAGAACCTCTCCATATTACCACGTAATCTTCGCCCTTTGTAGTTTGGGGACTCGATGTCATGGGACCATATCTGCTAGCAATATCTTACAAGTGAAGGTTCATATTGACCATTACAGATTTCTTTTCGAAGTTGGAAGAACCAAATCCACTCAGGGAAGTCAAGGCCCATTCTATCATCAACTTCATGATCTCTAATAGCATCCATCGATTTGGATTCCCTCACGTCATCCTTACCGAAAATGACACAAAATTTTGGGCAGCCGAACTGAAGAAATTGTATGCCAAGTACAACATCTTTTCTAACCATACATCTCACTATCATGAGAAAGAAAATGGGTATATTGAGCTATTCAACAAAAACCTCTCTAACATCTTGCAAAAGATGGTTGGTCAGAACAATAAGAGTTGGCTGGAAAAACTCTTGAACGCTCTTTGAGTTTACCAAATAACAGCTTGTAATTCCACCCAGGTGACTCCATATTACCTAGTGTATAGAACATAGGTATTATTTCCCATTTATATTCAGTTACCCTAATTATGTACATCTTTCTACGATCATAAGACACCAGAAAAAGTAGAAGAAATATGTCTGGTTGAACTGGAAGCACTCAACGAGAACACGCTTTGTGCCCTGCACAATCTGGAGAGACATCTAAATAAGATTGATAGGTCTTTCAATAATAAAGTTCAACTCAACTCCTTCTTATAAGGTGACATAGTATTGGCCTTGAGAACACCAATGATACCTAGAAGTAAGACACCTAAGATGGAGCCCAAATGGGAGGGACATTATATCATTCACAAGGTTTACCCGAATAGTGCATACTCTCTAGTCACCATGGATGGTGTGCATATTTATCCTCCCACCAATTATAAATTACTCAAGAATTATTTTTATTAAGAGTATCACCTTTTTCTTTACTATACGATGTTAAACTGCTTGATCCATTAGGGATGAAGGACGTAAAACTACACAGAAATCGTCTCGCAGGATGATAAACTACAAAATGGTCCGAGTTCTATGACCCTAAACTAAGACCCATTTCATCCCACAATATGTGAAACTACATTTTCCTCTATTCTAAAGGATGTAAAACTGCCCAGCACTCATTCTGCAGGATGATAATTTGCAAAATGGTTCATGTTCTATGAACATAAACTAAGACCCTTTTCATCCCGTAAGATGTCAAACTGCATTACCTTCCAGGCTGAAGGATGTAAAACTACCCAACACTCATCCCGAAGGACAATAAAATGAAAAATGGTCCGAGTTTAAGACCTTAAACTGATATCTCCCATATCCTTTTCGTATGACAATAAACTGCACGACATCTTCAAGAACCATGTATGGATTGATTCCCATCTTTATGGGATACGTAGGAATGCCCAGACCTTTCCTCTGTGGCCCAGCCTTAGTTCCCTTGACCTTTTTGGACTTTTGTACCAAGTTCTCACTTAGGATTCTGAATTGTGGTATGGAATATATTCCCTAATTTATGTCAGGTTATTTTCTATGCTACACACATACCCTTGAGACACTCCTCCCTTCTACATCTTTATCACACGATGTTAAACTGAACGACATTTTCAAAATTATGTGTGGCTTGATTTCCATCCTCATGGGATATGTAAGAACACCTAGACATTTTGTCTTCAGTTCCAACCCTATTTTTTAGAAACCTCCTTTTCCTTCTGTACCCTTGGCCTAAGTTCTACGGGAGGGGGTATGTAGCGTATGTGGGCTTATTTACTCATTCACGTTAGGTTTTCAATAGCCACACCACATACCTCTCTCTCAAGAGATCTCCTCACTTTTTCCTCCACTCATCACCTTGAGTCTTATTCTCTAAAATTGGGCCCCTTGACCCTTTTTGAAAATTCACCAATATACACAGATGCACTATAGTTTAGGACCTAGAGTGTTGGATTATACATGGACATGTTTTCATCCATTTCCATGCTTTGTTCATCCATTAATTTGGGTTTACATTATCTTTCAAATCCAAAAGGACCCCCGAAAAGCATGGATGCTCGGACTTAGTGCTCTCCTACCATATTGGGACAATGTCCCTGAGGATCTTGAATGAAATTATGTAGCAGGTCTTGTGTTGAAAATATGTCCAGTGGTCAACCCTCATTTTTTGTTCCCATTTTAGGCCACATGATATGGATGATGTGTTTAGAACATGGTCAATAGTTATCCTACATCATTATGCCACCCCCATTGAACCCTAAATATTGGTCTCAGGATTCACATCCCTTTCCACTCCATCATGTTAAAATAGAATTCTAATACCCTTTGTGTTATCCCTTCGCGTACATTTATGCATTAAGAGTAAACATCATGGTGTCATTTTTAGCTCAACTCTATTTCCCCTTACTGAGCATTCCATATGCTATGAAGACCTTCTCCACCCTTGTTTCCCACATTGATCTTAGCTCACATTGTCTTAGGGACTTAGTCAAGGTTTGTGCCTGCTTGGAGGAATATCACTTCTTTCAGTCCAAGATCTACAACCTTAAACCGAGACCCCATAGTCCTTACCATACAATGTTAAACTACATGAATTTTAAGAACTATGTATGGCTTGATTCCCATCCTCATGGGATACATAGGAACACACTGACATTTTGTCTTCGGGTCCAGCCCCATGTCCTATGATCTTTTCTGGCTCCTTGGCCTGAGGTCCCATTCCCCTGGGATTGCATGTAGTGTGGTGTGAACTAATGTCCTCATTCGCATAGGGTATTCTTCACCCCGTCATGCACATTCCATTTAGTACTTCATTCGTATATATGTGTCCAATACATATGACGTTAAACTATGAATCTTGGTCCCACATTACTTTATAATGTTGTGTCTTTGTTGTATGATGTTAAAATGCATGGGTTGGTCCTATCATACAACCCTAAACTATGACACCATCATCCTTTCCACACAACAAAAAACTGCACAACATTATGGTGTCCTCGCTTGAGGGGACATCATGTTTGGTATCGGTAATCCACCATGCCATTTTTCAAGCCCTATGTGTGGATTGATTCTTGCAGTGACACCCGGATTCTATGTCCTAGGTTTGTTTCTTCACAAAAAAACACATCCACCCTAAAGAAAAAAAATGATCCATCAAATGATGCTTCTTTTGGTGAATGAGAAAGACTTACATAATAGTATTGCCCATAGAATTGGTACCCTAACATATGATTTTCTAGAACTACATGTGGCTTGATTACCATCCTCTGGGGATACGTAGGAATGCTCAGACATTTTGTCTTCGAGTCTATCCCCAGGTACCTTAAATCCTTACCTATTTCCGGCCCCTTGACCCGAACTCTTTCGGAAGTACATGGTGTGGTGAGGACCTCTTGGGTCGTCATTTATGGCGGGTGTATGATAGCCGTTCCATGTACTTCCCTTCAGGGATCTTCCTTCCATTATCCTATATCCTTGTCACATGATGATAAAATACAAAAAGCTTCAAGAACTGTGTATGGCTTGATTCCCAACCTCATGGGATACATAGGAACACCTAGGAATTTTTCCTTGGGTCCAGACCGATTTTCATCAACCCATTTTCCCCCTTCATCTCTAGACTTATCGACCTCTATTTTGCCTCACCAACGTGCCCAGATGCACTATGGTTTAGGACCTAGAGTGTTGGATTCTACATGGACATGTTTTCATCTATTTCCATGCTTCACATTTCCCTTTAATTGGATTTCCATCATCTTTCACATCCAAAAAGGCCCCTAAACAACATGTATTCTAGGGCTCGGTGCTCTCCTACCATCTTGGGCCAATTCCCCCGAGTATTTTGAACGAAAATTTAACACAAGTATCATGTTGAAAATATGGTCAGTGATTGATGCACATTTTTTTGTTCCCATTTCAGGTCACATGATATGGATGATGTGTTTCAATTTTAGTCAATAGTTATCCTCTATCGTTACACCACCCACATTAATCCTTAAGTATTTTTCACATGATTCACATCCCTTTCCACTCCACCATGATCAAGTGAAATTTTGACATCCTTGATGTTATCCCTCCATGAAACCATGTGCATTAAAGAGGGTGGATAAATATTGTGAGGGTCATATTAGACTCCAAAATGTCTCCCCCAACTATTTATTCCATGTGTTGCAAATATCTCCTCTACCTATGTTTCCCGCATCGAACGTACCTCACATAGTCTTAGGGATATGGGTAAGGTTTTTTCATTCTTGGAAAAGATACACCCCTCATGGTCTGAAATCTATGACCTTAAAATAAGAGCCTTAGACCCTCAGTCCGGGCATCATGACTTGAAACTGTGTGCATGGAAATTTGTGGTGTGGTTCAGACTATTTTCTCCCTATTCATGTCAGGTCACTTTATGGCCCCACGTTGCATATTTCTGTTTTAGAATTCTTTACATTTTTGGTCCAAGATCTATGACCATAAAATAAGATCTCTTACATCTTTATCGTGTGGTGCTAAACTACGTATTCTACGCCTAGGCTGTGTAATGATAAATGACCTATCCATTCGATATCTTCACTCGAGAAGACGTTTCCCCTTTTGGTATTGGACTCCTACTGTACCATCTTCAAGAACTATGTGTGGCTTGATTCCCATCCATATGGGATATGTAGTGACACCCAGACTATTGTCTATAGTCCAACCGCATCATAATTAACTCTCTTGTTCTATTTTATACTGAGTCCTCAGAAGTATGTGTTGTGGTGTGGACTTATGTCCTCATTCACATCGGGTTTGCAGTAGCCATACCATGTACCTCTCTCAAGATTTCTCCATTTATCTATCCTTACCACATGACAATAATCTGCACAAGTGTGTCCCACATGCATGAAATTAAACTAGGAACCTTAATATCCAATCTCTACGGCCTTAAAATAAGATTCTTAATGTTTATATTCGCACGACATTAAAATGCACAACAATTACGGTATTCCTCTTTAAAATAGGATATCACCCCATTATAAGAAATATGTGTGGCTTGATTCCCATATTTATGGGATACATAGTGATGCCCAGACTTCCTGTTTATAGTCCATTCGCAACAACTTTTGCCTACTCAACCCCTTCCGGCTCGAGCTCTCTCAAAAAGTACATGGTGTGGTTTGAACCTCTTCAGTAATTCCCTATGTTCATCCTGTATGATGCTTAAACCACATTACTATTGTTAGCACTTTACAAATTCCTTCATTTGGGTTTTCATTATCATTCACATCCAAATGGACCCCCTATCGGTATGGGTGCTTATACTTATGGATTTATTACTACTTTGGGCCAACATCACAGAGGATTTTGACCGACATTATGTGATAGGTTCCGCTTTTTGAATATGGTCAGTGGTCAACCCTTATTTATTTTTTCCCATTCTAGGATAATGTGAAAAGGATTCTAGGTTTTGAACATGGTCAACAGTTATCCTTCATCATCACGCCGCTCCCAGTGCATCCTGAATATCGAATACTGTCGCTCACATGTTCAATTCCCCTTTCCGTTTTACAAATCCTCGACACCACTAGTGTTGTAACTCCATGCATTCATGCGTGTCGAGTAGTAATGCTGGTTTTTATGGGATTTTCCCCACCCAACATTTACTTTTACCATTTTATGATCTCATTAGTTGAAGAAGGCCTGACAATGAACCTTATTTACTACACTGATAATGGCTCACATAGGCTTAGGGGTTGAGGTAAGGTAGTATCTATATATGAGATAGTATGGCCCCTGGGTCATACCATATGACCTTAAACTATGAAACTATTTTTCTCACCACATGACGTAAAACTGTAGACCATTTGAGGCCCTCCCCAGATAGGTCCCTCTCGGAAGTAGGCCTGATATTGATTCGAACCGATACATTCACCCCATGAACTTTCATCATGGTGGCATAATTTCAAGAGTGTTGGACTTCATTTGAACAAACCATCACTCCACCCCACACTTTTCATTTCCCTTATTCGGATCCAATCCCTCTCATGTCTGAAGGAACCCCCTAATGGTAAGGATGTTCAGCCTTAAGGCTCGCTTACTATCTTGGGCCAATGTTCTAGAAGACGGTGGATGAAACTTTGAGTTTGGACCCTTGTTTTGAATATGGTCAGTGGTTGTCCCTCATTTTTTATCCCCATTTTAGGGTAACGTGATATAGATGATGTGTTTTGAATTCGATCAAAAGAAATACTCTATCATCAATCCATCCTCACTATATCCCAAATTTGGGGTATTGTAATTCACATTATGCATTCCCCTTTGTTTGGACTTATTGTAACACCCCTGGATTCATACCTCTCATACACTACAGTATGTGGGAAATAGCGTTTTGGCTATTTCGAGGACCCTATTCCCCAACAAAGACCCCCCTATTGTTTCAAAACCTCTTGGTGGTCATCCAAACCCCAAGTTTCTGAAAGTTTATCTGATTATCTCATACACAAAGTGAATAATTATGTAGTCTTCTCTTATTTCTAACACTAGGCATGACCCACGTGAGCTTAGGGGTGGATCTCTACTAACTTCACAGTCATGGTCAGAATGCACTAAAATGTGAAAGTAAGAAAATAATCATTCCATGCACTCAGTTTAGAATAGGAAAGTAAAAAAATAAATATAGGTTTATGAGTTTGGCCAAAACATGTCCCTTATTAGTCAGCTCTTTTGATGGATTTCTCCAATGCGGACACCTTTTGGCTTGTAGCCTCCAGGGCTGCTTCCCGCTCACTGATCTCCCTCTCTTCGTCAGCAGCTGCAAAGTGGAACTCATTATCTTTGGCCTACGTTCATTCCTATTCAGCTTGGAACTCTATCATTTGATATCTCTTCTGCACTAATTTCTCTTGGGAATCCACCAGTTGGGCCCTCGACTGTTCAATGAACTTAGAATGGCTTGCGATAAATTCAGCTCTTTCATTTGCTTGCAATTAAAGGCATCAAACTTCTTGCTCATCTTTAAGGAACTTTTGGGTATTCTATGATTCCTTTTAACACTGGGAAATATTGGAGTGTTGGATACTCTCCCGTATTTTTTCATCCATATAATCATGGATCATTATACAAAGATGGTGAGCATCCACCCCTCTGGCACAGAGAAAGTGAAACCATGTGCGAATTGATCCCATTCAGCTCATCCATTCTTTATGTGATTCACTAAGGAAGCATTTTATACATTTCCACACCTTACGTCGAATCATATTGATCTCCTCATCTACTTTAGTATTAGATTCATCCATCTCCTCAGGATCTGTAGGCATATACTCTGGAAAAATAGCCTGGAGTTCAGCTGCAGGGTCATCTTATAACACTCTTTCCTCTCCATCAACCTCACCCTCGCTGGCCTAGAGATCAATCATATCAGCATCATAACCCATGATTACAACTTCTTTATCACCAGGTACTAGGATGGGACTAGCATGAATAGTTGGCTCTGTGAGAGCTAGTGCAATCACTGCTAGGGATCCTACATATGTTCAAGACTTGACAGTTTTCTAAGCCTCCAGTCTTGCGATCATTGCATTGGGAACTGATATCTTGGTCATCCGAGTTCCCTAATAAAATATGATATCTAACAATGGTAGACTTACAAGAGCCAAGCACAACGGTATCTAGTGCCTACATCACGGTAGGAGCCGCCACCATAGGAGATCCCTTGGCACTTGTTAATTCGATCTTTGATACTGGCTCCTTCTTAATGGGGGAATATCTTGATACTCGGAGGTCCCAATTTCATCCATTCCTTTTGGTTCATCGCTGCCCACTTCAACCATGGCCAGTTCCCCCCCTGCTCGATCCCAATTGCAGGCTCATGAGGATGTTCTTCCACATCCATGGGTACATCTTAATCCCCTATAGGGAAGGATTCCTGGCGATCATCATCGATGTGTTCCTAAATAGGACAGATTTTGGTTAGAACATTTGAGTTATAAGAAGATAAATGCTAGTGGAGATAAGTTTTGAGACTCACCTCAAGCTGTTTAGAGAGTTCTATATTAGAGCTTGAAATTTTGATGCTCTCACATGGGCTTCCCTATCAGACGGCTGTTTCTGGAGGTCCCTCACCTTAAAGACCTTCACCCCAACCTCCCCTTCTCCCTCTTCCTCTTATATCTATACCTATTAATCTTGTATCTATAACTCTTCCTCTTCTATCCCTACCTCTTCCTCTTATTACTCGTATTTCTCCCCTTCCTCTTCTTCATCCTCGTCGTCGTCATCCTCAAACATTAGCTTTTCCGAGCCATGCTCCTGGACAAGAATCACTTTCACTAAGAGGTGTGGCTCTTCATACCACCCTCATTGGAATGTGTACATATCCATGGCTGTTAGGTATGCATGTCAGTGATGAAAGTTTACCCTATCTGTCACCTGGATGTGCCCTATGTCTAGTATTTCAAGCCCAGTGTGCACCAGTCTTTGCCATGGATCTTTGGTGAACATAGATTGTTGCAGTGTACTCCAGAAAGACCATAGATATGGGATGATCGAATTGATAGTCATATTTAGGAGATTTCTCAGTTTCTTCCCAGGGAGTTCCCTGGCTAGCCCACGAGGCCGCCCATGAGACCACCCCTCTTGAAAGGGCGGAGGCGCACTCCCTTCTCGCGATGCTACAACCAACGAAGTTCTATCTTACACCATTCCAACTGTCTAGATTATTCCACATATTTCTTCCCCAATGGTACCTTATCTACTTCCCTGCTATTCTGACTCTATGCTGGCTGGCTTGATTTTTCAAATGTGTTTCTCCAGAATATCCTATGGGTACGTTGCAATCCAATGGGTGTCATACTCTATTGGTAAGCCAACGTTGACATCGGTAGGAGTAAAGGAGATGAATTTCCCAAAACCTAAAATCATGAACATGATACATAGTTGGAAAACGATTCATGGTTTTTACTCTCCCCAAACATCATTATATACTTTCTTGGGAATTCATTAAATGCACCTGAATTTCTTGGAAAACCTCATTGAAAAGTATGGTTTGCAGAAAACTTTTCCATCAATCTGGGATACCGGAACACATCCCCTAATACTTTTTAGTTACTCCCTCTACTTCAATGGGACACACACATCATATACCATCTGGTCAGCTGGGATTTTAAACCGGTGAAAGTTGAAGTTGGTACGGTTTCCAATAATGAGTTTTATCCCATTCTCTTTGAGTGTCAATGGGAGAATCCCAACAATGTTCAGTAAGGATGGTCATAGATTGTCACCTGGAGGACGAATGGAATTTGAAAAGTCATACCCACTGCAATGAACTGCAACCTAGCCATGAAAAATCTAGAATAGACCAAATTACCTCCTGGGTGCGCTCCCTCTAGAAATGCATCCCAGAATGTTGTACAACCTATCCAATATGGGCACCCTAATATTAACCTTGTTATTGGATTCCATAATTCCAGCCATCACCAGCATTCTTGGACAAACCCCCATCCTCATATCCCACACTGGCAGTAACCACCCGCCCAAAAATGTAGTAAGGAACTCGACATATCTTACGTTCGGGGTATGAAAATTCATTTATGTAGAAGCCCTAAGATCGGTAATCGCCTACTTCTAGAACCATCATGTATGATCCCACCTTCCCCCCTATGTTATGTGTTTTAGAACTTCTTCCCTTGGACTAGAATTTTCACTACCTTGTCCTGTATTAGAAACAAACTGAACCACCCTCAATAAGATATATCCTTTCAGATATACTTGATCTGCAGCTTCTCCTTAGCCAGCTCCAACAAATTCCATGTTAGAATAGGGGTACACATCCTATCCCCACAAATGTTCTCTGTTTAAATGAACTCATCATATTTTTACCTTTCTAGGGTAATTCCCCTTATGCAATTAATATCCATAGAATTATTCCTACCTCCCTGTGGTGGAGGAGGAAGGTATTGGTGTTAGGAGACCACATGCTAAAAAATCTGATACCAGGTCCTTCTGATGGTAAAAATAAAACTACGATGACCACACGACTTCAAAAAGCCTGATAGACCATCGCTCTGCCCCAAATCCTTACATGTCGGGCATACCTAGTACGCCCATTCCCATTCACTCATGAAATTTCCCCCAGACCTGAAGTCCCATTCTTTCCAACCTTTTGTCTCATCGGTAATGATGATTTTGAATGTTCTCAGATAATGAGTTGGAGATTCCTCCAGAACTGGATTGCTTCTTACAACAGTCTTGGTCTTTGGATTTAGGACATAAATGGACATGTCTTTTTTTCCCTAGAGGGGTGACCATTTCTCATAATGTTGAATTGTGGAAGGCTATCCTTGCATGTTATCCAATACTGTGGCATATCAATCTCAAATGCTGACATCAATACCTCTTCCAAAATACCGAAATTTATTATCGGTAGATTATCAATCAGAACATAATCCTTATGAGCTTGCGTCAGCATACCAAAAAGCATCTTATTATAAGTCACGACCCCTATCGCATGAAGGATCTAGGGGTTTGTGATCATCTGGGTCCTCCTAGTAGCAGTAGCAACTTCCCTCTCAACATTAGTCGGTTGAGCGACCATTTCCATCAAGACTAAAAAATCACAAAGTGATTTTCATGAAATAAGGGGGCTCCAACATGAAAGGAAATCTACTACACACAATAAATTAGCTAGGTGTGAAAGAAGTTGCAGCTGCATGAAATATGTATAGAGGGTCCAAGGTATTTCACATAGAAAGGTAGATCTTTTTCACATGAGAGAAAATAGCCTATCACATGAGAATGTCAAAGTACGGAACCTGTCACCCCCTTGTCATATTTATAAGAGTTTACCATCACTTTCATGCATGTAGAAGTGGTTTTCACACCAAATGGACATTTTTTCATGCACTAATGGTTAGATGATCTTTTTTTTGGCATGACCCTCAGAATATAACCTTTGGGTCCCCCTTCAGCTCTGATTCGGTGGGGGGGGGGAATTTTTGACTCCAAATTTCATATGGGGACACGAATGAACATTTTTGAGCACACTTAAGGCATATTTTGAATCCGTGGAAAATTCTGAGATGATCGAGGGAGGTGCGTGCAAGATGTAAGGTTTATGTGAAAGATTGGAAATGGGTCAAAACATATTGTGTGCCCAATGTGACGTCAAATGGAGCCTTCTGTGACAACCGTTTGAAAACCATCCATGTAAATGGAGAAAAATAATATTTTCTGGCGTGCAATATTTCCATATTCGTGTAAGATCTTCTGTACCCAATGCGACGTCAAAAGTAATCTTGTGCATAGCTCCTATTGTGCACCACCACTGAAGTTTCTGGCTATAAATAGAAACTGACCCCTGCCCTTCGGGGGACAGTTACATAAGACAAACTGATGCTATACTGTATGAAATACATCCCTTCCGCGACCTTGGAAAGGAAATGGCCTTAAGGTAGCATATCTTGCGTGACAGGTCTCCTAGGGGTATTCCTTCGTGTGGACACACTAGGGGTTTATCCTTGGCCATTTCATTTACTCTAATTAATTTTCACGCAACAGATCCCTCTTGCATGCATTTTTTCCATTGTGTCATGTAGAACTTGTGCGCAGGGTCTCCCATTGTGTGAAACCTCTCATCTTGCGTGCACCCCTTCAATCTTGTGTGTGCCCCTCCTTGTGTGCTCCATGTGTTTTCTTTACCATAAGGCACCATGTTCGACCCTCTATTACACACTCCATCCCTATCAAGCGCCTACTTCTCCTATACAACCATCTAGGTTTGTACAAAGTGATTTCAAGGTCCCTTGGGTGGTGCTTCATGTCACATTGCTTTGCTTCATGCTTCTTCACATAGTCACACTAACAACTATGGATTCTTTGCATAGCCACACTAACGTGATCCATTCAATTGAACACACTATAACCCTGTCTCCATATAGAATTTATGGTCCCTTCCCTTCACCAAGGGTTAAAGTGCACTAGTTATGTAAGTCCTAAGGGTGAGGAGAAAATCCCCATCATCTGAGCTGTAGGACGGTAAACTACCACGCATCATCATCCCCATCACATGCCATTAAAATGTTGCCTCACCCTGTGAAATATACATGGGGTGCCCCACCTTAGACATTTTCTATTCCCACTCATCTTAACGGGAGTGGGATCTTCCTCACATAGAATGAGATATTCCTTGCATGGAATGACATCTGTCCATGGGGAAGGGAAACCATCTTGGTGTATGAACCTAGACTTTCTTGCAGGAGGTATCACCCTTGCTCCTCCTTGCCTATTCTGAGTACCAAGACCAGAGGAGAGATAGGCACATGGGACTCTCGATACCCCATCCCTCTCCCTTTGGTCATTATCACCATTGGGCATCCATCCAGGAGTAAGTATCAATCAACGTCTCCTTGGGCTGCTAACCACATGTAAGACCACTCTATTCCTCACGGACGCACCTTTCGGGATGTGATCATCAGGTCTTTATTGCCTCTTGTTTCTCAAACAGAGCATGACTCACATGGTCTTAGAGTAACCATCAATCATGAAAACCCTTTTTGGGATGCCTTAGCATGTAATCCCCAATCCCCATCAATCCGAACTACGTGGAATTTAATCTTTTCCCATTACAGGAAATGTATGTAGGAATCCTACCTTTGGTTCAAGCCCATCACCCATCGATCCCGACCACTTCACCTCGGTTCAACCTCATCCCACAAGACATTAAACTGTATGAACCTTTCGCTTGCATGACATTAAATTGAATGATTACAAACTACGTGGCTTTTGATCCTTGTATCGTAGGCATGGTACATAGGAAAACTCTATGAGGTTCAACCGCAAACACTGGTAAACTTCCACATCCCCTTTATTGGGACCCAAATCCCGGGTCCACCCTTTAGTGGTATCAGACCAATTCTTAGGCCGTTAATCATGCATAATCCCCAAAATGTCTTCGGGTTTCTATCCTTTGTGTACACGCCGATTTTATACCCCATCCTGAACTACATGGACTTTGATTCCATACCATAGGGATACATGGGAGGCCTCTTTGAGGTTCAATCATATCACTCATATCCCATATTGGTCTCTCCCTTGAGCCTTTCTGTTTTGGTAAGGTCATTCCTTAACCTGGGGGTTCCACTTCCGTGAGGTCCCATCCATGTGTCCATTCTCACAGGCCACCTCCTTAGGTGTCCCATTGCTCACCGAACTATGTGAACTTTGATCCTTTCCTTCTCCAAGCAGGGTATGTTGGAATTATCTATGAGGTTCAAGCCCAACATCATCAACATCTTCATGTCGGTTTCACCCCATTTCTCCCATCCACTTCGTTCAACCATCCGTCATCCATCTCTATTCTTACCGGGCTGCCAAATATCGGTGATATTATTTCATTTATCCCATCGTTTCTCCTCAAAACACCTGGGCAGCTAACCACTCATAAGACCTATACAATCCATAAGCATCCAACCAATAGTGTTCTTCTTGCAATGGGATTCTAACCACGTGTAAGCCCCAATGTGTCTCTGGGTTGTTGTCCTTTTTATACACCCCAATTCATCACCCTCACTAACTATGTGGGTTTTGATCCCTGTCCTATATATAGGGTACGTAAGAGGCCTCCATGAGGCTCAATACCAGCCAATGGTAAACATTGGTGTGCCACATATAGGGACCTAAGTATCCCAAGATCTGTCTTCATTGGATGTTTTTGATCCCCCCATATGATCCCCTCCCATCAGTTTTCAGATCTATTTGATTGTCTCCACTAGATGTTAAAATCACATCATACCCCTTGTTAAACATGGTAAGCTGAGAAAAACCTCTATAAAATGCCTATGGAATATAATTCCCCTCACTCGAAGTGGGATGCCTCAGTCTTCTGTGCCCTCGAAGATTCCTATCATAATGAGAAGAAACACAAGTGTACTATTGTTTCAGAGTCCAAACACACAAACGATGTACAACTTGACTACTCCCCTGACCGAAGGTTTCTGCCCCGACTTGACCCCTTAGAATGTCTAGACATAAGAAACATAAATAACTAGTGTCCACAAAGATATGGCACTAGGGATGATAGTCACGGACAATGACCTAACTCTATGATGGAGACCTGAACTAGGTGATGAATTCCAAGGAGGAATCCATGAAAGGAGGGACTGACCTCCCATGATCCCATTTCGATCAAGTAGAAAATGTCCCTGAATAAACGACGGATGACACATGAATTTGGAAAGCAGAAATGTGAGGCCACAATCAGCACATTGTAGCATGACGACACACGACCCAATGAAAGCGTAAAAAACAAAATGTTTATGATATTAGATATGAATGAAATATATAAATAGAAAATAATCAAAGATAAAATAGTGTTCCTTATGATAATGGAAGAATTTCCAAATGGAAATGGATTTGTATCCAAGAAAAAAATAAAATTGGGAAACACTATAATTCACCCCCTCTCAGAGTGTCTTAGTTTACAACATAAATCCCATGCAATACCTTGTGAATATTCATCCATAAATTCTTTTAGGTATCCTTAAAAACAATTTTTTGGTATCTCCAAAGTCTTAAAAACATGATCCTAATTCACATGACCAAAAAGTGGGACCCTAAATTTTTTTTAACATTACAAATTCTGAATTCTTAAATTCATAAATTTAATCAAAGATAAACCTTTATAAAAACATCAATTCAACTCAAGCTATAAAAGGATCTAGCATGGTATCTTTGACGAACATGTATCTCTATACTCATGTCCACAAACATAATCATATGAAAGTATGAATAATAATATAATTACTTTTTCTAAGGAATTAAGTGACCATGGGACATGAAGTATGACAATCCTATATAGCCTATATATATGATCTTTATTCTCTGAGTATATACTGACCAAGTTAATGAATATATCACATTTCATTCATCTTAGTGGATGATCACATCACATACCCCTCAACCAAATAGATAATCATATCATATATAATATAAATTTATAAACATAAAATTCCCATTATATCACAATCAAGGTCCCAAATGTCTTAATTTTAATATGAGAAAAAAAATCCCATCATGGTTAATCTTTGACCGAAAACATAATTAACAACATACCCAACCACCCACTGATTAGATAATAATTAGGGATTATATAATAAAGGTATCAATTTATAACAATTATTATTCTAGGAATCTCACCAACCACTGGTATAATGATTCAATATTAATCATGTATCCCTAGTATACAAAATATATAGTTTATGACACTCAATGTGGTATATAATTAGGGGGGGAATCTAGTGAAAAAAACACATTTTATGTCTCATGAGAATATCCTATATCTTTATATGAAATCTTACTCATGATAACTTTAACAATTTTTTACAACCTATATTACTCCCTGATAAACATTAGTTAGGGATAACTCAAAGTCATACTTTAAGAAGTAAATTATCATTTCAATTGATGATATATATATATATATGAAACCAATGTGAAAGAATGATAAATTAGTGATTTCCATTTTATATCTTGAATATATATATATATATACATATATATTTCCATTGGATCTTGATTGGCAAAATAATATATTCTTACCTAATTTTGGTATTTTATTTGTTTCATGGAGAGAAAAATCTTGATATGAAATTTGAAGGAGATTTATTTATTTCAATGATTTTGGAATAAAATAGATGAAAAGGGAAAAACCTTACATATGAGATTGTCCATACACAAGGTTACCCACTCCATAAATAATAATGATTTTAAGGATTGAAGATAAATTTAACAAAGTTTATACATGGGACCATACATAACATGTTTAAGTGAAGAAATGTTTTATTTTTTTCCTTTACCAAAAAATCAATATCTTGATATGTAAGAGTTTCCAAATAGTATATAAGATTTTATACTTTATCTTTTGAGTTTAGGGACATGAGACCCATGAGATAGGTAATATATAGATAGGGATACCTATGGTTTTTTACTTTATTAAATTTCATCAAAGGTGATACTTAAGATTCTATACTTTTTTTGTGTGGAGAAGAACCTGGGAGACCTATCACACCACATCCTAGAGCTTCACACTATTAGTTTCTGCATTCCTGAGATGGTGTTGAGTATCATAAAATTTTTTCTATGATAGATGAAGCTCATTCCATGACGGATAAAAATATATGGAGACAATGTGGAGCTTAAGATTAAAAAATTTGTGATAGTTCCATGAGATGGTTGCTTATTTATGGGTGTTTTGTTCATTCCATGGTTAAATTAGAATATATATGTGCATGAAAATAGAGTGTGTAGGTTTAAAATTATTATTGTGTTTTGAGATTTTTATTATAGAGTGGCTATTATGTTTCACCATGAAGAATATATTATCTATTTGTTAAGATGGTGGTTACACCATAAATAAATCCCTCACATTGTGACATATATTTCTATATAATATTTAAAATCCAATTATCTTATTTATTTTATTAATGTCATGGGATAATTCACATGGAACATGGATTATATTTAGAGAGCTATTTTGGAGGAATTAAATTTCAATTTAAATTGGAAGGAAGTGACTTCAAAATGTACCAACCCAGGGGGCTATTGTGGTTGGATTTTTTTACTTTATTTATTTAGTTTTCCATTTTGTAATATTATGACTCTTTATTTGGATAATTATTCTTTTGGATAAGTCATTAACTGTTATAAAATTGTTTCTCAGGTTTTATTGTTCTATTATACATTATATGGTGTATGGTTTATTCATTATTAATGACCCGTTGATGATGAGTGGCTAAACTCATAGGAGAGAGTGGGATCAGTAAAAGAGAATATATATGACATGTTTTGATTCGTATTTTATTTTTGGATTATATTATTCATTAGAATTGTGTTACAACTTAATATTTTTTTCCATATTAATTATTAAATTAATGAAATAGTGATTTTTATAATGGATGAAACCCAACATAGTATATATAATTAATTCACCAAAAGTGAGTTGGATTATTCTTTTTCTCTTGTGATTGGATATTAATAAATTTTTACTATATTTATTCTTTAGATCATGGGGAGTTAAGTTACTAAAGTTGTATTGATATAAATCAACCAAATAGATTTCAATTTAATTTATAATTATACAATTATTGAGTTTAATTGATTTTTGAGTGAATTTGGTTTTTGTTGTTGTAAGGGAAACCATCCATTAATATTGATTCCACTATATTTATCTGTTATTTTACCGTATGTTTCTAACTTGACAATTTAGTTTAGTTTCTATTATATTTCATAGTTTTTAGAAGACTTTGAATAACTAACATTTAATCTTAAGGTATATCTGGGATCTCTAGTTCCTTATGGGATCAAACTCATGCTTTAACAATATAACTTCTTAGCAGTTAGTTTTGGTTTAAGAATAATAAATTTCCTAAATTTCTCCACCTCTTGGAAGTAATGATTCCTCATGAAGCAGTTAATTTTTTGACATAGTTGTTAGTAAACAAAAAAAATTGTGAAAAAATAATTATTGATTTATTAAATTAAATACTTTTCTTTTACCATTTCGATCATTTGACTTTAGATTAAGTTTTTTTCATTTTATGAACTTCGTTTATTCATGGTGGGGTGTATAGGATGGATTAACTCATGAATAAATATTATGATATAACATTGGAGAAGGATGGAATAATTCATAGTCTCATGGATAAGAATAATTCTAGAATCAATAATGGTGTGATACCTACTATAACCTATACAAACAAGATCACAAATTTAAGAACATAAAAAGTAAGCCATGATATGTGTAGTACTATAAATGAGACTATTAATTTCAAGTGCTTCAAGTATTGAATTTAAATAAAGGATTGATAAAAACACTTTGTAAGTACACTATAATTTATTAAGTGAATATTAAATAATAATAGGTACAAAAAAAGTATTAAGGGTAGATAGACAAATGCATTATATAATACAGTAAGAATTTATATTCAGTTTTTGGAAAATTATTTTTTACACATGATTCTAGGAATGAGGAAGTTAAATAGAAGTTATATGAGGTAATAATTGTTGAAGTGTATAAGAAGAAGAAACAAAGAGAAATAATGGTTTGAATTTTCTAAAATATTCATGGAAGAAGAACTCCAAAAACATTAATAAGTGGTTAAAACACTGCTAAATTTGAGAGATACATCATGGAATTTGAATAGGTGCAAAAGGAAGAATTGGTGGAGGAGGATAACTATCAAGTATGGTCAGTTTTTGAGTATCTATTTTATTATTTAAAACATTATAAAACATGAATTTCACCATAATAAAGTGTCAATATACCAAAATAGATAAGAAGGATAACCATTTCATTAGATGAGTATAATTCAAAATCAATTTTAAATATATACTGGGTAGCTTCTTTAAACTATCCTATTATGCGAAACAATGAGGTAAGGTCTTACCAAAAGAACTTAAACAAATATATTTCAAGAGGAAACCCTATTTTTGTTGATTTATTAGGAATTTGTTTTAGAAAGCCTTTTTAGAACCTTCTTAATGGATGATGTTAAAATCACTTATCTTTTTAAACTAAAATGGATGGAAAATTTCACTTTACATAATTGTTTTTGATATTTCTGGTTCAAAAGAAGAATAATCCTTAAAGGAAGAATGATAAAATAGGATAGAATTTCGTAAAAAAAGGAGTATTATTATAACTTACATATATTTATTAATTTATATTTACCATCAATGGTTTTTTAAAAGAAGAATATTTTTAATGGAATAATTTAATTAAATGTACCCATTGGATATTTGGATTTTTTTTCTTGAACTCACTTATCTAAGAGTCATCATAACTTTGGAAAAATATTTTGAAACATGAGAAGTTTTTAATTAACCATGATCATAAATGTTAGTTATATAGGTGGAAATCTATGAAATATACATTCTTATTCTAATGTTGAGTTATTTATAAAGTGATTGATGATATGATATCTATTATTAATTTTAATTCTCAGAAGTTTGTATTTATTAGACTAATTATTAGTATTCAATACATGACTAGATTAACCAAATATGTTTTCCATTCTCAAGAGGAACTCTGATCCCTTTTGAAATATTATATCTTATTCTATATTTCTTGAGATATTATCGAGATATAAATAACTACTAGAACTTACATATTGATATTATTAAAGCATGATAATTTTGAACCACATTAAAATGACTGATTATATTAATTGATATATTTTAATCCCATTTTTTGAGACCTAGCCAATATTTAATCCTTTTAACATCCATTTAGATAATGAATTTCCATTTTTGAAGTAATATTAAAAGCCTATTTTTCATTCCTACAATTTTTCTTTTGTATAAATTCAGGATTTTTATTGATCTTAAAAAAAGTGTTGAGTAATTTTATTGCGCGATTAGAATTATTATGTTGAAATGAAGAAATTGGGGGTTTTATCTTTATTTTTGGAAATAAATACTCACATATTATTGTGCGATTAAGATCAAATTGAATTCTTTAATTTAATAACAATAATGAAAAGTGAGAAAATGAGATACCATTAGATTTAATTTTGACTAGCCACACCCCCCTTATTATGATAACTATTAAAAATACTATTGGTAGGTGATTTATGGTGAGGATAGAGGTGCAATATTGGTTTAAAATTTTAAGGCTAGAGACTTATGATTGCACACATTCCATAAAAAATTATAGAGAAGAAACAATTCTGTGTGAAAAAATATGAATACTCATCATTAATTTGAAAAATCATATATTATTTAATGAAAAATAGGAGGAATAAATTGTGAAATAATATGATTAAAATGAGGAAAAGGAGATACAATAATTCATTGAGCATTATTGAATATCATTCATTATACTTTAATAAATTATATCTCCTTATCAAATTTTGAATTTAATTTTCACATTAGGAAAATACAACCTTTATCATTATATTTATTAGAACCTTAAATAAATTCCTCATGGTTTTTTTTGGATTTATTTTTAAGTAGATATTTAGATTACTTGAAAGAAAATGGATAAAATGTTTATACTTAAGATTGATTATATCTCTAATTTAATAATCTTTAGTAATGAGTGAAATATTTTTTTGATAAGTTAGATCATAATTGGCATGAATATTTTTAAAATACAGAATTATGTGAGTTGAAAAGGATAAAGGTCTTGAATCATAATTATATATGAAGCATGATTTGGAACTTTTAATTGGGAATTTTTTTTTCTTTTTAAATCGTTAGTTATAAATTTATATTTATAGGCATGATAAATTTAATGCTTCTCTTATTATATTATGGATTCTTTTTCATTGATATTGAGTCTTTTATTACAGATAAGTAGATGTTTGAGTTTGGGGGATTTTGATATATTGATTACACACACACACACACACACACTCACATTTCCCTTTTATTTTAATTGGAAAATAATTTATTCTTTCCGAATTTTATTGTATTTTTTGTTTTATATAAGGAAAGCATTTGATTTATAATTCTAATAAGTTTGATAAATTTTGGTGATTTTAGAACAAAATAGAATCAAAGGGGAAACATTATGAAAAATATATTCCATAAATAAGTATCCTTACCCCATTTGTAAGATTCATTTTGAGTAGTGAAGATAAATTCAAAATATTATATATTGGGGCCCATACATAAGATGTTGAAGTTGATCAATGCATAAAGTTTTTTTAAATATTCACAGAATTTAAATCCTGATATTTAAGAGTTTCCAATAGGTATGTAAGACATTATACTTTACTATTTGAGGTTAATAAGATGATATCCATGTGATATGTAATATATATACAATGATACATAATGTTTTTTAATTATTAAATTTTATAAAAGATGATACATAATAATTTATACTTTTCCTTTGGGTGAAGAAGAATCTGGGAGACTTATCACTCCATGAACCGGTGCTCCATTCCATGAGTTTTTGGACACACGGGAACATGTTGAGTTCCATAGAAACATTACATCATGATAAATAAATATTACACCATTATAGAGAATAATTGGTGGAGATAATGAAATGATTAAGATTCTTGAGGTTGTAGTAGTGCTACAAGATGATTTTGGTGTTGTGCATTGTTTTCTCACATTGTGTCCAAAGAAGAAGATATCAATGCATGGGAGTAATGAATGAAGTGTAAAAACTACTATTTCATAATTATATGTTTTTTGTGTCATGGATATTATATTTTTCATAATGAAAAAGATATTATCTTTATAAGAATATGGTGGTTAAACTCTGACTGAAACCCTCACACCGTGACATATGTTTCTATAGTAGATTTAAAACTAGATTATCTTCTATATTTTTGGAATTTCATGGAATAATTCACATGGAAAGAATATCATATTTGGATAACTATTTTAGAGGAATTATTTTTGTATTTAAAAAGGAGGAAGTGACTCAGAAAAGCATCAACCTAGAGGGTTTCCATAGTTAATTTTTCTTCTTTATTTATTTTTTTTCCATTATGTAATATTGAGATTCACACTTGTGATAATTATTCTTTAGAGTAATTATTATGCTATTATGAAATTATTTATTAGTTTTTCTTGTCATATTATATCTTATATGGTGTATAGTTTATTAATTACCAATGAACCATTACTGATGAGTTTCAAAACTCATAGGAGAGAGTGGAATCAATGGAAGAGGGTTTGTAAGGAATATTTTTATACTTATTTGCTCATGGGATGGTATTATTAATTAGTATTATGTTTAAACTTAATTATTTTTTCATATTAATTATTAAATTATTGAATATGTGAATTTTTAATGGATACACCCCAACATGAGAGAGATAATGAATCCATCAAAAGTGAGTTGGATTATTCTTTTTCATCGGTTATTGGATCTTAATGTACTTTATCAATTTTTATTCTTTTGATCATATAAAGTAAATATAATAAAGTAATATTGATATAATTCAACCACATGGATGTCAATTACATTTATAATCACACAAATATTTATTTTGATTTTATTGTGAGTGAAGTTGGGTTGTTTTTTAAGGGAAACCATCCTTATATATTGATTCCCATAACTTTTATTTTTCTTTATCATTGAGTCACTAAATTTTCATTTTTTAGTATATATTTTATTTCATAGTTTTTAAAATACTATGAAAATTTAACATTTAGTCTTAAGTTTCCATTGGTATTCCTAGTTCCATATGGAATTAACCATATGATTTCACTATATTACACATTAATAGTTAGTTTTGTTTTTATTATAATAATTTTATAAACCTTTTCCACCATTTGGAAGTAATGATGACTCATGAAGTAGTCACATTTTATATTCTTAAACTTTTTTTAAGAATACTTAATAAAACTTTATATGAGAAATAGACTAAAGATATCACATATAATATACTCCTAGATCAGACATATGTTTTCTATACTTTTAGGGTTTTTTAAAACTCATTACATCACTATATAATTCATGTCACGTCTTTATGTGAACACCTAATAAAACCTTCCTACTAAAATCATTTACTGAGAACATCTATGAAGAATGACAGTTTAAATAATAGTGAGACATAGAAATAATATTCTTAATGTTCAACCACTTAAACATGTATTCAAACCCTTTTAATTCACAAAATAAATTATTATGAGGTTAATAACAACTAATTTATACTTATAATGGTTTTTATGTTCATCATTATTATCTTTCTTGGAATTATTCCATTAAATTTGTTCCTTGAGATAATTTTGGTAACTTATGTAACTCTTTACATTATTTATTTTCCAGCACATATTAATCTTATTTAGGTTATAAAGTGATATATACCTAATTATGATAACTAAATGAAACTCTTTAAATATTTCTTTACCACCACAACCTAAACTTTTTGAATATAATTAGTAACATTCAATTTGAATACATATTGAAATAATATTTTATTTTTTAACTTTAAACTTCTTTATGTATAGATATACTCTCACTAGACTCTTAGACACTATACTATCTTTAGAATATAATTCTAAGATACCCAATCCTATTTGTGTTAAGAAATAAAACTAATTTCCTTTAGTAGGAATATTTAACAAATAAAATATTTTATCCATATATTATATGGAATTCTATGTGTTCAGAGAATTTTTTTAATATAAGTATTTATTCATTAAAATATTTTACTATTTGGCGGTACGACCTCTTTCCAACATATTTTAACAAATATACCGGATAAACACTTTTATCCTAAATAAAAATCCATTTTATATTTATCCTAATTTCAAACATTATTATAAAATTTTATGAATCATAAACCATGTGTATTAAATCCATCATCTCATATTATTCATTAAAAAAGTATGTTAACAATAAAATCTCCTTACCATATAATATAAATGAGATAAATATACACATCCTTTACTTAAATCCATCTAAGTTTAATATATTACTTTTTTATTCAAATCATGATTTAACAACCCTTTACTTCATCATTTGAATAAATACTAAAATCCCTATCAATTATTCCATTGATTTTAAACTCCTGTATATTTAAAACATTTGTAAAATATAAATTTGGTATCATATAACCTTCATAATTAAATAATTTATTCCTATAACACTGATATTTGACATGGAATTTTTAAAACGTTTCCCAACCTCCTTCCAGTATTTTGGAAAATTATATCTTATAGAAACAATTACCTTTCTCCCTAGTATTACCATTTGTTTTAATGACCAAGGCTAACTATTAAGAAAATCCAATATTTTCTTTTTGGATTAAAACGTTAACCTTTAGTACTATTTACACAACACCTGATCCTAGAAATCCTATTTTATGCTTATATATCCAAAAAATTTTGAGAAAAGGGTAAAAAAATTTCTCACTCATTTATATTTTTCAGATCATTTTTAATGATGAATACATAATGAATTACATGACCCAATAAATCCTTATAGGATATCATCAACCTCACCAAGTCAGGAAACACTCAATCATATTGAGTATATGTCTAGATTCTAAAGTTCCTTTAGGAATTTTTAATTTTTTTACTTTGATGCCACAAGTGAATTACTTTATGTCTCCCATAATAATCTAGATTCCCATTTTGAATAACTTAATAGTAATGTTACCAAGGAAGGGTTTTCTCTATCACATATAATTTCTTCTTGAATAAGAACAATTCTTAAGTTTTGTACTAGTTTAAGAAGTTTAGTTACATTAATATCTTTCTTTATATAAGATTTATCTAAAAGTTAAGTTTTATAATTATGATGTTTTTTATATTAAACATAAGATCTCATCAGATTAGTATCATGTTTAAATTTATTTAATAAGGACTTTTTTTAAATGTTCTTCCATTAAAATGATAATGAACCCCTTTGAAATCCATAAAGACAATTAGTGGGACAAGACCAATATTTAACTAAGTAATGAGTTCGATTTAGTATTCATATAAAAAATTAGATATTTAGGAATTCCATTATACCAATCATATCATATATAAATTTTTGGATGGTTGAGTATAAAACTCTTTTTCCAATCCATCATATTAATAAACTCAATACTATTCCTATGGTATGATTTTTAATGGTTTTTGAGATAAGTGTAACCTAAATAAAATTCTAGATTTGGGAACATGATCCTATTAGTGAAAGGTTTCTAGGATTTGATTATCAATTATTCAAAACAACAGAAATATATAGAAACTATAAAACCCAAAATCACAATATCTTTGAAACTAAGATTGTATGAAACTAGAAAAGAGGAACGTATACTGTATACCATAGTATGATACTATATTTGACTTCTTTTAGTGATATATGAATATAGAAAAGGTAAAATTAAAATTATTTTCCCTCTTAGGTTTATCCATGAGTTTCACTGAATCACCCAAATAGTATGGGCATGACCTTCCGAACTTCAATGATATTTTAGTAACTCATGGGGATAAGGAGGATATAAGAAGAAAACTTCATGGGGGATGATTTTTGTCTAGAGAATTGATAGAGGATCATACAAATATCTCCCTAAAACTCATATATTACCATCCTTTATATATTCTAATGGGATGATATGTGATCCTAGGCATTTACTCATACATTTCATAAACATAAGAGTAATGAATTTGGTTTCAACTCATATAAACCTCAACCAAACACTCTATAATCCATTTCATATAATGAAATTGTTAATTAATGATATCATATATATAATAAATTTTAATGTTAAATATTTAATGTTTGGATAACTAAGTGAGTCATGATAGTCCTTAATGAATAAGACTATTAGATTAGAGACATTATGACTCAACCATGTTGTACAATACGACATGCTCAAGTAGATTTCATATGATATCTCTATATCATAAAATAATATATACCAAAGGATTAAATATAAGTATTTTACCATATGTATACCATACTCTATAACACACCACATCATACTATATGATATCACATGGCTTTAAGGTATATTCTGTTTAATTTACCATTTTCCCTAAAAACCTGAAAGACTTTCATACCATTTCACCTTATATCATATCATATATGATAACTTATGAAATTATATCCAAAACTAATTCCTGATATATTCCAAAACACTTTTATAAATATATAATTAACCTCACATTTTATTTCATGAGATACAATACCTTTTGAAAACCCCATCAAAGAATAATTTTTAGATAAAACTCTAAAACACTTTTAGAATAGATATCTGATTCAAACTCAATCCTCATTCAGTAAACCAGAAATTGTGACCCCGCATTCTTTTATATCATCTAAAACAAATAAAAATTACTAGATACATAAATATAATCAAATACTAGACTATATAAAGGCATTAATGCTACTCAAGTTACAAAGGATCTATCATGATCTCTATCAAATACATGTATCTCTGTACTTATTTTCACCAGCTGCATTATGTAAAAGAATTAATTTTCATATGATTACTTTGAAAAAGACATTGAATTACCATGGAACATGTAATATTTCAATCCCATTCATCTTCCTCATACATCCTCAACACTTCAATTATATATTCAATATAATGATGAATACATCACATGCCATTCATATAGAAGATGATTACATCACATTTACCTCATCTATGTAGATAAGAACATCATATTAACATTATAAGTATGGAAATACATTTCCTTAGTATATCTCAATTGAGGTACCAAACACGATACTCTTTATATAAGAGGAAAATTCCCATTTTTTGTTGAGATCCAATCGATGACATGATCTGCCACATAGCCAACCACCCCTAATTAGTTAATTATAAAGGATTAAATAAGAAATGTATCAAAGTATAAAGGTTCTAATACTAGGTATTTCTATAACCATAGGTAGTGGGGACACCTAATATGAACCATGGACCCCTAGTATATCGAATACATAGTGTATGATACTTCATATAGTATACTTTGTAGTCCATCTAGTGAAAAAAACCTATTTTGTGCCTCATTAGAATATTTCATATCCTGATACAAGAATCTAACTCACACTAAACATAAAATTTTATTATAACTTATAACACTCCCCAATGAAAATCAGTAAAGTATAATTCAAAGTCATACATTTAGAGGTTAATTATCATTACACTTTATGAAATGCATATTATTATTATATATATATACAACCAACATGAAATAATGATAAAGTGGATATTTCCTTTTATATTACATGATAAATTTTATATATTCTTAAACTCATTAATAATATTTTAAAAAAACCACACATAATACCCAATCTAACATATTATATGTGATAGACTTTCAGATTAGCCTTATGTTTATTCCACTTTCTAGGGCTTTATTAAACTCATTATAACTCTATAAAACTCCTAAAAAATATTTATGTGACCATATGATAAGATAGTCCTACTAAACTCTTTAGTGAGTAACATATATGTATTAAGATAATTTGAATAATAATAAGACTTAGGAATTATATTCATAATGTTTAACTCGTTGAACATATTAAACTCCTTAATTACACAACATCCAACGTTATGTTGTTAATAAATTATATTTTCTCATTATAAATCTTTATAAGTACATCATAATCATTCTTGTAACCCTTTAAATTAATTTTTTTCTTAAATTTTTTTGGTAACTAATGTAAATATTTACAATTTTTACTTACCAACATATCCTCAACTCATTTAGGATAAAGTGAAATTCACTTTGTTATCATAACTAAATGTATCTCCTTAAAATTTTATTTACCATCACACCCTAAAACAATTTTTGGATATCAAGTGTAACTAACATTGAACTTTTACTAAAATAATATTTTATTTGTTAAATTTGAAGTTCTATAATTCTAAACATACTCCCATTAACTTCTTAGAAACTATATTCATCTCAGAATATCATGTTGAGGATCAAAAAATCCATTATGTTTAGAAAATAAACCTCATATGATTTTGGTGGGAATACTTAAAGAATATAATATTATTCATATATTATATAAGTCCTTTTATATTATTGGAATATTTAATGAAAATAATATTTTATTAAATATATTACCATTGGTGGTGGAATCATATTCCCTCTCATTCTTTGATAAACACTTTATCCCAGATAAAAATATTTTTATACTTGTATCATTTTAAAATAGGTAATAAAAGTTGGATTATTCACAATAATGTTTATTAAAATAACCTTCTTATTTCATTTATAAAATAAACTTGTTTTCAATAATATTTTTTTAAACTATAAGGTTGTGTATTCATTTTTTTGGTAATAAGTGTTGAAGTTGTTGAATGAATAATGGTTAATGAAGAAGTTATAAAATTTATCTTGGAAAGGGGAACTAAATATTTTCCTAAATTTGTAAGTTATAGATATATGGTTAAAATATTTTCTAGAAGTTTTAAGTTCTGGATGTAGAGAACCAGGAAGTTTTGAAGAAGAATTTGAGTTGTTTTTGAGGTTATAGAAGTATAAGTCCAAAATATGAGTAATTTGATGACCATAAGTAATTGTACAATTATAATATCAGAAGATAATTTCTAAAGATGTTTTTTGAAGTTCAAAATTTATCTTAGAATAATATGAAGTTGTTTTGAATGTAAATTAAAAGTGAAAGGTGCACAAAAGGTAGTTTAAAGGTTTTAATGGAGTTGAACTATAATTTTATTCTATAGAAGGTCCAAAATTATATTTTTAATGTTGGAATAAATCTGTGAGTTTTATATGTTAGAAAATTTATATTTCATTGAAAATTGGTGAAGGGAAAAACTCCATCATGTATATATAAAATTAAATTCTAGAAAGGGTTGAAAAATGTTACAATGTCCTGGATGAGTATCCTTGAATATATAAAGGTCATAAATCTGATATGTGAAAGTAATATTTATAGTATTTTGGGAAATGGAAAAGGAATAATTCACCCTATGTACATAATAGTGAATTTTATAAGTGATAAAGAAATGATGTAAAGAAAACTCAGTCACCCTATATACATCAGAATAATCCAAGAGATATATAAAAGAAACTGTTGGCATTGGGAAACATGTATGAAATATTTAAAATTATTCCATACATGATCCAAGGTCATAGACCGTTTCATAAGATTCGATTTGACAGGTCATAGGGCCCGAACAGAGTTACGTATTATGAGTTATGGACATTTGGAGTTGGAAAAAGAAAACTAGTTCGTGGAACCCATTCACGAAGCTCCCTCCGCAATCGCGGAGCAGATGAACTTGATCGGAGCCTCTGCGAGTGTTGTGAAGCTTGATGATCGTCGACTTTGCGGTTATGAGGAACTTGAGGGAACTTGAACAGAGCCTCAGTGAGCAACGTGAAGTTCGATGACGGTCCTCTCCTCGATTATGAGAAACTTGAAGGAATTCCCTCTAGTTGTGGAGTGTGATTTTCTTCGCAGCGCGTATTTGTGCTTTGTGGCGCGCATTTGTGCTTCATGGTTATCTCTACCGACCTCCATCGCCTATAAATATCCATCTAACCCCCATTCATACGGACGACCACACCACCCCTTGGGCGGCCGATCTCCCATTTCGTGGAGCTCCCATGCTCCCCGAAGTGATACCCTTCACAAAGGGCTTCGCCCTTTGCGAAGGAGGGAGCTACTTCGGGTTGATCAAGGCTCCACGAGAGACTTTTCTCTGTGAGCTGCTTTGCTATGTGAGACACTTTACTCTGAAATATTCTTTTCTTCGTGAGAAACTTTGCTCCGTGAGATGCTTCGCTCTGCGAGATGCTTCGCTTCGCGAGAGGCTCTGATCCACGAGATGCTTTCCTCCATGAGACGCTTCACTCTGCGAGATGCTTTGCTATGCGAGACGCTTTGCTCTGCGATCCCATTTTATCTGTGAGCCATTTATCTCTATGAGCCCCTTTTCTCCATGATCTTCTTCGCTCTGCCAGCCCCTTTTCTCCACGATTCTATGCTCCACGAGTAGCATTCCTTCGTGAAGTTGCTTTGCGAGACCCCATGCTCCGTGAGCACCTTTCCTCTACAAAAATACTTCTCGAAGCCATATCCTTCAAAAAGGTCCTACCTTTGCACCCACCAGTCCATACCATAGGGGCTATGCCCCCGCACCCCCACTCAGGCTCAGTGTCAGTCCCATCGTTACCATCACTGACCCCCATAAAAAATGGAGAGTCGCACCGCAATCTTTTCGGGCCGGGATGTCGCCATTTTCCATTGCGCCCCTTATGCGTAGCCATCTTCCACCTATGGAATATCATGATTCAAGATACCACTACAAACACCATGAAATAACTTGAGTCAACATATTCTTCTTGGTCCCTTTCACATGTCATGAGTTGAGATTCTCATTGACAATTCCCGAGTACATTGAGTCGAACCATTCCTCAAGTAACTAATCCCAACCCCATCACCTGACTCCTATGCCAGGTTGAACCAGAAAGGGACAGTCTTTCCTAACTCCCAAAACCATCCATTTCTAGGTGCCTTATGCCGAATAGTTCTATCTACATGGCTATAAACTGTAGTATACCCTATGTGTCAAATATTGGATGCCTCTTACTCCAAAAAAGAGATGCCTTATGCTCCACGCATAAGATTCTAATAGTCCTATCTACATGACTATAAACTGTAGTATACCGTACGTTCAAAATATAGGATGCCTCTTTCTCCAAACAAGAGATGTATTATGCTCCAAGAATAAGATGCCAATAGTCCTCTCTACATGACTATAAACTGTAGTATACCCTATGTACCAAATATAGGATGCCTCTTACTCCAAACAAGATATGCCTTATTCTCCAAGCATAAGATTCCACCAGTCCTCTCTACATGACTATAAAATGCAGTATACCCTATGTTCCAAATATAGGATGCCTCTTGATCCAAACAAGAGATGCCTTTTCCTCCAAGAATAAGATGCTAATAGTCCCCTCTACATGACTTTAAACTATATCATGACCCATTATTCAATAATTGGATGCATCTTGTTCCAAATAAGAGATGGATTATGTGAAAAGCATAAGATACCTTATGCCATGATTACAGTGTAATTATTTCAAGATTGTTGGAATCCTTTTAAACATTCCATCACTCCACCTCACTCTTTGCATATCCTTCATTTAGATATTCATCCTCTTCTATGTCTGAAGGGACCCCCAAAAGTCCTAGTCCCATGCCGCATCAGATCACCTACCATCTTGGGACAACACCCCAAAAGACTTTGCACGAAACTTCGAGTCAAGTTTTGTGTTTCAAACACGGTCAAAATTCGACCCTCGTTTGTTTGTTCCCATTTCAGGCTAACGTGATATGGATGTTGTGTTTCGAACATAGACAACATTTATCCTCCATCGTCACTCCACCCTCATTTCATTCAAAATGTTGGGCATGTGATTCACACTTTTCATCTCCCTTGGTTCAGACTAATTCCAATACCCTTGGCATTATCCCACTTGTGCACTAGAGCATAAGTGTAGACCTCAATTATATGCCTCAACCCACCTGTGAGTTGGGATGCACTCATGGCCAGACATGAGGAAGACATTACGGGAAACGTCCTTATGTAAACCCCATTCACCATTTTCACTCCATAGAGGCACCCGGAAAACTTCCTTGCGTAAGCCCCATTCACCATTTCCACTCCATAGCGGCACCCGGGAAGCTTCCATGTGTAAGCCACATGCACAATTCCCGCTCCATAGCGGCACCCAGGCAGCTTCCATGCGTAAGCCCCATGCACAATTTATACTCAATAACGGCACCCAAGTAGCTTCCTCGTGTAATCCCAATTCGCCATTTCCTCTCCATAAAGGCACCCAGGCAGCTTCCTTGTGTAAGCCCCATTCAACATTGTCGCTCCATAGTGGCACCCATGTAGCTTCTTTACATAATCCCCATTCACCACCCTTCATGGACACACCTTTGTGACGTGATCATCAGGTCCTTTCCACCTCTTGTTTCTCACACCCAACATGACTCACATGGGCTTAGAGTAGTAAGCATTGACTATGGAATCCTCTTTGGGTAGACTAGAGTGTAATCCCTACACCTCATCCCGAACTATGTGGACTTTGATCCTTGACAAAGCAGGGTATTTAGGACGCCATCATGAGGTTCAAACCCAACACTTATTGGTCAAACCCCCTTTATTTCAGATCACCAACCCATCCCAAACTATGTGTACTTTGATCCTTGCCAATGTGAGGTATGTAGGAAGCCTTCCTAAGGTTCAATCCTGAAAAACATTGGTCCCGACCATATTTACATCGGTGAACCAAGCCATCCCTAACTACGCAGACTTTGATCCTTTCCAAGGTAAGGTACATAGGAAGCCTCCTTGATGTTCAAGCCCGACAACCATTGGTCCCGACCATCTTCACATCGGTGAACCGACCCATCCCGAACTACACAGACTTTGATCCTTTCTAAGGTATGGTACGTAGGAAGCCTCCCTGAGGTTCAAACCCAATAACCATTGGTCCCGACCATCTTCACGTCGGTTCACCAACCCCCTCCCAAACTGTACAGACTTTGATCCTTACCAAGGTACGGTATGTAGGAAGCCTCCTTGAGGTTCAATCCCAACAACCATTGGTCCCGACCATCTTCACATCTGTAAACCAACATGTCCCAAACTACGTGGATTTTGATCTTTACCATGGAAAGGTACGTAGGAATCATTTTTGAGGTTCAATACCAACAACCATTGGTCCCGACCACTTCAAGTCGGTCCACCCCCATCCTCCATGATGTTAAACTATATGATCCTTTTGTCCCGCAAGACCCTAAACTATCCCGTATTCAACGGTAAGCCATTGTGATCCCCCCATTCAGTGGTAAACTATTGTGATCCCCCCATCTAGCAGTAGACCGTTGTGTTCCCTCATTCAGTGGTAAGCCGTTGTCAACCTCATCCAATGGTAAGCCGTTGGAACCCCAACCAGCGGTAAGCCATTGGAACCCCCATCGAACTATGTAGACTTTGATTCCCTTCCATGGGGATACGTAGGAAGACTCTTCGAGGCTCAATCCCAACACTACTATCACCTTTACAAAGGTTCCATCTCATTACCCCACCACTTCATTTAACTCTCCATCATCCATACAGATTCTTACCCGAACCACCACATCCCAGTGAGATAATGTCACCCACTTACCCACTCCTCCTAGCATCAATCGGGTAGCTGACCATGCATAAGTCCCACTCAATACATAACCATCCAACCAAGAGTATCCCTCTTATGATGGGCCTCTATCCATGTATAATCCCCAACATGTATTCGGGTTTTTGTCCTCTGTGTACACCTGGATTCATCACCCTGTGAATGACATGGGATTCCTCGAGTTCTTCACCCTTGAGATTCCCCCTTATGAGGAATAATATAGGTTCCCCAATTTCCACGTATCCATATATGCCCCGACATGCCTGATTTTTTCATCTACACCGACCAAAGGTTGCTACCATGTCAAGACCCCATGGAATGTCCTAACGGAAGTAGTGTAATAAACCAGTGTCCAAAAAGATATGGCACTTGGAACGAGATTCACGAACAATGAATTAATCTATGAGGGAGACCTGGACTAGGTAACGAGTTCCAAAGAGGAATCCACATAAGGAGGAACCGACATCCCATCATCTCGTTTCGATCAAGGATAAAACATCCCTGAACAAGCGACGGATGCCTCCCACCTTTGGAAAGCGGGAATGTGGGGAAATAATAAGCACATCCTCAACAGATTGACACATGCCCCGACAAAAGCATCAGAAACAGAAACTTCTACAAATTTGGTAAAAATTTAGAAAAGTATGGAACCACATTGGGATATGTACAAGTGAATATGAATCTTATGTAAAGTTCATTAGAAAATACATAAGATCCATTTCCATTACTTAATGTTGATACATTAGGTTTATTACCTTTTTTATTTAAAGATAAGATTCATCCATACTATGGGGTTAATGATATACCATGAAGATGGTCAGGCAATTTTCAGTGGTATTGTCATTTTGAAGATGTATATGCCTTAGAGGAGGATCATGAAATAATAAGAGATTGGAAGAATAAATAGAATGGACTAGGATTTAAGATCACACTAAGATTATTAGTTGAAATAATATTATACAATGTTGTTTAAAAAATGAACGACTTACACCATGTAACACATTTTTTTCCACAAAATTTTTATGCATTGTGAATAATTATAAGATCATGCCATAATTTTTTAGGAATTAAAATGAAGATATGGAAAAGTTTTCATCGATATTATTATTGACTGAGTATCACATCATTTAGGATAATATTACATCATGATTAGACTAAGGTAGAAGAGGACTACGATGCAATGAGGGAATCCACATTGTGATATTGTTATTTCTAAATTAACTTAATAGATATAGTTGGAATTTAAATTGGTTTTTGGATTGAGATTTTAGGAGAGTGGATTAGTTTATAAGAAAATTTATTGATGGAATCAATTCTGTAGTACTTTTAGCATGATTGTTAAGGATTATTGAAAGAATAGTTAAACCCAACCATCTAATTAAGGGTTTGAGTTTTTGGGAGATTATAAAAAATGCTTGTAGTATTTTTGGGAAGAAGACAAAAAAGAGAAAAAGATTAAATGTTATGAAAGAGGAAATATATTGAATGATCTTAAAGTGAGGATAGATCATATTAAAATATATGATTCAGGAACATAGTTGATAAGAAGATCCCCAAAGGATTCCATTGAAAAATCAGGTTTAGTTTAAGAGATAAGGAACAAGCTATGATGAAGGTGATCTATTGTTATACTTGGATATAGATGAAGATAGATAGAAACAAAATAATTCCAATTTGAAATTATCTTTATCTAGATATTAAGTAATTCTACTATGATATTGTGGAATTGAAAAATTCAACCCTCGTATTTAGGTATTGATCTCATTAGGTATAGAAGAAGGATATAATAATAAATAAGAGACTAAAAAGGCATCTATTTTAATATAAGAATGCAAGGTGTTTGTAGAATCCGTGGACCGATTCTCCCTCATGCGATCTAGATAGATCTTTACAATACCTCAGGCATGCCTCTTTATATTCCAGAGGATACTAACTAGAAATAAGGGTGAAAGGGTAATAGTGTGGATACTATACCCCTTGGAATATAGTTTAAATATAAGTGGGGATAAGATAAACAATTAAAACATATAATATCAAAAAAATAAAACAGAAAAAACCAAATAAATACAAATTTATTTAAACTATGTCATATCATACTAAATGTCAACTAAATTTCATATTTAAGTCATACAAGTTGTAACTAAAAGTAGACTCTAAAATAAAGACTCCAAAAGAAACTTGGTCCTAAACCCTATGCTCAGTCCTGTCTCCAAGTTCAAATCCAAACCCATTAAAAAAATAAAAATAAAGCATGGGGCCCCTTTCTGTTTTCTAGACCTATATCCTTGGCATCTTCCCAGGTACCAAATTTTTCCTTGACAAGGTGTGAGTATAATTCAGTAGGCCAACACCCACAATTTTTAATCAATGTAGTATGAATATATAGTTCATGAAAAAGTATGATAAATAAGGGAATTGATTCATAAATTAATGAAGAATATTATATATCTCACTGAATCATGAGATTTATGTTGACACCCAGGGTCATCCATACCCATTTTAGCATAATGTTGGATATCTCTATTAACTGGTGAATTCTATTGCCTAAGATGAATCACCCATGATACTGATGGATTATTATATTTCGGATAAATCACCCATACCATTAATAAAAAACTAGTATATCTTTCCCTTGGGAAATCAAGTAACCAAGAATCCCCCTCATACATCAAATATAAGTATACATCTTTCCATCAGGTATCAAATAATAATGAATCTATCCCTCAGGCAGTGTGTACCCATGCACCTAGCCCTCTGGTAGTCTGTAACATGTATCTATCCCTAAGGTGGTCTATACCATGCATCTATCCCTAAGTATTTATGCAACCATTCATCTAGACCTCAGTTGGTACATTACCATGCATATATCCCTCAGGAAGTACAAAACCATACACCTACACCCCAGACATCAAAATTAATCAAGATTTATTATAGTCAATATATCAAACAATCCATGTATAATACCAAACACCAAACATGCCATACATGTTCCCAAAAGCCATATTGGTCAATTCATCAAATGACTAATTATAATTCCATTTATTCCATTCACTAATTCATTCTAAAAACCAAAAAACAATCAAATTACAATTTTTATACTAAGTTACTAATTATCAATATAGTTGAAACAATTACATTTCACTTATCATTTAAGATTAATTACTATTACACATGTCATTATACCTATATTTCATCTTGATTTTACACTAATTCCAATTACATACAAATTTAACCCTTTTAAGCTATGTTATCCATTCTCAACCAATTATCACTACTACAAAGTTATTTCAATTCGATGTTAAGATAATTTAAAATTTTAATCCATTTAATTAAGAATTATAAATTCAGTGGAGGGATATAGGTTCTTATGTTTGAAGTTATAAACTAGGCTCAAAGGTTGGAACAATTGTCTA
This sequence comes from Viscum album, assembly GCA_963277665.1. Lineage (NCBI taxonomy): Eukaryota > Viridiplantae > Streptophyta > Magnoliopsida > Santalales > Viscaceae > Viscum > Viscum album. The sequence continues at coordinate 1,799,286,597 of OY728152.1, forward strand.
GTGGCCAAAAATCTAAATCTCAATTCCAATAGATCCAGTACGACCTAAGGGAGATAAAAAAATATGTATTTATCAATAATAGTGGGTTAACAATTTGGATAGGTTACCTGAATTATGTTCTAGCATGATCACACATGTTTTACAAACTATAAAATAAAAATAGACTTTATAAAGTTATTCTATATCACCAACCTCAAGAAATGAAGAAGAAGGAAACTGAGATCGAGCACTGTATCAATGTGAAATACTAATATCCCCTAAAAATAGTGATTGAAACAACTCTTCAAGGCTAGAATAAGTAGATCCAAGGATGAAAACCAAAGTATTTCATCAAAGACAAGAGATAATTAATGATTTGGAACATTGGATCAAAGAGCATATTGAATAATGAAGTAATGGTATTTTAGAATCCTCAAGAGCCTTAAAAATTCATAAATCCCATGTTAGAGTCGAATCAAAGGTTAATAGATGATTAAAAGGGGTTTTAGGGGTTTAAAATACATCCTATATCTTCATCCTGGTTGATTCTGAAACCACCGGGTAGCCAATAGTGTCCTCTAGTGAGCCTAAACAGCTAAGAACCCAACTAGCTGGTTGGTGGGTCCCCTATAAGAGACCCACACTACCCAGTTCCCGCTGATGAGATGTTGGGACTCCTATAATCTAACCAAGCTACTCGGCCACCCACTAGATAGTTGGTGGCTTTACTGTCTCTCCAGAACTATAAAAAACTTCATCCTCCTACTATATCAGCTTCCCAAGTACATGAACACAATCGAATTCATGCTTTATACTAAGAACATGGACTATTTTCCAAGGTTAAAACAATTTATCAAAATAAAATAGGTAGAAAGAAAAACATAAAGAGAATCTCACCTTAGAAAATATGAGACATTAGAACCTCCCAACTATATAATAACTCATCCCTAAGATGTTCTATAAATATTCACTTTGGGGTATCAGCGAACAACTAGGGAAACTATACCAACATATCAAACTCCATCTCCTAGGTCTTCTGATGAACACACCCATGCTACCACTACACTCACAAAGAGGAATGATCTTCCTTCATAGATTCCTCTCACTATGGTCCATGATATAGATGAAATGACCTTAAAAGGATGAATCAACATTAATCTCAAAATAAAAAACACCAATCAGATGATAAGGGTTAGGGTGTTATCTCTGAAGCTGTGGCATGTGAAACACATCATGCATGACATTATAAAACTATTTAAGGTCCAATCGGTATGACACTAGACTGATTCTCTCCACTATATCAAGTGAACCAAAAAACCTAGGCACTAGTTTTCCATGATTCTAAATATGGAATTGACCTAAACGATGTGACACCTAAATAAAAACATAACGACTGACCTCAAATTCCATAATTCATATAAGATGGTTAGAATATGATTTTTGTCAGCTCTATGCCATCAACAATCGATTTGTGATCATTTGGACGAACTTAGATGTTTCTTTTACAAGACTTGGTCCAAGGATCACTCACTCACCTACATCTTAGCATCATAGAGGTGGATGAAACAAAATTCCATACAAGTCCTTGAAAGGATCCATTTAGATCAATTCTTGAAAGTTGTTATTATAAGAAAACTCCATAAGTTCTAGATGATGCTCCCAAGAGCCATCAAAATAAAAAACAGAGGCACACAACATGTCCTCCATAATCTGAATCATCTCTTCAGATGGGATATCATCTTAAGGATTATAATGACCCTTAATTTAATCAATGTAATTTCCCTTATTATTATTGAGCCATGTCATATTAATTAACATAATATTATAGAATGCTCACCCGACACATGAAATTTACAAAAAAAAATTATTATAATAATTTGATATTTAAATTTAGAGAAAAAACATGTCCATAATAATTTAAAGTATTACAATGGTACACAAAATAGGAAATAACACAATACGAATAAGAAAATTTGAATATTCTCAATCCCCATGAATAATCGCACTCATGAATAACACAATAGAAATGAAGGAGAATGGTAGTAATGAAATATGCATTTTGAAAGTGAAAATATAGATAAACTTGTGAGAAAATGTTGTTAAATAAAGAATGAATAAAAAATATGGTATTTATAATAATTATAGACCCCATATTTCTATTAAAAATATGACTATAGGAATTTTAATATGACTGTTTGAATAACAACATGACCTTTGGAATAATAATATGACAATTAGGAATAGTAACCTGGAAATTTGATTAGTATCCTAACCCATTTAATTATAAACAAATATTTAGATATATTTTAAATTGAAAATATGAGATATATATATATATATCATGGTAAAGTAAATAAATTTAAAAAAAATGATAAATTAAGTTTTAGTGTTATTGTAAAACATAAATGTATTAATTTCACTTTTATAAAAACTTTAAATATTTAAAAGAATGTTTATTTCCATAAAATGGATTTATAAATAGATATTAGTTTTTATTATAATGATAATATAATTCTACGATACTGTAAATAATTTTTCAAAGAGTCATAAAATTACTCAAAATATTAAAATCGGGATTTTTTAATTAAATAATGATTAAATTTAAAAATTAAAATTATCATATTTAGAATTTTTTTCATGAAATAGAATAAATTTTTAGTATATACATATAAAAAAATTGTTATGATCAATTTTTTTTATTTTTCTAAAATAGTTGAATTTTTTATGAACAGTGAATGTAACAACCTGAAATTTTGAATAAATCTTGTTTCCTAATTTGGTGTGTTATTTTATTTTTTTTATATACTCAACAAAAATGTTTCATTTGATAACATGAGTATAATTAAAATGAGACCATTGGGTTTTGACTGTTATATGACCATTGGTCAATATAACTGCTGGAAACTAAACGTTTTGATTATTGTCTCTAAATACAAGAAATATTGGTTAATTATTATAGAAAGAAGATTAGATGGCCTCACCCAGTAGTCTTGGACCGATCGAAGCCCATCTAACAGAACTTGGGAAGGAGGTAGCACCACTGGGCTTTGCTCTGGACCAAACCCAAGCCAAACTTCATCGTGTGAAGTTAGAACAGAATTGCCTTCGCGAGAAGTTCAAACTGATAGAAATTACTACTCGTGCGATGTTGGCTGAGCCTCCCTCGAATTCTCTCACCTTAGCACACCTTACACTTAGGTCCTATGCTGGTGTGATAAGGGGCTATGTAAGGAGACCGTAAGTGCCTTGTGTAATTCTTTGTTTTAAATAAAAATGGGATTTCTTCTTATGATAATGTTTATGAATTTTCAAATGACTGGATAAATATAGTATGCATATTTTTGATGAATTTTAGAAAAAGGATATTTTAAATATGTTTATTTAAACCTTAATTAATTAAAAATGTGTAATGATTTTCAAAAAATGGTCTTCTACAATTATGTTCAGTATGAAATTTAGAGTCTAATAAGATCAACTTAATTTTTGATGAATAGTAAATTATGAATAGTGATTTTATGCTTAGGATTAGTAATGTGACCAAATAGATTAGTAATCTCACTTAAAGAAAGTATTAATATAATCTTGGCACCTTGATTAAGTAATGTGATTCAATAAAATGGTTAAATAATGGTTTCATATATTATTATTCAAGTATTAGTTTTTTTCAGGTGAATAGTGTTTTTAATGAAAAATTAAATTATAGATATTTAGAAAATTATTTTTATAAAATGGATTTCATTTTTGAACTCAGAGCATCGATATTATGTTAAGGTAATTTTTGGGGTTTTTCTGAAAAAATGAATTTTCGGTGAATAGTGTATTTATTTAAAAATTAAATTAAAAATATTTTGAAAAATATTTTTATAAAATGGAGTTCATTTTTGAAATCAGAGCATTGATATTTGTTTACGGAGAAATTTTGGGATTTTTCTGAGAAAGTTGAATTTTCAGTGAATAGTAAAAATACAGTTTTAGGGTTTCGGTATGTTTAATGACATCATAACTATGTCATCATGATTTCATGAGATATTTTATGGTTTGGAAGACCAAATGTGATGAATTATTTTATTGGGGGCCCCATGTGTCCTAACTCCATGGGAAGTACCATGGGAGGGCCCATGCTTTTGAGAAAACCACTTTTGAGGTGTCCCTTGGCCATTAATGCCTTGTCCCCTCACTTTCCCTATAAATACCAAGCAATCCTCTCATACTTTCGACTCCCCACTCTCCCAAAACGAAGTTATGGTCTCATTACCACCCAAGGAGTCCTCCCAAGGTGCCCCAAGCCCTCAAGGTCCCAACCATTGAGTTTTAAGAGTTATATTTTAAGGTAAGGGATCCGACCTCTCTCTTCTTTTCAAGTAATCTCTTTTATGTCATTTCTTTTATACTCCATGTTCTTATGTTGGAGGATGTTATTATATATTAATATTACTTCCCTTTTCAGGTTCATATGATGAGATACCCCATCTTTCTCTCATCAATTCGTTTTAATAATGTTTAAGTGGCGCCGTTAGGCTGCCGAATTTTTAAGGGGATTCTTTCACCCTTCTCATTCTTTTCAAAGTTCTACTTTCATGTCAAGTCTTTCAAGTTCCTTTTTAATTATGTTGGGGTATGATCTATAAATTTATCATACTGAACTTTTATTTTCATATGATGAGAGGCCCTATTTTATCTCATCAATTCATTTTTGTTGATGTTTAAGTGAAGCCGTTAGGCTGCCGAATTTTTAAGGGATTCTTTCACCCTTCTCGTTTTCAAGATCTATTTTCATGTCAAGTCTTTCAAGATACTTTTTATTATGTTGGGGTATGATCTCTAAATCTATCATACTAAACTTTTATGTTCATATGATTAGAGACCCTGTTTGATCTCATCAATTCATTTTTCTTGAAGTTTAAGTGACGCCGTTAGGCTGCCGAATTTTTAAGGGATTCGTTCACCCTTCTCTTTTTCAAGTTATATTTTCTAGTCAAGTATTTCAAGTTCCTTTTCATTATGTTGGGGTATGATCTCTATATCTATCATACTGATAATTTATTTTCATATTATTAGAGACCCTATTTGATCTCTTCAATCCATTTTTAGAAGTTTTAAGTGACGTCGTTAGGTTGCCGAATTTTCATAAGAGAAATCTATTTTTTGTCTTCCTTCCATGTTTTTCATTTCAAATGGTATGTCCGTGAAATTTCATTACCATTTTCATGTATCCTTATTATTCTATCCCTCTACTGTTTTATGGGTAATTTATGAATGTTTGACCCATGTCCCCTCTCTTTTCAATGTTTTCTAAAACCCCGAAACATAGCCGTTATGCTGCAGAATTTTCATCTCAAAATGCCTCTCTCTTTTCTCAAAATTATTTTATGTTATAAATACTCAAAGATCTTATTTCTACAGGGGTATTCACATATATACCAAAATTTTATATTTTAAATTCTGGGATTTACATACATGAAACCCGCTCTCCCTTTCCGTGGGTTTAAAGTGACGTAAAGATCATGTCTTTAAAGCAGTTTTTAAAACGTTATGATTATGAAATGAAACCCATTTATGTTATGATATATGGGTTATTTATGAAATTTTCTATGATGATATATGTGGCTCACATGATAACAAAGGCAAATTTAATGTTGTGCCCTGATAGTTCTCCAATGCATTGGGTAATGATGTAACCACTAGAGATTACAATTTTCACGATATCTTGGTGAATAACCTTGGGAATTTTCAAATGACACCTTGGGGATGGACCTTGGTGATATGTTCATGATTTTCTATGTTAAATGATGTAGCCAAATCTTAAAGTTATGAAAAATGTTATTTTTATTATGATATTCCACATGTTTTCTTTCTCACGCCTTAAAGTTCTTTTTCATGACATAGTTGATGTATCTCAAGTTCACATGTTAAATGTTTCTCTTGTTCCCTTACTAGGCCTTCTGCTCACCCTTTCTTTTGATGTATGTCCTCAGGTTATGAGATGCAGTAATGATCCTAGGATGAATTTAAGGAGAAGCCTTTCAAGTGTTTAAGAAGAATGTTTTATGTTGTTTTCATGTATTATGTTCCTGGTTTCCAAGACACTAAACCTTAAAGATCCTCAGTTTTGTGTAATGTAATGAAAGTTTATGTTATAAAAAGGCAGGATGTTATAGTTGGTATCAAAGGATGGTTAGTTAATTGTGGAAATTAGGATATTAAAACTTTAGGAAGAAGCCTATAGAAATGTTTATATATAAGAAATCTTCCTGGTATTTTTGTGAGTATTGAGTAAGGGGTTTCCAAGAAAATATATCCCTGTCTGGATACGAGTAGGTAGAGGTGGCTCTGGCACAGATGTACATAGGGGTAAAAACCGAGAACACCGCTGTGAGCTAGACTCGAACGGGAACTGGTAAACGAAAACGGGCCTTGCTGCACTCTTGGTTACGACACTCCTGGGGGATATGATTTGGTAAATTCATAAGCTTAGTATGAACCATTATTAAAGGAACAAAGATAAAATAAAATAAATATTCACATAAGGATATATGATCATGGATAACCTAGTTTAAAACCTAGGGGATCACAAGTTAGGGTATAATTTTCTTCTACAAGTTATCCTTATATGATTTAAGTTCCTTTTCATGATTATTGGATAAGTATTTAAGCCCCTAATTATACTTTATCTTTTTAGTTAATGGTGGGAAATGGAAGAACATATCCCAACAACCAATGTGATAGAAAATGTGAGGATTGCCGTATTAATATGACAGAGATGATTAGGGGATTAAAAGATGATTATTATTTTGGAAGACGTTCACTATTTGGGGAACCTTATTTGATCGAGGTAAATAGATTACTACGGTATTTTCTTTGAGGAGTAAAGGTTGAGTTATATTTTGAAGAATCAACGAATTTAAGGTGAACTTATGGTATTATAGGTTACTTATGGAAATGATTGACCTATCTTGGGAAAATATGTTTAGGTTATTTACTTTGGTTATAAGATATTAGGAGTGGTTGATATTGTTTGGAGATGAACGATAAAGTTTATCTTGGAAGACTATGTTATCAAGTCCTTCTTGTATTGGGTTTCAATCTTAGTTTGGGTTATTTTGAGGAATTTTAAGGATAGTTACTTACAGAATGGTCTATGATGAACTCTGGGTAGTACCGTGGAACTTTGAAGATTTTAAAAGTAGTTTCCCTTCCTATGGGAATCTTTCTTTTTGAAGAGTTGTTTTATCTTACCCTTTCTATTTTTGGGATAAATTTTTAAAGATATATAGTTCTTCTTTTGTGGAATACATGATTCTCTAGAAGATTATTCTTGTGTTTTGATGAGACCAAGTAGTTTTGAATGCTCATCATTTGGAGAAAAGATTATTTTTGGTAGAAACTTATTAAAGGATGAAACTCTACATGAAGGTAGGTATATTTCCTTATATTTTTGTTCTATGTAGTAAATTAATTCCTCAAAATTATGAAAAGAAACGTAAAACAAAAACGTTATTGGTTTACGTTTCATACTAGGTAATCAAAGACCGTTTACACACATCATAAGTTTGGGATTTTCTTATGGTTAACTTTCTCCTAATCATGTTCTCTATCACTCTCCTTCAGAACATGACCCTTTGTTTTCTCCTCCATGTCCATGTTTTCCTACATGGAATCCTAGTGTGGGTTAACTCGGGTGACCTTTGTACTTCCCTTTCTTTCTTTTAAAGTAATAGTTTTACTGAATCCTTTTCTGATGTGGGACTTTCAATGAAATTTCAAAACCCAATTTTAAAAATTGCGAGGATGCAATTTCTTAAGGGGGGAAGATTGTAACAACCGAAAATTTTGAATAAATCTTGTTTCCTAATTTTGTGTGTTATTTTTTTTATATACTCAACAAAAATGTTTCATTTGATAACATGAGTATAATTAAAATGAGACCGTTGGGTTTTGACTGTTATATGATCATTGGTCAATATAACTGCTAGAAACTAAACGTTTTGATTATTGTCTCTAAATACAATTAATATTGGTTAATTATTATAGAAAGAAGATTCGATGGCCTCACCCAGTAGTCTTGGACCGATCGAAGCCCATCTAACAGAACTTGGGAAGGAGGTAGCACCATTGGGCTTTGTTCTGGACCAAACCCAAGCCGAACTTCATCGTGTGAAGTTAGAATGGAATCGCCTTCACGAGAAGTTCAAACTGATAGAAATTAGTACTCGTGCGATGTTGGCCGAGCCTCCCTCAGATTCTCTCACCTTAGCACACCTTAAACTTAGGTCCTATGCTGGTGTGATAAGGGGCTATGTAAGGAGACCGTAACTGACTGGTGTAATCCTTTGTTTTAAATAAAAAATGGGATTTTTTCTTATGATAATGTTTATGAATTTTCAAATGACCGGATAAATATAGTATGCATATTTTTGATGAATTTTAGAAAAAGGATATTTTAAATATGTTTATGTAAAACTTAAATAATTAAAAATGTGTAATGATTTTCAAAAAATGGTCTTTTACAATTATGTTCAGTATGAAATTTAGAGTTTAATAAGATCAACTTAATTTTTGATGAATTGTAAATTATGAATAGTGATTTTATGCTTAGGATTAGTAATGTGACCAAATAGATTAGTAATCTCAATTAAAGAAAGTATTAATAAAATCTAGGCACCTTGATTAAGTATTGTGATTCAATAAAATGGTTAAATAACGGTTTCATATATTATTATTCAAGTATTAGTTTTTTTTGGGTGAATAGTGTTTTTTAATTAAAAATTAAATTATAAATATTTAGAAAATTATTTTTATAAAATGGATTTCATTTTTGAACTCAGAGCATCGATATTATGTTAAGGTAATTTTTGGGGTTTTTTTTCTGAAAAAATGAATTTTCGGTGAATAGTGTATTTATTTAAAAATTAAATTAAAAATATTTAGAAAATTATTTCTATAAAATGGATTTCATTTTTGGAATCAGAGCATTGATATTTGGTTAAGGTGAAATTTTGGGATTTTTCTGAGAAAGTTGAATTTTCAGTGAATAGTAAAAATACAGTTTTAGGGTTTCGGTATGTTTAATGACATCATAACTGTGTCATGATGATGTCATGAGATATTTTATGGGTTGTACGACCAAAGGTGATGAATTATTTTATTTTTGGCCCCATGTGGCCTAACTCCATGGGAATTACCATGGGAGGGCCCACGCTTTTGAGAAAACCACTTTTGAGGTGTCCCTTGGCCATTAATGCCTTGTCCCCTCACTTTCCCTATAAATACCAAGCCATCCTCTCATCCTTTCGACTCCCCACTCTCCACCAACGAAGTTCGGGTCTCATTACCTCCCAAGGAGCCCTCCCAAGGTGCCCCAAGCCCTCAAGGTCCCAACCATTGAGTTTTAAGGTTTACGTTTTAAGGTAAGGGATCCGACCTCTCTATTCTTTTCAAGTAATCTCTTTTATGTCATTTCTTTTATACTCCATGTTCTTATGTTGGAGGATGTTCTTATATATTCATATTACTTCCCTTTTAATGTTCATATGATGAGAGACCCCATCTTTCTCTCATCAATTCGTTTTATGAATGTTTAAGTGGCGCCGTTAGGCTGCCGAATTTTTAAGGGGATTCTTTCACCCTTCTCATTCTTTTCAAAGTTCTACTTTCATGTCAAGTCTTTCAAGTTCCTTTTTAATTATTTTGGGGTATGATCTCTAAATCTATCATACTGAACTTTTATGTTCATATGATGAGAGAACCTATTTTATCTCATCAATTCATTTTTTTTGAAGTTTAAGTGACGCCGTTAGGCTGCCGAATTTTTAAGGGATTCTTTCACCCTTCTCGTTTTTAGGATCTATTTTCATGTCAAGTCTTCCAAGTTCCTTTTTATTATGTTGGGTTATGATCTCTAAATATATCATACTGAAATTTTATGTTCATATGATTAGAGACCCTATTTTATCTCATCAATTCATTTTTCTTGAAGTTTAAGTGATGCCATTAGGCTGCCGAATTTTAAGGGATTCGTTCACCCTTCTCTTTTTCAAGTTATATTTTCTGGTCAAGTATTTCAAGTTCCTTTTCATTATGTTGGGGGTATTATATCTATATCTATCATACTGATCATTTATTTTCATATTATTAGAGACCCTATTTGATCTTGTCATTCCATTTTTAGAAGTTTTAAGTGACGTCGTTAGGCTGCCGAATTTTCATAAGAGAAATCCAATTTTTGCCTTCCTTCCATGTTTTTCATTTCAAATGTTATGTCCTTGAAATTTCATTACCATGTTCATGTATCCTTATTATTCTGTCCCTCTACTGTTTTATGGGTCATTTATGAATGTTTGACCCATGTCCCCTCTCTTTTCAATGTTTTCTAAAACCCCGAAACATAGCCGTTATGCTGCAGAATTTTCATCTCAAAATGCCTCTCTCTTTTCTCAAAATTATTTTATGTTATAAAGTGAATACTAAAAGCTCTTATTTCCTCAGGGGTATTCAAATATATACCAAAATGTTCTATTTTAAATTCTGGGATTTACATACATGAAACCCGCTCTCCCCTTCCGTGGGTTTAAAGTGACGTAAAGATCATGTCTTTAAAGCAGTTTTTAAAACGTTATGATTATGAAATAAAACCCATTTATTTTATGATATAAGGGTTATTTATGAATTGTTTGATGATGATATATGTGGTTAACATGATAACAAAGGAAAATTTAAGGGTGCGCCCTGATAGCGCTCCAATGCATTGGGTAATGATGTAACCACTAGAGATTACAATTTTCACGATATCTTGGTGAATAACCTTGGTAATTTTCAAATGACACCTTGGGGATGGACCTTGGTGATATGTTCATGATTGTCTATGTTAAATGATTTAGCCACATCTTGAAGTTATGAAAAATGTTATTTTTATTATGATATTCCACATGATTTCTTTCTCATGCCTTAAAGTTCTTTTTCATGACATAGTTGATGTATCTCAAGTTCACATGTTAAATGTTTCTCTTGTTCCCTTACAGGGCCTTCTGCTCACCCTTTCTTTTGATGTATGTCCCCAGGTTATGAGATGCAGTAATGATACTAGGATGAATTTAAGGAGAATCCTTTCAAGTGTTTAAGAAGAATGTTTTATGTTGTTTTCATGTATTATGTTCCTGGTTTCCAAGACACTAAACCTTAAAGATCCTCAGTTTTGTGTAATGTAATTAAATTTTATGTTATAAAAAGGTGGGATGTTATAGTGAAATACAGTAAAACACATTATTTTACATTATAAGATAAATACATGAATTTGTGAGTAATGAATGATGTAAGAACACATTATTTCAAACTAACATGAACCATTCACTATATATATTCATAATAATCAATACTATTGATATTCTTGAGATAAAATAATGAACTAATGGTTATAATATTAAAAAATACCCCTCCCTTGCCATTTATAAATACCACCCATTATACTCAGAATTTATAAACCTTGACTCTTTCCTAAATTCACCCAAAATACCTCATAATCTATATCCCCACATCCTTATATGACTTTTTCTTCTAAAAATCTATTCCTAAAGTTCCTTAAGGAGTATTTAAAGAGGAAAAATCTTAGTGGTAATATTTTATAATAATGTTATTTTAATTATTTTATTTTTCTACCTTATCCTCACCTCCATAATCCAAAATTACAAAGTTAATACAATAATATAAATATACTAGAATTTTATTGTGTTAATTTGATATTCATGTTCTACCATTCCTTCTTCCATTTCTAAAATACCATCATTGTTTACAAAATGGATGGTTCACCGCCTCCATGAACAACACACCTTATTTTTGCTATCACCATCATGGATGGTTATAAAAATATTATTATGATTAAATATTAATATAATAAGTATTTTATAAATTATTTGAAGTTTTTTAATCTTTTAATAATTATTTAAAAAAATAAAATGAAGCTAGTTTGTGATGGTTAGTAAAAAGGTCAAAATGAACTAACAATATAACATTGACATTTTTACTAAAAGAATAATCCCTATGTCGAAACACTACTCAGTATTTAGAACCATGTAAATTTATAGAATAAAATTAATATTATTTCATTTCACTTCTAGATTTTTAGTCCCATTTGAAAATATCATCAATAAATATACACAAGTAATACAACCTTGGAACCATGAAATGAATGCCATCCGAACAACAAAATTAATCATCATATCTCATTGAAATAATTATAAATGAACATAATAAAATTATAATAAATAAAACATATAAATTAAAAAGTTTCTGAATAATGTAATTAATGAATTTGATTTTAATATTTATGATGTTAAGTGAAAGTGCAGAGTGAATATGAAACATAAGGTATGGGATCTATCTAAGCCACCTTTTTTGTGTTATGAACTTTATCTCTCTAACTCACTTTCTATATATATTTAATGTTATTAATGATTATAAATTCTGTATATATGTCTCTTATGTATATACCTAGCTTATTTTATATTCATTTATTAGGGTAATGCATGGTTTAAATTTATTCCTTCTTTAAAATCGCTTTGACTATGACATGAAGCAAGATTATGCAACCCATTTTTCCCTCAGGTAATTCTTATGTATATTAATTTTGATTGATTTCTTTTTATGGAACACATAATCATGGAAATTTTATGATTGGAGTGACCATATATCACCCCAATACATTGGTTAATGTTTTAGTGTCATGATATTTCTTGTATGGGATTAGGGAGTAAACCTAATCCATTATGGGACTTTGTTGACCATGTGATGTTGTCTTGGAAGTTATCCTTGGATCATGTTTATGCCATATCTTATGTTGATTCCACTTTCCTATATTTTCATGATATTATGATACCATGTTCTTTATTTTATTCTCCCATATGATTATTTACGATCCATTCTTCTTTATGATATCATTTTATGACTTTTGATAGTTATGTTATGCCTCTCCATTATGTTTTCCCTTAATAGGATTTATAGATCTCCCATTTTTTATTAATTCCCCAGGTTATCCTCTGAAATTTTAGGATTAGAAAGGGATTTCCAGATCTCATTATGAAGAATAAAATAAAAAGTTATGTTTTAGTTTTTTTGGTGTATTATGAACCTAATATTAAAAAGAAACCATGATTTTTGATCCTTTGGTTTTATTTATTGGATATTTATGTTAAAAATTGTGTAATAATATGTGTCAAAGTTTGGGTCACTATAGATTATATCTGATAAAGTTCAAGTTATTTTTGTGTGTTTTTAATAGAATAATTTATTGATAAACCTATGGATACATTTAAGTATAGGAAAATATCCTAGAATTTTGGTGAAGTATAGAGTGTGTGGTTTCCAAGAAAATACATCCCTATCTGGATAATACAAGTGGATGTGGCTCTAGAACAATTGTACCTCTGGGTAATAACCTTGAAAATGGTGCATTGGTATTTTAATTGATCATCACCTGGTTCATGAATAAAAGACTTGCTATACATCCAGTTTGACACTCTTAGGGGATATTCTTGGGAAAATTCACAAACTATTCACAAAACATTACAAAGGATTTGAAAAAATAATTAGGTTATAAAAATTAATGGGGAAATTACCATAGATAACCTTTACTGAAACCTAGAGACTCATAAGTTATGATTTACATGTCATTTATAATCTATTCTCTCTAAATTCACAGTTTCAGATTATATGTTCATTATATGAAGTATTATAATCCCTATGTTTATTTTGGATATAATAAATAACTAGAACTAGAATAAAATAGTGAAAGGTGTGGTCATTATCCATTTATGAGCTTAAAATTTCCTATATGATTATAATTCTATACAGCCTTCAAATCTTGTAAGTTTAGTAGAACTATTCAAACACCACCTCAAAACATGGGGGTTCATCTATCCATGAGAATAAAAAAGAGAGAAATTATTTCATCCCAAGTATATAAATCCTCCCCAGTCAATTTATATAGACCAATACATCTAAAACTTATTGTCTTAATTACTTTAGTGGAGTTTGATGTTATATTGGGTATGGAATAGCTATCCTTATATGAATACAACATCAACTGTCGAGAGAGGGAGATCACTCTTCAGATCCCAAGTCATCCTCCAATTTTGTACAAGTGTAAGGAGAAAGATGAATATCATTTGAAATATAATTCTAAAGTATGGAAATTATTACCTTATGAGAAATCATATATAACCCAAATTCTTGACATAAATGAAAATATCATGCTTGAATACATTCCAATTATGAGGTATTATACTGTTGTATTCCCTGAATAGTTGTCTGGTTTTCCTCATGAACGATAGATGGAGTTATCAATTGAACATACACTTTGATATATTAATATATCCAAGACTCCTTATTGTGTGTCCACTAAAGAGTTGTAAGAACTGAATAAGCCATTATAATATAATATGGAAAAGGGTTTTATACACCAGGGTGCTTCACCATGGGGTGTGTTGGTCCTCTTAATCAAGAAGACAGATGGTTCAATGCACCTCTGCATTGATTATCATGAACTCAACAGAATCATAATATAGAAAAATTATCCCATACCAACATTCAGAAAGTAACTGATTATCATGAAAAAAACTACATGGTGCCCATAATTTCTCTAAGTTGGACCTTTTATTTGGATATCATCAAATTAGGGTGAAGAAGTAAGATATTCCCAAGATAACCTTTTGAACGAGGTATTGAAACGGAGCTCATGGTGATTCCATTAGGACCCACTAATGCTCTATAATTATTTATATACTTAATAAATAGAGTCTTTAGATATTACCTCAAAATATTCATGGTTATATTTATAGAAGATATTATGATATACTCAAAAAGTAAGGAGAAGCATGAAGATAATTTTAATACTATACTATTGAATTTGTGAAAGTATAAACTATAAAAAAATATTAAATGTGAGTTATGGATGGTGGAAGTATCATTATTAAGGCATGTTATCACCAAAAAATAGATATCTATATAACCTTCTAAGATAAAGGCAATTGAGGAGTGGTCCAGAACAACATCTGTATCTGAGATGTAATGCCCCATCCCTCGATACCTAGAGTTGGTGCATTATTACATAACATTGGCATGATCACAAGAGATCAAGTCTCGAAATACTGATTTGTTGAGTAGCCTTGGAAGTAATAGATACATACATAAGTTTTAAATTACATAATGAATTGAAAAAACAACAACCTTGGGTCCCCTTTGGACACACTCATATCCCTTAGCCTATTCATGCAGGTTTATCGTAATATATTTCTTTGCATCATGGGTGAAATAAAACACAAAATGGGGTGAGATCAGATGCTCAGTATGGATAACAATATAGAAGAGACTATTATAAATAAGCATAAACATTTAAGGTGATGTATAAGTCTAAAATACAAGCCTTTTAAACATAAACTTCAACATAATATGGAAATGATAAATCAAATAATGTTATTTACTTATTCACATGGATATTATACTAATAAAATAATCACATGTAATATCAATATCTATTTTCATAATGATAGAATGCATAATGTCGGACATCATATACATATAGTCAAGGCCTTGTGCCAAGACTAAAAATAAAGATTTTGTCAAGGCCTTGTGCCCAGACACTAGTTTGTCTCATGAGACCTAATGATGCATCAGGGAGCTATAACAAGCTCCACCAGTCATTTACTAAGTCTAATGAATTCCTCATAGGAAAGGGTTGAGATATAATCTAAATATTAGTATTAAAACTAGCATACGAAATGTTGATATTTTAACCACAAATAATGAATGAAATAAAAATAGCACATCCTCTGTCAGACAATACTCATTCAATAAAATATGGAAGATTGTATCAATCTCAATCAAGAATAATGAAGGATATTTACATGGATGAAAATAATTAGTAAAACTATTTGATAAAAATATCCCCTTTTTTCTTGAAAACATTTAAAAGTCCCTCTATTTATCAAAAAGCTGTTAAAAATAGATTTTTGAATGAAAGTGTCCCATACCACTTTGAGAATTTTAGAATGAATTTTAATTTGAAAACAATATTCTCCATATAAATAAATCCTTAAAACCATTTTTAAAACATGGAAATTAATGAGAAATATTTATAAGAATAAATATTTAAAACATTTAAAATTATATTTTAGTTAGAGTTCCTAACCAAATGAGAGACACTAGAATACAAATAATTGAGGTAATACAAACCTTATAATATCACGAGAATAAATGGATTCATGATATACCATGTCAAATTACATTATATACACCATATAAAAGTTAATTGGAGCATAAAAACAATGAAGTCTCAATGGAATTTCAATTGAGATGAAATCCCTTATAGAGACCATATCTGTAGGTTAAGGATAAATCATTGAAAGAATTATGTGTGAAAAATATAAATACTCTCAATATGATTGGATATTCAGTGTAAATCAATCAGAGTACATTCACACATATTTTTGTAAAAACTACACCAATGACTTGGATGTTTAACTCAATGAATCGAAATTGAGTTAAGATTACTCTTATCAAGTTCATATGAATGACTTGAGAATTTATCAATAGAGTGATTATGTGTATCAAAAGTATATCCACATAAAGAGGAGTAGAAATTACTACATAAATAAATAGTTATTTCACATATAATCTTGGAGTAAAATAATCAATGAAGTTTGCGTAAAACCCAATGAGTGGAAATCAAAATTAGAAATTCCCTTACTGAATTGGTGATGTACGAAACATACACCTCATGAAAGAAGTATCATAAAATAATGATTTAAATAACCATAAATTAAATTATATTACAAAAATAATAAAATCATGGGTAGTACATACACCACACAAAAGGAAATAGTGTCATTATAGAATGAATCTCACGAGAATAAGAAGTGAGATAAAAACCCATTACCTTGTACTTTTCCTTAGTAGAGGGTCAGTTAAACTCGTGTATAATGGTGAAATAATTTTTATTAAATTATAAAAGAACCACGTACATAAATATGATATCATATATGATATTCTAATATTTCTTTGTTAATGATATTTCTGTCATATCATTGTTTTGGGTGTTAACTGATTTGTTTTCCATTAAGTTTTGTTACATAAGTCATGTTTTTATGGATAAGATGTATCCTATTCATATCCTTAATGATAATAAGATCTTAAACATTATTTTTAATCATCAAATTAAAATCATTCTTTAATAGTTAGGATGGGGAATAAAATATCATCGCGTCGTGGAGACGGTAATCCGTACGTATGCATGAACGACAATATCATTCTATTAGTGGTGAAATAGTTTGTAATTGGATGGTATATTATATATAAAGAATCATTAAAATGTTATATTTATTATTTAAATTAGTTATACTCATTATTATACCCATAAAAATAATGAAGTGTTGAATAACAAACTACACCATGATGTAGAGAAGGTAAGCCGTATGTACACACGTATGGTGACTTTTTCATTCATAGGATGGATAGAATAATGGAAACAGCTATACCATATTTATAATAACATCACAGTATGTATAGGGCATTGGAGTTATTATTTTGGTTTGGAAACAACAATGAAAGAGGAAGTGGAAGAAGAAAACAACTTTGAAAGAGGTGATGAAATTATTATCTATTCTTCGAGTGCTTCCTTTTGATTTGATCAAAAGGGATCCTTAGGTTGGATTTTAAGTAAATCCTATAGGTTCACGCGAGTGTAGTTGGGAAGATATTTTAGTAGCGGTTGACTGATCCAAATGGATTTTGGGGTGTGATTTTGAGAGAAGGGGAAGCACCCTTTTATAAGAGATGTGATGATTACTTTAGGAAAATCTAGAAATATTAATTTATTATACAATCATATTTGGTTTATAATGGCTTTAAAAAGAATTATTTCGAGGATAAGGTGATTCTGGGTCTAAAACCTATCAAAAAATAGGTTTTAGATAGTTTTAGGTCACCATATTAACCTTATTTGTTAGATTTAACTGTTAGTTAAATAGTTTATCTTTTACCATGTATTTTTGTATTATTATAATAAATGGTTAATGAACTTACTATAAAAATCCAAGAGAACCCCAAGTGGTTAGTTAATGACATATATATCATTATACGAGTCGTTTTACTGAACCTTATATTTAGAGAAATATTATAACATTCAATAATATAGTATTTGTTTTAAAAACTCATTTATGTCAATTTTGACACTATTTAGTAATTAGTTTTTGTGAAAGTCAACAAAACTTGATTACTTAGAAACAAATAGATTAAATCAATCCTAACATGTAATATTGACCTATAATATTATTTTAATGTATCAAAAGTCTCAATTTATATTTATTTGGATAATTATAATATCAATTATTTTAATCTTTCATTAATAAGGTAATTACTTAATCATCATTGTGTCATAATTAAATTTAATTATTTAACGTATAAAAATTATAAATAAAATACAATTATGTAGGAAATATTTTTAACTTTCTAATTAATATTTATAGTCGAATTTATTATATGTATAACCCTATATTAATAATGGTTTAGTTATTAAACTTTGAATTTAACACTTTTAACTCTTCTTTAAATAAAATAATAATAAATGTCCTAATCTAATCCATGTGGATCAAAAGGTTCATATTTTATTCCCAAGTATGATTTTGGTCTAAATACACTTATCCAATAGAATTATGACATGTGTTAGGTTAATTATAATATCTTTTCTACCTTTAATTATCATATTTACTTTTAACTGTGGTAAATAAAATCAAAAAGTTACTATCCACCAAAAATTATTTTCATCCTATTGAACCAAAATTTACTTACTGATGTAAATCATATCTCTCATATTTTTTAAATTCAATTCACCGAATTGGTAAAATTACATTTTATGCAAATTTGCAAATGTGCCTAGAAGGTTGGTAAAAGACATTAAAAAGTCCAATAAAATTTTATACATATAATTTTATTATAAAATGACTCCAAAGAATTATATTGAAATTATATTGGAATTATTTACCTATTTTGACTTAAAATAAATTTAAATAAAATAAATAATTATTTAAATAAGAAGTAGGTTTTAAACAACAACATAGTGTTTTTCATTATTCATCAAAAAATGAAAGTTTTCAAAAAAATATAAAAAATTCACCCAAAGATAATTTTGATATTCTAAATTCAAAAATTATGTCTATTTTACCAAATTCAAAACATATAAGTTGTATTAATTATTTTTTTAAAAATATTCCTATTGTCAAAACCAGAAAGTGGTTTTTTGAGAAGTAAAAATTATCAAAAGATTGATATATGTTTATGTCCAATTTAAATGTAAAATTACTTCCAATGACCAAAATTGGATTAAATTATAAAAATATAATCTAATTATACTTCAAAACCATTAAAATGTATAATTTAACACTATAAATTATATTTATTAAAAATGTTTTTTCAAAAAAATTTAGTATTTTTTATTATTCATCAAAATATGAAAGTTATCGGAAAAGCACTGAAAATTTATCCAGACTAAAATTTTATGTCTTTCTTATAAATAAGAAGTTTATTTTGTCAAATTGAATATATAAAAGTGTCAAATATCAGATTTAAAATAATTTCTCCCTTAAAATGCGGTAAAATTTCATTTTTTGAAAATTACTTATTTTATTGGAAAAATTGAATTTGTTCTTATATTATGTCTAAGAAATGAATATTATGGATGTTAAAATTAAATAGAGTATATAAAATTAAAAATACAATTAATAATATTCATAACTGTTTTTTGAACGACTAGTTTGGTAAGTCGTGGTGCGCTCGAACTCGGTGTTGTGTGTAACGCAAGATATTGAATTACATTAAAGAAAATAACTTACTATGAAATATTGGGGTGTTAAAATATTCCCCCATTTTTGAAATTGTGTCCTCACAATTTTAAAATTGGGCTTGGTAACTTCATTGAATGTCCCACATCAGAAAAAGAGTCAACAAAACTATCACTTTAAAAGAAAGAAAGAGAAGTAAAAAGGTCACCTGAGATAACCCATACTAGGATTTCATTTAGGAAAATATGTATATGGTTGATAAAATAAGTGTCAAGTTATGATAGAGAGTGATAGAAAACATGACCGGGAGAAAGTTAACAACAAGAAAACCACAAACTTGTGAGGGGTTAAACGGTCTTTAGTTTCCCAGTAGGAAAAGTAAATGGACAATGTTTTTTTGTTTTAAGTTCAATTTCATAAAGTTGAGGAATTTATTTATGAGATTTAATAAGAACATAAAGAGATATACTTACTTTTTATGTAGAGTTTCATACTTTAATAAATTTCTACCTCTAACTCATCTTTTCTCCAAATGATGAGTACTCAAGATGACTTGGTCACACCCGAAGTGCTACAATCAACTTCTAGAGAATCTTATAATCCACAAAGGATGAACTATATATTTACCATGACTTTATATATTAACCAAAACCAAATGGTTTGTACAAGATCAGATGATCTCCGAAATGGATAATCCTTTATAGAAATAAATACTAATCTTAATTTCCAAATTTAAAAAAACAATACACAAAGTTCAATAAAGACCATGCAATAAACAATTGTCTTTAAAATCCTTCAATATAATCCAAACTAATATTGAAAACCAAAACTTAGAATAATTTAATCACATATAATTTCATAGTAAATCTTAACATTTATCTCCAAATAACATCAACTACTCTTAGAGTATCATAAAAAAGTATAATTAACAAAATCACATATTCTCTATGGTAGGTTAATCATTTCCATTAATAACCTGAATCTCTATAAAAAACATAGATTCTTCTAAAATAAAATTAAAAAATCTACCATTACTCCTCAAATAAAATCTCATAGTATTCTATTTTTCTTAGGCATATCGTGTTCCCAATAGAGCAAACATCTTCCAAAATAATTTTTTTTACTTAATCACCAAATCATTTTCCTATACTAAGGATATTCATTTGATAAAACATAATATCCCAAATCAACTTATTATTGTTAAATAAAATCATTTAACTAAAAATAATTATTCACACTAACCAGGTACTTCATGTAGTCCAGTGGTAGGCAATAAATCCGAGTCGCACTTTGGTTGTGGGTTCGATTCCCACAGTTTTGTCCGACACGATGGGTTGTCACACAGTCTGCATGTTGTCCTTTTTCAAAAACTATATTTTATAACATTCCCAAAATGAGATAAATTCCTCAAAATGACCGTACCATAATTTAACCACAAATGTTATCTCATACCTCACATTTTCATCCCAAAAATTAATAACATGTAATTTCCTCAAATTAAAGGATAATATAAACCCAAATGGTTCTTTATAACCAGATCCATAAAAGAAAAGATAATTCTTCCTCAAATAGAATTTTCACATAAAATACTGCTGGGTTACACATATAAGAGAAAAGTCTTCCAAAGTAATCCCATCAATAAAGATAATTAATAATTTTACACATCTATATCTCCATTTATTTCCACATAGGTTATCCCTTGACCTATTGGTAATACTATAGAATAGGTAATTGACTCAGGTAATGCCCAGGTCCCCTACATTTATGTAAAATTACTGTAAATAGATTCTTAGGATCATTTTTATTTTCTTCCATAGTACTCTTCATTTTCCCTTAGAAATTATTTACTTTATGTCCTTCTTTCCCACACACAAAAAATTTCTTTGTTCTATTGAGACACTTTCCTGGGTGTCTCCTTCCACATTTTTGGCATGATGGAAATTGAGCTTTATTTTCTCCATGGTCTCCACTGCTGGAGCTCTTATCATTATTCTCCTTAATATTCTTTGTTGAGTTTGGTATTTGGTTAATGTATATATTGTTGATCATATTTTTGGAAACCTACTTCAGCATGAACACAATATCTTTTACACATATCAAAATTCCATTTAGTTTCTCATATCCACCATCGTTCCCACCTTCTACATCATGTTCATTATTACTATGACTTCCTTGGAATTCAGCCATTGAATAAAACCAGAAATCATAGTGTGAGTAAAAATAGTCATAAAATCATTTAGATAATATCATGACACTTTATTTTCAATCTAAAACACCTTATGATTAACCAAGGTTATTTATTCTCATATTATATTAAAATATTTCAAATCAGTTGTTAAAGAAAATGTGATTTATTCTAAGCATATCCCCTAAGAGTATCGTAACCACGAGTGCAGTAAGGTTCGTTGTCGTGCACCAGTTCTTGTTCGATTATAGCTCAAAGCAGTGTTTTTGGGTTTTACCCCTAGGTACATCTATGCCAGAGCCACCTCTACCTACTTGTATCTAGATGGGGATGTATTTCTTGGAAAACCCACATAATATTTACATTACCAAATTTTTTGGATGTTCTTCTATGATAATCCTAAAAGTCTATCTTAGGGTAGTGTTTTAAAATGAGAGTTTTTCTAAATCTAGTTTCCAAGGTTTGTACTAAATTTCCTCTGATACCAACTATAACACCCCAAACCAAGTTAACAAGAGTTTGTGCATTATTACATAACATTGACATGATCAAAATATATCATGTCTCGAAATACCGATTAGTTTAGTAGCCTTGGAAGTACTAGATATATACATAAGTTTTACATTATATCATGAAATAGAAAAACAAAAACATTGTGTCCCATTTTAACACACACATATTCCTTAGCTCAATCCTATAGGTTAATCATAATATACTTCTTCACATCCTGAGAAAAATAAAACAAAGAAAGGGGTGAGCTCAGATGCTCAGTAAGGATAACAATATAGTGGAGACTATCATAAATAAGCATAAAAATTTAAGGCAATGTATAAGACTAAAACACAAGCCTTTTAACCATAAAATTTAGCATAATATGGAAAATTTAAATCAAATAATTCCATTTACTTATTCACATGGATATTCTACTACTCAAATAATCACATGTAATACAAATAGCTAATTTTATAATGATGGAATGCATAATGTCGGACATCATAACCACATAGTCAAGGCCTTGTGCCAATACTACAAATAACGATTTTCTCAAGGCCTTGTTTCAAGACACTAGTTTGTCTTATGAGACCTACCAATGCATTGAGGATCTATAGTGGGCTCCACCAGTCAGTTACTAAGTCCAATGTATTTCTCATGTGAAAGGGTTGAAACAAAATCTAAACATTTGTATTAAAACCAGCATATGAAATGTAAATATTTTAACCACAAACCATGAATGGTATAAAAATAACACATCCACAGTCAAACATAACTCATTCAACACAATTTTTAAGAATTTATCAACTTCAATAAAAAATAATGAAGGACATTTACATAGATTAAAATCATCAGTAAAACTATTTCATAGAAATATCCCCTTTTACTTGAATTCATTTAAAAGTCTCAATATTTATCAAGAAGCTATTAAAAATAGATTTTTGAATCAAAGTGTCTCATACCACCTTGAAACTTTTAAAAGTAATTTTAATTTTAAAACATTCATGTCTATATAAATAAATCCTTAAAACAATTTTTAAAACATGGACATTAATGAGAAATATTTAGAAGAATAAATCTTTAAAACATTTAAAATGATATTTTAGTTAGAGTTCCTAACCAAATGAGAGACTCTTGAATACAAATGATTGAGGTAATAAAAACCATAAAATATCATAATAATAAATGGATTCATGATATACTAAGTAAAAGTATAGTATATACACCATATAAAAGTGAATTGGCACATAACAACAAAGAAGTATCAATGGAATGTAAATTGAGATGAAATACCTTTTAAAACTATATCCTTATGTTAAGGATAAATCAATGACATAATTATGTGTAAAAAATAGAAATAAACTCAATATTATTGGATATTAAATGTAAATCAACCAGAGTACATTCACACATATTCTTGTAAAAACGACACCAATGACTTGGATGTTTAACTCAATGAATTGAAATTGAGTTAAGATTAGTCTAATCAAGTTCAGATAAATGAATAGAGAATTTATAAATGGAGTGATTATGTGTATCAAAATTATATCCACACAAAGGGGAGTGGAAATTAAAACATAAATAAATAGTGATTTCACACAAATCTTGGAGTAAAATAATCGATGAAGTTTGCATAAAACCCAATGAGTGGAAATCGAAATTAGAATTTCTCTTATGGATTTGGTGACATACGAAACATACAAACCATGAAATAAATATCATAAAATGAAGATGTAAATACCCATAAAATAAATTATATTACACAAATAATACAATCATGGGTAGTACATACACCACACAAAAAGAAATAGTGGCATTATAGCATGAATCTCACCAGAATAAGAAGTGAGATGAAAACCCCTTACCCTATAATTTTTCATAGTAGAACATAGATTAACCTACTATATAATGGTGAAATAATTTTTATTAAATTATAAAAGAACCACATACATAAATATGATATCACATATGATATTGTAATATTGCTTTGTTAACGATATTTCAGTAGTATCATTGTTTTGGGTGTTAACTGATTCGTGTTCCTTTATGTTTTGTTACATAAGTCATGTTTGTTATGGATGTGATGTATTTGATTCATATCCATAATTAAATTAAGTTCTTAAACATTATTTTTAATCATCAGATGAAAATTACTCTTGAATGGTTACGATGGGGAATGAATTCTAATCGCGTCGGGGAGACGGTAAGCCGTACCTATGAACGAGCGACAATATCATTCTATTAGTGGTTAAATAGTTTTTAATTGGATGGTATATTATATATAAATAATAATTAACATGTTATATTTATTATTTAAATCAGTTATAATCATTATTATATCCATAAAAATAATGAAGTGTTGAATAACAAACTACACCACGATGTGGAGATGGTAAGCTGTACGTACGCACGTATGGTGACTTTTTCATTCATAGGATGGATAGAATAATGAATATGGTTATTCCATATTTATAATAACATCACAGTATGTAGATGGTACTCGAGTTATTTTTTTGGTATGGAAATAACAATGAAAGAGGAAGTGGAAGAAGAAAAGAACTTTGAAAGAGGTGATGAAATTATTACCTCTTCTTCAAGTTTTTCATTTGGATTTGATCAAAAGGGATCCTTAGGTTGGATTTCTGATCAAAGTAAGGCCTCTAGGTTCAAGTGAGGGTAGTTGGGAAGATATTTGAGTAGGGAATGTCCGAGCCAAATATATTTGGAGGTGTGATTTTGAGAGAAAAGGGGAAGTACCCTTTTATGAGAGAGGTGAATGTCATTTTAGGAAAATCATGAAATATTAATTTATTATGCAATCATATTCTGTTTATAATGGCTCCAAATAGATTTATTTCGATTCTAGTGTGGGTTTGGGTCGAAAAAGTCTCAACAAATAGGTTTTAGACAAGTTTAGGTCACCATATTAACCTTGTTTTTTAGATTTAACTGTTAGTTAAATAGTTTAACTTTTACCATGTATTCTTGACTTATTATAATAAATGGTTAATAAACTTACTATAAAAATAAAAGAAAACCCAATTGGTTAATTAATGAAATATATATCATTATATGAGTCTTTTGGGAAAACCTTATATTTTTAGGAATATTATAACATTTAATAATATAGTATTTGTTTTAAAAACTCATTTATGTCAATTTTGACACTATTTAGTATTTGGTTTTTGTGAAAGTCAAAAAAACTAGTTTACTTCGAACCAAATAAATTAAATAAATCCTCACATGTAATATTAAACTATAAAATTATTTTAATGCATCAAAAGTCTCAATTTAAATTATTTGTATATTTATGATATTAATTATTTTAATCTTTCATTAATAAGGAAATTATTACATCATCATTGTGTCATAAAAAAATTAATTATTTAAGACTAAATTTTTTAAATAAAATATAAATTTTTAGGAAATATTTTTATATTTTTAATGAATATTTATAGTCAAATTTATCTTATGTATAACCCTATATTAAAAATGGTTTACTTATTCAACTTTGAATTTAACACTTTTAACTCTTATTTAAATAAAATAATAATAAATGCCCTAATCTAATCCAAGTGGATCAAAAGGATCATATTTTATTCATAAGGTTCATTTTGGTCGAAATACACTTATCCAATAGAATTAGGACATGTGTTTGGGTAATTATAAAATCATTTTACCGTTAATTACCCTATTTACTTTTAACTATGGTAAATAAAATTGAAAAGTTACTATTAACCAAAAAATATTTTCACTCTATTGAACCAAATTTTTCTTACTGAATTCAACCGTGTCTCTCGGATTTTTGAAATTCAATTCACAGAAGCGGTAAAATTATGTTTTATGAAAATTTGCAAATGTGCCTAGAAGGTTGGTAGAAGACGTTAAAAAGTTTAATAAACTTTTATACATCTAAATTTATTATAAAATGACTCTAATGAATTAAATTGAACTTATATTAGTATTATGTATCTATTTTGACATAAAATAAATTTAAATAAAATAAATAATTATTTAAATAAAAAGTAGGTTTTATACAATAACGTAGTGTTTTTCACTATTCATCAAAAACTGAAAGTTTTCAAAAAAATACCAAACAATTCACCCAAAGATAATGTTGATATTAAAAATTCAAAAATGATTTCTATTTTACAAAATTAAAAACATAGAAGTTGTATTACTTAATTTAAAAAATATATTCCCGTTGTCAAAACCAGAAAGCAGGTTTTTGAGAAGTAAAAACTATCAAAAGATTGATACGTGTTTACGTCCAATTTAAATGTAAAATTGATTCCAATAACAAACATTAGATTAAATTATAAAAATTTAATCTAATTATACTTCAAAACCATTCATATGCATAATTTAACACTATAAATTATTTTGATTAAAAAACCTGTTTTCAATTAAAATTTAGTATTTTTCACTATTCATTAAAATATGAAAGTTATCCGAAAAGCACCAAAAATTTATCCAAACTAAAATTTTATATCCCGCTTCTAACGAAGAAGTTTATTTTGTAAAATTGAATATATAAAAGTGTCAAATATTGGATTTTAAAATTGTTCTCCATTAAAAGGCGGTAAAATTGCAGTTTTTGAAAAATACTTCTTTTATCTAAAAAATGGATTTTGTTCTTATATTATGTCTAAGAAACACATAATATGGATGTTAAAATTATATGGAGTATATAAAATTCAAAATTAAGTTAATACTATTCATAACCATTTTTTTAATGGCTAGTTTGGTAAGTCGTGGTGCGCTCGAACTCGGTGTTGTGTGTAGTGCAAGCTATTAAATTACTTTAAAGAAAATAACTTACTATGAAATATTGGAGTGTTACATGAGATCTATAATTTTCTTGGTCTAGCTGGGTTTTACCAATGATTTGTGAGGAACTTTTGGTGATTATCAAAACTGATAACCAATATATCTCAAAAGGGATTAACTTTTATCTGGACTGATGAATGTGAAGAGAGATCAAGGAATTTAAAAATATTATTATCAATACACTCATCCTCATGTTGTAATTAAGTGGGGAACTTTTTTTGGTATTCAACGATGTTTCAAATAATGGGTTAGTATGTGTAATAAATCATAATTAAAAAGTGATATCCTATGCCTCAAGGAAGTTTAAAGTTCATGAGAAGAACTATTTAAAACATGATATTGAGTTGGCTTTAGTGATCTTCACATTAAAAATATGGTGGTATTATCTCTATTGGGATAAGTTTAAAATATATATGAACCATAAGAGCCTCAAATATATATTCGCACAGAAGGATATTAATATGCTCCAATGAAGATGGTTTGATCTAATCAAGGACCATGAATTCTCAATCAAATACCATCAGGGGAAAAAATAAAGTAGAAGATTCTCTAAGTAAAAAGGATTAAAAAAAATAATGATAAGAATTGATTAGGATCCAATCTTCCTAGAATTTGAAAGGATGTATATGGGAATGATAAATAAATTAACATCATCATTCCTTTATCAAATGATTTCTCAACCATCCTTAATGGAGAAGATAAAGGTTTCTCAAAGAAATGATGTGTAAATATAGAAGATGGTGGAATATATAACAAAAAGGGAAATACTTGGAGTTTAAAATTGATGAAGGAGTTGAAAGATTTGGGTCATGACTATATGTACCATCAAATCCTATGATAAATAAGGATCTGTTGAATGATTCAAATAGCTCATCCTTCTCCATCCACCTAGGGATCAAAAAGATTTATCAATATCTAAAAGAGTACTACAGTGGGACAATACGAATAAAGAGATTGTAGACTATACATCAAAGTGCTTGGTATGTTAGTAAATGAAGTAAAAAAGGAGAAAGTATTAGGTGATTATGAAACCATTACCTATAACTAAATGAAAATGTAAAAAACATCACCATGTAATTTTTCACTGGTCTTCCAATGATGTATGGAGGGATTAATGCTATATGGTTTGAGGCGGATCATCTTACAAATACTTCTCACTTAAATAAAATTGGAAGAATGTACATAAGATAATAGGTGAGGCTATATGGAAAACCACTATCGATTATATCTATCCGAGATATAAGATTTACCTCCATGTTTTGGAAAATATCAGACATTTTCTAAAAAATTAGTTGAACTTTAGTACAACTTTTCACCCGTAAATTGATATCGAATCAGAGTGAACTATCCTAACCTTGGAAGAAATCTTGAGAACATTATTTATTGTAAGAACCCAGTTCTTATATTTGAGGTACAATCTTCTTCTTTTCTCTTTTCCTTAAGTATTTTTGAGGAAATATGGAAAATGGGGAATAATCCTAAATTTTGGAACTACACGCCGTGTACTTTTCAACACGCTGTGTACTTTTGGCCGTGTGGAAGGGGTACATGGGGCGTGCAGCCATGTCAGGGACGAAGGGTGTAGGAACCGACTATACGCTGTGTAGTGGTCCTTTACACGCTGTGTAGTCATTCGGTAGGCCAAAATAGTAAGGCGGTGGAGCAGCCGCCAGCTGGGCAACAATACATGCCGTGTACTCGGAGTACATGACCTGTACCCATGTCTACAGATGAATAGTGTGGCGGTGCCGCCAGAGGAACAGTTAAATGAAGTAAGTACACACCATGTACTTTGTTTTTTTTCGCTTAAAATGGGCAGTATCTTCCCCTGTTCACAGGGAAAGCATAGAACAGGAAGAGATCTCAGGAGAGGACGACCGAACCTTCGGAGATCTGTCGGGCGCACGTCTGGAATCCGATCCCGCTTCTCTGGATCACATTGGAACCGCGCGGTTAAGCCCTCTCTTCTCCTAGCGTGTTTCTTACCAATTATTCTCCTAATGGGATTTATTTGTGGTTTAATAGTTGTTTTCGTACCTCAGATCTACGCCGTTCTTGGGTGTTTCTGGAATTGACGTTCACGTATAGCGCTCGTTGGCATATAAGGTATGTGTCTTGGTGTTTATTTTCTAACTGTCGTGCGTTTTTGTGTGTTTTTGAGATATGAACACATATTTGGGGTGTCTTGTGGTTGAGTTCATGGCTGTTTTAATACCTATAATTGTATAGGTAATTAAATGTGATATTAAAATGCTGTTTGGGATCAGTGCTTGGATCTAGGATCACCCTGGGGGTGCATTCCTAGCCGTTTGGCCAGGATACCCGATGGTATTCCATGTTTAAATTATGCAATAATATTTCCTTGAAAAGAGTTTTATGTAAAGTGCATGTTTATATGTTGGGCATGGCCCGGTTACTTATGCTTGAGGGCGGTGTTTTACTATAGCCTGAGGGCGTGACTGTATTGGCCTGAGGGAAACATAATATTTCGCTTGAGGACAACCTTTCATGCCTGAGGGATTGACTTATATGCCTGAGGGAGACACTTCCTACGCCTGCGGGCAATTTATGTTACCCCTGAGGGAAATACATGCGGGTTGGATTCTGTATAGCCTGAGGGAAAGCCTGAGGGCGCGATTTACTATATTAGCCTGAGGGAAAGGTTTTGGTTGGCCTGAGGGCTTGGTGCTGTTGAGCACAGAATGTTACTAAATTAAATGATCAAAATGAATAATTAAATGGAAATATAACTATTAAGTTAGTTACTTTTGAGTACCGCTTAGTTTATTGAATTTTTCTACTACACACTGTTGTTGCATGTTTACACACAGTTGGGCATGGGCCTTTGGTGGGTGCCTACTGAGATATATTTCTCACACCCTGTTTGGGCCATGATTTTCGGCCCAAACAGATTACATTTCTATAGGTGTAGATAAGGGAAAGGGTCCTTATACAGGTGCTTGATTGCTGCTTGGGTGTAGGAGAGCATGGGACCGAGCATTAGCTCGTGATGCTGCGGGCTGTTCTATTTTTCTTTTTGTACTTATACTTCAGTTGTGATGTATTGTATTGCAGTATAACATGTTCTGGCTATTTTAAAGAATAGTGACATACTGCATCTTCATATATGTATGACTACTGGTTTCTTTTTATCCGTTATCCCTTTCAGTTATATATGAATGGTTATTGCTTTCACTATTGTTGTATCTTTAATTTCGTATTCCGCTGCGCTACACTTTGACAAATTAGGGCATAGTTTCCCCACTATCAAATCTGGGACCTCAATGCTAGTTGGCAGCCTCTGGCGTTTGGGGAAAAGCGCTTGAGGTCTTGTGGTGAACCGGGTTCGGGGCACCCGTTGCATGGCACACGAAACTGGGACGTTACAAAGTGGTATCACATGGGTTCTTTTCTTTGACTTACTATTTGGAGTCGTAGTCAGGGATATGATGAACGATAGTTGGTAACAAACTGTGCTGGGGCGTAGCTAACCTGTGTACAGGGAAAATCTAATTTACCTCATGTTTCAATTTTACTGATTCTGCAATTTACTGTTGATTTGTTTTCACCGTTGGGTGACACACTTGAGATTGTGCTGTTTATAATTTATCTATGGGTTCTATTTAGTTGCAACCCGATGAGATGAGGGTATGAATTCTCAGGAATCATATAGGCACATTCTAGATATCACATGCCATGCATAGTTTCCATTCCATGTCGGTGCATTAGAAATTGCATGTAGTTGGGATAGTTGTTGTGCTAATAAAGCATGATGTTGTGATAGCTGCTTGATAAATACCTTCTTGTGATATGGTATTTTTTTTTGAGCCTGTTTATATAATGGACTCCAAACTTTGGTTTTTGGGGAGTATGGACCCCCATTGACCAGAATTTGGTGGATCATTGACTGTTTATTTTTTATAACACAGATAAGATGTCAAACTCTGATTTGTGGGGAGTATGGGCCCTCACGGGTCGGAATTCGACACTTAGGTGTTGTTTTTCGGTATTTTCTGGGTTCCAGGGAAGTTTCTAAGGCATACTATCCAAAAACCCAGTATAAACGCCATGTAATACTTTAAACATGCCGTGTATGGCCTTCTGTTTGGGAAGAAAAATAAAATTTTTGAGTACACATCATGTAGTCTCTTCCGGTGTCACAAACCGTGTAGGTAGCGTCACGAGGAAGGGAAGAGTTTGGGTAAAACACGCCGTGTACATAATGTACACGCCGTGTAGTGTTGACCCAGAGTCCGTCCATGTAACTAACAAAACGGGTCGGTGAACTCCAGTGCAGAATACGCCGTGTCAATGCTTAACATGCCGTGTAGTGTGACATGGGGACTCAGCCGTGTAACTAACAACACGTGTCAGTTTCAGCTCTCCATGAACACGCCGTGTACCTGTGGGACACGCCATGTAGTCTTGTACGAGGATAGACTGTGTGGATTTAACCGTGTGGCCGGGAAACGAGGTAGTGTACACGCTGTGTGCGGGTGTAACACGCCGTGTAGTTGCAAGACGAGTATTCGGCCGTGTCACAAACGACACAGGCAGTTGGAAAATAATACCATACACACCGTGTAGATATAATACACGCAGTGTAGTTTTGTTCAATGGGAGCTGTGTGGCTTAGATGTGTAGAAGAACCTGGGTAGGGGAAGTGAAGTCAAGTACATGCTGTGTAGTAATTTTACATGTCGTGTAGTCTTGTTTTGAAAATCTTGAAATGGCTTCTTCTTCTTGTTCCCTTGTGGTTCCTTCACTTTCAGTCTTTGATAAATCTTGAATCTAAGGCGTGCCTTTGACCTTGTAGTGTCATGCCACCTAGAAGACCACACGTTGTTCTTGAGGAGAGCGGCAACGAGTATACTCTAGAGATGGTGGGCCATGGGATACTAGTTGATCATCTAGCAGAGCCAGATGCGGCGCCTGCTGTTATACCAGACACAGGCGCGGAGGCGCAGTTTTGTGAAGGCTTTATGCGGTTCATGCAGACCTTCCAGGGTGAACCGCAGGCTGCCACATCTATGGATGAGCTGACACGTATCTTCCAGCAGTAGCATCCGCCAACGTTTTCAGGGGATGGCATACCACAGGCTGCAGAGTCTTGGATAGGATCGATGTAGACTATTTTCGAGCATCTTGAGACGCCTCCAGGGTGGATGGTTAAGCTCACGACTTACATGCTGCGTGATTCCTCCAAGAGGTGGTGGGATTTTACCACCCAGTCATAGCATCACAGGAAAATGGCATGGGAAGACTTTCAGGTAGTCTTCTATGACTTCTTTTTCCCAGAGACGCTGAGGGCAGATAGAGTCTGGGAGTTCATGAATCCGCACCAGGGCTCTATGTCAGTGATGGACTATTCTGATCGTTTTACCGAGATTTAAATTTTTGCACCCGTGGTGGTGGGTGATGAGACGTTGAGAGCCAAACCTTTTTAGGATGGTCTCTGTTATGACATATGAGCGCTTATGAATGTTTTCAGGTTGCCTTAGTACCCACTATTGTGAACCAGGTGCTGATTATAGAGAGGAACCTGCGGGAAACTAGTGGTGTGGGCCAGGTCGGTTCAAAACCAGTTACTGGTACTATTTCTACTAGCAAGAGGAAGAGACAGATGGATTTCTCTCAGGGTGGCAGTACCAGCCAGACAGCTTCTTTAGGTGGCCCGATCAGGTGCTACAAGTGTGGCAGAGAGGGGCACAAGGGGCCGCAGTGTCCACGTGACCCAGTGGAGTGCCGAGCTTGCGGAAAGATGGGTCATCTACAACACTTTTGTAGGGCATTTCTACCAGTGGCTAGTGAGACGGGTTCTGTATAAACTCTGCATGCTAAAGCAGGACCAGTGGCTTCTTACCAGTCGGGGAACTGGAATACGTCAGGGCATGCAGGCAGAGATGGTGGTCGTGGCCATGGTAGCCAAACACCAAGATCTCAGAGGCAGCAGGGTGGGACAGCTCAGGGTAGTCAGGCTGTGTCGTAGGGCCGCAACACTAGGTAGACATATGTAGTGCAACAGACCCAGCAGGAGCAGGATCCCGAACCATCTACAGTCAGAGGTACTATTCTAGTAGCATCTATCTTATCTTCAGTACTTTTCGATACGGGTTCTACACATAGTTTCATATCTGTACCCGTTGTAAAGATCCTTGGGCTCTGTGTTTCTACTTATTCTGATATCATGACACTAGACACTTCGTTGGGGACTAGAACGGCTGGTGTGCGTCAGTGCAGGGAGTTCCCCCTAGTGGTTGGAGGGAGTCACTTTCTATGAGACCTCTATGTCTTAGAGATGACATCTTATGACGTCATTCTCAGGATGGACTGGTTGGTTCCATTTCTAGCCTTTTTGGACGGCTATCGTCACAGGGTGAGTTTCACATCACCAGAGGGAATAGAGTTTCTATACAAGGGTGAATTGGATGTTCAGGCGAGTCGAGCTGGACCAGAGCATCATGGGCGAGGTGGAGTCACAAACCAGATTGCAAGCTTATATCTAGATGATCAGGGGACTTGTCAGACAGATTTACCTCCAGTTGTTGATCGTTTCAGGGATTTCTTCCTAGACGACTTTTCATGTCTACCTCCGGAGCGAGAGGTGGATTTCGCTATTGAGCTTGTGCCAGGGGTAGCACCGGTGTCCTTTCCTCCTTATAGGATGGCTGCACCAAAGTTGCAGGAGCTCAAGAGGCAGTTAAAGGAGTTACAAGCGAAGGGTTTCATCTGACCCAGTACTTCTCCTTGGGGCTCTCTGATCCTTTTTGCGAAGAACGTGGACAGTACCCTCAGACTTTGCGTGGATTATCGGAAGCTAAACTAGTTGACAGTCAAGAACCGAAATCCTTTGCTGAGGATAGATGATCTTTTTGATCATCTTCAAGGAGAACGAGTGTTCTTGAAGATTTACTTGAGATCCGGATATCATCAGCTACACGTGAGACCATCAGATATACCGCTTACGACTTTTTGGAGCAGATATGGTCTGTACGAGTACTTGGTAATTCCGTTCAGACTCACGAACGCACCAGCAGTTTTCATGGCTCTGATGAATCGTGCGTTCCATTCGTATCTTGATTCTTTCGTGGTAGTATTCGTGGATGAAATCTTAGTGTACTCTCGCACTCGACATGACCATGCCACCCATCTTGAGATCGTATTGAGTACACTGAGAGAGCATCGACTAGATGCTAAGCTCTCAAAGTGCCACTTTTGGATGGACCAGATTCACTTCCTGGGTCACATTATCTCAGAGGCAGGAGTTGTAGTAGACCCAAAGAAGGTGAGAGCAGTAGTTTCCTAGGAGTATCCTAAGAACGTGTTTGAGATACAGAGTTTCTTAGGGCTGGCTGGTTACTATAGATGCTTAATACAAGACTTCTCCCGCTTAGCAGCACCGTTGACAGGTCCGACTAAGAAGGGTGTGAAGTTTGTTTGGTCGGAATCTTGTGAGGTGGCCTTTCAGGACATGAAAGGAAGGTTGACATCAGCACCAATCCTGATACTCCCAGAGCAGGGGAAGAGCTATACAGTTTACTGTGATGCATCAGGTGTTGGTATGGGAGCCGTGTTAAAGCAAGGCGATCGAGTGGTTGCGTATGGGTCTTGGCAGTTGAGGCCACATGAGAGGAATTACCCTACGCATGATCTTGAGTTGGCTATAGTTGTGCATGTGTTGCGCTGTCGGACACATTATCTATTGGGAGAGCATTTTGTGGTTTTCACCGACCACAAAATCCTCAAGTATATATTTACTCAGCGTGACCTGAATCTGAGGCAGAGGAGGTGGGTCGAGTACCTACAGTCCTTCAATTTTGAGCATGCCTATACACCTGGTAAGGGTAATGCAGTAGCTGATTCACTAAGCAGAAATACTCAGATAAAGGCAGTGCAGGAGGCTAGTGGTGAGTGGAAGCTCATGGCCTTATTCTATGAGATGCATCTGGAGGTGCACGACAGTCATGGGCAGTCTTATATTTAATCTGTAGCTGTGACTTCTACCCTCCTAGACAAAGTGAGGATGATACATCTTTATGATTCAGAAGGCCTAGTTCTACGGGAGTCGGTGGAAAGTGGGGACCCTTCTCCTAGGTGGACGATATGCGATGATGAGGTTCTGCATTTCCATGGGCGAGTATGGGTTCTAGAGGATACACAGGAGGAGATGATGCGGGAGTTACATGCTTCATCTTGGGCAGTTCATCCCGGGGTTACCAAGATGTACCGTGACTTGAGACGTCGGTACTGGTGGCCGGGTATGAAGAGGAATGTAGCTGGTTTTGTTATGACATGTTACACGAGTCAGCAGGTGAAGGAAGAGCATCAGAGGCCAGATGGACTATTACAGAAGATACCCATTCCGGAGTGGAAATGGGATGATGTCACGATGGAATTCATTACTGGATTTCCAAGGTCACCTCGAGGCAATGATGCTTTGTGGGTTGTTGTGGACAGACTCACGAAAGTAGCTCACTTCTTTCCGATCAAGGATACCTTCGGTGTAGACGAGCTCAGAAGGATGTATTTCCAAGAGATCATACGTCTTCATGGGGTCCCTCGTTCAATCATTTCAGATAGGGACACCCACTTTACGTCTCGTTTCTGGCAGAGTTTTCAGAGGGCATTGGGTACATAGGTTCTTCTGAGCACAACATACCACCCTCAGACCAATGGCCAGTTAGAGCGTATGATACAGGTGCTAGAGGACAAACTGCGTGCATGCGTCCTAGACTTTGGGGGCTCTTGGGAGAATCATATACCCTTAGTCGATTTTTCCTATAAAAATAGCTTCCAGGAGACTATTGAGATGGCACCATACGAGGCTTTATATGGTAGGCCATGTCGTTCACCTTTGTGCTGGTTTGAGGCCCGTGAGGCATCTTTACTAGGACCACGTCTCGTGCAAGAGACTTCTGAGCAGGTCCAATTGATTCGGAAGCAGATGTCTACCACGCAGTATCGTCAGAAGTCTTATGCTGATCATCGCAGATGACCTTTGGAGATTGTTGTCGGGGATCAGGTTTTCTTGCATGTTTCACCGAGGCTGGGACATAAGAGGATCAGGAGATAGGGTAAACTTTCACCAAGGTATGTAGGGCCATTCAAGATTATAGAAAGAGTCGGTCTGGTTACCTATCTGTTGCGGTTATCGCAATGGTACCAATCTATGCACGACGTCTTCCACATGTCTCAGTTGCGTCGCTATCATTCAGACCCATCTCACGTCTTTCAGCCTGAGGAGGTTGAGATAGAGGCATATGTGTCCTTTGAGGAGCATCTGATTCGTATCGTTGATAGGAGCACGAAGGTTTTCTAAGGCCGGTCAGTTCCTCTCGTACGGGTGCTATGGCAGCATGGCCGAGTTCAGGATGAAACCTGGGAGTAGGAGACCGACGTACGTGCTCAATGGCCAGAGCTGTTCTGAGCTATATCTTCGCCACCCTTGGAAGGGCAATTCGTGGATGAATTGTTATAAGGGGAGAAGTTTTTAAGAACCCGGTTCTTATATTTGAGGTATGAGCTTCTTCTTTTCTCTTTTCCTTAAGTGTTTTTGAGGAAATATGGAAAATGGGGAAAAATCCTAAATTTTGGAACTACACGCCGTGTACTTTTCCACACGCCGTGTACTTTTGGCCGTGTGGAAGGGGTACATGGGGCGTGTATCCATGTCGGCGACGAAGGGTGTAGTAACTGACTAGATGCCATGTAGTGGTCCATTACACGCCGTGTAGTCAGTCGGTAGGCCAAAACAGTAAGGCGGTAGAGCATCTGCCAGCTGGGCGATAGTACACACCGTGTACTCGGGAGTACATGTCATGTACCGATGTCGACTGATGAACAGTGTGGCGGTGCCACCAGAGGAACAGTTAAATGAAGGAAGTACACGCCGTGTACTTGGAAGTACACACCATGTATTTTGTTTTTTTTCACTTAAAATGGGCAGTAGCTTCACATGTTCACAGGGAAATCATAGAATGGGAAGAGAGCTCGGGAGAGGACGACCGAACCTTTGGAGATCTGTTGGGCGCATGTCTGGAATCCGATCCAGCTTCTGTCGATCATGTTGGAACCGCTCGGGTAAGACCTCTCTTCTCCTAGCGTGTTGCTTACCAATTATTCTCCTAACGGGAGTTATTTGAGGTTGAATAGAAGTTTTCTTACCTCAGATCTACGCCGTTCTTGGGCGTTTCTGGAATTGACGTTCGCGTATAGCGCTCGTTGGCATATAAGGTAGGTGTCTTGGTGTTTATTTTACAACTGTCATGTGTTTTTGTGTGTTTTTGAGATACGAACCCATATTTGGGGTGTCATGTGGCTAAGGTTGTGGCTGTTTTAATAACTAGAATTGTATAGGTAATTAAATGTGATATTAAAATGCTGTTTGGGATCAGTGCTTGGATCCAGGACCACCCCGGGGGTGCGTTCCTCTGTTTAACCATTTGGCCAGGATACCCGAGGGTATTCCATGTTTAAATTATGAAATACTTTTTCTTTAAGAGGAATTGTATGTAAAGTGAATGTTTATATGCTGGGCATGGCCTAGTTACTTATGCCTGAGGGCGGTGTTTTACTATTGCCTGAGGGTGTGAGTGTATTAGCATGAGGGCAACATACTATTTCGCCTGAGGCCAACCTTTCGTGCCTGAGGGCTTGACTTTTGTGCCTAAGGGAGACACTTCCTATGCCTGAGGGCAATTTCTGTTACGCCTGAGGGCAATACCTACAGTTTGGATTCTGTATAGCCTGAGGGCAAGCCTGAGGGCGTGGTTTACTATATTAGCCTGAGGGCAGGGTTCTGGTTGGCCTGAGGGCTTGGTGCTGTTGAGCACAGAATATTACTAAATTAAATGATCAAAATGAATAATTAAATGTAAATATAACTGTTAAGTTAGTGAATTTTGAGTACTACTTAGTTTATTGAATTTTTCTACTGCACACTGTTATTGCATGCTTACACATAGTTGGGCACGAGCCTTTGGTGGGTGACTTCTGAGATATATTTATCACACCCTGTTTGGTCCATGCTTTTCGGCCCAAACAGATTACGTTTCTTCAAGTGTAGATAAGGGAAAGGGTCCTTATACAGGTGCTTGATTACTGCTGGGGTGTAGGAGAGCATGAGACCGAGCATTGGATCGTGATGCTGCGGGCTGTTCTGTTTTGCTTTCTGTACTTATACTTCAGTTGTGATTTATTGTATTGCAGTATAACATATTCTAGATATTTTATTGAATAGTGACATACTGAATCTTCATATATGCATGACTACTGGTTCTTTTTATCCATTATCCCTTTCAGTTATATATGAATGGTTATTTCTTCCGCTATTGTTGTATGTTTAATTTCGGATTCCGCTGCGCTACACTTTGACAAATGAGGGCATAGTTTCTCCACTATCAGATCTGGGACCTCGCTACTAGTCGGCAGCCTCTGGCATTTGAGGAAATGCGCTTGAGGTCTTGTAGCGAACCGGGTTCGGGGAACCCATTGCGTGGCACCCAGAACTAGGACGTTACAATTGATGGACTTCAAAGTATGATGGGAACATCATCTTTCTATTGTTTATTTCTCATTCTATAATAATTTCCACTCATGAATCCAAATGACTCCATATAAATCCCTTTAGGGGAAGATATGTTGAACACCTATTTTCTTGGATGAAGTTAGTGAAAAAAAGATGATGGGACCTAAAATGGTCAAGGAAATATTAAAAAGGGTTAAGACTATTCAAAAGAAAATCAAGGCTTCCCAAAGTCAATATAAGATCTATGCTAACAATCATTGATGAGTTTGAGGTTAGAGGTAAAGCATTCCTCCACATATCACCATGGAATAAAGTCAAGATATTTTGAAAGAAGGGAAAACTGGGTCCTAGGTATATCGTACTATTTGAGAATATCGATCACATTAGAGTTGTGGCCCATCGATTATCACTCCAACTATTCATTTCTCAAGCACACGACATAGTCCACATGCCCCTATTGAGGAATTATATATGAGAATTATCACATGTACTAAATTCATAGGTGGTATAAATAGAAAATGGTATCTCTTATGAGGAGCATCTAGTGGATATCTTAGATCACAGAGATAAAGTTCTACGAAACAAGACAAATCACCTATTCCAAGTATTATAATCAAACAATAAGTATGAGGATGGGACATGAGAAATGAAGGAATCCATAAAGAATAATTACCCTAACCTATTTTCACATTAGTAAGTAAAATAAAATTGTGAGTTTGAAATTTTTTATGTGGGGAAGACTGTAACTACACATAATTTTATCAATGGAACCTTCCTTCTGATTATAGAGTTGTTTAATATTAAGTAACATAATAAAATATAAATAACATTAAACACATGATAAAACCAACAACATTTTTTATAATAATTTGAGCATTACAGTTAGAGAAAAATATGTCCATAATAATTGAAAGTATTACAATGATAAAAAATAATAGAAAATAAGATAACAAGAATAGGAAAATTTGGACCTGATCAATCCCCCAGAATAATCTCACTTATGAAAAAAGTTGTAGAAATGAAGTAGAATGTTAGTAATTATATTTTCATTTTGAAAATGAAAATATGAATAAACATGTGAGAAAATTTTAGTGAATTAATAATAAGTGAAATATAAGGTATTTATAAGAATTAGGGATCCCATATAACTATTACAAATTTGACTGCTAGATTAGTAACCCAACCGTTGGAATAGTAATATGACCATTAGGAATAGTAATATAGCTATTAAAAGAGTTACATAACCTATGTAATTGTAAAATAATATTTACTAATATTATAAAAATAAAATATGATCTATTTATATCATGTAATAAGTAAATAAATGTTTTAAAAATAATAAATTTAGTGTTGGTATTTTTTTAAAAAATAGATGTTTTAATTCCACTTTTATAACAAATTTAATTATTTAAAATAATGTTTATTTTCCTAAAAGTGTTTTTAATATTTATATTAATTTTTATTATAATTATATGATAATTTTATGAGACCATATATATTTTTTCAAAGAGTTAGAAAATCACTCAAAATATTAAAATTGGTATTTTTCTTTTAAATAAGAATTAAAAAAACTAAATTTATCATTAATAGAAAAATATTTTCATAAAATGGATTTAATTATTGTATTATAACTATTTAAAAATGGTTAGGGTATATTTTTAGTATTGTTATAAAATAGTTGAACTTTTGGTGAATAGTGAAATACAGTAAAATATGGTATTTAAAATTATAAGCTAAATATATTAAAATTTTTGAGTTATGGATGATGTAAGAACCCATTAGTTCGAATTAAAATGTAAAATTTAATATATATAGCCACAAGAATCAATAATATTGATATTCTTGATCCAAGATATTAAAATAATGATTATAATATTCAAAAACACCCCTCTCCTCCCCTTATAAATACCACCCCTCAACACCTCTTGTCATCAAAAATTATAATCCTTGGAGATAGAAATATTTCTATCCCAAACTATACTTTTATATATAACCACTTATCTAGATGGCATTTTCTACTCAAAGTCCAATCCAATAGTTTCTTAAGTAGTTTTTCAATAGGAAACATCCAACAGGTAATATTCGCTACTATTTTCCTTTTACTTATTTTTTTATACCTTCTCTTGGACTCAATAATCAAACATGACATAGATAATATAGAAATATAAATATAATTGAATGTTATTATGTTTATTTAATATTCTTCTTCCACCCTCCCATCTTTTATTTCTAAAACGAAACCATTTTTTAAAAAATTGATGGTTCACTGACTCCATGAACAATACACCACATTTTCGCTACCGCCTTAAAAGATAGTTATAAAAATATTATTATTATTAAATATGATTCTGATAATTAAGTTAGAACTTATTTTAATTTATGTGATCTTTTAATAATTATCTAATTAAATAAAATGAAGCTAGTTAGTGATGGTCGGTAAAACAGTCTAAATGAACTAAAAATATAACACTTACATTTTTACAAAAAGAATCATACCTATACCAGAACACCAATGATTATTTGGGGCCATGTAAATTTATATAAGTACATGAATATTATTTCCTTATTAATTTTGTAGTTTTATTCCCATTTTAAAAATCATCCATAAATATACACAAGCGATCCGACATTGGAACTATGAAAG
The DNA here is from genome assembly GCA_963277665.1 of Viscum album. Lineage (NCBI taxonomy): Eukaryota > Viridiplantae > Streptophyta > Magnoliopsida > Santalales > Viscaceae > Viscum > Viscum album. The sequence continues at coordinate 1,799,328,077 of OY728152.1, forward strand.
GAACAAAATCAGAATAACAAAATTAAACCTTATATCTCATTGAAATTGTTTAAATAACCATAATAAAATTATAATAAATAAAATCTAGATGGAATAGGTTATGAATTAAGTAATTAACGTATTTAATTTTAATATTCATGAAATTATGCGCAATTTCAGAACAAATCTGAAACATAAGGTAAGGGATCTCTCCAAAACACCTTTTTTGGGTTATGATATTTATCTCTTCAACTCAGTATATATTTATATTTTATGATATGAATGCTTCTAAATTACATATATATGTCTCTTACATATATATACATATCTTATTCACCCTTCCTTTTATAGGAAAATACATGCCTTAATTTTATGACTTCTTCAAAAGCTCTATTGATCATGATATGAGGAAAGATTATGCAACACATTTATTTAATTGGGTAATTATTACATATATTAATTATTATGGATTTACTTTTGTATCATACATAATAATGAACATAATATTATTGGTGTTCCCAGATATTACTATAATTCATTGTGTAATATTTTACTGTCACGAGATGTCATGTATGGGATTAGAGAGAAAGCCTAATCCATGATGAGACTTTATCCACCATGTGATGCTGAATTGGAATTTAACCTTGACTCATGTTTATGGAATGTTTTTGGTTTCTACCACTTTTCCATGTATCCATTATCTTATGATACCATGGTATTTATGTTATACTCACATATGATTATTCATGATCCATGATTCGTTATGATATCATGTTATTCCTTTTGATAAATATGTTATGCCTATCCATAATGTTTATTACCATATTGGTATTTATAGATTGACCCTTTATTTTATGTAATCCCTAGGTTATACTATGTATTTTTAGGATATCAAAGGGACATTAAGAGATCATTATGGAGAATAAAATAAAAAATTTATGTTTTAGTTTCTATTTGATGTATTAGGAACCTAGTATTCAAAAGGCACTAGGATTTTCAATCCTCTAGTTGTATTTATTAGATATTTATATTCAAAATCATGTAATAACATGTTTAAATGGTTCAGGTCACTATAATTATGGTAGGATATACTCATAATAACCTGTGATCCTAATGACTTCTGAAGTACCTTCTAGAAATATGGTGTGAAATAGGGTTCCTGATTTGAAACGACACTCCTCAGAACACTATACAATTGACCTATATCCCACACATAGATACTACCCAAATTATTGATAGTGAAGGTCTCCCACATATATAAGAAGTGATATTCCTTCATCATCTAGTCCATGATCACCCATACCATATCATTTTCGGGAGGTGTACTAGGTAATACTATCATAATGTCCCTAATGAAATCATCTAAATTCCATTCCTAAATTGGAAAAGGTAGTAGTAAACCAGTAGGAATCTAGTGCTCAACCATCACCTACTGATAAGTGAATCATCATGCCACAAATCTCACTATCTCCTTCTTCATATCTATCCACTAGTACCACCTCTAGAGATCATGATACATATTCATCATCCTGTGATGTATGAGCTATTTAGAATAATTGAATTCTCTCATAAACTAATCACATAATTCCATAGGAACCCTAATATATCCATGGAAACAAATAACATCACCACTACCAAGAGACTATCCCGATAGTGGATCCCCACCATATAATATGTCCCTATAAAGATTAGATAACTTATCTATCTTGATATGGTCATGGAGCAAGGGAAAATAGATATTGAAGTTAGTGTCGCTTGTTCCTAGGGATCCTAAACATCCATATGTAGATTAGTAAAGAGTTCCATTAGTCACCAACCATCACAAGTTTATCACTCTACCTAATTTTTCATATTCCTACTTAAGGAATAAATAATGAAATTACCCTTTCCTATAGTGTATAACAAATATATGTCAAAATAATTAAGATACTCAACCCACCTCCTCTGTCGAAGGTTTAGGTCCTGTTGTGAGTTTATGTACTTAAGGTTCTTGTGGTCCATGTACATCACAAAACTCTCACCCAAAATATAGGTCCACCAACATCTTTGGGCGTGTTCCACTGTAGATAAATCTTGATAATGATTAGGATAATTCCTGTCATGAAACCTGAAATTTATTGATCCATAATAAACCACTCTATCCACCCATATTAGAAATACTTTAAGTATGACACTGAATGTGTCGTAGTACAAAATATTTTTATACCTGGCTTAGGTAAGGTAAGGATCAATGATGAGTTTAACCTTCTCTTCAAGTCATTGAAAGCCTTCACATAAGAATATGAAAAAAATCACCCCTTTCTTGGTAAATCCATACATTGGTGCTTCTATATGGGATACGTCCAAGATAAGACCTCAGTACTAGCATTCTAGACCCACATAGCTCCAACTCTCAAAGACGTTCTTGGGACTCTTTTAGGATTCCACTACTACAACCTTCTTCAGTTCCAATGATACATTAGCCTATAAGATAACATGTCCCAATAAGTGCACTCTATCAATCCATAAATTATATTTTGATATCTTGAAGTAAAGTTGATTCTATCTCAGTGTACTAAGGATGATTTCAAGATGTTTAAAATGATCGCCTATAGAATGGGAGTACACCAAGATTCCATTGATGAAAAACACTATAAAATAATACAAAAATAATGGAATATTGGATTTTTCATGGCCATAAATACCCCTAGTGTGTTCATCAAATTAAATGACATCACTACAAACTCATACAATCCATTATTGCTCCTACAATTATTACGGGGTATATTATGTAGTCTCACCCTCAAATCATGGCAACCTAACCTCAATTCAATCTTAGTGAAAATTAAAGAACCTCTCAGTTGATAAAATATATCTTATATGCTCATAAGGGGATACCAGTTATGGAATGTCATCTAGTTTAGTCTTCAATAATATAGACATAAGCACAAAGACCCATCATCATTCTTGGTGAAAAGAACAATAGAACCCCACAGTGAAGTAATAGGACATATGAATCCTTTATCTTATAGATATTTCAACTACATTTTCAACTCCTGAAGCTCCATTGGTGCCATCTTATAAGGTTTGATAGAAACTAGTTTGACTCCTAAGACCAACTTGATAGTGAACTTGATATCCTTCTCAGGTGGTAAGTCAGAGAACTATTCGGTAAAGACTCCTAAAAATGGCCCACTACTGGAGAAAAAATACTCTACTATATCCCACTATCATCCAGAATAAGATTTTCTGTCTGACCCATGAGACCGTCCAATCTACACTAAATTGGTTATGCATGACCAACTTGAAGATCCTATTCATCTTAGAAAATATAGATACCCCCTTATGGAGATAGAAACGTAACTCTCCTCTAACAACATTAGATTTGATCTTGGTATAGAGTTAGAAAATCCATAACCAGAATCAAGAAAACCCATATATTTCAAGTATAATGAGATCTCAACATAAATGATAACCACAAATTTCAAGAGAACACTCCTTTTAGTGTTTTAAATCCTTTAATTGCACCACTAATAGTGCGTCGGTGGTCATAAACCATCCGAGGTTTCCACGACCAAACCCAATCCATTGAAAAATTGAGAAGATATGAAGGAATATGACACTGTTGTGTCAAACAAACAAAAATAAGGGTATATCACACAAGAATAATACCTATTGTAGTAGAAGGTCCTCACTAAAAAAAAATGATAATTAGCGACATTGTTTTTTCATTTGTAATGTTTCTAAAAAATGTCTCTAAATGAGGTTTTGTTAATGTAGTGAAATTTATTAACATACAAAATTTAGGGACGTTTATAAACATTGTAAATGAGAGAAGTTTATAAAAATTTCTAATTTAGAACCTTTTATTAACATCATTACTTAGAGACACATCAATTATTGACGTTTTTGATAAATTTTGGTAAAATAAATGTTGCTAAATTTGCGATGTTTGTAAATATCTTTACTTAGTGACACCTCACTTACCGAATTTTTTATAAAAGTAAGTAATAAACGTTTCTAAAATAGTTATGTTTGTAAAAATCTCTAAAATAGAAACCTTTGTAAATGTCACTATTTAGTGACACCACAGTTACTAACATTTTTTAGAAACATTAGTTACTTATTTTTAAAACATAAATATATCTTATTGAGATATATATATATATATATATTGTAAAATTTATAATTTTATTTACTTATGTTCCTAAAAAACATATATAAGTTCTTTTTTTTTGAAATTTATATTTTTTTATCAACAACACACCTCACCCGAAGAAATTCTTCCACCCCCATCTAGATCCGCACCCTGGCGGCCGTACCCTCCTCCCATCTTGAAACCAGGCACCCCTCCCCTGCTCCTCATCCTGGATCCCCTCCCCCGCTCTTGTCCCAATGCCTCTTCCCCCCATCACCAAATCCCCAAAGCCCCACCCCAGTCCTACCTCTCCCCTGCTCGGATCCACTCCCCTAATATCGTGTCGGTGCCCCTCCCCTCATAATCTGCTCCCTGGAACCCCACCCTAGTCCGCTCCCCAGCCTCGCATCCCTCCCCCGCTCACCAGTGCCCCACCCCCATTATGAACTGGTCCCTATGCCCCTCCCCCATCTTGCTCTCAGTCTCACTCCCATCCCAACCAGTACATGTACAATGCATCACCCAACCACCTCCAGTATGCCTCATACCCATACACCGCCCCACCCCACCACCTCTAGTACGCCTCACACCCAATACTAAAGAAAAAATACCATGTTAGAAGTTGATCCCTGCACCTCCAATATCACAATAAAGAATGGGACTAACTTGTGATGTGGTGACCTATTGTTTTATTTAAATAAAAAATTATGGAAAATTTTTAGGGTTAGCCGCATAACCCAACAAATTATTAGAGAGTCGTTGAAAACTGTGGAATGAGATTCTTTTGACAGATGATTACATGATCAGAAATCGATGACTGGTGCAAGATGAATTCAAAGCATCTTGATAATAACCATGACAAAACTCTATTCTTCATCCTCAATCAATCCAAATAGATCTATAAAGTTGTTTATTTTGGATTCTTTCCCCGTTATTAATTCTTATGATGAATACAGATCAATCAACTAATAGATTGATCCACATATCAGACATTTTTGGGATGGAATCTGTTTTGGGGATTTAATTGGGGGATTTTTTGTGTGATTAAATTATTATATATTCATTATTCATTCTAAATAAAACAAATCGAGGCTGACACAAAAATTGACCGATGTCGGTTCCTCATAGTTGTTCTTATGATTTTCTCCCCTGATTCTTAATTCATCATAGATGTTCTTCATTTGGCCCATGGTTCGACGTATACAAGAAATTCGAACACTGTGCACTTGATTCCGAGAGTAACATTTCAATATCATAGATCTGGGTTCAACACAATGTGATAGTGGTGTGATGATGGAGGCAGAAGAAGATCAGACGATGTAGGTACTCAGTTTTCATGTTCTTTAGTGTACAATGAAGAACACCACTGAAAGGTTTTTTCTGAACAAATCGAAGGGTCAAAACATTTTAATCAATGATGGAATGAATCATTGGGATATGGGTCCTGATTTTAGGGTGAGGTAGTTTCCAGATCAAAGGCCAAAGGAATAACCAATGATGTGGGATCCAGATCCGAGATTCTGTAAAATTCTGTTGTACACGACGTGTAAGTCAGAGTGACACACAGTGTGGGTACCTCTTGATAGCGGCTTGGGTTTTGAGAGAATGTTAAGGATTACATGGAGTGTGACCCTATCACAAGATGTTAGACCTCTCCCAGGTGGATCAACATGTACCTAGAAGGGTACATGGACATGGTTTGGTGTACATGGTCATGGGAATGCAATGCACTCCCAAATGGACATGGATTGGCTGGTGTACATGGACACGGTCAGAGTACCTAGAAAGCCACACACCATGTACTATTACATGGACACTGACATAGAAATGGTCCATTTATATGAGTAGGACCCAAGGTTATAGGGACATAGTGTGTAACCCTACTAAAAACCGTGTACTTCTTAAATGTTGACTTGAAGCCCTTATCCTATGTATTACGGAAATTTTTGTTATGGTGTGACCCCCATATTTATTACCTAAGTGTTAGTATGAAATCATATCCAACATATAGAACATTTATCCTTTTATTAGGAATTTATAGATAGAGTTTTTGGAATTCTTCTATGAGGCTTAGAGTTAGATCTTCTATTCATATTCATGCCCTAGGTGGAGATCTTGGTATCGTCATCACCAACACTACATGGGCACCGATCCTATACTTTACAAGTTAATCCACATTGAGTTGTTGGTATACCCCATGGCCTTGAGAGTTATCCTCATTTGTGTATAATATTCTCTTCAGACTTCAACATATACTTCTAATGATGATACCTGATGAGCATTACCTATCAGATGAACGTCCTCAGTGCTTTCAGACCCAGGAGTGTGTTCACTCGGATGAGTGTTTTGTGAAACCTTCAAGTTGGAATCCTAGGATGGTAATATAGTAGTGAATTACCTTTAGACTACGTGTCTCTGTTGATTATATCTAGATATTTTTGTTATATTTTCAGTAGAAATATACCTATTTAGTTTTGACTATATCTTTTTGTTCTATGCTTTGTGGTTTCGAGGTGTTGTACTAGGTATTTCTATACTTACCCCTACATGGGATTTTCCCACAAGTTTCATGTTTTGTGAAGATTATATAAATTTTTACGTAGTCTTAGAAGGTCCAGGACTAGATAGTTCTTAGTGAGATTGGACAAACCAATGTGTGTTCATGTGGTATCTTAACAGTAGTCCCGAGTTTTACCTTCAGGTTTGACTTGTTTTCAGACTCTTTGTGGTGAGATTGTATTTGGACATGTTTAATTTTCCTTACTTCATATCATACTCCGGTTGAAGGGATTTATATGTATACATGCATGGTTGCTCAGTTGTTTTTACATTTCATAATTATGTAATCTTAGAGATGTTTTCATGTGTAGAAGTACTTAGGTTAAGGCCTCTCTGTTAGTGATATGCCTACTTTTCATTAGTCACCAACCCATGGCCTATTGGATGAAGGATTTGGGAGTTGTGGAATGAGCCCATTTTGGTCGGGTCATGATAGAGTGTTATCAAAGGAGTCGATTCTACCTTTAGAACAGAGTCTATGATATTAGTTTGGGGAAATATTGTTAAGTGTTCTATGTTTGGATTTCATGCCATAATAACCAGTGTTGGTTCATCGATTGACAGATACATACACTAGGAATCTGATCATCTAATTTTTGATTTGATACATGAGAACAATGGTTAAAGGAAAAACAATAGTACATGCATTATAAAAAAATGGACTATGGTTTCCATGTACTTCTTGAGTAAGCTCTCTAGATATACTCATTGAATAGGGTACTTTTGGTTTACTTTCAAGATTCCTTTGTGAAATATTCCATCTGGGATTAAAAATTAGGATCATGAGGATAACCCCATCCGTGATGATGCATTGATACAAGGACCAGTTATAGAGATGTTACCTCCAGGTGATGCACAAAATATTCCACCACCTGTTGAGAAGCACACGGTACCCAAAGTATAAGTGTATGAGGTGCACAGGCTGAGTTCACTTCACTAGTTTCAGTGATAGATACCCCTTAGGTTTCAAGGTGAGCTTGACGCATAGGCGGTTGAGTACTATATTGAGGCTATGGACAATGTTTTCTGTCTAGTCAGGACACTAACAGATTAGATGGTGGTCCTAGCTATAATCCTTCTTCATGGATCAACATGATTATTGTGGGGGTTAGTGAAACAATATTACAATAAGGTGACTCTAGTGTGGTCATATTTTGAGAATATCTTTATATAGTATTTTTCTCTAGCTATGTTGATGGATGTATATATCTAGGAGCTTCTGCGGATCCAGTACGACATCACAACATATCTGAGTATTCATCGAGGTTTACGAACCTTTCCAAGTACTCGATGGACATGGTTCATGATTAGTTCTTCATGGATTGGAACTTTAAGCAAGGAATGTGTAAAAACATATGAGACAATGTCATCCCTTTATGAATTTTATACCTATGATGGGGTTTTAAGGTGAGATTTGGTGGTTGAGTGTTTCCTGAATGAGCAGACATAACGAGTGGTTTCCAGTAGTGGGTAAGAAGGAGTAAATTCCTCAATAGTAGGGACCCAAATTAGGTCTCAGAGACTTGGACATGCGATAAATTTTAGGAGGAGGTCTCTAGAAAGAGTATATGAGGTTTAGGGTTCACATAATAGGTGTTTTCATCCCAAGGATAGGTGGTTCTACTCATGTTATGGTAGGGGAAATATTTCTTGAGATTGTTCAAAACAATATAAGATTTCTAGGGAAAACATGGATGGGTCATCGAGGTAGATAAAACAATAGAAATAGATAGGTACTTAGGATGGAAGACACGGTGGAGGAGCTGAGAGTGCAGATGGAGGTGGTATATGATTTGAAATTTTACCGCCACTACCCCCAGACGATCTGTGAATTGATTTGGAAGTTGGAGGATAGGGGCAGGGGTAGGTGTAGGCAGTCAAATCTTATGGCCCAGAGTCTCTATTAACGATTCAAGGTTTTATCTATGACTTTTATACCTTATCTACAATACTACCCATGTGATATTCATTCATTTGTTTCCAAATATCTTGTTTGAGACTTAGAGATTTTGGTTGAGCCCTTAGCTCTAACCGTGTTCTTGTAGACTCCTACTAGAGATGACTCAGAAATCACACACTTGTGCTAATAGTGTGACATGAATCTTGGAGGTGAGATCTTTTATTGGGATATATTTTTAGTAGTGGCGAGGCCTTACGAAATTATCTTAAGTGTAGACTTTTTATCAATAGTTAATACCATATTAACTATTTTAGGTGAAGGATGCAGTGTGTCCACAATGACAGAATCTGGTTCTTATTTTTCGGTGAAAAAGAAACCCATACAGTATAGGATATACTCATGTGTAGGAGGGTGCAGTCGATTACTCACCATTTGGATAGAATGACACTTGGTGTAGTGTATGTAATGAGTTCCCAGTTTCATACTGTGGTGGTAGAGTATGAGGACGTCTTCTCTAAGGATGTTCTAGGTTTACCTCCACATCAAGAGATAGAATTTTTAATTTATTTACACCCCTAGAAGACAATAAAAATGTTCCATAATATCATATTTCTCTTATAGCGATTCGTGAGCTGAGGGTGTAGTTAGAGGATTTGTAGAAGAATGGATTTGTTAGACTTAATGTTTCACTGTGGGCAGCCCATATTCTTTTTTCCCAAAAAGGCGGATGAGAGCTTGATGTTGTGTGTGAACTACCGAAGCTTGAACTAGGTGACTTTAAATAACAATTATCCACTACTGAGGATCTATGAACTCATTGATCAGTTGATATGGGCAAGATGGTTCTTGAAGGTTTACCTCAGTTTATGATATCACTAGTTGTGAGTACGAGATGAGGATATAATACATATGACATTCATATGTCGATATGGTCACTATGAGCAATTGGTGATGCTCTTTGGCATGAAGAACACCCTAGTAGTGTTCATGGGACTCATGAACCAGTTATTTCATCCATTCTTATACTAGTTTTTGGAAGTATTCATCGAAGATATCCTTGTGTACTCGACATCCGAGGAAGAGAAAATGAAACACTTGAAAATGGTTCTCGATGTACTCTGAGAGCACCAACTTTATAGAAATATCTTGAAGTGCTAGTTATGGATTCATTCAATTCACTTTCATGGATATGTTATCATGGTCGATAGAGTGGTAGTGGACCTGACCAAGGTCAAGGAATATTTAGCATGGTATCTACCCGAGAGCATGATGAAGGTGTGGAACTTCCTCGGTAGGCTATTACAAGAGATTCATACTTGATTTATCTAGGATATTAATACCCATGATATATTTGAACCAAAATGGGTATAATTTCATGTTGATGGATTTGTTCCAATAGGATTTTCACAATCTTTGGTATAAATTTATGAGCACTCCCATCTTGAGATTTCTAGAGGAGGGTTTCGAGTATGTAGTGTTCTGTGATTAATCGAGGTCCAAGCTTGGTTGTGTTCTAATAAAGAGGAAGGTAGTGATTTATTATGAATCAAATTAGTTGATACCACATGAGAATAACTATATGAACCAAAATCCTGAGTTATCAGCGGTAGTCTTCACACTAAATATGTGACAACACTACCTGATGGGTGAGAAAATTATCATATATTTTCATCACAAGAGTATCAAGTATATATTCTCTCATAATATCTTCATTTTGAGATAGAAAAAATGACTAGTGTTCCTCCATGATTATGACTTTGAGATTTTATATACTAATAGGAAGGTGAACATGGTAGCATATTCTCTATGTAAGAGATATTGTTCACAGTTGATGAATGAGGAATCATAGCAGTTTTCAACATTGCAGTTATCCTTTGTGATAGAGATCAAGAAACTTACCTACCATCTATGGTTGTGACCCCTTCTCTCTTACAGTGAGTTAGGGAGGCACAAATTGGGGATGCTGAATATGAGGTCCTATGTACTTTTTTATCATTTGGAAATGATCATAATAGATTTTTTGAAGGTGGGGAGCATATCGTTCTATTAAAGGATTCCCACTGGTACCAGTGATGTTGTGGGAGGAGGTTCTAAGAGAGTTTCATAAATATCCTTTGGAGGTATATCAAGATGTTTAAAAGATGTAACAAGACCTCCAATGCCAATTTTGGTGGTCAGGGATGAATAAGTGAGTTTTAGAGTTTGTCTCTCGATGCCTTACTTGTCAACAAGTGAAGGCTAAGAACCAAGTTATAGTGGGTTTATCTTATCCCGTTGAGGTGAATGAGTGAATGTGGGATGGGATATCCATTGAATTCATGATGGTCCTACCACATATATCTAGAGGACATGATCCATCTTGGTTATCAGAGAATGAAACACCAATTTAGCCTATTTCTTAGCTATATGACAGCATGGTTAAGTATATATCATATGATGCCTTTACCTAAAAGAGATAGTATGAATCCACGGAGTTCCATAAATGACCATTTTTTAATGTGATGATCAATTCACATCACAGTTATTTAAGGGATTACATGAGGTTTTTGGGACTTAGTTATTCTTGATCACATCATTTCACCCCAAACATATGACCAGACATAGCAGACTATACATGTTCTATAAGACATGATGCGATCTTACATGTTAGACTTTGGCCGTATTTGGGATTATCACCACCACTGGTGGAGTTTTCATTCAAAAACAACTATCATTACACCATTAGTAGGGCACTATTTCAGTTTTGTATGAGTGACCCTGCAGGTTACCACTTCGATGGGCTTACCCAAGATATTCATCACTTATGGTCCTAAGCTTGGTGTGAGAAACTATTATGATAATTCAGATCATCCATGAGTTAATGAAGACTGTGAAAAGTTGTCATAAGTCTTATATAGATAGAAAATTGAGGTATTTGGAGTTCTAGGAGAGATACCATGTGTTCCTACAAGTTTCACCTTGATGTGGATTAAAGATATTTTTCTAGGGTGGGAAGCTATCTTCAAGATTCATTAGACCTTCATAGATACTATGTAGAGTTTGAAAGTTGGAATATCTCTTAGCTCTAAATCCTTAGTTATACTAGGTACATGACATCTTCAATGTGTCACAGCCTAGTAGATATGTTCATGAACTATCACACATTATCGGCTAGGTAGAGCTAGACATCGAGGATGGTGCAACCTTGGCAGAGTACCCGACAGAGATTGAGGATAAGTAGGATAAGATCCTTCGTGGTTGAAAGATTCCATTAGTGTGTGTCTCGTGGCAGTATGAGAATCTATAGGAGAGCACATGGGAGTGGGAGAGTCAAATTCATGCTCAGTACCCACATCTATTTATGTGTCCCTTCTTTTGTTTTTTGGGACATAATGCTCCAATGTGGGGAGAATGTAATGACTCAGATTTTATGAGTATTATTTTCAGTAATTTTATGGATTATTTTTGAGACTAGGTACTAAGAAAACATGTGATTCCAAGTCCTGGTGTGTCTAGGATAATTGTTTGAATTATATTAAATATATTAAATACTGTTCATGTATAGTTTTCTGAAAAAATGGAGTAACTTCTAAATGGTGGACCAGATCAGAAATCAGAGGGCACCATTGAGTTCAAAACGTGGTTTTTACCCTAGGAAAAATATAACCTTGGTCAGCATAGTGTTTTTGTAGAAAATTCATCATGGGCATAAAATAAATAAAATAATTAAATAAATTTTATTTAACTATTGACACAACAACCTGATTTTTTATTTAAATAAAAAAATATTGAAAGTTTTCATGGTTAGATGCATAACCCTTCAAATAATGGGAGAGTCATTGGAGGGTGTGGAATGAGATTCCTTTAATGGATGCTGAACAAATCATAGATCAATGACCAGTGTGAGATGTATCTAAAGGATCTCACCAATGGTCATAGTGAATCTCCTTTATTCATCAGCAATCGATCCAAAGTGAGGTAGGATACTATTTTATTTGGTTTCATTCCCCATTATTAATTTCTATGATGAACACAGATCAACCAATCAATAGATTGATCTATAGATTGAATGTTTGTAGGATGGGATCTATTACATGTATTTAATTGGGTACATTTCTTTGTGATTAAATTTTTATCTCTTCATTTGTTGTTCTAACCGGAAAAATTGAGGTCTTTACAAACATCGATCGAGGTCCATTCCTATTGTCCTTGTGATTTTCTTCCTCAATTATTCAGTCATCGCGATCATTATTCATTTGGACCTCAGTACAACGTATACCAGAAATTAGAACATTGCACACTTGATTCTTGGCATAATGGTTCAAAATCATAGATCCAGGATTGACATGACACGAAGGTGGTGTGACGACAGAGGTAGTAGCAGATCAAACGATTTAGGTACCTAGTTTCTGTGTTCTTTAACTCACAATAAATAACACTTTTAAAAGGTGATTCTCAACACATTCGAAGGTCTAGAATGTGTTAATTGACGATGGTGTGAATCATTGAGACATAGATCATGATTTTCCGATGAGGCAGTTTCTGGATCGAAGGTCAGAGGAACCAATGAAGACGCAAGATCCAAATATGAGAATCTGTAGAATTCTATAGTACACAATGTGTAAGTTGGAGTGACATGTTGTGTGGGTCCCTCCTAGTTGTAGCAAGGGTTTCATGAGAAATTTATGGATCATGCGGCATGCGAACCTATCACACAGTGTGTGACCTCTCCCTGGTGAATTGGTGTGTACCTTAGAGGGTATACAGACACGGGATGGAGCAAATGGGAATTGAAACACAATGTAATCCCAAACGAGCATGAATTAGCCTGGTGTACACGGACACATACATATTACATGGGGAGTCACATGCTGGGTACCGTTACACACACACACACACACAGACATAGTCTATTTACATGGGTACGACCCGGGGTTAAAGAGACATGGCGTGTAACCCTAATGTACGCCATGTACTTATTAAAAGTTCTCTTTAAGTCCTTGTCTTCTGTATCTTCACTACTACTAAAAGGATTTTAACAGTGCTATAATATGCCTTTATCAGCACTAAAAAAGCACTAATAATTTGAGGGCGATTAAAATCCCAAAACTTTTATGAGTGCTAAAAAAGAACTCTTAAAAAGGGCCTTTAATAGGTCCTTATTATCATTGATAAAAGTAGCACTGATAAAGGGGTTAAAAATATATTATATCATACATCTATGAGCCCGAAACCTTTTATCAGCACTTACAAGACCCCTTTGTCAGTGCTTTTCACCCCCTTTATCAATTCTTTCACCCCCCTTTATCAGCACTTTATGAATTTCCAGCCTCATGTGCGCCCACATGGATTGGAACCCCACACCTCTCCTTTGAAGATGGAACACATTTACCACTACAACATGTTGTTTTTCTTTTTGTAATGATACCATGTTTATTTATTTATATATATATGATTATTTTTAAATAAATTTATACAATATATGTGTGTGTGTGATATATATACTTATACTTATTTAAATATATTATATATTATATTCATTTAGATATACTAGAATATAATATAAATGTATATCTTTTTATTAATACACACATATATGTATATGTATATATATTGTAAAAAATGGATAGATATTTTTTTAAATATATTTTTAGAAGATTTATTTATTTTCATATATTAGAATATATATTATTACTTAAATATATTGATATATGTATTTATATGATTGATTTATTATAAGTAAATATAAGAAAACACACATATATATAATTATAAATAAAATTATGTTATTATAAACAACAAAATTTGAAATCCATAATATCAATATGAATGTAATACTTGGGAATAAATTCATTTCCCACTGTAAAAAGGGAAAATACCCCATAAATGAGGCTAAAAATCCGTCAAATGCTAAAAACTTGGGGTACCCAGACTAAAAAATCAGTTTTGGAGGAATTCTGGGTCTTTTGGCCTAAAAAAATATGACATAGGTTTACCTCCATCATTAAGGGTGTAGATCCTATCATAGGATTTGATTTGATATGTGGTAGATCCCAAACAGACACCCCTATCAAAAGTCATGGTTGTTTGAAGTTAAAGTTATGCTTTCAACTTATTTTTGATCTTTTATTAATTTTTTTTATTTTTTTATCTTCAAATTGATATTAATGGATATAACTTGGTAATAATAAAAAAATTATTAATTAATTTTTTAAAATATTTTATAATCCATTTTCACTAAATATCATATATATTAAATGTAAATGCCTATTTACCTTATCTAAATCATATTTCAAAAAATATATATTATATTTATCTCAATATAAATATATTTATATATTAATATATTATTTTTAATGAAAGATAATTTTTTGAAGTATAATTTTATCAGCACTCGTAAAAAAAGTGCTGAAAAAACCCCCCACTTTATCATCTCTTTTTTAGAATAACTAATAAAAAACCCCATTTATCAAAACTTTTAAAAAATAATTGATGAACGGTGTGCCTTTATTAGTGCTTGTAAAAAATAACTGATAAAGGCCCCCTTTAACATAACTAATTAAAGAATTGTTGGATACCCCATTTAATAATGTTTTTTAGCACTAACAAAGGGGGTCTTTAACAGTGTTTTTTATCCATTGCTGTTAAATCCATAGCACTGGATAAACCATGTTTTGTATTAGTTCTTGGACAAGTTTCATTAGGGTGAATTCCCCATATCCATTCTTTGAGGGTTAGTATGGAATTAGATACTACAAATATGACCTCGATCCTTTTAGTAGAACTTCTTGGATAAAGTTGTTTTAATCCTTCTATGAGGCCCGAATTGAGTTACTCTATTCATCTTTGTAACCTAAGTGATGTTACTGGTATCATTGTGACCAATACTACATGGAAACCAATCTTATACTTAGTGGGTCAATCTAGATTGATTTGTTGGTATACCCCATGGACTTGGGTGCGATCCTCATAAGTGTATCATATTCTCTTAAAACTTCAATGTGTACTTATAATGATGAGACATGATGAGAATTTCCTCTCGGATGGACAACATCAGTTCTTTTATAATCTAGAGTGTGTTCTCTTGGACCAGTGATGACATTATTTCATGGATATATTTTATGGCATTTGAATACATTTATTTCAAAATTTAAATGATTATTATTTCCAAATGTCAGAAAATCTGACTTGTTTTGTGTTTTATGGTAGGATACAATGAATATTTGGAAAAGGAGTGAAAGGGGTAAATATTGGAGCTAAAAGACACTTTGCATCATGAGAAAAGCAAAGTGGCATGACACTAGATTTTTGAGGAAGAAATGAAGTTGTGGAATGGGGGCAGAGCAATTTTTATTCCATGTAGATAAATTAAATGATTTGATATTTTTTAGAGAAGTTATTTTGAAGAGATACACCAAAATTTATGAAGCCTCATCCCGTATGAAAAATTAGAAGATTACACATTGTGTAACGGTTACACATCATGATGATGTTGGGAAAGAAAAAAATTAATGTTCCAGCACTGAGGGTTTGACACCATGTATTATAAAAATAAATACTCAAACAAAAATTTGAATCATTCTAGATGGGGAGGCTCGAAAAAGGATACCCTTTTAAGATGCACACCACTGTGGATCCTTGATGTTGATGATTTTCTTTAGGATTTTGTTCATTCTTTTTTTATCCCCCCATAGTTGGCATGAGGGGGTGATTTTTTTTGTGTTGTGGTGTACATGATGAATGAGTATTGATTATATGAGGTATTTTATTTATTATTACAATTCATGTTGGGATTTCACGTTGGTTCTTCAATTATTTCTCTTTATTAATTCTTATTGCATTAACATTGTGAGTGTGGGTTAGGAATTGAGATTAATTTATTTTTTTCATTACGCATGACCATTTCTTGAGTTTATTGAATGCATTTATTTAATATGTGATCTAGGATTGAGACTTCATACATGAAAATTGGGTTTGTCTCTTCACTATGTTTAAATTAGGTTTAAGGTTACCCATCCTTTGTAATCTGATGTACCAGACCATGAAAAAGGAGAACTTATGATGGAGAGTGTTTAACATGATCATTGGACTTTCTAGGACCTTATTATGAAGACTACATGATTATTATTTGATTATTTCATACCTTGTCATCTGATGAACCTAGATTCATTTCTTCCTGACACCCATTTTATATTTTCTTCTCCCACATTCATCAAAAATAAAATTCTCAATAGTTTATATTTAATTATGTCTATTTGTAATTAGTTTAGGTATTTTTTATTAAATTAATATTTTTACAACCCTATTTATGTGGGTTTGACCTCAGACTTGCATATCCTATACTACCCTATAGTTTAGTGGTTTGTTTGTTTCATATTATAAATTTTTAAATTTGGTAACCCTATAGGAATTAATTACACCCAAGGGGTTTATCAATGAGGGTTATGTAGAACCTTGGAGCTGGAATTCAAGGATAGTATTAGAGTAGTGACTTACCTTTAGACTGTATGTCTTTGTTGAGTATATCTGGATATTATTGTCATATTTGTTGTATATGTACACCTTTGTAGAGATAACTATATTCTTTTGTTGTATGATTTATGGTTTTGGGGTGTCCTACTCGGTATTGTTGTCCTCACCCCTGAATGGGCTTTTCCCACACGTACCGTGTCTTTTTAGATGATCAACCTTTTTGACAGAGTCCTAGATGGACCAGGACCAGATAGTTATTAGTAAGATTAGATAGACTAAGGTGTATTCCTACAATATCTTGATATTAGTTCCTAGTTCTACCTTCAGGTTGGACTTTTTTAGACTTTTTGTGGTGGGCTTGTATTTTCCACTATTTTTTTCCTTTACTTATTATCATACTCTGGTGGTAGTATTTAGATGTATGCATGCATGGTTTCTCAATTGATTTTTACATTTTAGCATTTAATTAGAATGGATATGTTTTCATGTGTACAGGTACATAGGATAAGGCCTCCCCTGTTAGTGATATGCCTACTTAGCACTAGTCGCCAGCCCCTGGCCTATTGGAGGTGGGCTTGGGGAGTTATGGAATGGGTCCCATTGGTATGGGTCATGATAGTATAAATATATATGAATATATATATATATATATAATTAGGAATGTTTTGAAACACTGGTAAAAAGGTCACTAAAATAGCCACATTTTCTTAAAAGCATGCATTAATTTTAAAATATTATATATATATATATTTGTATGTGCATGATAGTATATATATATATTTATATATATGTGTATGAATTTATGTATATTAATATATATATATCTAAATATATATTTACATCAATGTGGGGAAATAGTGTATATAAGTATATATATATATATATATTTAACAACATTTATTGAAAAACATTTCCAATTTTGCAACATTTCTAGAAATATGTTTCTCAATTAATGACATTTCTTAAAGAACATTTCTAAATTAGTGTTTTTTCCTACAAATGCCGTGAAATTAGCAAAATTTCTTGAAAAATTTGCTAAATTAGTGATGTTTCCGGAAAATGCCTCTAAATTGAAAACATTTCCTATAAACGTCGCTAAATTAACATTTTTTTAGGAAACATCACTAAATTATTGTCATTTTCAAGAAAACATTTCTAAATTATAAAAAAATCATAAAAAATTTCTAAATTCTAGTTTTTTATAGTGCCTACATCTATACTGATTGGATTTGACTATAAAACATACATATAACTCACCCCTCTACCATGGGATCCATCCTAACTTCCCAATCACTCTCCCTTTGGCTGATACTATTGCTCCTACATCGGGGTACCATACCACCTACCCCAACATTAGCATTTGGTGGAACTCCAGCTACCTGACTACTATGGGGTAGCTGAGTCCTTCTCAAGATCTAGTGTATAATATAATCCTCTATCATTGCATGAATTCTAAGTGCTCCCATAGAACCTATGTAGATGGCCCATCCTACCACAAGCATGATATTATACTATAGGGAAAGGACACTAGTTTTGATTTTTTCTTGTCCTACCACTCTGAAAGAACTAACCCTAACCAAGGTCCTGAGGTGGATTCAAATCCCCTGACTGGTCTACACACTACTTACCTAGCAGTAACTATAATAGTTGTGCTTCTTTCTACCCAAAGAAGAGATCTTGTATTGTCCTATTGAGAATGCCCACCCAACACTTTGGGACTCCTTCAGATCCCCTTCTATGATGAGATCCCAATTCATCATGTCAAAAAATTTTCTCAAGTGAAATATGTTTACCTATGACTTAATCTGAAAACAATGCTCATCATAGAAGTGCTTCACCTTAGCCATCTCATCAATAACCATGAATGTATAACAAAACTGTAGGTTAGTAAAACATAAAACACAGTCCATAAATTTAATTCTCCCCTATCTCAGGTGTATGAAATAACGATCCCTATTATCCCATAGTATCTTTAGATAAAAGTGACTTTGTAACTTCACCAATAAGTCCTTCTAGGTTAGCATATATTGTTTCCCATCTTTCTTTAGTATGTCCCACCAGTACTTTTCTAGTCCACAAAGAATATAAGAGTCAAGATTAACCCTCATGTATGCAGGGTTTTAAAGGGTTTTAAAGATCATATAGATGGACTTAACCCATAACTCAGCTACCTGGGGCCCTTCCTCCCTAATGAACGTAGGCAGGTGTTTCAATATAAACTCTATGGCCAGATCATGCATTGATGAAAAATTTGAGTATTTTCCATATCCATGGGTCACATGATCTATAGGAAACTATCATGTATTTGATCATCCATATAGTTCTTGGGAGACATATAAAGTCCCAAATCAGCTATGTGAGGGGTGTACTATTTACCACTCTCCTGAAACTCAACCAAAAGATGACGTGGAGGCATTATCTATACAAAAGTCAACAAACTCCTCAGGTAATAAGATACATTACAAGATTAACCTTATAAGTCCAAGAAAAAAATAGAGAACCAATAATATAAGGTTACTCCATATCTTGGATTAATAATTGAATTGATATATCCTAGAAATTCAATTTATCCACTTTATCAGATTTGTTAAGGGGTTAATTTCAACAATTCATATTGGAAAATATTTCAAATGTGATAAAAATGTCCCTAGAATGAATAATTCATGTAAACATATTCCCATACATGGTATCCATGATGCATGAATAATCACATCATGTCGTACTGGGCCATGAGTTTAATCATATAAAATAGTAACATCACACAACAAGTGAATTACCCAAGGTGAAATAAAATTACAATTGTTTTGGGAGAATGTCCTGGACAACAATCCCATCCTTGGGTACTTAGGTTTTCCCATGGAAATGGGTTGACTTCTCCCATGAATGATCTCATTTACAAGCCATGACACATCCTTGTATTCTATGCACCTTCTCCAAATAGTAAATAAATAAAAAATTACTAGGCTCTAATACAACTTTATTATATCTACAAACCTATTCTCCCTCACACGATTGGGTTGGATCATTATGATATGTCAGACATAAATCATTTTATTCCAGAGGATACTGAATAATAGTGAGGGTGTAAAGGATATAGTTTTGTGATTATACCCTCGAGAACAAATTTTCAATATCATAAAAAATAATATAATCAATCAAAACATGTGACATAAAAATGGGAAATGGAAAAACCAAACCAATTCAAATAAAATTAAAACATTTCATATGATATGAAATGTAAAATAAATGTAATACTAAATTCTTAAATGTAGTAACTAAAAAAAGACTCCTAAATAAGAACTCCATGGTAAAATCAATCCCAAAACCCATGGTTAGTCCAGTCTCTAAACCCTAATCCCAGCCCAACTTAGTAGGCAATCAAGTAAATGGGCCCTTTACCTTATCCGTTTATGCATCCATGAACTCTACCTAGGTGAAAAATAATGACCAAATAGGGTGTGATTATACATCAGTAGGTAAAAACCAACTATGTATAAACAATCCAGTTTTGAATATATAGTGTATGTAATGGTATGACAAACAAGGTAATTAATTCATAAACCAATGAAAAACATCATATAGCCCACCGAATATCAATCTTTGGGTTGGTACCTAGGGTCAGGCAATCCTGCTTCTGCAAAATGTTGAAGAACTATTTTAATTAGTTAAATCTGCTACCTAGTACGAATCACCCATGAAACCTACAAATTATACAGTCAAGTATGAATCTCCCATACCATGAATTATGAACTACAATTTCTTGACATTAGGCAATCAAGTAACCAAGAATCTCACCCTTATAAATAAAATATAAAAATACATATTTTACTTTGGAATCATGTAACCCTACATATATCCCTCAGGGTGTGTAACCATGCATCTGGTCCTTAGGCGGTTTGTACCATGCATCTTTCCCTCGGGTGTTATATACTATACGTCTATACCAAACCCGGTATTTAACTATGCATCTTTCCCTATGATAGTTTTAAATCATGCATCTAGACTTTAGGGGGAATGTTATTATACATCTATCCACCATGTGTTATGTAACGATGAACCTATCCCTCATGCATTAAACTTAATCATGAGTCCCGAAAAGTTAATATAACAAGAAATACATGTAAAATAACAAAAATAAAACATGCCAATCATGTTTTCAGAGTCCATATTGGTCAATTCATCAAATTATCAATTATCATGTTATTTATTCCATTCACTAATTCATTCAAAAAATCAAATACAAGATAATTACCATTTTATTCCAAGTTACTAATTTTCACCATAATGGAAATTATTCTATTTAATTAATAATTTACACTCTATTACCATTACATATTCCATCATTTCCATATTTTATATTGCCTTTACAACAATTCCAATTATATTCCAATTTACCTCTTTTAAGACATGTAATCCATTCTCAAGACAATTATCACAATTACCAAGTTATGAAAATTCCATGTCAAGCTAATTGACAATGTTAATACATTAGATTAACAATTATCATTTCAATGAAGGTATCTAGATTCTTACTTTCCATGTTCCAATCTTGGATCAAAGGTTGGAACACCTCTCTGATGTATTCACGTCCCGATATCAATGCTAATGGATCCAACATGATTTGAGGGAGGTCAATGAAAATGGTTTTATCAATTCTAGTGGTTTACTAGTTAGGATAAATTGTTCACACATTTTACTAATGTTATCTCATATGTTTCACATACTATAAAATCAAAACTAATTTTTGGGAGTTATTCTAGACCACCCACCTCAAGTAAAAAAGATGGAAACAAAGATAAGATGTTATATCAATGTGAAACATAATGATTACCTATGAAAAACTACTTCAAAACCTCATCAAGGTCGTAAGAAGTGTATAAAAGGAAGTAAACAACAGGATTTTATTAAATACAAGATATACTTACTGGTTTTGGATCATCGAATAGAATATTGGATCAAAGAAACAAGGAATAGTGTTATAGGAATCTTTAAGAGACTTTAAAAGGTTTATGTCCTAAGATAAGGTCAAATTAGATGCTAAGAGGTTATTAAAAGGGGTTTTAAGGATAGTAAGGCAACTTGAACCCTCTTAATCCAAGCCCATCCCAACACCATTGTGTAGTCGGTGGTGTCTTCCAATGAACCTGTATGGGGATTGGAACCCCACTGGTAGGCTGTTGGGAATCCTGTAACCTTTCCAGGCTATGGGTCAGGTCATTAGATGGCTAGTGGACTACACTAACTAGATGGTGGTTCTACAGTCTCTCCATAACTGGAACCCACATCTAGACTTGTGATAGATTAGTTTCATGAGTCATTGAACACCTCCTAATCCATGATTTAATCCAAGAACATGGATCTTTTTCCAATGATAAAATGATTTATAAAAAAAAAGTTTTTTAAAATGAAAACATAAAGAGAATTAAAATAGGTAAAATATGGAATATTATAGTATTTCATCAACCCATGATAACTTATAAGATACCTTTATGTCTATAAAATATTTAAGAGACTCTAAAGTCAATAAATTGACTGTTTCCTCCATTGAAATAGTGCATAGATGGAAGAAGATGGAGTGAACCTAGGATAAACAGTGAGTATTTATTGAACATTTTTAATAACTAAAATGAGAAGTATTACCTCATAGTAAATCATCACATTATCAGAATATTGGATTTGACCTTTTCTATGAACCAAGCTAAATCTATATGTCTTGTGTATGCTTTATATTTCTGTATTCATGTTTGATATTCATTGATTTTGTGTGAAAAATTAATCAATCAACATTTTGAACAATGTTCCTACTAACATGAGAACAAAAACCAAGAGGGAGATAACCAAGTGAAATAAAAACATGAATTGGGAAACACCATGATTTACCCCCTATTAGGTTGTCTTGGATTTCTATAAGTTGTATTTGATAAATTTTTTTTTCTAGGTTTCTAACTTGATGATCAATTTTTTAATTTCAATGGATATCATATGTCAAAAGTATATGATTATGGTTCAATATAACAGTGAAATATATGTATTTTTTAATCTTTAATTAGGCCATTTGAGTTCTCTTGAAGAAATAGACATTTAAAGAAAGAAGATATGAAATATTAGAGGACTATTGAAAGAATCCCATTAGTATATTGAAAAACTTGTGGTTGAACTAACCTGAAATGGACAAGTAATTAAAGATCAAAATTCAATTCATGAAAAATATGATTTATGTATTTATTTTAATCCAAAGGTAGAATAATAAGGTGATCGATAAAGTGACTATTTTTATTGAAGATAAAAAAGAGAGAATGGAGTCTCTTGAAGAAAAAGTTGTTATATTTAAAAGAAGGGATTTTATGGATCCCTTAAAATATGATTTATTTGAAATAAAAATCTTTTGGGGATTTACATAATAAGAGGAGTGATATATATATATTCTGAGAGTACTAATGAGGAAGATTAATCTAAAGTTTCAATGAAGGTTAGTAAGGAAAATATTTAGAAAAAAATGAATCTCTATAGAAACTATTTAATTAGTTTGATGGTACTATAATTATGATCTAAAAAGAAATCATTGAGAAATAAGGTTAAGGATCATATTTAATTGTTTAGTCAATGGTTGGGAAGAATGGAGCTAGTGAAAAATACCCATGTATGACTATTGAATAAAAATTAGAATTAGAGGAAAGAGCATTAAAATAATGAATAATAGTTGTGAATTATTAGTTGTATGTAAAAGAAAAAATAAATGAAGAGTTTTAAAGTCCTTTGTTATTTTTATAAGAAATAAATTATAATCAAGTTATGCTTCTTAAAAATGAGTATAAATATAAATTATAATCTTTGTTAGATGAAAGATATTCGCTTTGAAAATATAAAAATTCAATGTAGTTTTACTGAGTACTCAAGAAAGCTCGATGAGTGTCTTGAAGAACAATGACCAACTGTTATAGGCAAATAATATTTGAGGTGTAGTACATCATCAATAAATGAAATCAAGAAACCATTAGTGGATTAAAAAAAGTTGATAAAATAGGTTCATAAATATAAATCAAACAAGTGGATACATAAAGAGAAATATGACCACATGTGTTTTTATTGTGAGTTTTCTATACATATAATAAGTTTTTTGTGAAGATTATATTGGTTTTATTTTATATTGTGAAAGTAAAGTAATATAAAAGTTATCCCTACCATAAGAGAGATGGTATAACTCATATAATTCTTATTATATCTATTCAAATTATGGTGTTGGAAACTTGAAAAATATATATAAATCTAGAAGAAATACTATTATTGGAAAAAATAATTCAAGCTACACTATAGGTATATGTTTTTTTTGTGTGGATAATAAGGTAACTTGGTGAAAAATTTTAGAACTGGATTTGTGGGATGCAATTCATTAATGAGAATAATAATAGATGATAAATATTGTATAAGATGTTATAAATGTGGAAATAAAGGACATATTTCTAGGTATTGTTATATAAGAAGAGTACGTATGATGAGGAAGACTACTACTTCAACAACTAGTATAAATAAAATCTGTATAGAAAGAAAAAATGTTACATTAGAGAAATGATTCATTTACTTAAGGAAAGATGATATAGACTATCAAAGAGATGTGTATCATAAAGTAGAGGCTATTATGGTACTACAAAAATTTATGTAAGGAAGATATTAAATTATAGAAAACTAAGAAGAAAGAGGAATATATCCTCATGGATAATAATAATGTTTTAAAGATAATGAAAAATGTTTAAAATTTGAATGGTAATAAACATGAAGAGAATTATAGAACTGGTAGAGGATATCTCGTAATGAAAAAAAGGAATATTGGGGTGTTCTTAGGTAGCACATGGGAAGCCTCATGTACTTAGGTGGAAGGTGTAGTAATATGCCTCATCCATCGATACTGTTTGGGTTTTCACTCATGGGGTGTTCCAATGATCCCTAGGCCTATTATTCGAGGGAATTGTTATACATTATTGGGATGTTCACTTTCTGGGGTGTTCCACTACTCACTAGATTTGACACACATATCTATAGACTTGATGGATGTGATTGTCTATGTCTGGGTATGAGTGTTCTATCTAGACTAACCTATGGTGATCCTTGACATGATGTTACCTATGATTTTTGTTATACTTTTTTGATCAGATATGATCTATGGTACATTATTTTAATTGATTTGATATACGTGATATTATTTGAAATATTTTTACTTCGATTATTTTAAACTATGGTAAAAGGGGAATGTTTTATCATGATTCAAATATAAAAACTATTTAACTAATTATCCTTCCTTTTTTCCTTAATTTGTTTCTCATATTATGATTTTTTACAGAGTATTGTTATAGAATACTTGGGTGGGATCCTACTAAGACTGTTATCTCACACCTCATACAACCCGTTGGCAGTGTGTAGACCATGTTATGTCTTTTTATGTAGGTAAATGAAAGGTGTTGAGTGAGGAAAAAAGGTTTCTGTCAGTTGAGTTGGGTAGCTGGCGATGAGATACAAGGACTTTTTCCACTTATTACATGAAGTATCTATTTCAAATTTTATGTTTCATACTTTTTCATAGGACTTTTAACTTAGATTTTGTTTAGCTACTTTTGGGTTTTATCACTTTTGTTGTTTCCTTTTTTTTATGGAATATATTTCCTTTTATCTATTCCACTATTTCTTCCTATATAAATATATATGAAATGTTTTTTGCTTTAGGTTGAGTGAAATCACTCCCTTTATTTATTTTGGATGCTTGGGTGTTGGTTGCTAGCCCGTGGGGGTAAGGAACACCCTTCGGGCATGTGATTTTTCAGGTCATGTATTGGATTTCTTGGGTATCTAAGTCATGTATTTACATATACTAACCATGTGGTATCAGTTGATTGTTTCTAGTATACTTAAATCTATTAGAAATAATGTTACATAACTAAGAAGTTGTTCTAAGTGTTAAAAATTATTTTAGTACATGGAGTTAAGAAATGAAGGCATTCAGGGGAAGTTAGTGATGAGCACTCAAAGTATGGTTAGCCTCATTTAAGAATAGTGAAGACCTATGAAGAAAATAAAGTTAATATATTTTAATTGGTATCACAATTTTATCAAAAATAAGTGATATCAGTAGGTACAATATATTGTATGACTCACACACTTTATACTTTACTGATTTTTCACTAATATTTTTGTGTAAGTGTGGTTGAGATTAGATAAATACTTTTTGAAAGGAATTAAAATATCAAGTTGTATTATTGGAAGTATTTATACAAATAATTGAGTGAAATGGACAAAATTGAAGTTATTAACTTTTGACATATTTTCCTACATCAAGTTTCAACTCATTATGCTTATAGGATTTGTTATTAAATCATTTATAAGCGGTAAATTCACTAACTAAAAATCACTGAGTAGATTTCAATTGGATAGAGGAAATGGTACAATGTTTAAAAGGTGAAAACTTGGAATAGTTATATTCAAAAAGTGGAATAAATCCTAAAGTGATAAATAAGATCTTGTCTAGTGGTTAAAAGTAATAATGTTTAAATAAAAAAGAGTTTTAGAAAGGTCTTAAAGGCAATAAATAGATCCAATGCTTCAATAGCTACAACTATTTTATAAGACCAAGACAATTGTTTAAAGGTAAACTTTCAAATGGTTGATAATTACAATAATTTTGGATGTTAACTAGTGTTATCAGGAAGCTTGTAAAGTGTTTTTGGTTCTTGTAAGAGCATAGAAGAACCCAATATCAAATGGGATGGAAACAGATTGAAAGATAAATGGGGATAAAAAACTATCTAAATATATTTTTTAGAATTTTAAAAGAACCAATTTTCCCTAACAAGATCTTTGTGGAGATTATTGAAAATCTGATGTAAGTATTGTATGGATAAAGGGGAAGTAAAGCTGATAAATTACCCCCATGGAGGTCATAGATATTAGAGAAAATAACTTGAAGATAAATCTAGAGAAACTAAAAGAGGGATAAGTAAATAAAATAAAGTATCCATCTCAGTTTAACTCTTATAATTTAATTATAAAAGGGAATAATGAGTATAAAGTGATCAAAATGAGAATTATTATAATTCACCATAATACCACACATATTTTTTGAATGATTTGGGAGAATAATGTACCATAAAACCCTAAATATTTTTGAAGTATTTTAGAAACTAATGAACCATAAATCAATACATTATTTTTGAAGGATTTTGGGGTTAAAAAGGTGAATTAATATTTAAAGTAGTATTTTCCACAAAAAATAAAATATAAATAATGTTGAAACCAAAAGGTTGTGTATTATATTTCATGATAATAAGTTTAGAAATTTTTGAATGCATAATAGTGAATACAGAAGGTCCATAAGTTATATTGGAAGAGGAACTCATGTTGTTCTGGAAGTTAAAATTTCTAAATATAGGACTTAATATACTTTAGAATTTATAAGTTTTATATTTAGATAACAAATAAGTTTTGAATATGAATTTTAGTTGTTCTTAAGGTTCCAAATATAGGAGTTTTAAATATGAGTAACTGATGATTAGAAATAATTATACACTTGGAATTTTGAAAGACACATTATAATGTTCTGTTTAACTTTTAAATTAATCTTAAATAAAGCAATTAATCTATTTTTAAAGTAAATTTTATGTGGAAGGTTTATTGGAGTTATTTTAGAAGTTGGAATGGAGTTGAATTAGAAGTTTATTTTTATGAATTTCTGAAAGTTTTTTTGAAGGCTAGAATAAATTATGGAATTTTATAATATGAAAAGGGAGATCTCACTAAAAAATGGAAAAGGTAAAACTCTATCATTTATATGTAAAATTAACTTCCTGAAGGGGTAGTGAAATGAAGCAAAGTCCTAGATCTATCTCCCCAAAAATGTAAATTTCATCAGTATGATTCAAAAATTTAAAATTTATAGTATTAATAAAAATATGAAAGGTAGAATGCACTTTGTATATGTTAAACTGAATTTATGAATTAGTAAAGAATTTAATAAAAGGAAAATCTATCACCCTATATAAGTAAGAGTCATCCAGGAGTTTTGCAAAAGTAACCTTTTTAGATTTAGATGAGAATTTAATAAACTATGAAACCACATTAGGTCACATAAGAGTGAATATAAAGAATATGTAAAGGTCATTAGATAGTATGTAAGAGTCAGTTCCACGAAATAAGAGTGATATAAAAGTGTAACATATCATTACCTTCTTTTAGGTATTTATCCTCTCTCTTTTTATTTACATTTTTTTTATGTATTTCAGAACCTTAGAGGACAGAATGAATTTCTATGGAAAATGAAGTAATGTTTGGGGTTGTATGTTTATTTGAATTAATAGATTCTGAGTATAAATGTGTCGAAGTATTTCAAGGGTTATCTATGGGTTTGGAAAGTTTTGAAGGTGGTTTGAGTTTTATTTTTTTATAATATGGACTATGATCTATTTACTTGACACTTTATGTCATGAACTAGTTACATGATGTTAATTTTTTACTAGGTAGATTTCCTAAACTATTTCAGAGCATAAAAATTTTAAAATACATGAAATTGGTTCATTTCATGAAAAGTTCGATGAAAGTTTTTATAATCCAAGGTGACACCTTTTTTTGTGTAGCTTGTAAATCCCTAAACACACGTATTGAAATGGGTTCACATTGTGAATGTATTAGGGATATTGTTTTAACTATTATAGATGTATGATTTTATTTTTATTTAACATGATTGTTTTTTATGAAAACATAAGATATCTCCCACTAAATTTTAGGGACCTCTTCTATTTTTGGTTAGTTTTGTTTGGATTTTTATGTTCATAGTGGATGCACTATGTCTCTCTGGGTAAGTGATATTTCTATTACATCATTTACATTGGCCATAGTAGCAATTTTGGTCTATATTTTTATATCCATTGATATTCTAGTTATGTTCTTCTTGATCTTTTCTATATCCACTATGTGATCTTTTTCCGAGGGATGGTCCTTTGTTGGTCACCGTGCATCGATTTTTATTTCTTCATGGAATATGTGACCCAAACTCTTTACTAACTGTAGTTGTTATGGAATACCATTATGATGTGTGGAAATCCTAGGTAAGGCCTCTATTTATTATTCTTCATTCCTTCTGGTGGTTGTGGATCTAGTGGTGGGTGTGTGTGATCTCAGTTTGTGGTAGGTGGTTTCATCTCCAACCTATTTTATATGAACCGTGATTGATATGGGTTTTTAAATTGTTTTATAAATTAAATGGAATGATTTATTTGTGTGTGTATGAAAAAATATTTATGTAAAAAGGTGGTTTTCCCATTTTTATGATAAAAGAAATGTTATTTTCTAACATTGTGAAATGGATTTTAGAAATGGTTTTCAAAGCATGTTTTGATGAAATGGTTTGGAAAATATATCACATGGGAAGCCTTGAGTGCTCAGGTGGAAGGTATAGTAATAGGCCTCATATGATGATATTATCTAGGGGTTCTCTCATGGGGTGTTCCTATACACCCTTGGCCTGTTATTCTAGGGACTTGTTAGAAACTATTTGGAGATTCACTTTCTAGGGTGTTACTCTAATTTATAGAATTTATGAATATGTTTAGAGTCTTGATCTGCATGACTATCTATGTTTGAGGATAAGTGTTCTAGCTAACATGGCATGTACTAATTCTTGGACTGATGTTACCTATGATTTGGTTTGTACTCTTTTGGATTTTATATGATTTATGATATATAGTTTGAACTACTTTAATATATATGACATTATTTGATACTGTTTGACCTGGATTATTTGAAACTATAGAAAAGGGGAATGTTTTACAGTTATTTTGATATAAATATTATCATACTGATTATCATGCCTAATATTATTTAAATTTGAGAATATTTATATTATTGTATAGAGAGTTTTTATGGAACACCTAGGTGGGATCCTACTTAGCCTGTTAGAACACACCCTATCTAACCCTTCAGCAATTTGTAGACCATGTTATTTCTTTCAATACAGGGGAAGGAAAGGCTCTATAGTGAGGTGGTAAAGTTTCTGTCAGCTGAGTTGGGTAGTTGGTGGTGAGATAGTAGGACTTTGTACCCTTATCATAGAGAGTATCTATTTCACATTTTGGGTTTTGTCCTTTGTTTTTAGACTTGTGACTTGGAGTTTTTTAGCTACTTTTGGGTTGTATCGATTCAACTATTTCCTTTTTGTTATGGAATATTTTTCCTATCATCTCTTCCCATGTTTCTTTCTAATGTATACATATATTCCATGTTCTCATATTCAAGTTGGGTAAAATCATACCCTCTGGTTGTTTTTCATACCTGGGTGCTAGTTGCCAGACGGTGGGGATAAAGAACACCCTCCGGGTATGTGACGGGTTAGGTAGGGTATCAATTTGTGTGGGTATCTATTTTAGTTCATTACAATTTGGTAGAAAAGTAGGTCTATTCATAGTTTTGGGAAGTTGTTAGACTAGGGATAGGTTTGTTAGGATTTGAAGGGCTAGTTGTAGTGAGTTCCTGGAAGACTGTTACCTTGATGAGACTCAAGTCACAATGGGATGTTAAGATGTGTGTCTCCTTTTTTAGTTCTTAATCTCAATATTAGTTTTTCTTTTGGTTTTATGGTTTGAACTGATATTTTTCCAATTTTTTGATCACTTATTTTTTTAGTGTTTAGTGATACGCCTCCAAAAAAACATCTATAGGTTCCACAAGAGGGTGTAGTGGATGATCCTCAAGGGAATGAACCTGTGGATCAGAATCTTATGGAGACAGTCATGCGAGCAGTTCATGGAGTGGACCAAAATGTATTGTAAGTATAAAGAATTTTTTTTGATGTACAACCAAGAGCTATAGGAGAAACACAACTAGAAAAAAGGGTTATTTCCACAGTTCAAAACTGTTTCAATAGGTCTGAAAGAAGTGGGCATATCCTACGACCACAATTTTGCACAAATGTGGGTGCTATTGCCATGGAAGTAGGGTCTGACCTATTTCCCCACTTTTCTAAACCATGGAAATAAGCCTCTAAATTTGACACCATGGCTGTGGACCTATATACATGGTTTAAACCGTGGATATATGTGTTATTTCCATGGTGGAAAACCATGGAAATAGCCTAAAAAATATGTGCCTAGCTGGTTTTGATCCCTAAACCTCCCCTTTCCGTATCAACAACCTCACCACTAAACCATAGAACACTTTGAGTATATATATATTATGATATATATATTAATAAAAACCAAGGAAATAGCCTCAAAACCATGGTAATATATCTTCCTTCCATTTTTTGGGCTTGAAATGTTTTTTCCCCTAGAAGCGTGGGAGACATATAGCCACTGGTTTGAAAATATGTGGATATATCCCTTGAAAAAAATGGTTTATAGACATCGTTTTGAAAACCATGGATATAGGCCACATAACCATGGATATAGGTGTGGGCTATAGCCATAGTTTTCAAAATTGTTGCTATAGGTCCATGAAATTGGCTTGTTTTTCTAGTTGTGAAAGGGATCGAACATAGAGTTGTTACACTAGAAGCCATATTCCATTAGAGTTAAGAATGAACCTAAATAGGTGGAGGATTGTTTGGATAATATCAATCAGATATTAAACTTCTTGGATACACCTGAGAATATCAAGGTGAAATGTATGATGTTTAGACTCAAGGGTCTCAATAAGAGATGGTGGGATTACATGGTATAGATGGATAAACATATGGGCATGGACTAAAAGGGTATCAAGAATGTATTATTCTATTAGTTCTATCTAAATATTACGAATATGGTTAAGTATCTAGTGTCACTATCCTTATAGTAGAGAGAGCATTCGGTGTCAACACACACCATTCAGTTTTCAAAGCTTGTTTTTTTTCCTAAAGGTAATAAAGAATGACCAGTTGAAGGCTTAGAATTACCTACATGGTGTGTGACCAGATATTATATTTCATGTATTTATGAATAATATTTCTACCAATGAGGAGATTATAAACATGGCTATAATGGTGGATATGGATATGGTAGGCAAGGTTGGAAATTTTCCCCTTATATTCTACCCATTCTCAACTTCAGTGGAATGCAGTGAAGGAAGAGGAAGTGGAATGATCATGTTAGGGGTGGTGAAGGTAGTTCTTAGTAGTGGGAATCCTGTATACCATAAATTAAAGCTAGTAGTGTTCCCCTGACTTACCATAAATGTGGAAAGCTCAGCCACACATGAAGTTCATGTCATTCACCTTCAAAGATGTGTAACAGTTGTAGATGCTTCACCCATATGTAGT
Organism: Viscum album; assembly: GCA_963277665.1. Lineage (NCBI taxonomy): Eukaryota > Viridiplantae > Streptophyta > Magnoliopsida > Santalales > Viscaceae > Viscum > Viscum album. Next base: position 1,799,360,351 of record OY728152.1, read on the forward strand.
GATTCTATAATGATATGTTTATGCCTCATTATATTAAGGTATCATTGAATACAAAGGCCACTACAGTGCATTCAGATGAATTATGTACTTCAGTGATCTAGCCACATTCCACAAAGTGAATCACCTTCACATAGTATATGAGTGTTCGACAAATGTTTATGTGGGTCCAGTGATAGTTAGAGCTACCATATTTATTTCATCTTCTTTAGTGTATAATTTATTTGATATCGGTGTCTCCAACTCATTTATTTATAACTTTTTTTATATTGTTAAACATCCAATGAAGATCATGTAATTTGTTATAGAGTTAAAAACATCTTTTGGGAAGAGTAAAGAGCATGAGTTTTAGTGTCCCTGTTTTCTGTCGATAGTTTATGTGGAGTTAGTCTGAGATTTCTTCATTATTGATATAGATATATTCAATATCATCATCACGATGTATTATTTCTCACTATGTTAAGATTTATTATCATCATCCGTATGTCTTTTCTTCCCTATCGACGAGGGATCTTAGGGGTTTTTGGGAGAGTTGGATATATGGTCTGGTCATGTAAGACCTTCCCACCAAAAGATTAAGTGTTTGTTTTCTATAATAGTATTTTATACCAATTATGTTTATTCTATTGTTGATATTCCCAATATTTTCAAGGGCATTACTAATATTTTCCTAGATTAATTCTCTAGTTTTCTACTAGAGAGGTAGGTAGAGTTCATTGTCAATCTGGTTCTAGGTTTCTATCTGATTGCAGTACCCTCTTAACATATGGCACTAGTGAAGATTAAAGAGATCAAGATTCATTTGGACAATCTTATAGAGGAAGGTTTTAATTATCCCTAGTGTTTCACCATGGGAAGCCCCTATGGTCTTTTACAAGAAGAAATATGGTTCACTCTGATTGTGTGTGGACTATCTGAAAATGATTCAAGTGAAAAATAAGAATAAGAATCATTTTTCCCCATGTGAATGATTTATCTGAACTATTGAAGGGGTCAATGAGGTTTTTGAATATTGATCTTTAGTTAGGTTATCCCCAAACCTGATTTTAGGATTTTGATATATTGAAGATGACTTTCATGAAAGGTTATGTCCATTATGAATATCTTATGATGCCTTTTTCAAGGAATAATGATCCTTTAGTTTTTATGTATTTGTTGAACTAGAAATTACATCTGTATATTGACACTTTTTTATAGTGTTCATGGATTATATTTTGGTTTATTTGATATTTTAGTAGAAGAACATGCACCATTTGAGTTTGGTAATAAAAATATCAAGGAGTCACAATTGTATGTAAAGATTTTAAAATATAGTTTCTAGAACCAAGAAGTGAAGTTATTGGGCACATGATTTCTGAGTGCAGATTATTAGTTGGTCTTGTGAAGGTGAAGTCCATTTTTTTATGAGAGGATCCACAAAATGTCTTTGAGATTCAGATCATTCTTGGTATTGCTGGATACTATCAATGGTCTATCAAGGATTTCCTAAAGTTGGTATGAAATTTGACTGCTCATAATAGGAAAGGGGTAAAATTCATATGGGATAAAAAATGTAAAACTTCTTTAGATGAGTTGAAATGACTTTTGACATTGGATCCTATTATTATCATACCTAATACTAGTAATGGGTATGTGTCTTAAGTGTTGGAAAAACAATATTTTTTGATAATTATTTATAGTCTCTTCTATTTAATATTTTGAGCTATATATTTTCTTATAAAAACATGAATCTTAGTTAGAGGTAGTGGGTGGAATAACTTTCCACATTTTAATTCAAAACCTCATACACCATGGAGAAGTAGAATTTCATTGCTGATATCTTAGCAGGAAAGTACTATCACAGGCTATTCTAAAATTGAAGGAGGAGTGGAACCTTATGAGACACTTCACTCAGTTGTATCTTGATACTCAAGAGGTAATTTCAGGCATGGTTCTGACCATATTTTTTTGGGTATAATCAATGTTAGATTATATTATGAAAGGAAAACATCAATACGATGAGTTAAAAGAAATTTGAGAAACCCTTTATGATGGGGAGACTACATAGGCTTAGTCTCTCCCTTCAGATGGTGTAATCCTTTTTGGGGATTAGTTTTTTCATCCCATCACATGTGTGGATCACGGTTTTATTTATATTTCATAGTTCTTCGTGGTCCATTCATTCAGGCTCTATGAAGATGTATTATGACATGATACAATGATTCTAGTTGTCGGGTATGAAGCATGACATTACAGATTATGTGTTCCACTGTTACACCTATCAACAGATAAAGGCACAACCTTGAAACCTTCTATCTTACTCCATACTATTCTAGTGATAGTTTGGAAATGGGATGAGGTATCCATATAATTCATTATTGGATTACCATAGACTCTCCTAGGGAGGAATACTATTTGTGTGGTGATTAATAAGTTCAAAATTTTGGTCCATTTCATTCCAATTAAGGACACCACTATAGTTGAAGACTTGGGTAATCTATATATGATGGTGATTGTGATATTACATGAGTTTCCCTCTATCATCATTTTAGATAGCGATCCTAGGTATACTTCAAGATTCTAGAAGAGTCTTTAGGAGGAAATGGGGACTTAGGTTAGGTTGAGTTCACTTTACCATACATATATATGTGGTTAGATAGAGTGTTCTATTCAAATCCTAAATGATATAATTCATGCATGAATCTTTTATTTTGGTGGATCTTGGGATATAAATATAATACTGGCTGAGTTCTCTGATAAAAATAGTTATCAGTCATTGACCATAATGGATCCCTTCGAGGATTTGTATGGTTTCTCATGAAGGTCACCTGTTTTTTGGCCAGAGCTGTGAGAGGACTCTTTGGTAGGACCAGGACTTTTTAAGAGATATATATGAGGATTATAGTTAGTGACTAGTTATATCTTAGTGACATCATAAATTATATTCTAATCATTGATATCATACTTTGAAATTTTATGTTGGCGAACGGGTTTTATTGATAGTATCTCTTCGGTTGTGTCATAATCGGCTTAGAAAATAGGGGAAGTTTTATCTAAGACATGTTGAACCATTTCAACTCACTGATCATCTTGGGAAGGTCACTTGTTGGTTGGAATACTAGCATAGTTTATAGGTATTCATGATGTTTTCCATATATATCATATAAGGATATATCATCCTGATCACTATCATGTTCTGAGTTGGGATAAGATTGAGTTAGAGCCAAACATTTCAATTGTAGAGCATCTAGTGGAGATTATTAACTCTAAGGTGAAATTTTTACAAGAGAATTCTTTCCAGTTAGTTATAGTTTTATGGAGATATGGATCAGATTCTTACAAGGATTGGGAGTATGAAACGTTAATGAGGGAGTAGTGGCCTCACCTATTTTTGGGGCTACATTCTTCCACATGACATTCCAAGGATAGAAGGTCTTATAGTGAGGAGTTTCTAACATCCAATTATATTTTTTCATGCATTTTTCATCTCTCTTTTAATTTTCCTTTTCTATTTGGGTGCGTTTTAGACCCTTCAGGAATGGAGAGAGTATTTAGGGAAAATGAACTAAAGTTTTAGGATGTATGTTTGTTTTAATTAATGTATTTTGGTTATAAATGTGTCAATGGATTTATAGGGTTCTCTATGGGTTTGGGAAGATTTATAAGTTGTTCAGTTTTTTTTATAATATGGATTGGGATTTGTCTTCTATACACTTTCACTTCTTGAACTAGTTACACGATGTGAATCAGTTTTCTAGTAGAGTCCACAAACTAGTTCAGAGCATGAATGTTTAGAAACAATTGAACTAGTTTACATAATTAAAAGGTTGATCATAGTTATTTTTAAACCAAGGTGACCCATTTTTTAGTGTATCTTATGAATCCCTAAATTCACATCATGAAAGGGGTTCACATATTTAATGGTTCAGGTCAAGTGGTTTTAATAGTGATATATGTATGATTTTATTTTCATTCAACTTTATTTTCAAACATAGGAGTTATCTTATGCAATTTTGAAGACCTAAACTCCTTTAAAATAATTTTATATGGATTTTGGTCTTCATGGTGGATGTAATACATCTCTCTAGGTAAGTGATATTTCCAATTCTTCTTTATCATTGGTCATATCATCACCATTGTGCTCTGATTTTAGTTTCGTTGATATTATGGTGATATTATTATTGATCCCTTATAGATCAGTTGTGTGATCATGTTCTGGGGGTCAGTCCTTTGTTTTTTGTGGTGTGGTGGTTGTAATTTCTCTGTGGTATGTGTGAACTAACCTCTCCACTAACCTTGGATGTTATGGAATACAATTTTGAGGTGTCTTGATTATAAATAGGTACTCTATTTGTTGTTATACGTTTGTTCTGATGTTTTTGGATCCAATCACGGTAATGTGTGACCTGAGATTGAGGTAGGTGATTCTATATCTAGCCTGTATTATATGAACCATGATTTATCTAGTTTTATAAATAGTTTAATAAATAAAATCCATTGATTTATTGATTTATTTTTGTGTGCATGAAAACAATTTTTTTGTGAAAATATGGTTTTCCCCTTGTTTCAGTAAAAGAAAAGCTATTTTTAAAGTATTATGAAATGGGTTTATAAAAATGGTTTTCAAATAATGGTTTGATGAAATGATTTGGAAAATTTAGTACATGGGAATCCTTTAGTACTTAGGTGGATGCTGTAGTAATAGGACTTGTTCGTCGATACTGTCGGATGGTTCACTCATGTGGCATTCCTCTACTACCTAGGATTATTTTTCTAGGAACTTGTTAGAAACTGTTGGGAGGTTCACTTTATGGGGTGTTCCTCTACTATCTAGAGTTGATGCATATATCTAGAGACTTGATGCATGTGACTGTCTATGTCTCGGTAAGAGTGTTATAGCTAGACTGACCTTTAGTGATCCTTGGAATGATATTACAAGTGCTTTTATTTGTACTGTTTTTTATTTTATATGATCCATGATAAATGATTTGAATTTATTATATATATATATATATATATGATATTCTATGAAACTATTTTACCTAGATTATTAAAAAATGTGGAAAAAGGGGAATGTTTCAACCTAATTTTGATATAAATTCTATTTAAATGATTATCATTCCTTATTTTATTTAAATTTGAAAATAATTAGATTGTTGTAAATATTTTTTTTATAGAACACCTAGGTGGGATCCAATAGATCCTATTAGATCACACCTTGTGAACCTCTTTGGTGCTATGAATAACTTGTTATATCTTTCGATGCAGGGAAAGGCAAGGCACCGTGATGAAGTAATGAGCATTATATCAGCTGAGTTGGGTAGCTGGTGGTGAGATAGTGAGACATTGTCCTCTTATCACATGAAGTATCTATTTCACATGTTTGGTTTTGTCCTTTGTTTTTGGACATGTAACTTAGAGATCGTTTAGCTACTATTGAGCTGTATAACTTCTGTTTTTTCTTTTTATTATAAGTATACATTTCTTGATATATCTTTGGCTATTTCTTCCTACTGTATATATATATATATATTCCATTTTTTTTACTTCATGTTGGAATAAGTCATTACATATAGTTTTTTGTTGATACCTAAGTGCTATTCATCATACCGCAGGGATTGAGAACACCATTCAAGTATGTGATAGTTTGGGTACCGATTTGTGTGGGTATATGAGTCAGTTCAATGGGGTATGTTTCATTGATTATAGTAAGTTTCATTGCTTTTACACTTTTAGAAGAAGAATTTTTGATGCTATGAGTTATTGGATATGTCAAGAATATTCATAGGAAATTTTCAATGGTACATTCATTTTATAATTGTCCAAACCATATAGGAGTATCACACCACAATGATGATTTTGAATAATGAAAATAATAGAGAGTGAGTTGAGATAATGCCGCGACTCTTAGAAATAAGAATAATATGCATTGATTTTTTGTAAAAAATGAATGTATCACACAATGAAGAACATTTTCACACTATGATAAGTTCATAGATCGAGAAGAGTTTATAAAATTACATCACTATTTTTTGGAAATAAAAATTATAATATGGTTAATTATATATTTTTTATTTTTATGAAAATCCCTCTTTTTAATTGGGTTTAGAGGGAACCCTTACATGACCCGAAGGACCAAAGGTATAAAGGCCTTAAAAGTACATAGATTATAGGAACATAGGCATAAATTTATTACAAGTTTATTTGAAAAATCTTTATTGAAACAATTCCTTCGCATCACCTTCTTGAAATCCAAACCTTTCTCACTACCTGAAATTTATATAGTCTTACACTACTCTGTGCAGAGCTGTATGAGTTAGTAATATGTTCTCCATATTCGTACTTCAATCCTAGATATAGATATCTCCACCTAGTAACTTTTATTATTCCTATACATAATCCTAAGGCTACAACATTATAGTAGAACTTGATCTACTATATATCCCATAGGATTTGTGGCATGTGGTGGCCCAAAGGTCCTGTGGCCTGAAGGACTATTTTTATGGATTAAAATCCCATTTAAGATAGATAGTACTAAAACTACAGTACCTATTTACAGTACATGATATAGTACCCACACTGATATAGTGCTATAGTACTTCTACCATACCTACTATAATACCTTAAAAAATGTGACCCCATTTAGATTTAGACTCGAGTTTTTGGTGCAGGATGATTGGGTGTTTACCACTTATCCAAACCCTAACTGTAATTAAAAATTTGATATATAGTATATTTTTTGGATCAAATTTTTGACTATTTTTCATGTTATTAAATAGAGTATCATATAATGATCAGGATGAGGTAGAATAATATTGTCATGACAAGGGAATCTATGCCCTGATCTAGTTATTTCCAGATTAATTTGATAGATATAGTTAGAATCTAAAATGGGGTTTCACTTGAGGTTTTAGGAGAGTGACTCAATTTTGAAGGAAAGTTCTTGAATACACTAATTGTTTTTATTTGAAAAGTATGATCATGAATTATTATTGAAATACGAATTAATACAAACCATTGAATTAAGGGTTTGATTTTTAGGATGATTATATAGACCAATTATAGTATTTTTGAGAAAAAGACACATAGAGGAAAATATTGAATATATAAATAGAGGAAATCTATATTTGACAATCTATAATTGAAGTTGAATCATATTGAAATATATAATTTATAGAATAAAGTGAGAAGAAGATCCACAAATAATTACATCAATAAATTTGGTTAAGTTCACGTGAGAAGGATCGATGTAATTAGAAGGTGATCCATTATTATACCTAGTGGTTAATGAAGACAGAGTGTAATAAGATAATTCTTGTTTGTAATTATCTCCATATAGAGGTAATGTGATGTTATTATGATTTTTTGGAAGAAAAAGACACAAACCTCATATCGAGGTGTTTATATTATCCAGTATAGAGGAAGGATAGATTATCAAAGAAGAGCTTAATAGAGAACCTATTTAGATATGAGGATGAAAGGTGTTTTGGAAACCATTGCTGACTTAGAAGAAACCTTCATGTCTATAAAACATTCAAGAGACACTAAAGTCTATAAAATGATCATTTCCATAACTAAAGTAGTTTTTAGAGGGGAAAAGAGATATTGAAATTAAGATAAAAATGAATCTTTATTAAACCTTTTTAATAACTATAGTGTTTATTATTACCTCCTGGCATGTAAAAACATTATCAGTGTATGCTCCATGGTTTATCCCTTTGTTGTGAACTATGTAAAATCCATGTATCATGTGCATAATTTATATTTCAGAATTTGTGCTCGATATTCAGTGAGGTTGTGTGAAAGATTAATTTATCAGTAGAAAAACACTATTCCTAATAACATGGGAACATGATCTAAAGGGAGACAATCAAGTGAATGAAAAATTGAATTGGGAAACACCTTGATTCATTCCCCCTATCTAGGTGTCTTGAGTTACAACAAGTTTTTATCATATAAAAATTAAACTAATATGATTAAAACATAATATTTATATTGATCCAACTAACCTTTAAGTTATCCATTACATCCAAAATCTAATATATAAACCCTTTCTAAACCAATTGAATGAAAACATTACTCTCCCATATTTAAATATTACGTCACTTCTGAACTCCAATATATTTATAATGCTTGTAAAATATATAGTTAGTATCATACACAGTATAGAATATAATAATTAAATTATATTGCATTAATAAAAATAGTGAATTCACTATGAGGTTTATTAAAACCTCTCAAGTATTCTAAATTGTTCCTTTTTTAAATAACTAGGACTTACATAATGAAAGCACTACCCCTCCTTTATTTTATTCATTTTATTAGGTGTTATGGTGTGTATAAAATCACTTTTCCTATCTCTATGGAAAAAAATTACCCTTATCATTTTTCGCCATTATTATGACACTTGATCCTAGACACCCCATTTCATACTCAAATGTCCTCAATATATTGAGGAGATCGGTGAACTTTTATTGAAATCATTCATGTTATAGTTCACAATGAACTATCATAACATTTCTGGTAGTGATTGTAGAATACATTTCATGGAAAGATAAATCCTAAGTGATGAATCCAATATCTTTAAGTCATTAATTTACCCAATAATATTGAGTACATGAGATTCTATTGATGTTCCTTCGTCCATATTTCACTATAAGAGATTCCTCGATATCTCATACTTCCCATAACTTTATTTTTCTTGATAGACCCATTTCAAGTTGTCTATCATATTTTAAGCATAAATGGTGACATTTTTATTTTGAATCTTGGGTTCCATAGTCACATGACTAATATTAGATAATTATTATTGATCTATTAGATTCTTATCTTCGGAATCCATATCAATTTGTTAAATGGATTCACCAATATTTTACTTAGTAATGGGTTCCTCCAACACATAGAATTTAACTTCTTACTCAAAGAACTATTCTTAAATTCCATTACCAATCATGGATATTACTACCATTAAAATGTTCCTTATCCAATATTGATCTCAAGGTAAATATTAAAGATGACGATTCAATTATCAATAAAAAACTTTTACCATATGAGTATCATATTTTACATTCATTTGACTATGAGTTTTATTAAATGTACTCCCACTAAAAATGAGGAAACCATTTTAAAATCTATCATATTAATTAGTGAGAAAATATCTATATTTTATAATAAAAAAACCTTGATTTGGTGTGAACCTCAGTGAGAATCTTGGATAGTTGAGGAGACAAAATTTTTACCAATACATAATATATAAAAAATCAACTCTAGTCCTCTTATGTATTAACCCTTAGGGTACCCCAGTTAAGTATAACTAAAAGCTTATAGATGGATTTGGTTACTTAATTCTTAAGGTTTCCCATTCCCACCATGCCTTATGTAAGATAATCCATGGACACCTGACTTTAGTGTAAACCTAACCGGTTAGATTATTAATATCTTAACATGTGTTTACATTGGAAGGAATAAAATAGTTTGTATTTTGAAGGAAATTTAATATCATAATATTATACCATTATATTCTTCTAATGTACGCATGATTTTATTGATTTAGTTTGGAATCCTATTTATTTCACCTAATAAATATGATCAAACCATATTGACGTGAAACTATTTACAGAAACATAGATTGTGCTACTAACCCAAATAAAAAAATCCAATTATATTCACACATATCCAAAAACATAAAACATATATGGTATATTAAATTCTTTCATGTAAAGGTTTAGAATTATATTAAATCAAAAATCTCTACATGATTACGCCTAGATCCATAAATAGTCAACCATTACTTTTTTAGAACAAGTCATAAGCCTCTGAGAAAGTGGGAAGTCTTCCCCAAAGTCCCTATACCTAGGGATACTTTACTAAATAGATACCTCAATTTAATAATAAAAATAACATATAATATTCATAAATCATAATTAACTACTTAATTAAAGATATTAACTTAGTATATGATGAATATAAGTTATAACAAAACTAATTCCATCATCATACCTAGCATGTAGCTATTTATATGCATGTATGCCAATTTGTAAAAGAAGTTTAACATTTAAACTAAAGAATGCATAAAAATTCATAATATAACATTTATATATTTTAATTAAAGGGGAAATGATAAATAAATAAAAAATTCATGAATTTTAACAAATGATAAATATTGATTAGAAATTTAGAAAGTAAGCATTTTAAATATTTTATAATCCATTATGGAAATTCCATAATTAGATAAATATGTTACTTTAAATTTATTCCCTAATACAAACACCTTATTATAATTCATTATATGACATATACTTTTAATATATGGTATTTCATGATATATAAATGTTTTATATTTAATTTTATATTATGTAAACACTTTATTTAATCTGAATATCACATGTTAATATTATTTAATCCTTTGATCAGATAATTTATTAAAATTTATTTTAAAATGGTTTAAATAATTTCCAAATAAATCCCTTTTAATTTGAATGATTAAAATTAAACACTATAAATAACTCACAATTCTTAAATATGAACAATTTATATATTTTCTTCTTATTTTTATAATTTATAATCCCTTAATAAATTAGAATTATTCCATATAAACATTTTATAACCAAATTATATGTCATTTCATATAAATTTGAAAAATTTATTTTAATATTACCACTTAATATTATAGAATATTTATTAATAATTATTTCATAATAATTTAATTAATTAATTTTAATGAATTTATAATTAATTAAATTATAAATAGTTTTATAAAGAAATAAATATCTCAAAATACATTTTATCATAATTTATAAACTAGTTATAAATTATATAATCCAATTCATAATTGAATTTTAATAAACACATTTTTTCTATTCTAATCATTTTAACAATATTGGAATAATTGTAGAATATTATTGATAGGATATGAATATTAAACATTTTAATCATTATCTGTTGTAATTTATAACTTGTAATCTTATTTCTATTTATGATAAGCTGTAAGTGTAAGGTTTTTATAAAATTTCAGAAAAGAAAAATTTGACAAATATTGAACCTTACACATTAGTGGTGTAACCCATACATGTCCTTCATATTTTATGATTTACATTGATATTACTATGATGATGAAATTCTATGTTATGAACCTACTACAAAAAATTATCATTGAATATGAAATCCTGAAGTTATATGCTACGACTGATAAAAAACCAATGGATTTTTACTATGTTACTGAAAGTGATATCCCATATCATAAGTCGTGAATCGATTGCGAAGAATGAAATAATCAATTGTATTTTATGAAAGAGGATGAATCATTTTGGTTTCATAGATGTTAATTTTCAATATGATTTAATGAATAAACAATCATGCTAAATCTGTGATACCCATGAAAGGTGGAAGAATCTCTATTCCTTATATGAACACCTCTAGCATGACATCCATATAAACATATTGTTGGGAAAAAATATCTCAAGGTATCATCGAAGAATTTTTCAGGTGATTGTGTTTGTTGAAAAAGTGGGCCTCCATGTTGTGTTTGTTCACAAAGCAGACTACGATGTATAATTTGTTGATAAATGGGGTTTACATGGTGATTTTTCATGTTCAAGAGATGTTTTTGTCTATCCATGATTGATAGAAGAACCTCGACAAAGGAACAGATGATCTGGAGGCGGTACAAAAAAAGAAGATACAAGGTGGCGCTGTTTTTCAGTGTTTGCCAAATTTTTGGGCCTGAAAATTGGAAAATGGAAAGATGTGTTTTTGGAAAAGGGAGGTGCACGAAAAAGGAAAGAGGTGCATGAAAAAATATCGTGGTGCACGAACTATTTTTTTGGTGTGCAAAAAAGGAATGTGGTCCACAAAATATTATCATGGAGCGTGAAATAGAGGATTGATGTTTTCAACATAAAAGGTTTTTCGAGATTAGAAGCTCGAAAATTGGAAAAGGCATGAGGTGTGCGGAAAATTGGAGCATGGTGCAAAATACGGTGTTGCGCGGAAGATGTGTTTTTCGTGATCAATGAGGATTACACATAGAAGAAGGGTTTTTTCGCATAGGGGTCGATTTTGCCTATAAATATGAAGTGACCCCTTTCATTCATAGAAACTCAAGACTTAGAGAGTATTCGAGCTTTGGCATGCGAAATTGGAGTATGCAAAGGAGTTGTGTGTAAACAAAAATTTTGCGCATAAAAAGGAGTGATTGCGCATAAAAGTTGTTCACAAAAGTAGTATTTGCACGTAAAGAAAATGTTGCACTTAAAAGAAACAGATGTCCGTAAAAGAAGTTAGTTGTGTGTAAAAGAGGTGTTGTGCAAAAATTAGATTTCATGCAAGGGAAGGGAATTACACGCAATGTGCAGTAAGGGCTACACGTAAAAATTGGGGTTGCCCAGTACACCTGGTGCAAAGTGAGATTCATCTACGGCTGAAAGTTTGACATCACCAGAGCATCTATAAATATTTAAAGATGCAGATTTCATTAGTGGTAATGAAAATACCAACAAGTCCATAAACTGTGTGTTGATAATTTCCAGAGAAGTGAGTAAAGGAAGAGAAAGAAGGTAGTCCTTTTTACCGGTAGTGATCCAAAGAGAGAGAGGAATGGGGAGTGACCCTTGGGAAAGCAGTGAGATAACCCTAAACATTTTAAAGTCAGTGATCCTGGGAATAGAAGTGATCTAGCTCGAACATTGTAAATTGGAAGTGAGCATTAGTGGATTTGGTATAGTGGCACATCGTCATTGTATGCTCCTTGGACGTAGCCTAGTGAGGGTGAACCAAGTAAAAATCTCTGTGTCTATCTGCTTGTTTCCCTGCATTTCATCCAAAGCATCATTATAAGATAAATATGGAAAGAACAAGATAAAAATTAACAACATAAGAGAAAAAAAGTTACCCTTAAAATGTAGAGATCAATATCCAGTGGGGCAGGAAGAATTTTGAAATATAATATCCATACCTGGATTCACCCCCCCTATCAGGGTTTCTAGGCCCCTTTTGGTCCTAACACATTCCAAGCATTATGTTACCCCATTAATTGATCTATGTAACTATTTTCATTAGTAATAGAGCCCATTGGTGGAGAGATACACTTCTTTACTACTCATATGTGATAGTTCTTAGAAATTGACTAGAAATTTCTCCTTGGAATTGATTCCACTAAAAGGATTCCATGTAATTACTAATGATTAATAAAATTATTGAAAATTTATTGAAACCATAAAATCAAAGATCACCATGCCTTTGAAAACAATCATATAAAATTGACGATCAAGAACATGCACCTTACATTATAATATATTTTATTTTTCCTTCATTCAATTCATGGTGACCACCACCAAGGAATAATAGAAAGGGTCTTCCCTCTAAGTTGAATCCATGAGTTACATTGAATCAACCAGATCGTTTGGAAAAGAACTTCCAAACCTCCATGACATGACATTAACTCTTATTTCTTAGGAGGATGAAAAATATAACTTTGGGAAGGAAATATCTATAGATAAATACTTTCTAGAGGAACACACACACACATCTCACTCAGAATCATACCTTGACCTAATTTATAAAGGCTATGGTGGTTCTCCCTAAGCCCAATAATTTACTCACATATTTCATGTTGGTTAGAGTAGGACACTTATAGTGGGGGGATAATTGAGTTCCTATAAAATATTATGTCTAAAACAATTATTGAAAAGTTCCCTAATTTGAAATACAAAATGGCCTAGTAAACCAATGTAGTAGATTTACAAATGTTTTGATCATTTAAAAGACTTTTCAAAGCATTATTTGTTCTTAGTCAATACAATATAGATTATTATTTTTACTTTTGAAATCAATCTACTAAATCAAATTCTAATATAAACACAATCTAAGATAAACTATCAAATTTAACTAAAGTTTTCTGATTGAATAAACATAGTAGAGAAAAATAAACTTGAAATAAAATAATAGAAATAAAATTAGAGGTTCAGTCTCAAGTAGACACTTAATCCTATCCCCTTGGTGATCAACCACCACCAAGAAGTTTATATAAATAATATTTCATGCACACCCAGTATCAGATAAAATAACAGTATACACAATTATCCAGGTCAAATAGACCTCTTCTACAGTTTTTGTGGGAGTGCTAAAACAAATAGGCCATACAAGGTACTCTTCCACTATTATCCATGGGAGTGTAAGGTGTAAAAATATGGGTTGTGAAGATATCAGTGTATCTTCTTGTTTTTTATATGAGTTAGTGTGTGTTCATATAATGGAGGTACACACAATGATCTTAATGTAAAAACAGTACAAAAACATATCAAAATAAATATAATAGAGTTTAGAAGGCTCTGTGTGATTGGAAATGCAACTTGAGGCTCCTTGTATTTATGTTGAAATGAAGCTTGAGTAGACTTCTGGAAATAGATAAAAAAATAGAGTGTCGCGAGTGGTTCTTACTTCTATTTATAGTTAGGTATATGGTTTACACGATGATATCTTCTTCTTTATTAGTTTTCCTCTTCAAAAAGTTCTTCTATTTTGAGTTTTTAGTAGTATCACCTAGTTTGAACAACAAGTAGTTATTCATTTGTTCTTATGTGAATGAGTAGATTTTTATATTTCTCTAGCTACCCGCCTACCTTTTTTGATCCGATATTTTCATTATACACAACAACTAACAAGGAGTAAGATCTATATCATGTTGAGGTACCTCGTACCTCGTACCACATTCTAACATCGATTTAAATGCTATATACAAAAAGAGATAAAGTAATTAAAATACTTAATGGTACTAAGTTTCATAAATATGACCATTAGAAGAAAATTTGAATTTAAATGAAAAAGTAAGAGTTGACAGTGTCTCTGAATGGTAGGTCAAGAATGGTGTATCAGACTTAATGAATTATACAATCTGGTGTTATGAGACATGTATCAGTGACTCAGGATCAGAAGGTCGTTTTGATGGTAGATCATTCTGATGGTGACTTATGATATTTGTAGCACATATCAGTAACTCATACTTAGTGAAAATTCGAATGCCAACAGTAAGTAATTCTATCAGTATTTTTATGCAACAATGACTCAGCTATCGGTAGCTCAAATCAATGACGTATCTTCCTTTACAAAAATTTTGAGTTGATCTATCGATAGGTTGAGAAATGGTGACTCAATGCATCAGTATCTTGAGTGATAGTGTATCATAATTTTTTAGAATTCAGAATTTGTGATGATGGTGAGACAAATATCAGGGAGACATATTATCGGTAAGTCCATGTCAACAATAGATCATATATAGCCATTATTTTTTTCATTAGTAGGATATAGAATATAAATTCCACCATAATGGTGACTCATACTAAGTAAAATACTGGCAACCTATCTTATGATGTGAAATACTAACAGAATAAATTAATACAATAAGTAAATGTGATTAAACATAAATTAACTTAATTGAACTTAATTAGGAATTATTTTTTAGCATTAAAACTAGAGGAGTCCCGCAATCTTCCCCCTTTTGATGATCACAAATCATGGCATTAATAATCCACTCATAATGATCAAAGGAGAAAAGAACTGTTCTGCTTAACATGTCACAGATCATGATAAAGTAAATTATAGAATAAAAAATCAAATAAAATTAAATTCCATCTCATATTTCTCCCCATTATGGGATTAACAAAAAGGGAAAAAAATAAGAATTGATAAAGAACATATAATAGAGGAAAAGAGATAATTCATTTCAAGATCAAAATAGAGTATGTTGGATGTGAAAAATCCCAAAAATACATTCTTATCAAAGATCAACCCAAAATCAATACTTCTCTAAAGAAGGATCCATGACTGCTTTTCCCTTATCATTAGTAGTAGGTTGAGGAACAAAAGGTACAAAAGGTGAATAAGTATATAACTGATGAATGGGAACCCCAGAAGGCACATTAGGGGTGAGACCTTGAGTTGAAGTGGTAGGGGTGTAAGTTCCCTATAGATCATAAGATTTATATGACTAAGATCTTGAGCAGAAGACATGGGAAATGGTTGAAGGGTTTCAATTATAAGATAAAAAGGGATTCGAGTAAACATATCTGACTGTCTTAGACTAATGCACCCCATCAACAAGTGATTTCTTCTAAACATACACTTGTTCCTAAACTTGAACAATTGGAACTTCCTCCTCAATAGTAACTGAGTCTAAATTCTTCTCAGATTCCACAACTTGTTCCTTTTCTTCTAATTCAGTTTCATCAAAAATTGTAGGTTCTCCACTATGACCTTGATCACCTATAAGATGATTAGGTTCTCCACCAGCTTTACTAATTTTATATTTTTCCACCTCATCTACATTTTCATCACTTCTACCTTCTTCCTCAGACTCTTATTCTTTAGAATCTTTTTCCTCCTCTTCATTCTCTTATTTTTCTTCCTCTTCTACTGCAGCATCATCATCACCACCTTCACTATTATCTTCATATTCTTCACTACCACTTCCACTTGCATACTCAGCATCTTCATATTCCTCTATATCCTCATCAAAATCTTCATTTAGGATAGGTTCTTTGGTAGGAATCCTTTTTGGGGGGATAAAAGATCCAAAAGTTATTCTTTTTGGACTTCCTGAAATATCAAAATCACTCCAACCATTAATAATTGATTATATTTCTTTCTCTACATCATCTATTTTTTCTTCATCATCTGAGTACTCTGATACTTCATCTGGTCCTAGACCAGGGTCATCCATATCTTTCGGTCTAGAAGGATATTGAACAAGATAAAACTTTTTAAAAAAATTTATCATTATTATCAACCCACTACCTATTCTAGGGATTCTAACTAATCCTAATTACTTTTAATATGGATTTGGTAATTCAAAATCCATCACAGTTAGTCACAACTTCTTATCCTTCGTTTACAACTCCTTTAGCCTTTATCATTGTAGAAATAAACTTAGAATAAAATCGAGATGTTGAATTAGATTGAGGTTTAATCATATCAATCATGTGAACTATGAGGTATCTGAAAAAATTCATCCTGCGACCTTCTTTCATTAAATACAAAAAATAAACATCTTGATATTTTAAGGAAGAAAAGTCCCCTTTCCTAAGACATAGTTGATGCTAAATAAACTTAAATAATAACTATCATTCTCCATACAGTGCTAGTACGATAGCTATTATTGGAATTACATCATTAGTCAACTTGATTAAGGCTATTTTATAAGTGAAAAAATCACATGGAGGAGGAGGACTACCTTGAAAATTATCAAAAATACCTTCATGAGGTGACTTCATGAATTTAAACCAATTCTTGGAGGAAAATGAAATCCTTTTTACATCTATTTTGGACTTGATCCAGAACATATTATTTCTTTCAAGAATAAACTCAACATACATGTAAAACTCATACAATTGTTTTGGATAGAGAGGTTGAGTGTTGTTGGAGAACCACTCCAACCAAACCTGTTCTATCAGCACTTTCAAAATGAGAGGCTTACTTCACAAAAACCATTCTATATGTAATTCCTTATCTGGTATGACTATTATATTGGAAAGATCTGGGTTAACAGGTTTGAACTTTGGATCACTTTATTCACCCATTTTCTTCTTCGATGGATGAGACTCCAAAGATGTATCAGATAATCGCTTCAATCAATCCATTATGAAAGGGTTGGTTCAAAGGAGGAAGGCAATTGAGGTTCAGGAGACAATGGTTCAATTTAGGGTCTAGAGCGAGTAAGAAATTTTTTAGATTAGTTTGATATTTATCATTTAGTTATATCAGAATCTTTAATCGAAAAAGTGGTATAAAATAAAATGAAATAAATTAAACAAAATTTATAAGTTTGATCTAGAAAAATTAAAAAGTAAAGACCAATGGTATGTCAAAAGTGGTGAGTTCTAACAGTAATTTTTCAACGGCGAGTCATCAACCAGAGAGGCATCAATGGTGAGCCATCAAACAATGAGTCATCAATTATGATTCATCAACAATGAGTCATCAATGGTGAGCGATCAATAGCGAGTCACCAAAGGTGAGTCATCAAGAGTGAGTCATCAACCAGTGAGTTATCAACCAGTGATTTATCAACCAGTGAGTCATCAATGATGAATCACTCAAAATTGACCATCTCAAACTCATGACTGACGTATCTCATTATCTAAAAATTTAAAGGATTAGTAAAAAATATCCGCAAGATGTTGCTCAATGACAATGAACTCAAGATTTATATCTCCTTTTTGACAATTATCCCTCAAAAAGTGATGTATTACATCAATATGAATTGTCCTTGAATGAGAAACTGAATTATTTAAATTGTTAATAGAATTATGGTTGTCATATTTTATAAGGACATCCCAAATTAACATCCATAGTCTAGTGATGTGATTTTCATCCCCAAAATTTGAGCACAACAACTACCAACAACTATGTATTCTGAATCAACAGTAGATAATGCAACAAAATTTTGTTTCTTATTACACCATGAAACAATAGACTTTCCCAAAAAGTGACATGTTCTAGAGGTTATTTTTATATCTAACTTGCAACCACCAAAATCATCATTATAATATCTAACTAAGTAAAATAGTTGTTTTATGGGATAGAACAATTTTAATTTAGTTGTATATTTGAGGTATTTGAAAATTATTTTAACAAAAAGTAGATGTGACTTCTTAGGACTTGATTTAAAATGAGCAAACATACACACACTAAACATAATACCAGGTTGACAAGAAGTTAAGTAAATAAGACTTCTGATCATACTTTTGTAATTGGTTTGATCCGCTGATTTTCCATCTTCATCAAGATCCAATTTACAGGTGGTGGTCATAGGAGTATCACTTCTTTTAGTGCTATCCAAATAATTTTTTTTTAAATATCTTCAGTATATTTACTTTTATTTAAAATAATACCTTCCTTATTTTGAAAATTTTGAAATCCAAGAAAGAATTTGAGTTCACCCATTAAACACATTTCAAACTCATTTTGCATCATTTTTAAAAATTCAACAGATAAATAATTTTTTGAAGATCCAAAATTAATATCATCAACATATATTTGTACAACTAATACATCCTTATAAATTATTTTTATGAAAATAGTAGTATCAGATATACCTTTATAAAAACATTTCCAAATAATAAAAGTGCTTAACCTTTCATACCGAGATATTGGACAATATTTTAAACCCTCAAAATATTTTTTTTAATTTAAAAACATGATTTGAAAAATTAGGATTTGTAAAACAAGGGGGGTTGTTCTAAAAAAACCTCCTCAACTATATTACCATTCAGTAATGAAGTTTTGAAATCCATTTGATAAAGTTTGAAATCAACATGCTCTATATAAGATAGAAGTATTCTAATGGATTCAAGTCATGCCACAGGTGCAATGGTTTCTTCAAAGTCTATTCCTTCCACTTGACTACAACCTTGTGTAACTATTATGGATTTATTTATTACTATTGTACTGGCTTCATCCACTTTGTTTCTAAAAACACACTTAGTGCCTATGTTCAAGGTTTATTTGGGTCTATCAAAAAGTTTCCATGATTTTTTTCTTTCAAACTAGTTTAATTCTTCCTATATTTCCATCATCTAGAATTCATCATTGATCACATCATTTATGTTTTTATGTTCATTCTATGACAAAAAGACATGATGTTCTACCTAGTTTCTTAAAGAATCTATAGTATGTGTTACTTTATCTAAGTCTCTAACTATATCCTATAAAAGATAAGTTTTAAGGGTTCTGATAGACCTAGAAAAAGAAGGTCCAATAAATTCAGGTTCATCTACAGGTTTGAGTTCATTTTGGTTACAATCTGGAGAGTTTTGAGAACCAGGTTTTACTGGTTGTTTAACAACAGAATAAAAAGGTTTAGGATTTATGTCTAGACTGGATAAGTTATCCTCATAATTTTCAAGGGAGGTTTTGGACTCATGTGGATCTGTTTCATCAAAATTGACATGAAAATATTCTTCAACACACTTGGTTATCTTATTAAAGACTTTAATGGCTTTATTAGAGACTGAATAACCTATGAAAATTCCTTCATCACTCTTGGAGGGAAATTTTTCAAGATTATATTTTTTATTGAGATAAAGACTTTTAAACCAAAAACATTGAAGTAATTAACCTTAGGATTCCTATTATTCCATAGCTCATAGGGGGTCTTCTTTAAGATAGGTATAATTAAAACTCTATTGATTATATAGAATACTGTATTAAAAAATTCTTTCAAAAAATAAACAAGTAGATCATATACATTAAGTATAGTCTGGAATATTTTTTGTAAGGTTATATTTCCCCATTATACAACTCCATTCTACTATGGTGTCCTAGGATTAGAGAAGATATGAATATATCCATTTTTTGAGAAAAAATATCCAAATTATTTATTTTCAAACTCATAAACAAGGTCACTTATTAATGTTTAGATCCTAATACCAATTAAGTTTTTTACTAATCTAGCATACTTGATGAAATAAGAACAAACCTCACTTTTGTGATCTAAAAAGAAGGTCTGACCATACCTCGAAAAGTCATCTACTAGAACATAGACATAATGCTTCCCATTTAAACTTGAAACTCTAGAAGGTCAAAAAAAATCCATGTGAAACAACTCAATAGGTTGAGAATTTGAACTTATTTGTTTGGTTTTAAATATATTTTGTGATATTTTCCTTTTTGATAAGTATTACATACTTTATCATTTGGAAACTCTAGTTTAGGTATATCCTTGAGTAATACTTTTGTAGTAATATTTCTAAGACAATGACTGTTATAGTGGCCTAGTATCCTATTTTAGATCCATTTATCTTTGTGAAAGGAACTTAATAAAGAAAAAATCCATTAGACTAAAGAATCCAGGTTCACAACAAATAAATTTTCATTTCTAAAGTCAGTAAAGACTAAATCGATTTTAGAATTTAAAACATTAAAAGAATTATTTTCAAATTTAACATGAAATACATCATCACATAACTGTGAAATTCTAAGCATATTGTACTTAATACCATCAACATAATGAAATTTAGAAATTATAATTGAGTTAGTTTTATTTATTTGGAAAAGGCCAATAATTTTCCCTTTTTAATTATCACCAAAGGTGACATGTAAACCATCAATATTGATGAGGTTCTTGATGCTAGAGTAGTCCCATGTCATGTGTATTTAATACTCGATGTCCAAGTACCATAAGATTTTATAGGAACTCTTCAAAAACTATACTACAAAACAAATTAATCAAGAAAGGAATTTGGTACCCAGGTTTTCTTGGATCTAGAAATATTAGTAATTAGAGCTTTAGGAACCCACATTTTCTTTATGGGTTTCCTATAATAAGTTTGTAATTTTTTAGAAAAATAGACTCTGTTTTGTCAGGAAGAACTAGAAGTAGTGCAAGAACTTGCAGAAAATTTTCCAAAACTGGGCATAAAACCAAAATTTCTAGATTTGGATACCAATTGGTTTCAACAAAAATTATTTTCCCTGGTTGATAAACAATAATAGTAATATATTTATAAAAAAACTTATTTTCCACTAATTTGAACTAAGGTATCATTACCATTTGTAAATATCTCTAAATCCTTGTTTAATTTTTCATTAGAAAGATTAATTTTTGCATTCTTATGGAGCCGTTAGAAATTATTTTCCTTTTTTATAGTGAGTTCAAACATAAACATAACAAAAAGGGGATTATATTTATTTATAGATTTATATTTATCTTTCAACTCATTACAAGTATCATTAATCATTTTATAATATTCAAAAATTTATTCATTAGTTATATTTTTATAATTTTCATATTCTGATTCATATTTTAAATAATAAGTTCTATTTGCAAGAGATGATAAGGTTACCTCAGATGTGTTTTTCATAAAACACATGTTGGATTTTCCAGCCTTTTAATCATGAGATGTACCTAATTCACTGAAGATATACTTAGATTCAATCTAGGTAGCCTTCATTTCCTTCTTTTACTTTCTATTTTTTTCCACATATTTTTTCTGATACTTCATCTTTATATTGTCAAATTTCACATACCCCTTTCATTTTCATTCATAGAAGACCGTCTCATTGGTAATATTACTTTTTTGAAATACGTTTTCCCATTACCTTTGTTGTCATACTTCCCTACGTTGCTAGGATTTATAAATAGTTTATTATTTCTATAAAATTTATTAAATATATTGGATAGTTGATCAATTTCATCATAAATATTAGTTGAGGAATCTTCATTACTGGAACTTTTAGCAATAACTTGTATTTTCTCCTTTTGTTTGGATGTAGTGGTTTTGATAGCCACTAAATTTTTTTAGGTTCATCATCTTCTTCTATGTTGGCCTTCAGTTATTCCTCATACATCATAAGATCACCTATCAGTTCCTTGACTATAAACTTACTGATATCACAAGATTCTATTATTGATACGGAGGTTCCTATCAACTTTTATGGTAAACAACTGAGTAGCCACATGATTTGTTCCTTGGCATCAACTGGATTTCCTAGAGAACTCATGGTATTGAATTTTTTTTAAACTTGAGATACTTATCAAAAATAGGTTTATTAGGATTCATTTTAAAGTTATCATATTCAATGGTATATGTATTATGAATCATTTCATTAACATTTGTTGTTACTTCTTCTGAAACCGCTAAAGTATCCCAAATTTCAAAGGCTACTTTACATGCAGAAATCCTTTTGAATTATTCATCAACTAGATCAAAATATAAGGAATTAATATCTTTTTAATTATAAATATAGTCTACCATAGTGGCATCGTAACAAGTATTTCTAGTAGCATTACGAGTCTTATATTCATCTATAATGCAGAATAGATTTCTAAAACCATACTTTCTAAATGCATTTTCATTTTGATTTTACACTGAGCATAGTTTTTTCCATTAAAATAGAGAGGTCTGTTGGTAGAAAAATATTCTTTTCTATTGTCCATGTTAAATAATAAAAACAAAATTTAAAGAACATAAAATTTTGAAATGATAGAAATTTAGAGGTCTTTAAAACAGAACTAAAATCAAAGTTGAAAATATTTAAAAACATTGAAAACTTTGAAACTCATAAATTAACAAAAAAATTTGATACCAAATGTTGGTTGGAGTTGGAAACTCAAGAGGGGTTTGAATTGAGTTCCTGTACAAAGTTCTATCTAAAAAACTTATTTAAAATATTTCCAATTTGATGTAAAAAATGACCTAGTTAACTAAAGTAACATATTTATGAAATTTTTGAACTTTTAAATGACTTCTCGAAGAGTGATTAATTCTCAGTTAAAACAAAATGTATTATTATTTTAACTTTTGAAATAAATATATAAAATAAAATTATAATATAAACACTATCTAAGATTAACTATCAATGTAAAGTGATGTTATTTGATTGAATAAACACAATAGAGAAAACTAAAATTGAAATAACACAGTGTAAATAAAACAAAATGTTCAATATCAAGAAGAGAATTAATCCTATCCACTTGGTTATCACTATAAACCAAGAAGTTTATATAAATAATCATTGATCCACACCTTAGATCGAGGTAAACAATAGTATACACAACTTTCCAGGCCAATTAGACTTATTCTACAATTTCTGTGGGCATTCTAAAAAAAGGCCATGCAGGGACCTCTTACACTATTATCTATGGGTGTGTAATGTGTAACAATATAGTTTGTGGAGATATTGGTGTATATTACAGATTTTCATAGGAGTTAGTGTGTTTTCATAGAACATAGGTATGCACACTACTAATAATGTAAATAAAATACACAAGAAGAGAAAAATACAAATAATAGAGTTTAGAAGGCTCTGTGTGATTTGAAGGGAAACTTGAGGATCCTGAAAGTTTTCTTGAAATGTATATTGAGGGGAATTATAGAATCATCCTACAAAACAGAGTGTCACGAGTGATTCTATCTTTTGTTTCCAGTATGGTATATGGTTTATATGATGATCTCTTCTTCTTTATTCATTTGTTGGTGCAAAAATTTCTTCGATTTTGAGTTCTTAGTAGTATCGCCTAGTCTATAAAGCAAGGACATATTGAATTATTTTTAGGTTCTTGATCATCTTGGTATATTTCTTTTGCCACACTTCTACCTTTTTTGGATTCGATATTCACTTTATACAATATAGCTGACAAGGAGAATGATCTCAATCAGGTTGAGGTACCTCATACCTCATACTACATTCCGACATTGATATAAATGTTTTATTCAAAAGATAGACAAATTCATTAAAATAATTAATGGTACTAAGTTTCATAAATATGACCATTAGTATTAAATTTTAATTTAAATGAAAAATTAAGAGTTGGAGTTGTCTCTGAATGGTAGGTCCGGAATTGTGTCTCTGATTTATTGCATTTTGTAATTTGGAATGGTGAGACAAGTATTGATGACTAAGGAGTTGTAGGTCACTATGATGGTAGGTTGTTCTAAGGATGATGTTTTTCTATCGGTAGGTCATACTACCTGAATGGGCCGAAGATCTTCATTTTTAGTGATTTTTGATAACCCCCCTTTCAAGGGATGAGGAGGAACCCTTACAAGGCCCATATGCTCAGAGATTACGTGGCCTGTAGGCTTAGGATATTACATGACCCAAAGGTCGTATGGAATTCAACCAGGCTATCTACAAGGAACTACCCCTCCCCAGCATCTTCATCTTGATAGTAGCTCTCCACCTTTGCATGACCGTCTGGCTAGGCTTCCTTTGAAATTACAGGCTGGTACCGGTGGCAATGCCATACCCTCTCATTCTGACAATCCATTTGGCTCTACTCTGGTGAGTGCACCAACTCTGAATCCTCTTCTAGGGCTGCACCTTTTTTGTAGTATGTTTGGGGTCTGCATTCTTGTGGCCCGAAGGCCTTGGGGTGGCTATAAGGCCTTAAGGTGGACCAAAGGCCTTAAGAATAAACTGGCCCGAAGGCCTTGGGTGGCCCGAAAGCCTTGCAGGACCCGAGGACCAAACTGGTGGCCCGGAGGACCAGATGGATGAATAGTTCCGGCTGCTACAGTACTGAACAGTGCCTTCTACAGTACCTACTACAGTACTGCTACAATGCTGCTGTAGTACCCCAAAAATATGCCTCCACACGGATTTGATCTCGGGTCTCTTGGATGCACCTAGCGAGTCCTCACCAACTATGTTGAGGCTCTTGTGTGTCGGTAGGTCATACTGGTAACTCATACATAGTGAAAATTATGATGCCATTGATAATTAATTATATCTGTAGGTTGATGTGACAATGAATTAGCTATAGGTAGCTCAATTCTATGGTGTCTTATACTTTGTGAAAATTATGATTTGAGCCATCGGTAGGTTGAAAATAGTGACTCAATGCATCCGTAGCTTGAGTGATGGTGTCTCATACTTTTTTTATAATTCTGCATTTGCATTGACAGTGAGACAACTATCAATGAGACATATTATCGGTAAATATATGCTAACAGTAGCTCATAATTAGCCATTATTTCTGTGATTAGTTGGATGTTTAATAGTGAGTCCACCTTAACAGTGAATCATACCTATTCAAATATTGGCATCCTATCTTATGATGTAAAATACTAACAAAATACATTATAATGATAATTAAACATTAGTAAACATAAATTAACTGAGCATTAAAACTAGAGGAGGCTAATATTTCTTAAACATATGAGTTATTCCTTCAATTACCTCTCATGTTAACCCTGACTGAACACTATCTAATTAGTTTTATCTTATGAAATGACTAAAGAATGATAACCTATGTGTCCAAGAATCAAACATTAATTCCATAATGTTTGAATGGCTAAGAATGTCATGGAAGTTATAAATGAACCATTTTATTCAAGAAACCATGACTCCACCATGCCATATAATACACTATTCTTAAGTATACAACATACAATATCCATATATCATAAAATATTATTTGGACAAAGGATTAAATAAAAGTATTTTTTTAATAGGTATATCATACTCGATGGCACACCACATTATAATATATGATTTCACATAGAATTTGGGATCATTAATTTCAATTAGGGTCACCCATTTATTACTTTACTTACATAATATATCCTAGGATCTACCCACTTTAACATGAAATTACCCAGTTGAATGATCAAGGTCTTGAAAAGTGTTTTATTTTGAAGGAATATAACATTTAGTATTTTTAATGGGAATTTAATATCACCATATTATCCTATGTTATTACCTTTACATATATTCATGCTTCTAATGATTTAGTTTGGAATCCTATTCCCTCCACCAAATCAATATGGTCAAACCATATTGATGTGTAATTATTTAAACAACTTATATTTTTTGTTATTATCCTGAATTAAAATCCAATTATATCCATAAATAGAAAAATTCATTTCATTCATTAGGTACATTAAATGATTTTATATAAAGTCTTATAATCATATGAAATCAATATTCCCCAAAAGAGTAATGCTGGAGCGATAGTTAGTGAACCCCACTTTTCAAACATGGCATAACCCTCCAAGAAAGTGAGTAGTTTGACCCAAATTCCCACTACCCAAGAATAATTTACTCAATATATATTAATATTCAATCATAATTCTAACATCTAATGTGTATAAACTACAATGAAATTTTAAATTCAATCTCATAACCTTTTACAATCCAAAGTCATGGTAGAAGAAAACTAAATCCATTAACATACCTAGCATATAACTCATCATATGCATGTATGTTAATATATAGAATAGTTTTAATAGTTTAAACTAAATAATAAATTATAGTTCATAATATAACAATTTATATCTAAGAATAAAGTATGGAATAAAATAAATGGATGATTAACTTATTTAAACCTGAGATTAAAAATTTATGAAAAATTTATAAATAAATATAAACACACACACACATACATATTGTCCTTATTTAATTTTAAAACATTTTAAGTCAATTTACTATTTAATTTAACATTAAACCTCAATCAAATATACCTAAAATATTTTTGGTATGGTTTAAATACATCTTTAGATTAGGCATAGGCCCTGAGGGTTGGTGCCAATGAATGTTTTTGAAAATTCTAACAAAAAAATTTCATGAATTTTTTTTCTAAATTGGATTTTACCATCATGTATTGAAATACATTATGTTCCTTTGAAAAACTATGTGTTATGACCATTTTGGATCCCAATTTGAGTCATGGATATACCATGAATGTTGGAATTTTGTGTTGGCCATTTTGGTTTTCCAATCTATTTTTATTCTATGGTTTAACCATGGAGATGACTTGAACTATCTCATGGTGTTCCTCATGGTGAATCTCCACCATGACATAAACAACTAGAGCACAGTGGAAAGAATTGTCCTATGATTCATTATTTTTAAATACATTCTTTTGATGTACAAAACACCCATTTCCCTAGAACTATATTGTGGTCTATTAGAATAGAGAAATAAAAAACCTATTTTTTGGAGTAAAATGTCATGTTCATGAATTTTCAAGAACATAAATGGTAATTTTGGCTTATTTTATTCTATGGAACCTAGAAAAATATTTTTTTCTAGTTTTCTCCATTCATTAAAAATTCAAACAAAAAATGGATTAATTGGATTTGATACCACTAAAGGGTTTAATAGGGATTCCTAACATCCTAATCATAGTAGAATAATAACTCCAAAACACCACTAAGTCTATAATACATTGATATGTTTGGAATGAATATAAATAGTGTATAAGAATGTCATAACATATGCCATTTGGTCTACCATGTTGAATCTAATTTCAAGTGTTTGATCAAGATAATTTAGAAGTTAATGAAAGAATTAATACTCTGGAGGTATCCATGGATCATAAAAACCTCTCTACGCTTAGGAAGATTCTCTCTCAATCTAATGTATTCTAAAACCTTGGGTTTAAATGTTAGATAGAAATGAGAGCTAATAAAAAATTCATATGAGGAATTTTATATTGTCACAACATGATAGAATAATCCCATATATATCTAAGGATTGAGCTAGTTTATATAATCATCAAGGAACTCCAAATTTTCAGCTAAAAAATATGAATGCTTCATAAACATTATATATGTTTTAACCCATTTAAACATTTTCATTTTATACCCATAAATAATTTTAACACTTAAATGATATTTTTTAACATTAAAACCCCTCTGATTCCCCATCACATGCTGAATAAATGAATATGATAGATATTGGTATGGAATATTTAAGGAATTAGTGAACTATTACATATAATGATAATTCCATAACTCTGCACCATGACATAGTGACCATCACTATGTTGTGGTGCAGTCCAACATAAACCATGAAATAGACGATTCCATGGTATTTCCCATTTAGTTTATAATCCAATAGTGATAACATATGACACATTTTTAAAACACATAATTATGTGATATAATTTTTAGATTAGGCCGGTAATATTTATTGGGTTCTTTATGGTTTTACGTTCATAGAACCATGCGATATAACCACTGGGGTTGTGAGATAAATTAGGACTTCTAGTATCACCAATATATTTGGTCTAAGTTAATGAATTTTGGGGAAAATTTATGTTTTATCAGTAAATGTTTAATTTTTTTTCATGAATCTATATTCAAATTTAACCCCTAGTAATGTAGGGATAATAGTCCCTCAGGCAGTCTCACATGGAGTTTTCATACTAAGCTCAAATTATTACTTGTTATTATTTTTTTATAATATTTTTAAGAAGTATGGGGTATTTTTAAAAACAGTGTGAATGTTTAAAAAAATATTAGTGATTGTGTTTGAACTAGTAAAAAATATCATTTATAAACTAGTTTTGACTTTTGGATACCACTTTCTTCATTGACAAAAAAATTATCCTATATTAATTATTAAATTCCCAATCAAAACATAGAAAGTACAAATAATCATACTTGATTGTCATACTAAAACATAAATATGAATTGTATCACTCTTTTGAAAGTTATAAAAATAATTAATAACAATTGAAAAATAAAATTTATTATACAAATAAATAAAACCTTGATTAATAAATTTAAACAACAAAAAATATTACTTTAGTTCCATTTAATGAACAATCTATCTTTATTCCCCAATAAAAAATGAAATTATAATCATCAACTGTCAGAAGAAGATAAATCAGAGTAGAATTAGAATAAATACCTTATTCTTGAATAAAAAAATTTAATTAAAAAACTAATTGTAGAAGAATTAAATTCAGAAATAAAAAAAATCTAGACCCAAAAGGGCATCCAAGAGCTGTGACTAACTCACTACTACAATGGAATTAGACTGACATGGACGAGAAGATTTATGGATCTATTTCTTTCTCCTTTCAAATTGGTTAATAAAATATGTATTTATCTATGTCTTCATATATCTTAAATCTTCCCTCAATCAAGAAAATTCCATTTTTAAACTACCAGTCAAGATTTACGAGACCCCCCTTTGATTATGAGAAGTACACATCTTTGAATTCCTTCAAATATTCCATTATTATTTATTTTAATTATTCAAATTTTAATTGGATTAATTAATTATTTAAATAATAAAAATATCTTTAATAGATAAGGATATTTGGTATTATTCATCCAGCTTCATTACTTGAATGAATCATGATTTAAAAAGAGGATTGGCCAAGACAATAATTTTAAGAATGTTAATGTCTCTTTGGATTCATCAGTGCCTTGTGTGGCTTCCGTCACTGCTATGTGAATTCTTATTAGTTACTCCCAAGGGTGTTTTCCTATAAACCCTTCATGTCATGAATCTAACCTTCAAGGTGTGAAGCTTTGGTTTTTCAATGTTACAAAGTATAAAACATCACATGAGAAGCTTGGTTTGAATTTCACTAAGTAATAAACCCTTACATATGTGATTCAGTCCTAATTAGACCTTTATACATCCAAAAAGTTATCCCTAGTGGAAAAGGATGATACCCTTATATATGTGGTGATGACCCTTATACATTACTCTACACTAGCTTTTAACCTTTATGAACCAATGTAATAATGTCATGTGAAAAATGTAAGAATCATTATGATTCCTATAAATTACTATTAAATATTCTACTGGGGATTATAAATAACCTTACATATCGAGTGTTTCACCCCTATGAAAAGGGAATTTACCTTTACATTCATGTGTATCATAGTGTTACTCTTACATACCCTAATTTTTTTTATCTTTTTATAACACCTGAAAATACAACAATTCAACTCAATTAAAAAAGGTAAGGAAATTTATTTATCAACATATACATGGTTTTAATTTTACATATCAATATCATTAATCTTACACATTATCATAGTCATTCAATTTTACACTTCACTACTTTAGTACAATGAACCTAATGCATGAACTATGTACCCTTATATAGAGTTTCTTGTCGATTCCTTATTAACGAGTGTAATGAATTTTCCAAATTCCATTCCCAAACTTCTTTATCCACACCCCTCCTTTAAAACAAAAAAAATATTAACAATAGATAGATATTCATTATATTCTTGAAATTATATAAACAAATTAAATTCAACATTTTGGACATTTTTTGGAAATATTCAAAAAAAACCTTGAAATTTCCCTCTTATTTCAAAAAATCCAAAAAATCATATAATTTAAAAATGAAGGGAATAAAATTAATTTATTATCACAAAAATTGTAAATAATTAAATGCCTCTATCAATTTTCAAATACTTAAACCTTAGATTCCTAGACAAGTGCACAAAAAAATATTTCACAAGAAAAATTTAAAACACTAACTAATGTGAGTTACCTTTTTAATTACTTGGTAACCCAATATAATAATGCCTCCTAAATTTTTATTGTTATATTTCATCTATGAGGTTCATTCAATTAATTTAAACCTTTTCCATCCTTCCATGCTCATTTATACACACCTTTATTAAAATATTTCTCTCATCACACAAATTATGAATTCAAACAATGTTTTTATGATTCCAAACTCATACAGAGGTCACTATAGGTTTTTTAATTTTTTAAACATCCACCCAATTATTCAAGTACATGTGTTTATCATGATTACTTCTCTAGATTATTCTGTGGGAAAATGTTTTTAGTTTCAGATGCTAAAATATTCTGAGTAAGAATGAGAGGGGATGGATTTAATTGATGAAAAATGAATGATTACCAGTTTAAACTCAAGAATTATATCATTAATCACTATAATTTATTGTATATCATCTGCCACTCCAAATGCATTCTCATAGAAGTTTCATAGATTCTGCAATATATAAAAGAGAATTTATTCTCTCTTATTAGAACAATAACTATGTTTCTTTTCTATTTATCTCTATCATATTTTCCAAATAATTCATAGGTTTTTAAATTTTTAAGTATGATTGAAATATTTGATCTTTAAGTTGTGGTGTGAATTTCCTTTCCCAAATTTTAAGGATATTTTTCTTCTTGATTATATTTTTTATGATTCTCCCCAAATAGGAACACAATTGTTTTATCATGATATTCTATTCTCAGTTATGCTCAAAAGAAATCCCCCAAACACTTTAATTTAATCATGATCATGTATTTACTCCAAGAGAAGGTTGTTTATGGATTTTAGGATTAAATTGTGACCGGATAACAAGTCCATTCATGGATTTTAGGGATTTATAAGAGCTATATTTCAAATAATTCTAAATTAAAAGTAGAGTTTAAAAAGTGTTTTC
Source organism: Viscum album (assembly GCA_963277665.1). Taxonomy (NCBI): domain Eukaryota; kingdom Viridiplantae; phylum Streptophyta; class Magnoliopsida; order Santalales; family Viscaceae; genus Viscum; species Viscum album. The sequence continues at coordinate 1,799,391,985 of OY728152.1, forward strand.
AATCAAAATAATTCCTTAATCATTTTCAACATAAGTTCCTCAATGATCTATGTGTTTGACTAGAAATCACAACAAATTTTGGTTATTCTAGAGTGAATTAATTCTCTCAAGAAGTGATAAATTTTTAAGAATATGTCAAAAATGATTTAGAAGCCTCATAGGTAAGTTATTTTAGAATTGGAGATCATGTTATTGAATAAGATTTAAAAATTAGTGGACTTTTCATGAATTTCCCAAATATTTAATCTGAAAAAAATTTTATTCCAAAATTTATCTAAGTTGAGTTTCCTGGATAAAATTAGTTTCCAATAATTGGGAAAAGGTTTTAAACTTACAAATTTTTTAAATTTAATCTCAACAGGTTTGAAAATCATACAAAAAATAAAAAATAAAGACACAAAAAATCAAAATAAAAAGGCAAAAATCCTAATATAACAAAGGATGTTCCTCCTCCACTTATTTTGTGAAATTTACTCATTGCAGAATAGTTTAATTTGGGAATTTAAAAAAATGAACTATAATAACAAAATATAAAAATTATAAGGAAAGAAACAAAACAACCTCATATATACTAATTTTCTTGGAGAAGAACCTCATCCCCTAGAGAATCTTGTAAATTTTATCTTAACAACTTCAATTTATTCCCATTTATGGTTAATGTTGCATATTTCTCTAGTTCTCTAATATATACAACACCAAAAGGAAAAAAATTAGAACCAAAAAAATTTAGGGACCATTTGGATTGAAATTTACTTGGATAAAGCCTTATTCTGGAATAAATCAAAAACACATTATCCCCTTCCTTTTACTCTTTATTATGAATCAATTAATAATAAAAAGATTTTGTTTTCTCCTTGTAAATCTCAATATTTTCATAATTGTTATTTATGATTTATTTCATCTTTTACGCATGTAATTTCCTTTTTTCACACCTTTAAATAGATCCGGGTTACAGTTCTTGATATCCCAAATATCATTGCACTCTAACTCCATAGGTAATTGAAATTATCTCCCACACACTAGCCAAAAATTTGGCATCCCAATTAGAGTTTTATATATATGTCCTACACACCCAAAGTTAATAATCCAATCTCAAGATACAATAATTCTTATTTGGGTTGACAATTCCCTCATGGATGTATTGGATCTCCCTATTTTATACATAATACTTTTCCATTAGTTTAGGATGATAATGTGTATATACCTTATTATTAACACCATATTTAATAAAAATATCCTCCAAAGTCCTTTTAACAAATTGGGTGCCTTTATAGTGATAATAAATCATGGTAGCCCAAACCTACATAACAAGTTGGATTTGAAAAACCGAGAATCTACCTTAGAATAATTTTTCTTAATGGGAATATCCTATACCAACTTAGACACATAGTCCATAAATAAACTAATTTAAAGGTTTACCAAATTATTTCAAATTGTTCCCATGAAATCCATACCCCACCCATCAAACACATCACAAATCAAGAGGGGATGTTTTGGAACCTCTTTTCTCTCAGAAATATTCCAATGAAAAAATAGGTTTTATATATTCTATATAATTTAACATCATCCAAAAAAAGGATGATAAAAAACAAAAATTAATCAAGAAATTTACTAGTTTTCCTTTATAGTTCAAAGTGACCAACATAAATAAAAACATAGAAGAATTACAACATTGATTATATATTATAATATAGAATTAATATCCTATTGATTTGATTACTTATAATGTTAAAAAAATATGGGTTATACCATATGTACTTCTTATATTCACTAAATAACTTGTAAAATTGTTTCATGAATATATAGTGAGGAATTTAATTAAAAGTTAATTAATTAACAAGGCCAACAAACTACGGTCTGAAACTCCCCAAAACACAAATATCCTCATTATGAAATGTCTCACTAATAGGTAGAAATATTTGGGTATTTTCATCTAGAATACTTGATATTCCAATGAAATGACCAACCATTAAGTTCTCACTACCCTTATTATCATCTATCTCCACATAAAACTCATACAGGAACAAAATCCATCTTAGTAGCCTTGGGTTTTCCTCATGTTTTAACATAAAAAATTGGATGGATAAATGGGTTGGGAAGATAATAATTTTATATCCTATCAAATATCACCTAACCTTATCTAGATAAATTAAAATGGCAAGAAACTCATTATTAGTTATTTTTTTATTAGATAATGTTGTATCTAGAGTCTTAGATATATATTTTATGACATAAGACCTCCTATCCACTATTTAAATAAAAACACCCCATAGAGAGAAATCAGATGCATTAACCAAAAATTCAAATAGTATGTGGATGGAAAATGGTTGAGGATATTATATTCTATATTATCTCTCTAAATTACTATTCATAAATCTCATCAAAGAAAAATTGTGACATTTTTTTAGAAATCTGATCAAAGGTAAGGTTATTTTGATAAAATAATTTATAAACCTTTTATATAACCCTACATAGTCAAGGAAATATCTCAAACTATTCACTATTCCTAGGTATGATTGTGAATAAATAACAAAAACCATGGAATTATCAACTTAAATTCTATCCCTATACACTACATATCATATAATTTTTTTTCAATTCATAATAAAATAAAATTTTCCAGATTTTATAATAAGGTTTTTCTTAGTAAAATACTTTATAATAGAACAAAAACTACTTAAACTACACTCAAAATATGTTCTATATACTATAGGATATTCCATTAAACCCTCCATAAATTCCTTAAACAATTCCAAAAAATACTCATTATATAGCTTTAAAAGGTGCTTAGGGAATTAGATAACCCAAAAGGAATTCTAATATGAGAAAAAGTACCCAAAAAATAGGTAAAGGTGATATTTTTTATAATCCTTGGGTTAAATGTGAAGCTAAAAGAACCCAAAAAACCTTCCAAAAAATATAGTGGGACTAACCTACATGTATCTTAAGAATTTTTCAAAGGAATTAAATTGAGAAGTGATCTTTCCTAGCCACAAGGTTATGTTTCCTATAGTCCATAAAGAACATCCATTTGTCTGGATTCCTAATAGGGATAAGTTCTTTAAATTGAATCTCTAAAATAATAAAACCACTCTTTTTAGGAACTATTTAGATTGAAAACAAACAATTGTCTATTAGAAATTGAAAAAAATCAGTGCATCAACCATCATAGTGGTAACGTATTTCATAACTACAACTAAAATTATAGGATTTATCCTCCTTTTACTCTATCTCATAGGATTATCATAATCCTCTAATAAGATTAAATTCATGAATAATGAAGTACTAATTCTAATAAGATCAGATATGTTCCATCCTATGGCCTTATTATTCTATTTAAGGACTCCTAAGAGTTGTTTTTATTGGTTTTTGGACAACCCTTTATAAATTATAATAATAAGCTTTTCATTCTCATTTAAAAATTAATATTTGAGATTATCAAGAAATTTTTTTATCTCTCTATCAAGTGAGTTTTTTTACTTGTAAAATAGAGATTTATGGACTAAAAAATATATAACTTGGATTATAAAACACACCCTAATAAAGTATATTATATCTTTAAATTAGTAGCAATAAAATTTTCAACAAGATGCTCATAAGTTTCACACTCAGAAAGAATTCCACATTCAAAAAATTAATGAATAAATGATTCATAACTATAACATCCAATAGTTTTAGAACATTAAACACTTGATTAATATTTATATCTATCAGTTTCTTCAACGAAATAGAAAGTATATCTATTAAATGAAAGTTTCTCAAAATTTTCAATGGAAATAACAAATACATAATTATATTCATAAGGTTAACATATATAATTTTTAGAACATAAATCTTACTATCAAACAAAATTACCACAAAAATTTAAATCATGATCAGTAATAAGGAAAACTCATCTTTATAATCCTAAAAGGTTGCTTCATTACTTGTGAAATCTAGAAATAATTTAGTAGGAAACCAATCAATCATATTGACTTGGTGAGACGAGTGATGATCCATGAGATATGTCATGGATTAAAAAATGTTAAATTGGTTCACTTTTTATAAATTCAAGTGATAGTGTTCCCATGTGAACATTTATAATTGATTTTATAGTTTTTATAAAATCTCTTCCAAGAACTAATGGTGTAGGTGTGTTTAAAGTTTTAACTCCCATGTCCAAAACATAAAAATTAGTTGGAAAACCAACATACCTAACACTTAATACAACATATTCAATGAGTTTATCTGGTTTAGATGTGTTTTTTGGATAATTGGATTATAATCCTAGTAGATTTGAGTTATCTATCCTACAAATAAAAGTAAACTGAGTGAGGAATCAAATTTATGGAAGATCATAAGTCTAACATAATAATTTTAAACACAAACACAAGGATAGTGAATATAATGGTGAAAATTCATAGATGTATTCACTTGATAATAATTTCATGTTAACTCATGGATGAAAAATTCCACCTAAGGTTAAATTTCTACCCCCTTAAACTTCCTCTTATGAGATAACATCTCCTTAAGGAATTTGGAATATTTGGGAATCTGTTTCGCCATATCAAATAAAGGAATGTTAACTTAAACTTTCTTAAAAGTATAAAAAATCTTCTTATATTTTATAGTTTTAACTATTTTCATCACATGAGGACTACCCCAAGGGTATGGTTTGGGTTAGTTTGGTATCTCTTGGTAATCTATAATTTTTTTTAGCACTAAAACATCATATCTTTATCCTTTAGTCTTTAAGAGATATATTAATAAAAAACCTCTTATAAAAATGGTTTCTATTTGAAAACATGTTTTGAATTTGTATTTGGATGAAACTATGTGAGAATATCTTAAATTTTCACAAAATTATATGGATTAACAGTATAACTTTTATAAGTAGGTTCAAGATTAACACTCATAACCTATGGGTGATTTAAATCAATTCCAATTATAAGTTTCATTATACTAACATCCTCCTCCCCTTAGGGGTTCACTTCAGTTTTTGAATAAATTCCTCCACTCATTTGGTTTCTTATACTACCAATATTAGTAATGTTTTCCCCATTTGTGTTAACAAGGTGTTCAAAATGATTTTTTATTTTATAGTTTCCTCAAGGATATTTTATACTTATAAGTGGGCTATGTAGGATAGAAATTCCTTCAAGGATGAACGTTTTCTTCCTTCAAGAATTACATAAGATATATGTTACTTGTTTTTTACTTTAATGAAACTTCCTTATTATTTAGGTTGTCTAAAAAATCATTTTATTGGTTATTCCATTCTTTATGGTAGGTCTGATTTAAGTGCAAATGCCTTGACCGGTTGTTTTATTGTAAGGTTCTCCCTAGAAGTATAACATGGAAAACATCATGAGACACATATATTTGGGGTAATTGGTCACTAAAGTGTTAAATTGAGAAACTAATTCCTCATTTAACTTCAGGATGAACAATTATTTGATATTGGGGTGGCTTTGGTGAAGGGTTGGATAACATCATATACCTTACCATAGTAGTGAGATCACTGAGCTGACATGAAATCATGCTATTTTAAAAATTATAATAAGTAATTCGTAGAAATTTCTTACATGAATCATGTGGTTATTTTTAAAATTTTATGAATTTAGGGTTATATTTCCAATAATAAATATCTCCATAACTAAAATTTTATCTACCAAAGATTCATATACATCAACATATATCATGTTCATATCATTATGAACATGGAACTTATTAAAGTATTGAATCAACAACTATTAACTGATCTAATGGTGGGGGAATATAAATCATAATCTATTGAATCAATCTCAGTAAACATGTAGGGTTTTACCTTTGGTTTGTTTAATCCCACATATCTCTTTCCTAATGAATGCTTTTCTATATGTAAGGGATTTTTTTTCAAGGAACATTTTCTTTAATTCATTCCAATTTTCTATTAGAGTTGGGTGGGAGTTTTAGAACCACTCCTCCATCTAAAGAAAATGGGAAAGATATGATTTTATTTATTTCCCATTCACCCCCGGTGGTTTCATGTTTACAAATAGATAGACAAACTCTTGAAAATGTTCATGTGGATCTTCCCTTGGAAGTCCATGGAATTTAGAGAGATGATGTATGTAACGTAATTTAATATCAAAACCAATTGGCGAATTAGGGTATTTTAAAACATTAAGCTAGTTTTATTTATATTATGTAGTTAATTATTTAAGATTTGTATGATATTTAATGTCACTTTCTCGTTAAAAAAGTACTTATTCATGTGAGTTAGGGGGTCCACACCAAGCAATAGAAATTTTAGGTCAGTTAACTTTGTTTTCCTCACTAAAAGGTTTATTGATAGATAATTTTCATGAACTATTTTTTATAATTAAATTAACTAATTTTATTATCTAGGTAATAATTTTATCCTTGTTATATTGGTTTAACTAGTGTATAATATAAGGCATTTAAATTAAGATTTCTAAAAAAAGAATATGTTTTACCAAAGTAGATGGTATAATAAAAATAAAAAACTATCCAATCCACCTAGAACACAACAGAGTAGGAAACCACCATAGTAGGAAGTGGACGAGCTCGACATTGATGGATTTTAAAAGAGGCATAGGGATGTAAAGAGGGACATTATTACTCATCTAGGAATAGAAGAAGGAGTTCTCAAAATAGGGTGATATTGTAGACAAGTGGGGTTCATAGCCATGGTATGGGGTGGTATCATGATGATAATTAATAGACCCATGAAACAAACTGAGTTGTTAAGGAGAATAATCCCAAGGTAAGAATTGATTTGGGATAACATCAATGAGGGGTATTGTAAAAGTTAAATGAAAGACACATGTGGGGGATGAAACAAGGCCATTCAATGTGTCTTACTTTCCTATGCTAGTATTGAATGGTATATACCACATCTCACTATGATTCACTACAATATTCCATGATTGATGGAGGAGTGTTTGACTCCTCATGTTTTAATGCTCACAAATCATGTTTGGATAATATTGGACTCCTCATGTTTTAATGCTCACAAATCATGTTTTACAATCTCATAAATCATGTTTGTAAAATCTCACAAGATCATGTTCAAAATATAACAAAATATATTTTAATCTTATTTTATTATGTTTTAGTATGATTATGTTTAATATTAATTCATTTTGTGGAGATTTATTTTTAAGACAACTTATAGATACTTGATTACGTCTGTGAAACGGTAAATGTAAGAACCCAGAACTCCTTTTCAGGTATGTTTTCCTTTTCTGGCCGTTTTTTGAGAAAAAGAGGAGAATCTGGAAATTTTGTAAGTACACACCGTGTAATTTACAAGTACATGCCATGTACTTTTCTTCCATTTGAGGCCGTGTGCTGGCTGTGTCTAGGCCATTCACACGGGGTGTAGCGATGAGGTGGAGTCCGATTAATATGGCGTATGGAAAAGGGGACTACATGCCGTGTACTCAAGAAGTACACGTCGTGTACTTTTCTTTTTTATTTCATTAATCAGACCGGGGTCACTCCTAATCCCTGTTTTCATCTTCCTCTCTGCCTAATTACGACCAGAGTGACCTAGAGGGATGATTATAATCTGAGCCACCGATCCTTCACCGGTTGTCTGAATCGAACGCCGTCGGGTGCAATAGAATCGCGGCGGTGAGTTCTCGGTTCTTCTTTGGCCATGTTTCCTGATTCCTCCTCTTGTGAGAGTTATCTGAGGGTGAACATTTCAGAATTTTTTGCAGATTTACTCCATTCTAGACCGATTCACAGGCCGAGGGTCAAGAATATCGATCACCAAGGATAAAGGTAGGGGGTTTGTTTCCCTATGTTGAATGATTTTTAGTTTTTGTGAAAAGAGTGCTGGATACCCATGTATCGGGTATCTCGGGTTAGGTTTGTTTGATCCCTTGGTTAAATTTACTTAGATTGCTTGTTAGCTTGAGGTTAATTCATGATAATATGTGCTTGTTTTCATGTTTGAGGATCACCCAGGGGTGTTCTTCCCTGTTTGGCTGTTTATTGCCGTTTGGCACAGGTTGCCTATGAGGCAAACCCTATTGAATTGCTAGTATGCTTGTTGACTTGATTGCATGTATTTCCTGCTATTTATATGCTTGTGGATGAATTTTTAGCTATTATCCAAGTAGTTGTTGAACTTAATTAGGCTGCTAATAGTCGATTACGCATGACTAAACTGCTCAGGGATGAGTGAACCTGGTGTGGTAGACTAAAGGGGGAATTGACGATTAGGGATTCCCTAGAGAGTCCATTATAATTAGTATCGATCGCAGGACCTATGGTAATGGGACTTTGTGCTTCCTCAGAGTGTCCCTAGTTACGTAGCGAGACTATAGGGGGAATTATATGTAAGTGATTCCTTAGAGAGTATCTATATTTCGTTGCAATACCACAGGGGAATTGACGGTGAGAGATTTCCAGAGTGTTTGTGCCATTGTATGTTTACTTGACTAGAGGGGTTTGCTAGTAGGAGACACCAAGAGAGTCACTGCTTTATTTATTGGTTGGTTGTGACGAGTCCACCAAGCCAAAGAACAAGCTTGGGTTGTACTTATTGTTGTTTAGGTACACTGTTGAGTTACCTGTTGTGAATACTTGCTTCCCTTGGGAGTATAGAGCTGTTGCTAGGTTCCTTGGTTGATAGCTGAATGATTGTACTGAACTAATAAATAAATGTGAATGAAGATTTGTAGGATTGTTTTCTTTAGCGTACTTCTGCTTCTCCACTGCATTTATTTACTTTACTTTTTCTATATTACTTACTGACAGTAGGGCATGGATCTTGTGGTGATTTCCTACTGGGATTAGTCTCACACCCTATTTGGGTCCTGATTTTTGGCCCAAACAGGTTATATGGTTGTAGGAGTGGATAGGGATTGTGGCCCTTCTACTTCGGGTACATGATTGTTGGTCGGAGCTGGAGAGCATAGGACCGAGCTTAGGATTGCGATGCTGCTGGAGTTGCTGTTTACTTTTTTACTTTGTTTTCAGTTGTATTTCAGCACTTTTTTATGTTACTGTTTTCCTTAGATACTTGTACTTCCTGTATCATTATCATTATCATTATATGTTCATTGCTTCCGCTGTTTAGTTTGAATGTTTTTATGCTGTTTACTTCTTCCTCTATTGACTGTTGTTTTCTCTCCTTGTATGCCTTACCAAATGAGGGCATATTTTCCCCAATAACTTACCTAGGCCCTCGCTTCTAGTCGACAACCTATGACATTTGGGGAAATTCACATGAGTTCATGTGGCGAACCAGGTATAGGGAACCAGTGGAAGGGCTCCAGATTCGGGTCATTACAAAGTGGTATAAGAGGAGTTCTTTCCTTTTTCTATTGACTTACTATTTAGCGACATTAGACAGGGATAAGACGAAATAGGTAAATGGTAAATAGCTATGCCCGGGCGTTCTAGAACCCGTGTACAGGGAAAAAGCCAGATTACCCCGAATATTGCAAATTTTGAGTTTTGTGGATGTTACATTTTAATTGATTTCACCGTTGGGTGATTCACTTGTTTTTTGTTGTTACTTTTTATATTATTTCGGTTCTATTTTGTTTCCACTTGATGAGATGAGGGTATGCCATCTCATGCATCATATAGGCACATGTTATAAGATCACATTCCATGAATTTTCCCATGCCATCTAGGTTTCATTAGAGATTTCAAACTGTTTTGATGGGATTTGTGATAAGTAATGCATGATGTTGTGATAGCTACTATTATAGAATACCTGCTATGTTGATAGGGTATCATTGTTTTGACCTTTCTTATCACGGATGCCAAACTTTGATCTTAGAGGTGTCATGGGCCCTCAAGGATCAGAATTTTGTGGGTCGTGAGTTCTTATACTGTGTCTTGTTCTATGCATCGTTATGATTCCATGTTTTGATTTGTGGGGAGTATGGGCCCCCACGGATCGGAATTTGGCACCTTAACCCTTGTTTTTCCGTGTTTTCTAGGCTCTGGTGTAGTTCTGAGGCTACTGTCTAGAAAAACCTAGAGTACACGGCGTGTACTTTTTAGATACACACCGTGTAGTTTTTGGACGTGTCACTAACCGTGTGGACAGGGACACGGAGCTGTAAATGGTATTCAGGAACATGTCGTGTACGGTAGGTACACGCCGTGTAGAGGTTAACTAGGAACCCATTCATGTAACGAACAACACGGGTCATTTAATGCAAGTTTAGTACACGACGTGTTCGGTATGCACACACCGTGTATCTTTTCCCAGGTACCCGGCCGTGTCTTGAAAAACACGGGTAGGTGTTATCTTCTCTTATACACGCCGTGTTTGTTCGAAAAACGCCGTGTAAGGATCATCCAAGTACCCGGACGTGTCACGAACAACACGGGCTGTGGCTTCCCTTCAAGTGCACGTCATGTCTCTTAGGAACACGCAGTGTAGTGTCAACCATGTGTCAGGTCGTATCGCTAACAACACGGACCAGGTAAGGCATGTCCAGCACATGCCGTGTCTGCCTCAAAAACGCCGTGTAGTCTTCGGCTGGGATAGTCCATGTGACTTAGTCATGTAGGAGTAACCGGGCAGGGAGAAAAGGGTCATTACACGTCGTGTAGTTTAATAACACACCGTGTAGCCGGGTAGTTTACACAGCCAGGTATGTCCAATGTACATGCCCAGGGTAAAATTTTAAGAAACACGCCGTGTAGTGCTACTACATGCTCTATAGTCATGTTTTTCCCAGATTTAAAGGTTTTTATATTCCCTCCTATTCCGTTTTACTCTCCTATGTTGCAACTACGATCATCTTTAATGAAGGTGTGTTTTGGTGTTTTAGAGCTATGGCACCGAGACGTCCTCCTGTTTCACGCCAGGAACCAGGCAGCGATCGTACACCTGATACGACTGATCAGGGACTGCCAGTAGTTCCGCCCATCGTTCCAGACATGGAACCTGGAGAGATTCCAGACACTGGTGCTGATGATCAGTTCAGAGAAGGTTTCATGAGATTCATGCAGACCTTCCAGGGAGTTCAGCATCCTGCCCCGACTTTGGCAGAGCTGACGCGGGTCTTCCAGCAGCAGCATCCTCCCACTTTCACAGGGGATGGAGGACCTCAGGCTATAGAGTCATGGCTGGAAGCCATGCTGTCCATCTTCGAGCATCAGGAGATGCCTCCAGAGAGGAGGGTGAAGCTCGCGACGTATATGCTGCAAGATTCCTCTAAGAGATGGTGGGACTTAGTCTCTAAGATGGGGCTCCAGTAGGCTATGGCTTGGGATGAGTTTCAGTGTACGTTTTACAACTACTTCTACCCAGTGACGCTGAGGGCTAAAAGATCCAGAGAGTTCGTGAGCCTTCAGCAGGGTACTCTCTCAGTTATGGGGTATTCCTCCCGCTTCACTGAGTTACAGCGATTCACTCCCGTCCTGGGGAATGGAGAGATATTTCTAGCGAGGAAGTTTGAGGAAGGCCTCAGACCAGAGATCATATCGCAAGTGAATGTCTTTAAGTTGACTTCTATTACTCTGATAGTCAACCAGGCACTCATCATGGAGAGGAACCTGAGGTAGACTGGAGCTGTGGTCCAGGGCGGTACAACATCCAAGGATGATTCCCTCCAGACAGATAGCAGGAATGCCACTGAGAGTCTACCCGAGGCGACCTGTGGAAGCGAGGTATTCCTTATGGTAGGTGAGATTCCCCTTCTGGAACCCAAGTGGTGTGTTATAAGTGTGTTAGGAGTGGAAATAAGAAGCCCCAGGGACCCATTGGAGTTCCGATCCTGCGGCAAGATGGGTCACCTGCAGCGTTTCTGCAAGGTTACCCTTCCAGCGGCTAGTGAAGGAGGATCAGTTTCGACCCCGTGTTCAGGAGAAGGATCACTAGCTCCGTAACAGACTGGGGGCTAGAGCTCTGCAGGACGTTCATGTATGGTTAGAGGTTGTGGATGTAGTGGTTAGGCTCAGGGAGGAGCAGCTCAGGGTTTTCAGGCTACTACACAGGGCCACGGTACATGCCAGACTTTTACTGTAGAGAAGATTCATCAGGAGCAGGATCCCAAACCCTCTACAGTTCGAGGTACGATCTTAGTATCCTCAGTTCTATCTTCAGCCTTTTTCGATATTTGTGCTTCACATATCTTTATCTCTGTTGTTGTCATGGAAAGCCTTGAGATCTGTGTCTTTTTTTCTACTAACATGTTGACTCTCGACACGCCCTTGGGAACGAGGACATCTAGCATACGTCAGTTCAAGGGGTGCCCCCTCGAGGTTGCAGGGTATCATTTCTTATAGGACCTCTATGTCCTGGAGATGAAGGGATATGACATTATTCTTGGTATGGACTGGTTGGTTCCCTTTCAGGCAGTCGTCGATTTCAATCGCCGCAAGGTGAGTCTCGCATCACCAGAGGGTGAATCTTTCCTTCATAAAGGCGAGTGGGATGTTCAGGCGAGTCGACCTGGACTTGAACATCATGGGCTAGGAGGAGTTACGGCCTAGATTTCTAGTCTTTATCTGGATGAACATGGGACTTCTCAGTTAGAATTTCCTCCAGTGGTTGATCGCTTTCCAGATATCTTTCTAGAAGACTTTTCAAGTTTGCCTCTGGAGCGTGAGGTAGAATTCTCGATTGAGCTCGTTCCAGGAGCATCACCAGTGTCCATTCCTCCTTATAGGATGGATAAACCTGAGTTGCAAGAGCTCAAGAAAAAGTTTGAGGAGTTTTAGGCAAAGGGTTTCATCCGAACCAGTACTTCTCCTTAGGGTTCGCCTGTCCTGTTCACGAAGAAGGCAGGTGATACCCTTAGGCTTTGTGTGGATTATCAGAAGTTGAACCAGTTGACGGTCAAGAACTGATATCCCTTGATGAGGATTGATGATCTCTTCGATCAGCTTCGAGGATCTCGGGTGTTCTCTAAGATCTATTTGAGGTCCGGTTATCATCAGTTGCGCGTTAGACCTTCAGATATACCCCTGACAGCCTTCAGGAGTAGGTATGGCCTCTACGAGTATACGGTTATGCCATTCGGTCTTACGAATGCGCCAGCAGTTTTCATGGCACTGATGAACCGAGTGTTCCATCCTTACTTTTATTCCTTCGTCGTGGTCTTCATGGACGATATCTTGGTGTACTCTCACACTCGACACGACCATGTAACCCATCTTGAGATCGTTTTGAGTACGCTGAGGGAGCATCATATTTATGCCAAACTCTCAAAGTGACACTTTTGGATGGACAATATTCACTTCCTAGGTCATGTCATCTCAGATACAGGAGTATCAGTATACCCAGAGAAGGTGAGTGCAGTAGTTACCTTGGAGCATCTGAAGAACGTCTTTGAGGTACGGAGCTTCTTGGGGCTGACTGGTTACTACATGCGATTTATACAGGACTTCTCACGCCTAGAAGCACCGCTAACAGGATTTACTAAGAAGGGGGTGAAGTTTTTTTGGTCAGAAGCCTATGACTCAGCCTTCCAGGAGTTGAAGGGGAGATTGACTTCATCACCGATCCTAGTTTTGCCGGAGCTGGGCAAGAGCTATACAGTTTTCTGGGATGCATCTAGCATCGGGCTTGGAGCAGTGATTATGCAGCAGGATTGAGTGGTTGCATATGTATCTCGATAGCTGAGGCCCCATGAGAGGAATTACCCTATGCACGACCTAGAGTTTGCCCCGGTCTTTCATGCTTTACGCTATTGGAGACATTACCTTTTGGGAGAAAATTTTGTGGTATACACTGACCACAAGATTATCAAGTAAATCTTTACGCAGTTTGACCTGAATCTGAGACAGCAGAGGTGGGTTGAGTATCTCCAGTCCTTCGATTTCGAGCTTGCCTATACACCTGGGAAAGGCAACGCAGTGGCTAATGCACTGAGTAGGAGAAATCAGTTATAGGTATTTCAGGAGACCAGAAGTGAGTGGAAACTGATGGCTCTGTTCTCACAGATGCATTTGGAGGTGCACGACAGGAAGGGGAAGACATTCCTATCTTATATGGTTGTTACCTCTGCACTTCTGGACCGAGTTCGAATGAGGCACCTGACAAATTCAGAGGGGTTATTCCTACGAGAAAGAGTGTCAGGAGAGGACCCTCTTCCCAGGTGGACCATTGGCGAGGATGATATCTTGCATTTCTAGGGACACGTATGGGTGCCAGAAGATATACACGAGGAGCTGATGCGATACTTCCATTCCTCAGTTTGGGCAGTTCATCCTGTCGTCACCAAGATTTACCATGATTTACACCACCAGTACTGGTGGCCATGTATGAAGAGAGATTTGGCTGGTTTTGTCATGAGATGTTCCACCTGTCAGTAGGTAAAGGTGGAGCACTAGCGGCTATCTGGTCTTTTACATCAGCTACCCATTCGAGAGTGGAAGTTGAACAATGTCACTATGGACTTTGTGATAGGGTTACCGAGATCGTTGAGAGGAAACGATGCGGTGTGGGTTGTCATTGATAGTATTATGAAGGTTGCTCACTTATTGCCGACAAAGGAGACCTTTGGTGTTGATGAGATTGGATATTTTTACGTCCATGAGATTGTGTGCTTGCATGGGGTTCCGAGTACTATCGTTTCAAATAGGGATGCCCGCATTACTTTGCATTTTTGGCAGGAGCTACAGAAAGATTTGGGTACATAGGTGCTTCTGAGTACAACATATCATCCTCAGACAGATGGCCAATCAGAGCGCACAATCCAGGTGCTTGAGGATATGCTCCGAGCTTGCATTCTAGACTTTGGTGGTTCTTGGGAAAAGCATATACCTCTCGTGTAGTTTGACTATAACAACAGTTTTCAGGAAACTATTCAGATGGCACCTTATGAGGCTTTGTACGGTAGGCCATGCCGATCACCTTTGTGTTGGCTGGAGGCAGGAGAGGCAGCATTGTTGGGACCTCGTCTCATCCAGGAGACCTTAGAGCAGATAGAGTTGATTCGAAAGAGGATGGATACTGCACAGTCTCGTCAGAAATCTTATGCTGATCAGCGGAGGTGACCTCTTCCGTTCGGGGTCGGAGACCAGGTTTTCCTACGTGTTACCCCGAGGTTGGGACACAAGAGGATCAGGAGACAGGGTAAGCTTTCACTGAAATACATCAGGCCGTTTGAGGTTCTGGAGAGAGTCAGGCTGGTTGCTTATAGTTTTCTGTTACCATAGAGATATCCGGATATGCATGACTTCTTCCATGTTTCTCAACTTTGACACTATTTCTCAGACCCGTCTCATGTTTTTCGACCGGAGGAGGTTGAGCTGGAGCACGATGCATCGTTTGAGGAGCATCCTATCAGGATTTTTGATCGTAGCGCAAAGGTACTTCGTGGCTGGTTTGTTCCTCTAGTACGGGTGTTATGGCAGCACGACCGTGTGCAGGACAAGACTTGGGAGAGGGAGGCCGATATTCGATCACAGTGGCCAGAGTTGTTCAAGGTTTCTTCTTTGCCACCCTTCTAAGGAAATTCGAGGACAAATTTATTTAAGGAGGGAAGTTTTTAAGAAATATAACCTCCTTTTTCAGGTATGTTTTCTTTTTCTGGCCATTTTTTAGAAAAAGAGAAGAATCTGGAAATTTTTTAAGTACACGCCGTGTACTTTACAATTACATGCCGTGTACTTTTCTCCCGCTTGAGGCCGTGTGCTGGCCATGTCCGGGCCAGTCACATGGGGTGTAGCGATGAGGTGGAGTCCAATTAATACGGCATACAGAAAAGGGGACTACATACCGTGAACTCAAAAGTACACGTCATGTACTTTTCTTTTTATTTCATTAATAGGACCGGGGTCGCTCCTAATCCCCGTTTTCATCTTCTTCTCCGCCTAATTACGACCAGAGTAACCTAGAGGGCCAATTATTCTCTGAGCCACCTATCCTTCACCGGTTGTCCGAATAGAACGTCTTCGGGTGCGATAGAATCTCAACGGTGAGTTCTCGGTTCTCCTTTGGCCATGTTTCTTGATTCCTCCTCTTGTGAGAGTTATCTGAGGTTGAATGTTTTAGACATTTTTGAAGATTTACTCCGTTCTAGGCCGATTCATAGGCCGAGGGTCAAGAATATTGGTCACCAAGGATCGAGGTAGGGTGTTTGTTTCCCTACGTTGAATTCCTTTGAGTTTTTGTGCAAAGAGTGCCGGATACCCATGTATCAGGTATCCCAGGTTAGGTTTGTTTAATCCCTTGGTTAAATTGCCTTAGATTGCTTGTTAGCTTGAGGTAAATTCATGATAATATGTGCTTGTTTTCATGTTTGAGGATCACCCAGGGGTGTTCTTCCCTGTTTGGATGTTTATTGCCGTTTGGCATGGGTTTCCGACAAGGTAAACCCTATTGAATTGCTAGTATGCTTGTTGACTTGATTACATGTATTGCATGCTTTTTATATGACTGTGGATGCATTTGTAGCTATTAGCCAAGTAGTTTCTGAACTTACTTAGGATGCTAACAGTCGATTACGCACGACTAAACTGCTCAGGGCTGAGTGAACCTGGTGTGGTAGACTAAAGGGAGAATTGACGATTAGGGCTTCCCTAGAGAGTCTGTTATAATTAGTATCGATCACAGGACCTATGGGAATGAGACTTTGCACATCCTCAGAGTGTCCTTAGTTACGTAGAGAGACTATAGGGGGAATTACATGTAATTTCCTCCTCATAGAGTCTATATATTTCGTTTCAGGACCACAAGGGAATTGACGGTGAGAGCTTCCCAGAGTGTCTGTGCCTTTGTATGTTTACTTGACTAGAGGGGTTTGCTAGTAGGATCCACCCAGAGAGTCAGTGCATTATTTATTGGTTGGTTGTTATGATTCCACCAAGCCAAAGAAAAATCTTGGGTTGTATTTCTTGTTGTTTAGGTAGACTACTGAGTTACCTATTGTGATTACTTGCTTACCTTGAGAGTATAGAGCTGTTTCTAGGTTCCTTGGTTGATAGCTGAATGATTGTACTGAACTAATAAATAAAATTGAATGAAGATTTGTATGATTATTTCCTTTAGTGTACTTGTGCTTCTCCACTGCATTTATTTCCTTTACTTTTTCTATATTACTCACTGATAGTAGGGAACAGATCTCGTGGTGATTGCCTACTGGGATTAGTCTCACACCCTGTTTGGGTCCTGCTTTTCGGCCCAAACAAGTTATATGGTTGCAGGTGTGGATAGGGATTGTGGCCCTTCTACTTTGGGTACATGATTTATGGTTGGAGCTGGAGAGCATAGGATTGAGCTTAGGCTTGCGATGTTGCTGGAGTTGCTGTTTACTTTCGTACTTTGTTTTCAGTTGTATTTCAGCACGTTGTTGTGTTGCTGTTTTCCTTAGATACTTGTACCTGCTGCATCATTATCATTATATGTTCATTGATTCCGCTGTTTAGTTTCAATGTTTGTATGCTTTTTTACTTCTTTCGCTATTGACTGTTGTTTTCTCACATTTTATACCTTACCAAATGAGGGCATAGTTTCCCCAATAACTTACCAAGGCCCTTGCTGCTTGTCAGCAGCCTCTGGCGTTTGGGGAAATGCAATTGAGGTCATGTGGCGAACTGGGTACAGGGCACCAATGGAAGGGCTCCAAATTCGGGTCTTTACAGTAAACAACCTACCTGTTCCATATTTTCACATAGTATTTTTCACCATATGCTTGCTATCAGTTCTATATTTTTACAATGTCTGTGACACCGTAACGATGCTAACAGTTCAAAAATTTTCAAACAACCTGAAACTATAACCATGCTACCAGTTCCATAACTTTCAAAGGACCTCGAACCGTAACTGTGCTACCGGTTCTAGAATTAAAAATGGACTAGACACCATAACTTTTCTACCGGTTCCAGATCTCATCGTGGCTATGACACCATGATTGTGGAACCATGACTGTCTCAGCGAAACTGTGACACTGTTCTATACTTAACCATTTTTTCTGACCTTTTTTAATTAAATTTAAAAGTTATTTCTAATGGTCATATTTGAGTCATTTCATGACACTGATATAATTAATGATCTTTTATAGTCATATCAGTAGACAATACAAGGTATGAGGTGTGGAGATCATACACCTTGTCAGCTCCAACACAAGTTCCCAAAACAAAATAAAGCCTGGAACTCCAGTAGAAAAGTGTTGTACTTAAATGAATTAAAAAGATAAGAACACCCATACATGCAATAATACGCTGAAGGAAGAACTTTGAATTCTTACTTGATGAAAACAAATAATAATCTATTGTAAACCATCTTGAAAACATCCTTTTAGCAACTCAAAGAAGAATAAAAACATCTCACTGCACTGAAAACCAGAACACTCGACTCACATCACTCTACCATTAGAAGAGGACTGGAACATTTCATCTTCTACATCCAAAGAGTCCAGAGCTTCATTTCATGAAAAATAGAGCCTTCTAAAATATATCTAATTACATTTATCTCTATTGTGTACTAATTTATTACTCCTTGAGTAGTGTGTTTCTATATTTAAAACACACACTATATATTGCACTAAACTAGTGGATACAAGATATACACACTCAAATATCTTATTATTACTTGTTTCACCCATGTGTAACTGTGGAAGAGGTTCGGTGTGACATGGATGTTAGTTTTCCCACTTAGAATAGTGGTATAAGTCTTGTGACCTAGAAAGTATTGTGTAACGTTTTTAACCCTGATCCAGGGTATGGATTAAAGATATATATATATATATATACATTTATATTTCTTTGTGGAAAATGATCACCAAGTGAAGTGGATTAGGTCATGTCTTGAGATTGAACCACTTGTTTTATCCATTGTATCTTTCAATTTAGTCTTTCTCTGTTTTAACTCATATTTTAGAAAACCAAAATTTTACATTGATAGTTAGTATTAGATGATATTTATAACTATATTTCCTTAATAGAGTAGTTTCAAAAGCTGTATCAATATCATATATTGTTATAAATGTGAATTAATCAATCTTATGAGAAACTATTTGAACAATAAAGATATTATAATTTTAATACCATGGTTAAATGGACAATTTTATTTTTAATTGGGGAAATATTTTAAATAATCTTTATAACAATTTTATTTATAGGAACCTAATTCACCCCCTATTGAGAGTCCTACTCTGACTAACATTTGGTGTTAGAGGCTATTTTTAAACTGTTATTTTCAAAAGTTTCAAAGCTTTTTCAAATATATTCAACCGTGATTTAGTTTTTTTAATATCTATTAGTTTTTATTAGTTCTAAATTTCTAGATATTTAAACCCTAGACTTTATCTTTTTTTTATGGATAATAGATAGAAATGTGCTACTACCAACATACCCCCTACTTTAGTGAAACAAATTATGCTCAGTGGAAAATTAAAATTCAAATTCACTTAGAAAGGATGAGCTTTGAAATATGGATTGTAATAAAAGATAAATATGGAAAACTATAAACTACAAGAATAACATGAAGTAAAGCTACAAAAGATTATTATAATAATAATTATAAAGCTATGAATGCCTTATTTTTTCTCTAAGGGGATGAAGTATTTAATAGAATATCTGCATATAAAGTTTCCTATGAAATTTGGAATAACATAGCTTTATCACATGGTGGAACAACAAATGTTAATTAAATGAGACTTAATACCTATATTATTAAGTATGAAAACTTTAAGATGAAGCCTGCTGAAACCATTTCTGATATGTATCTTAGGTTTAATGAAATAGTCAATATAATGAGCTCTCTTGGAAATCCAGTGGGTGAAAAAGAACAAATCATGTGGCTACTCATATGTCTAATTGAAATATGGAGAGGAACCTCAATATCAAATAGAGAATCCCGTGATATCAATAAGTTTCTAGTCAAGGAGATGATAGATAAATTGATGAAGTATGAGGAAGATTTAATGGTAAACAAAGAAGAAGTGGATGAACCAAAGATAAAGTAAGTGGATATTAAAACTACTACTTCCAAAAATAATGAAAATTATAGGATTGAACTCATTATGAAAGTATAAGTAATGATAATTCACTATCAGATAGTGATAATGAAAGTGATTAATTATATATAAGGTTTAAGAAGTTTTATAGGAGGAAGAAATCAATCAGGAATCCCAGCTACAAAGGTAAATATGACAACAAGGGAAACCAGAAAAAGGATTGGTTGAAAGGCGATACTTCTAGTGAAATAATCTATTATGAATATAAGAGAAAGGGACATGTAAAGGATCATTGTACCAAGATAAAATATAAGAATATATATAAGTAGAAATATAGAAAGTATAAAAGGAAAATGAAAACAACATGGAGTGCTTCTAAGGATAACTCAAGTGACTTAGAATCTTCACATGATGAAAAGTTCGACAAAGCCAATATGTGTTTCATGAAAACCACATCATAGGTAACTCTTGAGCCTTTTATACAAAATTCATATTATTCTAGAGATGAAAGTGATTATGAAAATATTACTAATTAATAAATTTCTAAATACTTCCAAATTCTTTATGATACATGAAATGTTATAAAAGATAAATAAAAATATTTAAATAAACAAAATTCACTCACTTCTACTATTAAATCTAATCTTACTATCGAGAAGAAAAGAATGTTCAATTACTAATGGTGTAGGTGTGTTTAAAGTTTTAACTCCCATGTCCAAAACATAAAAATTAGTTGGAAAACCAACATACCTAACACTTAATACAACATATTCAATGAGTTTATCTGGTTTAGATGTGTTTTTTGGATAATTGGATTATAATCCTAGTAGATTTGAGTTATCTATCCTACAAATAAAAGTAAACTGAGTGAGGAATCAAATTTATGGAAGATCATAAGTCTAACATAATAATTTTAAACACAAACACAAGGATAGTGAATATAATGGTGAAAATTCATAGATGTATTCACTTGATAATAATTTCATGTTAACTCATGGATGAAAAATTCCACCTAAGGTTAAATTTCTACCCCCTTAAACTTCCTCTTATGAGATAACATCTCCTTAAGGAATTTGGAATATTTGGGAATCTGTTTCGCCATATCAAATAAAGGAATGTTAACTTAAACTTTCTTAAAAGTATAAAAAATCTTCTTATATTTTATAGTTTTAACTATTTTCATCACATGAGGACTACCCCAAGGGTATGGTTTGGGTTAGTTTGGTATCTCTTGGTAATCTATAATTTTTTTTAGCACTAAAACATCATATCTTTATCCTTTAGTCTTTAAGAGATATATTAATAAAAAACCTCTTATAAAAATGGTTTCTATTTGAAAATATGTTTTGAATTTGTATTTGGATGAAACTATGTGAGAATATCTTAAATTTTCACAAAATTATATGGATTAACAGTATAACTTTTATAAGTAGGTTCAAGATTAACACTCATAACCTATGGGTGATTTAAATCAATTCCAATTATAAGTTTCATTATACTAACATCCTCCTCCCCTTAGGGGTTCACTTCAGTTTTTGAATAAATTCCTCCACTCATTTGGTTTCTTATACTACCAATATTAGTAATGTTTTCCCCATTTGTGTTAACAAGGTGTTCAAAATGATTTTTTATTTTATAGTTTCCTCAAGGATATTTTATACTTATAAGTGGGCTATGTAGGATAGAAATTCCTTCAAGGATGAACGTTTTCTTCCTTCAAGAATTACATAAGATATATGTTACTTGTTTTTTACTTTAATGAAACTTCCTTATTATTTAGGTTGTCTAAAAAATCATTTTATTGGTTATTCCATTCTTTATGGTAGGTCTGATTTAAGTGCAAATGCCTTGACCGGTTGTTTTATTGTAAGGTTCTCCCTAGAAGTATAACATGGAAAACATCATGAGACACATATATTTGGGGTAATTGGTCACTAAAGTGTTAAATTGAGAAACTAATTCCTCATTGAACTTCAGGATGAACAATTATTTGATATTGGGGTGGCTTTGGTGAAGGGTTGGATAACATCATATACCTTACCATAGTAGTGAGATCACTGAGCTGACATGAAATCATGCTATTTTAAAAATTATAATAAGTAATTCGTAGAAATTTCTTACATGAATCATGTGGTTATTTTTAAAATTTTATGAATTTAGGGTTATATTTCCAATAATAAATATCTCCATAACTAAAATTTTATCTACCAAAGATTCATATACATCAACATATATCATGTTCATATCATTATGAACATGGAACTTATTAAAGTATTGAAACAACAACTATTAACTGATCTAATGGTGGGGGAATATAAATCATAATCTATTGAATCACTCTCAGTAAACATGTAGGGTTTTACCTTTGGTTTGTTTAATCCCACATATCTCTTTCCTAATGAATGCTTTTCTATATGTAAGGGATTTTTTTTCAAGGAACATTTTCTTTAATTCATTCCAATTTTCTATTAGAGTTGGGTGGGAGTTTTAGAACCACTCCTCCATCTAAAGAAAATGGGAAAGATATGATTTTATTTATTTCCCATTCACCCCCGGTGGTTTCATGTTTACAAATAGATAGACAAACTCTTGAAAATGTTCATGTGGATCTTCCCTTGGAAGTCCATGGAATTTAGAGAGATGATGTATGTAACGTAATTTAATATCAAAACCAATTGGCGAATTAGGGTATTTTAAAACATTAAGCTAGTTTTATTTATATTATGTAGTTAATTATTTAAGATTTGTATGATATTTAATGTCACTTTCTCGTTAAAAAAGTACTTATTCATGTGAGTTAGGGGGTCCACACCAAGCAATAGAAATTTTAGGTCAGTTAACTTTGTTTTCCTCACTAAAAGGTTTATTGATAGATAATTTTCATGAACTATTTTTTATAATTAAATTAACTAATTTTATTATCTAGGTAATAATTTTATCCTTGTTATATTGGTTTAACTTGTGTATAATATAAGGCATTTAAATTAAGATTTCTAAAAAAAGAATATGTTTTACCAAAGTAGATGGTATAATAAAAATAAAAAACTATCCAATCCACCTAGAACACAACAGAGTAGGAAACCACCATAGTAGGAAGTGGACGAGCTCGACATTGATGGATTTTAAAAGAGGCATAGGGATGTAAAGAGGGACATTATTACTCATCTAGGAATAGAAGAAGGAGTTCTCAAAATAGGGTGATATTGTAGACAAGTGGGGTTCATATCCATGGTATGGGGTGGTATCATGATGATAATTAATAGACCCATGAAACAAACTGAGTTGTTAAGGAGAATAATCCCAAGGTAAGAATTGATTTGGGATAACATCAATGAGGGGTATTGTAAAAGTTAAATGAAAGACACATGTGGGGGATGAAACAAGGCCATTCAATGTGTCTTACTTTCCTATGCTAGTATTGAATGGTATATACCACATCTCACTATGATTCACTACAATATTCCATGATTGATGGAGGAGTGTTTGACTCCTCATGTTTTAATGCTCACAAATCATGTTTGGATAATATTGGACTCCTCATGTTTTAATGCTCACAAATCATGTTTTACAATCTCATAAATCATGTTTGTAAAATCTCACAAGATCATGTTCAAAATATAACAAAATATATTTTAATCTTATTTTATTATGTTTTAGTATGATTATGTTTAATATTAATTCATTTTGTGGAGATTTATTTTTAAGACAACTTATAGATACTTGATTACGTCTGTGAAACGGTAAATGTAAGAACCCAGAACTCCTTTTCAGGTATGTTTTCCTTTTCTGGCCGTTTTTTGAGAAAAAGAGGAGAATCTGGAAATTTTGTAAGTACACACCGTGTAATTTACAAGTACATGCCATGTACTTTTCTTCCATTTGAGGCCGTGTGCTGGCTGTGTCTAGGCCATTCACACGGGGTGTAGTGATGAGGTGGAGTCCGATTAATATGGCGTATGGAAAAGGGGACTACATGCCGTGTACTCAAGAAGTACACGTCGTGTACTTTTCTTTTTTATTTCATTAATCAGACCGGGGTCACTCCTAATCCCTGTTTTCATCTTCTTCTCTGCCTAATTACGACCAGAGTGACCTAGAGGGATGATTATAATCTGAGCCACCGATCCTTCACCGGTTGTCTGAATCGAACGCCGTCGGGTGCAATAGAATCGCGGCGGTGAGTTCTCGGTTCTTCTTTGGCCATGTTTCCTGATTCCTCCTCTTGTGAGAGTTATCTGAGGGTGAACATTTCAGAATTTTTTGCAGATTTACTCCATTCTAGGCCGATTCACAGGCCGAGGGTCAAGAATATCGATCACCAAGGATAAAGGTAGGGGGTTTGTTTCCCTATGTTGAATGATTTTTAGTTTTTGTGAAAAGAGTGCTGGATACCCATGTATCGGGTATCTCAGGTTAGGTTTGTTTGATCCCTTGGTTAAATTTACTTAGATTGCTTGTTAGCTTGAGGTTAATTCATGATAATATGTGCTTGTTTTCATGTTTGAGGATCACCCAGGGGTGTTCTTCCCTGTTTGGCTGTTTATTGCCGTTTGGCACAGGTTGCCTATGAGGCAAACCCTATTGAATTGCTAGTATGCTTGTTGACTTGATTGCATGTATTTCCTGCTATTTATATGCTTGTGGATGAATTTTTAGCTATTATCCAAGTAGTTGTTGAACTTAATTAGGCTGCTAATAGTCGATTACGCATGACTAAACTGCTCAGGGATGAGTGAACCTGGTGTGGTAGACTAAAGGGGGAATTGACGATTAGGGATTCCCTAGAGAGTCCATTATAATTAGTATCGATCGCAGGACCTATGGTAATGGGACTTTGTGCTTCCTCAGAGTGTCCCTAGTTACGTAGCGAGACTATAGGGGGAATTATATGTAAGTGATTCCTTAGAGAGTATCTATATTTCGTTGCAATACCACAGGGGAATTGACGGTGAGAGATTCCCAGAGTGTTTGTGCCATTGTATGTTTACTTGACTAGAGGGGTTTGCTAGTAGGAGACACCAAGAGAGTCAGTGCTTTATTTATTGGTTGGTTGTGACGAGTCCACCAAGCCAAATAACAAGCTTGGGTTGTACTTATTGTTGTTTAGGTACACTGTTGAGTTACCTGTTGTGAATACTTGCTTCCCTTGGGAGTATAGAGCTGTTGCTAGGTTCCTTGGTTGATAGCTGAATGATTGTACTGAACTAATAAATAAATGTGAATGAAGATTTGTGGGATTGTTTTCTTTAGCGTACTTCTGCTTCTCCACTGCATTTATTTACTTTACTTTTTCTATATTACTTACTGACAGTAGGGCATGGATCTTGTGGTGATTTCCTACTGGGATTAGTCTCACACCCTATTTGGGTCCTGATTTTTGGCCCAAACAGGTTATATGGTTGTAGGAGTGGATAGGGATTGTGGCCCTTCTACTTCGGGTACATGATTGTTGGTCGGAGCTGGAGAGCATAGGACCGAGCTTAGGATTGCGATGCTGCTGGAGTTGCTGTTTACTTTTTTACTTTGTTTTCAGTTGTATTTCAGCACGTTTTTATGTTACTGTTTTCCTTAGATACTTGTACTTCCTGTATCATTATCATTATCATTATATGTTCATTGCTTCCGCTGTTTAGTTTGAATGTTTGTATGCTGTTTACTTCTTCCTCTATTGACTGTTGTTTTCTCGCCTTGTATGCCTTACCAAATGAGGGCATATTTTCCCCAATAACTTACCTAGGCCCTCGCTTCTAGTCGACAACCTATGACATTTGGGGAAATTCACATGAGTTCATGTGGCGAACCAGGTATAGGGAACCAGTGGAAGGGCTCCAGATTCGGGTCATTACAAAGTAGTATAAGAGGAGTTCTTTCCTTTTTCTATTGACTTACTATTTAGCGACATTAGACAGGGATAAGACGAAATAGGTAAATGGTAAATAGCTATGCCCGGGCGTTCTAGAACCCGTGTACAGGGAAAAAGCCAGATTACCCCGAATATTGCAAATTTTGAGTTTTGTGGATGTTACATTTTAATTGATTTCACCGTTGGGTGATTCACTTGTTTTTTGTTGTTACTTTTTATATTATTTCGGTTCTATTTTGTTTCCAC
The DNA here is from genome assembly GCA_963277665.1 of Viscum album. Taxonomy (NCBI): domain Eukaryota; kingdom Viridiplantae; phylum Streptophyta; class Magnoliopsida; order Santalales; family Viscaceae; genus Viscum; species Viscum album. The sequence continues at coordinate 1,799,417,965 of OY728152.1, forward strand.
TTGATGAGATGAGGGTATGCCGTCTCATGCATCATATAGGCACATGTTATAAGATCACATTCCATGAATTTTCCCATGCCATCTAGGTTTCATTAGAGATTTCAAACTGTTTTGATAGGATTTGTGATAAGTAATGCATGATGTTGTGATAGCTACTATTATAGAATACCTGCTATGTTGATAGGGTATCATTGTTTTGACCTTTCTTATCACGGACGCCAAACTTTGATCTTAGAGGTGTCATGGGCCCTCAAGGATCAGAATTTTGTGGGTCGTGAGTTCTTATACTGTGTCTTGTTCTATGCATCGTTATGATTCCATGTTTTGATTTGTGGGGAGTATGGGCCCCCACGGATCGGAATTTGGCACCTTAACCCTTGTTTTTCCGTGTTTTCTAGGCTCTGGTGTAGTTCTGAGGCTACTGTCTAGAAAAACCTAGAGTACACGGCGTGTACTTTTTAGATACACACCGTGTAGTTTTTGGACGTGTCACTGACCGTGTGGACAGGGACACGGAGCTGTAAATGGTATTCAGGAACATGTCGTGTACGGTAGGTACACGCCATGTAGAGGTTAACTAGGAACCCATTCATGTAACGAACAACACGGGTCATTTAATGCAAGTTTAGTACACGCCGTGTTCGGTATGCACACGCCGTGTATCTTTTCCCAGGTACCCGGCCGTGTCTTGAAAAACACGGGTAGGTGTTATCTTCTCTTATACACGCCGTGTTTGTTCGAAAAACGCCGTGTAAGGATCATCCAAGTACCCGGACGTGTCACGAACAACACGGGCTGTGGCTTCCCTTCAAGTGCACGTCATGTCTCTTAGGAACACGCAGTGTAGTGTCAACCATGTGTCAGGTCGTATCGCTAACAACACGGACCAGGTAAGGCATGTCCAGCACATGCCGTGTCTGCCTCAAAAACGCCGTGTAGTCTTCGGCTGGGATAGTCCATGTGACTTAGTCATGTAGGAGTAACCGGGCAGGGAGAAAAGGGTCATTACACGTCGTGTAGTTTAATAACAGACCGTGTAGCCGGGTAGTTTACACAGCCAGGTATGTCCAATGTACATGCCCTGGGTAAAATTTTAAGAAACACGCCGTGTAGTGCTACTACATGCTCTATAGTCATGTTTTTCCCAGATTTAAAGGTTTTTATATTCCCTCCTATTCCGTTTTACTCTCCTATGTTGCAACTACGATCATCTTTAATGAAGGTGTGTTTTGGTGTTTTAGAGCTATGGCACCGAGACGTCCTCCTGTTTCACGCCAGGAACCAGGCAGCGATCGTACACCTGATACGACTGATCAGGGACTGCCAGTAGTTCCGCCCATCGTTCCAGACATGGAACCTGTAGTGATTCCAGACACTGGTGCTGATGATCAGTTCATAGAAGGTTTCATGAGATCCATGCAGACCTTCCAAGGAGTTCAGCATCCTGCCCCGACTTTGGCAGAGCTGACGCGGGTCTTCCAGCAGCAGCATCCTCCCACTTTCACAGGGGATGGAGGACCTCAGGCTATAGAGTCATGGCTGGAAGCCATGCTGTCCATCTTCGAGCATCAGGAGATGCCTCCAGAGAGGAGGGTGAAGCTCGCGACGTATATGCTGCAAGATTCCTCTAAGAGATGGTGGGACTTAGTCTCTAAGATGGGGCTCCAGTAGGCTATGGCTTGGGATGAGTTTCAGTGTACGTTTTACAACTACTTCTACCCAGTGACGCTGAGGGCTAACAGATCCAGAGAGTTCGTGAGCCTTCAGCAGGGTACTCTCTCAGTTATGGGGTATTCCTCCCGCTTCACTGAGTTACAGCGATTCACTCCCGTCCTGGGGAATGGAGAGATATTTCTAGCGAGGAAGTTTGAGGAAGGCCTCAGACCAGAGATCATATCGCAAGTGAATGTCTTTAAGTTGACTTCTATTACTCTGATAGTCAACCAGGCACTCATCATGGAGAGGAACCTGAGGTAGACTGGAGCTGTGGTCCAGGGCGGTACAACATCCAAGGATGATTCCCTCCAGACAGATAGCAGGAATGCCACTGAGAGTCTACCCGAGGCGACCTGTGGAAGCGAGGTATTCCTTATGGTAGGTGAGATTCCCCTTCTGGAACCCAAGTGGTGTGTTATAAGTGTGTTAGGAGTGGAAATAAGAAGCCCCAGGGACCCATTGGAGTTCCGATCCTGCGGCAAGATGGGTCACCTGCAGCGTTTCTGCAAGGTTACCCTTCCAGCGGCTAGTGAAGGAGGATCAGTTTCGACCCCGTGTTCAGGAGAAGGATCACTAGCTCCGTAACAGACTGGGGGCTAGAGTTCTGAAGGACGTTCATGTATGGTTAGAGGTTGTGGATGTAGTGGTTAGGCTCAGGGAGGAGCAGCTCAGGGTTTTCAGGCTGCTACACAGGGCCACGGTACATGCCAGACTTTTACTGTAGAGCAGATTCATCAGGAGCAGGATCCCAAACCCTCTACAGTTCGAGGTACGATCTTAGTATCCTCAGTTTTATCTTCAGCCTTTTTCGATATTTGTGCTTCACATATCTTTATCTCTGTTGTTGTCATGGAAAGCCTTGAGATCTGTGTCTTTTTTTCTACTAACATGTTGACTCTCGACACGCCCTTGGGAACGAGGACATCTAGCATACGCCAGTTCAAGGGGTGCCCCCTCGAGGTTGCAGGGTATCATTTCTTATAGGACCTCTATGTCCTGGAGATGAAGGGATATGACATTATTCTTGGTATGGACTGGTTGGTTCCCTTTCAGGCAGTCGTCGATTTCAATCGCCGCAAGGTGAGTCTCGCATCACCAGAGGGTGAATCTTTCCTTCATAAAGGCGAGTGGGATGTTCAGGAGAGTCGACCTGGACTTGAACATCATGGGCTAGGAGGAGTTACGGCCTAGATTTCTAGTCTTTATCTGGATGAACATGGGACTTCTCAGTTAGAATTTCCTCCAGTGGTTGATCGCTTTCCAGATGTCTTTCTAGAAGACTTTTCAAGTTTGCCTCTGGAGCGTGAGGTAGACTTCTCGATTGAGCTCGTTCCAGGAGCATCACCAGTGTCCATTCCTCCTTATAGGATGGATAAACCTGAGTTGCAAGAGCTCAAGAAGAAGTTTGAGGAGTTTTAGGCAAAGGGTTTCATCCGAACCAGTACTTCTCCTTAGGGTTCGCCTGTCCTGTTCACGAAGAAGGCAGGTGATACCCTTAGGCTTTGTGTGGATTATCAGAAGTTGAACCAGTTGACGGTCAAGAACTGATATCCCTTGATGAGGATTGATGATCTCTTCGATCAGCTTCGAGGATCTCGGGTGTTCTCTAAGATCTATTTGAGGTCCGGTTATCATCAGTTGCGCGTTAGACCTTCAGATATACCCCTGACAGCCTTCAGGAGTAGGTATGGCCTCTACGAGTATACGGTTATGCCATTCGGTCTTACGAATGCGCCAGCAGTTTTCATGGCACTGATGAACCGAGTGTTCCATCCTTACTTGTATTCCTTCGTCGTGGTCTTCATGGACGATATCTTGGTGTACTCTCACACTCGACACGACCATGTAACCCATCTTGAGATCGTTTTGAGTACGCTGAGGGAGCATCATATTTATGCCAAACTCTCAAAGTGACACTTTTGGATGGACAATATTCACTTCCTAGGTCATGTCATCTCAGATACAGGAGTATCAGTATACCCAGAGAAGGTGAGTGCAGTAGTTACCTTGGAGCATCTGAAGAACGTCTTTGAGGTACGGAGCTTCTTGGGACTGACTGGTTACTACATGCGGTTTATACAGGACTTCTCACGCCTAGAAGAATCGATAACAGGATTTACTAAGAAGGGGGTGAAGTTTTTTTGGTCAGAAGCCTATGACTCAGCCTTCCAGGAGTTGAAGGGGAGATTGACTTCATCACCGATCCTAGTTTTGCCGGAGCTGGGCAAGAGCTATACAGTTTTCTGGGATGCATCTAGCATCGGGCTTGGAGCAGTGATTATGCAGCAGGATTGAGTGGTTGCATATGTATCTCGATAGCTGAGGCCCCATGAGAGGAATTACCCTATGCACGACCTAGAGTTTGACCCGGTCTTTCATGCTTTACGCTATTGGAGACATTACCTTTTGGGAGAAAATTTTGTGGTATACACTGACCACAAGATTCTCAAGTAAATCTTTACGCAGTGTGACCTGAATCTGAGACAGCAGAGGTGGGTTGAGTATCTCCAGTCCTTCGATTTCGAGCTTGCCTATACACCTGGGAAAGGCAACGCAGTGGCTAATGCACTGAGTAGGAGAAATCAGTTATAGGCAGTTCAGGAGACCAGAAGTGAGTGGAAACTGATGGCTCTGTTCTCACAGATGCATTTGGAGGTGCACGACAGGAAGGGGAAGACATTCCTATCTTATATGGTTGTTACCTCTGCACTTCTGGACCGAGTTCGAATGAGGCACCTGACAAATTCAGAGGGGTTATTCCTACGAGAAAGAGTGTCAGGAGAGGACCCTCTTCCCAGGTGGACCATTGGCGAGGATGATATCTTGCATTTCTAGGGACACGTATGGGTGCCAGAAGATATACACGAGGAGCTGATGCGATACTTCCATTCCTCAGTTTGGGCAGTTCATCCTGTCGTCACCAAGATTTACCATGATTTACACCGCCAGTACTGGTGGCCAGGTATGAAGAGAGATTTGGCTGGTTTTGTCATGAGATGTTCCAACTGTCAGTAGGTAAAGGTGGAGCACTAGCGGCTATCTGGGCTTTTATATCAGCTACCCATTCGAGAGTGGAAGTTGAACAATGTCACTATGGACTTTGTGATAGGGTTACCGAGATCGTTGAGAGGAAACGATGCGGTGTGGGTTGTCATTGATAGGATTATGAAGGTTGCTCACTTATTGCCGACAAAGGAGACCTTTGGTGTTGATGAGATTGGATATTTTTACGTCCATGAGATTGTGTGCTTGCATGGGGTTCCGAGTACTATCGTTTCAAATAGGGATGCCCGCATTACTTTGCATTTTTGGCAGGAGCTACAGAAAGATTTGGGTACATAGGTGCTTCTGAGTACAACATATCATCCTCAGACAGATGGCCAATCAGAGCGCACAATCCAGGTGCTTGAGGATATGCTCCGAGCTTGCATTCTAGACTTTGGTGGTTCTTGGGAAAAGCATATACCTCTCGTGTAGTTTGACTATAACAACAGTTTTTAGGAAACTATTCAGATGGCACCTTATGAGGCTTTGTACGGTAGGCCATGCCGATCACCTTTGTGTTGGTTGGAGGCAGGAGAGGCAGCATTGTTGGGACCTCGTCTCATCCAGGAGACCTTAGAGCAGATAGAGTTGATTCGAAAGAGGATGGATACTGCACAGTCTCGTCAGAAATCTTATGCTGATCAGCGGAGGTGACCTCTTCCGTTCGGGGTCGGAGACCAGGTTTTCCTACGTGTTACCCCGAGGTTGGGACACAAGAGGATCAGGAGACAGGGTAAGCTTTCACTGAAATACATCAGGCCGTTTGAGGTTCTGGAGAGAGTCAGGCTGGTTGCTTATAGTTTTCCGTTACCATAGAGATATCCGGATATGCATGACTTCTTCCATGTTTCTCAACTTTGACACTATTTCTCAGACCCGTCTCATGTTTTTCGACCGGAGGAGGTTGAGCTGGAGCAGGATGCATCGTTTGAGGAGCATCCTATCATGATTTTTGATCGTAGCGCAAAGGTACTTCGTGGCTGGTTTGTTCCTCTAGTACGGCTGTTATGGCAGCACGACCGTGTGCAGGACAAGACTTGGGAGAGGGAGGCCGATATTCGATCACAGTGGCCAGAGTTGTTCAAGGTTTCTTCTTTTCCACCCTTCTAAGGAAATTCGAGGAAAAATTTATTTAAGGAGGGAATTTTTTAAGAAATATAACCTCCTTTTTCAGGTATGTTTTCTTTTTCTGGCCATTTTTTAGAAAAAGAGAAGAATCTGGAAATTTTTTAAGTACACGCCGTGTACTTTACAATTACATGCCGTGTACTTTTCTCCCGCTTGAGGCCGTGTGCTGGCCATGTCCGGGCCAGTCACATGGGGTGTAGCGATGAGGTGGAGTCCAATTAATACGGCGTACAGAAAAGGGGACTACATACCGTGAACTCAAAAGTACACGTCATGTACTTTTCTTTTTATTTCATTAATAGGACCGGGGTCGCGCCTAATCCCCGTTTTCATCTTCTTCTCCGCCTAATTACGACCAGAGTAACCTAGAGGGCCAATTATTCCTTGAGCCACCTATCCTTCACCGGTTGTCCGAATAGAACGTCTTCGGGTGCGATAGAATCTCAACGGTGAGTTCTCGGTTCTCCTTTGGCCATGTTTCCTGATTCCTCCTCTTGTGAGAGTTATCTGAGGTTGAACGTTTTAGACATTTTTGAAGATTTACTCCGTTCTAGGCCGATTCATAGGCTGAGGGTCAAGAATATTGGTCACTAAGGATCGAGGTAGGGTGTTTGTTTCCCTACGTTGAATTCCTTTGAGTTTTTGTGCAAAGAGTGCCGGATACCCATATATCAGGTATCCCAGGTTAGGTTTGTTTAATCCCTTGGTTAAATTGCCTTAGATTGCTTGTTAGCTTGAGGTTAATTCATGATAATATGTGCTTGTTTTCATGTTTGAGGATCACCCAGGGGTGTTCTTCCCTGTTTGGATGTTTATTGCCGTTTGGCATGGGTTTCCGACAAGGTAAACCCTATTGAATTGCTAGTATGCTTGTTGACTTGATTACATGTATTGCATGCTTTTTATATGACTGTGGATGCATTTGTAGCTATTAGCCAAGTAGTTTCTGAACTTACTTAGGCTGCTAACAGTCGATTACGCACGACTAAACTGCTTAGGGCTGAGTGAACCTGGTGTGGTAGACTAAAGGGAGAATTGACGATTAGGGCTTCCCTAGAGAGTCTGTTATAATTAGTATCGATCACAGGACCTATGGGAATGAGACTTTGCACATCCTCAGAGTGTACTTAGTTACGTAGAGAGACTATAGGGGGAATTACATGTAATTTCTTCCTCATAGAGTCTATATATTTCGTTTTAGGACCACAAGGGAATTGACGGTGAGAGCTTCCCAGAGTGTCTGTGCCTTTGTATGTTTACTTGACTAGAGGGGTTTGCTAGTAGGATCCACCCAGAGAGTCAGTGCATTATTTATTGGTTGGTTGTTATGATTCCACCAAGCCAAAGAAAAATCTTGGGTTGTATTTCTTGTTGTTTAGGTGGACTACTGAGTTACCTATTGTGATTACTTGCTTACCTTGAGAGTATAGAGCTGTTTCTAGGTTCCTTGGTTGATAGCTGAATGATTGTACTGAACTAATAAATAAAATTGAATGAAGATTTGTAGGATTATTTCCTTTAGTGTACTTGTGCTTCTCCACTGCATTTATTTCCTTTACTTTTTCTATATTACTCACTGATAGTAGGGAACAGATCTCGTGGTGATTGCCTACTGGGATTAGTCTCACACCCTGTTTGGGTCCTGCTTTTCGGCCCAAACAAGTTATATGGTTGCAGGTGTGGATAGGGATTGTGGCCCTTCTACTTTGGGTACATGATTTATGGTTGGAGCTGGAGAGCATAGGATTGAGATTAGGCTTGCGATGTTACTGGAGTTGCTGTTTACTTTCGTACTTTGTTTTCAGTTGTATTTCAGCACGTTGTTGTGTTGCTGTTTTCCTTAGATACTTGTACCTGCTGCATCATTATCATTATATGTTCATTGATTCCGCTGTTTAGTTTCAATGTTTGTATGCTTTTTTACTTCTTTCGCTATTGACTGTTGTTTTCTCACATTTTATACCTTACCAAATGAGGGCATAGTTTCCCCAATAACTTACCAAGGCCCTTGCTGCTTGTCAGCAGCCTCTGGCATTTGGGGAAATGCAATTGAGGTCATGTGGCGAACTGGGTACGGGGCACCAATGGAAGGGCTCCAAATTCGGGTCTTTATAGTAAACTTCCTACCTGTTCCATATTTTCACATAGTATTTTTCACCATATGCTTGCTATCAATTCTATATTTTTACAATGTCTGTGACACCGTAACGATGCTAACAGTTCAAAAATTTTCAAACAACCTGAAACTATAACCATGCTACCAGTTCCATAACTTTCAAAGGACCTCGAACCGTAACCGTGCTACCGGTTCTAGAATTAAAAATGGACTAGACACCATAACTTTTCTACCGGTTCCAGATCTCATCGTGGCTATGACACCATGATTGTGGAACCATGACTGTCTCAGCGAAACTGTGACACTGTTCTATACTTAACCATTTTTTCTGACCTTTTTTAATTAAATTTAAAAGTTATTTCTAATGGTCATATTTGAGTCATTTCATGACACTGATATAATTAATGATCTTTTATAGTCATATCAGTAGACAATACAAGGTATGAGGTGTGGAGATCATACACCTTGTCAGCTCCAACACAAGTTCCCAAAACAAAATAAAGCCTGGAACTCCAGTAGAAAAGTGTTGTACTTAAATGAATTAAAAAGATAAGAACACCCATACATGCAATAATACGCTGAAGGAAGAACTTTGAATTCTTACTTGATGAAAACAAATAATAAACTATTGTAAACCATCTTGAAAACATCCTTTTAGCAACTCAAAGAAGAATAAAAACATCTCACTGCACTGAAAACCAGAACACTCGACTCACATCACTCTACCATTAGAAGAGGACTGGAACATTTCATCTTCTACATCCAAAGAGTCCAGAGCTTCATTTCATGAAAAATAGAGCCTTCTAAAATATATCTAATTACATTTATCTCTATTGTGTACTAATTTATTACTCCTTGAGTAGTGTGTTTCTATATTTAAAACACACACTATATATTGCACTAAACTAGTGGATACAAGATATACACACTCAAATATCTTATTATTACTTGTTTCACCCATGTGTAACTGTGGAAGAGGTTCGGTGTGACATGGATGTTAGTTTTCCCACTTAGAATAGTGGTATAAGTCTTGTGACCTAGAAAGTATTGTGTAACGTTTTTAACCCTGATCCAGGGTATGGATTAAAGATATATATATATATATATACATTTATATTTCTTTGTGGAAAATGATCACCAAGTGAAGTGGATTAGGTCATGTCTTGAGATTGAACCACTTGTTTTATCCATTGTATCTTTCAATTTAGTCTTTCTCTGTTTTAACTCATATTTTAGAAAACCAAAATTTTACATTGATAGTTAGTATTAGATGATATTTATAACTATATTTCCTTAATAGAGTAGTTTCAAAAGCTGTATCAATATCATATATTGTTATAAATGTGAATTAATCAATCTTATGAGAAACTATTTGAACAATAAAGATATTATAATTTTAATACCATGGTTAAATGGACAATTTTATTTTTAATTGGGGAAATATTTTAAATAATCTTTATAACAATTTTATTTATAGGAACCTAATTCACCCCCTATTGAGAGTCCTACTCTGACTAACATTTGGTGTTAGAGGCTATTTTTAAACTGTTATTTTCAAAAGTTTCAAAGCTTTTTCAAATATATTCAACCGTGATTTAGTTTTTTTAATATCTATTAGTTTTTATTAGTTCTAAATTTCTAGATATTTAAACCCTAGACTTTATCTTTTTTTTATGGATAATAGATAGAAATGTGCTACTACCAACATACCCCCTACTTTAGTGAAACAAATTATGCTCAGTGGAAAATTAAAATTCAAATTCACTTAGAAAGGATGAGCTTTGAAATATGGATTGTAATAAAAGATAAATATGGAAAACTATAAACTACAAGAATAACATGAAGTAAAGCTACAAAAGATTATTATAATAATAATTATAAAGCTATGAATGCCTTATTTTTTCTCTAAGGGGATGAAGTATTTAATAGAATATCTGCATATAAAGTTTCCTATGAAATTTGGAATAACATAGCTTTATCACATGGTGGAACAACAAATGTTAATTGAATGAGACTTAATACCTATATTATTAAGTATGAAAACTTTAAGATGAAGCCTGCTGAAACCATTTCTGATATGTATCTTAGGTTTAATGAAATAGTCAATATAATGAGCTCTCTTGGAAATCCAGTGGGTGAAAAAGAACAAATCATGTGGCTACTCATATGTCTAATTGAAATATGGAGAGGAACCTCAATATCAAATAGAGAATCCCGTGATATCAATAAGTTTCTAGTCAAGGAGATGATAGATAAATTGATGAAGTATGAGGAAGATTTAATGGTAAACAAAGAAGAAGTGGATGAACCAAAGATAAAGTAAGTGGATATTAAAACTACTACTTCCAAAAATAATGAAAATTATAGGATAGAACTCATTATGAAAGTATAAGTAATGATAATTCACTATCAGATAGTGATAATGAAAGTGATTAATTATATATAAAGTTTAAGAAGTTTTATAGGAGGAAGAAATCAATCAGGAATCCCAGCTACAAAGGTAAATATGACAACAAGGGAAACCAGAAAAAGGATTGGTTGAAAGGCGATACTTCTAGTGAAATAATCTATTATGAATATAAGAGAAAGGGACATGTAAAGGATCATTGTACCAAGATAAAATATAAGAATATATATAAGTAGAAATATAGAAAGTATAAAAGGAAAATGAAAACAACATGGAGTGCTTCTAAGGATAACTCAAGTGACTTAGAATCTTCACATGATGAAAAGTTCGACAAAGCCAATATGTGTTTCATGACAACCACATCATAGGTAACTCTTGAGCCTTTTATACAAAATTCATATTATTCTAGAGATGAAAGTGATTATGAAAATATTACTAATTAATAAATTTCTAAATACTTCCAAATTCTTTATGATACATGAAATGTTATAAAAGATAAATAAAAATATTTAAATAAACAAAATTCACTCACTTCTACTATTAAATCTAATCTTACTATCGAGAAGAAAAGAATGTTCAATTACATAACAAAAAAATGACCTTTAATTATATAATGAGAAATAGAAAAAGGAACAAAAAAAATTTACCAATGGAAAGAATAATCTAACACAAATTATTGGTAAAAAATATCAACTAGGTATACTATTAGAATAGGATAACAACGTGGACAGAGGAACGTAGCCAAAACTCATTTTATTACAAAATCTGGAAAGTTTGTTTTTATACCTAGAACTAAAAATTTTACAAGTTCTATCTCTTGGAATTCATTCACTACTTCTAATTTTTTATTACCAAACAATGTTTACGTTTACAATAATTTACAAACTGTTTATAAGAAATCCATGGAGCAAGTATGGCTTCCCAATTCTTTTATTACTAATGTTACTAGACCTAAACAAATATGGGTATCCAAATTGTATTTTTCATAATTATTTTGTAGGAAAGTTGTTTGAAGAGATCATGTAGAAGTCTATGGTACTTGGATAGTGTATGTTCAAGACACGTGATAGTAGATTACTCATGATTCAAGAATTTGATAAATATTAATGGTGGACATGTCATCTTTGGTAACAATTCAAAAGCGAAAATCGTTAGCCTGATCCAGATTGGTAACTTTGACTCAGTTTTAATTTCTAAAGTACATTTTGTTGATGGATTAAAATTTAATCTTCTTAGTATTTCAAAATTGTGTGAAGATTTTTTTCATGTTAAATTTGAAAATAAATCTGTCAATGTTTTTAATTCTAAGAATGAATTAGCATTTTATTATTTTAGAAATGAAAATGTTTATACTGTTAACTTAGATTATTTAGTTTGTCAAAATGTTTCAGGCTTTAGTGAATTTCACAAAGAGTCTTGGCTTTGGCATATAAGACTTGGAAACTACAATACAAACTTCCTTCAAAATATTACTAGAAAAGGATTAGTCAAAGATCTACCCAAACTTGAGTTTCCAAATGACAAAGTCTATAATCCTTGTCAAAAGGTTAAAAATCACAAAATATTTTTCAAACCAAAGAAATAATTTTCAACTTCTCAACCTTTCGAGTAAGTTCACGTGGACTTATTTGAACCTTCTAGAGTTTCAAGTCTTAATGGGAACCACTATGTCTATGTTCTTTTAGATGATTACTCTGGATATACTTGGACCTTGTTCTTGGCTCACAAAAGTGAATCTTGTTCTCATTTAACCAAGTATTCTAGGACTGTATAAAATATTAATGGTCTTATAATTAAATCCTTAAGAAGTGACCATGTATTTGAGTTTGAAAACCAAGAGATTGAATCTTTTTTCCCACAAAATGGCTCTAGTCATAAATTATCTGCCCCTAGGACACCTCAACAAACTGGTGTTTTAGAAATAAGAAATAGAACCTTACAAGAAATAGCTAGGACAATGCATAATGAATTTGACGTACCTATTTACTTTTTGTTTGAGGCGTTGAATACAAATTGTTATATTATTAATAGAGTCCGAATCAAAACAATTCTTAAGAAAAATACCTATGAGTTATGGAATAATAGAAAACCCAAAGTTAATTACTTCAATGTTTTTGGTTTCAAAGTTTATATTCTCAATACTAAGGATAATATTGAAATATTTTCATCCAAAAGTGATTAAGTAATTTTCCCAGGTTATTAAATCTCTAGTAAAGCCTATAGATTTTTCAATAAGAGAACAAAAAGTGCAGAAGAATATGTACATGTCAAATTTGATGAAACAGATCCACATAAACCTAAGGCCTACCTAGAAAACCTTTAGTATGATTTGTCAAATATGGACATGAATGAGAAATCCTTTGACCCTACTATCAAGCAATCGGTAAAATTCTCCAGTTTTGAAAATTCTCTAGATCCAAGCCATAATGAACCTGAACCTATTGAAGAAGCTAAAATCTATAATACTTCTTTTTATAGACTTTTCAGAACCCTTAATAAACATCCTTTATATTCTATAGTTTGAGATTTAGATATAGGAACACAAAATTGGGATTCTATATGAAATCATGTTGAACATCAAGATTTATTATCATAGATTGAGCCTAAAAACATCAATGAGAAAATAAATGATGAATTTTGGGTGATGGATATGTAAGAAAAAGTAAATCAGTATGAAAGAAATAAAGTCTAGAAACTTGTGGATAGATCTAAAGACATCTTGAACATAGACAGTAAATGGGTGTTTAAAATAAACTAAATGAATCTGGTACCATAGTATGAAAAAAATCTAGATTGGTTTCTCAATGTTATAGTCATGAATAAGGGATTGAATATGAGGAAACTTTTTCACAAGTTTCTATACTTGAATCCAATACAATCTTTATTTCATATGCAACACATAAAAATTTCAAACTATATCAAATGGATGTTAAGAGTGCATTCTTAAATGGTTATACAGTTAAGGATATTTTTTTTAAACAACTTCTGGGTTTTATAAACCCTCATTTTCCAAATAATGTTTTTAAATTAACAAAAGATTTATATGGTTTAATGTAAGATCTAAGAGCTTGGTATGATATAATAAGTAGTTTTATTATTTTCAAAGGTTTTACAAAAGGTATAGATGATATTACTCTCTTTATGAAAATAATTTATAAAGATATTTTAGTTATTAAAATATATATTGATGATATTATTTTTGGATCTTCAAAAAATTCATTATGTGTTTATTTTTCAAAGATGATGACAAATGAATTTGAAATGAGTTTGATTGGTAAACTAAAATTCTTTCTTTGATTTCAAATCTTTCAAAATAAGGATGGTATTATTTTAAATAAAATTAAATATACTAAATATCTTCTAATTTTGTTTGTTTAGATAATACTAAAATTAGCGATACTCTAATGAGTACCACCTGTAAGCTGGATCTTGATGAGAATGGTAAATATGTTGATCAGACCACTTACAGAGTAATTATGGAAAGTTTACTATAATTAACTCATAGTACGCCTAATATTATGTTTTTTGTGTGTATGTGTGCACGTTTTCAAGAAAATCCAAAAGAGTCACATATTCTCTCTGTTAAAATTATTTTAAAATACCACAAAAATACAACCAACTTAGGACTATTCTATCCTAGAGGGTACTAATTTGACTTAGTTAGGTATTCTGATACTGATTTGGGTGGTTTTATGTTAGATAGAAAAATTACCTTTGGAACATGTCACTTTTTGGGAAAGTCACTAGTTTTTTTGTGTAATAAAAAGAAAAATTTTGTTGCATTATCTAATACTGAAGCTGAATACATAGCTGCTGATGGTTTTTGTGATCATATTTTGTGGTTGAAACACACTTTTCTAGACTATGGATATCAATTTAGGAATGTCTCTATAAATTGTGATAACAAAAAATGCTATTAACTTATCAAAGAATATGGTTTCTCATTCTAGAACAAATAATATTGACGTAAGACATCACTTATTGAGAGATCATTATCAGAAAGGTGATATTACTTTAGAATTCATTTACATAGAATATCATCTTGCTAAAATATTCACTAAGCCATTAAATTCTAAAAGGATGAATTAAATCATACATGAGTTAAGAATGATTAACCTAGAGTGAACAGTTTATTATCTTAGTTTAGTGTCTCAGGATTAATGTCTCAGTTTACTATATTAGGAATAATGTCTTAGTTTACTATCTCAGGATTGCTGTCTCATCCTATTCTCTCATAGCTTTATGTTTTATGTTCATTGTATCATTCGTTACAGTCACACTATTTTGAGTCACACTGTAATACTGACACCATGAATGCTTGTAATGGTCACACTGTATTATTCAGAATTTCTTTTTAAATATTTCTTTTTTGTATCACTTATTTTATTTATTTTTACTGTGTTTTTTTGTTTGTAACATTTTAACACCCTAAATGATAACTACATATCACTGCACTTCTCTGAAGATCACATCTCTCAAAACCAAAACCCTCTATCTCTCTCAAACTTCTTTCCCTCCTCATCTTTCTTGAGCCTAGACTGAATGCCTAGGATAAAGCATCCATACTTATTGAATCTTAGGAATCATAGGTCTCAAAAGAAATAGAAGAAGACTCTTGTTGTAATGACCGAGAAGCTACTGAACCCAGGTCTTGAGGATAAGAAATTCGAGCCCGAAAAGTAAATCATTGTGATGTGGCTCTTATATTGTATGTCTCTTGTTATAAGAGTTATAAAATAACAGGGGTGGTTGGATTGGTTTACCAAAGATAAAAGACCCATCTACCCAAATCTTGTTTATGAGTTTTATCATTATGTCCAGATTTATTTCAATTCTAGATATGATTTTGTTGTTAAGAGATGGGTAAATGGTTAAACATGCACTTTTTCTTCTAAGTTATGGAATTATTTATTAGGTGTAACCCAGGAAGGGATTTTTGAGGGCTACAAGTGAGGACCTCCTCTACATAGTGACGTGTTTATCCTATAATAGGCCTTAAAATTTTGAATGGAAATAAGAACAAAATAAGGCCTATTGCTGTCGAGCATGGTGGTGAGTCAAGGTTATTGTTAAAGTGCATTCAATATCTCATTTTCCAAGGAAAGGGGATTTTCCACTCTTAAGTATCATGATGTGTTTTTGATTCATCTTTTGATGAATTGACACAAAATCAACTTGTTTAAGTATATTATACTTCACATTTTTTATATGATAAAAACTACCTCAAAGTCCACCTCCCTTTTCAATTAAAGGTTTATTTCTACTATTATTCCTGCCAAAGGATTGGTTGGCCCGAATGAAGAAGTGTTTCAGGAATATGATTTCTATATCCCTTAGGATACTTACAGGATAATAAAAATAAGAAGGATTCCATGGACGAGATAATGGGTTGAGGATAATGATATGTTATATGAGGATTTTAATCCTATTGAAAATCCCTCAAGACCTAATGATGTAGCTGATCTTGGATTAGAAGCTAATGAGATTTTGGATGATTCAGATAAAGAAAAAGATGGTGATGTTAATGAAGGTTTTGGGGGAGCATCTCCTAATCTATAACCTCTCTCTAAAGGTGATTTTGATGCATGTAAAAAGGATGAAGCTACTACTAAAGGAAGTGTTGTTATGGAAGAGCTTACTACTGCTGTGGAACGGTCTAGAGAACATGTTAAAACTAAAGTAATCTTATCTTCTGAGGAAAGGATAGAACATGTGTTTCAGATGGCTAGAGATGTGGGTGATACTGATAGAGCAAAAAGTCTGAGAATGGGTCATGATATTGAGTCTCTTAGTCCTGCTATAGATTCCCCTATTGGGGGTGGGGACCAACACCCCAACTTAGAAAGTTTTCAACTTCCAAATCCTGTTGACGCAATTTCTATGGATATCTGGTATATGTTTCCTAGTTATTTTGATGTGGATGATAACCAATAGGCCTTATTAAAAGGAATATATCTTTCAACTATACTTCATTTAAAACCAATATCTACCAAATAAGTAACCCCTACTCAGTATTCTAAACCTATTTTAGTTCCTATTTTTGAAATTGCTCATGCATCTTCTGATTTTGTAAGTCATAGTGATTTGAAAGTTTTTGGAGAAACTTTTTTGTCTGGTTTTTAGAACATCATGAAGTCATAACCTTCCCCTATAACCAATCTCAATGAAATATATTATGCTTTTATACTGGAGAAAATCATTTGGCATATCCAACCCTAGATGCTTCATGAAATTCAAGAAGTTTTGGTTGAGAACATGCATTTTAGGGATGAGGTGAAATATCTAAAATCTATGATTGAAGATATATAGAAATCCTTGCAAACAATTCATGCTTATGTTTATTATCTTAATGAGGACGATGATAATAATATTCCATATAAATTTATAACTCTGATTCAACCAAACTTGATTACTGTGTATGAAAAGGTGGTTGAGAACAACACCAAGATAGAAAATAAGATGTGTGGGCTTTTCTATGGACTCAATAAGCTGACATATGAATATAAAAGTTATTTAAAAACTGTTCTAAATCAGATTAAGAGACTCACATAAGATGTTTTAGATTCATTTTCCTCTGGATAGCCATCTCAGCCTATGGATAGTGACTTGATCAAATCATTTTTCCAAGAAGTGATTCAGTCAGTGTTGAGTTGTGTGGAAAAGAAATGTCTCTTTGATTTCATCAATAACTATAACCTTGTGATTGATTTGGTGAGGATCCATTCAAATATTTCCATTGATTCTCAAGAAGAAATTTATAAGAAAGTGGACTACTAATTTAAGAGAATTTATTCTAAGCATGAGTTGAACAATCACTTCAAGTATCTTATGGATAATTTGAAGATACCTCTAGTTCCTCAAGCATTCATTTAAAAAGTGTAGAAGATTAGGGAATTCCCACCCAATCTGGAGAAGTTACTAGAAAACAAGTATGATTTTGATAAGTCTATGAGGTATAGTGGAGAGATCATCAGAGACTTCATAAACCTCTTGAAACCTTATCTATATGTTCAGAGTACTACAATTCTGGCTCTTGAAACTTCTCCTTTGAGGCTTGGTCTACCTTCTAATACCTATCCTCATTTCTCCACCTCTTTTTTCACTAGTGACCAGGTCTATTTCTCAGAATCTGAGCTAGATTAGACCTGTCATTATTGAGAAACCTTTTCCTCTGTCTTCCACATAACCTACCCTTTCACCTTCTATCATTGAAGGAGTTCCACTAACATCCCTAGTCACTACTTCTACCACCTCTACTTCTGCCCCTCTTGCTTCTCTATATAATGTATCTCACAAAGTAAAAGACAAGTTTGATGAATCTACTAAGAAGTGAGTACTATTTTTTATAGGGATCTGTTTTTTATTTCTTGATTATAATGGACTTTATCCTTTTATTCCCTAGAATGTGTCTTGTAGTTGTTTCTTCACTTGTTATTTTCTTTTAGTATTTATTTTTTTATTTTTCTATCTTCTCATTTTGATAATCCCAAATGAGGGAGAAAATATCCAAACTGGCATTTTACGGCAAAAAATATCAGAACTGGCATTTTAAGGGGGAGAAATAATAAGGCGGAGACATAAGGGAAAAGAACTACCCTTTATTCTATTTATTACATATATGATTTATAAAATATTTTGATTATAAATGCCATTATTTGTGATCATCAAAAAGGGGGAGGTTTTTGGACTCCTTATGTTTTAAGGCTCACACATCATGTTTGAAAATTGTTGGACTCCTCATGTTTTAATGCTCATATATCATGTGTTGCACTCTTATAAATTAGGTTTTTAAACTCTCACAAGATCATGTTCAAAATCTAAAAAATTATATTTTAATATTCTTCTATTATGTTTTAGTATGATTTCTTTTAATATCAATTAATTCTGTAAATATTTCTTATTAATACAAATTACATATATTTGACTAAGTCCGTGAAACCGTAATATTGCTAACGGTTCCAGATTTTCACTAAGTCTATGATAGCATAAGCTTGCTTCCGGTTCTGGATTTTCACAAAGTCTATGATACTGTAACCATGCTACTATTTACAAAATTCACAAAGGACCTGACACCATAACCATTCTATCAAATCTATAATTCGTAAAGGACCTGACACCGTAACCATGCTACTAGTTTCAGATTTCACAAAGGATCTAACACCGTAGCCGTGCTACTGGTTCTTGAATTTGTAAAGGACCATACACCATAACTTTGCTACTGGTTTTAGATCTCACCGTGACTGTGGCACCATGACTGTGGCCCCGTGACTCTCTAACCACAACTATGACACCATTCTATACTTAACCATTTTTTCAGCCTTTTTTAATTAAATTTAAAATTTGTTTCTAACGGTCATATTTGAGTCATTTTATGACACTGATATAATTAATGATCTTTTTTAGTACCGTCTTCAGACATTACAAGGTACGAGGTGTGGAGATCATGAACCTTGTCAGATCCAACACAAGCGTCTGAAATAAAATAAAGTGTGACACTTGAGAAGAATGGTGTTGTAGTTAAATGAATGAAAAAGATAAGAACACCCATACATTCAAGAATACATCGAAGGAAGAACATTCAATTCCTACTGGATGAAAAAAAGAAGAACCTGGTGTGATCCATCTTGAAAACATTCTTGCAGTAACTAAATAATGAAGAAGAAAATCTCAGTGCACTAAAAACTAAAAAACTCAACTCATGGAACTCTGTCATTATAAGAGGATTGTAAAATTTAATATACTACATACAAAGAGTCCAAAGCAGTATTTAATAACACTTAAATCCTTATAAACTCTATCTCATTACATTTTTCTCTATCGTGTACTGATTTATTACTCTTTTATCAATGTGTCTGTCTATATTTGAAACACACAACGTCTCCTACACTGAACTGGAGGATAGAAGATATCCTAACTCAAATATCTTTTTACACCTTATTTCACCCTTGTGTAACTGTGGAAGAGATCCTATATGACCTGGCTATTAGTTTTCACACATAGAATAGTGGTAGAGGTCTTGTGACCTGGACAGTCTTGTGTACTATTGTTAATCCTGATCTGGGGTGTGGATCAAAGATTATATATATATATATTTCTTTGTGGAAGGTGATCACCAAGTGGAGAGGATTAGGTATCATCTTGAGACTGAACCACTTGTTTTATCCACTATGTCTTTCAATTTATCCTTTCTCTATTTTAACTCATATTTCAGAAAACAAAATTTTACTTTGATAGTTATTCTTGGAGTGTAGTTATAACTATCTTGACTTATCAAAGTAGTTTCAAAAGTTGTATCATAATATCATATTGTTATAATTGAGAATTAATCAATCTTCATTGAAAAAATTTGAACAGTCAAGCTATTATAATTTTACCACCTTAGTTAACTGGCCAGTTTTATTTTTTAATTGGGGTAATCTTTTAAATAAACATTCTAACAATTTTTTATAGGAATTCACTTCACCTCCTCTTGAGTGTCCAACTCTGACCATCAATGAGATTAATATGCACTACTCTATGGTGAATAAAATACATTCCTTGACTATGGATCTTCATTCCATAGTCAACATAAGAAGCTAAAATGAATAATGGATACTCCTTGACCATTATGTTCATGTTGCATTGAAGTCATGTCCATGAAAAGATGGGTAGTAGGATTTATGTGCTGAAATATCTCACACAATGGTATGCCTATTTCATTTCATCTACTAATCATAGATAAATGAATGTGGAATAGAATATGATATTACACTACTACAAATATGGCCTTTATTAGTACTAGAAAAGTGAATTAACAGTGCTAAAAAGAACTATTAATCGAGGCAACGATAACGGGGTGGGGGGGTGGGGTCCCTTTTATCAGTTCTCAGAAAAGCACTGATAAAGGCACCTTTTATCAGTGCTCAAAAAAGCACTGATAAAAGTCCACCTTTATCAGCACTAAAACCAAGCGCTGATAAAATGGGTCCTTTATCAGCGCTTTTTTAGCGCTGATAAAGGTGGACTTTTATCAGAGCTTTTAGAAAGTACTGATAAAAATAAAAAAAATAAAAAAAAAATTATATAATACAGGAGGGAGATTTTAACAGCACTGGACACCCCTTATCAGTGCTAGGTGGTCCCCCCACCTTATACTCTCCCGTGCGCTACCCATCCCACACATCCCCCACTTGTAGGCACCTTCTTGATTCCACCAGAACTCGAACCCGTGACCTCCCCCTTGCGCGCCTGCACCTTTACCACTAAGCCATTTTGTTTTTTTCTAATTAATGATATATCTATCTATTTATATATATATATATAGTTATATTTATTTGTATATTAATATAGATTCATATTAATATGAATATATTTTGTTATATTAATACATATATATTTATTCATATATTAATATATATTTATATTTATTTATACGTATATAGTTATATTTATTCGTATAAAAATATAGATTCATATTAAGATAAATATATTAAGTTATATTAATAAAAATATATTTATTCATATATTAGTATACATATATATATTTATTTTTATATTAATTTTTATTTATATATATATTTTTAGTTATAATTTTTTGTCCATATATTTATTTGTATAATAATATATATTTATAAGATTAGTTTTAAATACATTTATAAAATATGTTTTTTATGTGTGTTTATAAATAAATAAATAAATACATACATATATACAACACACATAGACAGACATAAACACAGACACACACACACAGATATATATTTACGAATAAATACATATATATGTGTATTTGAAAAGCCATAGAATGTTAACATGACCATAACATCTAATCCAGAAGCGCTTTTCAACTCAAAAGTAGTCAAATCGAAGAAAATAAAACAATATTTGATATGATATGTGGTACATGCCTAACAGACATCCAGATCAGTAGTGAAACTTGTTTGAATGTTAACAAATCAGGGTATCCCGACTAAAAAATCAATTTTGGAGGCATTCTAGGCCTTTTTTGGCCTCGAAAAATGTGACATAATCTTTACTTCAACCATTGGAGCATAGATATCATCGTAGGCTTCAATTTGATATGTTGTAGAGCTCAAACAAACACCCGGATCAAAGGTTATGACCGTTGGAAGTTTGAGTTACATTTTCAACTTATTTGAGATCTTTTATTAATTGTTTTTTGATTTTTTTTGTCTTCAAATTGTTATTAAATTATTATTAATCGATGATAATTAGTAAATTTTTAATTAATAATATTTTTTAAAATATTTTAAAGCTATTTTTACTAGGTTTCTTATATATTAAATGTAATATCTATTTATACTTATCTAAAACGTATTTAAAAAACATATATTATGTTTATATCAATATAAATATACTTACATAAAAATATATATTTTTCATGATTTTTATTGAAACATAAAATTTATCAGTGGTAGGAAAAAGCATTGATAAATCTCCCTTTATCAACACGAAAAAAAGCTGATAAAGGGGGGCCTTTATCAGTGCTAAAAAAGTGCTGATAAAGGATAACTTTTAACAACGCTTTTTTTAGAGCTGATAAAGGCCCCCCTTTATCAGTACTTTTTTTGCTCTACTAAAGGCCCCCTTTATCAGGGTTTTTTTTTGCACTGATAAAAGGGAAGTGCTTTCCTTTCCCATTTTTGTAGTAGTGTTATGTCATGGTGGATATGGTTCATGACTGATATGGAATAAACGAACAAGACAATACTGGACACAAGATCGTATGGTACCTGTTTATTCTAGAAGTAATGATCATGGAATGAACATGAAAAATAATGGAGTCTTGCTCCGTGAACATATGATCCTCATGTTATTTCCACACATGCAACATAGATACAATTATAAGGTAGTGATAGAAAATAGCATGGTCTTTCCATGGTGGATGAATGTCATTGAGCTTGTTTGAAGATACTAAAATGTGAAAATATGGAAGAAGAACTGTGAGTTAGTTTTGATGTTTGAAGATAATGGATGGACATTAAAAGTTAGTGTGAGTGTAATTGAGGTGACAAAAGTGACTAATACTACACACCATGAATGAATATCTTAAGTAGATATATAGTTTAACTACTCTTTTGGAATATTTAGAGATATATCTTAGGGATTTTGAGGTGGGATATTTTATGAGCGTTTTAGATTATATCTATATACATTGATATGAATAATATGAAGGAAATAAATTGGAGATATAAGGAAGTGATATGTGAATATATGATGGAGAATTATACCTATAAATAGGGTCCAATGGTTGTGCACTAAAAATCATCGAATTTCAGGATCATATTAAGCTTCCAAACATAAAGGGTGTCTATTGGAGTTTTTATGGTTATTTTATTTTATTTGTTTTATCTCTATAATGGATAGTATGAGAGAGTAGGTATTTATGACAGGTTTTATTAATTTAAGGGTATTTATG
The DNA here is from genome assembly GCA_963277665.1 of Viscum album. Classification (NCBI taxonomy): domain Eukaryota; kingdom Viridiplantae; phylum Streptophyta; class Magnoliopsida; order Santalales; family Viscaceae; genus Viscum; species Viscum album. The sequence continues at coordinate 1,799,440,795 of OY728152.1, forward strand.
TTTTGAAGATTATTATTTTTAGTGGAATTGATTTTTTTGTTTTTGAATTCATTTTTTTCTAAATTCTAAATTTCATTTATCTAAAAACGATCATTGACTATGAATCATAGAGTGGTTCTTAATGCATTTAATAGGGTTTAGTATCCACTATAATCATTTGGTTAGTTATATTATATGATTATTCATGGTTTCAAGTTACATAATTTCTATGTAATATAAAATACATGACCATGGGAAAAAGAGATCTTAGTGATTGGAGAGTGTTTACTTAGGCCAAAATATTCCTTTAGACCTAATTCTGATAACTTCATGGGTGATTGTTCAAATATTTTTTTGATTCATTACTTAATGAACTTTGAATTACAATTTCATGATACTTTTAATCATCCTCGGTTCTTAAAAAATAGAATCAGCGGGGTTTCCATTAAATTATAGTATTAACTATTGAGTTATAATTTTTTTACACCTCATATTTGTGGGTTTGACCTTTTTAATCACAATATGATACTAAAATCTAAACAGGTTACTCATAAAAACTAATAATGCATTGTGGGAGACTATTCCACAACTATGTTATTACCTTCCTCACCTATCACTTACCTAGCTCAATAATTATATGTCTTATCTATTTTATTGTACATTGAAAAAAATTTAGTATGTAAATCCTTAGGCATACAAGAATATATTTTAATAGATTATTTCTCAAAAACATTTGCATAGACTGGGTTTAAACACAATAAAAAAAATGAATGAATGATTTTAAAAAATCTTAGGTACCTCACTAATAATGGATCAATTTGAAAGGTTAGATATTTTTCATAAATATTTGCTCAAATTTTATCCCTTAGGAATTTAGTGATAACAGTTACAAAGGTTTTCTCATGTGGACATTGCCGAATAAGTTCAAATTGTCATTATTTATTATTATTAGTATTAATTTTTAAAATGTTTTAAAAAGGATGAAAATTTTCATGAACTTTGTGAATGTTGAGAATAAGATGATTTTAAATTAATAAATGTTTTAAATAGGTAAAAGACAACATCACTGAAGGTCATACTAAATAATCATTAAAAATATCATCCCTCCTATTAAAGTTATCAAACTAGTTAATAACCATTTATTAATTAAAAATTATTATATTTACTATGCTTCTAAATAAGACCTTGTTTAAGAAATTTAAATTGAAAATAATATTACTTTACTTTCATTGAATGAAAAAACTCTATTCATTTGAAAAAATAGAACTAAACTCATTAATAATTGAAGGAGATAAATTAGAAAAAAATAATAATAAAACTATATTCTTAAAAAAAAACAAGTATAATTTAAGAATAATAATTATAGAATAATTGAGAAGGAAATAAGGAAATCCAGAGTTGGAAGGGGATCCCGGATTTACCATTATATCATTGATACAATAAACATAGTAAGAAAAGTATAAGAAGATTGAATGCTCCATTTCTTAATACTTTCTTCTTAGTTGACTGATCATGTGTTTCTTCATATCTCCCTATATCATATATCTTCCCTAAATTGAGGATATTCCCTTTTAGTTATGCTTTATGTGATTCCCTCCCTTTGATCCTGAAAATTTAAACCTATGAGTTCCTTTAAATATTCCATTTTTTTGTTTTACATATTTAAATTCATATTATATTAATTCAATCAATAAATAAAGGGAATATATTTAATTTTTGAGGATGATTGGAATCATTACACACAACATTGGTACTTGAATGTATCATGATATGAAAAGATGATTGGACATGGAATGAATCTTTAGATTTTATTTTTCCTATATAGATTCATCATCTCATGGAATGGTTTCCATTACCATCATGTGATCACGTGTTGGTTAATCCCAATGGGGTTTCAACTAGGAATCCATCACTTCATGACTCTATCCTTCATGGTGCAATGATTTGGTTTTCTGATGTAAAAAGGAATAAAAAATTAACAAAAAATTCACAATACATCTTATCATCTCATATTAGCATAATAATTTCCATCTTTCAAAATAACACACAAAAAAACATAAAATAGAGTTTCAAAAACCTAAAACGGTAAGCAACCTTGGTGGAACTTCCCGTCTAAGCCCGTTTACTACTTGTGCAATATAGTGGTACTTCGCATCCACTTATTGTTGATGGTGGATCTTCTATCCACTATCCATCCCCTTTTTATACTGTTACTCCCCATCAAATTATCATCTTTCCAACAAAATCATAAAATGCTAAAACCAATAAACATGCACATAGCATGCCAAAGCCACAACATTTTGAAAACAACTATTTCATTACCAAAAAACCCCTTAGGACATCATCCATGCCACATTACCTTTAAATAAATCCAACATTATTTTTTGAAAACCCTTTTTCATAAACCATTTCCATAAATCCACCCAATATCCCCATTTTAAAATCAACATTTTAAAATCCGACATTAATGAACATTTCACCACAATAACCTATTTCCACAAAAATCTCCAATTCATCAGAATATAAATTTCCAACAAGCTTTACACATCATAATTAAAATCAAATCCAAGAGTAACCAAATAATTCAAAACAAATCTTTTAATTCTTTCAATGTCGAGTATAGATAGAATCCACCTACCTTAGGGTTTCGGTGAAATAAACCCACTCACAATCGCCCCACAAAATATGGTGAAATATGCACCTAAAACCACCATAGATCCCTTTTCCTAACATCAAAATTCTTCAATATCATAATTTTAGGAAAAGAACCCCTAGTTTTACATGAAATGGGTGTTGATCTAGAAAACCGAGAGAGAGGGAGAGCTAGATCTAAGGAAAACCAAGAATGATCCAAGATAGGAGGCTTACTGGAAGAGAATTGCCTTCACCACACCTTTAAAATCCTTTAATTATCTTCCAAAATGAGTTTTAGAGCCCTTATATCTCTTGGGAACCAAAAATCTCAATTGAGGCTTGAGTGGGAAGAAAAATAGATGGTTTACAGCAAATCCCGACCAAGATCAGATTAATAATTTTTATTTTTATTTCCTTGAATGGTTAGATTGAATGGTTAGGAAAACCATGAACTAACCATGTCCATGCTACTGCATCAAATGGGACCTTACAAAGCCTCCTCACAATGTTATAGAAACTGTGTGAAAACCATGTGAACCCCACTATTTCATGGTGCATGGTTACTTCGGTTTGTTGCACAGTTTCCCCTAATGGTGCTCAAACTGTGCAGCCCCATAAGAGCTTCCAAACATTCCCAAAACCATCCCAGACTCTCCCAAACATTACACAACGAATTTATCCACATACAAAATGCATAAAAAGGTATACATACCTCAATCTAGGGTTTCTACATGATGTTTAACTATAAGTCATTGAGGTATCATACAACATTGAGACTTATTTTCATAGAATTCATACTTGGTGATCTCCAAGAGGGGAGTTGATGAGGATAAACACACCAATAATAATTATTCATGTTTATATTTCATTGGATATTCATATCTAAAAATATGTGTATTGGTACTTATACTTTATATTATTAATAATGTGCATCATGAATCATGTAATTGGATGAATATATGAAAACCAAGATGACATAAGCTAATGTTGTGGTAAAAACAATTTCTTACATTATAATCGATATAAAATTAATTTAATAAGTTCAGAATGGAATCATTAATTCCATTTTAATGGAAGAAAAAACTCTGATCCTATGATTGAAAATGAACAATATGATTAAATCCATGGATATGATAGTTTATAGATGAGTTCATTTTGGAAATTAAAATGAAGATAAATAGATGATATAGGTTGATGACACAAATATGAATATTATTTTATGAGATATTGGTAGAAAAGGGAATTATATCACACAATAATGTTTATAGGGAGGTTGTTGTAGTTGACACATTAAATTATTTCTATATGGGTTCCTTGACGTGTTTTTAGATGAAGATCTTTCATTTTAGGTAAGTTCACCAAATGCCAATGAGAAAGAGTCTTAAAGGGTCACACACTAAGTATATATAGAATCACATTAAATTTTATTGAAATTTATGTTAATAATAAATATCATTCTTAGCTTGTGGAATAATATTATTAAAATTATTATTGATTTTATAAATCCAATCATGACATATTCAGATTTTAAAAATGTCAATTTAATTTTATATCTTGTTTAATTATTCACAATTTAATAAATAAATAATTATTTATTTATGTGTTTAGAGAATAAAGTATAATAAATATTTATTTAAATTACATTAATATTAAAATAAATACTTATTCATGAATTTAATTCATATAATATTTATTTATTTATTGAATGAATGATATTTATTGGAATAAATATTTTATTATAGAAGGTTCAAAAAATTCCATGGAGGATTAATGAACCAATTTAACAGTTTAATAGAAATAATTTAATTATTTAATATCATTTAAATAAATATTAATTAATTTATACAATAAATTTTATTTAAATACATGTCATGGAAATAATAACGTTGTTATTATTATTTAACATGTGGCTTTAGTTTGATTAAATATTTAGATAATGGTCACAATTTAACTATCAAATGGTTAACCCTAAGTATAAAAAAAATTATATAACATTTCTATGTGAGGATTTATTGAAATAATAGTGAAATTCTCTAGAATTATTTCAAGACCCATAGAGATTATTCTTCCCTCCATCTCTCTTAAGAATAATATAAAATAAGATATATTTTTGTGGTCATTAATAACTGATTTAAAGCACTATATACTATCAAGATAGCTCCCAAAATTTCAATAATTTCATCTGAAAATTCATGGACCACGTGCAGATATGCCTAGAAGATTCCTCACTTGGATTCTCCATTAAATAAAGAAAAAAAATAATGGAGGGGAAAAAATTGATCGAGAGGATTACAGTGGATGCAATAATTTTTATTTAAATCAATTATAAATTAAATTTGAAATAGAATCTATAGAATATTTAAGGATATGTTTATTGTTGTCTTCTAATTTATCTATTGATATTGCTAACACAATTTGAGCAACCTCATGATGATTTTGATGTACCAAGGAACCTTCAGGTGTTATTAGGGTGTTCTCATTCTAATTTATAATTATTTATAATTATTTGATCAATTTTATGTGTTGGTTTATGTGTTTTTATGTTGAAATTTTCATTTTTAGTTCAATGGTCAAGATGTCACATTAATCTGAGTTCATATGTCCAAGAATGATCTAACAACACGTGAATATTTCTCAAAGATCCTATGCAGAGATTCTAAGGTTTATTGATGCATAGAATGGTTATATGATACATAATGGTAAATTAAAAACCATGTAAAAATGATAAAAAAAACATATATCAAGTTAAATAAATCTCACATTAAAGAGTTACTTGGTATACGATATAATTACACACTGTGTATTGACCACCAACATAACAAATAGATTTATAGGGACTATACGATGTGTAACTAGTTTACACATCATGTAACCAAACACGATTTAACATTCCACAAACATCATGGTGATTCATGTAGTCTGTACATAGAATCATTACATGCTATGTATTTACTTCCACTTAAGTGACACAATAATAGTCAAAATAAATAGTTTTTACTTGTCTTGTATGTAATGTTTTGTGCCTTCCCAATCTGTTAAATTACCATTTTTGAGAGTTGGAGGTGTTTGGGGGAAGTTACAATAGTTTTGGTGTCATCTGGATGTGCAAGAGAATTGCTATAGAAAATAGACGATGTGTAAATGTATTACATTACATGAAAGTTAGTTTCATGGAATACCCAAGTTTGGATCATGACCTGTTGTTTTTTAGGGTTAAATAATTAATTTGCAACACATTTTCTAGTGATGCCTAGAATCCAAGGATCACATGACTTGAAAGGGGATTACACGTCATGTTATTCCTTGATGTTTTATAGTTTTAAAGGTTTCACCCACTCAGGGTTTTACCAAACCCTATGGCCATCGACTCTTCTCACAACCCAGGTGTCTGATGACATTCTCATTCTGTGTTTGGAGATTCATATTGACGGAGATCGATCCTTGGTATTCCATCTTTGATATATGGTTAGTTATCCAATCATTAACATCAGTTTCCTTCCATTATTCTTTGTGGTTTTCCTACAGTGGTATGGTTTGGTTTTGGTTATGTGTTTGGGTTATGTCTTGATGGTCTATTGGTGCAGTATTGGTTGATATGTGGTTCCTCACAATTCAGTTGTGGCTTGTGGGTGTTTTTATCTACCCTGTAGTGTATTAAAAGTCAGAAAATATTCTTTGAGGTATGACTTCTATCATTATCATTATTTTATATCATGTGGGATGGGTTTTATTTTTTTTACCTAAGGGTTATGGTTGTGCTGGATTAATCAAAGATAAATAATTTGTTAATTGAAATTGAAAAGGGATGAATGGGTTTTTATTTTAATGCTTTTACATCTTTGATATTATTGTAATATTGTAAATTAGACGAACCTGATGCCCTACTAAAAATTGTTCCAATTGGGTAATTTGTTTGTGTTGGATATATGTGATACGATTACTACATTGGTTGTGATTGTTGCGATATCACCCAAAAAATGGAAATTGGTTAACCGGTTATATTTGGTTAATAAATTGGTTTCCCCAGGATTATGATTTGTGTGATGACGTCTCTAAAATATATTGGAATGTGATAAAATCACAACTATAAATCTATAAAATAATCTTGATGTGTTGTGATGTCTGGTTGGGGCATCTGGGAATGATGATTTGCTTGTCATGTTTTTTGGGGTGGTGAGGTGATGGTTTTATCACTTAATTTTGGGGATGTGAGGTGATAGTTTGTGAGCCATGATTTTAGGGGGGGAAGATGAGTTTGTTGGGAATTATAGGTTTCTTGTGATATGTGGTTATGTTGTGCTAGATGCTCGAGTGGTTATGGAATAAATGAATGTTACATAATTTTTTAAATGGCATGGGTGGGTTTGGTTAATGTGATCGAAAAATGGTTAATGGATAATTAAATTATGGGTTGTCTGGATAAATGTGGCTGATGCTAAATAGTAAAATGAATGGGTGTTAAACATGGGGGAAATGTGAAGTCGCATTAGATTATTAAGTCTCTTCACCTTCTTAAATGACTGTTATAGATACTAATAAATTAATTTAGAGGTGGTAGAAAAAGTTATAGTGTTGTGAGTTGGATAGTTTGTTTGAGAAACCATATGTTAGTATTGAGTGTTTGATACTACATATATAAATTTATTTTAATTCTTATTTCTATATGTTATCCACCCATGTTGAGAACTATGTGGAGAACACCTGCATAGTCACACAGAGGTGTATTTAACAACATCCCAGTGGAAGGATGGATGGATGTCCACTGGCTCTTCCCTATTCCCTCTTCCAGGCGATGATGACCCAAGATTATTTGGGTAGTATGTGATGAGATGTGGTATCCGAAGTGTATTTGGGATGAGTTTTGATGTGGTTTCCTAGGTGTCTTTGGGATGATTTGTGGTGTGATTTCCCAGGTGTCCTCAATATGAGATGTGATGTGTTGTGAGGCATAGGTGTGTGCATGAGGGATGTATTGTGAGGACCAGGTGTGTGCGAGTGGGATGTGTTGTGAGGACCTGGTGTGTGCATGAGGTATGTAATGTGGTATATTCAGAAGAGGTGGGAGTGTCAAGACATTTTTCGTTAGGGTGTGAGAGCAGCTAATGAGTGGGAAAGTGGTATAGGTTACCCTATTATCGATGTGATTTACATTATATTATATTACTTGATTGGAATTATTTAGTGATCCTGCCTTAGTGAGTTTGGGATGGGTAGTATTCACATTTAGGTGTTGTTTGGTTCTGTTTATTTCTCATAGGTTCATTAGTATGCTTCATTCACATGTGCACGAGAGACCTTGGTTTTCCTAATGAGTATACTAGTATGGTCACCCTATGTATATATATATTTTTAGGTTTCCAATAGGATTTTTTGGACCATGATAGAACTTACTATCTCATATCCATGATAGTTTCTATGTCTCTATTTTAGATTTAATTTTAGGTGTTTACTTTGGAGACTTTTATATGTATCAGTTCTATTTATACAAGAATGTGGGATGATTTGGGTTTCTATTTTATATTATGTCAGGGATTTGTTGTGGATGATTCATTATATCTACTGATCTTGTTTTCTTAAAAAGGGTAATGCATCCAATATTGCGTTATTTGTACACCCTTGGTTCTAGTCGCCAACCCGGGGCCTACTGGTGGTGGGACTCGGGGGTCATTATCTATCTCCCTTCATTGTGGTATCTTTGGAAGGAGGGGGTTATGACAAAGTGGTATTAAAGGGATGGTTGAGAGATAGGATTGATTTTGGAGTTATACATGGTGTGGTTTTCATGGATTGGTATGAAAACAATTCTAGTTGAATTTGGTATGCGATATAGGCTATGGATACCGTCTAGGAAGTAGATTTTTAGGGCCTTGATGATCTAGTGAACAATCTATGAGCATATCGAATGACCAAGTGAGATAGACCTACATATAGGGTAGAGACTTAAGAGAGATATATGCATATCATAATGATTTGGATTTCTATTTGGTTTTGGGTGGTTTTGGGTTGGTTAAAATGGATGAAATAAATAAAATTAATTAAAAGGAATCTTAATAAAACTCTATATTGCTCATGCTTTGGAAATATTTGTTTTCCTTTCATCAATAGCTCTCATTCATCATTCTCATGTGGATTATGAAGTTGATGTTTAGCAGAATGATCTGGTTGATCACCGTAGGGTTGTTCCTATTGAGGAGGATGATCAATATAATAGGAAGTTGCATGATTTATAGCGACATACTTTGGGGAAGTACACGGGTACTGTTTCATATGTGGAAAAAGAGAGTTGGTGGGAGCATCTTGATATCACTTTCCGTTTGATTTGGACCCCAACGAAGTAATAGGCCCCTTTTAAGTCAATCATATGTGAGGAGATACGTGTCCGTAGTGGACATTTTATCTATGAAATCGGAAGGAGGAAAACGTTTTGAGGGTAGACTTCCAGAAGGAGTTCTGAGAAGAGTTCCTTTTTTCGACCATGAATGCAGGGAAGAGGAAATAAGCTCTTTATCTTAATAAAGGGAGTATGTTAGTATGGTATTTGGTAATTATGTTCAAGTATCTTCTTCGTTTTGTGCTAGATATTTTCTAGATGAGGAGTCTTGTGCAAGACGCCTTGAGGAGGCATTCCATCCATTTATCCAGTATGAAATAACTCCTTTTACATTTCCAACATATCTAGAGGTTCAAAAGAATTTGGAGGTGATTGAGAGAATGCACTTATGAAGAGGTTTTCCATGGTAAGGTAACTAGTAGGGTTTCTTGAGTGGCATAGTTCTCAGTGGAATATATCAGGCACTAGTACCTTCGAGGTTTTTAACAGATGGGGGTCGACCTCAGGAGATTCCCTTTCAAACATCTTGTTTCTATTCCTTTCATATAGAGTTTGGGATGATGTGATTCTTCTATGGAATTCATTACCATATTTAGGCTAGTTCCCAATGTATTATCGAGCTCTTTTTGGCCGAGGTGGATAGGTTCATCATGATCTTTAGTAGAAGTTACCAGTGAGGCCATTTCAGCAGTAGGGGTAGTAGGATTATGCTCCACTGAGGGGGTATATAGTAGTTAGAGGTCAAACTCAGAATGTTCCTCATGTTTAGGGACCACGGCCTAGGCATGGCCATATAGAAGGTTATAAAATTAGAGTTATAGGAGATGGGTGTGGCCAGTTTCCCGTAGTAGAGGCATTAGTTCCAGTGGGTCCAAAGGTAGTTAGAGGCATAATTATTATATTTAGAACTCTTTTTTTCACATTTTTTGATTTGGGATCTTTTCCCTCCTTTGTTAGACATACTCTATCCCATGGTATTGGACTATATGTAGAGAGGCTTACCATACCCCCAGTGTTGAATACACCACTTGGAGGTCATGTTAGCTTTTTGATATGTGTCGGGGGTTTATAATGATAATGGGGCCACATAAGTACCATAGAGGTCTTTTCTTTCTTCAGATGAAACCATACAATATCATCCTTAACATCAACTAGTTGAATTCCATAGGTGCTGTTATCAACTAATTCTAGAGGAGAGTCATGTTTTCGAATGTAGATGGTCAGTGTGTGTTTTATTCAATGATTATATTTTTTAGGTGGGAATTTGGCATGTAGATCCCCTTCTTTTCTTATTAGACGAGTTGTCAATGGAATCAGAAAATGATGGAATGATATAGGTTACTAGGGTTGTTGGGTAATTCATAGATGTTTTTTACAAGAAGGTTGTGATGCTACCCCATTGACATGAAGTTGAGTTTGGGATAGACTGGTAGCATGGTGGTTCTCTGATTTCGATGGATCCTTATCAAATGATACCTTCTGAGTTGTGAGAGTCGAGGATTCAGGTATACGATTTGATGGAGAAGGGTTTTATTCATCCTAGTGTGTTGTTTTGGGGTGCTCCAGTGTTGTTCCCTAAGAAGTAGGATGGTAGTCTAAGGATGTTTATGGAATACCATAGGTTTAATCAGGTGACAGTCAAGAACTATTACCATATTTCAAGGATAAATGATCTTTTTGACTAACTAATATGGGTGATTTGGTTTGATAAGATTGATCTACAGTTCGGATATCATGAGTCGAGGGTAAAGGAGGGTGGTATCCCGAAGACTTTCTTAAAATGTAGGTATAGTCATTTCATGTTTTTAGTCATTCTATTCAGTGTTAAGAATGCACCATCTATGTTTGTGGGGATTATGAACTCAATGTTCCATGAGTTTTTGGATTAGTTCATCATCATATTCATCAATGATATCCTAATCTACTCAAATTTAGAATATGAGCATGACAATCACCTCAAAACTATCATTAATGTTCTTGAAACCACCATCTTTATTGAAAGTTGTCTAAGTTTAAGTTTTGGATGTGAGAAGTTTGATTATTTGAGCATGTGGTGTCTCAAAAGGGAGTGGAAGTTGAACTGTCGAATGTCTAAATAGTTTTTGCTTAGTTAGAACCCAAGAATGTGGTGGAGGTTCATAGTTTTCATGGTCTTACAAGCTATTATCATAGGTTTGTACCCATTTTCCCTCGATTCATAGCCCCATTGAAAGCTTTGACCAGTAAAGACTGATCTTTTTTGTGGATTTATTAGTGATAGATAGTTTTTAGTAACCTGAAGGGGAAGTTAGTGAGTTCTCCAGTACTCTGGTTGCTTGAGGAAGGGGTGGTGTTTGAGAGGTTATGTGATGCTTCTCATCAGGGCTTGAGATGCATGAAAATCCAGAAATTGATAGTGATCTATTATGGGACTAGGAAGTCACGTACCCATGATAATTACTATTCCACCCATGATTTGGAGCTAGTAGCGGTTGTGTTTGTGCTAAATTTGTGGTAACATTACCTCATTTGGAAGCTCTTTTTGGTCTTTAAGGATCACAAGATCTTTAGCTATGTTTTTTACCAGCATGATTTGAACTTTTGATATCATATTTGGATGGAGTTTCTTTATGATTATGATTATGAGATTTCCTACACCTCAGGAAAAGGGAATTTGGTGGCTGACACATTGAGAAGGAAGTCATAGAAGGGTGTTGTTCGGAAGTTTGAGAATGCTTGGAGAGCAATAGAGGAGTTGGAAAACATGCACTTAGATTCAATAGTGGATGGTGGTATAGAAATGTTTTTCATATGATGGTGCAATCTTCTCTGGTTCATCATGTGGAGGAGTCTCAGTGTGGTGACTTAGAGGAATAGGTGATGCACGATCGTGTTAGCCATGGTGATGCTCTAGAGGGGTGATCTAAACTAGATGTTATATCATGAAAGGTTACTTCTTACAATTTTAATGCCTGATGGAGTCCTTCATGAGTTTCATAACTCATATTTTTCGGTATACATAAGAGTTTACAATATGTTTCATGGCTTGAGGGAGTAGTTTTGGTGGCCTGAGATGAAGCGAGTAGTGGAGGAGTTTGTGGGAAGGTGCTTGGTTTTCCAGTAGGTAAAGGCATAGCATTATGTTCCTAGTGGGTTGTTTCAACCCTTGGATGTCTCTAAGTGGAAATGTGATGAAATATCAATTTACTTGATTACAATATTACATAGAACTCACAGTTTTACTGATGCTATGTGGGTGACAATGGATCAGTTAACGAAATCGGTCCCCTTCTTAGCGATCAGGGAGTTGGGTATAGTGAATGCCTTGGATAAAAGGTATGTGGATGAGGTGGTGTGGTTGTATGGAGTTATGAGGTATATTTTCATGGATCAGAACAAACATTTTACCTCACGAGTCTGGAGGGGATTTTATTATTCTTTTTGCACTCAGTTACGCTATAGTACTACTTTCCAACCTCAGATAAATGGGTAGACAAAACAGACTATCCGGCAGTTGAAGGATATTTTTTCGATCATGCATCTTAGACTTTAGTGGATCTTGGGAATGACACCTGCCTTTGGTAGAGTTTTCTAATAATAAAATCTATCACACATTCATAGTAATGGATCGATTTTAGGCTTTGTACGGAAGACCATGTTGTTTTTTTATACTGGACGAAGGTCAGGGAGACATCTATTCTTGGTCCTGATGTGGTGCAGAGCATGAAAAAGAAATTTCATATTTCCTGTGAGAGGATGAAAGAAAAACATGGCAGATATAATTCTTATGTAGATCATAGGAGGAGTTCCCTAGAGTTTTAGGTTGGACACCACGTGTTATTGAAGGTTTCCCCTCAACTTGGGCAATGCAGGTTTGGCAGGGGGAGTAAACTTTCTCCTAATTTTGTTTAGCCCTTTGAGGTGTTGGGGTGAGTTGGTGAGGTGGATTATCAATTGGCATTTCCACCACAGTTAGAAAGGATCCATGAAATCTTTCACATCTCTCAACTTCTTCGGTATCATCACAATGACTACCATGCCATTGACTAGGGAGAGTTGGATATCAGGGATGACAAAAATTTTTTGAAACATCCACTGGAGATTTAAGACCTTCAAGAGAAGGTACTTCATTGATGGAACATTTATTTGATTCATGTATTTTGGTGTCATATTAGCCTCATGGAGAGTAATTGGGAGTGAGAGATATAGATGTGTGCCTAGTACCCATATTTTTTTTGTGTTTTTATTTTCTATCTTTTTATTTGGGATGCGATTTTTGGATCCCTTCTGTTTTTTGAGATGATTTGTTTTCCTTGGTTTGTGATATTTGTGGTGTGATGTGTGATAAATTCCTAACATATAAAAATGGGAATACCAAATTCATAATCGATACATATCAACTATGATGTTATTGAACCTGTGCGGGTGAGTTAGTGTCATCTAGAGTGGATAGTATCTTGATATTGAATATAGAATTCCTTGTTTTTTGTGATCAAGATGGTGTAGTTCACTAGTTTTAGTGGTTGTTGGTTTGGGTTACGTGTAGGTTGAGATGTATTTGAAGTGGTTGTGTGGTAGTTTGGTTGTGCGAGCGGAGGCAGTTTTTGGTTGTGCAGTGTGTTTTGCGGTCATTTGGGTTGGCATTTTTAGTCGGTGGTAGTGTTTGAGGCATAGAGAGACTCTTGAGAGGTATCTCACTGGGTGGTTTTTTACCCCTTTCCTTATAGGGTCAGTTTTGGATTTTCAAGGTAAATAATCATTTGTGAGGTATCTGATGTAGTGGTCCATGCCTTCCCAGTCCCTATATTTGCTGATTTTGAGTATTAGAGGTGTTCAGTGGAAGTTCAATTAGTTTTTGGTGCAAGATGGAGAAGCAGTAGAACCATTTCCTGAAATACATGTCATGTAAATTTATTACACAACATGAAAGTTAGTTTCATGGATTTTCTTGGGACAATTCATGATGTATAGTTTTCTGGGTTAAATAAAAAAAGGTGGAAGGTTTTTTGGAGGAACCTAGAATCCTGGGATTACATGATGTTAAAAGGGATTACATGTTGTGTAATTCCCTTATATTGTACAGTTTTAATGGTATCATTCACTAAGATTTTCCCAAACCCTATGTCCAGTGGATCTTTTATTGTTCTAAGTATCAAACAACCTTATCCTTCCATATTTGTGGATTAATTTTGATGAGGATTGATCCTTGGGATTTTATCTTCTATCCATGGTGAGTTCTCATATAATTCCTATCAATATCCTTCAGTTATTATTCAGGGTTTCACTATAGTGGTACAGTTTGGTTCGGTTTGTGTGTTTGGGATGCATTTTTATGGTCTATTAGTGTGGTATAGGTTGATACATCTTTCCTTGTGGTGCGATTGTGGTTTTCAGGTGTTCTTATTTGTCCTTCGGTGCACAACAAGTCACCAAAGCTTCTTTGAGGTACAATATACCTTATTTATATTTACTATATATCATGTGGGAGGGGTTTGATTTTTTTACCTATGAGTTATAGTTGTTCTAGTTTAATCAAAGATAAATAATTGGTTAATTGAAATTGAATAGTGGTGAAAGGGGTTTGATACTCAAGATTTTACAACTTTGATATTATTGTTATATTGTGAATTGTACGGTCCTGATGCCCCACTAAAAATTGTGGTCATTATGGGATTTTATTGTGTTGGATATATGTATTATTATTTCTTCTTTGGTTGTGATTCTTTTGATATCACCCTAAGAATGTAAATTGGATAACCAATTATATTTTTTTAATAAATTGGTCGCCCCATATTATGATTTGTGTGATGAAATCCCTAAAATACTATAAAATGTGATAAAAACCCTTTTGTAAATTTGTAAAATAATATTGATGTATTCTGATGTTTGGTTGGGGCATGTGGGGATGTTGATTTGTGTGTTGTGCTTTTTTGGGACGGAGGGGTAATGGTTTGTGTGCCATGATTTTGAGGCAGTGAGGTGATAGTTTGTGGTTAGTGCTTTTGGGGAGGCAAGGTAAATTGTTTGGGATGATAGGTTTCTTATGATATGTGGGTATGTTTTGCTAGATGCCTGAGTGGTGATGGAATAATTAAATGTTTAATAATGTTTTAAATAGAATGGGTTGGTTTGGTTAATGGGATGGAAAAATTGTTAATGGATAATTAAATGATGGGTTGTGAGGTTAAATATGGTTGATGATACATGATAAAATGAATGGATGTTAAGCGTTGAGGTAATGTGAAGCCACAATAGATTATAAGGGCTCTTCACCTTCTAAAATGATTGTTGTAGATACTAAAAAGTGCATTTAGAGGTGGAAAAAAAGGTGACGGTGTTGTGAGTTGGTTAGTTTCATTGAGAACCCATAGGGTGGATTTGAGTGTTTGATACTATATATATACTTTTACTTTCCTTGTGATTTCTAAACACACCCACCCACATTGAGCAATATGTTCCAAACACTCGCATAGTAACATGGTGGGTGTCTTTCCCAATATCTTGATGGGAGGATGGATGGATGGGAACCCAATATTTCCTAATCCCTCTTCCAGGTGATGACGACCCAAGATTCTTCAAGATGAATGTGATGAGATATGGTATCCCATGTGTATTCAAGATGAGTTGTGATGTGGTGTCCCAAGTGTCTTCATGATGAGTTGTGTTGTGATTTCCTAGATGTCTTTAGGATGAGATGTGATGTGTTGTGAGGCACAAGTGTGTACATGAAGGATGTGTTGTGAGGCCCATGTGTGTGATAGAGGAATGTGTTGTGAGGCCTGGGTGTGTTTGGGTGGGATGTGTCATGAGGCCTAGGTTTTTGTTGGAGGTATGGGTCGTGAGGACTAGGTGTGTGAGGGAGGGACGTGATGTGGTATATTTAGAAGTGGTTGGAGATCCATCCCATTTTCTATTGTGGTGTGAGAGGATCTAATCAGTGGGAAATTGGTGTGGGGTACCCTATCATTGATGTTCTTTACATTATATTATATTAATCGGTGTGGATTATTTGGAGAGTGTTCCTTGGTGAGCTTGGGATAGTTAGTATGTATGTTAGGTGTTGTTTGGTTCTCATGTTTTCTCACAGGTGCATTAGTATGATTCTTTCACATGTTCATGAGATACTTATTTTTTACTATTGAGTATACTCGTATGATCACCCTACACATATAAAACCATTTTCATGTTTCTAGGAGGATTTCATGGACTGTACTGGACCTTACAAGCTCAGATTCTTGATAGTTGTTGTGTTGCTGCTTTAGATTTAATTTTGGGTATTTACTTTGGATACTTTTATCTGTATCAGTTCTATTTATACATGCATGTGGGATGGTTTGGGTTTCTATTTTATAATATGTCTTGGAGTTTTTGTGGATGATTCATTCCATCTCCTGATCTTGTTTTCTTATAAAGGGAACTTCCACCCATATAGTGAGATTTTTTCAACCTTGGTGCTAGTTTCCAACCCGAGGCCCACTGGAGGTGGGACTCTGGGGTCATTATCTGTAACACC
Organism: Viscum album; assembly: GCA_963277665.1. Classification (NCBI taxonomy): domain Eukaryota; kingdom Viridiplantae; phylum Streptophyta; class Magnoliopsida; order Santalales; family Viscaceae; genus Viscum; species Viscum album. The sequence goes on from OY728152.1 coordinate 1,799,457,231, forward strand.
CCAAGCTTCTACGGTATGCTTCTCATTGAATAATGTGATAGCGTGTGTTGTACGCAACACCGAGTTCTAACACACCATAACCAATCAAACTAGCCGTTATGAATAGTAATACCTACTTTTTGAAATTATATATATTTTATATTTTAAAATGGACTTCATTTTGGGATTTGGAATATCGAATTTAGCCTAAGGTGAAATTTTGGTACTTTTCGGATAACTTTAATATTTTGATGAATAGTGAAAATTAATAAATTTTAATTAAAAACAACTTTTTTTAATAAAAATAATTAATAGTGATAAATTATGAATTTGAGTGGTTTTAAAGTATATTTAGAATATATTTTTACCATTTAATATAATGTTGGTCATTGGACAAAATTTTACAATTAAACCGAACATAAACAAGTGTCAATCTTTTGATAGTTATTATCTCTTAAAAACACGCTTTTTGTTTTGACAGCGGGAATTAATTTTAAATTTATTTCTGCCACTTCTGTGTTTTGAATTTAGAAAAAGGGATTCCATATTTTGAATCAGGATGTTCAAATTGTGTAAATAGGTAACTTTTATTTTTAGACATTTTGAATAATTACTGCGGTAAATATTTTATTTACCATGGTTAAGGGTAAATCCTGTAAATAAGGGTTAAAAAATAATATTATAATAATACTAAATTACCCTAAAACGTGTCCTAGCCTTATTGGTTGATACATGTTCGACCATAGGCATCTTTGGGTCGATTTTGGGACCCCATGGTGCCACTTGTAGGTGATAGGGACACTTTATTTTAATTAAGTTAAAATGAATACAAAAATGACACAAGCATATATCTTTTAGAAAAACACTTTTTACATAGGGATATATATGTTGGGTTTTAGATTATAAATATTCATTAGAAAGATAAAACGATTTCATACATAATGATATTTTATTTATAATTTTTATACATTAAATAATTTAATTTATTTATGACACAATGATGATGAATTAATTACTATAATAGTGAAAAATTAAAATAATTGATATTATAAATACCCAAATAAATATAATATGAAACTTTTAATGAATTAACCTAATTTTATAGGATAATATGATATATTAGGATTTATTTAATTGACTTTGTTCGAAGTAATCAATCTGTTATGAGTTTCACAAAAATCAACTATTGAATAGTGTCAAAATTGACATAAAAGAGTTCTTAAAACCAATATTATACTATTAATTGATATTAAATTCCTAAAAATCTAAGGATTGGTCAAGAGACTTATATAATGATAGTTTCATCATTACTGGACCACATGGGGGTCTCTTGGATGTATATAGTATGTTTATTAACCATATTATATAAAAATACAAAGAGACATTGTAAAAGTGAAACTAATTAACTTAGAGTTAATACTTAAAGATAAGGTTAATATAAGTACCCAAACCTATCTATATTCTATTGGTTGAGTTGTTTTAGACCTATACCCACCTCAAAATTTAAATAATCAACTTTGGAGCCATTAGAAACCGAATATGAATTTATTATAAATTAATATTTCTAGCTTTTCCAAAGGTGCCCCTCACCCCTCTTATAAAAGGGCATTCCTCCTTCTCATTTATTAACACCTTCAAAGCCTTTTGGTTCGGCCAAACTCTTCACAAATACTCTCCCAACTTCCCTCACTACAACCTAGTGGCCTTAGTTTGATCATAAAGCCAACCTAAGGAGCCCTTTTGATCAAATCAAAAGGAAGAACCCGAAGAAGAGGTAATGATTTCACCACCCTTTTCCAAGTTCCTTTCTTCTTCCACTTCTTCTTCCTTTGTTGTTACCATTATAAAATAATAACTCCAGTATCATATATATACTGTGATGTTATTATAAATATGGTACAACCATATTCAGTATTCTATCCACCCTTTTAATAACATGTCACCATACGTGCGTACGTACAGCTTACCGTCTGCACGTCGTGGTGTAATTGTTATTCAATATAATATTATTTGGATGGGTATAATAATGATGTTTAAATCATGTAAATAATAAATATAACATGTTAGTGATTCTGTATATATGATATACCATCCATTTATATATTATTTTAATATCAAATGAATGATATTGTCGCTCGTGCGTACGTATGGACTACCGTCTCCACAAACGCGATGAAATTCATTCTCCATCGTATCCATTCAAGTATAATTATCATTTGATGATTTAAAAATGGTGTTTAAGTACTTGATATAATTCTGAATATGAATAATATACAACATATCCATTACAAACATGTCTTACGTAACAAAACATATAAAAGAAAACAAGTAAGTTAACACCCAAAACAACGATAATACTAAGATATTATTATCAAATCAATATTAAAAGATCATATATGATATCATATTAATGTATATGATTCTTGTATAATTTAATAACAATTATTTCACCATTATAAAGGAGGTTAACTGACCCCAACCAAGGAAAAGTACAAGGTAAGGGTTATTTCACAATCTCTTCATTATCCGAGGTTGTTTATATGTAATAATATACTGGGATCTCTTTATCATCCACATCCATTTTTTCTTAAAAATGTATTTCAAAACATTTTTATTATTTACAAGAATATGGGTTAAAGTCATTTATACCCTTTTTTGACTTTTTATAAGAGGAATCTTTCCGTCGTTTTCAAAACAAGGTCCTTTTTAACCTTTTCGACAGAATTAAGGTAAGAATGTTTTTTTTAACTTATACGGCGAGTGCGGCTATTTTCCGCCATTATAAATTCTTCAAAGCATTCCTTAAAAGCTTATAAGAATATTTTCAAAGAAAATGTTTTATTTTATATGGATCTTAAATGATTTCAAAAATAGAAAGAGATATTTCTCTAAAAAGAGTTTTGATTTCATCTATGTCAACATCCTTTGATGGATTTTACGCTTATTTGAAGTTGATATATTATGATACAAAACTTCTATATTGTATTGAAGGTTTTGTGATATGTTTGACTGTGGATGTGATATTTTTATACCATTCATAGTTTATGGTGAAATTATTGACATTTCATATGCTATTTTTAATACGAATGTTTATGTTATGTTTAAACATTTTCATATGGGAATGCATTGGACTTAATATGTGACGGGTGGAGCCCGCTATAGCTCCTCGATGCATCAGTAGGTATAATGAGACAAACTAGCATCTTGGAACAAGGCTTTGGAAAAATCTTATTTATAGTCTTGGCACGAGGCCTTGGCTATGTGGTTATGATAGTCTGGCATTATGCATTCCATCATTATGAAAGTGGTTAGTGATTTTGCATGTGATTATTCGATTAGTAGAATATCCATGTGAATAAGTAAATGGAATTATTTCATTTTACTTTTTCCATACTACATTGAAGTTCAAGTTTAAAAGGCTTTTGTTTTAGTAATTCATTGCCTTAAATGTTTATGCTTATTTTGAATGTTCCGCTATATTGTTATCCTTACTGGGCATTTGAGATCACCCCTTTTCTATGTTTTATTTTTCCCAGGATGTGAAGAAGTAAGTTATGAATGACCTTCAGGGATATTATGAGGGGATAATAGTGTGGACTGTGGAGACATTATGTTGTTTTAGTAGTTTTTCATTTTATGATGTAATGTAAAACTTATGAATATATCTAGTGTTTCCAAGGCTACTAAACCAATCGGTCTTTCGAGATTTGATATTTCTTATGATCATGCCAATGTTATGTAATAATGCACTGACTCTGGGTAACTAGGGTTGGGGCGTTACAGTTGGTATCAGAGGAAGTTTAGTACAAACCTTGGAAGCTAGATTTAGAAAAACTCTGATTAGAGCACGTAGACCTAAGATGAACTTTGAGGATTAGTATAGAAGAACTTCCTAGAATTTTGGTATTGTAGGGATTTTGTGAGTTTTCCAAGAAATACATCTCTGTCTGGATACAAGCAGGTAGAGGCGGCTCTGGCACAGATGTACCTAGGGGTAAAAACCGAAAACACCGCTTTGAGCTAGACTCGAACGGGTACTGGTGCACGACAACGGGCCTTGCTGCACTCTTGGTTACGACACTCCCGGGGGATATGCTTAGGATAACTCTCATTTTCTTTACAAATCATTATGAAGGGTTTATGAGTATATACTTCCTCAAAGAAAATATTTTTATGATTATAGATTATATCCATAAATAGTTCAATTTTTGTTAAGTGTTTTATAAGTATGGGATTATGTATTTTGATTCATAAACTGATCTAGTTTATAACATTTTTTAGAAATGGTGCCTAGTGGAAGAAATGGAAACCGTATCAATGCACGCACTCCATGTAGGTATTGCCCTCCTGCTCAAGATAATTATAGTGGAGCTGGTGATGCAATTGGTGCCGATCAGCTAATCACCATATTGGGACAACTCACTCAGGTTATGAATAATAACCTTACTCGTATGGAGAATCCTGATACACAGCGTGTATGATCAATGTTAGATCGATTCATGAGGCAACAACCACCAACGTTCAATGGGAGTACAAATCCCTTAGTATCTGAGCAATGGATAAATTCACTAGAGAAAATATTTCAGGCTTTGGGGAGTAATGAAAGGGAAAAAGTTATCATGGAAGTTTACCGACTCACTGGAGATGCTGATCAATGGTGGTCATTGATTCAAAATACTAAGGAAGATGATGAAGTATCAAATATGGAATGGTGGGAGTTCAAAGATCTGTTTTTTAGAAAAATAATTTCCTCGCGACCATCGAGCAGATATGGAAAGGCAATTTCTGAGTTTGAGACAGAAGGAGGATGATAATGTCACAAAGTATGAGGCTAACTTTACAAGGTTAGAAAGGTATGCTGGAGATTATATACGTAATCCAAGAAGTAAGATTGATCGTTTCTTTTATGGGTTAAAACCATTTCTTCGTCGAGCATTAGTCTCACAATCCTTTTTGTCGTACGAAGACATTGTCTCATGTGCTATCAAGACCGAAAAGGAATTCTCTAAGTCTTATGACTTTAAAGAAAAGCAAGAGAAGAAGAGACCTACTGATCAATCTGGGAATGGAAATAAGGGGAAGAAGGGAAAGGTTGAATATCCATCCTGTGGTAAATGCGGGAAGAAACATCCTGGTACTTTCTTGAAGGGAATGGGAGTCTGTTACAAGTGTGGTGAAAAAGGCCACCAAGCTCGTGATTGTAAGGGGAAGAAGGAAGCTACCAACGTTCAGTGCTACAATTGCAGGGAGATGGGGAATTATGCAAATGAATTTCCTAAGTGTCAGGAAAACTTACCTTAGAAAAGGTCAAGGGATCAAGGCCAAGCTTATGATATCACTACTGCTGAGGTAGAAGCTCCGAAAGACGTGGTGGCAGGTAATTTAATGGTTTCCTCAAGTTTAGAAAATGTATTATTTGATTCTGGATCATCACATTGTTTCATATCTTCCCAGTTTGCTATGAAAATTAGATATTTCCAATTTGAATTAATAAGGGAGTTGTCGGTTAAAACTCCTAAGGGAAGTATCATTGCAACAATGTTTTGTGAATCTGTCCCCATTAGAGCACATAAATGTTCGTTATCTGCTGATCTCATCGTCATACATATGATTTAGTTTGATATAATCCTCGGTATGGACTGGATTTCGGACTATGATGCGAAGATTTATTGTAAGAGGTAAGAAGTTACGATTCTTGATGATAATGATAAGGAACACCTTATCTTTAGAGCAGAATCGTCACCACCTAATTCTTATTTAGATCCACCCTCAATAGCTCAACTAAATTCAATTATTGGGGAGGAAGAGAATGAAATAACTGTGGGTGAGGAAAGGAATGTTCAAATAGAGGATGTACCTATTGTGAAAGAATTTGTAGATGTATTTCCGGAAGATTTACCTAGACATCCTCCAGAACGAGAAGTTGAGTTTCCATTGATTTAATTCCTGGATCAAGGCCTATATCAAAGACCCCTTATAGAATGGCCACTGTAGAATTAGTTGAACTAAAGAAACAACTCGAGGAATTGAGTAATAATGGATTTATTCTCCCTAGTGTTTCTCCATGGGGAGCCCCTGTTCTTTTTGTTAAAAAGAAAGATGGATCTATGAGGTTATGTATCGACTACCGGGAGATCAATGCTATAACAATAAAGAACAAGTATCCCCTACCTCGCATTGATGATTTATTTGACCAACTGTATGGAGCTCAATACCTTTCAAAGATTGACCTTCGATCTGGATACCATTAGTTGTGTGTGAAGAAGGAAGACATTCTGAAGACAACATTTCGAAACTGGTACGGGCATTACGAGTTTACTGTAATTCCTTTTGGATTGACTAATGCACCCTCTGTATTCATGGATCTGATGAATAGAGTTTTCAAAGAGTATCTCGATGAATTTTTGGTGGTATTTATTGATGATATCTTGGTATACTCCAAAATCTACGAAGATCATGAAAATCACATGCGCATTATCTTGAAGACTTTGAGAAGACATGAATTATATGGAAAGTTTAGCAAGTGTGAATTCTGGCTTCATGAGATTTCTTTTCTTGGCCATATTGTCTCTAAAGATGGAATCTATGTTGATCCTTATAAGACCAAGGCAATCCAAGAATGGCCAGCACCTACGAGTATAACTGAGGTATGTAGTTTTATTGGTTTGGCAGGTTATTATCGACGTTTCGTCCAGAATTTTCCCCGATTGGCTAACCCATTAACGAAGCTCACACGTAAAGGGGTTAAATTTGTTTGGACAAAAGAGTGTGAAGAATGTTTCGAAGAACTGAAGAGAAGATTATTCAATGCTCCTATATTGACTCTACCATCGGGGAATGATGGGTTCGTTATTTATAGTGATGCATCAAAGAAAGGACTTGGTTGTGTCCTTATGCAGAATGATAGAGTTACTGCCAATGCATCACGACAGTTGAAAATTCATGAACAAAACTATCCTACTCATGATCTCGAGTTAGCAGCTGTGATCTTTTCTTTGAAGATATGTAGGCACTACCTCTATGGTAAAAAATGTGATATTTATACTGATCACAAGAGTTTTAAGTATATCTTCTCACAAAAAGAACTCAACATGAGGCAAAGGAGATGGCTTGAATTATTCAAGGATTATGATTGCACGATACACTACCACCCGAGGAAAGCAAACAAGGTGGAAGATGCTTTGAGTAGAAAATACCATGGAGTTTTGAACAATATGAGAATTGAAAGGGATCCAATTTTCATGGATCTAGTGAAGATGGACATGGGAATAACCAGGGAAGGTGAAACATCAATGCTTTTTCAAATGGTTGCCAAACCATATTTACTAGAAAGGATTAAGAGTTCTCAGACCGATGATGAAGAATTTAAAAAGAAGATTAAAGCTGTGAATGATGGGAGATTGAGAGACTTTGTGTATGAAGATGGAATTTTGAAATTTGGGAAGAGACTTTGTGTTCCCGATATACCTGATCTAAAAAGGGAATTGCTGGATGATGCTCATAGTTCCAATTTCTCTATACACCCTGGGAGCACCAAAATGTATAGAGATTTGAAGGAACATTTCTGGTGGGACAACATGAAGAGGGAGATTGCTGATTTTGTGTCAAGATGTATGGTTTGTCAGCAAGTTAAAGATGGAAGGCAACAGCCTGGAGGAGTCATGCAACCTCTTCCCATACCGGAGTGGAAATGGGACAATATTACGATGGAATTTGTCATGGGGCTACCAAAGACTCCTAGAAGGAATGATGCAATATGGGCAATTGTTGATCGTCTTACCAAGTCAGCACATTTTCATGCTATAATAGAAGATCTACCCCTGGAACGTCTAGAAAGACTATATATTAATGAAGTTGTGAGACTTCATGGAGTACCCCTATCAATTGTTTCTGATCGTGATCCCCGTTTTACTTCATGATTTGGGAAATGTCTTCAGAAATCCCTGGATACTGAACTTCATTTGAGCACTGCTTACCACCCTCAGACAGATGGACAATCAGAACGGACTATTCAAACCCTAGAAGACATGTTGAGATCTTGCTCACTTGACTTTCAGGGTATGTGGGATCAATACTTACCTATCGTATAATTTTCCTATAACAATAGATTCCATTCGAGTATTCAGATGGCACCATATGAAGCGTTATATGGAAAGAGATGTCGTACACCAACCTATTGGGATGAAGTTGGTGAAAGAAAACTTGTAGGTCCAGAACTGGTGGAGGAAACGATGGAAAAGGTGAAGGTAATCAAAAATCACCTCAAAGAAGCTCAAAGTAGGTAGAAGAGCTATGCCGATAATCGAAGGAAGGATTTGGAATTTCAAGTCGGTGATCATGTTTTCCTGAAGGTATCCCCATGGAAGGGAGTCATACGTTTTGGTAAGAAGGGTAAATTGAGTCCCAGGTACATCGGACTTTTCGAAATTCTAGAACGAATTGGGGCTGTATCTTACTGATTGGCAATGCCGCCAAGTCTCTCTAAAGTTCACGATGTGTTCCACGTATCTCTGTTGAGGAAATACATGCCTGACCCAATGCATGTACTCACCTATGAAGAATTAGAACTGGAACCCAATCTGTCTTATTGCAAAGATCCCATCAAGATTCTTGATAAGAGAGAACAAGTTCTGAGAAACCGGACGACGCGTCTGGTAAAAGTTTTGTGGAGAAACCATAAGATGGAAGAGGCAACGTGGGAACCCGAGGAACTTATGATGAAGAACCACCTGAGTCTTTTCATGCGGTATTATTCTAGAAATTTCGAGGATGAAATTATTTTAAGGAGGGGAGAATGTAACACCCCTAGCTTCTACGGTACGCTTCTTATTGAATAATGTGATAGCGTGTGTTGTACGCAACACCGAGTTCTAACACACCATAACCAATCAAACTAGCCGTTATGAATATTAATACCTAATTTTTGAAATTATATATATTTTATATTTTAAAATGGACTTCATTTTTGGATTCGGAATATCGAATTTATCCTAAGGTGAAATTTTGGTACTTTTAGGATAACTTTAATATTTTGATGAATAGTGAAAATTACTAAATTTTAATTTAAAAAAAACTTTTTTTAATCAAAATAATTAATAGTGATAAATTATGAATTTGAGTGGTTTTAAAGTATATTTAGAATATATTTTTACCATTTAATATAATGTTGGTCATTGGACATAATTTTACAATTAAACCGAACATAAACAAGTGTCAATCTTTTGATAGTTATTATCTCTTAAAAACACGCTTTTTGTTTTGACAGCGGGAATTAATTTTAAAATAATTTCTGCCACTTCTGTGTTTTGAATTTAGAAAAATGGTTTCCATATTTGGAATCAGGATGTTCAAATTGTGTAAATAGGTAACTTTTATTTTTAGACATTTTGAATAATTACTGCGGTAAATAGTTTATTTACCATGGTTAAGGGTAAATCCGGTAAATAAGGGTCAAAAAATAATATTATAATAATACTAAATTACCATAAAACGTGTCCTAGCCTTATTGGTTGATACATGTTCGACCATTTTCATCTTTGGGTCGATTTTGGGACCCCATGGTGCCACTTGTAGGTGATAGGGACACTTTATTTTAATTAAGCTAAAATGAATACAAAAATGACACAAGCATATATCTTTTAGAAAAACAATTTTTCAATAGGGTTATATATGTTGTATTTTAGATTATAAATATTCATTAGAAAGATAAAAAGATTTCCTACATAATGATATTTTATTTATAATTTTTATAAATTAAATAACTTAATTTATTTATGACACAATGATGATGAATTAATTACTATAATAGTGAAAAATTAACATAATTGATATTATAAATACCCAAATAAATATAATATGAAACGTTTAATGAATTAAAGTAATTTTATAGGATAATATGATATATTAGGATTTATTTAATTTACTTTGTTCTAAGTAATAAATCTGTTATGAGTTTCACAAAAATCAACTATTGAATAGTGTCAAAATTGACATAAAAGAGTTCTTAAAACCAATATTATACTATTAATTGAGATTAAATTCCTAAAAATATAAGTTTCGGCCAAGAGACTTATATCATGATAGTTTCATCATTAATGGACCACTTGGGGGTCTCTTGGATGTATATAGTAAGTTTATTAACCATATTATATAAAAATACAAAGAGACATTGTAAAAGTGAAACTAATTAACTTAGAGTTAATACTTAAAGATAAGGTTAATATAAGTACCCAAACCTGTCTAAATTATATTGGTTGAGTTGTTTTTGACCTATCCCCACATTAAAATTTAAATAATCAACTTTGGAGCCATTAGAAACCGAATATGAATTTATTATAAATTAATATTTCTAGCTTTTCCAAAGGTGCCCCTCACCCCTCTTATAAAAGGGCATTCCTCTTTCTCATTTCTTCACACCTTCAAAGCCTTTTTGTTCGGCCAAAATCTTCCCAAATACTCTCCCAACTTCCCTAACTACAACCTAGAGGCCTTAGTTTGATCAGAAATCCAACCTACGGAGCCCTTTTGATCAAATCAAAAGGAAGAACCCGAAGAAGAGGTAATGATTCCACCACCCTTTTCCAAGTTCCTTTCTTCTTCCACTTCTTCTTCCTTTGTTGTTACCATTCTAAAATAATAACTCCAGTATCATATATATACTATGATGTTATTATAAATATGGTACAACCATATTCAGTATTCTATCCACCCTTTGAATAACATGTCACCATATGTGCGTACGTACGGCTTACCATCTCCACGTCGTGGTGTAATTGTTATTCAATATAATATTATTTGGATGCGTATAATAATGATGTGTAACTCATTTAAATAATAAATATAACATGTTAGTGATTCTGTATATATGATATACCATCCATTTATATATTATTTTAATATCAAAAGAATGATATTGTCGCTCGTGCGTACGTACGGACTACCGTCTCCACGAACGCGATGAGATTCATTCTCCATCGTATCCATTCAAGTATAATTATAATTTGATGATTTAAAAATGATTTTTAAGGACTTGATATCATTTGGGATATGAATAATATACAACCTATCCATTACAAACATGTCTTACATAACAAAACATATAAAAGAAAACAAGTAAGTTAACACCCAAAACAACGATAATACTAAGATATTATTATCAAATCAATATTAAAAGATCATATATGATATCATATTAATGTATATGATTCTTGTATAATTTAATAACAATTATTTAACCATTATACAGGAGGTTAACCTACCCCAACCAAGGAAAAGTACAAGGTAAGGGTTATTTCACAATCTCTTCATTATCCGAGGTTGTTTATATGTAATATTCTACTGGGATATCTTTATCATCCACATCCATGTTTTCTTAAAAATGTATTTCAAAACTTTTTTATTATTTACAATAATATGGGTTAAAGTCATTTATACCCTTGTTTGACTTTTTATAAGATGAATCTTTCCGTCATTTTCAAAACAACGTCCTTTTTAACCTTTTCGACAAAATTAAGGTAAGAATGATTTTTTTAACTTATACGGCGGGTGTGGCTATTTTCCACCGTTATAAAATCTTCAAAGCTTTCCTTACAAGCTTATAAGAATATTTTCAAAGAAAATGTTTTATTTTATATGGATCTTAAATTATTTCAAAAATAGAAAGAGATATTTCTCTAAAAATAGTTTTGATTTCGTCTATGTCAACATCATTTGATGGATTATACGCTTATTTGAAGTTGATATATTATGATACAAACCTTCTATATTGTATTGAAGGTTTTGTGATATGTTTGACTATGGATGTGCTATTTTTATACCATTCATAGTTTATGGTGAAATTATTGACATTTCGTATGCTAGTTTTAATACGAATGTTTATGTTATTTTTAAACCTTTTCATATGGGAATGCATTGGACTTAATATGTGACTGGTGGAGCCCGCTATAGATCCTTGATGCATCGGTAGGTCTCATGAGACAAACTAGCGTCTTGGCACAAGGCTTTGGAAAAATCTTATTTATAGTCTTGGCACGAGGCCTTGGCTATGTGGTTATGATATTCTGGCATTATGCATTCCATTATTATGAAAGTGGTTATTGATTTTTCATGTGATTATTCGATTAGTAGAATATCCATGTGAATAAGTAAATCGCATTATTTCATTTTACTTTTTCCATACTACATTGAAGTTCAAGTTTAAAAGGCTTTTGTTTTAGTAATGCATTGCCTTAAATGTTTATGCTTATTTTGAATGTTCCGCTATATTGTTATCCTTACTGGGCATTTGAGCTCACCCCTTTTCTATGTTTTATTTTTCCCAGGATGTGAAGAAGTAAGTTATGAATGACCCGTAGGGATATTATGAGGGGATAATAGTGTGGAATGTGGAGACATTATGTTGTTGTAGTAGTTTTTCATTTTATGATGTAATGTAAAACTTATGAATATATCTAGTGTTTCGAAGGCTACTAAACCAATCGGTCTTTCGAGATTTGATCTTTCTTGTGATCATGCCAATGTTATGTAATAATGCACCGACTCTGGGTAACTAGGGTTGGGGCGTTACATTATCTCTCTCCCCTAATTGAGGTACCTTTGGAGGGAGGGTATTGTGACAATGTACATGTGGTTTAAAATGTTTCGTCCTACATAAAGTACACACCAAGGCTTTTATCATGTTGGGTGGGTTAACATGTGGAGTAGTTAATGTGAGACAAGATTACATGACATGTTGCTAAATACACTTTGTGTGTCATGAGTTGTCCACAACAGTTATAGACTGAGTGAATTTCAGTATTTCATGATGTTCTACATGCTTAAAATTACATTATATATAAAATATACCATTAAAAGGAATGTATTGGTCACTATTCATGTTGTGTATAATCACATGGATTTCCAATGGTACATTTTACATATATTTTGGTGTGTTGTGTGGTTATACGTGCCAAAAATACTATATGACTTTTACCAAAAAACTACATTCCATGTATATCATGACATGAAATGTGGGAACACATACTATGTAAGTATACGACACAAAAAAGAAACCATACACAATGTGTTTCACAACACATGTCAAGTGACAGTACACTCCACTTACGTATTAAATTATAAAAAATTGATTTAATATGATGCAAAGATTATGTTTCATGTGGATTCCTTTGCACATGATATGTTCTTAATTATTTAAAAATTAAAATTAAAATTATTTAAAATAATATAGGATGTGATTATTATTATGTATCAAGGATTATTAAGATAAAATTTTATGATAAAATATTACTCAACTGATTGAGTGATTACTTTATTAATCCCACAAAATTTATAATAATTATAATGAATTGAAATTAATGTTAACAATAAAAAATGTGTTTTCATTTAATGTTTTGATTGATCATGAGATTGACCAACCTGTGCATGATTTGGATTTATTTCTTTAATTTAATTATTTTTTGTATGATTTTATGTGATAATTTATTATTAAATTAAGTATTATAATATTTTCATCATTCATCCCTCCCTTATTATGGATTTTCCTATATGTCCAAGGTTTTTATGTAACTATAAACCCATATTACCCATTACTCTCATGTGAATAAATATTTGAAAATCATGGATCTCCCAACTAGAGGATATGGTTCTGGACCCAACATGAAGTGAATTAAGTATAAGTGATACATAGGATAATGGAGAAAGTCTATAACCTGAGAAAAGTATAGTTTTAAGGATTTTTTTTTACTTCATGGTAAAGGCTTTTTTTTCACAACTTGATAAACCAAATAGTTGCTAAAATCTAATTATCATATAACATATTTATTTTATTTTCTCTATGCATTGTTATTTATTTATTTATTTATGTGATACATGGTTTATTTATTTGTTTATATAAACATGATCACATAAACTAAATAGCACATGAGCCTCAACATGGTTGATGGGGACTATGAAAGTGCATCCATGGGACCGAGGATCAAATCCAGGTGGGGAAAAATTTTCGGATACTGTAGTAGTACTATAGCAGGTACTGTAAAAGGTTCTGTTTGGTACTGTAGCAATCAAGACTATTCAACTTCGGGCCATTGGTGTGGTCTTTGAGTCCTTTAAGCCTTCGGGCCACCCAGAACTTTGGTCATTGAGTCCTTTGGGCCACCTCAAGGCCTTCGAGCTACCTCAAGGCCTTCAGGCCACATGATGTGTAGACACAAATTAGACAGATTCTACAAGGAACAAGCTCCGGAAGAGGTTTAAGAGAAGATGCATTCATCAGAGAAGAACTTTAGGATTTGGGAGAATGAGAGGGTATGGAAATTTCCATCGGTACCATGCCTATGAATCTCAGCACAAGACAGCTAGCCGAACATCCATGCGAAGGTGGAGAGATGGACACATTGCAAATGCTCGGTAGGGGTCATTACAAGTAGTCATAGTCTAGGATTGATTCATCTAAGACCTTTAGGTCATGTGATGTCTCAAAGACTATGGGCTATATAAGGGCTCCACTTAAATACTTAAAAGGGAGATTATCACAAGATGAATAAAAATTTGAAGGCCTTTGGTCAATTCAGGCATAAAATAAATAAATTATCTAGGACGTTAAAATAGAATAAAAATAAATAGGTATATGATATAATTTAGCATGTATAATTAATTTTTTTTAAAAAGTTAGTGGAAATTCCCAATATTTTTTTTAAAAAATAAACCCTCTTTTTATTTATGGGAAGTATGGATCCAATTACATGGCCTAGAGGTCCAAGGGGCATAAATTACCATAAATTTGATCCATAGTCCATGACCTATAGGTCCATAGGTGGTCCAAAGGATCCATCAAACTGTGCCAAGACTTACCTTGCGTCACTTGATTCACTAGGCCCACCACCATTTTTCCCATGCTCAACCCTTCCATTTTCATCGCTCTCTAGGATCCTCATAGTCTCTCCAAGACTGTCTTGAAAATAACTGTCCATATCAATGCCACTAATTGATTACCTCAAGCTTCCTTTCACCACAATAATCCATATCCACCTATTCTTACTTGATTCTCCATCCATAGAACATCTGTCTCCAACCCTAACAATAAAATTATAGTGAACCCCCCCCACAAATTGAGGTCCATTAGGGATTGATCCCGGAACCTCATATAGTCTAATAAGGATGCCTTACTGCTCAGTGAACAACCCAACTACTATCATGTATAATTAAATATTTATATAAGGTTTTACATAAATTAATTAACTAGTATACAAAGATAAAATAAGATATATTATACTAGTATGTATGTAAACTATTTTATGAGACATGGTTAATTAATTTTATAAGATCAGTATAATATCAACAATCATGTGATGAATAAAATAAAGAATATTTATTCAAAAGTTAAATAAAAAATCCTTAAAAAAATATCGAGTTAGAAAACACCTTCCATCATATTTTTTGGAATGAAACCATTAGTTCAATGTATTTTTATAGCCCTCATAATGATACTTTACATTATCAAGGAGTTATAATAAATGTATTGGGTTGAATTAACAAAGTTAGAATCAATGGTTGATTTCCATTGAAAGACTTGGTGTAACTTTGAGGTAACCATTTGTGAAATTTGAGTATAATATTTTAGGATTATGGAGTTCACTCCACATATCAAGGATTTATGTGTTAATGCATTTGGTAAGAAAATATAATATAAAAAACTATGAATAATTTAATAGGGCATTTATATAGGTTATTTTAATGGAAATATTGATCCTTTATATGAGAATATATGAGAGACTAAATATTCTGAATCCAAGGGTATAATATATGGAGATTTTAAAAAAATCAAGAGAATTTTTTTTTGAACTATATCATAATTGGTAATAATGATAAATCACCAAAATGTTATTTTTATTTATTGAATCCTTACCATCGAGTGAGTGAGAGTGAGAAGGAAACATGTATGAGTCACAAAAAGGATTAATTAGATGTCTATTTCAACATATTGGTTGCTATGTATGGAGAGATAAAGATATTATATAATGATATGAATGGATACAACATGATGAGTCGTCTTCAAGAACATTAAATGAAGAAAGGGAGGAAAAAATATAAATGAGATTGTCACTACCATATACAAGTGTAATATAGAAGATATAAACCCAGCCAGTGATCACATACTCATCATGATAAAGTATATTGTCTATTTATAAAATACATTTTTATATTGGTAATAAATTATCATTTGATCTCATATTATCATCCTTATAACCTAGTTTCACTATATTCATTAATATCTATAAAAATAATAGTATGATGGATACCCTTAAGAATATTTTGATTAAGGTTATTAAAGTTGATAAAGATTTGTGGGAACATGGTTCCTCACCCATTATAGTGAATAAAGTGAGGGACCATGATAAAATGTTTATGAAAAGTTCAAACTCAATAGTTCATTTGTAACTTATATAATGGTAAGGGTTTTCATCTGATAATTCCTTTTCCAGTGATGATAGATTGAATCCTAACATACTATTTATTTATTCTCTGACACTCATTAAAATTTAAATGAAACGTTTTAGTGGACCTATGTGGTGTATTATTTGGAAACAGACTACTCCACTGAGTTAAAATGGGGTTTTTACCATAGGGTGTCCACTGCGTGATATTTGGTTGCTAATGGATTATTGTGTCATTGGTGGAGATTAATTTTAATTAATTATAAGAACTTATTTAATTATTGTTTAATTTCATTAAAAAATAAATTATCCCTTTATAATCAAATTTTTTTGTAGGAAAAAATGTTAGAGTAATGAGGAATTATGGAGGAGACACTAGAGGAACTCATCGGAAAATGAAGTGGCTTGGCCTAAAATATATGCTTCATTACAAACTAGGTATGGTCCCTTGATCCAACACATTTATTTTGAGTCTAAATTTTTAACCCTCAATATTATTATAAAATGGTTTAGTCTTGGAATGGAATTTATGTATGCCTTTTCTGTTTAATAAAAAATCCAATTAATTTTGAATTTTTAAAATTTTATAAATTAATGTTGTGTTATTTAAGGGAGAAGTTATAAGGGTTGTTTTGGAAATTTAATGAAAACATTTTTGTTTGATTGACTCACTAATCCTATGATATATCATTGGATTTTTTTCAAGTATATGAATCAAACCCCTTCAGAACCACTCAAATTGATATTGTAAACTAAAATATATTTAGGTGAGAAGTTCTTGATTACATTAGTTTATATAAAAAATCTGGCTCACCTACTAGCTGAATTTCAAGAAAATAAACCTAGATCTAGTGGTTGTTTAAATAAATGTTAAAATGATTTATGATGGTTTTTTAAAACCACTATAGATTCTTATGTTAGTGATTATTTAATAATGATTTTAAAAAACCATTGTGAATCATTTTGTGATGAATTTTATTGGTGTTTTTCAATTTTTAAAATCAATTTTCTATTTTATATATTTTAATTTTTATAAAAAATATATTTAATTGTTGTTTTTTAAATAATATTTAATTAATTAGCACTGATTATTTAGTTTTTAAATTTAATAAAAATATTTAAATATTTTTCTGCAGTTTTACAAACCGCTGCTAAGAACATTGTCGAGACCACCCCACCCCATGGCCCAACTGACCTAAGCCCTCCACCCAACCTAGCCCAAGCCATAACCCACAACAATTCCACCATATATTATTGGTTTCTGATATTTTAACCTATAACCTCCTCCCCATATTCTAGTGACTTTACCACTTACGTAATATCGTCATTAATTAATTATTATGACATAATAGTAAATATACTTATGGATATACATATAAATTCAGGAAAATACAAATATATTCAAACACACAGACACAAATATAAATTTAAATATATATATATATATATAAACACACACATATATATAAATATGTAATTAAATATAATTACTTAAAAATATAAATGTAGATAAATAAATATAAATATAAAAATTACACACACACACATATAGACACACATAAATAAATATATAAATACACATAAATACATATAAATTATTATAAATATAAATAAATTTACATATAAATATAAATAAATAAATATATATATATATATATAATATAAATATAAACACACTCACACATAAATACATATAAATATATATAAGTATATATAAATATATATAAATTCACACACATAAATATATATAAATACATATAAACATAAATAAATTTACATAAATATAGATAAATACATAAATATATATAATTAAATATAATTATAATTACACACACCCAAATATATATAATTTTATATAAATATAAATACATATATGCCACTCTTTAGCCTAAATCAACTTACTACTGAGTCACGTATAAAGACACCATGATGGTTCTGGATGCACAAACTTAAAAGGAACTATGATGGTCCTTGTCAAACAACTTTAAAAGGTTCGTCATTGGTCATGGATACATGACCTTAAAATTCAAAATGATACTACTTACTGAATTATATTTATTTCAACACCTAGCACCAATTTCCTATATAAGGACCCCTAGACCCCCCATTTCCAAGAGAAAGTACGAATTGAAGTGGATAAAACATTATTAATATCTATGAATAAATTATTCATTACTAAGTGTCACAAGATTCCCATCTATGTACCCTATCTAATCAGTTTCTTTAATTAGACTAAAAAACTACACTAAAGACCTAACTAACACTTTTTAGGTAGAATCAACCCGCTACCGAGTCCCGTCTTAAAGAACCATAATGGTCTGGGATGTATAAACTAAAAAGTAACAATGATTATAGTGATCTAGACTTTTTAAACATAAATATACCATTCTTTAGATGAATATTCATTACATTACACAAACACATTCTTTAGTATCATAATATCATAGTGTCTTTTAAAAAATTTGAAATACAATATTCTTATTTCATGAAAAATATTCAAAATATCCCACAAATATCTTCTCACATATTACCCATATTAGGAATACCCTAGCTAAACCTTTCTCTATAACATGGGGAAAGAAACACAAGAAAAGGTGATATTAGATACTTAGTATGGGTGAACATAATATATATCAATATACGATCATATAGAATCATAAGATAATCATAAGGGTATGTGATCATGAATATAACTTCACTTTTTAATACCCAACATATAATAAATCATAAACATTTTTCATGGAAGAAAACATTATCATTTTCAAAAACATGGCCCACAAGAGTGATAAATCATTATAAATCAACCATGGTCCATAATATTATTTCATAAAAGTTCTACAACATCATAAATATCAAAAACCATTACATATGTAAAGGTTAACTACCAAGACCACAAACATAGTGGACCGGGACTCATCACATATTTCCAATTATGGATCAGGATAGACCTATTTACTATATTGGATTAGGATTAAACTATTCCCATAGTAAATTATGATACAAATGTTTACCATAGTGGATCAATACCATGGTCTTTTCCCCATTTTTATCTTATAAGATATAAAGCTTTAACCAATGCATTATAGTGAGATTGATGTCCCACCCATCTCATAATAAAAACCATAATTTTGTGTTTTATAATATCATAAAACATTCATAATATGATAAAGAATGAAAATAAATGGGTTTTATAAACATTTATCATAACATAAACCATTAAAAAGAAAAAGTTTCATTATCATTTCATCATTTCATCAAAGCATAACCTATGGAAAAAGAAGTAGGTTTCATAATCATTTTTTCATGGTATAACCCATGTAATAGAAAGGAGTTTAAAAAAAATCTTTTAATTATAAACAAAATTAATCCAATGAAATAATAAATATGGGATCATTAGATTATATACCCATTAAGGATTAAGTCACATTAAAGGGTTTTATCTTAGATGAAAAATGATTTTGAATGAAAAATAACATTGAAAATTTCTTGAGGAAAAATTCATTTCTTGGAAAATCATATTTTTTAAATTGGAAATTCATTAAATATTGTGGAAATAATTTTCCTTGAAAATAAACTTTAAAACTTATAAAGTAATCTTTAAAACCCATGTAAAACATTAATTGAGGGAAATATTTTTTCTGATTTGAAAAATAATTTTTAAAACATAAAAATTATGAAAATACATTCTTTTTAAATAAACTATAAAAAATATAAATTAATATTAAAAAAACAATTCATTATGGTAGGAAAATATATTCGGTCCATACACATTAAAACAAATATTCCTTTGACATTTTCGATAAAATCCAAATGGGAATTTTTTGGAAAATAAAATGAATATTACTTTCAATTTTTTTTTGTAAAAAATAAATCATTGGTAAAAATATATTTAATAAATAATTTGTTTTTGATTTAAACACATTTTGGAAAACAAAATTAGAAAAAAATTACTTTCTAAGAAAAAATGTTTTCGATCGAAGAGAGAAATAACAATGATTATTCTTAAAAACAGAATTTTGGTATCTTAAGTACATAATGATAGTAAAATTAAGGGAAACATGTATTATTATGAAATAACCATAGGATAAGATAATTAATGAGTTTCTTGAGATATGGATTATAATATTTCATCTTCATAAACATAATCATAACTGATAAATGATGAGATTGTATCATAAAGCTTTTACGGCTTTGGAAACATTAAATCATAGGCCCCATGAAAAAATAAAAATAAATTAAACTTAAATATAATGAGAATAAATAAATTTAAGATATTATATATCAAATTGGATATGTATTCATCTCATAAAATAATATAAGTGTATAACATGACATATGTCTCAAAGAAGGAAAATTGAGACAAAAATCCATTAATGCTTGGGTATATTTTGGAGCATAAACCTTGTGAAAGAGAGATCCTAAAATAGATATATAAATCCAAATATTTTTCATGAGAATCAATATATAATAAATTAATATATATTATATACACAACATATATGAAATAAGTTTTTAATGTGGCATGTATCTCATGGATATAAAAGTGAGACGAAAAATCCCTTACCATTTTAGTAATGTTTGGAATTGTAAGTCCTGATAAGGAATAAAATCAAATAAAACTTTTAATATAATTAAAATAAAGAGGTACCAAATATAAAATGTAAAATGTGCATTATATATAACACAAAAAATAAACTAGTGGTGAATTTATATTTGTCTCCCAGAAATAAAAGAGAGACTAGAAATCCATTACCTTAAATCTCGACTTCCTTAATACACATTCAAACCTTCTATATAATAAATATAAGTTTACCATAAATCTATTAAATAACCATATATATATATATATATCATACCAAATATTATTTACCTATGACCTTTTATTACTCTTTAATTAATAATTGCATGTTGAAGTCATGCTTCGGGAAATAACTACTTAGTTTTTCATGTATGTTTTGATTTTTTGGTAATATTAATTTGATCATAGTTACACCATATTTAAAATTTTAATCATTATATAAATATAATATATTTTAATTATATATATAAATATTTTTTTAAATATATAAAAGTTATAGATAAAAAATTAAATACATCATTCATGGAGACGATAGGTCATACGTTCACATGAATGTGGTTCCCATTTTACTGAAGGGTTCAAATAAATAAAGTTAAATAATATATTAAAATTATGGAATAATTTATATAAAATATATTTCACATATTAAAACTAATCCCATCATTTTTTACCTTCCATGTAAAGTGTAAATGTTTCACATCGCTTCGCGAAGCTGTATTCCACCGTACACACGAATAACATTATCGTATTCCCACATAGTGAAAATTAAGAATCCACATGTGATATCATGAATATATAATCATAATAAAATCATAAATATAATATATAAATAATAAATCCATCATTATATCCTCCATGATAGGTGGTTATGTAAAATGAATATGATCGGTTCACGAGGTGGTAGTGTGCCGTACACACAAATATTGATTTCATGACCCAATTTATTGAATATGAGAAGTATTTAGGTTATTAAATTAACATAATAACATATAATTATATATAACTTAATAAGGAAACCATATAATCATGTTTTAATAATAATATATTGTTTTGGAGTATGAAATAAAAAAAATGCTCGATTAGGGATGTTTCCACTTCTTCAGACAACTTCTTTTGGTTTTCACCAAAAGACATATTAGGTTCGATTTATGAACAAAATAAGGATTATAGAATGAGATGAGGAATTTAAATTATTTATTTGTGTAGGAATTGGTGGAACCAATTTGTTTTATAATTGTAAATAGGATAGGATAGGGGGTGGCCTTTTATAAGCGAGGAAAGTCGCACACTTGTAATTTGTGAAAAGAAAAAGGTGTACACACATTTTCCCCATGAAACAATGAAATAAAATAGAAAATTTTATATAATAGAATACATAAGGTATAAATATTTATAGATAATTGGTGTTGAAAAAGTTTCGTGTCATTTTTAACTGTTATCATTATAGTTTAACCCCCAATAAACCCTTTTTTACTTAACCACAATAAATAATTCAAACTGTTTTTAGAATTCATTTCAGTCAAAAATTAAGTTGAAATTATTAGATAATATAAATTATTATGATTCCAAATATGGAATAAAATTTTTTAAATTCAATTTACATTAGTGGAAAATTATAATATAAAATTAATCTCACAGACGTGACTAGAAAACAGTTTTCCAATGAGAAAATATTCAAAATTTTGAAACGTTTTTGTATCAAAATTCATTATAAAATTTATTCCAATGGAATAAATTTTATTAATATAAATTTAATTTAACTAATTTAAGTTTTTAAACCATATTAAAATAATTTTTATGTTTTTAAATTCTTTAAAATAAATGAAAATTTGAAATTAAAATCACTATTTATCACTATTCATTGACTAATTTATCTTCTTTGAAAATTCTCACAAAATGACCCTAAGATAATTCTGAAATTTATATTTAAAAATTCTTTTCATTTTTCAATTTTTTTCAAAAATTATAAAAATTTAATTTTAAAAATAAGTGCTCAGAAAGAGACATAACTGTTTTTCAAAAAAAAATCAGTTTTAAGTGTAAAATTAGTTTTATTATTATGTATTTTCTCGAAAACACATAAGATGAATTTTTAAATTTTGATTGAATATATAATATATAAATTTAATTAAAATAATTCACTAAAAGGTATTTTTTTATTGAGTTAAAACACATTTGTGTGCACAAAAATAGTTTTTAAATATATTCCCTTTATTTTCAAATGGTTTTTATTTTAATTTATTATTAATTATTAACCAAATAATTAATTATATATACATATGTAAACCATATATTTTCCTAATTTATTTAATAATATTAATACCCTCCATTCCATGATCTAAGTGATAACTATCACATTAATTAATAATATTTTAATGGCATGCTATGTTTCATTTATACTTAATGTTGTGTGTAATGCTAGATACACTTATTTTTTCATGTAACACAAGCTAAATTAATTGTTGCATGTAACATAATCTAAACTCAAAATTTTATATAATTTAAAATATCAAAAATATTAATTTGAAAAAAATATTTCCCAAAATATCAAGGCGTTGCATTTTACCCCCTTAAAATAAATTTCACCATCAAAATTTGTCACTTTATTACCAAAAACTAAGGATAATTCAACATCATTACTTCATCAGGTCCCACGTAGCTTTCAAAAGCTATTGGTTTCACCCAAAAACATGGACTTGGAGATTGGTCTTGTTTTATAGAACATTCTCTATTTTATCTAGAATCTCTACTGGTTATTTCTCTTAATAAATACCATGATCCAATAGTACGAACAAGAAGTTCTATAAATGTGATGGATCAAGTATGTAATTCCTATAAATTGATAAATGGAACACAACTTGAAGTTAATAGAGGTTCGATTGAAGCACCTATCAATTGTCTACCATCCAGATATGATCAAGAATTTCAAAGAGAATGATATACCTAGGGATTTAGATTCCTTTGTATCGTAAACATAATTTCATCATTAAAGTTTTCTTTGATCTATTTTCACTTCACCTCTTGATCAAATAACTAAAGATGAATTTTTTTATTCTCAAAACACTAATGAATATCAATATTTACAATGAAATGATAATTCTCTCCTTCTATCTCTAGTAATAAAAAATAAAATGGTCAGCACAGGTTATCCAAAAAAATCTACTGTGAAACACATTCAACTTCATGAATAGTTAACCTTAAGACTCCTCTATGTCTGAAAAAAATTAAAATCCAAAAAATTATAAAGAATATCACTAAATTTCCAAAATAAACTTATCATTAATACCCTATAAAACATGAAGTATATATTAATGTCATATACCAATAATTTGAATACATTAATCATGTATTCCCCTTAAGACATCAAAATAATAAAAAACCATATTGAAAACATATATATCTTCCTTATTCCTTAAATAAAACAAAGGTTATTGGATATATTACTTAAAAAAATGATATAAACTCCATCAATGATAGTATAAATAAATTCATCAAAAAATCATTAATGAGTTCCAAGGTAATCTATACTATCCAATTTAATTTATTAATATCAATCATCTCTTTATCCCAACATTATTATCTCAACACTAGAAACATATTAAGGTCTAATTCTTCCTTAACCATGTGTTTTTTAGGAAATATCACCTTTACATTAAATTAAATTTCTAGTTTATCTTGACCATTCAAATTATTCTTGCAAATACCTACCAAAATATTTATACTAAAAATCGTTATATATTTAATAATTCATAAATTCCAATGCATAACCACTTAAATCAGTTTACATCATTATTAGACCATCAACTAGGCTTCATCATCTTGTTCCTTAATACCACTTTCATTTCATATGATATTTTAAGTCTCTTCATCATCAATAAATAAACTTTTACTTTTACTACCTTGCTAACCCGCTTCTTGAGATTTCCTCTTTGGAAACTGATTTTCATAATTCCCATACTATACATGTCATGAAGTAGTCCAGGTACCCAGGTAACCTGATAACTAGACCGATTAACCTGGTAACTTGATAACTAAGCTAGCTCTGACATAGCCTGAAGGGTGTTTCTGATCCTCACAAGTCGATGACTAGCACTTGTCATCACAAAAAATGAAATTATGAACGATTTTTCCACTAACAACAATCATCATCATCATCATCATCATCATTAATTTTAGGAAAAGGAACCAAAACAAAAAGGAACTCCACTAGGAGTAATGTACACGAAGTTCAATAGGATTTAAAGTCAAAATTACTATAACCAAAGTACCAAAATAGAGAAAAATATAAATTCCCCAAGGACACAACTCACCAAATCCAAGGTAAAAAAACTTGATCCACCTCCATTAGATCCTTTTCCATTTCTCTAACCTACAAGGAGATAATCTATAAACACCCAAAGGAACATGTAGAGTGTGATCCAAATCCCAATAGTATTTAACCAAATACTCTATAAAAACATAGAAATATAAAATTAACTAATAAAATGTTTATTGTCTTTAAAAAATAGGTTTTTTATTTATAAAATAATATTTTAAAAATCATGCTTTACAATTTAAAAGATGGAAATACATTTAGAAATTCATGATTTAAATTTCAAATAATGTAAATATATTTCAAAAGTAAAAATTTATATTTAATCAAAGGGTTCTCTACAAAATAACACTTTTCTAAAAATATATTAAATAAACACTTGTGTATAAAACAATTTATAGAAATTTATATGGAATGTATAATAGTTTTCAACAGTGGAATATATATATAATTTAAATACAAACTTGTGATAAACAAGGTCAAGTTCCAGGTAGGTATGATAGTTCCATGCTATAGGGACTAAACCCAATTAATACGGTAATGTATGTATATACATCCACTGAACCAAGGCCAAGAGGATTCATCACCATCGCCTAAGGAATGTTATGTGATGATATGATGCTTTGGAATGTTTTAAGTCCTAAAGTGTTATCCAATATAACACAATAACTCCCTAATTATTTCATGTGATCTAGTAGAAACCAATGATGATAAATTTATTTCAAGACATCTTAAAATATAATTAAATCCCATGCATTATTTCAGTATGCCAATTTTCAATTTAAAACCCATAATGAGGTTTTAATAAAAAAACATTCCACTTTTCAAAAAGATGAAACCACTAGGTTTCCATAAAAACCATTTCAACCAATTTTTCATAAACAATTATTTAAAACCAATTCATAAAATTTCACAATCCATTACATAATTAAATATAAAAATTTAGTTTTAAATTAATTCCATAAATTTAATCGCATCCCCCAATTCTCTAGAATTTGGGTTTTTCAAAAACTTTCTATCTAATAAATTTCAAAAATTAAATTCAACAATTTAATTGATTCAATTTTCATCCAAACCAAAATTTAAATTAAACAATTTAAATCCCACCAATTTATAATTCCATGAGAAAAACCCATTTTTCTCAAAACCCCCAATTCACTGGAATTGGGTTTTTCTAAAAACCTATTGAAATATATATCATCCAAATCCAAAAAAAATTATTTTAAATTTAAAAAATTTATATTTAAATAAATAAATTTTTGTTAATATAAATTGGATTTCATTAAAAAAACCACCTACCTCAGGATCAACGAATCTCAAATCACTAATCCCTTGACAGAATTCATCAATTATGAATAATGATCAAGGAATCCAAGAAATAAGGATCAAACTTAGGTTCATTGACTGAAAATAGAGGAAATTATATCCATAAATAAAAATAAATATCCATATAACCGTAGAGAGAAGAAGATAGACCCTATTAGAACAAGAATGAGAGAAGGAAACTAACCAGAAGTGGATCGATCAATGTTATCCAAGATTTGAATCACTTATAGGAGGGGTATGAGGGGCCAAGAATACTTCTTGGGAGTGATAAGGTTGGGAGAAAATTATTTGGGTTGAAGTATGTCCATCAGGATCCTTTAATAGGGGTTTGATAATTTTTTATAAAAATTAAGATATCTTTAAATCTTGTACGGATGGTTTCCTGGGAAGACCCACATGATTAGACCAAACCGTGTAGCATGGTCATGCACCTATTTAAATTGTGTTTAATATTTTCTAATAATAGTGTGCATGAATTTACTAACCATGAATAAACCATGAAAAATCACACTGCCTTGGGATTCACAATTTTCTTTGATAGAGAGCATGGTTTGGGAAAACAACGTGCCAACCATGAAATATCCCAGAATTTTTACAAATCCCAATATTTTAACCCAAAGAAACCACAATTGAAACCCAACTAAAGATCAATAAATATGGGGGTTTATGAATAAATTAAAATGGTTATGAGATGTTACAACCTCCTCATCATAGAAAATTTCTGTCCCTATATTTCATATGAAGAAGCCTCATCACGAATTATATGAGGCCAGTGCTCTCTCATTAGTGCCTCCCTCTCCCATGTCTCATGAGAATGAGAAATTTGATTCCATAGTGCATGGACCAAAGGTATCATCTTCCCATGATGTAACTTGGACTTATAATCAACTATCTCGATTGGCCATTCAGTCATAGATAAATTAGATTAAACTTCAACATCACACCAACTCAGAAGATAAGATAGATCAGATAAATAACTTCATAGATGAGATACATGAAACAAATTATGTATTGATGTTAGATGTGGTGGAAGTGATAAATGGTATGAAACTTTACACACCTTCTCTACAACTTAAAATGGTACAAAAAAATGTGGAGTAAGTTTCAGTTTCATCCCCATCCATCAACGACCCAACTGAGGTGAAAACATCAAAAAATGCATGGTCACTAACTTAGAACTCCAATGGTCTACAGTGAAGATCCACATAAGACTTATATCGTATCTATTACTTTAACATTATCTAATGAATCAACTAGATAATTGTTGTTGTCTCTTAAACCACACTTGGTTCAACTAAGTAAATTCCACTAATCTCTAACCAACACAATAGAGATTTATTAGGTCAGCCATACAAGGCCTCAAAAGGTTCTATCCTGACCACAAATCGGTAACTATTATTATAAGAAAATTCCACTATTCCCAAATGATCATCCCATACTCTAATAAAGTTGAGAACACAAGCACCAATTATATCCTCATGAATCTTTATAGCTTTTTCTGTCTGGCCATCTGACTGTGGATGGTATGTTGTATTCAAATAGACGTGAGATCCTGGTGCCTCCTAAAGTCCTCTCCAAAAGCTAGATGTGAACTAAGGATCCCTATCAGACATTATAATAGATTAAAATCTATAAAAATGAATGATATATTTCATATAGATATTTCCCAACTCCTCATCATTGTCTATATCACCGATGGGTATAAAGTGAAGCAATTTTATCAACCTATCAATCACAAACCACATAACATTCCTCTTTATTTTGTTAAATGGAAAAATAAAATAAAATACCATAGATATCTTATCCAACTTCCAAGTATGGATTGAATGTGTATAATGAAAACCCTAAGGTTTTTTGTGCTCAACCTTAACCTGTTGTCATGTATATCAACAAGAGACAAACTAAACAATTCCCCATCTCATACTTGGCCACCAGAACTACCACCATATATCATAAAACATCTTCATGGTTCCTAGGTGAACTACCCACTATGAATTGTGATAATCCATAATTACATATTTCCTTTCCTCTAATGAAACAATGAAGTGATTACGGTAACAAACAATACCACCTTTGGAGAAGAACCACAAGGAAATTGTCTCCCCAACATAAAGAGAGTCTTTGATACTACATAATTCATCATCAAGTTGTTGGTCATGAAGAATAATCTCAAGAAGAGAAGATGTAAACTAAACTCTAACTAAATAAACTTCAACCCCTTTATCCTAAACCCCAATATTCCATTGTATAACAAGAGACATCAAATTTAACTCTTATTAAGATTCTTTCACTTTCTAGTTTATAAGTTTTTTGCTTAAAGCATATACAATGACATTCCATTTCTATGGGGTATAGGCAAGGTCAAATTTGAAATACTATAGATATTCTACCCAATGACTGTGGCATATATTCAAATTCTTTTGAGTAAAGATATAAATCAAGATTTTTTGGTCTAAAAACATGGAAAACCACTCTCTATAAAGGTAATACCGCCAACTCTTAAGCGCATGCATCACAAAATCACGTTCAAGTTCATGGGTGTAATAATACTTCTTATGTGGTATAATCTAGAGATATCCATAAGCAAAAAAATCATTTCCTTGCTTATGAATGTAGCCCAAACCTAAACTCGATGCATCACAGAAGACCACATAGCCCTTCCTGGTCTCTGGAAGAGTCAACACTGAGGTAGTTTTCAAAAGATGTTTCAGCTCGACAAAAGTACTTTGAAATTTACCATTCTAAGAAAACATTACTCCCTTTTGATTTAGTTCAGTCATTATAGAAGCCATCATTGATATGTCCTTAATGTACCAATGATAATATCTGATAAAAACCAAGAAGCTATGAATCTCAAATTGATTTTTTGGTTTCTCCCTTGTCATAACAACCTTAATTTTCTTAGGATAAACTGATATTACTTGTTCCAATACCATGTGTGCCAATAGTTTTATTTCTAAAATGAAAAAATAATACATCAAAAGGTTAACTTAGATTCGATGATTTCAAAGAAAACACATAACTGTTCTTAGATGATGCACATGATCCTCCTTAGACATAGAGTAAATGAGGATGTTATCTACAAATACTAACCCAAAAGTATCTAGATACTTTTGGGAAATTCTATTTATTAATTTCATGAAAGTTTCTAGGGTATTGGTTTGACCAAATGGAATAAAAATGTACTCATAATGGTCATACCTTATCTAAAATGTGGTTTTGTGAATGTATGATTATTTTATCCTCATATAATGGTAACTAGAGCAAAGATAAGTATTCGAGAACCACTTTTCCCCATTCAACTAATCAAATAGATCATAGATCCATGTAAAAAGATACTTATTATTTACCATCACTCAATTGGGATTTTAGTAATCAACACATAGGTGAAGTGATCCATTATCTTTCATGTCAAATAGAATAGGTTCCACCCAAGGTGACACCCTCGGCTATATAAAAACTTTCTCTTGAAGATCTTATAATAGGGACTTCATCCCTTTAATTTCAGTTGGTGATATGTTTTAATAAGAAATATAAACTGGTTGAGTACCATGCATTATGTCAATGGAAAACTCAACCTCCCATAATAGAAGAAAAACCAATAAGTCATAAGGGAACACGTTTGAAAAATTGACAACAACTGGATAGAGATCACTACCCAAAGGTTCCCACTCCAGATCAAAGGTAACCAAAAATATCACTTTCCCAAACTATGGATAACAAGGTCTGACTCTGCGCAACCTTGGGTCTCATTCTCCTTGAAAGAAATGGAACACACCACTGGGTGTAGCAAAGGAGTCCCATTGAAGATGACAATAAATCCAGGATTTATTGGTAATGATCCAATCCATCCCAAATATGATTTCAAAATATTTGAAGTCAAGAACCTGAAAATTCTAGGCAAACTCAACATCTGATAGAGAGAAAACACAAGCGATACTACAATGACCCTTCCCTCTCTTCCTACCAGGGGGCATGTTAATATTCATTGAAAAATATAAAATCTCCATAGGAAGGTTTATCAAATTAACAATAAGGGTTTCAATAAATGATTGAGATGAACCAGTATTAAATAAGGAAGCCACTAATGATGAAGATATAGTGATGTAACCTCTCATGACCACTGGGCTCATATCTTCTTTATATAAAAACTCTTCTACTATGTGAAGAATATTTGTTCCAAATGCCTATGGATGAAACTCTATTGCATGTAAATAATTGGATTTCCCTATAGTTTTAGGTGTATATAATGATCCCATTCCACAACATGGAGTATAATAAATATGGTAGAATCACTGTAAGTGTCCTAAATGTCCGTAAGAGTCACAATTCTATGGTGACTTAGTGTAAAACCTCTTCAAATTTCCTACCTTATCCCACTAGTAGAAAACTGAAAGACCTATTGTAGGAACTGTCAGAGGAAAATAATGACCCTTATATTAAGAACTTATAAATGAACCATCACACTTCCATTTTCCCTAAAGGAACTAATGCTTCCAATGGGAGAGAAAGAAGCCATCGATAACCCGGAACTACCAACTAGGTCCTTCTCAAAAATGAATTCTCTATCTAGTACATCAACATAAGAGGGAAACAACAACCAGAAAACATGAGAAATAATAACTGGTCAAATTCAAAAATTTATCCTTGGAGACTTTTTCCTCTCATTTGATCTTATCTTTGGTGAGAAGTGCACATTCTCAAAAAAATGGTTTTTATACTCTCTCAAAATTATGTTAACTTTCTCAAGTTCTTATAACTAAGTGGACATGGACAAAAACATTGAATCTGGATATAACTGTTCAGTGGAAAGAACCTCAATATCCTTCCAATATAGGCCCTCATGATTATTCACCATCACCATCATGTCCCACCATCTTTTACTTTTACCTTCCAGCACGAAGGTGGCACACTTCACTTTTTTTCATCAGGTGTGTCAAAAAACCCAAAAAAGCTCCATTCCACTTAACCACTCTTCATCATCTTGAGGATAATTTGAGCCTTTGAACGGTTTTGGGTTCTAGCAAAGGAAATATTGAGAACAAATCTTGAAAACATCCCTATGAGGTTCTACTACTAGATCCTAAATGGTAATTGGAGGTGGTGAATGACATATAGCTTGGACAATGTGCACGATAAACTCAATCAGATTTGGATAAAAAACATGATTCTATTTCTGAGGCTCAACATCAGCTTCCTCCTAGATCTGATTTTCACATATTCTTAGAGGCATGATGCTATAAAAGATCAACAGAAAATAAGTAAGACATTATATTAATGCTAAAACAAAGAAACAAGGGATATTAATCCCAATAGATAAAATGACAAGATTTGGATTTCAATCCATCAAAATAAAAATAGGGAAATACTAAAACTAATATAAAAGACTCCTTTACCTAACCACCCATGGCGACATAACATTCATTACGGTGAGAGTTGGAAAGACAGTCAATCACAACTACCTTATATGTCTTGACAAGATTTGATAATGCATTCAGACTTCAAGAAAAGAATCTCAACCTGCCTCTGATACCACCAAGTCACAAAATAGCCTAGGTACCCAGGTAACCTGATAACCTTTCTGAGTACCCTAGTAACCCAAAAATAAATCTGACTATGAAATATCCTAAAGGGAATTCTCAATCCCCACTAGTTAGCGACTAGAAACCAGAATCATAAAAATTAAAAGTGATGATTCTTTTTCCACTAACAATTATAGAAGTAAAAGAGACAAGGTAGTATTCATATCAAAAGAAACTACACAGGGATTAAGGTTTCAAAAGTCAAACATAAATTAAATCTCAAAGTACTACAACCAAAGTACCAAAATAGGGGAAAAAATCCCCATTCCTTAAGGAAATAACTCACCAAATCCATGGTTTAATAGCAATATCCACCCCAATAGATCCTTTTACCTTTCTTGAACCTAGATAGAGATAATATAAAAACACCCGAAGGCATAAGTAGAGTGTGATAAAAATCCTAGTAGGATTTCACCAAAGGTTCCATAACAAGATACTAATATCAAATTAACCAATAAAGTACTTTCAGTTTTTTAAAATAAATTGGTTTTTTCATTTTGAAAAGCATATTCAAAAAAATAATGATTTTCAATTTAAAATATGGAAAAACATTTAGCAATTCATGATTCAAATTTAAAATGAGGGAAATATATTTCAAAATATTGAATTTACATTTAATAAAAGGGTTCTTTACACAATAACACTTTTCCTAAAATGAATTAAAAAAAATCATTTATATAAAATAGTTTATATAAATTTACAAGGCATGTAAAATATTTTTTCCATATTTCCATATATATATATATAATTGAAACACAAAAAACTGTGAAACATGGTCATGTTCCAAGTAGGTACAATAGTTCTAGGCTATAAGGACCCAACACAGTGAATACAGAAAAGTATGTACATACATCCCTTGAATAATGGCCAAGAGTATTTATCACCATCGTCTAAGGAATGAGATGTGCTGATATGATATTTTAGAATGTTTTATGATGTGAAGTGTTTTCCAATATAAAAAACTAACTACCCAAGGATTTCATATTATCTAGTAAAAAACAATGATGTACAATTTATTTTAAGACTATTAAAAATAAAATTAAATCCCATAATCCATTTCAATATAAAAATTCTCCATTTAAAAAAATAATGCATTTTTAATAAAAAATGCCCATTTAAAAAAGATGAAACCAATGGGATTCTATCAAAAACAATTTAATCCATTTTTCATAAACAAGTAATTGAAACCAATTCATGAAATTTCACAATCCATTACATGATTAAATACAACAATTTAATTTTGAAAAAATTCAATCAAAATCATGACAACCCCCAATTCACTGGAATTGAGAGTTTTCAAAAAAAAATGATCAAATCAATTTCTAAAATTAAATTCAATAATTTAATTGATTTAGTTTACATCAGAACCAAATTATAAATTAAACAATTTAAATCTCACCAATTTCGAATTCCATTCAAAAAACCCATTTTTCTCAAAAACCCCAATTCACCAGAATTTATTTTTTCTAACAACCAATTGAAATCCATATAATAAAAATACCAAAAATTGTATTTAAATTAAAAAAATTTATATTTAAGAAAAGTAATTTGTATTAATAGAAAATGGTCATCTTAATGGAACAACCTAACTCGGGATCAACGGATCTCGGATCACAAAACCCTTACCGGGATTTTTCAATGAAGAATGAAGATCGTGGAATACTAGAAATAAGGATTAAACCTATGTTCATTAACCCATAATAGGGGTAATTATATCTATAAAAAAAATAAAGATTCATGGACCCCTATATAGAATAAGAGAGACCACATGGGATCAAGAAAGGGAGAAAGAAACTATCCAGAGGAGGATCAAACGACATTATCCTAGTTTCACATTGCTTTTGGGAGGGGTATGGGGGGCCAAGAATCATCAAATGGATCTATAGGGTTGAAATAAAATTATTTGGGTCAAAGGAGGTCATTCAGGAAACTATAATAGGGGTTTGGAATTTTTTTTATAAAAATTCAGATCTCTTAAAATCTTGTACGCACGATTTCCTTGGATTACCCGCATGATTATACCAAACCGTGCAGCCTGGCCATGGGCCCATATTAATTGAGCCAAAAAAGTTTCTAATAAGAGGGGTCATGGCTTGACTTACCATGCTCCAACCATGAAAAATCCCACTACCATGGGTTTCATAATTTTTTCTTAGAGGGAGTCGGATTTGGGAAAACCATGCGCTAACCGTGCACTAGCCTATAATGTTCAAAACTCTTAAAATTTCATCCCAAAGCAACCCCAAGGAAAACCAAACAAAATATAAATAAAAATAACGGTTTAAGAATACCTTAAAATGTTAATGGGATGTTACATCACACCTTTGAAACATTCAGCCATCAATAATATCTTAGGGAGACCATTATACTCATCCATTGAATTAACCAAAATTTTCATTTTTCCCTAAAATTACATGATTGTTGTTCTAATTTTTCACACTCAAAAAATATTCACATTCCTTTTTTACATTCCTTGGAGTTTTTATTCACACATTACTGATGTATAGGAACCAAAAAACATCTTTCCCTTTTGGTCTCATCCACCCAAACTCTCAATCAAAAATATCTTTCTCTTCTTTGGTGATTTTTATAGTTGGTTAATGCATATGTTGTTAATCATATATCATAATAATAGATTAAGAATAATTACAATATACATTCCTCAAGTTATCATCACATTTGGTTACTCATCAAAAAATTTTCTATCACATTCAATGTTGATCTAGTTCCTTCTAGTTCCCACTATTGACTAAAACCAAAATTGATAGTGTGAATAACAATATCCATAGTTGGAAACATGATAATCCTTAAAAAACATAAAATATGTCTAAATAATGACACATTTTATTAATCTAAAACACATTATGTTTTTCTAAGGTCATTCATAGTCATGATCTTTTTAAATCCTTTATGATAGTTTATGAATGTTATTTTAATTTTCAAAGAATAACCCCTTTGGAGTGTTAAACTAGGTGTACAGAAAGAGCTTTTGTTGTGCTATAGGTGATTATTGAGTCCAAATCAATGAACTATTTTAATATCTATTACACCTAGGTATGTCTATTCTAGATCAAAAAACACTTATATTATCCATACATAGATGAAATTTCTTGGAAACCACTCAATTTGTCCTTTTCCAAAACTAGATGACATTTTACTATACTTTGTATTATCCTTATACTTATCCTAAGACATGTTATTAGGGATATCACTAAAGTTCTCATCCTAGTTTTTAATGATTAACTAATCCAATCCTCTAATATGAACTATAGTCACCCATGATTTTCATATATAAATATCCCATCTTTTTAGATGAATATTCAATACATTATATAAACACGTGCTTGAGGATCATAATAGTTTAGTGTCTTTAGGGACTACAAACATAATATTATTATTTCATGAAAGATATTCAATATAACCCACAAATAAATTCTCATAAAATACACCTGTTTGGAATAACCTACCTAAACCTTTCTTCAAAACTAGGGGAAGGAAACATCAGAAAGGGTGATCTAATATGGTCAATAAGGGTAAAAATAAGAGATATAAATATATGATGATATGAAAGAATAAGATAATAATAAGGGTATTTGATCATGAACAAAACTTAAAAAATTTCATACTCATCCAATAATATATCATAAACACGGTTCATGGAATAAAACATTACCATTTCTAAACACATGACCCATAAGAGTGATAAATCAATATGAATCATCCCAAAACTACAATATCTTGTCATAAAAGTGTGGAACCATCATAAATATTTAAAAAAAATCATATTTCATGGTTAACTACAAGGAACATCAACATAGTGGATCTAGACACATCACATATTTACCATTGTGGATTAGGACGTACTTGTTTACTATAGAAGATCAAGATACACCTATTTTCCATTGCGGATCAAGACTCACATGTTCTTTATAGTGGATCAAACCTATCAACTTGTTTCCAACTAGTATCTCATTAAATATAATCTTTAACTAATTCATTAGAGGGAGATATAAATTCTACACATCTCATAATGAAAAATTTAATTATGTGTTCTATATGATCCTAAAACATTCATCATATCAAAACCCATGAAAAGAAATGGGGTTCATAAACATTCATCATAACATAACGAATTAAAGAGAAACATGTTTCATAAAAATTTCATCATTTCATTGAAGAATAATCCAAGGAAAAATAAGTGGGTTTAATAAAAATTTTATCATGGTATAACCTGTGGAAGAGAAACCAGTTTCATAAGCATATTTTCCTCATAAATATAAGCCATATAGATAATTAATAAAGACAGAATAACTGGATCATATCCCTAGTAAAGATTAAATAACATCAAAGGATTCCATCATGGATGAAAAATTATTTTGAATGAAAAATAACTTAGAACATTTCTTGAGGAAAATATAATTTCTCTAGAAATAAAAATTTTAAAATAAAAAATTCACAAAATATTATGGAAATAATATTTATTGAAAATAAACATTGAAACTTATAAATGAAGCTTTAAAAATCAATTAAAAATATTTCTTGATAAAAACATCCTTTTAATTTGATTTTTTTTAAAGACATAATTTTTTTAAAAAAAAATTATTTTCAAATAAAATAAAAAAATTATAAATTAATTATCAAAGAAAATAATGGTCATGATAGTGGGGAATTCCATTCTTGTCGTACATGTTAAAACAATTATTACTTTTCTATTTTAAGTAAAATCCAAACATGAATTATTTGGGAATAAAAATAAAGATTAATTTTAATTTTTTTTTGTCAAAAATGAAAAATATGTAAAAATTTATTTATTATATCATTTTTAGGATTTAAAAACTTTTTTCAAAACATTTTTAGAAAACATTATTTTAGAAGAAAAATGATTTTTGACCGAAGAGAGAAACAATGTTGATTTTTCTTAAAAATGTTATTTTGGTATTTAGGGTGCATAAAAAGAGGAAAATGTATGGAAAACATGTACTATCATTTCATAATAATAGGGTAATAAAATTCATGACTTCCTTAAGAGATGTATTATAACATTTCTTCATTAGAAATATAATCATACACAATCCCAATAAAAAATGAGATTATATCATAAAACTCTTACAACTTTAGTAACATTGATTCATATTCCCCCTGAATAAGTTACATTGAATGAAACTTAAAATATTATTATAATAAATAAATTAATGATATTACATGTAAACGGATAAGTATATAAACATAATAAAATAATATAGGTGCATAACATGACATATGTTTCAAAGAAGGAAAGTTGAGACAAATATCCCTTACCGCATGGGTATATTTTGAACTATAAAACCCATGAAAGAGAGATCATAAAATGGGTATATAAATAACAATAATTTTCATGAGAATAAATATAAAATACATTCATGGATATTATATACACCACATATAAAAAAGAAGTGGTGAATATGACATGTACCTCACATATATAGAAGTGAGACGAAAAATCCCTTACATCTTTAGTAATATTTTGAATAATAATAATAAACAAATAATGACATAAAATTAAACTTTAAATATCATGAATATAATTATATTACTGATATAACATGTCAAAGGTGTATTATATACACCACACAATATAATCAAGTGGTGAATTTTCATATGTCTCCCTAAAATGAAAGAGAGACTAGAAATCCATTATCATAAGTATCGACTTCCTCCATACGCATTAAAACCTCTCATATAATAAATATAAGTTGATTATAAATATATTATTAAACCATATATATATATATATATTATAACATATACTATTTACTTATGGCCTTTTATAACCCGTTTATTAACAAATCCATGTTAAAGTCACATTTTGGGCAATAACTGATTTGTTTTTCATGTATGTTTTGATTTGTTATTTCTGGTCCTATTAATTTTTAATGATTAAATCATATAAATAATGTTATAAATTATATAAATATCATATATAATCATTATATATGAATTTATATAAATCTATAAAAGTTAGAGATAAAAATAAAATACATTGTTCATGGAGACAGTATGTCATACTTACACATGAACGCTGTTTCTATTTTCATGATGGGTTGAAATAAAGAAATTTAAAAAATATATTATCATTAAATAATCTATTTCATATCATATATATTACATATTTTTAATAAAACCATCCCCATTACTTTTCATGTAATGTGTGAACGAATCACATCACATCGTGAGGCGATTGTTTTCCGTACACAAGAACAACATTATTATATTCCCACAAAATGGAAAGTGAGAAAGAATATGAGATATAATGATTCTATAAGAATAATAATAACATAAATATAATACATAAACAATAAATATATAATTATATCTAGAAATTAGATTCCATGATGGAAAATGAATAACATCTGTCCGTGAGGCGGTAGTCTGTCTTACATAAGAATAATGATTTTATGAGACATTTAATGGAATAGAAGAGGTATTTATGTTATTACATCAACATAAAAAAATATAAGTATATTAAATATACTTATTTTATTATATTATCATTTTTTAATAATAATTTAAGGATTTTGAGGAGTAAATAAAATGAAACACTCAACTAGGGAAGCTACCACTTCTTCAGAAAACTTCTTTTGGTTTTCACCCAAGGATACATAGATTGTATTTCTAACAAAAATTATAATTATAGGTTGATATTATAGAATTAAGGAAGTTATTTGGGTATGTATTCTCTGAACCAATGAGTTTTTTAAGTGATAACATGAGAGGAGGGGTGGCCATTTATATGTAAGGTGAGTGGCACACTAGTAATTTTAAAAAAGAAAATGGTGTACCCAAGTTTTCCACATGTCAAAAGGATACTAAATGGACCATTATTTATAATATAAGAAATAATTTCTGAATATTTCTATGAAATTAGTGTTATAAAAGTTTTGGTTCAGTTTTTACCCTTATTTTTTATTTTAACCCCCTGTAAGCCCATTTTTATTTTAAACATGGTATAAAAGATTTATAAATTTTACTATTCATTTTGTTAAAAAATTAAGTCTAACTTCTAAAATAATATAAATTATGATTATTCCAAATATTCAATCCATTTTTTCAAGTTTAGTTCATATAATTTAAAATTTTTAATTTAAAATTAATCTCACATATGTGACGAGATAACCATTTTCCAAAGAGAAAATGTTCAAAAGTTTACAAAGTTTTAATGTAAAAATTAAGTATAAAATTGATTAAGATAGCTTAAATTTGATTGATAGATATATAATTGTAGTAATTTTATTTTTAAAACCTTAATAAGAAAATTTGTAAGTTTTTAATCCTTTAAATCAAACGACAATTCTTAATCAAAACCAATACTTCTCTTCATTAAAACATTTATCTTCTCAAAAATCAATCTTAAGATAATTTAAAAATTATTTTATTAAAAAATTATTTTTTTTGAAATGAATTTTATAAAATTTTTAAAAAATAACTTAAAAAATAAGTACTCTAATGGTGAAAAAAAATTCTTTTTAGAAAAATATAGTTTTTAAGTGTAAATTTGGTTTTATTCTAATATCTTGTCTAGAAAACACATAAGATAAATGTTAGAAATTTTATTGAATATATTGTATATAAATTTTAGTAAATTAATTATACAATATTGAAATGTTTTATTTATTGAGGTTAAACACCTTTGTGCAGATAAAATATGTTTTTATAAAAATATTTCCTTTATTTTAAAATGTTTGTCTAAATTTATAATTAATTTTCTTGCAAATAATTAATTTTATATACATTTTTAAAAAATATATTTTCATAATTTATTTATTCATATTCATACCCACCACCCCAAGAAATATGAGATAAATATCATATTGAGTTAAAATATTTTAATAGTATCTGAGGTTTTGTTAAATCTTAGTGATGTGAATAAAGTAAGCCACTGTTATTGAGGCATGTAACGCAAGATAGAATTAGTGTTTCATGTAACACATGATAAATTCAATGTTACATGTAATGTAAAATATCTAAAATATTAAATTTATTTTAAAAAAATATTTCACAAAATCTCAGGGTGTTATAATGATAGTCCAGGTCTAATGACCTCAAAAGGAATATCATTTTTCATAGATGCATGAGCTTAAAATGAATCATGAAGGTCCTTTTAATACGAAGGTTATGATTATGCCCAAATCCTATTACCTATATAATTACCACTATTCCCCCTATCTTCAAGACTATGAACGAAGTGTGGAGGATAATGAATAAATAATGTCTGATCATAATGAATCTTCACCCACACCACCTAAGCTTCCCACCCAATCACCCCATTCACTCACAACCTTTAATTGGGATAAATAAACTTTCAAAAATAATTATTTGAAACTATTTATCCCAAATTAAGACATTACAATGTAACATATAAAGGAACCATGATGGTCCTAGATTAAGGAACTTAATAGGTAGCATGAGGGTCCTTTTTATGCATGCATCATTGGTCAAGGATACTTGTACTTAAAAGGTACCACGATCATCCTTGTCACATGATGGTTATTTATGTGACCATCCCCAATTGCCTATAAAAATACCCTTAGAAAACCCATTTAAGGATTAATTATTAATTTTGGAGGAGAAATAATTAGAAACCCTTGATCATAAGGAATCCATGCTCAGGCATCCCATGATTCCCACCTGGGTACCCCGTACACCTAGGCTGTTTAACCGGGTTAAAGAAATTGGATTAAAGACATAACTAATACTCCATAATCTAAATAAACCCAATACGAAGTCATTTCAAAATGCACCATGATAGTTTGGGATGTACAACCTTAAAAAGAAACATGAAGGTCCTTTTCACATGACCCTAGTATAATCGATTAATAAGGGAAAGTAGAATAACCTTCAAACCACCCATTTATAAGACCAAGTATAAAGTAAAAAAAGTAGAAATACACGGAAAAATATGAATGTAAGGAATAAATTCCCTAGACTCCCAATATTACCTATAAATTACTTATCCACTCAGTTCATTTAACTGGGATAAATAAATTTTCCAAAATATCTTTCAGACACTCTTTATCTTGAATCAACTTTTTAATAGGTCGTATCCATCTGAGCCTCATACTAGGTGTAATCCCCAACCACATTTTACCATATCAATAGACATGCGATAAATACTATGGGCCTCATTCCATGTGTAATCCCCAAAAATTTCCTCATTAATGATGTTATCCATGTTCGTAATAAATGGTCTATAAACACCATGATCCTCCTGCCAGAGAA
Organism: Viscum album; assembly: GCA_963277665.1. Classification (NCBI taxonomy): domain Eukaryota; kingdom Viridiplantae; phylum Streptophyta; class Magnoliopsida; order Santalales; family Viscaceae; genus Viscum; species Viscum album. Next base: position 1,799,498,694 of record OY728152.1, read on the forward strand.
AAAAGACCATATTAACTTAAAACTCGGTTTTGAGGACTTTTGGGACTCTTTCAACTATGAAAAATGTTTTATGGATTCTTTTTAGTACCAAAGGTTATATATTTAATTTTAATATTTAATTTGGAAGGTTTTAGAACCCATATTAACTCCTATATAAAAGTTACCACTATTTAAAGTTGATGTATGATTTTCAATATATCTTAGAACATTAATATTTTTTTCTATTAATTATTACCAAATGTTTAGATGATATGATCAAATTTCATTTCAAAAGAATCAATTTTATTGGTCAGTGAGTATAAACAGACACATAGATTAAAAGTTATAGTAATTTGAAGTTGATGTTTGATTTTCAACTTATCCTAGATAATTAATTAAATGAAAATGTTTTGACCACAATTTTAATATGTGTGTGTATATATTTGTATATTTGTGTGTGTTTATATATAAATATATAAATATGTAAATAATAAATAATTCATAGTTACTAATCAAAAATTAATAATTATTAAATAATAAATAATTACAAAATAATTTAAAATTACTAAATAATTAAAAATTAAAAATTAATTTAGCTTATAAATATTTAACAACTAATAATTATTTAAAATTTATAAATAATAATTAATTAATATAAAAAATAAAAAATAATAAATAAATTACAATTCATAATTCAGAATTTTTTGGTAATTCATAATTAATGATTAATTTAGTTTTTAAATAATTAATTGATGATAAATAACAAATAATTAAAATTTTAAAATATAATAAACAAATAATCATAAATAGTAAATAATTATAAATAATAAAAAAAATTAAATAAGAAAATTTTAAAATAAATATTTAATAAATAATTTCATGGTAATTTTTATAGAAATCAATTTTTAAAATAGAATAGAAATACCAAAGATAAAAATTTAATATTTATTAGTGGTTTGAAGCATTGCTAAAAAATTATGCTAATTAGCGATGATTTAAAATTTAGTTGTCACTAAAAAAATAAAATGAATCATTAAGAAACAGTTTTCAAAACCATAGTTAAAGAACTTATACTAAATGATATTTTTTCTTATAGTAGGTAGAAGGCTAATGACTATCTGATTGATATGATAGGATGATCTTGAGAAAAGGAGGCATCATGGAAGGGATGCCCGATACGGCCCATTATGGTTCATTCAATACTAAGATCGAACAACTAAGGTTGTATCATAAGATAATTGAGGCGCGATGAGGAGGGGGTGAAATGGGAAGAGGTGTGTCATTCAGTTGAAAAATATAATGACTAAGATAAAAAAACACTGGCTTTGGATGGGGGAGTACTGTTTCCCTCTGTAATTAGGGATGATCTCATTGATTTAAGATTCAAACATTCCAATCAGTTTCCAACAGGTTTGTTTGTAGAACTGGAAACATCCAATGATTCCATATCGATTTGAACCTACTTTCCAAAGGTAGGTGCTCATTAGTTGTGGACTGATGATGCATAAGAATTTTCATTGGTCAAGAGGATGGGAGGTCAGACTCATCACACCTTTTTGAGGGGAATTATTATCTACTCCGGAACTCTATTTATAGATTTATGTTATGTTCATGAATCCTTATTACATTACGAAGTATAAAATGATCTTTCCTTTAGATCTGAAAATCAATGATTGATATGTAGGAAATTTAGAGAATATTTTATATGTATTAGAGGTTCTTCATCGATATAGAATCATGTGTATTTGTTAGAGATTCTTAGTCAATGGAATCCTTTGATACATAAAAGTCTCTTGGTCATTATGATGACCATACTGGTTTTAAAGCCACTCAGTGGGGCACTTGAAGTTTATTGTCATTCATAAAGACGTGGATTATTTCAATGTTGGGATCGTACCCACAGATGGGCTACCTACGTATCCTTTGTTTTGGAAAAGGAATCAGAACCCATGTAGTTCGATTAAGGGAGTATGATGTTTATGCATGATTGATGGCTCAAAGAAAGATGTCATTGTTACTTTTAATCTCTAAGATCACGTGAGTCATTCTCGGTGTGAGAAACAAGAGGTGTTGGTGAAACCAGACAATTCTGCCATGAAAGATGCAATGATGTGGGGATTATGTGTGTATGACTGCCTAAATAGATGAGGATTAAGATTTACTTTAGATAAGAAATCTAGGAACATGGTCCATAAAGGTATATGTGCTTCATGGAGATTTGGATACTCTAATCTTGGGGATTACTCCTAAGGAAGATTCCCAAGTTAGGAGGGGACTTATGATTGGGTTTTACTCCTGATAAGGAAGCCCAGATCAAAAGGAAATTAAGACTGGTTAAGAGAGATTAAGCCTGGGGCTTACTCCTAAGAAGAAGGCACAGGTTAAGGGACATGAAAATTTAAGGGACTTGGGGTTTAATCCTAAGGAGGATGCCCATTATTCCTGAAAAGGGAGCCCAGGTTAAGAGAACCATGGTTGGGGCTTACTCATGAGGAGGAAGCCTATATTTGGTAACTTTAAGACTAGGGCTTATTCCTGAAAAGGGAGCCCAGGTTAAAGAAATTATGGTTGGGGCTTACTCTTGAGGAGGATGCCCAAGTTGGTGGACTGGGGTTTACTCCTGAAAAGGAGGCCCTATTAAGAGGATTTGAAACTGGGGCTTACTCCTGAAAATGAGACCCAGATTAATTGAAATTATGACTGGGGCTTACTCCTGAAAAGGAGGCCCAGATTAATGAGGACTTGGGGATTACACATAAGGAGGATGACCATATATAGGGTTATATCATCTTAAAGGATGAGGTTGAATGAATGAAATCTCTAATTTTAGTGACATAAAGATGTGTAAATCAGTAGGTTTTGAGAGATGTTTCATGGAATTCCATTCGGATAAGGAAGTAAATCAACAAAACATGCCATAAATTACTTTCAAGAGTGTCTTGAAGACTGAATCTTGAATAGGAGAGGTGGAATGGAATAAGAGGGTTTAAATGAGTAGGAAGGGCACCCAAAAATAGAAGGGTGTGCAAGTCCTGGCAGGTGCGTAGGTACTGCGTGGGTGCGTATGTCCTAGTCGTACAGGTATACCTGCGCGACACATGGGTATTTGCGCGATTTTTTTCCATTAGGGTAATACTTAACAAACCGTTTAGAATTATCCTGAGGTACTTCCAGAAGAGTGGTGCGCAAGTTTCAATTAGTAGGTAAGGAGGCGCACAAGTGTGTCCATTTCCCTTATGGGTAAAACACTTAGGTGCGCAAGTGTTAGTGAATTCTAACACTAAGACTTTATTCCACTTGTTTAAACCTTCCATTCTAGGTAAAGAATTACCTTACAAGTGTTCGGAAGACCTAAAGAAAAGACTTGGGCATTCAGAGCTCTGTATGTGAATTCTGGAAAAAATACTCCTCGAAGTGGGGGGCCCACTGGTGGTATTTATAGGATGGATAAGACCCCGAGTGGTTTTCAAAGAGGGTGCGCAAGTCACTTGCGTGACCATTAGGCGGCGCACAAGTGTACTTGCACAACAGTAAGGGAACTTGCGTGACCCAAGGTCCTTTGACTCCTTTTTCATTCCTTTGTCGATTTTTGATGTTTTCTTCAAAGGATGAATCAATTTGTGCTAAGTCATTTCCCTTTCCATTCCATTGAACAATGTGATGAAAAGGAGCATCAATAAAAGTCCCCCCTCATAGTTGGATCCGAAGGAATAAGGATGTGACTCTGAGGAAAAGAATAAAACCAAGGGGAAAGTGGTGTGCAGGTGTTCACCGCACAACTGTCATCGTGCAGGTGCGAGTCGTGCAGGGCTGGAGTACGCTGGCTGTAGTCATGCAGGTGGCCAGTCTGGCCTATATATTTTCACTCATTTGTCAAGCATTGCACAGAATTTCGAATTTTTGAGCTCTCGCCGCGTAGGTCATCTCTGCCGTGCAAGTTGCTCTCTTTTTTTCTTTTCCTTTGCTATCACACTACAGTCAAGGTATCTGGACCTGCGTGGTGATACTTGCACGCCAAATACTTTCGTGGCACCTTATACTTGCGTGACACATCCATACTTGCGCGCCAAGTTTAGACTTGCATGCCTTAATGCCTTAGCCATTTTTTCGAAATCCTTCACAAATTTTATGAAAAATCAACTTACTTAAGAGTTAATTATTCAACTTTTGTGCAGAATAAATGGCTCCCAAGAGAATCAGAATAGATGATGAACTGGAAGGCAAGTGACTTGATGATATGATGAGTATCATTGGCCATGATTATTATACCTTCTGAGACAACACTCTCCCATATTTGGATAAGTATTTGAAGAAGTATCATTATGACTTCCCCCAAAGCATTTATTTTCTTTTGTATGGCTATGATCATCTGCGAGAAGTTACTATTCCAGAATCAAAGTATTATCTCCCATTTTTGTGGTTTCAGAATTACACTAACTTTGCTTCAGCAAATATCTCATGTGGAGGAGGATTTATAAATACTGGAACAGTGGAGAAGGCCCATACGATGCATCAAAGCCCTTTTACGCCAGATCTGAAACCACATAAGCCCGAGCTGCAACCACATTGTCATCCCTCAATCTTCTGAAATGCTCAGATGGATCAATCCAAAGGCTGGAATAAAAGTTGGTAATTCCGTCCTAGGGGAGGTGTGAAGCCAACTTGGATCTGGGCATATTGGGTGCGACAAACCTGTGCATAGTTTGTCGAGGATTTGAAAGGAGTGGCGATATACGAAGCTGTCTGGGTTGGGAAAACATATTTTTACATAATTGATAACTTCGTGCAAGAGATACTCAGCCACTGGAGCCCAGAAACTAATTCTTTCCATCTGACTCATGGAGAAATAGGCATCAGTCTATGAGATGTCCACAGGATCTCAGGGGCTCCAATTTTGGGCGACATGTATGATGAATTCATTCCTCCTAAGGTAAATTGGAATGATTCAGAGAAGACTCCTGCTTTGGCTCAGGAATTATTTAAAATCTTCCACAGGCTCAAGGGTTCAGAGAACTCCTTAGCTCATTCTAGAAAGGATATTCATCCGGAGGAGTGGATGAATATATTTCTTATTGGGAAGAAAGAGAAGGAGATAAAGGAGAAGGAGCCAAAGGAGAAAGGGTCCAAGAAAAATATATCCAAGGACAAGAGGCCCACCTGTCCTACCACTTGCCCAAAACCTGAGAAGAGGGGTGCTCCTGGAACATTCTGGCCAACTCTTGAAGCAGGAGAGTTTGAGAAATGGGGATATGAGGTGAATCAAATAATCCCAAAGAAGACTCGTCTGGTGTGATTCTTGGCTTTGTGGCTTAGCGTTTATCACTTTCCAGTCAGGGACTCGAAGGGAGGCGTCAGGCCAGGGACCTTCGTTATTGCGGCAAAGTTGGCTGAGGGAAAAATGGTTAGGTTGGCTACCCCCATTTTAGAAAATATTCACAGGAGTTTACTTCATGTATTCATGGGTAAATATCCTTTGATAATAGTGGGACCATTCTAAGTTTTATGGGGATGGATCGCCACTCACTTCAGGACTTATAATGTACAGAATGGAGTACAAATTCCTGGAAGTTCTTTCAGACCATCAGTGCAAGCATTCTCTGGAGTTTCTCCATTAGATCTTAATGCATATAACATGAAAGTGAGACTGATCATGTTTAAGGAATTAATCTTCTTTCCCTATGGAAATTCACCAACTGGGAGGTTTGTTGATGATGGAACAACTCACTTGGATTTGAGGGCATACATGCTAGCTTGCAGAGATGGTGTGCTAGTTTCCAGGATTGACGGAGAAATTATTTGTGAGTCCTACACTCTATATAGATTTGCACATCAATTCAAGTGTCTGCAACAAATTGATGTATCTCCCCCTGTACATGTCAGGTTAGAGAAACATCCGATGGTTGCTCGACAACTGTGGTTGCTGACGTCTAGGGAGAAGATTGGGGTGGTGTTTGATCTACCAGTTAAAAAAGCGTCACATAACTTGACTACATGGTATGCCGAGCACTGGATAGCATCATACCCTAAAGGGGTGCTAAATCGCCCAGTTTATCAGGTGGGGAAAAGGAAGAGAACTGTAGAGAAAGAAACCCTCCCTCATGAAGGTGATGCTTCCCCACCTCAAGCTGATTCGCCAGATTCCTCCTCTAGGACTGGTTCACCAGATTCCCAAGATGGGGATGATGAGGCGCAACAAGTGGAAAAGCGGCCCCATGCCCGATATAGTCCTCCAGTCAGAATCAAAAGACCCACTCCATCAACTCCTAGTGAGTTACTTCATTGGGGTACTTTAATCACTACTACTTTATAAAGTAATAAGTATTATTTTCTTATTATCTATCTATAGTTGGAGGAGCTGAGAAGAAACTAAAATCAAAGATTGTAGGACCTTCCTCGCAACCTTCATATCTAAGACCACATACTATCCAGACATGGCAGAGTTTATACTGTGGTGTTGAAACTGCCTAGCTGGATTTATGCGAGGGGCTACACCTCCCTGGAATAGGGAATCTTCTAGCTTCTACGGACATCAGTTTTGAGAATAACCCCTATGCAGTGGGTATTTATATCAGAGAGCTGGAAATGCTCATTTATGCCACTTATGATTCCATTCCTACCACCAAGAGGGTGAATAAATTGATAGATCATGGCACCGTTGAGGGGACTGATGAGAAGTGGCACGATTACGTGGCTCTTGAAGATGTAAGTTTTCTTTCCTTATTTTCTTTGCAACTTGATTTTAGTCTAAGATTTTTTACTTAAGGAAGTCATTTTCTTCATCTTACAGCTTAGAAAGAAAGGAACTACTGAGGTTCCTTTTCCACAATATAGCCCTGGTGGTACTTCCATCAGGGCTTCTAATGAATCTCCTCACGAATCGGGCGAGATATCTCCAAGCCAGCATGCCATGAATGAGGAGTTTCAAATGGCCTTCCATTCTCCAATTCAGGTGCCTATAAGGGACACAACTGATACTACTAAAAAGACAAAAGGACAAAGGCGATGAAGGAGGAAGTCCATCGCTAAACGCTTTATCAGTAGTGGTAAGTCCTTCGAGTAATCCTGAATTTTAAACCATGAAAAAGATTGCTCATTTTCGTTGGGATTGCAGGGGCTTCTTCAATTTCCCCTCTAAGTGAGAGGAATGACCCTCCTGTGAGGACCATAGAGGATGCTGGGGAACAATCACAAGTTCAGGCTGACTTAGATACTTCTAGAGAAGAGCCAACATCTGTTCCCAACATCCCTCCTACTACTATTGCAAGAAAAGAAGAACCTGCTTTCGGTAAGTTAACAATGCTTCATAAAATAGTGAATGAAACATTGAATGACTTCCATTCCATATTATTTTAGGTTCAATTCCTACATTAGAGCTCTTGGTGGCCATTGCAACCGATGATGTTGTTTTAACTGAAGAAGATGTCCAGGGTCAGGGACCGCAGAATGAAGGTCACTGAGAAGATACATCAAATTCTCCCACTGGTGAGACTAACTAGGATTCTGAGATGACATTAGATGAAATGATGGAACATGGCGCATCTTTCGAATATTTTATAAATCATGTTAAATTACCATGTAATTTAGAAGATTATGGATGTGAGTGGTATCCTTCGTCCTATTAAGAATAACTTCTTATTACATGTCTAATCATGATTGGTTCAAAATGTGGAGTTCCATCTAAACAAGCTGCCGAACTACCAATGCCTAAAGGGGTAACAGAAAACCCTACTATTTCATAAGTGCTGGCGTAAGTGGAGCTGATCCCAGTAGAGCTTCCTAAAAATCGTCCTGAAGATCCTGTCGATGTTAGGAAGGACGGGGATGAGCCTTCCCAGGTTGCTAATTTACCGTTGGGTAAGGAATAACACATTTTTCTTGCAACTGTACTTAATTTGCAAGACAACCAATTAACTTTTGTAATCCTTTGAAAATAACCAAGAGTTTCAATTGATTATGTAGGGCCATTAATTTCAATGGTTAGATCTAGAGGTGAAGCTTCAGCCTCATCCCCAATGGGAATTGAAAGTGAAGAAATACAGGTCAGGGGGTAAGGAGTAGAAAATGGAACTTCTCTTAGTGCATTAATCCCAGATTATATGCCCCCCTGTGATGATGATGTCGAATCATACCCATAGGTGCTTAAGGCGCTCAACTTTTCACGACGCAAGGAATGGAACAACATATGGAAAATCATATCTGAAGTGCCTCTTGAAGAGCTGTCATCAAAGATTTCCCGATTTTCGTCCCAGTTCGTCATGCTAGGACTTGGTGGTTTTGGATACCAAGAGATCCATACCGCAGTGAAACAGGTCATCTAAAGAAGGGAGTAGGAGCAAAAGTGTTGTGAAGATCTGACTAGGGTGAAGTTGTCAGTCAATATCACCGAATTTGAGGATACGGTATCCCGAGCTGAGGCTGATTATGATGCCAAGATAATGGAGCTAAAGCACAAGATCAAAGATAAAGTCATCCAGTGGATGCACCTCCAGCAGTAGTTAGATATTATTACTAGGGAAATTGACCAACTCAATAATTCACAGGAGGGATCTCAAATGAATGGTATGAAATCCATTGCAGATGCCAAGAAAGCTCTATATCAGACTAAAAAGAGTGAAGTTGGTCGGGTGCATGAGCTTCAAGTATCTTCTGATGAATCTCGGGATGCTGTTCATCAAGTGAAGACTTATGTTGACAGCCTCTTGTAATTTTTTAGAAAATATAAGAGACTCCAATCTGTGGATGTCCTTCTAATTATTATGCAACAAATGGAAATAATTCTTTAATCTTCAATCACTTGTGCACGTAATTTCCTACAACCTGCTTTAAATTTTACCTAAGACAATGGGCCTAGTAAGAATAGTTTGATTTTTACTAGGATTATTATAAATAATCGTACGAAATTTGAATCTTTTAATTTCTCAATATTACCTAAATCATACAAAATGTATGTTCAGTGAGTTGGAACTTGACTTTTATTCAGAATTCCCTTATCATTTGTGGGTAGTTTAATGTCATGCACGTCAGACATAAAAAAGGATAATGTTTAAGGTCGAAATAGCTTTGACCGAATGAATTAGAATTGACTCAATTCCATTAAAATTTATCTGAAAATATATTACCATACTCAAGTATGAGGGAAAATATGTAAACTATGACTTAAGAAAATTTGAAGCTGTAGAATGATATGAAAAAGAGCTAAAAAGGCATTAGAAGAAGTAGTTCCCAATAATGAAGTTAACATTATTTAACAAACCCGTTAGGGGGTTGAATTATGCAGGGCCACCTAAGGTCATTGGATGCATAGTCAAATAATAGCATCTTTTGGCTGACAGGTCCGTTATGTAGACTACTTATGCAAGGCCACCTAAGGGCACATGCTGCATAGTTAGGAAAAAGAACTCTCAGAAATTTACTTTTCTAGTTCTAAGAATCTAGTGAAAGATTATGGGGATTCAACTTTTCCAAAGTATAGAGTTTTCTGTATAGAAAGACGTAGTTGAATATGAAGAAGATATTTTCAATCTAGAATATCTAAGAATTGGATTAATGTTACTCCTACGAAAGTATGACCCAAGTGTAGGGAAGGTAAATATAAACCATAGACTTGAATACATTCAGATCATGAAAAAGAACATGAAATAAATATGTTAAGGATAGATATTTTTTATGGATCCTTACATATTTTTGATAAGACAAATAAGGACAAAAGTGGCTTTCTTTCGAATAATGAAGTTACCAGTATATGAAAAACCAATTAGGGGGTTGAATTATGTCGGGCCACCTAAGGGAATTGGCTGTATAGTCAAATAATGTAATCTTTTGGCTGACATGTCCGTTATGTAGACTACTATTACAAGGCCGCCTAAGGGCACGTGCTGCATAGTTAGGCAAAAGAACTCTCAGAAATTTGACATTTTTGTGATTAGAAGTCAAGAAAAGGGTTATGAAGATCTGAACATATTTAAGGTTAGGATTATGACACACAAATATGGGTATTGTTCAATGTATGTAAAGATACGTAGATTAACGCTAACCATAATCATGTTGTGGCTGAGTCCTGAATTGAAATGTTGGACTTCAATACGTATCCCGTAAGGATTAGAATCAAGCCGTACGTAGTTATTGAAATATATTTTAACATCATGTGGGACGAAAGGATTGGAAATCTTAGTTTAGGGTCATAGAGCTCAGACCATTATAATAAATACACACTGTGTGTTTTTATGGGTATTTTTTAGTCAAGGGACTGAAAGTGGAATTTGGGGTTAGGCCCAAAAGACTTGGGGATGGATTCGAGGGACACTAGAACATTCCTACGTATCCCATAAGTATCGGAATCAAGCCCACATAGTTATAGAAATACCCTCTATACAGATTTGGTTCATACATGTGAAGTGTGAAGGGGGACTTTAGTGCAACGATGGTTTGACCCAAAATAAAAGGTTCGGGCATTTCCATGTATGCACGTAGTCTTTGGAATAATACATGATTGAAAATCAATGTAAATAATGATTCCCTCTCTGGTGAGGGTATCAAAGAATATTATAGTTTATTTTCATACAATACAAAAGCATTGTACATTTTAACATTGTATAACAAGGATGAAGGTGAACCAATGTAACGATACTGATTTTGGGGGCGGTTTCACAAATCAACATCATATGAGATGGAGGTGAACCGATGTGAAGAGATTGTTTTTGGGCTTGAACCTTGGGAGGTTGCCTATATAACCAGCCTAGAAGTCAAGGATCAAAGTCCGTGTAGTTCAATTAATGAATGAATTAGTGATCAAGTTGTTCTTGGGGACAACGATCTAAAAAATAGTGTTGGGACTTACACATGGTTAGTAGCCCAGAAAGTGTGTTATGGATGAAGTTTTCTCTAATATCATGTGAATCATACTCGGTGTGAGAAACAAGAGGTAGCAACAACCCTAACGATGCACAGTTTAATGTCATGTAGGACATATAATGGGATTATGCAGTTTAAAGTCTTGCAGTTAGGACTATTGGTGCAGCATAGTTTAATGTCATGTAGCAAGGAAAAAATATAGTTTAATGTCATGTAGGATGTATTAAAGGACTTTTGTACAGTTTAGCATCATGTATCTAGGACGATGGGGAAAATATAGTTTAACGTCATGTTGGATGAAAGGGGGAACGTGCAGTTTAATGTCATGCTGTAAGGACAAAATAGTGCACCGTTTAACGTCATGTTGGACGTATTAGGGACTTTTTCACAGTTTAACGTCATGTTGGACAAAAAAGAGACGATACAGTTTAGTATCATGTTGGACGAAAAAAGAAATGTAAATAGTTTAAAGTCATATGCATGGACTCTGGATGGTGCAGTTTAACGTCTTGCTGGACGTAAGGGACTTCTGTACAGTTTAGCGTCATGTAGTTATGACGTCATAGTTTAACGTCGTGTGGGACGAAAGTAATAAAAATAGTTTAAGGTCTTATGTATGGACCGTGGATGGTGTAGTTTAATGTCTTACTAGACTTAAGAGACTTCTGTACAGTTTAGCATCATGTAGTTAGGATGTCACAGTTTAACATCATGTGGGACGAAAGTAATACAAATAGTTTAAGGTTATATGTATGGACCGTAACAATGTATTTTGTGTTTATACAAAATACTTCTTCAGTAATCTGGCATTGGTTGGAGTAGTGATGAGTTCTCCATCCATCGAGATTAATTAATAAGCTCCATTGGAGTTGACCTTATGTATTGAATAAGGTCCTTCCCATTTTGGCTCAAGATTGGGAGGTTTCTTTCCTGGTATCATTGGAGTTATGAGAACCAATACCAGTTCTCCCTGAAGGAATGAATGAAGATGAACTTTTTTGTTGAAAGCTCATGCTATTCAATTAGGATAAACTTCCAAGTGGTTCAAGGTGCATAATCTTTTCTCATCTAACTGTTCCAATTCATTCAATCACTTTTGAGACTGTTCATCTGTAGATGATTGATCACAAATGGCTACTCTGAGTGAGGGTAGTTGAACTTTAATAGGAACGACTGCTTCCGTTCCATATACCAATTAATACTGAGTTGACCGTGTTGTAGTGCAGGTGGTCTTCCGATAAGCCCATAAAGCATGAAAGAGTTTATCAGGACATGAATTCTTATCTTTATCCACAATCATTTGCAGTATGTTTGAAAGAGTCTTGTTGAAGGCTTCTATCTGGCCATTGGCCACTGCATGATACCGAGATTAATGATTGGATTTAAGGTTGTATTCTTGATATACCTTCTTTATCTCAGATGAATAGAATTTTGTGCCATTCTCCGTCAATATGGTATTAGGGACACCAAATCTAGTAATGATGTTAGGCTTGATGAAGCTAACAATGCTTTTAGAACTAACTTCTTTAAGAGGTATTGCCTCTACCCATTTGGAATAATAGTCATTAGCAGTAACAATATACTTAAACTTCTTGGCCATAGCTGAAGGGTAAGGTCCCACCACATCCATTCCCCATGTGGAAAATGGCCACTAGTATTTATATGTATGAAGAAAATATGGAGGTTGATGAATGAAATTTGCATTTACTTGGCATGAATGAAACTTCTTTGTGAAATCAACACAATCTTGTATCATTGAAGGCCAAAAGTATCTGAGACTTCGAATCTGATCAGAAAGTCTATGTCCAGATTGGTGGGCACCACAGACTCCTGCATGCACTTCTTTCATGACAGATACGATCTCTTCACCATCAATGCATCTGAAGTGAACTCCATCGAAACCACACTTGTAGAGAATTTTATCTAGGTGATCTGGGCTATCATAAAGAGTAAAATTGACCACACGTCGCCAGATTTGTTCTTTTCCGGCTCTATCAGGTGGAAGTGTTCCATTTTGAAGGCATTCCCTGATAAGTGTTAGCCATCCTGTAGTATGACTATACGGTTCAGGAATGGGACTAATTTCATTGATCTCCTCTATTCTGGTTCAAACATAAAGTGAAATTGTATGACGATGGGCAATACTGATGGTTGTTTTGTCCTGATTTGGATATGCCAGAGCTGTGGCTATATTATCCTGTGCATCAGCTTGAGCATTTTGTGATCCTAGGACATAAGAAAATGTCGGTTTCGTAGGAAATTCCACCATTAACTCTCTGACATAATCATACAAAGGTATCAATTCTTCTTTTCTGATTTCATAATCCCTATTGACTTGTTTGATTACCAGGTCTGAATCACCTTTCATCCTTAAGTGATTCACTTGTGCTTGAAGCGCTAACTCCAAGCCTGCAATGAGAGCTTGGTATTCTGCTTCATTATTGGTACCACCTTCCCACAATAAGAAGGAATAAGGTAACACTTCCCTTCCTGGGGAAATAAGAATAACTCCTAATCCAACCTTGTTGAATTTAGGATCTTCTATTTTATTCCCTATTGGACTTCTGGAAGCTCCATCAAAATACATTTCCCATATCTGAGGACTATCCTGAATGGAGAAGACTTCCTCATCAGGGAGTTCAATATATGAAGATTTTATCTTCTACTGAAGGATGTTCAGCAAGGAAATCTGGTAGAGGATGGCCCTTTATTGCCTTTTGAGACACATACTGAATTTCAAATTGCTGCAAAATAACTTCCCACCATGATAGACATCCTGTAAGCATTGGACGACTAAGGATGAATTTGAGTGGGTTGTTGAGAGATACCAACTGGACCTCGTGATGTTGCAGGTAGTGTCTCAATTTCTGAACTGCAAAGATTAATGCCAGATAACACTTCTCAATATTTGAATATAGGGTTTCTACATCAAGCATAGTTCGACTGAGATAGTAGAGGCTATTTTCATTCCCATCATCATTCTTCTGAGAAAGAAAGTCACCCAATGATCACTCTAAGGCTATCACATAGAGGATAAGTGGTCTTCCTTCAACAGGTGGAATAAGTACCAGTGGACTTAAGAGTTATTTCTTGAGAATATCGCATGCTTCTTGACATTATTCAGTCCACTGGTAAGTGACTCCCTTCTTCATCAATTTGGTGAAGGGTAAACTTTTTCCTACCAAATTGGCGATGAAATGCCGAATATAGGCTAAGTGTACTTGAAGTCCTCTTAATTCGTTCAAATTTCGAGGAGGTGACATACCAAGGATTGACTTGGTCTTCTTAGGATCGACTTCGATACCACGATGGCATAAAAAAAGTGGAGAAATTTTCCTGAGGTTACCCCAAAAGCACATTTTAAGGGGTTCATCTTTAAATTATGTTGTCGAAGCTTGCAGAATATGACTTCCAAATAAGCCAAGTGATTATAATGTTGTTTTTATTTGACCACCAAATCATCCACATAACATTCAACAAACTTCCCTAAAAAAGGCTTGAACATGTGATGCATTGCATGCTGATATGTTGCACCTGCATTCTTTAGGCCAAAAGGCATTACCCGATAGGAAAACACACCCTAAGAGGCCTTAAGGCTATGGATTCCTTATCTTATGGAGCCATTCAGATTTGATTATATCCAAAATATCCATCCATGAAGGAAAGTGCTTCATATCCAGCTGTTTCATTGATTAAAATTTCTTTAATCGGAACTGGAAAATCATCCTTAGGACAATGCTGATTAAGATCTCTGAAATCAATGCAAACTATAATTTGACCATTCTTCTTTTTCACTAGGAAAATATTATCCAACCACTTAGGATATTGAACTTCTCTGATGAAGTTAGATTTGATAAGATTATCCACTTCAGCTTCAATTTTGGAAGCATAAGTTGGGTGTGTTCTTCTCGCAGCTTGCTTCAATCCTCGATGTTCTTCTGGTAAACCCAAATGATGAGTAACAACATTAGGATCAAGATTAGGAATCTCTGTATAGTTTCAAGAAAATATTTCTCGATATTGCTTTAAAAAGGAAATATACATCTCTTGTTCTTCAAGAGTCATGGTCGCACTGATTAAAGTGGGGTGTGGATCTTCTTTTGTACCCAGATTTATTTCTCTGAGTTCACCCACGGTGGTAGAGATACCCTCTTCAAATGTTGGAGGAGCATCTCTGAGATCTTCCTATTCTTCTTCAACATGTGTTATTTCTTCTGTTTCTAATTGCATAGTAGATGATGTAGCAAAATTTCCATGAACAGAAGAGATGTTAAAACATGAACATCTTGAAGAAGAGGCTTCCATTTCCAACTCGATTGATGATGAAGGGTCTTCCTTGGGTAATAAAGAGGAGATGATGGATTGAGAATCGACATCATTTTTCACCTCTGAAATTGATATCACTTCTTCTGGCCTAGTTGGTGAAGTATAAACTTGCTGGATTTCAGCAGATGAAATAAAGACGTCACCATTTGGGCTTTCATCACAGCTTGGTGGGTCACCAATTTCTCCCATGTTGTCTGGCTCGATTGCCGTAATTGACATAATGGATCTTTCCATAAGAGTATTTTGATTTGGGTCTATCTTGTCAATTTCACTGATAAGAAACACATATTCTGTACTCACATGTGAAAATTGATTTATTGGAATCTTCTCCAAACCATATGGAGCATTAAATTTGGTAATCTCCCTTGTTGTGGATTTCTCCTTTCCCTTCATGTGACAGAATTCCGCCTCAATGTATTGAGACTCACATGTCTTGAACGGGGCCTTATCACCATAGAATGTCCCAACTTGACCATTAAATCAATACTTGATACATTGATGGTATGATGAAGGGATAACCACATGTTGATGTAGCCAGGGTCTTCCAAGCAAGATGTTAAAGGCTGAGTCTTGATCAAAAACCATGAAATCCGAATTGGATACAAGATCTCCAAACTGAGTTCTGAGTGTAACTTCGCCTAGTGGTTCTTGTTCATTTTTATCATATCCTTGTAACATCATAGTAGAAGGAGATAAATCAGATTCTTTGAGGCCCAATCGACGAAGTGTACGAATGGGCATGAGGTTGACTCCTGAACCATTATCAATGAAAGCTCTTCGGATTTCTACGCCATTGACTTTGCCAAATAAGTACAACAGTCTAATATGTCCATGTAAGACATCATCTTCATCTTCATCTGTGAAAGATATCACTGCATGGCATTGCACAGGATTATTCGTGATAGACTTCAGCTGCAACAATTTCAGTTTCAAACTCCTAAGGACTTGACAAAGCCTCGATGAGTGCCTCCTAAAGATCTTTTGATAGATTCAAATTATCCAGAATTGATAACTTGGCCGGTACTTGGGCCAAGTGTTTCAACACATCATCCTTTTGATCCAGAGGTCTGTGTTTCCCAACAGGAACATGTGGTTTAGTAGGTGCCTTGGAAATTGATGCTCTGGAAGTTGATGCATGTTGTATCAGGATGAGTGTTGGAAATATTCCTGGCCTTGGAAGATTAGACCGATTAGGTCTATTTACCTATTGAGAGGATGAATATGGAACCCCCAACCAATCCTCTAGAATAACTATTCCAAGACTGAACTTGCTATTGGTGGAAGAACATGCTTGTTCTTGTTGAGCTCGCTGAAGGGCTCTGCCACGAGTTTCTGCTGCATACACAGTTTTAGCAGGGGTAGAATTGGAATAGTGGATTCTGGGATGTCCACATCTTCCTCTATATCCCAAACCCCTAGAATTCCCTTTAATTACTCTGTTTGATACAGGGAATTCAAGCTCATAGAAATTGAAACCATGACTGGCATAAGGATCTGTTAAGTGAATCATGTTAATAGAACCAAAGATTAACTCTTCTTCCGATGAAGACTCTGCCTGATTAGCCAATTTAGGCTATGCCATTTGGTGGGACGGTTCTCTTGGCTTTGAAGTAGATGGAATGAAATCTGCTAGAGTCAAAGATAGCTTAGGCTTTGACACATACTCATCTTCTTCTGATTGTTCCTCTTTCTTGGAATTATTCCATTTCTTTAAGGATTTTCCATCTGATGAAGAGGGTTTTGCTGCTGCATTCATGGAAGAAGGCACAATTGGTTTCTTCAATTGTGTTTCCAAAATAGAATGAGTTCAGTTGATCATCTTTTTGACCATCTAATCATCATATTTTTGTGGATTTTTCTTTTGACTTCTTTCCATTCACCTTCTTCTGCTGGAACTGTAGCAGTAACACATGCTACCTGGGCTGAAGAGCCTTTTAGTTTGACTTGTCATGAGTCGACCATATTTTGAAGGAGGTCTTTGAAGACAAAACACTCTTGGATGGGATGCCCCAACATCTAATGAAATGGCCAATAATTGGGACGGTCTTCATCTTCTTCCTTGTTTGGCCTCTTGGGCCTCGACAACTGAACCAAATTATTTTCCAGGGCTGAAATGAAGTAACCAAGAAATTTTTCATTTAGGAAAGAATAAACTTTACTATTCAACTCATCAAACTGTTTCCATCTTTGATCTCTTTGATCGTCTTGATGAAACAACCTCTGTTGTTGATGCTCAGAAGGTGGATCCCTTCGAGAAGATGAAGGTTTTGAGGTAGAAGCAGGTACGGGTGCTTGTTTAAGCATAACTATAGCAGTCTATTCTTTACCCATTCTCCTTCCTGGAACTGATGGAATTACACGAGCTTTGTCCTTATTCATTATAAGGGAATCTTCAATCTGCTGAGCAATTGAAGTAAGGTCTCGAAACCCTCCTATGTATTTCACAGGGATCAACGGCGTGCGTAATTCGTCACGCAAGTTTTCTACACAGACTGGAAATAGTTCTTCTTGAGGGAGTGCTAAGGTTAGAGAATACGTTAATCCTTTCCAGTGAGCAATGAAATCTGAAACCCTTTAATTCTCCCTTTTCTTACAGTTTGTAAGATCAAAAACTGTTGTCTTTGGAAAATTGGAACTGAACTGAAGAAGAAATCGTTGACCGAGATCTTCCCATCCTGTAAGTGAACGGGATTGCAAGCTTGTATACCACACAAAAGCTAGTCCTTGCAAGGTTCGCACGAAGCATCCGAGTTTCACTACTTCTTGCTACTCCGGAGTTCCCATCATAGGATCGCAACAAGATACATAATGCGTCAAATGCTGTTCAGGATCACATAATCCATTGAAAATAGTGAATACATGGTTCCCAAAACTTGATGGGGGAGAAATTGAATCTACCAATTCAGGGTAAGATTTATTTTCTGGTTCAACTAGAGCATGATTTCCCTACATATATTCCAATAGAGCTATTAATGACTCAATAGTAGTTATTAACTTTTGAGAAACATCCGGTTGAGCTAGGACCTAGGCAGGTGCAATAATTGGAGTCTGGACAGGCATGGTGGCTAGTGCTACAACTGATGGTAGCACCGCCAACTGTTGTTGCACTTCACCCATAAGATTAGACCTGTGAGGGTGTACTGATAGAGGAGGATATTCTTGATCCATCTCAGTATCTACAACAAACTCCCTTGGCTGACTGACTCCAGCATGTTTAGGAAGAAGACTACCCTAAATTAGTTCTGCATTCATCTTCCTCAATTCCTTCATTTATTCCTCTTGTTACACAAATCTTTGCTCTAGTGAGAGCGATTGGACTTCTCCTTAGGAAGGATACGTAACCTTATTCTTTCCCATTCCCTTGTTTGATCCCTTTTCGAGAGGGGGAACTAGGTTATTTGGAGGAACACCCAGATTCAGGGTAAACCTTTGATTTTGTGTATGAACACCTTCTCCATTTGTGTCCATTAATACAAATTCTTGAGCAGGAAACTCTCATCTAAGTCCCCTGAGTGAGCCTCATGTTTTGGAGGATCAACAACAATGGCATTAATGACATTAACTGATGCATAACACATCACATCCCTTATATCAGCATTTCTGTGATATTGTCTTCTGCCATTCCCCTGACGAGACATTTTCTTTTGTTTATTTGATCCCTCATGAACTTCTTGGAGAACCTTAATTTTGAGATAATATCATGATAATTTGGCTCTTCATTCCTCTTGTGGATTATTCCCCAATCGAGAGAAGACCAACTTTCACTGAATAGGGGATTGATGATTTAAAAAAGTCCCCAGTCTAGTGGACTGGGGCTGTTCCTGCCGTTCTTGTTCAACTCCTCGAATCGAATTTATTGATTCTAAGGGTTGGTTTAAAAGAGTCCCCAGTCTGGTAAGCTGGGGTGGCTCTTGACATGCTATATCTGAGACTTTCTTAAAATCTCTCCTGATCTTGGGGACCTTGGTCCAGAAATTGCCTGGATGCATCAATCGACATCCACTTTTATCACCCGGCTCAAAAGACCATTGGATGATTTGTGACACTTCTGTCACTTGATGATGTGCTTGCTCCATATGAGAGGCCTGTTCAATATTCTCGTTTTCTTGATGCAGGAGTAATTCAACAACATGTTCTCTTTAATCTTGATTTTGAGAGGAACTAGTTGAAGCTGGTTCTTGGGAAAGCCTTTGATTACAAACAAAACCCATTGACTTTGGCCTACCATGGGCAATAACATTGCATGAAACCATTTCTGACGGGCTTTGCTGACTGGAGAGCACAGTGACATGTAGTGCTCCATGAACACCCCATCCCCTAATATGAATACTAGATGGGGCATTGGAAATTAACTGGCATAATCTTCTTAGTGCACCAAGTCATGAATGCTGAAGGGATCTCTGCTGCTTTTTAGCCTTCGGATATCGAGAGATTGAGAGAGATGCCAAATCAATATGGCGTTGTAACCCTTCTATTATCTTGACATGATTTTCATATTCATCATAAGATAATATTTTATTTTTCAACTGAAAAAGAGTTTTCCATATGTTGAGATGAATGTCTTGAATACAATCTTCCGTCAACACTTTTGGAATGTCATACTGAGAGTCAGCCAAAGGCCAAAACATAACTGGTACTTCACCTTTTTCCAGTTGTTTCCTCATATTTATCACTTCCTCTTTATCATTAAATGAAGATTATTCTACCTGATTTGACCAAAGCTGGTGCTTCCTTGTTGCTTCATCAGATTCAACAAGATAGGTAGAGAGATCACTGATTAAACTAGAAGATGCATGATTTAGGGGTGGTTTGGAGAATTACCTACACCCTAGGCTATCTTCTGATTGAGAAAGTATTTCACCTGCTAGCGATGAAGCATCAGACATGAATGGTTTCTCATTTGCAAGTGCCTCAAAATAAGAGGGATTTCTCAGCACTACATTGTACACTGGACCATTTTCCGGGCAATGTGAATCACTACTATGGAGAGGAATTTCGCAGAGAAATTCATCATCATGGGGAGTAACACCATGGTGGGTTACAAGAAAAGATGAGATCTCTTGCTCCTTGGTCTTCTGGACACACAACGGGTTATTTTAGATCTCATCTGAAGATGAAACTTCATGATCAGCTGAACTATCATGAAGCAAGACTTCATGAGGAAGTGTCTATTAAAGACCTTTGGAATTAATGTTCCCACTATTGGGAAATGAGGGAGTAGAATATTGGATTCCAATAGATAATTGTCTGAGGGCTTCAAGAACTCCATCATCGAGCAAGGCCTTGTTACAGATTGGCTCTTGATTTCTTGACTGTTCTGGGTAGGTCTTCTTCTTAGATGCCTTCTTACTCGCCTTAGAAACAACTTGTTGATGAAGTTGGCTACTCTGAGTAGGTGTATGTGGCTGATCAGGAGAGATGGCCAGGTTAGGCTGACGACCTCCACTCAAATCCGGTGTATGTTCCTGACTTGGCTGTCCATATGATATGGGGGAGTACACCCCACAAACCTCTTGGACTAGAACAGAGGTATATATCTACTCCGGAGTGAATTGTTGATGTGTCACTCCACTGGTAGGGATAGATTTACATTTCTTTCCCTGTGATGCTACTGAAGCTGTTATAATATAATACTAGGCATCCAGAATATGAGCAGGTATTTTCATCTTCTCTTTCACCATTGACAGAATGTGCTTGGTGACTTCAGCTGCTTGAACGGGGATATACGTCCATTCCGTGCTTGGAGTAGGTGTGTGTTCCTGCTCCTGTCCTCCTTTTCCTATCAGTGAATCATGACAGTACTCATGTGTGGGGGCAAAGAATTGAGTCTGCCTCCTATTTGTCATCAGAGATTTCCGACTGACTTCTCCTGGTGCTACCAAACGAGACTGTTGGTAGGCTTGATCAATACTAGCAGGTGTATGTTCCAGATGATTGTACTTTGCCGAACGTGGTTGACGAGATCCATCATATGTAGTCAGAAGATCCTACTGACTAGATGATGACATAAAAAAGGTGTCTATTCCTGCCTATAGTACTCCGCTGCAATTGCCTGGCGGGATTGGCGTGCTGCTGCCAACCGAGTCTGTTGGAAAGCGGGATTAAAACGGACGGGTGTGCGTGCCCGCTTGTTGCTTTCCACCAAGTTAGGGTGGTGGAATTTTCCAGAAACGGTAGAGATAAGAGCCTGCTCACTGTTAACCAGCTGTCGCCTCTGGTGATTCGTCTTGCCTACTCGGGTTTGAGGAACCTGATCCAAACGCCTCGAGTCGATACCCTCATCATGTTGAGGGTGCACTGCCGCACGAGTCTGGTGGCGATTGTTTATAGGAGCCCTTGGGAAGAACTCATGTTTCTTTGAATTAAG
The DNA here is from genome assembly GCA_963277665.1 of Viscum album. NCBI lineage: Eukaryota > Viridiplantae > Streptophyta > Magnoliopsida > Santalales > Viscaceae > Viscum > Viscum album. The sequence continues at coordinate 1,799,520,217 of OY728152.1, forward strand.
GCCCTAAGGGGGCATGCTTATTCACCTCCTCAGAATATGGGAGTGAATGGTGATTATGTTCCGGGGATAAAGACCCGAAACGGTTGGAGATGGTGGTTATAACCACCTACTTCTTGATCACTAGTCGTCGTTGTCCGGATGACCGGTGTGACTTGTTCACTTGGAGGGCTTGTCAGGAAGCCTCCAGAGATGGAATGATACCATGTTGATGGTACTCCTTAACCAGCACGTTTGATACCCAGTGTTGAAGACGCTGAGTAGGTGATGTCGTCCTCCGAGCGGACGATGATCCAGCAGGAGTAGTAGTAGTGGCATTCACAGCAGTGGTTTTCAGAGCAGATGTATTCACAGGTGTGAACTTAAGAGAAGCCATTTTGGAAATGCAGAAGATCTTGGAAAAGAGTGTCTGTCTGATATAATAGACATAATCAAGATAAGTCCTACCACTACATTTTTTGGATAAACACATATGTTATTGATTGTCTTGTTGGCCCTCTCATTGAGTTTTAAATAGGGGCCTAACAAGTATGTAAACTATCATTTTAACTTGGTTAAGGATTCACGTCGGGTTCACCATTTTTTGTTTCCCTCTAGAATTAGGGACGATCTCATTGATTTAAGATGCAGTCATTCCAAGCGGTTTCTAATGGGTTAGTTCGTAGATCTGGAAACATCCAATGATTCCATATCCATTTGAACCTACATTCCAAAGGTAGGCGTTCATTAGTTATGGACTGATGAGGCTTAGGAATGTTCATTGGTCGAGAGGATGGGAGGTCAGACTAATCACACCTTTTTAGGGGAATTATTGTCTACTCTGGGACTCTCTTTATAAATTTAAGTTATGTTCGTGAATCCTTATTACATTACCAAGTATAAAATGATCTTTCCTTTAGATCTGACAATCAATGATTGATATGTAGGAAATTTAGAGAATCTTTTATATGTATTCGAGGTTCTTCATCGATATAGAATCATCTGTATTTGTTATAGATTCTTAGTCAATGGTATCCTTTGATACATAAAAGTCTCTTGGTCATTATGATGACCATAATGGTTTTAAAGCCACTCAGTGGGGCACTTGAAGTTTATTTTCATTCAAAAGGACATGGATTATATCAAAGTTGGGGTCATACCCGTAGATGGGCTACCTACATATCCTTTGTTTTGGAAAAGGAATTAGAACCCATGTAGTTAAAGTAAGAGAGTATGATGTTTATGCATGATTGATGGCTCAAAGAAAGATTTCATGATTAATTTTACACTCTAAGATCACGTGAGTCATGCTAGGGGTGAGAAACAAGAGGTATTGGTGAAACCAGACAATTGTGCCACGAAAGATGCAATGATGTGGGGCTTATTTGTGTATGACTACCCAAATAGATGAGGATTAAGATTTACTTCAGAGAAGAAATCTAGGAATAGGGTCGATAAAGGTATATGTGCTTTATGGAGATTTGGATACTCTAATCTTGGGGCTTACTCCTAAGGAAGATTCCCAAGTTAGGAGGGGACTTATGATTAGGTTTTACTCTTGATAAGGAAGCCCAAATCGAAAGGATATTAAGACTGGTTAAGAGAGATTAAGGCTGGGTCTTACTCCTGAGAAGAAGGCCCAGGTTAAGGGACTTGAAAATTTAAGGGACTTGGGGCATACTCCTAAGGAGGATGCCAATTATTACTGAAAAGGGAGCCCAGGATAAGAGAACCATGGTTGGGGCTTACTCCTGAAGAGGAAGACTATATTTGGGAACATTAGGACTAGGGATTATTCCTGAAAAGGGATCCTAGGTTAATGAAATTATGGGCTGGGATTACTCCTGAGGAGGATGCCCAAATTAGGGGATTGGAGTTTACTCCTGAAAAGGAGGCCCAATTAAGAGGATTTGAAACAGGGGCTTACTCCGGAAAAGGAGGCCCAGATTAATGGAAATTATGACTGGGGATTACTCCTAAAAAGGAGGCCCAGATTAATGAAGACTTGGGGCTTACTCCTAAGGAGGATTCCCATATATAGGGTTCTCTAATATTAAAGGATGAGGTTGAATGAATGAAATATCTAATTTTAGTGACATAATGATGTGTAAATCACTAGGTTTTGAGAGATGTTTCACAGAATTCCTTTTGGATAAAGAATTCAATCAAGAAAACATGCCATAAATGGCTTTGAAGAGTGTCTTGAAGACTGAATCTTTAATAGGAGAGGTGGAATGGCATAATAGGGGTTAAATGGGCAAGAAGGGCACCCAAAAAATAAAAGGGCGCACAAGTCCTGGCCGCGTAGGTATACTTGCGCGTCACATGGGTATTTGTATGTTTTTCAGCCCTTAGGGTAATACTTGGGAGATCCTTGACCAAAGCCTTTAGAATTATCCTGAGGTACTTCCAGAAGAGTGGCACTCAAGTTTCAATGAGTAGGTAAGGAGGCATGCAAGTGTGTACATTTAACTTAAGGGTAAAACAATTAGGCATGCAAGTGTTAGTTAATTCTAACATTTAGAACTTATTCCTCTTGTTTAGACCTTCCATTCTAGGTAAAGAATTACCTTAGGAGTGTTCAGAAGACCTGAAGAAGATACTTGGGCGTTCAGATCTCTGTATGTGAATTCTGGAAAAAATCCTCCTCAAAGTGGGGGGCCCACAGGGGGAATTTATAGGTTGGAGAAGACCCAGGGTGATTTTCAAAGAGGGCGCACAAGTCACTTGCGCCACCATTAGGCGACGCACAAGTGTAATTGCGTGACAGTAATGGAACTTGCACTACTGAAGGTCCTTTGACTATTTTTTCATTCCTTCGTTGATTTTTGATGTTTTCTTCAATGGATGAATCAATTTGTGCTAAGTCATTTCCCTTTCCATTCCTTTGAACAATGTGACAAAAAGGAGCGTCAACAAGCACATGGGTGAACTTGAGGGGTGCCACATGGATGGCCAAACCTCAAGAGACTTGAGAAGACATAAATTACAGTCTATCATCATGGTGGTTTCAATTCCTTAAAGGAAGATAGATAAATTAAATGATTTTTTTAAATTTATCTCTGATAGGTTATGAGTATATTGAAAGTATGAGTTCCTTCCTATGAAATATTGGAGACTATAGAATTTTTTGATATTTTGAGAGGTATACCACAAATCTTGCACTAATTAGAGTGTCACAAGTAGGTGTTTTTCTATTGTAAAATCCTTGAAATCAGAGTAGCTCAATGGAAGCATGGTATGAATTGGTATATCTCTAGTAATGATGCATGCTTTGGTGAGGAATTATATCTGTAATATATTTTTTCATGGATAAGAGACATGGAAATTATTTTACTAGAATCCAACAATGCATTTATCCCGAGTTTCTAGTTTATGGGGCCCCATAAGGGAATGTATCATGATGCTGCTCATTCAATATAAGAATATATACAAATTTAGGTTCTATTTATATAATAAGAATGCATGATGTAGATTCATGCATGGATAAAAAAAAGATTGATGTAAAGTCTTTTTATGGAATTTTAAATTTCACTCTACTCTGGTTAAGGGATATGCTAGAGCTTTGACAAGAACCTTTTTTGGGTATTGGGAAAATCATAACCAACCTATGTTATTGGTGGATAAATTTTATGGGAGTTCAGAATGGGTGATGTGGTAGAAATATAATTGTTATAATGTGTAAGTGTGACAAAAATTTAATACCCCAAGGTTTTATGATGTATTTCTTTTCAAATAAATTTAATTTTTATGACAGCTTGCAATACACGCAACCCTGAGTTGCAATGAATCATAGTATAATATATCGCTAGAACCCAAAAATTAAATTTTCATATCTAATATGAATTATTTTTTTTGAAAGTATGTATGAATTTTGTAGATAAATAAAATATATTTAAAATAAGAAATCAATTTTTAGTAAAGTCATTATATGTTTTAAAAATACATTTTCCCATTAAAAATAGTTTTAATATATTTTTTCATGAGAAACTAATATACTTAATTTCTTCCACTTTTAGAAAAATTATTTAAAAATATAAAATTTATTTTTTAACCATCGTGTAATAATTATCTTAGAGTGAATTTCTGATTATTTTATGAAAATATATATCTTTTCGATAAATAGTGAATATTATGATTTTTATTGAAAAAACCTTTTTGTTTAATGAATTTAGAAAATAAAATTTTGATATAAATGGTTTTAAAAGTAACATTAGTTGATTTATACTATTAATAATATAATTAATTTAATTAAAATTAATTTTATATTGTATTTTTGGAATAATTTTTTTATACTTTAGAAACATTTTTTTTCTGGAAAAATGTTTTCACAGCTTTTTATAGGTTTTATTTTTATATTAAAAATTTAAACATAAGTAAATGGAATCTCCAAAAATGTATTACATATTTATAATTAAGGGGATCAAATTTTATAAATATATCCCTTTTGTTTTTAGATATTATGAATAGTAACCTTAGAAAATATTTCCACCTCAGTAAGGGTAACCGAGGTAAAATACGAATAAAACTTTGGGATAAGTCTTTAATATTTCTCCAACATATTAATTTATACTATTATATTATTTTAGATCATCTATTATCATCCAATTTTTAAAAATATCACCACTTGGTTCTATTTTAATTTGATTATAACCTTTATATTATTTTAAGAAAAGAATAAATCTAAAATTGTACTCTCGTGACTTTAATATCTCTTTTTTTTCAAAAAGATAAAATGATTTTAAGTTTAGTTATAATTTTTTATTTGAAATATATACTAATATTTTTTACTATAGTAATTTATTTTTAATTTTTTTATTTAATAATGACCTTAAATGCTTATGCGATGCTGACTTAATATTTTTTTTCAATTAATAAAAAAAAATAAAAAATATACTTTTAAAAATGTTAAAAGGAATACAATTTGGATGAATTATTATGTTACAATTTTTTTTATAAAAATATAACTTATTATGAATGTGTTAAAGGTTCATATTTTAATTACATAGCTCTATTCATGACTATAAAGTCAAATTAAATGAATAGTTTGAAAAATAAAAAAATGTTATTTTATAATAAAAATAACTTATTAAAAGATTTAAAATTCATAAAAATATAATATTAGGTTAAGAGAATGGTATATGACATAAAATATAATTCATTTTCTATTTATAGGTCATTTATATTTTTATTATAACATTCTGGGCCCTTCAATAGTATGAAACTTTGTTATTATGGAAATTGTCAAAAGGGTTAATAGGAGGTAAAAAAAGTGATAAGGGAGAAAGCGTCACCTAAACTTATTAAAATTAAATTTTATTAGATTATTTACAATTCATATCATCCTATATTTTAAATATTTCAATTTTTAGTCACTTTATTATAAAAATTAATTTATACTAATTTAATATTTTAAGTTATTCCAAGAGTGCCCTCCCCCCACTTATAAACAGAAATTTATAATCCACTCTTACTCACACATTTGGAAACTTATATATTATAAAATAACTACCAAAATACCTTCAGATAATACTTTACCACATACTAAATATTCTGGTATTTCTAAAGGACCCTCTCTTTAGGGCTTAAGGTATAAGCCAATAGAGGTTTCTCAATGAAGAGTTATAACTCTTAACTGAGAGTTTTCAAATTTATTTCATCTTTTAATTCCTATAAATCCATGTTTTAAATTATAATATAATGAATTAATTATCTTAAATATACTTAATTTTTATTAGGATGATTAAACAACCATTATCCACTTTATTTCCATCATACGAAAAATGAATAGACTACTTGTGCATATAAACAACTTTCCGTCTCCACATAGTGGTGTAATTAGTTTTTCATCAAAACTTTACATGAATGGTTATAATGAAAGATTTAATTATTATATATTTTATTCAATATATTTTTATTTTTTCAATATTAATTATTATTTACCTTTACTTTATTTTATCCCTTGAAAAATGGAAACAACGTTAATGAATACGTACAACCTGTCATCTCCAGGAGTAGTGTGATTCATTATTCTATCTCCACTTTTTATGGATAAATGTGTACATATAATTAATATATATTATACTTATATCATTTTTATAATTTTAAAAATTATGGAACCATAATCAAATTATAAGAGCTGGAATTGTATAACCAAAAATTTCAGGAATAATGAATCAATTAATACATAGAAACAATGATTTTAAAAAGAATTATTAATAAACAGTTTTTAAAATGATATTAGGGGATCATATATCGTATTATAATTATGAAAATTATTATGTAATTTAATTATAATAAATATAAATTTATTATACAAGATTATATAGAAAATTGGACACACATGAAACTTGAGGTAAGGTATTTATGTTACAATTTAGTTATTTACCAAGATTATTTGTGATTAAGTTTATGGTGAGGAAATTTTATAAACTATATCAAAATAATACCATTTATTTTTTTATACCAAGGTTGTTTATTTATATGACATGGTTTATGTTCATTTTCCTTTATCTAAGTACTAAATTGACTAAATGAAGTTTTTTAAGGAAAAAGAGATATTTTTTCTCTTTTCTTTCGAAAATCATTTTTCTTCCATATCAATGTTTTCTAAAAAAATTTCTTGAATATTATTAACATCCATATATGATATTTTAAATTCATTTTTACCCCTGATTTATATTTTAATTTTTTTTAAAATCAATATTTTTTGTATTTTTCCTAACAATGAACTTTTGACTTTTTGGAAAAAAATTGAAAGAAATATTTATTTTAACTCACACGACATGAAATTTTTTTATTTCACTAATGAATACTAAAAAATTTGGAACCTAATTTAAATTTTTGGAAATTTATTTTTAAATAAAATATTTGATTTAATATTCAGAATTTTTTTAGATTTTAAATAAGTGATTTTAAAATGAAAAGGTTATTTTCCTCAAGAAATGTTCCATTGATATTTTAAAGTCATTATTCATCTATGATATCATCTTATGATGTTTATTATGATTTATTGAGGATATTATCCAATGATTCCACCTAATTTCATTCTTTGGATGGATTATGTTGATAATTATTTGAGGATGATTATATGTAACCCGTTCCTTAACCACCCTCCCAATCGGTCTGTTGCGGTGGTTTCAAGGAGGATTTGATATGCGATATTTGTTCAATAAATAGTGTTCTAGGAGTCACATAAAATGTTCTATTTTATCCAATACATTGTAGTTCTCATTAGAGGAAATCTATGTTTGATTATCACTGTACTTAAGATGGCTTTAGTATGTTGATTTCGATATGCAAGTAGTTGGGGTCTCCGAAGGGAGGGATGATGTTTTTGTGAAGCATGAACCTTTTACGAGCCTTCATCCACTCTAATGTTTTATAACATCATAATATAACGTCCCTTTCCAAGTCATTCAGGTGTGGTGTTCTCCAAGGGTGTTATGGGATGTTATTTTGAGTGGCAATTAGTTTCCAGGAGATGGGATCAGTGTGTTCCCAACTCGGGTGGATTTGGGAGTGTATATATTTGATTTCTTTGTCATTGTTGGTTTGTCACCACAAATTCTTGATGATTTTGATTAAATTAAAAGTTCTATTACAGGGGCCATTGAGTTATTTATAATGAGTGGAGTTGATGACTGATCCCCTATGTCAGGGCGCTCATATGAAGGTGGCTTGATGTTTGGGATCTCATGGCATGATGTTGTTAGGTGACACTGGGACCAATGTGTGTAGAAGAGTAGTTTTCTATGTTTGAATCTATGGCCTTTATTTTTATCAATTTTTTCTAAATATGTTTTCAAATATAGGGAGGGTGTATTTGAATTTTTTAATGTGGGTTTACCACTAAGACATACATAATCTTTTAGAAAAAGAAAAATAATGTATTTGGTTATGCTATGATGCTATGGTGAAATATTTATGAATCCTATTTTCTTTTTCATAGGTTATTCTATGATGAATTTTTTTATGATCTAGTGTCACACATATGCATGATTTTCATTATGTAAAGGGTGGGTCTGAAATTATATATCCCTCAAATACATTGGGTAAAGATATATATCTCATGAAATAATAAAGACTAGAATGGGGAGTATAACAAGTTCAGTAAGGGAATTTTTCTAGTAAGATAGTCTTGGGATTGAATATTGAATAAGGATATGACAGAATGAGGAGATAACCCAATCCACTATGATTTTCTTAGAAGTGATTGTTGACTAAATAATTAATTTTCTATGATTATGTGTTTGAAATAAACTTATGTCTTATACCAATGTTATGCTCTCATTAATCTTGTTCTTTGATTCTTTTATGATTCTTATATTATAAACTACCAAGATTTATTCCATGATTTAAGAATATGATTTATGATATATTGGGTATGGCATTCAAAGGTTAAGCTCATATTCTAATACCCTTGTTCTCATGTTATCCTTAATTGATCTTTGATATCTTAATTTTTTGACCTTATTAAGAATATGGACATACCCTTTCTTATGTTTTCTTTCCCTCAGATATTAAAAAATATTTTAAAAATTATATGCCTATGAAGGGAGATATTTTTGAATAACTAAGTGGGGGGTAATATAAATCTCTTAGGAATAAGTTTTTTATAAATCCAAGTTTACAAAGTCACTAGGGCTATATGATTCTAGAATGGTTCTTAATGTTATGTATTGAATATTCATATATTAAGATATAATATTTATATATTAAATATATGGGTCACTGCAGTTGGTATCGAAGAATGGTTTAGTTACCTATGGAAACTAGGTTGAGAAACTCTTAGTGATAACCCTTAGGATAATCCCATGTATAGAAGAATTTTCTATGTTATGGTAAATAAAAGAGTATGGTTTTCCAAGAAAAACATAACTATCTTGATGTTACATGTATATGTGGTTTTGAAAAAAATTTACATAGTGGTAATAACCCTGAAAAGACTTGGTCGCTTATATCTTAACCATTATTCTAGTTCGTGGTGAGTGTTACCTTACTATGCACATGGTTTGAAACTCTCAAGGTATATTCTTAGGTGAGATAAAATTCTATTTATGAACCATTTCAAAGAAATATAATATATAATAATAATTGAAAATCTAGTGTTCCCTATATTAAAAATATGGTTTTATAATTTTGTAAATCATGAGAATGTTTTTCATATTCATATAATCATATTTTAGTACAAGGATGGACATGAATTACAAAGAGATTCATATTTTTACAAGAATGATATTTGATTTCGATAATATTAGTTGAGTGTCAAAGGTGAATAAATAAACAAGAAAATAGTATATATGAGGTGTAAACACTATGAATTTATAGTGATTTCATTTTAACTTACTTTATTAAGTCATCCTGGGTCAATATGATACATCACCCAAGGTGGCCTTCCACATGGTGGAGATCAAACAAAAAAACCAACAAGTCTCATGAATAACTGAAAGGGGATAAAAAAATAGAGTACATATTGAAATAAAAGTTCATATCCATGATACATACAAAGCCAATTAAAAAGGATAATCCTAAAAATAAAACAATACAATATAAAACAGATTCATCATTTGACTATCAGTCAATAATAATCCATTCACTCAAAAGGTGATGACAACCCAGAGAATATAATGAACTAAAACACTTTATTCCCTTTACCCAAGTCCTAAAAAACCACTTGTAAAAATTTCTGAAGGAAAAATTAGGGCGTGATCACAACACCTGGTATGATTTCACCAAATAATCTATAAAATGTATAATTTTATGAAAATGGTAGTTCTAGTATTAAAAAAAATCAGTTTATAAATCATTTATGGAAGATAAATTATTTTTTAAAACATCTTTTGGTTTTCAAAAAAAAACATTTCATCTTCATATAAACCATGAATATGAAAATTGTAGTAAATATACTATGAAATGAAATAACCATCCATGGGTACACCATAATCCACACAAGTGAACAACTGAGAATAAAATTTACTATCATGTATGAAACCAATAATCCCTGATAAAGAACAATGTTAGGCTCCCGCCTATCGGAATATATACTCAGACACATAAAGTAACAGTAATCTAGGCATAACATCAATCAAACAAATATCAAGTCCTGCTACATCTTATTGATATCAATAAAATAACCCCGATTGGTGTTTCCCACTAAGGTGACATGTATATTTCCCAACACACCTAAACTTCCTAATGTGATATGCTATTCATAAACCATTTCAAATCCATGATAAAAATCTATAAAACATTTTCATAGTGGAGTATCACTACTTTGATTATTGAAAATATATTTTGACTTTAAAATTACATTTATTAAATTTCATTGAATGCATAGTGTGTAAAAATAATTTTTTAAAGAAAACCCCCTTTAAAAAACATGAACATCATAAAAGTTCCACTTTGATTTCAAATCAATCAATTTCATAAAAAAATAAGATTAATTTACAAGAACATAGAGTAATTCAGGAGTTAAAACCTTTGTAAAGAGACACCCACCTCAAGAATAGAGAAAAATTATCCACTTTTTCGAATGGAGATTAGAAATGAGTAGATCATGTCATCATGAGCCGAAATCCATAAGAAAGATCCTAAAATATCTTTAAAAACCCATAAAACAAGAACCCATATCCCAGTTAGGTTTCAATGAGACAAAGGGAGAAGAGATCAATTACGGATCTATGAATATGATAGAAAACCAAATAAAAAATGGGATATACCTTGAATAGATCTATCGAGAACGAAGGAAAAACACTAAGTAACCAACGAGAGAAGCCTATGGAGTCCTAGGAGAGGATTAATTTGAACTAAATAGTGATTATGGGGTGATTAGATAAAAAACTTATCAAGGGAAAGAAGGTAAATTCCAACTTTGTATTTGTTCAAATCGGGGCACAAGGTTAGTCCACATGGTTAGACAAACTATCAACTAACCATGCATGGGATATATCCCTTTGAAAAATGGTACATGGTTACTTGGGAAGATCCACATGGTTTGGGAAAACCATTCAAAATCCATGTGAATCCTTTAGAAAACCACCCATACACCTGTGTAGTCACCTAAAAAATCACACAATTTGAATAATTATGTAAAAACCATGAAAATAATTATTGTATCCTCATAATTATATACCACATGGTTACTACACATTTAGTACTAAGAGTCCCCCTAAACTATGTGCTTATATAGGTTTCCCCATAATACAAGTTTTCATCTCTCGGCCCTAAAAAACCCCTAGAATTATCCAAATTATAAACCAAGATCAAACTAAGGCATAACTATTCCTTTAAGGGAATCATAATTATCCCTACTATAAAATATTTCTATCCCCAAAAAGTGATCATGATCTAAACATGAAAAAATATAAGTTCACTACTACCTTATCAATGATTCCTTCTCCCACATCTCATCTCTATCGCATCTACTCTACCATAATACAGAAACTAATGGATTTTTTTTATCATGCATCACCTTATATTAGAGATCCATAATTAGGACTAGTTTCTTAGCCATAGTGGTGCCAGGTTCAAGGTCGAAATATTTTTATTCGATCAAATGGGAAGGGTCTAGTTGATACATCTGTAATTGGAAAAAATGAACCAGATCAAGAATTAATGTCATGAGAAATGGAAAGCCCAACTAATACGCCACCTTTCCAAGTCTTTTGATGATCCAAAATGGGCCAATATCCATTAGTTACAAATTAATATAATTACATAACTAACAGTGTCCCAAGTATGGTGAAACTTTGAGAAATACCTGATCATCAACCTCAAACTCTAGTGGTAGATGATAAAGGTTCATATGGAATTTCTGAAATATATGATCATTTACTAACATCTTACTGTTCAACATCACTTTTTTTTATATCCTAAACAAGGCTCGGTCAATCCAAGGACTACTCTCCCAAATATAACCAACACCAGAAGAATCTATATGTAAAATCATAAAATGATTCAAATGGATCATTATTAATTGAATCTTGAAAAATATTTGTATAGGAAAATTACCCATAGGCACATTAATTTCCCTATAACCACCAAAATCAAGAATGCATTCCCAGATAATATCCTCAAGAATCTGAATAGCTTTCTCATTTTACCCATCTATTTATGGATGATATACCATGATTAATTTCAACTATGAAACCATCACCTCTTGAAAACAATTATAAAACCTAAATGTAAACCATGAGTCCCTGTTAGAAAAAATCAAAGAGGGTCACCATGAAGTGTCACAACCTCTAACATATACAATTTACCAAGTTATTCCACCTTTATTGTCTCCTTGATAGGACGAAATTCATCCAATTTTAGAAGTTGATCAATTATAACCCAAATTCCATTCTAAACACTAATAATCCTTGGTAAACTAATTATGGAGTTCATATAAATCTCATCCCACTTTCATAATAGAATGGGTAAAGGTTGTAACAGACCCGTAGGTCTATGGTGCCCCGTATTAATACTATGAAAAGTAAGGAACAATGAAACAAATCATGTGATCAGCCAACTCAATCATGGAATCCAGTATCAATTTATTAAATCAGGATACATCTTGGTAGTCCCAATGCATATGGTCCAATAAGACCAGTTCCCATTTTCCACCAAATTCCATCCTTTAGAAATAGAAATAACCAACCTACTTTGTAAACACAAAACTCTAATGGGAGATCAAGACCAACCAATTGAGGTATCCCCATTATTATGGATTTTACTGAACTTCTAGAAATCAGTTTATAAAACTAGCTCATACCAAATGTGATCATGAAATGACATGTCAACCTTTACAAAATCCAAGAAAACCATCTCACCATCCTCTTCCACTCCCAATCTTATCTCAATTAAACACATATTAGATACTATTACTCCACTAATTCCTCAAAGTATTGAGTTATGAAAGTCTTTATTAACGAATCAACAACCATATTCCATTTTTTGGAGTATAAGAAATATCAAAATTAAAAGTTTTAACATACCCAACCCAGAGACTATCAAAAGTTCAGATCCTATCCGAGTAAAAATTTACTTTAAGATATTACGATTGGATTATATCATAATCCATTACCTAAAGGAATAATGTTGCCATGTTTTGACATTTTGTATAACATATACAAACTCAAGCTCATGGGTGGTCTAGTTGTTCTCATGAGGATGTAGTTGGAGGGATCCATTGGCCACCAACCACTTTCCCTACATCAAGAGACACCCTAATCCCATTCCTAAAGAATATTATTAAACATAATAACCAGAAATAAATTAAATAAAAATAAAAACCAAATCCAAAGTCAACATAATCTTTGTTTCCTCAAAATATATATGACATATATCATTTTATTCAAACATGACACCCTTATGACTGAAAGCTGTCATATGAGATGAAATCATGGAGAAGTCCTAAAATAACCACATGTAATAACTGGTTAAGATTGAGAATATTTGAATTTAAAACACACTTATGGGATTCTACCAAGATATTACCTCTTGAATATTTACCAGATTCACTAATATAAACCACTCATATATAATATTCCATATAAAAATTAATTCATAGATATAAAAGTCTCATTTATAAAGTTTACCATACCAGTGATATTCCTTAAAGATTCTATGGATCATATCCAAATGATTTATATAGTCCTCTTGTGACTTAAAGTGAACCAAAATATCATCCAAAAATATGATAATTAAATTGTCTATAAATCAATGAAAGTTCCAATTAATCCACTCTACAAATACTACATGAGAATTAATGAGACTGAATAGCATGAAAATCAACTTGAAATTCCAAAACCAACTCCTAAACACTGTCTTAGTTATATAAACTTATAAGACTCTCAAATTATGACACTACGATCATAATAAAATCTTAGAAAACCAAAAGGACCCTCTAAGTTGATAAAAAAGATAATCAATCCTCTGAAAGTGGTGTTTATTCTTAACTTTCACCAGATTAAGATTTCAATAATAAATGCATAGTTTGATGCTTTAATATACCTTCATGGAAAAGAGAACATGTGAATACCAATGTGACATGATAGGTTGAATATATTAATAAGCCTTAATATTATCTAGACTAAATTTAAGTTCCTTTAACTTAACAAGTTCCACACAATAAGATGGAATGGAAATGTGATTTATACCTAGAAGTAGGTCAATAGTGAACTTGACCACTAGTTGGGGTGGTAACTTAGAAAAATCATTTGAAAAAACCTTAGGGTACTCACTCACCACTATAGTGAGTGGGATACTCAAGTGATAACCAATGACATGAAGGGAAATCTCTAACAATTGGCATGAGATAATTTCAGTATAAGGAAAAAAGGACTCACTCTCCCATATCTAGAATCCCACTCAACCTAAATGGAATGAGATACTCCATAAGAAGATAATTAGTGAACTCGAAGATGATAATATACAATATAGTACTTAACATGGATAATCCAATCCATCTAAATAAGAAGTTATAATACATCAAGATTGAGAACTAAGAAGTACCAAACCACTTTATGGTCAACTATCATCTCTTAACACCAGATATATTTTAAACATTGTTCAAACCTCTTTATCAAAGGAATGGGAAGATTCAACATGAATGAAACAAGCTCGAAACATAATCCCAACACATAAATTAACTTGACTATATAAAAGAATGAGTAACACCGATATTAAACAATGATATCACCATATAGGATGAAACAAACATCATACCTCTAATAGTAGTCATCCCTAATTCATATTCTTCCAGTACATACTTCACTACATAAAGATATACAATATTAGCTTCTACCATAGACTTCTTTTCCACATTAATGTCCCCCTTTACATGAGTATGATAAACCCACCCTTAGAAGCATCAGAACGAACTTGAAAACCCATGGTGAGAGTAAATCTTAATATACTTACTTAGGACTTTATTTCAAAAAAACTCCTCAGATGAAAACCTTGTCCACAATGATGAACAATTCTAGGATATTCTATATAATTAGATTTGGTATGACCCCACAATGATAGAAACCTACATGCTATTGTTCTAAAAATGCTTTTGAAACCAGTCATCTAGGAAATTGAGCACCATTGTGATCCCTTTTCTATCCAAAATACACACCCTATCCTTCACCTACAACAAATAAAGCACCAACAAAACCCATTTTCCCAACTATGTCATCCTAATGCAAAGCCACTTTTTTGACTAACTCGACAAAGTTTGGGAGTCATAATAGAATTGATATCAACCAAATATTATCCCTTAGTCCAATTTAAAACCTCCAAGATTTATGTTATACATTTTCAATAGGATTTAGTTTTGGGTGACCAAAATTTTTGAAATAGGAAGAATACTAAAAATTCGAAAAATCTCATATATCTAAGGTTAGAAATATTTGAGTATTTTCCTATTGAAACATTTTAAGATAAAACAGCTAGTTGAATATTGTATTGAAAGTATTCTAGGTAATATCCTTGTGTATTTTAGCTTTAATGATAGAATCCCAACATTTTTCCCCAATAATTAAAGAATATAAGTGTAAAACCCCACCTTAGTGTCCCTATATGTTTCAGAAAATGGATGATCATTTCAATAAACTTAAGAAACATTTCAATTTCTTGGGTAACTTTATCACTAGAAAATATTGGTAGATTTTATTTGTAAATTTCATGCCATAATGCACAATTTCTCTGTGGTTCCCAACAGCCACCTGACCGAGAGTTTGAATGGTGTGCATGAATGCTTCCACTAAATAAGGGTCTACTAGAGGATTTATCTATGAAACATATCTCATAACATCCTCTCCCAAATCCTGAAGATCTTATTTTATAGTCATTGTTTAATAAATAAAAATGAAAATAACCAATTAGCTTAAGGGAAGCTCCAGAATCAATGAGCAACATTAAGAATACAAATAAACACTTTTAAATGAAATGGATGTAATGATTTATAGGATTCTTATGAAAGAATGAAAAATAAAGAAAAGTAAAAAGTTAATTTAAATAAAACCCCCATATTAATATCATTTAAATACCCCCCAAAACCATGTTTATAGATTGGAAAAACCCTGGCCACCCATGGTAACTTGAGTTCATACATAGAAGTGAGCTGGCTAGGCACCCTCCCACACTTACTACGAAAATTTGGAGAGTCCTAAATCATGTATACCAAAAACCCAAAATAAAACCCAAGAATTTTCATAATACATTGAGTAGGGTAATTAATTTGATACCATTTTTAATTAGCCAACCAGATCCTACATGAAATATCACCTAAGATGGACCAACACATGGTAGAGATCAACTAAGCAACCAATAAGTCTTCTGAGTAACTAAAAGGATATAAACAAACAGAGTATATAGTGGGATAAAAGTAAATATACATGAGATATACAAATACAATACAAAATTCTATTATTGAAAATAAAACACGACTAGACATAACTGAGTCTCTTTGTGATAATTAATCACCACTAATTTATCTCACTTAAACTATGATGAAAACTAAGTGAAGCCGATGAACTCAATTGTGACCTTACCTTAACAAAATTTATAATAAACCACATCTACAAATAACTAAAAGAATAAGTATGGCGTGATCACAACAACTAGTAGGATTTCACCAATGAATTTATAAAAAGTCTAATACTATGAAAACATTAGTTCTATCTCTAAAACAAATACATTTTTTTAAAAACATTTGGATGATAAAACATCATTTGGTTTTCAGAAAAATATTTTATGTTCTCATAAACCATGAATATGAAAAGTACAAGAAATAAATCATGATAGAATAAAAAAATAATCTATAGATAAACAATAATTAATACAAGTGAGCAACCAAGCATGAAATGTGCCATGCTGTATAAAATAACGAATCAATGAAAAAAATATATTGGGATCTAGAATATGGGAATATAAACATGGAAAAATAAGAAAACACAAAAAAATGCATAATGTAAATCCCATAGATATCGAGTCCTGTCACAGTCTCATGGTTTTAATGAAATAAATACCTGTGGTGTCTCCCACTATGTCAACATGTCCATTTCCCGATGCACCCAATGTTCTCAATATGATATGTTTAAAAAAATTTAAAACCTTGATCATAATTTATAAAACATTTTCATTGTGAAGAATCATTTCTTCCATGCTTGAGAATCCATTTTAGATTCAAAATCACATTTAAGGCATTTCATTGAACATATAGGGTGCACAAAATCGTTTTTAAAGAAAACCCCTTTTAGAAAAAATGCATATGTTGAAAAACATTCACTTTTACATCAAGTAATTCAATTTAATAAATAAAACCAAATGAATTTATAAGAACATCAAGTAATTCATGAGTTATAAATTTTCATTAGATACACTTATCTCAAGAATAGATGAAAACTAATAAACTTACTAAAAGAATATAGGAAATGAGTATATCAGGTTTTCAAGTGCTGAGACCCCTATGAAATATTATAAAACATTTTTCAAAACCCTTATATCTAGTAGACACTTTCCAATTGGGTTCCATCAAGAAAAGTGGGGAAGAGATAAAGTGATGATCTAAGAAGATAATATAAAACCAGATAAAAATTGGGACATAACTTGAATATATCCATCAAGAATAAAGTAATACCACAAATTAAGTAATAAGATAAGCCTCTAAAGTGATGGGGAATGCTTAGTTTGAGCTAAATATAGGTTGGGATGTGATTATATATAAATAAAAAAATATAAAAGAATAAAATTATAACTTTTTAAAGGATTATATTGGGTCATATGGTTAGGCCGCATGATTAGAAAAAGCATACACCACACATGTGTGGTCTCAGTCCCTTTGAAAAATAAAGCACATTGTTACCTGGGAAAGAGCCACACAGTTTGGTAAAATCATGATAAATTCTCATGAAACCTCTGTATTACCACCCAAACACCTACACAGTTACAAAGTTTAAATAACTATGCTCATACTACATTATTACTACATGGTTAGTATTAACCACGCACTTACACTATGTGCTCGGCCTGATTTTTCCAAAAAAAAAACAATGTTTTTAACTCTCATCTCCCAAAAACCTCTAGAGTAAACCAAATGATAATGCAGTGTCTATGACTCAGAGGGAATCACACTTATTAATTACCCCACCATATTCATGGATTGAATGAATAGAGACCATAGAGATTACCTTGATCAGTTTGTAGTAGTTTTTTATATTCTAAATTATTATATATTCCAAGAGTATGTAATATAATTAATATCACTTGAGGATTTTACTAAACAATATAATAAAGGATAATTTGTATAAAAATTTTACCAAGTAATTATTTTGGAAAAAACGTTTCATTTTTGGGTCATACAATCTCAAGAAAAGGTATATCAGTGGATCCATATAATATGAAATTTATTGATTGTTTTTATAAAAAACACTATGATTGAGACCCATAGTTTTATTGGGTTTTCAGGATATTATATATTCTCTGTGAAAAAATTATCACATATATATAAAACACTCACATAGTTAACTCATAAGGGATTCATGATTCTTTGGAAAGATGAATGTGAGGAATATTTCAGGGAACTAAAATATGGTTAGTCAACACACCTGTACTAACAATACCCTATAGTGGGTAATGGTTTGTGATTTATAGTGGAAGGTAAAAGATTGGATTGGGATGAATCATTAGAAAAACATATACGATGATAGATTATGACTTGTGAAGATTAAAGGTTCATGAGTAAAGTTACCAAAATCATGATTTGGAGTGAGTTTTGGTAATTTTTTCATTGAAGATATGGTGGATTTTTTATAGAAAAAGATGTGATGTATATATAGATCAGAAAAGTTTAATGTATATATTAACTCATAAGGAGTTCAATATTCACAATAGAATATGATTATAGTTTATTAATTATTATGATTACTCAATAAATTACCACTTAGTAAAGTGATAAAGGTGGAAGATACCCCGAGTAAAAAATATTAAGCAATCTTATCTATGATAAGGATCACAAAAGAATTAATATTTCTATATTTTGAAAGTATAGATCAAGAAATCATGACCGAAGGGGAGAAATCCAATTTTAATCAAATTAGTTTTTATATTATATATCAAAGTGAGGATTAAAGAGGTGAATAAAAAAGTAGTGAAACTACAAAATAAGGCCAGAAATGTTCTTGAGTTTAACCTTGATTGTGAGGGAATGATAATTTTTAGGAACTATTTATGTGTTATATACATACCAGATTTGAAGAAGGATTTGTTGGATGAAGATTATAGTTCATCATTCTTTATTCATCCTGAAATTATGAAGATATATAGAGATATGAAAGAATATATTTGGTGGTTCAACATTAATAGAGATATTGCAGAATATGTATCTTAGTTTTTGGAATGTCATAAATTAAAGGACGAGAGATAGAATTTTAAGGGGATGTTACAACCATTACCTATACAATAATGGAAATGGGACAACATCACAATGTATTTTGTCATCAGGCTCTCCAAATTTTCTAAATTCCATAAAGATATTTGGGTTATAGTAAAACTCCTTACAAATTTAGAATTCTTTATTATAATTAGAAATGATTTATCTATTTATCATCTTTCTATAATATACATTAATGAAGTGGTAAGGCTGTATAGAGTAACACATTCTATTGTATCTGACCAATATCCAAGGTTTACTGTGAAGTTTTATAAATGTATTTAGTAATATTTGGATTAAAACTTTTGATTTAGTACTAATTATCATCCCCAAATTATGTTCAATCTAAGATAAACATTGAAGCACTAGATTATATATTTATATCTTATTATATGGATTTTTAAGGTAATTGGGATCAATAATTTTATCTAATAGATATTTTCTTACAACAATATCTTTCATATGAGCATTTAGATGACTCCTTATGAATCCCTCTATTGTAAAAAGTGAAGAAATCCTACACGCTTGGATGACATTAGAGAAATAAATATATTGGGACATGATTTAACTAAATAAATAGTAGGTAAGGTTACATCCATTCAGCCGAACTTATGATATCAGAGTCAACAAAAATGTTATTTGGAAAAACTTTTACAAAATATGGAATTGGATGTTGGTGAGAAGGTATTGTGATGAAATTATCTATAGAATAATTTTAAGAGATTCAAAAATAAATTAAAATTTAATCCCTAGGTATATTTTCCCCTTTAATATTATTGATCTAGTAGGGATAGTGTCTTATCACTTGATGCTTCAACTAAACTTTTATCAAGTTCACGATGTGTTCCTTATATATCTCTTGAGTAAGTACATAGCTGATTCTTCATAGATACTAAACTCAGACGTTATAATGATGGATCCAGATCTTTATTATGATTAAAAACTAATTTAAATTATTGTTCATTAATATAAATTGTTATGGGATAAGACTACTCACCTTGTTTAAATTCCTAAGAGGAATAATAAATTTTGAAGAAACTACTCGGAGACCTGAAGATATGATGAAATAGAGATATTATCATTTTTCTGTATCAGTGTAGAAAACATTTTTTGGAAAAGTTAATTTGGGGGGGGGAGGTATAATGTAACACCCTAATATTTTAAGATATATTTCTCTTCAAATAAATTTAATTTCTATGATATCTTACGATACACACAATTCTGATTCTTAATGAACCATAATATAGTACACTATTATAACCTAGTAATTAAATTTACTGATTAAATAAGAATAGATATTTTTTTAAAAGTATATACAATGGTTTTATGTAAAAATATATATTGATAAATAGGTACTAAATTTTTTAAAAGTCATTATATGTTTTAAAAATACATTTTCTTCGAAAAATAGTGTTTTTTCTGTTTTTTTTGTGTGAGAAAATAATATAATTAATTTATATAAATTTTAGAAAATTTATTTTAAAAATAATATGCTAATTTCTGAAATGACTATGTCGTAATTATTTTATAGTTAATTCTTGATAATTTTCCAAAAAGATTGATTTTTCAATAAATAGTGAAAATACTGATTTTTATTAAAAACTGCCTTTTTGTTTGAAGTATTTACAATGTTTCATTTTCATTAAATGGTATTAAAGGTAAAATTAGTTTATTTATTTTAATAATAATCTGATTAAGGTTATTTTAAATAAGTATTTATTGTATTTTGGTATGAAAACATCTTATTCTTTATAAATCATTTTTTTATAGAAAACTACTTTTCTTTATGTTTTAAAGGTTCAATTCTAAATTAAAATTTTCCACTTATGTGGATTGAATCCTGGAAAATATATTATATATTTTAAATTTAGAGGATCAAATATGCTAAATAGGTATTTTTTATTTTTATACATTATTAATAGTAACCTTGGTAAATATTTTTCACCGAAGTGAGGGTGAAATCAGTAAAATATGTTTAAAGATTTGATATAAGGCTTTAACATTTTTTTAAAACATGAATTTATCCTATTATATGAGTGGTGTTCAAAAATTATAACCCAAATTTCTATAATTTGGAAATTGGGTTTCATTTTTCCTTGATTATGACATTTATATTATTTTAAGAAAAGAATAAATATAAAATGTCACACTCATGACTTTAATATCTCTAATTTTATTCATAAGGAAAATAAGAGGTTATGTAAGGATATAAATGTTTATTCGAAATATAAATTAATTTATTATCATATTAATTAATTTTAAATTTTTTGTGATTTAATAGTTACATTAAATGCTTATGCAACACTGACATAGTATTTGTCCAGTTAATAGAAAAATAAAATAAACGATTTTCAACATATGAAAAGTATTACAATTTTGTTGAATAATTATGTTTCTTTAATTTTCACATAAATATAACATATTAGGTTTGTGTGAAAGGTTTATATTCTAATTCTATAACTATCTTCATGAATTTAATGTCAAAGTAAATGAATAGTTCCAAAAAATGACATTAATGATGTTTTATAACAAACAATATATACTTTTAAATAATTTAATCTTCATAAAAATAAAATATTCATCCAAGTGAATGGTATATGGTTTGAAATATCATAAATGGTCCATTTATTCATTATATTTACTTTTATTAAAACAATCTTGATCCTTAAAGTGTATAAAAATTTGATATTGTATTAATTATAAAAAGGGTCAACGAGGGGTTAAAAAAAGAGATAAGGGTGAAATAATCACCTTAAATTGTCCAAATATTATTGTATGAGATAATTTCAAATTAAATTTATCCTATATTTTATATATGTCTATTTGGAGTCACTTTATTATAAAAATTAATATATATTAATTTAATATTTTATGCAATTCTAAGAGTTCCCCTCCCCTCACTTATAATAGGGAACCTCTTATCCTCTCTTTCTCAAAACATTTTAGTCTTATATCTCTAAAAATCCAAAACATAATAACTTATTTTATTACTGAAACACATCCAAGATCTACTTATAGGACCCTGGAACACCCTAAGAGGGGAGGGGTGAATTGGAGTGTTAAATGTTTCTTTTAAAATTATGGATCATATTCCCACATTGGTAGGAACTTATTAAACCTTTCTTAAGGAATCATTCCATAAACAAAATTAACATAAAGTGATACAACATATCTATTTTACTTTTTTCACCACTAAGGGATAGTCTAATGATAATATGCCACTAGTGTATCGGTTTTACCTAAATACACTAATCTTTACTAGTTGTGGAATACATAATTTCAGACACAATAACTCTATACCTAACACACTACCATTATAAGATATTTGGGATAACACACTACCTCCGTCAAAAAAATTTCGATGACTCCCCCAAGATATCTACATTGCATAAAGTCTCACTCAATTTAATTACTTGAAGTTCACTTCAATATATTGGAATTTAAGTATTAGTTCCAAACTAGAATGAGAATGAGCCTTCATCGTAGTCTAGAATAAATGCACTAGAAATAACTATTCAAATAAACATGATGTTCAATACTACCATTCACAAAGCTCCTTCATGAATCTCATTACCTTCATGAAGAAAACTTCCTACATGGAACAAACTAACTTCATTAAGATCACTGAGTCATCATAGAATACCTCATCATCACGAAACCCCTTTTCCCCAGAGACATAAGCATTGTTCAAGACTGGATAAATCATTTCGCAATTCTCAAGCTCACATTGAATACTTGATTCACGAAGCTATTGGAATTCATGAATTCAGAGTGACTTGAATTTTTCTCCAAATAGTTTCACAAATGAAGATGGGGTGTATTCTTATTTATTGGATCGACCTTTTTTGATGCTCCCATGCCATCAGAGGATGATTTGTGAAACATCCGAAAACAAATTCACCAAGATCCTTTATTTGAGAAGTCCAAGTGTGATTTATTATAGTTTTTGTGATTACCATCAAACCATTGTGTGCTCATGATGGTCATTCATGATTCTCTACATCTTTGCAAAACCCACTTCATGAAACTATGTCTTTAGGTAACCAAGTCCTTTTCCATAATTACGAAGTGTTAATCCCATAAAACCACCTTCAATACTGTAGTTATCTTGTACTATAAGATAACTTTCCCTAAAATTCCCATATCAACCCAATGTGTATTGAAAAAACAAAAATCTAGACTCCATTTATAGAAAATAACAACCTTGGTTCCAACAATCTCCCCCATTGGGTTTGTTAGAAATCTATTGAAAAATTCAATAAAACAACGACCACTATCAAAACCTGATAAATGTGAAACAAATCATCCAACACTCTAATTCTATGTGAGAAAAGCTTGGTGTATAAAAAAATAGTGGAAGCGTTAATTGGGTTATCAGGTTTTTTAATTCTTAAAGATATCCATGTTAATATCTATTTATTTCCTCATAACACTAAATTTTCTTTGTTACAAAGAAGCACTTCATGGTTTGTCAAAACCCTCCAACTAAGAAACCATTATCACATTGAATTTATATATTCTTCATTCCCCTACAAAAACATAAAATTTAATTTTATCCATTCCCCCTTTGTAAATAATCCCAAAGAACATGTATTTGAACTTGTGGAGAAC
This sequence comes from Viscum album, assembly GCA_963277665.1. Taxonomy (NCBI): domain Eukaryota; kingdom Viridiplantae; phylum Streptophyta; class Magnoliopsida; order Santalales; family Viscaceae; genus Viscum; species Viscum album. The sequence goes on from OY728152.1 coordinate 1,799,544,209, forward strand.
AAAACAAACTCCCCTAGATCATATCTCCCCATTTAACCTAGACCACTTCCACAAATAGATTAAAGAAGTTAACAAAAATTTGGAGATGGGAACAACTGTAACTTATTCAACCATTAGGAGGTGGATAAACACTACAGTTCAACTGATGTGTGTTGAACACATGTGCAAAAAATAAATTATTCATAATTTTTTCCACTTGGTTATCAGTTCCAACATGACCCCATTGAAGTATTCCTTGATCGAATTTTTATTTGATGAAGTGATATCTTATCTCAATATGTTTTGTGTGAGAGTGATGAATAATGTTCTTTATATTATCAATTATGATCTTTCTATCATCGTGAATCACCATTGACTGTTTCCCCTCATCAGAAATATCAATAATTTTTTGTTAATTCACAATAGTTGATTGAAAACCTTTGTAGCATAGATATACTATTCTTCAGTAGTACCAAGAGAAGTGATTTCATGTTTCTTACTCAAATAGACAACACATTTATTTATAATAAATAATGCTCTACCAATTATGTACTTTCTATCCAACACATCTCCATCCCATTTATCATCATAATATGCCGATAGTTCATTATCTCTTCATGTATCAAACTTTAAGACATAATTGTGAGTTCCTTAAATGTACCTCATGACCCTTTTTACAGATTCCAAATGTTCTTCCTTTGTATTACTTTGAAAGTGGGATGCTAAGCATGATCTGGCCTTGTTTTAGTCCAGTACAATAAAATTATAATTATTCTCCTATATATGTTGGGACCCACAAAAGTACCATCCTCATGGTTTCCATGTTTTTTCCCAACAATAGTTAGAGACAAAATTGTTGGAAATACCTTTAAAGTTATTTTTAAAAGAATGTGTAAATGTGTGGATCATTAACATATCTATCCCCCTTAATTTTTTAGAGTATCATTTCATTTTATATCCCCATTATTGATAACAAAAATACAGTTCATGGGAAAAAGGGTATCATTCCATACTTTAGCAATGTTTCATCTATCATTTCACTCTATGTCTACTTGAGATATTATCAGTTTATAAAAAAAGAAAAATATTTAGAAATTTTTTTTCCATTAAATAATGATCATGACAACTTATCAAATGAGAAATCATAAACATATATTAAAGTGGTTCCAACTTCTATTCCAGGATGATGATACTAAATGTGAAATGAAATTTTTATAAACAAACAACCTGAATCTCCTACACTCACATCAACAAATAGATCAAAAATGTTTAAGTGGAATAGGTTGGATAATTTTCCTTGGGGAACTTTAATTCTTCTTATGCCACTCATTTACTAAATTAATATTGCTTTTATATATAATCATTATTTTGAGTAAACAAGAATGATAGATTAAGAGATACATACCTTTTCCAATGACATGATCTTCAAGAAATATCTAGAAAGAATACATTTTTTACCTATGGAAAAAAAGATTGTGGCAACTTCTTAATTTGTCTCCCCATTAATAGAAACAGTACTAAACATCTTCATAATGGTGGTTATCATCAAGAATAAATTTAATGAAATTATAGTATAGAGAATAAATCAAAATGGATCTTCAACTTGTAATTATCCATATTGGAAATTTTTTTACAAATTCACCAAGGACAATCTTTTTAAACACTTGTTTTCCAGGATACCATAAATAATATCAATCCATGATGAAAACTTATTAATCATTATTTTAAAAAATAGAATATATTCAACTTTATAATAAATGATCCTCCATCATGTTTATATTTGAATACCAAATCGATTAATTAGCTAAAGATGGCGTCTTTTTAGTTTGGATATCTTGACATCTCACACTACTTAGCAGGTTCTATCTCTTACAACTGTCTTCACCTTCAATTAACTACATTATATATAAAAATAAAATACACAATGAATATGTTAATAAAGTGGATTCTCCTTTCTTCATCAATGTGAACATCACAGTTGAGATGATCTTCTCAACCAAGTTTATCTATTTTTTCCTATCTTCATGCTTTCACATTTGAACACATGTTCTGATTTATGTTGTGGTAGCATAGATATATTCTAGTTATCTTATAATTTGTGTAGATAATTGTTGTTCTTAACATCATTCATGGATGATACATTATTAATCATATTAAATAATTCTTCTTTTTATGGTATTGAGGTTAATTGTTTTGCAATGTGGCCATATTTATTGCATCTATCACACAGAACTTATTTGACCATGGAGTTTACTTTTGTTTTAAAACACTCATGCACTTTGTCTTCATCATGTGGAATATTTTCATTTATTTTTTCACCATCCTTATCCTATGCATCTAGAATTTTCCTCATTCTTTCAAAATCTTCTGACCAAATAACTAACATAAATCTATGAACTGTTGCAACAAGTTTGGATCTTCCACATGGGTTCTATTGAGTTTTATCCCTCTTAGTAGTTTTTTTTATTCAACACCCTTCAACTTTGTGGATTTAGAATCCAGGGTCTTCTTAGATTTCTGAATTGAGATCTTCAAGGGAGAATTTGTGTTCACAATATTATTATGATTTCTTCCCAAGGTTGCATATTTATACTTAGTCATATTTTTTTCTCTTATTTTCTTATCAACTTTGAATGAATGTTAATATAGGAATGTACCAACCTTGTGACTACTACCATTTCATACATCAAAAATGTTATCAATCATCCCAAATATGTTTTAAGTATAAATATTCTTTTGGACATGTTTATGTGGTATCTTTTTCTTTGGATTTCCCCCCTGGAAATAGGATTCATTTGTGCCTTTTCATTTAGAAAATTTCACCAACAATCAAATTGACAATTACCCAATCTATTATAACAGAAATATTAACCAATGAACTTGATCTCTATATACAATTTTTATATAGTTATTGGGTTTTATTCATAACTTTTTTGTGATATTTGTTAGAAACCATCTTCCATACTCTTTTTAACATCCACCATAGTCATGTTGGTAGATTTATTATCACCTTTATTCATCCAAAATTGTTTAGTATTTTTATTACAACCTAAAATATTCATGATAACATTCTTATAATCATTAATGAAATTTGGAATGGATGGTATTAGTGTCATCTAAACTACTTGAGATATATCATAGAAAGATGTCATGACCTTATTATCACAAGTATGAGGTATTTTAGCATTATAAAACTCTATTGAAACATTGAGTATCTAAAATAACTATTTTATTCTTTTGTGAAGTCTCAATATATGTCTTCTCGTGATTGGATAACCGTGATTCCGAATCTACACATTTTATATTGAGGATGATTTTCTAATATTCAATCATAATAATCTTTTCTTCACAAGACTTATTAATTATAGAAACATAATCTTCATACATCTTAACATTATTCTGAATTATATAGTCATTTTCCTTGATCTTATTGGATATTTCTTCCAATTATAAACCTTTGACATTAGTGCAATTTTTTAATTTCTCTTCAAGTGCATGGATATTTTCTTCTTGAGTTTATTTGAATTTCTATTTATATTTAACATCATTGAGGTATTTTGAGGAACTTATTTATTGTTCCCTATTTGTTTCATCAAAGGTCCCAAACTTCTTGGTGAGGAATAATAATTCAATAATTTTTCCTTTCAATCCCCTTTCCAAATCATCAACTTCTCCTTCAAGCTGGGTGATCTATCCCTATATACATTGAAAGGATCTACAATGAAGGGAGGATATTTATTTAGGAATATCATTCCAAAAAATTATTAATAAATTAAATAAAAATTCTTTTGAGGTTTTAGAATGACAATTATCAAAACTTGTTCTAGGATCCTTATTTTGAGGAAAAATTTCATTAGTTCTAACATATACCTACTGATCACTTGAATATTTTGATCTACATGATTTAAAAAGGATATATTTATATTTGTTTCTAACTTTTGACACATTCTCATTAAATTCCATGCCTTAAATATAATAATTTTTATAATGGAATGGTGAACTAGATACTAGCTCTTCTTTAGATAAGAAGGACTTATTAAACTATCTATTCTATTTATTTTTCTTGTTCATAATGGTCTTAATGGATAAAAAATTCATCTCAGAGATAAATGAATCATCATAAAAACTTAACTCCATTTTTTATAAAGGAAAGAAACTAAAATCATCAAAAGAGAACATATTTAATTTAGAAAATCCAAAATAGGTGAACCTTGGCTCCGATACTACCTGTAGGACCCCTAAACACCCTAAGAGAGGAGGGGTAAATCAAGGTGTCAATTTTTTCTTTTAATGTGATAGATCTTATTCCTAAATTTTTAGGAACTTGTAAAACTTTTATTATGGAATTATGTAGTAATAAAACAATGAAATAAAGAGAGACAACAATTTTTTTTACTTGGTTCACCACTAAGGGATACTCAAAGGATCATATGCCGAAAATGTGTCGGTCATGCCTAAATCAACTAGTATTCACTAGTCAGGGAATATAGAAGTTCATACACATTCAATCTATTCCAGGAACACTACCTTTATATAATTTTATTTATGAAATGCTTCCCACCTTAGAACACTACTGATGAATCCCTCTAGCTCACTTCTTTGGGTGAAGTGTCAGTCAGTTTAACAACATTAAGGTCACTTAAATAGATTGGAATTTAAGTCTTTATCCCTAACAAGCATGAAATTATACATTCATAAAAGTCCTATATGAATATACATGAAATCACTATTAACTTAAACATGATGTTCAATACTACTCTTTGAAATGATCCTTCAAAAAGCTCACTACCTTCGCAAAGAAAACTATCTTCATAGAACAAGCCTTCACGAAGCTCACTATGTCATCATGGAATACCTCATCATCAAGAAACTAATTTTTCCAAGATAACTATGAATTGGTCAATTCTATAGAATTATTTTCAGAATTATCAAGCTCACATTGAATACTCAATTCATGCAACTCTCTTCCTTCATGAATTTAGAGCGATTTGGCATTTTCTCCAAATCTTTTCATCACAAACAAAGTGAGGGTATCCACCTATTTATAGGCATGGAATTTTGAGATGCTTCCATGAATTTATATGTTTTTTCATGAATCTTTGAAAAACCACTTTTCCCTGATCCTTCATTCTTGAATCTCTAGTGACATTTACCATAGGCGTGGAGATTACCATTAAACCATTGCGCGCTCACAATTCCCATTTGTGATTCTCTATATCTTTGTGAAAAAAAATCTTCAAAAAACTAATTAATTTAAAATATTTATGATTTTTCAGTCCTAGAAAATCACCTTTCTCAATTATTGCATCTTCCACTCGATTTTGAACCACAAAATTTGGAAAACACTGGGAAATGACAACACTTTCAATACTGTAGTCATCTTTTACTATAAGGTCACATTCCTTGAAAATATTTGATCAATATAATATTATTTAGAAAAATAGATTCCATTTCTAGAAAATAAAAACCTTGGTTTCAACAGTTATTTTCTTTCTAAAATATGATCGCTTCAATGTTTACGGTGTAAGTCAAAATAGGTTTCTTAATGAATAGGTTTAACTCTTAGCCGAGCATTTTCAATTTTATTTCTTCTTATACCTCTTATAAATCCATAGTATCCATTATAAAATATTTAATTCATTATATTAAATACACTTAATTTATATAATGATTATGAAATGACCATTTTCTCTTTTATTTCCATACCATGGGCAATGAATACATCACTTGTGCATTTGAATGACTTACCATCTCCCCATTGTTTTTTAGGTCAGTTTTCATCACCACTTTACTTGGATGGTTATAATGGTGAATTTATTAAATATATATGTTATTTATTATATTATTATAATTCTATAAAGGGTAATTATTTCTTACCTTTATTTCATTCCATCTATAAAATAATGGAAACAACATTCATAATGATGTATGGCCTACCGTCTCTATGAGTGGTGTAATTAATATTTATATTTAAAAATTTTATGGATTAATATAAAATTAGAAAATATATATTAAATATATATGACATATATATGATGGATAAAATAATTTATATTATGGAACGATGATTGAAGTACAAAGATCAAAATAGTAGAACTGAAACTTCCATGAAAAGCGAAACAATTAACACCTGGAATAGAAAATTTTAATAAGGAATTATTAATAAATGGGTCATGAAATGTTATAAGTGGATAATATATAATATTATTAGTATTTAAATTATTCTCTTATAAAATTATTATAGATTTAAATTTTTTATGATGCAGCCTAGATAACATTTAAAGTAAGTGTAAATTGAAGTAAAGGATTTATGTTACAATCTAATTGTTTATCAGAATTGTTTATGATTTTGTTTTTGATGATGAAATTTTATGACCTATAATTCTAGAATCCCCTGAATTTTATTACCTCAGGTTATTTATAGATATTAAAATTTTCATTTCCCACTATTCTTTTCAAGTACTCTATAGATCGAAATAATGTTTTAAGGAAAAACGTTATTTCTATTTTTGGTAGAAAACTATTTTTCCTAGATATCCATGTTTTCTAAAAATGTTTTAAATAATATTATTTGTATCCTTAGATGATTTTTTAAAGTCATTTTTACCCATCATATAATTTATACAAAATATTTTAAAAGGAATCTTCTTGTCATTTTTTAAATGACGTAATTTTGACTTTTTACCCAAAATGTAAAAGGAAATTTATTTTATTTTATACAACATGAATGAAATTTACCTCTATAATTAATTATCAATTATCTAATGATTCCTTTAAAAGTTTAAAGGGTAATTTTTAAATAAAATTTTTACCTTAATATTTGGTATTTTTTTAGATTTTTAATAAGTGATTTCAATGTGAAAATGAAATTTTCCTAAATAAATGTTCAAATGATTTTTTAAATATATTTTACCACTATGATAACATCCTTCGATGTTACTTATTATTTCCTAGGGATATGATCCAATGACACCATCCAATTTCATTCTTTGTAAATCTTATAATGATGATAATTTTAGGATTATTCTTCGAAATCCATTTTTGTTTCAATGGGTTAATTAAGTTGTAATGAAACCATTGAAAAACTCATTACTTTCCCCATATTTATGGTATGATACTTTGATTAAATGTTTATAAAACCTATTATTTTCATGGGTTATGATATGAGGTATTTTTTATGATCTTTTTTTAGAAATATGTATGATTTAAATTATATGATGGGTGGAACGAATCCAATATAGTCCTCCAATGCATTTGGTAAATATGGATATATCATGTGATAATAAGGATTGGAATGTGGAGTGAACACAATTCAGTAATAGAATTTTTTCACTATGATATTCTTAGGAGTGAACTTTGATTTAGGATATGATGGAATGGGGTGTTATCCCAATATACTAAGATAGTATTGGTAGTGGTCCTTGACAAAATAATTTTTTTTCCATGATTATGTATATGCCATAAACTAATGCCGTATGATAATGTTAGGCTATCATGGCTCATGTTATTTTGATTCCTTTGTGATTCATGTCTTATGAACTACCAAGATTTATTCCATGATTCAAGATTATTATCTATGATATATTGGGTATGGTTATTATAATGTTCTCCTAACCTTATGCTCGTGACATGCTTAAGATATAATTGATACCTACCTTTTATACCCTCCCCAACCATCTCCCCAACTACAATTTTAAGTCAGAACTCAAGAAACACAAAGACAGAATTTGGGGGGGGGGGATAAAATGGCAGAGATTGAGATCATCCCCCCTAATGATATATTTACAAATTTGGGGAAGAGATCAAATACTAGATTAATAAATACATGGATTATCATAGTGGACTCTTGAAGGCAAAAGTTTGTGGCTTGGTTCCCTTCATGAAAGGTGTGTAGTAAGGTATTACGATGACCATTCAAATAAATGAAATGAAGAATAAGGTAAAAAATAGACTAAAGAACCTTGATCTGACATTACAAGGAGTTTAACATGATTTCAGAGTTAGTTTCCACTGAAGATAGATCAATGATTTCCCTTTTTTCAAATTTATAGAACATCATGTACTATAGTTTCTTCCACGATGAGAGAATGAAATGATCACCAAACCTACATGGTCATCAATAATTATACCTCCATACATAAACCCAGATAAACAGGACTGATCAATATTGAGTTTGAAGCTACTGGCAGGAGGGATCCTGTAGATCCAGTGGCCTTGATTTCTAGCTTGTTTCACGAAATAAGAGGAATCATGACCATGATAGATAACTATGAGAGAAGTGGCATAGTTTAGTTGTTTAATGAGGGGTTCTAGATTAATAACCCTACATTTAGTTTTGGCCACTAAATATTGACATGAGAAAAAATTCTTTCATGGAAAGATGCATTCCTTGCTTCCCATAAACACTAGCAACCAACCTCCAAAATAATCACCCACACCATCCCCTCAGGTACATTTTATGTTAATCCTTTGAACTAGAGGTTCAGAAAATGATCGTTTCTAGGGACATGGATATCAAATCCAAAAAATTCAAAAAATTCCCACTATATCACTTTATCCTAATCAACAAAAAAGAGGATATGTGCATTGGTCTCTTTGGGGGGTTTCATACAGCAGGTTCATCGCAAAGCCAACATGATTCCCTTAGATTTAAGATCCTCATCCATGGGGAGAGTGTGGTTCTATATCTACCAAATCATGAATTTATACTTCAGAGGAATATATTTTCACCAAATTATACTCCCCCAAGAATCATGTACCGCGTTGGTATGCAGAAGTCAGTGATAATCCTTTACAGAAAATACACCAAATGAAGAGCTGGTAAACAAACAATGATCTTGGTCCTCCTGTTTTTCTATGCTGTGAAAAAGAATAAGCAATTGATGGTTCAGAAGAGAGTTGATAAAATCTGGATTTTTACTGGATTTCCTGAAAGAGGCATCAGGGATCGTACACCCCAGGAATCGAAAAAGAGACTCGACCTAGTTATGACTCCAAAAACCAATGTCCCATCGGTCAATGATCAAGTGATAATTGTTTATAAGATCCATAATATAACCTTAAATTGTGTTCCAAGAACTAGAAACCCTCCCCCTCAGATGGCCTAAATCCTACCCATATTTGTTCTTTATGAAGTTACCCTAAATAGATCTCCCATAAATGACTTTCCATGCGAGTTTGTTTTGCATACTAAACACTGCTTCTGAAAAATACCTAATATTGATGCCACCTTTGTCCCCAGGTTTTTCCAACCTCACCCAAAAATCCCAATAGAATATTCCTTCATAATGGGAATCCTTGATAAAAGACCCCATGAGTTTTCTATATCTTTTATGACTACCATTGGAACCCTGCAAACTGAGAGAACTTTCATAGCATTGTACGTGGTAAAAAAATTTACCAGAGTAATACTACTACCAAAAGAGAGGAAATGATTCTTCCAGTAGTTGATGTGATTGGAAATATTGTCGATAAGCCCATCAAAATGGTGAATACATATCCTTCAAGGTGAAATGGTAGCTCCCAGATACTCCATGGGAAAGGAACTTCTATGGATTCCCACAGAGTCATCAACCATTTTGGAATTCCTCATAATACATGTGGTCTAAAGGTAGACACAACTTTTCTCCTGATTGATGACTTGATCACTCCATCTACAATATTCCTCCATAACCTTATTGAATCCACATAGGTATATTTTACTTCGATTAACGAAAAAAACCATGTCATCAATGAACATGAGGTGAGAGATACCTAGGTAAGCACCCATGATTCTAAATGATTGGATATCACCATTGATGATACTTTGGATAAAACACTTGCTAATGACATCCCGCACCAGAATCAACATGCTGTAGGAGAGTAGGTTCCCTTTCCTTAGACCCCTAACCACATTTAAAAAACCATACATCTTACCTGTGAAAGAAATAGAAATCCACACAGAGCTATAACACTTAAAGAAGATATCAGAGACCCAAACATAAAAGCCCATGCATCTAATAACCTTGAGGATAAAATTACATTAAATCCCATCATATGCCTTTTCCATATCGACCTTAATAACAATATTGTATTTGGGAGATTTTTAATTAATGTACCCTATTAACTCTTATGCAATACCAATGGATCCTTGAATGGAGCGACCCTGGATAAACCCATGTTTCTCCCTAGAGATCTAGTTGGGAATGAGTCAAAAAAGTATTTTATTGAGAATGACTTCCACGATCGTATAAGTGAAATTTCACATACTAATGGGGTGAAAGTTATTAAGAGAAGACGGGTCTTTTAACTTGAGTATAGGAACCAAATTAGTGGTACTGGATACCCAGGGAAGACTTCAACCATGAAGTTAATCCTGGATCACCTCAATAAGATCGTATTAAACTAGGTCCCAAGAATCCACATAGAAGGTACTTCGGAATCCATCCAGACTTGGGAAAATCTATGGATTAATTCTCTTGATAGCCTCTCATATCACATTTTCAAGAGGAACACCTTAATGCATGAAATTATTAAGGTCAATCATCAATATAGGAATAGAGTAAAATACATCAACATTTTCCCTTGGGTAAACATCCACATGAAAGTATTATCATCTACATGAAGTTATTTAAAAAAGGACTCACCCATGACCCCAACAATGTCGGCATCATTATTGAATGATCCATCCTCCAGATGAATATTTGGACTGATGGTACATCTCCTCTTATTAATACAAGTATAAAATTAAGCTGTATTGTGGTCGCCCTCCTGGATATATCTATCCTCGGATAAAGCCTAAGATTCTCTTTCCTAATCTAATAGCACCTCTGAGAACTGTGTTTTTTTGGCGTAAGAGCTTTTGAGACCACATCATCCCAACATTCTTCAAGATGAGAATTGAGAAGAATAATTTTTCCCAAGAGAGCATACAACAAAATCCAGCGAGAAGTATTTTTATTATTACAATCTTGGAAATCCCTTTTCAAGCTCCTAAGCTTGTTGTGAATATGGACCCATGACCTAACATGTGTGTCTTGGACCTAGGAGGCATGCAATTATAGAAAAAATATACGGTTAGAAACCCCCAAAATTATACAATATTAAGTGTCTAAAATCACCACCCCCACTACCCAACTTGTTAAGTGGTGGGGAGTGATCATATAAGGCTTGAAAAAGGTGGGAGACATAACCCTCAGGAAACATAGAGATATCATGAAAATTGGAGAAGCATCTATCTAGGTGACACCACCTCCACCTATTTCCCTTCTAATTATTGCAGTATGTAAATTGATCAATAGTGTATCCCATGTCCACAAGACCATCATGAGAGACGAATTCTGTGAAGTCCCGATGATCCCTCTTAGAATAAATACCTCCTTCTTTCATTTTCAAAATGCTATAGATAGTTTTATAGTCACCTAATAAGAACCATGTAAATGAACCAGGATCAAGGGAACCAAGATCATTATATAAAATTTATCTAGCCTACACATCACACTTGGAATATACAAAAGAGACAACAAAGGAAATCAAACAAGAGCTAAACCAAATAGTCAGATACTGGTCTGAAGATATAAACATGTCCACTGTAATAACTTGTCTCCAGAAAACCCAGATGTGATGATTAAGAGGTTCCCCATATAGAAAGCCACTAACACCTAGACTGCATAAAAAATACAAGATATTGGAAGAGTCATTCTTGTGTTCCAGAATATAAACAATAGACACATTATTCTACTGAATATGAGTGGAAAGGAAATAATATTTCACTCAAGTGGAATGGCCCCATGTTTTCCAAATTATAATCAAAATCATTGGAGAATGAGATACCTCATAGTGGAGACAAGAAGCATGGAATTATTTCACTATGATTGGAGATCGTCATGTTTTCTTCTATATTGAGAATGAGTACATAACCCAGTAGGTGGACAGATATCCACAACAAAATTCACTATATGGGCCTTCACCACCACTACCAAAATATGAGGGTCTCAGAGAACCACAAATTCAATGGAAAGAGGTACAGGTGAATTGAATGAATTACCTAGATCCATGGTTAAAACCCCTTCCATATTTTGAGAGATACTTGATCATCCCTGACAAGAAGTGAAGTCAGAAGCAGGAGGGGATGTAGGAAGAGGGACTTCTATGGATGAATGGATGGTAAGTCATGGATCAAACACCACTAGATCCATGAACACTTTTACATTAACTAGGGGAGATAAATTCCAAGCATAGAAAAATCTAGGATTGGAGGGAGAACCACAGGAGGAGAAGGGAGTGATAGATATGACCTAAAAATATGGGCTTTTGATAATGGAGAATCCATGAACAAGAAACCAATCCAATAAGGTTCCTACACCAAAGCTTTTGATCTGACCAAGGATGAGGATCCCTTAAAACCAGACCCAAACATTGAAGACTAAGGACCACCTGATGAAAAAGCTTAAGGTGGGACATTGAGGCCAAGGAAATAACTTTAATTGATGACCAATGAATTACCCTGGAGTTGAAATACAAAGTAAAAGAAATCCGAAGACGAAAAAAAGACGTATTTCCACTAGGATAATGAGCCACCATCACTGAGAAAAATGTGAGAAGTAATGGGTTTGGGAAGATCCAATTCCACATGGATATGGGAAATAGAAGAATCTTTCATGTTGACCGAGAAATCATCAATACATAAAAAGGAACCGAGGGAATATTCTATGCTCTCTAAGAAGGAGAGATTAAGGAAGGGAAGGGGGAGATAAGGATGGTCCAACCACAATGCCTCCTAGGGGGATTCTATACTAGAGTTAACTGCCATGGGCCATCTAGAGAGAGAGAAGAAATGCCTACTCAACACATGTGGTGATGAAGTCCATGTCTATAAAAAATCTTCCATGGAGGCAAGAACCATACAAAAAACCTTCCAACGAAGTCCAAACACCGTGCTAGATAAAATATTCCCCATGAGTCGACGAAATCCTAAAACTCCACCAGTGAGGGCCTTTGCATCCCAAAGTGAGCACTAAGGCCCACTGATTGAAGTCGATAACTGCAAAAAAAAGCTTCCCTTTGATATGAATAATTTTTTTAATTATGATCTTTCTAATAATGGTTCTAGAAATGAAGATCTAAGTTGGAGATGATTTAGATATCTTATAAACAATTTTTTATGTCTCATAGTTTCTAAATACACTAGACCTATATGATTTTGGAGTAGATCATAATTTTAAATATTGAATTTTCATCTATTAGTACATAATATTTATGTGTGAAAATTATTTGTTACTATGGACAATGTAGATAAAATATGATCAAAGTTTTCACCTTGAAGGAAATATAGTGATGGGTATGATCAAATTTCCTAATAAGACTATGTTAATGATTATCTAAGAGGTGTATTTTCCTAGGTTGGAAAATTCGTACCCCTTATGACCTTATATGGTCATCAATAGATGTTGGTGATTTCTAGAGAGATAAAATATCCTTGTTTTATGGGACTTATTTAATTAGTTTAGTGACGTTTCGTGGATATAATTGATGGTTTAGTTGATGGTCTCATTGGCAGGAGTGATTATCAGTATTGTGAGGAGTTCATTATTGGAGAAATTGATGGTGATGAAAGAAACTAAGAGACTATCTATGAATATATTTTTTATCATCTCCACCTGAAATTGAATTGTTCTACATTTGGTTTTGACATTTGATTAGTGGTTTCATTATAAAGCACGAAATTACCTTGTTTCCTTCTTGATTTAGCCCTTAAAATACCCTTTTGAGAACCCTTTTAGACCCTTAATGTATGTTTTAGAATAGGGTAACAGTTTTAAAGTGTTTATTTAAATATATGATGAGATAGAGATAACCTCGTATTAAAATCTTATGAAAATAATATTGATGATAAACATGGAAACTCGAAGATGAAAAATTATTAGTATTGTCGGTTAACCTATTATCCCTTGTATAATTAATATTATATCAATCCAATCCTTGGTGAGCACCATAAATCCTCTAGTATTTTGTTAAATCATGAGAAGTGGTTGGTAAGGATATCATAGGTGATCAGATATGTTTCTTGGGAACCTTGAACCTTTATATTATTTTGGGGAGATCAGTTCTATCAAAAATAATGGATAGTAAGTGTTGTAAAAATATAAAAGAATGTGTTAATAAATACTCATTATTTTGATAAATGATGTCACACATATCTGAAATTTAGATTACTGAGAAGTTTCATTTCAGGATTATTTTAGTTAGTTGTTCGAGGGTACTGACATAGTGAAGCCTTATGATGTAGATGTTTTTTATAGACATGGTTTGTAGGGATCTTATTCTCATCAAATGTTAGGAAATCAAATATACCTTTGAACCAGTATAGTGGTTAGCTCAGTGATGAAAAACATTTTATTTTTACATGACCCTATTATTGTGGATTTTTTTGGTATTTTTGGTTGAATACCTTGAAAAAACATTTCTTCCATTCATTTATTTGTAAGTTCTTCAAGTGTTTCTTATTTTGGGATGAAATATTTATGAATTTTATGAGTGGGTTTTTTGTGTATAGATTATTTTTAAGGATTATATGTTTTTGGCAAGGGAGGACATAATGATATGTTTTCTCACCTAATAATTATTTTTCCCTATGATCATAGGTCAACACATGACTTAGTGTTCATGAATTATTAATAAATAATGATAATTTTAATAAAGTGATTTAGTGGATTGATTTATAACCAAAGTTGTTGTTTAGTAAAAATATTAATTTTTAATTAACAAGAATGAAATGATAAATTAAATTTATCCAAGGTTTTGTAATTAAAAAATTGAGTTTTACATTGAGTCTATAATGGGTTTTTTACTTTAGGGTTCCTGTTTCATGATTTTTTGGTGATGATGTATTATTCCACCACTAACAGGGAGTAATTTATTGAAATTTAGTAAATTAACGTTTAATCACATGAAAACCTAAATTATCCCATAATATTAATCATTTTTTTGGGGATCTTGTGTTACTGTAATTAGATACCATGGAGGATCAGCTAGAGAAACACAATAGAAAATGAAGTGGCTTGGTTGGATATCTCCAGATCGTCAAAAACTTGGTATGGTCCTTTGGTCCAAAAATTTTATCTTTAGCCTAAAATTTTCTCCCATTATTTTATTATCAAATATTCAAATACTATAATGAAATTTAATTATGTTTTCCATATTTTGTAAAAAACCATTGACTTCAGTTTCATCAAAATTTGATGAACTGATTGTATGTTATTTAAGAGAGAAGTTCTTGGGGGAGTTTTGGAAACTAATTGACAATATTTTCATTCGATCAACTCATTAATAATATGATATATCATTGGAAATTTCTAAATGAGAATAATACAAATCATTTATAATCACTATAACTAGTGTTTTATATTTAAAAATATTTTGGAGATAGATTTATACTTACTTAACCTTTTGTGTAAAACATGAGGCACTTAGAGGATAGATTTTGAGAAACTAATACTAGATCTAGAATCTTGGTGATGAGATCTAAAACCCCATGAATTTTGGTGAAAATGGTTATGATCAACCATAATTCACCATTATTAGTGATGAAAGTGGAAGTATGATTCAGTTAGAGAATAATGAGCCATTCAATATTCTTTTAGACAACTGGAGTTACACCGCATACACTATATTTTAAGTGGGGATGGGTATTAATTCAAAAAGGTGGCCCAAATTTACCCAAAAATAAAATTAAAATATCTCAAATCACTAAATTTCCTACTTTAACAATAATTGGGTTGATGCGGTGGGTGAATGGGGATGTCCCACAACTATCCAATCGATATAATATGACAGTCCTAGGCGAAGGGGGTGACATAATGTAGATGTGTGATGTATACCTTAATGGGTCATTCAATTCAAATATTGAATGATTTAAGAGGCCACACATGAAAAATGAGTAATGATGCATAAGAGGTGACACAATAAGAGGCGATTCATTTGATTAAAAATATCTTACTATTGATATCAGTAGAGGTAGTCCCGGGATAGGGAAATGTGCAGGCACACATGATGGGTTCTACATAGAACCTCTTGACTAGACAAGCTTCATGAGGTGTGTAGGAACACATGGAAGTCCAAATTTTTGTGCAAAAAGATATGTCAGAATAATATCAACATCCAAGACCTAATTGAATCAAGTTTAGGTTGATTTAAAAAACATTTAAGATTGAAATAAGGTTAATGTGGTTAATAATGTTTTGAAAATTAGAATTATTAAATAATAATAATTTACCTTGATTTAATCAAATGAATAAGTATCATAATCCCACTTAATTACTAACCACTATGTTAACCATGTAATGAACTATGAGACATGTGTAGAGATTGACCAGGTTGTCAGGATTCCCATGTGTTGAATATATAAATATTAATATTATTCAATAATAATAATATTCACCAAAAAATATTATAGAGACATGTTGAGAGGCATAATATTTCACAACTGGTGAATGATTCTCTCTTAAAACTCCTTGGTTAGAGAAATATAGGACCATAATGTCATGGTTTTGTGGGATCATCACATAAAATAATAATATTTATTGATATAATAATATTTTAAAGAAATATCATTGAACATGAAAAAAGAACAAGAAATTTTATGTAGATAAGTTCCTTAACTATTGGAGATGGTTAATAGTACTTGATGGAAGATCTATATTTAGGAGTCCACTCAATAGATCAAGTATATATGAGTTAATGTAGTTAAAAATATTAATGGATACCAAATACCTTAAAAAACATTCAATGGAATTTATAATGGTCAAGATAAGGGAAATATAGATCGTTTCCACTATAATATCTAATCCATTAGATATTATAAATACAATGGTGAGGGATGTTGGGATTTGATAAAATAGTGAGAGAATAAATTAAATCATTAATTATGTTAAATTCATAATCAGAATAAAGAACTAAATTTATATTTTCAATTATATATAATGTAATGTAAAGAACCTTTGATTTTTAATTATTGATGGTATTTTATTTATTATCAACCATATGATTAAAAATGTTTTTGATTGATAGGTGATAATGAAGTTGTAAGTTATAAAGGTTTGAATCCATAAGTTATAATTTATGGTGACCTGATTATATATTTGGATGTTATCAAGTATTATTGGACCGATGAAGCTACTCATGAATGCTTACAGACAGTTCCAAAAGTAATTTCTCGATATCCACTGGATGAATTGTTAAATATTGAGAAGAAGTGAATCCATATTTCTAAAAGGTGATGAGTACTAATAATATAAATTTATAATGTTTAGAAATAAGTGGAGTTGAGGTGTGTATGATGGAAAGTGAAAAAGGGAAGTAACTTCCACAGTATATAATATTCTCACAGCATACAAAAGATATTGACCTCGGGATGAAAATATTTGGAAAAGTTAAAAACCTTATGTAAATATGTTAGATATTATGCATTAAAAAGTAACTTACTATTATGGATAATGGAAATATATTAAAGGGAATATATCCAATGTTATATTCATGTAAAAAATTATAAGATTCATATGATTCTTTGTAAGAGTGATATTATTTTTTTAAAGTGTTGCTGACTAAAATATTGATAATTTCTTAAGACTATAAAGGGATCATAAAAGTATCTTAATCTTATGAAAAGGGTAACACATGATGTTCAAGAGTCTAAAAATTAGTTAAATTTGAGGGAATGAATAATTTCCATAATTTAGTCTAGAAATTATGTTTAATGATTCTATATAATCTTTAATTGAATCAAACATCACAGTGACTGATGAGATAAAAATTGATTCAAAATGAGATAAATTTTCAAATCCAAGAAAGGGAGAGGGGGTGAGAAGGATGACATTGAATTTTCCATAATATATTGTCGAGAGATAATGAAATGAAGGTTTATAAGGATAATGTAGATAATCAAACGTTATGTTAGTTATTACTGATGAGGTTTAAGAGATTAAGTAAGGATCAATGGTTACACTAGTAAAACTATAAATTTCATATTTTAGAGTTATGGAAGACTGATCTCAAGATGAACCTATATGATGAATCATGATTTTAAATTGACTTAGTCTAAAATAATAGATGTTTTGAAGTTAATTCAATAATAATATGATTCAATCCAATGTTATATTGATCAGTAAATGAGCCTTAATATTGGGAGGCCACTAGCTAGACTTCAAAATATTTAATGAAGCCACAGAAGACCATGAGGATTAAAATGACCAGATAAAATAATTATGATTCTATATAAACTAGATAATTTAATTCAGTGTAAGAATCAAAGATATAAGTAATGTAAAGTTCATTTGATAATTATATTAAGTTAAATAATTTGAAGATGCTAAATTTTCAAGAAATTTCACATTATTTTTTAGGTGAATCAAATTTATTGTGATGATGTTGATATAGAAATCAAATAAAACAATCATTAATTTAAATTTGTTATTATAGAATTTTTTTCAAACTCCTTAAATACTATTGACATATAGATTTTTGGGAGAGTTTAACACAGTCAAAATATGATGTCTTTAAAGGTTTTAAAGGTAGTTGATAGAGATTTGAAGACGAGAGAAGATACAATGATTATAGACTGACTTTATCACATAGAGGATAGTTATATAAAGGGGGATTTAATAGAAAGATCTTTGGTTGATGAGAATTTCAGAGGTTTATTATAATGAGGTTGACTTATAATTTTTAAAAAATGTGTGAGGCCAATGAAGATGAGAAAATACACCAGAGCACTTTTGACTAATAAAGAGAGAGCATATATTATAAAAGATTTTTGGGTGGTGTTGTTTAATATTGAATTTAGGATAGTTAGAGTTCTGGATATCTATGTTATGAAAATTTAGTTTTTGTGAATGTTTATATTTAGATAAATATAAAGTCTCCAAGGAAGGCAAAATATTTTTTGTAGAAGTATCTTGGAGTTAAGTCATTCTTTCTAGTTTCATTTTTCTCTATTACAAACTGGATATAACTAGTAGAAATATCCTCTTATGAAATATAAGAGGTATTTTCTAGAGATATCCCATATCATTTCACATATGATATATAGTGTAATTTTATTTCTCAAGATAATAACCTAATACAACAAGGAGTAGGTACCCATATTGGGACCAAAACTTGTAAAAATACAGTGTTCCTTGCATTTAATCTTATTACAACTACATATAGGAAAGGGTGAGATTCCAATTTGAGAGGATTAAAACTCTAAAAATTTGTAGTGGTCAATTTTAGGATAAAAAAATTGTACAGGAACACCATGGATTCAACCACACCTTATTAGTGCTATATTATATTCCTAGGCACTTCAATTGGAATAAGAAAAGGCACCCTCTGTTAGATCCTTACTCAGGTGAAGATGTATAATGGAAATTCAGCCAAAAAAATATGTATACCTGCTTTTTATAGAAAAATTTACCAAAAATATAATAATAGGATAAAAAACTAACATATTTAATTTATTTGAGAATTAATTGATTATGCTATTGTGGGATTACCATATTATCCAAAATATGATTCTATGACATATGTTGATAAGATAAAATTAGATGATGATGGTAAGTTGTGGAATTTTATTATTATGTCCTTATCCAAAAACGTGTAAGTAAAGATGATGAGTCTCCAAACATATAAGTAGACTTTGGAAAAACATGAAATCATATTTCAATGTGATGGGAAAATAAAATAATAAAATATTCAGATTCATAGAATTAAATTTAAATATTTTAGGATAGTTTATGATGAGGAAATTGATTATTTCTTCCCAAAGTTGAATTCTATTATCAACAACATCATAAAATTCAGAGATACTTTGAAATAATAAACTATCACCAATAAATTGTTGAGAAAATTCATTGATAGGTAAAAATAAATATTATATGTATAAGAAGATTGATATTACTTATCTCATTATGAATTTTATAATATAATTGTTTCTTATGAGATAAAAAAACTTCAATATTTAAAAAAATTACCAAAGAGGATATGGCCTTTGAGGATATAAGGAATCTTAAAATATGAGAACCATAATATAATGATTCGGATGAATCAGAAGATGAGTACAAGGAGGATGAATATTATAAGTAAATTTTATCTCTAATCTCATATAACTTTTGAAAATTCAAAGTTAATCACAAAGGTAAATTCCCACTCAAATGTTTTATATGTGGTAGAATGGTTCAATTTATAGCGACCCCAGTTTTCTCATGAAAAAGACATATCTTATTTTTAAGTTCTCGAGACTTAGGCCTCTTGAAAGGGTAAAAAAGTAATTTATCCTAACAATAAACTTCCATTATAAATATTTTTAAGTGTTTCATTGTTCTCAAGATTTTATGTATACTCTTGCAATGAATTATTATGAAATTTTGAGAATAGAATATTTTTCAAGATACTTATTATTTATTTAATGAATAATATTTATTATCGTGTGAACATTCATTGATATCATATAAATAATACTCCATATAGATATTCCAAATTCACTATTGAGTTCAAAATGGGTGGGTTTAACCAAGAAAGGTATTAAATTTTTCCGGGTTATGGGTCCCAGGATAGGCTTTAAGGGTTATTTATTTTGGTTATTTTTTTTTATTTCCATCCCATATCATTAACCTCTACCCATTCAAAAAATATTGAGGAGCATACCTGCCTGGAAGATTATAAAATAATAAGATAATAAGGGATGGAAAATAGGATCTTTGTTTAAAGAGGAAGATCAGATCCAGAACAGGATGCATTGACCACAAAGTGCGAAGATAGACCTCAAAGGTTCAGTGTTTCACCACATGATAGGGATCATTATTTGAATTCAACCTCACATTTATTTTTGGATATTTTTTATACTTTTTTATGCCCACTAGATGATAAATGACTGATGGAGGAGATAATTGTGAAGTAATAAGTGGATTCAGGTGGATCACAATGTTTCTACATCTAGAAATCCCAATCACACAACATGTAGTCCAGCAACACACCCTGTGTATTTAATTGGTGTGATGAAGGTGTCTATAAGGAATTTTATATATATGGACATGTCATTTAGAGAAATTGGGGTTATGACTTGGGTTCTATCCATGTATATATTCTGAAACCCCATGTGAGTTACATGAATATAGTATTTCACTCTATATCTGGTTATATGACATGAATTGAGCTCGAGTACATGGATTAAGATCTTATATATATTACATGATATGTACACCTTACAAAATTCCATGTGTTTTGGAAGCACATGATGAGATTGGTTGGGCTATACACTTAAGTATACTCCTCAAGAATACCCTATACTTGAAAAAAATAGGATGTGGAAGCACTGGTACATGCCCAGATGGAGAATATGGGTGGGCATGCTATGGAACTTCTATATAATGGTATATTTCATGTTTTAGTTCCCTATAGATAGATTTTTCAATGTAGATAGTGAATTATATATATATTTTTACATATAATGTGATGGTGGATTCCTCTCTGTTATTAGTACTATAGTTGGTGTTATAGGAAAAACTGATTCAAATTTGACAAAAAATTAACTTTTTTAATATCAAAAAACTATAATGGAAAATGTGAGAAACCAAAAAGGTTCAATCAGAACAACCACTAAAATAAACCAAAAAATAATGGATAGATAGCTTAAGCCTATTGGAAACATTCTCCCTAAATAATTTCATGGATAGAGTGGTTACTTATGTTTCTAGATCATCCTTTATAAGGTCTTCAAAGTGACAATCCATCATGTCCCATTCTTGAATATAATCATCTCTGTTGATCTTCCCTTCATTGAATCCTCTTATCAATATAATATTTTTTTGTTAAACCATGCACTCTACTCATGATTAGTATCCACACATATCATCCTTTACATCATCCTATCATCCTCCTCTGGTGTGGTATTTATCACAAGAACCTCCCATACCATTTATTCCTTTGAATGAATGAGAAACCCAAAAGTTTCCTCATTTAATGAAACCTCTTAGACTATATTCTATAGATTTATAGGAACGATGAACCCCATGTTAGTTACCTCATATTTATCAGTGATTCCAATAACCTTAGGATCACATTCCATCTTCTTCGGTTTTGACCTTTTGGTGGATCTTGTCTCCATAGGCAGGGGTAAGTAGAAACCGTCCTTTATCCCTTTCAGTTTTTTTTCTTTTAAGAACGATACAACTCCCTATATCCTGATTCCCTCTCCAAACCTTCCTTCTCCATGGACTGTGAAGCCCTATACCTTGACATTCATAAACACTGTCTCCTAAATATTGATAATGGGACTCATCACTGGAATCTACCATAGGAACTCCTTTCTCTTTATAAGAGTTCTCTGCCCGAGCTGCATCATTATCCTGATTAGTCCCTTCACTGTCCAAACATTTGAAGCGATTTCTAAGATTAATAGATAGAAATTAACTTCTAGGTATTTGACCTGATCAAACATACACCACCTATATATTTCTATTAAGCCTTTCCACATGTTGGATCAACCTCTTTTGTTCCATGAGTCACCCCTGCATGGCCTCACAGTGAGTCTATCTCCAGTGACCCCTCCCTTCCAATGGTTCAATTTACTAAACACACCAAATATACATAGGATGAATCCTTGGTATCCCTTGAACCTCCTTCATATTTCACTCATGTATCCACTTCATGGGTTTTTCCGCTAACAAATCACACAGACCCTACATGGGATCCCTCAAATGATTTCTAGTGGTAAGATTCCAAAACACCAGTATAAAACACCTCCTCGGTTCCCACTGGCTCAAAGACAGCTTGGATAGTAGGTTTGGGATTTCCTAGTTCATTCCTCAGGAGATTTAAAATTTTATCCACCTCTGGTTCACCCTTCGGTGTCCCTTATTGCATGACCTTTGTAGTAATTTGATCAATAGAAACACCCAATTACCTGAGTTCCATAAAACCTACACTAACACCAGGAACCAAGTCCTTTCCACTACCTCCTCAGTCCACATCCATTTTATGATCAATGTTCTTATTCCCAAACCTAGAAACAACCATTGAATGGACCATTTTATTACAATAAGGGACAAACTCAATCCACGACTTAAAAACATCAAGTTGTTTTCATCAAAACTCTCCCCCAATTAAAACCAAATGTACTAAGATGGAATTCATGAGAAATACACTTCCACATAGATTTGGGGAGAAATAGGAAAAAAATAATAATCTATTACTAATTTTAGAACATAGATATCTACCAATGGAGTTTCATATCATTCTCATAATAGAGGGAATTTGAAATAGTAATGGGAGTCTAGGTAAACTAAACCCAATTACCATGGATGGGTTATCACACTTTATATTTAAGTTCTATGTCTATATGAAGAGCTAGGACCTATCCATTTATATGTGTAGGGGCATTGAACCAAGCCCTGAACACATATTTATCTGATGAGAACTGAATCATAATATCTCTGTTGTTTAGAATGGACACTATTTCTAGATCATGTACACCCCAAGACATGAAAATACACATATTGACAGAATAAAATAAAGTAAATCACTATTTTAACAGATAAATAAATGTTAGATTCAGAATATTTGATGCCTCATTGAACATAGAGGATGCAATTGAATGATTTGGGTACCCATCAATCAGATTTGTAACATTAGGTCTAAGTGAGATTTGACGGAAAGAGGGAGTGAAATTAGGAATGGAAAAGGGGGAGAACCTTGAAGTGATATAAAAATATTCTTAGTATATTTTTGTGGTTAGATAACGTAGTCTTATGGGACACATAGTATTTAGATCTTAATGTGTGAGTTCTCATAATAGGATGAAGCTTCTTCTCATGAAGTTCACAATTAAAAATCTCCAAGATGGGAGACTGTGAGAATAGACCCACTAGTAGGAATTTTCCATGTTTTTTTGTTTCATCTAATATTTTTATATGTGAGTGTGCATGATGTTTCTTAGCCTTTAAGACTATCATTAATGTATTATATGACTCACAAACTTATATTTACTAAAAAATGGTCATGCCAGGTGTTAGTGGGAAGTATGGTATGTTTGTTGTGTCATAATTGTAATTTAATTAATGGATAAGTCGAGGAAGGGTTTTCCCTTCCATATTTATGGAATAATATATCTTTGATGATTGATTAGAATAGAACTATAACATTAAATTCTATGTCCATGGTGTAATGACATGTTTATTTCAAATATTCAAAGAAAGATATATTGACTAAATAGGTTTATGACACTGTCATGCAACCATCTTGATGAGATATTATAACCAAGGGATTATATTCCACAGAGAGCATTCACATGTGGTTGTCAAAATTTTGACATTATGTTATTTCTATTGGGTTCCTTTTCCCATTGGTAGATATTAATATTAGACTTTAGGAAGGCTAATTCCAATGAGAAAGAATATTAGAGGGTCACAAGATAAGCGTTTCTGTTGATCTCGATTAAATTATATTTTAGTTTAATTTATGAAATAAATATTATTCTATAGTCTGAAGAATAATTTTATTCGAGTTATATTGATCACATAAATTATATAAATATTTATTCACCAACACGGATATATATATATATATATTATTGAATATTTAATAAATATTTATTCTCCAGTTTGTGAATGAAATATTTAATTATGAATAAATTTTTTTATTCCAGTGTTCAATAAATGAAAGAGGTTATTGAACGGTTCAAGACTGTGTCTGGTGAAAAATATTAATAAACAAGAAGGTTGAATAAAATTTGATATTGTGCAGGTTGGTGTGCACCATAAATAATAATATAATTATTATTATGTGGCATGGGGTATATTAAAGGTAATAAATTTTATTTACGAGATGACATGAAATTAAATAAACTTTTAACTTAAAACCGAATTCTATAAATAGAAGACTATGTGTATTCTGTGGAGTATCCAAATTTGAGAATAGAGAACTATTTCACCCAAAACATTCTATCTCAAATCCTCCTTATCTCTCCCTCTCAACAATAATAATTGAAAGAGATATTTCTTCATGAATGAAGATTGATAGACAAGAATGAAACATTCAAGGCATTCAAATTTCCATGAAAGAATTTGGAGATTGAGTGGGGTTGTTGAGAGATCATAGGAGCTTGTGTGGATCATCTCTATAGAGATTTTATCCTTGTATCCTCATAGTTCAATGAAGGTAACATTAAAGGGTATGATTGAAATATGAAAGGGTCTTTTCAGATGATCAACATTCAACAACGAACAATGGTTATAATCTTAGGTATTTATTTCATCAAATATTAAATAAATTAATTATAAATTTGATGAACAATATCCTCACAATTGGTTTTGGGGAAATATTATTGATTTTAATTTTAATATATCACCCACCACTGCTTGCTTCCACTATGAAAATAAAACTATTGGCATTAGATTGGTCAAATTTAAATTTTTAATTATTTGTTTGATTGTTGATCTATGAAAAATTGTGGTTTGATTTTTATATCATGTCATTTGTTCATTAATATGATTTTAATTAACATGTTATCAATATATTAGTCATGTTATCTATATGTTTAATTTTATAGAATGTTTAACATTAGATGAAGAATGAATGTAAATTCCATAAGGAAGTGACCAATCATTGGCCAGTAAAACCGGATTACATGGAATGTGTCTAGACCACATGTCGTGTACCCATGGAAATTTTACCTATATGTTATGAGAATATAATTACAAGTGGTGAATTTATTGCACACAACATTTTGACCAGGAAAACGTTTCACATAAAAAGTGGAAATGGTGCATGTAGCTGGCCTGTACATGCTGGGTAGTCTAGCCAAGTTAATTCACTGAATCCCCATGTGTGTGACTCTAATACATGACAACTGAGGTACACGGTGAGTAGATGGACTATACACACAGTGTAGTCTTCCATTAAATGGAAAAATAAAAAATTACATTAAATCTAAAATTGTAGAATTAAATCATTATTTTACTTATTGGCACACCAATATCTATTTGAAAATTTTATAATGTGTTTAAATAATTATAAATGCTATATTAATTTACTATAATTAATTTCATTAATTTTTTTTCTATTTATTTTCCATGAATGTAAAAAATGACCATTAAATCAAATTAAGTTCACATGATCATTTTGATAAAATAGATTTAATTAATTAATACAAGCATTTTCATCTTTAATAATGAAGAAAAAATAAATAAATGAGTGCTAGCTAGTTACATTTTATATTCTTTGATTATATGATGATTCATGATCTTGACCAAGACCTATATATGCATTAGATGATTTAATTTAATTTATTTCATGAGTTTACAATTATTTATTGTTAAATTAAATATGGCCAACTCTGTTACATCTCTCCCTCCATTTTTATGTTGGAACTGCATGTCTATGGATAATTATGTAATCCACCTTTAACTAATCATTTGATTCCCCTATCCCGCAAGTGAGTCATAAATACAAGAAATTAATGTAGTATCCCACAACACATGAATTATGTTTAATATAGAACTATAATGATGCCAAATTAGGTGATACACATTTGTAAAGTTAGAATACTATAACTCATTCCAAGACCAGAAAATGGAGTTATTTCACCTAGGTCATAGGTAGATTTAATATACACTCATTAAATCAACTATTCGATAAATCTCATGAATGGTTCATTTAATTATATATTTTATGGATGCAAGAACATAATCACATAAATAAATGAATTATTATGAAAAGATAGAATTCAAATAATTGTATTATAAGTAAATTTTTTATCCAACATGGTTAATAAATTAGGTAACACACTCTTATTATTAACAGGACATGTAATAGATAAAATAAAATAAAATTTATAGGTAATTAGTTAAAATCCCTCAAACCTAATATTAAGTGAGACTTGACCTTATATAACTTTATTAGGAACAATAATAAATAGAGTTGGGTGTTTGAAAAACCAATGTTGGGACACTTAATTTTATAAGGGGGTTATTATAAAGGTTTTGGGTAGAAATAACAATTTTAATTGAAAATAATTATCCCTTGTTAGAATTAGAGTAATTTGGAGGAACGTTTTGAGGAAATCCAAGTAAATATTTTAGGATAGGGGTGTAACACCTGAAGATTTTCTTAAAAAAAATGAAATTCATGGAACTTTGTTATAATTATATATTTATAACTATCCTTTTAACATAATTTTTTCCACTTCTATGTTCTGAATTTCAAGAAACTGTCATCTACAATTGTGTTCGGTATATTATTTGGAGTCTATTAGAACCAACTTGTTTTTTTGTTGAATAGTAATATACCCTATGAATAATAATATGAATAGTAATATTACCATAATGAATTTTAAATTTTATTATTATTTTATTTTATTAAGGCTTTAAGATAATATCATCTAGGTTAATTTTTCATTGTGATATAGAAGTAGTTACGGAATTAGAATTGTTAATTTTTGAATTGAGTATGATTTTATTTAAAAATTAAATTAATAATATTTAGAAAATTATTCTAAAAAAATTTAATTCATTATTTAAATCTACCCGTCGATAAATGGTTAGGGTTAATTTTGGGAATTTTTCTGAAACAGTCGATTTTTCGATGAATAGTAAAAAATACAGTTTTTAGTTTTGGTGTGTTAATGACATCATTAATGATATAATAATGATTTAATAAATCTGTTATAATTGTGTATAGTTAAATAATATGTGAGTTATTCCAAGTATCTTATACCATGGGAAAATACCATGGGCACTCCCATGCTTTTGTAAATACCACTCATGAGGTGTCCCTTGAAAATTATTAAAATAATCCCTCACTTTTTCTATAAATACCAACTCTTCCCTTCATTTAATTCATTACCAATTCTCCCTCAACGATTATTTGGCCTCATTACCGTAATATTAGTCCTCCCAATGTTTCCTCATGATCCCAAGGTCCCAAGCATCATGTTTTATGGGATACTCTACAAGGTAAGAAAATTCTCAATTTCTTTCTTTTTTTCCATTCAAGTTCTCTTTTATGTGGCATATTTTTCAAGTTTTCATACCATGTTCTTATTTACTTCTTATTCATGATCTTATATATATTATGATTCATTTCTGTATGGGTTAACCATGTCTCCACTCTTTTTAATATTTTATAAAACCATGTTGCGTAGCCATTAGGCTCCCGAATATTTGTAAGCGATTTCACAAGTATTCTTTTATTTTGAGTTATTTCCTTATTATTTCTTCATAAATCCTTACCCCAGAGGTATGAAATCTCTATAAAGCTTTTATATTCTATATTTTATCATGTTTATGGAAAATTACTCATCATTATTCTTCTCCTCCCCCACTTATTTAAAGAATAAAAACATTGTCCATTTGTGTCGAATTATCGACAACGTGGACGATGTGATTTCAATTTCCATTAATTATTTCAAGTTTGGACATGAATCCATTTATATGGATGAAATAGGTTATAATATATGTTTTATTACTCAACCATTGTTCTGGAATTCTTTTTTACTCATTTTTCTGATTTATAAGACAAAATAGGGTTGTTATTATCAAATAACCACTAAAATGATCTAAACAAACATCATTAGTGTTCTAAATTATTAATAATCCTCATGTAAGAATTAAAAATTATGAATGGAATAATTAATGTTAATGGATATATGTAAATACTAATCCATTCCAATTCTACAGTTTCACTTCCAATAAAAAAGAATGTCCGTCATGAACCAATCATGGAAATCATGTTAAGAACTCACACAAAGACAATGCAAAGGGTAAAATACTAACAATTAAGGGTTAAATGATGTTATGAAATGATCATATAAGATGTTATAAACATAAAAATGTTTCTGTAAAATATTAATAACACTGTTTTAACCATTATACAGGAGGTTTAAACATGTTTTAAGTAAGACAAACCCGAGGTAATAGAATTCTTAACCCGATTTCCATTCATTGGGTTAACCTTCTACTTCATTATTTATGTGCTATTTAAATTGTTTGTGTGAGGGTTTCTATTTATATTATGTTTTATTATATGTATTTACAGTATATATACATACTCCATCCATTATATTAAGTCTCTCTTCAATTTCATGATATTTATAAGGGTATTTTCTTTAAAAACCTTTTTTTTAAATTCACTTTTACGAAATTCCAAAGTAATGTTTTTATGGAATTATTCATGTTGTATGACTATGTTTTGTTTCTTGGGAATTATTTATGATGAAGGTTGGGACCTATATCTACCTCCCATGCATTGGGTATGATTAATTTGGAGGTCGTCCTTATGGTTACTCCAAGTGTAACTGCGATGGTTACACAAAGTAATGTAGTCGTGAGGGTTAAAATTATAAGGTTGCCAAGAATGGATAAAAGATTATGTAAGTAATCACCAAAGATACCTTTATGATTATATTTATGTTCACATTTTTGTGTGTGGATATTGTGTGAATATCATGTTACACAAAGTAAGTATATATGGGTGACAAGAATGTCTTTTGAAAATGTTTTCATACATTATGAGTATTTATGAACCAATGTGACATTTCCTTATTTTCCATCCCTTACTAAGGCTTTGTGCTCATCCCACGATTTTAAATATTTTTTCACATGTTAATGGATTTGTAATACAAGTAATTTAGACATGTTAAATGTTGTAGATTTGTCAAGGAGTCCTGTTTTATGTTTTAATGTTTTATATTTTGAAAAAAATGGAAACTATTTTTATGGTATCCAATCTTTAATAATGTGTAATGTCATGAATGTATTGTCCTAATTCTACAATGATCTCTACTTGAAAAGATCTTCAATGTAAAAGGAAGTGTTTTCTTTAATAAATTCAAGATTATGTATGTAATGAGGCTGGGTTCTTATAGTTGGTATCAGAGAATGGTTTATATAACTTTAGGGGTTAAGGTGATGTTAATAGAATAACATAAACGATTTTCACTATATGTTTAATTTGAAATGTTATAGAATTTAAATATTACCATGTTGATTTATCTATGACATGTTTGTTCATAATGGTTGTCCGTAGAAGGAATAAGGATACTGAAGAGGAGAGGAACCAACAGAATGACATCCTTCCGGTACTACAACCCAGAATGGTAGGGATTGGAACTGAGCAGTTTGTGACAATAATGGCTCAGCTAACGCAGGAAATAAATGGTAGTGAAATCCATGAAAGAGAACCAATACAGGTACCACAACAGATCATGATAGTAGTGGAACATTTTATGAGACAACAACCTCATGCATTCAATGGATCTTCTGACCCAGTAGCAGCTGATGGATGGATCAAAGCCCTTGAAAAGATATTCAATGTTATGGGATGTTCAGACAATAAAAATGTAAGTCTTTCCATTTATCATTTTTAAGGGGAAGATGATCAGTGGTGGTGAATGGTAAGTAATATCAGGGGTATAGATGATTTTTATGACTTAGAGTGGGATGAATTTAAAAGTATTTTCCTTGAAAAATATTTTCCTAAGGTAGTGAGACTTAGAATGGAGAAGCAATTCCCTGAATTGAAACATAAGGAGGAAGATTCAGTGGCTGTGTATGAAGTGAACTTCACCCGACTGGCGAGGTATGCGCCAAATCTTATTCTGGTTCTTGATAGAAAAATCAACAGTTTTTACTCAGGACTTAATCCAAGGTATCGAAGGGCCTTGGACTCCCGTGAATTCAAAAGTTATGAGAAACTTGTACGATTTGCTGAGAGGGTAGAGATGGAGTTTGATGATGATCATGTGCATTAAAAAAAACAGGAGAAGAGGTCCATTTGGCAAGAAATGGGTAAGATTCAACCAATAAAACCTGATGGTAAGAAAATACAATTTCCAGTTTGTGAAAAGTGTGGAAAGAAACACCCTAGAGAATGTCTTAGAAAAATTAGGAAGTGTTTTAAATGAGGTAAGTTTGGACATATGGCCCAAGATTTCAATGAAAATGATCTTAAGAATAATCCTGATAAGAAAACTGTAAAGTGTTTTAAATGTGGTAAAATGGGTAATTATGCAAATGTCTTCCCAAAGAGAGATCTGAATGATGAAAAGAATCCAGACTACAAGGCGAAAGGTGTAGTGAGATCCTTTGCGACTACGTCAGCAGATGTTGGGCCATACAATGAAGTTGAATCAGGTTATTTTTTTGTTCACTTAGATTTTTCTAACGTTTTGTTTGATATGGGGTCTACACATTCCGTCATCTCTGAGAAAGTTTATGGTAAATAGGAAATATCACCTCAACAAATGAGACCCAGACTTGTTGTTAAAACACTAGGGGGAAATGTTATATAAAAGAGGAATTAT
The DNA here is from genome assembly GCA_963277665.1 of Viscum album. Classification (NCBI taxonomy): domain Eukaryota; kingdom Viridiplantae; phylum Streptophyta; class Magnoliopsida; order Santalales; family Viscaceae; genus Viscum; species Viscum album. The sequence continues at coordinate 1,799,575,497 of OY728152.1, forward strand.
AAGAATATTTCTATCGTGGTCTGTGGAAATACTTTACCTACAAACCTTGGTGTTTACCCTTAGATGAGTTTGATGTTATTCTGGGGATGGAATGGAATTCTGATTATCATTCTAAGATTGGATTTAGAGATAAAGAAGTTATTTTTCAGAGAGAGTTTTAATTTGTATACAGGAATGAACCCATACAATTGATAACATATCAGGAAGATGAAAAACTATTGAAAGATTGAAATTAAAGTTATCTTCCTCATACTATTGAAAACAAGGGAACAATTCAAATTAATAATGTGAAAGTGGTAAATGAATACCTTGATGTTTTTCCTGATGAGTTACTCGGTTTCATACCTGATCAAGAAGTTGAGTTCACAATTGACATAGTTACTGATGCTAAGCCAATTTCAAAACCCCCATATCGTATGGCTCCAATAGAACTTATTGAATTGAAAAATCAGTTCCAGGATTTTCTTGACAAAGGCTTCATTCATCCTAGAACTTTAACATGGGAATCCCCTGTTTTGTTGGTAAAAAAAAAAGATGGTTCCATGAGAATTTGCATTTATTATAGAGCTTTGAATAATATCACTATTAAAAACAAGTATCTTTTTCCTCATATTGATGACTTGTTTGATCAGCTCTAGAGATCTCAGTACGTTTCCAAGATTGACCTGAGGTCCGAATACCATCAGCAGAAGGTGAAGGAAGATGACATCATGAAAACAACATTTCATACTAGATATCGGAATTATTAATTTGTTGTTATTCCATTTGGATTAACTAATGCACCTGATGTAATCATGAATCTTATGAATAGAGTATTTCATGAGTTCTTGGATACGTTTGTGGTTTTATTTATTGATTACATTCTGGTATTTTCTAAAAATAAAGAGGAGCATGAAAAACATATAATTGTTGTTTTAAAAACACTAAAAGAAAAGAAACTATATGGAAAATTCATCAAGTGTTATTTTTGGTTGCAAGAGATTTATTTTCTTGGGCACATTGTAAATAATGACGGCATAACAGTTGATCCTGCCAAAACAAAAGTAGTTGATGAATAGCCAAGCCACACAAATGTTACAGAGATTCATAGTTTTATGGGCTTAGCAAGTTATTTCTGACGGTTTGTTAAGAACTTTTCAAGTTTATCTTGCCCGATAAATATGTTAACACGGAAAGGGGTTAAATTTGTATGGACAGAGGAATGTGATGATTGTTTTCAGGAACTGAAAAAGATATTGGTGAATACTCCAGTTTTGGCCTTACCTTCCCGAAATGGTGCGTTTGGCATCTACAGTGATGCTTCTTTGAAGGGACTTGGTTGTGGTTTGATGTAGAATGATCAGGTAATTGCCTATGCTTCGAGACAACTTAAACCTCATGAGCTAAATTACCCCACACATGATTTGGAATTGGCAGCTGTGGTTTTTTCTTTGAAAGTTTGGAGGCATCATCTATACAGAACCAAATGACAAATATATACTGACCATAAAAGTCTAAAGTATATATTCAATCAGAAGGAATTAAATACGAGGAAGAGAAGATGGATGGAACTGATAAAGGATTATGACTGCATGATCAATTACCATCCTAGTAAAGAAAACAAAGTGACAGATACCATAAGTCGGAAACATCATGCATCATTAATCATTCTACGTTTGGAAGATGATCCCTTGATTAATGATTTTATGAATTTTGGTTTAGAAGTTGTTGGTGCAGGGAATACATATAGTTTGTTTCAGGTTTCAGTGCAGTCTTTGTTGTCAGACAGAATTAAGAAAGCGCAGAAGGAAGACCGTGAGCTACAGAAAAAGGGAGAATTGGTTAAAATGGGTATGTTTCCAGAATTTAATCTTGATAAAGATTGTGTTTTATGATTTGGAAAAAGGTTGTGTGTGACTTGTGATTCCCAATTGAAGAAAGAATTGTTGTGTGAAGATCATAGTTCTCTATTTTCTGTTCATCCTGGCAGTACTATGATGTACAAAGACCTTCAGGAGTATTATTGGTGGGACAAAATGAAAAGAGATATTGTTAATTTTACTATGAGATGTTTGACTTGTCAATAGGTTAAATTAGACCGACAATTACCGAAGGGTATTCTTCAGCCTTTTCTAGTGCTAGGGTGGAAATGGGAGAATGTATCCATGGACTTCGTGGAGGGAATACGAAAAACTTATTGAGGTAACAATGCAATTTGGGTTATTGTTGATCGGATGACAAAATCTACACATTTTATTTCTATTCGAGATACAATGTCTTTGGATCAGCTTTCTCGATTGTACCATAAAGAGATTTTCAAGTTACATGGAGTTCCTCATTCCATAGTGTCTGACTGAGATCCCAGGTTCACTTCTAACTTTTGGAAGGGACTTCAGAAGTCGTTGGGAACATAGTTAAATTTCAGTACAACTTTTCATCCTCGATCAGATGGGAAGACAGAATGAATGATTAAAACATTGGAGGATATGCTTCAATCTTGTTCAATGGAATATCAGAGAAGTTGGGATCAACATCTTTCATTAGGTGAGTTTTCTTATAATAACAGTTTTCATTCCAGTATTCAGATGGAACCTTTTGAGGCCTTGTATGGGAAGTGGTGTCGGACTCTAGCATATTTGGGATGAATTTGGTGAAAGATAGTTGATGGGTCCCGAATTAGCAGAAGAAGTGGCTGAGAAAAAGTGAGGATGATCTAGCAGCACATGAGGACAGCTCAGAGTAGGTAGAAAAGTTATGCCGATAACTGAAGGAAAGACTTCTATTTCGAGGTAGGTGACCATGTTTACCTTAAAATCCCTCCTTGGAAAAGACTGATGTGTTTATGTAAGAAAGGGAAGCTAATTCCACGGTTCATCGATCTGTTTGAAATCATGGAGAAAGTTGGAACAGTTGCATACCGCGTAGCTTTGCCTCCGAGTTTGTTTCAGGTACATAATGTTTTTCATGTTTCGATGTTGAGAAAGTATGTGCCAGATTCATCACATGTCTTGAGCCCAGAAGCAGTTCACCTAGAAGAGAACCTTTCTTATGAATATAACCATTCTTATGAAGAGAAACCATCTCATATTCTTGATCGAAGAGAACAGGTATTGCGAAATAAGGTAATCCACCAGGTAATGGTTTTGTGGAGAAACCACATAGTTGAAGAAGCAACATGGGAGTCTGAAAATTCTATGGGAGAAAAATACCCTCAGCTGTTTAATAAGTAAATAAAATTGTGAGGACGCAATTTCAAGAAGGTGGGGACAATGTGACACCCCATGTTTTTCTAAAAATAAATAGAAATTCATGTAACTTTGTTTTAAGTAGATATTTATAACTAGCCTTTTCACATAATTGTTTCCACTTCTATGTTTTGAATTTCATGAAACTATCATCTACAATTGTGTTCAGTATATTATTGGGAGTCTATTAGAACCAACTTGTTTTTTTGGTGAATAGTAACATACCCTATGAATAGTAATATGACCCCGATGAATAGTAAATTTTATTATTATTTCATTTTATTAAGGCTTTAAGATAATAGCATCTAGGTTAATTTTTCATTGTGATATAGAATTAGTAACAGAATTAGAATTGTTAATTTTTGAATTAAGTATGATTTTATTTAAAAATTAAATTAATAATATTTAGAAAATTATTTTCAAAAAATGGACTTCATTTTTGAAATATACCCTTCGATAAATTCTTGTGGTGAATTTTGGGAATTTTTCTGAAATAGTTGATGTTTCGGTGAATAGTAAAAAATTCAGTTTTTTTGTTTCAGTGTGTTAATGACATCATTAATGATATAATAATGATTTAATAAATCTGGTAGACTTGTGTATAGTGTAATAATATGTGAGGTGTCCCAAGTGGCTTATACCATGGGAAAATACCATGTGCAAGCCCATGGTTTTGTAAATACAACTCATGAGGTGTCCCTTGAATATTATTAAAATAATCCCTCACTTTTCTTATAAATACCAACTCTTCCCTTCATTGAATTCATTACCAATTCTCGCTCAACAATGCTTTGGCCTCATTACTTTCATAGTAGTCCTCCCAAGGTTTCCTCAAGCTCCCAAGGTCCCAACCTTCATGTTTTAAGGGTTACTATACAAGGTAAGAAAATTCTCAATTTCTTACTTTTTTCCTTTCAAGTTCTCTTTTTTTGTGGTATAATTTTCATGTTTCCATACCAGGTTATTATTTATTTACTATTACTTATCTTCTATATAATATTATTCATTTCTGGATGGGTTACCCTTGTCCCCTCTCTTTTTTAATATTTTATAAAACCATGTTGCGGAGCCATTAGGCTGCCAAATTTTTGTATGCGATTTCAAAATTATTCTTTTATTTTGAGTTCTTTCCTTATTCTTTCTTCATGTATCCTTACCCAAGAGGCATGAAATCTCCAAATATCATGTATATTATATATTTTATCATGTATATGTAAAATTACTCATCATTATTATTCTCATATCCCACTTATTTAAATAATAAAAACATTGTCTGTTTGTGTTGAATTATCGACATCGTGGACAATGTGATTTCAATTTCCATTAATTCTTTAAAGTATGGTCATGAATCCATTTATATTGTTGAACCAGGTTATAATATATTTTTTATGACTCAACCATGTTTCTGGAATTCTTTTTTACTCATCGTTATAATTTATAAGACAAAACGAGGTTGTTATTATCAAATAACCACTAAAATGATCTAAACAAACATCATTAATGTTAAAACTTATGAATCATCCTCATGTAAGAATTAAAAATTATGAATGGAATAATTTATGTTACTGGATATATTTAAATACTAATCCATTCCAATTATGGAGTTTCACTTCCAATCAACAAGACTGTCCATCATGAACCAATCATGGAAATCATGTTAAGAAGTCACCCAAAAACAGTGCAAAGGGAAAAATACTAACAATTAAGGGTTAAATGATGTTATGAAATTATCATATAATATGTTATAAAAATTAAAATGTTTCTTTATAATATTAATAATACTATTTTAACCATTATACAAGAGGTCTAAACAAGTTTGAAGTAAGACAAACCCAAGGTAAGGGAATTCTTAACCCGATTTCCATTTGTTGGGTTAACCTTAAACTTAATTATTTATGTTCAATTTAAATTTTTTATGTGATATGTTATATTTATATTACGTTTTATTATGTGTATTTACAGTATATATACATAATCCATCCACTCTATTAATTATCTCTTCAATTGTATGATATTTATAAGGGTTTTTTCTTTAAAAAATTCTTTTTAAATTCGGTTTTACGAAATTCCAAAGTATTGTTTTTATGGAATTATTCATGTTGTATGATTATGTTTTGGATATTGGGAATTATTTATTATGAATATTGGGACCTATATCTTCCTCCAATGCATTGGGTATGAGTATGTTGGAGGTCAGCCGTATGGTTACTCTAAGTGTAACTTCGATGCTTACACAAAGTAAGGTAGCTGTGAGGGTTACAAATTATAAGGTAGCCAAGAATGGTTACAAGATTATGTAAGTAATGCTTCAAGATACCTTTAAGATTATATTTATGTTCTCATGTTTTGTGTGGATCTTTTGTGAATATCATGTTACACAAAGTAAGTATATATTGCTGACAAGAATGTATTTTGAAAATGCTATCATACGTTATGAGTATTCATGGACTAATGTGATATTTCCTTATTTTCCATCCCATACTGAGATTTTGTGCTCATCCCAAGTTTTTAAATGATATATCACTGGTTAATGGATGTGTAATACAAGGAAGGAAGACATTTTAGATGTTGATTAATTGACCAGGAGTATTGTTTTATGTTTTAACGTTTTATATTTTGAAAAAAATGGAAACTGTTTTTATGGTATCCACTCTGTAATAATGTGTAATTTCATGAATGTATTGTCCTAATTCTATAAAGATGTAAACTTGAAAAGATATTCAATGTAAAATTTAGTGTTTTCTTGACTAAATTCAAGATTATGTATGTAATAAGTCTGGGTTCTTATAGTTGGTATCAGAGGATCTTTTAGATAACTTTTGGGGTTGGGGTGATGTTAATAGAATAACATAAATGATTTTCATTATATGTTTAATTTGAAATGTTATAGCATTTAAAGATTAATATTTTGCTTTATTTAAGACATGTTTGTTCCGAATGATTGTCCGCAGAAGGAACATGGATGCTGAAGAGGATAGGCACCGACAGAATGACATCCGTCCGGAACTACAGCCCGGATTGGTAGGGATTAGAACTGAGAAGATTGTGATAGTAATGGATCAGCTAACACAATAAATAAATGGTGGTGGAATCCGTGCAATAGAACCAATAGAGGTACCAAAACGAAACATGGCAATATTGGAACATTTTATGAGACAGCATCCTCCGGCATTCAATGGATCTTTTGACCCATTAGCAGCTGAAGGACGGATCAAAGACCTTGAAAAGAGATTCAATGTAATGGGATGTTCAGACAATAAAAAGTTAAGTCTCGCCATTTATCGCTTTGAAGGGGAAGATGATCAGTAGTGGTCAACGGTAAGGAATATCAGGGATAGAGAGGAATTTTATGCCTTAGAGTGGGATGAATTTAAAAGTATTTTCCTTGAAAAATATTTTTCTAAGGTGGTGCGACTTAGATTGGAGAAGCGATTACTTGAATTGAAATAGAAGGAGTTAGATTTAGTGGCTGTGTATGAAGCGTACTTCACCCGACTGGTGAGGTATTCACCAATTCTTATTCTGGATTTTGATAGAAAAATCAACCACTTTTACTCAGGACTGAAGCCAAGGTATCGAAGTGAATTGGCCTCCCGTTAATTCAAAAGTTATGAGAAACTTCTCCGATGTGCTGAGAGGGTAAGGATAGATTTTGCTGATGATCATGTGAATTTTGGAAACAAAGAGAAGAAGAGGTCCAGTTGGAAAGCAATGGGTAAGAATCAACCAAAGAAATCTGATGCTAAGAAAATCTAATTTCCAGTTTGTGAAAAGTGTGGAAAGAAACACCCTCGAGAATGTCTTAAAAAACTGGGAAGTGTTGTAAATGTGGTAATTTTGGACATATGGATTGAGATTGAAATGAAAATGATCTTAAGAATAATCCTGATAAGAAAATAGAAAAGTGTATTAAATCTCGTGAAATGGGTCATTATGAAAATATATTCCCAAAGAGAGATCCAAATGATGCAAAGAAGCAAGACTACAAGCAGAAAGGTGTAGTGAGATCCTTCGCCACTACGTCAGCAGATGTTGGGACATCCAATGAATTTGTATCAAGTAATTTGTTTTTTCACTCAGATTTTTGTAATGTTTTGTTTGATATGGGGTCTACACATTCCTCCATATCTGAGAAATTTTCTAGTAAATTGGAAATATCACCTCAACAAATGAGACCTGAACTTGTTGTTAAAACACAAGGGGAATTGTTATAGAAAATAGGAATTATAAGAATATTTCTATTGTGGTCCGTGGAAAGACTTTACCTGCAAACCTTGTTGTTTTACCCTTAGTCGAGTTTAATGTTATTCTGGGGATGGACTGGCTTTCTGATTATCATGCTAATATTGACTGTAGAGATAACAAATTTGTTTTTCAGAAAGCGTTTTAGTTTGTATACAATAATGAACCCATACAATTGATAACATATCAGGAAGCTAAAAAAATATTTAAAGATGGAAATGAAAGTTATCTTGCTCATATTGTTGAAAACAAGAGAACTATTCAAATTAATGATGTGCTAGTGGTAAATGAATACCTTGATGTTTTTCCCGATGAGTTACCTTGTGTCATACCTGATCGAGAAGTTGAATTCACAATTGACTTAGTTCCTGATGCTTATTCAATTTCAAAACCCCCATATCGTATGGCTCCAATAGAACTTCTTGAATTGAAAAATCAGTTCCAGGATTTGCTTGAAAAAGGCTTCATTCGTCCTAGCACATCACCATGGGGAGACCCTATTTTGTTTGTTAAAAAGGAAGATGGTTCCATGAGACTTTTCATTGATTATAGAGCATTGAATAACATCACTATTAAAAACAAGTATCCTTTTCCTCATATTGATGAATTGTTTGATCAGCTCTAGCATGCTCAGTAATTTTCCAAGATTGACTTGAGGTCTGGATACCATCAACTGAAGGTGAAGGAAGATGACATCCCTAAAACATCCTTTCGTACTAGATATGGGCATTATGAATTTGTTTTTATGCCATTTGGATTAACTAATGCACCTTATATATTCCTGAATCTTATGAATAGAGTATTTCCTGAGTTCTTGGATATGTTTTTGTTTGTATTTATTGATGACATTCTGGTATTTTCTAAAAATAAAGAGGAGAATAAAGAACATCTAAGGGTTGTTTTACAAAAATTAAAAGAAAAGAAACTATATTGAAAATTCATAAAATGTGATTTTTGGTTGCAAAATATTTCTTTTCTTCGGCACATTGTAAATAAGGATGGAATAATAGTTGATCCTTCCAAAACAAAAGTAGTTGATTAATGGACAAGACCCACAAATGTTAAAGAGATTTGTAGTTTTTTGGGCTTAGAAATTTATTACCGATGGGTTGTTAAGAACTTTTCACGGTTATCTAGACTGATAACTAAGTTAACATGGAAAGGGGTTAAATTTTTTTGAACAGAGGAATGCGATTTTTTTTTTCAGGAACTGAAGACGATATTGGAGAATTCTCTAGTTCTGGCCTTACCTTCCCAATATGGTGAGTTTTTCATCTACATTGATGCTTCTTTGAAGGGTCTTGGTTGTGTTTTGATGCATAATGATCAGGTAATTTCCTATAATTTGAGACAAATTACACCTCATGAGCTAACTTACCCCACACATGATTTTGAATTGGAAGCTATGGTTTTTTCTTTGAAAATTTGGAGGAATCATATGTACAGAACCAAATGCCAATTATATACTGACCATAAAAGTCTAAAGTATATATTCACTTAGATGGAATTAAACATGAGGTAGAGAATATGGCTAGAACTGATAAAGGATTATGACTGCATGATCAATTACCATCCTGAGAAAGAAAACAAAGTGTCAGATTCCTTAATTCGGAAACATCATGCATCATTAATCATATTACGTTTGGAACATGATCCCTTGATTAATGATTAGAATAATTTTGGCTTAGAAGTTTTTAGTGTAGGGAATACATCTTGGTTGTTTCAGGTTTCAGTGCAGTCTTTGTTGTCAGACAGAATTAAGAAAGCACAGAAGGAAGACCGCGAGCTACAGAAAAATATATAACTAGTTAAAATGGGTAAGTTTCCAGAATTTAATCTCGATAAAGATTGTGTTTTAAGATTTGTAAAATGGTTGTGTGTGCCTTGTGATTCCCAATTGAAGAAAGAGTTGTTGTGTGAATCTCATAGTTCTCCATTTTCTGTTCGTCCTGGCATTACTAAGATTTACAGTGACCTTTGGGAGTATTATTTTTGGGATGCAATGAAAAGAGATATTGTTTATTTTACCATGATATGTTTGACCTATCAACAGGTTAAAGCAGAGGGACAATTACCGAAGGGTATGCTTCAGGCTTTTCCAGTGCCAGGGTGGAAATGGGAGAATGTATCCAGGGACTTCGTGGTGGGACTACCAAAGACTTCTCTAGGTAACAATGTGATTTGGGTTATTGTTGATCGGCTGAAAAAATCTGCACATTTTCATTATATTCGAGATACAATGTCTTTGGATTATCTTTCTCGATTGTACCTCAAGGATATTGTCAGGTTACATGGAGTTCATCTTTCCATAGTGTCTGACCAAGATCCAAGGTTCACTTATGACTTTTGTAAGGGACTTCAGAAGTCGTTGGGCACAAAGTTAAATTTCAGTACAGCTTTTCATCCTCAATCAGATGGGCAGTCAGAACGAATTATTCAAACTTTGTAGGATATTCTTAGAGCTTTTTCAATGGACTGTCAGAGATGTTGGGATCATCATCTTTCTTTAGATGAGTTTTCTTATAATAACAGTTTTCTTTCTAGTATTCAGATTGAACCTTTTGAGGCCTTGTATGGGAAGCAGTGTTGGACTCCATCATTTTGGGATGAATTTGGTGAAAGAAAGTTGATGGGGCCAGAATTAGTAGAAGAAGTGGCTGAGAAAGTGAAGAAGATCCAGCAGCAAATGAGGACAGCTCAGAGTAGGCAGAAAAGTTATGCCGATAATAGAAGGAAAGACATCTCTTTCGAGTTAGGTGACCATGTTTTCCTTAAAATATCTCCTTGGAAAAGTTTGATGTGTTTCAGTAAGAAAGTGAAGCTAAGTCCCTGGTTCATCGATCCGTTTGAAATCTTGGAGAAAGTTGGAACAGTTGAATACCGTATAGCTTTTCCTATGAGTTTGTTTCAGGTACACAATGTTTTTCATGTTTCGATGTTGAGAAAGTATGTTCCAGATTCATCACTTTTCTTGAGCTAAGAAGCAGTTTAGCTGGAAGAGAACTTTTCTTATGAATAGAAACTTTCTTATGAAGAAAAACTGGTTCAGATTCTTGATTGAAGAGAGCAGGTATTGTGGAATAAGATAATCCACCAGGTAATTGTTTTGTGGAGAAACCACATAGTTGAAGAAGCAACATGGGAGTCTGAAAATGTTATGAGATAAAAATACCCCCAGTTGTTTAATAAGTAAATAAAATTGCGAGGACGTAATTTCAAGAAGGTGGGGATAATGTAACACCCCGAGTTTTTATAAAAATAAATAGAAATTCATGGAACTTTGTTTTAAGTAGATATTTATAATTAGCCTTTTAACATAATATTTTCCACTTCTATGTTTTGAATTTCAAGAAACGGTCATCTACAATTGTGTTCAGTATATTTTTTGGAGTCTATTAGAACCAAATTGTTTTTTGGTGAATAGTAACATACCTTATGAATTGTAATACGAATAGTAATATGACCCTAATGAATAGTAAATTTTATTATTATTTTATTTTATTAAGGCTTTAAGATAATAGCATCTTGGTTAATTTTTCATTGTGATATAGAAGTAGTTACAAAATTAGAATTGTTAAATTTTGAATTAAGAATGATTTTATTGAAAAATTAAATTAATAATATTTATAAAATTATTTTCAAAAAATGGACATCATTTTTGAAATCTACTCGTCGATATATGGTTAGGGTGAATTTTGGGAATTTTTCTGAAACAGTTGATTTTTCGGTGAATAGTAAAAAATACAGTTTTTAGTTTCGGTGTGTTAATGACATAATTAATGATATAATAATTATTTCATAAATCTATTTAAGGTGTCCCAAGTGGGTTATACCATGGTTAGGCCCATGGTTTTGTAAATACCACTCATGAGGTGTCCCATGAAAATTATTAAAATAATCCCTCACTTTTCCTATAAATACCAACTCTTCCCTTCATTTAATTCATTCCCAATTTTCCCTCAACAAAGATTTGGCCTCCTTACCTTCATATTAGTCCCCCTAGGGTTTCCTAAAGCTCCCAAGATCCCAACCATCATGTTCTAAGGGTTACTCTACAAGGTATGAAAATTCTCAATTTTGTTCTTTTTTCCTTTCATGTTCTCTTGTATGTGGTATAATTTTCAATATTCCATACCATGTTCTTATTTCCATATTATTCTTGATCTTCTATATATTATGATTAATTTTTGGATGGGTGACCCTTTTACCCTCTCTTTTTAATATTTTATAAAACCAAGTTGCATAGCCATTAGGCTGCCGAAATTTTGTAAGCGATTTCACAATTATTCTTTTATTTTGAATTATTTCCTTATTCTTTATTCATATATCCTTACCCAAGAGGCATGAGATCTCCAGATATAATGTATATTCTATATGTTATCATGTTTATGGAAAATTACTCATCATTATTCTTCTTCTCTCCCACTTACATAAAGAATAAAAACATTGTCCGTTTGTGTCAAATTATCGACATCGTGGATGATGTGATTTCAATTTCCATTAATTCTTTCAAGTATGGTCATGAAACCATTTATATGGTTGAAATAGGTTATATTATATGTTTTATGACTCACCCATGGTTCTGGAATTCTTTTGTATCGTTCTAATTTATAAGACAAAAAATGGTTGTTATTATCAAATAACCACTAAAATGATCTAAACAAACATCATTAATGTTCTAACATATGAATCATCCTCATGTAATAATTAAAAATGATGAATGTAATAATTTATGTTACTGTATATATGTAAAAACTAATCCATTAAAATTCTGGTGTTTCAATTCCAATCGACACGAATGTCCATCATGAACCAATCATGGAAATCTTGTTAAGAACTCACCCAAAAACAGTGCAAAGGGAATAATAGTAACAGTTAAGGGTTAAATGATGTTATGAAATGATCATATAAGATGTTATAAACCTGACACTGTTTCTGTAAAATATTAATAACACTCTTTTAACCATTATAAAGAAGTTTTAAACAAGTTTGAAGTAAGACAAACCCGAGGTAAGGGAATTATTTTTAAATTCGGTTTTACGAAATTCCAAAGTAATGTTTTTATGGAATTATTCATGTAGTATGATTTTGTTTTGGTTATTGGGAATTATTTATGATGAAGGGTGGGACCTATATCTCCCTCCAATGCCTTGGGTATGAGTAAGTTGGAGTTCGGTCGTTTGTTTACTCCAAGTGTAACTGCGATGGTTACACAAAGTAAGGTAGCCGTGAGGGTTACAAATTATAAGGTAGCCAAGAATGGTTACAAGATTATGTAAGTAATGCCCCAATATGACTTTATGATTATATTTATATTTTCATTTTTTGTGTGGATCTTATGTGAATATCATTTACACAAAGTAAGTATATATGGGTGATAAGAATGTATTTTGAAAATGCATTCATACGTTATGAGTATTCATGGACTAATGTGATATTTCCTTCTTTTCCATCCCTTACTGAGATTTTGTGCTCATCCCAAGTTTTTAAATTATTTTTCACAGTTTAATGGATGTGTAATACAAGTAAGGAAGACATATTAAATGTTGAATAATTTTTAAGGAGTCTTGTTTTATGTTTAAATGTTTTATATTTTCAAAAAAATGGAAACTGTTTTTATTGTATCCACTCTGTAATAATGTGTAATGTCATGAATGTATTGTCCAAATTCTCTAAATCTCTAAACTTGAAAATATATAAAACATAAAAGTAAGTGTTTTATTGACTAAATTCAGGATTATGAATGTAATAAGGCTGGGTTCTTATAAGGGGAGTCCACTCAAGGGATTAATGAGCTATACAACCATATATGGAAACGACCTACCTACCTAAATACCTTTAAGTAGCTTGACCAACCATTATTGGAGTTATGAAAAGGGGAATATGGATCCTTTAGACTATAAAATCAGAGGAACTAGACATTTATTGTTCAATTTTGAGGGCTATTAGAACTTCATAAATTAGTGGTAGATTTAATTAAATCAATTAATAATTTTTAATTATAAAAATTTACTAATAATATTTTCTTTTAATTGCAGAATAAAATTTCACGCTCTTTATCCCCATTATCCTAATTATCAATATTAGAGATAGAAAAACTCATAAATAATAGTAACGTACAGGAGTGTTTTTAACACCATTGAGTTGTTCTATGTGATGAAATGAAATATTACATGCTAGAATCCTCAATGCCTAATCTTCCTGCTAAGGAGACGAGTGGTAAATAGTTCATTTTCAATGAAAAACATTTGAGCTATGTAGTCAACATTAAATGTTTGATTCTTTCATTAATGTCCAGTGAACTCCTAAAGTCTCATGAAAACATGGATACATATAGCATGATTTAAGAACTCCACAGTCTTTTCCATGAGAGAGGTTGACATGAACAATTTGATATTTCTAAGGTTCTCTTCTAGAGAAATCTTAGATAGGGTTCCCCAGATGAACATCAAATAGTCATGATCATTGGCTACATTGAGTGCCTAGAGGTTCTAAGGTTTAAAATCTGAAAATAATTGGGAACTAATATTATTATGGAATCACTCCCTCGAATCTTTCAAGATTTGTTGTGAATTTTAATATGAACAATTTTGAGAAGTCTATGTAAGATCTTCTCACTCTTCTTTGATAATAAGATAAGGATACATATTGGGAAAATACTTTTATCCTTATATAGAGAAAATGGAATGGGAAAGAAATGGTATTCAAGCCCAATTATTCTTCACACCCATCAAAGAAGAGGAAGATTAAGAGGAAATCATAAGAACATGATGTTGTCTATTTCTCATGTGGTGAAAAGGTCCACTCGAAGAAAAACCGCACCCAACCAAATATGTCAGGGGAAGATTCATGTGTGTTTTTTATTGAGTTCAATTTATCTATTTCTATAAATTGTGTATTATACAAATCTTTTGTTTCTCACATATATATTCAAATATAGGAATCAAGTAGATTTATAATGATCCATGGAGGGTAGGTAGATCTATGAGCAACAAATATAAATAATCCTTTTGTATTAGAAATCTAGGAGAACCAAATCATGTTTCTGACTATAATGAGCTTCATTTTAATGTGTTGTTATTACATGACTTAGGTTACTAATTTTTTTTGTATCTAGACTAGATACATATGAATTTACTTTTAAATTTGGGAAAAACTTTTTCTTCGTTTATAAAGATATAATTTTTATGGTAAGACACATTTAAATAATGGTCTTTATGTGTTGGATTACATATACCAAGTAATGAAAATAGATAACAACGTTACTTCACATGACTCACACCACACACAACTTTTTAATCACAAGGTATCTCAAGTAAACAAAAATCTCTTGACTAAATTAAATCAAGATGGATATTTAGATTCTTTTGAACTAAAACAACTTAGTGTAATTCATGCATGATTACAAGGAAAAATGACCAAATCTCCATTTAATGGGAAATGTGAAAGGGAAAATATATTCTTGAAATAGTTCATAGCGATGTGTGTGGACCACTTATGATTAAATAAAGGGGTGGGTACTCATACATTATAACTTTTAATGATGATTTTGGTAGACATGGATATGTCTAACTAATGAGGTATAATTTAGATTCTTTTGATAAATTAAAGGAATACAATAATAAAGCTGTGAACTAGCTTGGTAGGAAGATAAAGAAACATTGATCAAACTATGGTAGAGAATATATTAATCAAGACTTAATTGATTACTTATTGGATTTTTAGATCCTATCCTAACTCCCTCCTCCTTACACACCTCAGTGGAACAATTTAAGTGAGAGGAGGAACTAAACCTTGCTGAAAATGGTGAGATCAATGATTATTCATATGGGTCTTCCATTATCCTTTTGGAGATACAGGTTACAAACAACAACACATGTACTAAACCAAGTACTTAATAAATCAATACATTGTATCCCATATGAATTTTACAGTGGGAGAAAAACCATAACATCAAATTTACATGTGTGGTGAAGTGAAATGTTTGTTAAGGCCTATTCAGGTAAAAAAATTGCACATTGAGGCACAAAGTGGAAATTTATAGGATACCCTATGGAAACAAGGGGATATTACATATAAAAACCCTCAAAGAAAAAGTTTATAGTGGAAAGATATAACATATTCCATGAGAGGGAGAACATATCAAAAAGATATGGTGGGAGCGAGATAGACTTTTACGAAGTTGAGGCTCAAGGTACACTAGAGTTGGTACAGAAACAGATTCCATGAATCCCTATAGAATATAAAACAATTATAGAGATACAAAAATTGTGTATTAGTAAAAGAGAGATTATATAACTATAATTTAATGGTTTTCTAGTCACTAATGATGGTGTTTCATTATTAGTTTATAATAATGATCCTCTAACCTACAAGGAATCAAAAAGTGGCACCGATGTTTCCTAGCGCAACAATCCATGAATTCAAAAATGGATTCCATATACCAAAAACAAGTATTTATTTTCGTAGATCCTACAATTGATGTAAATATTGTTGGTTTAAAATGGGTATTCAAGAATAAAATAGACATTTAAGGACAAGTCAGTACCTATAAGTCATGAATGGTGGCAATAGGGTTTAAAGTATATCAGGGAATTTACTATGATGAATGCAACTCCCCATCCATACCTCATTGGAATGAGAAGGCGGTGAGGTGTCACTCATCCATAAGCATTGTTACCAAGGCACCAATGTATGAAAATAAATGATGAGGGATTGGATAATAAATTGGGGAATGGTTTTCCCTTTAGATTAATCAACCAACCAAATAATCCATTACCAACAAAACTACATGATGCTTGTTAACATTGAAACCCAAACCATATCATACCAAAAGACAACAAAACTAATCCATAGAAATTCCTAAAAACCAATACAACAAAACCAAATCAGATTACTAAGAAGAAGACTAGAAAAGAGAACCAAAGTAAACAAAGACACACTCCACTACTCCAAAACAAGCTCCATGCCAAAAGCACCACCAAACAACCTGATCTTCAGGAAGAATGACTATAAAAATGTGATGCCTTACTATTACCTTTCCCCCAGAATATAGTATCTACAAAAGAACCAATGTTCCAATGAAAGGATGAATAATAACACTCATTAGGATTTCCAAAAATTACATCCCTACACACACCACTATGATAAATTTTTTAGCACAATTATATAAAACAATTTATATAAAACAATAAATAGTTCAACAATTACCTATAATACAAACACACCCTTAACAATCCACATTTACCCAAACCATGAAACCCCAGATAAATAACAAAACCATTCCATAAGACATTTCACCATTTTATATAAGCACAAAAATTTTCATCTTGCATAAAAACACACAACAAAGAAAAAAAATATGGTTGAACTTCCCATCCAAACATGTTTAATACTTTTCCAAACTAGTCGTACTTCCTGACCACTTATCCATAATGGAATCCCTTCCATCCACTATCCATCACCTTCTATAGAGTGAAATACCACCCACTTAACACACAATCAACACAATCCATAATACATGACCAACCAACAATCATAAAGCACACCAAGACCACACATTATTCACACAACCATTTCCAATATATGTCAATCACTTCAATAAATCACCCATTTATTCAAAACAAATTTTAACCATTTACATGTCAAAATACATGTAAATAAACCATATTCTCATTGAAAAACATTTTACCAGACAATTTTCATAAACCAAACCAAGAAACCAATTTTAAAATCTACATTTTAAAATCACACAACAAGCCCCTTTTGGCAACAATATCTCATTTCACCCAAAATCCCAAAAATCATCACCTAATGGCTTTCCACCAATATTTTGACATCATATTCACAATTAATTTCAATAAAAAAAATTATGGAAACCAAGGCTTCATGTTATATAAATGTGGAGTTAAGAGAGAATCCACCTACCTTTTGGCTTCCAATGAAATCGACCCACAAGAAACCGCACCACCAATCTAGTAAAACTCTCCACCAAAACAACTCTAAATATTCTTCCCTATCATCAAAGAGCCATAAAATAATAACATAAGGCAAAAAAACCCCTTGATATACATTAAATTAATGTATACCTATAAAACCAAGAGAGAGAAGAGATAAGATCTGGAGGAAACCACAAAGAAACCAAAAATAGGACTTACCCAAGATGAAACACCTTAAAACATCCATGAAAAAACTTCAAATACCATCCACGATGAGTGGGAGAGAACCCCTATCCCTTGATAAGAAGAAATACCATGTAGGATTCATATGAGAGAAGAAATAGTTGAGTTAGGAAAAATCTCAACTAACACTGTTTAAACAAATCATTTTTAATGGGACGCATGGTTAGCTCATAAGATTTAACAAACCATGAACTAAACATGAAGATAATAATATCAAAATAATGGAATATCAAATGGTTACCTGATATTATCACATGGTTTCAACTAGCTGTGCCCAAATTGTGCAGCCCTAAAAAAGATTCCAAACTTTTCCAAAACCCTTCCAAACTCATCCAAACTCTCCCAAACCTTTTACAACTACTTCATATGCATAAAAAAGTATAAAAAGGATCACATAACTCAAACTGGAGGTGCTAAATTCTGCCCACCATTGGACTTTATATCCTCATAAAGTAGAGAAACATCACTTTTCTAAAATAGATCATTCCATTGCTAAACCATCTCTTTCTCTCGCTCACAAGTAACCTCCTGAATCTGACCCTGTTTCCATAAAACATGAACTGGACCAATGATCTTCCCATGAAATAATTTCTCTTTCACATCTATAATCATTATGGGCATGTTCACCAAATAAGCATCAGAATCTAGCTCAACATGATCTCATCGAATCACATGGTCATGATCTGGGTGATACTTTTTCAACTGTGAGACCTAAAACACATTGTGCACTATACTAAACTATAGTGGAAAAGCCAACCAATAATCCACATCTTCAATACACTCAAGTATCTCAAAAGGAACAATATACCTCATAGATAACTTACTCTTCTTTCCAAACCAAGGATTTCCCGACCTAAAAAGAGATTCTCAAAATGACCTGACCACGTTCCTCAAACGACAACATTTATCGACGATGGTCTGCATACAATTTTTTATGACTCTGATCCATCTCTATCTTCTTTCTAGTCATCTTGATGTTATCCATAGTCTCATGGAAAAATATTGGTCCAACCATCTAATTCTCACTCGTTTCCACTCAATATAGTAGAGAATGACACGATCATCCATAAAATTCTTCAAACAGAGCCATATGTATGAAATCATGATAAGTGCTATTATAGGATAAATCCACCAATGGTATGTTATTATCATTTGAACCAAAAAAATCCTTCACACAAGCCCTTAACATATCTTCTAAAGTTTTTATTGTCCTATCCGATTGAGAATCCATCTGAGGATGATATTTCATGCTCATCATCAACTCTATCCCAAGGGATTGATGCAAGGATTTCCAAAAGTGATATGTGAACATCATATCTCTATCTGATACAATCAAAAATGGAACCCCATGCCTCTTTACCACTTCTAAAATATAGATTTTGGACAGATCCTCTACTTTATGAGATTCACGATTTTAAAAGAAATGGTCTGACTTCATAAGGTGATCCACTTTCACCCGTATGGAATCATGATTTCTGACTATTCTTGAGAGACCTGTAACAAAATCCATCTCTATGTACTCCCACTTCATCATTGGATTAAGCAAATATTGTAACATTTCTACTTTCTTATGAAACTCTACCTTGACTTTCTGACAATTCCAACATCCTGAAAAAAACATGGCAACTTTCCTTTTCATACCTGCCCACCTAAACGAAACATTCATTGCATTATAAATCTTATAAATTCTAGGATGGATAGCCCACCTGGAATGATGATAAGCTTTGAGATGTTCCTCCTACCAATCCATTGGTACCACCATTCAATTTTGAAAATTCCAAAATTAATTCTCATTCAGTTCCCATCCCTCAATGGTCTACAAACCTTTGAGTTTCGACCTCATCACCATACACATGGAATCATATTCATGTGCCTCTTTAACTATTCCAACCATGTTAGGAACCAATGAAACTAGAAAAAAGACCACTCAGTCACCCCAGTCCTCACATTACAACCACATGTTGGCTATGACCAGCATCAACTTCTCCTGATCTGATGCCTGTTTCACCACCCGAGCATACAATTTTCTACTTAATGCATCCTCTATTAAATTTCCCTTACCCGATGTGTACATCAATTCAAAATAAAAAATATTGAGATATTCCATCCATCTTCTTTGCCACAAGTTCAAATATCATTGTTAGAAAAAATTATTTAAACTCTTATGATCAGTAAACACTTTGAATTTCTCACTGAAGAGATAATGACACCACATCTTCAAATCATGAATCATTACCACTAACTCTAAATCATGGGTTAGGAAGTTCTTCTGATGAAACCATAACAACCATGATCCATATGCAACCACATGATTCCCTTGCATGATAAAACACCCCAACCCTGACCCTGATGCATCACAATACACTGCGTACTATTTCCCCAGTTCTAGAACAACCAATATTGGTGATGATGTAAGGAAACTCATTATCTATTGAATTTTTTTGACACTACTCGTCCCATTGAAATGGAACATTATTCCTTGTCAAAGATGTCATTGGCGAGGCCAATTGTGAGAAATCATGAACAAAATGTCTATAATATCCGACTAGACCAATGAATCTTTGTATCTAAAATTTTTTTTATAGAAGTTTCCATGAGATAAAAACCTCTATATTTTATGGATCAACTAAAACACCCTTCTCAAAAATAACATGGACAAGGAAAAGAACCTACCATATCCAAAAGTCACACTTTGACAAATTGTCATACAACTGATGATCCCTTAAGACCCCTGGCACTATAGAGTAGTGCTACTCATGCTCTACCAATGTTCTCTAATACACTGATATTTCATCAAAAAAATACCACTAGAAAAGAATCTAGATATTTCCAAAATATCTGATTCATCAATGGAATGAACACTACTGGTTAATTCGTTATACCAAAGGGAGTAACCTCATACTCGTATTGGACATATCTACTTCTAAAATCTATTTTGGGAACATCCTTTTTCCACACTCACAATTTATGGTATCCTGGCTGCAAGTCTTTCTTGAAGAAACACTGAACTCCCTTCAACTAGTCAAACAAATCATCAATTCTTCGATGTGGATATAAATTCTATATTGTAACCTGATTCAGCCTATGATAATCAAAACAAAATCGTAGGGTTCCATCCACGTTTTTAACAAAAAAACCTACCCTACCCATAAAAGAATACCAGTCCAAATGAACCCTTTGTTTTCTACCTCTTCCAACATTACTTTCAATTCCAACAATTGTTCTGTTTCCATTTGGTGAGATGGAAGTGATATTAGACTTGTCCCCAGAATGAGATCAATCGTAAACTCCACTTCTCTCACAGTGGAAACCCTAAGAATTATTCTGGAAATACATCCATAAAATGATCAACAACTGCTAGAAAAAATGTATGGTCAACTGTTTCCACTAATGCCAATGAAAACAGTGCTAACTGATACAAGATCAAGACAACAGCTTGTGTCAACAAGCTAGTTTCACCCTGCTTTTCATTATTCACCCCTCTAAAGAGGTCATCAACTCCATCCCCCACCATAAAATTAACTGTTCACACATAGTATTCAATTTGGGACTTAAACATCACCAACCAATCCATTCCTAGGATTATATCATAAGCATCCATCTCAAGCACTGAGAAATCCAACTTCAATTCAATTCTATAGGAAACAACGAAACATGCTCTACATAGGAAGGCTCGACGCTATCTTTGACCCAAATGAGTATGAATTTTTAAAACATAAGGATTCATTTCCCTAACTAGACCCAGTAAAATAAAAACATGGGAAAAAATAAAAGAGTGGGAAGTAACCATATCAAACAAATCTTTCATAAATGTGTAATTCAAAAGGAATGTACCTCACACTATGGATGGTCCCAACTAATCATCCATCACAACATGTACATCTTGGAACAACTACTTTCCTTCCACACTCTACTATTTATAACCCTGCTGAGGTGTCATGGTATTCCAAGACTCACCATGAGTAACTCGGCTGTGCTGATGAGGAGTATGTGGTTGCCCCCATCAAGTCGAGGCATAGGATGCCTAAAACCCCTGAGGAGTGTCACGAACTCCCAACATTAGAGTATTATGGAAATATTGCTAAAGATTCCCCATATTCTTATAGTTATGACATGATCAAGGTTGATCCATACAATCCCTCTTGATGTGTCTTGTAGAGCCACACTGAAACCATACCGACTTACTCTGAGGCTTCAGTGGTAGATTCACTAATCCTATCATCTGATTCTGAGTCGTACTCCCACCTTGAGAATAAGTGACCCTCTTCTTCATAAACCCAACGTTCAAGTTCCCACTATTTCTCATGGGTACCCACATGTTTCTTATTATTTTTCCCCAATAATATCATGCCCATCCACAGTATCTCTATTCACCATTTCCGTGTAATCATCTATACAAAACACCACTATCTTGGACCGAATTTCCTGCTTCAACCCAGATTCAAAAATTCATTCCTTCAATTATGTGATACCTGACACCTTAGGTTAAAACCACACTAAGTTCATAAAATTAGCTTCATATTCCATTACCTACATGTTACATTACTTAAAGATGACTAAATATATTGTGCCCTGAATTTGGAATGTACGAGGGTAGAATATTTTATTAAACAACTCCTTAAAACAATCCCATGTCACACCTTGGTCCATCCCATCTTGGACCACTAGCTACCACCACTAAAGGGAAATATATTCCAACATATACATGTATAACTTTATTTTTATATCTTCCAGTGTACTCAAGAATTAAAATATACTGTTCATTCTATTCAACCATTTTTCTGCCTGTTCTGGCTCTGAATCTCCCCTAAACATGGGTGGATTCTTCTTTTGAAACTAAACCACATGATCCAAATTCTTTGGTTCATCCACTTTATTCCCACCTTCCATAGCTTGGGAATATTTCACTATACATTTCACTAGCTTCCGGTTCACCTGAGCCTCAAGTGCAACCAAATTTTCAGCAGCTTCTAATGGTTGGTCTCTATAACCCCTACCTGGTGCCATTTCTATTATCACAAAAACAACCATAAGTCCCACACCCTTAAAAATAAAAGGATTTAAATTTAAATTTCAATTACATAAAAACTATCACAACCTGGTTTTAAACAAGTTCACATTTCCCATGATACACTACTTTAACAATTCCACCTTGTTTTGAAAATCGACCCATTTTTAGAATACCACAAGTGTCCATGTTTCAAATCCTTCCGTTTTGAAACCTAATTCAGTTTTTTTAGAAATCAACACATTCATATCCCCCCAAAAATCATTATACCCCAATGAAATATACAACCTATAGGAAAGTCATTTCTACTATTCATGAAATGCTCTTCTCATTAGCTACATCCATGATAATGAGATATCCAATTCCTATAAGGGCCTCCAAAACACTCATGTATCCGACTCCCTGGTAACATGAAGTTCAGGATAAGAGGGATTTCTAAGTCCTTTTATGATATACATTACATGTTCCAATAATATTATGTCTTGCTACCACCCTGACTCAATGAACGGACCAAGAACAAATGTCAACACCATGACCAACAATTAATGCCAAAATATCAAACAAATTGATACCACTAGTAATGTCCCACCCCTACCTAATTGGCTTGAGAAGGTAGTGAGGTGATACTAGGCCTTAAGCGATGTTCCCAAGGAACCAAAGGATGGACATAAATACTAAGGGCATCATGAATAAATTTAGGTACAATTTTCCCTTGAGATAAAGCAACCAATCAAATAAGTCATTACCAACAAGACTACATGATTCATGTTATCATAGGAACCCGAACCAAATCGTACCAAAAGACAACCAAACTAATCCATAAAATTCCCAAAAACTAATACAACCAAACCATATTAGAGTACTAACCATAAGACTATGAAAGAGACCCATTTTAAAACAAGACACACTCCACTGCTCCATAATATGCTCTACGGTCCAAGCACTATTAAATAACCTGAGTGTCATGAACAACTGCTAGAAAAATGAGATACCTTACTCTAACCCAGGTCCTGGAATACAACATATAAAAAAGCAACAAAGATCTATAGTATGGGTGAGTAATAATACTCATTAGGATTTCCCAAAATTACTTCCCTACACATTCCACTAGGATAAAAATGTTGGCACAATTATGTAAAACAATTTATATAAAACAACAAATTGTTCAAAAATTACCAATAATCCAAACACACCCTTAACAATCCACCTTCACCCTAACCATGTGACCCAAGGGAAATCCCAAAAACCATTAAATAATCCAATTAACCATTTAACATTAGCACAACAATTTTTATCTTGCGTAGTGACACAAAAGAAGGAAAACAACCATGGTGGAACTTCCCATCCCAACCCATTTACTAATTTTCCAAACTAGTGGAACTTCATGACCACTTATCCATAATGGTGTCCCTTATATCCACCGTCCATAAAATTTTATAGTGAGAATTACCACCCACTTCACACAAAATCAACACAAGCCATAATACTTGACCAACAAACTATCATAAAGAGAACCAAGAGCACACATTATTTGGAAAACCATTTCCAACATTTGTCAGTAACTTTAATAAATCGCCCATTTATTGAAAACACCCTTTAACCATTTTACATGTTAAAATACATTGCAATATAACACATTCTCATTGAAAATCAATTTCCCATACCATTTTCATAAACCAAACCAAGCAACCAATTTTAAAATCTAGATTTTAAAATCACACAACAAGCCACTTTTTTCAACAATATCCCATTTCACCCAAAATCCATAAATCATCACCCAATGGATTTCTACCAAGATTTTCACATCATATTCACAATTAATTTCAAGTAAAGTGAATTATTTGAAAACAAGGCCTCATGTTCTAGAAAAGTGGAGTTGAGAGAGAATCCACCTACCTTTTAGGTTTCGACGAAATTGACTCACAAGTAATAGCACCACAAATATAGAAAAACACTCCACCAAAACCACTCCAAATCTACTTCCCTATCATTAAAAATCCCTAAAATCATCACCTAAGTCCAAAGAAACCCTATATCTACATGAAATGGATGTAGATCTTGAAAACCAATAGAGGGAATATAGAAGATCTTGAGGAAACAACAAAGAAACCAAAAGAGAAGACTTACCTAAGATGAACTACTATCAATCCACCTTGAAAACCCTTAAAATCTTTTTCAAGAAGAGTGAGAGAGAACCCATAATCCTTGAGAAGAATAAATCCCATGTAGGGTTCGTATGTTGGAATAAATGGGTGAGTTAGTGAAAATCCCTACTAACCCCATTTAAAAACCATTTTTAATGGTTCACATAGTTATCTCATACAGTTTGACAAACCATGCTCTAACCGTGCCGATGCTAATGTACGAACAATGGTATATCACAAGGTTACCTGGGATTCTCACATGGTTTCCACTTACTGTGCTCAAACCGTGAATCCTCAAAAGGCCTCCAAATATTTCTAAAATCATTCCAAACTCTCTCAAACTCTCAAAAACCTTTCCCAACCAGTTCATATGCATAAAAATTTATTATCAAGGGTCACATACCTCAAAACAAGGGTGATCTAATGAAAACTTTTCACCAGTTGAAATGATTAAATCTATCATAATTATACTTTCCATTATAGCATACAATGTCTATGAGATTTGTAAAATGGATGTCAAAATAGCCTTCCTTAATTGGAACATTCATGAATATTTCTATATGAGACAACCTGAAGTGTTTTTAACTCTAAAGGATGCTAATAAGATATGAAAATTAAAAAAATATTTTTATGGATTAAAGAAAGAATCTCATTCATGGAACATTCATTTTGATTAAGTCGTAACAGAATTTATTTTCATAAAGAATGAGTGCGATCCTTGTGTCTAAAAATGGTTTAGTGGGAGTTTAGTTATTTTTTTAATAGTATATATTGATGAAATATTACAGATATGAAATGAAATAGGAGTCTTATAGTATGTTAAGATATTTTAGAATAAATTATTCTCCATGATGTACTTAGGAGAAGTAACATATATTCTTGGGATCAAGATCCGTCTTGATAGATCTAAGAGACTGCAATACCTATGTTTATGTACATACATTGAATAGATACAGAATTGATTCAATATGGAACAACCCAAGAGGGGATTGTTTCCAATTTCACATGGCATTCATCTTTCCCAGAAAATGTGTCCTTAGACCCATGACGAAATACATAGAATGAAAAAGATTCCATACTCATCATCAATTTGGTCAATTATCAATGTTATTCTATATACGGGGATAGATGTTGCGTATGTATTAAGTGATATAAGAGGATATCAAGATGATCCAGGTGACCACCATTGTATTGAAGTCTAGAATATCCTTAAGTATCTAAGGTGTATTAAAGATATGTTCTTGTTCTATGGAGTAGATGAGGAACTATTTTGCAAAGGATATGAATATTCTAGTTTTAAAACTGATTAGGATAACATAAAGTCACAAACGAGATACTTATTCACTTTGAATGGAAGTTTTGTGAGCTATAAGTGATCTATGAAGGCTATGGACATAGATTCTATAACATATTTTGATTATATTATGGCTTCCAAGGAACCTAAGGAAGATATATGGATGTGAAAATTTATCTATGTTCTTGATGTGGAACATAAAAATAAATATCCTATCAAACTCTATTATAATAATATTATAGTGGTGTATCTCAAAAAAGATCCAAGGTCACAACAACAAGAAAAAAAGATACTTCATAACTATCATCTTTTGATGGATTTTTCTCGGTGAGGTGAGATTATTGTGAGAATTATTTCCCTGGAAGATAACATGGAAGACTCCTTAACTAATTAATTAACTGAGCATAAAAATGATTATCATGTGAAGTGGACTAAAATTCATAGGTAGTTGGCTCTAGGACAATTGGGTGTTTTTTAGAGTTGGTTTCCTAGGACCAACTGATTTAACTTTTATTACATGTACAATCAATGTATTTAATATTAATTTAACATATTATTACGTATTTTCCATGATTTCTGCATGTATTTAATGTAATAATTTCCAAGAGTATTGTCACATTGATAAGGTCATAACAGTTCCCTATTATGATGAGAACCTTGATGTTCTATGAAATTATTCTTAATATAGTTTTCTCGATGGATAACATTTTATGACGAGACACATAGTATTTATATCATCAGGTGTGAGTTCTTGTAAACAGATGAGACCTCTTCTCATGAAGTTCACATTTGGTAATCTCTAATATTAGAGATAATGAGACTAGACCTACTAATTGATATTCTAAATGTTTGGATATCATTAGATATTTCCATCTATGAGCATGTGTAATGGTCCATACTATTTAATATTATCATTAATTTATGTTTTGACTCATGGACATAGATTTAATGACCAAAACCATCACACTATATGCTGGCGGGAAGTAAGGTATGTTGTGTGTGTCATGATTTACAAGTCATTCATAGATAATTTTAAAGTAGGATTTTCCCCTTCTATCTTTATGGAATATGATATCTTATCCCTTTGATTGGAATATAACCATCACATTAAATTCCATGGTCTTGGTGTAATGATGTGTTTATTTTATATAGTCAAATAAATCCTTATGAAGTAAATAAGTTGATGACACCATCATGTAACCTTCTTGATGATATATTATGAAAAAGGGATTATATTACATAGTGAGCATTAATATATGGTTTTCGACATTGTGATATTATGTTCTTTATCTTGGGTTCCTTAACCCATTTCTAAACATTAATCGTGGACTTCATCCAAGCCCTCCCAATTATACTGAGAAAGAATCCTAGAGGGTCATACAATAGGTGTTTCAGTTTATCTCAATTAAACTCTATTTGAGTTTAATTAATTGAATAAATATTATTCTCAAGTCTGAGGAATAATTTTATTCAAGTTATACTAATGTCATAAATTAAATAAATATTTATTTGTTGGAATGAGGATAAAAATATATTTATTTATTTTAGGTAATATTTAATAAATATTTATTCACCCATATGTGAATGAAGTATTTATTTATGAATTCTTTTTATTCGAGTGTTCAATAAATTTAATAGGAGTACAAATGTACCAAAACTATTTCTGGAAAAAATATTAGTTTATAAACTTATTAAATAATATTTTTTAGTGCGTAAGATGGAACACGCCACAAAATAATAATAATTATAATATAATTATTATTTTTAATGAGTTTTATTAAAGGTAATAAATGTTATTTAATGGACAACATGTAATTAAATAATATTTTAACTTAAATCATAACTCTATTAATAGAATTCTATGTCTATTGTATAGAGCATTCAAATTTGAGTGTAGAGAATTTTTGAATTCAATGAATTCTTTCTCAAATCCTCTTGATATCTCCCTATCAATAAAGATAAGTGAAATAGATATCTATCCAAGAACAATGAATGAGAGATCAAGAATGAACAACTCAAGACATTTGACTCGTTGTGCTAGAACCCGGAGATCAAGTAGTGTTTCTCAAATATCGGAGGAGTATATGCAGATTACCGCTAGATGGATTCTATCCTTGTATACTCATAGTAAAATGTAGGCAATTCAAAAGGGTATTTTTAGATGATCAATATTCACTAAAAAAGAATGTTACTAATCCTAGGTATTTATTTCTTCTAATATTATATAAAATAATAAAAACATTGATGTGCAAGATACCTACTCTGGGTTTCAAGAAATGATTATTAAATGAAATTTTAACATATTTCCCAACACCAAATGATTCCCTTACACCCAGAACTGAAAATTAGAGGTTATTGGTAACAAATTACGGGTGGTTAATGGTCCTTGATCTAATGAGGATGATTTAGAGAATCTAAGGGGATGATAAACCACCTTATAAACCTTAGATACCAATTCATGTGACCTTAATATGTTTTTGGAGTTTTTTGGATCCAAAAATACATAATATTTTATGGGTTATATGTTTGAGGATTGAGTATTAGAAAATGAAAGAGTATAGGCTAGTCTTTGGTGGTGCCCACTACGTATTGGGGAAGCTTGAAGGGGTATATAAATGAAAATGGAAATTGATGTGATTCCATTTTTCTTGTAAACTCTTAGGATGAGTAGTTTCATGTGGTTTGGGTAGGTGTATAAGTAGTAATTGGCACACTCCTGTTATGCTATGGTCTTTATGTAAAATTTTTTCTGTGGATGGAGGATGATCTCTCTCCCTTACATCACCCCATGTGTTACATTGGGGGATGGAGTATGATACTATGGAAGTATTCTTCAGTCGAACCATTTTATAAGATTATATTTTGATTAAAATGAGGCAATGACTACATGAATGTGGTATTTGGGTACTCCCTCAAGCTTAAATCACCCAACAAAGGGATGGGTCATCCTTTACATTGATGGATTCAATATTCCCCTAGAGATATATGTCATGGGACCTCAATGCTAGGATATTATTTCTTAGATAACCATATTTAGGGAACGTTCTAACCTCTTCATGGAAAATTATGATATTCCACTTGATAGATATTAGGCATTGAAGAGGGATGAGGTCCTTTGTAGTTTTAGTCCTCCCTTAATTGGCTTATACTCTCTGTATAAGCATGGTTCCCTTGATATGTTTGTGAGTGGTGACATAATGGTTATGGAGGTTTAGTTATGGGGATCATTTGGATGATCATCATTGTTAAATCCCATGGATTGTCCAAATACTCTAGAGAGGCTCATGTCCCCCAATTGTGGTATTATATCTATTGTATGATGGTGGTTGTTTTTTCTCTATGAGGATAGGTTTGGGTGCTTGGGGACCAACAGTGCACAAGGTTCTCTAGGATCCCCTTTTGTATGAATCTATATTTAAGATTGTCTAAGTGGCTGAGGATCCACGCTGTGTTTAGTTTATATCCCCGTTTGATAATTACTAGGACAAAAGCTTTCCTTGAGTCCTAGTACGGTTGGAGAGGTGTGTAATATCTCTTATAGGATTGGGTGGGTAAC
Organism: Viscum album; assembly: GCA_963277665.1. Classification (NCBI taxonomy): domain Eukaryota; kingdom Viridiplantae; phylum Streptophyta; class Magnoliopsida; order Santalales; family Viscaceae; genus Viscum; species Viscum album. The sequence goes on from OY728152.1 coordinate 1,799,605,146, forward strand.
TCCCCTGTAGAATGAGGTACAAATCAACCACCCATGGGTTCAATATCCCTTAGATACCATATTATTCTAAATATGTAGGTTCCCTAATTTGATTAGACTATTAGTTTTGAGTTCTAATTATAGGGCTTATAGATGGGACTTTGTTGGATAGAGAATTATTTTTGGAATAATGATATGCGAGGAAGTTAGGATGTTCACCACATGTGATGGGAAGGTGGTGACACCGGTGCCTATGGGGTGGATCATGGTTGATGATCCTACTCAAATTTTGATCTCTATAATGTGGTGATTCATATTTCAGTTCCCTCATATGGACCTATGTTGTTTTATCATCTCATAGGAATATGATTAGAGAGGTGTTTTTCCTTGAGGTGGAATAATAAAGAGGTGTTATTCCCCTGAGGTAGGTGATATTTTCATGGATTACTCTCTCTATAGAAAAAATAGACATTTGTAGGTTACCCATTGTATTTCTCAAGATATAGGGTCGATTTCATATTGGTAAGTAAAGATGAATCTTCCTCCTTAGATATTGTTTAACCCCCTAGACTAAGTCAGGAGACTATATAGTTTTACACTTGGTTATGAGATGACCTATGTCCTGGGGACCTTTATTTTATGGGAGAATCATACTATGTACTTTTATTATGACTCCATACATGTTGTGTCTATTTAGAAGTTTCACTGGTTGGTGGTGGTTTTGAAGAGAGTGGATATAGTGGATCCCAATATTAGATGATCCTGTTGGAATTCATGGTTGATTTTGCTTAGGATTAGAGTTTATGTGATGTGGTGATATCATTCTTCTTAGTTTCCAGAGGATAATTGCATTTTGGTATTTTGGATCTTGTATTATTTTTCCCTCTTATACTGAAATTTATATTTTTATTCCTTTGTAATGTATAATGATTTCACATGCATGTTTTTTTATTTTTGTTCTTTATACCATGTGTTGTTACTGATGTATGATATATAGGTTGTATATGCTATGACCTCCCACATATTATTTATGAATTATTGGTTCTGGTGGTCAACTCCTATCCTATTTGTGGTAGGTTTTGAATAAAACACTTGGATCACAACTAAATTAAAAGGGGACTCAAAGGGTTGGGTCATGTAGGATTGGTATCTAAGCCAAGTATTTTAGGGATAGAGTTTGGTGATAGTTGTATTGTGAGGTTTTTTGGACATATGGGGATACAATTTTAGAAGATACTTAGATCTAGTTATTAGATCTTGAATCCCAACAAGGGTATGGAAGATGATTCATTTCTATTAAAGATCTCTAATAATCATTTTACTAACTTAGGTATATAGAGAATTGTTTACAAGGTATGATTGGGAATTCCATGAATTAAATAGTGTTCGATGCATCTTCGGTGTCCTGGCATGAAATCACATCTCTTGAGATATCACTATGACATGAGGATGTTAATTCCCACATGAAAATTATTTCTATAGAGGTGCATAATGAACCTTCTGTGGATGGGTACCATAATGGAGAGACTCATAGATGCATGGGATAACCAGGCTTCTTTCTCTCGATATTCTAATTATTAATTCCTAGATATTTTTATTTTCATGAATGCAGTGTTAAGATATAGGTTCTAGTAGCATTGGGTTCTTGGTACAGATGGGGTTGGAAACCCCCCTATGGGAATAAAAACTAGAGTGAGAGTCCCCTATGTGCTTTATAGATCATACATGGAGTTTGGTACTCCCTGGATATTGGGGTGAGAGTTCTCCATTCTTATGGATGGTAACTCCCCTAGGGATATGTTGATTTTAGGGATTATATCCCCCATATGAGATTGTGAAGTTCTATTATTCCTCATGGATATAGTTTCACATAATACCATCAATGAGGATTAGGTCCTCTATTATATCTTGGGTTTAATAACCCCTTTCTCTTTATGAGACATGGGTCCCCATTATTATACTCCCATACTGGATAGGGTGTGGGAACTCTATCTAAAAAAATTGGTGTTCTTGATGAAATATTGTTTTGGTATGTTATCCATGAGACAAGGTACTCCCCCATGGTGTGTGGTGTGATCCCTCCATGGAATGGATATACTCTTACTTGGCTAACATACAATTCTTTTATCCATGAGATCTTTGATCCTTCAATCCCAATGAGGTGTGGGTCCCCAATACTAAATAAGAGTCAGTACCCCTCTGAGATAGGATTGAAGTCCTCCTTTTATAGAGGTAAATTTGGTCTAGACTCACCATTGGTGAGGTTAGTTACTCCATAGAATAGTTTATAGATTCTTGTTGAGGTACAGGTACCTACCCATAGTTCGATGATTGGTAAGAGTTTGGTCAATGCTCAATGTTTGATTATGATATCTAGTTTGGGAGTGTGGCTCTTGGATGATCCTTGACAAGGGTTCATGTATCATATTAGTCTCTTCTATAAAAAGTTTTATGAGTAAAAATCCAGTATTGGGATCATTGGATAGATAGGATGTTCCTCCCCATGTTTGTAAGACATTCTTTATAGACAAATCATATCTTGAAGGTGATAGGATAATGACTGATGATGATCACTGTGAATATTTTATCATAGTATGAGGTGGATGAAGTATTGAACCACTACCTCCCATATCACCTCTAAATGGTCCTCACATGACTCAAGAGTTGGTGGCCATGACTCTGAATGGATGAGACTTGTGTGAGGTTTTAATCAAGAAGTGGTCTATATTGCACAAGATTCGATCTGTTACATTTTTTTTGGCATTCTGATTATTTATAACTAATTAATTTTATTCTATAATTTTTTATTTTTATCATGATAGGTATATATTTTTGAAGATCAATTTTACTAATTCATTATGACCAAAGATCCCTCTTATGGGTGACTATTTACCTATTCTTTCACAATCAGTGTGATTTAACTTTGGTAAGGAGGCTTTACCATGACCCATCCATGGTAGAGTGTGTCCAAGTGATTATATAATTAGAGATTGATAACAAAATATGGACTGATTTTGTTTGTATGTTAATATTTTTTGGAATTTTGAAATCAATTATATGTGTTATAGTATACATTTATTAGGAATTGAGACCTAGGTTATGAAGATTAACACCCCTCAAAAAAAAAATAAACATGTTCTTTATCTATACAAAAAGCATGTATTTATGAACCATGATTATTTTAGAGGATAAATATGGTAGATTTAGTATTGGAAATGGTCCTTTTACTACTTCAAGGGTTTTTGGGGAGTGGAATCGAAGATCAATTTATACACTCAAACTGCATTTTCTAAAAGAAAAAGCTATATTCATAGTACTTTGTGACATTATTATCATTAGACCTACCTATTTTCATATGAAGAGGTGGAATTGATAGTGTGAATTTAACTTAGTAACATGAAATTGGGACTTTGGAGTGGGTCATTCTCAACCCATCCAAGCTTAAGACCTTATGTAATGTTAAAAAAATGCCAAGCCCACCCCACCCCATACAAGACTGAGGGTATCGTACAGTCTTAACCACATTTGAAGAAAATTAAATTTGTTCATTAACTGAAATTAAATATTATATTAAACTAAATTGATGGATTCAAGATGTTAGAAACATATTTTAGAAATACAGAATATGTGGATCTTTCATATTTGAAGGGCATGTGTAGGGATGTGGGCTTTTCATGGGTTTTCAGATCACATGAAAATTGGGGGTATAAAAAATGACCTGTATATTATGAAGGTAAACAATATTGATTAAAAAACCTATCAACTATTTACATTGATGGAAACAATATTCCTCATTGGATTTTCCACCAAAAGAATACAATGGTTGATGTTGGACTTGACCTATATTATTAGGAAAATGACACGAGGATGTGATTTTGAAATTAAGTGTCAAGACTTCAGGTGGGTTATTGGGAAGCTAGAGTATGGGGTTCCCTCACCAATTGAATTATTTTTTAATATCATCTACACCATTTCTATCTATAAAAAACATGGGTGGGAGTTTTAAAAAATCAATCCCATAGGAAATTCCACACCCATGTGGGATTACTTTCATCACCCTGCACATTCTTGAGTTTGACTAGTAAAAAACTTAATTGAAAAAGATAAAAAATATTAGGCAAAAAATTATTGTATATCTACCCGATTCATGCTATTCTCTTTGGCTGAAAACACATTTTTCATTATTAGTACTTCTGCAGTGAGTATCCAACTGATCAATAGTTATCTATCTCAACCAAGAGGTTTCCTGTGTATCATGGTGAGGGTTTCAGTGAAGGATAACTCATGTTATTCATTAATGTTTTATGAGGAATTATTATTCATTAGATTTTTGTTAAATATGTTTAGTTATTCTATTTTTTTCCAAATTGGGTTTTAAAGATAATGATCAAGTCATCTGTGGTGGATAAGAAGATGATTGAGGTTAGTGGAACCTGCATTTTCCCTTAGAGTTTCTTGAATGGAATGTATGAGAGGGTCAATGATATCCTCATGATAAAAGTTAGAAAATTATTATATATTTACTCTATTATCTAAGGAAAAGGAGTGGGGTAGGACCTTATATGGTTGTATGGATCACTAATTGTGGTTCTTATTGGAAGATTTTTATTTGATTATATTTTCTCAATATAACAATCCTTGGTGTCATCCTTTTTAAAGGTGGGGATCCTGAAACCCCCATAGGAAAGTCCTCGGTAAATAGACCATATGTAAGGGATATTGATGGTTCATGGAATAAATTTTTATTAGCATTCATGTGAATCCCACAATTTGGAAAAAAGAGTTGGGTGAAAAGACATGATATAGTACATGAAATGGGAGTTTTGATGGCGTTAGAATCTTCCTTTATAGTGGTTTGAGGCTATTTGGCATTCATATTGGAATGATAATCCATGATTTAATATCCCTAATTTGTGTTATAAATAAGGGATTCATTATTATTGGGATTCTAATATATGCCCTTCTGAATTATTAAACATTTTGAGGCCATAGGAGCTAATACGTGGGTGTGTTATCTTCCTACATGAGAGTGGTTTAAAATAATTCTAGAGTGTTTCATAGGTTTTTCCTTCTATTTTAGGATAAAGTATCTTAAAGGTGGAGAGGATGTATCAACCTCGATTTTTCCAAGTATAATACTTAGATCATTTTTATTTTCAGAGCCTTAGGCCCTTAGTAAGGGTAAAATAGTAATTCCACTTACCAAATGACCTCATAAATATTTTCTGAGTGTTACATTGTTCATACAACAAGAATTTACCCTTGGTATAAAATTTGGAGGGATTCCATGTGATTTTTTTAGGATATTTCATTTTTATTAAATGAATATTATTTATTTTCGCATTCACCATCATCGATATATACTAAACACATCTTTAGAAATATATTCTAACTTCATTGTTGGGTTTGAATTTTTTGTTTTACCCAGATGAGGTATTTTTTTTGGTTTCAGGTCCCTATTAAATCCTTTAAGGGGTCCTTTTTTCTAATTTCCTCCAACTCCCCACAACACATGCCCATTGAAATGATGGATAGAAGAATACCTCTCCATGATGACAATGTCGAACTGAGAGGATAAAGAGGGGGCTTAATCCTAGGAGTATTTTTGGAGATGAATCAAGATACATCGACCATAGAGCGCAGAGTCAGACCACAAAGATTCAAAGTTTCTACATGACATAGGGTCCATTATTTCAATTCCATCTCAAATTTAGTTTGGGTCCTTTTCTATACAATTTTGGGGGTTTTAGGCTTACATGATGATAAATGATTGATAGAATATCAAATTTTGAAAGAATGGTATAATTTAGGTGGTTCAAAGTATTTTTTGTCTATAAATCCTAATCGCACGATGGGTAATTTAGGAAAAAATGATACGCAGTTCATTTATGAAGTAAAGGGTTAAGAAGGTTTCCATGTGAAATTCTTTCGAAAAAGAAATTTCATATAGGGAATTTGGTTATATTACATAGGGTGTGTCTAAGTACATGGTGATAGATCCCGTTATAGGTACACAATGTGTAGTAGTACAATCCATGTGGGATTACAAGACATGACCTAATCCAAAGTAAATAATTTTGGATTTCAGGTGTCTTACACACTATAAATAACTTATAGAAAACCAAGTATTTTGGAAATATATAATAAGATGATATAAGGTATAGGCTTGAGTGGACTCCTCGAGCATACATGCCACTCATAAAATATAGAACATGATCGAATTGGTACACTTCCAGATAGAGACTCTTAGTATGCACAACATGTACCTTCCTTATTAATGCCTTTTTATTACATTTTATCACACTAGATCCTAATTTGGAAAAGTATATAGTCAATTATGAAAATTTTTCTGTTTAGAATGTGATAATGGATTCCTCTATATTTTTCGAGGATTTTGGTGAGTTATTTGGGGTTGTTGAAGGTTCAATGTTCCATGAAGATGATTCAGAGAAAATGCGGGGTAGTGAACACCCTGGTGGAATTTACATACCAGGGTGTGGGACCATCACATATGATATGTGATATAGAAATATTAAAAATTATTTATGAACAATATATAGGAGTAATTACCTTTCAGAATGATAGTTTATTAAACATAATGGGAATTATTATGAATGAATTGAACCTCATAAGTCAAAGTCCAAGGATTTTATATTTATAGATGGAGTTAAATAAAAATTATTGGGTGTTAGTATAATTTTTAATAAAGGAAATTGTGTTATCTTCTGAAAATATTCTCATAACATCTGATGCTAAAAAGATAGAAGAATTATCACTTGGGGAGATAGAAGGGGTGGTAATTTTTTCCAAATTGGAAACCCTAATAACTATTGTTATTTGCGTGATGAGGATAAAAATAAATTTTTCACAGTAGAGACTAGACAATATTAGCTAAAAATATATGGCCCGAATCTCTCAACAAGATGTGGTGAGAGATTTAACTAAACTAATGATGAAAGAAGATGTAATTTGTATGACATGCTTGAAGGGAAGGATGTTTAGTGGAAGTCACAAGAGAATTATGATTTAGTTCACCACTTCACTTGATCTTATATATTATAGTTTATATAGGTGAATGATACATCAATCCACAATAGGTGATCTTTAATTTATAACTTTTAGTGATTATTTCACTCATATATCCAATGTAATGTTTATGAAACATAAATATCAGCTATGAATATGTTGAAAATATTCATAAGGAAATTTGAGAATGATATTGTTGTATACATTTTAATGTTGATAATGGATAAAATAAAAAAGTTAAAAAGAATTTAATTTTAGTCCTATATGATGAATCATGTAATCAAACACCATTAAAATGCTCCATACACTCTTTAAAAATGTAGTTTTACTAAGAAAATAGATAAGTTTAGTTGATATGTGAAGAAAAATTATATTTGAATATAAAAATTCATAGTTCTTATAGAGAGAAGTTTCAAGTATAAATATGCATAATAAGAATATATTTTTGTTGAGATTGATATAAAAAATATCCTATAATGAAATTTGGTAAAAATAATTAGCATATAGAAATATACTTTATGTTTTTTAGGAGTCTGTTCTTAATGAATACCAAGAATCATGATTTTGGAATGATTGATGGAAACGATAAGGAAGGAATTTTCATGGGACATTCATCCTGTCGAATAAGTTATAAGTTAGGGAATAGAAAAAAGATGGTTTATTGTAATGATATTAAAGTCATTGAAAATAAATTCACCTTAAAGAAGACAGGTGAAGAAATTGGTAAAGAACCAATGGTAGGTAACATCCCAAATTTCAGAATAATTAGTGAAAAGGGACATGGTTTTAACCTAATAAATTTTATGTAAAATATGATCAGTCCAATGATGGGGAAAGTAATGGTGGAAGGTATAATTAAATGTTTCACAAGTTATTGAAGTAATTTGAATTAGAAAATATCATTGGAAGACAATAAGATTTAGTAATGATGAAGAGAAAATTGAGGCTTAAAAATCAAATAACAGTTATCTAAAATGTTAAAAATCAATTAGATTTTGTAGTTATCAAGAACAGAGATTGTATAGATGTTTTTAATGAAGAGTTTGGTTAAATTGAACAAAATAAGACACGATAACTATTTCCTAAATAAAAATTAAAGAATATAATAGGTACTAAATGTGTGTTTAGAAATAAATTCAATAAAATGGTGAGACATCTATGAATAAAGCAAAATTAGTATTCAAATGTAATTCATGGGATGAAGGTGTAGAATTTGAAGAAAAGTATTCCCCCATTTTAATACTTCAAACTAACAGGATGTTTTTGGCTGTTATAGAACACATTCATTATAATGTTTTTCATATGGATATAAAATACTCCTTCCACAAATAAATATATTAAATAATAGTTTTTATTAATAAATATAAATGTTTTAGGCTTTATAATGATGGAAATATGGTGTGTAACTTAAATAAATCCATATATGGATTATAATATGACCCTAGATCTTAATACTCCAAACATGATTACTGGTTGAAATAATAGATATTTTCCAAAGGAAATATCGATAACAACTTATTTTTGAAAAAGATGATCATAATTAATCAAATTTTCATAATTTATTTTGATGATATATATTTTTAGGTGGCATGGAAATTGTTTCTGAGGAGTTTACATAATAAATGAATATGCACTTTGATATGTTATTTCTCAGAAAGATGAATTTACTCCTGGGATTACAAATTAAAAAATGGAAGTTTCAACATCTTATCCTAAGAGAAATATGGTAAGAAATTATTAATTTTTTTTGAAAATAAGATTAAAGGGAATTTACAAAACTCATTATAGTTGGTGTGAAACTAAAAAAAAATGAAGCAAAAAATAAGGGTAAATCAAAATTAATTTTAGAAGTTAATCAGAAAATTTCTTTATCTTAGAACATCAAGACCCTATATAGTGTATGTAATAAAATTATTTTCTAGATATCAAAGTGATCTAAAAAAATCACAAAAGTTTGATACTAAATTAATTTCAAGGTATATCAACTGAATATCAAATTATGGTTTTATTTATAAAATAAATATATAACTAAACATATTTCTTTTGGATTCTGATTGGGTTGATGATTGAAATCATAAAAAAGAAACATATGGAGAAAATTGATTTGTAATGGAATGTTGTGTGAGCTGTCATTATACGAAATAATGTTACATGACCTTAAGTATTTCTAAAACCAAATATATTTATATTAAACATGCATGTAATAAAATGTCGTGGATTAACATTTGGATAGAATATTTTAATGAGAATATTGAGAAACCATTTAAAATTACCTGTGACACTCCAAGTTTAAGTAATCTATCTAAAATTTTTGTGCAACACTCTAAATAAAATCATATTTATATCAAATATAATTTCATCATGGGGAATTCTAGTAATGGAGGTGTAAAGATGGAGTTTATCTCAACAAAAATATCAAATTTATGATATGTTCACAAAATCAATGCTAATGGAAATTGTAATGACCAGAAGTTTTATAAATTAAATCCCCTCTTCAATTGAACATATGACTTATTGAGTAATGTAATTATAAAAAACACATACACTACTTTGGTTATTTTGGACCATTATAGAATATAACTTATAAGATTTAAAATATTGTTAATCATTAAAACCATTGATAGTATAGAAATTGTACAATGAATTTTATGATTTATAAATATTAAGGGTTATGATAAAATCCAACTGGTATAGAAGAAAGAAGAAAAATCGTCAACCAATAGGATCATACCTTATTAATCCCATTTATCATTGATTCTAAGGGGGATTACATGATTGGGATTTTACCTGGACCAAGTCCAAGTTCATATCCAACAACTAATACATAAGAGAAACCATTTATGGGATAATTTCAAGCTTATCAAGATCATAAACCAAACCATGATCACCAAACCACCCCAAGAAAGTGTCACCATCACAAACCTAACCTTAGGGAATACACAAGTATAATAAGGGGTTATGTGTCTAGACCATAATAGTATGATTTTTTATTTTCTTATTTTTTAAAAAATAATTATTTTATTTTTCATTTTTAATTAATATTTTAAAAATATTAAATAATTATTTTTATACAAACTAGATTTTGATACGATGAAAATCAAATTTATTTTTTAAGAAATATATAGTTTCAATCAAAACACTATTTTTAATGAATTTAAATTTCATTGAATCAAATATTATTTTAATAAAATATTCTCATTAAATAATATTTATTTAAATATAACTGATGATATTATTTTTTGAAGTCAAGTGTAATTGCTATAAGGGTTAGAAACTATTATCGTCATAAAAAGACATATTTTCAAAAAATATTGGCTTTTCTATTTAAAAGTGTAAATTTTCATATTTAGATAAATATTATGATGTAATAAATATAATTTTTGAATTCAACATGTCAAAATTATCCAACAGTTAATTTTTCATAATTGTCTGATATAGTTTAATTTTTGTGTAAAATCAAATATAGTATGTGTTCTGACATCATAATATCCCAAAAGTGAGGTAATAAATACTATAGATTGTATACACAAGAAAATTATTTTCCCCTTTGAAATAATTTTTTTGAAGTTATTTTATTTATTTTAAAAACACATAATGAGTCCTCTAAAACCTATATTATATTTTTATGCTTAAAAATTAATTCTTTATGAACCCGACTCAATTACAGATCACCAAGGGTATTATTTTAATGATTTTAGTTCTTAAACATTTAAAATATTGTAAACTGATTCTATTTGGAATAAAACATGGGAATAAACTATTGTAAGGTTTGTTTTTTTATTATTTTATCATATATAGTCCAAAACCAATGTTAATCAATTAACAAAGAGTTTCCATCTATTTTGTTGTAAAAACTCAATAATCCTCCCATTACTCTTCACTAAAAAAAATTTGATCACAAATTTACTGTGACTTTACATATATATCTCTCTGAAAAGGTTTTCCTAATATATTAATAAGACCCTCCCATGCTTTTAGTAGCTCCCTCTCAAGGTAAGGGATCTTTCCATTCTTTTCTTTATTCAATACCCCTATTTATATTATGAACTTTGATTTAAACTTTTTCATGAAGGTATATGTTTTTAAACATCCCTATTACCATATATATGATGTAAATTCTTGATATATCCCTTCAATATCATTAAAACATTCCATGAATCTTACTATACCTCTATTATGTTGCCAAAATTATCCTATTATTTTCCATGAAAAACATTTGTGTAGTGAATACCCATCCCAATTTTCTACTCTAGGGTATTAAACAAGATGTACCTATCATTTATTGATTAATTCTATGTATGTAACCTAAAATCCTTAATTATGGTACTAAATGTGACTAAATAAATCCTTATGTTGTATGATCTATGTGGCCCACTTATCTAAGTACAAGATATGAATGTGTCAGGTGGGGATGAAATTATATATCCATTCAATGAACTAGGTAATTTATTTATTATATAAGGTACCATGTATGGTGTATGTGAGGTCGTATAGAGAGAAATATGTTATGATGTACCGATGGTTAGCCTTGAATTATGTTTTTGATTTCATGTTTTATGTTGTTTCCACATTACCATGTTTCCTTTATGTTATCATCTTATATCTTGATTCAATGTCAACGTTTATGATTATCACCCATCTTATGTAACCTTGATATGCCTCTTGACTCACATGTTCTACTTTAACTTATTTTATTCTTTGATTTTTCCATTATCAGGCTTTATAGATCACCCCTTTCTTTGGTACATCCCTAGGTTTTCCCATGCAATTTTATAAGAGAAATATAATTTTAAGGGCATGTTGTGGAGTTTTTAAAATATTTTTAATATACCCATGCTATAGGTTATTATTATTTGTACCTAATTTTCCAAAGACAGTCATCCTCCTGATCTTATGAAATTTTATTATGTGTATCTTTATGTAATAAATAATTAATTAAGGTGTATTTAAATTATGTTTGGTTATAGTTGCTGTTAGAGAAAGGTCTAGTTACGTTGGTAATTTTGATAATAAAAACTTAGTGAATGTTTTTGGAAGAATACAAAACATAGTAAAACTTCCATAAATTATGGTATTGTATAGATTAAGTGGATTCTAAGAAACCAAATGTCTATCTATATACTACAATTGGATGTGGATTTGGAACTAATATACCTAGGGGTAATATCCCATTAAATGGTGAATTGGTCTTTGACATGATCATCACCTGGTTCAAGATAAAAAAAATTTCTATACAACTAGTTTCATAATCCCATGGGATATTATTTTTTAAACTCATGAGCTTATTATGAACCATTATAAAGGGATCAAAAATGAAAATAATATTTCATAATAGGAAATAGATCCTGAATAACAAATATTGAAACATATAAATTCATATGTTAAGGAATATATTTAATTTATGAGGTATCCATTTATAGTTAATAGTTTTCATTTAATGTTTTTAGATGTTTGATAATTCCCATTCCCTATTTTCCCTTAATTTTAGTCATTGGCTTGTAATTGGACGAAACAAGACAACAATGAATGGGATGGGAAATGTAATGACTATCCAAATGAGATTCCCAACGTGATGGGTGAAGGAGTTGAAAAATTTATCATAATAATTTCTCAATTTAATCAGTTTGAAAATATAAAATTGGATCATGGGGAAAGCCCACATCCCCATAATAAAGATAAAGATTCAATTGATACCTTCGTGAGACAAAGTCCTCATACATTACTAGATCTTCCAATTCCTTAATCACAGAGAAATGGATCAAATCCAATGAAAATATATTCTCTATCCTTCAATTATCCATGAAAGAGAATGTTGCGCTATATATTTATTTTATTGAAGAATAAGCTGATAAATTTGGGATTTTGATAAAAAACAAAATGCCTGAGGTAGTGATCAAAGAGATAGAGTAAAAAGAATTATAGAAACTCTGTTTTTGACAAATACTTTCCTTGCACTCTACAATATAAAATGTAGAGTTATTTCCATAGCCTCAAAAAAAATGATTATGAATGTATTATGTTTTATGAGGGAAAAATCATAAGGCTTACATGATATTTCTCTATATTTTTCAACTCCACCAAAGGTAAAGATTACCACTACTTTGTTGAGATAAAATTGAGTCTATAAAAATATTTAGTGATTGAAGACTTTGATAGATATGAAGAAATTTTATTATATACTCTCAAAGTCAAAAAGGAGAAAATAAAATCTCAATGTTATCATAATTATGAATATAGAAAGTTTAGACTGTTTTTTAATTCTGGTATTATGATGGAGAAACCTCATGGGGGTAAGAAATTCCAATATCCCACCTGTCAAAAGTATGGGAAAAAGCACCCTGAAAATTATCTGAAATAGATAAAGAAACAGTTTAGGTGTGGGAAGTAATAGGAACTTAGATAGTGATTTACCATGGGAGAAACCCTCCAATCTGATGGAATAAAGGAATTATCTATTCAAACATCAAAATTATATCCAATGTTTCAATTGAAAGTAACATGGAAAATATTTGAATGAATTCACTAAGCCATGGGTTACCAATGATATCTGAAGACAACAACCTCTAAGGCCTAGAGAGAAAGGTCAAGCCTATGACGTCAAAAATACTAAGGTGTATCCTAAAAATGAAGTGGTGACATGTAAAATAGTTACTCATTTAAGTATATAAAATTTACTATCTGATTAATTTCTAATCGTTATTTAATATCATAAACTTTTGGTAGAAATATTGAAACCCAACCTCAAAACATGGATGTCATGTTATCAATACATATGGAAAATGGGACAATTATTTCATCCCAAGAACATAACTCACCCCCTTTGAAAAATTATGGGATTAATTTTATAGAAAACCATATTATAGTCACTTTAGTAGAATTATAGGACATTCTATGCACAGATTGAATTTCCTTGTATAGAGCCAACATAAATTACTAAGAGAATGAAATAATACTCCATATCACAAATCACTGAACAATTCTATTCAAGTATAAAGAGGAGGATGAATATAATTTGACCCCATCATCTCAATTATGGATATTAATACTTTATGAGAATGAATATCTATCTAAAATGATTGAGACTAAAGGAAAAGATCATCCTTGATGAGATTCCCATTGTAATGGTATTCATTGATGTTTTTCCAAAATAAAATCTAGGTATTTCTCTTTTCCTAGAGGTTGATTCCCCGACTGAAATTATAATTATAACTTTTACCATATACATGACTCCATGTAGAATATCCACCATTAAACTTGAGGAGTTAAATAAGAAAATATAGTATAATATGGATAAAATATTTACTAACCCATGTTCTTTATCATGGAGTTCACTTTTCCTTTTTGGTAAGAAGAAGGATGAATCAATGTGTCTCTAAATTGATTATCATGAGTTCAATAAGACCATGATAAAGAACAAGTATCCTCTTCCATGTATTGATTAATTATTCATTCAATTATGGGGATTACAATACTTCTCCAAGGTGGATATTTGGTTAGGATATTATCAAGTAAAGGTGAAAAATGTGGATATCCCCTGACTGTTTTTATAATGTAATGACACTACGAGTTAGGAGTGATTCGATTTGTACAAAATAGTGAACTAGATATATTTATGGAGTTGATTAATAGAGTGTTTATGGATTAACATAAAAAAATTATTGTCTTTATAGATGGTATTCCCATAAACTCCAAACTTAATGTGGAAAATGTGGAGAATTTGAATATGGTACTGAATACCTTGCGAAAGGAAAAGTTATATCTAAAGCATAGTAAATTCGAGTTCTTAATGGAACAAGTAAAATTACTATGGAATGTTATCACCAACGATTGGATATCTATGGATCCTTAAAAAATAAGGGCAATTATAGGATGAAACTAATCAATATTCGTGATGGAGAACCGCATTTTACTTGGATTAAAGGGGAATTGTGTTTATTTATAATAAAAATCTCATGAAATTAAATCCCACTAACCAAGATAACTTATAAGAGAGTAATTTTTTTATGGATTGATAAATATGGGGAGATATTTTATGAGATAAATAAGAGGCTAATTACTACACT
This sequence comes from Viscum album, assembly GCA_963277665.1. Lineage (NCBI taxonomy): Eukaryota > Viridiplantae > Streptophyta > Magnoliopsida > Santalales > Viscaceae > Viscum > Viscum album. The sequence continues at coordinate 1,799,620,214 of OY728152.1, forward strand.
GGTACTCACATTACCTGACATTGGGGAAAGATTTGATATCTAAAATGATGTATTTAAAAAGGGATTGAGTTGTGTACTCACAAAAGATGATAAGGTGATAGTTTATTCCACCCACCAATTAATGATTCATTATAAAAACTACCCATTTCATGATGTGGAATTGGATTCATTTTTCTTTGTGTAGAATATTTGGAAACATGATCTTTATGTGGAGAAGTGTGAAATATATAAAAATTATAAAAGACTCAATTATATATTCACACAAACTTATATCAATATGTTCCGTGGAATATGGTTATAGATGATCAATGATAATGATATTTCAACCCATTACCATCCTAGGATGTCGAAAAATGTGGAAGATAGTTTGAGTGGAAAAATATTGCCACTCTATCCATGATTAGAATTGAAATGGGTCCAATATCCTTGGAAATTAAAAGGAAGGAAATGAGAATAATAAAAAGATCTTCATCCTTACTTTCTAAAATAAAATATCTACAATCCATTATATATAGACCAATGTGGCCCAACATGATGATGTGGAGCTATAGAAAAAGGTAGTGAATATTTTGGAGTTCAAATTTTCTAAGAAGGAAATTTTATGTTCCAGAACCTGGATATGTGTCCCATAAAACTAGAGTTGAAGAGGGAAATTTTGGAAAATACGTAGAGATCATCCTTATCTATTCATCCAATTTTTACTAATATGTATAGATATCTGAAGAAAAACTTTTGGTGGGAAAACTAAAAGATGGATATTACAGAATTTAAATCTCGATGATTGGAATTTAAATATGTTAAGGTCAAATGAGAGAACTATAAGGATATGATAAAACTATTTCCCCTAAAAGTATAAAAATGGTAAATTGTAACCATATATTTTATCATATAATTCCCCAATACATCTGAAAGAAATAAATCCTTCTGGGTGGAAGTCAATCACCTTATAAAGATGTAATATTTTGTTTCTATATAATAATATTTCTCTCTTGAACATTCACCAAGATATATATAAGGGAATTTTTAATATTGTATGTAGTTCCACTATCCATTGTATCTGATTGAGATAGAAGGTTTACCTCTAGGCAATGCATAAGTCTTTAGTATGATTTAGATATAGAGTGGAGTTTTAGTACTGCTTATCACCCTCATATAGATTTCCATTCTAAGATAATCATTCCAACCCTAGAGGATATGTTCATATCATGTTCAATGAATTTACGAGGACGTTAGGATCAACACATTCCCAAAGTGGAGTTCTCATATAAAAATAGATTCCATTATAGAATTATAATTACACCTTATTAGGATTGGTATAGGAAGTAGTATCAGATTCAAACACACTAAGATAACGTTGTGGATCCGAAGATGATGAGACCTAATATTACCAAGATATGATAGATAATCCTCAAACCATTCTATATGAAATGAAACCTTCACAAAGTTTATAGAGAATACATGTATACAATCATCAATAAGATCTAGAGTTTGAGGTCAGAGATAAAATGTTCTTTTATATATCTCCATAGAATAAATCCATGAGGTTTTTGAAGAAGGTAAATCTTAGTCCAATATACATCATCACCTTTATTTTTCTTTATCACAATGAAGTTGTGTCCTATCAAATATAAATACCACCTAACATATATAAATTACAAGATGTGTTCCGTGTATCCCTTTCGAGGAAGTACACACAAGACCCCTCAAATTTCATATAGGGATCATCCAATAAACTTGGAGAATGATATTTCATATGTGGATCATCCACTAAACATATATAATGATATTTCATATGGGGATAATCCGATAATGATATCATATCATAGATGAAGCATTATATGAAACATGATATCTCACATAGTCAAAGTACTGTGGAGAACCAAAAGTTTGCGGAAGCGACATGGGATCCAGAAGAGGTGATGAAACAAAAGTTCCCTAATCTATTTTAGAGTATGAAATGAAATTTTAAGGGATAAATTTATAAATGGGGGAATAATATGATGAACTAAATTTCAATAAATGAAATCCCCCTTTCAAATTTATAATTACTATATTAAGTAATATACTTATAGAAAAAACAAGCACAAATTTGGTTATGTTGGAAAATTATAAAATATAACCTATTTAATTTAAAAGATTATTAATCATCATAACCATTAATAATATAGATATTGTATAGGGAATATTATCATTATTATATATTAAGTGTTATGTTAAAATCTAATTAACATATATGGAAGAAATGATTACTTCTACTATTAAGATCATAACATATGATGCACATTTATCAAATCTTCTGAGGGATATGGAATCACTAGGATTTTTCCTTGATAAATCCCAATATGAGATCCAATAATTGAAAAATGAGAAAGAGTTTTTAACGTATATGTTCAATCCTATTGAGATCGTAACCTAATCCATGTCCATTGAACCATCCCAAGGTAATGTCACCATCACACACCTTAGCATTAGGGAATACATCGATGTAATAAGGGGTTATGTTTCTAATCCCTAAAGTATTGATTTTTTATATATTTTTTAAATAAAAGAATGATTATTTTTATCTTTTTTACTATTACTTTATAAATTATTAAATAATTATTTTGATAAAAACTATACGTTGATACGATAAAACACAAATTTTATTTTTGAGAAGTATATAGTTTAAATCAAGAAACACTTTTTTTTAAATTCAATTATTTTTGAAATATATTTATTTTAATTAAATATTCTCGTTAAATAATATTTATATAAATATAAATCATAATATAATTTTTTGAAGTCAAATGTAGTTTTTATGCGGACCAAAAATTTTTATCATCATAAAAACAAATATTTTTCAATAAATCAGGGTTTTTAATTTAAAAGGGTAAATATTCATATATGGAGAATTATTTTTATAAAATAAATTTTATTTTTTAAATTATAACATCAAAATTATTCAACATAGATTTTTTCATATTTTTTTGAGATAGTCTAATTTTTAGGTAAAATTAAATACGGTATAAATATAGGATATGTATTATGTCATTATAAAATCCAAAAAGTGATTTAATAAAAACTATACCGTGTATCCCTGGAAAAACATATATTTATCTTTTAAAATATTGTGTTTTGATGTTATTTGATTAATTTTATAAACCATTTATGAGTCTCCTGAAACCTATATTATATTTTGAGGTTTTAAAATTAATTATTTATAAACATGGATTACTTCCACATCGCCAAGGGTGTTGTTATTGTTAGTTAGGTTTATATCCATATAATATATTTAAATAAACTCCTTTTTATTATTAACCATCATAATAAACAATGTGACTGTTTTTGATTTTGATAATATTATCATATAGAGTTCAAAACCATTGTTTAGAAATTAATAAATAACACCCATATCTTTCACTATAATACCCACCGATACTCTTATTACTCTTCAATAAAAAAAATTGATGATTAATTTACTCTTCCTTTACATCTCTTGATATCCGCTAATGTGTTCTCAATCTCTTAAGAAGCTCCTATCAAGCTTTTAGAAGATCCCTCTCAAGGTAAGGGATCCTCCCCTTCTCTTCTTTATTCAAAAGACTTCTTTATATTATGAATTATAATTTAAAATCATTTATAATTGATATGTTATTACACACATATATAACTATCCTTATTATTTACAAGTGATGAGATACCCCTATACCTTTCATTAAACCCTTCTATTAATCTCAATGCATCGTCGTTATGTTGCCGAAATTATCCTACAATGTTTCAAATGAATGTAATATGTAGTAAACACCCATCCCCATTTCAACTCAAGTGTGTTCACCTAGACATACCTATCCTTTATTTATTAGATACTTCCATGTATTTATTAAAAAAATTCTTAATCAAGGGATTAATAGTCATTAATGTTATCCTTACATTGTATGATCTATATGGAACACCTGTGCATGTACATGATATGAATGGGATAGGCAGCCTCAAAATTATATATATCTCCAATGAATTGGGTAATTTTTATATCTCTTGAGATACCATCTATGGTGAATGTTAGGTTATCCTAACAAAACTATGTAATGATGTCTCAATAGTTATCGTTTACTTATGTTTATGATTTCACGTTTTTTATTTTCTCCCCATTCCCATGTTTCCTTTATGTTATCATATCATATCATGATTTTATATTCATGTTTATGATTATCACCCCTATTATGTTATATTTATATTACCATTGACTCAATTTTCTTCATGAACGTATTCTATGATTTTATTAGTAATGTATTGTTCTTTATAGCTTACCCCTTTCTAATGTAAATTCTTGGGATATCCCATTCAGTTTTAGAAGAGAAATGGAATTTCTAGGGCATGTTGTGGAGTTTTTCAAATAATATTTTTATACCCATATTTCGAGTTATTAATCTATATACCAAATTTCTTAAAGTCAATAGGCCTATTTATCTTCTAGGATTGTATTATTTATACCTTTATTTAATAAATCTTCAATTAAGGTGTATTAAAGATATGGGTTGACATTGAAAGGTTTGAGGAAGTAAAGAAGAAACATTATATTTGAACTCCCAACTAACTTGAGGATGTGATGGGTTTACCCCATTTTAAATTAGATTTTATTTTCAAAATGAGAGATAAGTAAAAAATATATACTTTATCTTTCATGAATTTATAAATTTTATTATAGTGACATGAGGGAGAAATTTTTAGTGTGTTGATTGAGGAGTATATAAAATTTATTACCACAAAATCAATTTTCAATAATGGTTGGAATTCTCTAAGATAAATTAACCAATAGTGTGGTGTTAACATACTTTTATTTCATATTTTTATGATTTTATTGAAAATTTAAAAGTTATTGGATTGAGAGTTACTGGTGTTGAAAAAAAATTTAGAGGGGATGATTGAAGAACCCATGATTTTTAATTATTGAAGTTATTGTATTTTTTACATTAAATTTATGATTAAGAATGTTTTTTAGTAAAATGTAAAAATGAAGCTATATTTTCCATATATTATAATTTAGAAGATATAATCTAATGTGATCTTATTATGTGTTTGAATGTTATCATGTTATGGATGATTGAGGAATCTATTCCTGAAGGCATAAAAAGAGATAAAGAAGTTATTGCATGGTAGTCATTTGATAAGCCATGGAATGATGATAATAACTGTGTCTAGATATTTATATTCTTTTTATTATTAATGAAAAGAAATTAAGATGTTAGGACATTAGTGGAGATAAGGTTTGTATTTTGGAAAGTAAAAAGGGAAGTATTTTATGCAATAAGTATGATTCTAATTGCATAGCGATGATATTGGTCATGGGATAAAAATATGTTTCAAATTTAAATACTTTATCAAAATATATATGGTATTACACCTTCATAAGTTACATTGTATTATGGAAATGGTAAATTTGGAAAAGGGTATAAGTAAAGTATAAGTGTCATGTGAAGGATCATAAGAGTCATCTAATTGTTTTAATACTCATATTCACTTATGAAAGTGTTGATCAATGAAATATTAAAAAAGTCTAGAGACTCATAGTGGTTAATAAGTGTAACATACTCTTGTGAAAAAGGTAACACATGATGTGTGGTAGTATACCAGTTAGTTAAATTTTGGAGGATGAAGTATGATTGAAAGATAGTCTAGAAATTATATATGATGACAATACACTGGTCTTTATTTAAATCAAATATCATTTTGATTCAGGATATCACCTATAATTTATGTTTTGATAAATTTATACATCCAAAGGGAGAGTGAGAATGATGATGTTGAATTATTCAGAAGATTTATTTGGGATTTTAAGAAACATAAGTTGATAAGGATGATGATAAGAATAAAAGGTTATGTCACAAATTTCTAATGAATTTTAATAGTTTATGTAAATACTAGTGGATTCCTTAATACAAGTATAACATTGACATTAAATAGTTTTGAAAGATATATCTTGAGATGAAATTGGATGGTGTTTTAAGAGGAAAAATTGAATTAGTCCATAAGAACAGAAATTATTAAGTTAATATGGGAAGAATATGAGTTGATATAATGTTATAGTGATTGGTGGATGAACTAGAAGCTGAGAGATTTCTAGATAGATCTTGAAAAGTTTTTTCAAGAAACATAAGGCCAAAATTATTGAAAAACCTAGTTTTAAGAATTTAATTTATTAATGATCTAGATGATAAAATCCAAAGGTAGAAATATATATGGAAGCTATGAATGTTTGTTTCATAATTCTCAAAATTCGAATAATTTAATTATTCCAAATCCTTGAAAAATTTACTTTATTTTTTAGTGAATTCAAACTAATTATGATGATGTTGATCTATATGTTAAAGATTCAAAATCACAATGTTGAAGTCGTGATTCAAGAAATATTTATAGGATCCTTGAATTTCATTGACATCAAGATTTGTGGGAGACTTTTATGAATTCAATATCCAATAAATTCAGAGGTATTCAATGAAATTGAGTGAGATTTAAAGTAAGTAAAAGATATAGATATCGAGGATTCATTTTATCTTGGCATGGAAAGTTATATAAAGTGGCGGTGGTTGTGGGGGGGGGGGTCAATCAATGTTTTTGGGGATGATGATAATTTTAGAGTAGTATTATAGGGAGGTAAAACCTAAAATATTCATAAGAAACATGGGGTTGAATAAGAATAGTTGATATTCTAGAGAATTTTAGAGCAGTGATGATCATTCCTATATTTTGGAAGATCATTATGTAGTCAGTACACGATTCTTAGGTTCTAGTTTTATTACTTGTATATAGATAAATTGTATTAATTTATTTTGTAGAGGTTTGGGTTCAAAATTCATAAAGTGTTTTTCATAAGCCTCATTCAATCCTTTCATAGTCTAAGCATATTGATATTTATTGTTAATTTTAAAATGAACACTATAGATATGTTCCCTTAGATGTTTTTATTTTTATTATCTATGAAGATAAATACATGATGTGAGATAAGGATTATATTCATATGGCGAACGATGAAGAATTATTTTAATAAATGTTTCCACACCTTTTTATGAAATTGGTGATAAAATTTAATTTGATTGATAGAGAAATGAATTTAGATCATTTAAAGATAAAAATTTGAATATTTTATTTTATGAATAAAAAAGAGGGTTTTTAGTCATAATTAGTTTAAATTTTCTTTATCTTTATTTTAAATATATTTTAAAATAATATTCTAGTGTTTTTTTGGAGGAGTATTCATTGAAATATAATTATTAATAAATTTTTAGGAATCTTAATTTTGTAAGTCACATACTTCAGTGTCATGTTCATATTTTTTCTAATATTCATTGGTAGAAAATATGTTTATATCATCTTTTAAAGTTTTTAAATTCAAGAAGAATCTATTGTGTTGTTTTCATGAGTTTGAAACCATTTATTTTACATCAATAAATTTTCTCATTGTGTTCTTTTCAGATTTTTAGATTCTCATAAGGTCCAAAAAAAGATTGTAATGTTGGTAGAAATTTTGTATGGTTGCTAATAGTTTTTCATGGTAAGAAGAAGTTCCATAAGGTTCATAATAGTCATATAATTTTCTTAATACCCAATTTTCAGAAGGGTATTTACATCTTCATATAGTTTAAAAAATATAATAAAGTTCTATTTATTTATCATCGTATGTTTGATCCTCTATCTCATAAGTGCGTTTCATAATGTTGCAACCACAGTATGTGGAAATACAACTATGTTCAAGCCCTGTTGAATTGAAGAACCATAAATATCTAAATGTGTACTGATTAACCTAGATGCACAATTGGGCATGAAGTGATTTGATAAATTATACTGATAATTGAACTATATTATATTCGTGCTTTTATCATTTATCCATGATCTTAGTTATCTATTTTGATGTGTTTTTTGGATTAATTATGAAATTTTTGAGGTCCTATATCTTGCTGAGGTAATAGAGGATAATTGAGTAAATTGAATGAGATTCATGCTAAAAAAATACATGGTCATGGAAAGAGATATTGTAGGTATATTGGAAAGTAAGGTAAATTGAATATTTTTCATCATTAAAGAGACTAATAAGAAGATCTAAATGTAATTTGATAGTATTCATGTTGTGATACATGGTTTTTGGAACAACCATAGATTATATAATAAATAGCCATGTAAAGTGTGGAATATGTGTGGTGTTAGGATTATCTTAACTATTTTATAGTGATTTGAATTTCAACATTGCCAATATGACTCTATTGAAGGAAATATAAGTGAAAACATATCCATCCATAGTTGGAACACATAAGAGATCATTCTGCCTAAGCATTTGATTGATTATTGACCATAGGGACTATATATAAGGTGTCAAGGAAAGAGGAGTGTGTGAAAATGTGTATCAATACTGAGAAGAGGATAGAGAGAACATGTAGGATGGTCCATAACCTTCTTGGATAAGTTTGTCCTTAAGGTATTTATCTATCCATTAGTGTTACAATACAATATTTATTCTAGTACCTTGAGGTTAAAATTTCTTATGTGGGATAAAATACTATTCTTATCACACTAGAAATATTTGGCTCACAGTATGATTAAATTGAAAATTCTGGGGTGATGTGTCTAATTTTTCTCACTAAGACCAGGTCATCTATTCCATGTTTTATTTTGTAAATATTAAAGGGATGATATTTTAGTTAATTTACCATATACATCATTGCATTAACTTTGGGGAAATTTAATTTCAAATTCAGGTTGATTTGTGCCACTCTGTAATGCCTTGGGTAGCACTATAAATTGATTGAGGTTGAGTTAAGGAAAAGTTGTCCTAAAAGTTTGTTCCGTGATTGGTTCCATCATGTAATGATTGGAGTTTAAGCATAAAAAGAAGTTATTGTTTAGATTTGGAGGATATATACTCTTATTATATATTTTTTAATTTAATTTTACTATCTTTTTGAAATCCATGACAAATTTACTTTCATTTCTCTACTTTGTTTTAGATTAATATTTATATCCAAGAAATTTCTTGTTATTAATCTTAGTTTGGATTTTTGAATTCAATTTTTTTCTATAAAAATCACCCTATATAATGTTCTCTCCATTGATAATGGTGTTTTCTATATCCATGAAGGACTAGTTGCTGAAGTGGGAGAGGGGATGAGAGTTGAAGGATGAGTGTGTAATGAATCAAAAGTCTCAATCATGGTAATTTTTAATTATTAGGAGATGGATTTAAGCTCATTTAAATCATATACCTCTATATAAATCATAATGAGTGGGGTGTAGAGTAAGGAACTCCAATTTAGTTGAGTTAATTGAGTTCAGATCAATAACTTGTAATTTTCTTTTACTTTTAGAGTTGAGAATCATGTCTAACATCCCCTGATTTCATACTCATTCACATGACTAAAAAGGGTTAGTTATGGGACATAAATAATGCCTCCAAATTTGTTAGAGGTTTCCAACTGAATGTGTAGATGTGATAATTATAATGTGGAGACTAAACCACTGGTATAGAGTTACAATATTTAATAACAATCAAATAATAATAAATATAAGAGTAACATGTAACAATGAAAAACATATATCATACAACTAGAAAGTAATTGAAACTCAATTAAACTAATAATGATAAATTAGGTAATGATAAGTTGTGATGTATCTAAATGTAAAAATGAAAACAATACAAAAATAATAATCAGAAGACATAATATAATCTCAAAAGTCCCTGGTCGCAAACACATGTTAGTCCCATATCCAAACTCCATCCCATGTACAAAAAAAATCAACAATAGGGCCCATCCCCCTTTTATAGGCCTACATCAATGTAATATACTATGGTACTAAATAGAAGCCTAAATAGGGTGTGAGTAAAACTTAATAGGTTAACCCCTCATGTTAAAAAGGACCATTATTATGTTAAGTTCATAAAATAAGTGATAAATAGGCATATTGATTAATCAGTCAATATAAATCCACAATCTATATTTGTAGGAACCATATCAAAGTAGCTCAGAACATTTAGAAAAACCATGAAAACCAATAACCGTATATCCATTGAAGAATCACATAAATCTAGACCAAGACCGTTGTATAATTATTTTATCATGGCACTGGGGGGTGTCATCTCAATATAATCATTATAACATGAGACTAGGTAGATCTCACTCAATTTTAGAATAACAACATGGGACTGACCAGAGCCCACTCGATATAAAAATTATATCATGAGACTTGGAAAATCCCACTCAATATAAGAATTAAATCATGGGACTAAGAAGATATTTCTTAATATAACATTTTAACAGAACAATACATATCATTAAGGATATCACATTATAAGACACAATGTCTAATTCTTCAAATTACTATTTATCTTTCAAGTGCCCCTTTCATTTATCAAGTTGGCCTTAAACAACTAACATGATACACATTTCAATATGAAAATCCTTTTCTATGGTGAGTCTATATCAACCAATAACAAGTCATTCTAAACACACTTAAAGGCATTATCCAATTGATATATATATATATGAAAGCCTTCAATTACCCTACGAGAAGCTATAAAAAAGGTCACTATTAATTGGATGCAAAGGGATCCAGGAATAATAAAATTCATTATTCAATTAAGTAATGTACACCTTATGTTGGAATAATCACAATATTGTACATACTTAAATTTTAATAAGACTATAGGGTTTGGTTTTAGACCCACTACCTAAAACTGGCGATATAAAAACATCAAAAATAGGTAATACCAACCAAAACAAAGGCGATTGAGATCAAAAAATAAATCCCATATCACAAAACATTGAGGTTAAACCAAATCCAACTACTATCCAAAGATTCCACCCTTAGAAAATAGAATAATATAAGAGAGTGGAAAACCTAAGTGAAACTAGTTAATAGGGATTAGATGCATGAATAGATGTATAGAAAAAAAGAGACTCCAAAAATTTCTTGGATAACTTTAGGGATCGAGAGGAGGAAGGGATGCATCCAAGGAATGAGGAGAATCAAAACCATGAGATCCTTAAAACAACTCGAGCTGAAAAATACATGGCACATATCCTTTTTAACATATTGCATTTCCAATTTAAAGGATACACTGAAAAACCCATCAACTCTGTTTAATATTTATCCGGATAGACTATTACACATTATATTTTTAGATTTAACAGTGTGTATTCCATTCAGGTTGTGAACGAGTTCCCGACATGCAACCATTCCTAGAACGTGTCTGGTGACATTTATATATCTTATAATACATTTAAACTACGTGTAAATGTTTTGAATTCAGTTTTGAGGAAATTTTTAATAAATTCACTCAAACTACATCTGAATCATTAAAAACTTATAAAAAACACTTATAAAACCATTTAACACATTTATACCCATACTCCATTAATTTAAGAAATTATAAATCCCTAAAAATTAGGTCATTTTACCCAAAAAAGCCTCTCAATATCTACAAAATACTCAACAACCAAGGTTTAAAGACAAAGGAAAACCCAAATGAAATACAATTAATGAAAAAAATCAATGTGGAATGTACCTAAGAGTATGGGATCTTACAACCACCCCACCATATAACAGATCGTCCCTGATTTGATCCATGCATCATAGTAGGGTCTTGGAAAATAATTCTTGCTACTATGATCATATATTAGACTCCATATCTCAAGTCACCTTTAGAACATTCCAATATTTCCATTTCACTCAAACTAGAGTAATAGTCCTACCATGTAGATACTTTTTCCTATTTACTATAATCCATATTATATTCTCCTTAAAGGATCCATAAAAAAATCTCAATTTCATTGATGTCTAACCCATGAGAAGGATCATGATAATATATTTGAATCTTTAACAAATAAAACACATCATGCCTAGTGGAATAATGAATGAACACATGAGATATTTTTAGGAAAAATCAAATAGATTCTCTCCATAACTTTGAGAATCATGTGAGGAAAATCTATTAAACCCTTTTAGAATGTTTACCAAGTACCATACTCAATAACACATAAACTCATGAATAGGATTAGTTCAAAGGTTTGATTCTAAGAAATTGATGAGATTTTAAAGAAATGATACTATTCCATATTTAAATTATTAGGGGAAATAATCCTTCTCAAAGGAGAAACACTGATGAAAGATTTAAGTATGTAGAATAATATAGAGGTAGAAAAAAAATTATAAGTGAAGAAAAATAGTATTTTGGGAAGGAACTAAGAAAGGAAAAAGAATGTGAGGATTCAACTTATATAGATGGGGTTAAAGAAAATGAATATAAATAGCTAAAACCAATCAAAACCCTTATAATTCTTGTAGGGGATTCAGAAAGGATTTTGGAAACTGAATATAAAAAGTTCTTGGACATGTTCATACTACATCACATCAATATTCCCTTTATGGAAGCTATTTTTTAGATAACGATATTCGCAAGGTTTATGAAAAAAATTAATATAAAATAAAAGGAAGATATATGATTTGAGAGTTGTGTCCCTTAGTTAGGAATTTTAATCCATAGTATAAATAACAATCCCACTGAATATGATAGATCTTGAGCATTTACCTATTTTATACACCATCTATTTATATAAATTTGGGAAGGATCTTTGTGATTTGAGATATAGTGTAAACCTGATTCCAATTAATTTCATTATAAGGATGGGTCTAGAGAATATGAATCCAAAATGGTTATCCTCGAAACCTAATGATATATTAGTGAAGTACCCATGAGGTATTTTGGAGGTTTTCCTTGTTAGGGATGTTAAATTTATTTTCCTATCTAACTTCTTAATTCTAGACATGTTGGAAGAAGGTCGAATTACTATCATCATATTACGACCCTTCATTATAAATAGGAATTCACTAGTTTACATGAATTAGGGATGAATAATCACAAAATTAACCAAAGTTTATGTTTTTTTAACTTGGTGATGGCAATAAAATATGGGATGTGTTTGGTTGATAGACAAGAAGTTTTCATTGATAAAGAAGGAGGTCCGAAAGAGATATCACTTAATAATATAAAGGAAATATAATATAATAAGATGATGGATCTCATATATTATATAGTAATTAATAAATAAGACCACACTTAACAATTATAAGAGGAAAACAAAATCTTATAGGAAATACATTGCATAAAACCATTGATGAGGGACTCATTCTCAGTGTTTATACACTCAATTATCACAAAACTATTATTAGAACTAAATATATTATAAAACACCTTTAGTTAAAACTTTTTAGAAGAAAAGTGACATTAATAGTGATAATCAACTAATATTTGATAGAGTATTAAAAGAAAAACTACTAGTGGTTTTATAAAAAAAGAAGAAATCCATCATGCGGGGAACATATGATATTAAAGTGATCAATCCTACTGTGTTAACCCACAAGTTTTTACTTGAAGATAGGATAGATTATTTCTTCAAACAAAAAATAATACTCCCCACCCATGAAATATGTTTATAATAATAATGTGATTAAATTATTTGAAGTTGGAATGATTTTCCTAATTTAATATAGTGAATGGGTGAGCCCACTTTCAGCGGTGCCTAAGAAGGGAGGCATGAAGATGATAAATAATTAAGGGAATGAGTTGATACCTATAAGAAAAGAATATAGGCTAGAGTGTATTTATTTATTATATGAAATTATGAATAGATATCTATAAAGACCAATTCCAATTTCTATTTATGGGTCAAATGTTTGAAAGGTTAGTTTTATATGGGTTATGTTGTTTCCTTAATAAATATTCTAATTATAATAAGATAATGGTGGACCTGACTGACCACTCAAAGAATAAATTAACCAACACATATGGAACTTCATATTACCCCATGTTGTTGTTTTGTATGTATAATTGTAACTCCCTGAGAATTTATATAAACCCTATGTTCGATATTGTATACAATATGTAACAATAATCTTAAAAAACGTAATGATATTATTATCCAAATACAACCACTATGACCTAGCCATTGAATTGGAGGGTTTGAATTTGATTAACTATATTATTAAATATATATGAACTAATATTCAATAAAAATTTATGCTTAGTAAATAAACACAAAATGTTTAGTAATGTCATTTCATTCTTCAAATTTATGTTTTCTTCAAAAAGATATTTTTATTTACTTCTATGAGAAAATAATTATAATTAATTTTCTAAACTATTATAAAATTTATTGGATAAAATAAATAGAGTTTTTTAATTTGGCATATAAAAATTATCTTATGTTAATTTTTTGGTATATTCCAAAAAGGATTGATTTTAAAATGAATATTGAAAAATATTGTTTTTTATTGAAAACTATATTTTTATATCAGGTGTTTAAAAAGTAATAATTTTTTTTAAAATGCTTCCAAATTATATTTAGTTCTATTATATTATTAACAATCCATCTAAATTCATTAAAATCGATTTTATGTACGAATTTGGTATAGAAACATTTTTATACTTGAAAGGGAAGATTTAAAGATATTACAATCATGTCTTTGAAGACTAGAATCATGAAAGGTTATAATTTATGTCTTTTTTCATTTTGGAAGTGATTATGATATTTATAATATTTTATTTAAAGAAGAGTCAAAGGTGTCACACTCATGTTTTTAATGACTACAACATTATTAATATCAAGTTATCCTGGGATATATTATATTATAAATAGTATTCTAAAAACAAAAAAAATTCAATTTCATTTTGATAATTTATTTCTAATTTTATGTGAAAAAATAATTACCTTAAATGGTTGCACAATGCTGAGGCAATAATTATTCAAATAATAGAAAAATAAAATAAATGATATTGAAAATATGAAAAGTAATATAATTTTAATTAATTAATGTAATAAAAGAATTTTATAGATTAATATAATATATTAGGGATGTATTAAAATATTATTTTTAAATTTCCCTTGTTTTATTTGTATTATAAAAGTCAAAGTAATGAATAATGTTAAAATTAACAATAATGATATTTTATGAATATAATATTTTAATAAATTATTTAGAAGTAATAAAAATGTTAAATAACTACAAATGGGATAAAATATGGTCTAAAATTTCTTCAAAATTAAATTAATAGTCCATTATAAGAATTTTCTAGAGAATAGTCTCAATATATTTTAATCTTTTGAGAAGTTCCTAAAGTTACTCTCACCTCAATTATAAAAGGGAACCCCTTAATTCACTTATTTACACCACTTTTACTCATATATCATGACCAAAATATACCCATTTATCTTATGAATATTATTATCCAAGTTCTAAAGGTTCTTGTCATTCCAAAATACCAACCTTATACCCCTTAAGAATGGATCTAAATGAGCTTCTTCATAGAATATGTAATCTTCTTTACGGACTCTTTCAATTTTATTTCTTCTTATACCCCATATTAATATGTTATTCCCATAATAAAATAACAAATATAGTATCATATATATACTAATATGGTATTATGATTATGATACAACCATATTTAACATTTTATCCATCTTAGTAAAAATGAAAACAACGCGCATGCATACGTACAACTTTCCATCTCCACGTAAAGGTGTAATTCATTTTTTCATAACCAATTTACTTAGATAGTCATAAATATAGAAATAATGAATATATATGATACTTATTTAAAAATAATTATTTTAAAAATCTTATTTACTCTTTACCATTCTTTTATTCCATCCATCGAAAAACAAAAACAACGTTCATGCATATGTATGACCGATCGTCTCCATAAATAACATAATTCATTTTTATATCTATTTCTTTATGGATGAATATAAATATATAT
Source organism: Viscum album (assembly GCA_963277665.1). NCBI lineage: Eukaryota > Viridiplantae > Streptophyta > Magnoliopsida > Santalales > Viscaceae > Viscum > Viscum album. Next base: position 1,799,635,998 of record OY728152.1, read on the forward strand.
ATATTTAATAAATATAATATTTTTATCCATAAATAATATTTTATAGATTATGGAACTGTGGTAGATGTACGAGTATCAGAACTACCGAATCAAAACATACATGAAAAATGAATCAGTTACCACTCGAAATAGTGATTTTAACAATGAATTGATAATAAATGAGTGATAAAATATTACATGTTAATCACATTTGGTATGATATATATTATTTTTTTTCTGAAATATATTTATAATAAATAAATAAATATAAATATATTATATATGAGGATAAAACATGTAAAAAAAATTTGACCTCAGGTAAGGGACTTCATCTCAATTTTCTTTTATTAAGGGATTTTTTGATTTGATTCACATATATTATTTTATGATATGTTTATAATAACCGTTTGACATTTTATTTCATGAATTTATTTATTCTCATGATAATTAATGTTTTGCTAAATGTTCTTCATTCAGGGGGCGTAGGATTCAATTTACTATGAAGTGGTAAGGGTTTCTCGTCTCACTTTTTCTTCCATGAGGCATATTCCATATTAAACTCGTATTTCTTTTTTATTCTATATATAATTCCCCTTTGATATATTATAATAGGAATAGATTATTCATCATGGTATTTAATGTTATATTTTGAAATTATTTATTTCATGGGGATTACGATTCAAAATAAACCCAAGTATTATGGGTTTATTTCACATTCTCATCATTATTCGAGATTTTTTATATTTATGTCTCAAATGAGGAGTATTAATATTTAATGATAATGTTTTCTAAAAAAATGTCATTTTTTTAAAATTCTATAATTATTTTTTAAATTCATTTTTACAAATTTTTCAATTTTTCAGATTGTATTAAAAGGAATCTTCCTTTTTTTCCCAATAAAGTATTTTATTACTTTTCTTCTGAATCAGTGAAAAGAATGTTGTTTAACTGATCCATAAGGAAGAAAATTACCCATAATTATGAAACCTTGATTTTTTGAAGCTTACATTTCATTTTTAAAAGGTTATTTTCAAAGAAAGTTTTCTCTTTATTACATGTATAGTTTTTATATTTTAAAAAAAAATTCAAAGTAAAAAGTTTATTTTTCTCAAAAAAATATTATTGTAAAATCTTTAAAGTATTTTAATCTCTGTAAACATCCTGTATAGAATTTTATGTTGAGTAATTTCTCTAATGACACTATTCATCATATTTTTTTGATGGTTTATGGTCAGTTTGACTAGGGAAAGTATTTATTTTTTATATGACTATTTATTTCAATATAGATAGTTAATGATTTTATTTCGGAATGTTGATTAAATTGTATTATTTATTCATACGAGGAATGAATTTTACATGGTAAGTGACATGTGGGGAACACTATAACTCATATATGCATCAGAAGGTCTCATGATACAAACTAGATATGATTTTGGTTAAGGCCTTACCCATTTATACGATGTTGGTAAAATCCAATGACAATATTAGATGTGAGAAGAAAGACTCAATAATATTAGATTTTGGAATGAGGACCCAAAAATATTAGATGTATTGGCACGAATATGGGATGTTATGTTTCAAATATCTAGTATTATGAATTCTGTATTTATGAATTCAGTTATTGATATTTCTTGTAATTATTTGATTAGTTAGAATATACATGGTTTTGTTTCAATACAATGTGATTATATATATGTCATTATTTGATCATCATTTATTCCTGTCATATTATGATCAAGTTTATGATTAAATGGAATGAGTATTAGTTATTTAACTATCCCTATGGATTATTAATTAACATATCATGATATTCAAATTTGTTTAAATGGTATGTGTGTTTAGTTATTTAAATTTTCATGTTGGTTATGCATATTGATTTTTCATATCTTCTAATATAATAAACCCTTAATGAGAATTTGAGCTCTCCATTATTTTGATTCCTTTCCCCAAGAATTCATCTAGTGTACTATGTTTTTTTATACAAGGATATGCTAGAAGAAACAATTGTATTCTCAAATAAAATTATATTTTAATTTTTGTTTTCAAATATAATATGGGAATCATGTATGTATCTAGTTTACCAAAACTAATGAACTATTTTTCCCTTCAGGATGTGATTCCTTGTAAGTTATTCCAATGTAATAATGTAAGCACTATCACTAAGCTACTGGAGTTAGGGTCTTTATAGTTGGTACAAATGATGTTTAGAATGAACCATGTAAAATAAACTTAAGGAACCATAAATTATGGAATATAACCCTATGGATGACATTGAATAATATTATAAGCATAGGATAACATCCTATAGATTTGGTAATGACCAAGGATAACTTATGTTAAACCTAGGGACTCATATATTGAGAATAAGGTGTCACGATTTGGATATAATTTGTAAAACATTTTATGATTATCTAATTATTTTATAGATCACTTTTATTCTTATAATTTTATTCTTATAATTTTTATTTTTTTAGTTAGTGGTAGGAACTGGTTTAAAATTTTATGAGACTGAAATTTGAATGTGATCCTCTCTCTTCCATCCTTTTCTCCATTAGAGAGGACTATTTACATAGATTGATCACTCGCCTTGTGGACCAGATTAAACTTAAGACCATCCATACTTCTAGGAATGTGAATTCCCCCACACATCTCTTATATGCAGATGAAATCAGTCAGTTCTTACAGGGTGATAAAATAAATATATGAACTCTCAAAAGTTCTCTCTCTCACTATGGGGATGTTTCTGATCAGTTCATTAGATGGAAAATATCATTTATTTTCTTTGGTAATATTTTCCCACTAATAGATGATGTAGTATTATTAATGTATTAGTTATTAAAGAAGGAAAATTTCCTTTCACTTACCTTGGCGTCCTCATATTTTGTGTAGGTCCAAATCTAGTTATTTCCTTAATTTTTTTGATAAAGTTATTAATCATCTCTCATATTCGAAAGGAAAAAATATATATATGGTGGATAGAATATGCCTCTTCAAGTATTCCATTGTCTTTAAAATGGTTTACTATAGGATAGTTTATAAATGGACCGTTGATCTGATCAAAAAAATGAATCTTTCAACCAAAAATTTCATTTGTACTCGAATAACTGTGGATAAGAAATTAGTGATTATATCTTGGTCTACTTTTTTCAAACATTTGGATAAGGGTGGTCTTGGAATTAATTTTTTTTATCTTTTTAATGGGTCCCTTCAAGCCAGAATCACTGGGATCTTGATCAACATTGACACTCCTTCTATTGGTTTCATGAAAAATTGTTTTCTTGATATGTTGATGAAAGGAATCATGAATTTTCTGAACTCTTCAGACATCCATTTAAAAAGTGTATGCCAAAATTATGACAAAAAATTGATGGATCATTTCTAGGAACTCCTCCATGAACATCCAATTGGAATACTTGACTTATGCTTCTCTAATCTCAATGATCCATACTGACAAAACTCCAAAAAGTATTAATAATGATATTAGGTATATAATTAATTCTTACATTTATAGTCTCTATGAGAATGTTGCATATGTCATTGATAACTATGCATTTTCTACAAGGAATGATTTTATAATATGGGATCCTTCACACAATGGTATGCTGGATTCAAAAAATTTTATAACCACTATTTTCAAAATTCTAGAAAATGATTATAGGTGGATAAATGACTTTGATAAGACATGGATAAAGCCTTAAAGATTCACTCTTATTTGGCATATTTCATACAACAGGGACCCCACCAATACTTGTCTGAAATCTTTTGGGATCCAATTTTTCTCAAAATATCATCTATATAGTCAATATAGAGATGATGCTCACTATCTATTTCTTTCTCATGCCACTACCTCTTCTCTTTGGAACTAAATTTTTGACATATTTAATTATTGAAGGTTGAATTTGGATTCTGTCAATGCTCAACTAAAGTGTTGTGTAGATATGGATAACTCTCAAAAATGAATAACTTATTTATTGCTGTGGTTTCAACAATTCATCATGTGATATGGTATGATAGAAATCAAATTCTTCACATTAAATTCTCACTCACCCTTAATGTAGGTTAGATAGAGATCCTCATTCTTATACGTGATGTTTTTTATTTAGAATGGTTATTGTAACAATATAGTGAAGGAAATTATGACTCTACAGTGACCACAAGTTGATGGCATTTTTCATTAAATATGTTGCAATTTTGAAGTTTTTTGGATACCTCTGTTCTCTGGATTTATTAAAGTTAATGTGAATGGTTCTTTTTAAGGAAATTAAAACCCCATAGGATGTGGCGCCATCTTCAGGGATCATCTTGGTCAGATCCTCAGTTGGTTATTTGGAATTTGTGGTATTGTCTCATCTCTAGAGGTTGAAATGATGACTATGATCCATGGTATTTCTTTTGTTAAGCATCGTGGATGGAACAACATATGTACTAAAAGTTGTTTGACTACCATAGTGAAATTGATTTGGCATGAAGTGATTCATTTATAATGGTCGATTAATACACATTCGATGGGTTGTCTTTATTTTCTACGTGACATCAACCATGTCACCACTCATATCTATCGTGAAGTGAATATGGTTGCGGATGGACTCACTAATAGTGGAGTAAGTTAGGATATTACATGGCTGGATGATCTTCCTGATGATTTACTCCCCCTTTATGAGAAAGATTGTAATATGATCCCTTCTTTCAGACTCATGTAATATATTTTTTGAATAATAAATTGTTCTTTGGTATTTTGGCCAAGGCACCAAGTTCTTCAAAAAAATGTTTAATGGTAAGGATAACCTAAATCATTTATATGATATTATATTTTAAGGCAATTATGGGTTATTATATTTTTGGGAATGAAAAGTATGATAAACCCTTTGAGGGTAAAATAATTATTTAATGCTAAATATATTAAGGTTATTTTATATGATGTTGATCGAATTTTTGAGAATATTTAAAGGATTGTATTAATATAGTTTTATAAAAATGAAAACCTGTTGGTTTGGTGACAACCCATCACATCTGATAAAGATAAGAGGCTTGGACCCACAACCGAAGGGAAACAAGGGTGAATCTCTGACCACTAGGCAATGTAATGTCCTAGTTTGTATTAAATAATTTTTATTTATTTAGACAATAAGAAAGATAAAGGATAAGTTCATTTTAGGAACATATGTTTTATCGTATTGATAACTATGGGACTAGAAATTGATTTAAGGTTAAATTATTTATTTCAGAAGATGATCATTATTTAGGGAACCCTATATGATTAATACAAATTTTAGGAATAAAGGATGAATTTAAATTTAGAGGAATATATGATTTAATTGTGGAATTATGGTGATTTTGGGTTTTTATGTAAATGGATAGTATATCATGAAGATTATATGTTTAGAGTGTGTATATTTTGGGAGATAAGTATTAAAATTATCATGAAAGACTACGAATCAAATCATTATTCTTTTTGTGGTTCAATATTAGGATAGAATATTTTTGAGTAATTTTAAGGAAAATTATTTATTGAATGTTCTAAGTTGAATTTTTGGTACTACTATTGAATTTTGGGAGATTAAAGTAGTTGTTTTTTCATATGAAGGTTCATGATTTTTGTGAATTACATATATTTTATTAACCATTTCGATTTTGGTTAATGTATAAAGACAGAAGGAATATATTGTTTTTATTTTTTTGATTTTGTGATCCATAGAAGACGATCTTAGTTCTTCAGGCATGAAAATAATTCATTCTCCTTATTTCGAGAAAAATATAACCTTTTGGTGAAAATTCATTAAGGGTTGAAACTAAATTTTTCATGTAATTATATTCCCTTATGTTTTTACTCAAGGAATTGAAATAATTAATAAACTACAGAAAATTAATTTTGAGGAAAACCACAAAATTTTACTTTTATTATCATAGAATCAATGGACTTTTAACCCCTAAAAAATAGGATTTTTTGAAGGTTAACTTTCTAATTTCCAAGTTCTCTATCAATATCCATTAGTCCTTGGGAGTTAGTTTTTTCTTCCATATCCACATTTTCACTTACCGCATAGGTTATACTATATGGTAACATATTAAATTTTATATGATATAACCTTAATACATCTCTTTCTCACTTTTCAAGTGGAAGTTTTACTGGCCCTTTTTATGGTGTGGTATTTCGGTAAAGGGATTTTCAAATTTCAAACATATGATTGTTGATCGAATGTTAAAATTGTGAGGAATCTATTTATTTAAGGAGGTTAGAATCTAATACCCCATAAATATAAAAGAACATTATATTTGATAGTGTATAAAATACACAACAACTCACTTAAATGAACCTCAAAATATTATTATTTAAATATGACTGCAATAAACTAGATGTTAAATTAGTGGGTGGGAATATGGTTAATTATAATATAAAATATATATTAAATTCATATTCAATAAAAATTTATTCTTATTAATTAAAAACATAATGTTTAGTAACGTAATTTTATTATCTAAATTTATGTTTTCTTAAAAAAATTATTTTTATTTCTTTCCATGAGAAGATAAATATAATTAATTTTTTCACTTTTATAAAAAATATTTGAGAAAATTATTTTTTTTTTAAAATTTTCATATCAAAATTATCTTAAGGAATATTTTTGGTATTATTCTAAAAAGAATAGTTTCTTAGATAATTGTGAAAAATATAATTTTTTTATTGAAAAATATATTTTTATTTCATGAATTTACAAAGTTATATTTTTTAAAACGATAAAAAGTAAAATTAACCCTATTATATTATTTAAAATCTAACTAAATTGGAAACAATTTTATTTTTTAATTTTTTATAATAACATATTTATACATGAAAATGCATTTTTTGTAAAACTTGTTTTCTTTGCATATTGGGATTTGATATTAAATTAAATTGTTCCAATTCTCTGTTTTTTATTTTTAAAAATGTAAAAACTATTTTGTTTTATGGGGTTTGTATTTTGCAAATATGTCCCTTTTATTTTTTGATCAATATAAATAGTGACCTTAGTAATTTCTGTTACCATTATAAAGATAAAATTTGGAATGTAAGGTTAAAAATAATATGATAAGGAATATAAAATGGTGCTATAACATTATAAAATTTTATTGGATGAATAATTATCATATATAACCATTAATGGTATTAATATATGTCCTTTTTTAATTTTGAAGTGATTATGATATTTATAATATTTTTTTTAAGGAAACAAATGCCACACTCCTGTTTTTAAACACTATAACATTATTAATATTGGTTTATCTAGTGGATATGTTCAATTTTGAATAATATTATAAAACATAAAAGATTTAACTTCTTAATTATAATTTATTTTCTATTTTTCGGTAAAAAATAATTTTCATAAATGCTTAAAAAAATTATTCAATTAATGGGGAAAATAAAATAATGGATAAAGAAAATATTAAAAGTGATATAATTTTAATTAATTAATGAGATAAAATAATTTTTTATATTAATATGACATATTAAGTATTTATTAAAATATTATTTTTGAAGTTATCTTATTTTATTGGTATTATTAATGTCAAAGTAATAAATAGTGTCAAAATTGACAATAATGATATCTTATGAATATAATATATTATTAAATAATTTAGAAATCAGAAATATATTAAATAAGAAAAAAGAGAGTAATATATGGTATAAAATGTCATCGCTAATGCATATATAGGCCCTATAGAAGAATTTGTTTCTCGAATAGTCTTAATATATTTTAGTCTTTTGAGAAATTTCAAAAGTGCCCCACACCTAAATTATAAAAGGGACCCATTACATAACTTATATACCCTAATTTGAGCCATATATATAGACCAAAATCTACTCATTAATCTTATGAATACACTTATCCATGTTCTAGTGTTTTTGTTCTAAAAGACCATCCCAATACACCTTAATAAGACATCTAAAGGAGCCTCTTCATAGAAGAGGTAATCATCTTTTCCAACTCTTTGAAATATATTTCTTCTTATACATCCCTTTAATGTGTTACACCCATAGTAAAATAATAATTATAGTAATATGTTTATATATTTATATATTTAAATTTTATTATGATTATGATACTACTATATTCTACCTTTTATCCATCTTATGAAAAATTAAGACATCATGTTACGTGTGTACGACTTACCATCTCCACGTAACAGTGAAATTTATTTTTCATCACCACTTTACATGGATGTTTATAAATATAAAACTAATTAATATATATGATATATATTACTTTATAATTATTCTATAAATGTTAATTACACTTTCCCATTATTTTTTCCATCCTTTAAAACATGAAAACAATATTTATGTGTACGTACAACCTACCATACCCATGCATGATGTTTTTAATTTTTTTTATCTCAATATTCATGGTTGAATATAAATATTTACATATAATATATATTATATTTATCCCATAAATAATATTTTTCAGATGATTAAATAATGATAAAATTATGAGTACCGAAACTACTGAATCAAAACAAACATGAAAAATGATGTAATTAGCACCCGAAATTATGATTTTAACACTATATTGACAAAAAGTGATAAAATATATAATTAAATAATATATGGTATTATATATATTAGTATTTTTATTCAATATATATTAAATAAATATATATCTATTATACAATAGCTTAAAACACGTATAAATGAAATCGAACAAAAGGTAAGGGACTTTGTCTCAATTTTCATTAATAGAGGCCGGTTTTGATACGATCCACACATATTATTTAATGAGGGGTATATAATTCCCCATTCAAATTATATATCAAGAATTTATTTATTCTTATGATACATATTTTTAAAAAAAATATTCATTTATGAGGTATATGATTCTATTGATTAAAAAGTGGTAAGGGTTTTTGTCTCACTTTTACTTCCATGAGACATATAACATACTCACCACTTATTTCTTTTTTTTTTCTGGTGTATTGATATTCAATTTGATATATTATATTAATAATATATTTTTATTTATTTTATATAATTTTTCATTTGAAATTTTTTATTTTATGGGGCTTATGATTCAAAAGAAACAAAGGTATTAAGTATTTATTTCACAATCTTATCCTTATTGAGGATTGTTTATATTTAACTATCCACTGAGGAATATTTCTATTTAATTCCCATGTTTTCTATATTTTTTTTCAAAAAATGTTTTTAATATTTTCAAATTATTTTTAACATCATTTTAACCCATGTTTGACTTTTTTGAAAATGTTTTAAAAATAATCTTCCTATCATATTCCATATAAGATAATTTATGACTTTTCTAACAGAAGCTTGAATGGATTTTTATCTAATTTAGAATGAATTTAATTTCACCCCATAATTAATACTTAATGTTTTGAATATTATATTACAAGTTTACAAGGGTTTTTTTTCAAGGAATAATATTTCTTTATTACATGCACAATTTTAAGATTTTATAAATTATTTTCAAATTAAAAAGGGAATTTTCCTCAATAAATATTCTAGTAATTTTTTTAATTTTTATACTTATGTTTTATTAATTTATTGAATTTATGTTTAGGAATTTATCTATTGATATCATTCACCATATCACATTGGACAGTTTCTGATTTTTTTTTGGGAAACATTGATATTTCATATAACTAGTTCTTCCAATATTTATAGTTACAAATTTTTGTAAGGAATTTTATTTCAATAGTATTATTTATTCATATAAGGAATGAATTATACTTAGTATTTGAAAATATGGGCTTATTATATCCCTTTTATTCATCAGTAGGTCTCATGACACAAACTAGATATGGTTTTTGTTGAAGCCTTACCCATATATTAGATGTCATCATGAAGCTAAGACAATATTACATATCAGAACAAAGTATCAATGATATTAGATGTATTTAAAAATACTCGATGGAATTAGATGTCTTGGAATTAAGACTCAATGGTATGTTTTATATTTTTGACATTATTCATTTTGTCTTATGAATTCAGTTATTGGTATTACATGTGAATTTTTTATTTTTTGGAAAATCTATGGTTAAGTTTCAAGATATTGTAATTATTTATATGGAATTGTTTTATCATCATTTATTTTAGCCATATTATAAACAATTTATTGATTAAATAAACATCTGTTTCAGTTATTTACCTTTTCAAGTTGATTATTATTATTGATGTATGAGACCTTCTATTGTTCTTAAACCTTACTAACAATTTAAGGTCACCCTTATTTTTTTAATTCCCCTAGTAATCCATGTAGTGTACTATGATTATTATTCAAGGATATATGATAGGGAATAATTTTATCCTTGAAAAAATAATTATTTTTTAATTTTTTTTAAATGTAATATTGAAATCTTGTATGTATCTATTTTAAAAATACTACTAAACTATTCATTTCTTTAGGATGTGATTACTTGTATCTTATTCCAATGTAAAAAATTAAGCACCTTTTAAAGGTTACTAGGGTTGGGGTCTTTAAAATAATCCACTAGAAAATTTCTAATAGTTAATGACACTCAATTTTCATTATATGGTGAGTTTTTGGGTATCCATATGGATGATTTCTTCATTTGTGGGGGATATTTTTATGTTTTCTCAAGTAAACTATATTTTTTCATTGAATTTATTTGAATAAAAATTCTTATTCATAAATTGGTAGAAGCTACATTTTATGGTTTGAGGCATTGTTCTTGGGAACCTTATTTCGAAGCAAGGAATCCAAATTATTCTGACAAACATTAAGGTGATAAAGAAATTTAATGAACCTACCGTAGTCAAGAGGATAAGAATATTTATTGTACATGTATGATTATATAGCTATTTTTTAGAATATTCCTTTATGATTTCTCATCTATTTACACATATTTAGGAAAATTATTACCTATTAAAATTTTAAAATACTTTATAATAAGACTTTATTTATTTCAAAAAATGATGTGTGATGTGAGTGAGTTTTCCATGCGATTTTTTTGATAATGGGTTAATCAAATATTTTAATCCTGATAAAAATTCTATCCACACAATCAATGAAAATCAAATGAATTATAAAACCACTAATATGGAGAAACTCATGGGTGTATTTTATTCTGATAAACTAGGGCCATGTCTTGTCATATATAATGTTATTGATTTTAATAACCATAAAACAATTATATAAATTTTAAAAAAAATGTTTCCAAGCATTCGTTGACTTGGTAGAACCTATTTCTTTATGAGTTTAGCATCACCATCAATGAAAATAAAGGCTTTGAGAATTTTTTTCGTAGATCACTTTTCTGGGATGATACTTCCTAATGTCAAGGAATAAGAAGATATGGATATTTTATAAAAGTTAATGAAAATGATATTTTTTATGTAGACTTATATTCCAGACGATATTTCAATAATATAGTTAATTTCAGGGATATTAGGAAATTGTAACCTCACTTATTTTACCAAATCAGTTATTATTAGTAAATGAAAAACACTACTATCATGATGAGACCCTTCTTTTCAAATATCATAGAGATGACTTGATGAGATGATTTGTACATGGGATGGAAGTGCCTAATTTTCTATTTTATATTATTCATCACTAACTAGGGAAACCATTGGTTGAGTTCACAATGCCTTTTATTCACTAAATTGGTTTGTTTTGGATGGAACATCATTTGGATGCTCAAGAGTTTGTGAAAATCTATGACTCTTGTGAAAGGAAAAGTAATATTGCGAAGGAAAACAAAATTATGTAAAAATGAATTATTGAGGTTTGGGTGTTCAAAATATGGGTAATATAATTAATGAAACCCATTAAAAAATCCTTTGACAACACGTACATTCTAGAATTTGTGAATTACATGTCAAAGTGAGTGGAAGAGAAAGCCACAGATCTAAATACATACATGGTGTTGATGCAATTTCAGAGCAATCAAATTTTTTCTCAATTAATTATTCATTAATTTAACATTTGTGATCGAGGTAATAATTTAAATAACCACTTAATGAGGGGATTACTCAATAAACATGGAGTTCAATATATAACTAACACCCCTTATTAATAAAAAAGTAGTGGTTAATTAGAATTATCCTAATAAGAGATAAAGATAATTATAAAAAATTAAAATAATGATAACTTTAAATAATGGAGTAGGAAATTGAATTATATACTTTGGGAACATGGAACTAGTTATAAAACACCTATTGGTATGCTAAAATCTTGACTTTTATATAGGAATCATGATCACTTAATATTATATCTTGAACACTGATTGTTTTAGTATATCAAGAAAATGAATATGGATTCACAATGTATGGAAGAGTTGGGATTATTATATCATGATAATTTGGAAGAGCTGTGATGAGATGCTTATCATAATAATAAGATAAATAAGGACAAAACCAAACAATGGCATGAATGATTCCTCACAAGAAATTTTTTGAGCCCTCGGATTAGGTAATTTTATTTAACTTATATTTGAAATTTTTTTAAGGAAAATTACAGCTGTTGTGGCTGGGATAATTTGTGGTTGTTCAATTATTTCCACATGGATTGGTTTAAATTGAAAAATTTAATGTATCCTCTTTCAAGGGTAATGGGAAATTACTAAATCTATATAGGGAACCTTTCAAAGAGAGTTGAATTTTTCATTAAAGTTTTAATGAATTACCTGATGAGAAGTATAGAAATCTATATTACATGAATAATTTACAATGAAACAACCTTGGTATGTATTTTTGTAATAATTCTATAATATTTTTAGATAGATTTGTGTTTTCATGAGTTGAGACTCTAAAAACCATTCCCAGATCCATTAATTTCTCCTTAAAATGAAAAGGCATTATGTCTAAAAAGAATTATACGAACCAATATAAATCATTATGTTTAAGTGGTGATTCGAAATATGAAACCTATATTGTAAAATTCATCTGGTCTATCTCAAAATTGATAATTATTATTAATTCTATAAATTATTATACCCACAACAAGAAATTTTCTACTTCATGACCTATAGTTTCCAAGGATTTATAACATTCAACTCATGACACAAATAATGTGGAATAGGCTGCTACGCTTCCTAAGAAAATTTCATCAATTTTATTTTAAAATTCAATCACCATTTGACCCCATAAAATCTATTAAACCTTGTGTAACATTTTCTATAGCCCACAATCATTTTTGAGGATGCTTCATAAAAGGTATATGATGAAAAATATAAAATTCATTTCAAGATAGATTCAATTGATTTAAATCTCATTGAGAAAACCGAAAATGAATTAAACCCATTAATATTCCATATTATTAGATATATTATATATCATGATCCCTCTAACCTTATACTCATTATATTCCTCATGAATGTCATGGAACCACCTCAACGAATCTACTATAAGGTTTTCCTTCCGATTTCATCTTCCCCAAAAATTTTCTCCACCTAGCATGTTCTCTAACTTGTTTAGCTTCACGTTCGATGAAATTTTTGTCAAACCAGTCCTTTGTGCCTTTCCCATTCCTTAAAACCCCAATTTCTATCCTCTATTCCCTTTTCACTCAATTTAATGGATCATTACAAATATAAAATACCCAAACCCCCTATGAAAAACTCAATATCCATTAATTTGAAAAAAAGTAACCAAAAAATTATAAAAAACAAAAAAATCGATCCCCTTCACCTTTACCTAACCCCTATACCAGTAGCTTCTCTTTCTCACCCCCTCATTTTATTCTTCTTTAGGATAAGATAACCCAAAATATACCACCCTCCCATGATTATAGTTTACCAAGTAGAAACACAGGCAATTCTTGGAAAATATATATTTAATGTAAATGAGAACTAATAAAACTATAGACTTAGTAATTATACAAAATATTGTGACGATGGAAAAATTATCTGATGATCTCCACGTGATGCATCTGGAGTATATTTTCAAGGGTTGAGAGTAAAAATTTCATGATATTTTTCAAGAATTTATCTCCCCCTTGGATGTTTCCTTAGTCCATATTAGTTTTCTTATAGGCTAAATATAAGTGACCCTATCACTGAAGGAGGGTATAGTTGGTTTAGTTGCATATATTGATGAATATTTTGAGATTGATGAGTATAAAAACTTGATTATTGAGTAAAAAAAGGTAAACACATATAAGTTATGGGATGAGATAACCACTAATCTAATATGTCAACATCACTTGAAAACCAACAAACTTATAAAATTTAATAGTCCTTTAATTCATATTATATATCAATTTATATCCCATGTATGGATAGCCCTTGTAGATTTTCATGGCACAATGATCCAACTTTAGGTTTTCCTCCTTCATACCATGATATATGACCAAGACATCTGTATGCCTTTCTAGTATGTGCTAAACTATGAGGGACACTCCATGAAGGCATGAGGAAAATTATTTGGTGGATTTTTTTTTAAAAAAGTTGGGGCTGAAGCCTCATTTTATTATTAAAGCAAAGCGAAGACCTCTTTTAACTAGGCAGAGGGAGACCCATTACATATCTCGAATGCCCAGTGGGCATGTAACCCATTACATAGACTGTATGCCCAAATTTTTTGCCTAAGGCCCATTCTATGAATAGTAACCCAGCTGCTACAGTACCGCTGTTGCTACAGTTCCCTACCGCCTCTGAAGTACCTACCGATAAACAGTACCACTGCTGCAATAGTACCGTTATAGTACTGCTATAGTAGATATTCCCAATGGGTTTTTAACTTCCATTGGGTGGATGTTTCATCACATTTTTCACCTAGAACATTGATATTTTTGAGACCAACCACCTTATTATAATCCTAGGGTTAGCTACATCTTATTTATTTTATCCAATGTTTAATATGGTGCTACTGATGAATGATAATAATCAATAAAAGTGATTTGAGAAATATTACTTTATTAAGATAAATGATTATTCTTTTATTTATTTAGGCACTAGGACAGCCCCTAATCAAATCCAGATGAGGGTATCTCCTTAATGTGACCAACTGTATCCACCCACCCACAACATGATGATGTGGTTTCATTATCTCTGTTCCTCAATATAGATCACCATAGAGAACATCTAGGTTCTATTTCTGGATAGGGGTATACCCTTTCCTAATCAACTTGTGCATCTTTTGCATCCTCCTGACTAGACATACCATGTTCTATAAGATTATTTTAACTATTTATATCTCATTAAAATACCTATGTAGTCTCTTTCACACCATCCCCTACTACTATTTCAATTGAGGCCAATAATTAATAAGGTCAGGGATTTATGCACATTCCCACACATATCACTAACCCGACTTCCCAATACGAGTCTATAATAGACTACAACTAAAATTCCATGTTCCCTACTTTTGAGATAATAACGGGGGAACTTTTTATTAACCTAGCTTACCTATCTATGGATTCAAATCATATTTAAGAGTACCCTGAGGATCATACCGAAACATATCTTATGATTTATATCCAGATTTCCCCACCATTTGATGATCATTCCACACCCAATGTGTATCCATACAAGGCCTTAGTTACTCATCTTTCGGTTTAGATAACTATTAAGTCCATTGATATTTATAGATGAATTGAGAAGCCCACTCATGTGGAGGATCCCAAGAGGGAGCTCAAGTATAGGAATCTAAATTATAAGGATTCCAATGATACCCCAATATTTACCTATTTATAACCTCACTTTTTCTATATATATATTTATTTTCACTTTATCTTATTATATATTTGTTTCATATGTATTGAATGAATATATGGCCTTATTTTTATATTGTTCCTATAACACCACATGATTTTAATATATATAAATATATTCCCTTAAATAATATCAACACATTAAATAAAATCTATTGTAAAAGACACTAAATTTAAACAAAACCATAATATTTCTTAATGAGATAAGATTGTAAATATTAAATATTATAATTAAAAACACAGTTGTTGAATTAATGGTTATAAATTTGAGCAATAGAATTATGAAATTTAGGAATAAGAAATGATGGAATCTATTAGTGTGATTATTACTTACATGAAAAAAAATTTCTGCTTAGTAAGGAGGTAGCATTCCTTGGGTTTTCCTTAGACCAAGCCAAATATGAACTTCAACAAGTAATGATTGAGTGAGATTGTTTGTAGGATAAGTTCATGCTCATGGATCTCAATATAAATTCCATATTTTCAGTACCACAATCGACGAATACAACCACGACCTATATTTCCACTGGATCTTATGTGGAGGTTTTGAGGGATTTTTTAATTATAAGTTAGCATAATATTATACATATAATAAAATCCTTATTCCAGTAAATACAAATAAAATCCATTTTATACTAAAATGGGTTTTATGCATTTCGTGTTCCAATATTAAAATTAATTTTTATGTTCATTATAAATAGAATCTAATAAAATTGATTTTAAAATTTTAATCAAAATGATGTAATCATTAAAATGGAATGATTAAATTTTAAGAATAACATTATGTTATTGAGGTTAATATTAGTTACTATAGTAAAAAATTATTTTTAAAGAATTATACTTTTAAAAATATTATGTGTTTATTATGAGATTCAATGTTTAACCTAATAAAAATATTTAAAATAAATACAAGTTTAACTTGGTTTTTAATAGTTGGTATCAGAATATAGTTTATATAACTTTAGAGTTTAGGATGTTGTCAGTTGTGGGTAATTTAAGAGTCATAAAGTCAAAAGGAATTGATAAGTTAAGGCTGATCATCATTTCAATGCAATAGATAACCCTTTTAGTCAGTTGAGGTAATATTAAATATTTATGATGTATAATAATTATGACGAGAGAAAATTAAATAACCTTCTAGGGATTATTCAATTTGAAAAAATCCTAGATTTTTTCATATTATAGAGTGTGTGGTCTCTTATAAATTAAATCTCTGTCTGGATTCTAGAAAGTGGATATGGCTAAGGATTAAATTCTCATAGGTGTATAAATCCTAAATAATGATGGTTGAGTATCATGTAGGTGTCACTTGGTGCATGATTAGTGGACCTAAGACTTCACACCAGGAAATAAACTCTTTGGGGATATTCATTGGCTGTTCATATGATATTTATGAACCATTATAAGGGATTTAATTTATAATTATTTTTTCTATCTGGTTAAAAATCATGAGATAACTGAACAAAAAGAAACTAAGCTTGAAACAAGTTAAATATAAATAAACTTAGGATAATATAAGGGTCTTATAAATTGGAAAATTCATAAGATATAATTTTCAAATATATATATATATAGTTGATCTATCTGATATTATTATTCATCATTCATGTTAACACTTTTCATTTCAATAATTTTTTTTGCTATGAGGAATAAAATTAATAATGGATGTTAGGGACAATATGGAGTTTTTCTTAATGTGAATCCTAATCGGAAAAAATTTATAATAAGAAATAATTAGGTATTCCTAATCAACTGTAATTAATTATGATTATAAATGTGAACTTAGTTGAGTACCAAAACACACCAAATAAGATAATAATGAATTATCAAGGAGGTTTATGTGATTAATATGATTAAGTTAATAATATTTAATTTCCTTCATGTAAAAAATGTATAAAGAGGCCCCATGGGATTGTATCAATGGAACTAAAATATGTTTTATCATTAGTAAATGAGGAAATCATGAAACAAGATACCAAGGAAAAAAGAAGTGTTTAGTTAACATGTTAGAGAAAAAACAATGTTCTGAATAATGATTAATTAAAAAATTTATTTTAGATGTGGGGAATTTGAGCACTATGTAAACCAGCGCACTAATCTAAGGGATTAAGAAGGATATTGGCACTAACCACCTCCCAAATAACACGAATAAGAAAAATCCAATAAAATTACTATTATTGAAGTGGATAGTTATTTTCCACTCTATATTTTCATATTTATTTTTTCATGTATTTTTTAGCACCTCAAATATTATATATTTAATTATAAATATAAACACATAGTGGTATGATTATTATATATGAATTATGAGAATCTTATTCAAGGATTTTAGGAAGTTATCTTCTTCCCTTAGTATAATCCTATGTAATATTATGCATTGAATTCCCCACATTAAAAAGTGATAAAATAAAATTGTATATAGTAAAATATGCAATCATATCCAAAATCAACACATGTTCATATAATGTTTCAATGTTATTGTGACATTCCTAAGAAAATTACTCTCATTAAATGGGTTTTAAAATTATGAGGATATAATTTAATTAATAGAAGAAAAATTTAAATACTTAATATTTTAATACATACATATATATATATATTACTTTAAATAAGCTCAATGTGTTTCACAAATTCTAATACACACAACACTGAATTAAAATTAAATTTTAAGGATCACAACATTGGGGACTTTTTAAACCAATCAATAATTTTTATCCCTTTAACTCTTACAACTATTAGGATATTAATTCTATAATTATATTTTTGTTATTTTATATAAGTATATGATAGAAACCAAAAGATGTAAGATGATAAATTTACAAGGTTCATATAGTATCCCAAATTAGAAGACACTAAGTTGTGCCCTGAGGTGCTTAGCCACATGACATCAAGCATGCCTTGTTGTACGATAGAGGCTTCCAACTGTAGGTAGGACCTAGGGTGTGTTCTTGGGGGAGACTATGACATCTTGATTAGGGTGTAGCATAATGGTAAATAATAATGATAATAAGTGGAAGCAATAATAAATATATAGTAGTGGATGATAAACCGTACATTCAAATAAATAGGTGGGTGCCAAATAAATATCAAGTAAAAAATGATGATCATTCCATGATTCTATAAAAATAGGGATTTAGATGTGATATAAGTGTAAAATAATATACAACATGTTAAATAAATATACAAAAGTCCAAAAGTTATCTTCACTAGGATAATACACATAAGAACGATCATATTCTCACGTACTCATTCATAGAAATAAAAATCAAACATCAGAAGATGGGAACATCCATTTTTATACACCTAAAACCATGATGTTTGTTTGGTTACCATAGGCATCCCAAATAGGGTGTATGATATAATCAGATGGAAACTACCAAAAATGATTATACCTATATAATCTATTAATATAAAATGAGTAGTATATAGGTAATGTAAAGAAATAAATAAACCATGTAAAACCAAGTTACTTATGGGACCCTCGACCAACACTACCTACTTTGGCCCGACCTAGATATCTCTAAAAAAATTCTACAGGAAAGAATATAATATAGGTGTATAAATGGGTCATTTAAATTAAGTGTCCTAAATTATCTGAACCCAATCAGGTTATATGACTTAGTGAATGAATCCTTAAATTGAAAAGTTTTACATTATTAGAATTTAGTAAATGGAATATTGAGCCTATCTAAGATGATTCGTAAGAAAGAGGAAAAGTATTTCTCAATGAGAACTCTAAATACCCATCACTATAGGTTATCCAATGAGATCCATAATAGGAATACCAATTATAACTCTAATAATGTTATGAAGTCATAACCCTCTAAGAAAATATTAGGTATACCAAATAGAAGACCATGTATCACTCATATAATATTATAACCATATTTCCCAATAATCCCATCCAAGGTTACTCTCCTAAGGAACTGGTGTCACTCATGGGTAGGTAGGACATCTACTTAGTGATCACATCCAAATCATCCTATACATAATCCAAGTATCACTCCTGATGCATTAATATTTACTTTCAATTAAAAATATAATGGTTGGTGAGCCCATCCAAGGTGTCCTTAAGTTGGGACCCCTTTATCTCCCTTAGATTGAGGTAAGAGTGTAGGTTTAGCTAGCACAATAAGACATAAAAATTATGAAAATCACTAAATTCATCTCAAGATAAATTCTCACACCTTAAATGGTGGGTTAAAATTAATTCAAGGCTTATGTCACTTAGGAATTTGAGGAAGGAACACGCTTAGGGGTGGATCGTGTCAAGGTGGACACCCTACGATGGTAAATTATGGTATTTTAGAACCATTTTATGCATGATTTATCATTTAATTAATTTATCCAACATTTCGAGGTGTTTCTGGAGAATCCTTAAATGTGGAATAATAGTATATCATAAAATATAGAATAAATTTTAGGAAAAGGACTAAAACATCTATATCATTCATATAGTACTCTTCTTATCTAGTATCAACCCTTGAATCAATCTAGAATGAGAGAAATCAAAATAATAGATGAAATGTCTGAAAATAGGGCATATGATCTAACAAAAAAATAGTAAAAAATAAATAAAAGAGAAACCATGAAAATAATGAAGATGAATAAGGAGAATACTGTTTCATATCCAACATGGCTGACAGTGAAGGAAATAGAGTGAGGATATGTAAGATCCTTCAATGCCTATGTTAGGTTTAGGGAGCTCTAATAGAGGAGGACTTACTATGCGAGGGAGAAAGAAATAATATACTATCAGAAAATAAGGGGTTATTCCCCCTTTAAAAATGACCACCAAATTTATACAATGTGTATTATTTATACATGTTTCATACTATTCATGATGTGTATATATAATAAAACTTTTTTGAAGCTTAGATTTTTCACCTCCTGGTCAAAAACAATTCCAAACATGCATGGGTTCTGGATAGACCAATACACATCATGTATTTAAATACACACAATTTTTCTTATGTAGCTAGGATCTATCCCTCCTTCTACTTTCATCCTATAAGCAAACCAACTAGCCTAAAGTCTTGGTCACCTGAGTCTAGTATGAGAAAGAAAATTCGATGAGGGTTTGACTAAAATTAAAATAAAAAAAATACTTCATTGATAATATGGGATGTTTCAACTTCACCACCTTATAAAAACTCATCCATAGGTTTCCCTTCAGAGGGTGATAAAGCATCATCTATGAATATTTTCTACCACTGAGCATGTATGTCAGCCTATCTCTACCAAGTATCATCTTTTACATGACCATACTTCCATAACATCCGAGTGATGGGAACTGACTTAACTTAGAGATCCTTTGTTCATCAATCAATGATATATATTGGATGATCCTTATAGGATGCATCAACCTCTCTCTCTATATCATTATTATTGAACAAATGAGATGGATATAAGTAATAACTTTGATGCAATGATACCTGAAAGATATAATTCATGGAATGGAACCTATGAGGTTACTAAAAACAATAGGCTACCATCATGACTCTATCAGAGATCATTATAGGACCGATGTAATGAGGGGATACTTCTTCCTATCTCTGAATCCTTCTATGTCCTAATCTAGGTGAAACTCTTAGAAAGACCTGATATCCCACCTCGATCTCCAGAGGCCAGTGACGATGATATGTATAAGAATTATTCCTAGAATAAGCTATATATGTATTATTCTGAATCATATATAACTTCTATTAAGTATCTTGAACAATACACGGACATATTAGTGCTTACTCACCTACCTCTAACTTGCATAGGGGTGAATAAAAAGGCCTATATTAAAGGGCCCCATTGTAATTGATATGAATAGATTCTTAGAAACCATTATTGTAGTCAAAGTCAATGAGAGGAAATTCATTCTTCTAAGAACATCCAAAATCAATGGAACATTATTGGAGAATGTAATTTAACACTCATATATTATGCTCGGATTTACCATTTGTTTGAGGTTGATATGTTTTACTTAGAATCACTTGTGAACATAGTTCCTTTTTGAAACCCTTGTTAGAACCATGATGTAAATTGGGAATCTTGATCTGATACTATAAAATAGGGAACACTATGAAGAAAAAAAATCTAAATAATATAAAGCCTCCAAAGTTCATCTATTGAAAAGGTCTCTCAAATTATTAGGATGTGTGTGACCTTGGTCATCCTATTCGATGATCACCCATTCAACATCACAACCTTGAGGGGATGTTAGAATATCCATCTCATAGTATATAGTGATATCATCCAATTTCTAACTAGGATGGAAAGATGCTTTAAATGTATATACGATCTCTAGTTCAAAGCCTTCACCAACTGACAGGTGGAGAACTAAGTGATAAACCTTCAATATGCCTCTCTACACCCAACCACCAATATAGATGGCATACATCATGATACGTCATCAATAAGTCTCGGGATAACTACCCAAATAATCAATATATTCCTGCATCAAATCATCCCCCATACCTGAAGGAACCCAAAAAAAACCTGGGAAATAGAATAACATCATTGTCATCAAAAACCCAACCAGGTCGCGAGTCCTCACCCGAGACACTCTCCCTCAAGTTTAAGCCACTAGGATATGAAATATATCTCATCCGACCCACTCCATAAATGAGTATATCACTAAAGAAGAAAATAAAAGAGGCTTTCCATGACATTAATGATCTTATGGGTGAATCTAAAAAAACAGGGACATCAACTACCACTCACAAATTGCCTCTTGTACATCCTGTGTTTGATTCATCCATCTAAAGGAATAAAAAATGAATTTACCTTTTTAGGTATATAATTAAGATCAATGTTAAAATAATGAAGGTACTCTACCCACATGCACTTCGTAAGATTCAAATCACACTATGTGTAAATTAATTTGAGACATTTTTGGTCCATATAAACAATGAATCATTCCCTCAATAGATAGTTTCTCCAATAGAATAAATCATGAAATAGAGATGATAGATAAAATTCATGCCTAATTCCACTCATGAGGTCCCATCTGGACGGACCTATATGCTAAAACTTAATCTCTATGTTTTATAATTTCTCCAAGCCCGATTCTTGATGCATTATAATAAATTTTATAGTTTATTACCGAATCTAGAGGAATCTGGATTAGTATTAGAGTCATTCTCTATTTCAACAATTGAAAGGATCCCTCAACAGCTTCAGTCCATAAGAACATTATAATTTTATCATTCAATCCCATGAGATGAACTTATAGACCATACAATTTCTAAATAAAGTGCCTATAATACCCATACATCCCCAAGAAACTGTGTATCTCAATCATTTTCTTGTGGTACTCCTAGGAAACTTTAATTCTCGCCATATCTAGGTCTAAAAAACTTCTACTTATGAAATTATATGACCCAATAAGTGATCCTTATCAATCCAAAAGTAGAATTTGGTGAGATTATCATACATCTGGTGCTCTCATAGTGTATTCATAAAAATATCAAGATTTTGGACACATTTATTTCTAGTGAAAGAATACACCAAGATTTCATTCACAAAGTCTTCCACAAAAGAATCCAAATATGGATGGAAAACTAGAATAATTAGATCCATGAAAACTTTTGGTTCATTTGTAAAGATGAAGAAAATAATTAGATACTTATAAATATCATAACTACTATGAAACACTATATGATGTATGTCAAAAGATCTAACTCACAAATGATAGTAACCCAAACTCAAATCAATAGTAGAGAAAACTATACCTCTTTAGAGATGGTATAAGTGAACATCTATAAGTGGTTGTGGATACCAGTTCATAACTATACAATGGTTCAACCAGTGATAATTCACGCATATCCTAAGGTTACCACTCGCCTTATTGGTGAAAAGTACATATGAACCCCATTGATAAGTAATGGTTCATATAAAAACCATATATTCCAAATCTTCCATCTTCTTTTTGAGTTCCTGTATCTTATTAAGTTTCATCCTGTAAGGTGGAACTGAATTTGTTGATACTTTTAAAAATAGTTGAATAATTAACTCTACCTCTCTTATAGGAGGTAATCTAGATAATATTTTAGGGAACACATCCATAAATCAATCAACCACATGAGGGAATTCTATGATCTGCATTCCTTAATCACTCATAAAGATACTAGCTATCTAGAATTTCACTCTACCCAACCCACACTACTGGAAAATAAGGGTATACCAACGGTTTTAAACCGTCGGTATAGGCTAAAAAACCATTGGTATAGCCTATACCAATGGTTTTCCAAACCATTGGTTAGTAAGCCGTGATGAAAGCCTTATACCAACGGTTTTATCTAAACCGCTGGTATGTTGTTTTATTAAATTTCTCTCAATGTGTACCAACGGTTTATAACCATTGGTAATGCATTTTTGAGAATTGTTATACCAATGGTTTTAAACCGTTGGTAATGTGATTTTCAGAACACCAATACCAACGGTTCAAAACCGTTGGTATTGTGTTTTTCAAGAATTCCAGAACACATATACCAACGGTTCTGAACCGTTGGTATTGTGTTTTTCCAGAACACATATACCAATGGTTCTAAACCGTTGGTATAGATGTTTTTCTTGAATTCCAGCACTCTTATACCAATGATTTAGAACCGTTGGTTTTGAGTTTTCCCAGAACTGCTGCACAACAGCCCCTCTAGTAGCCCCTCCACTATACACCCACACCTGCATAAAAAATATCAAAAAAACCACATACAAACTTTAAATAGTATAACAGACACCTAAAATAGCACAAAAAAACACATAAAACCATCAAATTCTTCCAACCATGTCATGTACTGCAATTCCATATTTCAATCTTCATATGACAAAAATCATCCGATAGTAATTCACCTCACCCCTGCACAACATCCCAACCATCACATCCCCCCCACCGCCCCATAAAATTCTAATAGGCATAATAGTATGAGAAATACCTATTAGAGTTGAATAAGAGTTTGAAATTGTCTCATATCCAATTATTTTCTGATCATAGATTTGGGTATGTAATGATTTGTAATGAATTTTGCATTGAACTTGTATTTATTATAATATATGGTGAAAAGGTATTTTCTTAGGAGTCTCTTCACTTATGACCCCATGAGTGAAACTACTCAACTCATGAAAAAGAGTTTGCGACTATCGTTGATGAGTGTAAATTTCAGTTGTATTCAATTAAAATGATGCCCCTTTCAAACAAAAGATAGACTTTGAGTGGTTCCATCCACACCGCACCACGGATTAAGGCAGGGTTGACTTGTACACATCACATATGACCCATGGATCGTTTTCCTAAAGTTTCAATAGAATCCGAATGCGTTTGGTCAGTTTTCCGTATGCCAGTAGTTGTTTTCACTTAAAATCCTATCCATTTCAAATAAAAGTGAGATAGTTTGAGTGGTACCGGCCACACCATGCCTCTGATTGAGGCAAGGTTGACTTGTACATGTCAGAAATGACCCATGGATACTTGTTCTAATGTATCAATAGAATTCGAATGCGTTTGGTCCATTTTCCGTATGTCAGTTGTTGTTTTTACTTAAACTGTTGTCCATTTCAAAGAAAAGTAAGACACTTTGAGTGGTGTCGGCCACACTGTGCCTCAGATTGAGGTAGGGTTGACTCATACACATCAAAAATGGCCAATGGATCGTTTTCCTAAAGTATCAACACAATCCGAATGAGTTTGGTCTGTTTTCCGTATGTCGTTTATTTTACTTAAAAGCGCATCCATTTTAAACAAACGAAAGACACTTTGAGTGGTTCCGTCCACACCGCGCCTCGGATCGAGGCGGGGTTGACTCTTACACGTCACATATGATCGATGGATCATTTTCCTAAAGTTTCAACATTATCCAAATGCATTTGGTCGGTTTTTCGTATGCTTGTAGTTGTTTTCACTTAAAATCCTGTCCATTTCAAATAAAAGTGAGACAGTTTGAGTGGTACCGGCCACACCATGCCTCATATTGAGGTGAGGGTTGACTTGTACACGTCAAAAATGACCCATGGATACTTTACCTAATGTATCAATAGAATCTGAATGCGTGTGGTCCGTTTTCTGTATGTCAGTTGTTGTTTTGACTTAAACTGTTGTCCATTTCAAAGAAAAGTGAGACACTTTGAGTGGTGTCGGCCACACCGCTCCTCATATTGAGGCGGGGTTAACTCGTACACGTCACAAATGACCCATGGATCTTTTTCCTAAAGTTTCAATAGAATCCAAATGCGTTTGGTTGGTTTTCCTTATGCCAGTAGTTGTTTTCACTTAAAATCCTGTCCATTTCAAATAAAAGTGAGACATTTTGAGTGGTACCGGCCACACCATGCCTCTAATTGAGCCGGGGTTGACTCGTACACGTCATAAATGACCCATCGATACTTTTACTAAAGTATCAATAGAATCTGAATGCGTTTGGTCCATTTTCCATATGTCAGTTGTTATTTTTACTTAAACTGTTGTTCATTTCAAAGAAAAGTGAGACATTTTGAGTGGTCCCGGCCACACCGCACCTTGGATTGAGGCTGGGTTGACTCTTACATGTCACAAATGACCCATGGATCGTTTTCCTAAAGTATCAAAACAATCCGAATTCATTTGGTCTATTTTCTGTATGTTGTTTATTTTACTTAAAAAGCTCATCCATTTTAAACAAAAAAAGACAATTTGAGAACCAAATGCATCTGCAACGAAGACACCCTCCCCTCCCCTTCCATACCCTCCCCTCCAACCTACCAATCCCCTACCCCTGCCCCTCCCCCCTTCCCCTCCCCTCCTTCCCACCCTTTTCACCCAGCAACCCCTCCCCTCTCCTCCCCTCCCATTCCTTCCCTACCCTCCCCTCCAACCTGCCCAGCCCCTGCCCCTCCCCTGCCCCTGCCCCTCCCCTCCTTCCAACCCTTTTCACCCAGGAGCCCCCTCCCCTACCCTCCCCACCCCCCCTTCCCCCTCCTGCCCACCCTTTTCACCCAGGAGCCCCCTCCCCTCCCCTACTCTCCCCTCCCCTCCACCCTGCCCACCCTTTTCCTCCAGCAGCCCCCTACCCCTCCCCTCCTGCCCACCCTTTTCACCCACCAGCCTCCTCCCCTCCCCTCCCCCCTTCCCACCCTTTTCCTCCAGCAGCCCCTGCCCCTCCCCTCCTACCCACCCTTTTCACCCAGCATCCCCCTCCCCTCCCCTCTGCCCATCCTCTTCCCCCAGAAGATCCACCATTATTAAAACAAAAATCATCCCCTGAACAGAATGGAAATTCAAAAACAGAATGATTCACTTCAAAATCACAAAAATAATAACATCATCAATAATGTACAATTACTACATGCAAATGCACATTTATTTGCATATGATTATTCCATGCATGTTACTATGAGGAATAAAACTATTAGCCATAAATGACATAAAATGCAGTTCTATGGGAAAATGAAATAAACATGAAATACATGGCTAACTAAGAAAGCTAAGTAATACAAAATAGAAAAATGGGTATCACAGTACCAAGGAATACTAAAGGTATAGGTAGTAGACTAATCATACAATAAGAATCAAGTGAAAAAAAGAGATCTGATAACAACATCCCTATGAAGCAGAGTAAAACCCCAGAGTGGAAAACCAGGTTAAAAAATATAGAGTTATACAGAATTCAAAAATGTAATGGATCAATCTGCCCCTGATCACCATCACCATCACCACTATCATCATCGACATCATCCTCGCCACCATCTCTATCCTCGTCATCATCCTCTTCATCGTCCCCATGCTCATCGTCGGCCCCCTCCTCATCCTCGGCCCAATCCTCGCCCTCGGCCCCATCCTCGCCATCGGCCCCATCCTCTCCCTCGGCCCCATCCTCGTCCTCATCCTCATCCTCATCCTTTCCCTCGTCCTCATTAGAATCCTTGTCATCACTAGGAAAGTCATTATCTCAACCACCACTAGAGTTTCCTCCTAGTGCATTGGATAATGCACCAATCGACGACATAAATGTCTGACAAGCCGCACTAGCCTCTGGTGGAAGTGATGAAGATAAATCTTTCATCAGTTTCATAAATTCTTTGTCCCTCGTTTGAAATTGTACTTCCAACTCTGTGACCCTTTTATTAGACTATCTTGCATTCTCCTTGACCTATTCCAACTTGGTGGTACTAGAATGGATACTTGGAGAGGACCAATACCTCGTTGGGACTATATTCTTAACAAGTCCGCAGCGTACTCGACCAGAGTGCTCCTCTCCCAAAACCTGATATAAATGATCCTGTGGACGAAAATTGTCAGGCTCCTGTGCATCAAGAGCCTCTAAATCAGCCTGTTAAAAATATTAATAGATTAATAACTTTCAAAATAGATATTAAACTTTTAAATAAACAAATAAAAACTTACAATCTTTTCTTTGGATTATTCATTTACCGCAGTTCCATCTTTTTTTCTTCTACTTGAGAAAAAAAAATTTGTTTTAGGGATACGTCCTTCAATATTCAACTTTTGCTTCTGTAATGAAATTGAAACAATATAAAGTGAAAGTATAATCATATATTCAATATTCAATAAATCACATAATTTTAGTAGGAAATAATAAAAAGGGAAAGTCCTAAAAAAATTATAAACAACTATATCGTACCACCTACCTCTCATGATCTGACATAGTTGTGCGCCCCAAAGAGTGGAGGTATTGCTTTGAATCAATGTTTTTTTTATTTTTTTAGAAGATTCCTAAATAATGTTTAATAATAAATAATATTATATTAATGAAAAATACGAAAACTCTCATTTAAATACCTCAAATGAGATTAATACCTTAAATTTTGCAGTCGCCCAATGGGTAATCATTTGGCGATATTTCTCTATCGGGCTGTCATCCACGATAGGTAATGTATCTAACTCTGTGCCCACTCTCTCACACCAGCCAACATACAGGTCATGCTTATATGCTCTCCAAAGGTCTCCTAACTCTATTAAACACACTGGTCGTGCACCTACGCCATCAGGGAAGTTAAACTGAAGCTGAAACCCAATAGATTAGTTCATATAAATACAAAAAATTACTGCATTAAATCCAATATATTTTTTACCCATATTTGTTCCCATGCTTTATCTTTGACTTCTTGTGGAAGATGTCTCCAAGAGAGAGGGCTGACCAAAATGATATCAGAGTATTTTGATATCGTCGCCAAAAAACCCTGACATTCCGACCTAGATTTCACAATCATTTGTCCATAAACATTTTATTCAACCATAAACTGTGTCTGGAGGTTCCATACCGCATGCAAGCGAGTACGCCCCCTACCGCACCTCCTATCTGTAGATAAATCTGTTATTAAAGAAAAATAATACTAGTACATGTTAAAATAAAATAAAATTTGGTATAAAAATTTGATATTATATAAATATACCTATGGTAGTCAGATCAATGGGCATCACTGGATGTGCAGAAGCTGAAGGAATATCCTGTACAGGTGGAGTGTCCCTCAGTGTATGCTCCTCAGCCACATACTGTGTCGCAGCAGGAGTCGAAGAAGGTGGAATATAATAGCTTGGAGATAATGAACCAGAAGAAAAAGATGACGGCATAGACGTCTGGCCAACTCGTAGTGTAAACATCAGAGGTCTAAATATCCCATGTGTCCCTGAAGACACGTCGGGATAAAAATGGGGTGAAGAAGATACACATGTGGCAGTGGATCGCCTAACTCTTGCCCCACGAGTCCTCGTACCACCAGCCTCAGTACCAGGACCACTAGATGATCGTCCAACTCTAACACCACCCTCATCCTACCATCAGCCTCTCTACTGGGAGCAATATCAGCCTCCTCGTCAGATATCTCTCGTCTAGGGGGTCGATCCTGAGAAAGTTTAACACAAAATTAAACACATGATATTATAAGTTAATTGAAATATTTATATTTGAAATAAAATACTCACAATAGGGATGAGTGGAGGAACACCCATCTGTACCATTTGACGATTATTATCTGTCATCTTTTTCCGTCGCCTCTCTTCAATGGGTGTCATTTCCTATAATGAAAACAAATATGGAAGTAATTAGAAATAGATAAATAATGTGTAACCCAAAAAAATATATAGAAAAACCATTCTGATAAAAAAAAATAATGTAAAAGAACATTTATGGTGGTTTGAAGGTAAGTACTAGGATACACACTCTGAATGATGTCGGTGAAACATGTAGGTGAGAACACAACTGTATGATTCTATATATTTCCCACCACAACTTAGGGCTCACAATCAACTCTGAAAATTGAGCTATTGGCGTCATCATAAGTAATAAATGGGTTGCTTCCAATTGCAGTAGGGATGGAGTCAACTTCATCATCACCATCATCAAAAACATGTCTGGGATTTACTTCAATAATTACACCGAATTTAGGATGACGATGATCTTTGACATAAAAAACTTGTTTCACCATTGATGCTAATACATATGGTTCATCGGTGGAAAGATTGCGAGTCATGTCAATAACTCAAAATCCACAATCATTAATAAAGGTGCCTTGCCTCATCATTGAATCAAACCAATGACATTTCATCATCGTGACTCAACCATGCGAGTAATAATCCAAAATGATTATTTTCTCCACGACTCCATAATAAGAAACATTTTCAGAATGAGGTCTAGTATCTGATAAACTGGCATAACAGTCTATTGTGGCAGTTAGCATAACACCATTATGTTCTGTTCTCATGTTTCTTTCCCGTTCAATGATAATAAATTTGTATCCATTGATCACAAGTGATTTACAAGCACGAACCATGGTATTAAGACCAAAATCCAAAGAACTTATTTCCTCAGAAACAGAGTCTGCAGGCAAAATCGATACCTGAAATATAAAAAAATAGTAATGTTAATTAAATATTATTTTTATTTAGTTATTACAGAAATATTTTTACCTTCAATTTCAACCAAGCAGAAAACCCTTTTCTATGAAAAGTCTCTTTCCTTCTCAAAGATAAAGAACGATGCTTTCTATATATCAATTATTTATGTTCCCTATAGATAAAAATAATAATAGTTTAACAAATATATAAAATTACAAGAGATAAGATAAGAGATACATGTACAATTTACTTACTTGATATACTCATCGAACAAATCACAATTGAACAACACTGTCCGATGTGCCATCTCTCTCTCTTCAAGGCTTAATGTCATCAATGTATATGATCCCAGAATTCCTCCTATATGAGGAAGTGATGGAAAAATGGGTTCAATTTTCCCATATTGTTCTTCTTCATTTCTCATTAGTCTGTTTATTCTCGTAGTAAGATCAGACAAAAACATTGCACAGAAATCCATACATTCTTGAGCCAAGTAACCGTTCACAATAGACCTTTCGGGATAATTCCTATTCCGTACATATGATTTCAATGTGCACATGTTTCATTTAGTTTGATACATCCAATGGAAAGAAACGGGTCCTCCAAGAAGTATTTTGGTCGGAAGATGGATAGTTAGATGCAACATGCATGTAAAAAATGATGGAGGGAATATTCTCTCTAACTCACACAAAATTAAGGGTGTCTATGCCAACAGTTTTTCAAGAAGGATATGGAAAACCTCTTAGCACAAAGATCTCTAAATAAATAGAACAACCGAATAACTGAGACTCTAACATTATTGGAAAAGAGATGACAGATTTCTATTGGAATCAACTCATGCAAATGGACGTGATAATCATGAGTCTTCAAAGATTTCAGCTTCAAATCGTTTCTGTTGACCCGTTTTGATATATTGCTTGAATAGCCATCAGGTACTTTAATAGTCTCCAAAACTTCTAGAAATTGATTTTTTTCAGCAGGTGTCATCACATAAAAATCACATGGAACATTCCATTTATTTTAACTGATACAGACAGGATGCAATTCTGGTTTGATCCCCCAATCTACCAAGTCACGGCACGATCGTAAATCATCTTTTGTCTTCCCCTTGACATTTAGAAGAATAGAAAGCAACATTTCACATATATTCTTTTCAATGTGCATTACGTCTAAGAAATGACGTAACAATTTGGTTGACCAATACGACAACTCAAAGAATATACTCTTCTTCTTCCAATTGTAACATGTATCATTGGAAACATTTTTCCTCTTTCTAGATTTCATTACACCCTTCCCAAATGAATAACTAAAATCATTCAATTCATTAAGCACATCAATTCTAGACATACGCTGAGGTGGATCGTCATTCTCCATGGTATTGTCAAATCTTTGACGATTGTTTCTATATGAATGGTTCATTTGAAAGAATCGTCGATGTCCCATAAGAATAAAACTACGACGATATTTCAGTCTTCTCGATCGAGTATTCTTCATACAAACATGACATGACAATTTTCCTTTTTTCCTCCATCCAGACATCATTGCATAAGTAGGAAAATCATTGATCATCCACATAAGTGCGGCACACATATGAAATATGTCTTTCGAACATGCATCGTATGTGGGCACACCCACATCCCAAAGAAGTTTCAACTCTTTTATTAAAGGTTCCATGTATACATCTATATCATTTCCGGGATCAGAAGGGCCAGATATGAGTGTACTCAAGAATGTGTAAGACTTTTTCATACACAACCAAGGGGGAAGGTTATAAATGTTTATGAAAACCGGCCATGTGCTGTGCGAAATAAGAATCTGCCCAAATGGATTAAAACCGTCACATGAAAGACCCAGTCTCACATTACGCATGTCAGCTGAAAATTCAGGATATCGAGCATCAAAACTCTACCATGCAAATCCATCTGCAGGGTGAACCAACTCTTCATTATTATTTTTTCTCTCGGTGTCATTCCATCTCATTTTTACGGATATTTCTTCAGACATGAAAATGTTCTATAATCTGGGGATCAATGGAAAGTGCCACATTACTTTTTGTGGCACACAAGATGGTGTTCCACCAACTTTTGGCTTCCATTGGGAGGTTCCACATTTGATACAATCATTTCATTCAGCAGTTTCCTCCCAAAATAAGCTGCAATCATTCGGGCAAGCATAATTTTTTTTGAGAAT
Organism: Viscum album; assembly: GCA_963277665.1. Classification (NCBI taxonomy): domain Eukaryota; kingdom Viridiplantae; phylum Streptophyta; class Magnoliopsida; order Santalales; family Viscaceae; genus Viscum; species Viscum album. Next base: position 1,799,668,650 of record OY728152.1, read on the forward strand.
CCAAGTTCATCAACTAACTTCCATGCCATATAGTGGTTTGAGGGAATATCTGCATCATCTAGAAGTAATTACTTCAAGAAGGTAAGAATGTAATCAATTGCAGTATTTGAAATCCCATACATAGTTTTCCCCTGAAACAATCGGATTAAAAATTTGAACTTTTTCATTTTACCACATTGCTGATATACTAGAGTCATCGTAGAATCATTCAATTTTTTCACCCTATAAACATCATCATTTTCATTGGATGCATCATGTGTGCCTATATCAAAATCTTGTTGGCTAGACATCCTTTCCTTCTCATGATGCCGAATAAATGGAAACCAATCATATATCAAACTCTTTAATTCAGTCCTATCATTTGAATCATCAACATTTTTAGATTCCATGTTCTCTCCATTGTGATACCACACATAATAGTTTGTTTGGAAACCATATTTTTTTATATGATAGCTAACTGCTTCACGACTCAACCAAGGTCTTCCAACACAATTAAAACATGGGCAGTGTATGCGACCACTAACTGAAGCCTTGTCAAATGAAAAATCTAGAAATCTATTCAAATTATTTTGAAAATCGGTTGAAATACGATCAGTTTCGTACATCCAACTTCTTTCCATTCTGTAAAAAAAATTTCAATTAGTCATTTCAATGCAATTCAATAATATTGAAGTTGAATCAAAAAAATATTTAGGTAAATGACAATTGTTTACTTTATATAAAAGCATAACTGACACATTACTCTATTTGAGAATCATATTAAGAAAGACAACAAAATACAGTGTATATAAGAAAATAAGATATAGAATTTCTAATGCCTATATTCAAGGATTTCCCAGTAAGATATTGGAAGTGGATCCAGGAATACATAATCCTTAAGGATCTTTTTGGAAGTACATGAGTTTTATACTTTAACTTCTTTAGGGAAATCAGGATGAGGAGTAGGATGAGGATCAGGGAAGTGGCGGGACTATCCAAGGGGGGTGCGGGGTGTCCAGGGGGGTGCGGGGTGTCTAGGGGGGTGGTGGGGCCATCTGGGGGGTCGGAGGTGTCCAGGGGGTGGGGGCTATCTAGGGGGGTCGGGGTGTCCAGGTGGGCGGGATGTACGCGGGGTGGTCAGGCTGTCCAAGGGGGTAGGGGGAGTCCAGGGGGTGGGCGGCCTGTCTAAGGAGGTGAGTGGGGTGTCCAGGGGGTGGGTGGGGCTGTACTGGGGGTACGGGGTGTCCAGGGGTGGGAGGGATATCCATGGGGGTGGCGGGGCTGTCCAGGGGGTCTGGGGTGTCCAGGGGGTGGGCGAGCTATCCAAGGGGGTGGGTGGGCTGTCCACGAGGGGTGGTCGGGCTGTCCACGGGGGTGGCATCGCTCTCCAATGGGGTCGGGGGTGTCAAGGGGGGGGGGGGCTTTCCAAGGGGTGGGGGCATCCGGGGGGATGGGGGTGTCCTGGGGGTGGTGGGTGGGTGTCCGGGGGTGGGGTGGGCGGGCTGTCAACAAGGGTGGGGGGCTATCCAGGGGGTACGGGCTGTCCAAGCGGAATTGTCAAACCTTTAATAGATGAGTTATTTTGAAATAGAATAGATTCTCCTACTGGCATGTCAGCATTAACCAAACATAATTTTCTACTACCACAGAACCCTATGATAAATCTAGATAAATCCGGGAATTCAATCATAATTATTGAATTCTTTTTAATTTTTGTAAGTATCTTGATATTAAAACATTATACTTAATTTATAGTAATGAAATGCCTCAGAAGTATTATTACCTATGGGTCTATCAGACACTCAAATCCTTAGAATATTTTTGGGGATCAATGACAAACTATAAACAGGTTTTATCATCATCATTGTCTGAATGAATTGGATTCCTAACTGATATAATCACGAGCTATAATAAAATGTTTTAACCATATTATATTTATTTTTTGGTTATGATCCCCCAAATTAAAAGATTCACCAGTACACATTCTATAGAACATTCCCTATATTATAAGTGACTTGTTCTTCATTTACTAGGGAGGATAAGTCATCCCAAGGCACACACTCAACCCAATATTGAAGATGAGTTGCAGATGTATCCAAAAAATACATTTACCAGGCACCAAAATGAATATAGAGGAGAATGAAAAAACTTGAAATTATGTTAAAATAGATTTACACTAGATGTATGTGTGATGATCTCTCTAGTCACAGTCACACAATTCATTGGAAATAGTAATATTATCTAAAAAATAAATTAATTATTGGTGTTAAATGACATGGTCCTTTTTTAATGTAATCCCCCATATACCAAAAAAACTATGTATTATCTATACATTTAGGCCGTTATAAATAATAAATAACCCATGAATGTCATTTTACATCTCACATATAAAAAAATTCTACCAAACAAATATAATTCATTTCAATAGTTTAACAACATGATATGTACCACATGAACAAATGTGTTCTAGCTCTATATTTCTCTATCATAGTTTCACACAAATTAGAAAATTCTATTGGATCATCATCCCTATGAAGCCAAGTATATAATATCCCATACAGTTAATTTTATCTAGAGTTTGATTAACTCTTATGACTATTAATCTTGCTAATGACTTCTTGATTCATCGATCAATGATTAATAATAAGTTCATGTAACCTTCTATGTTTTCAACCATTCCCTAGGAATGTAAAACTCAAAAAATCAATGAATTACCTGAAGCTATAACCCTTATGTAGTTTCAATTTATAAAATGAGTACCCATAAATCATTGGTGTCATTTTATAAAAAAGAACTCCCACATGGTATTAATGGTATCATAATGACACCTATATGTTGAAAATATTCATATATAATTAGAAATAATTTTATGTTATTAGGTTGATAAATCTACCTATAGAAGAATTTAATCATACCTTAAATGAAGGTCGAAACAATGAACGCCGCGTTATGGTTTTAGCATTGACATTATAACACAAATTATATTCCATGGGAAACTATTTAATTAACAAAATATTGGTTCATTTCCCTATTTTTCACGGTGAAATCACATCAAAATCCAAACATAAAACTAAAATATTAGATCAATAACAATAAAAAAATGTATCATATGTGTATAAAGAAGAAAATACCTGATTTGAGATGATTGAGACGGTTTTTCACCTATTCAGATGGGGGACTTCACGAGAGGAGCAGAGCGCCGATTGAAGTTAGGGTTCTGTGAAGAATGGGGAATAACAGCGGCCCGACTGGTTTTGGGGAAAACCTTTACCAATAGTTTTTATAAACCATTGGCAAAGGGTTCTTGAGGCCACCCTTTTCCAATGGTTTCATAAAACTGTTGGTAAAGGGTAATTAAACACCCCTTTTTGAACGGTTCATTAGAACCATTGGGAAAGGGTTCCCTAAACCATGTTTACCAACGGTTTAACCAAACCATTGGTAAAGAATTGTGGGTAAAAATGCCATATTCAGTAGTGCCATGATGCACCGGTCCATCCCAAATTTCCAAGACAACACACTCTCCCTTATGAATATAATAACTTCCCTCAGGTTATGTAAAATAAACCCTACAATGATAAAAATAGACCCCTATGATTGTTGCATGTTTTCATTTTTATGTTTCTAAAATAATAAAAATTTTATTTTTCAGTTAGTTTGTGACCAACTAGTCAATCCCGAGAATGAAATAAAAAATGGAAATATTGATGGAAAAAATATTACACAAGAAGATATAACTTCCCACCTTAAGGGGGAAATCCCTATACTGGTGTATAATCCCTGATTGAACCCCTAACAATGTGTTCAGAGTCATCATTCCATATAAGTATTTCATCATCAGGCCCGAAATTTCTAGAATTCCCACATAAACAAAAGAATATGAAAAAATAGTATCAAATAATATATATAATAACGTAGTGGATTCTATAATTGTTACATGAACTATAGAAGGGCCTGGACTCATCTCCTTAAGTGTGGGCTACACAACATAGATATGGCTAGAGCCGCAACCCTAAGATGCAACCTGAATAACCTGGGATGGTTCGCACTATTAAAACATCACCTATGAATTATGAATACCTTAGCCACAAATAAGTTCACATCCTAATTGGATAGTAGTGGACCATCTCTTATCTTGACGTGGACCAACTAATCTGGTACCTGAATGTAGTGTTTGTATAGATCCCTACTCAATTGGACGTGGAGGGAAAATTCTTTAGAAGTGCTAAAGGAGACCCATCCTCCCACAAGTTTTACACTGAATTAGGTCCCATGTACACTAGATATTTTTATAGCCAATCCTACAACACTAGTGTCACAAAATTTAATTTTCTATTCATGCCATATGACTGGCATTGCCACTGTGAGCAGACTCGAAGAGACGTTTCCCTCCACTTGACGAATCATTACCCTTCCTCGAAAATGATCCATCATGACTCACACTACAATTTTCCCTAAACTAAAACTATAATAATCCAAGTAATGATATATTAAATTATTTTCATATTAATAATAGGAATTATATAGTTTCATTAGTTATAAAAATATTAAGTAATTTTTATTCAACAAGGATATAATTTAATTAAACATTTTTATATTAAGATTTTATTTGAAAACATATATACTAAATTTTATAATTTTAATTTTATAAAATAAATATCATATTTGAAATAATAACATCAAAAATTTACATTGGGTAAAATTTTAGGGTTTCTCATAATGTATTGATTTTTCAGTGAATAGTGAAAAATACTGATTTTTGAATAAAAGTCATTTATCTTCAAAAAATTATGTAATTGAAAATCATAAATATGATTTCAATTTTTTCTAAGTAAAAAAAATATTATTTATTTATATTTATTCCACTTAATTAATTCTGAATAAAATTTATATAGATTTTTAATATAAATTTGTTTTGTGTTTAAAGACGGTGTTTTCAAAAAAACTATTTAAAAATGCCCAATATTTCACCTTTTTTATTAATTAAAATAATATTTAATAGGAAATAATTTAAATAAATTTTTTAAAATATATATAATTAAATATTATTTTATTTTCATTCAATTATTATATTTAATAATAGAGTTAATATAGAATCATCGTTTAAAAAAAATACTATTATTAAAAAACAGTTGTCTCGCTACGACTATGAGATTGATATGAAATTATATTTTTCACTTATATAAATTAAATTTTAAAAAATGGATTCTTTATTTATAATCAACATAATTTATAATTTATAATATGGTCAAATTAATTTACAAAAAATGATGTTAGGGAAAAATATTAAAATTAATCACTACGATTAATGTTAAAAATGAGTTCACTAAGTGACTAAACGTTAAAATTATAGTGCCAAATGAAATATAAACATTTCAAAAACACATTTTATGGATTTATTTCGACCTTATACATTCTATTATTATTTTTATGTATTATTAGAGCCACATTACATGAATTGTTTTTAATTCACTCTTTAAAAAACATACATCCTTTCCACTCACCTCCCTTATAAAAGACCTCCCCCTCTACTCTTGTCTTCACACCTCTCAATACCTATGATTTTACAATCCTTTACTAAATAACCTCTAATATTTCAACATATCATCCTAGAGTCAATAATGTTTTCAAATGTACATCCATGTATGACCTTTAGTGAAAACCAAATGGAATTACTTGAAGAAGACATAACATTCATCAACATGCATTTTTGTTTTATTTATTTATCCACCAGCTTAAATTATTCTTAAACCATGATTATAAAATACTCTCAGGATCCCAAATATACTAATTTTTTTTAATTTAAAATTTATTACCTACATCCATAGACACTTTAATCAAATTGGTTACAAAATCATCCTTTGTGTATAAGTCAAACTAAAACCTCACGAAATGTTGTTGTTCAATTTTCCATTATCACCTATCATGGTTGGGAATAATGATGGAAATACTATTTATATATTATATTTATTATATTTATAACATAATTATACCTATTTAGTAATTATATCATATACACCATTTTTTAATTTCATACTGTTGGGGATACGCTGCCATCACGTGTGTATATGACGGACTACCACCTCACAAAGTGATATAAAGCATTTTTCACGAATGAATTACATGGAAGGTAATAAGATTAACTATAATGAATATATATAATATAAATGAAACAATTATTATATTCATGACATAATTATATTTATTTTAATATAATATATAATTGTATTCTTACCTTTTCACACACTGAAAAAGTGATAACATCTATCACGGATGTGTGGATTAGTGCCTCCTCTAGGGGATGCGATTCATTTTAAATCACCAGAATGATATATATATTCATATATAATTAAATAAAATGGTATTTATTATTTAATTATCATTATTTAAATATAAAATATTACATTTTGTTTTCCATAATGACCCATGAAAAATTGAAACGTTACTCATGCGTACGTACAACCTACCCTCTCAATGATCGTAATGTCAGTTCATTTTTCTTATCCATGTTTCAGGACCAGTTTAAAAATAATAATTGATGTATAAATATTATTATTAAATCATTATTATTATTTTTTATATGTTTAAATAATGACTTGTTGACCACATTCAACCAACCAAAGTCATTTTTGACACATAAACTGAATATTGTCAAAACAGTCGACTGAAATATAATTTAATAAGTAATTTTATATAAATTGTTAATAAGTTAAATAAAAATAATAATTAAACTGAAATAGGTTCTCAAGAAATAAAAAAATAATATATTTTTATTATTCAGTAAGATAAAGAAACATATGACAAGTTAGACTCATGGTAAGGGGGAATTGATTTAAATGAAGGTTTTTTTAAATAACAAATTAAAACATAAATCATTCACCCCCATCTTCCTCTTATGCGCAGCAGAACGACACCCCCTCCCCTCGTCTGTTCATTGTCAATTCGTGCTCTAGGAGTCCGTTTTCAGTGCCATTCATCAACAGATCCAGCTTCAGGGTGTCGCGGGTGTCATCCTACACCCAAAGCGTCGGCGATCCGCCAACAGGTAGGCGGTTGGATTTTTAATCCCCAAATCCTGTTTTTGCTCCGAATTTCTTCATTTTGATGTCTTCAGAGGGAAGATCATGACCCGAGGGTTGTGTCGGTACGTTCGGATCGCAAAACAGACCACTAGGGTGCCCCCGGCAGTCCACGGAAGCTCTGCCGGCGCCGGCGGAGGGCCACCGGCCAGGGCGGGATGGCGGCGGCGGGCTGACCTTTTTCTTACAGGGGGGGTTTTAAACCCCCGTTTCATGCAATCCCGGAGTCCGAATCGCATTTCGTTTGCGGCGATGTGACCCTGGCGACAAGGCGAACCTTCGTTGTGGGTTCAAGGGGTTAAAGGTTCGGGATCTTGGCCCGGGAGTTAGAAACGTCGTATAGAATAATAATATTTTATTATTTTACAACTTAAGGTCGTGGTAACTTCTACAAGGAGCATCCGAATGACGTGCCGTCAGTGGTATTGAGACCCTGATGGTACAACAGACATTTTGAGATGGTTTTCGGGTGTTGGGACTGAGAACGGGGTGTGGGCCCCATGAGTCTGTGTTGTTGACGTTTGTGGAGAAACACAAATTTCTCCTCAGGAGTCCGTTTTTGGAAGATGACTAGTCGATCCAGTGTGTTTTTCTCAGAGTATCCCAATGGTGAGATCCGTTTGATGAGTTTTGGGATCGTGGCGTGGGCCCCACCTATGCTGGCTCCGGTGAATAGTACATTTTTCACCGGGTGGCCGTTTCAGATGAACGAGTAGTCCATCTCGTGTGTTTTTCTGAGGGGATCACCATGGTATGATCCCCTTGAGGAGTTTTGGGATAGTTGTGTGGGCCCCGCACGGGCTAGCTACGGTGAATAGTTCCTTTTTCATCGGTTGTCCGTTTTGGGTGACTAAACAGCCTATCCTGCGTGTTTTTCCACGTGGATCGCGATGGTGGCCTCAATATTGGCCTAGGAGGTGCGCAATGTGACATTATGGGGGGTCGTTCGGGTTAGCGACGTTTGGACCAGCAGTGGTTGAGGGTACTCCCTTGGTTTGTTCTTACGAGGGTTCACGCGAGATCACAACCTTCGTATAGGTTTGTGATCCGCTAGATGGGATTTTTAATCCGTTAGAGTTGGGTTATCCCTCTGGTGGCCCCGGAGCAGGATCCTCTAGCATCTTTTCCCTAGATCGGGTTCATGGTATTGTTGTGACCACTTATCCACGGGTGACGACCCCCTATCCTGTAGGTTAACCCCGTAGGTTTTGTGGCATCATCAGGAATATGATCCGGTACGCAGTGGGCTGTGCTCAGTAGGGTTGTGGAATCATCGGGTATACGATCCGCTACTCAGCGTGAGGTTTTAGTAGGGTTGTAGTATTGTTGGTTATACTATCCCCTACTTTGCTCGTGGTTTTGGTAGGGTTGCTGCATCGTCAGTTCGATCCCCTACAATACGAGATGTACCAGGTAGGTTTTCGGTATCATCGTGACCATCATGACATGGGTGATGATCCTCTATCTGAGTGACAGGTTACTGTCAAGCGCCATATCGGGTTATGGTATCCCCCAGCGGATCCTGGGAGTGATCCCATATCTGTGGGATCTACGAGTGCCAGATCGGGTTGCGTTATCCCCCAGCGGACCTTGGGAGTGATCCCCTATCTGTGAGATCTTCGTATACCAGTGTGGGTTCTGGTATCCCCTAGAAGACCCTAAGAGTGATCCCCTATCTGAGGAGATTGGTGTTTATGTTGTTTCAGCGAGGTTTTCTCAGTGACGCTATCCGACGAGTGAGATATCTCGGGTGAGTGTCTGAGATGTTTGTGTGAAACCCGACGGAGTGTATCTCTCATATGAGTGTCATCTGGGATGACAGTGATCATGGAGCATGATCTACTGGTTGTGAACCATAGCTGGTGACGAGGTCAGTACCTCAGGTGTCATGTTGTGTGAGCTGAGTATATCTAGATTGTTCAAGGTGTATGTATGGGCATACACCCGAGCTGATCTGACTAGTTGTGTTTAGCCGAGGATGGTCATGAGATGGAGTTTATCTATCATCTGGGTTTCCCTCTGGATGGGATGAGCAGACTGTTGCCTTTTAGTTTCTCTCTTTTGTTTTGGGTTTTTTGGGGTACCTACAGATTATTGTTATAATCACCCTGGCACGGGCTTTTCCCACACATGTTTGTGTCTTGTGCAGACCCCAGGCCTTTCGACGGAGTCCCAGGAGGACCCGGAGTAGGCAGAACATAGTGAGCGGGTTTGACCGGGGTGTTTACCAGAGCTGTGCCGAGGAGCTTACCGGCAGGTGTGTTGGTAGTGTTTTCCCTCCTTCTGAGCAGGTTGGACACTTTGCAGTTTTCTTTTGGTGGGTCCTATTTTCCCTTTGTACTTCTTCTGTACTCTGGTTGTGGGATAGTTGTATGCATGCATTTACTTTTCAGTTTTCTATATCTCTGCACAGTTTCATGGAGGTGTGTGTGGGTGTGTGTGTGTACATGTATCTTAGAATAATGCCTCCCATGTGTGTGATAGCCTACTCAGTGTTGGACGCCAACCCCTGGCCAATTGGAGGTGGGCTTGGGGAGTCACGGATCGAGCCCCGTTGGGTCGGGTCGTGATAAACACTTCATTGTATTTGGTAATGATTATGTTTTATGGAGTATTTTATTGGATGTTTTCCACATGGTTATTCTAATTGTAATGTGTTCTAGGAGATGATGTCCCAAGATACCTACATGAATTTTATATTCCTATTAATGATTTTTCAAGGAAATCATATTTTAAAAAAGCTAAAAAAAATTTCTTTTTAAGGAATTATATTTCGAATTTTTGGGTGACGTTTTATTTTTTCAAGAAATGATTTTCATGTTTTTTTATTTATTTTAATATGGATAATGGTTTCATAATTTTTTTATCCCTTGAAAATAAATTCATGTTCATCCCATGTCATAAAATATTTTTCGCAATATATAAGGAAGGTTAAGGGAATGGAAGAAGCCAAGATAAAAATCAGGAATATTTTCCATGAATGAAATAATATATTATTTTTAATGTTTAATATTATAAGAAACGTTTATTCTAATAGGATGTTCCCACTCTATATTATATGGTTTTGTTATGAAGGATTTATGATCTAATTCTATAAAACAGTAAACCTAAAAAGATACTCAAAGTGAATGAAAGTAAAATTCTTAACTAAAACTCATTATTATGTAATGTTTATGTCCAGGTAATTATGGTTGGTATCAAAGGAATAATTTATATATCCTTATAGGGTATGATAATTATAATAGAATTCCCTTTAAATATTTTACCTTATGGTCAAGTTAAAATGTTATAGCATTTTAACATTACCCTGTTGCTTCATCTAAAATATTTTTTTTGAATGGTTTTCCATAGTGAAAATTGAGAATATATGGTGGGAAGGAATTATGAAGAAGATATCATACAAAATTTTCATCCCAAGATGGTTGAAAATAGAAAATAATAGTTTGTTTTAGTGATGGATAAGTTGACACAAGTTATAAATGGTGGAAGTATCCACGTGAGATAGGAACCCAATCTACCATGAATGAGAATGTCTATTGTGGATCATTTTATGAGGAAACATCCAACATATTTTAGTGTATCATTTCACCCCATGAAATATGAAATATGGATCAATTATTTAGAGAATATATTTGATGTTATGGGATATTCATAATGAAAAAGTTAACCTTTAGTAATTATTATTTTGAAGGTGAAGATAATTGATGATGGTCATTAGTTAAGAATAAAAAAGTGAAATATGATATTTATTCCATGTAATTGGAGAAATTCAATGGTATGTTCCTTTAGATATATTTCCCTAAGGTTGTTATGCTCTGAATGGAAAACAATTCCACAAACTTTGGTATAAATATAAATATTATAGAGTGGCATATGAGTAAACATTCACAATATAGGCTAGGTATGTTGAATATTTTATTAAGGATTCTAATAACATGATTAACAGGTTTTACTTGGGATTGAAACCAATTTTATAAAGATATTTGTACGCATGCGAATTTAAAAGCAATGACAAAGTTGTTTTTTGTGTTGAAAATTTTGAGATAGAGTATTATGAATCTTATGTGGCTTGTGATGATGAAATTAATAAGTTTTTAGGATGTAATTATATAGGGAAACTTACATAAAAAAAATCTAGAGGTATGAAATTGAAGTTCTCATCATGTGGTAATTTTGGTAAAAAGAACCCTAGAGAATGTCTTATGATGTTTGGGAAGTGTTGCTGATGTGGAATGTTTGTCCACATAGAATTAGAATACAAGGAAAAGAATCATGATTTATCAAAGAATGGGGTAATAGATATCCATTTGATAGTATAATATTTTAGTTGTAATGAGATGGTTTATTATCATAATATATGTCCAAAGTTAGTTGCATAGGATGTAAATCTGCATGATCCGAAGCAGAAGGGTGTATCTGGGTAATTTTCTACTACTATAGTTAATATTGGGTCATCAAATAAAGAAGTTACAAGTATGTTACATGTGTATTTGAATTATTCTCATACCCTATTCAACTCTGAATCATTTCATTACATTATTTTTGAGAAATTTTCAAGTAAATTGGTAATAAGACCTCTGGAAATTAATAAAATATTTTTGGTGAAAACATTAAGTGAAAGTATTAAAGATACCAAGATTTATAAGAAATTTCATGTTGTTATCAGTGGAGTGGTCTTTCCTAAAAATATCTCTCAACTAACCATAATAGTGTTTGATATAAATCTTTTTATATATTTTATTAATTTTTATCAGGCTAAGATATATTGTAGTTAAACGAATGTTCTATTCAATGATTTTATGCCTTTGATAACAAAACAAGAAGCTGAGAAATTGATTAGAGAGGTAATTGAAAGTTACCAAGATAATATTTTTCAAAATAAATAAACTACAAAAATTAGTGATGTACTAGTACTAAATGAATACATAGATGTTTTTACCAATGATTTTTCTAGCGTTATTCCTGATCAAGTGATTGATTTTATTGTTAACTTAGTACATAACGAAAATCCTATTTCTAAACCCTATTATCAAAAAGATCATGTGTAACTTTTATAAATGGAAAAATTATTTAAAGGAGTTATTAGAAAAATGTTTCATTTGACCAAGAACATCAACATGGGGTGGTCCCATCTTTTTTATTAAATAGAAACACAATTCAATGACATTTTTCATTGAATATAAATCCTTGAATAAAATCACTATTAATAACAAGTATAATTTTCCCCATATCGATGATTTATTTGACTAGCTCTAGAGATCACTATATGTTTCGATGGTTGACTTTCAGTCAGTGTACCATCAGTTTAATGTGAATGAATGAGACATTACAAAGAGCGTGTTTCGAACTAGATATAGGAACTACAAATTTATAGTTATTCTATTTATGTTATCTAATGACCCTACTATATTTATGGTCCTTATGAATATATTTTTCCTGAGTCCTTAGATACGTTTGTGGCTTTTTTTTGATAAAAACTTTATATATTATTAAATTCAATAGGAGCATGAAATACACATAAGGGTTGTTTTGAAACCTTAAATGAAAATAAATTGTGAAGGAAATTTTCAAGTGTACATTTTGGTTGTAAAAAATTTCATTCCATGTTCATATTTTTTATGAAGATGGTATAACATTTGACCCTACTAAAACAATTGTTGTCAAAGAATGTTCAAGTACCAAAAATATCTCAATGATTCGTAGTTTTCATAGATTAACAGGTTACTAATGGAAGTTTGTAGAAAAAGTTTTCCAATTTTCTATCATAATGACCAAGTTAAATAACAAAGGAGTTAAGTTCATCAAGAAAAAAGAATGTGATGATTTTTTAGGATCTAAAAATAATATTGGTGAATTCTATAGTTTTGGCCCTACCTTACAGAAATAGTGAATTTGTCATTTATAGTTATGATTTGTCGAAAGGAAATAGTTGTTTCCAAATGAAGAATGATTATATAATTTCTTATGCTTTACAAAATTTGAAACCTCATAAGTTAAATTACTATACAAATGATTTACAATTAGTTGGTGTGGTTTTTTATTTCAAAATTATGAGACACCATTTTTATGGAGTAAATTATAAAATATATACCAATCAAAAATGCATGAAGTATATATTCACGTAGATAGAATTGAACATTAGATAAATAAGATATCTAGAACTAATCATGGATTTTGATTGCACAATTCATTATCATCATGGAAATGAAAACAAAGTGGTTGATGACTTGAGTCAAAAATGTAATAATATAAAAACTATGTTACATTTGGAATATGACCCTTCGTATAATGATGTGATAAATTTTGTCCTAGAAGATGAGGAAGTAGTTACATCCTCTATTTGTTTCATGTTTTAGTACAGTTGACTATGTTAGAAAGAAGTAAGGAATCTCAAAAGGAGGATCAATCTTTCTTTAAAAAGATATAATATAGTAAAAGGTTTTGTTTTCTAATTTTAATAATTATGAATAAGGTGTTTTATGGTTTGAAAAAAGATTATGTGTTCCTTTTTATTCCTAGTTATGGAAAGAGTTGTTTACCAAAGATAATTTTTTGCTGTTTTTCATTCATCTGAGAATCAATATGATATACAGAGACCTCTAAGAGTACTACTGGTGGGATGGAATAAAAAGATATGTTTCTGAATTCACCACGAACTATTTGAATTCTCAACAGGTTAAATAGAATTAAAATTACCCAAAAGGATGATTCATCATTTTCCAATACAATAGTAGAAATGGTAGAATATATCAATGGATTTTGTGGTAGTATTTACAAATACTTCTCAATGTAATAATGCGATTGGGTTATTATTGATTGTTTAGATAAATATTCACATTTCATACCCATTAAAAAAAATATATATTTATATCATATTTCTTTACTATATCAAAGTATATAATGAGGTTCCATGGAGTGCCTCTATAAATTTTGTCGGGCTATGATCCTGAGCTCACATCTAACTTTTGGAATAGAATTCAGAAGTCATTGGGTTCTAAATTATATTTCAGTACGGTTATTCATTCTTAATCAGATAGAAAGTATGAGTGGATGATTCAGAACATAGAATATATTATTCATTCATTATTAATGGATTACCATGGAATTTTTAATCAACACCTTTCTTTGGTTGATTTTTATTTTAATAAAAATTATCATTACAATATATAAATGGCAAAATTTTATGTATTATGTGGAAAGAAATGTGAGAAACCATCATTTTGGGATGATATAATAGAAATTAATTTTATGGTACTAGATTTGTTAGAATAAATGATAGATACATTTTAATTAATTTAGTGACACATGAGTACTAATCAGTGAAGGAAAAAAATTTTGTGCAGATAATAATATGTAAGATCTTTCTTTTGAGGTAGGTGATCATGACTTCATCAAAGTTTCTCTATGGAAAAGTGTGATGGATTTTGGTAAGTAGTGGAAGATAAGTACATGGTTCATTAGACCATAAGAAATCCCATTGAAAGTAGGATCAGTTTACTACGATGATTCGTTTCTTAAGAGTTTATCTTAGGTACAAAACATATTTTATGTTTAAATGTTATGGAAATATGTGGTGGATTCATCACATGTTTTCATCCATGAAGTGGTTAAGTTTGTATAGAATATTTTTATGAGAAAAAAAATAGTCCAGGATCATGACCGAAGAAATAAAGTGTCATAGAATAACATTAATCATCAGGTTAAGGTTTTATAGAAAACCATATGGTATAGGAGGAAATATTTGAATCTAAATATGTTGTGAGGGAAATATATCTCCACTGGTTTAATAATTGAATAAATCTACCAGGATGAAATTTGATAAAGTGGGGATGATTTAACAACCTAGTTAATGATATAATAAATCATTTTCTTATTTATTTATATGAATTACATAGTTTCATTAGTAATATAAATATTATGTAATTTATAATTAAAAATGAAATAGTTTAATTAAACACTTTTCCAATAAGGTTTTTTTAAAGAAAAATTTATATATAATATAAATTGATTTTGATAAAATTAATATCTTTTCTAAAATTATAATAACAAAATTTTCTTTGGGTTAAATTTTTGGATTTTTTTAAAAAAATTGATTTTTTGTGAAAAGTGAAAAATACTGATTTGTGTAAAAAGCATTTATTTTTTATAAATTAAGTAATTTAATAGTATAAATATGTTTTTAATATGTTTTTAAGGAAAAAAATTATTATTTAGTAATATTTATTCCAATTATTTACTTTTAACTTTGTATTATATTATTTTTTAGTATAATATTGTTTTTTGGTTTAAAGAAGGGGTTTTCTAAAAACTGTTTTAAAATTAATAATGTTTCACCTTTTAAATTAATTAAAATAACACAAAATGGGAATTTTTTAATTGAAATTTAAATAATATATATTATTAAATTTTATTGTAGTATCATTCATTGATTATATTTAGTTGTAGATTTAATATAGAATCATCTTTTTTCAGAAGAAATACCCTTCTTAAAAACACGTTGTCTTTCCATTACTGCATGGATTAATATGAAATAAAATATTTCAACTTCCATGAATTGAATTTTTACAAATGGATTACATATTTTTAATCATAAAAAATTATAATTTCTAATATATTCAAGTTAATATTTTGCCAAAGTGAGTAGTGAAAACAATTAAAATTAATCATAATGATTATGGTAAGAAATTAGTTTATTGAGTGGCTAATCATTATACTTATGCTTCCAAATGACAGATAAACTTCTAAAAAACCCATATAATGCACATATTTAGACCTTATAACTTATAATATATGGTTTGGTGTATTATTGGTGCCACATTACATAGAAAAAACGTGGGTGGAAGTCACTATTTCAAAACATTACATGTTTTCAACTCACCTCCCTTATAAAAGGCCTCCCCCTATCCTCCTATCTTCACACCTATAAATATCATTAGATCAGAAAATATATATCCAAATGGATTATAAAATTATTTATTATATTTATAGTAGCCTTACTTTGGGATGAAATTCATCCAAGGAAGGCCTTTGGTGCAATCAAAAAGGAGTTACCTGAAGAAGAGGTAACATTCATCAACATGTATTTTTGTTTTATTTCATTACCCACCCCCATAAATTCTTCTTATACCATGGTTATATAAAATAATAAGTATCC
Source organism: Viscum album (assembly GCA_963277665.1). NCBI lineage: Eukaryota > Viridiplantae > Streptophyta > Magnoliopsida > Santalales > Viscaceae > Viscum > Viscum album. The sequence goes on from OY728152.1 coordinate 1,799,684,862, forward strand.
TAAAAATTATTATATGGTTTAAGGTTATTTTTATAACCTAAACTAACACACTCTTCGATCAAATGGGTTACAAAATCATTATTCGTGTGTACGGAAGGCTACCACCTTGTGAAATAATGACATTAATTTTTCTATTAACAACTCTCTTAGTTGGAAATAATGATGTAAATATTATTTATTTATGATATTTATGATATTTATAACATAATTATAACCCTATATTCATTATATTATATAAAACTTTTTTACATTTAATATCGTATGTGATACGATCACATCAATCATGTATATGACAGACTACCGCCTCGCGAAGCGATGTGAAACATTTTTCACTAATATGTTACATACATGGTAATAAGGGAAACTATAATGAATATATATATATTATATAAATTATATCATTATGATATTAATGAAATATTTTTATTTATATAAATATAATATATATTTTTGTTCTTACATTTTCACACATTGAAAAAGTGTTAATGACATTCATGGACGTGTTGACTATCACCTCTTTGAAGCGATGTGATTCCATTTACATCACAAGAATGATATATATAATTATTTATAATTAAATATAATTTTATTTATTATTTAATTATAATTTTTTTAAAATAAAATATTATATACCTTTATTCTATAATGATCATTGAAAAATGGAAACGTTACTCATGGGTACGTACAACCTACAATCTCCATGATTGTAACATTAGTTCGTTTATTCTAAGAATATTAGATGGTTTGATTTAAAGTAATAATCAATGTATAAATATAACGATTATTTCATGATTATTATTTTTTATATTTTCAAATTATTACCCCTCTTACCATAGTCGAACTATAAAAATCAATTTTGACACATAAACTGAATACAATCAAAACAAATGACTTAAACTTAATTTTTTAATTAATATTCGATAAGTTGTTAATATGTGAAATAAAGGTAATAATAAACTGAAAAATATTCTCAAGCAATTAAATATTTAACAAAAGTTTATTATTTAGGAAGATAAAGTCACACGTGACAAGTTAGACTCAAGTTAAGGGACTCTCTCAATTTCCATTCATTAGAGATATTTTTTATTTTATAATCTTTTAATATATTATAATGTGTATATATAGCCCCATTAATATTATATATAAATAATTTATCTATTATCATGATGTTTAATGTTTTCTAAATTCATTTTTTAATGGGGTTTATCATTCAAGTGTTTCCCATGTGATAAGGGGCTTTCTTTAAAGAAAAAATTCTCTAAGGATTTCCTTCAAAATCACTTTATCTTCCTTATAAATGTTTTAAAATTATATGTTAAATGTTTTTCCTATGGGAAAAATGGTTTATAATTTTAATTTTATGTCAGTTTTACTTTACTTCAAAGGTTTTGAAAAGGAATCTTTTTACGTGTTTTAAACGGAATGTCAACAATTAATTTTCCTATAGCTGTGAATATTATTTAATTTCAAGACTCATTTGAAAGATTACATGTTTTAATAAATCATAAAATATATTTCCTTTTTATTGGGTATTTTGGTATTGAATTTGTTTTGAAAATAAAGGTGTATTTTCATTGAAAATAGTTTTTTTTTAAAAATTATATTTTAATATTTGAAAGTTATTTCTCATATGAATTTAAAAGTGTTTTTTCAAATGATGAATTTTTTTATTTCATATTGTGGTTCTTAGATAGTATATATAACGTGTGAGGGAAGATATAATTAGGTTAGACCATTATATCTTAAATTATGGGTTCTCTAAGATAGCTCTCCAATGTATCGGGTAATGATTATGTTCTATGAAAAATTATTTTGTGATATGGACATATGGTTATTCCAATTTTTATGGGTTATATAAAGTTTTCATGAGATTATTACCCATTATAAATATATGAATTTTCTATTCTTTCTAATGAGTTTTCAAGAAAACAATTTTTTTTTCAAAAGGTAAAATTAAATTATCTTTTTAATGGAATGATATTTCCCTTTTTGGGTAAAATGATATGTTTTCAACAAATTTCCTTCAATGGATTTTAATTATTTTTCAATGGAATAATGGTTTCTTATTTTTTAATCTCAAACTAATATTTTTCTACTCATCCCAGGTTTTTAAATGATTTTCATAGGATTTATGGATTGGTAAGGGAATGAAAGAAGTTGAGTTGAATTCCATGAATATTTTTTATGAAACAAATAAAGTTTTGTTTGAAAGGTTTTATCATATGGGAAAAATGGATACTAATTAGACGTCTTAAATTTTTATTATGTGGGTTTGTTATGTATAAGTTATAACCTAATTCATTGAAACTCTAAAACTAAAAAGATTCTCATAGTGAACTAATGTAATCTTCTTCACTAAAAATCAATATTATCTAATGTTTAAAGACATGGCCTTATATCCTCTTAGTGATGAGGGTCTATTTTACTATCTATGAAATAGTGGTTACTAGAATAAATTCATCCACGATCAGATAGCGTACTCAATCCCATCCTCAAACCATCTCGTAATCTTCAACTCAGTACCAGCCAACGTCAGCACAAAACACTGAATCTAGATGAAACATGTTGAATACTCAATCATAGACAAATCACCCTATTGTATGCACATAAACTCTCTAGCATAATATACTATGAAATTTTGGGGGAATAAGTTGTCATAGAAGACTATCTTGAAGTACTCCTAGACTATAACCTGATGATAATCCGCCTGAGTTATGGCATCCCACCAATGTTTAACTGGGGTCATGAAGCATATATAAAGACATATTGACCATCCACTCTAAAGGAAATTTCAAGTTCATGAAGATTGATTACATGTATTATACCCAATATTCCATAGGCTGAGGGCTTCTATCGACCAAGAAAGAGAGATTATACTGATGCTTAAATTCTCACATAAACTCTTCCACAATAGGGTAAGTTCATCAAGATCCATATATATATTTTCTAAAATTCAAGAATATATCTTTGAACTAAGCATACGGTCCGAGTGGAGGATCGATTGGAGATTCTTCTAGTGGAATTGCAGGAGGTAGTACTCGTGGCATAGGGAACACCAAATTTGTAGCATAGTTTTCACCACCCTTCAGGAACATGGATCAAGGATATTGTGGTGGAATATCTATATAATTACAAAACACACAACTTAGATAAAATTTAACAATAGATAAGAAACAATATAATAGGAAAGGGAAGGCACAAAACCTTACTATAAACAAGTCACACCTTTATTCCTTATCCTAAAGGCATGACAAGGTGATAATAAAAATCATAATGGATCACAATATACACTGCCTACTTCCCAAGGATAAGGTTAGGCCAGGGTCTAGGTTTCATATAACATAGAATAGGTTTTGTTATATAGAGTTTTAATTACAAGGTATACAAGAAAAAACCCTTAACTTTACAATTAAAATCCCCCTTTAGTGTTGACTATTTCATTTAAAATTTTATATTTATCTAAGTTCATACTTATTTAGATGAATATATATATCATAACCCAGTTATAAGAATCACCATTTCCAATTTATAATTGACCATACTATTTATATATTAAAATTGGTACGTTTTTTAATTCTAACCTAACCCCCACTCCTAGTACCAGGATGTAAAAGGTCATGTAAAATGTTTTGATAAAATGAGTTGAAAATCTAAATTTAGAGAAGTATATGATTTATAAACAACAATTTGAACTCATATAATCCAAATCATCTAATGTTTCATTATATAGAACTAATGTCTCATGGCTCAAACATTTCATAATTGGTTAGTTAGGGAGTTATTATCAAACTATACTAGAAAAAACCATTTAAATTGATGTATAATCCTTAATTAATCCAATTACATTATCCCAATGATAAAATTTAGAACATTTTTATATATAATAATCTTAGAACAGTCAAAAAATACATCAAACAATGTAAATTCACACTATAATATTGATATGGAATAGAATAATGTGTGACATGTGAATCCTCAAGTGAGTATAATGATGCATGAGATGATATTTCCTGTCTGTACATGTATAAGGTATAAGAATCCCATAACTATAATAATATAAATCATAATAACATCAAAACACTTGTGAATCAACTAGAAGTGATATCAAAACAACCGTAATAGGAAAAATTCTATAACAACATTATCCCTTCCTAGGTAATTTTGGTTCCCCTAGTATATGGGTTAGCTACTCCCTGAGATAAGATCATTAAAAAATTCTAATAAATTCATAGTTTCATGTATGATACATAAAAATTAAACCAAAAAGAAAAATAACATATGATACCACCTTTTCGCATCCCGAACAAGAAGACACTAAGTCGTGCTATGAGTCAGTTGGCCACATGACCTCAAGCATGCCTCTCTATACTCTAGAGGCAGCTAAATTGTAGAGAGGGACTAGGGTGTGTTTATGGGGATACTATTTTTTCTTGATCATAGTGTAGAACATCGATAAATAATAATGATAAGCAATGAAAATAATAATAAATAAATAGTAGTGGAAGATAGACCATGTGGATAAATAAACAAGCGGAATCCAAATCAATATATGATTGAAAAAATAATGATCATTTCATGATGATATAAAAAATGGATGTACACAAGATATTGGTCCAAAGCAATGTACATTATTTTAAACAAAAAGACAAAATAATAGAAGATCCCTCAATTAGCATCATGAGAATTGGCACAGTACTCTACTTGTGTACTCTAACATAGTATTGAAAATAAAACATCATAAGCTGAGAACTTCCCTTTTTCTACCCCAGAAACCATGATGTATATATGGGTACCATAGGAAGATAGAACAAGGTTCAAGATATACTTAGTAGGCCCCCACCAATGGTGTCTAGAACTATCTAGTTTGTGTATATTAAATGAGAAGTGTGAAATTAAAGGTAGTGTGATAAATAAATAAATAAATAAACCACATCAGACCAAGTTCCTCACGGGACCCTAGACCAACACTACCTTCTTTAACCTAATATTGATATAATTGAAATAAATTCAACCTACAAAGTTATAACATGGGGGTATAAATGGGTCATCAAAATCAAGTATCAAGAATGGTATGAACCCAAGGTTGTTATTTGGATTGGCGGATGCATCCCTAAAATTAAAATTTTTACATTCTTAGAATTTATGAAATGGTCTCATGAGCCCATCCAGGGAAATATGAATTAAATAACTCATCTATCACTATAGGAGAACTAGAAAATACCCATCATCGTAAGAGTCCATACAATGATATTCATTAGAGGAATCCCAAGACTCACTCTATACATGGATTAAAGTCCTAACCCTCTGACCCCATCATAGGTATAACACATAGGGTACCATGTATTTCTCATAGAATGGTATAACCATATTTCACCCCAAACATGTCCAAGGTAACTCTCATAGGGATCCCACATTTCTCATTAGTAGGTGAGACATAAGCTGAATGTGATCATCCAACGAATCATATAAAGGATTAAAGTATCAATCCTTCGACATTAAGATTGATTTTCAATCCTAATTATAAATATATATGATCATGTCCAAGGAATAATTATTTTGGGACCCTTGTATCTCCCTCAAATTAAATTAAGGGTTTAGGTTTAGCTAGAACAACAACCCATACCAATAAATTAATAAATTAAATTCACGTCTAGATCACTTAACCAACATTAAATGGTGGTTTAAACTTAATTCAAGGCTTAAGGAACATAAGAATTTTATGAAGGCACACCTTTAGGGGTGGATTGTGTCAGGGTGTTCACCTTACAATTTTAACTCATAGAATCGTAGAAAAATTTAATTTAATTCATTTAACATTTTGGAGGTGTTGATCGCGAATTTTTTTCATTGTACAATGCATCATATTAATATAAAAATATAATTTTAGGTAAAATGACTTGACCACATAACTTATTCATATAGAAATATCATTATCCTGTATTATCCCATGAATAGATCTAGAATAGAAGAAATTATAAGAATGGTAAAAATAACTAAAAATAGAGAATATGAGCTCACATATAAATAGTGAAAATATGGAAAGATTAAATATGAAATTAAGGAAGAGGAATGAGGAGATTAATATTGTGGATCCAATTTGATTGATATTGAAGGAAACATAGATCATATAAGGAAGACCCTTTAAAATCCAGTTTAGGCATGGGGGGCTTCAGTAGAGGAGGCCCTGCTGTGCGAGGAAGAATAAATAATCCCATTTTTGAAAATTGGGGGTTCTTATCCCATCAAAAATGAGCCATGAAATTTAGACAAATTATATTATATGTACATTTTTTTGTATTATACATGATATGTATATATAATACACATCATGTAATGCTTGAGGTTTATCCTCTCTAGAAAATCAAATTCATTAATTATAATGGGTCTTTCCAGATCAATACACATCATGTATTCAAATACACATAGTGTATTTAAATACAAATCATGTATTTGGATCACAGTTAGGCTCCATCCCTCCTACTAATTTCATCCTAAAGAAAACTGACCGGCCTAAAGTCCTGATCACCTGGGTCTAATACATGAAAGAAAACTAAATGAGGGGTTCACTATAATTTAAAAAAACGTACCTCATAAAAATTCTGGGACATTATTGTCCAATACTTAGTAAGTTTATCTAGTACTTTCCATGTATGATGATGACTAGTAAATATATTTTCCACTATATTAAGATACCAAATACAATGGTGTTCCTAGAAAATAATCTTATTCCTATGTTTGGTTCACTATACTTTTAGAGGGGTGTAAAAACAATCTTGAATCCTTAGAATGGTGAATTACTCTTCCAACTATTTCTCTTTCTGTATCATCATATTGCATGTGCATAAAGTATTTAACTTCTTAAGATTATTTTAATAACCCATATATTCTTCCACTAATTTTATTTTTTTTGGATTCCATAATTCTACTTTATTCTTCTTCCTCTGTACTTGCACAACAATGTGGAAAAAACTATTCTTATTCTTCTCTTATATGAAAAGAGATTCACACAATAGTTTTTCTCTCTATAATGAAAAATTAAATGATAATTTTATTTCACAGGTTACATAACCTCTTCTTCACCTATTCTATTTTTTCTTCTTTCTTATTTATTATTCTCTTAAAAACTATTCATCTTATACACCTATGTTCAATACCAGTTCTAATATACTTTTTCTATCCACAACATATTCATCCAGATCTGTTCCTCCAAACCATTATTTCTCACCCAATTCTTGGTCATCCAATTATAATTGTGTTTCCAAAAAAAATTTGATCATCCTATACAAGAATTTCATCCAATTCCACTAGCTCATCCAGAAATCCACTTCTTCATCTAGTACAATTCTGTCTGATAACTCTCAATCTGATAATTGAACCCATAATATAGTTTATCTCACAATTTCTGGCTGGTACTTTCCAATGGAACTTAACTTTCTCAATAATAATCACAAATTCAATAACTTGAGAAATACAATATCTTGATTAATATTTTCTCAACAAACCTGATCCCCTTTATACAGGCATAGTTTCTTCAAAAACTCACGGAGAAGTGAAAATTCAAATTTGAATTTCCTATTTCCAAATTATAATATCCTACTCATATAACTCTTCTTTTTACAACCATCAAACTTCCTAAAATATTATATTCGACAATTGTTTTTAATAAATTTCCATATATCTTGTTGTAAACACTCCTCTTCAAACCATTTTCAAATCACATCTAAAATAATGATTATTCCTTTACAATGTAAATCCTTGAATTTACACATCACAATCACTATAATTTAAAACATTAAAAAATAATTTTTAATGTTATTAAAACCTCCATCCAGTACTTTTTTATAAGAATATATCTATTTAATAATTCTCAATATTGTGTTCCTTCATTATGGTTCTCTTCTTTCAACACTTAATTTTCTAACAACTCTTTTTAATCTATACTAAAAACGCTTTTCAACTTACTTTTATAAGGTTATTCCTCCATATGAAGGGTTACATAAGTTTTACTGTTTTCCTCTATATGATGAATCCTTAATGATCTGATCTTCTCCTTCTAACTAATGACTTCCTTGATCTAAATTCAATGACCTTTTATACTCTTTATGATAGATTCATAACATTTTTTGAAGAAATCTCTAGGATACTTATATCTAAAAACTTAGCTCAGAATCATCTTTTAGATTCATTATCTCAAAAGATTATATCTACAATATTCATAAATTTTTCTCTATATTATCATTTAAAAACATTATTTGATCATTCAAAAATATTTATTTTGGTTCATTCTAAAAACTCATTTAAAATTTTTTTCATTAAAAACCCACTATCAGATAACTTCATAACCATTATTTTGTATAATGAAAATATAAAATTTTAAAATTATTTATTTTCCCAATTATTCTTGAAATAACATTCATATGGTGAACTCTGTCTAGAATAAATGTGTTTGGAAAATTTTTCCAATTACACTGCTTGAAAACCTCTTCATTCAAGGATATTAGCATGTTTACTATGGATGACTAATTTCCTAGGAAACCTATTCTTAAAAATTAAAAAGATACTTGAATTCACATCTTGATCATTATGGAATTATATCAAATATAATATACAAAATTCATTGTAAAATTTCAATTTGTACTTCCAAATTATCAAGAACCATATATCCACCAAGTTTCAGCAATATCTTCCTTCGACATGATTTAACTGGAATCATGAATTACATAGAATATCCATGATTTTTGATACTTTTAGGTGTAAAAATAAATATCCTGATTTATATATCTTTCACAGAGGATTTTCCATTTTTCTAGACTTCATATTTTAATCACATCCATAAGGAATTATGTTGGTTAATCAATGAGGAATAAACCACTATACATATTATGATATTGTCTTTCTTATAATTATCTATCCATTGTAACTATTAATATAATCGTTCAAATAATTTGGTTCTACACTCCATTTAATTATCTTCATCCATAAGACTCAGTTTGATCATTTTGATCTGCTAAACTCTTCTTTCTCAACCGGGAATAATCATATCTAGAAAATCATTCATAATAAAACATTATAATGTTGACAAAAAATGTTCATCTCTGAACGATGTTCGAGATTTGTGTGTGCACTTTCATACATTCTATTGAGCATAAAAACATTTTTTACCGGATATATTCTATTTTGGAGATAAAATGCTTTAATTCGGTGATCATGATGATTTTTAGGTATTTTAAAGTCTAAGACACAAATTGTGGAAGATAAAAAAAATGTTCACAAATACATGGTGTGTACTTTTTATATACACATCTTGTACCTTTTTCCAAACATAGATCGACCAACCCATGTACTCGCCCATGTTGTCAGCCAGATTCACATGTTGTGTATAATTCAGTTACAAGATGTGTTCCCCCTTCTAGAAGTGGTTGGTGGTTGAAGTTAATACTACATGCCATGTGGGGTAGTGCTACATTCTATATACCCCCACCAACCGAATTTCGATGGCTTCAAAGTCAAGGGCGGTGCGATAGATCATCTACCGATGAAGAAAGAAATTCCAAATAAAGTTGACTTGACTACATGTCATGTACTTTTTGGTACATGTTTTGTAGTTATAGATACCCTAAATAGGAGGGATTGACATCTCAATAGAAGGAGGGAAGAAATAGAAATAGGTGGTGTGGGACAACAAACAAGGAGGAATTTCTGCTATACCTTCCTAAAGATCTTCTTTATGAAGCTGCACTAATGTTTATCTCAGGTATTAATAGTTTTTTAGTCATCATTTACTCCATATGTAGCTAAATCCACCATGTTTTGGGGATGTATATGATTATGGTTCAATGATAATCAAATGTCTTGTTGTATTTGTGTTATTTATGTTTCTCTCGTAAATCCCTTGAAAAATTTGGCTGAATCATGATGGAATCATCGTATCAAACCATGAATGGAATTTCCATGGATCTTCAGACTAATTATGACAAAGCACACCCATGGTCATTGGTTGAAATTGTTGTCTTGGAAGGGACTACAATTAATAAAATCAATAGGTCTCAATTTCCAGACAAAGGATTTGATTCCTATTGATTCAAATGGAACCCCATTAGTCTGGTGAGTTTCATTTAAATCAATAGGAACCCAATCCTTGGTTTGGAAATTGAGACCTTTTAGTTTTATTAACTGTATGCCCTTCCAAGACAATAGTTGAACCCATTGACCATGGGTGGGATTTTTAGTAATTCCTCTGATGATACCTAGAAATCATGTTCTTGTACTAATACAGGGCTTCCAACGAGATTTAGAAAAAGGATTCGAGGGATTTCTGGGAGAAACACACATAAAAAAAATACAACAGAATAATTGATTAACAAAGAACCATAATCATCCTCATCCTCGACGCATGGTGGATTTAGCTAAACATGGAGTAAATGATGGCTAAAAACTCAAAATACTTGAGATAAACATTGCATCAGCTTTACAATAAAGATCATCAGGAAGGAAGAGCAGCACCACCTCCTCATTTGTTGTCCCACAACCCTATCCTTCTATTTTTCCACCTCCCATTTATATGGGATGCCCCTTATATTTATAGTATTTAATACTACATGATGTATAAAAAAAATTACATGGTGTGTAGTCAAGTCAAATTGACTTGGATTCTCTTTCTCTACCGGTAGGTGATCTGCCACACCACCCTTGAATTTGAAGGCATAAATGGTCGGTTGGTGGGGGTACCTAGAATGTAGTTCCACCCCACATGGCATGTATTATCAACTTCAGCAACCTGGTGCTTCTAAAAGGGGGAACATTTAAATGATTTTTACATAGTGTGTGAATTTGGTTGGAAACATGGGAGTGTACTCAGTTTGGTTGATCCATGTCTGGGAAAAGGTACATGGCTTGTATAAAAAAGTACATAACATGTATTTGTGAAATTTTATTGATCTTCCCTGATTTGTGTCTTAGGCTAGAAAATACTTTAAAAACATCTTGATTACCAAATTAATGAATTTTATCTCTAAAACAACATATATCCTGTGAAAACAAGTTTTTATACTCAATAGAATGTATAAAAATATATACCAAAATCAGGTACATCAAACTCCCCCACACCTAACCATTTTATTTCCCTCAAGAAAAATCTCAACATCAATTCAGTATAATCCATACCATTGAAAGGGAAGCATTCAACTAATTATACTAATAAATACTATAATAATAGTAAAGGATTTTAAAAGGCACAATATGTATTTCAACTCGAATGATATTCTAGTCATACCTCCTATATAATTCAATTAAATATTTGAATCCTCTTTCTTCCACATTGTTCAACTTTCATAACTACACATGTCACTTGATGATTTACCTCAACAGAAGTTACCACATTAATCAACTAAGATTAATTTATCAGATTTATTCTCAATATCAAGTATAATCACTCTATCTATTGGCTTTAAAGTATTCTCATTCTCTACCTTAGAAATCAAATCACAAAAATTATGAGGTCCTTCAATAATGTTCAATGGATTATGAGGCTTTGGGTAGGTAAGAAGTGATGTGAAAAAAAATATCATAGGATTGAAAAAGGAGGATGAATTATTAATAAAACATTCATGTCATTAAAAATAAATCTTACTGCAGATTCATCCCCAAGAAGTTCTCTCGAAATATAATAATAACTGTGATGAAAATACTTTTCCAAAAATGGGCCAACAACTATCAAGAATGTATTAAGAATAAATAAGGTCCATTTTTTTCAATACTTCTTTTTTTAATAGGGGCCAATAAGAATACAATTAATAGTGGTATTGAAACCCTTTAGCCCCAATGAACAAGTGGAACTCTCCCCCACTCTTAATTTCCTGATTTCTCTCCAAAATGTTCAATGAATAGATGAAATCCCTCTATAAAGATTAAGTGAATAATCCTGCAAAATTATGAACGAATTTGGGTAGTAAGGGTAAATAGGATTGTAATGTGGCTTTCTATCAAAGAGTTTCATTATTTCTAAAGGTTTTATGAAGATCATATATATATTAGTTCTCAAGGTCAAAGGGGATGATAAACAATCAATTTCCATAATCATTTTAATGTTATTAAAAAAAATATTCATGTTTTGAAGAGAAAGACTATAATGTTTTGGTATTAATTCATATCCCCATAATCTATCCTGAAAGAGGGTATTAGAAAAATATGTCAAAAGAACATAGAATACCTCTCAGAAATGGGAAAAGTAAAGGGTTAATCAGGTCATGACATGAATATAAATGATTAGTCTAATAAAATGTAATGGTCCAAGACTTAAAATCAAGAATCAAAATTTATCATCAATCATTTTTTCAGTTATTTAAAATTTCAAATAAGAATGTAACTTTTAAAATTTTCATTATTGTGTTTATTATTTATAATTATAGTTAATAAATAAAGTTCCACATTTTAAAATATTTCAACTATTAATGATGTCTCCTATATCAGTTCAATGGTAAAGTAAATTGTAGTCAGAGACTCTCCCATACACTTAAGAGTGCACATGGTCCTCTAAGTACAACAACAAGGTAGAGGAGAGGATGTGGGGACACTGGGACTGGTAGGATGAGGGGAAGTAGTGAAAGAATAAAATACAAAGTAAAAATGATAAAAGAAAATCTGAAATAATACACCTCTCATGGTGAGTTAAAAAATATAGAAATTAGTTAAAAGAAAACTTCCAACCAATTCCCCATGGTACCTATGACTGGTAAGGAAAATTAAAAAGAAATATACAGATACATACAACATCACACCACATTAATAGAAAAAGAGAGAGAGATATATATATATATATATAAACCAAGAAAATGTTCCAAAAACCAATCACTGGGTCACCTTAGAAGATGTGTCATCTTCAATAAGAGGATCCGGCAGAGGAGGCTCATTCATAGTGGAAACTAGAGGCCCTTAATCAATGATCTGAGTGGAGAGTGTAGCGGGAACATCAATCACGATAGTAGTAGAACAAGTATCTCAACCCGTAGTGGAGAGGAGAACTGAATTGGTGTCCAGATTTGTCAGTGGTATCTGGGCGGATGAAGGATGAAGGTCATAGGCTGGAGAAAGTGTTGAGGGAAAATAAAGACCGTGATGTTAAAGGAGATGTCCCAACATCTACTCAATCTGAACTTGGGACTGTAGGATGGTATTCAGATGGTGCTCAAGGATGTCCAGACGGTGGATGATTGTGGCTAAGTGGAGGGTGATGTAGAGTTAAACCGAGGTGTGGGTGGAGTATGAGAGGTGGAGGGAACAGAAGAAAAAGGTAATGGTGGAAGAAGATGGAAGGGAGGAGGAAGTGGGTGTGGCAGTAAAGGATCATCCACTGAAGGATGGGGTGGGGCCTGCTCAACAATACCATCAGATGCAGTTGGGTCATCTATTACCCCTGCTGGAGATGGGTCATTATGCAGGACCACATAGCCATATCCACTATGCTCAACCATCTTCTTGCGGATAAGCATGAGCATGTCCAGATGATGAGGAGAACTTAAGGGGTCAAAAGGGATATAGGACCCAAAAACCCCCAAATAGTGATCCAACTGGGTGGCATAGAAACCACCATTCATGTTTCACTAATGGCCATGGATTATGGAGTAGAAATAGGTGGCAACCAGACATGAGAGGTTTGGGTAATCATGCCAGAAAATATAGGTGAGAAGATCCATGTCTCACCCAGACCCGACACCTATATCCTAATGGTGGGAAAAAATAATGGAATTAAAGAACATATGGGAGAAATTAAGTGGAGTGGAAATCATAAGCATTCTGTTTTTGGATGTGGGTTTGTACCTGTGGTCAGACCCTACAAACTCCCACCACATAGTGATAAGGTCAGAGCGCTCAGGGTGAGTGAAGGTGGAAGTAAGAGGGAGGGGTGGTAGAATGATGATACAAGTCACACCCTTGTCCTAGCTCAACCATGGTCAGAGAAAAGTGTTGTTCGCCTATCCAAAATTGAACCAGAGTGGATGTATCAATGGGAATCTGGCAGTAGGTGGGTACTTCAAAATCGTAGGTTGAAAGATACTCCAAAAAATATATCTCAAAATCTTGGAGTTATCATCTATATTTTCTTGAGCTAGTGATTATAGATATGGAGACCCTAGATCTCTTCGGAGATGCCAATACACTACGGAATACTAACATCCAAGAAGCGGGCATATAATTGTATTGTCTGCCGTGAAAATTTCAGCAATTTATCTGTAGCAGGGACACCCTCAGCAAAGATCAACCAAGGATGTGACTAAGGTTGGGTAGAGACTAGAGAGGGCTGCAGCTATGGAGGTTGATGGTATAGTGATGGTGTCAATGGGTGGAGCAGTCGATGCAGGATTTACTGCTGAGGCTGGGCTTGTAGTGGATGGAGGAACCAGCTCAGTTGGGTTTTCTAAAGTCATGGAGGTATCTTAAGGTGATGTGTCAGAACTAGGATTTACTCAGCTAGAGACCTAGAAAATAGTATAAGGTGTGGTAGTATGACCATAAGGTTTTAACCATGATGGTTTCAATAGAAGAAGGGGCAGTGTCGCCAATGCTTGCGGCTGACAAAACAGAAAATCTGAGGATGATGCTACAGAATGATGAAGTCAGATCCGACATTGTGTCGGTAACTCCCCATTAGTAGTGGGCACATGCCTCTTCCCACTGGTGGGGTCTCCGTCTACCTCAACTGAAAAGAAAATAAATAAAAAAAAGAAGTGAAGAAGAAGAATGAAAATGTGAGAAAATAGACAAATACAAGTACACAACGTGTGGATACAAGGTACACGTCGTGTAGTGTGATCTATTTAAGAACCTGTGTGCTCTAGATAGACACATTGAGTGGGCATATGGATGGGAAAAATCCAGTACACGGTGTGTAGTAATGCGTACATGTTGTGTGTGAAAACATGGGGGGGGGGGGTGACTGTGTAAGTTCCCATACATGGCTTGGCCCTAAGGGGTCAGAAGACAAAGTACATGTCGTATGAATAGAATACACCCCGTGTGGATGAAAATGACTTGCTATGTCATGTATGTCCTCAACATGAATTCCTACGAATGGATGGGGGACATGGCGTGTACCAAACATACATACCATGCGTGAATACATGGGATCAGGGCTGTGTGTCACCGGACACGGGTGGGTCCTTAAGGCTAGGGGAGGCACTATACATGGAATGTACCTAACATAAACACCTTGTGTATTTAAAATTATAATAAATTTGAACTTGTGTCCATGTACAAGACATACACGGTGACTATTCTTCATTAACCCAGTGTGGTGTGGGTGAAGCCGAATGGTCACCTGATCCACAAATCGACCAAAATGCGACCAAAACCTTGGAATAAAGGATGGATAATGACCTACCTTGAGAGAGGATTTAAATGAGGAAGAAATAGAGAACTAAAATGCACAAATGGGTGGATTGAAGGAGGTGAGAGAAATGACGACATATGGTAGAAGAAAATTGGAAGGGGGGAATGGGGCCAAGCTTGGTAGGGTTCTCTACCATTATAGCCTAACCACACAACTTGTAGTTAGTCCTACATGTCATGTATAATTTTTTAATACAACATTTATAAAAATAAAATATATATCAAAAAAATAAACCTTTACACATAGTGTATCATAAGATGGAATTTTGTGTTATCTAAAATTTTAAAACAAGAACTACAACCTTCAGTCTGGTTCTTGGGGTGTGATTCGAAATAGTGACTGGCCAATCCAAATGCTAGCCCTCAACCACTTGAGGGAGGGTTTTATTGCTTCCCATTTTTATTGACTTTTAATAATTAAAGTATAGGTTCAGTTCTATATGGGATGAAGAGAATACATGGTGTGTTGTTTTAATTATCAAAATATGGGGATGAAGTGGACAAATTATTTGAGTTCAAACCCATGTCTTTTGAACCCAGGGCCAAGACTCTTCCAATCATCCCACTTCACCAGCATGTAATTTCTTATTTTAAAAGCTGTTTAGATAATTAATGAAAAAATGACGCAAATGATGTTTAAAGAAATTAATTCCTTGTGGTTTTATTAATATGGAAAATTATGGAAGTTGGACGGTTTTCAGAATTCGAACCTAGGTATTTTGAATCCGTGGTTTGAGAACCTTCCATCCAAGCCAACCCCATCGGCACAAGAAACATCTCTATTTATTTACATAATTAATATATACTTATACTACTAGTTTTATTAAAATATACATTAAAAATGAAACTACATGCCATGTGAAAAGGTGATACACAGCCTCCAGTATTTGGGTTTCCTCCTAGGAAGAACCTTTTTTTTGGTCATTGGATCAACCTACCTGAGCCCTTTGCTATTCGAATTGCATAGTGGAGATCGTACCCACCATGTTCTCCATGTGAAGATAGGGTTTGAGATGACTCGCATTCTCCTTAAACGGTTGACCATATGCTCCAACAACTTCCATATCACCGTGGTGGAAGACATTGATCCCTCAAAAATGTCCCAACCATCGGGACCTCAGTTTTCCTAGAAACAATCTCAAATGGGAGTTAAAAAATAGTACCTCATCACTAAGAAGGAATGAATTCCATGATATCATAAAATCATGGACCACCCTTGTATTTTCTATTTATATTTTAGAATTATCATATTCCTCCCACCGAATTTCATCAAGCTCTGTCAGTTTGAACTTTTATTTCTCTTCTACATCCTTTAGTTCATAGTTCAAGGCCTTCAAATCCCAATAGGATTTATTCTCATGTTCCATCGGTAAATGACATGGATTTACATAGATTAAATAGAATGGGGACAAACTAATATGTGTCTTGAAGGTGGTCCTGTGTTCCCATAAGGTATCATCAAGCTTCTTGGACTAGTCCTTTCACAAGGCTCCGACCATCTTTTTCATAATTTTCATTAGTTCTTGATTGGATACTTCTACTTGGCCACTGGATTGGGGATGGTAAGGTGTCCCTATGTTACACCTAAATCCATACTACATATGAAAATTACTCATCCAAACATTGTCAAAATGAGTCCCTTTATCAATTATCATAACCCTTGGAAGACAGAATCTATTGAAAACATTATTCTCCAAGAAAGAAGTCACAACCTTTCCTTTGTTGTGTGTCATGGAAGCAGCTTCCACCCATTTGGATACATAATACACACAAACCATGATGTATGAGTTTCCATATGATGGGGGAAATGACACCATGAAATTAATACCCCATACATCAAAGACCAAGACCCCAAGGATGGTGTGTTGAGGCATTTTAGCTCAGTTCCCAATGTTACCAATCCTTTGAAACCTATCATAGCATTCTACTAAATATACGGAATTATTGTGCATGGTGGGCCAAAAAAATCTAGATTGCATAATTTTAGCTATCATTCGGTCTGGCTCATGATTTCCCCATCTACGGAAGAATAAAAAAAATCTAGAAATCCTTTAACTTATTCTTACGAGATGTAGTGGTGGATCACCCCATCTCCACATGAACGGAAGAGTAGTGGGTCTTCCCAGAAATTTAATTTTACTTCAAACAAAAATCGTTTCTTTTTTTGAAAGTAAGATTAGGATGAACAACTCCTGTCACCAAGTAATTGGCGTTGTTGGAATTCCATGGGAAATGTGTAACTCTAAATAATAAAATATTCTCATCCAAGAAGTCCTCCTTGATTTCCCTATCATCCTCTCTTTCCAAATGAGTAAATTCTAGATGAGAGATATGGTCGACAACAATGTTCTCACTTCCATTCTTGTCGTGGATTTCCTAGTAAATCTCTCAGAGGAGAAGTACCCAATATATTAGATATGATTTTGTATCAATCTTATTCAGAAAATATTTGTGTGTTGCATGTTCATTATAAACAACAACCTTTGATAACACTAAATAAGAGGGGATCCTTTCAAATGCAAAAACTAATGCTAGCATTTCCATTTTCATGGTAGTGTAGTTAATTTGTGATTAATTTAGGGATATTATGGCATAGTATATTGGTCCAAATATATGATTAATCAAATTTCCAAGAACTTCTCCCACAACATAATCACATTCAACACACATTATTTCAAATTTTTCCACAAATATTGGGGAAATCATAATAGGAACTTCAACAAATCATTTCTTCAATAGTTAAAAGGATATGGTTCATGTTTCATCAAATTCAAAGAAAGAATCTTTTGAAAAGAGATTTTTTAGTAGTTGATCTATCTCGGAAAATTCATGAATTAATCTTATGTAGAAACCTATATGTCCATGAAAACTTTGGATTTCTCAGACAGAAGTTGGAATGGGCAGTTTTGAGATTAAATCAATATTTGTAGGGTCAAATTCAATTCCATTCATAGAAATACAGTGTCCTAATATGTTATGATTCTACAATATTAAGGGACATTTCTCTGAGTTCAAAAGCCTATTGGTGTGCTCACACTGTTCTAGGACAAATTCAATATTTCTAAAGTAGGTGTTGAATGATTTTTCAGACTGAAAAAACATCCATAAAGACTTCCATAATCTTCTCTACCATATCATGGAATATCTATAACATGCACCATTGGAAGGTGGATGGAGCATTGCAAATTCCAAAAGACATATATTGATAGGAAAAAAGTTACATAGGGTCATGTAATTGTTCTATTCAATTGATCTTCATAAGCAATAAAAATTTGGTCATATTCAAATAACCATCCAGAAATCAACAAAACATGTGCCCCACCAATCACTGCCACATCTGATCCATGAAAGGAAGTGGGAAGTGATCCTTCTATGTGGAATCATTAATATTCCGGTAGTCCACACAGACTATCTTTCCCATGAACATTATTTTTGGGATGAGTTCATTCTTATCGTTGGTAATCATAGTGACACCCCCTTTTTGGGTCCCACTTGCACAAGACACACCCATGGGCTATCAGAAATCGGGTAGATAATTACTGCATATAATAGCTTGATCAATTATTTCTTCACTGTCTCCATCAATGGAGGATTTATCCATCTCTTAGGTTTCCAAGAGGGCTTGGTTCCTTTTTCAGGTAGCACCTTATGGGTGAAAATGGTCCGACTAATCCCTTTAAGATCAACAACTATCCACCCAATGCCCTATTTTCTTCACTTTAGAACCTATAGAAGTGGATTATTCTTATCGTATGAGATAGATGAATTGAGTAAAAATGGTAGTGTGTGTTTATATCACATGTACCCATATTTCAAATAATACGGGAGAGGTTTCAGTTCAAGTTGTATGGATTTTAGAAATGAGGGCACATTTGGTTCTACCTCGGCCCGCTTTAGAATATCTGGAACAACTTTAAATTGCCAATAATGAACTCTCTATCCTATAATAAATTGTAGATCCTATAGTTCATAATTGGGATATATTTAATCATAGGCTGGTTCATCAGGGATATAACAACATCCTATATCATCTCCCACGTGTCCAAAGTGATTGACCACTGTAGTCAACACATAATAGTCCTCATTTTCAATAAGTGACACTTTCTTAACAGATTTGAGGTCGTTTTAGGATACCTTTTCATATCTTACTCTGATGATCAATTCTTCTTATGGAGAATCTATCAAAACATTCCCCATAGCCAATAATGGTGTTCCCATAATAAGAGGTTCCTCTTGGTCTTCCTCTATATCGAGTATGATAAAATTGGCAGGAAGAATCAGCTTCCCTACATTAACTAGAACATTCTCAAGTATCCCTATAGGATATTTAATGGAGTGATATTTTAACTATAGTTCCAATTGAGTTTGATTTAGATATTTCAATACCAAGTTCTTAAAGACTCAACAGGGAATCAGGTTAACACTAGATCTTAAATCATAGAGTTCCTTTCCAAATTCACAAGATCCAAATTGTGCGTGGGATTGTAAAAATTCCTAGATCTTGGAAATTTGGAGGAAGAGAGTGTTGGACCACTACTGAGCATTCATTAGTGAGAGTAATGGTTCCAAAATCCTTTATCATTCTCTTGTTTAAGAGGATTTCCTTTATGGACATTGTATATGATAGAATTTGAGGCAATAACTCTACAAAAAGAATATTATTTTGAAGTTTCTAGAATCCAACTAGAAATTTCCCTATATGGAGATCAAACATCCTCTACTTCATTTGTTCAAGGAATGGTAAGGGGTTCATAAGTCTTGCCAACCTATCTTCCCTTACAATGTGCAACCTCTTTCTCTTTTGATTGTCCATGTGAATAGGGGGACTCCTTGATTTCATCTTCTCAATTCGAAGAGAGTTTGTTGACATGGATATTTGGCCTCACCTAATTTTTGTTGTTTTTTTCTGAGGAAACTCCTTCCCACTTCCTAATGTGATAGCATTGGCCTCCTCCAGTGGGTTCTTCTCAGTGTTACCCATTAGTGTACCGGGTTTCCTTGAGGTCAGTTGATTGAAAAGCTACCCAATCTGATTTTCAAGGATTCGAATAGATTCCTCTTTCTTCTAAAATCATGTTTGATAAGTTGTAATGAATTTAGACATTATTTATTCTAGAAATTATAAGGGTTCCTATTGGGGTTGTTGTGAAGTTGGTTGAGGTTGTGGCTACCTCAGTAGTTGTGCCAGATGAGGGTTTTGATACCCTTGCTACTAGAAGGATCCCTGATGAAAAGGGTTTCCTTATTTATGATTGGGATACAGATTTTGATACTACTATTGAACCTAACCAGTTGGTCTTTGGGGTTGGGGTTGATAGTTTTTTTGTTTCTTCCCCCAGCCTGTGTTTGTATTATATTTCCAAGAATGGTTTTGGTATTGAGGGTACATGGTTGAACCTCTCTTCTGAGAAATATAATTTACCTCACATGTTTATGGACCCAAATTTTACCCCAGGAATTCACCTATGATATGATTGTCACCACAATCATTGCATGATAGATTATTTATTGCTTAAACTTGAGGTGAACATTTTAGATTCAACAGATCAATTTTTAGGGACACAACTTCAAGATTGGCAACAAGCATGGTTGTGGAATCAATGTTATGCATTCCCCTCTTCTGAGCCCCCTGCTTATAATTCCAATGGAATTGATTCGATGACATATCCTCCAGTTAATCAAAAACCTCCTTTTGGTATTTCCTTATAATCATTCCTCCCATAGCTTCCTCTACCCCTAATATGGAGTTCTTAGTATGATTGCCGTAAAATCTTGGACTTTCATCCATAATGGGAGTCCTTGATGAGGTAATTTCAACAAAATTTCCTTAAAATGCTCACAAGATTCATACAATGACTATGAATCATGCTATTGAAAGTTGTGATTTTTGTTATGTGGCATCACTATTTTGGACGGTGGAAAATACTTTGATAATAATTTATGGACCAATGCCTCCCAGGTGAGGATGGAATGTTGAGGCAATAATTTTATCTAGCCCTTCTCTTTATAAATTAATGAAAAAGGTAATAAGCTAAGGTGATTGTCAACCTAAAAAACTCTATGGAAGAAAATGTATTACATATTTACAAAAAATTGCAGAGATGAGCGTTTGGGTATTCACTTCGTAAACCCCAAAACTACACCATATTTTGGATGAGTTGCATGATAGCTGGATTAATCCCAAAATGTTCATATTTCATCGATGGTCTGACAATACCTATATATTCTCCATGGATTGAAGGAATCCTGTACATTAGAATGGTACAATGTGGGGGGTAGTTGTTATTGATTAGGTGTGGGCATAAATTGTTTCTCATGAGCCAAATAAGGCTCCTAATTTGCATGAATGTATGGAAACCATTCTGTTGGATGATACTGCTGGGGTTGTTGTGGTCCATAACCAAGAATAAATTGAGCTGGTTGTCGTTTCTAGTTATACGGCATGAACTTTATAAGATTGGATAGTGGAAGTGGGTTTTACTCATTCTCAGAATCTCGTTGTTGGTTCTGGTTTTCATCAAGAATAAATTTCTATCCAACTCCTTGGAAAAAATCCAATTCTTCCTCTTCCAGGTTTTCCATGGGGAGGTTTTGATTAAGCTCACACATAAGTTCCTAACAATGACTCAAAATAATTTTTTCTATTTCTACATCAAGAAAATGGACTTCTGATTACATGGAACTTTTGGAACAAGTGATCCATCCACTCATGCACCTATGATCCTGCACAACACTAAATAACTCACCAAGCATAAAAGAGGTAAAGTAAAATAAAGAAAAACAGAAACGAGATTAGGAAAGGCAATTTTTAGAATTTGTGATTTTTATTTTTCCCTTAATTAATACAAAATCAATTTTACAAAAAACTATTAAAATTTTCCTCACCAGCAATGTTACCATAATTTGGTATCATTTTGACCAAAGTGTTACGTTCCACATCCCAAATTGAAGTACACATTCTTACTATAAGTATAATGTTGGTATGGGGTCAATCCACATGGAGAAGAAGTTAATTATTATTATATATCTAGGTTGTGATTAATTAGGTGAAGATTTCTGAAATTTAGAGTCGATGTTTGATGTTCCGAAGATAAAGTAACCAATTCTTCTATTTTATTATAATTTCTTTTAAAGATAAAGAAAAATTTAAAGAAAATTGGTTCTGATGATAAATGGGAAGAATGAATCGGGTCTATGGATTTTTCAAGGTCATTGATAAATTGATTATCTTATCATGTTGTGTTGTTCATAATAACTCACATATATGGGTTTCAAATATAATGGAACCCCCTTGGTCTGGTGAGTATCTTTTGAATCAATAGAAACCAAATCCTTAGTATGGAAATTATGAAATTTTAATTTTATTAACTATAGGCCCTTCTGAGATGAAAACTACACCCACCAAACATCAATCCACATGTTATATAAATTATTATTATATTGATAACAATCATCAAAGGTAAAGTCAAATTATTTATGTAATATTTTACCTAAGTAATAGTTACGTACCAAATATTTCAAACGAAAGAACACCATTGATATTCTTACAAGATAATAAGAATGGAGAACTTATTCTTTTCTTAATCCATTAATCCAATATATATCAAATCCATTACCAATCTTGAATAATTAATTCCAATAAATTTTTATTTTAAACCCCTTAAATATATTTAAATCAATGAAATCATTATATTTCATTGAAAACCATTGAAAGTCAATTATAACCATTAAGAACAAATACAAATCACAAAAAAGTGGGATATTTAAAATCCCCATTGGAGTTTATTGGAAATACCATCAATGTTTCTTCAAAATGAGTGTGTTAATACATGAATATTTGTCTTCCTTTTCTCCCATTTATTATTAAACATTCATTTCACTTTATATCCACCTTATTGATATGAAATAAAAAGTAATAGTTGGAAAGGGTATTAGATATTCTTAATAAATTTATCAGTAATCATTTCCCTCTATGTATATGTTATCTATGCTCTCTATATAAAATAAGTGGATTTTATTTTGACAACAAAGATGGTATTTACCAACTAATCTTAATACCTTGTGAAATCAAACTAATAATGTTGGATACAACGTTTTTCCACTTGTATATCAGGATAAGGATGCCAATTATATATTAAAATTATATAGAATATATCTATCTAAAACTTTTACACTTACTTCAACAAATATGTTAAAAATGTTTATGTATAAATTGTAGGATAAACACACCTGGTACAAATTCATTCATCTAATTTTATTAAGGAACTAATTGATTCGATTTCTTCCCCTTTGAGTTAAGATTTGTTTTTGTAACAAAGGATGAGAGATTAATAAATTAATACAATTTAAATGAATTTTTTTATGAACATTCCCTAATAATCATTCTTATATGAAGTAATGATTTTGGAAGAAACTTCATCACTCTCCACTTATCTCCTCGTCAAGTAGACCATTCTCAAAATCTTCTTGATGATGAATCTATTAAATAGATATTCATTAAGAACATAATTTTTAGATTACATAAAATTGGATATTCCATGTGTATATATATATACTTTTGATAGTTTCCACATCTTCACCGCAAATGACGTTTATTATATATCTTATCTTGTAATTATAAAAGTAATATCAAACCAAGATATGATAATATTTAATTATATATTATGTTTTTTAAAAAATAACTTTTAATTCATCAATATTTATCCTATTATATTATTTTTCTAGTGAACAATATTAGAAAATATTAAAGGATGGAAACGTCTTTATGGAATGCTATCCCAAATTTATAGTCCATCCATCATCTTAGGTTCTCGCCTTGATATTATGCTTCACTAAAAATTTACTATAATGAAATTTAAAATAACAAAAAAAAATTTAAGTGAATAATTTATATATATACCACTCTTCTTAATGTAAATAGAAAGGATTATATGAAATTAACTACCTAGTTTCTCTATTCCCACCATTCAGAATCAATTCTGATTGCGGCAGCCTGGCTCTTATTATTTCTTCTTCAAAATTATACTGAAATTTTTTATTATCAATAAAATTTATGGATAATTATAATGTAATGATCTTACAAATTAAATAATATAGTTCATTTATACTATAATTAACATTCTGTAATTCCCAAAGTTGTTTTTGGTTCATAGTTTTAAAGAATTAAGTTATAAATCTAAAATAAAAGGCAAATATATTACAAAGAGGACACTTAAAACTCAATATCCACTTCCCTAATAATATGTTGTTCTTAAAATGAAACATGTTTTTATTTCATGAAATTTTTTATGAATTTAAAATTGACTTCATCTTTTTTCATAATCATCTTTAAACCCTATAAAAAACTTTAGAAACATTGGATGAGTAGAAAAAACTCAATAAGGTACATAAAAGGTTTAAATATGTTAATCCAATGTAAAAAATTAAATCACATAAAATATCTAACTTTATCAAAATATTCTTTAAGTTTATGAAATAAATCATAAAATCATGAAAAACAAACTCTTTTTTTTCCAAAAAAACTTTAAACCCATATCATGTAAATATAAAACTTTTTATGACACTTGGAGCATTGGTAATTTAGAGGAAGATATTCATAACCAATGTTAAAATAATTATAGAAATTAATAAAGCCTAGTTAAATAAATTTGATAAACCTCCATGATTAAACCCCTCTTTCCTTCATTTTAATACAAAGAACATTACCCAAAAAAATAGAGAGACAAGTTGGGACCACCCATCATATAAGCAATATTGGGCTCTCCTACTCATATAAGTTATATCTATCTAACCCATAATATAAGATGTATCAGGATAACCTTTTATAATTTATAACTCTCATGTATCATATCATGAATAAAAAAATTTAATCTTACACATTTTTGTCATAAAATCCCTGAAAAACACTTTTTAACCCATATGTAAAACATTTTCAAATATCAAAATACCCTTCCCTTTTAAAACCCCATTTTAAAAAAATAAAATTCCCAAAATAAGGGAAGAAGGGTTTTATATCTAAAGAAACTATGGAATCTTATAAAAGAATAAAAACATGTAATAATGGTTGCAGTGATGGGAAAATTAATTGACACTGTATTTGTTAAAATAGAAAATTAGATTTTTATTTTTTAAAGAAATTCAATAATTTCTCTAAGAAGATTCATTTTTGAAAAAATTGAATGAAAGTGAAATGAGAAACAAAATTTTCTTTATAATTATTTTATGTTCATTTAAATACATAAAAATATTGTTTTTGGAAAATTTATATGGAGGGCAAATATTTATAAAATTACTCTTCAAAACATTTAAGATGTGGTTTATAATGCAAAGCATCCCTTACATTGAGTCTGACTCGCCACATACATTCTTTATCTTCCTAAATAACAAAATTGGGTGAATTATTTACTTTCTTAAGAACGTTTTTTTGTTTATTATTAATTTTATTTTATTTAATACCCTGTCATATTCAATTACTTAATCAATTATGTTCATTTTAGATGTTTTGATAATATTTGGCTCATATATTCAAAATGACTTTGATTGGCAGACTGAGGTCAAAGATTATTTTTTTAGATCTTCAATTGAAAAATAATAGTGAAATAATTTTCATTTTCATACATAAATTTTTTACTTAAAAAAACCATGAAATATGGTTATGAAAAATGGAGTAAGTTACAATCATTGAGATGATAACCTATACGTACGAATGAGTAACATTTCCATTTTCAACGATCATGATGGAAAAAGGGTGAGTATTTGATTATATTTATAGAATAATTATTAGATGATTAATATAATATAATATCTTTAAATAAACTTATATATATACCATCCATGTGATGTGGTGATAAAAATGAATCACATCACTTCATGGTGGTCACAGTCCACACATACACGCGAATGACATTATCATTTATTCAATGGATAGAAAGGTAAGAAAATATACGATATATTATATTTATAGAATTTTAATTATGTCATTAATACCATATATATATTAATTAAATATATCATTAAAAAAATCCATGAGATGTGGTGATCAAAAATGAAATACATCAGTTCATGAGGCGGTAGTATGCCATACACATGAGCAATGGTTCCATTTCCCATTTGATGGAAGAAGTAAATATATATAGGTTATAAAATTGACGTAAAAATTATTTATTATATGTAATAAAATTTTATTATTATTCTATCATGTTTTTATAATATTTAAAGGATTTATAGGAATAAATAAAACATAAACTCTCAGTTAAGAATGATACCTCTTCGTTAGATGACCCCTGTAGGTTTATACCTAAAGCCTTACTAGGTTAATTTTAGGAAAAAAATCCCTATATGAAAATTATAGTGATGTAAGAAATGGATTCTTGTATTTATTGAAAATAAAAAAGATTTTTTATTCATATAGAAGATATAAGAAGTGGTGTTCTTTTATAAGTGGGGGAGAGGACAGAGTTGTAGTTTTTTGAAATAAAAAAAGATATTAATGTTTTACTCACCCAAAAAAAGATACAAAATAGACCATTTAAGAGTATTAGACGATATAGGGTTGAATTATGTCCAAAAAAGAAAATTTATAAAAGTTTTTAGTCCATGTTAACCCTGATCTCTGAAGTTTAGACATTGATAAACTTGTTGTAACCTTAACTATGGTAATAGATTTTTTTACTATTTTTACAATTAATTATGGGGAAAATTAATTTTTCTTTATTAAATAATAATATTTATTATTATTATAAATACTTAATCCTTTTTATAAAATTAAATTCACATAAATGGAAGAATTTAATTTAGAATTAAATGTGGAAAACATGAAAAAAAAACCGGGTTTTAGAAAAATGAATTTCTATGTTTAAAAATGTTTTATAGCAAATTCAATTATTAAAATTCATTTGAAAAGAATTATTATTATTATTATTATTATTGAATTATTTTTATTTAAAATATTTTTTTATAAAATTGGACTTTATAAATTCTTTAAATGAAAAGATATATTTAAAAAAAATAATTACTATCACTAATCATTGAGAAAGGAAATTTTTTAGAAAATTTAAAAATATAAATCATAAGATATTTTTGACATGATGAATTCAAAAATGAAGTTATTTTTTTTCAAAATAAAATTCTATAATTATAAAATAAATATTTCATATAAAAATGTATAGTGCATGAAAAAAGAATTTGGTTAAAAATGAGCCTTTTTTCCTTTTAACTGAAAATTTTATAATATTCATAAAATGAATATAAATATATAAAATAATAATTAATTAATACTATTAATAAATATTAATTATTTAATTATAATTTTATGTAGTTTTATATAATAATAAATTTTTAATTCTTTTTAGGACTTCTTATTTTGGAAGAAGTGATAGAAAACCTTTTGCATTACGTCCAACATATTTACAAATCTAACCTAGAAACATCTCAACATTAGGTTTGTATTTTGTTGAAAACCAATTATATAGTTTTAATTATTCATATGGAATATTTTATTTTCATTTTCACCATCATTTTATTATTATGATTCTATTTTTTATCTCCCCAAATATTCTTGCCATATTACTAAAATATCATTGGGTACATTGGAAGCAAGTTTGGGTAATCCACATGGGCTATTATGAATTACTTTATTTTTATTAGCTATAAATTATGATGCAATTTTATTCAACTTATTGTATTTAAAATCCAAGGTATTCTAATTTGTCTTTCTTGATATATTCTTGGGATATTTTTTATTTACAACAATCTTTTTCTTACTTTAAAAGGTTGTTTTCTTCTTTATTCACAAATTTTGGTGTTCTTATTTTCTTATTATATTTTAATACATGTCAAAATGTGAATGTATCAATATTGTGACCACCATTATTATATACATCACATTTATTTCCAATACTTCCAAATATGTTTGAAGTATATGTATTTTTCTTAACTAGTGGAATTTTCTTGTTTATATCTAAATTTCTCCCCATTAGTTTTGACATCCATTGTTATTTATAATTTATAGGACTCTACCAAAAATGGAATAAAAAAATTATTGATTCTGTTATAGAACAATCATTGACCCACAGATATTGTTCTTCTTAAATATGCATCATATGATCCAAAAGAATTCTATTTTTTGGTTTTATTTATAAATTATTATCCTCTATATGGGGGAAAAATTTTTACACACTTGTTCATATAAAAACTAGTCATGGTTGTAGGATTATTTTAACTATTATTTATCAATACTTGTGAGGATTTTTTTAATCCCACATTGTTAAAAAAACAAAATTTAGATAAAACATAATAAGAGGGTATTAATGGTAAATTATTCTTGTTGAATACTTGAGATATATCATTAAATGATGTCTTTATTTTCTTATAAAATGTTAGAGGTATTTTAACCTAAAAAACCCCAATGATAATTATATAGTAGAAAAACAATTGTCTTTTTTAAAAGGCCCAATAAGAGAATTATGTTTACCAAAAACATGAATTAAAATTCTAGACATCTCATATTGAGAGTGTTGTTCTGATATTCAATAAAAACCAAATTATATTCTCAAAACCTTTTCATTATATTAATCTACTCACCATGCATATTAGCATTGATTTTTAACAATGATTCTGGTTCCTTGTTCTTCTTATATGTCACTTTTGATTATAAATCCATGATATAAATGTTTTTAACATTTATTCAAGTAAATGGATATTTTTTTCAAGAGAATTATAGACTCTTTATTTCTATTCAAATTATTTAATCCATTTACTTTAAATTTTTTAGATTTTTTTTAATATCATCTTTTCTTATCTCAATGGTTCTAATCAGTTTGGATAGATTTACACATTCTATAATCATTTAATGATAATAATTCTCTATATTATTTGTTTCTTCTTCATGTTGGGTGATTTTTTTCATTTATATTTTCAAATACTCCACAAATTATAAAGTATATTTTTTATGTATTCATTTGAGTCTATATTTTAATCTTATAATTGATATTTCTTGAGAGTTTATAGTGATATCATGATCACCACGTATTCTATATTCTTCTTCTTGGGTACAATTTGTAAATGAATTTTCAAACACCTCATGATAATTTTATATTATTCAGTCTCAAGATATAGAAATGTTTTCATTTTACATGGAGGTTATTCGAACCACAAGTTCTTTACATTCTAAGTGAGTTATATCATCACATTATCATAGCATGGAGATACTGAACTTCAATATTCCTCATGGTTTAAGAGGGACATCTTCTTTGGCTTTATTCTATAATTAATTATATTTTTTGTCATGGTCTTGGTTGGAATATAAATTTTTTCTGGGACAATTGAATCTTTACAAAAATTAAATTCATTGTTAATAAAAAAAGGAACTAAAATATTCAAAAGCAAAAAAATTAAATGTATAGAATATAAAAAAGGTCAAACTAAGATCTAATAGAAATTATAAGGATAAAATAGGGATATTCACAACACTGGGGGGTGAATCAGTGTTGGGGAATTTTTAATGTTAAAAATAATAGATATATCATTACCACTTAGATCTATTAGGATTTTTATTCTCTTTTTTTTGTTATTGTATGCAATTATATGAAAGAAAGAAAATGATAACTCATAATGTTTTTACTTAGTTCACATCTCTGTAAGAGTGGATAGTACTTGTCAGATATGGTGATCAATGGTACATATATTATACACTATAATGAGATACCAAATATATTTCCTTTCCTAGAAAACAATCTTTCACCTATGTGTGGTTACCTACACCTTAGGATGTTGATAACAAGACAATCCAGAATCCCACGACTAGTAAATTTCACTTTCAACCAAATATCTTTATTGGATATTTATACTACCTATATAGATAGTCCTGAACTTATTTATGTTATTTAGAATTCCATGATATTATTCCACTAGAGTGACTTCTGTTGGATGTTGAAGTGATGCTTTATTCTTCTTCCTCTCCACATACATAAAAAGGAGCATGCAAGAGACTCTTATTTTTTTATTCTACCTTGAATACTAATGCACAAAAACTTATTTATCTTCATATAAGGAACTTTAAAATTTCCTTTGCAGAATTGGATTCAAGAATTATCATTTACGTATTAACCTTTCTCTCCTTCCTTCATTATTCTTAATTTTAAACATATCCATCTGATGCAATTGTGTTCAAAATCTATTCATCTAGATTTTATTCTTCAACTATTTATTTTTCTAAATCTATTCATATGCCTCTTCTTTTTTTTCCCTGTTCATTTAATAATAGATTCTCATCCAAAGTTTTTTCTGACCAATTCCTAAAGTTCATAAAATTCCACTAGCTCATCTATAACCCCACTTCTTTATCTGGTACTAGTTTTTTTGGTTTCTCTCTTTCTGATACTTCTTCCCACAAGAGAGTTTCTCTCACACTTTATTTCCTGCAATTCCCATTTATAATTAATTCTTTAACAATATGTAATGAACGCATATCAGAGGGTTTAGAAAAGGTAAATTTATAAATGTTTCATAGTGAAACAAATTGGATTAATTGGGTCATCTCAGTATAACATATTCAATGTTTTTTTACTTATATAATATAATTCACTAAAACTATTTTTTTATCATTTTATGAAAAAAAGATAAAATTTTTGGGTTTTTTTACTTTCTAAAATAATGAAAATTCCTATAGAATGAAAATTTAAACAAAAAAGAATACAAATATAAAAAAAATGTGATTAGAAAGAAATAACATGGTCCTATTTTCAGTTTTAAATTATATCATAATTCTTTTTTATTTTTTAAAAATTAAGTTTGATAATAAAAATATGAAATATCATACATGAATTACTATCCTTTTATTTAGATTTTTTCAATATCTAATGCCTTAAAAAATCAAAACATCCCTTCCTCCTATAACCAAGGTTGATGGAACACCTCAATCTAGAGTGAGGCATCTTTGAGGACCACTCTCATTCATATTCCATTTTATACATTGTTCAGCTCTACTCCACCGTGTGAAGAGCTTATGATCATTGGATGGGAAAAGATAAAAATAAAATAATAGAAACAAAATAGATTTATATTCCATGGTGGAAAATCATCACACCCTTTCATGTCACTTGCACCAACCAAAAACACATTATAATCATTAATAAATAATTGAAGAACACATAACCTCCCCCTAGCTGAGACGTAGATGAGTCTCCCATTATTGGAAGTGAGAGGTCATAATGGTAAGAATAAAAGAGGAAGAGAAACAGAGAAAGAGAAAAATAAAATGATAATAATAATTATGAGAAATAATGGAAGAGTGATATGGAGAAAATAATATAAAATAATATAAGATATGAAAATAAAATAAAATTGATAGAATGAAGAAACAAGAAGAAGAAGAAAACGAAGAAGAAGAATAATAATTATTGATGGTGAAAACACTAAAATAAAAACTAAACATAGATTATAATAAAACTAAAAAAACAAAATTTTAATTACACAAAAATAAATCAATCAAAAAAATAAACAAAATAAAATAGTGATGAAATAAAAAAATAGAAGCATCCACCTTTGTGCCTTCCCTCCTATGGTGTCCCACCCTCCTCGTGGAGGCATCATAGATTCCCCCTTTTTATAGGTAGGTAGAAGACTCATCCTCATCTTAAAGTGTACCAGCCTGAGTCTTAGGGAGTATAAATTATTTTTAAAACAATATTTGTCCATAATAGACTCAATATGACGAATGTGGAATCTTCCAAAGAAATCGGGTGATCAAACCCCCTATTGCCAAGGATTGGGACTCGGCATGAATGGATTTCAGGGGATGTGGGGTAGTGAAACCTGGATGTGGTGAGTTAAGGGAAGGTAGTGGATAGCTCTATGAACCAACTTGCCTTTAAGTGGCTGGTTGGACTGACCTCCCATTTTTAGAGGTGCATCATGGTCATTCGAGGCCCCAGTAGTGTTCCTTGGTGGTACTCAGCCTTTCCAGTGGAGGATGAATCAAGGTAGTTATACATATTGTAGTATCAACATAGTTCTCTAGGATTGGTTGTGGTGGTGTCATTGGTAAGTGGTAGAGTAGCGGAGAGTTGGTGGCATGAGGGGGGGGGGGTGTCCAAGCATTGGATGTGCATAAATCAGGTGGGACGATGGGGTATTTTTAAATGATAAACAATATTGACAAATGGTTTTCCCAAATTGAAAATGAGAATAGGTTGTATAGTTGTTTATAATTATGTGTGTTGGATTCTCATCTTAGAAGCCTACCTTGGGGTTGTCTCTTAGAAACAAACTCATACAATCAAATGGTTAGAGCCACACCACTGGGTCCATGAAGGCTTAGTCCCAAAACATCCCAAAAAATCTCTATATGGTGTCCCTCCAACTCTTTAGTGTGGTGGGATATCCTACTGGATAGCTTGGCCAACCGACCCCATTACAGGTTGGCTAGGTGTCTAAATTTTTTCTGTAAAATACATTTGTAAAAAATGAAAAAACAAAATAATAAATCAAAAAAATTAATTCATACCAAAATCCAAAAGTATTAAATTCATAAATTTTTATACATTTAATTAATTATAACACTTAGTTCATTAGTTCCTTCTTTTAAATAAAACATTGAATTAAATGGAAATTTCCATTAAATGTAATTAAAATCTATAAAAAATGTTTAAAAATTTTCATAAAAATATCAGCGTGTCAAATACCGCTACACTTAAACTATGATTATCCTCAAGCATATAACCTCAATATTTAATTCAAGAGGTCACCAATTCTAAAAATATTCAAATTTAGAATAAATTAAATAAAATTATTATTAATGTTAAATCAAAATTTCTAACTTCAACAAAAAAATATCAATTTAATTTCTTAATTTTCAATGAAACAATCAGTTTAATCATTTTAATTTTTCCCTTTTAAAAATATATAACTTATTCTTTATTTAATTAAAGTTCCTCGGTAATGGCTCAAATAGTGAATTTTTAAGAAGTTTTTGAAAAACTCAGTTCCATTAAATAGTGGCACCGATCACGGAGGCAATGTGATGGTGGGACCATTCATAGTCACATATCGAAACAGTGGCACCATAGCCGTCACACCGTCACAGTCGCCCACCGACATGGTTGCACTGCTTACGGTGTTCCATTAAATCAGTGGCATCGTAGCGGTCACACCATCACGGTCGCCCACCGAAATGGTGGCATCATGAAGGCGTCTCCCGAAAAGGTGTCACACCCTTTGTTTTTTTAGTTTTTGAATTTTTCCTGTTCCACCCCCACAATTTATCTTTTTTCATAAAAGTGTTTTAATACCCCTTTCAATGCCATTAAAAGCCCAGAAATGATATCTAAAGTCCCCCAAGAGTTGGGTGACCCAAGAATTACTAAAACATGTGTATTTTTCCTCGGTGTCACACCCTTTTCCCTATACTTTATAGTTCCTCCCATGTTATATGTTTTCCTCTGTTTAAAAGAAACCCATAAACTCACAACCGTTATGGAAACCTATCCGATGAGAATTATTAAATTACAATTACCCTACCATGTGGATAAAAAATGACCTGCCTTCAAATAAGTTCAAGAATTCATATCCCATAACTCTATGATCTCACCTTTTGTCGCACGATGATTATTTCTTATTCTTAGCTGGTCTATTTCCTTTATTTGGTGCGTTTGGAGTCCCCCTTCTTGAGGCTAGTGGTGCGCTTATGGTGGACCCTTTTCTTCTCACTCTTGGAGACCTCATATTTCTTCCCCTGAAAGTCGTGAATTCCCAGTTCTTGGTGTGTGGAGAAAAACATTGAGCATTGATCATCCAGATAGGGTTTTTCCTTCATCTCTCTTTACTATGTATCATGCGGGGTGGGTATGATAATGTTTCTACAGGGATGGATGAAACCAAACCTTAACGAAGATAATAAATAGGGTTTTAAAGAATGAAGGGGCGTGTTTAATGATTATGTTATACTATTTTACCTTTTCTTATATCTTTTGAATTGTATAAGCTTATGCACACTGAAAATCATGGCCTTTGGTAGTCATTTCTTTTAAAATAATGAAGCTATGTTTTTTGGATAATTCTGTGATTGAATATATATAACATGTAAAACGGTTAATCATGTAAACTCAATTGACTAAATGGATTCCCAATGAATAAGAATCCTTGTGTGGTCACCCTAGTTAACCAAATGGATAGACAAAACCAATGGAATGGTGTGTTTACATCTGAAAAATCCCTTACTTTTTTATGGTGATGTGTATGGTTGTTCTCCTTGATGCTTATGAGGTGAGATGGATGGGGATGTGATCTCCTATTGTGTAGTTGTTATTTTGTGGATTTGGAGTCGTGTGGGGACTTATGTTGGGTCTTGTTTTGGTTCTAGCACCTTGAGGGATCTCACAGATCCCTTTTGTTGGTGTGGCATTACAAGAGAACTAGGTGTGAATGATTAATTTGCTGCTTGGATGTTTTTTCTTTTTCAGCTTCTGGCTATGCCAGTTAGTTGTTTTGTAGTGAATAATTATTTAAATGGAATTATATGAATATGATAACAAGAATGGGTTCGATGGGGAATTATTTTCTAGGAATGATTTGTGCCTTATTTTTGGCTATTGTGTTTTTATGAATTAATAGTAACAAGCGTGATTTTGTATGGGTGGGTTTTGGAACCCCCTAGGTTGGGATGAGTGCTTGTTTACCTATATTTATAATTTAGTTCTTATTTTTCCAATTCACGCCTCACCCAAGTCGAGATCTTCGTGCTGAACACCCCCATTTCATAGGGGAGGGTGTTTTTTCCATCACTCCTATGACTGGCTAGTTATTATCTCCGTTTCCACTCACTTTTTTGATTCACCCAAGACTCTTCAAGCAGGACATGATGGCCTAAGGTCCATTATTTCCCAAGATTCTTTGGGAATGGTAGTTATAGTGGTTGAACATGGTGTGTTCAGGAAGTTTGTTTCTCAAGTGTCTTCAGGATGAGACCGAGGTGACTTTGGGCATGGCAGTTATTGTTCTAGACCAGCTGCCTTCGGGCGTGGGAGTAGTTGTTGTGGCCCAGGTGTCTTTGAGCGGGGATGTGTGTGGTTGTTCTGGCCTAGGATTCTGTGGGCGGGATGGATCTTAAAAGGATGTTGTTGGGATTGCGTGGAGACTCTAGTGAAAATGGTGGGGGAGGTCTGAAGTGTAGGATATCTTCAATAACCAGTGGAAAAGTTATGCGGAGTACCCCAAAATCAATGTGTTATTACTATTACATTACTTTACTTGAGTTATTTGGAGAGTGTGTCCTGGTGAGGTTTGGTGGATAATTTCCTTGTTAGGTGATTCAATTATCTCATTCTCTCATGGGGAATTAGAATGCATCCCCACTTGTGCACGATAGCTTTTGGTTTTCCCTATTGATTATGCATGTATACTTACCCTACATATATAAAACTGCATTCAGGATTCCATAAGGAATTCAGGGACCGTGTGGGACCCTATTAGCTTGGATGTAGAGACCGTTGATGTTGTTTCTTTTATTTTCTTTTGGTACTTCCCTTTGGAGTTCTCTTGTACTTTGTATCACTTTATTTGTAAAAAGCATATGAAAATGGATTTTTGGTTTTACTTTACATCCACCTTCAGTTTGGGAGTTGTTTGGGTTTTTATAATATTATATCATGATATTAATAAATAAAATGGATAATTCCTTCCATATTACGTGTGATTCTATACCCTTGGTGATAGTCACCACTCTAGGGCCTATTGAAGGTGGGAATTAGGGGGTCATTATCTATCCATCAACTTGATGAAGGAAGGGTAGGGTAGTTTGCTATCCCTTATCTCATCTTGGTGATGGAGGGTCCTGACAGAATGGTATCAGAGTTGATGGTTGAGTGATATGATGGAGTAATGAGTTAGGAATAGTCAGTAATTAATGGGATAGTAGGTAAACAATGTTAGGAATTCTTGGAGCATGAAATAGGCAATGAAATACTGGCTAGGATAGAGGATTATAGGGCCCCTCATGATCCAATGCAAGGAATCAGGACCTACCGAATGACCAAGTGAGGTTTCATTGATTACTGGGTAGATACCATAAGAATGGTACATGCATCATATTGACTTGTGTTCTTTTGTGACATGGGAATTTTGGGGATTTAAAATAAATAAAAAATTATTAGAAAAATTTATTAGCAATCTTATACACTACTCGGGCTTAGACATTCCTTAATTACCTAGTAGCTATAGCACCCGAGAAGTGACCACAGGTAGTGCGGGAAATCAAGGCCCAGGAGGCTGATTTGGTTGATCAGTAGAGGGCTGATCGAGAGGATTAGGACAACTAGTGGAGGAGGAATCTTCTATTAATTTATTGGAAGACCCTAGGGAAGTACTAGGGAATTGTCTCAGACAAGGAGATAAAGAGATGGCTCGAAGAGCTGGTGATAACATTCATCTTGATGTGGGATCCAACAGAGTACTGAGTTACTCTAGATGTAAGACAGATGTGGCTAGTAGTGTGTCAGTGGGGGATTCTCTATCATGGGAAGAAGAGGGTGGCTTAATTTTCATGGACTGAATTCTAGAGGGAGTTTTAGGAGAAATTCCTCTCTTACATGATGAAGGCTGAGAAGAGGCAGAAGATACTCTCCCTTCCACATGGGATTATTTCTGAGAGGGAGCTAGGGATCAATTTCAGGGATCTCCTTTGCTTTTCCTCGAACCTCTTTCTAGATGAGGAGTTTTAGGAAAGGCATTTTGAGTAGGCACTCTATCATTATCTTCCATAGGTTGTTACTCCCTTCACATTACCAACGTACATGGTGGTTTATAAAAAGGATGAAGTGGTAGAGAGGATTCATAATCTGGGAGGTGTGCCATGAGAGGGGAGCTAGTTGGGCTCGTCAAAGGGGAAGGCCATCAGTAGAAGGCCTCCAGCATTAGGGCCTTCTAGGTTTCGACCAGTGGGCAGTAGACCCTAGCAGTTCTAGTTTCATTCTCCAGGTCCTCTCCCCTTATTTACTAGCCCATGACCGAGATGCTACATCTATGGTAGTTGTGGTCACAATCGTAATCAGTTCCCAGACCGAGTTCAGTATAGTGGGGGTTGGTAGGTTCAGTGCCCACCTCAGTAGCAGCAGTTTCTATCAAGGCCCTTTCAGCAGCAGCGACAGGGACAACGAGATCCTGCTCCTATGAGAGTAGACATTAAAAGAGGAGAACGACCTGAAGGTGCTCCTCCGGGACCCCAACCAGGGAATAGTTGTGGAGGCAGCCAATAACCGAGGGGCATAGGAGCTGGCCATGGGAATTTTCATGCCACCAAGGCAGCTATTCTAGCGGGTTCCAGTGGTGGTCTGAGGTACGATCAGATTATTCAGAACTCTTACACATGAATTGTTTGATTCAGGAGCTCCACACTCCTTTATTGATCCCATAATAGCCCATGCTCTAGGTCTAGATACTCAGAGGCTTCTCTTGCCCCTGGTTTTGATTATTCCAGTCATAGGTCAGACCAGCTTGTCTCATGTTTTTTGGGGATTTAGACTGATGTTGGGACTACATTAGTATAGTGGGGACCTTCTATTGATGTGAAAGCTGCCATATGATGTCATTCTAGTCATCGACCGTCTGTTATCGTTGGGTGTTGTTATTGACTGCTTCCGAAGAAGTTTCATGTTTTCTGATATGGGAAGATGATGTGTGACCTTCATCAATGAGAAGGGTTACTCAGAAGGCATATGGTTAGTGGATCCTCTTCTTTCCTTGTTATATGAGTTGTCAGAGGTGTCAGCAGATACAAAGATGGCAGAAGTCCAGGGGATCATCAGTGAGTTCTTGTATGTCTTCCCTAGAGAGGTGGTGACTCTACACCCTCGACGTGATGTGGAGTTTGGTACTAACATGCAACCCAGTGCTCATCTAATTTTGATGGCTACCTATCAGATGACACATTCATAATTAGGGGAGTTATAGATTCAGATTGATGAATTGATGAAGAAGTGTTTTTTTGACCAAGTGTGTCACCATGGGGTGCTCTGGTCATGTTCACAAAGAAGGAATATAGTGGTCCCAGGATTTGTATAGACAGCCGAAGGCTAAACCAGGAAACCTTTAAGAACCGTTACCCCCTCTTGAAGATCAAAGACATTTTTGATTAGTTGAAGGGGGCATGATGTTTCTCCAAGATTGAAATGTGATTATGATATCACCAGTTGAGGGTGAAGGAGGGTGAAATCTTAAAGACTACCTTCTGGTGTATATTTGGGCTCTTTGAGTTTGTGGTCATTCCATTCGGTGTTACGAAAACACCAACCATGTTCATGGGGCTCATGAACTCCATCTTCTGAGAATATCTAGACCGTTTTGTGGTTGTGTTTATTGAATAAATCATGATCTACTCAAGATTAGAGGAGGATCATGCCGAGCATCTGATGATGGTTTTAGAGGTCTTATGACTGCCCTAGCTCTATGGGAAGTTGTCAAAGTTCAAGTTCTAGACCCGAGAAGTTCACTTACTTGGAAACATGGTGTCTGAGTAGGGGATAGTAGTGGACCCGTCAAAGGAAGAGGTGGTTGTTTCTTGGGAAGAACCCAAGCATGTGTTAGAGGTTTGCAGTTTCTTGGGTCTTACAGGTTACTACTAGAGATTCGTGCCCAACTTCTCCTGAGTTGTAGCACCCATGATAGCCTTGACCAAGAAAGACTAGGATTTTATATGGAGTGATCAGTTCTAGGTATCATTCTGTTATCTGAAGGGGAAGCTGGTTAGTGCCCCAGTACTACTATTTATTAAAGAGGGGGTGATGTTTGAGGTGTTCAGTGATGCTTTAGGATAAGGCTTGGGGTGTGTGATAATGAAACAATAGTGGTTATCTCTTAGGGGTCTAGGTAGTTATGTCTCCATGAGTGTAACTATTCCACCCATGATATAGAACATGTATCATTCATGTTCGCACTAAAGTTATGGTGACATTACCTTGTTGGGGAACGATTCATGGTCCTCACAGATCACAAAATCATGAGGTATATCTACTCAAAGTAGGACCTGAATGTGCGGTAGCGGAGGTGGATGGAGTTTCTTCAGGACTAAAACTTCCAAATCTCTTACACAGAAGGTAACAGGGATGTGGTGGATGATAACTTCAGTAGGAAGTCGTAGAAGGATGCGGTTCGAGAACCGGAAGATGTTTGTAAGGCTATGGAGGAGTTGTCTTCCAAACACCTTGATGAAAGGGTGGAGGATGGTATATTCTGTATGTTTTATATGACAGTACAATATTATCTGTTGAAACATGTGGAGGAGAATCAGTGGGGGGACTTAGAGGCTGAAGTGATGTGTGATCGTGTTAGCGAGGGCGATGCTTCGGGAGGATGGTTGGAAGATGGGTAGAATCAGATGTTGTTTCATGGGAAGTTGTTCATCCTGGTGGAAATGCACAAGAGAGTTCTTTGTGAGTTCCACAACTCACCCCTACCGGTATACTGATGTGTTTCCAAGATGTACCTGGGTTTGATTGGTTAGTTTTGGTGTCCTAGGGTGAAGTGGGCAGTGGCAGAGTTTGTGGAAAAGTGCCACCTGTGTCAGCAGGTGAAGGCTGAAGAATGCATCTCTAGAGGTCTGTTAAAAGATTTAGATGTCCCCATGTGGAAATGGGATGATATATCGATGGATTTCATCATTAGACTACCCAGAGTTGAAGGGGGTTGTGATGCTTTCTGGATAGTGGCTGACCACCTGACAAAATCAACTCACTTCCTGGAAATCAAGGAGTTGAGTGCGGTGGATGCCTTAGCACAATGATATATGGATGAGGTGGTGTAGTTACAAGGAGTTATGAGGTCCATAGTCTTAGATTGGTATACTTGGTTTACCTCATAGTTTTGGAAATGATTGCAACATGATTTTGGCACCCAGTTATGCCTCAGCACTGCATTCCACCCCTACATAGATGGAAAGATATAGCGGACTATCCATACGTTTGAGAATATCATACGGGCATGTTTTTTTGACTTTGGACGATTGTGGGTACAAGAAATTCCTCTGGTAAAGTTTTCCTACAATAATTTCTATAACTCTACCATTGGAATGGCTCTATTAAATTCCTTGTATGGGAGGTCATGTTTCTCACCCGTCTGTTAGACAATGGTCAGGGAAGAAGGTGGTCTTGGATGAGAGGTGGTAGAGAGCATGACGAAGAAGTTTCAGCTAATATAGGAGAGGATGAAGGAGACTCAAGACCGACAAAATTCATATCCCGAACATAGGAGGATAACATTAGAGTTCTAGGTCAGAGACCACGTGTTCTTGAAGGTATCCCCTCGGCATGGGCAACGAAGGGTTGGTAGGGGAAGTAAGATTTCTCCTAGGTTCATTGGACCATTCGAGGTGTTGAAGTGGGTCAGTGAAGTGGATTATCAGCTGGTGCTACCACCACCGCTACTGAGGGTGAACGACTTCTTCCAAGTGTCTCAACTCCATCGGTATATAAACAATGATTTGAACATCCTCGACTGGGGGGAGCTTGATATCGAGGATGATGTGAAGTTTGTAGATAGACATTTGGGGATCGAGGATAATGAGGAAAAGGTGCTTTGTGGATGAACCATACCCTTGGTTTGTTTTTTATGAAGTCTTGGTGGCCTTGAGGATAGTATATGGTAAGAGGAGGCATAGATGCATGCCCAGTACCCAAAGATGTTTTGAGTTTTGTTCTATTTTGTTTTGTAATAATTTTTTTTACAGTTATTGACCTTATTAACTATGAAATGTATTGTTTCCCTTGTTCTATGTATGTGTGTGTAGAGTCTTGACTATGGAGAGGGGTGAACCTGACCCCTAATCAAGATGCATGAAAGTGGATGTGGTAAAACCCATGCAGACAAGTTAGTGCCACCTAAAGTGGATAATATCTTGGGG
Organism: Viscum album; assembly: GCA_963277665.1. NCBI lineage: Eukaryota > Viridiplantae > Streptophyta > Magnoliopsida > Santalales > Viscaceae > Viscum > Viscum album. Next base: position 1,799,726,131 of record OY728152.1, read on the forward strand.
AGGAGGAAGGGAATTCATAATCCATATGACTGGACATTATGACCTTTACATGTTTGTGTGTTTACATGGGGGAGATGAGAGGTACTGTATCTGTGGTTGTTTAAAATATATACAAGGGATAGGTTTTCCAAGATGTCGAAGTGGTTTACTCTTGAGTGATATATTTCGAGGTTATTGTTCGGAATCCTCCCTTTTATTCGGGTTATGTTTTGATTCTTTAGGGTGAGAATAGTTTGAGAGGTATCTGATGTAATGGCCCAGACAATGACTCATTAAGGAGTTTTCCAAAAACTTAGTTCCATCAAAAAGTTCCACCGAAATGGTGGTACCAATCATGCAGGAACGGTAACAGTGGCATGAGTCATCGCGGCACCGTAATGGTGGCACCGGTCCCGGTCGCACACCGAAATAGTGGCACCGGTTACAACCACACAACGAAACCGTGGAACCCTTACGGTGGCACCGTGATGGTGGAAACATTGTCGTCGCACTGTCATGGTCTCACACCAAAACGGTGGCACTGCTTACGGCGTTCTACCAAATCGGTGGCACCGTGAAGGTGGCACCATAGCGGTTGCACCATCACGGTCACACACTGAAATGGTGGCACCGTGATAGTGGCACCATTACGGTGTCTCAAGAAACGGTGTACCACCTTTTTCTTCTATAGTTTCTGACTTTTTCTAGTTCTGCCTCTGCAACATAGCTTTTGACATAAAAGTGTTTTAATACCCCTTTCAATGCCATTAAAATACAGTAAATGATATCTAAAATACCCCAAGATCCTAGAAACCCTTGACTTACCAAAAAGTGTGGTTTTTTCCTCGGTGTCACACCCTTTTTCCCATACATTCCAGTTCCACCACTATTATGCACTTTCCTCTATTTAAAGGAAACCCTTTAACCCACAACTGTTATGGCCACCGCTCCGATGAGAATTATTAAATGAAAATTACCCAACCGCGTCGAGAAACCACAATCCGCCTTTAAAGTGGTTCCAAAATTCATATAATGTAACTCTAGGATCTCACCTTTTGTCACATAGGGATAATTTATACATCTTGGCTGGTCTCTTTCCTTTCCTTGGTGCATTTGGAGTGCTCCTTTCTGAAGCTATTGGTGCGCCTATGCTGGAGCCTTTCCTGCTCACTCTTGGAGTCCACATAGTTGTTCCCCTGCAATTCATGCATCCCCAGTTCTTGGTGTCTGGAGAAAAACTTCAATCGTTTATCTTGTAGTTTGGGTTTTTTACTTTGTCTCTCTTTAATATGTATCATGCAGGGTGGGTATGATAATGTTCCTATGAGTATGGATGAAACCAAACCTTAAAAAAGATAATAAAGTGGTTTTTAAAGAATGAAGGGGTATTTTTGATGATTCTTTTGTACTCTTTTACCATTCATTATATGTTGTGAATTGTATGAGATTATTTCCACTGAAAATCATGGATGTCAGTGGTCCTATCTTTTGTACTAATGAACCTCAATTTGCTGGATAATTCTATGATTGAATGGTTGTAACATAGAAACAGGTTAATCTTGTAATCATTGTTGATTAAATGGATTACCAATGAATATGAATCCTTGTGTGGTCACCCTGGTTAACCAAACAGAAAGACATAACTAAAGGAATGATGTGTTTAAATTGGAAAACTCCCTTGCTCTGTTCTGGTGATGTGTATGGTTGTTCTTCTTGATGCTTGAGAGTTGACATGGATGGGGATGGGATCCCCTGTTGTTCAGTTGTTAGTTTGTGGATTTTTTTCCATATGGGGATGTATTTAGAGGCTTGGTTTGGTTCTAGTAATTTGAGAGATCACACAAATCCCTTTGGTTATTGTGACATTACAATAGAACTAGATGTGAATGCCTAATTTGCTACTTGAATGTTTTTCCTTCCTCCGCTTGTGGCTAGGCTTGTTAGTTTCCCGATAGTGAAGAATTATTTAAATGAAATCAATTAAATATGATAACAAGAATGGGTTTGATGGGGAATTGTTTTTTGGAAATGAGTTGTGATTTAGTAGTGTCTTTTGTGCTATTTATGAATGAATAGTAATGGGGGTGTTTGTGTATGGGTTGGTTTTGGAACCCCTAGTTTGGGATGAGTGATTTTTTACCTATATGAATAATTTAGTTATTATGTTTCTTATTCGCACCCGACCCAAGTTGATAACTTCATATCGAACACCCTCATTTCCTAGGCAGGGTATTTTTTCCAACACTCTTATGAGTGGATGGTTATTAGCTCATTTTTTCTCCCTTTCCCAAGTAGCTCAAGACTCTTTGTGCAGGATATTATGGCCTGAGATCCATTATAGCCCAATATTCTTTAGGCATTGTAGTTGTGGTGGTTGGACTAGGTGTGTGTGGTTAGTTTGTTTCCCATGTGTCTTCAGGATGAGGTTCAAGTGTCTTCAGGTGTGGTGGTAGTTGATCTGTCCCAGGTGTCTTTGGGCATGGTAGTAGCTATTGTGGACTAGGTGTCTATGGTTAGGGATGTGTGTGTTTGTTGGTGCCCATGTGTCTGTGGGAATGATGTGTGGTTGTGGTGGCCCAAAAGGTTGTTTTTGGGGCTGTGGGGACACTGTAGTGAAAATGGAGGGGGAAGTCAGATGCGTAGGATGTATTCAATAACTAGTCGGAAAGTGGTGCAGGGTATGCAAACATAGATGAGCTATTACTATTTCTTTACTTTACTTTTTTTATTTAGGGGAGTGTGCCTTGGTGAAGTTTGGGTGGATAGTTTCCATGATAGGTGCTTTAGTTATCTCCTTTTCTCATGGGGAATTCGACTTCCTCCCCACTTGTGCATGAGATATTTTTGTTTTCCCTACCGAGGATACCTGTATACTCACCCTACGTATATAAAACTACATTCAGGTTTCCAGGAGTACTTCAGGGACCATGCGAGACCCTATTAGCTCAGATGCTGGGACTGTTGATGTTGCTGCTTTTCTTTTCTTTTGGTACATCCCTTTGGAGTTTTCATTTACTTTGTAGAAATTTACTTAGAACATGCATATGGGAATTTATTTTTGGTTTTACTTTAAATCGACATTTGGTTTTGGAGTTTTTAGGTTTTTACCATTGTTTCTCCAAATCCTTCTAAATGAAAATGGTAATGCCTTCCATATTATGTGTGACTCTATACCCTTGGTGCTAGTCGCTACTCTGGGTCCTATTGCAGGCAGGACTCTGGGGCCATTATCTCTCCTTCAACTTGAGGAAGAAAGGGTCTGGCAGTTTGATGTCCGTTCTCTCATCTCAGTGAAGGTGGGTTGTGACATCCTCAAATTATTGTTATTAAACATTACAGGTCATGATCTACCACAATTTTTGAAAATTTTCTATCATCCCTCATGATATAATTCATGTATAGATATGATTATATCATGAGAACATTAAACTTATCCATAAACTTGTAAAGGAACTAATTTCTCATCATTGTAATGAGAAAAGTCAAATAAAATCATGAGGGAATTAAAATTAATATATGAATTTCTTTTAGGCTTATAGTATGTTGGAATTGATGTTTAAAAATTATTTCCCAAGGAGGAGGATTTTTTACGTACAATGCATGATATCAAAAGTAAAATATCAATAAAAATATACCATTAAAATTTTGATAACTCCCAAATACGAAGACCAAAGTAAGGTCCTAAATAATTAACAAATAAAGAATTATTTGTAAACCCACTTGATTATTCTTCTACTCTTTTTAACTTTTTGAGTTTTTTTCAATGTTTTTATTAGTTTATTTAAACGTTAAGCTTATAAATAATATCAAAACATCCACATAACCACATACAATAAAAATCATTGGTCGAGTAATGATGATTTAGGAATATCCTAAGTCACAACCCATTCCTATTTTTTCCATTTTATAAGAAGTTACAAAAGAGAAAGTACAATGTATGAAGAAAAAAACATTCTCATTACCCAAGTTAGAACCCCCACACTTTCTCCTTACAATTAATTTCATCCCTTTTACCATGAATTCTATAACCCCCTCACTTAAACATTAAAATATAATGCATAATAATAAGAGTAGGGTTGGAATGGATAAAAATGGATTGAAACATGGCTCATTCCTAACAAGGTCATTCATGTTTTTGATGGGTTAAACAAAGATTAATGTATAAGGTTGATTCAAGGATAATGTGTTATGAAAATATTCTAAAATAAATTTAATTTTTTTACACAAACACGGATTTGATAAGCTCCAATGTATTTTCTAGTAGCTGAAATTTTCCAAGATCACTCTAGAAAGATTCTCAAGAATAATTATGAAGTGATTGGTCTAGAAATATTCTCAGTGATGGAACATATATCATAATACAATCACTGAAGGTATGAATAATAATAATAAATTCATTTACATATATTTCATAAATTTAATCTATGAAAATTTTTAGTTAAATTTAATTTAAATGAATTAATAAATTTTATCAAATTATTAGTAATTATTATAATATCAGTGCTTTACTCTAATAAGTAAATTATCCACATCATTAATTCAATATCATTAAAATATAAATCCAGAAAACTGGAATATAGGATTCCAAAAAAAATCATGTCTCCTAGATAAGTCGAGTAAATAATAAATATAAATAATTGGCATGAAATTTCTACTTTGAAGATCAATACATATTTTAAGAAAAAAAATAAAGATAATTTAAATAAGAAACATTTAAAGTGAAATCCTTTTTGAAATGAAGCTCATATCCTCTTCCTACACAATCTGGGGGATTTCTTATGCTATCATGTACCTAAAATATAATTCATCATATAATAATAAATTCATTAATGCTAAAAAATTACAGGGGAGTGGGATGTATGATAAAATTACTCTTAAAACTAAAATCTAAATTCCTAGAAGGAAAATAGAAAGATAAATCGTGTTATGATCCCCCAAGTGGGAGCTATATTTATAATTGCTATAGAGGGTAGTACATGATATTATCCATAGTCTGATGATGGGTGGATCTTCTTTAACATGAATTACCTCATGTAGATTTTCCCAGTTTTTACTTCTTCTTTCTTAGTAATGAATGAACTTGGATATAATATACCAAATCCATGCAGTTCAAAATTTGGTATAGCTTGTATGGAGAGGGTATGATGAAGTGTTTATCATCATCCTTCTTGGTTTATAATTGTGAAACCTCCCCTTTATTTTATAGTATTGGCTCAGTGTGGGATGCATGGATTAAACGATCAAATGGAAAGTAAGTAGGTAATTTTACTTGAAAAAAAATTAATCATTTGGAATGAAAATCAAAATTATTACTTTCAAAGTGAGCATCCTGTGTCTTGGTTTCCTAAGTCTCAACTACTTGGAATACTTCATGGGATTCCTCAAATTCATATCCATCAAAATCAAGGATCTGTATGTATTCCTCATTAGGTGCATGTTCAGCTTCATTATATCCCTCTACGTAAAATCAAGGATGTAAAGAATATAAAAATTAAAAAAAATAAGAAGTGACACTAAAATAATATTGGATAAAATAAAATGATAGAGAGTTTAAAATAATACCATATCCCTAAGGTTTTTTTTTCAACCTTTTTCATTGTTGAATGTTCCTCTTAAAAGAGTGTCTCCTTGGATGAAAGTTTTCAGTGAGACTCCTCCATATTTTTTTCAAATTCCACTACTACATTGGATAACAATTCTCCATGGATATAAAGATATGAAATGGTGAAATATATTCAACTTAATAGGTATTGGGAATATAATCTTGTAACTGACACTCTTTCATGAATTCATATAGATATTGTTGATGTCCCACATGTAGCTAAGTTGGTAAGTCTTCCTCATCAGGAATCCACTCTATCTCATCATGGTAATCTTGGATCTGATACTTCAAATGGTTTAGTTTTTGATGGTCCATTAGTTTGGTCTCAAATTCTTGGATGTCATCAAAAAAATTTGGAATGAACAGTGTCACTTAGTATTTGGCCTGCTTAGGTTCTTTCTTAGGTTCTGGTTTCCTAAGGTATAGATTGAAATAATATGTTATCCAATCCATTGAACCATTTAGATCGTGTACCCTTTCTTCCATCTTCATGATCTCATATTTGATATTATTGTTATAAAATTCTTCCTAAAATTTCACATGGGGAATTTCTTCAGAAATTTTGGGAGGAAAGAAGAGGTATCTTCTTATGTCTTGGCTCTTCCATTATGACACTCTAAGAAGTACTCAAGGAGTTTAGTTAAATATTTGAACAATACATTAAAAAATGGTTGTTCAAGGGTCTATTTAACATTCTAGATGAGGTCCTTAAATTCGTCATCTTGGATAATTTAGATTTGATCTTCCTTGATCTGTCTAGAAAATAAGGCAACACCATATTCTACAGACTGGGGTGAGTTAAACCTTTTTTATATTTAAAATAGAAAATGAAAAAACTCTCTACTGAGTGTGAAAATAAAAAGTGATAAAACTAATTATTAGAACCCTAGAAATGATTCTAGTTTTGATGCACGCATATCACTGGAAGTTAAAAAATAAATTGTAAATTTTTTTTCTTATGAAACACCATGGATGACCACGGTCATCACACTTAAGGACCTTCATAGTTTTTTTTACTTAATCTAATTCACATAAACTATTTTTTTAATTTTTTTTAATATATTGAAAATGATTGGGTTTTAGATTAATTTCTAAAATAATTAAAAGGGTGGTATAATGTAAATATAAACTAAAATAAAATGTAATGATAAAAAATTTCATTAAAAATAGAGAAATTGGTTCTTTGATCAGTTTTGAATACTATCATCATTCTACTTATTTTATTTAAATAATGATTGATAATTCAATTATTAAATCTCATGAATGGATTCCTATAATTTTTTTAGTGTTGAAATTTTTTTAATTCCTTCACCAATATAAATTTCACCTCCTCTTGTAATCATGTTTTATGGGTCACCTCAACTAAGAGTGTGGAATCTTCCAGGACCTGTATCCATCATATATTTTTTCATCCATTGATTGTCTCAAATATGTCATGTGAATATGTTATAATCAATGTATATAAGGGAATAGATAAAAATATAATAATAAAAATAAAACCAAGTTTCAAGTCATGTTGGAAAATAACCACACTAAATAAGGTCACTCACATAAATCACAAAAAAACATTAAGAAATAATTCAAGAACCCATAACCTCCCATTGGGCCAAGACTCGGGTCAACATCCCATTATTGGGAGTAAGAGGCCACAATTATGAGAATAAAAGATGAATAGAAATATAAGAAGAGAAAAATAAAATAAAAATAATAATTATAAGATACAATGGAAGGGTAATATAGAGATAAAATAAAATAAAATAAAATAATATAATAAAATGCACAAAATAAAAAAATAAGAAGAAAAAGAAGAAAAAGAAGAAGAATTGTTGACATTAAAAGCAATTATATAAAAGACATGCATAGAATAAATTAAAAAAAAGAAAATAAATTTTAATTAAACCAAAAATAAAACTATTATAAAATAATAAAAAATAAAAATAAAGAACAAAAAATTGATGTAAAAATATCCTTTTAGCCTTCCCTCTGGTAGCTTCCCACCCTCCTAATGGGAGTAACATGGATTACTCTTTTTTAGATGGGGAGGGTCTTTGAACTCATATTTTAGTGTATCAAACCTGAGTCTTTAGGAGTTTAACTTATTTAAAAACAGAATTCATCTGCAAGAGACTCTGTTTGAAGAATATGAAAACATATGAATAAATTGGGTTCTCTTAACCCATGCTCACAGGGACTGTGCATTGGAGTGAATTGGATTTCATGGGATGTAGGGTAGAATCACTCAATAGTGCATGGGGAAATAAAGGAAGTGACTACTTATACAAACCAACAAGCATTCAGAGTGGCTGGTAAGATCAATCCCCCCTTTTTCTGTGTTTCAAGGAAGTTTTACAAGGATGAAATCGTGATCCCACCTTTTTTATAAAATTATCAGTGTGTCAACAAGAACAACTATAATACTTGATAAAAATAATATCTAAATAAATCTATTGTAAACACACATGTTCCCATTTATATAGGTATAGTTTCTATAAAAAAACTAAGAGAAGTGTGAACTAAAACTGATAATTCCCACTTCCATTATTGAATATCCTACTCAAATCATTCTTCGTTTAACTACCCTTAGAATTATTAAAAGATAGGTGTCAATAAAACATCATTAGAAATTTAATTAAATCTATGAATCAACACTCATCTTTATAAATTCCTCAAATATCATCTAGAATCATCATCCTACCTTAATGATTAGTAAATGATTTGATGAATAGCTCAATATCACCACAATTGATGACTTTACAAAAAACATTTTATAGTTCTCCAAGCCTTCATCTGAAATATATTCAAGGGAAATTTTCTATTCAATATTTCTCCTTCTATTGTTCTATTATTGTAATATTATTATTTTAACATGTATTTTTTCGGATGAATCTATTTGATATACCCTTAGAATTTTTCTCGGTATTCCTTTAGAAGGCACTTACTCCATTCGATGGGTTCTCAGATGTTTTTCCATTTTCCTATGTTTTATGAGACCTCAGAGATAATCTCTACTCCTCTATCTAATGTCTTCATAGAACAAATTTCAATGAATTTGTAAAACTATATCTAATTCCTTCATAACATTCTATCTAATTACATCATTGTGATACTTCTATAAAATTCATTAGATATGAATATTCCATTGGACACCTTAGCCTAGAATCTACTGTCTGATGCATTTTCTCAAAATACACCTATTTATCTGATGAGTTATAAACATATGATCGATAATTCAGAAAAATTATATTTATTTATTTTTAAAAATTTTATATAATTAATTCATTAATATACCACTATATAGTGAATTTAAAACCGTTCTATTATCTGATGATCTTAATAATGTTCATCTGAATTAATTTTTATAATTATTCTTCAGACAATCTTTATTCGGTGGACTATGTTTGAAACTACTTGTTTTGAAAAAAAATCAATGCCAATACAGTAAAACCCCTTAATTTTATGATATATACATGTTTACTATTTATTATGACTTTTATAAGAAAGATCGACTCAATCATTCAAAATATTCTTCACTTATTATCTAGATCATGGTACAAACTCATCTAATATACATCATAGAAATATTTTTACAACATTAATAAAAATTTAAAAATGTTTGGGAAACATAGTTCCAACAAGTTTCACTGAATTATTCATTTTATAATCCTTAGATAGAATCATGAATTCATCATAATAGTCATGATTTTTATACTATAAATATTAAAAACACATCACCATATTTAGCTCTCTTTCACATAGGATTATCTCTTCTTCTATACAATAATTTTGGATCAAAATCACTAGTAATATTTATGTCTAATAAATTAAGAATACACCATTAAGAGTGTTATAATTTTTTTATAATCATTCTCTACCCATTTTAACTATAAATAAAATCTATCAAAAATTTGGTTCCCCCATCTGTTCATTCATCTTAATTCGTTAGGCTTAATCAAATCACTATGATCAGTTGAAATCTTATTTATATCTATAGAATAATCATATATAGAAACTTATTTATAAAAAAAATTCATTATTTTAATATCAAATATACATTTCCAAACATTAAGGTACATGTTATACACATTAGGGCTAGTTTACAAAAAACCATCACTGTTAAAATCAATGTATCTAACTAATCTTTATCATTTATTTAACAAGTATATCCTAAATCATTTAAAGGTAAAAAAAATTTTATCTCTTATTAGATAATAAGACTTTATCACTTCTTATCTTATTTATCCATTTATCTAAGATATTTCAACATCATTTCCATTATTGGATAATTTAAATGAAATTTCCAAAAAATTATTTATTGCAACTTATTTAGTATATTAAAATAAATAAAATCTTTATATTTCAATGATAACCATAGACAATAAATGACAATTTTTTTGACAAGTTAAACTCACACAAATATTATCATCTTCACAATCCTTAGTATATTTAATGATATAAGATTATAATTATTAAATAGGACCATTAAATGCATAGTAATTGAATTAACTACTATAAATAGGTGTAACTGTATTATGATAATTACAAATAAAAAAAATGAAATATAGTAGTGTCAGTCTTACATAAATGGATCATTTTTTTGAGATTGGGATGGAGGTATAATCACAACGGGTTTTCATGATAATTATCCCAAGCTAACCTTTAACAAGAAAGACTTGAGTGAGATCATATGTGGGAGAATTTTATTATTTTGGATCTCACTACAAAGTACATGATGGATGAACAACCACACGTGATTGTAATAAAAAATTATCTTTCCATTATGACTTAAATATATGTTTTTTGTGGTTTTATAAATATAAGTTTGGATAATATTATTAATTTAGTAAAAGTATTATTCTAATTAATAAAAGTAAAATTCATTTATACTAAAAATGGGTTTTCCAAATTACTGTTCCTAAATTAAAATTAATTTTCATGAACTTTATAAATTGAATATAATATAATGGATTATATATTTTTAATCATTATCATACAAATTAGGTAAAGGGTTTAATTTCATATGAGGAATAAAATTACGTTATGAAGGTAAATATTAGTTATGATGATAAAATTGTTATTTTTAAAAGAACAATGCCTTTCTAAATATTATGTGTTTATTATGAGATGTAATGTTTAACATATAAAAATGATGTATTTAATGTTATATATTTCTGGACAGCTTATACTACCTTACTCTAATAATCTAACTATTTTTCTTTATTGAAATCACCACTTTCAAGGGTAGAAATTTTTTTTCATGAAAAACATCCATTTTTTCATAGTAGAATAATAGTTTCCAGACCCACCATAATATGTTCCATGACACACTACTTTACCCAAGAGAGTTTTATTTTTCTTAATTTATGAATCTATCTCTTATTAATTTACTTATTTTACTCCTTCAACCTTGTTATCAAATAGTAGTGACACCAGTTTAATTTTAATTCTGCATGTAGGGGGTCATTTTTTAAATAACCAAGCACCCCACTTGATTTTTTTTCTTATCTTTATTGGTCAAAGAAACAATATTCCTTGGATACATATTATTAGATTCACTAAAACCATATAAATATAAGTGGAAATTTTTTGTGGGATCAATTGAATATTAATTTCATGATTACTCTTAAGTATACATTAGTATTATTGGTGAATTGGATTTTCATCCCTAATTTTTAATTCTTCAATTTATGGTTGACTGAATTGTCAATTGATAGTAATATCTAGTGTATTTATATAAATTTTTATTTTTTTACTCTTGATAGGTTTCCATGCAATATTTCTCATATTTTTTCACATTTCATCATTCTTGAGATAACTCAGTACACATTTTATTAGCAGAAATTTCTTACTAATTTTACTGAAACTATATGATGTTGAACCAAATTTAAATGATTGAGGTAGTTAATTGAATTTTTTGAGCCCATGTGGACTTCACACCTAACCTATATTTGATCCTAGTGAAAATCATAGAAACCATCCAATGCCTTAATATTAAGACACATTATATTCCCTTATTTCCTATACTACCCTTTTTATTTTGTGTAATTTCATTGCTATTTCATTTGATCTTTAATGTGGGTGTCAGGTGTCTCATGGTACCATTGGTTGAGGGTGTCGTTGATGAGTATGGGGGAACCTATTGGTTATTTGGGGAAAAGTTAAAAATATTTTGGTTATTTTTCATACATTTTTCCTTTATATTTGGAAAACAATTAAATAAAAAAGAATAAGGAATGAAAAATAAGAAAAAAGTAAACATTTTGGATTCTTAGGATAGACCTATGACCAGAAAAAAAATTCAATCTTCTTGTAATAACTATTCCAAATAGTTTCAATAAGATATTGGTGGTGGGTATTAAGATGATAATGGGCTTTAATTCCAAGGGTTTGGGACTTTAATATGCATATATTCCACTATAAAACTTTATTAAAGAGAATCTTATGAATTAAAAAGAGGATTATCATCGCCATTTTGCATGTTTTGTTTGGAACCTTATTTAAAAAGATGAGGAATATGTGGGGAATATTGTTTTTTGAAAGGTAGTTTAAGGAAGAATTCATTTCTTTTTTATTATTTAAATATTAGGAATTATGATATATTAAGTCAACCCCCTTTTAGAATATTATTTTTATTTTTACAACATGACCCACTAACCTTTAGACACAAATGAATTAGATTATAAATGTGAAATACCTATTGATACATGTTTTTTTATTTCTAATAGGAGGTGTAGAATAATATCAATTATATGTATATTGTGTATGAACTTGATATTTCAATCAATTTTTATATGATCTTGAGTGTTGAGTGAAGATTTTTCAGAGAGGTAAATCAGAACATGGATATGGGTTCTAAGGAAAGGTTGATAGAATAGTGATGGAGGTAAGGAGGGATTAGAATGAATTCTCAATTATGATACATGGCTAGTTGACAAAGGGGGATGATTTACTAGGACATAATGTTTTTATAGTTAATAATTTTTGTTGTTGATATTCTTGATTTTAGTTTACTCTTTCTGATGTTTTCTAAATTGAGAATATTTATTGATATGATTATTAATTGAGGAAAAAAAATTATTCATGTTCTAGGTAAATAGATACTGATAATTTATGAAAATGATTTTAGGGATTTTCTCAATGATCCTTGTGATTAATTGATGATTATTGACATTTTTTGGGTCAGTTCTTAAACATTTAATTTTCATAGGTTTTTGAGTCCTAAATGAGAATTGAGAAAATTCCAGGTGATTCACACTAAAAAATATATAGTTGTTGTGAAAGAAGTTATAGATAGTTTGGGAACCATGGAAAACCAAAGATATTTCATCATAATAGAGAATAACAAGATGAACCATATGAAAGGTGACTGAGGTCAAAATGTTCCCAAATAGTATAAAATAAAGGGCCAAGTTAAGTTCTTTGAATGTTTGGTTATAGTGTAATCTCAGAAAATATTGAGTTCTTCGCATCACAATACTACCTTCCTGGTGAGACTGAAGGAATTAGAAGTTAAAATAAATCCATGCATAAAAAGAACCCATAAAATAATAGGCTGATTGAGGATGTTTCTATTCATTTACAAAAATATCCAACTTGGCGGCATCATGGCAAGATGAGAGTGCACTAGCAAGTGGAGGAAAACTTGCACGTCCAGTCTGGAACATGAACTGCCAAGACAGGTTAGTATCTAAGGGATTTATCAAGCCACTGGGTATACCCTCCAATATTTATATAGGTTTCCATATGGATAAAATTTTTGTGTCATAAAATACCATTCTCATCGCATCATGAAACTTTTTGTCACATTATAATTAATTTTAAAATTCTAGGGATCTATGTGTTGTTTTTTGCACTCTGAACAAGTCCTTCACATCATAATCTTTTTTTATGGATTCAAGTTAAAAGATCATAGAAATTTTCCCTAAGAATTTATTCCATTATCTTCTTGGTATATTTAATTCAAATTGATAGATATATGAGCTACTTTTTGAATCCTTGAGTCACACAGTGGATAGTGCATGGAAAAGTCAAAGAAAAGGTGTCAAGAAGGGTCATGCCTCAATAGATCCATTCACACGATGATTTATCTTCATGTATAAAATATAGTGACATCTATGATTTGGGGTGATTGAAACTTTTATCATATTTTCACTTTTTTACCCTATATTGAAGGTACTTTGGTGTTTAATTTCACCCCACTATTTGTTTAGATTTAAGATAATTTCCAAATAACTTCATGTGATTATTATCTGATTTTATCTTTGACTTAAATTTTGTTTCCCTAAAACTCACATTGTAGTATTTTCTATCCACAAATGATAGTTTTTTTTCTTTTATGTTTTTTTAGTCACTTAAGGGGAAAGGGGTTAAAAATTGAAGTATGAGTCCATAATGTATCACTAATCCAAATCTTGGTTTGTTTTCCTAACAGGTAACTATATTTAGTTATCATTTAAGTCATATTCCTCCTCATAAATCTAACTAAAAGGGGTGTGGAGGAAGGGACTACAATACAATTGATAAAATTGAGTTCTGATCCGTAACATATATTTTTATTACACTTTCAGAGCAATGTGAAATGTATCTTGGTTAGTTAATCTATAAAGACCATATGTATTATTAGTAGCTTAAGAAGAATTAACGAATCTAGAAATAGGAGGTTAATTATTTTTGAATTATTATTTGGACAATTCTTCAACTAGTGTATGAAAGTGAGGAGTGAAAAATTATAATAATAATTATTTAAAACAAATCCTAGCCCTCTATTTTCCATCAATTTTTTCATCTATAAATTTTTTTTGTTTTCATTATTCTTAGTCTAACAATTGGAAATATTTCCAATATAGAAATTAACTAATTTATAAGTCTGAAAATTTTAGTCTCTTTGTGAAATGATCCCTAACTTGCACTATATAAAAAGATGTAGTTAGTAGAGGTTTGAGTAATCAACTAATTTTGTAAACTAATACCACACGTGGGGAAGTAATGATGCTTTAAGAGTGATTAATAAAAAGGGTATATCTCAAGAATTATAGATTCCAAGATAGATTTTATAAAGAAAGAAAATCATTGAATACAAACTACTATTAACACAAACTCAATAATAACATTACACTGCTGAAAAAATATAGAGAAGTTTGGTAGATTATGAAATGATAACTAAAGACATTTTATGTATGAAGATATTGGTTATTATGTTTTGATGAGTGAATATATAGCCTCTACTACACATGATTTGTCTTTGATGGAAGAAGAAGAATTAGGGATGATGACCAAGAGGCTTGGCTATGGTTGGAGAAGTTGTATCAATGAAGAAAATGACCAAATTAGTAGTGTCTGTAGTGAAAGGTTATAAAAACATTGATTTTTTTCTGAATCTGAGTGGTAAAAGGAGATTGAGACTGAAGTTAGATAACTCAATGCTACTTGAGATCAAGAATATGATGAATATTAGAGTCCAATAAGAGGATATAGATTTCATTATGTATTTATTCATTTTATTTTATTCAGATTCAGTCACTGAAGATTGATGGGGTCTTAAATATTCTCTTGTCTAAAATTGTGGGTTCATAGAAGGGTGCACATGATTAACTCGAAAAAAATTCTTCAATGAGTTAAAACTAATCTAAGGTTGAGTAGTTTTAAGAAAGTACAGGCTAATGTCTTAGGACACCAACACTAGATGTTTCTATCCAAGATTAATTGTATCTAAAGGTGATGGATATAATTTAAGCTTGAGGCCACCTATCTATAACTAATGAGTGATCATTCATCTGATTCAAGCAACCAATGTTGAACTATAAGCTATCTGAGTTTGTTACAGCTCAATTGGCCATGATAGAAATGTATGACCCTGAATCAAAGACGGTAAAAGACTTGATTATTATCTAATATAAGGTAGAATCTAGTTAAATTGGTCAATAAATTGAATGATTATCACGAACTAGTCCGGGTCAATGCTGAACCAGTCACCTGAACAGGTCTGTGGCATGTCCAGAGGGGTGTTCCTGATCCCCACGGGGATAAAAACTAGTTCCTAGAATCAAAACGTACAAGAGGGAATGATTTATCCCGAATGTAATAAACTAGGACTAGATAAATAAATGACCCAAAAAAACATAAGAACCAATAAATACACATAAATTATATAAACAGATACAATTGAAAAAAAAACTCCACAAACTAAAAATGAAATACGAAACTGAAAAAAAACAACCAGAACAAGTGATCTCAATGTGACCTCTTGGTCAGATCCAACCACAAAACCAGCTATGCCATAATCATGGGAACCTGCTAGGGAAATCCTATGCAAAACTGAACCTGAAAAAAATCCCGGGTCTACCGACACCGAGTGGTATAGGTGGGGTGTGAGATCGACAGCTCAGTAGGTAAACACCATAGAATCCATGTCACTTCATCCTAGAAAAATATCATCAATGCTAGTTTGAAATAAATTAATATGAATTAGGATTTTTATGTACACGTTACATTTAAAAAAGACAGCATACTTCATTTCCCTCAAAATTTTAAAATAAAACCCAGGATAATAAAAAGGGACCTATGCTTACTCATTTGAAAAATCAACTTCAATATCCTATTAATGAAATCACTCATTAACAGTTCTCCAAAAAATAATACCATCATATATAGGAATAAATTTCTACAAAACGAGGGTAATGGATCTATTAATTCTTGTAACAGAAAAACAAAGAAAATATTTGAAACTCAAATGAATACTAGAATTTTAGTGGCCTCGGGCCTACATTGGGATTCTAAGCAACGTCTCCCCAATTTCTCTCTCACACTAGGGTTTTCCCTCGGTAGAGGCTCGGAGTGGGGGAGGCCTTTGCGTGGATCTCCGACATCATCTCCCCCTCTCACATTCTTCGCGCTTCTCCTTATTCCTCTCACTCGGTTGCTAGCCTTCTGTTTTTGGCATCGTCTGCTTCAAATATTTTTCCTCACCGACAGTTCCGGCGCTCGAAGTCCTCGGCCGCTCCTTCCCTTCTCTGGTCTGTCGTTCTTCTGTGCCCCACCAAGGCGGATCAAGAGTGGTGGAAATGGAGAGACTTTGGGATGTGGGGTGCGGTGGCCATCGGCATGCCTAGCACAACACATCGTCGATGGCATTTTTTTCTTGTTTTTAGGGTTTTTGTGTCTGCGTATGTGATTCATTTTATGTCAGTGATGTTGGTGAAGTTGTGTTGAATGCGATGGTGATGAGACAGTGTCGAGAAGAGGTTACAACGGAATTTCATCCTGTCTCAGTTCGTTTGTTTCTCTGCTTTGGTCTCGGGTCTCCTCTAATCTCTCCGAGGTGGAGCAGTGCAGCAGTCATCTTGTTTCTTTCAGTTGTGAGATCGAGTGGCCGGTTTAGGGTATTGACGACAGAGACCTCTTTCAGCATCATGGTCTTGGATCTCGCTCGTTTCTGGTTTTGGTGGACGCTGTTCGAGTTATCTTCTATAGTGACGATGGCGTGACGATGTTGACGATGGTCTTCGGCAGGGGACGTCCTGGGTTCTCTTCGAGACGAAGGTGATGAAGATGACAAGAGGTAGGTCGATGAAGGGTTCAGTCTCACCGGAGCTCTGTTTGTGTGGGTGTAAATTCTGTTAATGACAGTATTGATGGGTTGTAGTGATAGTGGTGATGGAGGTCAGGTGATTGGACCGAGGCGGCGATGTCAATGGTTGCACTTTACCCGATGCACCGAATCCGCAGTAGGTGAAAATGATGCTTTTGGATTTCAATTTTGAATGGTTGAATTTTGAATGCGGGTTGATGGGGGTTTTGATTTAATCGGTTTTTGGTTTCAATTCGGTATGAAAGGCATGTGGGTTCCCACCAACCCCTTAAAAGTGACTTATTTTGAAAATACTAAAAAATCATTTTGGAAAGGAATACTAGAACATACTAAAATGTGTGACTCATTCCAAAGACATGCCCTACTCAATCACATCATAATGCCCAAATGTCTGATCATCTCCCTACCTAGACTGACCAAGGGGCTCAATCCCATAGCAATAATAACAAAAATATACCACTTCTATGAGACACTAGCAATACATAATCTAACTATTTTAGCAATCGTTCTTCGTAAATCTCTTTGATATGCTAGGTTCCCATGAAATATTTCATAAGGTGGTGTTCTATGAAATCCAAACAACAAGCTGCATACATACATAACCACACACACAACACAATTTTCCATTACCCCCCTAAAGTGTGGTTCCATGCCATCAAACATTCATTACACATGTTATGTCTCATACTGATAACCCTCCCAATCTCATGGATCAACAACTAAACAAGGAACCCAACCCAAGAAGGGTTTTAAAATAACCATTTCAAAATTACAAAGAGGCCATCAGTTCTACCCATCTAGGGTCCATTTATCAAAGAGAAAGAAATACCTTAAAATAATTTCCAATAATAGGGAATTACATTTCCACTATGACCTTTCCATTCAGCCTTTAAATTTCAGACACGCACCCAAACCTTTCAAATTCTCCAAACGTATCCTTACCTCAAATAAACTTTTCTATAAAAATGAGTTTGAATCATGCACAATGCACACAAATGCTCTAAACGGGATTTCAACCAGTTTATGAAAACAATTACCTAGTTATCAAACACAAAAAATGTCCTAAAACCATTCATCCAATTTTAAAAATTCTTTACATCACTTTGTAAACCATGGATCCATTAATCGAAATGAGTGGGAAATAGAAGATATAAGTACTTTTTAGAAAACAAAGGTTTGAGAGAAGAGTCACTCTAAATGTCATCATCATTTGTAGCCCTATCCATGGGTGCACTCCATGAATCCATGGATGTGCCCACATCTAAGGTCATAGCACAAGTGGTCTTCAATGAACCATTTTTAATGAAACCACACACAAAAACACCATTTATTATAAAAAATAACCATTTACACAAACCAACAAGTTTCATAAAACTAAACAAACCAAGCCAGCCAACATCCAAAAACATGTTTCATTAAGAAAGAGCCACCAAACATGTCCAACATAACCATTTTGAAGGAAAATGACAATTATAGAAATCTGAAGAAAAATCACAGATATGGGCATTAATAGTAAAATAGTCAAAAATTTATTTTTAATCAAATCCATCAACACGAAAATGCCACAATTATTAAACTATGACTATAATTAGGGTGAAAAATATGTTTTAATTATTAATTACTAAAATTTAAGAATCACATGGATTGAAATTGGAAAAAAATTCATGGAAACACATACATCAAGGAATTAACCGGGCCAATTATTTCTAACTCCAACCACCACCTGCTCACGTGCATGCACTTCCACAAAGAATGCGTGCACTTGGAATTTTTCAGCACACCATAAAAAAAACAATAGGCACCCATAAATAGTGAGTAGAATACAAACACACGTGAAATTAAATACACAGACTCACTTAACATAATAGACCAAAATAAGATGGTGAAAAACCAATTAGCGGGTTTAGACTCTTACATGGAACAACAATGACAAAGAAAATTGGGTCCATCCGCCTCACCCTTGGTGGAGGATTATAGATCATTGAATAATGGGTCCCAAGAAACCATTATCCTATATGAAAAGGGTAAAAATGCACCATAGGTGAGGCAAAGGTTCTATGCATGGGGTTTTTGGCTGAGCCAAAAAGCCGCTGGACCGAATGTGCGCAGAGGGTTTGGGACAGCTGTTTCGCGTGCACAACTGGGTGCCTAGGGGAGCCTATGTGCAAGAGGGAGATGGATAAGGGACACCATTGTTGCAAGGTGTCAAGGGGAGATGGTCATTGAACCTACGGAAGGTCGTATCAAGCCGCTGTGTGAGTGGGAAAGAATGGGGAGTAGGGGCCATAAGACGAGACAAACATGGGGGTGCGCTATGATGCACCTAAGAACAAGGGGTCACCAGAGTTTAGGTCAATTGGAGTGGGAGTGGGAGCAAGCCAGAGAGGGGGCGGGTGGCCAGATGAGATCTGGCTACTGGTTTCCGAATGCGCATAGAGACAGGCACATCACGCATAGAGGAAGAGAAGGGGGCGACTCCCCTATAGTCTCCTAAAAAAAATTAAATAAAAATAAGAAAAAATGGAAAAAATAAACTCTACAATAATAATAATAATAATAATTAAAAAATTATAATATCATTATTATTCATATATATATATACATAAACAATATTACTAATATTGAGCATTCATTTAATTTATTGGTTCATTCATTGTTTATTTTATTTCCAAGAATAATAACATTACTGAAAATTTTAATAATAAAAACAATATGATTATTAATAATATCTTCATTATTATTATCAAAACATCCCCTTTATTTTAATTTCACATTTATTATTTTATTTAATTTTGTATTTCATCTTCATTGAATTTATTTATTTAAAATTCTGGGTGACTACACAGTTCACATGTGGTCAAACGTGCGGTTGAGAAAACTATTCCCAAACCGTCACACTCAGCACTACCCTCTTATAGGACCAAGTTGTGAACTTTTCTCGCAGTTATATAAACCCCGTGCAAGTCGTGTGCTATAACACTGACCCACTCGGGCATCCACACATGCACCACACAATTACCCCTAAACGTGAAGTCTAACCACGTAATACTGGAAAAACATCTGAAACTCAAAAGAATAATTAAATTAATTAAAAAAAATAAACCAACCAGGATGAGGTGTGACAATTCTCCCTAACCCCAGACACTCCCCCTCCCAATGTCACCAATCCAATATTTGATACAACTCAAGTCCTTGCTTACACAAAACTTAATGAAATTGAGAGCCCCGGGGTGACCATTACCAACACACATCACACCTGACCAATTCAAGGAAAATTACTACCCGAGATTGAAGGGAGAACACAAAAGTGTTCTCCCCACCATGATAACTCACTAACACATAAATCTTGAAACCTGAACACACCACCCCCCAGGGGGTGATATGGGAACTCTGAAATCAAACCCATTAAATTTCCCCTCATAGAATGAACAACAACCAATAAACATAAACAGAAACCTTACTATGAAATGACCCTACAACATGATGATGAAAAAATGACTCAATACCTCCCACACTGACCAAATAAAATCCTCACCACAATCGAATAGTAGGGAATTCTCAAACATAACTCAAACCAACTTATTAATGCTAATGGAACAACTCTACCACAAGGATTAAAATAATTATGGGGAAAACCAACACACTGGGATATTGGGTCATAGGCCTCCCCTGTTAAACTGAAATAAACTACAGGAAAACCCACAGAGAGGTGCACAAACTATGAAAGGGCCTAAATACACTACCACTTTATTTCTAAAAATCAGTCCCCTAAAAAACAAAACTGAGTCCAAACTCAAAATCAGAATGGGTCAGTTTATTCACGGGCCCAACACCCTTTAAGGAATCTGAACAATTTAGGAACCACACTAAGAGAAGAGAAGGTTGCATGGATTGCAGTAGAAAAATCTCATCACACCCCCACAATAAGGATGATACTATGATGGTGATAAGAATAGAATAATGATTATTTTGAAATATCCATCCCAATGCTAAAAACATGATCCAGACCGAGGTTCCACACACCCTCGACAACTCCTGACATTGCATGAGCTTCACCCCGAGACCTGTGGATGGGGCACTGATGGATGAAGAATCTCCTACCTTATAGCCATGCATTTTTATCCACTAATACCAAACTCCTTCCTCCCAATGATTCAAACGACCAAAACGGTGGTACGTTTTGAATGGGATGCAAGATGATGGCTTAGAATTCCCTAACTGTACATTCTTGTGGCACACTGGAGGATGGTTCGACAAACTGAGAGTTGGCACCAATGAATAAGATTCTTAAAAAACATGTTCTTCTAGTACACCCTGATCACTAGATGTGGAACCCTTATGTAAATAGACTACCCTTTAACCACATTGCAAATCGTAATGACGATGAGGCACCCAACCTTCACTAGTCGAAAACCAGACCCTCTATTGAATCCAATGCAAAAAAGCATAAAAAAATGGGAGTTTCCAACCACCAGAAGGCGTGATCTACTCTTATCAAACCACCCCACTACCTCTAAAATAACATAAATGCCTCAAATGACAAGAAACACCCAAGAGGAACCAGAAACATGGTGTGACTCACGGGAAACATTAGCATCCTTTCTGGCTGGAATACAATGAACAACATGAAAAATATAACTAAAATCGGTATCAAGACAAAACTAAATCAATGTAACAATACAAGCCAAGAGTAACCAGATCATAAGACAAACATATACAAACACAAGTAAAAATTACCTTTCCAAAAACTACTATTTCTTCTAAATTTTAAAACTCACCTAAGGTACCTTATGAACTGTCACATGTGCATTCGTTCACTTCCAGTTACATCATCCACTGATAAGTTCCCCCATGAACTTTCAATACATACTCATGAACATTTCACCTGCCATAGATAATTTCAAGGTCAAAACATTTCATTTCCTTATTATATCTAAATATATACTAAATTATTTCAAATCAAAAAACTTCATCTTTCGATACTACTTTAACAATTTAAAACCATTTGAGGAAATCACTTCAATTCCAAAAACATTTCCACTAAATAATTCCACTCTCAATTCCAACACACACTCACATCAAATGAAATTAAAATGAAACACAACAAAAAAACATGAATTAGGTACTAGTATCTGTGCCTAACTTTCTAACATGGTGGTGGGTCATTACCCAAGTAAGGAATAACACTAAGAGGACATTGAACATGGAACTTGAACTCCACATTGGTCACCACCCCTTGTGAGACCAAAAAATAACACGATTTGCCTCCATTATCATCCATCAATCCAAAAAAAGGAAGACCAAAGGCTCAAATCTTAGACTACCCTTGGTAACTCAAGGATCACTGAAAGAAAGAGTTCAAAACACTCATCCTACACCTACCTCCGGAGTCCCAATAATCCTAATCTCCTTCTACTAGAGACCCCAAATACCAAGGCCATGTTATTACACCATTTTTTGATGTACGATTCTGGTTTGACCCAAAACCAATCACCTGAACTGGTCCAAATCATGTCTTAAGGGGAATTATCAATCCCCCAAAAATGACAACTAGTGTGAGGCATCATAACATAATAGATAGCGATTTAGCCTGAATGAAATACGGAAGTACAAGTTAAATAAATGAACCCAGCAAGCCACAAGTACCCTCAACTGAACATAAATGATATAAACAGATCCAACTTCAAAATATAACTCAAAAAACTCAAACTAAAATACATAACTAAAACCAAAACAAAATACCTAAACCACTAACACACGATCTCTATGCGACCTCTTAGTCACTTCCAACCATTAGACCATATATGCTCCAATCGTTAGCACCTATAAGGGAAAACCTATAAAAAACGAAACCTACAAAATAGCTCAGGTCTAATGACACCGAGTGGTATAGGTAGGGTTTGAGCTCGACAGATCAGTAAGTAAGAACATCAAAATCCTTGTCACTTCTTCCCAAAAACATTTCATAAAAACTAGTTTGAAATACATTAATAAAAATTAGATTTTTTGTATAAATATTATATTTTTAAACAAACAGAAAGCTCTATTACCCTCATAATTTTGCAACAAATCAAATGAAAATAAAAAGGGAGTCATGCTTACTAATTTTAAAAATATACTTCGAAATCATTTTAAATCAATGAAACACTCCAATGTTTCCAAACAATGAATTAAAACAAATACAGGAATAAAATTCTACACAACACGGGTAATGGATCTATTAATGCTTGTAACGGGGAAATGTAGGAAATTCTAGGAACTCATCGGTAGTCTACAACATACTAATACATGTGACCCATCCTGAATGCATGACCTACCTAATAACATCATAACACCCAAATGCCTGATCATTTCCCTACATGGCCTGATGGAGGGGCCCAATCCCATAGTAATAATAATAAAAATATCCCCATGCTATAGGCCACTAGTAGTGTTTAATCTAACTAGTGTAGAAATCATTCTCAGTAAACCTCTTTTAAATACTAGGTTACCATGCTATATTTCATAAAGTGGTGTGCCATGCAATCCAAACAACATGCTGCATACATACATAACCACACACACCATACAATATGGAATCATCCCCACCCCCTCAATTGTGGTTTCTTTCCATCAAACAATCATCGTAAAAGGGAGGTCCCATACCGAGGACCCTCCCAATATCATGGATCAACAACTAAGCAAGGAACCCAAACTAAGAAGGGGTTACAAAAACCATTTCAAAATGCTAAATACCACTTTAGTTCTACCTATATAGGATAAATTTATCAAATTGAAAGAAATACATTAAATCATTTCCAACCATAAGGAATTCCATTTCCACTATGCCCTTTCCATTCAGCCTTTAAATTTAAAACACGCACCCAAAAATGTCATATTTTCCAAATGGGGCCTTAATTAAAATACACTATACTAAAAAATTGAGTTTCAAACAGAACATCATGTGAAAAGGTGCCAAACGGGATTTCAACCATTTTAAGAAAACAATTTCCTAGTTATAAAACACTAAACGTGTCATAAAATCATTCTCCCAATTTTTAAAACACATAATATCAACTTGTAAACCATGGATCCATTAATCAAATGGAGCAGTAATGATAAGATATAAGTCCTTTTTAGAAAACCAAGGTTCAAGAGTAGAGTCACTCCAAATGTCATCATCATTTGTAGGACCATCCACGGGTGCACTTCAGGAATCTAGAGATATTCCAACATCCAATGGCATAGCACAAGTGGTCTTCTCCCAACCATTTTTAAAGAAACCAGACACACACACACACACCATTTATTATAACAAATAATCATTTACAATAAAAGACCACGTTTCATATAACCTACCAAACCAAGCTGAACAACTTCCACAAGAAAACATTTATTTAAGAAAACACCACCCAACATGTCCAATATTACCATTTTTAAAGAAAATGAAAATTATCCAAATCCAAAGGCAAGGAAAGCACAAGGTCATAAATAGATAAACCATAAAAAATTTATTTTTAATCAAATACATCAACATGAATATGATATGATTAATTTACTATGACTATAATAAGGGAATCAAATATGTTTTGAGGATTATATACTAAAATGAAAGCATCACATGGAAGAAATTTGGAGTAAATGGAATGGAAACACCTACCTCAAGGAATTGGCCATGAAAATGCTTTCTCACTCAAACGACCACCTTCTCACGTACACACACTTCAACAAAAACGTGTGCACTTGTAATTTATCAGCACACCTTATCAACCACAACAAAACCCATAAATTGTGAGGTGAAGGAAAAAACAGATGAAATTAAATACCAGGGACCCACATATCATAATAGACCCAAAAAAAGATGGTGAAAAACCAATTAGCGGGTTTAGAGTCTTACCTGAAACAATGGAGATAATGAAAATCGGGTCCATCCACCTCGCCCTTGGTAGCAGATGTTGGATCATGGACCAATGGGTCCCAAGAAACCATTCACATATCATGAAAGGAGAACCACACACGACATGGGAGGTGGAGGTGCTGCACATGGGGTTTCAGGAAATGATGAAAAGCCATCAAATAGGATCCGCGCAAAGGGTTCTGGCTAATGGTCACATGCTCACAAGGGGGCGCCCTAGGGAGCTGCCCCATAAGAGGGAAAGGGATTGGGGGCCACCATCTCTAGAAGGAGGAAAGGGGAGAGGGTTGGTTCACCTAGGTAAGGATGGAGTAGGCTGCCGTGTGAGAGGGAAGATAGGGGGAGCAAGGGCCACTGAATGGGACACACATGGGGGTGCACTATGCTACACAAAATAACAAGGGTGGTTTCCATATTCTAGGTCAGCCCGAAAGGGAGAGGGAGCAAGCCGATGAAGGGGAGAGAGGCCAAACAGGATCTGACTATTGGTTTCCCAAATCGTATAGGGAGGGGCGCGACATGCTTGGAGGAGGATAAGGGGATACACCCCCTACGGTTTCCAAAAAAAATTCAAATAATGAAAAACAAAAATGAAATAATATATATAAAAAAGAAACTCGAAAATAATAAATATAATATTAATAGAAATAATAAAAAAATTATTATTAATATATATATACATGAACATTGATACTGATATGGAACCGTCTTTTAATTTATTGATTCATTCATATTTGATTTTGTTTCCAAGAATAATAATATTACAAAAAATTTCAACAAAAACTATAATAATAATAGTAATAATATATTCAATATTATTATCAAAATTTCCTCTTAATTTTTTTCCTTTCACATTTTATTTAATTTTTATTTTCATCTTCATTGAATTTATTTATTTAAAATTATGGGAAACCACATGGTTTGACTGTGGTCAAATGCATGATTGAGAACAATTCTCCTGAACCATGCCACTCATCATTGCCCACTTATAGGGTCATGCTGCACGCTTATCAGATGGTTTTATAAACCGCATGCAAGTTATGTGCCATAACTCTGACACACTCAGACATCTTCATGGGCACCAGAAAGTTACCACTAACCGGTCAGACAGACCACACAACAACAAAAAAGCATTTGAAACTCAAAATAATAATTAATGTTATTAAAAATAATAAACCAACCTGTTTGGGGTGTGACAATGATGGAGGGATTCAGTTATGATTGAATTGAAATTTTATTGATCAAATATGAGGAATGTGATGTCATGATGGAACAGTTTTCAGTTGGAGCATGAAATAAACATGTTGTGGAATCATTGGAATTCATCAAAATTTAGGTTTTAAAATCAAAAAATATGGAAGGAGAACATTATTTAAATGGGTAAATAATGAATAAATAATACATTCATTGACTAAATCATTCACCATAGTTGGCTTAGGGAGACATTGACGGGGAACAACATCAAGGATTCATAGGAAGATGAAGCTTAGAAATGTATCCACCTTGATAAGGAATATTTTTCATATAATTTTACCTTATTTTTTTTCCTTCAATGTGAATTTTTAACACTGTACTAAATTGATAATTCTTCATTGATAAATTAATATTTGTGGAATAAGACTGTTTTATGTTTATAATTTTTAGTGCATTATTTCTTTTCTCTTTTTGGTTTCTATTTCCATGTTTACTTATTCTGGAAATTTTCTTTATAAATCTTCAATAATCAATGATAATCAATCTTTATCTTATTAAAAATTGTTAATCACCATTTTTGAAAACCTATCTAACACATGGTTTTTATTCTTGAGATTATCACACATCTATTTTCTCTATTTTTTGGTGGATTGAATTTTATATTTGATAATATTTAGATTTTAATCAGCCCCTGGTTGACACACATAATAGAGTTAGTCCACTACATTTCTCAGATTTCAATTCCAATTTTATCTCTTCTCATATGAATGGAGGAAAATATTTCAAAACCAGTAAATCATGGTTCCCCTTCCCTATAAATTGTTATTCTCGGCTATCTTGTTGTCCCTAATTTTTTATTTAAACTATCACACAATGTAATTTCACTAATTACTTATCATTTTATCACTATTTCATATTCTACACTAGAATACCATCACCCCTACCATATATAATTTTTACCTCATGTATTTTCATTTCCTTTTGTTTAGTTTTGATTTTTTTCTTAGATTTGACACACCGTCTCTCTAGGACAACCATACTCACCATATACTAGGTTTAGAAATAAAAATAAATAATTTGATCCATCCAAAAAATACCTTTCAACTTTTTCATCCTTTCTAAAGGAAGTCTTAGCGAGACAAAGACAAATATAAAAACTCACAGAAAATAATAAAAAATCAAAATCTCTTAAAATAATATTTTTCAAACACTATATAGTTCATGTACACATGGTAAATGTATGAAAATATACAGCCTAAAATTCTTATAATTTATAAAAAATCAAGATATCTAAATAATGAATGAAAAATTAAAATGGAATATTTAGAAGATATGATGGTATATAATCATGAAAAAAACATTCAAGAGAACATAAAAAGTTCTTGGATATAGCAGTATCAACTCCCTTAGGTTTGAGAAAAATTCTCTTCAATTAGGTGGTTCCAAAGTGCTTGAAATTATGAACTAAACACTTATATCTCTAAATACTAAAGAATTTTATTGGAATTCCTAACTAGTAATCTCTTTCATTTATTAAGGATTTTTATAATATAGTACAGTATATTTAACATCAAGGGTTAATTGATACCAAACCAATAATATGATTATTCTCTTTCAATCTCAAAGGAAATTCTTATAAGTAGTTTTTAGACTTACATGATAATTTTCATAAGAATTTAGAACATGTTTACAATCCTTCATCATGAAATTTTATCCTAAGCGTATTAAGAGAGAAACATTAAGTATAATCACAAATTTATGTAAAGAGGATGGATAATCTTTTCATGAACCATGGAATAGGTTTATGGGCCAACATTGGCCATGTTCTAATCACAAGGTTCCCTCTAATATTATCACGGTCAGATTTTATGAGGGGTTTAACCTTCAATTAAGAGTTATTTTGATTAATCTATTGTATGAAACTACATATATAAAATTGATTATGGGTTAAGATAGTTCTACAACACCATGACCCTTAATTCATATAATATAAATTCTAGATGAAGAAGAGTTAATAGGGGAGAGTAATCATATGGTTCATGGTTTTAAAGGTCCTCAAATATTGCTAAATGTACTAATCATATTCAATAATTCATGAGAGAAAATTTCAAAAAAATAGTTAATCAAATGGGTTTCCAATATGAGAACCGAACCCTTAGATAACAGTGAACTCAGTGTTGGATGTTTGGGAACCCAGAGAATTACTTCCCCAACTTTTATATTCTTATACAGACTAATGAAATAGTTAGTTTCATTGGGAATGTAACTAGAATTAAATCTACTAATGAAACATTTTCAAACATTTTAAACCCTAGTAATATAAATCAAAATAATATATCATGTATATAACAAGGAATTATTAAAAACCTACTGCGACTAGATTCCCACAAGAATTAATGAAAGAATTTCAAAACCAACCTATGGATGAGACCTATAATTTTTAAAGGGAAATAAGGTATAATTATTAAGAATGTGTTAGGTAAATTTAAATCATAGGCAGATAAGTTAGAAGATCATAAATCTAAGACTAATTCAATGACTCATAACATTGAGATACAAAAGTGTTAATTGGCAATATATTTTACATGAATAGATAAGTAAAATATTCATAGTTAAACTAAAATAAACTATAGGGTGAATGTTTTTTCTATAACTTCTATTAGTGGGATAAAGACTCAGTAGGATGTTATAAATAACCCTAGGAAATGCAAAATCTTGAATGAGGAATAATTTGGAAACTAAAAATCAGGTGACACTGAATCAAAAATTTTTTACACCAATATAGAAAATAAGATAAATATTACCACACCGCATGTAAAAAAGAAGAAACATACTTTAAAATTTGCAATAATAAATTTATTGAAAATGTTTTATAGAAACTTGATTCCAGAGCACCTATTTTGATAAAATCCCCCCCATGTCTCTTTCTCAAAAGGATCGAATAAAAGAATCCGGATCATGAACTACTCAAGTGAATTTATTTATTTAAAAATATTTAAATCAATATATCATTCCTTCAATATTTTGTTAAAATCAAAACTTACCAGAAATAATTAAATAATATCATTTCAAATATGAAAATATTTGAGGAATTTTGTACTTACAGACTAATAGAGGGGAATAGTTGACACTCCCGTCTCAGGGTGTAGAAAAACGAAATTACAATTTTTCTTAGTCTAGCAATGAGACTATCCATGGACTTCTCTCTTGAGAAGACGTTCAGTTTTTTACATACTTTATTCTAAAGCACCAAAACTATTTCTTTTTTTGTTTTATTAATTTAATGAAAAATGGGAATATTTTGGGGGTTTTTATTATTTCAATCAAAAACATGTAAAATGAAAATTTAAACTATCATGAAAATATTATCATAATGATTTAATATGAATGAACATGGTTTCAGGTGTGGTTTAATGTTCAATAATTATTATCCTTTATATTTTTTTAGTTGGATAATCCAAACATGAAATCTCACGTTTGAATTACTATTCTTTATTAATGGATTTTGAAATATCATTGAATAATTAAGCACTCTCAATTACACCTAATCTATAATCATGGTTGATGACACACCTTGGTCTAGGATGTGTCAACTTCTAGGACTCAGTTCAACTGAATAAGTTTAATCTATTGATTATCTCAACTCCATCGTGTGAATAAATAACTAATAGAGAGAGGGAAAAGTGTTTAAATAAAATAATAGAGATAGATTGATTTTCATGGAATTTTGGAAGTCACCAAATATGGGGAATTTTCATCACCCATGCATTATAATAAATTATATGTTCAAACATTAAATTAAACCTTTAAAAAATTCATTAAAACCTTCACCTCCCCCTATTCCAAGTCTCTGGGTAAACCTCTCATTTCTGGGAGTAATTGATTACATCAAAGGCATAGATGAAATAGTGGATGAAGAAGAGTGTAATAAAGAATGAATGGTGGATGAAGAAAATAAGAATGGAAGAATAGTGAAAAAAATACATGGATTAATTATACTAAAATATAAAACAAAATTGAGATTTGAAGTCGACATACCTCAATGGAGATCTCCTCCATGGTTCCTATGAAGGAATGGGATAGAGTGGAATGGAATTGAATGATTTGAGAGGTAGGAGCTCATCTACTTTATAGGCAGAATCTGTCTTCCACAAGTTGTCACATTTTGGACCCCTTATATTTATGATACACATGTGGTCCCCTTCATGGAAGTTGTTCCCCATTTTCTTGCGCATCTTTACTCAAAATATCATCTTATTTTTCCACTGGATGTAGGAGTTTTGGATTTTTCATTAAATAAGACTTTTTCTGGACAAAATTTATAGGAAGTTTTCTTTAATCTATATCATTAAATTTACACCGTACTTAATTAAAACATCCATTTAATTTATGAGAGGAATTATGATTTAAGTCCCCTTTCATATACTAGAGGAATCACCACAATTGGAAGTTTGTAGCTCGATTCATACTTCTATTACTATAATGGGATCCACACTGTCTACTCAGGAACTTTTCCAATACAAATGAATTTGATGGGCATATAGATGTTAAAATCACATTTTCATCTTAGAGAAAAATTTGAAGAAAATAATTCAAGGATTAAAAAAAACTAATAATTTATATTGGATAAATATTTTAAATTATATTCTCAAAATACCCTTCTGGTAAAAATTTGTCAAAAATCCAGAATTAACCAATTTTCAAATTTTAACACATTTTCATTCTATAATTCAAATTACACGTTATTTTAATAAAACAATTGAATACATGAGTTTTATCATTGAATAAAATTTAAAAATATTAACTATTTGATTAATAATATGCACATAAATTCGCTCTGTCATATACCCCCACACTTAACCATTAATGTTCTCATACAAGAAATCTCAACAGAGAAATCAGAGGACACCAATGTTACCAATATTAAAATTCTAATATAATAAAACCATTTAATTTTCAATGTAAAATAAAAATGTCAAAAATCCACATAAAATATAAATTTAATTTCTCATTTTGGAAATAAATAATGAATATGTGTATTTTACTTTTCCCCTTTGAAAATTGATGGAATTTAACCTTTCATTCATTCATGCGCTTCAATTAATTTTTATTAAATAAGACAAGTCATGATTTACCACACTTTTTATTATTTAATCTCATCACTCATGATACAATTCAAGTAGAGTTTTGATAATATCAAGATAACATGTTTCATATCCTTATGTAAATTAACTACTTTCTCTACATTGTAAAAAAAGGCACAAAAATCATGAGGACTTGCAATAATGGTTCAAATGACACCGATGTTTAAGGATGGTAGGATATGATTTTTTTTAAAATAAGGCTCAATGAGGAGGCTAATATCTTAATTACAATGAATTATTTAAAAATTAAAAGTGTATTGAAATTTTCCACTTCAATGTAGAAATACCCACTTCCCCAAAACGCTAAGTGATGGTCATGATCAAAGTAAAGCATAATGAATGGTTTGTGTTCCCTATTGAATATATATATTTTTAATTTTTTAATTTTTTTAATTTTTTGTTAAATTTATTTTTAAATAAAACCTCACATCCATCACCTCACCACATACGATCAGAAGATCATTGGTCTGGAAAATAGTGATTTTTGGTTTCCCCAAATAATGACCCATTTTTCTCATTTTTTGGTTCTTTTATTCAATTTTTATTATTTCATTAATTCAAGAGGGGAAAATAGTGTTTAATTAATAATTACAAATCACTTTAAAATTCCCACAATAATAAACCCCACACTTCTTCATTACAATGTATATCATCCCTTCCACCAGAACATCCCTTACCCCTACACTTTAACTTTAAAATATCTTGAAAATACCAAGTGTAGGGTAGGAATGGATAAAAATGGATTGAAACAAGGATTATTCCTATAAATGTCATTCATGGTCTCTATGGGTAAAGATGGAATAATTTAATGGTGGTATTTAAGGATAAGTTTCATTTCAAGGGATGCATCAATCATTGTAAATGTGTTTTTGCACAATCATATATTTTTCAAGTTCTAATTAATGTTCTAGAAGAGGGGATTCCCCAAGATCACTCAAGAAATATGATCAAGATAAAATATGAAGTAATTGGTCTAGAAATTATCTCATTAATGAGACGTGTGATTTAAGACACTATGTCGAGGCATTACTAATAATAGAAAATCAATTCGCATAAATTTCGGAAATTCAATATATGAAAAATGGTTAGGGAATTTCATTTACTAGAATCAATTAATTCATTCAAATCATGATTCCTTATTTTAATATCCAAGATTCATTTTAAAAATTTAATTCCACATTTTACTCATTTAATCATATCAACATTGAAATGTAAAACATGACATCACAGGATTCATATGATAATAATGTATCCTAGAGAAGTCAAGTAAAACATAATCAAATTGTGGGTATTTAATTTCAATTTAAAGTTAAAAAATGTTTTTGGACAGAAATTTAAGGAGTTTAAAAGATAAAAAATAAAAGTGGAATCCCTTTTTAAATGAATCTTAGTCCTCTTCTACTGCCTGAGGATTCATTCTTCTATCATGATCCTATAAATGAAAACAACTCAGTTAAGCACAAAGATCATGTATTTAATACTAAAAAAGATATAGTGGGAGGGGGATTCATACAACACTACATCCTAAGAAAATAAATATAAATCTAAATTCCTAGAAATAAAGTAAAGGGATAAGTCTTGGTATGATCCACCAAGAGGGATCTGAATTTTTACTATGTCGAGAGGGATGTACAAGATGTTATCCAAAATATTATAGAGTATAAATATTCTTTGATTTAAACCACCACATATGGATTATCCCATCTTGTGATTCATACTTTTTGGTGAGGAATTATCCATGGATAGGGTACACCATAACCTCTCCATTCATAAAGATGTATATCTTGCATGGTGGGTGTAGGATAAAGTATAGAACATCCTATTCCTTTTTTGCTACCTGTAAAACCTTTTTCTCTTCCAGTTCTAGCTTCATATGGGCTTCAATACGAATATATTCTATTCTTATTTCCTTAGGCTTAACTAAATGGTACTCCTTATGGGGATCCTCCAATGCTAGTTCAATGAAATCAGGGAGCTCCAAATGTTCCCCAATAGGGGCATTCCTCGTTTCTTGTTCTTTCTCCAAGGGAAAATAAAGAATTTGTGATTCTGTATAATCAATATAAGTTGAAGTGACATACAATTAGGATTCAATAAAATTGGAAGATATAGAGTCAAATAAAGGTTCAACTCCTTTAGTTGGTTATGGATCAATCAGTGCCTCAGTGGTAAGTGCCTCTTAGAGTCCGATGGTGGAATGTAAAGGTAGGTAGTTAGGCTCCTCCACCACTAGTTTGGACCCACATTCATATATTTCCTAAAACAAATTCGTAAAGAACAGTGTCACCTACTTAACTTCCTCCTTAGGTAAGACAAGTGAATCATCTTCTTGTTCAGGTTCAGACTCAGATTTCTCTAATGGGGCTTGGACATATGCAGTTATGTAATCCAGTTTTTCTTACATATTATGAACAATCTCTTCAAGATCATGAATATCATATTGGACCTTGTGTTTTTTCAATTTCTCCTAGAAAATACAAGGTGGAAATTCTTCAAATGTGTTGGGAGGAATCTAGGAGAACTAATATTGTGTCTCGACCACTTCTTGGTAGAAGTCTGAAAAATTCTCCTAGAATTTAGTGAGTTACCTTTCCAATCCTTCAAAAACTAGTTGCTCTAGGGTCTCCTTAAGATCCAAGATAATGTACTTGAATTCCTCATCTTTGAGAATTTGGATCATTGCCCCCCTGATCTTTCTATCCCATAATGAAACACTCTCTTTTTTAGACCAATGTGCTTCAACTTCTAGCTCTGGTACCTGTGAGTAGTCATTCCATAAAGAGTAGTAATCATTTGAATTCATCATTGAAATAATATTTTTTTAGTTTTATATTTTTATAAAAAGAAATTAAATTTATCTAGGTGTGAAAATAGAAAATGTAAATGAATAACTAATTGACACCCCGGAAAAAACGCCGGTTTTGATGCACACCTATCGTGGGGTGTGCAAAAAAGAAATTATAATTTTTCCTAGCAATGCACAGAGGAAGGCCAGGGTTATCTCTTTTGAGGAGCCTTTTAGTCTATTAACTTATGTTATTCTAAATCCCCTTAACTATTTTTTGTTGTTTTATTAATTTAATGAAAACAATGAAAATGTTTTTTTGGTGTTTTTATTTAAAACAATGAAATGTAAAATAATAATCTAAATTATCTTGAAAATCTAGAAAAATGAGTTAATAATAAAGAAATTGGTTTTAGGGTTTGTTTTAATATTTAATCATTATTATCCTATAAATGTTTTACTTCACTGTGATATCCCAAATAGGAAATCTCATGTTTCAATTACTATTCATTAGTAATGAATTGTGAAATATCATTGAATTATTCAGAACTCTCAATTCAACCTCCTCTTATAGTCAAGGTTGATGACACACCTTGGTCTAGGATGCATCATCTTCTAGGACTTTATTTAATCGAAGCTATTTCATCCATTAATTATATCAACTCCATTTTGTAAAGAACTAACCAATGGAGGGAGGGAAAAGTTATTAAATTAAATAATAGAGATAAATTGATTTTTATATCATTTGAGAAGTCAAAAAATCAGGGTAATTTTCCTTACCTATTTATGCTACTCAATTTTATCTACAAACATAAAATTAAACAATAATTTAAATTCATTAACACCTTCAACAAAACCTGTGCCAAGTATCAGGATCAACCTCTCATTTTAGAGAGTAATAGAATAAAATGGTGTGGAGTAATGGAGGAAGAAGAGAGTACAAAAGAATTAATGTTTGATGAAAAAAATAATAATGGAGGAATGGGGGAAACACAAATTCTTCGCATAACAATACTAAAATATGAATTACAATTGAAATTTAAACTAAAAATAAGAAAAGTAAAAAAAAGGATAAAGAAGAAATGGGGGTGATTTGTGGATGGTCTCCCTCAGCGGAGATCTCTGGTCTCCTTTGGTAGATATATCCTCCTTGGTCCCTCAAAATAAATGGGATGGAGTGGAATGGAATGGAAAGATTTGAGAGGTAAGAGCTCCTCTCCTTTTATAGATAGAATCTTTCCTCTAACATTTTTTGCATTTTTTGGACCCATTAAATTGATGAATCAACCATAGACCCCCTCATGAATGGTGTTCCCCATTTTCATTTTTTCCCATCCCTAAAAATTTAATCTTATTTTTCCTTTTAATGTTGAATTTATGGATTTATCATTGAATGTGAATTTTTCTAGCTGAAATTTCTAGGAAACTTCTTTCAATGTATATCATTAAATTTCCACCTTAATGGATTCCAAACTCTATAGAATTTATTTGGGGCATGAGGATCTAATTCTTAATTAATATATAGGTAGAAGTATCTCAATTAGAGGTGTGTACCCTGATTTATGCATCCATTACTATGGTGGGGTCCACTCTGTCAGCCCATAAACCTTTCCAACCTCAATGAATTTTTCGGGCCTCTAGGTGTCAGAATCAAATTTTTTCCAAGAAGATAATTTTGAATAAAATAAATCAAGGATTAAAATAAACGAATAATTCAAATGGGATAGATATTTTAAATTTTATACCCAAAATACCTTTGTGGTAAAAATATTTAAAAAATCTAGAGTTACGAACTTTTCAAATTTTAGCCAATTTTCATTATATAATTCAAATTAGCCATTATTTTAATAAAAAAAGTAAATATATGGGTTTTATCATTAAAAACCTTAAAAAATATTGATTATTTGATTAATAATATGTTCATAAATTTTATCTTTCAAAGACCCCCACACTGAAACCATTCTTGTCCTCCAGCATGAAATCTCAAAATGGTAATCAAATGACACCAATGTTTCCAATATTTAAATTCCAATGTAATAATACCAAAAAAATTCAATGTCAAATAAATCATTAAAAAATCTATATAAATTATCAATTTAATTTCACATTTTTCCAAGAAACAATAAATTCATGTATTTTACTTTTACCCTTTGAAAATTTATGGAACATCTCCTTTAATTAAATCATGATCTTCAATTCAATATTATAAAAAATGACAGGTCACGATTTACCTCACTTTTGATTATTTTCTCTCACCATTCATGATAAAATTCTAGTATATTTTTTCTCTTATCATGAGAACATGTTTCTTATCCATAGGCCTGTAAATGAACTACTTCATCCACATTGTAAAGATAAAATAAAAATAAAATCATGAAGAATTGAAATAATGGTTTCAATGTCTCTGAGGATTATGGTTGGTATGATTTGATGTTTTTAAAATTAAGAATTAAGGAGAGGATAATATCATAAGTACAATTAATGATATCAAAAGTAAAAATGTAATGAAATTATCCTCTTTCAAGTAGCAATACCCACTTCCCAAAAATTAAAGTTGAGGTCATGATAAAATTAAAACACGATGAATGATTTTTCCCCACTTGAATAATTTTTTTAAATTTTATACTTTTTTACTAATTTTAGAACGTTATGATTAGATAAAACCTCACATCCATCACCTAACCACATACAATAAAAATATTGTTCTTCTCGAAAATGGTGATTTTTGGTCTTCCAAAATCATGACCCATTTTCTTCATTTTCTTTATCTTTTGGCAATATATTTATTTCTTGAATTCAAGATGGGTAAAACAATAGTGTGTAGTAAATTATTTTGAAACCTTTTACAATTCGAATAATAAGAACCCCCAAATTTCTTCCTTACAATGTATATAATCCCTTCTACTAAGAATTCCCTTACCACCACACTTCAATTTTAAAATATCATGAAAATGCCATGATTAGGGTAGGAATGGATAAAAATGTCTTGAAACGTGGCTCATTCCTATAAAAATCATGTAGAGTCTATAAGGGCTAAATTGGGAATAATGCAATGTGGAATTTAAGGATAAGTGTATTTTTAAATGATGCCTCAGTAATTTTAAATGTGTTTTTTCACATTTATATCTTTGACATGTTCTAATTCAGGATCTTGAATGTGGCACATACTAAGATGACTCAAGGAATGATTAAAAATAAAAAATAAAGTTACATACATTTTAGATATTTAAAGTATGAAAAATAGGTAGGGAATTTCATTTAAATGAATCAGTTAATTCCTTCAAATCATCTTCCCTTAGATTAATATCCATTCTTCATTTTAAAATTTTAATTGTACATTTTACTAATTTAATCACATCAACATTGAAATCTAAAACATGGAATCACATGATTCTTAAGATACTAATGTTTCCTAGACACATCAAGTAAAACATAATCCAAGTGTGGGTATTTAATTTCAATTAAAAGATATATTTTTTTGACAAAAATCTAAGGAGTTTAAAAAATAAACACTAAAAGTGGAATCCCTTTTGAAATGAAGGTTAGTACTCTTGAAATGTCTTAGGATTCCTTCTGTCATCACAAACCTATAAAATAAAACAACTCAATTAAGCACAACGGTCATGTCATTAATTGTACAAAAGATAGAGGTGTAATGGGATTCAAGATGCGATAATTTCTGAGAACATGAATTAAAATATACTTTTTTTATAAATAATGTAAAGGTAAAAGTGTTGGTATGATCCCCCAAGTGGGCCCTAAATTTTTACTACCTCTAGAGGGAAAAAATCATTGTTATCCAAAATATGATAGAGGATGAAGCTTCTTTGATTTGAACCACCACATGTGGATTTTCCCATATTGTGCTTCGTCCTTTTAGGTGATTAATGGTCCATAGATATAGTACACCATATTCTCCCCATACACAATGAGGTATATCTTGAATGATGGGGGTGGGATGAAGTAAGATCCATCCTCTTCCTTTTTTGTTACTTGTGTGACTATCTTATCTTATATTTCTAGATTCATAGGGGATTGAAGAAGAGCATACTCTATTCTGATTTCCTTAGGCTCATCTACATGGATCTCTTTATGGGGCTTCTAAAATACATGTTCATTGAAATCAGGGAGCTCTATATGCTCCACAATAAGTGAATGCTCAATTTATTGTTCTTCCTCCAAGGAATAATTATTAATTTCTAATTATGTATAATCAAAAAATAGGGATTGACATACAATTTTGATTCAATAAAATTTGAATATATAGAGTTAAAGAAAGGTTCCACTCATTGATTTGGTTATAGATCAAGCAATGCCTTTGTGATACGTTCCTCTTAGAGTCTGATGGTGGAATGTGAAGGAAAGTAGTCAGGCTCCTTCACCTCTAGTTTGGCCTCAAGTTATTGGCTTTACTAAAAAAATTAGGAAGGAACAGTGCAACCTAATTCTTTTCCTCCTCATGTAAGACAAGTGGCTCATCTTATAGTTCAGGTTCAGACATGGATTTATCTTACAATGGTTAGAAATATGCAGTTATCCAATCCAGATTTTCTTATAGATTGTGAACCATCTCTTCAAACTCTTGAATATAATATTTGACTTTGATGTTTTACATTACCTCCTAGAAAAATTCAAGTGGAATTTCTTCACATGTGTTGGGATGAATTGAGGAGCACTCCTATTGTTTATCAACAACATATTGATAGAATTCTAGGATATACTCCTAGAATTCGGTGAGTTGTCTAGCCAATCCTTCAACAAATGGTTGCTTGGGGGTCTCCTGAAGATCTTGGATGAGGTACTCGAATTACTCCTCTTTGAGAATTTGTCTCTATGATCCCATGATTAATCTAGACCATAATAAAAAAATCTCTTTTTTAGACAAGGGTGCTTTAACTTTTGGCTCTGGCACATGTGAGTAGTCATTCCATATAGAGTAAATAATCATTCAAATTCATCAAGGAATAGATGTTTTATAGTTTTATATATTTATTAAAAAAATTAAACCTATCTAGGATGTGAAAATATAAAAATTAAATGAGTATATGATTGATTCTATAAAATTGATTACATTTTTGAAGCAAAATTGTCACGAGGCATGGAAAAAATCAATTATAATTTTTCATAGTGCAGCATAGAGGCTGACGAGTGTCATCTATCTGGAGGAGCCTTTCAGTATGTTCCCTTAATTTATTATAAACCACCTAAACTAATTATTTTTTGTTTTGTTATTAATTTAATGAAAAAAATTATTTTTTGGGGTTTTGATTATTTAAAAAAACGGCATGTAAAATGATAATTTAAGCTATCATGCAAATCTAAACCAAATGAGTTAATTAGATGGCACATGGTTTTTGGGTTTGGTTTAATTTTTAATAATTATTCTCCTTTATATGTTTTATTTCATTTTTATAATAAAAACATAATGTCTCATGTTTGAATAACTAATTTTTATTTATGAATTGTGAAATATCATTGAATGACTAATCACTCTCAATTCCACCTCCACTTATAATCAATGTTGATGAAACAACTAGTTCTAGGATGTGTCA
Source organism: Viscum album (assembly GCA_963277665.1). Classification (NCBI taxonomy): domain Eukaryota; kingdom Viridiplantae; phylum Streptophyta; class Magnoliopsida; order Santalales; family Viscaceae; genus Viscum; species Viscum album. The sequence goes on from OY728152.1 coordinate 1,799,765,865, forward strand.
TCTTCAAGGACCTATTTTAATTGAATCTATTTAATATATTGATTAGATTAACTCTTTCATGTGAAGAACTAACCAATTTAGAGGGGAAAAGTGATTAAATAAAATAATAGAGATAGATTTAGTTTCAGTAAATTTGGGAAGTCACCAAATCAGAGGAATTCTCCTCACCCATGTAGGGTACTCAATATTATCTGCAAACATAAAATTAAACATTAATGAATATTCATTAAAACCTTCACCTCCCCCCATGACATGGCTTGGGGTCAGCCTCTCATTTTTTAGAGTAAGATATTACAATGTAGTAGTAGATGAAATAGGGTAGGAATAATAGAGTAATGGAATGATTTGAGAGGTATGATCTCCTCTCCTTTTATAGGCATAATTTATCTTCCAAAAGCTATATAATTTTAGACCCATCAAATTGATGATTCACACATGGTCCCCTTCATTAAAGTTGGTCTACATTTTTTTGAGTGTCTTCCCTCTAAATTTAAGCTCATTTGATACACGATGGATGATTTATGGATTTTTCATTAAATATTAAATTTTTTTGGAATAAATTTCTAGGAATTTGACTTCAATATATATTGTTCAATTTCCACATTAAAATATTTCATCCTCTATGTAATTTATTTGGGTAATTATTATTTTATTCCTCCTTTATATCCAGGTATAATAACCTCAATTATAGGTGTGTAGCCCGATTTAAGCTTCTATTACTATGGAGGGGTCAACACTGTCCGCCCGGAAACATTTCCAACATTAATGAATTTTTCTGGCCTTTATTCTTTCAAATCAATTTTTTTTCTTGTAATTTTTTTAAGAAAATAAATCATGTATTCAAAAAGAAACGAATCATTCAAATTGGATAAATATTTTAAATTTTATTCCCAAAATAACTCTATGGTAAAAAGCTGTCAAAATCTAGAATTAATCACTTTTCACATTTAACCCATTTTCACTCTATAATTAAAATCACCCATTATTTTAATAAAAATTTAAATACATGGGTTTTATCATTGAAAAACATTATAAAACATAATTATTTGAATAAAAATATGAATATAAACTTGCTTTGTTAATAGTATTGTTGTTTAGAGTGGGATACCTCTTAAGATTAGGGATCCTTGTAGATTTTTCATCCCATGAACTTTAGAAGATATTATAAAAATTAATTTCCTTTATAAAATTGGTGATAAAATAAATTTAATCCCTTATTAAATGTTTTTATATTTGATACTAAGAGACTTACGACCCCCCATATTGGTCTTGTAGTTGGCTGAACGATCTATCACTCACCCTATTAGGTGAGTGGATTACATCAAAATTATAGTAGATAAACTATATTTAATAATAAATTAAATAATTTTGGGCATGAAATTATATAAATATTTACCTATCATATTAATAAGGTATATCTTATCCATTTTAGTGTTTGTGATAGATGTTTCCAAAAGAAAAATAATATTCAATTTTATGGAATAAAAATAAGAATCTAATGTCTTCAAGAATCCTAAAGAACTTACACATGGAAAATTATTCTCAAAGGATGAGTTAATGGAATTCATGGAACATGTTTATAAGGATGAGGAAGAGTTTTTAGGCGTCATTAATTATATTAAAAACAAATCCATACCAGTAGAAACATTATAGAACTATTTTTATATAATTATAAGGATCCCTTTGATGAGTATGTTGGAGATTTTTTTTGGAATACATAGTTGAGTTTACTTTGGAGAACCTCATTTGGATAAACATAGAATTAGAGTGTAAGGAAAATTCTAATTTATAAATGAGGGGGATTATTTATTTTTCAGATTTAACACTCACATTAAAGATATATTAGAGAACATAGACCTCATGGGCCCAAAATTATACTATTTGGATAAGAAGAACCAAATTTAGAGCTGAAACCACACCCATAACACCATAAATACTCATTTCTTGGTGACAATTCTTTATTTTTTATCATTATCTCATTTGAGTCAGGGAAAATTCAATATGAATGTTCTTTTAGATATTTTTTAAATAAATTTTTTCTAGGATATAATTTGTAACCTAAGGAACCCTTAGAGAGGAGTAGGGTGGGGGTGAATCACAGTGTACCCCAAATTATGTTTTTTTATTTTACTATTTTTATTTCATTTAATTATTTTGTTCACATATTAGCAGCAATTGTTTCCAACTCATAAATCTTGATTTTTAAATCACTGAATTAAATAAATTTTTTTTGGAAAGTGAAGAATTCATAGAGAAAAATTATTTCACTTCGTTTAGCATAAAGGGATATGTTAAAATATAATTGGATCATCTCAAATTATCCATGTATTATTTTTGGATATTATATGGATTATTTTCATCACCAGGAACTGTGATTACATTCAATTCCAAGGATCGATGTTTAAGGAATAAATGTTTGAAATATATTAAATATATTCAATAGAACACTAGAATTTTTTTCATCTAAAAATTATATTAACTTATAAAATGGTTCGCATATTAGAAATGAAAGGGAACTATTGAGTTTAGAATAAAAGTTTCACCCCAGGTGCGACTTGACATTAGTCGGTACAAGTTGTTTTTGGAAAATTCGTTACAGAAATTGAAAAAAATAAAATAATTAAATTAAATTAATTTATTTCATTTTTACTAATAAATAAAGTAAAAAATTTTAAATAGATTATTTTGTAATATTTCATGGGATTTTCGCATAACCCAGAAAACATTGGTGTTTTTTGAGAGAGCCTAGAGGATTCTTTCTCAGGTGAACGATGATGGATCATGGATCGACAATTAATGAAACCTCATATTTGATGGCTTTATCCAACTATGATGATGGAACATTATTTCTTAACCATTTATCGAACCAAATAGAGGTAGGGAGTGCGATTTATTAAGATTTCTTCTATGTTTTTAAATTATTTGATGAATTCAAATCAATCAATGAACCAATTTATCTGTGGATCGGTCACCTTGAGGGATGGGATTATATTATGGGGATTCAATGATAAAAATTTATATGATTAAATTTTTTATGTATTTGATCTTAGTTCTAATATAAAAAAACAAATATAAATACAAACATCATTCAAGTTTAGTTCATCACATTTTTTCTTGTTATTCTCTCGCCTGGTTCTACGATTCACCACAGGAGTTATTCATTTGTCCTGGGGTTTAATTATTCTTGATCAATCAATCATTATGAACCCATTTATTGGTTCAATTATATTATATCTTATATCTAGGACTGGAAAAATAGGATGGAGGTGTGATGATGGATACATAATGATTCAGATGACATAGGATTCCTAATTTCATGTTCTTTAGTGTTCTTCAGAATAGAAAAGAAGAACATTAATTAGATCCATTTTGTGAGACTATCTAGTGTTGAAACATGTCTATTCAATGATGGAATGGAAAAAATTGGTTGGATCATTAATTTTTTAGCATATCGGTCAATAGATCGGAGGGCATAGGTTCATTCAAGGAGTACAGAGAAAGATTTGGTATTTCTAGAAAATACAACATAACATGGAATGTAATTAGGGATTACACATTATGTGGGATCCCCTCAGTAGTGTAATGGGTATTAGGTAGGATATAGGTATCACACTATGTGTGGAATAACATCCATGACATGTGTAACCACCAGGGATACTTGGTGTGTACTTGGGAAGTTCACGGACATGATATGGAGTACAGAGGTTGCCTACACGACATATACTCCCCCATATAGACACTGGTTGGACTAAATAAATGGGATATTCTTTTTAATGATAATAGGAAATGGGTACAAGGGATTAATCCATGTACTAGAACATAGGTAGAGTTCAAGGGTGGCCTATATAGCCTATAATACTCAACAGACATGGTTTGATGGAATGGTTCATTCACCTGGGCAGGACCCAGGGTCAAAGGACATGACATGTACCCCTTTTACATTCCATGTAATACTTTCAAGGGTGCTCAAGGCTCTTTGTTTTCTTATTTTGTACCAGTATAGGTTGGGTCCTTGGTCCTTTCCCTCAAGTTTAAAGTGTGTAATTACAAACACATTAGTGCATTGGGATCTCCTCTAGAGGTCAAGTCTCTCATTGATTTTTAGAATCCGTCCATGATACGAGAGTGTGATCCACTATCATACTTAGTTTTCTAGTAGGATTTTATGGAATAATCATGACCTCCCTAACCGTGGCTTCCATCCTTCATCTAGAAGTCTTCATTGGTAGGTTTGGTGGAATCATACACATACAATCCCCTACGTAGAGGGTCGATCTAGATTTAGTTCATGGTTCCACCTTTTGGTTCAGAGTGTGACCCCTATTTTTGTATCAAATTCTTCATAGAATAGTGAATTATTCATGGGAGGGGACCAATGAGTTAGGAAAATTCATCGAGAGTCTCCGGTGATAGCATGTCTCACAGAGTGAGTTCTCCTAGAACTAAAATTGCTTCAAGTAGAATCATTAGGTTGATAGTTGGTTATGAACGCATGTTGGTGTGGTGTATTTCTTGAGAATATATGGTTCCCTCAATTATTCATTGATTCTCATATCTTGTAATGATCTGACTATATTTTGTGTTTCATGTTTATTGTTTTTAGGTTTTCCTACTAAGTGTTGTTATACTTAACCCTGTAAGGGATTTTCCAACACATGTTTTGTATTTTGAGATGATGTCCCTTTTGACGGTGTCTTGGGAGGATAGTTAGTGGGTGGAGTACAGCTAGATCTTGACAGAACAAGGTGTTTACTTGAAGAATACTTTTTCATAATCATTCCCATTAGTTTAGGTTAGAATATTTAATGTTTTGGTTGGGATTTTTTTGGCCCCTTTTACATTTTCAGTACTTCACTGTCAAATACTATTATGGCATATTAGATGTATGCATGCATTGTTTTAGTTGTTTTACATTTAAACATTATGTGATATTGGAGATGTGTGCATGTGTATATGTACTTTAGGATCATATCTCCCATTTATGGGATATGCCTACTCATAATTGGTCACTAGCCCCTGGACTATTGAAGGTAGTCTTGGGGTAGTCATAGATTGCACCAAAATAGGTCGGGTCATGATAGAGTGGTAACAAAGGAGTTTAGTTCTAATTTAGGACCATGAATTGGTGATATTGGTTTGTGGAATCAGTATTTAGTGTTTCGAGTTTAGATTTCAGAATAGATATTCTAGTGTTGGTGTGCTAGCCGATACTTCCATACATCAGGAGTCTGATTACTAAATTTTGACTCATTACATATAAACATTTCATTGTGAGGATTTGTTTGGTATATGTATCAAATATTAATGGGCTGTGGTTTCCATGTCTTTCTTGAGTTATCTACCTCTATAAACTCTTTCAACCGTGGTGCATCTTATTTTATCTTAGGATTCTTCCACATAGACAACCAACTAGTATTTCACCATGTGATCATGAGGATGTTCAGCTTAGTGAATATGAATTGGTTCAATGGATTGTAGGAGAGATTCTATATCTGAGTGGTTTTCCAACTATACCACCACCAATTGAGTAGCATCTAGAACCAGAACTACCAACTCAGGATTCACATAGGTTGAATGTGTTAGACAAGATTTAGAGGCATTGACCTCCCAGATAGTTTTGTGAACCAGACCCCCAAGTGGCTGAGGACTAGCTAGAGGTAGTCAATCACATTTTCTGCCTTGTAAGGACGCATGTAGATCATATGGTTGTCCTTGAAATGAGTATTCTTCATGGATATTCAGGGAGATGGTGGAGTTTGGTGAATCTATCACATGATGAGACAACTCTCTCCTAGACAAGATTTGAGCATCTTTCATTAGAGGAGTTCTATCCAACTATGTTGTGATCATTACAGATATATGAGATTTTTCATTTCTAGAAGGGAAGTATGACTGTGACACTATATTCAAAGCGGTTTACTGATCTATAACATTACAACTTATATAAGTTATGAGACCAGTTCATTAAGGATCAGACTGTTGAGCAGGGCTTGCATTGGTACAATAGGGTGTTAGTGGAATCTATTATCATTTCCACCTATACTGAATTAATTGAGTGAGTACTATTGGTAGAAAGTATCCTAGAAGAACACATACCAATAGTGGGAGCTATCAGTGGGAATCCAATATCTGATACTTTGGTTGTAGGTAGTTGATGGCAGTCAATTAGATCCAAGTGCGTTATACGGTTTAGGAGGAATTACCTAGACTCGTGATCAGTGGTGTAGGGATCTTTGGGTGGCTCAAATCAACCAAGGGATAGGTGGTGTTTCTCTTACGATGGTCGGAGACATCTAGAATGAGATTTATGGCCCCATCATATACGTAATCGTGAGATGATCAAGGGACCAAAAAGTCAATTATAAATGCAGCAGTAGGGTGGTCCGTAGGGCATCATACATGGTAGAGGGGGGGGGGTGGTAGGGTAGCAGGAGGTGGTCATAGGTTTAGCGTATTACTACCACCACCCTTAGGTGGTCCATTCCATGCTTAGGGAGCTGGTGGGATGGGATGAGGCAAGCTCCGAGCTATGGAGTCCTATGACCACAAGGCTCCATGGGTAATAGGAGATAAAATCTATGTGTTTTCAACATTATCTGAAATATTAATAGAAAAATGTGCTACCATTCCTCCCTTTCCACTTCTCTAGTTCAAGACATAGAGATTATGGTTGGGATTTTGGCTCGACCCTTTTTGTTGGAGACTCAAACTAACAGTGACTCAGGGATTTCGAACCTGTGCTGATAGTGTGACTAACTCATGGAGGATAGAGTTTTGTATATAATCTCATTATTGCAGTAATGAGGCCTTATAATGTAATATTAGTTATAGACATGATATTTACGATTCATTCCAAAATTGACTATATTAGGAAAAAGAAGTAGTGTGTCCATTGTAATGGAACAAGGTTTTCCTTGGTGGGTGAAAAGGGAACCATAGAAGAGTAGGATAAACTTAGGTATATGTGAGTACAACTGATCACTCAATAGTTATCTACCATGACACTTGGGGAAGGTGATTCTTTAGGATATCAGTTTTCTATAGTTGTGGTGGAGTAAAAGGATGTGCATCCTGGGGACATACCAGGTTTTCCTCTTTGATGAGAGGTAGATTTTTTTCGTCGACATTCATCCCCAGATAACACTGATATCTTCACCAGCATATCAGATGGATCCCATAGATTTTTGCAATATAAGGATGCAATTTTTGGATTATTAGGAGAAAAAATTCTGGAGACACATCATTTTTCCCTAGTCATCCCCAGGGTTGTTTTCCAAAAAGTTGGATTGGAAGTTGAGGTTATGTTTGGATTACCAACTCTTAAACTAGGTGACCATGAAAAACAATTATCCACTACCGAGAATCGATGACTTATACAATTAGTTGAGAGGAACGTGGTGGTCCTCAAAGATTGACCATAGATCAAGCTATCACCAACTATGAGTACAAGATAAGGATATACTAAATATGGCCTTTATATGTTGTTACAAACACTATGACTACTTGGTGATTCCATTCTTCATAATGAATGCCTCAGTAGTGTTCATGGTACTCGTTAACTGGATCTTTTATCTTTTCATATATCATTTCATGGTAGTCTTCATCGATGACATACTAGTTTATTCGGAGTCTGAGGAGGATCATGTGAGACACATGAGGATGATCCTGGAAACACTCTCATAGAACTATCTATATGGGAAGCTCTCAAACGTTTCATTTGGGATTCAATAGGCCCAAATTCTATGACACATCATCTCAGGGGGATGGAGTTGTAGTGGATGTAGTGATGGTTGAGGCTATTATTTCTTGGGAGACACCCAAGAGTGTTAACAAGGGGATGAGTTTTATTGGATTGGTTGAGTACTATCAAAAGATTGTACCCAATTTCACTAGAGTGGAAGCAACCTTGAATAGGAAAGGGAATCCTTTCTTGTGGATGGAAAAGTAGAAGTAGTTCTTTTAATAGCTGAGGTATAGGTTGATAAGCACTTCCATCTTGAGGTTACTAGAGAAGGGTGTCGAGTATGTAGTCTTCTTAGTTGCATTGTGGACCAAAAAAATTTCTGTTCTGATGAAGAGGTAAGAACATATTACCTATGGTTTATCCCAGTTTATACCACATGATCAGAACTATGTGGCCCATGAACTTGAGTTAGTAGCATTATTTTTCACCATGATAATGTGGAGACACTACTTGATGGTTGAGTGGTATATTGTATACTCTGATTATAATAATTTCAAGTACATTTTCTCTTAGAAGGATCTCAACATGAGATTGAGGTGATTGATTGAGTTCCTCCAGGACTATGACATTGATACATTCTATACTCCTAGGAAGGGGAACATGGCAGAAGACGCTCTTATTAGGAGATCTTGTCCTCAAATGTTTTTCGTGGCATTTGAGCAATTAGCCTCATTGAAGTTGTCCTTTTTAGATAGGGATAGAGATTCATATTAGTAGACAATGTTTATTTCCCCACTACTTCTACAGGGTGGCAAGGATTCTCAACATGGAGATACCAACTGTGAGACCTTATGTACTCAGATATTCACATTAAATTCTCTCGATGAATATTATAAAGTTGGGGAGCATGCTATGCTTTTTAAACGATGAAGAGCGGTACCTTTTTCATTGAAAGAGGTTGTGTTTTGGGAGTTTTGTATATCCCATTTGGAAGTACATATAGGTGTTGATATGATGTAACAATACCTCTGACAATAGTTTTGGTGTCTAAGCATGAAGAAAAGAGTTGGATAGTTAGTATCTTGATGCCTTACTTGTCGGTAAGTGAAGGTAGACCACCAAGTTCTAGTGTCTTTATAAAACCCCCCTACATTTTTAGAGTGGGAGTGGGATAGTATATACATGAAATTCATTATGGTCTTACCACATAAATATAATGTAAAAGATTCTATATGAGTGATTGTAGACCAACTAACCATGTAGGCCCACTTCTAAGAAATTTAAGAGTACTATTTAGTAGAGAGCTTGGGATGTCTCTATGTTCAAGAGATATTCTAACTCCAAAGAGTTCTATTGAATATTGTTTTTGATCAAAATGATTACATTACATCCCGGTTCAGGAAGATATTATAGGAGGAATTAGGGACTCAATTACGCTTGAGCACTGCATTCCACCTAGAAACTGATGGCCATATTGGGCGGACCATTCAGGGTCTAGAGAAAATGTTGTGGGATTTCATTTTAAACATTGGATGAAGTTGGGAGGACCACCTATCCTTGGTGGATTTTGTATAAACCAACATATAACATTCCACAATTGGTAAGTCTATCTAGGAGTGGATGAATACTGAACCGATCCATTAAAAGTCTTACGATGATAGGAGGAGGGGGCCTGGGAAGTTTGAGGAACGAGGCTATATATTCCTATGGGTTTCACCATGATTTGGATTATGAATATCTGGCTGAGGCGACAAGATATCATTGAGATTAATTGAACCTTTACATAAACTATGTAGAGTTAGAGAAGTGGTGTAAAACATAACACGACCTTTGTAGTTATACTGGGTACAAAATTTCTTCTATGTGTCGCAGCTAAGGAGGTACCTTTATAACCCATCACGTGTTATCCACTAGGGAGAGTTAGACATAGAGGATGGAGAAACCTTTTCTTAATACCCTATGGAGGTCAAATATTGATAGGAGAGGATCCTATTTGTGCATTCTATTCCCCATGTGTGTGTTTTTTGGTAGCATGCGAACCTTTAGGAGAGCACCTGGGAGTAGGAGACCCATATGCGAGCCTAGTACCCCAATCACTTTGAGTAGTTTTACTATTTTCAGGTTGAAAATCTTTAATGTGGGGAGAATTTAATGTCTCATATTTTCCTTGTATTATTTTTGTATATTTTATGGATTATATTTGAGACCAGGTACTGGGAAAACATGCGATTATAAGGAATAGTGTGCCCAGAATAAATGCTTTAAATATATTAAATTTATTTAATAGCACATGTGTGTAGTTTTCTTGAAAAATATGAATAACATCCAAAAAATTATCCGGATCAGAAATCAAAGGGAACCATTGAGTTATAAATGGTGGTTTTACCCTAGGAACAATGTAATGTTAGTAGGAATGGGTCATTTGTGGAAAATTCTTCATAGTCGTTGAAATGAATAAAATAATTTAATGAAATTATTTTATTACATTTTCACCAACGTAGACACTAACAATATTTAAATAGATGGCTATGGAGGATTTACAGGGGTATCTATATAACCATGAAAACATTGAAGAGATTCTAGAGAGAAATTTGAGGATTCTCTCTTAGGAGAACGAAGATAGACTGTGGATTAAAAATTGATGTATCCTCAGATTCAATGGATCTGGCCAAGGATAATGAAGAAACATTTTTTCTACAGCTGTTATCAAACAGAATCAAGGTAAGTAAAATGTTTTATTTTTATTTCTTCCCCATTCTTAATTTATATGATAAATGAAAATAAATTGACAAACAGATTAATTTACAGATCAGTAGCCCAACGGGATGGGATTATTTTGTCAGGATTTTGCGGGATAAATTATTGTGATTAAATTATTGAAAGATTTGGTTATTGTTATAAATGAAACAAATGAATATCAACATGAACATTAATCAAGGTTCATTCCTCTTGTTTGTTCTTGTTCTTATCTCCATCAGTTCCATGATTTAACATGGGTGTTCATCATTTGGATTGAGGTTGATCTATTCTAGATCAATCGATCATTGCACTATCATTTCTTGGTGCAATGATCCAATATAGTAGATCTTGGATCGACATGGAATGATGGAGGTGAAATGATGCAGATGGAGAAATTAAAATGACAGATGATTCATGATTTTTCATTCTTCATAATTCTTCAGAACATAACAAAGAATGTCAATTCGATACATTTTACAATATGATTTTGTAATGAAACTTGTTGATTCAGCGATGGAATGATAAAAAGAGGTTGTATCTTGAGTTTTAATGCATATAGGTCAACATATTAGAGTCCAAAGGATCAATTAAGGCATGGAGAGGAAGATATGGGATTTTTGGATAATCCTATAGAACACGACATGTAATCCAAGATTACAAAGCATGTGAGCCCCCCTGAGCAGAACCCAGGGTTTTAGAAATGAAATAGGTATTACATGGAATTTTCCCAGCCTCAAAGATGTATCGTCAATATTTTTATTCTTAGTGTGTACTTGGGAAGTACATGAACATGGGGAGAAGTACATGGGTTTCTTACACAGCGTGTACACCACCACATAGACACAGGCTGACCAAAGTTCACGAGTTAAGCCATGTACGAATACACAGACATGGTTACATGGGATAAAGCTATGTACTTGCATACAGGTAGAGTACACATGTTTCCTACATGGAATTTACTACTACACAAAAATGGTTTGATGAAACAGGCCGTTTACATGAGTAGGACCCGGGGTCAAAGGACACGTCATATACCTCTTCTACACACTATGTGATCCCTTAAAGATTGCTTGAGGTTCTTGGTTTTCTTAGTTTGGACTAGTGTAGGTTGGGTGGATTCCCTTGGTCCTTACACTAGAGGGTATAGTGCAACGTTACATTCACATCATTGAATCATGATCCCTCTAGAGGTTAAGTCTGAGATAGAGTTTTGGAATCCACTTGTGAGACTAGAGTGTGATCCTCTATCATCCTCAGTTCCCTAGTTCGGGTTTGTGGAATAAGCATGAACCTCATGATCAGGGAGAGAATCCTCTATCTAGTAGTCCACATTAGTAGGGTCTGTGGAATTGTTGACATATGATCCCCTATGTAGCGGGTTGATCTAGATTGGGTTTTTGGTGTCCCCCAGTGGTTATGGGCATTACCCCCTCTCTCTATATCAACATATTCTTAGACTAGTCATTCTCTATGCGTGGGGCCTAATGAGATTGAACTATTCATCAAGAGTCTATGATTATAGTATGGATCATAGAGTTAGTTATACCAAAAAGAGCGTTACTTAAAGTAGAATCATGTGGCCGAAAGTTAGTTATGGCCACCTGATGTTGTGGATTAATTCTTAAGTATATATTGTTGATTCTATTATCTGTTTATTTTAATATATTGTAATGACCTGACTAAACTTGGTGATTTATATTTAGTGTTTTTGAGGTGTCCTTCTGAGTATTTTTATAATCACTCATACTAGGGATTTACCTACACATGTCATGTATTATGAAGTTGACGACACTTTTGACAGTGTCTTTGGAGGATAAAGAGTTGGTGGAGCATAGCTAGATAATGATATACCATGGTTTTTACCGAGAGTGTAATTTTGGATTAGTCATTACCCTTGGAGAAGGTTGAACTATTTATTGTTTTGGTTGGTCTAATTTTTTAATGTTTTTTTAGTACTTTGTTGTTGTACTATGTTGTGGGATCTTAGATGTATGTACACATTATTTAAGTTGTTTTACATTTCAACAATGTTTGGGTTCAAATATGTGTATTTTTGTATAGGTAAATTATGGAATTGCATCCCATATGTGGTATATACTAAATCATCCTTTGTTTCCTACCCCTGACCTATTAAAGGCGAGCTTGGGGTAGTCATAGGTCGGACATCGCAATGTCAGGTCATGACCATCATACATATTGATGATTGGTTGAGGTTCCATAATCAACTAAGCTTCACTAGTTATGTAGATATAATTTTTCATTCTTGTTCAATATATTCGAAGAACACCACCTTTATAATATTTAGGGATTTGTCTCTCCACACCTAAGGAACACTCCATCTTCTTCACTCTACTCACTGCTCTTGTGTAGGATAATTTTTATTTTATAGAATTGGGGGTCTCTTTAATTTCTTTAGGGTAGGCATGATCTTGATTCATTTGTATATCAATATAGATTCAATATGAACTCCAATATATCAATCTTATTATTCAATTTGAATGGATTCAAATAATTTTGATTTATAGTTTTTTCTGTGTCTTTATTCTAATTACAACAACACTTTATTTGAGATAATGATAATTTTAAAAATAGAATTATATTCTTAAGAACTCTTTCTACTAACTCTAGATATAAAAATGATTAATCACCAACTCAAACGCCTCATACCTTCATAATCCAATTATATGTGTTTACATAAATTCCATTAGGTCTTCAATGCATATATTCAATGTTTTATTATCTTTATTATTGATTCAATCATATTTATTAGTGTTCTCCCTATTCAATTTCATTGAAGTTTTCTTATAGAAGAGATATATCAATTTAGTTCATGATATTTCTCTTCCTTTTTTATTTATTCCCTTTCTCATTTCATATAATTATTGTCACGACCCGTCCTCGGGGCTCGTGCTGTGACTACCCCAAGCCCGCCTTCCATAGGCCAGGGGCTGGCGACTAGCACCAAAGGCGTAAAATCCCGATAACTGGGAAGGCATTGCCTTTATAAAAGAAAACAAGCACCACAGAGTACAAGCGGAAGAAGTAAACACTAAGTAAAAACTGAGTACAACAGTAAGTGCGGAAAGTAAAAAGGGGCCGGAAATACAATCCCAACTGTAAAGTACAACTCGAAAGGGCAAACATCAACTGAAAAGTAAAGCTACTACGCTGAGCTGTCCACTGGAAATCCCACCTTAAGGGTGGGTACAGATAGCTCCTCTGCTCCTCAGTTCCCACCGTCAGCTCCGAGTATGTCTCGCCCAGTGGTCCACCTCCGGGTACCGCCTCGTCGTCACATCCACCTCTGGGTACCGCCTCGTCGTGAGGTCCTCCTCCGGGTACCATCTCTTCATATAGTACACCTCTAGGTACTGTCCAGTCCTCGAACACTCGGCTTCTGTCAGCACTGCCCGTCGTCTGCAACCAACACAATGAGGTGCGGGCATAGCCCGTGCAGGGGTGAGTATAACAGTACTCAGTAGGGACCCCGAGACCCTCAAGGTCTCACTAAACCAACATGGATAACCACAAAGAACATCTCAACAGATAACCTCTACTTAGATATATGCCCATACATATACCTAAGTTATCAAGTAACCCATCTCAATCATGAGGAAACACAAGGATTGTGAAATCAACGGATAACCACTACCCAGGTATATTCCCATACATATACCTAAGTTAGCAAGTGACCCATCTCAATCATGAGGTAAAAACAAGGTCAAAAGTCTCAGCTCAAACCAGGATTTTCATTATCGAAACCGTAACTGCTGAAGAGCTCCGTCTCTGGAGTGTACAGTGGTCCTGTCACGACTCCGAGGTACTGCTCACTAACCTAAGACTACTGAAGAACTCCACCCATCGAGTACTGCGGGCCAGCTGCTACAACCAAGCGCTCCCATGTGCCGCTACAACCAAGCGCACCTCTGTCGTGGGTCTGCCGCTACAACCAAGCGCTCCCATGTGCCGCTACAACAAAGCGCACCTCTGTCGTGGGTCTGCCGCTACAACCAAGCGCTCCCATGTGCCGCTACAACCAAGCGCACCTCTGTCGTGGGTATGCCGCTACAACCAAGAGCTCCCATGTGCCGCTACAACCAAGCGCAACTCTGTCGTGGGTCTGCCGCTACAACCAAGCGCTCCCATGTGCCGCTACAACCAAGCGCACCTCTGTCGTGGGTATGCCGCTAAAACCAAGTGCTCCCATGTGCCGCTACAACCAAGCGCAACTCTGCCGTGGGTCTGCCTCTACAACCAAGCACTCCCATGTGCCGCTACAACCAAGCGCACCTCTGTAACACACCGAGTCATTCGATCAGCAGTCGTCGGGTCTCAGCCAGCTACACGGTCTCCGTACTCCGCACGCTCGTCACTGGGAGGGTCCGCTCCACGAGCTACAGGTCGATACTCCAAGTATCTCAAAGTCCCATGAAGAAGTAACTCAAAGGACCACCACGTCATAGGGGTCTCAACGCAACATACGGCGCGTCAATCGGACGCCCGGTCTGTGAGTTATTAGCCTTTTCATCCCAGGGGCCCGGTTGGTTTCGTGAGCAAACCAAACCCGGCAGTATCTCAAATGTACCCCGAACTCTCATAGGGTAAACTCATAGGGACCTTTTCTCAACGCAATCACCAACGCCGCTGACGGTTCGTCAAACGGACGTTCTGTCAGAAAGATATCAGCTTTTCCGTTCCAGGGGTCCGGTTGGATTTTGGAGCGATCCAACCCGGCCACTATCCATCTACTTCCAAAACTCGGGCGGAGGATGCCAAAAGTTCCGTATCGTCAACAGGAACTCAACGCAACAGACGTTGCGTCAATCGGACGCCCGGTCTGAGAGTTATTGGCTATTTCATCTCACACTCACCTTGGGAAACATCCCAGGAGGTCACCCATCCTAATCACTACTCTAGGCCAAACACGCTTAACTATGGAGTTTTAACCACGTAGGCTCCCGAAAAGGAAGGTGCACCTTCAGTATAGTATACCGAAACGACCGTCTCGATCCAAGGATCGCGTTGCCGCTGACGACGAGTCGTTTGGAGGCCCGCAGCTCAAGATACGGGCAGTTGACCAAATCGCTCGGTAACGGGGGTTTCGGGACCGGGCCGTCCCGGCCCGAGACCCCCCGGATGGCCCGAACCGGGTCGACCCGCCCCGGACGGGGTCGACCCGGCCCGGGGCGGCGCGGCGCGGCCCGGCCCGGCCCGGCGCGGCGCGGCCTGGCCCGGCGCGGCCCGGCCCGGCGTGGCCCGACTCGGCGAACCGGCCAGGTGCGCCGGTTCGGCGCAAGGCAGCGCGCTGGGCGCGCTGCCAGCTTGCCCGAAGGCCGACCTTGCTGGAAACGGGGGGCCGCCTGCCCCCCCTTTGTGAAACCGGCCCCCATCATAATGGGGGGCCAAATAACTGCCCGGGGAATTAAATTCCCCCGGTTTCCACCAACCCGGCCGGCCCGACCTGGCCGGCCGGCTTCTTGTCAATAGGACCGGCAAGGGCCGGTCCTCTTCCGTCTTCCGGCACCGGCGGCCCGGCTGGCCGCCGGTCATCACGATCCGCCGTGGCCCGGAACCGGCCGCGGCCTTCGTCATCCGGTGCGGTGCGACGACACCACGCCCCTCCGCCGTGGCCCCGCTCTGGCCGCGGCGTCTTCGGTTTCCTTCGACACGACGCGACGGCGTCGCGTTCATGATAATTCTTTCCACGGCGCGGCGCGACGGTGCCGCGCAATAATTTCCGTGTGATCCCCGCGTGGTGAGACGACACCACGCTATCTCGTTTCATCCGCAAGAAACATTCAAGAACAAAGGAGGGGGGTTCGGCCGTGTTTGTGCGGTCTGGTCCCCCTCTCGTTAGACGATAACACTTAAACGTTCCTCCTCAAGTTTGTCATGCTAGAACCAAGAACGGAAAATAATTAAATAAAGCAACAACAAACCCCTACCTCGCTTTTCGTTATGTGTTGACGAAGTCGCGGAAAGGCGGCGACGATTCGTCGACATCGGAAAAGAGAATCCGTTGACGACGTCGGCGTTCTTCGTGAAAGGCGCTCCCTTCTTTATTCTGGAAGGAGTGGGAAGGAGGCATCCAAGAAGGGATCGACGTTGGAAACTTCACGTTATTCTTTGGAAAAGGAATTCTTCGTCGAGAAGACGTTGTTCCATGTTTGGAGATGTCCTTCGTGTTCTTCGTCGAGGGTGGAATTCTCTTCAATCCTTCCATAACTCTATCACAAAGATTTAGCCAACCCCAAACAATAAAACAACACACCTTATTATAGTGTTAGCTTAATGAATTCAATATAATTCAAATTCATTAAGTTACATCCTTCATTAACGGGTGGAGAGGCTCCAAAATTAATGAAGGTGGAAGTGAAGAGTCACATTTAATTGGGGGGGTTCAAGGGAGTTAAGGAGTTTAAGGAGTTAGGAATTTGAGGGGTTTTGTCACATTAAGTGCAAGGGAGTTTAAGGGTGGTAGAAGAGAGTTAAGGGGAAGGTGAAGGGTTGGGGCTCGTGTGGGGACCACCTCACCTTAATCCTCACTTGGTTAGTTAGGAACTTGTGATTCCACCCCAACTTCCACACTTAGGATATATCCACTTAAGAAGATAAATAAAATTTGTAACCCAAATTTTATTTTTCTTTACACTTAAACCACAACCTTATTAAACAACTGCTCCCAAGAAAAAGCAACTCCAGGAAAGGCATTCCTAAGCAAAAAACCGGCACTACGGTTCCATCGGTGCCCTCGGAATCTGATTCCGGGCGCTGGTTCAAAAGTTAGCAATTCCCGCTCGTTCGTTCACTGAACGTACCCGAGCCAAACTTCGGAAATTGATTCTGGGCACACCGGGCCTCGGAATCAGGCGCTGTCAGAAACTGTGTTCTTGTAAAATTCCAAAGAAAATTAAAAAAAAAATTTCCTTGAAATTTCCGGGTCTTTACATTACTCCCACCTCAGGGCTTTACGTCCCCGTAAAGCTTCATCACAAACTAGGGTCACAAAAGCGGTACAGAGCACGCATATGAGCCTTCCGCTCCCATTTGCTCACCTGGAGGTTCCCGTACTGTCAAAGGAAGTGCACCCAAGGAATCGATCATCCTCGTAGGATCTGCTCCTATCTATCCTTGATCCCCACTGGAACCTCCGTGCATGTCGCTCTATCATTGACGTCCAACTCCCTGAGGTCGATGATGTGTGAAGGATCAAGCACGTATCTCCTCAATTGAGTTACGTGAAAGTCATCGTGCACCTGGTGCAACTGAGGTGGATGGGTCAAGCGATAAACCACCTCGCCTACCCTGCTGGGGACCTAGAAAGGTCTATTGAACCTCAGAGATCTCTTACCGCCTCGGCTACATCTCCGTAAACCTCGTCGAGGTGAGACCTGTATAAGAACGTGGTCGCCATCCTCGAACTCTAAAGGCCTCCCTTTTTAGGTTAGAATTGAAACTCAAAACTCCTACTGCCATGAGGGTAAGGTTGGCCGACCCAAGAATGATTGGCTACACCCTCCCATGCACGAGTTTATCTTGTGCTGCCCAGGGTTTCCTTTTCACTGACCAAGGAAAACCCATCCCAACGTTTGCCTAATACAGTCAATTTGAGTATGAACAGTGATTGCCAAATACATACTCAAACTAACGTCGTAAGGCCTCGACGCTGCCACCAAGAGGTCCTAACCGAGACTCTCGCCTCAAGGGTCAGATCACATCATCGGCGTAAGTGTGACTATCGAGTCTCCTCCCAAAGGTATCTCCAGACATGAGGGTCAAGTTAACGGCTTAACTGGAATCTCTAGGTCTAGGACTAGATTCATGGAAGGAAGGGATGATTCGTTTCGATGCCTGTGGATATGGCAGCTAGTAGAAGATAAATTCCGCACTTCGAATCATCCTTAGAGCCCCTTTTTGGTCGCACTCCATGACCGCAAGCAGCTACCCTCTTTCCCTGCTCTCCAACTCCCTGAGTCTAGCGGGGACTACAAAGGTGGGTGATGGTAACATGTTGAAATGTACACCACCACGAGCTGCTCTCCAAGCTCTGCCTCTATGTCTGCTGCTCTGCAGATTCATCTGTCCTTAACATTTCCTCTTCTTGAAACATTTTACATGCCCAAGTCTCCGAGACTGGTGTCAGTTTCCTGCTTTCCAAACTTCTAACATTCTCTGGCTGTATTCGATCAGCAAAGAATTCTCAACCACAAAGGTTCCTTCTAGCACTCTAGCCTAAGTATAAATGCATAGAGAAAAGGTGCTAGCTCGGAAGCCCTTAAACATACCATGCTCAGAGGTCCGACCTCTATTGCACTGATCGAAACGCTTCCATCGAGTACTCGATATGTTCGGTACGCCTCGATGAATTCTCAGCTATCAACACGTCGTCCCGCTGAAACTGTAAAACTTCTAGAAAATTCTCGGCCACCTCCTCAAGCCAGTCCTCAGCCGCCTATGAGTCAGGTTCACCTCGGAACATGAGGGTATCTGAAGTTAGAACACATGTAAGGTTGTAAACTTACATGGGTCACCTACCGGTACCGCCGGTTGTAACTGCTGACCAACAGGTAGTGATGTATAGCTGACACACTACCCAAAGACACTATCTCAGGCATCGGTTCACGTACGGAAGCCTCATCACTATGCGGACCATCCTCATGGTCATTCACTGGAAAACACTAGTGGCCAAGTCCACCATCCACTCTACTGATGTCTCAGCTAGGCGGAAAACTCTAGCAATCACCTCCAGCCACTGCTCTGCTGTCTGGAAATCTGCCTCACCTCGTAACTTATGAGGCCTCTACTGCTGAAACTCGTGAAACGCGCTCCGCCAGCGTGCACAGTTTGCTAGTATAGCCGTTGGCATCTGCTGCCCAATAGGTGGTGATGTACTGGTACACCACCCGAGGGTGCCAACATAGTAAAAAGGGCCCTACACCAGAGCCTCCTCGCTCGGTGATCCGTCATCGAGTACTCTCTCTGAACTCCAACTGACTGCCTGCATGGAGACATCCTGAACAGATGCGACACGGTCAACGTCTTATACCTGGTGAGCTGACCTGGTTTGAAGTGACTTTAAAACTTTGGAAACACACACGCAATCAGTGTTTTTGTGTACAAAGTCGGAAATTAGTAGTCAGGGTCCTGGTGTACGGATACGTCGGCCGCCGCACCAACACTGGACTCCCTGAACTGAAAACCACACTCGGTACCCTTAACACTATTGCTTCACAGAAAGAAACATCAGAGTTATAAGTTCTGCGGTAGAACCGAACTCCTCTGATACCAATTTGTGACGACCCGTCCTCGGGGCCCGTGCCGTGACTACCCCAAGCCCGCCTTCCATAGGCCAGGGGCTGGAGACTAGCACCAAAGGTGTAAAATCCCGATAACTGGGAAGGCATTGCCTTTATAAAAGAAAACAAGTACCACATAGTACAAGCGGAAGAAGTAAACACTAAGTAAAAACTGAGTACAACAGTAAGTGCGGAAAGTAAAAAGGGGCCGGAAATACAAGCCCAACTGTAAAGTACAACTCGAAAGGGAAAACAGAAACTGAAAAGTAAAGCTACTACGCCGAGCTATCCACTGGAAATCCCACCTGAAGGGTGGGTACAGATAGCTCCTCTGCTCCTCAGTTCCCACCTTCCGCTCCGAGTATGTCTCGCCCAGTGTTCCACCTCCGGGTACCGCCTCGTCGTCACATCCACCTCTGGGTACCGCCTCGTCGTGAGGTCCTCCTCCGGGTACCATCTCTTCGTATAGTCCACATCCAGGTACTGTCCAGTCCTCGAACACTCGGCTTCTGTCAGCACTCTCCGTCGTCTGCAACCAACACAATGAGGTACGGGCATAGCCCGTGCAGGGGTGAGTATAACGATACACAGTAGGGACCCCGAGACCCTCAAGGTCTCACTAAACCAACAAGGATAACCACAAATAAGATCTCAACAGATAACCTCTACTTAGATATATGCCCATACATATACCTAAGTTATCAAGTAACCCATCTCAATCATGAGGAAAAACAAGGATTGTGAAATCAACGGATAACCACTACCCGGGTATATGCCCATACATATACCTTAGTTAGCAAGTGACCCATCTCATTCATTAGGTAAACACAAGGTCAAAAGTCTCAGCTCAAACCAGGATTTTCATTATCGAAACCGTAACTGCTGAAGAGCTCCGTCTATGGAGTGTACAGTGGTCCTGTCACGACTCCGAGGTACTGCTCACTAACTTAAGACTACTGAAGAACTCCACCCATCGAGTACTGCGGGCCAGCTGCTACAACCAAGCGCTCCCATGTGCCGCTACAACCAAGCGCACCTCTGTCGTGGGTCTGCCGCTACAACCAAGCGCTCCCATGTGCCGCTACAACCAAGCGCACCTCTGTCGTGGGTCTGCCGCTACAACCAAGCGCTCCCATGTGCCGCTACAACCAAGCGCACCTCTGTCGTGGGTATGCCGCTACAACCAAGCGCTCCCATGTGCCGCTACAACCAAGCGCAACTCTGTCGTGGGTCTGCCGCTACAACCAAGCGCTCCCATGTGCCGCTACAACCAAGCGCACCTCTGTCGTGGGTATGCCGCTACAACCAAGTGCTCCCATGTGCCGCTACAACCAAGCGCAACTCTGTCGTGGGTCTGCCTCTACAACCAAGCGCTCCCATGTGCCTCTACAACCAAGTGCACCTCTGTAACACACCGAGTTGTTCGATCAGCAGTCGTCAGGTCTCAGCCAGCTACACGGTCTCCTTACTCCGCACGCTCGTCACTGGGAGGGTCCGCTCCACGAGCTACAGGTCGATACTCCAAGTATCTCAAAGTCCCATGAAGAAGTAACTCAAAGGACCGCCACGTCATAGGGGTCTCAACGCAACAGACGGCGCGTCAATCGGACGCCCGGTTTGTGAGTTATTAGCCTTTTCATCCTAGGGGCCCGGTTGGTTTCGTGAGCAAACCAAACCCGGCCATATCTCAAATGTACCCCGAACAATCATAGGGTAAACTCATAGGGACCGTTTCTCAACGCGATCACCAACGCTGCTGATAGTTCGTCAAACGGACGTTCTGTCAGAAAGATATCAGCTTTTCCGTTCCAGGGGCCCGGTTGGATTTTGGTGCGATCCAACCCGGCCACTATCCATCTACATCCAAAACTCGGGCGGAGGATGCCAAAAGTTCCGTATCGTCAACAGGAACTCAACGCAACAGACGGTGCGTCAATCGGACGCCCGGTCTGAGAGTTATTGGCTTTTTCGTCTCACACTCACCTTGGGAAACATCCTAGGAGGTCACCCATCCTGATCACTACTCTAGGCCAAGCACGCTTAACTATGGAGTTTTAACCACGTAGGCTCCCGAAAAGGAAGGTGCACCTTGAGTATAGTATACCGAAACGACCGTCTCGATCCAAGGATCGCGTTGCCGCTGACGACGAGTCGTTTGGAGGCCCGTAGCTCAAGATACGAGCATTTGACCAAACCGCTCGGTAACGGGGGTTTCGGGCTCGGGCCGTCCCGGCCCGAGACCCCCCGGATGGCCCGAACCTGGTCGACCCACCCCAGACGGGGTTGACCCGGTGCGGCGCGGCGCGGCCTGGCCCGGCGCGGCCCGGCCCGGCGTAGCCCGGCGCGGCGAACCGGCCAGGCGCGCCGGTTCGGCGCAAGGCAGCGCGCTGGGCGCGCTGCCAGCTTGGCCGAAGGCCGACCTTGCTGGAAACGGGGGGCCGCCTGCCACCCCTTTGTGAAACCAGCCCCCCTCATAATGGGGGGCCAAATAACTGCCCGGGGGAATTAAATTCCCCCGGTTTCCACCAACCCGGCCGGCCCGACCTGGCCGGCCGGCTTCTTGTCAATAGGACCGGCAAGGGTCGGTCCTCTTCCGTCTTCCGGCACCGGCGGCCCGGCTGGCCGCCGGTCATCACGATCCGCCGCGGCCAGGAACCGGCCGCGGCCTTCGTCATCCGGTGCGGTGCGACGGCACCGCGCCCCTCCGCCGCGGCCCCGCTCTGGCCGTGGCGTCTTCGGTTTCCTTCGACGCGGCGCGACGGCGTCACGTTCATGATAATTCTTTCCACGGCGCGGCACGACGGCGCCGCGCAATAATTTCTGTGTGATCCCCGCGTGGTGCGACGACACCACGCTATCTCGTTTCATCCGCAAGAAACATTCAAGAACAAAGGAGGGGGGTTCGGCCGTGTTTGTGCGGTCCGGTCCCCCTCTCGTTAGACGATAACACTTAAACGTTCCTCCTCAAGTTTGTCGTGCTAGAACCAAGAACGGAAAATAATTAAATAAAGCAACAACAAACCCCTACCTCGCTTTTTGTTATGTGTTGACGAAGTCGCGGAAAGGCGGCGGCGATTCGTCGACATCGGAAAAGAGAAGCCGTTGACGATGTCGGCGTTCTTCGTGAAAGGTGCTCCCTTCTTTATTCCGGAAGGAGTGGGATGGAGGCATCCAAGAAGGGATCGACGTTGGAAACTTCACGTTCTTCTTTGGAAAAGGAATTCTGCGTCGAGAAGACGTTGTTCCATGTTTGGAGATGTCATTCGTGTTCTTCGTCGAGGGTGGAATTCTCTTCAATCCTTCCATGACTCTATCACAAAGATTTAGCCAACCCCAAACAATAAAACAACACACCTTATTATAGTGTTAGCTTAATGAATTCAAAATAATTCAAATTCATTAAGTTACATACTTCATTAACGGGTGGAGCGGCTCCAAAATTAATGAAGGTGGAAGTGAAGAGTCACATTTAATTGGGGGGGTTCAAGGGAGTTAAGGAGTTTAAGGAGTTGGGAATTTGAGGGTTTTGTCACATTAAGTGCAAGGGAGTTTAAGGGTGGTAGAAGAGAGTTAAGGGGAAGGTGAAGGGTTGGGGCTCGTGTGGGGCCCACCTCACCTTAATCCTCACTTGGTTAGTTAGGAACTTGTGATTCCACCCCAACTTCCACACTTAGGATATAACCACTTAAGAAGATAAATAAAATTTGTAAGACAAATTTTATTTTTCTTTACACTTAAACCACAACTTTATTAAACAACTGCTCCCAAGCAAACTCAACTCCAGGAAAGGCATTCCTAAGAAAAAACCGGCGCTACGGTTCCATCTGTGCCCTCGGAATTTGATTCTGGGCGCTGGTTCAAAAGTTAGAAATTCCCGCTCGTTCGTTCACTGAACGTACCCGAGCCAAACTTCGGAAATTGATTCTGGGCACACCGGGCCTCGGAATCAGGCGTTGTCAGAAACTGTGTTCTTTTAAAATTCCAAAGAAAATTAAGAAAAAAAAATTTCCTTGAAATTTCCGGGTCTTTACAATTATAATGCACATGTAGAATAGTAGATGATCTTATTCAATAGATTCACATGAATCACCATGTTCATGAAATTATATTCTGTATGTAATTCAAAACATTGCTTCCTATTACTTCACATAACAGATTATTAATACTTTTTTGGAGCTTCTAGTCTAGGGATAGACTTGATGAAAAAAAATATCAAACATGTTATTTGTGTAGCTCAAAGTATATAGGATTTAATTCTTACATCATGAAATGTTATCACTGTATTCATATAGACTTCACATGTAGAATTTTATAACTCCAAAAAAACTTTTTATTCGAATAAATATAAATTCACAAGGGGTGGGGTGTTGTCTAAGTGGGAAACCCTTTATAATGATATTATAATAGTGTGGTAAGTACCTCGTGCAATGAAACGTAATGATTCTTTCACTATCACTCCCTGTATTGGCCAAGAGGTCCGCCAGAAAGTTACCTTCACTGTAATTATATTTCACTGAAATCCCCTAATCAAAAATCATCCTATTAAAAAAATCAAAATTTTAATGTTTTTATAACATTATTCTAGTGAACATATCCCATGTCTTCAACCTAATAGAGTTTCTTGGGCCATAATATGTGCTAAATCTGAAGTCAATCGAGCCTCTATAATCCTACACATGTCCACCACATTACATTTCCCATATCATTCAATAGATATTAATTCTCATCTTCAAACCTCATATGGGTTGATTCCATTTAACATAACCCCACTATCTACCACTCCATGTGCCTTGGATGTACTCACCATCCTCATAAGAATATCTGTTAATACAATAGAAGATGCACCTCTAGGTAAAAGAGCCTTAAGGCCCACCACATAAAACATCACATAAACCGGAATGGTGAGATTAGAGAATCTTATTCCTTATATCAATATATTTATAGCCTTCTATGTAACCCAAAAATCACTAATAATACCATGCTTTGAATTTTAGGCTCCATTCAAAGAAACCACACCCTCTGAAAGTAAGCCATAATAAACTCTTGTAATGAGTCCCCACCTACCAAGATCCCCATACATAGACTAAAAAACCCACATATTCTTATGGCCTATTCTTATTTAAAGATAAGATTTCATATCAATTCTCAACTATGATAGTTCGAGAATTGGAAGTGCATGACCAAAATAATACCCATATTTTTCTTATTATCCTCAATGTGTACGGAAATTTCCTCAAGTTCTTGACCATAAAATAATTTTTCACAAGTATTTACTTTCACCATAACTTACTATAATACTTTTCATAATCATTGTTTTCATTCATAATCTCATGGTAATTTTGGATATTGAAATATATGGTCATGTATTCTAAAAACATTCTCTTTCGTCCTTTAATTTGAAGTTCCCATGAAGGGTATTTTTCTCCTCAATGTGTGTTATATTAATAAGAGAAATATGATGACCATCTTATACAAAGGAGAAGTTTTGAATTGGGAAAACTGAAAATAAAAGAGAATCTCCAACCAAATTATCCTTCCAGTAGTTAATGTCACCACAACCCAAAACCCACCACACCTTCTCCTTAAGTATCTTCAATTGGTCTATCAAAACATGTGCAAGCCTAGACACCATACTACATGGTTTGGCCACCATATCCCACCCTTCCCATACATATCATTCATAATATGTGCACACAAATATTTCCCTTCAATGATTTCCAAATATATGTTCACCTACATGGACTGTGTGATTTCTGACTCACTCCTTAGGTTAATTCCAACCTCTTTGACCATCTTCTCCATTATCACCTTGGTTTCCCAATGTAATTTACCACCCTAGTTTGTGTTATAGAAAAATTAAATCATTATCCTATCAATTTTTATGATTTTCCCCTTAGTCACCTTGATGATCTATAGAATGTGTATAGGGATATAAGTGGGAAAAATGTTTACCCGCATTATCATTCTATCAACTGATAAGAAACGGTTCTTGTGATTACAAATATAACCTGTGATCATATTGATGATTCCATAAAATGAAGCTATTGTGATCCTTACATGTGAATGAGTTTTCCTAAGATATTACATAAAAATTCATTATCTTTGTATACCATTTTTATTATATGTCGAATTACTACACATATTTGATCATTTTTTAGTGATCAATATGTTTCTCATTCCATGATTAATAAATTTCCTACTTTAGGTGCTATTAAAATCTATAATACTGATGATGATATTGATTTTTCTCATTCTAAAATTAATAAAAAAAATATCATTAAATCATAAAATATGGTGTGATATATAAATCCACCAGACAAAATATTTCTATAAGGAATTATCATCCCCTCATGAATTACACATTTAATTTTTATGTTGTGAACATAATTAGTCAGAATGATAGGAATAGGGGAGATAAAATTTTATTGAATTAATCCTAGTATGGTCTTAAATAATAAAAATCCCATACCTATAAATGAAATGGTGTTACTAGGAGGTGCATAACATCTGAAGAACAAATTTCACCACCATTATTTGAATCTAAATTGTCCCATCTCATTCACAATAAATCCATACTCTATAAAGTCCTATTCTTTATCCATATCCACCATGAAAATAATATTGGATCCAATTATTTTTTTCTAATGGATTCAAAAATTTGTTTAGAAATTCAAATTTAACCCTAAATACTTCTCCCTTGGAGGAATCTTCATTTTTCATCAGAGACTAGCATCACAATGACACTACCGAGTCTTCTGTTTACAAGATATGTATGATTTGTTTAAGAGAAGTTATAGAGGAATATAGGTCTATATTTGTTGAGCACCGATGGGTCTTTAACCATTGGAATCATGATAACCAGGATATTATATACTAATGTTGTGATTAATCCACCTTTTAATATGTCTTTCACCACCATAATAACCTGATCCTTGATAATATCCCACATAGCCACATAGAAGGATATTGGAAATCCATCAGGTCATGGTAAACTCATTGAGTTCATTCTAGAAATGGAGTCCCTTATTTCCATTTCTTTTATTATAGATTATATTTATTAATTATCCTTATCCTTTACCAAACAAGGTATATTATTAATGAATAGATCCTCTATATTCACTCCTGGTTACCACCCTCCATGGGTGAAATGAGTCCTTTCCAAGAGCTCATCAAAGTGATCCACCTCCAAATTTACTACCACTACCACATCTCTCATATAAGAACCTTTTGAAAGTATATGGTTAACCCTTTTGAGAACCTTATTCTTCTTAAAAATTCATGTAAATAAGTTATGTACATATCCCCCTCCCTGATAAATGTATTTTGAGGTCACTACTAGTCCACTCTTGCAATTAATTGTTTTTAGAAAATCGTGATTATTAACCATAATATTTAATATGTAATCATTTTAATTTCCGAAAACTTATCCTCTATAATCACAATATTCTTTATGATCTCCAACAAACAAGTTTTGTTTCTATTTCTATTGGAATCCCCCACCTGATAATCCTTTAATCATTTAGTATAATCAGTTTTCCAAAATCATGATGACCCTCGAACAGGTTTCTCCCATGATTTTCTAAATACATTCATGATTCTCTCTTCCCAAAACTATCAAGTTGAATAAAATAACCTTTAATTTCTTATATTACCTTTTTTAATTGAAAAAATATAAGAGAATGATATGATAATAAGTGGGTAATATTTTTAACAAAAGCTCGAGGAAAGGAATCCATACATTGAATATTTGTCATGAATTGGTCCAGCCTATTCCATATCTGCCTAATAACATTTTTAGATTTTCACCAGGTATAATTTTCACCTGATAAACCCATGTCCATACGCCTAGTTCCATTAATGAACTCCCTAAGATCCCACATATAATAGTAATAATATTCCAGACCTCCCTTCTTTTATAGATTTCTATACAATAGTATTGAAGTCTCCTCTGACGAACCATGCCAGATTCTAAGGGTGGAAGTCAGAATGATTCTTCCAAAGGTCCCTCCATTACTTTTTCACAAAACTTACATTAATGAAGGAAAGTATGATTTCTTCACTCCCAGTGACCACCTTGATTTAAATTGGTAATAAGGATACATTGAAACACTGTAAAGAAATAGTGTTCCTAAAAACCCATACTTAAGTATATAATGGATCCCCATGCATGCCTTTGAATAATCTAGAGAATCTAGTGAACTATGAGATGATATGATATTTTTGGGATTCTAGTAAAGCCATCATGGAATCGTAGTTTTTGAAATCTTTATTCAAAATAAATTCACTCTTCTCCCAAGCCTCAAGACCCTTATAATTCCAAATAAGAATGGAAATAATTGGAAACAAATTGATGGTGGTATTGATTAATAAGGACCAATATGGTTTTTTATCAGGACATTATGCACTAATAATTTCCTTGAGTTATAATCATGTGAGCCTACCACCATTCGTAGGGGTCATCCCCTTCAAGTGAACTCTTTTCCTATGAACTGGTGAAGAAAAATCCTCCCCTTCCACTACCATATCTCTCAAGGGAGAAAAGTGGTTTGGAATGAAAATTAACAATTTTGGGGAAGAAAAGGAATTCCCTAGAAAGAGAACACACTTATACAAAACTATGTTTGGAGGACCCTCCTCTAGAAGAGATAAATCTCATGGAAGTACATGCACTACCACCTCTTTTGAAATGTTGAGCTCTTTATGGGGAACTTGAGTGGCAGGTGGAGAAACCAAATTGTCATATACTGTTACCAAAACATGCCTACCCAAGGCATAAATCGGAAGAAAAAGACAATGTGGATACATTTACAACCAATAATTTAAGAATATTTTGGTCCTTCTCAACCTCATTCACAATACTAAAGTACGCCAGATCATATACACAGGAAAAACTGTCTGGTAGAATATAGGGAAGATGCAGAACGTAAGGAGTGTTCTTTTTATTAAAAAAACCCCAAGTCATCAATCATAAACATTACAAAAAATAAACTATTGATCTTTATTTCATATTTTTATAAACACTAAAGACTTCATGAAGCCCATATAGTTTTTTGTATATGTTATCCTTTTCTTAATCTAATTTATATAGTAATATCTATTTTTTCATCTTTTTTTCGCTAAACTCTATGATTAAATAGTTTAATGCAATGGTAATACCTTGCATGATTCTTATCTCTATTTAATTTAATATAAATGATATAGGAAATTTTATCATGAAACATAATGATTATTTGTTCATTTGATAATAGAAGAATCTCATTTCATTCCCCCAACATATCATTCTCTCTCATTATTTCTATTTATCCATTTTGAGTTCCCCTTTTTAAGAAATTTAATCATGCTTTTTATTTATTGTAAAATTTCACTTCTCTATTTTCCCCAAAAACATGAACATACCTCACCATTATTTGTCCTTATACCTCAAAATTGGTAGTAAATTAGTACCAACACTTCTTAAAAAAACTATGGTTTACTTAACATGCATACACTTTAGGTTTCAACTTCACTTAACATGAGAAGCTTCCACTATGTAAAATTTAATTAGTAGAATTCTAGCCTTTGTTTAGTCTAATTAGTTCTCCACACAACCCTTATACATGGTGTCATTATAAAGACAACCTTTCTGGATTTTTTTTTCAAGAAAATCCCAAGCATTCAAGTATAGACACATGCATGTATAATAATTTCATATCGATGCTATTCTATGATACCATGCACTCAAATGCCCAAAAACCTCATTGTCACTTCAATATGAAGTTTATCATTAATATAAGAACACAAAAACTACCTTGTTCCATCCCTATTGATAATATTATGATGTTATGTGAAGAACCATATCTTTCACTTGCAAAGAAGACATATATAATTAAACTAGAAGAAACGTCATGCATAAACATTTTATGATCATTGTTTTGGACGACACATGATGCAACATCATTTAATATGGAATGTAGTCTGTCCCTATATTTTTATGATAATGAACATGATATATTTTTTTTAACTCATCCCATATATTTAAATGTGGTATATTAACCCTTTTTTTATAAATTACATGCAATGTACACCCATTGAATTCCTTGGTACCACCATATACCAGGGGTCAATTTTTCTAACCCGCACTCTGGTTCTAGACTTTTCCCGACATGCCCCACACTAATCATTTAATCATGTAGTGAATACTATATACTATCCTAGTTGGATTGGTCATATCTCTATAGGGGTTGTTAACCTAATTTTTTTCTTTTATATTTATATCAACCGGACACTTAAAAAATCCGTCTTCATTTATATATAGTTTGTTAAGTATATATTCCAAAATAATACCCAAATCCAACTTTTGATACATCAATTATTCATGGAACTTATTTTAACTATCTGAGAAACATATCTAATCATTCCTAACTAAATAATTTTAATAAATCAAATATAACTATATGGTTTCATAAGTCACGACTTTTTATTTTGTTTAAAATATCCCATAAATTTTTTCTCACGATGGTATATGGATTTTATTGTATTTACTTCCACTCCTTCTATTAATATAATAAGATGGGAAAATTTCTACTCTATTTGGGGGAAGTGACACCATATTCCAATTATTTATATTTCTCAAATTTTATCCCCCTTTTAAAAATGATTCTAAGAAAAAAATTTAAATATAAATCTTTATGAATTCCCATAATAGTTGATTCTATGCTATCCCTTAATTCTTTCCTAAATATTCTTCATATGAGTACTATAAATATTTTCAAGATTTTTTCAATCATATTATATGAGTAATTCATCATCTATCCTAATTTCATATTAGATATTAATTCCCTCATTAATAATCCAATGAGTTAATTTCCCCACATAGATGCAAAATATATTCTAATCCCACTAAGTCGAAACTCCATGTTAGAAATAATAGTTTTTTCCCACAATTTCAGTATAATCTAAATAACTCAATATTTTTCTAAAAAACAAAAGTTTCTTGACATTTTACTATTTCCAACACATCTATATGTGGTATTAAATGATAACACAAGATATTCAAGATCTACCTTTCTTTACAGGTGTATTCCATTTAAGATAAGTCTAAATATACTTTGATTGCTCATTTCCAAATCCCCAAGAATGCTTAAAATTCTTGACACCTTATTTTATTTTTTGTACAAGGAACTGTTTTTGTAAATATATTTTATTTTAGTAAAATCTTGGTATTTTGAAAGCAATCAGATGATACTGATGTTTTTGGTGTAATAAAAAATAGCCATGTAATAAATGATTGATGCTGATTTTTCTTTTCGCGGTAAAATACCACTCGAGAGAGGGTATGATGTCACATTTTTATCATAATTCGTATTTTTATACCACCAAAACTATCAACTAGGATTTAACACCACTTAAACATAAAATCATTAACTTTATAATTTTTTCTCCTTTATATATTTTAATATATGGTTTTTCTTTTCAATACATAAAACCCCATGTATCATATTTTCCCCATAATCATACACCACTTTCAAAATATATTAGGAAAATTAAAATTTATGGGGATAGGGGTAACCCAATAATAATAAATTAGGGGATTGTTCTTAGTTTTCTTATGTTAACCATTTATCCCCATCCATTTTAATGGTCTTCCATAACATTTCACCACCTGTAAACACTTTATGTATATTTATTTATTTTGAATTCATCACTACCTTTATCTTAAGATTCCTCCCAGTAGAAAGAAAATCACTTTAATTCTTTTGGTTTTGTTATGTCTTCCAAGACAATTCCAACTGATCTAGACATATGGTTAAACATTCTTTAGTAATTTGATCAATCTTTGTTTATGTTTGGAATCCTTCTTCAAAATAATATTTTCAGTATATGAACTCATAGGATATTTCTATTTGTTTTAAAAAAATTCATCTTATATTGGTATCCAAGTAATCAAATTGTCAGATATAATCCCATATAGTTTAAATATACCTTATAAAATTACAGTAGTATAAGGATTACCCTTAAAAAAAGTAATCATGAAACTCAAATACTTATTCTTATAAGTTTTTTCCCCAACCAATCATGTCATTCTTCTCATGGATTGGTTTCTTATTTATCTCCAATTTTCTCCCTTTAACACTAATTTTCATTTTTAATTTACAATGGTTCATGACGTGTTCTTTTATACCATAATAGTAGAATATTTTTCCTTTTATCATGATATCTGTAACAACATTATTATTGGATGTACATTGCTTACCTTTTTTTCTTATGATTTTCACCAAGGTATACTTTTTTAATCTCTTTTATTATTATTATACGATTGTGTCCTTCTTTACAATGTATTATATGAGTATTTTTTATTGGTATATACCATCACTCCTCATAAATATGACCACTTACACTATAACATTCACATAACATTTTAACAAATTCATATAAATTCAGGGGGTAAAATTTATTCTTTTATTAAATAATTTCTAAATCACAATATGATTTATGTTTTCTTCATATTTTATCCCTATAAAATTAAGCAATTCTATATTTTTTATCCTTGGGTATATAGTTTAAAAAATACTAATAGTATCCAATAATTCTTTATAGTTTTCAAATAGATATAGTATGTATATATTTGAATCCTTACTATTCCTTAATGACATTAGGCATATGTGGAAAAAATTGAGGTTCTTCTATTCATAGATTGTCTTTATAAACATTTTATAATGAGGGGGAATTTATATCCACTCTTATTTTCATAGCTAATTATTTAGTTTCTATGTTAAAATGTCAATCTATATTAGTATATAAAGATTTATCAAGACACTAGGACAACTTCTTCCATGATCTTGCAGTTGTTTTATCATTAGATCATCTCAAGTTATTTTTATCACTGTCATGTGCCTTTTTGTAACCAATAAAATTTTAAAACGTTTTTTGGAAACACTTGTCTTCTAACTAGTTTGAGAACTTTCAGCTTGGGTAGATTCATGATTTCTCAGTTTGATAAAAATTTCTAAACATTTCATGTTGAAATTATTTTTCCCAGCCTTAACTAAGATCATTATTTCATTTAGTTTATTCATTAGATTTTGGATCTGATCTACATGCATCTGAATTTCCTCAAGTACTTTTTTTGAAGTTATTTTATCTTATTTACATTAACTTCTGTAAAAGCATCTTTGACTGTCATTTGTTATTTAACGGTGTGTTCTGCTACTTATAGTTTTGTCTTATGAGGTTTTAAGGAAAATTATTCCTTTTATTTATTTCTCAATGAGATTCTACTTGATACTTGTAATTATGTTATCTAATTCTTCCAGAAATTTAACTAGAGATTCAATCGTCTTTTGAGAATATTCCTCACAATTTTTTATACTATAGTATAATTTTCTTCATTTTTTGAATTTATATTTTCAATTTACATAGATTTATCTAGAATATATAGTATGAAATTTACTAATTCTTTTATGTTCACCTGACTAACTGATTGATTTTTTAACTATTTTTGAATTTGGTCAATATCCATTAAAATATTATCTATATATATATAAGAGTACTTAAATTGACTAATAATCCTCAGATATTTCTTTTTTTAAACTTCTAATTATTGAATTTTCCCTTTCAGATATTCTTAATGGTCAACTACACCCTATTATTCTTTCTTATATTAAACATTAAGCTCTTTATTTTATTGAGATATCATATTTACCTTTTAAGATGAATGAGCCACTGAAATTGATAACACTTTTTAAAGATATCCTATCAGATGTTGAACTCAAATTCATAAAATTTACACTATGATACAACTTTCTATAACTTAAGACACACTGAGTGGTAGGTGGGGTTTAGTTTGGGTGAAAGAAAATTTAATCTTTTTCTTTAAATGTTTTTATTTCCTTTTAGGATATTATTATTGTGTTAGCCTGAACCATACTCAATTTATAACTCTTGATGTTTCACTTCTAAAAAAACAAAATATATAGGAATATAAAGAATGTAAAACACATAAATAATTTAAATAGTTTATACAAATGTCCATGTCCATGGGGTGTACACTGATAATGAATCAATGTGGTAAACCCACCAATTATTACTAGTTAAATGGATATAATGTTTCTACCATGGTTAATCAATAATATAAATAGTTCATTTATATGGTTTTGTGTTTGATCACTCCTCACCTAAGGGACACTCTCTATTCTTCACATAGCTCACTACTTTTATAAAGGATAAAGTCGGCTTATAGACTTGAGGGCCTCTTTAATTTTATCATGGTAAGAATAGACTGTTTGCATCTCCATCACTATATAGATGCACTGTAAATTCTAATATACTGCACTTATATTTCATGAAAAAAGGACTAAAATACTTATGATTGAGAGTTATATTTGGGTCTTTTTTCTAACTACAACAACAATTTATTTTGGATAATGATAATTACAAGAGTTGAATTATATTCTTAATAACATCATCTACTAACAACATATATATAAATGATTATAATGTTTCTCAAAATCCTTCTCCCATAAAAAATTCACTATTTGTTTTACTCAAATCCCCCCAGGTATTCACTGTGTGAATGATCTATTTTATTCTCTTTCTTATCAATTCAATTATATAACGTAGTATAATCCCTCTTCTACCTCTATAAATTTTTCATCCAAAACAGATATATAAATTTACTACACATCCCTTCTACTTCTCTTTTATTTTTATTTAACACTACCTGTAATTATCATGCACATGAAAAATAATACATGAACCTCCTGAAAAACTTTTCAAAAATCACTATCTTAATATAATTATACTTTTTTGGACTTCGAAACTTTTCTACCCATTGAAAATTGTAACATATTATTAATAATACTTTGGAGATTCCAATTCCTTGAACAACATAATGAAATCACAGTTAATGAATTTTCCTCATGAATCTATTAGTACAGAGAACTATTTTCTTCATTTGTGAAATACTATCACTACATGCTTAATAATTTTAAAAACTATATGTTGTGTATTAATACTACATGATTTCTGAAACGTGCATAGACTTCTATATATAGTATCCATTTCTTCTTCTACTTTATGCATATAAGTAGGAAAAAATATTATTCATTTATTTATATTAAACTCTATAAATGAAAATATTCATGAAAGTGATACAAATTTCATGGTTTTCATCTTAGTTTCATATTGTTTAAATTATACATGATACTATATGATGAATAATGATACATATCTATTCACTAGAAAATATACATCTCTAATTTCAATTTCTCAATATATCATTCTCTATCCCAATTTATGTTGATATATCATGAGTTCTCATTCTTTGGAAATGAATAAAAATGGTGTATTTATAGAATAAACCCACTGCATAATTCTCTACATGCACACCAAATTACCTCACCTTGATTTTTATTTATTCATCATAACTGTTTGTAAAGTAGTTTCAACACTTCAAAAATAAAACTCATGTTTTCTTAGAATGCATACACTTCAAAAATTTAATTCAATTGGTTTGAGAAACATCCACTACACAACATTTAATTATAAGCATGAAATCCATTTTTTATATTTATTTATTATTTACACAACCATTCTACATGGATCTTAATAACAAAATCAATTGAATATTTTCATTTTGGGAATAAAATCAAAATCATATGAGTGTATACAAGAGCATGTACTATACTTGAATAACCACATTAATCTACATATATATGCACTAAAATTCATGAACACCACACTGGAACGTTAATATGATATTTATCTTCTATATTATAAAATAACAAATATCTAGATCTATCATTCAAGAGCATCTCATGATCCCATGTGAACAACACTATTCAGGGAATCAATAGAAAGAAATGATCATTTGGAATGAAGAACCCATATGTAGAAACCATCAAGGCTCAATATTGAATATGATGGATAGCGCGTCATTATTTGATATGGAAAATAACAAATCCATATATTTTTAAGCAGATTAATATAATATGATTTTAACTCATAAAACATTAGATATAAGAAAAATATGCATTATCAATTACTATATAGTACATGATATGTTTTACTGTTGAAATTTTTAATACTGCTATGTTCTAGGGGTCCATTGTGATGACATGAGCTTTTGTTCTATTATGATACTTGTGTGCTTCATGTTAAGTATTTTCTCATATAGTTAATACCCAATACCATCCTAGATGGGTCAGATACAAATAGTTATGGGAGAATTCCATATTGTTTCTATAAATTAATACCCACCAAACACTTCTAAAAATAATTATTCAACTATATATTTTTTATCAGACACATATTTTAAATAATAAACCAAACCATTTTATGATACATTAATAATTCATTCAACTCCTTTAACTATATCCTTAACTCATCCAATAATTCCCGTATTAATATTTTCATAAAATCCTAAATAACTGCATGGTTGAAACACCCGACTATTGTTAAAATTAAAGGGATTATTCCATCATTCTGAATTCATAGGATCTCTATGGAGCCTAATCACAGAACAAGAGTTGATGGAAAAAAGGAGACTTAATACCATCATGAAGGAGGTTATTATGGATGGAATTATCAAACTACTATATTTTTTTATTATATATCCCATATTAGACAGTACTTGGGTAATCATTGTCCTAGTAGTCCCAAATAAATGGGGTGTCACTATTACAAACAATGAAAAGAATGAAGAATTTCAGACTAGTAAGATCACTGAATAGTGGGATCATATTTACTATAGAATGCTAAATTATGTAACTATAAACGATCATTTTCTCATGATATTCTTCGATCAAATTCCTATGAGGTTAGAACAAAATAAATTATTTTATTTTATTGATGGTCATTATGGTTAAACCTATATTCAAATATCCCTTAGAGAATAAGAAAATATCACTTTCACATACCCCTATAGAACATTTTTCTAATAGATAATTTCTTTTTATCTTGTGTGTCACGTTGATCAACTTTCAAAGATGCATGATGGCTATATTTTAGGATATAATTGAGTGGATAATAGAGTTTTTCATGGATGAATCTTAAATAGTACGAGTGATATTTGATATTTTTTTATATAATACAAATTGAAAATCTCAATTTTTATCCTTTAATAATTTTAAATATTTTAAGGAATAACTTCATATCCATGTGTTGAGACAATATAATATTCCAAGACCTGGTGGGCCTAGGTATTTACATAATAAAATATTAAATATATTATATAATACATGCACAATTTTTTTGTAATAGTTAAATAAATATATAGAAGATTCTTGGATAAATAATTTTAGACTACTGTTGAATCTAGAACATGATGTTTACCCTAGGCGTGACATAACCATTTCCAGTGTCGGGGGTTCAGTTAAAGAGTGGTTGTGGGAGAAATTGTAAATTAATTAATTAATTTTTCAATGATCTAAACCTACCCTATTTAAACTCTATTATGGGAAAGTCCTAGAATTATCTACATAACACTATGGATTTGATAGGAGATCATATATGAGCATAGGAGACATCAAGATCATGGATTAATGATGGAGTGGATTAAGGGTCACCAATAAAAACTAAATTCGTGGATCTCACCAGTGATAATGATACAGTTCTATTCTTCATTGGTGATTGTTTAAAACCCTATGTAGGGAATTATTTTCCTTGTTTTATTTCCACATTTTTTTATCTGATGAAAGAGTTTGAATCAAATCAACTAACATATTGATTCATTTCCCGACCATTTTGAAGGTGTGGGTTTATTTACATAGTATTTTGGGAATTATTATGGGTGTTTATTATTTCTACTCATGAATAATTCTAACAAAAATAAATCAAGGCTATCTCAAATATTGACCGAGGGTAGTTCCTTATTTTTTGGGTTATCTTTTTCTACTAATTCATCATCAATGTTTCTTTCACCAGCGATTTGACAATTTCCTGATAGGTGATCATTTCATTGTCACTTTTCATCTTGATAGATTGATACCATATGTTCATATTTGGGATCAATGTCATGACAATAGTTTTCAATGATACCATTAGAGATATGATCAAACTGGTGATTTCCATTTTTCCTCAATTAACACACGGTGATATAATTGTGTGATGTTAGTTATAATTTCAGAGGATGAATTGATTAATTTATAGAACTGGTGATAGCAAGGCTCAATCAAGTCTTGATCTGATATTTTTGGGTGTGATTTAAGACTAGAGTGGTGGTAGAACTGGTGAAATACAAATATTTCGGAAATAATCAAGTTCTTCTAGAAAATTACATTTTACAAAATGTTTATCCCATAGAACACATGTCACGTGGGGAAGTAGCTATGGATCTAGGGTTAACATTGGATGAAAAATATCACACAACATGTGACCCAGTGCTATAATTTCACTATCTACCCCAAATGTTACATAATTAACAACAACAAAAAACACAAGGGAATTGGTAGAGTACACAGGCATGACCTGATACTCAAAAATGACCATGTACACAGAAATGACCAGGTTTATGGGAATGACTAGTGTATATAAGAACTTGTATAAAAACATGGAAATGGACATAGAAAATTATAGGTTTAGAGGTCAATTACATGTAACCTCTTTACACTCCATGTACTTCATCTAGGTTAGCATATATCCCTTAGTATACCTAGTGTATACCGGGTTTAGTTGAGTGCACATCCTTAGTCTATCCTTATGAGGGTGAAATTTGGAATTATTTTCTGAGCATAAGATTGTGATCCCCCTATTGTGTTTTGACACTGATATAGTTAGTGGTATCCCTCTAGGATAAATGATATGGAATCCACTATTTTATCTACTTCCTCGGGTATGGTTTGTTTTATTGTTGTGACTACCATGCATAGGGTTTTGATACCCTATCAAGAATTTTTATTTAATAGGGTTTCTGCCTTCCCTCAGTGGTCCAGATTGTGATCACCTATATAGGTATTTGGGACCTTAAGAGTTTCATTCCGTACTTATTTGGAATTTCCTAAAAAATTAACATCTCAAATGATTTCCATCAATGAAAAAATGTCTTATGGAGTGGATTATCATATACGAGCATTAACTTGATGTTTTATGAAAAATACTAGGGATGGAAGTGTTTAATACCTCATTTATAATTAAAGTATGTTAATAGTATATCTAGGGTTTTTATTATAATTATTTATCATATCTGGATTTTCATTCTTATGTATATATGATCTAACCACTCTTGATGCATTATGATTATATATTTTGGGTTATCCTACTGAGTATTGCTATACTCACCACTGAATGGTATTTTCCTACAAATATCAGGTCAAATGTAGATAAAATTTCATTTGATGGAGACCTCGTAGGACCGATGGTAGGCATAGATTAATATGGGCTTGGAAGACTAAGGTTCATTGTAACACCCCAAGATTTTATGAAAAATATTATTTTAATTTCATTAATTTCTTGTGTTGTATTCTACACCAAGATTACCTTGCGCTATACGCAACACCGTATTAGCTTGCAGTATACGCAACACTATTCTTGGACCGTGTTACACACAATTTTGATAACAGTTATTCTACGCAACATTGAGTATATATATATATATATATATATATTAAATGTATAAATGAAATATGGTTGGATTCTGTTAAACGAAACAACGAAGGATTCTTTCACAACACGCAACCCTGACTTGGCTTGCATTACACGCAATTGCGACCTTCCTCGATAGCGTGTGTTGTACGCAATACCGAGTTTTAATAAACAATGATATATTATTATAATATTGTCATGAACTAGCAGTTATAAATAGTATTAACTAAAATTTTAATTTTATAACATTATTATTCATCTTAAACATTTTCTAGAACATGGTATAAGAACAAAATAAATTTTTCCGGTAAAATAAGTATTTTTCAAAAAATGCAGTTTTGCCACCTTTTGATGGCGCACCCACTTTAAATATAGTTTTTGACATGTTTATATGTTAAATTTGACAAAATAAAATTCTTCTTTTGAATCAAGATGTAAAAATTTACATTAGATAAAGTTTTGATATTTTTCCGATAACTTTCATATTTTAATGAATAGTAAAAACACGCTATATTTTAATTAAAAACAACTTTTTTCATCATAATATCTTATGTGGTTAAATTATAATATTGAATGGTTTTAAAGTATAAATAGAATATATTTTTACCATTTAATATAATTTATGTCATTAGCATTGATTTTACCTTGAATTCGTAGGTTAAATCAATTCAATCTTTTGCAATGTTTTAAAGAAAAATCCGTTTTTATTCGACAACGAGATTAATTTTAATTTAATTTCTGCAACTTATGTGTATTGAATTTTAAAAAATGGATTCCATATTTAGAATCCGTGGGTCCAAATTATGTTAATAGGCTACTTTTTATTTTTGGGAATTATGAATAGTAACTACGGTAAATTTTATTTACCATAGTTAAAGGTAAATCGGGTAATTAAGGGTAAATATAATATTATAAAATTACCCTAACACATGCCAAAATTCTATTTGATGGCTAAAAGTAAACCCATATCAACTAAGGGTCGGATTAGATTCATTTTATGGACTTTTGACCATGAAAATAATTTAATTATTATTAAAACCAAAGAAAGTGACAACATGTCACTTTTTAAATCCTATAAGTATAATAATTTTAACTTAGTGATAAAAATCATAAAACTTCGAACATGAATAGTATCAAGAAATCTAACAAAAGTATCTACATCATGAGAATTTATTTAGAATTTTTTGGGATGAAATAGTTATCATTAATTGTGACACAATAGTGATGCAGAAATTATTTATCTAGTGAAAAATCAAGAATATAGTTTTTATTAAACTAATAGTGACCATAAAAGGCACAAAACCCTGACCAAAACTTATTGGTCATGTAAATTGAAACTATAATCATCCAATGGTCGAATATTTGACCATTTGGAGTCTTATACAAGCAATTATGACACTTATATTATTTTATTTTAAATGATCCCAAAGTTGTCACCTTCATAATTTAATTAATATAACAATTTAAATATTGTGATTTTAAGATGATAAATTCTAGTAAAAGTATTATTGTGAAAGTTATATATTTATCGTCATCATAGGATTTTATTTTAAATTTTTATGCAACAAATAAGTATATTAAATAATTATACAAAAATGATGTAGTAATTATTTTATTAAGAGATAAACCAAATAAATGGTTTTAAAAATAATAAAATAAATATTATATGAACTATTTAATGTTATCCACTAATTTTATAGATAAATATTACCTTTTATTAATATATTAAAGCCTTTATTTTGAACATATATTCTGTATATATTTTATTTAAATTCAAATAAATGAATAGTGTCAAAATTGACACTATTGTTATTTTATAAAAATAACATATTATAAAATTGTTTAAAAATCACAAAAATATTTAAAAATTATAAATTTAAATTTATATGTTCTATAATGTTATAAATTAAACAATTATGGAAAATTCACAACAAATAAGTAATTATTTGTTATAATTTAAAATTTAGAATTTTATTACCACAAATAAACTTAAATAGATTAAATAAGGATAAATCAAAATGATAAGGTTTAAAATGAGATCCAAACATGTCTAAATTTGATTGGTTGATGATATTACAACCCTATCTCATCTAATATTCGAATATGAGTCATTTTTGGAGGTTTTTAAGTGGGGTTAGATTTATTATAAATTAATATTTTTAAGAATTCCAAAGGTGACCCTCTCCTCCCTTATAAAAGGGCACCTCCTCCCTCTCTTCCCCACAAAACATTGAGCCTTCAAGCTCGGCCAACCCCTGCCAAATTCTCTTCTCCACTTCCCTAGAAACATCCTAGTGGTTATGTTCTTCCACAAAGACCAATTTTAGTGCCCTAAGAGGAGGTCTCAAAAAGGCGCTTCAAAGAAGAGGTAATTTCCGTTACCGATTCTTTCACCTTTATTTATTCTTCCACTTATTCTTCTTAGGTTGTTTCATTATGAAGTAATAACATCAGTATAACTCATATACTGATATGTTATTATAAGTATGAAACAATCCTATTTCACCATCTATCCATCCTATGGAAAATGAAATCACCGTGCGTGCGTACGTACGGAATACCGTCTCCACGCCGTGGTGTAATATGTTTTTCCACCAACACCTTACATGGATGGGTATTATGGTGTAAAGAATAACTATACATAGTTATTATAACATCATAATGATTCTGATATATTTTATCATCTACTCCAATTAAATTCCATAATTATGGAAATGATATCATCGCTCGTGCGTACGTACGGACTACCGTCTCCACGACGCGATGAGATTCATTCTCCATGTTAACCATTTAAGAATGATTATAAAGTATATATAAGCAATAATAATGAAATATATGACATTATAAAGCTACTGGA
Source organism: Viscum album (assembly GCA_963277665.1). NCBI lineage: Eukaryota > Viridiplantae > Streptophyta > Magnoliopsida > Santalales > Viscaceae > Viscum > Viscum album. Next base: position 1,799,807,998 of record OY728152.1, read on the forward strand.
TTTATGTGTATATATATGTATGTCATCTACTAAATTCCACTCAATTCAATAAGGAAACGAAAACAGCGTTCATGCGTACGTACGGCCTACCGTCTCCATGAACGGTGTATTTCTTTCCATTTATCGATCCATTATATATATGTATATTCTGAATATATATTATATATAAATCATTTTTTATATTCTATAATTAAGTAATAATGATCTAAGTAATCATATGAATAATTACAAGTTAAAACACGAATGACAAATGAGACGATTTTACCCAAAACGCTACTTTAACATGAATTTACAAAAGAACGGGTAATATAATGTCATAAGTGAACCATATATGATATAATAACAATGAATATGATTCTATAATAAGTCAATGACATTATTTAAATCATTATACAGGAGGTTCGGACACTTACGAAGCAAATCGGACCTAAGGTAAGGGAAATATCACAACTCATTTTTATCTAAGATTGTTTATACTTTGAAATATACTAGGGTGTATTTTATCATCCACATCCATTTTCCTCAATATGTAATATTATTTCCATCCACCTAAAATTGTTTAAACCCAATTTTACCCTAATTTGAGTTTTTAGTAAATGATATGAAAGGAATCTTTTGTCGTTTTTCGTACGAGGTACTTTTTGACTTTTCTGACAAAAGTACGAAAAGAATATTTTTTTAACTTATACGGCATGAATGGATTTTTAAAACATTATTTCCAAGAAGCTTCCTTTACATGTTTTCAAGATTATTTTTAATCAACTTCTTTTAGTTTAAAATTGTATGACATGTTAAGAAAGGAAAAGTATTTTTGAAGTAGAAATGATATTTTTCTCAAGAATGGAGTTAAAGTGTTTTATCAAAATTATTTTCCATATAAGATAATAAAGGGTTCTTTTTCTATCCCTATTATTACATGGATTTGATTATGTTGTGATGGAAATATTTTTATGAATTCCTTTATCTTATATGAATTGTTTTATGATGTCATGTTGTTTAAGAATCCCATTTTTATTACATGGGTTATGAAATGATGTATGATTTATGATTTTGTGGCACACATAAGAATGGTATCATTATGAGATGGGTGGGACCTATATCTCCCTCCAATGCATTGGGTAAAGATTTTATATCTCATGAGATAGACATGGCTAGAATGGTAGGTTATACCGGTTCAGTGAAACAGGACTGAAACGAGGGTGACTCGGTTCAGAAAGGGACTTTGTCCACTAAGATAGTCTTGGAAATGAGTCTTGACTAATAAGATATGATTATTTATGATTATGTGTGTATGACACTATGTTTCATGTTTTAAGTTATGATTATTGTGATTACATTTCACTGCCATGAGTTATCCCAGGTTATGAAATTATGATCTCTTTTACAGGTTAAGATTTCCAAAAGTTATGTGCTTATGTATATGATGTGATTGATATTTCTTTTGTTTTCCCTTACTGAGCATTTGAGCTCACCCTTTTATGTTTTCTTTTCCCTAGGATATAAAGAAAGGTTTTAGGTATAAAAAAGAAGAAGATCTTTATGGGAGATGTTGAAGATCTTTCACCAGGATTAGAAGATTATATTCCGAGATTCCAAAGACACTAAACTATTACGATCCTTGTGTGTGTGTTTTTGTTATGTAATAAGTATTCCTCAAATATAAATATTTAAGAATCCCATTTTTATTACATGGGTTATGAAATGATGTATGATTTATGATTTTGTGGCACACATAATAATGGTATCATTATGATATGGTTGGAACCTATATCTCTCTCCAATGCACTGGGTAAATATTTTATATCTCATGAGATAGACATCGCTAGAATGGTAGGTTATACCGGTTCAGTGAAACAGGACTGAAACGAGGGTGACTCGGTTCAGAAAGGGACTTTGTCCACTAAGATAGTCTTGGCAATGAGTCTTGACTAATAAGATATGATTCTTTATGATTATGTGTGTATTCCACAAAGTTTCATGTTTTAAGTTATGATTATTGTGATTACATTTCACTACCATGAGTTATCCCAGGTTATGAAATTATGATCTCTTTTACAGGTTAAGATTTCCAAAAGTTATGTGCTTATGTATATGATATGATTGATATTTCTTTTGTTTACCCTTACTGAGCATTTGATCTCACCCTTTTTTGTTTTCTTTTCCCCAGGATATAAAGAAAGGTTTTAGGTATAAAAAAAGAAGATCTTTATGGGAGATGTTGAAGATCTTTCACCAGGATTAGAAGATAATATTTCGAGTTTCCGAAGACACTAAACTATTACGATCCTTGTGTGCGTGTTTTTGTTATGTACTAAGTATTCCGGAAATGTAATGTAATGTCAATGTACGTCAAGCTTCGGGTCTCTACAGTTGGTATTAGAGTAAAGGTTCAGTCAACCTTTGGAAACTAGGATGCAAAAACGTTAGTGAGATCCCTAGAGATATTTCTAAGGTATGTCTAGGGATGCCACTAAGGATAAGTATACATATAGGATATAGTCCTAGAACTATGGTAACAATATTAGATTAAACCAAAGATGTTAGATATTGAAGTTACTCCCCCTTTATTATGATTTTTGCCTCTCACACTATCATTTTTGGGTTTTAGAAAATGGCTGGAAATAAGGTGATTCACGATAATGGAGGATATGCTGGACAATGGAATGATATTTTTCATGAAAAACCAAATGAAATGGGATTTGGAAGTCCAAAAATCATTATTATGCCGAATCGGCAATCTCATAATATTATCAATAAACTAAAATTTGGTATGTTTCCTGACTCGGCTAATAAGAGAAAGATGGAGTTTCATGATGATCATAGAGGAAAGAAAGTTAAATTTCCCCTATGTAAATCATGTGGGAAGAGGCATCAAGGAGAATATTTCAAAGGAACTGGAAGATGATTTGGGTGTGGAAAAGAAGGACACAAAGCCAGTAAGTGCAATGGAAAAGTTTTAGTTAACACCATGGATGAGGTTAATGGTATTTCTACGACATCAACAATGGTTAAATGTTTTAAATGTGGAATGTACGGGCATTATGCAAACCAATGCCCTAAGGGAATGTCTCATGAAGAGAATTGGTATGGTCGTATGGGTAGTATTTTTGTTGATAATGATGAAGAGACTACAAATGATATGTGATATGAAAGAATTGTTGATGCTCGGTCAATGGTTTAAGAAGGTAGTGGAATGATTACATGTTTATCAAGTGTAATGTTGTACTATAGAATAAAAAGATATCTAAGGATTGTTACACTGTTGTCTTTCCTTAAGTTTTGAAAGTTTATGATGAATGGTATGAGTAACAATGAAAGGTTATTCAGATATTTTTTTGGAAAGTGGATGATATGCGCATAATGAAGTGATAAAGAGAAAATGAAATGTTTGACAGTATTCATGATCTCATGATTGATATAAGCACTAAGTGATATCATGGTTTGATTATAAAGAATTTTGAGGATTTCGGTTTGTGGAAAGTGTTAACTTTTAACTGCATTCATGTTTTCACTAAGGTTCAATGGAATACATGATTAAGGCCTTAGAATTATTGGAATGTGACCAACAAGATAGGAATGCAGTATTACGATATATGGGGATCAGCGATGGTATTAAATCTCTGGTAATCGTTTTAACTATGTTATGTGAGTAGACCGAAGTATTTTAGATAAGCCTACAGATTGGAATGGATTATGTTGGACATAAGTTAGTGTTGTTTAAGGATAGAACTTTTTTTTTGATATTATTGATGGGATGTTATAGTAATGTAGTTTTAGAAAAAGGACAACCTGCAGGACGGGCGACAGCCCATCGCGTCGGACAAGGCTGTGGGAATCGAACCCACAACCGAAGTGCGACTGGCCTTTATTGCCTACCACTGGCCTACAGGAATTCCCTGGTTAGTAGAAACTAGTTTTATTTTATTAAGAGGTATGATATATGAAGTATAAGTTCAACCTCACAAAAGACGGACTTATGAATATTTGATAACTATTTCCAACCTTTTGTTTGAAACAGATGGAATGACCCATCATTCTATCACATGATCTTTTAACACTTCATTTCTTTAAGAGATGAAGTGGAAACTGTTCAAAGCAGGAACAACAGTGAGATTGTACCAAAATCAAGTAGGTATTTCTTCTAATTCAAAATTTTCAACTTTAGGGAAATGATATCGAAAACCAAAAATGTTGTCCTAGTGATCTTATATCCGATGAATCAGATGGTACCCTAGATCATCACAAATTTATGGCTTTGTGATTGTTGGATTTTTCATAGCCATGTCCTCTACCACTCTCTATCAGAACATGATGGTTATATTTCTCTTCCATGTCCATATTTTCACCTATGTTCTCCTATGTGGATACCCAGTGATTAGTTAACTTGGGTAACCATTACGTTTTATACTTTAGTTTTTAAAGATAAGTTTTGGTATTCCTTTTTACGATGTGGGTTTCTATCAAAGAAACATTAAAATAGTAAACCATTTATAACCCCGACGAATTTCAAGGGTGAAATTCATTTTAAGGGGGGTAGAATGTAACACCCCGAGATTTTATGAAAAATATTATTTTAATTTCATTAATTTCTTGTGTTGTATTCTACACCAAGATTACCTTGCGCTATACGCAACACCGTATTAGCTTGCAGTATACGCAACACTATTCTTGGACCATGTTACACACAATTTTGATAATAGTTATTCTACTCAGCATTGAGTATATATATATATATATATTAAATGTATAAATGAAATATGGTTGGATTCTGTTATACGAAACAATGAAAGATTCTTTCACAACACGCAACCCTGACTTGGCTTGCATTACACGCAATCGCGACCTTCCTTGATAGCGTGTGTTGTACACAATACCGGGTTTTAATAAACAATGATATATTATTATAATATTGTCATGAACTAGCCATTATAAATAGTATTAACTAAAATTTTAATTTTATAACATTATTAATCATCTTACACATTTTTTAGAACATGGTATAAGAACAAAATAATTTTTTCGGGTAAAATAAGTATTTTTAAAAAAATGCAGTTTTTCCGCCTTTTGATGGCGCACCCACATTAAATCTAGTTTTTGAAATGTCTATATGTTAAATTTTACAAAATAAAATTCTTCTTTTGAATCAAGATGTAAAAATTTACATTAGATAGAGTTTTGATATTTTTCCGATAACTTTCATATTTTAATGAATAGTAAAAACACGCTATATTTTAATTAAAAACAACTTTTTTCATTATAATATCATATGTGGTTAAATTATAATATTGAATGGTTTTAAAGTATAAATAGAATATATTTTTACCATTTAATATAATGTATGTCATTAGCATTGGTTTTACCTTGAATTCGTAGGTTAAATCAATTCAATCTTTTGCAATGTTTTAAAGAAAAACCTGTTTTTATTCGACAACGGGATTAATTTTAATTTAATTTCTGCAACTTATGTGTATTGAATTTTAAAAAATTGATTCCATATTTGGAATCAGTGGGTCCAAATTATGTTAATAGGCTACTTTTTATTTTTGGGAATTATGAATAGTAACTACGGTAAATTTTATTTACCATAGTTAAAGGTAAATCAGGTAATTAAGGGTAAATATAATATTATAAAATTACCCTAACACATGCCAAAATTCTATTTGATGGATAAAAGTAAACCCATATCAACTAAGGGTCTGATTAGATTCATTTTATGGACTTTTGACCATGAAAATAATTTAATTATTATTAAACCCAAAGAAAGTGACAACATGTCACTTTATTAAATCTTATAAGTATAATAATTTTAACTTAGTGATAAACATCATAAAACTTCGAAAATGAATAGTATACAGAAAGCTAATAAAATTATCTACATCATGAGAATTTATTTAGAATTGTTTGGGATTAAATAGTTATCATTAATTGTGACACAATAGTGATTCAGAAATTATTTATCTAGTGAAAAATCAAGAATATAGTTTTTATTAAACTAATAGTGACCATAAAAGGCACAAAACCCTGACCAAAACTTATTGGTCATGTAAATTGAAACTATAATCATCCAATGGTCTAATATTTGACCATTTGTAGTCTTATACAAGCAATTATGACACTTATATTATTTTATTTTAAATGATGCCAAAGTTGTCACCTTCATAATTTAATAAATATAACAATTTAAATATTGTGATTTTAAGATGATAAATTAGATTAAAAGTATTATTGTGAAAGTTAATATATTTATATTCATCATATGAATTTATTTTAAATTTTTATGCAACAAATAAGTATATTAAATAATTATACAAAAATGATGTAGTAATTATTTTATGAAGAGATAAACCAAATAAATGGTTTTAAAAATAATAAAATAAATATTATATGAACTATTTAATGTGATCCACTAATTTTATAGATACATATGACCTTTTATTAATATATTAATGCTTTTATTGTGAACATATCTTCTGTATATATTTTATTTAAATTCAAATAAATGAATAGTTTCAAAATTGACACTATTGTTATTTTATAAAAATAACATATTATAAAATTGTTTAAAAATCACAAAAATATTTAAAAATTATAAATTTAAATTTATATGTTCTATAATGTTATAAAGTAAACAAATATGGAAAATTCACAACAAATAAGTAATTATTTGTTATAATTTAAAATTTAAAATTTTATTACCACAAATAAACGTAAATAGAATAAATAAGGATAAATCAAAATGATAAGGTTTAAAATAAGATCCAAACAAGTCTAAATTTGATTGGTTGATGATATTACAACCCTATATAATCTAATATTAGAATATGATTCATTTTTGGAGGTTTTTAAGTGGGGTTATATTTATTATAAATTAATATTTTTAAGAATTCCAAAGGTGCCCCTCTACTCCCTTATAAAAGGGCACCTCCTCCCTCTCTTCCTCACACAACATTGAGCCTTCAAGCTCGGAAAACCCCTGACAAATTCTCTTCTCCACTTCCCTAGCAACATCCTATAGGTTCTGTTCTTACACAAAGACCAATTTTAGTTCCCTAAGAGCAGGTCTCAAAAAGGCGCTTCAAAGAAGAGGTAATTTCCGTTACTGATTCTTTCACCTTTATTTCTTCTTCCACTTCTTCTTATTAGGTTGTTTCATTATGAAGTAATAACATAAGTATCACTCATATACTGATATGTTATTATAAGTATGAAACAATCCTAATTCACCATCTATCCATCCTACGGAAAATGAAATCACCGCGCGTGCGTACGCACGGAATACCTTCTCCACGCCGTGGTGTAATCTGTTTTTCCACCAACACCTTACATGGATGGGTATTATGGTGTAAAGAATAACTATACATAGTTATTATAACATCATAATTATTCTGATATATTGTATCATATACTCCAATTCAATTCAATAATTATGGAAATGATATCATCGCTCGTGCATACGTACGGACTACCGTCTCCACGACGCGATGAGATTCACTCTCCATGTTAACCATTTAAGAATGATTATAAAGTATATATAAGAAATAATAATGAAATATATGAAATTATAAAGCTACTGGATTTATGTGTATATATATGTATTTCATCTACTTAATTCCACTCAATTCAATAAGGAAACGAAAACAGCGTTCATGCGTACGTACGACCTACCATCTCCATGAACGGTGTATTTCTTTCCATTTATCGATCCATTATATATATGTATATTCTGAATATATATTATATATAAATCATGTTCTATATTATATAATTATGTAATAATTATCTAAGTAATCATATGAATAATTACAAGTTAAAACACGAATGACAAATGAGACGATTTTACCCAAAACGCTACTTTAACATGAATTTACAAAAAAACGGGTAATATAAAGTCATAAGTGAACCATATATGATATAATAACAATGAATATGATTCTGTAATAAGTCAATGGCATTATTTAAATCATTATACAGGAGGTTCGGACACTTACAAAGCAAATTAGACCTAAGGTAAGGGAAATATCACAATCTCATTTTTATCCGAGATTGTTTATACTTTGAAATTTACTGGGGTGTATTTTATCATCCACATCCATGTTTCCTCAATATGTAATATTATTTCCATCCACCTAAAATTTTTTAAACCCAATTTTACCCTTATGTGAGTTTTTAGTAAAAGATATGAAAGGAATCTTTTGTCGTTTTTCGTACGAGGTACTTTTTGACTTTTCCGACAAAAGTACGAAAAGAATGTTTTTTTAACTTATACGGTATGAATGGATTTTTAGAACATTATTTCCAAGAAGCTTCCTTTACAATTTTTCAAGTTTATTTTTAATCAACTTATTTTAGTTTATAATTGTATGACATGTTAAGAAAGGAAAAGTATTTTTTAAGTAGAAAGGATATTTTCCTCAAGAATTGAGTTAAAGTGTTTTATCAAAATTATTTTCCATATAAGATAATAAAGGGTTCTGTTTCTATCCCTATTTTTACATGGATTTGATTATGTTGTGATGGAAATATTTTTATGAATTCCTTTATCTTATATGAATTGTTTTATGATGTCATGTTGTTTAAGAATCCCATTTTTATTAAATGGGTTATGAAATGATGTATGATTTATGATTTTGTGGCACACATAAGAATGGTATCATTATTAGATGGGTGGCACCTATATCTCCCTCCAATGCATTGGGTAAATATATTATATCTCATGAGATAGACATGGCTGGAATGGTAGGTTATACCGGTTCAGTGAAACAGGACTGAAATGAGGGTGACTCGGTTCAGAAAGGGACTTTGTCCACTAAGATAGTCTTGGCAATGAGTCTTGACTAATAAGATATGATTCTTTATGATTATGTGTGTATGCCACAAAGTTTCATGTTTTATGTTTTGATTATTGTGATTACATTTCACTGCCATGAGTTATCCCAGGTTATGAATTTATGATCTCTTTTACAGGTTAAGATTTCCAAAAGTTATGTGCTTATGTATATGATGTGATTGATATTTCTTTTGTTTACCCTTACTGAGCATTTGAGCTCACCCTTTTATGTTTTATTTTCCCCAGGATATAAAGAAAGGTTTTGGGTATAAAAAAAGAAGATCTTTATGGGAGATGTTGAAGATATTTCACCAGGATTAGAAGATTATATTCCGAGTTTCCAAAGACTCTAAACTATTACGATCCTTGTGTGTGTGTTTTTGTTATGTACTAAGTATTCCCCAAATGTAATGTTATGTCAATGTACGTCATGCTTCAGGTCTCTACATTCATATTCGTGTTTCATTTGATAGCAGTCTACTCATTTTGAGCAGGTCAGACTCTTTTGGAGTTTTTTGTGGGTTTTATTTAGGCCCTTATGGGATTTAGGTAACTTTATCATACTTTGATTGCGGGTTATATATGTGTTCATGTGTTGGTATTAGTTTTACATTACTTTCAAAATTTTATGAACTAGGAAATGTGTTCATTTGTACACTTACACTAGTATAATGCATCCCATATGTGTGATATACTGACATGGAACTGGTCACTGGCCCATTAACTACAAGAGGTGGGATTAGGGTGTCACAATTTTTTTATTTCCATCTAGGATGGTCCCAGTGGGTTGGTTTGGGGAAAACAAATTAGTTTTGAAAAGAGACCAAGAGACCAATATAGTTTTGAATTTTGTTAAAAGCTAATTTATAGTATCTGATGGGATTGTTCTTATAAAAATATTGTGAAAGTGGGGAATAAAAGTTGAAAATAATAATATCACAGAAATTCAAAAGTTACAAATTCATAAAAATGTCTATTTTGTTAGAATATTTTTAAGGAATCTCAGTTTTACCGGAGGATAATTAAATGTTTTTCTAAAATAAAAAGGCCCTTTTCACACTACTGGTTAAGGAATCACTATTTGATTTTGTTGATAATTTCTTATTATAATTCGTCCAACTTAAGGAAAAACAAATCTCATCACCCATCATCACTTAACCTATTTGTATTTCCATATTTTTGATTATGTGTGATGCTAGTGATCTTTTTATAGGGGATATTCTATAGAAAAAGAAAAAGAGAAGAATACATGTGGTGTATTATGATAGTATGTTATTAGACAATTCCCAAACTAAGTAAACCACAATAAAGATGGAGTTTTTTTTGTAATGATTTCTCTTGATAAATTTAGGTGACATTTAATCGGTTCTAATGTTATAGTATTAAATGACCATACTACATTGGAAATTGTTTTGAAAAAATGGCCCAAACCAAAACATATTAGATGAATACTTCTCTTCTAAGAGTTCGATTTAGAGAACATGGACAAAAAGGTGCTAAATTTTTTTTTAACCATTGATAAAGGTTTCCCAACAATAAAAATTATTACCCTTGGGAGATTAATTTCTCATTACCTGAACAGAAATTTCTCATTATGTTAACTAAATAAATTTCTTGGTGTGCAGATTTTGTAAACTTCTTAGGTATAGGAGTCATTCCCAAGTATCATACATAAAACCAAAGAAAATAATTTATCTTTGAACTAATATACTGAATTTGGAATGATCCTTTGTTTTTTAAAATATACAATAATGGTATTATGACAAGGTGTGTTATTGGGGAAGATATGATGCCCATTTTAGAAAGTTTCTACTATTCACCACGGAAAGGATACCATAATGGAATGAGAAAAACCAAAAAGGTCTTGAGTAATAGTTTTTATTTGGAAAATATCTTTGAGTATTTGATAGGTATAGAAAATATTTGTGAAAAATGGAAATTAATTGGAATGTTTGGAGTAGGAAATAGTAAAAAAAAGGAAATTTAGAATCTGACTTTTTTGATGTTTAGGGATTATATTTTATGGGACTATTTCTATATTCATAGGGGAACACATATATATTTGTGGCTAAAGATTATTTCTCCAAGTGGGTAGCAGTAGTCACACATCCTAAAAAAATAAGAAATTAGTGTTATATAAATCCTCAATAAGGACATATTTTCAAAATTTAGAGAGAATATGGATTTCATCATTAATAATAGCACCCACTTTAAGAACATTAATGTTAATAATTTCGTGAAAAATAACGAGTGTATGGAAAAAAACAAACCAATTACTACCCTTAGTTAAGTGGGAAAGATGTAATTACAAATAAAGAGCTTAAATGGATTTAAAAAACCGCTCCTTACCCTAGGAATGTTGGGTATTTTAAATTAGATGAGGGCTTGTGAGATTATATATCTAATTTTAAAAGTCTCCTACGAATGTCTCTATACAAACTTCTTTATGTAAAATTAGAACATTTTATTATGGATATATAGGATAAGTATTTTTATGTTATGAAAGCTTTAATATTTGATTGCAAATTTTTTTGGAGAAAATATATTACTTGATTTAAGAGAGTTGGATGAGATTACAATAGAATATTAATAAAATGAGAGAAATTACAAAGAAAGAACAAAATATTTTCATGATTCAATAATTCACAACAAATATTTCAAGGTTGATATGAGTGTTTCACTCTTAAATTCCGTATTGAAACTATTTCTAGGAAAACTGAAATCTAAATAGTCCAGACCATTCATTATCCTTATTGTATTAGTAAATAGAGGTTTGAGATTAGTTTTAGTGAATAATTGAACCTGATTGGTTAATGTATAGTGAATTAAATATTATTTTTATGGGAATAAAAAGCTCTTGGAAATTTTTTATGTTCATTAATATTATGAATTCATGGAGTCTGATAGAAGATATAATTTTCATTAGTTCACGTGAATAAAACCATAGTTAAATATTCTTTCACATATTTTTTTGTTTGAATAAGAACAAATCTATTTATTTAACTTTATGAATTTATATTATTTTCCACTACTATTAAAGAAGGAGAATTCTATTATACCTTGATAATTAGTATTGAATTTAATAACTGTTAGAGAATAAGACCAGTGACACTCACGTACCTAAAGTGATTGCAAGTTAGAGCTACATTGAATCACCCTCATTTCAAACCAAAATATTTTTCAAAATATTTTATATTTTAATTATAAAATCATCATGTTAATATCATAAATTTTTTATTAGATATATAATGGGGAAAAAGTGTAATTTCTCAAAATAGAAATAAAGGTCTATCTTGAATAAAATTAAATGATTAATGAATTTAAATCAAAGGATTTTATGTTATATTATTACATTTTTCATGCTCCTTAATTTATAGAAAACTTCAATTTCTACTTTTATGAATTAAATTGAAGTTTTTTAAACTATTAAATTCCATATGAAATTACTATAAAATTATGAAAGTACTACTATTATTTTGATAACCGTTTATGATGAATTTGTACCATCACATGTTTTGTAGAAATTTTCTAAAACCCTTTTAAACCTCACTTGTTAGAATGCAAATTTTTACAAACCATTGCATGTCTACATGATAATTTATGCATTGGAAGGCTTTAAACCTTTTGATAATTCTAAATTAATGTATTTTTAAAATGTGTGTGGAAATAAGTTATTGTTGATATTTTATTATAACACCTTAAATATCACTTTTTACTACGGAATTGAAAATTTAATTTAACTTAAAATACTCTAAAATATCTTCCACATTGAATTTCAAAACTGGGAATAATGTTGTGTTTTATGTATATGTAAGGGGTCTATCTTTGTGATAAAATTTATTTTAGGAATTATATTTAAAAATACCCCTTTTTGTAAATTGAATAATTTTAAAGACCAGTTTTTGTTTATGTGTTTGTATGTTTTTCTTGAAATTGATGTCTATTTTTATATTTTGAGTGATTAATCAATTACATTCAACCATGGAGTATATAAAGTAACATATTGTCAATTATATCTTGATTTTTGTATTCTTAGGTAAATTTTTATGTGTAAATTTTATAATTTATATCAAAATCGAAATCCTTGTTTGCCGTTAAATTACTGAAATTTGTTTTAAAATTCCATAAGAAAGAACTCCAAAACCTAGTTTAGTTTTTTAAACAATTGGTTGAGTTATTTTTTTTGTTAATATTTGAACCCAATAATTCATTATTTTTGTTTAATTATTGTATGATACTAAAATATGTGTGTTTTTTCAACATAGATAAAAAATATTGAAGAAAAATAGAATGAAAAATTATGTTAGTTTAATTCCATTCAAATTTTTTAAATTCACTCCAAATTTTAAAACCCGAAACCATATATTCGAAAAACATTTTATTTTTTAAGAGATTAATCATTATTTTTTATTTCTGAGATTGTATGGGGGAATTTTTTTTTTAAAATCACCTCTTAAAAATCATGTATTTTCAAAATGTATTGGCTTCTAGTAAATTTGATGAATTTATTACATGAGGACAAAAAATAGATTAAGTATGGGGGAATTTCATATCTATTTACTTTAATACATGTTTTATGAATTTTTCAATTGATTGTTTTTAGAAAAAAATTTCTTTAATTGTTAAATAAATGAATTTGTGTCACTTTAAGTTAAAACATTGAATATTTGTTTTTTTGAATAAAAACCATGTTTTTAGTGATACTTAATTTAATTAATATTTGAATTTACTTTACATACATTTTGATAATAATATTTTAGAGGTTTTTGGTGGAATATTCATTGAAATATACTTTTCAGGAAAATTTTGAGGAATCTGAATTTTGGATGAATTATGTTTTAAATACATATTTATTTTTTTAAATTCATTATTGGAATAAATTTGTATCCAATATTTTAAACTAATAAATTCCACTATGATCTATTGTGTAGTTTTCCATATATTTAAATTATGTATTTCACTTCAATAATATTTCACTTAGAAAGTATTTTTATTTTTATCTATTTTCTTAAGGTTTGCATGAAGCTTGTAATTTAGAAATTTATTTTATATGGTCAGTATAATTTTGATAAATTTCATAGCTATCTCATAATGTTCAAAATACACTGTTTTTATAAGGTTATTGAGGGATCCCAAGAAAAACATACAGAAATATTTCATCAATTGAGATGAATACAAAAATTAGAATACCATTATACACACACCAATTCATAAAGGTTTAGTGTATTTATAGACTATATACATAAACATCTTTTTCATAAAGGATCATTGACATTCCCATAAATTTATTCATATTAATACAGTTCTAGATATATGATACTTAGAACCTTCCTTCAAAACCAATGGAGATAAAACATACGATTGAATGAACTCCTATGAGTTGTAAGGGTAAACAAAGTATAACGACCCATATTTTACATACATTGTTAATAATTCAAAATTGAAGCACACTTATTACAACATATAACAAAACCATGAAATGATTGTATATGTATATTGTCTTTAGAAACTGGGAAACATAATCAACTGGTTCATAAATCGTCTACATTGTATCCCATTTATTTCATCAAATCTAGAGTAACATTTGTCATATCCTGCTTAATAACCTTCTTCCTGACCTGAGGGAATGAAAGCATACAAAAGGGTGTGCTCAAATGCTCTGTATGGGTAAACAAAAGAAAAATCAATCACATTATATTCATAAGAACATAACAATTTGGAAATCTTACCCTGTAAAAGAGATCATAATTTCATAACAAGGGATAAATCATGGTAGTGAAATGTAATCACAATAATCATAACTTAAAACATGAAACTTTGTGGCATACACACATAATCATAGAGAATCATTTCTTATTAGTCAAGACTCATTGCCAAGACTATCTTAGTGGACTAAGTCCATTTCTGAACCGAGTTCATTCCTCATTTCAGTCCTATTTCACGGAACCGGTTTAACCTCCCGTTCCAGCCATTCTATCTCATGAGATATAAAATCTTTACCCAATGCATTGGAGGGGGATATGGGTCCCAAACATCTCATAATGATACCATTCTTATGTGTGCCACAAAATCATAAACCATACATCATAGCATAACCCATGTAATAAAAATGGGATTCTTAAACATCGTGACATCATAAAACTATTCATATAAGATAAAAGAATTAATAAAAATAATTCCATCACAAAATAATCAAATCAATGTAATAATAGGGATAGAAACAGAACCCTTTATTATCTTAGATGAAAAATAATTTTTATAAAACACTTGAACTCCATTCTTGAGGAAAATATCCTTTCTACTTCAAAATCACTTTTCCTTTCTTAATATTTCATACAATTCTAAACTAAAAGAATTTGATTAAAAATAAACTTTAAAACTTGTAAAGGAAGATTCTTGGAAATAATGTTTTAAAATCCATTTATGCCATATAAATTAAAAAAACAGTTTTCTCGTACTTTGGCCGGAAAAGTCAAAAAGTACCTCGTACGAAAAATGACAAAATATTACTTTCATATCTTTTACTAAAAACTCACCGAAGGGTAAAATTGGATTTAAAAAATTATAGAAGGATATAAATATTACATACAGAGGAAACATGGATGTGGATGATAAAATACACCCCAGTAAATCCCAAAGTATAAACAATCTCGGATAAAAATGAGATTATAATATTTCCCATACCTTAGGTCCTATTTGCTTTGTAAGTGTATGAACCTTCTGTATAATGATTTAAATAATGTCATTGACTTATTCCCGAATCATAATCATTGTTATGATAACATATATGGTCATATTCTTAGCTTCTTATTAGTAATATTTCATTGTTACTTGTTATTCGGGTGTTTATTGCTTTTTGTTCTTATGCGTGTTTTGTCAAATAAATTCTTATTATTCTTTTTGGGTTATAGATATATAATTTCCAGAAGGGTATTAGTGTAATGTATATCATATTCATTAATTCAATTTATTTATATAATCATTATGCAACGAAGACCATGTAGAACGAGTTTCATCACATCGTGGAGACGGTATTCCGTACGTACGCACGGGAGATGATATCGTTCCCATGATCGTGAAATTGTAATGGAGTGTATGTATACTATTTAAAAATCAATATCAATTTACAATAATAATTTATAGTTATTATTTACACCATTATACCCATCCAAGTAAGGTGGTGGTGGAAAATAGATTACACCATGGCGTGGAGACGGTATTCTGTACGTACGCACACGAGGTGATTTCATTTTCCGTAGGATGGATAGATGGTGAAATAGGGTTTTTTCATACTTATTATAACATATCAGTATATTCCTTATACTGATGTTATTAATTCATAATGAAACAACTAAAGAAGAAGAAGTGGAAGAAGAAATAAAGTTTAATCAATCGGTAACAGACATTACATCTTCTTTGAAGCGCCTCTTTGAGACCTCCTTTTAGGGCACTAAAATTGGTCTTTGAAGAAGAAAAGGACCACTAGGATGTTTCTAGAGAAGTTGAGAAGAATATTTGGAAGGGGTTGGCCGAGCCTGAAATCTCAAAGTGGTGTGAGGAAGAGAGGGAGGAGGTGCCCTTTTATAAGGGAGGAGAGGGGCACCTTTGGAAAAACTAAAAATATTATTTTATTATAAAGTCAGATTCGGTTTTAAATAGCTCCAAATTGATTTATTTCGAAGATAACGTTGGGATGGATCAAAATAATCTCATCCAATAGAATCTAGAGAAGTTTAGGTTCCTATTTTAACCTTATCATTTAGATTTAACTTTAAGTTAAATAATTTTACTTTTACCGTGTCTTCTTGTGTTCTTACACTATAAGGTTAATAAACATACTATAACATGCCAAAAGAACCCCAAGTTGTTTATTATTAATATATATGACCTTATATAAGTCATTTGGCCGAACCCTATATTTTTAGGAAGAAAATAACAATTAATGATATAATATTGGTTTTACAAACTATTTTATGTCAATTTTGACACTATTTAGTAATTGATTTTTTTTTGAAAATCATAACAGAATTATTAATTCCAAAAAAGTTTACTAAATCAATACTAGCATGTAATATTAACCTAGAAAATTAGTTTAATTAATAAAAAGTCTCAAATTACATTTATTTGGGTATTTATAACATCAATTATGTCAATATTTGCTTAACAAGATAATTAATGCATCATCTTTGTGTCATAAATTAATTAAATTATTTAATGTCTAAAAATTACAAATAAAATATAATTATATAGTAAATGTTTTTATATTTATAATTAATATTTATATTCGAATTTATCTTATGTATAAACCTATATTAAAAATTATTTACTTATTAAACTTTGATTTAAACTATTTTAACCCTTCTTTAAATAAATTAATAATAAATGTCCTAATCAAATCCAAGTGGGCCTAAATGGTCATATTTTATTCCTAAGGTTGTTTTTGGTCTAATTACACTTATCCAATAGAATTAGGACATGTGTCAGGGTAATAATAATATCTTTTTTACTCCTAATTACCCTATTTACTTTTAACTGTGGTAAATAAAAGTAAAAAGTTACTATTCACCAAAAATTATTTTCATCTCATTGAACCACATTTTACTTACTGACATCAACCGTGTCTCTCAGATCTTTGAAAATTCCACTCAAAGAAGCGGTAAAATTATGTTTTATGTAAATTTGCAAATTCTCCTAGGAGGTGGATAAAAGACGGTGAAAAGTTCAATAAAATTTTTATATATCTAACATTATTATAAAATTACTCCAATGAATTACATTGAACTTATATAGGTATTCTGTATCAATTTTTAGCAAAAATAAAATAAATAATTATTTAAATAAAAAGGCGGTTTTTAAATAGTAACCCCGTGTTTTCACTATTCATCAATAATTGAAAGTTTTCTGAAAAATACCAAAATTTCACCCTAGGCTAATTTCGATATTCCGAATCCAAAAATGAAGTCCATTTAAAAAAATGAAATTTATAAAATTTCAAAAAGGGGTTATTACTATTCTTAACGACTAGTTTTAATAATATTTTAATAGCATATCGTTGTTTAGTGAAACTCGGTATTGCGTACGACACAAGCTATTGAGGAAGGCCGCGTTTGCGTGTAAAGAAAGCCAAGCTATTGTTGTGTGTAGTGAAATATTACATTGATGATTTATATAACATAAAAACAACATATTTCTTATAAAAGTCTCGGGTGTTAAATTCTACCCCCCTTAAAATGAATTTCGCTCCCGAAATTCGTCACTTGTAACAAACAGGTGAGGATACCTCTCCCTCATCATATCCTTAAGATCCCATGTAGCTTCGTCTAATTGGTGGTTCCTCTATAAAACTTTCACCAAGCGAGTGGTCTTGTTCCGTAGGAATTTTTCACTACGATCGAGAATCTCTATCGGCTGTTCTTCATAAGAAAGAACTTCTTCCAGCAGTACAACTTCTAAGCTGAGTACATGTGAAGGATCAGGTATGTAATTTCTCAGGAGAGATAAATGGATCACATCGTGAACTTGAGATAGATTCAGTGGAAGTTCCAATTGGTAAGATACCTTCCCAACACGATCCAGTATTTCGAAAGGACCGATATAACCAGGGCTCAGCTTTCCCTTCTTTCCAAATCTCATTACTTTGTTCCAAAGAGATATTCGTAAGAACACTTTATCACCCACTTCAAACTCTAAGCCTTTTCTTCGGTTGTTGGCATAACTTTTTTGTCGACTCTGAGCTGCACTTATGTGTTGTTGAATGGATCGTACCTTTTCTGCCATCTCATCAACAAGATCAGGTCCTAATAGATTTCTTTCCCCAACTTCATCCCAGCAAGTTGGAGTCTTGAATTTCATTCCATAGAGAGCCTCATAAGGAGCCATCTGAATACTAGAGTGAAAGATATTATTATATGAAAATTACACCAAAGGTAGCTGTTGATCCCAACCACCTTTGAAATCCATAGAGCAAGCTCTCAACATATCTTCTAGAGTTTGAATTTTCCTCTCAGACTGACCATCTATCTGAGGATGATAAGCAGTTATGAACCTCAACTTTGTATCCAGAGTACGCTAAAGACTTCGCCAGAACTTTGAGGTAAACCTCAGATCCTGATCAAATAAAATAGAAAGTGGTACTCCATGAAATCTTACCACTTACTTTACATATATCCTAGCAAGCTGATCCAGAGAGAAATCCTATCTAATATCAATGAAGTGTGCATACTTTTTAAGATGATAAACTATGGCCTAGATTGCATTATTGCCTTTGGATGTTTTAGGATGTCCTATGACAATGCCCATAGTGATGTTTTCCAATTTCAATTCGGGTATGGGTAATGGTTGTAACATCCCCTTAGACTTCTGTATCTTAGCTTTAACTTGTTGACAAACCAAGCATCGAGAGACATATTTAACAACATCTATTTTCATGACATACCACCAGAAGTACTCTTTCTGGTCCCTATACATCTTCGTGCTTCCAGGATGAATAGAGAATGAAGAACTATGAGCCTTATCCAGCATCTCATTCTTTAATTCGGGAATGGGAGGAACACAAACCCGATTCCTGAACTTTATTATTCCATCACAATCAAGGTTGAATTCTGGAACATTTCTCACCTTCTTTTGTAACTCTACATCTTCTTTATGTGCCTCTTTAATCTTGACATGTATAGATGGATGAAAATTCATTTTATAAATATACAATTTTCCCCTTTCATTATAATTCCAAGATCCATCTTTTGTAAATCCATAAATATTGGATCTTTTGTGATCCTCATCATGGATAAACTGGCATGGTCTTGTCGACTTAATGCATCTTCCACCTTGTTTTCTTTCCCAGGGTGATAATGAATTGAGCAGTCATAATATTTAATCAGATCCAACCATCTTCTTTGGCACATATTCAGATCCTTTTGTGTGAAAATATAATTTAAACTTTTATGATCAGTATAAATATCACACATTTCTCCATAAAGATAATGCCTCCAAATCATTAATGCAATGATTACCACAGCTAAATCCAAATCATGAGTTGGGTAATTTTGCTCATGTATTTTCAGCTATCGTGAGGCATAAGCTATCACCATATCATTTTTCATAAGAACACACCCCAATCCCTTCTTGGATGAATCACTGTAGATCACAAACCTTTCTTCACTACAAGGAAATGTGAGTACAGGTGCACTGGATAACCTTCTTTTCAACTCCTTGAAATTATCTTCACATTCCTCCGTCCAACCAAACTTAACTCCTTTCCGAGTCAACCTAGTGAGTGGATTAGATAATCGTGAAAACTCTTTCACAAAACATCAATAATATCCATCCAAACCAAGAAAACATCGTATCTCAGTTACTATTGTTGGTCTCGACCATCTTTTGATAACCTATATTTTTGCTGGATCCACAGATATCCCCTCTTTTGAGATTATGTGAGCCAAAAATGAAACTTTTTGAAGCCAAAATTCACACTTGGTAAATTTGGCATAAAGCTTCTCCTTTCTCAGGGTCTTCAATATAATTATCAAGTGATCTTCATGTTCTGCCTTGCTCTTTGAATATACAAGAATATAGTCTATAAAGACTACCACAAAATGATCAATATAGTCTCTAAAGACTCTATTCATCAGATCCATGAAGATAGTAGGGAAATTAGTAAGACCAAATGGCATCACTATAAATTCATAGTGTCCATACCTTGTACAGAAAGCCTTCTTTGGTATATCCTACCTTTTGACCCTTAATTTATGATACCCTCAATGGAGATCAATCTTGGAAAAGTATTGAACTCCGTGTAGTTGGTCAAATAGGTCATCAATGCGTGGGAGAGGATATTTGTTCTTGATAGTGATCTTGTTAAGTTCTCGATAATTAATGCAGAGTCTCATTGATCCATCTTTCTTCTTAACAAATAGAACAGGTGCTCCCCAAGGTGACGAACTACGGTGTATAAACCCCTTATCAACATTCTCTTGGAGTTGCTTCTTCAATTCCTGCAACTCAATTGGGTCCATTATATAAGGTTTCATTGAAATAGGTAAAGCACCCGGTACGAGTTCTATTGAAAACTCAACTTGACGATTTGGTGGAAGACCCGACAATTCCTCCGAAAAGACATCGTCAAACTCCCGTACAATGGGCATATTATTAATCGTAAGTTTCTCACCAACCATTTGAGATAAATAACCTTCATTTAGTGGAATCAAGACCCATAAGATGGAAAAAATTTCCACTGGAAGGTTATGTTCATCCTTGCATCGATAGACGATCATAGATTGATCTGGAATATGAAATGTGACTTCCCTTCTTTGGAAATTGATATGAGCTCCATATAAAGAAATCCAATCCATGCCAGGAATCACATAAAATTCCACAATAGGAAGGATCAGAAGATTTTTATGAAGCAATTTCCCAAAAACTTCAATCGGAGAATAATTATAAACTTTTGATGCGACTGTTGTGCCATTAGGGGTTGTCACAACTAACTCAACATCTAATTTTTGAGGTAATACGGTGATACCCTTAGAAAATTATTCAGAAATAAAAGAGTGGGTGGATCCAGAATCAAATAAAACATTTTCTACTTTAGAGTGGATGGTAAGCGTACCTTTCACCACTTCGTTATCATACTCCACATCGCTGATAGAAATTGCATGTGACTTTCCTTTGTCTTTAGCCTTAAGAGTTTGTTGACATCGATCATCATCAACAACCCTTGGATTAGGGCATTGATTGGCATAATTCCCCATTTCCTTGCACTTGTAACATTGAAGTGTAGGAGGTTCACTATGTGTAGCCTTTTCTTTGTTCACATCACTAGATATCTTCTTCCCATCATTGCTGCATTCAAATGCTAGATGACCTTCCTTTCCACATTTGAAACATTTACTTTTCCCTTTAAGACAACTCCCTCCATGTTTCTTTCTACACTTTGAGCATAATGGAAAACTCATCTTCTTGTCAGTGTGCTCTTTATATTTTCATTTGAATTCCATTTTCCTGTTCTTATCAAACCCATATGACTGATGGGTTACTCTAATCTCCATCTCAACTTTGAGAGCACATCGAACGATTTCCTTGTAGCTATTGAAGTCCATTATGGCTAACTCCCTTCAAAGAATTGGTTTTAAGCCACTAAAGAATCGATCAATATTAATCTCAGGTTGGATAATAATACCAGAAGCATACCTTGATAGTCTTGTAAAATTTTCTTTTTAGGTACAAACAAATTCATCATCCTTTTGCTTTAGTTCAAGAAACTCCTTCTCCATCTTTTTTAGAAGAATACGAGGGAAGTACTTTTTAAAAAATATGTTCTTGAACTCGTCCCATTCCATGGACTCAATTTCATCTCTTTGCCTCGTATTCTTGATAAGATTCCACCATTGATCAGCATCACCTTCGAAAAGATACACTGCTAAGATGACTTTATCATGTTCAGAACATTGAAGAACTGAAAATATCTTTTCAGTATTACTAATCAATTGTTCAGCAACTAATGGATCAGTAGACCCACTGAATGAAGGTGGACGCTACCTCATGAAGGATTCAACAGAATGTTGCTCCTTCCTTTTCTCGTTTGGAAGTCCTGTATGATTCATAGCTTGAGAAAGTTGTGTTAGCATGGCTACAAGATTTTGCATTCCATCTCCCATAACGTTTGGTTTCTCAGGGGGACAATCATTGCATTTCCCATCACATTATGCATTAACACGATTCCTTCGGGTTCCAGCCATTGACTAAAACCAAGAAGAATAGTGTGAGAAACACTAATTATAATAGGAAAACCAAATAATTAGGAATAATATTTTACACTTAAGGTCTTATGATAGGTTATTCATTGCCATTTCTAAAACACTAAGATTTTGTTCTATGCTTAGACTTATCCTTATAATTCTTACTAAGGCCTTCACATCCTAGTTTCCAAAGGTTGACTATACCTTTCCTCTGATACCAAATATAACGACACATACTTTACATACATTGTTAATACTTCAAAATTGAAGCACACTTATTACAACATATAACGAAACCATGAAATGACTGTATATGTATATTGTCTTTAGAAACTGGGAAACATAATCAACTGGTTCATAAATCGTCTACATTGTATCCCATTTATTTCATCAAATCTAGAGTAACATTTGTCATATCCTGCTTAATAACCTTCTTCCTGACCTGAGGGAATGAAAGCATACAAAAGGGTGTGCTCAAATGCTCTGTATGGGTAAACAAAAGAAAAATCAATCACATTATATTCATAAGAACATAACAATTTGGAAATCTTACCCTGTAAAAGAGATCATAATTTCATAACAAGGGATAAATCATGGTAGTGAAATGTAATCACAATAATCATAACATAAAACATGAAACTTTGTGGCATACACACATAATCATAGAGAATCATTTCTTATTAGTCAAGACTCATTGCCAAGACTATCTTAGTGGACTAAGTCCATTTCTGAACCGAGTTCATTCCTCATTTCAGTCCTGTTTCACTGAACCGGTTTAACCTCCCGTTCCAGCCATGTCTATCTCATGAGATATAAAGTATTTACCCAATTCATTGGAGGGAGATATAGGTCCCACCCATCTCATAATTATACCATTCTTATGTGTGCCACAAAATCATAAACCATACATCATAGCATAACCCATGTAATAAAAATGGTATTCTTAAACATAGTGACATCATAAAACAATTCATATAAGATAAAAGAATTAATAAAAATAATTCCATCACAACATAATAAAATCAATGTAATAATAGGGATAGAAACAGAACCCTTTATTATCTTAGATGTAAAATAATTTTGATAAAACACTTGAACTCCATTCTTGAGGAAAATATCCTTTCTACTTCAAAAAAACTTTTCCTTTCTTAACAGTTCATAAAATTCTAATCTAAAAGAATTTGATTAAAAATATACTTGAAAACTTGTAAAGGAAGCTTCTTGTAAATAATGTTTTAAAATACATTCATGCCGTATAAGTTAAAAAAACATTCTTCTCGTACTTTGGCCGGAAAAGTCAAAAAGTACCTCGTATGAAAAACAAAAAAATATTACTTTCACATCTTTAATAAAAACTCACTGAAGGGTAAAATTGGATTTAAACAATTGTATAAGGATATAAATATTACATATTGAGGAAAAATGTATGTGGATGATAAAATACACCCCATTAAATTCCAATGTATAAACAATCTCCGATAAAAATGAGATTGTGATATTTCCTTTACCTTAGGTCCGATTTTCTTTGTAAGTGTCCAAAACTCCTATATAATGATTTAAATAATGTCATTGACTTATTCTAGAATCATACTAATTGTTATGATATCATATATGGTCATATTCTTAGCTTATTATTAGTAATATTTCATTGTTACTTGTTATTCGGGTGTTTATTGCCTTTTGTTCTTATGCGTGTTTTGTCGAATAAATTCTTATTATTTTTTTGGGTTATAGATACCTCATTTCCAGAATGGTATTTGTGTAATATATATCATATTCATTGATTCAATTTATTTATATAATTATTATGCAATGAAGATCATGTAGATCGAGTCGCATCACATCGTGGAGACGGTATTCCGTACGTACGCACGAGCGATGATATCGTTCCCATGATCATGAAATTTTAATGGATTGTATTTATACTATTTCAGAATCAATATAACTTTACAATAATAATTTATAGTTATTATTTACACCATTATACCCATCCAAGTAAGGTGGTGGTGGAAAATAGATTACACCACAGCGTGGAGATGGTATTCCGTACGTACGCACGCGCGGTGATTTCGTTTTCCATAGGATGGAAAGATGGTGAAATAGGGTTTTCTCATAATTATAATAAAGTATAATTATATTAATTATACTGATGTTATTACTTCATAATGAAACAACTAAAGAAGAAGAAGGGGAAGAAGAAATAAAGTTGAATGAATCAGTAACGGATGTTACCTCTTCTTTGAAGCGCCTCTTTGAGACCTTCTTTTAAGGCACTACAATTGGTCTTTGAAGATGACCAGGACCTATAGGATTTTTATAGGGAAGTGGAGAAGCGAATTTTACAGGGGTTGGACGATCTTGAAGGCTCAAAGTGGTGTGAGGAATAGAGGGATGAGGTGCCCTTTTATAAGGGAGGAGAGGGGAACCTTTGGAAAAACTAAAAATATTATTTTATTATAAAGTCATATTTGGTTTTAAATAGATCCACATTGATTTATGTAAAAGCTAAGGTGGGGATGGATCGAAATACTCTCATACAATAGAATTTAGACAAGTTTATGTTCTTATTTTAACCTTATCATTTAGATTTAACTTTAAGTTAAATAATTTTACTTTTACCGTGTCTTCTTGTGTTCTTACACTATAAGGTTAATAAACTTACTATAAAAAGCCAAACGAACCCCAAGTTGTTTATTATTAATATATATAACCTTATATAAGTCATTTGGCCGAAAAATAGATTTTTAGGAATAAAATAACAATTAATAATATAATATTTGTTTTAAAACCTATTTTATGTCAATTTTGACACTATTCAGTAATTGATTTTATTGAAAATCATAACAGAATTATTAATTCCAAAAAAGTTACTTATATCAATACCAACCTGTCATATTAACCTATAGAATTAGTTTAATTCATAAAAATTCTAAAATTACATTTATTTGGGTATTTATAACATCAAATTTATCAAAATTTCATTAATAAGATAATTACTACAACATCTTTGTGTCATAAATAAATTAAATTATTTAATGTCTAAAAATTAAAAATAAAATATAATTATGTAGGAAATAATTTTATATTTTTAATGAATATTTATTATCTAATTTATCTTATATATAACCCTATATTAAAAATTATTTACTTATTAAACTTTGATTTTAACTATTTTAACCCTTCTTTAAATAAATTAATAATAAATGTCCTAATCTATTCCATGTGGGACTAAATGGTCATATGTTATTCCTAAGGTTGTTTTTGGTCGAATTACACTTATCAAATAGAATTAAGACATGTTTTAGGTTAATAATAATATCATTTTTACTCTTAATTACCCTATTTACTTTTAACCGTGGTAAATAAAAGAAAAAAGTTACTATTCACCAAAAATTATTTTCATCTCATGAAACCACATTTTACTTACTGACATAAACCGTTTCTCTAGGATTTTTTAAATTCCACTCACAGAAGTGGTAAAATTATGTTTTATGTAAATTTGTAAATTCTCCTAGGAGGTGGGTAAAAGACGGTGAAAAGTTAACTAAAATTTTTATATATCTAAAATTATTATAAAATTACTCCAATTAATTACATTGAACTTATATAGGTATTATGTATCAATTTTGAACTAAAATAAATTTAAATAAAATAAATAATTATTTAAATAAAAAGTTGGTTTTTAAATAGTAACCTAGTGTTTTCACTATTCATCAGAAATAGAAAGTTTTCAGAAAAATACCAAAATTTCACCCTAGGATAATTTCGATTTTCCGAATCCAAAAATGATGTCCATTTTGAAAAATAAAATTTATTAAATTTCAAAAAGTGGCTATTACTATTCATAATGGCTAGTTTTAATAATATTTTAATTGAATAACATTGTTTAGTGAAACTCAGTATTGTGTACGATTCAAGCTATCGAGGAAGGCCGCATTTGCGTGTAAAGCAAGCCAAGCTAGTGTTGTGTGTAGTAAACGATTCATTTGATGATTTATATAACATAAAAAAATATTTCTTATAAAATTCTCGGGTGTTACACATAGGACATATCAATCTTGATTATACATGATCACATGGGTACATAAACTTAATTATAACATAATGAAGTCATAATAATACAATTTAATATATATAATATTGATTCATGTATAAAATAATTCTTATAAAAAATAAAATATTAATAAGAGCACATAATCATCAATAATCAATCATGATCCATGAGAGAATGATAGAAATAGAAGAATTTGAAAAAACATTGCATTTTAACATGTTGAACCTGCATATATAGAAACAGGTTCACCAATTAAGTTAAGGACATGAAATATAGTCCTCACATAAACATATGGACATTAAAACAGGTCCATGCATAAACCTATAGAACTGAAAATAGGTCCTCATATAAAATTATAAACATAAACCATTAACACAAACTTGTTGTTAACATGAAATAAAGATCACACAAAACATATTTATCTCATAAGTTATACATATTTACCTAATTAATTGGAATTATATAAAGGACCCACCAATCACATAGTCATAATTAATTCATATATATATGCCTCAAGATCATGAAAACAATTAACATTTCATCTTAACATAAATAATATAAAAGAAAATGAGTTTTTTCAATATTTAATCATTATAAAAATAAACCATCAAGAGAGAGAATAAGGATGGGATTATAGAATCATATCCCAATTGAAATATATAAAACATCATAGAATGTCGTCATAAATAATAACTACTTTAGAAGATCACTCGAAACATCTCTTGTAGAAAGTACATTTACTATTTTCAAACCACGTATTTAAAATCCAAATATTTCCAAAATAGTAATGAAAATATTTTATTTGAAAAGAACCATTTAAACATTTAATGTAATCTTAAAATTAAGGAACAGTCATAATGAAATTAATATTTGTTCATGTTTTATATATTGAAGAAGAAAATTTTCATCACCCTTTTGTAAAAATTCAGAAAAAACCCTTTTCAAAAAATGTTTTTTTAAAAATATTCCATTTATACCTTTCAAAAAAAATTAAAGTAAATGTAAACAAACTTTTTAAAATGTTTAATATATTGGCTAAAACATCCTTATTGTTTTTAAGAGAATGTACAAGGAAGAAAAACTTCATCAATCAAAGAATAAATAGTGTGATCTTTTCTTTAAAAACATTTTCTTGATCATTTTATGTACCAGAGAGAGGAAAATGGTACTGATGCATAAAACCAACAAAAATTACCAAATGGGAACAAAAATTAAAGGATATTATCTGATAAGGATCATTTAATTTCCTCTATTTAAATTAATTCATAAATACCCAATTAAATTTGAAATGAAACATAAATCTCTTACATCATGTCTTTCCCTTCTTTTCATATGTTCAAACATTTTATTCTTCAGTAGAAATCCTTTAAATACCTTCTCAAGGACCATTCGAATAGTATTTTCTGAATAATAGAACCTATAATTACTATATATGGAAGTTTATTAGAGAATTTGGAAGGATTTTATCAAGATAGAAATCTTAAAGTGGTGTAATAAAAATAGAGGACATGTGTCCTTTTAAAAGTGAATGAAAGGAAATAGGTGGAATTAATAAAAATATTTAAACATGATAAATTCATTTTAATTTGAATGTGGAACCACAGAGGTAAAGTTTTGAAGCTGAGATATTATATACTTGAAATATCTTCAAATAATAAATGTTTTATAGTTTTAAGTGGTATTTTAAACCTTATATTTTTGTTTAATTCTATTATCAACTTATTTTTACCTTAACTACCGTAATAAATTTTTCAATCTTAAGGGGTTATAGTTTTACTTTAAGTTAAAAATAGGATCATAAATACCCAATGGATGAAACATTTGTCTATTTTTTATTTTACTAGTCCTATTTTAATATTTTTATGCTTTTCATAACAATTTAATAAATTATTATTTAACATTCAAAACATTTAAATAATTTTCTGATGTATTCACATAATTTTACTTTAAAAATATCAAAAAGAAAATATAAGTAGAGTAAATTAATTTAATAGTAAATTACATATAACTATTAACTATAAAATTATTATAACAAAAAAATTAAATGAAATGCATTACATTCAATGTTTTTAAAATTATTTACATTGATTTTTTACACTGCTTGGACAAGAATTGTGTTACCATTGTATAATATTTTAATGTAAATTTATAATCAATAAAAATTATATATAAATTACCTTCATAAATATAATTTTATTATCAACAAAATAAACTTTAATATTCAATAATAACTTATTTTTTCCGTATGTGAACATATAAAACAAATTTTAATGAAAGAGAGTGAAAAATATTTATTTTTATTTACATAAAATAATATATAGGCCATTATCAAAGAAATAAAGATCCAAGTGGCCATAAATTAAAAACTCAAATGAGTTTTGATGTAATAAACTCATATTGTAGTGTAAATTCATGTTTTCAGTATATTTTAATTCCCTATCACATTAGTTTTATTCATAATTTACCTGGTTTACCATTTTTTATGGTGATAAATATTTACCGTTATTACTATTCAAGATTCCCAAAAATTAAAGAGTATTATTTAACAAATTTTGACCTCATTATATCGAATATGGAATCCATTTTCCAAGATTAAATTTGAATAACCTTAAAAAAATTAATTTTAAAATAAACCAATAAAACATGATGAAAAATGATTTTAGGACAATAAATTATTGAAGCATAAATTTAATTTATATTAATTGTAAAACTACTACTAATAATTGCATTAACATAAATTCATATATATGGATATATAATTTCTATATTTATTTCAAATAATTCTTCACATGGGATAATTTTAATTACCTAATATGGAAATAGATTATGCCATTAAAAACATTTTTATCAAAAATGTATTTTAAATCATAAAAATAAACTTATACTAATATATAATATAAAGTAAATTCATTTAGAAATATTTAGGTTGGTTTTTAAAAATAGATATTATTTTATATTAAAACTAAATCTAAAACACAATGGTACTTTTCAATTACTTTATTTAATTAAAATAAATGAGTTTTTATTAAAAATATGTATTTTTGGTTATTTTCTGAAAAAAAAATATTTTTAGAAAAATAAATATTTTTAGAAAAATTCAAAATATTTATCCTAAGAGAATATTTAATCGATGAATTAAAAATTGATTTTAATTTTACAAAATACTATTTTTAAACTTTTTATATATTAATTATAATATCAACACACATAATGTAAAAAAACTATTCTTGAAAAAAACCTATTTTTGAAGCATAAGATGACTTTACAATAAATGAATGATTATTTCCTTTGAATTAGTCAATAAATTTTTATTTATTTGTAACATTATACTTATATTTCATAATTTTTCTACACATATTCATACCCTCCAATTCAATAACAAGGTTATAGGAGTCACATTTAAATAATAATATTTTTATAGTATATAACAATACACTTAAATCTTTGTATTGAATGTTAAAATATATATCATTCTTATTATTATTTTATAATAATTTTTGGGGTGTTACATCCCCCTCAAAATAAATTGTGTCCTCATAATTTTATCATGATCATCACTGACTCTATATTTTAAAAAACCTTTTTTGAAAATCTATATCAAACAAATGGATAATAAAACATCCTTTGGAAAAGAGGAGTGAGAAATATAATGGTTACAATAAATAACAAATAACCAGGTTCTTAGAAAAGGATAAAAATATGGGGAGGAAATAAGATAGTCATTGGGGATAAAAATAACACCCATTTACGAATAAGGAGTAATAGTTAACACGGTCTGGAGAATGTTAATGAGAAGGAAACCATAAATGAGTAAGGGGTAAAAAGACCATCAATTTATTATTTCACAATAACTTTCCAATAGTTGAGGGTTTATTTTACTATCAAGATATATAGAATAAGAAAATCCACTCACTTGATATCATTCTATTTCATAAACACTATTTCATCATTTTGATATGATTCAAGAAATTTCCACTTCATCTATTACTCATAAAAATAAATATTCCAGATGATTTTTTCTTTTAAGGGGTAATAAAATTATCTTTTAAAATATCATAATATCTATACAATAATTAAAATTAATTACATATATTTTTAAATATTTACTATAATCAAAATGGTTAATGCAATTTATCTGATATGAAAAAATACAACACATTAATATCTAAAACTGAATAATAACACCCAAAGTACAACATAATCCATTACATAAATAGATAACCTTAAAAAAATTAGAATCATATATAACTAAATTCATTACCCAAAAATTAAAAAAAGTTGATCACGTATTTTTTTGAGATCAAATATAAAATTTATTTGCAGATATCATAAAGTATCTCATAATGTCAAATACCAAACAAGTGAATACCCAAATCATATATTCTCTTAAAACATTCTAATAACCTGAATCACCATACAAACTAAATGGAAAAAATATATTCTTACAAAAAAAATCTACTCTTATTTGTTAATAAAATCATAAACAACTGAATAAAATCCTTAAATCAAAAAATATAATAAAATTCATCATAAAATATTTTTAATCAATTCAGTAATTATTAACCAATTTCATAAATACTATCAAATTTACTATATCAATATAAATAAATTTTTTATCCAAATAAAAATATATTATCTCAAAAAAATCACATAATAACTGTTATCTATCCATCAATCCTTTTAGTTAAAAAAATGTCACCTTACCACTAAATCACTTTTCTAGTTTATCAGTACTCTATATCATATTCTTGAAATTAATTATTGAAAACTACTATAGAAAAATCCTTAGATGATAATTATTATTATAACCAAAATATCACTTATAAATCATCTCTATAATAAAATTATTGAATACCATAATATAAATACTTTTATCATTCCCCTTAAATGATTATTATTTAATTAGGCCTTCCTTGGTTTATGAGTTATCCCTTGGATTAAAACATCGACTCAGATAATTCCCAAGTTTCCCAAAAATTATAAATTGAACTATAAATATTACTTTGGTTAAAACATTATTTCCATGCGTCAAACTCTTACATTTTTAATATGTAATTACTTACTCTATGTCCTTATTTCCCACACATAAAACATCATCCAATTCATATGAGACATTCTATTAAGTACATATTCCTACATTCTTGACATATAGGAAGCTGGATATTTTTCCTCCATGGTATTCATTTTTATCTTATTAGGTGTGTCAAGAAAATCACCCATGTTAATGTTAGTAATTATATAATGAGATAAATGGTTACACATAATCCCAAGATTTCAAAACCCATCACAAATTTTATTTGGTTTTTTATGAGGAAACTCAATCCATTGTCCCTCACAGTCATTGCTAACATGAATCCCCTTGGTTATGGCCATTTTAAAAGGTCAAATATCATAGTTGAAGAAAAAATAATCATTGTGAGAGATCATGAAATATCAATTATATAATGTTTAAACAGTGACGCCATCTTTTCAATATAAGGAACTGACCTTAAACATCACATAGTCTAGTTATTTTAATACTAAAAATCACATTATTTCCCAAAAGATATTTTAGTTTTATAGTTATAGAGAATAAAGAAAACTATTACATACTAAAATCTTAAATTATAAATGGACTATTATACTCAATATCTAATTTTTACACCAAAGGGAACCCCTCGAAAATAAAACATGGTTTAATTTTCAAGATGAATCTTCAAAAAAAAAATTCAAGACCTCAACGTTGTCCTAATCTTCCTCAAAAATAGTGATTTTTTTTTTCAAAACATGGGACGATCCCAAATTATCGAAAAGAAACTTAAAATAAAGGAAACCATTTGTCCTGATGAAATCCATAAAACATTTCCTTAAAAATATATATTTTTACCCTAAAAAGGAATCATTATTTCAGAAATATCATTATCATACATTTTAAAAATAAAACTCTTTTCATGAAATCTCATAATAAAGAATATAAATGATAAGTATGTAACATTTTAAAATATTACACTAAAATGGAATAATCATGTAGTCGAATTCCATACATGCCACTCTTACAAATGGAATAGCTAAACAACCAACTAACATTCACAATGCATTAGAGGTTACAATGTAAGCAACCATCCCTATTTTATAATGGTACCAACTACCATTGTATTATTATGTAACAACCCATAGAATGACCAAGTACCATTATATAATCATAACATGTACAATCTTGATATTTTCAAAAGGTCACTCAAAAACCATCCAAAACATTTTAAAACATATGTTTAAATCAATATGGCCCGTACCAAAATGATTAAATTGAAAGAAACTAAAAATTTCCATTTTAAAACATTTATGTATATATAAATTCATTCATAATTGTTTTTTGAAAACATGGACACTAAAGAGAATGATGAAGATGAATACATCTTTAAAACATTTAGAATTTTGTTTTAATTAAAGATCCCCTTACCATGAGTCTGGCTCGTAACATAACTTCTTTATATTCCATAATAATAAAATTATGTTAATTTAAACATACTTGGGAATAATATTTTTATTTCTATTATTATTTTTATATCAATTTTTTCTATGTCATAACAATTACTTAATTATTTAAATTCATGTCAGATGTCTTGATGATATTCAGTAAATGAGTCCAAAATGTCATCGGTAAGTCGAATACAGTTAAATGTGGCCATTAGTCCATTATCAATAGAATAATATTCATGAAATAATTATTAATATTATATAACCATAATATTTTTAAATAAATTCATTAAATATGGTTATAAAAAATAAACTATGTTACAATCATGGATACGGTAATTTTTACGTATGCATGAGTAACATTTTCATTTTTAAACTATAATTATGAAAAAAAGGTTAGTAATATTTTATATTTACATCATGATAATAATATCATTAAAATAATATTAATAATTTAAATATACTCATATATATTATTAATGTGATGTGGTGATGAGAAATAAATCTAATCACTATGTGGAGGAGATACTTCACATGTAAACACGAACAAAGTTATCATTTTTATGTAAATGAAAATGTAAGAAAAAATTATATATTATTATTTCATAATGATTAATATTTCATTAATATCATATGTAAATATTAATTTCATCATTATAATCAGTTTTGAGAGATATTTATGGAAAAAGAATTACATCAATTCATTAGGTGGTAGTTTTCCATATGCGCGAACAATTAATTCATTTCCCATTTGATGATGTTAGTGATGGATTCAGGTGATGATATTAATTTAATAAAATATCATCATATTTAGGATATGGGATATAGTATTTCATCATGCTTGAATGATATTTTAATGAATTATAAGAAAAAATAAAATAGAAACACTTAATTAAAATGATACCACTTCTTCAGATGATCACTTTTGATTAAAACATTAACACCTCTAAGGAAGGTTTCTTAATAAAATAATTTATCTAAAATATGTAGAGGAACTATAGGAATGTATTTTGGTAGATAATTCCCCCAAAATAGGTTTTTATATGTGAAAAATAGAGAAGAATAAGTTTCCTTTTATAAGAGGTGGGAGGGCAGTCTTGGAAATATTAAAAATATAAAATCAATATATTTGTTTATTCCAAATGGCTCAAAAATTACCAATTTAAACTATATATAATTTTAGGTTGAAATATATTCATAAAATTTAAATTAGATATTTTTTTACTATTTTATAGTCATTGTCATTTAGATTTTACCATTATTTAACCTTTGTAAATTTTATCGTGATATCATGTAATTGACACTTTGAGGGTTCATATAATTATTATAAAATAAAAAATGATCAATAAATGAGTTATTTATGACATTTTAAGACTTATCCCAATAATATTTTCGATATTTAGGTTTTATAAATTCTCTACCATTCAATAAAATATTATTTATATTAAAATATCAATAATGTCAATTTTGAACCTATTCATCACCCGACTTTTTAAAAATGTCATAACAACATTATATATTCAAAAAAAACCCTGTTAAAACATCAATAATATGTAAAATTAATCCATAAAATAGATGTATTATATTAATTATGTAAAATTATAATTATTTTTAAATTTATTATATCATTTATTTGATTCTTTTATTAATTAAAAAATTATTGCATCATCATTGTTTCACTAGTTGAGGTAATTATATTATAACTAAAAATTATAAATAAATTAAAATATTGTATATAATGATTTTATATTTATTAATACTATTTATATTTGAATTTATCGCCTATATAACCCCATATTAAAACTATTTTAGTTTTTAGAAACAATAGTATAACAACATTTACATTTCTTTGAATATAATATTATAAATGTCATACTCTCATAAAAGTGACATAAAAAGTTTGTAAATTCAACTAAAGAATTATTTGGGTCTAAAAAAACTCATTTAATTAAATTAGGATAAGTGTTAGGATAATTTTAGATTATTTATAATACTATTTTTTACCTTTAATTAACTGATTTACCCTTAACCATGGTAATAAAAATATTATTAGAGTCAAAATTCATAATGTCTAAAAATAATTGGGTCTTATTTAATAAATTTTTACCTTATTATTAAAAATATGGAATCCATTTTTCAAAATTATAAATACAGAAATTTCATAAGTTAACTAAAATTTTATATATTTGATGGATTGAGAAAATGAGTTTTTATAGTAAAAATTCCCAAAAATTGAAATGTTTTAAAATCCAAATTCAATGTGATATTAATTAAAATGACATAAATTAGATTAATTGTTAACAAAATTACAAAATAATAATTTAAAACATTAAAATATGTTATTTACCACCATAAATAAATTTTATAAAAAATCAGTTTTCAATTCAAATGAAGTATATTTTTTCTATCCATTAAAAAATGAACCTTATCAGAAAAATATCTAAATTTAAACCAAAGTAAATTTGGATACAATTATTTCAAAGATGAAGTTTATTTTTTTGAAATAAAATTTTTAAACATTTAAAAAACAAGATTTAGGATAGGTGCTCCATCCAAAGGAGGAAAAATAGTCCTTTTAAAAAAATACATATTTTATGCATAAAATTGGAATTGTTCTTATATCATGTATAGAAAAAACATAAGATGAATTTTATTAATTATATTGAATATTATATATATATAATTAATATAGTACAACATTATTTATTTTTTAATTTATCATTATAAAACACACTTATGCACAATTATATTGTTTTTCAGAAATTTTTTATTCATTTTAAAGTGGGACACACATTCATTTATAATTAATTGATCAAAGAATTTGTTATCTATATATGTCTGTGTAAAGAATATTTTATTTATTCAGTTAATATTATTCATTCCTACCATTCAAATACCTTGGTTATAATTCTAACTTTTAAATAACAATATTAAATTGTTCATTTAAGCTATATGTGGCGTATAATGTACGCCATTGAAGATAATATTTATTTATTTTTTTTAAAAATGGGTTGTTACATTCACTACATTAAAACTTGGTTTCAACCTAGGTAATCCATGGTCATTATATATTCAAATATGTCATAATGAATTATAAATAAAATGTTAATTAACCCAAGAATAACTCCCAAGACTGTGAAACTAGGGGCATAGTAAGGGTTCATTCCCCATGAAACTGAATGATGGATGATATATACTCGCCCAAATCTTTGTGGGGTTATTACCTCTAGACATATCTATTAAAAAACTACATCAACTTATATTATATAGATATATATATTGTTTGAAATAAAATCACATCTTTACCAAAACATTGGGATGTTATCCTATACTTAGGTATATCCCCAGGGTTTTAAATATAGTTATATAATCCTAATCTCAAAATATTATCTAATCCTTTCTAGGGTTAATAACACCAAAAAGAGAATATATACCTAAAAATCATATTTTCTAGTAATACATACATATCCCCTGGGTATTAAATATAGATGTATGTATTGCTAGAAATAAAATCATAATTATTGCATCTTTTGATATGAATATGAAAAACATAACACAATTATACATGCCCAAGGATTTTAAACATTTAGTTTCATTATAGAATATATACCTAAAAATCATATTTTCTAAAGGATCTCCAATATCTCTTAAAAATATATTCAAATTAATTCCCTTATAAACATATGATACTTAAAAGATTCTATAAAAACATAGTGAAGGAAAACATAAGAAAGGATGTGATTAAATTCTTAGTAAAGGTTAACATAGGTGATATAAATCAATGATCATACATGGTCATACATTTACGATAACATAAACCTAACAAAATAAAGTCATACCCGATCAATTTAATATTTTTAATCATGATTCATGGAATGCATATTTTTAATAAAAAAATACAAAATTCATAAGAGCTAGAAATCATCCTTAATCAATTATGATATATTATAGAATATAATAAACATAGGAATGTGGTAAAAATATAATATAAAATTATTTTAAACATGTACAAATACAAAAAATTTAACTAAATAAGTTAAGGACATGAAATTAGGTTTTAAATGGAAATTGAATTTTTTATTTTTTCAAAATTAAAATATAAGAACAAGAGTGATCAAAATGACGAGGGATATAATGTTATATAGACCAAGTGAATACACTTTAATGATGTTGTTAAAATTCATATAAATAGAATTTAACATTGAAAAATTGTAGACTTTAACCTTCAAATTACTATTTGATGAAAGTAGATTTGTCTCCTTATTTCACTCCCACCAGGAATGAAAAATATCCGTGTCCATATACAACATTATCTTTTATATACTAATGGAAAAAAACATAATTCAAAGGCTCTAGTTGGTGACCATGATAGAATTTACTAGAATAGAGTAATTTGATTTATCATATGACATATTGATATTATGAGACCAACAAATGGAGAGGATTTTAAGTGTGTCATACACCTCTTATTGGAGAGAAGACCCCTCACCATAATAATATACGATGACAATGATGATTGAGACACCTAAATCATGAACAAGTCCACCTCCATGAATAACCCCTTAGACACAGGATCCATCAATTTTATGTTTAAGGCCATCCTATGGAGGATTCCAGATGACCCATTAATAACTTCCCATTGAACTTAACAGACCAAAAACACAACCTATAGAAATTGGGGCAAGATAGATACAGCAAGAACAACACCTATTTAGAGTATTTACATGGATTTAATCTCATATAATAATATGTAATTTATATATCTATGGTTGGGTGTGAGCTATGGATGTCATGATCCATTCCATGTATTCTAGATAATAGAACACCCAACCACAAATATGATTCTACACCAAACATTGTTCAATGCGCCACATGAATAAGAGGATACAAAATGGGAAAAAATGTTCGAATGACTCAAAAGAACCTTTTTATACCCCAAGAATATTCAAAATGTATTCTTTATAATATCCTTACATTAATTGGTGAAATATTGACACGTTTATAAGGGTGTGAAAGAAACAAAAATAAAAGTTTAACTCCCTTATTATAGAGTTCATTTGTCATTAGAAAGTACTTTGTTATAGAGGAAACAAATTATAAAGTTCATCTTTACGGGGATTGTCTTATCCCAAATTAAATTATCCAATTTGGAAACATGTCACTGGGAATTGATAAGATTATGAAATACTGATCAAATAATCTCTTCATAAGGGGAAAGAGTGAAGATGAGATAGTCTGAGATATTCTCTAGATGGTTCCTTCAATATAATGTTTTCTATTTCTCATTGAGAAAATTTCCATGAAACGAGGATCGTATTAGTCATACTTGAATATGACTTTCAGAATAGTCATGGAAGCTAGAATATTCATTCATGTTGTATACATTAAAAAAGAACATTCATTTCACCATTTTGTAAACATTTAAAAAATGAATTGTTCAAAAAACAATTCATTAAAAATATTGATTTTAATCCATTTCAAATAAAGTAAAATGTAATGAAAATTTAATTTTTAAAATATTTCATGTATATGTAAAAATTTCATACAACAATATATTTGGAGAATAGACACAGAAGAAAATATTTGTTGACCAAAAGAGAAGATAAGGTTTACATTTCTTAAAAAGTATATTCCAAATCATTTTACCATACCAAATAGAAGAAAATGATACTCCTAAATATTATAAATCACTTATTTTTTTAATGAAAATACATTTCCCCCAACTTCCTCTCCAAGTTTTTTAGTTATGATTTTTTTGGGTAATGTCTTATGGACTTCGAGGAGCTTTTGGAAGGTTTACAGAATGTTTATAATATTACTGATTGACCTAGAGGTGGTTGTGAGGTAGCGTATATGAAAAAAAGATATATGAGGTTGGATGATTGTAGTTAAAGTTGCTATGTAATAGTGTTATTGTGGAGATGATTCCTTGACATAGTATAAGGAGAAACACCATTGTGGTACCATTTGATAGAGGATGTGGCATAACCTTCACGGTCGAGTTTTGGTTCATTTGAAATAATGCCATAGCAACTTAGACCAAACCAAAAAGTCTATTTAGAATTAGTTATAGAGATTGGTACGACTATGGTGTTTTGGGCTTTTAAGAATTATAAAAATAATATTAAACATTGAATCATGTAGTTCATTTTGGGATTGAATAAATGTATTCAAGAGGATTTATGAGGGGTTTTCTACTGTTGATTGAACCTTAGATGAACCTATTAAAATAGGAATATTCTTCCTCATTTGATATTTTATTAGAGTTTCAAATGGTTTCCCACATGAATGCATGCTACAACATCCTGTATATTCTACATCATCCTCCCTATTCCATAGTGGTTCATTTTCCAGATCAGTTCCACCCTACAGTTGACTCATTGTTCCAAAGAGGACATTTTCCAAATACTCTCCATGCCACAACTGCCACTACTGCACCATGGTGGTCTTCTTCTAGTGAACCCATGTCCCATGGTGTTCAACCCTATTCCATGGTGGTTTCTTCTACTAAATATTTTCGATGTGGTGGATGACCCTATATCTTAGTGATGGTTTCTAGTACACCCACACATTTTGGTATCCTCCCTTGCACCATGAAGCCACCCATATTTCTATAGAACCCTTATCCTCGCTTATTAAACTAAGCATGAGGGATATCTTCACCAAAAATGAACTCAGTTAAGATTTATTTCAACTTCATTGAGTCATTTATCTTTACCTTACTCTAGATTCCATGTCATGTTGGTTTGGAATCAGCTGTGGGAGTCTTTGGTGGGTGATCATGTTCTGATTGTGTTGTGAGCATGGTACATGTGAAAAAATATTTTGAAAAACTAGAAGATGAAATTGAAAACCATGAGTTTTTAAGATCAATATCCTTTTGGGATATCATTTACATGTGTTTTCATTTTATGATTTATGTGTAGGCATAATTGATATCAGTAATTGACTTGTGAACTCCTATTGGTGTGTGTAGGCTGTGAGACCTATAATGCTCTTGTTTACATAAAATATGTTAGAATAGATAGATTCCATGATTTATTTTGATTCAAATGTGGAAATGGTGGTATTATTTATCTAATGATATCATGATATATTTATTACCACGCTTTACCTAGTTGTGTATCATCTTTCCTCAGGAGGTTTTTTACTTGGTACACATGACATGTGACCATCATGGCATGATTGACCTTCATATGGGAAATGTTCATGTTGTAAAAAGATGATAATGTGGGAGCATTATATCATTGCAGAAAAAACATACCTCAATTCCTTGAGGATTCCAAGGATACATGATGATATTCGAATCCTATTGGATTC
Source organism: Viscum album (assembly GCA_963277665.1). Classification (NCBI taxonomy): domain Eukaryota; kingdom Viridiplantae; phylum Streptophyta; class Magnoliopsida; order Santalales; family Viscaceae; genus Viscum; species Viscum album. The sequence goes on from OY728152.1 coordinate 1,799,848,388, forward strand.
TGAGTATCCCATGACATCTTTCCTTTTTGATTCTAAGTAGCATGGTCACTCGATGCGTTGTGGACTTCAAGTGGCATAAAAACCTCCTTGTGGCCTAATCATGATTCTGAGTAATATTTCCACCTAAGACCTTATGGAATCCATGTGTAAGGTAGATAGACTTATGTCTATATTATTTTATATTTTTACGACTAATGATCATCATTCTAGCGTAGAGAAGAATCATGTATGACTAAGGGTTTCTTGCGGCTTGGTTAGTGCATAACCACTCAATTTTGGATTATATGTTGTCATGATTATTATACATTTATTATATCCTATAATAATCCCTTTTTACTTTTGGAAACTTGTTTGATGATGATTTATTGGTGTTATACTAAGTATTGTACTCAAACTGTACTCATTCATTTCAGCGCACTTATAGATTTTATGTCTAGAGATCTAGAAAATGGTAAAGGGCCTATAGTGGAAAACTCTGAAGAGGAATATAAAAATGGTAATAGAACGAGACAGACACCTAAGGAACTATATTTTATTTATTTTTTTATAATTTAATTACTACTGTGGTTTCACTTTCCACTTTGGGAGAATTTTTATTTGTATGGAATATATTTCATCATTAGATTCCACATATACTCTAATTATATATATATATATATTTATTCTATTTATTTATTTTTCCTATTACACAATACTTATGGTATAGTCTCCCCAATGATGTAATTATACCATATCTTATATTTTTAAGACTCTTGAATACAAGAAGGAACACACGTGGTCATATATCACACTGGGTCAAACTCAGTGGTTCGGGTCAGGGCATTACAAAATGGTATTATAGGACTAGGACAGATTGACATGTCTTTTCTATTTTCCTTAAGTTGGGACAGGGTGGAAGTGGGATGCGATGCTTGGGGCTCATGCATAGGAACTATGTAAGTGTCTATACATCATTAATCGTGGACCTATGAGCTATCATGTAGTGAAAAATTATATCTTTCTATTACCATTGATTAAATTCACCTTGGGTAATGCACATGATATTTCTATGTGATTTATGCTATTTCGGATCTGTTCATGCATCAAGACTAGGTATGTAGACTCAAATTCCATATATATACTTGTTTTTGTGATACATATTAGTTATCTAATTAAATACCCTGATTATTTAAACATTCAAGATAATTTCATATATTTTTTGATATATCTTTGTTTCCCTGCTGTTATGATATGTATATTTATTAGCTTTAATTAGTTGAAATGAATATTCTATTGAGTTAGTATACATATGATAACTATGACTAATGTGCAGGGACAAAGTCTAGGGTTAGTTCTTTGAAGGTATACATTGGTTTATGGGTAGAATCCTAGGTGAACCTCATGTAACCCCTTTGAATAGGTAAGATCTTTTTACCTTCCAAAATTATTCATTCTGCATTGATTCCACCTCATTTATGTTTGACAAGATAGCAAGCTATGGAATACCAGGATATTCCCATGCCGCCACTTATGGTGTAGGAGGATGTTCCCTATCATGTTCGTGTACATGAACAAATGATCCATGTTGTGTATCCCATTCAAGAGGGAATTTTCTAGATAGTTCCCATCCATGGTGGATCCAATCAAAGGACCATGAAAAATCATGATCAGGATTTTCAACTCTAGAATCCTTCTACTTTCTAGGGTACTGGTGGCCCAAGGGATATAAAGGGCATACTAGAAATTATTGAGATTATTTTTAGGCTAGTCCATACTCTTGAGGATGGGTGAGTGATTCGGGGAAAATTTATATTCCTAGAACCTACCAAGGGAGGGTAGACTTCCATGATTCATGTTGGTAGAAGAGAAGGTCATACATGGGTGACCATCAAGGTTCTTTTTCATTAGTAATAACTTACTGTCATAATGATGTTAAATAATAACCACAAATTTATCGAGTTACAAAACGGTTATATGATCAACTATTCTTACTCATAATTGTTCAAGGAGTTACATATCTTTTAACCTATTTGGGATAAAAATAGAAAACAAAATGATAAGATGTTCATGTTAGGCATTCGATCAGTAATGAAATGTCAGGTTAGGGACTTTGATATGACGATATGATCACATGTGATACAAAATTACTTGACCATTGAAAAGGGACTAGATGAGGTAAGGGAATCAAGTCGACATCCACCCCATACTAATAAATTGGGTAAAAATACTCTCACTATTGTGGGAGTCTCTTCTTTCTATTGGAAGATAAAGGTATATGACTCACATTAGAGTAGTGGCACACAAGATGATTAGAGCGTAGCCACATCATAATAAGTTCCATAGTGCTTCAAATATTGAGAGTTTTTACATTACCAAAGGTTATATACCATGCCTCAAAGAACGTGTTAGTAGTGTAGAAATATAGTGAATCTTCATTAGTTTTCTTTATAGTTTCAGGGAATTGTTTCCTTAAAGGATGGGGACCTACATGATCTACAACTCAAGGATTCGACTGGGGTTCTCAGGAGTGGAATGACACTGTTCGTACACCTTAGGGATAGGGATGAGGAGTTGAGGTATATCACATGTATACTATGGATCAGACTCTATTAGATGGTGTACATGTTCCATATAATTCTTGAGTTAAAGTTTTTATTACAACCAGTTTATCTACTTCCTTGTAAAATATTGGTGCTTTTTATTCTTTAATATATACATAAGTTATTGCTAGACATGACCTTCCAGTGAATTTATCCTCTAATTTATTTTCCCTTGATTCATAGTTGGGAAAAAATGTGGTCCAATTCCTGTGACGTTTGAAGTATCATACAATCATCAGTAGTTATAAAAATCTATGGGAGTTTATGATTTATGAGAAAATGGACTTCTATGTGGTTCTTAATATGAAATGGCTTACCTTCATCTGAGATAACATTGAATTATATCATTTAATAATGTATTTTACTTTACTGAAGGGTGGGATATATATGATTTCTATGGAATGGGAAAAAGGTGAAAGAATATTTAAACATGACATGAATCATATTAGGATGATCACAACACAGATAGTGGGGTTGGATCATTTAGTGGGACAAGTAATAGCTTCCTCAAAATATTACCATCCCTCGAAAGCTATTAGGAATTATTCCCTTATGACTTCATATGGATCACCATGATTGAGGATTGTGCATTGAGATTGAGATCATTCTTGGTATACATCCCATTTTGGTATCCCCATATCGTATGTCACCAAATGATCTAAAGGATCTTAAGGTGTATCTTTATTACATGGAGTGGAATGGATCTATTAGGATAAATACGTCACTATGGGGTTCACCGATGTTATTAACCAAGAAGAAGTATGATTGTATTTGACTATTCATTGATTCACAGAAGTTGAACAAAGTGATGGGGAAGAATCAATATCCCATTCCAAGGTCTGATGGTCTTTTTGATCAGTTATGGGGAGCCTGATGGTTCTCCAAAATTGATCTTAAATCAGGCTATCATCGTCATTGATTTAAAGAAGATAAAATTACATAGGTGACGTCAAAAATAAGGCATGGCTGGTATGAGTACTTGGTGATGATTTTTGGGATGAAAAACATGTTGGAATTGTTCATGGCCATCATGAAAATGATCTTCCACTCAAGTATGGACTTTTTAATCTTGGTTTTTTAATGAAATACTCATCTAGTCACCAACACTAGAATAGGTTTTCATACACCTCAATATAGTCTTTAGTATACTTAGAGAAAATAATATTTACACTGAGATGTTAAAGTGTGACTTATGGATACAATAGTCAAGTTTATTGGTGAATGTAGTTTGTGAGACATTTATTTCCATATTATAAAGAAGGTAGAGGTAGTGATGTCCTGGACACATACCATGATTTTACATGACATCAAGATTTTTTTAGGCCAAGTAGGATATTATCAATAGTTTATTTACAAATTATCCTAACTATCATCACCCATGAAATCTCCCAAAAATAATTTATTATTATTCTAGTTGTTCTATTAATGTAAATTTTATTTCGTTAGGATAAGGAAAAGATAGATAATATCTCAAATACTAATAATCCTTGGGCCCGGGATGGGTTACTCAGTGTACAATGATGAATCAAATATTGGTATGGGAGTGGTACTGATGTAGAGAGTATAAGCAGTACAATATGGGTCAGGGTATCTATGACCCCATGAGTTGGAACTACCCTATAGATGACTTGGATATGGAAGTAATGGTTCATTCTCTGATGTTTTTTTGAAACTATCTCTCCAGCGATACTTTTCATTATCTAGAGGGACCAAAAGATACTTTGATATACCTTCACACATAGAGACCTGAATATCAGGTGGAGGTATTTGGTTGAGTTTCTAATGTCATTGAACATTGAGATAATGTACTCACCTAGTAAAGGTAACATCATTATAGATTCTCTTAGCAATAAGACTTAGGGTGAGAAGTAGTTTTGTGAGAGGCCATTAGAGAAGTAGTGACACGTGATGAGCTTATTGGATGACTAGATGACACCGGCTTTAGAGTATCAAAGATTGATGATCTATTCTCCCTTGGTAGACACATACTCTTTGGCAGACCGGGTAAAGGTATGACATGAGTAAGAGAGAGAGAGAGAACTGTCATGTATAACTAGTAACAGGAACATGATACACATGTGGTAGATGGTTGATAATGATTTGATCATAGTAAAAGGTAGATTAGTAGTCCATTATTACATAAAAGAGACGTTTATGAGAGATTGTAATACCTTGATATGGGTGGTAAATCATGCAGAGATGATGATATACAAGGAATTTATGATTTATTTCATATTATTAGTAATGAAGAGGGACATCACTGGGTTAATCTCCCGATATCTTACCTATTAGAGGGTAGAGGCTGATCAATAACATACTAGAGGTTTTATCCAACCACATCTAGTTCTCATGTGTATGTGGGTGGATGTAACAATGGATTTTTTTCTAGGGTTACCCAGTACCATAAATAGTTGTGATGCTATCTTGGTGATTATTGATCATTTGAATTTTTTTCACTTTTTACCCATATATGGATGATTGGGGAAATATATACATCTATGAGATTATACACTTAGATGGAGTACCATTGTCAATTTTTTTGGATATATATCCACATTTTATTTCATAGTTTTGGATGGTTTTCATAAATCTTTAGGGACTTAGCTGTTGTTGATCATAAATTACCATCTTAAGACATATAAAAAGTATAAGAAGACTACATGAATATTGGAGGATATTCTTCGAGATTGTGTCCTTGATTTCAGTGGAGTTGGAATGGACACCTCTCCTTGGTGTAGTTTTCATCAAAAAATAGTTACAAGGATTTGATTCAGATGTCACTATATGTGGCTCTATATGAGAAGTCATTTATTTCACAAATTTTTTGGAATGATACTATTGAGGCAGTACAAGTGAGGCCTTGTTTGGTTTAAGAAACATCTATGTGACCGCAATAGATTCATAATATTTTAATCAACACTCAGAGAAGAAAAAGATCATATAAAGACCATAGGATGAGACCATTGGAGTTTACTATATGTGACTAGGTTTTTTATTTGGTCACTTCTTGGTTAGGGACTTCATGTCCGAGGAGGAATGTAAATCTATCAAAATGTTTTTTTGGAATATTCAAGATCACCAAATTAGTTTAGGTGCTTGAAAAGTATATAAATCTTCCTTCTTGTTATAGAGGTCTACATGTCATGTTTCGTGTGTCATAACTTCATAGGTACATGGATAATCCTACACATGTAATAAAATACATGGACATTGATTTGGAGCCTTATTCGTATTATAAAGATATTTTTGTGTAAATTATAGAATAGAGAAAAAAGATCATTGTGGGTAGACGATAACCCTTGTTATGATTTAGTGGTAGCATGGGCAGATCAAGGAGGGGACTTAAGAGTTAGATGATAGTGTTTGATCTCTATGTCCTAATTTTTTTGAGAAGGAACCATAAACATAACTCATGGGGATGAGAAGTATTATGATGTGGTGAATTTGAAAGACTTAAATTCTTTTCCTTAATGAAAGGAATTGTTTCCCTACTCACCCTTCTGGATTTTTAGTTAATACATGTTTTACTTAAGGAATGTGATATTTTAGAAGCTTTCAAATTGTTTAAGGTGATTTTGGTAACTTTCTATCTAAATTAGGGGTGGCTGAACCATAACACATTCTGCATAGGTAGTTTATGAACTGTACTGAAAGTGGTTACACTATAGTGCTATTATAAAGATGAGGCCACATTGAAGCAAACAGAGCTACACCATAGTGTTACTTTTTGACATAATATGGAATATAGCCTTCAATATGGATGGTTGGTTCATTGGAGTCTTCACTATAGGATTTTAGACTATCCCATATACTTTGTTCCATGTTAGTTACAGATGATGGTCCAGCTGTGGTCATCGGGGGGTGGGGGTGGGGTGGGGTGGGGTTAATCCACATAAAAGTTTATTATCATTTTAATTAGTGATTTAATTTTGGGATTGAATAAGGGGAATTAAATCATTTTTATGAGGGGTTTAATAACATGCATTGAACCAAGCACATCCCCATACCAATAGGAATACTCTTACTCCTTTAAAATAATTCATAAGCTTCGAACAACTAAAAAAATGTCTCCACACCACAAAACCCTCCCAATACATTAGTGGATCATTTTTCTGAGTTATTTCAAACTATACTATTCTTCTTTAGGCCACACAGTTAATTTTTGGCACTCACCACACTAAAACACTCGATTCTAGATATTGGTGGTCATCTTGCAGTGCACCACTATGTCAGGGTGTCCTAACTTACACAATTACAATTTCACCCCATGATCCTCTACATCATGTTGGATGACCCTAAAAAATGGTGGTGGTTTCCAATACACCTCCACAATAAAACATCATGCCTTATGCTATGGAGCCTCCAATATTTTAATAGAACCCTTCTCCTTCCTTTTAAAACTGAGATTGTGGACCCTCTTGAGTGAAAATGAACTCAAGTAGGATTTAAATCTACCAAATTTACCTTCTTATCCTTTCCTTACTCTATAAACCATGAAATGCTATTTTGGAAAATGATCTAGGAGTCTTTAGAAGTTGACTGGGTTCTGGTTGGTTTACAAGAATCGTATAGGTGATGATATCATTGAAGGACCTTGACGCTGATAATGAAAACTATAAGGTAGGAAGTTTCTTACCCCTTTAGGATATCATTTAAACCTGTTTCTAGGTTATTCTTTATGTGATTGAGTAATTGATATTCATGCATGACTTTTGATCACATGTGGGTGGGTATGTAGCCCGTGAGACATGTTACGATATTATTTCCAATAAATATGTTAGAATAACTATATTTAATGTTTGATGTTGATTCACATATTGACTTGGTATTATTATTTTGTCTCATGATTTCATTCTATTATTATTATCATATTATACCTAGTTATGTATAATATTTCATATGGATATTTTGCGCTTGGTATACGTGATATGTGACCGTTGTGATTTGATTAACCATTGGAGGGGGTGTTTACATTATGTGTGAAGAAGAAAATAATGGATCATGATAGACTTATGGGCCAGATGTACCTCATTACCTTGAGGATCCTAAGGATATGTATCGATATTCAATTCCTTGTGGGTTCAAAGTAACCCATGAATCGATTCCATGTGGATTCTGAGTAACTTTCTCACTCGATTCCTTATGGATTTTGAGTGTCATGCCGACCACCATGTGGCTAACTCATGCTTCGGAGTTGTATGCACACATTCTTACCTCCGGATTTTGAGTTCCATGATAAATACTTTTGGCTAGATTAAAGTTCCTTCCAATGACTCATGATCATCATTTGAATATAGAGCTAAGGAAGGTTCGACTGGGGGTTTGTGGTAGATTGGTTAGCACGTGAATTCTTGATTTTATATTGTATATTATTATGTTTTTTTTTAAATTTTTATATCATTCCATACAGTTTTTTCATTTAAGAACACTTTTTTGAGGATGCATTGGTATTTTACTCATACCCAGCTCATGAGTTTTGGTGTGCTTTTAGAATTCATGACTATAGATCTAGGGAAGTGAAATCACCCTATGGTGGATAGCTATCAATAGGAGTATGGAGATGTTAGCAGATGAAGATGGAAACTAGAGGAACAATGTTTTATTTATTTATTTATCTTCTAATTATTACCTTGGTATGGATTTCCCCTTTTGGAGAAAATTTATTTTTATGACATGTATTCTACCATTAGATTCCACATGTACTTAGAATATATTTACTATATTTTTTTATTATTTTATTTATTTATTTTTCTTATGAAATGATACTGAGGGTATAGTCTCCCCACTTATGGAATTAGAACCACATTTCTAGTTGAAAACCTCTTGCATACTAGGAGGTGCACATGAAGCTATGTAGCACTCCATCTCAAAATTGTTAGTTAGAGTTAGATTGTTACACATATAATCTATAGAAATAAATATAAGAGAAAAAATATGAAAGGTGTTTATTAGATAAGTTTGATATAATTTTTATTATGGAAATTAAACCATAAAAAATATCGAATAAAATGGGATTAATGCATAAATCCCTTAATTGAATTCATTTCCTGCTTTATATGAATTTAAACCTCATATTATTCAGTAGACCACCTTCAATTCCCATCTTCGTGACCCTTGGAATGGTCCTTTACAAAGAGTGAAACTTCTACATAATTATTATTCAAGTTGAAAATAAAACTGGGAAGGGTTTGGTTGATTTAGAAGACTCAAAGTGGTGTAACGAATGTGGGGTTCATTTTATAAGTGAAGGAAAGGACAAAAATGGAATTTATAAAAATATTTAAATAAATTAAATTTATTTCCATGTTATTGTGTAACAATAAAGCCAAAATTAAATATATAAGATATGATATGGTTTAAATCCATTCATCCAATAATTTCTTTATAGATTTATGTTGTATTTCAAACCTTATCTCTTAGTTTAACCCTTTATTAAAAATATTATCCTTAACCATAGTAACATAATATTCAATTTTTAGGGGTTATAATATTAATTTGGTGTCATAATTTGGATCCTAAATGGAAAATGGATGAAATTTCAGACAATTTATAATCCTAATTTTACTCTTTCCATATTTTATAATTTTTAAATAATTTAATAAATCATTATATAATATAAAATACTAATGAAGACATTTTAAGATCTATTTGCATAGTTTGACTTTGAAAACATAATGAAAAAAAAGAATTCATATTCAATACATTTAACCATCAATAATAATTTTTTATTAATAATAAAATTCTTATGGAACCATCATTATTCAAAATAAATTATTTTTAATGTTTTTAAAATTATTAACTTTTTTTCCATTGCATTTACAAATATTGTGTCTCCATTGTATAATAATTTAAGGTAAATATATAATAACTAAAAATTATAATAACATTAAAATCACAAATTTAATTTCAATATGACCAAAATAAAATTTAATATTAATTAAAATTTTATTTTTATCTTGATGTGAACATATAAAATAAATTTAAAAGAAAGTGATTGAAATTTTGTATTTCTATTTTCTTAAATTATTATATAGGTCATTATCATGGAAGAAGGGATCTAAGTTGACATAAATTTGAATCATATATGATTTTGGATGAACTCCAACCATAAAATAGGTTAAAGTCCTATTTTAGGAATATGTCAAAGCAGATTCACATTAGTTTTAACCTTAATTAACCTGATTTCTCATTTACTATGGTTATAAATATCTAATATAGTTACTATTCATGATGATAAAAATAGATGGGGATTATTTACCAAAATTTAACCTCCTAAATAAAAATATGGAATTAATTTTTTAAGATTACTTTTTATAAGTGGTATAAATTAAATTGAAATAAACATGTAAAACATGACTGAACATGGTATTTCAGGAAAATGCATTTTTCAAACATAAAATAATATTACATTAATACTATAACTGGTAGTCATAATTATAAGAATTTAAATTAATATATATATAATCTATAAATTTAATTTAAATTATTCCTCATTATTTATTATTTTAATTAATTAAAATGAAAAAACATTATTCACTTAATAACATTTTTATGCAAAAGGAGTTTGTAAGCATAAAAATAAACTTATATCATAATCAAATATAATGTTGACTCATATTGAATTATTTAGGTTATTTATATTAAAAATTTTATAATATTACTTTAAAATAAAATAAAAAATAGATTATATCTTTTCAAATACTTGATTTAATGAAAAGAAATGACACTTTTAAAAAATTTGTATTTTTCCCCACTCACTAAAAAATAAATCTTTCTAGAAAAATCCTAAATATTCACCACAAGTTAATATTTTCATAAAGATTTCCAAAATGATATAAATTTATGAAAATAATATATATAATAGTGTCGAAAACATATTGTAATATATAAACACAAAATATAATAGAAATAATTTTTAAGGAGAAAATATTTTTAAAGAAAAAAACGAGTTTATACAAATTTGAGTTCTTATTTAATAATAATAATAAATAAATATAATTTAATAGGACTATAATAAAAATATCTAATAATTTGGTTACACATATATATACATTAAAATTCAATGTCTATGTTATAATAGTCATATTTAAATAATAACATTTCTATATAATATCACAATTTGATTAATGATCAGTGTTTCATGTAAAAAATGAAATTGAGTATATTATTATTTTAAATAAAAATTTTAGGGTGTTATTGTTATAATAATCTCCCTAAATATAATAAAAAATAAAAATGTTCTATTGAATTATCATCATAAGGTTGATCCACACTCTCATAAAGTTGTTTTATAAGGTATTTACCTCTAAAAGTGAAAATAAAATTGAGGTTTCACCCTATTGAATTAAAGAACCAGTAATGTCTATAGGTGTATTGAAGTAGCTAAATTCACCATTGATATTGTGATGAGTTAAAAGACAAGGGATATCATAGGAATTATAGGTTACATTGAATTTAATGTAGGAGAATCATTAAAGACACACTACTATAGACCAGAACCAATGCTGAGCTTGGACTAATGTGTTGAATCCATTCCAACTAATCCATATTTCATCAAAAATTAATTTAGATTATGTGTTTATGAGTGAAATTTTGTCCTCTACTATAGATAACTTGTTATTAGTGATTGAAGATGAATTATTTATTTTGACCGAATGCTACGACCGAGGTTGTAGAAGCCGAATCAATGAAAAATATGGCCAACATAGCAATGCTCAGTGTGGAAGGAGATAGAAACATTGATTTATTAATGAAGTAGATTTTTAAGGGAGATTAATAATTATGATAGATAAATCAATTCTATTAGAGATCAAAAAATTGATGAATATCCAATTAAATGTTTTTAAAAAATGTTGTTTTTCATTGGTTGTTTAATTTTTTACTCGTAAATTAAAAAAAGATAGAGAGATCCTTAAAGATTACCTTCGAAATAAATGTAAATTCCTAGAAGGGTGCACACCATATTCTTCAATTAATTCCTCAATGAGTTCAAAATAAACAATGGTCATGTTGTATGAACATAGTGTCAACAGAAGGATGAGGACACAATCATTGGTTATAGATGACTGAGTTCAATAATTGATAAAGGTAATGGGATGATATAGAGCTTGTAGTCACCCATGAACAATTAAATGTTGATCATTTGACTAAATTGATCCATCAATGATGAAGTATATGGAATAAAAACCATACATTCATGATATTTTAATTATATCCAATTCATTTTATTCTCTCGTATCTATTTAATCATTGAGTTCTAACATTTGTTTTGGAATTAAAGTGTCAAATTGAGTTTTTTAAATAAGTTACGTGATACACCAAAATTTTTATTAAGGAAATAAACCTATATTTTCAGTTTGTTTAAGTGAAAAAATATATATGACACAAATCCCTAGTGGCTTAAAGGTCCATTAAACTTTGATGGCCTATAGGCCCTATGTATTGAATGCTGAATAAGATGACCCAAATGACCAAGTTGAATATTATAGTTTCACACCATTATCCCATTATTATTATTTTAGTTCCTCCTATCAAGAAACCATTTAATTAAAAATCTCCATCATGAAGTCATGGAATGAAACCCCTCATTAACCAACATCTTTTATGACATCCATATGATATATTCTAGCTTACCCTTCATGCTTTCAAGGTATCCACCTAGAAACTCCTATAAGACTCCATTCCAAATTGCATACCAAGATGTGTATATTTTCTTTTACAGTCATCACCACTTACAATATTAATTTCTACACTATAAAGAACCATCATGTTATGGTTCCCTTTGTCATGTTATAGAAGATAACATGGGAAATCAATATTTTGAGCTTCCGACAATGCAATGCTATGTGGAGATAACCTAAATTTCCTACCTGATGTGCTACACTGATCTAATGGTCTTCCTAAAAGACCTACCAATCATTGGGGGCCCAAAGGACCTATGGATGGAAGACACAAATATTTTTACTATAGGATCAAATAATAGGAATAGTTCTTTTTCTACTGTAACTACTACATTTATAGCTATAGTTACATGGAAATACTTTCCTTCCATGTTTTGAACATTTGTTTTTGGATTCTAAGAATAATTTTTTTCTTCTAAACTAAAGCCTCATTTATAAAAAATGAGTGTAGGGTAACACTCGACTGCCATCGAGTGGCCTTAACAAAGCCCATAACATGACACATGTTCACCAACTATGAAAATTCCATTGAATCACCATATTAATATTATTATGTAAATATTTGTTAAATAATTTTTTTCAATTTAACTCACTTAATTTATTTTTGGAGTAATATGAATGGATTTACACTGATTATTATTCATCTTTCTAATATGAAGTCATGTAGAACTAAATGTTACATTGGATTTCAAGCTTGATAATATAAATATTAAAAGAGTGGTGATGTTTGGAGGGTTGTTATGGATTCATACCCCAATAAATCATAAATAAATGTAAAAAAATTCAACACAAAAAAAAAGAATTCATATTGTGTATGAATCATATAGAAATATTCTATATTGTATAAGAATCATCCAGATACCTTAATAATTATTTTTAGGGATGCATAAACATGGTCTATGACTACATAAATATAACCAGACACTCTATGTAAGAATAATCTTGTACCACTTAAGAACCATTTCTACACTCAATAAGGATGTTAATTGCTATGTAACCCTTATTGTGGGAATCCAAGGCATAAAAAATCCACAAACAGTCATCATAGAATTATCTTTACTTCATGAAGAGGCTTTATGATTCCATATCAACATTCATGCATCCAATTTTAGTAATCCACAAGTATTACAATATGAATGATATTTCAATCAAGAACAAAGAGATAAAACTTCATATTTTATGGGGAGACTGAATTATGTCTAGGAAATAAATTCTATAAAAGAGGAAACTTTATAAAAATTCAAAAAGAAAGGATATCCTTAAAATTTGAAAATACAAAGAAGATGTAAGGAAGGATAGTACATTAAAGAGGGATGGATGAGTGAGATAATATTGTTTTTGTGTCGGTAGTTCTTACTAAAAAGTAATATGTTATTGCTGATTATGTTTTTATTTTCTACTTTATTTAATTATATAATGAATTCCTCTTTCCCCTTTATCTCTAACACCATTAAAATATAGTGGTAAAACTATGAGTGACTATGGAAGGGGAGTCTCTTATTTTTTATTTCATGATTCATTGAACATAAATGAATAAAATATCGATATATATTTTTAAATTAGATTCAATATTTACTAGTAGTTATTTATATCGGATGTGACTATGTTTTATTTAATAGTGTTTATTATTTATTTTCTTGATCAATGATTCATAATCGTTGTCACATAGATTTAGTATATATACACTGGAACATGTAAGAGTTTAGCGGTTAAGATCTTGTTGATTCCCGCATTGGGTGGAAGGGGAAGTGTCCATTCTAAGTTTTATTAGGAAACAAAAGACCTAATTGAGTACTTCATATGATATAATGGAGTTTTTATCTATTTTAATTTTTCATATATGAAAGAGTTAATATTTAAGTAATGATATATGTTAAGAAGAACCTTAATAAAATTATTCAGCCAATGGTGAGTGGTAAAACAATTGAAAAACCCACAATTTTCTAGTTAGTAAGAATGAGAGGAAATAATTTTAAAACTCTTATATAATTGAAATTGTACAACCAATCCTGATCTAATCACCTTTTTTTATCATTCTACTTAGAGTCTCTTGTTTTAAAACATGGATTTATTTTCAATGTAAATAATTTCAAAATACCCCATTCTTCAATAAAAAATGTAATAACTTATTTTTGATAACTCATATCTTGGGAAAACCCCAGGGTTACCACTAATATTACATTAAAGTAAGTTAATAATCAATTTTACACACCCAATGACAAGGTGGATGTAATAACACAGTAATGTTATAGGGGGATAACCTAAAATATATTTTTTAAATTAAATGAATAGGGCGTCTAAATATAAACTTTACACTTCTAACGTAGAAATATATAAGAATTTTCTATCCATATGTTATAATTTAAAATAGAATTAATATTTTTGTGGAATTTTCCTCAACAGAATCACTTGAAACTCTTTGTGTTAACCATGATCCCTCTTATATAGTAGTAACCTCAAATCAAACTCTAAGATATCCTTGTGCACCAAAATTCTTCAACCAAATTGTTTTAATTTATTTTCCAATGTAACACAATTATTTGAAATTGAAAACTTTATAAACCCAATTCTTAAAAAAACTCATTGATTTATCAAAGAAGATCTAAATAAACACATGAAAAAGTTCTTAGTTTTCTACTCTATATTTAAGACTGAAGGCATGGCTGTAGAATAAATTTAGAGGATGGAAGTCCTCTTATCCAATGAAGTGGTCTCTAAGGAGTTTTTTTTAAAACCTATAAGTAAGATAATTACATAATTAAGAGGACCTATAGACACGTTTCCATTAGATATTATTCCCTCCATACATAATCAAAAACATAAAAAATAGATTTATGCCACAAGGAAGGTATTAGAAGAGACTCTTTCGGAATATAGGGTGTGGTTCATGAATCTCTATAATAGTTTCCCAAAATAAGACATTGAGGAATGCCACTATTTTATATTATTTTATCAAGGATATCTTAGAGATTATATAATTTTTTTGGATCACATGTCAGTGATTTGATAGAAAAATCACTAGCAGAAGTAGAAAAATCATTGAAAAGATAGTAAAAAAACTCACAATAGTTTGGAACAAGAGGAACATCAACAAAGATACTTCATGAAATATGATCTTCTAATTTAATTTTTTTTTTAAAATCAAAATTTGAATATCTAACTAGTATTTCATGAAACATATCCTCAATGAAAACTTGGGAACATGAAGCACTAGTCCAGGTATATGTATTTTTCATCCACAAATCCTTTGATTGATTAGTTTGATAAAGGACATGGGACTAAGAATGATTTAGTAGCTTGCCAAAAAATTCTATATCCATAATGAAATCATGGATTAATTGTTTATGCAAAAGCCCAATTATGTTTTTTAACTAACACTATTTTCCGGGACCACCCTACCAAAACTAATACCAACACCATCCCCCATATCAATAGTAAAACCCACCATTCCAAAACCCATAACATTTCCAAATAAAATAAAAGAAAACTTACTTCCTGAATAACCTTCCATAAACCTCATATTTTCCAATATAAAAGACCATTTGAGAATCCCACCACTTATATAAATGAACCTATACAACAACAAGGGCCTATAGTTGAGGAGTTGAGGTAAAAAGTAAAGGGGACGAAGAATAAACTTAGATATCATATAGATATCTTAAACAAAAAATATATAAAATATCCAACCCAACTAGTATCAAATACAAAATTTAATGTTGGTATTATGACTTTTTGACTTTTAAAAGAAATTGTAACACAACCCCCCCACTGTATGGAGAAAGAAGATTAAATTTATGGGAAGATTCCTAACAACTAGACCTAAAAGAAGAGAATATAGAGGAAGAAGGTAGGGATGATATGAGAATTAATAAAAAATATATACCATTACAATGGATTCAAATATGGAATAAATACCTACCACTTATATTTTGATTCAGGATGTTCCAATCAAAGAAGATCTATGCCGAAACACTTCAAAAAGAAATTTTACAGACATTATAGACAATAGAAATCAATATTTACAATTTAAAAGATATTAATAAAATCCCCATGTATTATAAGTTACTCAATATAATTTTAACCAAGATAATAATACATCAATGGAATGAGATGTTCAGCTTGAGAAGAAGCATATCAACCCTTTTTACACCACGATTTCTCAGAAAATGATAAGAACTAGGGACATTTTCTATCCATTATACCATTTTCTTCTAAAATTTTAAAATTATTAATGTGATTTAGTTGTATACATTAATTTTATACTACAATCTATTTTTTACATCTTTACAAATGACAGTATTAAATCCTATAAATGTGGTGGAACAACTTGTAAATAAATCCACAACTTTTCCAGCAAGTGTTTTGGAAGATATACTAGTTAGAGTGAAATACCCAATATTTTCATCAAAATTTTATGTTCACAACAGAGAGGATTATAGAATAAAAACACACTCACCCATTAGTTTGGGTACAAAATTATTGAATATTCTAATAAAATCATCAATGTGCATGTAGTAATACACTCCTTGGAGTTTATAGACAACACTATCCACGACAATATATTGATTTTATGAATTAAAGATAAGGGGAACAATAACATTTTTAATTTTCACACATTGAAGAGGTAGAATCCAGTAAATTTACATGTATATTATGTGAAATATAATCCTTATTAAAACACTTAATGGTTGGAAATATAGTATAGAAATAAGGTATTTAGAAATACCAAAAATATACTTTCAAACTAGAGGAAGGGGTAAATTATGAGTTTTTTATGTATTTTATTATTTATTCTATGATGAAGACATTGATATGTTAATTGTGTTTATAGAAAATCAATGCCTTGGATGAGAGGAATCCTAATATGGTTTCATCATTACCACAACCACCACAACTAGAATTAAAACTACTACCCGTTGATTTAAAATATTTTTACTTAATTGGAGAAGAAATATTACTATTGGAAATTTATAATAACCTTTCCAAAAATAAAAATCATAAATTTATTGAATTTTTTAGGAAAAATGTTATTGTAATAGCCTAGAGTTTATTTGATATTCCATACAGTAAACCCAATTAATGTTTAGGATCTTGATAGATGAAAATTTTTAACCTATTAAGTATCCCCAAATGATGATGTATCCCACCATGATGGACACTGTTAAGAAGGATATAAAAAATATTTTAGACGCTACGATCATCAATTCAATATCTAACTCATAATTGTTCAGCCCCATTCATACATTTTCATAAAAATGTACCAACCATTGTGAGGAATGACCAAAATTTGTTAAGACTTCTAAGAATTAATAATAGTTAGAGAGTTTTTATAGATTATAAGAAGCTAGATCAGGTCACCGAGAAGGATAATTTCCTCATCCCAATTACTGAACAATTTTTAGGAATATTTGTAGGAAAAACTCACTACTATTTGATATCTATATTTTCAAGTTACTTGTATGAATAAGTTTCCCCATAATACCAAGATAATATATCCATAACATATACCACCATGACATTATCTTACAAGATGATTCCATTTGGATTATTAAATTCCCGAGTTATATTCCATAGGTGCATGAAAAATATCTTTCCAAATCACATTATGGTCTGTGTAGAAGTTTTTTTAGATTAATTTATTATTTATTAATATTATTCCAATAATTTGTTCAAACATATGGACAAAGCCGTGAAAATTTTAATTAAAAATAACTTGGTTTTGAACTTTGAAAAATTTTATTTCATAGTGGAAATGGGAATAGTCCATGGATGATTTATTTCATAAAAATGTGTTTAGATGGATAAATAAAAAATTATATTAATAAATATATTACCCTATAATGTTTTTTGAAACATTTAAGACATTTTAATAGACATGGAATATTTGATAGGTGGTTATTTGAAAATTTTATTAATATTTATATTTCCATATGAATGTTAATTTTCAAAGATATTGATTATTTTAATGATGAGTGCATGAATAATTTTCATTATTTGAATATAAGATTAATCACATAACTAGTGATGAAACAAAAAAATTATGAACAACCCATTGCGGTACTTTGTGTTTTTTATAATCAAATAGTTGATATAGTATTATCCCATATAATCTACTGTAGGCTACAACTAATTACCAATACTCCAATAACATTGGATGTTTTCCATCTAAACTAGAAATGATAATTTAGAAGTTTTATTTTGTTTGAAAAAATACTGATTCTACCTTCTTGGAACTAAAATAACAAAAAGAAAATTATTATATAGCCATGAGGTATTTGATGAAAATGGTATAAAAAATCACAGGATATATAGAAGGACATTGTTACTCTAATATTTCAACATGTACATCAAGGATAAGAAAGTTATTGAGAATCAAGTGGCTAATCACCCGATTAGTATTCCAAACACATCAAAAGTTAAGATTCCATTCTAGGAATAGTGAATGACCACATTCCAAGAGATCGGTTATACTTGATTGAATGAGAAGTTCCTTGGTATGAAGACATGGAAAATTATTTTTCATATTTCCAGATACCATATCACCTCAATCCCCAAAAAATTATAAGACTTAAATCTATTTAAATATTTTAAATTTGGTAGGATCCATAAATTTAGAAAATTTGTTATGATATAATAAGAAGAAGATGTTTCCAAGAGTGTCAAATTGAAATTGATCTTGAGTTTTGTCAAAAATTAGCTTTTGGAGACCACTTTATACCTAAAAGGAAAACAAAAAAGTTTTAAAGTCAATAATATATCAGACCTATTGGTTAATGTTGTAATTGAATTTTTTAAAAAGCATGAAAAATATCAATTCAATTGAAATATATCAAAGATATAAGAAATTAACAAAAATTAAATTAGTATTCAAATTTAATTTGAGTACTAGGGTATAGTTTTAGTGGTATCTTTTCCTATGTATTTTTAAAAATATTCAATTATTTTAGTAGTTAATTATATTTTAAATTGGGTTGAATCCAAGGATAGAAAAATAGATGATAATAATATTATTTTTTCTTTTTTGAGAGACCCCATTTTTTAGGTTAAAGTGCCAAAAGAAAACACCAATGATAAAAGGACCCAATTATTCAATAGTATAATGGATGATTTGTTGATGAAATTTGGAATTCATTATAGGACACTGACAACCTACCATATAAAATCAAATGGACATGTTCAAGTGTCCAACATGGGGATCGAATGAATTTTTGGAAAAAATTATAATTAAAAATGAAAATATTGGTGAAAAATGTTGGAATATATAGTATGTGACTATACAAAAATATTTATAACATTTATATGAATGAGTCCATGCAAACTGGTTTATATCAAGAGATATCACCTACATATGGAATTTCAGAAAATGTCACACTCGATAGTGAAAGTGATCAATATTGTCAGGTATAGATATATAAAAGATAGAAAAATAAAACTATAAGAGTTGAAGGATATTAGTATATAATATTTTGAAAACACAATAATTTAAAAATAATGGACATGATTGGATAATAAAAAATAAATTCAAAAAAAATAATTCCATCTAGGGGATATAGTGTTGTTATAAAATTTCTAAATCAAGTTTATTATAGTTAAATGTATCTATATAAGAGAAAATGTATTTATATTAAATCATTTATATATTTTTTGTTGTTGGGAATATTATAAAATAAAGAGAAAAAAACAGTTCATGATTAATGGGAACATTATGATAATGTTCCCTTGAAAGCTTCCCAAACAACCAGTGGAGGTGATCACACTCCTATAAACTTTTTATGAATAAGAAACCCTCAGGTTTTACCTCTCCACAAAACCATAAATGATACCTATGATTCTATTTAAAATAATATTACATGATAAATATTTAAGAATTCATTAAGGATCCTACATCATTTAATAATGGGGAGGGAACCATTATAGTTAGATATTTTAATATTTGGGATTTATTATTTATTTTTTGTTTCAATTTTAACTTATATATGATTAATTTTCAATTTTAATATTTTTAGAAAACAATTGAGAAAAAATTGAATTAAATTAAAACTATTTAATCTAATCTAATGTGGTTGAAATAATAATAGCCATTTACCCAACCAAGATTAACGTTGAAATTAACTTTTCATTCTATTCTATATGAGGATAATTCAAAAAAACCCAACTTATCCTATATTATAATTACTTACACAATATGATTATAAAAATATTCTACGTCTTCTTAAAAATGACCATTTTCTTGAATTTAAAATCACATAGTTGAATAATGAAAACATACTACATAATATAGTAAAAAACATGAATCATTGAGAAGCTTGTGTTATAAATGATTCAGGCATTCATTTCATTTTTAAAATCCCCTTTTATAGTAAACATATATTTTAGAATACCATTAATTTTAACCCTTAGATCCCATAATAACCATTAATTTCATTTTTATGAAGCCAAATTACAATAATAAATCCTTATATAAATTTATTTTTAAATTTATGCACAATATTGTTCCAATTCAAGTTTGGTAGAAGGAAGAGGGGTGAGATAGAACATGCTGTTTCAAAATATTTTCTAGAGATTAAGTGATAAGTGATGAAAATAAATTAATACTAATATTTGAGGAAAAATAAACTACGGAGGATGTGAAGCTATTCACGATGTCACATAAATATGGCCATGGAATCCTAGCACTATTTGATGTAAAAAGTAATCCCTTTACCTCAAATATTTGATTATTAACAAAATTTATAGATCTAAATTCAAGATAAAACAATTCCACAAAGGGGGAAATGAGGAATAAATATATCAATTATGCTAAATTCCTATAAGGGGAACTACCCAAGAAGATGAAGTTGAGTTTTAGGAAAACTATAGTTGAACAAGAGATGCAATCTATTGATCTTTCCACCAAGATATTTTTGGAAATTAACTGGTTATTTTGTTTTGTTAAAGGCCCTAATTTAATTAAAATATTCCATAATCTAAAATACAGATTATCTAACACATGATCACAATTAATTATTCCCTATTTTTCTTTAAGTGTATAATAATGGTAATGAAATACTAAACATTGCTGAAGAAAATAGATAGAGGATGTGCTAGTTCCGGCTAAAATTTGAAATATGTGGAATATTATTTAAAAAATCTAAATGGTGATTCTTAATAAATGTAGGAGAGAGAGAATTAGTATTCCCTTATTTAAAATCATACATTTTTATTCAACATAGATTCAAAACTCAAATTTTACGTTATCATTTTCTCAAGAGGACCTACCAGCTCTTTTGAAAAAAAACAACCCTATTAAATCCCTCGTTATCTGAAAATAATACATGACACATTGGGTTGATATGAAGAAATTCATTAAGCCTATGGTGATCTTTTTATATAACTAGAATGAAGACATCATTTCTTAAAATTCACCATAGAGTTTTGAGTGAAATATTTCAATATATGTAGGTATAAGTGCACATTAGGGGATGAAAGGAGAGGAAAAAATTTAAGGGACTGAATAAAGTAGATTAGAAAAATAACATTAAGGTGGAATGATAAATTTTATAACCATGGTGTTTAAAAATGAAATCACATTGGCTAGTGTTCAAAATTCTCTTGGGTAATAATATTAAAGATCACTTTTCTAAAAGTCTAAGGATTAAGTGTGGGGAAATTAACATAATGTATAAATTCATGATATTTTGTTAATATTAAATTCATTTTATTCCCTTATATTTAGTAATCCCTTGAGTTATAATGTATTTTTGAATTATAGTGTCAAATAATTTTATTGTATGAATATTGTTTAAAATGGATAAATTGGGAATTTAATTCACTTACTTTATTTATGGAGTAACATGAGAGGATTTCTAATGATTATTATTAATTTTAATATTATAAAGGATTGGAGAATGAAATCTAAAATTATAAGTCTTTCTTGATAAGACTGTTTTTAATGGAGTGGGTATGCCTCTATGATTTTTATGAAATAATCCCCCAATAAATCATATAGAAATGAAAAATTAATAACCATTATAAGCCTGAATTTAGGCTATGCAAGCATCTTCCAACACTCTTCCACTTTTCATTAGTATCATTTAGTCACCATAATAATGATTCTTAGTACTATGTAAACATGGTTTGTAACTACATAAGTGTCATCCATCGCTTCACATAAACATCAGTTGGAGATCTATAATAATCATTTATACACACCATAAGGATGATCATTGTTTTGTAGACATAACCGTGGGAATAGTAAGCATCATATATGACTCATATATGTCTTATTAAGGATCATATTCCCTTTATTATGGGGATTCATGATTCCAAATTAGGATTCATGAATCTATTTAGTGAAAAAAATGTGGATTATAATATGCATGATATTTCAATCCTGAAAAAATAGTGGAGGATATAGATTTTTCGGGAAGATGTGATCAGAGTTAGGAATGAAATCCAAGGAAAGTGTAATTTTTATAAAAATTCAAAAACAATGGATATCTGGGGTATTTGTAGAGATTAATAATAAGGATCAAAGGAAACTACATGTAGGGAAATCCAAATTATAGAATATATTTTATGTGTTCATATTTCATACTAGAGAGATTGTTATTACTGCTTCTTGTTGTATTTTCTTATTTTATGAATTTCTTTAATTATTTAATTACTTCTTATTTACTCATAATATTTTTTATTATTTTAATGGTGGGGTAATATTTTGAGTGATTAGGAAAGGAAAATATCACATTTTTAAATTCATGATAAATAAAGCTTAAATTAATAAAAGCAAAATATTTTTTATACGTTTTTTAGAGTTTAGTAGCAGTTCATTATATTAGATGCAATTTTATTTTTTTATTTATTTATTGATTATATCCATGTTAAATTTCCTATACTCTCTCTTAATTAATTTTATTATGTATTACATTGAATATGAAAGATATTAGTGGTTAATAGATTGGTGATTACTAACATGTGTGGAAGGGGAAATGGAAAATATTAGTTTCCTTAGGAAGAAAAATACTCAATTCAAAATTTTCTCAGATATATAAGTGTGATTTAATATTTTTATCTCACACATAGGAAGGTGGTGAAACCTATGTAATGATATCTATTATTTATAACCTCACAAAACCTATTCAATTAAGTTTGATTAGTGAAGGTAATTCAAAATATCGACTAACAAGTTAATAATAGGGGGTCTACTAAGTTAAAGTTTAATTAATAAAATTAAAATTGGATAACCATATTTTAACCAATCACCCTTTCACCATTCTATTTTCAATCTCTTATTAAACTAATTTAAATTTTCTTAAAATCAAAAAAATTAAAAACACCACTTCATCTCTAACCAAAGTAATAATTTATATTTGAGTACTCTTATCCAGATATAATTTCATTTTCAAACCCTATGATAATATGAATGATAGTAATCATATCTATTTACTAAATATCAATCATCCTTGACAGAAAATAGGTTTCCTAAATTTAAACTGGTTAAAATACTTGATGATTGATTATTGGAAGAGTATATCTAGTTGTAGTAGTTGAGAGATTAAACTATAGAGGGACTCAATTATCATTAAATTGTAGTTTTATTAAAAAGAGGTGAGGAATATGATGTTATGCTGACCAAGTTAATATATATAATAATAAAATCCCCTGAAATATTTTTATATTTAACCCAATATGAATTGGATAATTTAGAAAAGATGATGGGGGAACAATTTTTAAAGTAGGGGTTGTAGAATAACCATTCCATGAATTGATTAAATAATTCACTAAATGAATCGTTGGTAGACATTAATAAGGATTGACAATGTGGATTTATTGGAGGATGAATATTGAAGTATAAAAACCCCTAGTGATGAATATTATTTAATTTATTATTTTCCCTTAAACCCAAATGGCCTGAAGGCCTTCTTTTTAATTATTTTTTGATAAACCCCTTTCAAGGGATGATGGGGAACCCTTAAAAGGACCATAGGCTTAATTATTACAAGATTCATAGGTCTTAGTAAATATACAGACTATACTTGGATGTGCTCCTCCATAGCTTTTTCCTCATGATATCATCTCTCCACCTTCGCATGGATTGTTCGGATAAGCATCCCATGCAAGCACATGTTGGCCCTGATGGCATTTCCATACCCTCTCTTTCTAAAAAATTTGCTTAGATTCAACTCTAGTGAATGCGCCTGCTCTAAATCATCATCTGGAGTATACTCCTTGTAGAGTCTGTCTGAACAGTTATACACAAATTCACGAGGCTCAAAGTCCTTGAGGTGGCCCGAAGGCCTAGAGGTGACCTTAAGTCCTTGAAGTAGCCCGAAAGCCTTACTGGCCCAAAGTCCTTGGGTGGCCGGAAGGCCTTAAAGGACCCAAGGGAAAAACTGGTGGTCTAAAAGCCCAAATGGATGAATAGTTTAGGATTCTATAGTGCCAAAAAGTGTATGTTTTAGTACTTATATAGTAACTCAGAAATTATGTCTCCACCCCTTTCCGAACTCAGGTATCTTGGATGCACTTATCGAGTCCTCACCAACTCGGCTGAGGCTCTTGTGTTATTATTTTTCCTCTAATTTGATTTATTTTTGCATGAAATTATAGCATTGTTATGAATTGAAAATTATTATTTTGTAATCAAAATTTTGGGAAATAATTTTGTTTGGTCTATACATTTTACCTCACTATTTATTTCCTTCTATTGGGTTTCTATTCTCCTTTTTATTAATTTGGGAAGTTATATTTCCAAATCACCAAAAAATAATGATAACTTATTTTTATCATATTAAAAACCATTAAGAAATATTTTTGAAAACCCATATGAAAAGTGGTTTTTATTCATGAGAGAATAACACAACTATTTTTCCTATTTTTGTAGATTATTTAATTATATAATTGATAAACTATAACGTTTATTCATCCATAGGATGGCCACTTGATAGTTTTGGTTGACTATATTTCTCAAATATCAGTTATAGTTTCATCTCTTATAATATGAATTAATAAAAATATTTTTATAAAATGATCAATTAAATTCTATTTTAGCATCAAGTGTGGGTCAATGATAGCTTGTTGTCCCTAATTTATTCTTTTAACTATAACAAACATTAATGTGACTTTATTTTCATCATTTTATGGCCATAACAGCTTCTCTAACAGCATACTACCACCACTTCCATACACAATTCTTACCTTCTATATTGGTTGTTTCATTTTCTCATGTTTTTATTTTTTATTATATTTCACCAACATTATATATATGTTTGAACACTCTCACTATAAACTATGATTATTAGGAAAAATATATAATTTGAAATTTCCCAATGACATCAATTAGAGAAAAAAATAAAAGGAAATGAAAAAATTGATAAGGTAGGATCTAATCCAAAGGAACCATTATAACTTACTTTAATAAATGAAATATTTAGTACGAGGATAAAGAATATGATACAATTTATTTTACATGAGTAAATAAGTAAATTAGAATAATTTTACCTTAGTGAATAATAATGTATAATATTTAAGTATTCTCTTTATAAAATGTAATATTTCTATTTCTATTGACTAGGCATTATATACTTTTTATGTTTCACACTTTCATTTCAAAATACATAAGCCAACTAGAATCTAGAAGATTACTAATTTTAATTTGGATCTTAAAGATGATAATGAATTGATATTATCTACACTTGTTATAGGAGACTACCATCTCAAAATGCCAACTGGAATGAAATTTTATTTTTCAAGAATTATTATTGTGTACCCGGTGTAGCCGAAAGCTACATTTTTGTGTTGAGTTTATGCATGGATTGATTTACATTTACATTGAAATATAAAATTAACTTTTTTTAACAAAATCATAATTTATGGTAAGAAATATTTGAATAATGGTCTTTATGTACTTGAAATTAAAAATCAAGTAGTGTTAGTTGATAAAAAATCATGTTCACATTACTCATATTACACCTAGTGGTTTCATACTTAATTTTCTTATGTTAACCAAAATAATTTAATGGGACTATCAAGAATGTTATTTATATTCCTTTATATTGAATCCCTTTGATGTATTCCATTTATGTTTATATGTTAAAGTGGACAGAGTTATTTTTAGTGGAAAATATGGGGGAGACATAGGTCATCTGAAGTTAATTCACACATATTTGAGTATAATTTTTCCAATAGATGATTGTGGTGGGTTTGTAAACACTATTAAATTTACTAATTATTTTAGTAGATATTTATTTTCCATCTTGATGATGTATAAATCCTATTTTTTTAATAAAATAAAAAAATAAAAAAATAAATTCAAGAAACAACACGGTAAGAAGATAATAAAACTTTTCATAGATTGAGGTGGATAATATATTAACTAAGAGTTCATTAATTATCTATAAGAGTTTGAGATACTATCCAAACTCACTCATAATCATACACCATAGAATAATGGTGTCATTAAAATTAGGATATACGCCATGTATGAAATGATGAGATTGATGAAGATTCATATAAATATTCCATTATCCTATACATGACCCAACCTACCAGGACCCATCCCAGTTTGATAAAAAGTTTACTATGATATCCTAAACCCACTTCCAGTAGTCCAAGGGTTGGAGGAAATAACCAAGAAGAAAAAACCTATATTATTGGACTTATATCATAAAAATATATAATATAAATGCATCTCTAGTGCAAAAAAATAACTAACAAAACCAACTCCTATATATATTGTCACAACCCCCTCCCCAAAAAGTGTACCCATCCTAGGCCAACAATGTGAGAAGGGAGATAATGACCCCCCGAGTCCCACCTCCAGTAGGCCCTGGGATGGCGACTAGTATTGAAGTTATAATAAACACACAGATGGGAGACATTACCCTCTTGGAGAACACATGCGGAAGAGAGAGATAAGATAGACACCTACAAACTCCAACTCAGGAAGAAACATATAATAAATCCCTAGTACAAATATGTAATTTCATGAAAAATACTACAACTAAAAGGGGAAAAATTGAAAATACCCAAAAGAAAGTAAATATAGTCGCAACAAAAAGCCCGAACGGCTGTTGCATCCCCAAGGTAGTAGAAACTAGCTTGATCTACAACCTGCTCAAAGTGACCTGAAATATAGTTAATATATACCAAGGGTGAGTATAACAGTTTACATAGATGGATCCTCTTTGAAGACTCTTGTGAAATTGTAAAGAAAGCATGCTAAATCAGAATGAACAACAAGTGAAACTAACTCACCACCTAAATAGGTATACTATGTTCCCATCCTCACCATGGATACTCTCACCAAGTTTTGCATACAAGATTATATAATATAATAAATAATAAAAAGGGTAACCTGCAACCACTTCCCCATTAGTTTTCCGCTTTTCCCCAACATCGCACGTCCTAAGCATCTCTCCCAAAACAGTTTTCCCACAGACACCTGGGCAAAGCACCACAACATGCACCTCATGCAAAAAAACCACCACGTCCACACAAGAATGTAACCAAGTACTTTCTTGGAGCCACCACAGCTCCCATAACATGTATCATACATCAAGCATTATACCTCAAGCCATTACATCCCACACACCGAGTAATAATCCTCAAGCCTTTAAAACCTATAAACATTATTCCTATAGTAGTACATAGGATACTATATCTCGAATATATGTGTGTGAATAACCACAAGCTATTACATCCCTCTACACACATATCTGGGGAAAACTAACTGTTGTGCCTACCATCACAAGTAACTACCAAGAGATGAGAGTTGGGACAACGGTGGTATTCATCCATCCATCCTCCCACAAAAATGTTGTGGAAAACACCCTTAGGGATCAGAATCCCCAGGTTGTCAGTTTCCCTAGCTGATAGGGTGGATTGTCGTATATAAACAAAAAAATTACAAAATATACTATAGATCACAACCACACTAAGGGAATAACTGATTCTTAGACTCAACTACCGCTAACGTCTCTTGGACTCCTAGATGCCTCTTATAAGACTAGGTATCCTCTAAGAACACAACCATTTTAAGATCATTATTACATTTCTTCATTCTTTTTTTATCAGTTTCACTTTATGTTAGTTAATTCTTTAAACAATAATTAACCCTTATGAATTTCCAAATTATATTTCAATTGAATCAACCCTGAAGTCCACTATCCCTTTAAATTGTAACCTCATCATTATGTCCCAGAGAGATCCCACCATATTGGTTATCATCATTTATTCAATTATTAATTTACAACATTACTTTTCCATATTCCCATGAATTATATAAAAACATTATAAGATACTAAACATAAGGGGGGATCAACAGGGTGAGTAGATGAACTACCCATCGAGTATTTTCCACCTATAACAAGAGCATTGACCCATCCTCCCGTGAGAAGCTAAACTTAGAAAGAATGTGGCATACCATGCGCATCTTCACCCCTTTCGGAAGAAGGGTAAGAAAGAAAAGCTGCCTTGAGAAGTGGGGAATGTAAAGAAGATAAACAACCAATAAGAATCAGCAAGAATCCAAACATTCACATCCACCCCATTTAATCGTCCATGGTGTCCTCACCGACACCCATATGCATATACTGGTGCATATCGCCACTCTAGGTGTCAATTGCTGCCATAACAGTAGGCCTCCCTACCCCCAAATATCACAAAAGAAATCAAGGCTCACATCAAAACACAAGAAACAGAAAAACAACCATCATATCAATTGGGATATTTTCCCTTAATCAAGAAAGAGGGTAACTCAGAACCATACAAGGAATTATCTTTTATCAAACAACCATTTAGTTAATCCAACTTGGATTAATCTATTTATATTTTGTAGGTTCCAAATTTTGGAAACCTAACTAGTAATCTATCAGAAATAATTATAAATTATTACTGCACCAATTTTATTTTAATCAAATTACAACAAGAAGAACTAGATTAATTTACATGCCTCTTTATCTTTATCCAAACAATAATCAATTAATTCTATCTTTATGTTATTTACCAATTTCCCTCAAGAATGAAAATCTAAAAAAAGAAAGCATATATATCACACTATCTGGAAAAACACGAGGCAATAACATACGATTGATATCAATTTATTTATCTAGTTAAAAGATTTATTATGTAAATTCCATTGTGATCCAGTTGGATAAAACATGCTAACTATATAGTTGCACATAAAGGAAAAGAGAAGAAATGAATCCCCTACCTCAAACGGTACATGACTTTTTTTGTATGAGAACGAGCCACACAGTGGGTTATTATATCCCCCCCCCCTTGACAACTATATCCACCCGAGGATGCAGAGACACCACCACACCAGTCAACACCCAAGAAAATCCTATTAGGAACATGGAGATATAATTCCACAAAAAGGGAAAGGATAAATTGAAGGAGGTGAAAAAAATAGAATTATGATAGATCATACCTTATATCGAAGATTGATCAATACTACATGGTTTCATCAAAACAGAGTGGAGAAAATATATGGTGGAAAGTTTGATTCAGCAACTCCGATAGGATGTAATGAAAGGTTAGATTGTCTCACAGCTAAGAACAAGGAGGAATAACTAGGGAGGATGATATATCATCCCATTAGAATACATAATGTTTTAGTGGTTTATGATGCGTTGGATTTTCCATTAAAAGTGAATCACTTTGACCCATGCAGTTTGACCAAGTAAATGAATCTCATGCATTAGAGAAATTAATATAGGAGTTATGACCTTTAAATTGGCTTAGAGTCCTTAATACAAGGCTTTAAATTCATTTTACGTCAAAGGAAACATTAAAGGGGAAAACATTTTAGGAAGATGGATACACTGTTCACAAAATGGAAAATTTGGAAAGGAAAAAAACCATTCATTAACCTCGCCGTTGAAACCTCACCATTCTAGAAACACTGTTCATGAACTCAAAATTTCATAAAAGAAAGAGGTCAACATTGGAACCTCACCGTTCTAGAAACACTGCTTATGAACTCCACATTTGGAAAAGGAAATAGGTCACCATTGGAACTTCACTATTCTAGAAACACTGTTTATTTACTCAAAATTTGAAAAAGGAAATAGGTCCCTGTTGGAACCTCACCATTCTAAAAACACTATTCATGAACTCAATATATGGAAAATGAAAGAGGTCACCGTTAGAATATCACCATTCTGGAAACACAATTCAGGAACTCAAAATGTTGGCAAAGGAAAGAGGTCATCATTAGAACCTCACCATTCTAGAAACACTATTCATGAACTCAAAATTTGGAAAAAGATAGTGGTCACCGTAGGAACCTAACCATTTTAGAAACACTATTCACGAACTCAAAAGTTGGAAAGGGAAAGATGTCATTGTTGGAACCTCACCTTTCTGAAACCTCACCATTGGAGCCTCACCATTGCACTGTTCACATAATGTTATCGATGACACTGTTCACATATGGTCACCGTTCACTGTTCCCATAAGGCTACCGATTACACTATTCATATTAGGTCATTATTGCGCTGTTCACATAAGGTTATCAATGAAACTATTCACATATGGCCACCATTGCACTACTCACATAAGTTCACCGATGACACTATTAACATAAAGTCATGGTTGAACTATTCAACTAAGGCTACTAATGACACTGTTCTCCTAAGGCTACCGATGGAACTGTTCACCTTAGGATACTATTGCACTATTCACATTAGGCTACTGATGACACTGTTCACATAAGGTCACCATTGCACTGTTCACATAAGGTTACCAATGACACTGTTCACATAAGGCCACCATTTAACTGTTCACATAAGGTTAAGGTTGGAACTGTTCACCGAGTCAGAAATTTGGAAAAGTGTTGGGGATAAGTAACCTTGACCTTCTGGAACACCTAAAACACCAGAATGTTTCCAGGAAACAGACTTGATAGTTTTGGGCCATTACATCATATACCTTTCAAAACAATCTCTTCCTCGAGAAATAAATACAAACCTCAAAGGAAATAGAAAAGAATTATGAACAACCACCCCTCGAGGAACCTCTCAAAAGAGATAAAGCTGCAAGAAGCAACCAAAGAAGGCCATACCATAAACATTAAAGGTCTATAACCTCAAAGAGAACCCCCCCTCTCACTCTTTTAACATGAAAATAGTTAAACACTGAATAACTCTAGCTACTGAGAACATATCTATGACTCAAATTCCCAGGTACTCTCCTCCATGCCACTGTGTCGCCACATAACACGAACGAAGGTGATAGAAAACCCATGCAACACCTTCTATTTACGGTCTTGGATCTCCACAGGTCCCTCATCAAATGTCGCATTATCATCAACATTGATCTCTCCCTAATTAATGATGTGAGAGTAATCATGAGGATAACGACGAAGCTGTTATACATGAAAAACATCATGTATCCAGCTCATCTACGGGGGAATTGCTGCTCGATACTCCACAACCCCAACATTATCTAACAACTATAACGGCCTAAAAAACTGAGGATAAAGCATACTCCCATGACCAAACCTTTGCTACCAACAATGGGGATTCAATTTCAGAAACATGTGATCCCCAACATTAGACTCTAAGGGTCTCCTCCTTTGATCGGCATATGATTTCAGATGATCCTAGGTTTTCTTAAACCTCTTATGAATCACATGAACCATCTCTGTTTTATTCTGCACTAGTTCCGATATGAGAATTGCAGACTCTCCGACCCCATTCCAGCACAATGGAGAAGGTAAAGGTCGGCCATACAAGGCTTCAAAAGGCGCCATACCAATGGTGGAGTGAAAACTATTATTGTATGAGAACTCTGCCAGGGGTAAGTGCCTCATCCACGAACCACCAAAATCTAGGACACAAGAGCATAACATGTCTTCAAGAGTCTGGATGGTCTTCTATGTATGACTATCCGTATGAGGATGAAAAGAAATGCTAAGGCCTAACTGAGAACCAAAAGCATGTTGGAGACATCTCCACACCCTAGGGGTAAAATGATGATCTCGATCAGAAATTATCATCCTTAGAACTCCATGAAGTCTCACCACCTCCTCCAAATACTGCCTCGATAAATCTTCCACTGGACTTGACTCCTTCATTTCTATAAAGTATGCTGATTTTTTAAACAATCCACTATCACCCAAATAGAATCATGTCCTCCATGAGATCGTGGTAAACCAGTAACAATGTCTATTGATATGTCCTCCCACTTACAATGAGGAGCATCTAATGGTTGGAGGAGACCACCAGGAACACAGTGTTCGACCTTCACCTTCTGCCAGACCAAACATCTAGAAAAAAACTCCGCAACTGCACATTTTAGCCTATGCCACCAAAAATAGCACCTCAAGGGCTGGTATATCTTTTTCATGCCAGGATGCACTGCTAAAGGAAAACTATGGAACTCTCTGATAATCGTCTGATGCATCAATAGAGGAACAAAAATCCTTCTGTGATAAAACACTTGGTGTTGTTCATCTTTAGACCAACCATCATGGGCCTCACCACAAACAACTCGATCTCTCCAGACCTCTACCTCTTGATCCACCAACTGGGACTCTTCCACCTGTATCACCAGAGATGACTGAACAGTCTTATAAAAAAGACAACCTCTACCCAAAACATATCCCATATCAGGATTGAATTTTGTCACATCTTCCATTACACTCCAGAACTCCCCAAATCCACGTACTGCATCACTACATGACTTTCTACTCAGTGCATCAGCTACAACATTCCACTTTCCAAGTGAATACGGTATGTCTATGTTATATTCCTGTAAGAACTCCATCCACCAACACTGTCATAAGTTTAAGTCATACTGAGAGAAAACATACCTTAGGCTCTCATGATCGGTAAAAACTACAAAGCTCTTTCCAATGAGGTAATGCCTCTACAACTTCAAAGAAAACACCAAAACTACCAACTCAATATCATGGGTGGAATAGTTATGTTCATGGGGATGAAACTGCCTAGACCCATAAGAAACTACATATATTTATTTAATGGGAACACAACCTAACCCTATATGCGAAGCATCGCAAATAATATCAAACTGAACGCCCTCATTAGGAATACAAATAACTAAAGCACTTACTAACTTCTCTTTTAGTTACTTGAAAGCTTCCTAACACTGATCAGTCCATATAAAATCCTGATCCTTCTTGGTCAAAGCTATTAGAGGAGTCCAAAATTGAGATAAATTTTCTACAAACCTCCTGTAGTAGCCTGCATGACCAATGAAACTTTGCACCTCTGACACTATTTTGGGGGATTCCTAAGACACTAATGCTTCTATCATCGATGGATCCACAGCTACTCCCTGCTGGAACACAATGTTCCCCATGAAACGGACTTCTCAAGCCCAAAACTCACACTTCGACAACTTCCCAAACAACTAATGTTGACGAAGAACTACCAAAACAATGTGTAGATGATTTGTATTATCCTCCTTAGACGTGGAGTACACAAGTATTCCATCGATGAAAACCACCCCGAACATGTCCAGGAACTCACAGAACACAGTTTTTATCAATCCCATGAACACAACTAGAGTATTTTTCACTCCAAACGACATTAAAATGAACTTATAATACCCATAACGACAACAGAAAGTAGTCTTCAGGATATCCTCATACTTCACATGCATCTGATCATATCCTGACTGCAATTCAATATTTGATAACCATCATTCACCATTTAGTTGATCAAATAAATCACTAATATATAGAAGAGGATAGTTATTCTTCATTGTCACTTTTTTTAAGCGATGTTAATCGACAAAAAATTGAAAAATACCGTCAACCTTCTTCACAATCAAAACTGGGGCACCCCATGGTGACACACGTGGCCAAAAAAACTGCATTATAACAGACCATCAAGTTGTATACATAGATATTGTTACTCAGAAGGGGCCATCCAATTTGGATAGAAAGAGATGGGAGACACTCCTGGGTGGATCATGATCCCAAACTCGATCTCTAATTGAGGGGGTAAGGATATAACCACTTTTCGAATGACATCAAGTTACTCTTCTACAAACCTAGGAAACTCCAACTACTAAACCTATGAAGAAATTTGAATCAGCACAACCATCATGGAAGATAAGGATGGAACATGCCTCTGACACATCCGAGGGTCTCGCTCGCCAACAAACATCACTGGCTCTCTATCCACATTGATGAACACATCCAGCATCCTAAAGCAATCCAGTATAGCCTGCACCAAATACAACCAATCCATGTCGAGGATGACATAATATGGTTGTATTCATAAACATAGGAAATCTCTCCAAGATCGGTGTTTCCCCGTCACTATCTCACAGTACCTACATACTTCAAACAAGTCAGCTCAGCCTCCAACTAGTGTAGTCAATGCCAAGGGTACTGGAATCCACTCCACCTCAATTCCCAAAGCATGGGAAAGGGTAGGTGATATAAAGCAGTGTGATGCTCCTAAATCATACAAGGCATAAAAAAGGTAGAAAACAAGAAAAGTGTACCAAGAATGACGCTTGGATCACCTGTAGTTGATAACGTTAAATCATGAAGGTGACCATGACCTCCTCCATGACCTATCTGAACCTGATGATGACCACCACCACGTTCGTGCTCTACTCTCTGAGGACATGGAGCGTCATGGGGCTATCCTCTGCATGCCCCATCTACCCTCTGCTGATCCAATTTTGGTGCAACCTGCTACTGAAACCTCGGCTGGAACTGCCTCAATAGAGGAACTTGGAGCGGAGCACCTGGTGCATGATGACGGCTCTGAAAGTTGGGGCACTCTCGCTACTGATGACCACGACCACCATAAGAAAAACAAGCGCTCGATCCCTTGGAAGAAGCCTGAGAGCTGCTGGCCCTAGAGAAAAGAGATGACGAGGGTTGGGACCAACCCCCAGCCGAACAGAAACTCTTCTGCCCTTAAAACCGAGAACCCATAACCACATATCTACTTTGTGATGAATCATGATGACTCGCCTCTAATGATGTTCCGGTTCTGTCCAATTTCCTCTCGAAAACCTCTTCCCTCTCCAGCACCTCAAGATATGTCTTCAGCATAAATGGGGTTACCTAGAGCTGGATATTTGGATGTAAGGGCTCCTCGAAATGCCTCACCCTAGCCTCTTTATTTGGAAATACGTCCAAAACATATCGTAAAAGGATCCTGAAACAGATTCCAAACTCTCTCACACTGGAGCTCCCCTATCAAAGGGTAAGGTACTCTTGGAAACTGGAAACCTTCACAGTCAAAGAAAGAAACCCAACTCTAAACATTTCTCAGAACTCCTCCCATGAGATCATTGACTCCTCACAATCCCTGAGGAACAAGAACAACCATTACCTCGCTGCTCCATGCTGCATCATCACAACCAAGGAATCCCAGTGCTCTTTCCAAGCACGGATCGAACTGAATCCTATCTCGACATCCTCCAACTAGTCTTCTGTGACTGCATCTGAAAAAGAACCCTCATAATTTTTTATACTCTACCACTCAATCTCTTGGAGTTTCCTCTGTGTTTCAACACTGTAAACCTCTACTCGGCGCCGATCTACTGGCATAACCTACTATTCATTTTCTATGTGATCCTAACGAGGACTTCGACCTGGAGCCATAAATGAAAAATATCAAATAGTTAGAGCTTCTAGACCAAGAATATGGAAGGCTGATGATTAATTAATTAATTAATTGTTTTCATTTATTCATTTTAGGTTTACCTATCCCAAGGTCTACCAATTCAAAAATATTAACAAAGATGAATGATGCATGATCCTTCCCTAGGTCTCTACCCTAAAACTAGTATCACCTCTTTTAGTATCCATTGTAAAACTAATGGTCTGTACATTAGATCATTAGGGGGGGACACCTATGTCTCAGCCGATCTACAAAGTTTAAATCAATTTCTCAACATTAATGACACCGTTTTCCTACCAACCCATGAAACCTCACATGTGCCTAACTCCAAACTCAATCTTATCTCTCAACCCGACCTATGATACCACTCTGTCATAATCCCCTCCCCAGAAAGTATACCCCTCCTAGGCTAGAAATGTGAGAAGGGAGATAATTACCCCGCGAGTCCCCCCTCCAGTAGGCCCCGGGTTGGCGACTAGCACCGAGGGTATAATAAACACATAGATGGGAGGCATTACACTCTAGGAGAACACATGCGGAAAATAGAGATAAGATAGACACCAACCAACTGAAACTAAAGAAACAATATATAATAAATCCCAAGTAAAAATATGTAATGTCATTAAAACCACAACAACTGATAGGGGAAAAATTCAAATACCCAAAAGAAAGTAAAAAAACAACAACCACATGCCCGGACAACTCCTGCAACCCCAAGCTAGTATAAACTAGCTTGATCTCCAACCTGCCCCATGTGACCTAAAATACAGTTTATATATACATAGGTTTAGTATAACAGTATACTCAGCCAGATCCTCTCTAATCCCTCTCATGAAAATGTAATGAAACCATGCTAAAGCATAGTGAACAACAAGTGAAACTAAATCGTCACCTAAACAGGTATACTATGTTCCCATCCTCACTATGGTTACTCTCACCATATAATGCATACAAGAGTATATAATATAATGAAGAATATAAAGGGTACCCCACTACTACTTCCCCACTGGTTTGCTGCTCTTCCCCAACGTCGCACGTTCTAAGCATCTCTCTCCAAAAGGATTTACCATAGACACCTGGGAGAAGAACCACAACATGCACCTCATGCAACAAAAACACCACATCGACACAAGAAAGTAACGATGTAGTTTCCGAGAGCCACCATAACTCGCATATAGTGTATAATACGTCGGTAATTATACCTCAAGCCATTACTACCCACACACTGAGTAAGAATCCACAATCCATCACACCCTATACACGTTACGCCTATAGTAGTCCATAGGATACTATATCCAGAGTATATGTGTGTTAATAACCACAATACATTACAGACCACTACACACATATATGGGGAAAACTAACCACTGTGCCAACTAGCACATGTAACTACCAAGTGAAGAGAGCAGGGCCAAAGGGGGTAGCCATCAATCCATCCTCCAACCAGAATATTGGGGAAAACACCCCCCCAGGGCTCAGAATCCCTGGGGTGTCAGTTTCCCTTACTGACAGGGTGGATTAGCATATAGAAATACAAAAAGTACATAATATACAATAGCTCACAACCACACTATGGGAATAACCTAGTCTTAGAATCAACTTTAGCTAACCTCTCTTGGACTCCCGGCTGTCACTTCTAAGACTAGGTATCCTATAAGAAGACAACCATTTAATGATCTTTATTACATTGATTCATTCTATTTTCATCAGTTTCACTTGATGTTAATTTATTTTTTAACACTAATTAACCATTCTCAATTTCCCTGTTATATTTCATTGTCATCACACCCAATGTCCATTGTCGCCATAAATTGTAACCTCGACATTGTGTCCCAACCAGATCCAACACCATGGGTTAACATAATTTATTCAATTATTTATTTACACCATTAATTTCCCATATTCCTAGGCCATCTAGAAACACATTCTAAGCTACTATACGTAAGTGGGATCAATACGAGGAGTAGAAGAACAACCTATCATGTCTTTTCCACCTATAGCAAGAGCATAGACCCATCCTCCCTTGAGAAGAAAAACATGGAAAGCATGTGGCATACTCCACGCATATTTACCCATTTTAGAAGAAGGATAAAAAAGACCAGCTGCCTTCAGTAATGTGGAAAGTAAAGAAGATAAAAAACCAATATGAATCAACAAGAATTCAAACATTAACATCCAACCCATTTCATCATCCCTGGTGTCCTCCCTGACACCCATATTCATAAATTGATGCATCTTACCACTCTAGGAATATACTACTACCACAAAAATTAGGACTCCCTTCCCCCACATATCACAACAGCTATCCAAGAACACATCAAAACACAAGAAGTATGAAAACAACCATCATATCAATTGCGATTTTGAGCCTTAAAAAGAAAGAGGGTAACTCAGAACCATACAAGGAATTATCTTTTATTAAACAACCAGTTCTTTAATCCATATTGGAATAATCGAGTTATATTTTGAAGGATCATAATTCGGGAAACCTCATGAGTAAGCTATCACAAATAATTAAGCTTCTTACTGCACCAATTTGATTGACATCAAATTACAACAAGAAGAACCAGATTCATTTACATTCATCTTTATATTTACGCAAAAAATTATAGATTAGTTATGGCTTTATGTTATTTACTATTTTCCATCAAGAATGAAAAGTTAAACCATGAAAGAATATATATCACACTATCTATAAAAACATCTGGCAATAACATACGATGGAGATCAATTTATTTACTCAGTTCAAATATTTATTATGTCGATTTCATTGTAATCCAGTTGGATAAAACATGATAACTATACTGTTTCATGTAAAAGGAAAGAGAATAAATGAATCCTATACATAAAACGGTTCATGACGTTCTTTATATGAGAACGATCCACACAACGGGTTACGATCTCCCCCCTTAACAACTGTATCCACCCAAGGATGTAGAGACACCACCACACCAGTCAACTCCCAAGAAAATACCATTATGAATGTGGAAATTGCATTACATAAAAAGGGAATGGAAAAAAAGAAGGATATGAACACAAAACAATAATGATAGATCATACCTTATATCGAATATCGATCGATACACCTTGGTTTCATCAAAATTGAGTGGAATGAATCCATGGAGGAAATTTTTATTGAGAGACTCCTTTGGGATGGAATGAATGTTTCAAGCGTCTCACAACCAAGAACAAGGAGGAAGAACTAGAGTGGAAGATATATCATCCCTTTATAATATTTAATGGAGAAGTGGTTTAAGATATGCTGGATTTTCCAATAAAACTGGATCAGATTGTCCCACGTAGTTTGACCAAGTAAAAGAATCATGTGCCATAAGAATATTAATGTAGGAGTTATGACCATTCAATCGGCCTTAGAATCCTTCAAACAAGGATTTAAATGAATTATACTTCAAAGGAAACATTAAAGGGGAGAACTTTAGGATGATAGAAACACAGTTCATGATCTGAAAATTTGGGAATAGAAAAACACTATTCATGAACCCTATCGTTGGAACCACACCGTTCTGGAAACACTCTTCATGAACTCCAAATTTGGTAATGGAAAGAGGTAACCATTGGAACCTCACCATTCTAAAAACACTGTTGATGAACTCAAAATCTGGAAAAGGATAGAGGTCATCGTTGGAACCTAACCATTCTAGAAACATTGTTCATGAACTCAAAATTTGGAAAAGGAAAGAGGTCAATGTTGGAACCTCACTCTTCTGAAAACATTATTCATGAACTCAAAATTTGACAAAGGAAAGAGGTCACCGTTGGAACCTCACCATTCTGGAAACACTATTCATTGACCCAAAATTCAGAAAAGGAAAGAGGTTACCATTAGAACCTCACCGTTCTGGAAACACTGTTCATGAACTGAAAATTTGGCAGAGGAAAGAGGTAACCATTGGAACCTCACCATTTTGGAAACACTGTTCATGAACTGAAAATTTGGCAGTGGAAAGAGGTAACCATTGGAACCTCACCATTTTGGAAACACTGTTCATGAACTCATGATTTCGGAAAGGGAAAGCGGTCACCATTGGAACCTCATCGTTCCAGAAACACTGTTCATGAACTCAAAATTTGGCAAAGGAAAGAGGTCGCCATTGGAACCTCGCCATTATGGAAACATTGTTCATGAACACAAAATTTGGAAAAGGAAAGAGGTCGTCGTTGGAACCTCACCATTGTACTATTCAACTAATGTTACCGATGACACTTTTCACATAAGGTCACCATTTCACTATTCACATAAGGCTACCGATGACACTGTTCACATAAGGTCACCGTCACACTGTTCACATAAGGTTACTGATGAAACTGTTCATATAAGGTCACCATTGTACTTTTCAAATTAGGTTACCGATGATAGTGTTCACATAAGGTCACCATTGCTCTATTCACCTAAGGCTACCAATGAAACTGGTCACCTAAGGCTATCGATGAAACTGTTCACCTAAGGATACCAATAACCCTGTTCATATAAGGCTACCGATGACACTGTTCACATAAGGCCACTGTTTCACTGTTCACATAAGGTTACCAATGACACTGTTCACATAAGGTCACTGTTTCACTATTCCCATAAGTTTACCATTTGAATTGTTCAATGATTAGGAAATTAAAAAAATTCTTTGGGATAAGTCATCTTGACCTCCCGAAACACCTCAGACACCAGATTTTCGCAAAGGAATGCACCAAAGAGTTCCAGGCCATTACATATATAAACAATGGAACTGTATAAAGAATCTTGTATGGGAAAATAATTTTCCAGTGGAACAAAATAATGGGTAAATATAAAAATGAAAAAAAAATCATAATGAAAATAACATAATGTTTTACTAAGGCCAAGGATGGGATGAAAACTCATTATAGCATATCCTCCTAGAAAAAACATCGTCAAATTCTGTCTCCCATAACACAACACCATCAACCACTATGTTACATCTTCTAAAATACTACTATCTGCACAACAACCAATATTATCTCTGAATATTACAACATCTTCACATAAAAAAACATTCGGTGCAAGGATTGTGTAATCATGAATATTAATATTCTTAGCAGGACACCTCAAAAATTGAAAGTGAAGGATAAAAAGTAAGTCATATTAAACCTAATCCAATATAAATATGATGAAACCCAATTATATAATATATTATATAAAATCAATTATACCACTAGAAAGAAGACTTATATGTTTTCATTATATATCTCCATGAAGTATCCTATCTCATGTGAAACAATAGATACTTAAATAATCAAAAAATTCATCCAAACCAAAATAACACAACTTCGTGGTATGTCACACCATAAAAGAAATTGAGGATAGGAAGTGTCTCATAAAAAACATATCATTACTGAAGTAGAACATTGAAGAAGAACTTGTTAAATAATCATCATACCTCTATCACTTAAACAATCTCACATCTATCACTTATCAATCAACACTAGAAATAATGGGAGAACTATGAATTTCTAAATAGTACATCAATAGAGAGGTTTACAAACCCATATTTCTAAATTTCACCCTGATGTGTGTAATATGTATCTACCATGTGAGTTACCTACTTCATGAGTGGAGGAACCACACCTCATCACCATAATAGGTTCACCTACACTATTAAATAAATATAAAACCCTCACCTTGAAAACAATATTCTATGAAGAGTTTTTTACCACATGGTCATCCTATAATCTTATTCCCACACTAATCATAAAATATATGAAAATATGAAATTAAAACTACTCAAAACCCTTCAATATAAACCTGAAATGAAAAATATATGTGAACTATTATGTTCTTTATATCAAGAACTCTGAACATATTTATTTTATTCCTAATTCTAACACCCATGGGAGTAGATATGAAAACACCATAATTTGTATAGTATACAGAGTGTATTATAAGGATACTTGATGTGTATACTAAGAAAGTATCTGGAAGGAAGTCACAATAGTAAAATTTATTTAGATATGGCCTACATGACTTGTTCATTATGGTACATGATGTCTGGGACACCCTTCTACAATCTGCATATATTTTGGGTACACAGATTCATGCCTTCTAAAATTAGAGGAAATATACTAAACATTAAAAAGTAATACTATATTACATGGGTTGGTCAATGTGTATTCTATTTACATTCTGATTTGAGGGGTTTGATATACATAACAAGTATAATATCCTACATGACCTCTGGGACTAGCTAGTTACCCAACATGTACAACTAGTATACGATCAACCCATATGGACTAGAGTACATGGTCTTTGACCCATATTCACATAGTATGTGATATTTATAGTGATATATTAACCATAGAATAATAGTATATGGATTACACGGTATGCTCTCATGAGACTATACTGTGTGTAGTTTATAAAAAAAACTCATCTTTCCAGGTTTTCTATTATTGTGTATGAAAAATCTACGTCAAACAATTAAATAAACATCATTTCATACGTACAGAACTATTTTCATACATTAGAAACAACTCATCAGTCACCATCCTTCCTATCTCATGGCCAAATTCATGTTCAAATATTCTATTGGAACCTTATGTCTAGATACTTCCAACCACATGTGATCCTAAATTTCTCAACCATCAGTCATCATTACTTCATGCGATCATGATCTAACCAAAATAAAAAGGGGTTGAGATATTAAGAAACAATGGTCGGTGAATGTTATAACCAACGAAAAATGAGTAAACATTTATATTCATCTTCTAACATGATGTAAGGAGTAAACTGGGGTAATTAAAAAGTATTTAATTATTCCACCATTATTTAGTGGTTGTCTTCATTCATCATCGCTTGGTATCATTAATTAATTGGTATTCACATTCCTATGTGAAAAATATCAATAAAATTAATTTTATTATTGTGACTCTAGATAAATAACTCACGATCAATCATTCAGTAATAAGTAAAAATCCATTAGTCAAAAAATAAAAATTTTAAAACAGTAATATTATTATTGATTGAATGAATACTCGATATGATATAACAACTATGACAGAAATTATTATAGTGTCAAATAATAAATTAAAAAATTTATATTTAAAATCAACAAAATATATCAGTAAAAATAACGTAATATAAATTATTTTCACAATTGAAATATTCATTGCACATTGAATTATTTAAAGAATTTATATTTTTCATTAATTATTCCTTATTCGAGGTCAAATTATTTATCCAATGATAGAACCAACAAATAAAAGAATATCCATTATTTAAATAAATCCCCATTTTAACCAAATTAAATAAATATTAGTTATTTAATTTGAACCATTTAATTACATTCATTTTTCTATAATAATAGAAATATGAATTTAAGAAATATTATCTTAGAGTTAAAGATTGAATTCGTAAAGAAATAGGTGAAATGAAATGATAAAAGGTTTTTGATAGAGAATTACTATTTCTTGGAGATCATGTTACACACCTCCATCATCATTATCAACACAAACATATAGAGTGATTAAAATATGAATAATGTTCCTTCATTGAACTATGAGGGTGAAGCTTATTCTATAACGTGTTCCATT
Organism: Viscum album; assembly: GCA_963277665.1. Classification (NCBI taxonomy): domain Eukaryota; kingdom Viridiplantae; phylum Streptophyta; class Magnoliopsida; order Santalales; family Viscaceae; genus Viscum; species Viscum album. The sequence goes on from OY728152.1 coordinate 1,799,891,804, forward strand.
AAAAACAAGGGAAAGAGGGTGAGAGGTGGGATTTTCCAATTAGAATAAATTAAATTAAAGAGAACAAATAATTATTTCCCCATTAAATCATACTAGGAATCCACCATTGATTCTGCATAATAATTCCCCTAATAAACCAAATAATTAAATCATCCGATATCAAAACAACCCAAAATTTACGGCTCTACAAAACCTATAACTTCCATTTCAACACATTAGTTGAATTTAAACACTGAATAACCATAAATGAAAATAAACATAATAACTTATCATTATTTGGATAATATAGAGATTTAAATAAACCTTAAAAATACTTATTCTACAGATCTACACCTTACCACATAAATTATTCCCTACATAGAAAAATACCATTGACTGTATAATACCATAGTACTGAAATTTTGAACTGAGGTTACATTTAGCAGTTAATATCATTCTTTAATGCAAGATAAATATTCATTTATTAAATAAATATTAAATATCACTAAAAATAATACTATTTTGGAATTTAAATGAAATTCAAACCAAGGGTAAAAACCAAATATTGAGTCAAATGGAACAATTAGAAAAATTATCCAGGGTCAACTACTATGGTACATTAATCATTTTACCATCCCTAAAGTACCCATTCGTTGAACTAAAAAAATAAATAAATTAAAACATGTGAGAAACCAAAGTTGTTACATACACCCCACATTTAATCATTTTCATCCTATAAAATGTAAAACATGAGGTTACAAATCATGAAGTTAGCTAAACAAACTCATGAAGAATACAACCAATCCTTGGGAATACACAATGCACATAATGAATCCTAAGCCCAAATAGGTCCTAGGGAACAACTACATTGGGAAATATACTTCACCTCCTCATAAGAACTACCCAACTCAATATTATCCTAGTAAAGGATTATAAAATGGGGGTAATATAGCATTACATGAGTCCCTTAATGATTCCTCATCAAATACCATTCTAACCTCAGGTCACCAATCCATATAAAAAAAGGAATAAACTTTGACCATGAAAGTCAAACATAAAATGTTTCATTATAAAGGTAACCATTGAAAATGTTTCAAAATCCCCAAATTTAATTAAAAATGAAAAAACCCACTAATGATAACACCCAATAACACCTCTCATTCCCTAAAATATCATATCTAATGCTGGAGGTCAACTGGTTGGGTTATAGTTGCTCATTGTAAACCAAAATGATGGGAACACCAAGAGACGATGTCAACCTCCTCAAATATCCTTAAAATTTACCCAAAGAGTTTAAATAACTCATTTATAAAAAATCTGACGTAGACAGTCCAGACCATTCAGACAAACCCAATATTTCTGTTCCATGCCCTAGGATTCCAACATCCTTACTTGAGTTACTAAAACCATAACCTAAAAGGAAATATCCTTCAATATATATAAAAAATATCAATACAATGAACAAAAATGATCTTCTATACTTTAACTACAAATGTTTCATACTAATTATGGAAACATAGATCAAAATTTCTCATAACATCAGCCAAGATATGTCCTCAAAAAACACTATTAAATCATAAAGAAATAGGATGCACTCCACACCTTTAAGAAAATAAATCCATAGAACAATAAAAAAACTATATATCACACATGATACTAGAATAAAATCCTCCACATTAGACCTCCATTACTCATTGATATGTGAGTGTCATTGCCACTGAAAAAATATACACTAATTCTTAATCGAAATCTACCCCATTGAGGCTAGCTTGTTAGCTTTCACATTCATCCACTGAGCAGAAAAATGTAGCTAGGGTAATTGAAAACCACATTAATAATATGATAAACTAACTATGTAAGCTAACACAATGATGAGATTAAATATCCAGCTCAATTTTTTAGATTCATAAAACACATAACTGACACCATGATAGTTTAACACACATTTAGTGCTCTCAAAGAATGTAAAAAACAACTTCTAAACACCTGAGACATTTGACCTTCATTTTAGTTCAATCAAAGGTAGAATTGATGAAGAGTGAAAAACTTTAGCGGTTACATAATCAAATAATTACATTCATTACTCCCAATAATGTCATTATATTTTTTGATATGTATAATTTTATAATGCTACCCAAATAGAGTAAATCTCAAAAATTGATGATATTACTGAATAAACATTAGATACAACTCTAGGAACCTTTTTTCAATGCAGTCACATAGATCCTAAAAAACATCTTCAAATAAGTCAACCAATTACACATTATCTCCCTAATCTTATTTATGTGATTTGATAAAACATTTGATATATTTTTCGACCCTGGAAGAATACCTTCATGGATTCTAATCCGTAACGAGAAATTTCTTTTAAAGAAAAATAAAAATCTAGTCCAAAGTAGGAATGGTAACACAAGGTCTCATCCTGAAACATTTGAATCCAAGTAAAGATCTTCCTCGCTTGAGGGAAAATCACATTTAATCTCTATAAGAAACAGATAATAACCATAAATTGGAGTCATTGACTATAGAGGTAAATTTAGAAACTCAACTTAAAACATCATTCCAAATAGAAAATAAAAATAAAATACATGGTTTACATTGATATTAATGAGAACGCATGTTAGAGAAGAAGAAATCAATTGCATATTAAATCCCTCTAAATACATATTTTTTTAAATGGAAATAATCAACATTTTTAATGGAAAATATAACCTATAGTAGAAAATTTCAAACCAAAATGCATTCTCAAGGATGTTTTTATAAGTGGGAAATGAAAGGAGTCACGACCCCTGTATTTTTAATTCCCATCGAAGGCCTTTCATGGACTCTCAATATAAGAAGGTATATATTCTAAATCATTTAGATGGTGTAACCTATATATAAACCTAAGCTTTTTCTTTATCATATAAATGTTTCCCTAAAAAATAGGTTCCATCGTCTTCTAAACTGAGTACATCCATTATATAAATGAATAAAGTTTCTTGATAAATAGATCTAACTCTAATCATGACAATATAGTACCATGACGAGTTTGTAAAACCATTTAGAATGATATATTTAACCAAGAAAGGTAAATAAAATGAAATTATTACTATACGGTTTTTGGGTGTGAATAAAATACAGGAAGCATAAATATGATACTCTAACCAATCCTATACGTTTTATAGATATATATTGACACATAATATCAGAAGGTATCAGTCACATGATCACTTATAGAACATTTAGTCTATAAGAATCCCTATCTATCTCAGTGGGACTACCATACTCTATATAAGGGATTCTATATTAAACTACTATGTGGAAGGATTTCTCAGATTCTTGTACAGAATTAATACTTCACAGTAGGTCACATAATTTATTTAACATCCATCAATTAATCTATGGAGGTGGGATTAAGTACACACATGAGCATGAAATAACCCTACATACAATTAAGAGATGGATATCTATGGGTATCATCCTTTATATACTACAATGAACCGACTATCTTGATCATATGTGGGTGAGATATCTCTAGAATGTATTGGAAGAGCACATATAACCATTATACCATGAATGTAACAACTTACATGAACCATGAAAATGATACCTTATAGTTTTATGTTTACGAATAGTTTATTGGAGTCCTGTTAAATGGATATTCTGACCAATGTACCTACATTAGTCTCCCTATACTGATAACTAATCTCAATACCCCCTTAATACTATTTACATAATTCCCAAACCAATCATAAAATGAAAACTAACTCCAAACTCTATTCCAAATACTCAAAATACGTTGATACATTTTTGACATTACCCAACCCACCAGGACCCATCCTAGGCCCGTGGTTAGATGAGTGTTACATCCCATGCCAGAAACTATTAGGTTCATGGGTATAGAATAGAACTATGAATGAAAAGAATATGGAAGTCCTTATCGATTAAAAAAATAAAAAATAAATACATATTCAATACATAAATATATCCAATAATACTAGTATAAATATATAAAAAATTAAACTATATAACAAATAATACACATAATAACCAATATCCTATACAACTACATAAAGTATAAATCTAAATATGGAATGTAAAATGAAAAATAAAAAACCACAATGTGATACTAAATCCAAGGATGGGATGTAACCTCCTCATAATATAGTCTCCTATAATGAGCTAATCTAGAAAAATTCTCTCACTACACACCATCATCATCTAATGTGTAATTTATCAATGGACACCACATTGTCTATAACCTCTTGAATCATCTAGAAATTATGAAATGTATACAAAGGAATCACATGCATGTGCATAATTCCCATGAAGGGGTGAGTATAGATATACCCAGAAATATTCTTCAAAAACAGAAAGTGAAAGATAAAATTATAATTCAACTCAAACCCAAACCAAGGGTAAAGGGATGAAACCCAAAGGTACTATAGATGCCTTAAATCAGAGATAATAACTATATAGGAAAAGTCTCATTCTCCAATACTTATCTCCATGAAGGAACATATCTCATATGGAACCATAAATACTCATAAAATCAATAAATTCTTATAAGACCAATGAATACATCCAAGCATTATGTTATACCATAAAGAAAAATAAGGATATAAATAGTTTCATCCATAGATTAAATTTACTAAAGAATACACCTAAAGGGGAACCTAATAAATCATCACCTAACCCATAACACCTAAGTGATATCACATCTTCTACTTCCTCGTCATCTCTCATTAGTAGTTGTAATGGGGGTCCTATGCCCTACTGAAGAGTACGTTAGTTTAGAGTGTAACTAACCCCTATAGAGGATTAATGCACTGTTATGTGTAATGTGATTAAATCAAGATCCATACATAATCCATCATTGGGTAACCCATATCCCATTAGTATGATTTGGTTAGCCAATCCACTAAATACAAGGAGTTGTCATTCCCTAGAGAAAATATTCTATCAAGAGATTTCTGTCCACATGGATTCTCTATAATCAACCCTTCCCTCATTTTCATATCTACATAATTATGAAACCCTAATTTATTGAGATACTTGAATATAAATCCAAGATGATGAATACATATATACCATAACATTATATGTGTAATAAACTTAGAAAAAACTACTCATATGAACAATTCCATCACATAGGAAAGAAGATATTGAAAATGACAAAAATGATTTAATAAAGATAATATTATACATCGGTACATGGTGTGTAATCCAATACATTTTTTTGGAAAGAATTCCTAATACTATAATTCATATAGATTCAAATCTGAAAATGCTTCCAATATGGTACAACATTTGTGGGACTAAATTATCCAATCAATGTATACAATGGGTATATGGAGTCACATCGTCTAGAAGTATATGGAATATAATATACATTACATTATGTTTGATGTCATGTTGGTGGGTGATCATGTGTTTTTACAAGCTAAATCAAGACCCCCAATATACATGGTGTGTATAATGTCCTAAAAGATGTGTGTGGATAGTTGGTTACTTGATGTGTATAGTTAGAACATAGTAAAACCACATGGACAATAATACATGACATGTAACCCATAGTAACATGAGATGTGATATTTATAGAAAAAAATTCACCCAATTTTTGTAGGTAATAACCTATATATTGTTTTTTTCATGAGACCAAATGATGTGTATTCAATAAAATTCATGAAAATTATCCTTTGGCATATACAATTTCTATATATACTAAATATATTTCTTTCATTACAATACACATCATAAAACACATCGAACCCCATATCCATACACTAGAAAAAACTCACCTGTCACCATCGCATCTCAAGGATGATTTCATGCTTGAAAACTACATGGGAATCTCCAATATATTCATTTAGACCCTCATTAAAACCAGAATACCCCATACACAAGGAACCATTGTTTTATAGGATCATGATGAAACCAAAATTATAATGACAAGGATATTGATATAGAGGAATGGTGGTTGATATAAGGTACGCAAACCTTAAAATGAGTTCACATTCGCATTCATCAAATAACATGGTGGAATTAAAAAATTAAGGGAATTATTGAATGTTAAATTATTTCTCCATCCTTCACGACCCTTCTTTATTAATAATTTCTCATTTTAAATTGTTTTGTTATGTTCACAATCCCATGGGAATAATAATATTATTATTTTTATTATTTTTATTTTACATAAATAACTCATGATTTATTTATCATCATTAAACAAAAATATGTTATTCAAAAAATAATAATTTTTATACAATTTCTGATCAAATGAAAGATCAACACTAATGTAACACCCATAAAGGAAACACAATTTGTGAAAAATAATAAAGAAAATAATTTATAAATAAAATTCACAACAATTTCCGTAATTGTTTTTATAAAATCTTTTTTAGAATTGAATTATGCATTCTATCATTGAGTTTTTAAATGAATTTTTGTGCCACTTAAATGTTTCTTTATTACATATTAAATTATTTTTTCCAATGACCAAACTCATAAATAAAAGAGTATTCATTTTTTTAAATAAATATTTGTTTTCGCATTATAAAATAATATTAAATTATATGATTTTTTAGCATTTAACTTCTATGCTTTTTCCATATTGATTTCTAGTAGAATTAATAAAATTCAATCTTAGACAAAATGATCAAATTTATAAACAATATAGTGAATTTAAAAAACAAAAGGTCCTACCTTGATAGAGATATTATATCTATTTATGATTACATCATGTTATTCGATCTCCATTGTCTCCAATACCATGAAAACAATAACAATCATTAAGAATGAAACTTCCTCACTCCAAGGGAGATAAATAGATTTTATAAGGTGTTCCACTAATGAAAATAATGATATAAAGTTTTCAGATATTTTCTTATAGCGAGAAATTAATTTTGAGTGAAGAAGTAATTTCATTCCAAAATATTCACTATAAATAACAAAACATTCCCCATAATAACCCCACAATAAATAAAATAATTAAATCTTCACAAAAATTCATAGAAAACCCAAGAATATTATACTTGAAAACCATATAATATTTAATTTCAATTATATTATGTCATGTAAAAACTACTTAATAATAACCACAAATAAAAATATTTATTTATCTTTATTATTAATATACAGTTATTTAAATAAACTTGATAATTAATCAGTCAATTACTTGAAACCCTATCACATAATTTATATAAATCCAAGAAAAAACACCCCATTATGAATATAACCACAATGATAGGTTTTTTATCCTATTTTATGAATTTTTATCATTCTTTCTCAAGAGGTAAATATTTATTTATTTAGTAAATATTTAATATCTCTAAAAATAATACTATATCATAATTTCGACACAATTAAATCCAAGGGTGAAATACATAATAAATGTTTAATGGAATAATCGTATTTTTTTGAGGTCAATCGATAGGGTAAGTTTATGGTTTTACCCTTTTTAAGGGAATCATCCTTTGAAAATAAAGAAACATATTGCTTGTGAAAAATAATGGTCTTTATAACCATTTTATGGATATGCATTATATTAAATGTTATAGAAACTAAACCATGTCCAACCAAGGTGAAAATCCAGATCCTATATGAGTTTTTATAAGAATAATGTTGTTTTGTCACATAATATTCTATAGAGATGTGATGAATTTTTAATACTAGTTGTATAAGTAAAAATATATTATGAGGTAAAAAGATTATCCTTATGGGATACGATAATGATATAAAAGGATATTATCTATATGATCCTTCATATAGAAAAATAATTTTGGAAATACATGAATGGTTTCTATAATGGGAGAACATATTAAAATGATATAATGAGAGGAAGTTATACTTTGATTATGTTCATTATCAAGATACAATATATTTTTAACATGAATAGATTCTATAAGACATTGTGAAAGATGTTTTTATAGAGAAAAAAGGGCTTCATTGGAGTTATAAAGAGGTATGGTAATAAAAGATATGTGGTATTCTAATCATTGTGGATGTATTTGCTTTATTGGTGGAGAATAATGAACCACTATCTTACTATGAAGTAGTAAACAACTAAAAGATGCAAAGTTGAAAGAATATATGTATATTAAAATGGATTCTATGTACTCAAATAATGTTTAGGTTTCTGTAGATACTGTATTTGATTTAAAATCCCTTAGGTTTAAATGAATATTCATGAATAAATTGGACATGGTTGGTATAGATTGAACCTATAAGGCACAATTAGTTTTTAATTGTTTTAAGAAACATCTCGTATAATATATGAATAATCATTTTATTAAATTTATATGCTAAAATATATTGAATTCCTACTTTCAGTATAATCATTCCAAGATTATGATATATTTATATGGATTTCAAGACTAATTTCATTAATGGAATTATTATTGAGGATGTTTATGTGACATATCTAGAAGGTGTTATTACACCAATAGATACCAATAAATATGGATCTATTTTTGGGTGGAATTATCCATCAAGATCATGGTATATTTATTTCAGTAAATCGATTAGTGAGTTTGGTTTAACTTAGAATATAAGTGATCAATGTGTTTAGAAATTTTTTTGTGAGACTACAGTTACATTCCAAGTGATCTATGATGGTCATATATCACTAATGAGAAAGATGATAATAGTCTTACAGTCAGTTAAGAAATGGTTTAATAAATTATTCTCCATGACTAAATCAAGTGAAGAATCCTATATTCTATGAATAAATATCCATAAAGAAAGATATAAGAGTATGTTTGAACTATGTTGAGGAAAATATGTCTTCAAGTTATTAAAATGATAAATGATGGAACAATATAATAGATGTTTGTTATCCATGTCAGAAGATATACATATCTCTATAAAAATACATTATCAAAAATAATTTGAGGGACATGTAATGAGTAAAATTACTAATGATTCAATCATTTTATCTTTCATGTATGTCATGTATTGTATAAGGATTTATATTTCCTATTTCTTGTTTATGGTAGGAATATAACAACCAAACATAAGAGAGCTATATTCTTCAGATATAAACACTAAATTAAATTACTATTATTATACAAGGGATATATTCATAGTTTAAGAGGATATGATAAACTACTAGTGATGGGGTACTTTGTTTATAGTTTCTAAACTGATTATAATTATGTGAAATCGTAATCAAGTTATATGTTTTGTCCGTAATTGGGGTTCTATGAGATAAAAGAGTTTGAAGAATCTAGTGGTCACTGATTATACAACATAATCTATATATATTGTGTATTTTTATATAGATAAAGAATTAGGGATATTATAAAAATTCATCCATGATATTAGTGATGAAACTAGTAATATACATCCCATTACATTGAATTTTTGAAATAATATAGTAGTGATTTCAAATAAAGAGACTAGGTGACATCATTTTCAGAAGCATATACTTTATAACTATCTTCCCTTGAGGGATTTTACTCAAAGGGGTGGAGTTGTAGTGAACATAATAGCCATAGAGTAAATTTTGGAAGACCGATTGACAAAAACGATACTTCAAAAAATAATAAACATAATATGAGAGATAGTAATTTATTATTTACTATAATTTGGTTTAAATGAAAGAGGAATTATATTAAAGTCATTTCCCTAGAACCATAAAAATATTTTTGATTGATTTCTAGAATATAGTAATATCATAACATAATGATCATTAAACTATGCAACATTAATGTGGTCATGTCCTTGGAATATTTTTCATATCAAAAGGATATAAAAATTCCATAATGTAGTGATAACCAAGAGATTATATAACAATATTATTAAATTAACATGACATGTGGTTTAGATATATCAAATTAAAGGGGAATATATGATGTCTTACCCTTAAGTGTTGGGGGATCATAAATAATACGAGTTTTTCTTATAAATATTTCACTTCGAGATAAATTATGAGAAATTACATGAGGAAATACCCACCAATAGTTATTTCAAATGTTTTTGGGTCTTTTGATATTTCTATACATGAATTTTTATATTAATCCTTATAAGTATGACCATTATTAATGTGTACCATGAATCACATACTTTTTGTGTGGGGGAAAATGTAACGACCCAAAGTTTTCAATAGAAAATAAATTCTTTTAATTATGTTATATAATCACATGAAATCACAACATAATGAACTACTATGTATTACATGACCTTTAAACATAATTTTATACTTCTGTATTTGGAATTTTGAAAACATGACATTAACAATTGCGATCAGTAAGATGTTTGGAGTTAGATGAGAAAAACTTATTTTTTTGTGAATAGTAACATACCCTTATGAATATTAATGTTACTCTTATAAATAGTGACATACCCAAAATAATAGTAACCTTACTTATGATATTATATAAATAATATTTAAGTGGATGTATGATGTACCTATATATTGGAATAAGTAAATAAATGTTTTAAAACTGCCTTTAGAATAAGTTTGGATTTTAAATAAATATTTAATTATTAATATTTAGAAAATTATTTTTGAAAAATGGATTTTATTTTTGGATTCTTCACATCAAAAAATAGTTAGGGTGAATATTTTGGATTTATATAATATACTTGAATTTTTTGGGAATAGTAAAATCTGATAATTCAAAATAAATGCTAAAACTTGAATTTCAGCGCCATTCTTGAGTCATGGATGATATAAATAGATATTGGATAAAAATAACATTCACATATTACAATTCTTAGTCATGGATTTATCACTATTTTTTTTCTTGTGGAGAAATAATAAACTAATGGTTACAATATTTTGAAAACCCACCCCTCTTCAACAATAAATACCACCCCTCCTTACCTCTTCTCTTCAATAATCTAAAGCCTCGTGCCTTGCCTATATTCTACCCAAATATATCCTCATGATCATCGCCCACTTCCAAAATCCAATATACTCTCAAAAAGGCCAAATCCTCTCCCCTTAAGAGGCTCTCAAGGAATATTGGATCAACAGGTAAATTTCCCTTTTCTTTTCTTTCTCTTTCTTTTCATGTTCTTTTGTTTACTATTCTATACTTACCATTCATCAAAAAAATGTTATGAAGACTACATTAAGTTACATGTACATGAATTTTGTTATGATAATAGAATAATTTATTATCATATCTCATTTTCTATCCTTTTGTTTTAGTATTAAAGACATCATCCGAGATGTGTGAATCTTCCACATTCAAGGACGATGGGTTTTCAATTTCCATTACCATATTCAATTAAGGTCATAAAACAATTTTTATGGTCGAAACAGACCAAAATATATGTATTATTCCTCATATCTGGTTCTTTAATATTTTTTACACATGTTTTCGGTTTATAAAATGAAATGTGTTATTTTTGGTCAAAAACCACCAGTTATCCCAAAAAGTTGTCACTAAGGTTTTACATAATGATACTTCTTAACTCCAAGTAAAAAATATATTTTAAACCATATAACCTTATAGATGTTCAAAAATAAAATATAATTTCAATTCTGGACAACCACCTTCATCGTACATGTTTATCCAAACTTGAACATAAGTAAACCGATCGTTAAAACCTAGTAAGTCGACGGACCCGAACAATGAAATTGAACCTCTAAACGAATAAAACTGGTTATAAATGAACTTAAAATAGTTTTAATAAATATTTTAAATATATAATAGTTTTTTTAATTTTTAATTAATAAACCAAATTTTTTTATTCCGGACAAAAATAACAAGAGTAGAACACCATCAGACTTAAGGTAAGGGGTCCTCTCCATTTCATTTTTATTCGAGAATGTCCCCTATTCTATGCCATTTTACATTTAATCCCTGATGATGTGGTATATTTTTTCACCTCCCCATACTAACATCATGATTTTTCAATTATGAGAAACCCCTTTGTCTCTCAAATATTCCTCTTAATTAGACATGTTACCAAGCTGATAATTAGTAGGGAATTATACCCGAACCAACTTTATTCATTCGGGTTGATCTTTATTTATTTTTACTCAAACGATTTTTTTATTTACACCTTCTATATAGTGTTTATATGATTCCAAATCATTTTTTAAGATCCATTCCTCATTCCCTTTCAGGCATATACATTCATTTTCGTGAATTACTTCTCGATACATCCCAATTAGAAAACTCATTTTATAGGAACTTCCCAAATTTTTACCAAATTTCAAGTGCACTCTATCCTCTATTTTAAGCCACCATTATCTTTATAAAATCCAAATTTTTATTATGAAAACATTCTCTATTCACTTATTTTTTTATAAAAAATCTTTTCCGTTTTCTATTTTTAATTCTCTATAGTATTTTCCTTAAAACCGCACAAAAATGTTTTAATGATAAAATTTATCAAATAAATTTCTTACTTTTTTTCATTTATGTCTGAAATCAGTTACCATGATATATTTATATTTTACCTTATGAAATACCATGTATGTTCTAGTTCCTTTCTTTATGTAAACTTTCATTATACTCTCTTTCGTTATGCTTTATGTCTTGATTGTGGTACCCAATTCGTTCCCAAGGTAACCCTTATGTCAATGTAAGATTGATTATGTATGTTTATATATGTGGAAAACATATTCATGAAATGTAAGATGGGTGTGCAGATAGAGTTCTCCAATAAATTGGGTAAAGTTGAGTCTCATGAGACGTTATGTGTGATAGTCTTGGTAGTTTTCCTTAGCTTTTTCTACTATGTGCAACAGTCTTGGTGGTTAACCTTGGCGTGTGATGCTATGGGAAACTGTCTCGGAGGTTAGCCATGACTCATTATAAATTCATGTTTTATATTTCTTCCAAATTTCTATGTTTCCATGTATAAATTATCCCATGTTTATATTCTATGGTTACGTAAGTTACATGCCTTTTTATATCATCATGTCATGACTTCTATCCCATGTGCCAATGTGTTTCTCTTATGGTTATTCCCTTACTGGGGTTTTTTCTCATCCCATTATTCATGTTATCCCCATGTTATCCTATGTAGATTTATTTTCCCAATGAAATATAGGATCTCATTATGGAATTTTAAATAAAAATTGGGTTTTATAATGTTAGTTTATGTACCTAGTATTTCAAGACACTAGACATTCTAATCCTTGGAATGTACTCTGATGTATATTTATGCATAAAATCATATATATTTTTATATAAAATTATAGGGTCACTAGAGTTGGTATTAGAGGTTGGTCTAGTTATTTTTGGATATTAGGAATAGGGCAGTTTAGTAAGAACTTTAAGGATGAGACAAAGTATATGAAAACATCCCTAAATTTTTGTAAGTATAGAGTAAGTGGTTTATAATGAAAATACATACCAATATGGATACAAACATGTAGTGGAGACTCTGTCAAAGATGTACCTAGGAGTGAAAACTTTGACATGTTGTTTTGAGCTTGACCTTGGGTATCCTAGAATATGACAACGAGCCATGCTGCACTCTTGGTTTGACACTCCAGGGGGATATTATTAATTAAAATCATGATCTTAGTACAAACCATTATTAAGGAAATAAAAAAAATCCATAAGAATATAAGTTAAGAAATTTATCAAGTATAACCTAGATTTCAACCTAAGGAATCACAATTTAGGATATACTTCACCTCTACAAGTTTATACTTTTATGTTCAAAATATTACTTCTTATATTAAATAACTAAGTATTGAATACCTCTAATTGTTAGTTAATTTTCTTAGTTAATGTATTGAAATAAAAGAACATGTTCCAAGAACCACTGTGATAGCCAATGTGAAGAATTCCCTAACAAAATGCATGATATGATGGGAATGGGTGCTCAAAACTTCAGGATAGTACTTTCTCAGCTGGATAAATTTATGTATAATAAGTTTAATCATGTGGAACTCTCTCCTCCTCCAAGGAAAGATCATGTTTCTGTAGAATCCTTCATGCGAAAAGGCCTCCCTTGTTTAGAAGATCTTCTGATCCCTTCCTTGAGAAATAGTAGATTAAATCCATTGAAATGATATTCTCCATCTTCCAGTTCTAGGAAGAATATAAATTTGTACTTCTGTTCTATCCTTTTTATAGAGAAGGTTATCACTTGTGGACACTGATCAACAATACAAAGTCCCAAGAGGAAATTTATTCCATGTATTGGGAGGAATTCAAGAGGATTTTTTTCAATAATTATTTCCCTTGAACCCTAAATATCATGATGGAAAGAGAGTTCCTCAGACTCAAGAATAAGGATGATGAGTCTATTGGGGAATATGAATAAATATTTATAAGGCTTTCAGGGTATGCATCTAGATTTTTCATGAACATATAAATCAATATGGATCGATTCCTTAGCAGGATAAAGCCGAGTATACAGAAGGTGTTGGTGATCCGAGACTTTGACATTTATGAGGATATTTCATGTTGTTCCCTCAAGGTTGAAATGGAGATTGGATACTCTCAGTGGTCTCGATGTCAAGGTGATAAGAAGTTAATAATGGAGAACAACATGGGTGGTTCAACAAATAAATTCCATGATGGAAAGAATCCTGAATATAACACTTGTAAAAGTTGTGCGAAGAAGTATCCTTGGAACTGACTAAAGGGAAACACGAATTTTTTAAAATGTTGAAAGCATAGACATAATTCCAAGAACTACCAAAGGGATATGAAAAATATCACTAATATAGATGAATAAAGGATTGTTCAGATCAACTCTTAGTTAGTGGTGTAGTTTTACATCTACAATGAGCCTTGGAATTATGAAAACAATTTTCCTAAGCCAAGGATTGTCGAAGGAAATCAACAACAACCTCCAAGGAAACATGGAAGGGATTATGAAATCACTACTGTTGACATGGATATGTAAATTTATGTGATGATAGGTACACTAGTGATTTATTCAATAATAGTGAACATACTATTTGATTCTAGTTATACACATTCTTTCATATCTTGCAGGTTTAGTTGAACAATTCAAACAACACCTCAAAATATGGAGGAAACATTATCTGGGAGAACAGGGAATGGGGAAATTATTGCGTCCATTTTTTATAACTCCTACCCAGTTAATTTTTTTGTAATGAACCTCCCAGAAAATCTTCTAATACTTCATTTAGTGGTGTTTGATGCTATCTTGGGCATGGATTAGATATCTTCATATGAAACCAACATTAACTGTTGAGAAAGAGAGATCAATGTTCACATCCCGAATCATCTCCCAATTCATTATAGGTGTAAGGAGGATGTTGTATATCCTTTAGAATCATTTTCTCAAGTGTAAATATTAATTCCTTATGAGCAATCATGTATAGCTCAAATTATTCGGACAATGGGGAGAATCATTATTGAATACATTCCCATCAAGACAGATTACACTGATGTATTCCCTGAAGATTTTCTTGGTCTTCCTTTTGAACAAGAGGTTGCATTCTTAATCAAACATATTCTCAGATCACTGAATATATCAAAGACACCTTATAGAATGACCATTGTAATGTTGGATGAGCTAATGAATCAGTTATAGGAGAATCTGGGAAAGGGTTTTATACACCGGAGTGCTTCACCATTGGGTGTGATGATCCTCTTAGTCATGAATAAGGATAGATAAATAATAATCTATATTGATTATCATGAGATTAATAAAATCACGATAAAACAAAGTATCCTCTTCATCAGATAGAAGACTTTTTTGACCAGCACTGTGGGGCCTGTAATTTCTCTGAAGAACTTCAGTCAAGATATCACCAATTAAAGGCGAGGAAGGAAGATATTCCCAAGACAACCTTTCGAATGAGTTTTTGACACTATGAGTTCATAGTGATGCCCTTTTTACTCACTAATGCTCAAGAAAGTTTCATTTATTTAATGAATAGAGTCTTTAGATATTACCTAGACACATTTTTTGAAGTCTTTATCAATGATATTATGATATACTCCAAGAGCAAGGAGGAATATGGGGTGAATTTGAATACTGTGTTAAAGTCTTTGCAAAGGGAGAAGATGTATGAAAAACACAATAAATGTGAGTTCTTGATGGAGGAAGTATCATTCTTGGGGCATGTTATCACTAGAAAAGGGATATCTGTGGACCATTCTATGACAAAGTCAATTGAAGAGTGACCTAGGCCAAAATATGTAATGGTGATCTGCAATGTTTTGGGTCATGCTGGGTATTATCGATGATTTGTGAAGAACCATTCATGATTTTTAAACCCAATGACCAAGATTACACAGAAAGGAGTAACGTTTTTATGGAATTAGAAACGTGAAGACTGTTTCAAGGAGTTGAAAAAGAGGCTTCTCATTGCACCAGTTCTCAGACTCCCAACAAGTGGAGAACTCTTTTTGGTGTATAGTGATTAATAAAATAAGGGCATAGGATGTGTGGTAATGTAAAATGAAAAAGTGAAAGCTTATCCCTCAAGGAAGCTGGAAATCCATGGGAAAAACTATCCCGAGCATGATCTGAAGTTGGAGGATGTAATCATTGCATTGAAAATATTGGTGGAATTATATATATGGGGAGAGGTGTAAGATACATACAAATCACAAGAGACTCAAATATATATTCACACAGAAAGAGCTTAATATGCACCAATGAAGATGGATAGAGCTCATCAAATATTGTGACTGCTCAATCCAATACCATCCCGGTAAGGCGAACAAGGTGGAAGATGCTCTAAGTAGAATGGGTCATTCATCTTTATCAATTATGATAATTGAAAAGGATCCAAGCATCATAGATTTGTAGAGGATGGATATGGAAATAATTAAGGTAGTAACATCATCAATCCTTTCTCAAATGACTGATTAACCATTCCTCACGGAGAAAATAAAGGATGCTCAATGAAAATATGTGGAACTTTAGAAAAGGATGGAAGCTATCAAAAAATGGGAAATAATCGAATTTCAAAATTGACAAGGAAGTATTTTTATGATTTGAGTCATGATTATGTGTAACATCTGATCCAAAGATAAAGAATGATATTTTGAATGATGCACATCACTCGAGATTCTCTATTAACCTATGGGGCATAAAGATGTATCGAAATATTTGAGAAGACTTTTGGTGGGACAATATGAAAAGGGAGAATGCTGAATATACGTCAATGCGCTTGGTATATCAGAAAGTGAAGGCTGAGAGGAAAAAGTCTAAGGGGATGATGCAACCACTACCCATACTAGCATGTAAGTGGGAGAACATCACCATGGACTTTTTCACTAGACTTACAAGTACATCTAGAAGAAACAATTCTATATGGGTCACTGTGGATCATCTTATAAATACATATCAATTTATGGAAATTCGAGAGGACATCTCATTGGATCAACTTGCATGGATTTAAAACAAAGAAGTGGTAAGGATGCGTGGAGTACCACTATCTATTATATCTGATCGTGATCTGTGACTCATCTCGATGTTATGGTAATGTCTCCATCATGCTATAAGAAATGAACTAAACATCAGTACGACCTATTATCCACAAAAAAAATGTCCAATATGAAAAAACAATTCAGACATTGGAAGATATATTGAGAGAATGTTCTATGGACTTCAAAAGTGGACAGGACCAATATCTCCCACTGGTTAAATTATCCTACAACAATAGTTTCCACTCGAGCATCCAAATGGCACCACATGAAGCCATTTATGGGAAATGGTGCACAACAATGGAGTGTTGGGATGAATTCAGTGAGAGTAAGCTTCTACGACCTGAAATGGTCGAAGAAATAGTGGAGTATGTGAAAACAATTCAGCAGCATATCAAGGCAGCACAAATTAGAAAGAAGAGTTGTGCCGGAAATTATCGATGAGACCTTGAGTTCAAAATTGGAGACATTGTATTTATACACATATCTCCATAGAATATGGTTTAGAGGTTTTGAAAAAAAAGGGAAGTTAAGTCCTAAGTACATAAACCCCTTCAAGATTCTAGATCATGTCAGGGATGTGGCCTATAAACTAGAACTTCCACCTACCATGGCCAATGTACTTGATATATTCCATATATCACTCATAAGGAAGAACATACCATATCCGTCACATGTACTCTCTTCAGAGGTGGTACAATTAGAGGATGATATTTCTTATGAGGAGAAACCAGTGAAGATATTGGATCATAGAGATAAAGTTATACATAACAAGAATACTCACCTAGTCAATGTAATGTGAAGGAACCATATGTACGAAGAGGAACCATGGGAACTAGAGGAGGAAATGGAGGAAAATTACCCACACATATTTATGTTTTAGAATGTAAAACAAAATTTCGAGGGAGATATTTCTTATGGGGGAAGAAAGTAATGACCCAATGTTTTCCATGGAAATTTCCTTCTTATAATTATCTCATATAATCACATAAAATCACCACATGATGAACTAATAAGTACTTTGTGTCTTGTAAACATAATTTTGACACATCTGTGTTTGGAATTTCGAAAATCTGACATTCATGTTTGCGATTAGCAAGATGTTTGGAGTCTGATAAGACAAACATAATTTTTGGGGAATGGTAACATACCCTTATGAATTTTAATTTCACCATTATTAATAGTAACACATCGTAATGAATAGTGACCTTACCTATGATAATATATAAATACGATTTAATTGAAAGTATGATGTACCTATATTTTGGAATAAGTAAATAATTGTTATAAAACTGTTTTTTTAGAATACATTTGGATTTTATTTAAATTTTAAATAAATTAAATATATGAAATTATTTTTGAAAAATGGATTTCTTTTTTGGATTCTACATGTCGAAAAATTTATATGGTGATTTTTTGGTATTTTCTAAAATACTATAATTTTTATGAATAATAAAATCAGAAAATTCACAATAAATGCTAAAACCTGAATTTCCGCATCATGATTGAGTCTTGGATGATGTAAATTTTCATTAGTTTGAACTCACATGAACATATTACTATTCTTGGTCTTGTAATCATCACTATTTCTTGTATTGTGGAGAAATAATAATCTAATGATTATAATATTATGAAAACCCACCTCTCGTCCACTATAAATACAAACCCTCTTTACCTCCTCTCTTCACATCTCTCAATCCCTATGCCCTGCCTATATTCTGCCCAAATATCTCCTAAATCTCCTAACACACGTCTAAAATCCCTTATACTCTTCAAAATACCAAATCCTCTCCCTTTAAGAGGCTCTCATGAAGATTTAATCAAGAGTTAAATTCTTCTTTTTCTTTTCTTTATATTTCTTTTCATGTTCATTTGTTTACTCTTCATTCCTTACCTCTCCTCATCCAAATGTTTTGAAAACATTATTAACTTACTTGTACGAGATTTTTGTTATGATAATAGAATAATTTATTATCATCTCTCCTTAAATTTTCTTATATTTTAGTTGTAATGACACCATCTCAGATGTGTAAATTTACCACATTTAAGGATGATGCGTTTTCAATTTCCATTACCATAATTAATTCTGGTCATGAAATCATTTTCATGGTTGAACTAGAAACAAATAGATGTATTATTCTTAATCTATTGTTCTATAATACTTTTTTACACATGTTTTTGGTTTATAAAACAAAATGTGTTCTTTGTGGTCAAAAACCGCCAATTAACCCAAAAGGTTGTCACTAAAGTTTTACATAATCATTCATCTTAACTCCAAGTAACTGAAATTAATTTTCAACCACGTGAACATATGGATGTTAAAAAAATAAAATATTACTTCAATTATGGACAATAAACTTCATGATACATGTTTATCCAAAAAAGAACATAAGTAAAGCGATCATTAAAACCAAGTAAGCAAACAGACCCGAACAATGAAATTGAACCTCTTAACCAATGAAAATGGTTATAAATGAAAATAAAAGAGTTGTAATAAATATTTTACATATATAAAAGGTTCTTGAATTATTAATTAATAATCCTAATTTGTTTATTCAGGTCATTAATTAAAATTGGAGAACACCATCAGACTTAAGGTAAGGGATCTTCTCCATTTCACTTTTATTCTAGAACATCCCCTATGCTATGCCATTTTATGTGTAATACCTAACAGTGGAGTATTCTTTCTCACCTCCCAAATACTTCACTCATGATGTATAAATGTTGATTAACCCCTTTATCTCTCAATAATCCCTCTTAAGTACACCTGATACCATGCAAATAATCCATCGGGAATTCTATCTGAACCCCCTATATTCCTTCGAGTAGTTCAATCATTCATTTTACACAAATAAAGTTGTATTCTCATTGTATGTACAAAATATAAATTATTTTTATATGTTTCAAAACCATGTTCTTAGATCCATATCTCATTATCTAATGGGGATATACATACTTTTTTGTTAATCCCTTCCCGATACTTCCCAAAAAGCAAACTCGTTTTAAGGGAACTTCCAAAAATTTTACCCAATTAAAACTGAAACCTATTATCTATTTTAAGCAACTATTTTCATTATAAAATTAGTCTTTTTATTATGAAATCTATCTTCTTTAACTTATAGTTTTATATAAAACATTTTCTTCTTTTCTATTTTAAAATCTCTATAGTATTTCCCTTAAAACCGCACCAAAATGATTTAATGCTAAAATTTCTCAAATACATTTATTACTTGTTTTCACTTCTGTTTGACATCATTTACCATGATATATTCCTATTTTTCCTTACTAACGTCCATATATTTTCTAATTCCTTTCTTCATGGACACTTTCACGATATTCCCTTTTGGTTATGCTTTATGTCATGATTGTGGTACCAATTCACTCCACGGGTTACCCTTATCTTTATGTAATATTGATTATGTATGAATCTTTATGTGGAAATCATATTCATGAAATTTAATATGGGTACAAACAGATAACTCTACAACACATTGGGTAAAGTTGAGTCTCATGAGACGTTATGTGTGATGGTCTCAGCGGTTAGCCTTGACTTGTGCTACTATGTGAAACAGTTTTGGCGATTAGCCTTGGCTTGTGATACTCCAGGAAATAGTCTTGGAGGTTATCCTTGACTCATAATAAATTCATGTTTTATTTTTTTCCACATTTCTATGACTCAATTTTCAAATTATCCCATGTTTATATGTTATGGTTCCATATGTTACATGCATTTTTATATCATCATACCATGCCTTCTATCCCATGTTCTGAAGCTTTGTTCTTATGGTTATTCTCTTACTATGATTTTATCTCATCCCATTTTTCATGTTATCCCTAGGTTATCCTATGAAAATTTATGATCACAATGGAATATATGAGCTCATTATGAAGTTTTATATAAAATGTAGTTTTTATAATATTTTTCATGTACCTAGTCATCCCAGACACTAGACATTGCGATCCTTGGATTGTAATATGATGTATATTTATGCTTAAAATCTTGTAATGTTATGTGTAAAATGCTAGGGTCACTATATAAAATCATGATGATTTTATATCACAGTGAGGTAACATGCATTGGGTGCATCATCTGTGATATTACATTAGATGAATGGTTTTAAATGATTTGCCTCTTTTGAGTTAATGGAATAAATAATATCTAAACCATAAATTGAAATAAAATAATATGATAAAATACATGATCATTTTAGTTTAAAATAAAGTTCATATTTTGATGTCAAAGAAAGATAAGTTGATAATATAGGATGGTGACACATATATGCATCATATTTTATAAGATATCTGTTGAATAAAAGGACAATATTATATAGTACAATTCCTAGGAAGGTTGATATATTTCCTACATTGAAATATTTTTATCTAAGTTCATTCACATATTTTTAGACCCTAATCGTGATCTTTAGAGATGTTCTATCACTATATATTTAGAAATAAGATTATAGTGTCACACACTAAGTGTATCTAGAATCTCATTAAATTATATTGTATTTATGTTTTAGAATAAATTTATTACCTACTAGTATAATAATATATATTCAAGTAAACAATTATCGTATAAATTAATTCATATGATGTTTGAGTTATATATGAGTGAAATTTTTTCTCTTGATTAATTATTTAAAATATAGTGAATATAATATTTATTTATTTTTAATTTTAGTAAATATGGAAAAATAAAACATTTATTCATGTTATCTGAATATTAAAATAAATATTTATTTTCATGTTGAGTGAATATAATATTTATTTTATTTTATTGATTGAATATTTTTTATTCAAAGTTTGATAAATATTATGGTAGAATATAGATCATGTTTAATGATGTAACAAAAATAATTTATCTAACTCAAAATTAATTTATCTGTATATGACTGGGGTTCAAATCCCAAATTCCACTCTGGGGGGGGGTCTTGCCCATTTATATCCAATAACTCATGTGATGATGTAATAATGGGTGCACAGCATGGTATATGCTAACATAATATAGGATGTAGGGATCGTGGACATTATCTAGGATAAAGGGGACATCAAGCCATTAAATGGTGGTTCTTCGAGCTTTAAAATTATGAATGGATATTTATGGAGTCATTCACCCCTTATAGGAGTGTGTGATCTATCCTTTTTGACCTAAATATGTTTGTTCCTTTTATTTATTTCATCCTACAAGAACATAAAAAATTTATTTTTTCCTTAAGAGACTGTATTTAGTAAAAACTCATTCATTGAAATAATAATAATAATAATAATAATTTAACATGGAATGGGTTATGTCATAGGTTAAATAAAATATTAAGGTATTTTTTGTGATTATATTTATTTGAATATAATAATAAGTTCAAGAAATATGTCATTTTTACATAAGAGATACATTGAAAATGTTTTCAAATATTATATGAATACCTAGATATAATTCCCCCATTCTATGATTTAATAACCGAGAGAGAGAATAAAAGATCCGAGTTGAAACTAATGGTGAATGGAATTTTTCACTTTTATAATTAGTATAAGAACTTGGTACATTAAGATTGATATTTGGAGATATAAAGGCATATGTGGATAGGTTTAGAGGGATCCTCAGTTGGATTCTCCATCATAATGACAATGAAATAACTAGAGTGAAAAAATATTATCAATAATAATATCATATTAAATGGAATTTTGTATCTAATTTAATTATAAATTAAATATGTATGATCTTATATATGAAAGGCCAAGGTGAGTTTCTCTATTTCTATGAATTTATACATTTATTCTGAGAAAACACCAAAATTTGGAATACATATTATGTTTCTTTTTCACATTGGATCCTTGAAATCTAAACATTAGTCTCAATGACGTCAAGAACATATAAACTGAGAACTAGAAATTATGGAACCATTCTCTCTTTAAATATATGAATCATATTTACCTCAAATATGGGAACACTATTTTTGTTTATAGAATTTTTTTTATCTATAGAAAATCTATTAAAAGATATAATAAATAAGAAATACATTAGATACTAGGGAAACATCATTACTCTAACACAACATGATGTTCCCAAGGAAAGAATAGTGAAAAGCATTGGGGTTGAATTAGTGAGACCAAAAGCCCGAACATTAATTAAAATGTAAATTATATTCTCTTGTTTGTTAAAACTATTGTTAATGAATAAAAATAATTAGTTTTGACATGATATAGTGATCAATTATTAATTTCAAAAAAATAAAATAGATTTTACAAAGTTTTCACAGTCTATTTATTGTGTGGATAATCCTTGGTGGAATGTTATTTCAATTCTACTGTACATTAAATTAGTTTATCATTAATAAAAATGAGTAGTAGAGTAGGAAGTAAATACTAAATTCTAAGTATACAAGTGGTAAAAACAAGAATCATTAATTTAATAATTCTTTCAATTACCTCCCTATATACCACCATGTTTAATTATGTGTGGAACTTTGTTCTAATTTTCAATTCCATCAAAATTATCTTTATAATGTATTATTAGATATCCCAATGTTTCATCATAACTTTTTAGTAAAAAAATTATTTTAGTAATAATTACTCAACAAATTTATTATATATATTATCAATTACATTTTTAGCTATTCAAGGATTGATCCGAAATCTATGGCCATATAGTTCACTTCTTCCATATTTTTCTTTATATGTTTTCCCCCCTTGAACATATATTTAATACACACCATTACATGGTGATTGAAACCACATCATAGTGATGCCCATAAATAAAAAGAATCATTTATTTACTTGGTAAGTTTCTTTTTGTGCATGGCATAGAGGGATTTTTCCTTCCTCCATAATATATACCATTCTTGTTTCGCCCATACCTTCTCATGGTGAAGCGTAAAATCCCCCCTTTGATATTCCATATCCTTTAATTTCACTATTATTATCATTTAAATAATGTAAGCTGAGGTAATTAAGACACATTACATTATATTTCACTATCACTATGGTCATATCTAAACACACATGAATCTATATGTAAAAAGTTGATTATTTTTATTTTATTTATTCATTGTATGTTTTCACACATTAAACATGACTTTGTTTTTGATAGAATCGTGACATGGTTTATGTTTCACCTAAATTTATTCATTAATTTTCTTCCAACATAACTCTAATATGCTTTAAACTCATCAATGATCATGTTGATAATAAATAAAACTTGAAATCACCATCAAAACACATGAATTAATTCTCTCAAAAAACAAGTCTTAGAAATATCCAAATGTGAGAGTTATCTAAATATAACATCATTGGATAGAATGATGTTTGTAAGAGTTATATAAACCTCATTGTATATATCAATACTATTTTAACCATTTCTCAATTTTAATCATCATATATTTCATGACTCACCCCCACTGGTCGATTAACAATGAAGATAAGAGTGACCCATGTAGCCCACCTCTAATAGAAAATGGGTTGGATAATAGAACTGAGGGTATAAAACACCCATATATAAGAGTAATTACCCTCATGATTCATAGGATAAGATACTGAATCCATAAATCAACTCTATAAAAATATATCGTCTAATCCCAATACATATAATTTCATAAAAATTAATAATAAAATGATAAAACCCCATGAATAACTCCTAACATAGTTACCAAAGAAAAGAAAAACCCCTAAACAAACTCCATGAGCTAGTAATTCGTAGATCGATTACCAAATCCCACCTATGGTTCTGAATGTGTATATATATATAATGGTGAACAAACAATTATACTCATTAGGATCTTCCAAAAAACCTCTCCTACTAATATGGATGAAGCATAATAAATCCATAGTTAATAAATTGTTATGTATTCTCATTAAATTAATAAAGTAAAAAAAAATATCCATCCCCACTAAGGATCAATCACCATGTAATGAACAGGAATATATAACATAATATCATAGGTATATATTGAAGAGATATACCATGTTTAAAAATTCCGTTTAAACCACTATCCCTAAAACATTATTTAATAAAATCAAGTTCCCAAATCTCATATATATGGCATACTACACATTTTTACAGACATCACAACCACACCCACATAATCACAGTAAAAAATCCTTCATATATTACAGACCTAGAGAAATTAAATCCCATTAAAATACACATTGTACCTTAATCCAATGTAGATCATGAATAATAACACAAGTAATTACAATAATCCATTAAAACCTAGATATTTGTATACATGATAACATTAAGTATTCATACCTCACATATACATTTATGTCATGACAATGGTTTATTACTTCCCATATGAGTGCATATCTTATAGCCATAAACCATAATATCCATGTTATTTCTATATACTATATTATATATGAAATATAGAGTTGGGTAAGGGGAGTATATGACAATATATATCCTTGAAAAGAAATAAATTGGAAAAACACATATGACCCAAGTGAAAATATTAGTGTTCTCTACATTACGGAACTTTGGTAGTGGATTTGATGAAATAATAAAACACAATTAATATATAATATGTTATAAATTCTAATAGAAAAACTAAAATAACACTAAAACTATAAAAAAACATCTGATTTGATAACTCAGCTACCAACAATAACCCCAAGGAAGACAATACTCTTCTATGCACATAAAAACATTAATATTCATCACTATAACATATCATTTATTATCAATAAATTAATAATCATTTAATAATAACTATTGTTCAATTATGGATCAATATTTATATTAATTATCTAAATCCAAGGTGATTTAATCCAACATTATATATCCATCCTAGATGTATAATGATGTATAGATATCGTAATAATAATTTATAGTGGGTAAACATGAAGTGGTAGATTATATAATGTATTTCCCAATTATTGGTCTTTAATTGAGTTAAGGAAGAATGATAGAAGTCTAAGGGTGTAACACAACAGTTACCCAAAACATTATGGAAATGAGAGAATATCTCCTTGCCTTTCATTATAGTCCATACCAAGACCTCTAAAGGCCATAATTCCATTTGGGATATAGTTTTTTATCTTCTAAAGTTATCACATTTCATTATTATTCAAGAATATATCTTTCTTAATCATCATTCCATGATATTCATAAAATAAGTAGAAAAATGGTGTGTAATACCAATATCAATTATATCTAATTTTGATATAAGGTTTACCTCAAATTTTCAATGAGTCCTTAAAAAATAATTGTATATATACTTGATGATTAAAAATTCCTATAAACCTCAAACCAATGGTTAATTTGAAAATACCATTCAAGATCTGGAGGATATGATTAGATCATATTAATCAGATTTAAAAGGGGGTTTGGGAGAAACCCCTTCCCATGGTATATTTTTTATATTACAAATGTTTCCATTATATCATTAAGATGGTAGAATACAAGTCTCTGTATTGGTATAGGTTTAAAAATACGACCTTTTAGGTAGATGTTGGGGTGTTTAAGAGATTTTAATAAGATCTTTATTAGGAAATGTTAGAGATTATTCAAACCATTTAGTCTCACATTAAAGAATTAAAAATTATATAGAAGAACTATGTTGATAATCATTGATGAGATTTTATGTTTGAACTCAAAGATAAGGTTTCCTTTGAAAACTATCAATTAAGAGGGTTATGATATATTAATAGAATGGAAAGTGGACCCTAAATAAATTGGCCCTTTCGAAATACTAGATCATTTTCGGATTGTAACTTAATATATTTCACTTACACCAGACCTCTCGCAAGTGTGTTATGTGTTTAATGTATCAAATACAGGAAGAAATCACATGATCTATCACATGTAGAGAACTCAGAGGTTTTACAATTTTAGAATTATATCTATTTAGAGGGAAAATTGTTATAAATATTGGACCACATAGATAAGGTAGTTTAAAATAAGACCACTCACTTGGTTAAAATTATATAGAGGAATCATAAGTTTGGTGAGGTAAATTGGGATCTTGAGTATGTAATGAAGTAAAAGTACACTTAATTTTTTCATAAAGTTAATACAATTTCAATGGTGGGAGGTGGTAGAATATATAACCCAATGATTTTAGTATGAAAATACATTTAAATAAATTTTGTGTTTATGATATATTGTGATACAAGAAATAACAAAATAAAAAAAACCATGATATGTTTTATTGAGGTAAAATATTCAAATTCATGAAAAAAAATTAAAAAATTATTAAAATGATATATGAATCACTAATAAGAATACTACAGGAGGAATAAAATCATAAATAAAAATATCATGAACATGTATTCCTTATCCTCATGTATTGAATTGGGGATCATTGTTGGCACTGGAAAACGCTGCCTTGTAATTCACAGAATGCTTCCATATATGATCTCGGAGCATAGATCATTCTACAAGATTTGATTTGACTGGTGGTGGAGCCCAAATGGAGTTATAAATAATAAGTTATGCCTGTTCTAAATTAGGCTACTAGAAATGACCATCCTGGGCAATTTTGGGGAAAAGTATAGAGTTGTGTGCAAAAGACGGAATCTTGTACGAAAAAGTCGAATCGTGCACAAAAAAAGTAATATTGTGTGCAAGAAAATGATATTACATGAAAAAAAGTAATTTTTCACGCAACCCCATGTGCAAACCCATTCCGCGCCAAATACGACGTCAAACGCTCCTTTACGCGCGCACGCTGCTGGTGGCGCGGAAAACCATTTGTGGGTGCATAATTTTACGCGCATGACCTCGGGTGGAAATCCTCTTGTGCATATGGAATTTTACACTCATGGCCTCAGGAAGAAAACCTATTATGCATGAGTAATTTTATGTGCACCACCTCCCGTGGAAAACCACTTGAGCGCGTGTAATTTTACGCGCACCGCCTTGTGCAGGAAACCTCTTGCGTGCACATATTTTTCAACACACTGCCTCCCTAGGTTTTTCCTATAAATAAAAGTTCACCCCCTTTTTTTAGGAGGGCCTAGAGGTTGACCACCACTCCAATTGGCTTAAGTATGCATTTTACTTGTGTGCGCTCAAAAACCCCCATATTGCACGCAAAACATCCCTATTGTGCGCAAATTCCCTAAGGTGCCTAGTTTTGTGCGCAAAGCATAATTTTTGAAAGCAACTGTTCCAATTCCCCCAATTTTTTTCACACCAATGTCGCACCTATCCAATTGCATGCAAGCATTCCCAATTTCATGCAAAGATCCCCTATTGCGTGCACACCTCCCCTGTTGCGCGCACACTCCCCTATTGCGCACAATTCCTTCCATATTGCACGCACAACTCCCATATTACGTTCCCACCTTCCCTATTTGCACACAATCCTTCATTATTACACACAAATCCTTCCCTATTGTGTGCAAACCTTCCATATTGTGTGAAACAGTTCCATGGGCCCAATCTTTCGTGCACTTATGCCACACAGTGCAATATTTTGCGCAGCCTATCCTGCATGTAGAGAATTTTACACAAAATATTAAACAAGCCTTCGCCCACTAGTCTATACTACATGAGATGTGCCCCCGCACCCCCGCTCGGGGTCAGTACCTGGCTGCGGTCTCGGCCCTCCTGGTTGGTCCCTTCGTTACTGTCACTGACCCCCATGAAAAATGGAGGGTGGCATCGTGAACGTTTTGGGCTGGGACATTGGATTTTTCCATTGTGCCCTTATGCGTAGCCTCCTTTAACCTATGGAATACCATGATTTGAGAGACTCCTCCACACACCATGAAACATCTTGAGTCAACATATTCTTCTTAGTTCCATTCCCATGTCGTGAGTTGAGATTCTCATCATCAATTTCCTATGTACCTTGAGTCGAACCATTCCTCAGGAAACACCTCAAAACCCTTTCACCTGACTCCTATGACAGGTTGAACATGAAAGGGACACTCTTGGGTAAGCTCCAACACCATCCATTTTTGGGCACCTTATGAATAATAGTTCTATCAACATGACTATAAACAGCTGTACACCTTATATGATAATTATGAGATACCTCTTGCTTCAAAAAAAAGATGCCTTATGCTCCAAGCATATGATGCCAATAGTCCTCTCTACATGACTATAAACTGTTGTTTTCCCTATGTTCCAAACATAGGATGCCCCTTTCCCTATACAATATATGCCTTATGATCCAATCATAAGATGAAAGTAGTCCTATCTACATGACAATAAATTGTGGTACACCCTATGTGCCAAACATTGGATGCCCCTTTCTTCATACAAGAGATGCCTTATGCTCCAAACATAGGATTCCATTGTCCTATTTACATGACTATAAAATGTGGTACACCCTATGTGCCAAACATAGGATTCCTATTGCTCTAAGCAAGATATGCTTCATTATCTAAGCATAAGATGCCTAATTCCATGATTACAATAGCATAATTTATGGAGCATTGGAATCCATTCAAAAATTTCATCACTCTACCTCACACTTTTCATGTCCTTAATTCGGATCTTCATGCACATCCATGTTTGAAGGGACCCCCTAATGGCCTGGTCCCATGCCGCATCGGCTCACCTACCATCCTGGTCTAATGCCCCTGATGGCTTTGGATGACACTTAGAGTCAGGTCCTGTGTTTCAAACATAGTCAGCAGTTGACCCTCATTTGTTGTCCCCATTTCAGGCTAACACGATATGGATTCTGTGTTTCTAACCCGGCCAACAGTTATCCTCAATCCCCACACCACCCTCATTGCCTTTCGAATGCCGGGCATGTGATTCACACTTTTTATCTCCCTTTGTTTGGATTGATTCCAACGCCCTTGGCATTATCCCTCTTGTGCACTAGCGCAATGGTGAAGGCCTCAACCCACTAGTGGGTTGGGATGCCCTCATGGCCAGACATGAAGAAGACATTATGTGTATCTTCCTTACATAAGCCCCCTCCACTATTGCTGCTCTATAGCGGCACCCGGGAAGCTTCCTTTCATAAGCTCGATCCACCATTTTTGATCCATAGAAGCATCCGGGCATCTTCCTTGCGTAAGCCCCATTCACCACCCTTCATGGACGCACCATTGCGATATGATTTTCAGGTGATTTCTTCTTCTTGTTTCTCACACCGAGAATGACTCACGTGGTCTTAGAGTAGTAATAATCGACCATGACATCCTCTAAGGGAAGACTCGAGTGTAATCCCCACACCCAACCTAAACTACATGGTCATTGATCCTTTCCAAGGCGAGGTATGTAAGAAGCCCCAATGAGGTTCAAGAGAAACACGCCATTGGTTCCCACCGCTTTCACATCGGTTCCCACAACATGAACTACATATTCTTTGATCCTTTCCAAGGTGAGGTAAGTAGGATGCATCCCTGAGGATCAAGCCCAACACCCCATTGGTTCGGACCACCTTCACGTTGTTTCCCACCACCTGAACTATGTGGTCTTTGATCCTAGAAAATGTGAGGTATGTAGGAAGCCTCCTTGAGGTTCAAGACAAACACCCCATTGGATCTGATGACCTTCATGTTGGTTCCCACAACCTGAACTACGTGGTATTTGATCTTTTCCAAGGAGAGGTACGTAGGAAGCCTCCCTGAGGTTCAATCCCAACACCCCATTGGTTATGACCACTTTCACATCATTTCCCACAACCTGATTTACGTGGTCTTTGATCCTTTCCAAGGTGAGGTATGTAGGAAGCCTCCTTGAGGTTTAAGCCCAACACCCCATTGGCTTCGACCACATTCACATCGGTTCCCACCACATGAACTATGAGGTCTTTGATCATTTACAAGGCAAGGTATGTAAGAAGCCTCCCTAACGTTCATGACCACCAGCTATCCCGGCCCCAGGTCCCCTTTCATGTTTGTTCACCCCCGTCCTGCATGACGTTAAACTATGGACTACAGTCAGAATTAGGCCGTTGTTCCCCCATTTAGCGGTAAGACTTCGTCAACCTCATTCAGCGGTAAGCTGTTGAACTCCTCAAATGACGGAAAATAGTCATCAGATGAACTACAAAGACATTGATTCCCAGCCACAAGGATACGTAGGAGGCCTCAATGAGGTTCAATCCCAGCACCCATATCTCATCCGAATCTATCCCTCGATCCCATGTGTTCCAGGAAGATCATGCCCCTACCCAGATGTTCTACTTCCTCTGGGTCCCATCCATGTGCCCATTCTCAAGGGACACCTTCCCAGGTGTAGCATCGTCCCACCGAACTACATAGACTTTGATTCCCTACCACGGGGATACATAGGAAGTCTCTTCGAGGCTCAATACCAACACTATTGTCACCTTCATGACGGTCCCATCTCATTCAGCCTCTAGTCCATTAAATTCTCCATCATCCATCCTGATTCTCACCCAGGCTGCCACATCCCGATTGGATAATGTCATCCACCTCCTTGTTGCACCTAACAGTACTTGGGCCACTATCCATGCGTAAGCCACAACATGTATTCGGGCTGCTATCCTCTATGTACACCCCAATTCATCACCCCTTTGAACTATTTGGGTTTTTATGTTTATCAATTACATAAGGTATGTAGAAAATATCCAGGAGGTTCAATACAAGTCAAGGGCAAACCTTGGAGTCCTCGATTCTGGGGTTTACACTCCCTGATCCGCCGCAGTGGTGTCCCGATCAGCTTTCGTGGTGTGACATCTCTCCTCAATGGGATACACCACCTCTGATCTGTCTCTATGGGACATTCCGATATCCATCATTCTATCTCCGCAAAATGTTAAAATAGTGGTCTAACTTGTGTTAAAAATGAGATGCATGAGGAAAACCTAGGAAGACACACTGTTGGTGTAACCGTCTCCTCTAGACGTTAATCTCGCGGCATAACCCGTGTTAAACATGGGAAGCTGTGGAAAACCTCAGAGACATGCCTACGGCATAAGATACACCATGAATGACGTGGGATGCCTCAGGTTCTGTGTCCTTGAGATTCCCTCTTATGAGTAAGAATATAGATTCCCCAATTTCCACGCATCCAGAGATGCCCTGACATGCCTGATGTTGTCATATTCTCCGACCGAAGGTTGCTACCATGTCAAGACCCCATGTAATGTCATGACGGAAGCAGTGTAATTAATTGGAATCCACAATTATATGACACCAGGAATGAGATTCACGAACCATGACTTAATCTATAAGGGAGACCCAGACTAGGTGACGAGTTCTGAGGAGGAATCCCTAGAAGGAAGAACTGAAATCCCATCATCCCGTTTTGATAAAGGAGAAAACATCCCTGAACAAGGAATGAATGTCATCCGCCTTTGGAAAGTAGGAATGCGGGGCAACAAACAGCACCGCCATCCTCGAACAAGACGGATTCACGAGCCCCAACGAAAGCGTCGAAAACAATCATGAATCAAATTATAACAATATAAATAAGGGAAAAAATAAAATTAAAATGATCATTTATATAAATAAGTTAATGAACATGATTAATGAATTTCAGTGAGGCAAGTAAGGATATATACATGATTGCAATATTACTGTTACAAATATGGCCATTGGAAAAATGGACATAGGACATATAGTCCATGGACATAAATCCAATGGATATATATAGTCATTCTATATATGGTCATTGCATATACATGTATCCAATAGGTACACTCAATTACCATAATTAAAAAACTAAAAAGTACAATACACATATTAAAAATAATTCAGAAAATATTATAATATTTTATTATACAAACAAATATTCTTTTTCATCAAACATTGTTTTTAGAGATAGATTTGATGTATTCATAGAAATATTATTATACTATTATATTGATAATATTTAGTTTTTAAATGATAAATAATAGTATGTGGTTAAATTCATTTAATGTTAAAAGGGGATAATTTATAATGAGTTGTTTTTGATTATTTTGGGTATTTTTTGGTTAATAAATAAATTTATCACCATTTAAGAATGATTTTAATGAAATTTAAAATTTATAAATATATTAAAATGTATTATCATTCAGATAATTATTACAATTTGGAATGGAATAAGAATAAACCTATTTTCATGTAAAAATTATATTTTTTATAAATATTATTATTATGTATTGTATATTTATTATTTTAAAACTAATTTTTATCACTTTTAGAAATTTAGTTCAATAAAAAAATTTAATATTTTGAATTATAATATATAACTTGGATAATATAACGATGTTTAATTTTTTTTATAAAAATAAGTTACCAATGTAAATGTTAGTTGCCGTAGTAAATACTAATATAGGGTAAAAGGGTTTAAATATGGTATTAGGATCTAAATATCTCCCAAAAATATATTTAAATGGATGTATGAGGGAATAATTTACCTCTCCTGACCCCTTATCTATTAATTTTTATCTTTTTCCAATTTTCTTTTTAAACTGAAAAACTTATTCATTAAGTAACACGTAATTGGTAAAATAGAACTTAAGCCAACCTAAAAATAGACCAATCCACTACCTACCTAAAACCACACATTTACATAAAATTTATCATATATGATTTCCCATATTTTCACATTATGAATAATATGTCATTTTTTGGAGCCCCTATTAGCCAGAAAATATCCCAAACCCATTATTTCCACATTTCGCTCTAAGAAGAGATTCCAATATTTAACATAGTTTATATCTTATACATAATCATTATTCTATATCTTCATCATAAAAATAATATTTTATATAATTTAATACTCTAATATTTTTGTTTTTAAATAATTAATATTCTATAAAGGTGATACTTCTTTTATAAAACAACATGTTCTTGCTCATTCAATCATTATAATAGGATCTTGTTTGGCCCGATTTTATATCCGACATGAATGATGTTATAACTTTTACATCCTGAACGAATAAGGAAACATAAATATGAGTAATATGACGTAATAATTTTTAATTCAATATTTTTCCAATATTTTTATAGTAATATATTTAAGAATATTCATTAATAAAATAAATTGTTTTATAGAATCAAAATTCCAAAAAAATATTCTTTTTAAGAATTCTATGTGAACTATCACCATGTGTTCCATGAATTGAATTTTAGGATCTAGAAATATATCCAACTAGGCTTTACATAAATTTATATTACAATAGTTTAGATGAATACTCCATACATTAAAAAAATACATGCTCGAGGACCGTAATAGTTTAGTGTCTTTGGTAACATGGAAACAAAATATTTTATTCTGGTGAATGATATTCAACATTTAGCATAATGATCTCCACCTTTAGTACATCTACCAAAAACATTTCTTCAGAACCCATGGAAAAGAAACCTAAGAAATGGGTGATCTCAAATGCCTAGAAAGGGTAAAAATGGGAGATATGTATGAAAAATTATGAGCATAAGGGTATGAAAACAAGATCGTGAAAATAGAAGATCATACCCAGCATATCAAATATCATATATGTAAATCATTCCATAAAGCATGGTAGTTCATAAGACTTGAATCATAAATAAATTAAGAACATAATCGATGAATTCATAACATTGGAATAAAATATGGAATAATGATAGACACATAAGAATATAATATGATTTCCGTAGTATCCAATACATCACAGGGAATACCATCTTGGTAGTATGGGTTCACTCTCCATACCATCTTGGTAGTCATGGTTAACTCCCATAGCCATATTTCTAGCATGATTCCACTATTCATGCCATTTTGGTAGTCATGGTTCACTCCCATGGACATCATAGTAGTCAAGTTTCATTCCCAAGACTATCCCAGTCTACCATATATGATATAAATCTTTACCCAATGCATTGGAGGGGGATATATGTCCCACCCATCTCATAGTGAAAATCATACAAACATATTCCACAATGTGAAAAAGAGTCATATCATAACCCAATAAATGAAATGGGTATCATAAATATATAATAATATCATAACCTATGGAAAAAAGATAGGTTTCATAATAATTTCATCAAAATCAAATTCTGTTAAATTGATATATATTTCATAATCATATAAACTGTGAAAGATAAATGGATTTCATAAACATATAACCCATGAAAGAGAAACTAGTTTCATAAAGATCATGTCATTAAGAATAACCAATTTATAGAAAGAATATTAATGGAACCTTTAGATAATTTCCTAGAAGGGAGGGTGTAATATCAATAGATTTCATCTTATATGGAATGTAATATTGAAATATCATTCAAAAAGTTTTCCTGGGAAAAATATCATTTCTTATTTTAAGAAGGATTTTTAGTACATAAAACCATTTGAAAAATCATTTTATTATAAAATACCATGAAAACATATAAATAATAATTGAAATTACTTGAAAATATTGTCCCTAGAAAACAACTAAAATAAGCTTCCATACAATTTAAAAACCATTTTCTTAGAAAAAACATTGATAACATATAAATAATGCTTGAAAACGTTTTAAACCCCATTTCTGTGAAAATACTCAAAAAAATATAAATATGTCATTACAACATTTTGAAAACAATTTTCCTTTAAAACTTATAAAATAAGATTGAAATAATTTTGATAGACATTTTCCTTGAAAATATTTTTTAAAATCATTCTTTTAAAAAGTTAAACTTTAAAAATGAAAAGAAACCTTCAAATTATTCAAAGAAGATAAATCCATACATATTGTATAAGGTAAAAAGAACAATCCTTTTGCATGGAAAAAGTTAGAAAATGCCTTATTTGGAATGTGACTAGAATATTAATTTGAAAAAAATGGAAAGAAAAAAAGGATAAAAATATATTTTATTTATTAAAGGATAATAGTTAAATATCATTGGAAACTGTTTTTAGAAAGCATGATTTTGAAGGAATATAGATTTTCAGTTGTAGAGAGGGTAATGTCGAGATTTCATAAAAATAGTTTATTAAATATATTATGAACCAAAAAGTTTAGAAAATGGTACCAATATATTAATAATTCATTAATAACTATAGGGGAAAAAATTCGTGAATATTCTTGAGATATGAGTAATAATATTTCACTAATGTAAGCAAAGACATATATAGTCTCGAAAAGTGATGAGATTGTTTCAATAAACTCTTATAACTTGGTAACATGGGATAATAATATCCATATAGGAAAATGAAATCAATTTAATCTTAAAACATCATTTAAATAAGGAAATTAGTGATATAAAATGTAAAATATAATCATATAAACCACAAAAGATAATTTAGGTTCATAATAAAACACGAGTCTCAATGATGACAAATTGAGACAAACATTTTTCACTGATTTGGTTACTTTTGAAACATAATCACCAAAAACTAAATTTCATATAATGGATATGTGAATAACTATAAATTTCATTATTATAAACATATAATACAATCTTGGGCAGTATATAGACCACACAAAAGGAAAGAGTGGTGACATAGCATGTATCTCATAGAAATAAAAGTGAGATGAAATCCCATTACCTTGGGTCTTGAATTTCATCGTACTATTTCAAACCACATGTATAATAAATATAAAATTATAATACAACTTTTAAAAAACCATATTATTATATATATTACAATATATGTTTTTGTTAGGACATTATATTAATTTTTTGTTAACAATTCTATGTTAAGTTGTCACTTTGTGTAATATTCAATTTATTCTTCACATGTGTCTTAATTTGTTTATATCTTTGGTACTTATAATTTATATCATGATTCCCATAATTTAACAAATGATATAAATAACATTTATATCTTGTATATGTGTATTATAATTATCTATTGAATATATATATAAGTACAAAATGGAATACACAATTCAAAGAGACTTTACGTCGTACGTACATAGGAATGTTGTTTCTGTTTATCTGTCGTATTGAAAGAATGAAAGAAAATTAAATATATGTATATATGTCTATAATTATTACATTAGATTTATTATATCATATATAATCACTAAAACCTTCTTTAATACATTCAATATAGTGCGTTAATGAATCATATCTCTTTGAGGGGGCGGTGGTCCACATTTTATCAAATGAAATTATCATATTAACAAAAAATGGAATGTAAAAATATATGTTTTTAAAAATAAATAAATAAGTTTAAAGACATAATAAATACAACATATGACATATATAAATATATTTTCCATCATAATGTCCACCATGTGTGGTTGTAAGTAAAATTGAATAATGATCATTTTTTGGGGTGATTATTCATCTTATAATTAAACAATATGTTAGTTACCTATTAGATGGATGCGTGTGTAAGTGGAGGTAAAATCATAAGAATATAACAATACTATTATATTTTTGAAACATGTTTTTTTATAAAATAACTAAATAAAGAGAGTGGAGGTGGTGGAGATGGGAAATAAAAGAAAGGACTTGAGGGAAGACGTTACCTCTTATTCGGGTAATCCCTTTTGGTTTGTGCCATAAATATTACTTCGAAGAATTTATGACCAAAGAGAGGATAAAGCATTAATTGAAGGATTTTTGGAGATTATTTTATCAGATTTTGGGTGATATATGGGGCTTGAGAGGTGTGATTAATTGGGTGGAAAGTATCCCATTTTATATTGGAGGAGTGACAATCTTGTAAGTATTTGAAGAGAGAATTCCAACCACATTTTTCATATTCTATGTGGATAAAATAATGATCCAAAGATGATAAAAGGTATGTTAGGGTCTAAATATAGATATTAAATAGACTTTTGACAAGTTTATATGAATTTTTTATCCTCGAGTACATGGTTTAGTACCTTTTAACCCTAATTTAACCTTAATTGATGTAATTAATTTCAATTGCATTCACTAATTTTTTTGGTAAAAAACAATGTTGAACATATTAGATATTATAAATTATTATAATTCCAAATATGTAACTAATTTTGTGAAATTTCAATCACATATGTGGTAGAATTTAATTTAAAATTAATCACGCTGGAGGGACGGCACTGCGGGGTTTTAATGTAAAAGTGATGAAAAGCTTGCTATGTTTTTATATCAAATTTCAATGTAAATTTGATTCCAATGAAATAAATTGAATAAATTGATGAAATTATTATTTAATAATACTTTTAAATAATTTTATAATATAACTTAACTGTATGAATAAATCATATTAAAAATTAGTTTTGAATTAAAACCCATTATTTATAACTAATCATTAAAAAATGATACCTTATAGAAAACGGAAAAAAATTTAAACTAACACAATTTTTATGTTTCTCTTCTAAATATAAACTTTTTTTGATATATAAAATCTATAAATGATCAAAATTTTGATTTATAATGGGTTCACCATTAAAAGGTGGTAAAACTATATTTATAAAAATACTCGATTCTAAGAATGAAATTGGGTTTGTTATTTATCATATATCTTTCAAAATATTTTTAATGACTAAAAAAATATTTGAATGAATATATAACATAAATATTAAATTAATATCACTCACTAATATTAATCAATTTAATTTATTATGGAAAAAAATCTGTGTGACCATAAAAATATTAATATTTTCACTTATATTTAATAACTTTTCATATTAATTTATAATTAATTTAAAACATATGAATTTATATTATATTTTTAAAAACCATATATTTTCAGAAATTAGTTAATACTATTCATAACTAATAATTTAACCACTATGTTATAACTTATATTATTAATTTATAACATTTTAATAATATAATAATATTTGGTAAAGATCGGTCATGTGTGTTATGCAAGCCATCAAGGAATGTTATTATTGTGTGTAACACAAGATAACCTTGGTTTTCAGTGTGGAGAAGGATAAAATTTATATTTTGTTCAATTCAAAATTAACTATGTGTTGTGTATAATGCAAGCCAAACATAATGATTTAATATAAATAAACAATTTTTAGTGTAATGTGAAATGAAAAATATTGAAAAGGTAAAATTAATTTGAAGAAAAAAATTCATAAAATTTTAGGGTGTCACATTATACCCTCTTAAAATGAATATATCCCTTGAGAATCATCTATGTTATCAATGGTTTAATAATTTAATGTTTATTTCATATAAACCCACATCATAAAAAAGGATAATGAAACCTTTATTAAAAAGGGAAAGTTGGAACCATAACTATTACACAAAGTAACATATATTTTGGTTTTCAGATAGGAGAACATACATTGGGAGTGAAGATTTTTCATGGAGGAAAATAGTTAATGTTTATAGGGATTGATTGGGGTAATCAATCACAAAAAAAGTGAATGACCAATGAAAAGTTGAGTGCCTTAAAGTTATAAATCAATAATGATTTATAATGATTTTTGCTCAAAAAAAGACAAGGTATTAGGAGAACACATTGTTTTTTATCGTTATTATAACATTTAGTAATTATTTTATTGACAATGAATATAAGGAAATATAATTACTCGATATATTTCTATAAACAAAAACCTATTATTTAGTTATGATTTTATCAATTTGAAATTCATCCATTACATCATGTAATAGACATCCCAAAAATAATCTTTGATGCCATAAGTCATTAAATTCAATTGTATCCGATATTAAGGCCCATAAAGAATGAAATTAAAAACTATCTATATATAAATATTATTAAAAATAAACATGATTAATACATTAATTTATAAACATAAAAATTTACACTATTGTTTCATCATAAATAATTATTCATTAAAAATAATTATACATTAACAATGAAATTACGTAGGCCAGTGGTATGTGTGAAACCCTTATCATTCTTTAGTCATGGTTTCAAGACCAAAAACCATTCCAGACATGATTTTTTGTCACATGACATACATGATTTACTTTTTCTAAAACCAAAATAAAATAATTTCTAAAATATGATCGAAATAATTGAAATACAGCTAATCTCTAAATAATTTTTTCACTATGGTTCTCAATACAAACTGAGGGCATAAATATTTCCTTCTAAGTTTAACTCAAACTTTCCATGAATAATTAACCTTATGAACCTTCTGAATAATAAAAATCCAAAAAATAAAAAATAAAATCACTAAATCAACTTTACAATGATCCCCTATATATCACAAAGTGTCTCTTGGTTGTCACATTATAAACATGTGAATAACCTTGTGGTAAATTCCCTTTGAATATAGTAACGACCTGAAATACAGTAAATTCTTTTAGAAAAAATTCATGCTTCTTTATTCGATAGATTACTGGTATATTCTAGTCATCTATGATTTTGTAAACTTCATCCATGATAGTGGGAACTACTTTTCACCATGTCCTTAATTAGTTCCAATAAAATCAAAACCAACTAATTTACTTATTCAAAATTACATTATCCTAATATAATGAACATATTAAGGGTTACCTTAACTTAGTCAAAATATCACCATGTCATTAAATCACTTCAATAGTCCATCAGGATCATTCAACAAAAACTTGTAAATGTTGAGTGAAAAATATAAGTAGAAAAATACTTTTATATTACATCATTAATCAACATACTTTTTTATTCGAAACACATAAAAACATTGATTATTCCAATTCATCCTTATTCTATTAACAAGGCTACTAAATCCTATTACAAAATACCTATTTCCTTTCACATTTCATATGTAGTCTTTTCATTATCAGAAATGTAACTCTCAATCGCACCACCTTGCTTGTCCCATTATGGATTCATTATCTTGGGAAATTATGTATAATAATGACTAATAAATATACAAATAAAACACATAACATTTGATGATTACTTTGTGAGTCCAAAATTACCATTCAATTTGTTAACTGAACTTCATTTTTACCACGCAGTCACATTCTTTCTGTCCTTATTTTCTATGGTGAAACAATCATTTTGTTACCCTAATACATTCACTTAGGTGATTCTTAACACATTATTGACACAAAGGAAACCAAATA
Organism: Viscum album; assembly: GCA_963277665.1. Taxonomy (NCBI): domain Eukaryota; kingdom Viridiplantae; phylum Streptophyta; class Magnoliopsida; order Santalales; family Viscaceae; genus Viscum; species Viscum album. Next base: position 1,799,932,885 of record OY728152.1, read on the forward strand.
ATCTTTCCTCCATGGTCTACATTACCCAAACCTTAAGTGAACTCCTTCTTTATCATCCTTGGTGAGTTTGAGAGTTGGTTATGGTACACATTGTTAATCAGGTTCTATGAAAAAGGATTGGCCATTATCACAACTTCTTTAACTCAAGCGATCATCCAAAATGACTTCTAATTAGAAAATTTTCCACCCCATTCAATGTTAATTTAGTTCCTTCCAGTTCCCACAATTTATTAAAACTAGAGTCATCGTGTGATCATTACTTATCATAGTTGAAAACAATATAGTCATGAAAATAATTAATCATAGGATGTCCAAATTATGACACCTTCTTTAATCTATGAAACCCTAGGTTCATACTAGGTTATTCATAAACAACTTATATTTAAATAATTCATGATGGTTCGTTAAGAGTTTATGAATTCCCAAAGCATATCCCCTAGGAGTCTCAATCCAAGTGTGCAGTAAGGCCCATTTTCGTATACTAGATTACCTTGAGTTAGGCATGAATCATATTATCAGAGTTGTTACCCCTAGGTACATCTGTTAAAGAGTCACTTCCACTTTTAGAATCCAGACACGTATTTATTTCTAGAAAACCACTCACTCTATCCATCACCAAAATTCCAGGACATTTTCCTAAACGTTGACTCATAGTTTTACATATCCTTAGAGACATCCCCAGACATATCTTTATAAATATACATAGGGATATCACTAATTTTTTCTCATCCTAGTTTAAATAGGTTGTATGATCCTTTCATTTGATACCAATTATATAGACCTAGGATTAACATATACAGATATCACGTCATTTTCAATGAATACTTAGTACATTACAAAAATACATGTTAGAGGACTATAACAGTTTTGTGTCTTTGAAAAAATCAAAACAAAATCATCTATACTGGTGAAAGATCTTAAAAATCTCCAATAAATAACTCCATCTTTATTAATTCTACCTAAAATAATTCATCATAACTTGTAGAAGATAAATATAGAAAGTGGTGAGCTCAAATGATCAGTAAGGTAAAATAAGGGAGATATGTATACATAACTATGAGCATAAGGGCATGGGAAAAGATCATGAAAATTTAAGATCATGCCCTGTATATAAAAGATCGTATACATGAATCATGGAATAAAGAATGGAAATTCATAAGGCATGAATCACAAGGAATCAAACTACATATGTCATACAAACATATCATTGGAAAAAAATTCAATTGTGGCATACACATAAATAGATAATATGATTTCCATTGTATCCAAGGAATCTCTGACAAGACTATCTTGGTAGTATGGGTTCACTCCCCATTCCATCTTGGTAGTCATAGTTCACTCCCATAGCCATATTAGTATCATGAGTTCCCTCCTCATACCATCTTGGTAGTCATGGTTCACTCCCCTAACCATTTAAGTTGTCAAGGATCATTCCCAAGACCATCTTAGTCTATCTAAAGAGATATAAATCTTTTCCCAATTCATTGGAGGGAGATATATGTCCCACACATATCATAGTGAAATCAAACATACAAGTTCCATGATATCATAAAAAATCATAACATAAACCATGAAATGAAATTGGTATCATAAACATTTAATCATATCATAAAATGTGAAAAAATATTGTTTTTATAACCATTTAATCAAAATCATATCCCATTAAAGAGAAGAATATTTATTAAATATATAGCCCGTGAAAGAGAAATAGATTTAATCAACACATAACCCATTATAAGGAAATTAGAATAATAAATACCATGACATTAAGAATATCCATTCATGGAAATAATATGAATGTTATAGAGACACGTAAATTTCAAGGAAATTTTTTTCTTAATTTTTTTGGGATTTTACGAGTGCGCAGCTTCTGACGGCACCTGATTCTGAGGCTCGGTGTGCCCGGAATCAATTTTCGAAGTTTAGCTCGGGTACGTTCAATGAAAGAACGAGTGGGTTTTTTCTAACTTTTGAACCGGTGCTCGGAATCGAAATCTGAGGTCACCGATGAAACCGAAACGCCGATTTTTGCTTAAGGAGACTTTCACTGGAGTTTCTTTTGCTCGGGAGGTGTTGGTAAAAATGAAGTCATTTAATTAAAGAGTGAAATAAAATGCGTGCTTTGATTTTATTTATACTCTATTTAATTATAACCTACGTGTGGAAGTTGAGGTGGGACCCACTAAATCCTAACTCTTCTTGATATGATATATGTGAGGTATGCCCCAAACGAGCCCCACCTTTTCAAATTCCTCTAACCTCTCTTAATGATGGAAAACCCCCCATTAATTTGTAACGCAACCACTCTCCCTCTTTAATACATGTCAACCCCTCAAGTTTATGAGGAACCTTTCCTCCATATCTTTAATTAAATTCCAACATGTTTAATTAATGAGGATACTTCCTCCCCTTTTTAATGTTCCTCTGCAGCAGATTAATTGGGTGGGGCCCTATGTCATAAATCCTCGATTTATGACTTGCGTGGCAATGATGAACCCACCACTCATATTTAAAGGAGGCTAGGGGGAGGAGTTCTGGACAACTTCTTCAAGCGGTGGAACGCTAGAAGCGAAGCATGGCGCCCAACACTTGGAGAGTTTTCCTCTTCCTCCAACGAAGAACAAAGAATGATGACGCCACCCTCGGCATCATCCTCCTCGAAGTTGAGGGAACGATGCCCGTCTCCCGCGACGCTGTCCACTGCGATGCCATCTACCACAATGCTTTCTACCGTGACATCGTCTACTGCGATGCCATATACCGTAATGCCGTCTACCACGACGCCGTCTACCGCGACGCCATCTACCACAACACTGATGAACGTCTTCTTCGAGGTAGGGGTTTGGTTTTGTGTTCGTGAATATTCTTTTGCCATCAAACCTTAATTTCCTTAGCCACTTGTTATCGAATTAATGGGAGGGGGCCAGACCGCATGAACATGGACGACTCTCCTCCCCCTTGTTGTTGTACTCATTGCGGATCGAACAAAGGCAGCGAGGTGCAACGACACCGCGTAGGAACGAGGAGGAACGAGGCGCCGTCGCGCCGCGACGTTGAGGCAGGAAGAAGCCGCAGTTGGATTCGGGTCGCGGCGGAGGGGCGCGACGCCGTCATGCAGCGCCGGTCGGAAAAAGGCCGCAGCCTACTGCCGCAACAGTGCAGGGAAGGGCAGCCGGAAATCCGGCCGCCAGAGCCAGGGAAGGCGGGACCCGCGGGGGGTCCCGCGGCGGCTCATCGGCCGACCACCACGGCTGGCCGGAATTGGGATTGGCTGGGGGTTTGTAACTCCTGATGGCTGGCAAAGGGGTGGGCCCCCGCGTGGGGGCCACCATTGCAAAACGAGGGGGGCCGTGTGCCCCCCCTTTTCGCATCCACTCGGCCCACGCCAAGCCGCCCCGCTCGGCCTGCGCCGAGCCACCCAGGCCGGACCGACCACACAGGGCCGTGCCGACCCATGCCGGCGGGGCCGGGCCGCGCCGGCCGGTGAGGGACGCACCATCCGGGTCGGGCCGCGCCGTTTTGGGCTGGACCCAGGGGGTCGCGGGCCGGGTCGGTCTGGGCCCAACACACCCTAAAAACGGACCGATTCGTTCAAACGCCTGTAACATGGGCTACGAACCTTTGATCAATGCATTGTAAGTTGCGTTGGGATCCTTGGATCGATACAATCGTTTAGGTATATTACACTCAACGTTTTGTAGAACTTTTTGTATGGCCGAGTTGGTTCGAACACGAAACCAACCGGGCCCTCGGAGCGGAAACAATTATAACTTGAGCTCCGGACGTCCGATTGACGTGCCATCGACTTTGTTGGTTTCCTCTTAGTGAGACGGACCATTTGGCTTATTCTGCTTGATTTTTGGACGTAGTGGGATTACGGTCAGGTTGGTTTTGACTTAAAACCTGACCGGGCCCCTAGAACGAAAAAGCCAATAACTCTCAGACCGGGCATATGATTGAAGCGCCGTCTGTCGCATTGAGTTCCTATTTTCGAGACAGAACTTTGGGATACATCAAATAAGGTCTACGTGATAGTTAAAGTATCGAACCCCTTGGATCATAGAGTGGATCCTCCAAGAACGAGCATGCTATGTGCCAGAACCCTAGAGCTGGCTTCAACTTTGACGATGACGATGATTGTACTCGGATCCTCCGTGGGTTCGACGAGGACGACTACCGTACTGGAATCATCCATGGGTTTGACGAGGATGACTACCATATTGGGATCCTTAGTGGGTTCGATGAGGATGACTACTATACTAGGATCCCCTGTGGGTTCGACGAGGACGAACACCATACAAGAATCCTCCGTGGGTTCGACAAGGCCGACTATTGTACTGGGATCCTCTGTGGGTTCGACTACCGTGCTGGGATCCTCCATGGGTTCGACGATGATGACTACTATACTTGGATCCTCCATGGGTTTGGTAGTGACGACTACTAAACTTGGATCCTCCATGGGTTCGGCAGCGATGACTACTAAACTTGGATCATACGTGGGTTCGGCAGTGGATATGATTCAGAGGCTACATCTAATCATCTCCACCCCTCTTTGTAAATGGATACCTGTGTGAGATGAGACTTGACATTCAATCATTATCTTCGATGTGATTGACTTGATATCCTGTGTGGATCGTATTATGCATTCTTATGTGGATTGGGTTGTACTTCCTGTGTGGATTATGTTTTACTTTCCTGAGTGGACTATATTGTAATTAAGCTCGTGAGTTGGAGATGAACTAGATTTGATGGATTAGGTATATTTATAGGAATATACCTAAGTAGAGTTGGATGATAATTCGTGATTTTATCTTTTCTTTGTGGTTTATCCTTTGTGGATTCAGGGAGACCTTCAGGGGTCTCGGGGTCCCTACTAAGTATCATATACTCACCCCTGCACGGGCTTCGCCCGAACTACGTTGTGTTGGTTACAGACAATGGAAATCACTGAACGTGGTTGAGGCTTTTAGAGCTGGAAGGAACCCGGAGGAGGATCTCACGTCGAGTCAGTGTTGGGAGGTGGATTTAATGACGAGTCGGTACCCAGAGGAGACAGACGGATGTGGAGTGATGAGGAGGATATATGTACCTACCCTTTAGGTAGGAAGCCGGAGGACGATCCAGGAGTGGTTTGTCGCCTTTCGGCTATTGTCCTTTGAGTTTTACTTCAATTTCAATTGTAGATGTACCTTTTTTTTGGGCTTGTATTTCTGGCCCCTTGTACTTTCAGTACGTTTGATTTACATTTTACATAGTGTTTACTTCTGCTTTCTTACTCTGTGGTGATTGTTTTCTTACATAAAGGAAATGCCTTCCCTTATATCGGGTTTTAAACCTTTGGTGCTAGTCTCCAGCCCCTGGCCTATGGAAGGCGGGATTGGGGTAGTCACGTTACGGGTCCCGAGGACAGGTCGTGACAAATTGGTATCATATGAGTTCGGTTCTACCGCAAAACTCAGGGCTCTGATCTTTCTTCTATGTGAAGAAATATTGTTAAGGGTATTGAGTGTGGTTATTATTCCAGGGAGTCCAGTGTTGGTGCGGCAGCCGAAGTATCCATACACCAGGACCCTGAATTTTGATTTCCGACTCAGTGCACGAAAACACTGATTGCATGTCTGTTTCAAAAGTTTTCTTTGTGATTACTTTGTGTCAGCTCACCAGTTATACTGTGTCGACCGAGGCACACCTGTCTCTTTTCAGGATGGCTCCACGATGGCATACAGCTAGGGTTCCATGCTTTGTGCGAGATGACAGCCCACCGAGTGACGAGGCCTTAGTGCAGGGACCTATTATAGTGGAGGCACCGACGGTACCTCTACCCATCGAGCCACCAATGCCAATAGCTCCAGCCGCTGAGAGTGCACGTCTCCTTAGTGCACTGCACAAGTTTTTGCATTCGAGACCACCCAGGTTCCGCAGAGAGACGGACCCTCAGGCAGTATAGGATTGGCTGGAGGCAGTTGTACGAGTTTTCAGGTTAGTGGGGACACCAGCTGACCTCATGGTAATCCTTGCATCGAGTCTCCAGCACGCGACAGTAGGTAGATGGTGGAGCCTGAATCTCCAGGTGCACGACGAGGAATATATCCTTTGGTCGGACTTCGAGAAACTCTTCCACTCGGAGTTCGTTCCATCCACCCTCTATGCGGTGCGCATTCAAGAGTTACTACAGCTACGGCAGGGCAACATGACTGTGGCCCAATACTCGGAGAGGTTTATTGATCTCTCGAACTACTCCACATATATAGTGCGGGACCCGTTCATCAGGGCTCAGACCATCGAACAGGGACTAAGGCATGAGATCAGGGCATCGATGATCTCCCTCAAAATTATGATGCAGGCAGGGGTGTTGGAGGGAGCCCTTATAGTTGAGAGTTTTCTAGCCGAGCAGTCCCCAGCGATGGGACCCTCCACAGGACGACCCGTAGCGGAGTCGTCTGCAGCTGGCAGTAGACAGATGATGCAGAGGTCCAAGTGGGCCAGGCCATCATATGAGCAATCTCAGGATGCAAATTCGGTTGTGCGGGGCACACGAAGGAGAGCCAGCCATATGAGGAGCATGAAGTGCAATGCATGCGGCAGGCATCATCACATGGCTCGAGACTGCCCGACCCGCCAAGCAGATGAGCAGCAGGCGGTAGAGGGACCTAATAGGAAGAGGTTTGACCGTGGCGGTCTGCAGGGAGTAGGCGGAAGAGGCATAGGAGATGGCCGAGCAGCGGATGGTGGGCGATGATTTGAGGCCCTACCACCACCACAAGGAAGACAACCCCAACCACAGGGAACGGGTGGACATGGGAGAGCTCAACTTTAGGCAGCTGAGGCTTATGACCATGGAGTTTCTTGAGCAGATTGACAGGAGCGGGACTAGCTCCAGACATGAGGACTTTTGTTCATGTTGCTTCTAGCCTTGTTGATGTTTTGTGTCTTTGTACCTTGAGCTTCACTAATAAAAGACACTTGTCCTTGAGACGTTTTGTTCCCTGTCCTTTTTTATGTAGTTGATACTATGAGGTTCCAGTTTAAAACTGTTGACTTGACCCTCACTTTTGTGTTACCAACTGGAGGAGGCACAGTGACCACACATTGATGCCGACAGTGTGACTCAACCATTAGAGGCGAGAGTAACGATTGGATCTCTTGGTAGTAGTGTCGATGCCTTACGATGTCATCCTTGATATGGATTAGTATCATCAATATCAGAATTGATTGTATTAGGAAAAGAATGTGGTTCATCCAGGGGATGAGATAGGATTTCTCTTATTGGAAAAGAAGAAATCATTGTAGCTATTGTAGGACCATAGAAGGTCCAGGTCATCCTAGAGTGAATGAGGACAGCTCAGATCCTGCAGAAGACTTATGCTGACAGGAGGCGGAGACCACTAGAGTTCGAGGATGATGACCACGTTTTCTTGCGGGTCTCACCTCGACGTGGATTATGGAGTTTTTTCCAGGACGACAAGTTATCTATGTGCTTCATAGGACCATTCCATGTTCTTAGAAGGATAGGCATGGCAGCTTATCGTCTGGCATTACCACCTCAGTTGCACCGGGTGCATGACGTCTTCCACGTATTTCAACAGAAGAGATATGTGCACGACCCGACGCATATCATCGACCACGGGGAGCTAGATGTCGATGACGGGGTGACATGCACAGAGGTTCTAGTGGAGAACGAGGATCAATAGGAGAAGGTCCTACGTGGATGGTCGATTCCTCATGTGCACTTTCACTGGCAGCACGAGAACCTCCAGGAGAGCACAAGGGAGCAGGAGGCTCAGTTGCATGCTCAGTACCACTTTTGTTTCCCTAGTTTGTGTTATGGCTTTACGAGGATGTAAAGGCATGAGGTGGGAGTAATGTAAAGACCCAGAAATTTCAAGGAATTTTTTTCTTAATTTTTTTGGGGTTTTACGAGTGCGCAGTTTCTAACGGCACCTAATTCTGAGGCCCGGTGTGCCGAGAATCAATTTCTGAAGTTTATCTCGGGTACGTTCAGCAAACGAATGAACGGGTTTTTTTAACTTTTGAACCGGTGCTCGGAATTGAAATTCGAGGGCCCCGATGAAACCGCAGTGCCGGATTTTTCTTAAGGAGACTTTCACTGGAGTTGCGTTTTCTCGAGAGGTGTTGTTAAAATTGAAGTGGTTTAATTAAAGTGTGAAATAAACTACGTGCTTTGATTTTATTTATACTCTATGTAATTATAAACTACGTGTGGAGTTTGAGGTGGGACCCACTAAATCCTAACTCCTCTTGATAGGATATTTTTGAGGTGGGCCCCACACGAGCCCCACCTTTTCACATTCCTCTAACCTATCTTAATGTTAGAAAACCCCCCATTAATTTGTAACTCACCCACTCTCCCTCTTTAATACATGTTAACCCCTCATTTTTATGAGGAACCATTCCTCCCCCTCTTTAATTAAATACTAACATGTTTAATTAATGAGGATCCTTCCTCTTTTTTTTAATGATCCTCTGCAGCAGATTAAATGGGTGAGGCCCTATGTCATAAATCCCCCATTTATGACTTTCGTGCCAATGACGAACCCACCACTCCTATTTAAAGGAGGCTAGGGGGAGGAGTTCTAGACGGCTTCTTCAAGCGGCGGAACGCTAGCAGCGAAGCACGTCGCCCATCACTTGGAGAGTTTTCCTCTTCCTCCAATGAAGAACGAAGAACAACGACGCCACCCTCGGCTTCATCCTTCTCGACGTTGACAGAACGACGCCCGTCTACCGCGATGCCATCTACCGCGATGCTGTCTACCGCGACGCCATCTACCGCGATGCCTTCTACCGCGTTGTCATCTACCGTGACGCTGATGAACGCTTTCGTTGAGGTATGGGTCTGGTTTTGTGTTCACGAATATTCTTTTTCCATCCAAAGTTCAATTTTTTAGCCGCTTGTTATCGAATTAATAGGAGGGGGCTGCACTGCACGAACACGACCGACTCTCCTCCCCCTTGTTGTTGTACTCTCTTCGGCTCGAACGAAGGCAGCGCGGTGCAAAGGCACCACGCGAGAATGAGGAGGAACACAGCGAAGGGGCGTGGCACCGTTGAGGTCAGATGAAGTCGTGGCCGGATGCGTGCCGCGGCGGAGGGGCGCGGTGTCGTCGCGCCACTCCCGTCAGAAAAAGGCCGCGGTGGTGCAGGGAAGGGCCGCTGGAAATCTGGCCGCCGGCGCAAGGGAAGGTGGGACCCGCGGGGGGTCCCGCGGCGGCTCACCGTCCAGCCACCACGGTCGGCCGGAATCGGGAAGGGACGGGGGTTTCTAACCCCCGTAAGCTGGAAAAGGGGCAGGACCCCCATGTGGGGGTCTCCGTTAAAAAACAAGGGGGGTAGTGTGCCACCCCTTTCCACATCCGCTCGGCCAGCGCCGAGCCGCCCAGGCCGGATAGGCCGCACTGGGTCAGGCCGCCCGCGCCGGATGGGCCGGGATGCGCCGGCTGGGCCGGTCCGCGCAATATGGGTCGGGCCACCCTTAGTTGGGCCAGACCTGGACCGGGTCGATTCGACCCAGTTCAGGCCGACCCCGGGGGTCTTGGACGGGTCGGTCAGGGCCCCAAACCCCCTAAAAATGGACAGATTCGTTCAAATGGTCGTAACTTTTTCTACGAAGCTCCGATTGACGCACTGTCAATTGCGTTGGGATCCTTGTATTGAGAAAATATTTTAGGTATATTACACTCAAGGTTTAGGATAAATTTGGGTATAGCCGGTTTGGTTCGAACACAAAACCAACCGGGCCCTCGGAGCGGAAACACTTATAACATGAGCTCCGGACGTCCGATTGACGTGCCGTCGACTTTGTTGTTTTCCACTTAGTGAGACAGACCTTTTGGAATACTCCACTTGAATTTTGGATGAAATGGATGTATGGTAGGGTTGGTTTTGACTTAAAACCCAACCAGGCCCCTGAAACGAAAAAGCCAATAACTCTCAGACCGGGAATCCGATTGACGCGTCGTCTGTCGCGTTAAGTTCCTATTGTCGAGAAAGAACTTTGTGATACATCAACTCAGGTCTACGTGACAGTTGATTTATCGACCCACTTGGATCATGGAGTGGATCCTCCCAGAAGAAGCCTGCTGTGTGCGGGAACCCTAGAGTTTGCTGCGACTGTGAAGGCGATGATGATTATACTAGGATCCTCCGTGGGTTCGACGAGGACGACTACGGTACTGGGATCCTCCGTGGTTTTTATGAGGACGACTACCGTACTGGAATCCTCCGTGGGTTCGACGAGGATGACTATTGTACTAGGATCCTCTGTGAGTTTGACTACCGTGATGGGATCCTCCGTGGGTTCGACGACGATGACTACTATACTTGGATCCTCCGTGGGTTCAGCAATGACGACTAATAAACTTGGATCCTCCGTGGGTTCGACAGTGATGACTACTAAACTTGGATCATACGTGGGTTCAAAAGTGGAGATGATTCAGAGGCTACATCTAATCATCTCCACCCCTCTTCGTAAATGGATACGTGTGTGAGCTGAGTCTTGACTTTCAATCATTATCTTCTATGTGATTGACTTGATATCCTATTTGGATCGGATTATGCTTTCCTATGTGGATTGGGTCACACTTCCTATGTGGATTAAGTTTTACTTTACTGAGTGAACTAGATTGTACTTAAGGTCGTGAGTTGGAGCTGAACTGGATTTGATGACTTAGGTATTTGTATGGGCATATAACTAAGTAGATTTGGATGATACTTCGGGATTGTATCTTTTCTTTGTGGTTTATCCTTTGTGGATTCAGGGAGACCTTCGGGGGTCTCAGTGTCCCTACTCAGTATCATGTACTCACCCCTGCATGGGCTTCGCCTGCACTACGTTGCGTTGGTTGTAGAAGACGGACATCACTTATCGTGGTTAAGGCTTTTAGAGCTCGACGGTACCCGGAGGAGGATCTCACGTCGAGTTAGTGCCCGGAGGTGGATTTCACGAAGATTTGGTACCTGTAGGAGACGGACGGGTGTGGAGTGATGAGGAGGAGATCTGTACCTACCCTTCAGGTAGGAAGCCGGAGGACGATCCAAGAGTGTCTTCTTACCTTTCAGTTCTTGTCCTTTGAGTTGTACTTCAATTTCAGTTGTAGCTGTACCTTTCATTTGGGCTTATATTTATGGACCATTGTCCTTTCAACACATTTGATTTACAGTTTACTTAGTGTTTACTTCTGCTTTCTTACTCTGTGGTGATTCTTTTCTTACATAGAGGAAATTCCTTCCCTTATATCAGGTTTTCCGCCATTGGTTCTAGTCTCCAGCCCCTAGACTATGGAAGGCGGGCTTGGGGTAGTCACGACACGGGTCCTGAGGACGGGTCGTGACAAATGGATCCTTTATATTAGGGCATGAGTAACATCAACAGAAGTCATCTTATAAAGAAATTAATTTTAAAATATCATTAAAAAAAGAATCTTGAAAAAATATCATTTCTTCTTTTGAAATATTATTTTTAATACATAAAATAATTTGAAAAATAATATTCTTATAAAATAACTTTAAAATATATAAGTAATAATTTAAATTAGTTTTAAATCATTTTTCCTTGAAAACATATAAAATAATCTTTAAAACATTTTAAAAACATTTATCTAAGAAAACACTTTGAAAAATTATAATGAATATTTGAAGCTGTTTTTAAAACTACTTCTTTGAAAATATTTTGAAAAAATATAAATAATTCCTGACAACATTTAGAAAACCATTTTCTATGAAACATATAAAATAATCTTAAAAACATTTTGAAAAACATTTTCCTTCAATTCTTATAAAATAATATTTAAAACATTTTTAAAACCATTTTGATTGAAAACATATAAAATAATCTTGAAAACAATCTGAAATAAATTTTCCTTGAAAATATATTTTAAAAAAATTATTTAAAAAAATTAACCTTTAAACATGAGAAGAGTGATTTGAAGGATTGATGGTGGATAAATACATACATGTTTGACGAGGTATAAAGAACATTCCATTTGCATGATAAGGGTTATAAAATGCCTCGTTTAGAAGGATATAAGAATATTCCATAAAAAACAATGGTAAAAATGTCTCTCTAATATTAAATGATAATTGTACTATATTCTTGGAAACCATTTTTAGAAAAAAATGGTTTTGAAGAAACATAGATTTCATACCGAAGAGAGGTTAATATCGGGCATTCATAAAAAACATTCATAACAATCATATGTACCAAAGAGTTGAATAAATGGTACCAATATGTGGATAAATAATTAATAATAATTGTAGAGGAAAATTCTTGAATGTTCTTTAGATATGGGTCATAATATCTCATAAAAGGAAGCATAAACATAAATAGTCTTGAAAAGCATTGTGATTATTTCAATAAACTCTTATAACATGGTAACTTGGAATTATAATATACATGTAGGAAAATTAAATTACATAAACCTTAACATATCTTTAAAATTATAAAATTCAAGATATAACACATAAAATGGAAGTGTATACACCTCAAAAGTTAATTAAAGAGAAAAATAAAACATGAGTCTCAAAGATGGAAAAATTGAGACAAAACCATTTCACATATTTGGTAACTTTTGAAAATTAATCCTTGTGAAAGAAAGATCATAAAATGGATTTGTGAATACCCATAAATTTAATTATCAAATACATATAATACAATTATGTGTAGAACATACACCACAAAAAATAAAGAGTAGCAAACATAACATGTATCTTATAGAAATAATAAGTGATATGAAATCCTTTTACCATGTGTCATGACATTTATTGTACAAATTCCAAACACATGTATAATAAATATAAATTTATTATACATATTTTAAAAAATAATATTATTATATCTAATACAATATTTATTTTTATTATGACCTTATAATACCCACTTGTTAACAATTCTATGTTAAGTTTTTACTTCGGGTAATATTCGCTTTATTTTTCACACATGTCTTAATTTGTTATATCTTTGGTTACTATAATTTAAACAATGACTCCAAGAATATAATATATGACAAAAATAAAATTTATATAGTGTATATTTTTATTATAATTATCTATTTAATATATAAGTACAAAATAAAATACACCGTTCAAGGGGTCGGTAAGTTGTACGTATGCCTGAACGTTGTTTTTGTTTTTATTATCATAATGATAGAATGAATGAAAATGACATTTATTTATATAATTATATAATTATTAAATTATATTCATTATATCATATTTATCATACGTAATCATTAAAACCGTACTTAATACATTCCATGTAGTGTGTGAACGAAACATATCACTTTGTGGGGGCGGTAGTCCAAAATTCCTCAAACGAAATTATCATATTAAAAAAAATAGAAAGAAAAAATATATGTGTTTTAAAAAATAATAAATAAGATTAAATAAATAATAAATATAATATATGGAATATATAAATCGGGGTTCATTGATAATTTTTACTATGAGAGGTGATATGGAAAATTGAACTACCATCGTTTAGTTAGGCGGTAGTTCATCATACACGTAAACGGTATGTTCATTACCCCTTAGATGAAGGTGTGTGTTAGTTAATTTTAAACCATTAGAATAAAAAATACTATTATATCAAGGATAATGGCGTTTTTATTTAATTATTGAATAAAGAGAGTGTATGGGGTGGATATGGAAAATAAAATAAAGGACTTGAGGGAAGATGTTTGCACTTAATCAGGTAACTCATTTTGGTTTGTGCCAAAAGGCTTACTAAAAATTAATTATCCATAAAGGGAGGTTTTAATAAATAATTTCGGGAAGTTAGGAACTTATTTTATCAGATTTTGGGTGATCTAAGGGGCTTTAGAGGTGGGAGGAATTGGGAGGAAGTATAGGAGGTGCAGTCTTCTAAATATTTGAATAGAGAATTCCAACCATGTTTTTCATGTCTCAATTGGATACAATATTGATCCAAATTCAATAAAAAAGGGAGATTGGTTTAAAATAAATCCAAAAAATGTATTTTATATAAATTTATAGGTTGTTTTGGGCCTCAAGTTTATGTTGTATCCCCATGTTAAGCTTAATTTAACCTTAATCGATATAATTAATTTTCATTTCATTCACTAATATTTTTGATCAAAAACTATGTTGAACTTATTAGACATAATAAATTATTCTAATTCCAAATATATAATCCATTTTTTCAAATTCCAATCATATAATTTGTATAAATTAATTTTAAATTAATCCATCTGATGGGATGACACTGCGGGGTTTTAAAGTCAAAATGATCAAAAGTTTGTTAAGTTTTCATATCTAATTTCAATGTGAAATTATTTCCAATTAAATAAATTGGATTAATTGATAATATTATTATGTAATTAAGCTTTTAAATCCATTTATAATATAACTTATTCTTATCAATAAATAAAATTAAAAAGCAGTTTTGAATTAAAATTAAGTATTTTTAACTATTTATTAAAAAATGAATCATTAAATAAAAACATCCAAAATTTATAATAACAATATTTTTGTGTTTATATTAAAAATTTAATGTTTATTTTTAAAGATAAAATCTATTTTTTTTTTTCAAAATTTTGATTTAAAATGGGATCTCCATTAAAAGGCTGTAAAACTAAATTTATTAAAATATATGTTTTTAAGAATGAAATTTGGTTTGTTTTTATCAAATGTCTATAAAATATATTTAATGAATAAAAAAAATATTTTTTTGAATATATGAAATATATATTACATTAATATCACTCATTAATTTTAGTGAATTTAATTTATTTGGGTAAAATATCATTCTGACCATATAAATATAAATATTTCCCTTTATTTTCAATTGGTTTTCTTATTCATTTTAAACTAATTGATAACCTATGAATTCATATTATATTTTTGTAAACCATAAATTTTCATAACACATGTAATATTATTCCAAAATACTAATTTAACTAATAGGCTATTACTTATTATATTAAATAATAACATTTTAATAATATATTATTTTTTCGTAAAACTCGGTCACATGTGTTTCCCAAGATATCGAGGAAAGTAATTTTTTATGTTTAATGCAAGATAAAATTGGTTTTAAGTGTGGAGAAATGTTAAATATATATTACTTTTATTGCACCATTATGTTGGTGTTGCATATAACCCAAACCAAACATAGTGATTTAATATAAAATAAACTATTTTCCGTGTTATATGAATTGAAAAATATCACAATGGTTAATTTAAATCAAAAAACCATAATTCACAAAATCTCAATGTGTTACTTAAAATATATCAAACTCATATATTAAATGATATTCTAAATTATTAAGGTGATGAAAACATGATCAAGGTGGAAGTACCAGAACCAGAAAACCAAAGAATGCATTTTAAAATGAAACAACTCCCAACTGAATATTAATTTTTACTATAAATAATAAACTTATGGGTAAAATTTAATTAAAAATTAATAGTATAAAGTAAAATATATATTTTTAATTTTTTTATTTATATTAATAATAAAAATAAATTTATTATATTTGTCGTTAGAGCATGAATGACCAAGCATATGGCTTAGTTAAGTGTTTCTTTTCTAATCTCGCTTTGAAATCATGATTATTTATGTTTGAATTACACATTAGGAAAATTATATTTTTTATATATTAAATCTTATCTATTTTATTCCCTTATTATTATATATGTTGTTTAGTTTTTTTTATACCAGTTCAAAACCTTTAGTCAACAATTCAATTGAAAACATTATTATAAGTGAAGCTAATCTTATCTATTTTTGTTGATCGGGAAACATTCTCCTCTATATTCACATTATATATTTTGTTTTAAAAATGTTTTTATCTTTATAAAACTGATTAATTTGATTTTATATTTTCATTTAGTTTCTTTAGAAAATAAATAACATGATCTATTTTCAATAATTTCCATAGATGTTATTTTCCACTAATATTAGATTTCTTTATAAAATCATAAAAGGAATAAATTTTTTACATACCCCAAATGAATGAATTTTGACACCATATTATCTAGTTTTATTTATGAATATAATTTTACCGATATCCATTTTTTTCAAATTAAATTTTTTTATCATTATTTTATTAAATATGTGCATAGAAATAAATTCTATTTAAAATCTTAACCACATTTATTTTTGTTTTTCAAAGTAATACTAAAATTATATTATAAATTTTTTTTATATATGTATAAATACATTACCATTTCTTATGTTTTATTGAGAATATTATATATTTATACCATCCAACTTCATATTCTAGATGGATTATGATCATGTACTATGAAAGGTTTCATAAAACACATTTCTTTCATATGGGTTAATTAATTTATGATGGAATTATGAATGTTTTTATATTAATGTGGCACAAACATATATTTTTTAATTATGTGATGAGTTAAAATAAAAATTTATATCCATAAAATCCATTACTTAAATATTTATATCTCATTATATTACAATAAAGTTATAGGTTAGTGAACCTAATACACTAAACTTTAATGCGAATAATGAGTGAAACCAATCCACTAAGGGACAATATCCATAATGTATTGGTATTATTGGAAGTGAGATATGAAAAAATGATTTTATATTATTATTCTTGTGTCAAACTCATATTTCACATTCTTATGGCTATGTAATATATTCATGGATCATTATTATTGACACATGTTTACACACTCCCATGATTCATGTTTTTATTTTATGTCAAAATCTTTGTTACCTAACTCATGGTTTATTATATATGTTATAGTGGGTATGATTCTATTATATTATTCCCATGAAACAAGATTATTTTATCATACCCATACCTCACCTATTTTTCATTCAAGATCTTTAATAATTATATTTTATGTTTACCCTTACTTAGAATTTTGACCCACTATTTCTTATGTTTCCAATCCCTAGGATACAATTATGATTTTCTTGTATGATATGTTTAGAAGGGTATCACGTGGGTAAAATATATGAGATATATGTTGAATAATGTTTAAAAAATAAGTTAGTTATGCTTCTAATCTCAAAATAAATGAAACATAAATATTATAGAGTATGTTTCTTTGTGATAAGTAATGAATATTTTTATGTAAAATCATACAAAATTGATGTATGTTATTGTTGGGTCATATCATACAACGATATCATGATATATATTTAATAAAAAAAATTATTAGGGGGATATGTATTTTTTTTCTCACCTATCACATCATAATATATAATGCACATGTGTTTTAAATGAATCCTTAAATAATATATCAGGTGAAAGAAACCCATGAGAAGAAAAGGGGTTACATAATATTTCCCAAACACATATAAAAATGAACAATCACGTTGATACCCAAAAGAATATGGGAATATGTCATGTTAAATGATAAATAGTCATAATTAAAACATAATAATAAATTATTGGTCATTAATAAAAGAATACAGGTAGATGAAGTAATATTAGAAGACTTAAGGAGAGAATAAAGAAAATTGGAATGTTTCCATTAAAAAATTTAATAATTAATATGAAGGGAACCATAAATTCCTAAATATACCAATAAAAAATTTAAAAGGATGTATTATGGAAATAAATATATAATAAAAAATATAAATAAAGAGTAAGAGATATAGATATAGAGTGACAAAGAACATAACCAAAAATCTATAAAGAGAGTGGGATAATCCCCTTCCATCAAGTCCTAACTAGATTTATAATCTCCTATAACCACTTCAATTGTAAAGTTACTTTTTTTAATTAAATTATTGAAAACCATTTAAATATTTATTTCATATATTTTAATATATATGTTGTTGAGTTGACCCAAAAATTGCATATATAAATATTTTATCTTATTATATTAATATTCTTTACATGCTATTGGGATCTATATTGCCCCCACTGTATTCTTGGAAACTAGAACCCTTCTTAAAGATATCATACTTAAAACCTTTCTTCATATTCCATGGAAAAATAATAAATGGTGATATAATATTCTAATCATGGGTAAAGAAATTAGATATAAATTATCATTTAACAATAACATGAGAATAAACATATAAGAACATGAAGTTTATTTTTAAAATCAAACCTGACAATTCATAGATCATAATCACGAGTCATTGCATAAATCTTGGTGGTTCATATGGCATGATTCATAATGGAATCAAAGAACATGATCCAAAAGAGGTTAACATTGCTATAAGATCATAAAATAATTGTGTGGAATAATAATAATAATATAAATACTATATCTAGGCTTCCCAAAAATACATTCATCATATGTTAGACTTAGGATACCCACCAGTGTACCTACTTAAGGCTTGTTATGATAACCCATATACCCACTTTTGGTATTGGGATAAACTTTTTTATACGTTTTAATATAATAAAAAATTTATATTAACCTAATACACTTGATATATATAACATTCCAACCAGTCACATAATTATAATCTATTCATATGTATTCCATGATATCATAAAAACATTTATCATATCATCATAACATAACCTATGGAAAAGAAATTGGGTTTTATCAATATTTAATCATCATATTAATAAATTATCCACATAAATAATAAATATGGTATCATTGGGTTATATCCATATTGAATAATAAGTATCATTAATGGATATTTTCCTATATTTAAATAGAATTAAAATGTTATTAGATCGTTTTATTAAGTAAGAAAAATTCATTTTCTAATCACTTTTAAAATATCTGAAAACATCCAAAATATTATGGGAAAATTTTATTTTAAGAGAAACTTTAAAAATTATTAAACTAAGCTTAAAATAAATAAGTATTCATGATGGAAGGAAAATAATTTCATGTTGTGTACATTAAAACAAAGATTGTGTCTAAACATTTGGTAAAAAGTATCTTGTTTGGAAAATGATAATACGATTCCTTTAAAAACATTTAATATTAATTCAAAAATGGTTAAATATGAATTGAAAATATAATAGGAGAAAATTTAAAACATTATTGAAAATATTTTGAAGAAAATATAGACATGGAAGAAAAATATTCCCAAATGAGGGAAAAATGAAGCCGGGTTTTCCTAAAAAATCATTTGGGTCTCCCCGAGTACATAAAGGGATGAAAATTAAAGAAAAAAGCTAATATATAGAAATAAAAAATGGATAATAAAATAAAAAATATTTTTTAGAGATAGATCATATAATTTCGTCATTAAAAATTTAAGCATAAGAAAACTATATAAAATTGAGATTGTAATGAAAACCCTTACTACTTTGGTAACTTTTGTATTCTAACCCCCATGTAAGAAATAAATTCAAATTAAAATTTTATAACATTAATATAAAGAGATTAATTATATAAAATATTAATGGGATTATAGATATATATAATAAAATAATATAGGTGTATAACCCAACATATGTCATAAAGAAGAAAACTTGAGATGAAAAAACCCTTACTACTTAGGGTAACTTTCGAATCAAATACCCATGGATGAAATAATTTTAGTTGTAACATTAAATATAATAAAATAAGAATTATTAATGTTATATCATGTCAATGGTGGTAGTATATACAACACATAAACATAAATAGGTGTATATCATCAAATATATCTCAACGAAACAATATTGTGACAAAGATCCCTTACCCTGTGTTCGAATTGATTCATATGCACTCTAACATACATTATAATGAATTTAAATTTATTATAATTATATAAAAAACAATTTAAATACTTATAATTTCACATATGATCAGCTTATATTATTTTTTACACCCATTTATTATCATTTCTTCATTTAAATCATCTTCTTCAGCTGATAATTGTTTCATTTTTCATGTATATTTCACTTTAAAGTTATGGTACTTTCAAATGATTCATGATAAAATCAAATTAATTTTTTTATTATGTCATAATTTTTATATTTAATCATTATATTCAATTTTATAACCATTCATATATAGCATCGATGAAAAATTAATCACATCACTTCTTAGAGACGGTACTCTGTATGTAAGAACAAGTGATGTTTTCAATTTTATATGGTTGAAAAAATAAGGGAAATAATAATTAATATTTTTAGAGTCATTATTTTATCATAAATATCATATTTATTTCTCATATATATCCTTATTACAATCCATGTAAATAAGATATTCAAAATTAATTGCATCTCTTTTGTGGAGGTGATCGTCAACACACTTACATGAGCGATGCTATCATATTCCAACGGATGGGGTGGTGGAAAGGTAAAAAAGATATTATAATGAAAGATGCATAATTATTTAATAAATATAATATATAAACATAAAATCATTCATAATAAATAAATATAAAAGTTGATGACATAAAATAAATCATATCGCTACGTGGATGTAGTAGTCCACATGTACACAATGGCGATACATTCATTTCTCATTTGATATAGAAGAGATGGAAAATGAGTGTGGAATGATAATAACAAAATATAAATATATTAATTATACTATATTAGTTATGTTTTTATTGATGAAATAATTTTATATAATGTGGAATTTGAAATAAAAATGATAGTACGTGGCTAAGAGTTATACATCTTCACACAACTAGAAAATGGAGCTACTGCAACGGATCTATAGCCATGGTTTTTGTCACGAACCAACCCGGGTCGACCCTGAACCGATCACCCGAGATGGTCCGCGACATCGCCCGAGAGGCGTTCCCGATCCTCCCGGGCTGGCGACAAGCGCTAGGGCATCAATAGAGGACAAGTGGGAACGATTTCGCCCAGCAAAAATAAATAAATAAACAAAGTAGACGGAGGAAAATAAATGACACGAAAAAGGAAAAACGACCAACAAAACACACTAACCTGGTCTCGGCCAAAAACTCCTCGCGACTCCGAGAGTCACTCGCCAGACCACAACCAACTCTCGCCCACGGCGAGCAAACTCGAGCCAGCCTGCAACAAAACTAAAAATAGGAAAACACTATAGGCGTGAGTATTAAAACTCAGTAGGCATGCCCATCAAACTATTCCCAATGCACTACCTTTAAATGAAGAATTTACCAATTACAGGTTTGAACTAAATATACAAAAATATTGGTTTTCACACACATACATACACTTTAATTTCTAAAACAAGTATCAGTCCATTGCCCTTTTTAATTTTAAAACAAGTTTAATGTTTGAAAGGAATAAGTACATTTCATTTTTAAAACATTTTTCTACGAACAATTTAGAAATCTAGACTTCAGTTATTAACCAAAAAGGAAAACCACACATAGCACACATAACACACAACACATACCAAGGGAAATGGGAAAAGTGGCACACATAGGCCAGCAACCGAACTTGACCTCTCGATCGTCTACCACACACAAATACACAATAATGAAAACATGGGTCGAACCTAGGAGATCGTGAACAATCCAGAACGTACTATACATCTGACTCATCCTGAAGGCATGCCCTAACTCGATGACGTCATAACGCCCTAACGCCCGGCATAGCCCTGCATGGCCTAACCGAGGGGCCCAATCCCCATAGCAGCAATAACTCAGTATTCCCCTGCTATGGGGCCACTAGCCAGTGCGTAATCTAAACTAGTGCAGCAATCGTTCTCAGAAGATTCACTCACTATGCCAGGTTCCCATGTCATCACGAGCAATAAAAAGGGGGTGCGTCCACAATGTAAATTAATCAGTCATAATGCACCAACATCACATACAGCTCACGAAAACAACTCACACCAAAGATCACCCCCGAGTGGGTTTTCCAAAATAATCTATTTTTATTAAAGTTCCAAACGGGCTTTCGCCAATTTTAAAGTAAAACTTCATTTCTCAAAAAGCTCAAAACACTTGTTCATAAGAAGTCATTTATCTTTAAATATAGAAGTACATTTGAAATGCCGTGAATTATGTTTTAAGTCCAAACATGCATTCTTTCAAAACTGGGTGTCCGCCCGTCATGAAAATATTTCAAGAGACGTGTATAAAATAAACAGATCTTTTTTACACTGAATAATCATTTAAAAAAAAGTAATTATCTTATATTATTTATCATCCATTAAAATTAATAAAACGACAAGCAATTAATAAATTCTAAATTTAAAAGTAAGTGCAGTGGGGGACCTACCTCGACTCGCAGTTCGGTTACGACGATGACGCGGTGCGTCTCACACTCGCGCACAAGTGCGCGCAAGGCGACGACTACAGTACCGTGGGAATACGTCACCGATGTGCTGCAACAATCGCACAAACAAATAAAAACACATAGGCATGTACTTAAAACAACCCCAAAGAGCAAGTAGTGCAAAAAGGACCATCTCGACATGTTTTCAAAACGTGATTCTAACCACACCAATAAATCACAAAAGTATGCCAAATTAACAATTTAAGCGAAACAAATAACCCAATAAAATTTATCTATAATATCACATAATTTATTCTAAAAATAAATATACTCAAAACCAAATGTGATTAATTAATATTAAATGAAATTAAGTCATATAAGAGTTCATGTACCTCTAAATTTGAAGGGGTAGAGGTCGGCGCAGAATGCGTCTGATCATCGGAGTCACGCGACCATCGGGAAGCAGCGACGTGCACCGGCAGGGGCTGGCCGGACAGCGGGTGCGAAGCGAGGGTGCACCAGAGTTGTGCGCACACCGGGCAGAAGGGGGGGAGCTGATGCACACAGGTGTTTCACCAGGCGGAGCAGGGCGAGGGGATCCAAGGTCACGAGTCGGCTGGGCGCGCGGACAACCGCTGCTGGCTTGGGGGCTGTCGCGCTGCAGGTTGCTGGAGGAGGGATTCAGTCTTCTCGGTTGAGAGGGAAGGCAAGCGAGGCTCACCACTGTAGAGGAGGAGGGTTGTCGAGGGCGGCTAGGGCGCTGCAAGCGGAGAGCGTAGCTGGTGATGTGCGGGTGAGCTGAAAGATGGAGGGACCCCGGGCGCACGGTGCAGGACGGGAGGCGCAAGGAGGTCGGGGCGCTGTGTGGCGAAGCAGGAGGGTGCTGCGGGCTTCCTTCTCGCGACAGGGAAGGAGGAAGGGGCTAGGCTGGCGCTATACAGCCAAAGTGGGAGGTTTGGGCGGAGGCTTCACCCGGACTGCGGGAAGAGGGGATCTGGGTGGTCACGCCAAAGGTGCGGGGCAGTGCTGGATAGAGGCAGAGCAAGGGGCTATGACAGGGAAGGACCGAAGCCGTCTGGGGTGAGAGATGATGGCGGTGACTTGGGGAGCGGCTGGCGCATGCAGAGACAGAAAACAGGGAGGGCTGGTCACTGCTGTAGATCGGACGGGGAGGTGAGGGTTCCGCGGCTGTCGCGCGAGGGAGTAGGAGGCGGGCTGTAGGCGCGCTGGACAGGGAGCACAGCCCGGCTGGCCAGCGTGCAGGGCAGCAAGGCTGGTGGAGGAAGCAGGATGTAGGTGCGGAGAAGAGAAGAGAGAAAAAAAAGAAGAAGAAGAATAGAGGCAGGGGAGTCGGCTGCTGGAGAAGTGCAGCAGGAAGCGGGTCGCGCGGGAGAAGAAGAGGTAGGGGGAACATCCACGTGGAAAAAAAAATAAAGAATAAGGAAAGATAAAAGGATAAAATAAAATAAATAGAAGAGTAAATAGATAATGGAAAACAATAATAATAATAACCTTAATTATAATAAATGTAATAATTAGAAATAATAATCGTAACCATACAAAACATATTAATTTTAAATTTTTTTTCGAAGACCGACGGACAATGTCGTTGCACGGGCGAAGCCGCGCGGCGTCGCGCTCCGCCCGTGCGTTCAATGGCGTCGAACCCAAAACATGCATTTTTTTTGACAAAGCACAAAAATCTGGTTCTGGAATAAAAGCAAAAAATAGGTCGTGTGTGACAATTCTCCCCACCATAACGCTTCCCGTCCCCGGGAAGCCACAAAAAAACCTAGACCATAGAAGAAACTCCTTAAGTGTCAATCACCCCCAAAAGTTTAAGCACCTCCAGTTGATTGATCCAAGTAGACACCGAAAACCCATGACACGCAACTTATCCTCAAAACACAAACACTTTAAACACCAATCAAGACGATACCCGAGAAGAATCTCTGATACTGACACGGGGAGGCCCGAATGGACTCCCCACCATAGGAAACAAGCCAACTGAATTCAATGAGACTCGTGATCATTCTCCCAACCATAAGGAATGGCTAGGGTAACCGAGCTTGAAGATTTTCCACACAGTCCAAAAACCCCCCACCACAAGGGGGAGAAGGGAAGGGGCCTATAGGTAGAGCATCGAAACTACCGTCACCGTCACTCCAACGATGTCACACCCTCAGAAGAACACAAACCATACCACACTAATGATGAAGATTAAACTAAGGCCCTTCTTTACCTCTGGGGTTCACCTGACTACGCACCAGCTTCACTCCGGGACCTATGGCTGGAGCTCTGATTATTGAAGCATCTCCTGCCTCGTAGTCAGGCTTCAAAAATTCCCAAACAAGAATTTTACCAAACACACATCCATTAGAACAAAGGTTTCAAAGAGGTTCAGCCACAACCATTCTTACAACTGAAAGAAAAGAAACACCACAAAACGGTACAGGTGACGACTACTACATCCAAGAAACACTATAAAGAGAAAACCCCAAAATGATCTCCAAACACCATCCTACTCCTGTGGACGGGCTGAGGTGACCTTCAACGAGCCAGGTATGGATTTAGCGCGCTTCTTGAAAACACCTCGACAGAATCGCTGTAAGTGGCCCAGACGTCCACAGGTGTGGTAGGGTTTCGGAGCATTCGGGCACATCGGCCTCTTGTGCCCCCGTTTACCGCATTGGTGACAGATCAACGCATTGTCCTGTGAGGAAGACGACTGAAGGTATGAAGGCCTCTTGATTCCTCTAGTAGTTCCACCACCATCATATCGATTCTCTTTCTTCTTATCGTTATCTTCTGCACTGTTTCCCAAAGCCGAAGGAGGATTCGTCACCTCATGTCCTCCTGCTAACTCACCTTCGACGAGGAAAGCTTGTCTCACCACATCAGGGAAAGTGGTCACGTTGAATTCTCCCACCTTCGACTGCAGCTCAGGACGTAATCCAAGCTCAAAATGCCGAGCTTTCACAGGATCATTTCCAACATACCCCGGTTCATATGGAGCCAGGTCCAGGAAACGACAAAAGAATTCAAACACCGATCTGACACCTTGTTGGAGACCACACAACTCCATCTTCTTCCTCACCTTTTGTCACTTCAGAGAAGTACTGTTGAATGAATGATGACTTGAAGAACTCCCAAGTGAGATCTTTCCGAGGTTTATCTTTAGACACAGACTTCCACCATTTCCAGGTTGGACCTTCAAGCATAAAGGTAGCCAACTTCACCTTTAACGACTCAGGCAACCCAATGAAACTGAACTTCCTCTCAATCTTCCGTAACCACTCCTCTGCCTCAAGAGGATCTGTCTGCCCATAAAATAGGGGAGGTTTCAAGTTCCGAAACTCGAGGATGTAGTCTTTAGGATGATCAACTGGAGGATTTTCTAAGGATGCACCACCTGAAGCCGCACCTTGGGCATCCATCGAACCTTCGTGGGGAAAACACTAAGGAACAAGAAAACAAAAAGATGGGTCAAACATGGTCATTGTCATTTCAAATACCAAAATAACACTTTTCACAACGATTTTTTTTTCAGAAATAAGGAAAATCTAGAAGAATCACTAGAGGGAAACTAGTGATGCTGGGTGACTCGACCATATGGTTGGTGGCCATACGGCAATCACACCACCGTCACTGAGAGCATTCTAGGGTAAAGTCTCCGTCTCCACATGGCTTGCCAGACCATGTGAGCTCACGGAGGTCACTTTCCCAACTCTCATTTCATTTCCAAATACCAAAAAAAACATAAGAATCAAAAGACATCGACAACCCAAACATCTGATGGTAACCCGAGGTTCGGAACAAGTAAGGGTTCATGACGTCCTTCTCGTCTGTGTGCCTCAAGTCCCAATAATCATACACCTTCTACCATGAAAACCCCAGATAACAATGAGTGCTCTGAAAAACAAGGTCTGCTCAGGAGATGACCTCCTCTGATACCATTTTTTCACGAACCAACCCGGGTCGACCCTGAACCGATCACCCGAGCTGGTCCGCGACATGGCCCGAGAGGCGTTCCCGATCCTCCCGGGCTGGCGACAAGCGCCAGGGCATCAATAGAGGACAAGTGGGAACGATTTCGCCCAGCAAAAATAAATATATAAACAAAGCAGCGGAAGGAAAATAAATGACACGAAAAAGGAAAAACGACCAACAAAACACACTAACCTGGTCTCGGACAAAAACTCCTCGCGACTCCGAGAGTCGCTCGCCAGACCACAACCAACTCTCGCCCACGGCGAGCAAACTCGAGCCAGCCTGCAACAAAACTAAAAATAGAAAAACACTATAGGCGTGAGTATTAAAACTCAGTAGGCATGCCCAACAAACTATTCCCAATGCACTACCTTTAAATGAAGAATTTACCAATTACAGGTTTGAACTAAATATACAAAAATATTGGTTTTCACACACATACATACACTTTAATTTCTAAAACAAGTATCAGTACATTGCCCTTTTTAATTTTAAAACAAGTTTAATGTTTGAAAGGAATAAGTACATTTCATTTTTAAAACATTTTTCTACGAACAATTTAGAAATCTAGACTTCAGTTATTAACCAAAAAGGAAAACCACACATAGCACACATAACACACAACACATACCAAGGGCAATGGGAAAAGTGGCACACATAGGCCAGCAACCGAACTTGACCTCTCGATCGTCCGCCACACACAAATACACAATAATGAAAACATGGGTCGAACCTAGGAGATCGTGAACAATCCAGAACGTACTATACATCTGACTCATCCTGAAGGCATGCCCTAACTCGATGACGTCATAACGCCCTAACGCCCAGCATAGCCCTGAATGGCCTAACCGAGGGGCCCAATCCCCATAGCAGCAATAACTCAGTATTCCCCTGCTATGGGGCCACTAGCCAGTGCGTAATCTAAACTAGTGCAGCAATCGTTCTCAGAAGATTCACTCACTATGCCAGGTTCCCATGTCATCACGAGCAATAAAAAGGGGGTGCGTCCACAATGTAAATTAATCAGTCATAATGCACCAACATCACATACAGCTCACGAAAACAACTCACACAAAAGATCACCCCCGAGTGGGTTTTCCAAAATAATCTATTTTTATTAAAGTGCCAAACGGGCTTTCGCCAATTTTAAAGTAAAACTTCATTTCTCAAAAAGCTCAAAACACTTGTTCATAAGAAGTCATTTATCTTTAAATATAGAAGTACATTTGAAATGACGTGAATTATGTTTTAAGGCCAAACATGCATTCTTTCAAAACTGGGTGTCCGCCCGTCAAGAAAATATTTCAAGAGACGTGTATAAAATAAACGGCTGTTTTTTACACTGAATAATCATTAAAAAAAAAGTAATTATCTTATATTATTTATCATCCATTAAAATTAATAAAACGACAAGCAATTAATAAATTCTAAATTTAAAAGTAAGTGCAGTGGGGGACCTACCTCGACTCGCAGTTCGGTTACGACGATGACGCGGTGCGTCTCACACTCGCGCACAAGTGCGCGCAAGGCGACGACTACAGTACCGTGGGAATACGTCACCGATGTGCTGCAACAATCGCACAAACAAATAAAAACACATAGGCATGTACTTAAAACAACCCCAAAGAGAAAGTAGTGCAAAAAGGACCATCTCGACATGTTTTCAAAACGTGATTCTAACCACACCAATAAATCACAAAAAATGCCAAATTAACAATTTAAGCGAAACAAATAACCCAATAAAATTTATCTATAATATCACATAATTTATTCTAAAAATAAATATACTCAAAACCAAATGTGATTAATTAATATTAAATGAAATTAAGTCATATAAGAGTTCATGTACCTTTAAATTTGAAGGGGTAGAGGTCGGCGCAGAATGCATCTGATCATCGGAGTCGCGCGACCATCGGGAAGCAGCGACGTGCACCGGCAGGGGATGGCCGGACAGCGGGTGCGAAGCGAGGGTGCACCAGAGTTGTGCGCACACCGGGCAGAAGGGGGGGAGCTGATGCACACAGGTGTTTCACCAGGCGGAGAAGGGCGCGGGGGATCCAAGGTCACGAGTCGACTGGGCGCGCGGACAACCGCTGCTGGCTTGGGGGCTGTCGCGCTGCAGGTTGCTGGAGGAGGGAGTCAGTCTTCTCGGTTGAGAGGGAAGGCAAGCGAGGCTCACCACTGTAGAGGAGGAGGGCTGTCGAGGGCGGCTAGGGCGCTGCAAGCGGAGAGCGCAGCTGGTGATGTGCGGGTGAGCTGAAAGATGGAGGGACCCCGGGCGCACGGTGCAGGACGGGAGGCGCAAGGAGGCCGGGGCGCTGTGTGGCGAAGCAGGAGGGTGCTGCGGGCTTCTTCTCGCGACAGGGAAGGAGGAAGGGGCTAGGCTGGCGCTATACAGCCAAAGCGGGAGGTTTGGGTGGAGGCTTCAGCCGGACTGCAGGAAGAGGGGATCTGGGTGGTCACGCCAAAGGTGCAGGGCAGTGCTGGATAGAGGCAGAGCAAGGGGCTATGACAGGGAAGGACCGAAGCCGTCTGGGGTGCGATATGATAGCGGTGACTTGGGGAGCGGCTGGCGCATGCAGATACGGAAAACAGGGAGGGCTGGTCACTGCTGTAAGTCGGACGGGGAGGCGAGGGTTCCGCGGCTGTCGCGCGAGGGAGTAGGAGGCGGGCTGTAGGCGCGCTGGACAGGGAGCACAGCCCGGCTGGCTAGCGTGCATGGCAGCAAGGCTGGTGGAGGAAGCAGGATGTAGGTGCGGAGAAGAGAAGAGAGAAAAAAGAAGAAGAAGAAGAAGAATAGAGGCAGGGGAGTCGGCTGCTGGAGAAGTGCAGCAGGAAGCGGGTCGCGCGGGAGAAGAAGAGGTAGGGGGAACATCCGCGTGAAAAAAAAAATAAAGAATAAGGAAAGATAAAAGGATAAAATAAAATAAATAGAAGAGTAAATAGATAATGGAAAACAATAATAATAATAACCTTAATTATAATAAATGTAATAATTAGAAATAATAATCGTAACCATACAAAACATATTAATTTTAAATTTTTTTTTTGAAGACCGACGGACAATGTCGTTGCATGGGCGAAGCCGCGCGGCGTCGCGCTCCGCCCGTGCGTTCAATGGCGTCGAACCCAAAACATGCATTTTTTTTTGACAAAGCACAAAAATCTGGTTCTGTAATAAAAGCAACAAATAGGTCGAGTGTGACAGTTTTAAAACTGTGGCTATATGCCTATATTCTGTGGCCTAAAGCCACAATTTTCCGAGATATGGAAATTTCCCATGGCTATTACCACGGTTTCAAAACCGTGGCTATATGCCTATTTTTTCATTTCCATATGGTCACGGTTCTCCAAAGCCGTTGCTATAGGGTTCCCGCGCTTCCATGGGGAAAAGAATCCTCTCCATAAATTTGACCGGAAGCCCTATCACCACAGTTTTGAGTCTATTCCCACATTTTTTGTGAATATATATATCATAATATGTATATATATATATATAACCAAATTGTGGTGTGGTGTAGTGGTAAGTGCGCTGGATTTCATAGTGGAGGTGCATGGATCAAAACCCGATGGGGGAATTTATAATTTTGGCTATTTCCATGGTTTTCCAAGGCTATTTCCATGGTTTGAACCGTGGATATAAGTCAAGTGCCACAGTTTCAAATTTTGAGGCCTATTTCCATAGTTAAAACTGTGGAAATTGGTAGGGACCTACTACCATGGCGATAGCGACCATAGTTGGCCAAAACCGTGGTCATAGCCTTTAGCCCTGGTTTTGGGGCCTATTTCCATGGTTTTGAACCATGGAAATAACCCTGTATTCCAGTTTTTTCATTTAGAAACATCTTTTATCTTACACCTAAATCCTTAATAGGAGTCTATTAAATAAAAATAGTATCTATAGGTTTTGGGGAGGAATGTTAGGAAAGAACTTAATTAGTTATTTTCTTATATAATAGTATATTTATGTGTGGATAAGGGAGGAGAGGTGGTGTCCTTCTATATGTGAGGGACATGATATACAAGAAATTACTTAAAATATTTAATAATATAATGTCATTTTCTTGAGAAAGAGGATCCAAATGGTCACGAATTCTAATTTTTGTTAATTTAGGCTCTCAATACCTTAAAAATTAAACAATTAGATATATTTCAGATTAAATACTACTCTTACCTTTTAATTTAACCCTCATCAAACCTATTTAACGCATAACTATAATAACAAATTTTTACTATTTTTACTATTCATTATGACTAAATATAAAAGTGAAATTATTAAAAAATTTGGAAATTATGATTTTAAATATGGAATATAATTTTCCAATTTGAATTTATATAAGTGTAAAATTTTAATTTTAAAATAATTGTACAAAATTTGATAAAAAATTATTTTTAGAAAAATTAATTTTATGCATAAAACTTAGCTTACTCTCATTCAATTATAATAAATTAGTATTATATAAATGTAAAAATATTTGATATAATATATGTTCTAAAATTTCCATTTTCATAAATACTATATTGTGTTTAATTTAATTTATTATGATAAAACTAATTGTGAAAAAAAAATTATTTAAGAAAAATGGGGGATTCAACCCCAAAATGACCATATACCAAACTCATTTGTAATTCTGATTAAAATTTAGTTAATTATATTTTTTAAAATTAAAATATAATTATTTAAAAATAAATAAAATTCAAAATATATTTTAAATTTAAAATTACTTTATATAAGGAAAATAAATAACAATTTTTAAAAAACTGATATTTTTCACTATTGAATTAAAAATAATTATTATCAAAAAAATCAAAAACATTACTCATAAATTAATATTAAAATGAATATTTACAAAATTATATTCATTTCCTAAAATTAAAAAATTTTAAAAGGTATAAATTAACTATACCTTCTATGCACATAAATGTATCAAATCCCATTGTTCGAAGAAAAAATATTTTTGAAGCATAAAATGACATTACTAAAAATAGAGAACTTATTTATTATACACTAATCAATATATTTTCACTATGTAAAATCATTATATGTATTTTTCTATAATGTGTAAAATCCAATTTATACAACTAATTTAACATCTTGGTTATAATATATCTCAATTAATTTAAAGCTCAATGTTTCCCAGCAACCAAGTATTTAAAATACTACAATTTATTCAAAGAAACATATATTACAAAATATCTAGGTGTTATAGTTATGATGTTTTTTATTTTTTATATTAATATTTTCTATGTCAATCATTTTGAATTTTTTAGTTCATAATTATAAATCTACATTGATTTTATGGTTATGATCTTTGGTCACTATCCAATGGTACCATAACCTCTACCAGTATCATGATATAATGTTTATGTCATTCTAGAATCAAAGAAATGAAATATTTTAGTATATAGATACAACTAAAAGAACCTCCATCCGTAATCTTGTATAAAATAAATCAATAGAACATTTTTAATTATCTTTAATATTGTTAACATAATTCTTATTTTATCATCCCTAATTAATAGAAATAAACTAATTTGATTTTATTCACACACAAATATATATATATATATACATATTAATGTTATTTTAAAAGTATTCATCGCAGACATAAATGAAAATAAAATAGCATCATTCACTTTGGTATTATAAAACCTACATGGGTGGATGATATTTTAATGAGTTTAAAAGTAGTGGAAAAGTAATAAATATCTAAGTCTCATGAAAACATTAAATTTGAATTATGATACTATTTTAATGTTTGGATATTATTTTCGTAGGAGTAAGAGGATAATTGAAATCAAAAGACAAGTGTTTCGAAATCTTTACCAAAGTATTTAAGTATCTTCCGTTATATTGAGTGTAATTTTTTCATTGAAGGATCCTTTAGTTATAATGAGGACTTAAGAATAGGGATAAGTGGATTTAGAGAATTATTTTTCTATATATTTAGAAAAATAAAAATACTTATAAATAACAAGAACGAGGTGGAGAATGGGTATTTATATAACAATGAGGGAGGAATTCATTTTAATAAATTATTGATTATTTCACTATTAATGATGAAGACTATTAATAGTGTTGGTTCATATGTAATTTAATATCATTTTACTAAAACATATTGTTTTTTATTTAAACACTCCTAAAAATGAATTAAATCATTAAAATATATTATTCTAAGCAAAGTATCAATAATATTTATTTATTAGAAAAAATATAAATTTCATTAGAAACATTATTTATAGGTTTATAAATTCAATTTATTATTTTAAAATGCATCATTTAGCTCATTTAATACATATTATGTCCTTAAAATGTTTTATAAATTATTAACTAATTTTTACATCATAATGTTTTCATAAAACATATGGTATATGCAAAAAATAATTGTTTTTTCTGTTCAAATTGATA
The DNA here is from genome assembly GCA_963277665.1 of Viscum album. Classification (NCBI taxonomy): domain Eukaryota; kingdom Viridiplantae; phylum Streptophyta; class Magnoliopsida; order Santalales; family Viscaceae; genus Viscum; species Viscum album. The sequence continues at coordinate 1,799,965,375 of OY728152.1, forward strand.
ATTTTTTCAAAAAAATCTAAACACACATGTTAATATAATTTCAACTTATTGAATCTAAAAATGAGATCCATTTTATCTAATAATATTTCTATATAATTAATTTTATTATAAAAATTTTAATATAAAACTTATTTCCTTACTAAATATATAAAACCATTCTTACATAACATTTATAATTATTTATTATTTAAGATACATAATTTGAGAAACCATATAGTTATATTAAAATGCTTATATTTTCATATTTTATTCATTTTTGTGATTAATTATTATTAATTTTACTACTCCTAATGGAAAATCCCCTATTTCGATAGCCAATTACTATTATAATAGTTAAATAAGTATAATTCATCTAATAAATAACTTTTTAATACACTATAAATTAATTAAGTTTTATATTAATGTTATTTACAATTAATTTAAAAAATCAAATTTCTTATATTTTTTATATTTTTACAATGCATTGTGTGACAGTTTCATTTCCTAGGAACTATGACCCATTGTATTATCAAAATTTTATAGTGTTATTATTTTATTATGAAACTATACTTTCACTAATCCTATGAAATATATTAATTCTTCACTCATAGAGTTACAATATAAAATATAAATGATTCTTAAATTTTTACTAGGTTTTTATGTTGTAATATCCCATGATTTTAGGGGAAAACTATGTTGGTTAGTGCACTAGATATGAAACACCAAGCTTAAACAAACCATGAAATATTATTATTTAAATATGACCATTATAACATAATAGTTTAGTTGGTGGGAATTAATAGGAATAAACATATTATGATTTATATATAAATGACCTACATAACAAAAATTTATTTATTAATTATTTTGAAATAATCACACAATTTTGAGAAAAGTCATTTTATTATTTGAATACATTTTCCTTAAAAATTGATTTTAATTTGTTTTTTTGAGTTAATATTATAAATAATTTCTATAAATTTTTTAAATTATATTTTATAAAAATTATATCACATTTTAAATCATAATATAAAAATTATACTGTGGTGATTTTTTGACAATAATCCAAAAAGTCTGATTTTTCGAAGAAGAGTGAAGAATAATAATTTATATTGAAAACTGTAATTTTTTTCATGTATATAGATATTAATATTTTTTAAAATGTATTTAATGTAAAATTAGTTATCTTTTAATATTTATAATCCATTTAAGATCATTGGAATCTATTTTACAGCATAATTCGGTATAAAAACATTATTAGACAAAAAATGGCACTTTACTAAAATATATGTTTTAATTGTGTACTCTATTTTTTTCTTATAATAAAAATATTATAATTATAGAAATTAAATATTAAAAAATGGATTCAATATTTTTAATAATGAGTTCTAATTTTTTTAAATAGGACCCTTTTTTGTCATTTTGAATTGTAATCGTGGTAAATATGTGTCACCTCGATAACGGTAAATCAGATAATCAGGAAAAAATTAATATTATAAGGAATAAAACATACCATAAAATATAATATTAATATTATTTATGAGTGGGGTTTCACCATACACAAATATGATTCTAATTTATTTCAATTTTTCGAACTTTTTTAAGAAAATGACTTTTATATTATTTTATGTAAATATAAAGTAAAAAATATAACTCTCTTTCTTTCAATATAAATAATATTTTTTTAATGATATGAATAAATATATTAATATATAAATAGTTCTTTTAAATATAAATTATGTTTTTATCATGGTCATTTTTTTACTTTGTAGGGATGAAATAATTACCTTAAATTTTTATGCAACACCGACGCGATCCTTGTGCAAGCTATTGAAAAATCTTGTAAATGAATTCAAAAACACTAAAAGTAATTTATTATGGGTTATCTATTATATACCACAAATTTTAAGATAAATATAAAATATTAATGTTTTTAAAATTTTTGTATTTGAATTCAATTGTATTATTGTTGTTTTTAAAGTCCAATTATGTGAATAGTTCTAAAATTCACATTAATGGTTTTATGTTAAAAATATCTTATTAAATTATTTAACAAACATATAAATTTTTAAATAGGATAATTATTATGATTAATGATAGAAATTGTCACCCATTTACCATTTCTGATCCATTTATCACATTATATGAAAAATTACATCCCATTAATGTAGAAAAAGTCAATACCATAGTTAATGTTAAAATTAATTAACTAATGGGTTAATCTAATAGACAATGTGTAAAATGAAATAACAAACTATAAATATTTTATTGGGTAATTATACTAAGACCATATAATTACTATATTTTAATCCATGTCACTTTAAAACCATTTTAATAGAGTTTGATGTATATTTTATTATAATATTTAATGTATTTCAAAAACTAACATTTATGATATTTTATAAAAACAAACATTTTCTTAACGAATTTAAAATTAATAAAATTCATATATTTTCTTATGTTACTTTAATATTGTTTTTAAATATTTATTACGGAACATTTATGGCTTATTTATCCTTTTATAGTAACTTTTTTAGCACAAAATTGTAAAAAAGATTGATACCATGGTAATTGTCCAAAGGGTTAAGCGGGGGTTAAAACAAAGAGATAAGGGTTAAAACATAATATAAACATTTAGAAATTATATTTTCTTAGATTATTTATACTAAAACTAATACTATGTTATAATTATATCATTTTAGATCCATTTTCCTTGAAAAATAATTTATATTAATTCAATACTTTGTGTAATTCCAAAAGAGCACATCCCCTCATTATAAAATGTCACATCCTATACTCTTTTTAACCCTTCATGAATCATTTTTTTCAACTAATAGTTGCTAAATTATCTTTATAAAATCTGTTAATATGCTATATAGGTCTTATCTTCTACATAATACCAACCTTATAGGGCGTAAGTCATAATGTAAAGGATGTTTTCTGAATAATATATTTAATTTCATACTCGTTTTTTAGTTTTATTTCATCTTATACCTATTTTATAAATTCATCACTCATGATAAAATATTAAAACTAGTATATTCCATATGCTGAGTTTTTTATATATGTGGAATAACCTATATCTGTATCATTCTTTTAATAAATTGGAAACAAAACTGTCTCTTGTGTATATGATGGCCACTGCCTCACAAACTGATGTAATTTTTATTCCATCACTACCTATCAAGGAAAATTATATTGATATGTTAAATGTGTATATATATATATATGATATCAGTGAAATAATTATCATTCTATAGATACAATATATCATTTACTAATGACTTTTCAATCCCTTAAAATATGATAACATCATTCATGAATATTTGGGGATTGCCACCTCCATGAAATGATGTGATTCATTTTTCATAAAAACATCACAAGGATACTATATATATGTATATTTTAGGAAAGAAAATTTTATTTTTGATAAAATAATTATTATTTAAAGAAAAAATTATATGCAATTTATTCCATCATGATGATTGAAAAATTGAAATGTTACTAATGCGTATGTACAACCTACCATCTACATGATTATAACATAATCCATTTTTCATAACCATATTTCATGGTTGGTGTTAAAATTTTAATAAATGTATAAAAATTATAGTTATTTCCTGATTATTAATCTTTTTATGACTTAATAAATACCCCTTTCACCGTGATCAACATATCGAAGCTATCTTGATCTTATGAACTGAACATCCACAAAACACAAAACTAGGACATAATCGATTTAGTAATTAAATATTTCATTAAAATAAATGAAATAAATTCATTATAGATAAGGGATTAATCTGAGAATATTTTATTAATAAATACAATTTTTTATATATGTTTATTATATAGGTGGTAAAGGATATAAAAAGCATGTCTCAACTCAAGGTATGATATTTCATCTTAATTTATATTTATTGAGAAATCATTTAATGTTGTGCCCCAAATTTATTTTATATGTTGTATATAATGAAAATTTACATATTATATAAATAATCTTTAATAATTCATTTTAATTTAAGTTACAATTAAAACTATTTTATCAATTGGATTTAGTTGAATGTTACCATGTGGTAAGGGATTTCTTAACTTAATTTCCTTTCATTGGGTTATATGGATTCTTGAGTGAGTATATTATGTACATATTTTTAGGGAAATTATATTTGTTTGATTTTTTTATACTTACACTAATTCATTGTTGTTTTAAATTTTTTATACATAATAAATATATTTATTATTTCTCAATTCAATGATATGATATTTGTAAGGGTTATTCATATAAACGTTTCTTTATTTTGAAAATAAACTTATGTTATGTACCTATCCTAGTTTATGAGGTGTATATACTACCCCATTTAAATTTTATACCATTAATATATTTATTTTAATGATATTTAATGTTTCAATTGTTGTTTTTTTATAGGGCTAAGGATTCAAAAGTTTCAAAGGTTTTAAGGGATTTACATCTCAATACCATTTTAATTGGGTTTATTTGTACACAAATTTTTGTTGAAGAAATTATATGGTCCTTATCTAATAATTCATTTTTTATTTTCTTCTTATATAATTATTTTATTAATTCATATGTTTTACTACCATTTTCCTCTCTTTGGTACTCAAAACTAATCATAAAATATTTTTAAGAGAAGGTACCCTTATTTCCTTTTTTTTGGTAGGAAAGACATTTTCTTCTCCATCAATTTTTTCTAAAAATGTACTCATGAATTTTGGGTAATATTCATAAATTATTATTTAAATTTAATATACCCATATTTGAAAATTTACAAACTTTTTTATAAAGAATATTATACTCATTTTCTGAATAAAAAACTGTTTATCGAAGGTGTGAATAGAATATTTGTTTTAATGATTATGACATGATAAAAATTTATTACCTTTATTTCTACTAAATGATTATAAGATTAATTTAAATATTTAAATTATTAATTTAAAATATATTTTTTATAATATTATATAATATTTTAGTTTTGAAAAGTATGTTTAAAATTTGAAATGGAATTTTCTGAAAGATTTTTTTAGTGATCCTTTGATGGTATTTATATTCATAAATGACAACAACCCTTGATGTTACCTATTTTAACCTGTGATCGAGTTTTATATGTATAATGTATAAAAAATATGGAAACTTAAACAATTGGCTCATATGTAAACCAATAATATGAATCAAATATATTTATTATTAGAACCCTTCTTTGAAATATCATACTTAATACCATTCTTCATAACCTGGGGAAATGAAAACATAAGAAAGGGTGAGATCAGATATTAAGTAAGGGTAAGCATGGGAGATTTCAATAGTCAATTAAAAATAAAATTATAATAAAGGTAAAATAAAATGGTAATAACATTTGAAAATCATACCCTATATATCATAGATAATAATCTTGATCCCTAACATAAATCTTGGTAGTTCATAAGAAATGAATATTAAAGGAATTAGCGTGCATAATCCATGAGATAATAACATTGTAAAATGAAATGAATATTTGGAATAAACTTATGAAAATAATATCATTTCATTAGTATCCAGGGATCATTTCAGATACTATCATAGTGGAATGGGTTCACCGTGAAAACCATCATAGTAGTTAAGGTTCAATCCTAATACTATTATAGTCGAAAGATTCCGTTGTAGAATTGAGTTTGATCCCAATTCTAGTCCTATTTGTCTCAAAAGATATCTATTTTAATCAATTAGATGGATAAATAATTATGGTAACATACATCACATAACAAAAAACACACTGATGTGTTCTATAAGGACCCAAATCATTCATCATATCATTACCTGTGAAAAAGAAACGGGTTTCAAAAATAATTCTTCATGGAATAACCTTTAGAAAAGAAATGTATTTAATAGAAATATATTTATCATAATAATAAACCATATAGGGAAGGAATTGATATGGTATCATTAGATCATAACCCATTAAATACTAAGAGACATCAAAGGATTATTTATTAGATAGTATATGATTTTAAAAGATAACATGGAACATTTTTTTGAGGAAAATACCTTTTCAACATTGAAATAACTTCTTCAAAGTCTAAATTTTCCATCATATTATGGAAAAAACCTCATTTAAAAATAACCTTATAAATAATTAAAGGGGAATTTTAATAATTAGGTGGTTATGACAATGAAAATTCTAACCATGCCATTTACTTTAAAACAATGTTTCCTTTCACATTTCTATAAAAATTAACCCATTCAGAAAATGAAAAGTTATTTAAATTTATATTTTTTGTTAAAAATTAAATCATAGATAATTTTTAATTTAAAAAATCATAGTGAAATATTTAAAACATCATTTAAAATATTTTAAGAAAACATGGATTTGGAAGAAAAAATATTTTTAATCAAAGAGAGAAAAAAATTAAGCTTTCCCTTAAATTTTTTCGATATCTTAAGTTATTAAAGGGAGGATAATAAAATATCATGTAAAATTTATATATGAACATAGTATAAGAAGAATAATAAGTCTATTTATATTTAGATCTTTAAATATCTTCATTTGATTGTTAATCATAAATAACCCCGATAAACAATGAGATTTTTGCAAAAAACCCTTATCTTAGCATGAATTCCCTCATATATATTTAAAACTACAGTATAATGAATATATAATTATTATAAATTAAGTCTATAACCATAAAAATATATATAATACCATATTTTATTTAATTATAACCTCTTATAACCCATTTATTATCAATTCTTTATTAAAATCACTATTCCTAATGATAACTACATTTTCACATATGTTTTGGTCAAGTAGTTTTGGTAATTGTAATTTTATAATGATTTCAGTATATAAATAATTTTTATCATGATATATATTCATAATATATAAATTTAGATTCAACTATAAAATATAGAGATGTGAAATTAATTACACCAATCATAGAGATCGTAGATCGTACATATACATGAACAATGTTTTAATTTTTTTGACGGATGGAAAGATAAATCGTTAAATAATAAATAAAATTTATAAAATAATTAATATGTAATATAAATCATATATATTGATAAAATATACCCATATTACTTTCTATGAAAAATGAAAATGAAAAAAAAATCACATACCTTTGTAGAGGTGGTAGTCCACTTTTACGCACATGAAATGTTAAGGTTTTCAAATGGATTATATGGTAAGAAGTTTTATATAATAATATGTTAAAATAAGTATAATTATTTTCAAAATATCATATATATACATTAAATCCATCATTATAAACACCTGTGAGAGGTGGTTATCGAAAATGAATTACATTAGTTCGTGAAGCTGTAGTCCTCCTTACACATGTTGACAGTTATGTTTCCCATTTGATGGAAGTGGAGATTGATATAGGTTATAACATTAAAATAATAACATATAAATATTTATGATATATTGGTATTATTATTTCATACTACTTTAATAATATTAAATTAGTTTTAAGAATAAATAAAATGAAAACGTATGGTTAATAACTATACCTCTTTTTCGGACAACATCTTTATATTTAAAACTAAATCCTTCTTTGGATGGTATTATGAAAAATGAAAGGACTATTGGTATTTTTAGGGATATATGGATGGTATTATAGATTTTTTTTGAATAAATATCTCTTTATGAGTGTGTGTGATAAGAGACGGGTTTCCTTTTATAATTGTGGGAGAAGAGTCACTTGGTTGTTTAGAAAATAATAAATTATAATAATTTACTATTAAAAAAGGATCCAAAATGAACTATTAAAAATTATTAGATGATATAAGGTAAATATATTTCCATAAAATATAATTTACACATATTTTTTATGTCATTTTTACCTTTATCTATTTAGTTTAACCCCTGGTAAACCACTTATAACTTTAACTGTGGTAAATGATTTATTAATGTTTTTACAATTAATTATAAAAAATTAAAAGTGGAACATATTAAAAAATATTAACTACTTTCACTCCCAATATGTAATCTATATTACCCAAACCAATTCCCATAATTTTAATTTTGTTATTTACAATTAAAATTGAAAACACGATGGAAAATAGTTCCCAAATAAAATGTTTTCTTAAGTATGCATCATTTTTATATCAAAATAAAACATAAAAATGATTTTGATGACCAAAATTGAATTAAAAATAATATAATTTTACAAGTTTTACTTTTAAAGTAACTTTTTAAATTTATATAACTCTATAAATGCTTTAAATGGAAATATTTTTTAACAAAAATTAATATTTTTCACTATTCATTGAAAAATTAATCTTTTCAAAAAAATTCAAAACATCACTCTAAGATAATTTAGAAATGTTGATTAAAAAAGTTATTTTTCAATTAAATTTTCTAAAACTGGAAAATGTAATTATATTACTTTCTCATAAAAATCATTAAAACCCATTTTAAGAAAAAGAAGCTTTTCGAAACATATAATGATTTCACTAAAAAACTAAATATGTATTATCTAAAAACATTATTTATATTTTTCAAAATATTTGGTCATTCCTATTCATATTAGCATTTTAAAATGTATGTTATAATGATATACTATATTTTGGTTTATTTATTGTAGGTGATGTAATTATTAGTATATATCAAAATATAGATTCATTTAAAATGAAATATATCATAAAATCATAGGGTGTTCAATAATACCCCCAAATAATGAATTGAGACCTTCAAATTATACTAGTATTATTAAAAATAATGACGATATCTCCATTTTATTATATCCTTGGGTTCTATTGTTTTTTATTTGAGTATATGATTCCACTAGAGAGCATTAACAAAGTAATTAGTCTTGTTCTAGAGAACGTAATACCTATGATCCATGATTTATAACATTTTTATTCATAGGGAAGGTCATTATATAGTGGTATGACATCTTATTATAGTACATGTAAAGGATCAAGTGTGTACTTCTTCAGGAGAGATAAATGGAACACATCATGAACTTAAGATATGTTCGGTGGAAGAACCAAGCACAAAGATAGCTTCTCTACTCAATGAAGAATCTATAAGGGACCAATAAACCATGGGATCATCTATCCTTTCTTCCAGAATATCAAAAAACTCTTCCATAGATAAATTCAAAGAAACAGTTTCTTAGAAATATTGAAATCCATGTCTCATTGATTATCATATCAAATTTTCAATATACTCAAGGATAACTTGATGTTCTATTGATGAAATAAAAAATTATTTTCCATTTAATATGCTATCTCAAGTCCCAATATTTCTTCTTGTCCAAAATCATCCAAAAAAATGGTGCTATACACTTCTTACCATCGAGGTCTTCATAGGGGTCCATTTGAACTCTCAATTAAAATCAATTATTGTGTGAAAAATAAACTAGAGGAAGTTGTTGATCCCAAGAACATTTTAATCACTTATGTGAAGATCTCTACATATCCTCTAGGGTTTAAATGGTTATACCTATTATAAACTCTACCTAAGGACGGTAATAAGTGTTGATGCTAAATTATATATCAAGATATTGTTGGATACTTCACCCGAACATTTTGGTAGACCCCATATCCCAATCAAATACAATATAATTTATTAATATATGCAACCTTACCACGTACATAATGTATATTATGGAAAACTGATAAAGAGAGAAATATTCTCTGATTGAAATGAAGTGTATAAACTTTTTAAGGAAATTGACTATAACCCAAATAACATTACACCATTAAGACATTTTGGGGAGTCTGATGATATAATCTACAATGATGTTTTCCCATTTCTACTATAGTATGGCTTAGGGTCATAAAATCACTTAGGACTTTTACCTCTCATATTTAACAGTTTTAACATACAAAACATCAATATATGAACTCTACAATATCATTCATCTTTCAATCACACTAGAAATACTATTTCTAATCTCAATACATATTTATACTTCCTGGATTAATAAAGGATGAAGATCTATGATCTCCATATAAGAGATACTTCTTCAAATCATGTATGGAAGGAACAGAAACACAATACTTAAATGTTATAATTACATCATAATCATGTTTAAGCTCATGGACACTTATCACCTTTCTATATAAATCTATATCTTAATTTTGTGCCTCTTGAATCATTACATAGATATAGGGTTGAACAGTTATTTAAGAAAGATATGGGTTTCCCCTTCCTTCTAGATTTCTATATTCATCCTTTTCAAATATATAATATTTGATCTTTTTTATCCTTATAATAGATTTAGTTTCATTTTCCTTTTTACACAGATAATATGATGCTTTATTCTATTTCCTAGGGCGGTAATGTATTAATCAATCACAATATTTAGTAACCTCCAACCATCTTCTCGGAAACATATTCCACTATTTCAATGTGAATATATATTTTAATATTTTATGACCAGAATATATATCACACCTTTTTCTGTAAAGATAATTCCTCTATATATATAATGATAAAATTATTTTACCTAAATACAAATCAATATGTGGGTATTTTTAATCATAAAACCTCAATTTTTATTAGTTATAAGATATCGTCATATAATTGTTGAAGAGAACACTTCAAAAGTTCTTCTTTGATGAATCACTATTGGTCACAAACCATTCTATACTAGAAGGAAGTGTAAGCACACGTGTACTAACTAACCTTATCTTTTCATTCTGTAATTTTTCATCACATTATTTTTTCTAAAGTAACTTAGAACACTTCCAAGTTAATAAGATTATTGGATTATAAATTCATGGGAAATTCTACACAAGGAACGAATAATATCCTGAAAAAATAAGAAAACTATAAATCTTAGTCAAAGCGGTTGGTCTAGAATAATATTCACTAATAAAAATACTTGGTAGATCCACTAATATAACATTGCATGAGATTATATGACATAAATTATGATACATTCTTATCCAAAATTCTTAAATTGTAAATTTATTATACAAATTATCTGTCCTTAGGGTCTTTAGTAAATTCATCAAGTGATCTTCATGATCTTCCTTGATCTATGAAAAGATCATAATATCATCTATAAAGACTATAAAAAAGTATTAAGGGAATCTCTAAGGAATATATTCATCAAATATATGAATATAGTAGGGGAATTGGTAATCACAAATGGAATCACTATATATTCATAGTTTCCATACTTTAAATCGAATGTTTTCTTGGGTATATCCTCCTTCTTAACTCTAAATTTATGATATCCAGAACAAAGGTCATCCTTGGTCAAGTATTGAGATCTACATATTTGATTAAACAACTCATAAATACAGGGATGTTGATAATTTTTATTGACAGTGATAGTGTAAAGTAAATAATAATCCACGAAAAGTCGCATTGATCCATCATTTTTCATAACAAAAATAATTGTTACACCCCGAGGTGATGTACATATACAAATAAATAACTTATCAAGATTCTCCTGGTGTTTTGTATTTAATTCATACAAGTCAATTAGTTCTATTTTATAAATAGTATTTAAAATAGGTGTATTAATGGGTTTGAGTTCTATCGTGAACTCTATATCCTGATTTTTTGAAAAATTGATTAAAACATCTAAAAACACATAAAAAAGCCCATAAAATAGTTGTGTCATTGATTTTTATTTCCATACCAAACATATGAGATAAACACCACTTTTTAAAAGGAGTCTAGTCCCAAATCATGTATGTGACTTTCATCAGAAGTTCATATTTAATATCGTAGTGATAGATAGTCATATGTTGGTTCAGAATATAAACTTTTCCTTCACTCCCAAATATATTTTTGTGGGATCTGTATAAATAAGTAAAATACATGCCTAATATAACATCAAATTCATCCATAGAGAGAATAAATTTATTTAAAGGAGGAAAATTCCCAAAAACATCAATCATAGATGAATCATAGACTTGGGATGTGATAATCACAACATTATGGATTTTTAATGATAATTAATCAACTAATTATTGAGGTGGTACTATGATACCCTCATAAAATTCTTCATAAATAAAATATTTGGTAAATCAAAAGTCAAAAAATAAATCAACAGATATATATTTGATGTTAAGAGTACCTTTAACAATGTATTTATCGTACAAATCATTAAAAATAGTGATCACGTGAGATTTACCTAAGTCTCTAGGATTAATAGGTTTTTTATAGTAATCATAATCATTAACCATTGAATTTAAGAACTGGTTATCATAATTCCCATACTCTATTTATTTAAAACACTATTGTGCATGTGGTTCATTCTGTGGAGATATTCCCATATTCGTGTCATTAACTAACTTCTTCTCATCACTTTGGGACTCAATTTACCAATGAAATTTCTTTAAATACATAAAAAATTTACCAGAACCCTTAAATATAACATCCTTGATGATTTATATCCACACTTCAAGGATAAATATAATATAATTTTCTTCTTTACATGGTTTTTTATAATTTCACTTAAAATCCATATTTATTTTTTATCTAAACCATATGATTGATGAAAAAAATCATCATTTTCAACTTGATTTCACATCAAAAGAATTATTCATAACTATTGAAGCCATGTATGTTTAATTCCCTTAGAAGACTTGGTTTTAAGCTACTTAATAATCGATTACCCTTAATTGGAGGTTGGATGCTAATATCCTAATCATATCTTCTGTAACATGTAAAATATTCCTCATAGGTGCCAATTGATTAATCATCCTTATAATAAATATTAAGGAATTCCATCTCTACACTCACATGAAGAATAAAAGGAAATTAATTATAGACAAACAACTCTTAAAATCATGCAACCCTATGGAGTCAATTTCTTCATCTTGTCTCATATTATTAATATGATTCCACTATTGATCTTATTTTCCTTCTAAATGATATATGAACAAAAATATTTATTCATGTTTTTAATACTAGATAATGAAAAATATATTTTTAATGTAGCTAATTAATTTCCCAAGTACTAGTGGATCAGTGGAACTACAAAAATAATGTGGAAATATCTTTAATAAAGAAATCAACATCATGTTTTCCACTCCTTTTTTCATTTTGAATATCATCATGTTTCATAGATTAAGAGAGTTTTGTGTGAATATCAATGAGATTTTATATTCCATCTCCCATAAAAATTGGTTTCCTAAAAGTAAAATCATTTCATTTCCCATCACATTCAACATTAAATGGTTTATTTTGGGATATATCCACTGATTAAACCCACAAAATATATTGTGGGAAGTATTATTAAAAAACCACATATTCTTGAAGAATAATTTATAGGATGTCTAAATCAAGGGTCTATATTTTCTTTCTATGAAACCATAGGTTTAACCTAGATCATTCATGTCGATAATCTATTTTAATCCATTATAATATTTTATAAAAGAAATATGAGTTTTCTAAAAATATCCCTATGGAGTTTCAAACATGGTGTACAATAAGGGAACAATCACCATATGCCAGAATGATATAGAATATATAATAAACAAACCCTTTTGTGGTTATTACCCATGTAACAACCCAAACATTCATTAATGGAAATTCTTCTTGATCAAATGAAATGTTTATTATGGTTATATAAAATGTGAACTTCATTGGTTTTATGTTTCTGGATTTTAAAATAACGTTTTAAATTTTTAATGTTTCAAATATAGTCATTGAACAGTGATCACATGATTGGTATTGGGCTTTAACAAATCCAATTTACTCAAAAAAAGGAAGTGATGGCCTCATCCAGTATTCATACCTCATACGATGCCCATTTTTCTAAGCTCACAATGTAGGTGGAATCATTGGACTTCTCTCTTGACAAAGCCCAATCCTAGCTTTAATATGTTAAGCTTGAGAGGAACCGACTACGAGAGAAGTGGAAGTTATAAGAGATTACCACCCGGGCGATGTTATTCGAGCCACTGTCACTATCGCACACCTTACCCTTCAGTCTTATGAGGGTGTTATAAGGGGTTATGTAACAAGACCCTAGCACTATGACTATGTATATTATTTTTGTATAAATATTTTTCATTCATTTTGTTATTGTTATTTTGTAAATAGTATTTAAAGCACAAATAGTATTTTTAGTTAATATTCAACTAAAAAATCTATTATGATGAATTAATGTATTTTTGAATTAAATAATATTTTAATAAAATATTATTATTGTTAAATTAATTTTTCTTAATTATAAATGATCATATAATTTTAAGAATAAAATTGTAATTTTTATTAAGGTTTGAAATCTATTTTTTGTCAAAACCCATTAATTTAGGGTAAATATCGGTTTTTTATTTTAAAAATAAAAATTCACATATTTTAAAAATTATTTATATACAATAAATATTATATTTGGAATCAGGATGTCGAAATTATCCAACAGTGAATATTTCATAATTTTCCGAGACAGTCAAATTTTTGGGTAAAAATTAAATACCATTTAAATAAATAATGTGTTTTATGTCATCATAATGACCCAATAGTGATGTAATAAAATACTATAAACGTTATGTTTGGCCAATATATGTATTACCATTAAAATAATGTGATTTTTTGTTTGATTGATTAATTTTAAAAATAATTTTGGACCCTTTAATGCTTATAAAACATTTTGTCTTTTTAAATTCTTTTCCTTGAGAGTGTGACTCACCTCCACATAAGGAAACCTATTATTTTAAGCATTTCGGCCATTGTAATTGTAAATTTTTTTTCCACTCCCCTTTGGAAAAAAATCATGGTAAAAAACCATGGTTTGGTTTGTGTTATTGATTAGATTATTGTGTGGTGACCCAAACCAGAATAACAAAGAATTCCCTCTCCTTTCCTATATAAACCCACCCAAGATACCACTTCCACTTCACTCAAAGCATTTGGAGTTCGACCAACACCGGGCCTACTCTATCTATAATCCTACCAAGGTGACCTAATTTCCCAATAATCCTCTCTCAAGACTCTCCCAAGCCTTTGGGATCACACTTACAAGTAAGGGATTTCTTCCTTTCACATTTTTGTCCAATTTTTTTTAAGTTGTTAAGAATATTTGTTTTTAATTACAAATTTTGGGGTATGATATCACAACTCTCCCATACTTCCCTATTTATGATTGGATGATTTGAGACCCATTTCTCTCTCATTAATGCCTCCTATGTACACTCTTTACCATGCAGAAATTCCGTGAGGGATTTCTCTCTCCTCATTTACATCAAAGTAATTATTTTGTATTATGAATCAAAATTCCCTAATGTTTATAGGTACATGTATATATATGAAACCCTTACTGTACATTTCATGTAAATATTATGAGACACCCCTTTATATATCATCAAATACTTTATATGAGTTCTTATTTCACGCGGTTATGCTTCCGAAATTGCACTACGATTTTCCAAGCCAATGTCATTATGTAGTGAATACCATGCCCATTTCTCTATCAAGGATATTAACCTTTATGCACATTTACATATTTATTATAAAGATTTATTTATGTATTCCATATCCCTTTATCATGGAATAAATGATGATGATTGATTCTATGTTATATGATCAATGTGGCACACTTATGCATAAAATGAAATGTTTAAGAAGGGTGCACCCTAATAGCGCTCTAATGCATTGGGTAAAGTATAGTATCATGATAAGTCATGTGAAATGGGTGTTTCCCCATGATATTTCAAGTGTAATGAATTTTTACTTGTGCTTCATGTGCAATGAGGGTTTACTCATGCTCCATGTGCAAGGATCCTTGGCTCATGCTAATTCCATGTTAAGGGTTGTTGTCATATTTCCATGTTATGATTATCATGCTTTATCATTCATTTATGTTCATGTTTCTCTTTTGATCCATTGATATTCCTATTCTCTAACATTTAATATATTCCTCATTTTATTTCATGTTTATTCCATTACTGAGATTTATAGCTCACCCTTTTCTTATGCATGTCCTCATGTTATCCCATGCAATTCAAAGTACGAGGGAATGTAGTGGTCATGTAGTGGAAGTTTTCCATAAATATGTTTTGTGTTTTATGTTCTAAGCTATTATGTAATGTTCCTAAGCCCCAAAGACACCAGACCACTTGATCTTCTATGTTTTATCAGGTGTAGATTTTATGTAATAAATCAGGTTTAAGTGTGTAATAAAAAGCAGGTTTGTTATAGTTAGTATCAGAGGACAGGTTTAGTTATTGTTCTGGATTAGTATTAGAAATCCCAATAGAAGACTTAGAAACAATAATAAGTATAATAAAAACATCCATATGTATTGGTGAGTATTGAGTAACTTGTTTATCAAGAAAATATATCCCTGTATCGATACGAGCATGTAGAGGTGGCTC
The DNA here is from genome assembly GCA_963277665.1 of Viscum album. Taxonomy (NCBI): domain Eukaryota; kingdom Viridiplantae; phylum Streptophyta; class Magnoliopsida; order Santalales; family Viscaceae; genus Viscum; species Viscum album. The sequence goes on from OY728152.1 coordinate 1,799,981,639, forward strand.
TGGCATAGATGTATCCAAGGGGTAAAACCAGAAAACACCACATTAAGCTAGACTCAAACGGGAACTAGTGCACCACAATGGGCCTTGCTGCACTCCTGGTTACGACACTCCTGAGGGATATTATTTAATAAATTCACAATCTTATTATGGACCCTTGTTAAGGGAATTAAAAAAAGGACTCTAAAAATATATGTTAGAAAGTAGATCATGGATAGCATGGATTGAAGCCTATAGATTCATATGTTAAGGAAATAAAAGTTATTTATAAGTTATCAGTTTTGTCCTTGGATTAACCTTTATGTGTTACCCCTAACATTACTTTTATTCTAGCCAATGGCCATTAATTGGGGGACTCGGGCTAACTGACGATGTAAAGATCAATGTGACGACTGTGCAAATGAGATGCCCAATATTTTGGGAGTGGGAATCATGAACTTTGTCAAGCTTCTCTCTCAATTAACTCAAGATTTTAATAGAAACATGGGTCAAGAGGAACGTTCAACCCCCCCCCCCCCCAAGGAAGAACAAGTCTCTTCGATAGCTTCATGAGACAAAGGCCTCTTACTTTTAATCAATCATCTGATCCCTCAATCGCTGATCAATTGATCTGTCACGACCCATCCCCTGGGGCCCGTATTGTGACTTCCCCAAACCCACCTTCCATAGGCCAGGGGCTAGTAACTAGCACCAAAGGCGTGAATCCCTAAACTGGGAACATATTGAATTTATAAACTGAAACACACACAACAGAGTATGTACTGTAAGAAAAACACTAAAAAAGTTTGTATACAAAAGAGTGCTGAAAAGTAAAGGGGTCGGAAATACAAGCCCAACAAAAAAGTACAAGTACAAATGAAATGAAAGAACAACTGAATAAAAGTAAATCAGCTAATGGGTCATCTTCTGGGGTTCTTACATGAAGGGTAGGTGTAGATGGCCTCCTCAACACTCCACATCTGTCCGTCTTCTCCGTATACCGTCACGCCGAGTGGTCCGCCTCCGAGTACCATCCAGTCCTGTAACTCTCTACCTCAGTCAGCGTTGTCCGTAATCTGCAACAAACACAACGAGGTGGGAGCATAGCCCATGCATGGGTGAGTATAATGATACATAGTAGGGACCCCGAGACCCTCAAGGTATCACAAAATATGACAAGGAAAATCCACAATGTATGGATTCAAAAGATAACCATAACATTGGTATATGCCCATACATATACCTAAGTTATCTTGTATCCCATCTCAATCATGAGGAAAACACAAAAGTCATTGACTCAGCTCAAATCATGATCTTCTTCTAGGCGTAGTATCAAGTAACAACCCCAGTTAGGTTGTCGGAACCTCGGATGATGGTGTACTCCTCCTCTATCGAGTACAGTGGGCATGCCGTGTCACATATTGGCTCTTCCCACTATCCTTGTACTGCTGAGGTACATCTCCTATCGAGTATCGTGGGTCTCTTGTGTCGCACAGAGGCACTCCCTACCACGGTTCAGCCACACTCCCATAGAGGCGCTCCCCCTCGTAGCCTGTTGAGGTTATCCTCCTGCTGAGTAGTGTGGGTCTGCTGCGCTCACACAGAGGCGCTCCCCACTGGGCCATTCGAGTCACTCTGATTCGAATCAGTCAAGAAGTCATCAGATCTCAGCTAGCTACTAGGTCTCCGTACTATGTATTCTCGCCTCGGGAAGGATCTTCTCCATGAGCTACTAGTCGATACTACAACTGTCGCGAAGTCCCTTGTAGAAGTATCTCAAAGGTCCACCACATCATAGGGGTCTCAACGCAATAGACGACGTGTCAATCAGACACCAGGTCTGTGAGATATTGGTGTTTCCGTCCCGGGGCCCGGTTGGATTTTAGGTTTAATCCAACCCGACCATACCCTAACTTTGTCCAAAACACATTTGGGGTATTCCAAAAGATCCATCTCGCTCTAAGCTTTTCATCACTGCAGATTGTTCGTCGATTGGAAACCCGTATCCCAAGATATGTGCAAAAGGTGTATTTGGATCAAATGTGTTCAGACTAGGGTCTGACCCAATCCGCAGGTCTGACCCGACCAGAGGAGGATGCCCGGCCCGACCTGAGGGGGCGGCCCAGCATGAGGGGGCGGCCCGGCCCGGTGGCCAGCGTGGCCTCACTGGCGGCCCGTGTGGCCTCGCTGGCGGCCCGCGTGGCCCGGCTAGCCAGCGACACCCAATGGGGCCTTCCCTAGATTGGTGGGGGGGGGGGGGGTGTTGTGCCCCCTGTCACCTGAACGGAATGGGCACTAGGAATCGGTTCGGTTGCCCACGGGACCTGAGAGGGGCCCACCTTGTCCGGTTGGCCAAGCGGCCAGTCGGTTCCGTACCATCGGTGGCCGACCCAATGTCGACCGCTCCTGCTCCTCCGCTGTAGCCCGCCCTGCCCGCGACTCTTCTCCTCCGATGCGCGGCGTGATGGCGTCGTTCCCTTCTGTCGCGGCCTACCCTGACTGCGACAAGCTTCTCCTCCGCACGACACGATAGCGCCGCGCCCTTCCACCGCGGCCCGGCCTAGCCGCATCCATTTCTTCCGTGCAGCACGATGGTGTCATTCCCATTCGGTGACCCGGCAGCCTTGCACTGCTGATTTGTTCACGGCTAGCCCATCGTAGGCCGCTATTTCTCCACCATGGTTCACTCTTTCTACGGCGTCGTTGCGCTGCCGTCGTCATCAACAAGTGATGAAAAAGAATAGGGAGGGTCGGGCCGTGTTCGTGCGGCCTGAGCCTTCCACGTTATGGGGATATCAATCGGAAAATTCATCACCCAAGATTGAACAACGTAGAACGGAAACAAATTCAATCTCAAATTTTCTACCTCATATTTTTGTTCGTTGATGATGTTGCGGAAAGGAGGATGTCGTTCCATTGACATCGAAAAGATGACGAATAAGTTGAGGATGATGTCATTGACATTCTTTAAGGATGGCGCTTCCCTTTCTTTCCCCGGTTGAAGATTGGTCTTTGTTGGTGTAAGAGGAGTTCTTTGTTGGGTGAATTTGTTCCTCTAAGATCTTCCAACCCCTCTCCCAATCCTCCACCAAATGAATATTCCAACAAAAAAGGGTTAAGCTAACCAATTATATAATTGTCGTCCAAATATTCAAAAGATTTAAAAATAATTAATTAATGTTCCAATAATTAATTTTTAGTGGATTGGAACATTTATGAGGGAAGTTCAAGATCCCCCCCCCCACTTATGGAGAGTTCAAGGGGTTTAAAACCCATGTGGTCCCCACCTATTTAATATTTAAGAGGTGTTTATACCTCGGGTGGGCCCCACCACCATAACCTCCCATTGGAGGTTATGGTGTGGTGGACCCCACCTCTTACCTCCTCTTAGAGGTTTAACCACCAAATAAAAATAAGATACACACTTATTTTTATTTAATTTTTATTCTTAAAAACTCTAAAAACTATCATTCATTATCAACCTACTGCCATCGAGGAGATTGTCTTCTTATGAAAATAACGGCATTGAGAGTTCAACAGTGCCCTCCAATTTCAGTTCTCAGCACCGGTTCAAAAGTTATAAAATCTTGAAAATATGTTTACTGATCATACCCGAAAAGACATCAGGAATTGATTATGGTAACACTGGGCCTCAGAATCAAGCACTTTAATTTTTCACGGACTTCTAAAAATCCCATGTATTTCAAAAAAACATCCACAGAATTTCCGGGTCATTACATTCTCCCCACCTCAGCGCTTTACGTCCCCATAAGATACAACTCCAACTAAGGGAAAAAATGGTGGTACTGAGCATGAGTATAAGCCTCCCGCTCCCATGTGCTCTCCTAGAGGTTCTCGTGCTACCAGAGAATTCGGTCCAGAGGTATCAATTGTCCATGCAGGACCCGCTCCTTTCGATCCTCAATCTCCACTAGAACCTTCGTGAAAGTCGCCCCATCGTCGAAGTCTAGCTCTCCGTGGTCGATGACGTGGGATGGGTCATGCACGTATCTCCTCGGATGAGATACATTGAAGACGTCATGCACCTGGTGCAATTGAGGTGGAAGAGCGAAGCGGTAAGCCACCTTGCTTACTCTACTGAGGACTTGTAAAGGTCCGATGAATTCCAAAGATAACTTTCCACCACGTCCAAATCTCCAAAGACCTCATTGAGTTGAGACCCGTAAGAAGATGTGGTCGCCATCCTCGAACTTCAGTGGTCTTTGCTTCCTGTCAACATACAACTTTTTTCTACTCTGTCTAGTCTTCATCCGCTCCTAGATGATCTGAACCTTCTCTATGGTAGTGTGTACCATCTCTGGTCCCACTAGTGCTGACTCCCCTAGGTCTGTCCAACACAGTGGAGATCTGTATGGTTGGCCATACAAGTACTCAAAAGGATCCATTCCGATGGTAGAGTGATAGATTTTGTTTGAGAAAAACTCTACCAATCGTATGTGATCCTCCCTGCTGTGACCAATGTTGAGGACACAAGCTCGGAGCATGTCCTCGAGGGTCTGAATGGTCCGCTCAGTCTGACCATCTTTCTAAGGAAGGAATGCAGTTCTCAAGAAAAGTTGTGTCCCGAAATCATCCTATAACCCCTTCCATAGCTATGAAATAAACCGTGTGTCACTGCCGAAGACAATAGAAGAAGGTAATCCATGTAGACGCATAATCTCCGGCATATAGAGGCGTCCCAAGCTCTCTACTAAGCCCTGCTCTATGATCGGTAGGAAGTGTCCCGACTTGGTGATTCGGTCAACGATCACCCATTTCGAATCATTACTCCAGGATGTACGTGGAAGAAATGTCAATAAGTCTATGGATATCACATCTCACAACCAATTTGGGACCTCTAAGTGATGAACCAATACTACTGGTACCTGGTGCTCCGCTTTCACTTGCTGACAAGTGAGGCACATAGAGACAAATTCTGCTACCTCCTTCTTCATAAATGGCCACCAGTGATATCGTATGAGGTCCTGGTAAATCTTCACCACACCTGGATGTACCACTAGAGGGGATGTGTGGAACTCCCTCAACACTTCCTCCTTAAGTACCACTAGTACTAATGTACGTCCTCTGAAGAGGATGACATGCTCTCCAACTTCAGAAAATCGATCATGTGCATGCACTGTGGATATCTGAGCACATCATGTATCACAGTCAGCATCCCCATTACATGCCTCCCTGACTCGCTGAAGAAGTGGGGGAGTGACTGTAGGAGGATGTAGATAGGCTGCTCCATCTGTATCCACAAAGGATATATTTAATGTATCCAACTTCTCTACCGCTTCGCCTAGAAGCTGTATACCAATCATCTTGTTGATCACATCCTCAATAATGTTCTCTATTCCCAGGAGTATAGATTTACTCAAATTCATAGTCCTGGAGGAACTCAAGCCATCCCCACTGTCTCAGGTTCAGGTTCTTTTAAGAGAATATATACCTGAGACTCTTGTGACCAGATTACACTGAAGAACGCTCACCCATCAGATAGTGCCACCACATTCTCAAGGCAAATACCATTACTACTAACTCCAGGTCATGGGTAGTGTAGTTCTGCTAATGTTGTCTCAGATTCCAATAACTATATGTGATCACTCCTATCTCATGCATCAGGACACACCCAATTCTGGTCCCTGATGCATCGTAGTAGACTACGTACCCTACACCCTCCTATGGAAGCCTTAAGATGGGGACACTATTCAGACTATGCCCCATCTATTGAAATATCTGTTGGAATATTTCCAACCACAGAAAGGGTTCCCCCTTCTTCTTCTAGGCTGATAGTGGTGCTGCAACTCTAGAGAAGTTAGGAACAAACCTCTGGTAGTATCCTACCGAACAATGAAAACTTTTTACCTCTAGAACACTCATGGGTGGCTCCCAAGAAAGTACACCTCAATCTTCACTAGATCTACTAAAACTCCATCCTCCAAGGTGACATGTCCCGGGAAGTGAACCTTTCAAATCCAGAACTGGCACTTCGAGAGTTTAACATAAAGCTGGTTCTATAAGAGTGTGTCCAGTAATACTTGAAAATGGTAGGTATGCTCCTCCTCATTAGTTGAGTAGATCAGAATGTCGTCAATGAAGACCACGACAAAGCGATCGAGGTAAGGCTGGAAGATCCTGTTCATCAGACTCATGAACACTGATGGAGAGTTGGTTAGGCCAAAGGGCATAACCAAGAACTCATAGTGTCTGTACTGACACCTAAAGGCCAACTTCCTCACATCCTCATCTCAAACTCTGAGCCGGTGATAGCCTGATCTGAGGAATATCTTTGAAAACTATCGTGATACCTTGATCTGATCAAAGAGGTTGTTAATAATAAAGAGTTGGTATTTGTTCTTCATGGTCACCTGGTTCAGGCCACGGTAGTCGAAACAAAGCCTCATGCTCCCATCCAACTTCTTGGAGAACATAATCGAGGCTGCCCTGGGAGAAACACTGGGCTAGATGAATCCCTTCCCCTACAAGTCATCCAGCTATACCCACATCTCACGAAGATCAGCGAGAGCCATACGATATGATGGAGTTGATATAGGTGTCATCCCGGGGTACAGGTCAATGTAGAAGTCCACCTATTTGCGAGGAGGTAGTCCTAGAACATCTTCAGGGAAAACATCGACATACTGGTCCACCACTACAGGATAGCTCAAACTCTTCACATTAACTACTCCGATGGTGAGACAGGCCAACTGATGAGTGATCGGCTGCACCCTCCTCTGAGTAAGTCCGTCCTAGGCTGCAATGTTTTTCTTCTAGCTGGTGAAGGTTAACTCGGTCCCATCCACGTGGACACACCAAACATTTCACCTAATACCGTCGATCTGAGTATGGATTGTAGATAACCAGTCCATACCCACGATGATGTAATAAGGCATCGACGCCACTACGAGAAGATCCTAGCCAAAGCTCTCGCCTCCAAGAGTAATCTCGCACTACCAACACCAGTGTGTGATCGTTGAGTCTGCTCCCGTAGGAGTCTCTAGCCTAAGGATCGAGCCAACGACTCCATCGGAATCTTCGAGCTCCAAACGAGGGAAGTACCAATGAAATAGTTACTGGCACCTGTGTCTATAAAAACTACAGCTAAGGTGGAGTAGACACAGATCGAACCCCGAATCATCTCTGGAGCTTCATTATCGTATGCCTCAGCTCCCTGAAGCTGAGCTCTCCCATATCCACCCACTCCCTACGGTCGGGGTGCACCTCCTGTTGGTGGTGGCGGCAACAAATCAAAATGCCGTCCACCGCCAGCTGCACTTCCAACTCCTCTTCCATGTCTGCCTCCTCCCTGCAGACCACCCCATTCGAACCTCTTCCTCTTCATGGGAGGTCCCTCAACTGTCTGTTGATAAACTGAATGGCTGGTTGGATATTCACGAGCCATCTGACCCTGCTAGCCACATTAGTAACACTAACTGCTCCTGGCATGTCTGGCTCTGTCTCCACTCTGGGTGCCCTGCACAACCGATTCTGAGTCATGCGGTCGACCACCTGTAGGTCTGGTCTTCTTGGACCTCTGTGACATCTGTCTACTACCATCTGTAGAAGACTCTGCTATGTGATTCCTGGTGGTGGGTATCACTGTTGGTGACCGCTCCGCAAGGAAAATATTCACTAGGAGGGCTCTCTCTAGTAGCACCGCATGCGTCGGGATGATGAGTGATATCATCGAAGCTATGATATCTCACCTAAGCCCCTTCTCGAAGGTCCGGGCCCTGAAGAATGGGCTCGTACCATATCCGTAGAGTAGAGATAGAGTTCGGTGAACCTCACTAAGTACTGTGCTACTGTCATGCTACCCTACTGTAGATGCAGTATCTCCTGTATCTGTAATGCTCGTAGGATCACTGGATCCAACTCTTCCAGGAACAAGCTCTCGAAGTCTTCCCAGAGAAGTGTCACATCATCATGGACCTGGAGCATTAGGATCCACCATCTGCCTGCTGCTGCTGGAAGGAGACACGTGGAAAGGATCACCATGTTTTCTGCTGGTGTCCATACTAGCCTAAAGACTCTCACCGTAGCCTCTAGCCAATTCTCAGCTGCCTTTTGGTTTATCTCTCCCAAAAACCTCAATGGGATCGGGCGTTGGAACTCTTTCAATGTGATCAAGTGGCATGCATCATTTGTTATTGGGGCTGGTGGCACCTGTGGCCCAACGGGAAGTGTTACTGCAGGTGCCTCTACTAGTAAAGGGCCATGCACCGAGGCCTCATCGCTCAGTGGGCTGTCAGAGCGTATGACTCTTGGGGATCTGCGGGGAGGCATATTAAAATAAATAAATGCGACATGGTCAAAATATTATACCTGGTGAGATTACCTAGTTGAGATGACTTAAGATTACTTTTAAAGACATGCACGCAATCAGTGTTTTCATGCACTAAGTCGGAAATCAGTAGTCAGGGTCTTGGTGTATGGATACGTAGACTGCCCACACCAACAATGGACTCCCTGAACTGAAAACCACACTTAGTACAATTAACACTATTTCTTCATAGAAAAGATAGATCAGAGTCCTATGTTCTACAGTATACCTGACTACTTTTATACCAATTTGTCACGTCCCATCCCCCGGGGTCCGTATCGTGACTACCCCAACCCCGCCTTCCATAGTCCAGGGGCTGGAGACTAGTACCAAAGGCATAAATCCCTAAACTGGGTAAGAAATACCTTTATAAACCGAAACACACACAACAGAGTATGTGCTGGAATAAACACCTAAACAAGGCTATATACAAAAGATTGGTGAAAAGTAAAGGGGCCGGAAATACCAGCCCAATACGAAGGTACAAGTAAAACTAAAATTCGAGAACAACTGATGAAAAGTAAAGTAGCTATTGGGTCATCCTCTGGGGTTCCTACATGAAAGGTACGTACAAATGGCCTCCTCAGAACTCCACATCTGTCTGTCCGCTCTGTATATCGTCATGCTGAGTGGTCCACCTTTGGGTACCATCTAGTCCTGCTACTCTCTTCCTCAATTATTGTTGTTCGTCATTTGCAACCAACACAATGAGGTGTGGGCATAGTCCATGCATGGGTGAGTATAATGATACTCAGTAGAGACCCTGAGACCCTCAAGGTCTAACAAAATCTGACAAGGATAAGCCATAATGTTTGGATTCAACAGATAAACATAACTTAGGTATATGCCCATACATATTCCTAATATATCTAGTAACCCATCTCAATCTTGATGAAAACACAAAAGTCATTGACTCAGCTCAAACCACGATTTTATTCTAGGGGGTAGTATCATGTAACAACCCCAGTCACGCTGTCGGAACCTCGGATGATGGTGTACTCCTCCTCTATCGAGTACAGTTGTCCTTCCACGTCACAAAAGTACACTTCCCATGATCCTCGGACTACTTAGGTAATCCTCCTTTCAAGTACCATGGGTCTGCTACGTCACACAGAGGTGCTCCCCACCACGGGTTTGTCACACTCACACAAAGGCGCTCCCCCTTGCAGCCTGCAGATGTACTCTTCTTGTCATGTATCGTGGGTCTGTGACGCTTACATAGAGGTGATTCCCACTGTGGTTCCGTCGCATCACACAGAGGGGCTCCCCACTGGGCCAGTCGAGTCACTCCAAGTTGAATTGGTCAAGCAGTCGTCCGGTCTCAGCAGCTACTAGGTCTCCGTACTTGGTTTTCTCGCCTCTGGAAGGATCCGCTCCATGAGCTACTGGTCAATACTCCAAAAATCACTAAGTCCCATGTAGAAGTATGTCAAAGGTCTGCCTCACCATAGTGGTATCAACACAAAAGATGAAGCGTCAATCGGACGCCCGGTCTGTAAGTTACTGTCATTTCCGTCCCGGGGCCCGGTTAGATTTTAGGTTCAAACCAACCCGACTGTACCCCAACTGTGTCCAAACCTGACGTGGGGTATGCCAAAAGAACTGACTCACTCTAAGATTTCCGTTACCATAGATGATTCGTCGATCGGACACTCGTAGCCCAAGATATTGGAGAAAAGGTGTATTCGAATCAAATGGGTTCGGACTGGGGTCCGACCCGACCCGAGGGGGTGGGCCGACCCGAGGGCGGCCCAGCCCAAGGGCGGCCTGGCCCGAGGGGGCGGCCTGTGTGGCTTGGCTGGCGGCCCGCATGGCCTAGCTGGTGGCCCGTGTGGCCCGACTTGCGAGTGGCTGGCCAGCAGCTGGCAGCGCCCTATGGGGCCATCCCTAGCCACATGTGTGTGTGTGGGGGGGGGGTGTCGTGCCCCCTATCACTCGAACGGAATCAGTTCTAGGAACTGGTTCGATAGACCATAGGACCCGAGAGGGTCCCGCCTTGTCCGGTTGGCCGAGCGGCCAGGCAGTTCCGCACCGCCGGCAGCCGGCCCAACGTCGGCCGCTCTTGCTCGTCCGATGCGGCCCACCCTGGCCGCGACTATCCTCTACTGCTGCACGGAGTGGCGGCATCGCGCCCTTCCGGTGCTAGCTTCCCTTGCAGCGGCCCCCTTCTCCTCTGCGTGGTGCGACAGCGCCCCGCTCTTCCGGCATGGCCCGGCCTGGCCGTGGCCCCTTCTTCCACGTGACCCAGTGGTGTCGCGACCTTTCGGTGACCCGGTGGCCTTGCACCACCAGTTTCTTCACGGCCGGCCTGTCTCCGGCCGTTGTTTCTCTGCTGCGGTTCACTCTTCCTGCAGCACCATTGCGCTACCACCAACATCAACCAACGAGGAATATGAAGGGGGAGAGTTGGACTGTGTTTGTGCGGCCGAGCCTTCCACGTTATGGTGATATCAATCAGCAAAATCAACACCCAAGATTGAACGGCATAGAATGGAAACAAATTAAATCTCACATTCCCTACCTCGTATTGTTGTTCGATGATGATGTTTCAGAAAGGAAGATGTCATTCCGTTGACTTCAGAAAGAAGACGGAGAAGTTGAGGACGAAGTCATTGACGTTCTTCAAGGATGACACTTCCCTTTCTTTCCCCGGTTGAAGATTGTTCTTTTTTCTTGGAATAGGTGTTCTTCATTGGGTGAATTTGTTCCTCAAAGCTCTACCAACCCCTCTCCCAATCCTCCAACAAATGAATATGCCAAAAAAATAATGGGTTATGCTAACCCATTATTTTATTATTGCCCAAATTTTAAAAATATTTTAAAATAATTAATTAATGTTCCATTAAGTAATTTTGACTGGATTGGATCATTTGTGGGGGATGTTCAAGAGTCCCCCCCACTTATAGAGAGTTCAATGGGTTTAAAGCCCGTTTGGTCCCCACCTATTTAATTGTCAGGAGGTGTTTAGACCTAGGTTTGGCCCCACCACCATAACCTCTCATGGGAGGTTATGTTATGGCGGCCCCCACCTCTAACCTCCTCTTATAGGTTTAACCACCAAATAAATATAAGCAACCCACTTATTTTTATTTAATTATTATTCATAAAAACTCTAAAAACTAACTTTCATTCTCAACCAACTGTCGTCACGGTGAAAGTCTTCTTAGGAGAATACTGTCACTACGAGTTCAACGGTGCCCTCAGATTTCAGTTCCATGCACCGGTTCAAATGTTAAAAAAAACTCGATCTTACATTTACTTAACTTACCCGAAAAAACATCATGAATTTATTCCAGGAACATCGGGCCTTAGAATCAAGCACCGTTAATTTTCACGTACTCGTAAAAATCTCATGTATTAAAAAAAAATTCCACAGAATTTTGGGTCTTTACAAGATCAAATCCGTTGAAAAGATATTCTCCATCCTGCTATGATTTGAACAAGGGATGTTTCTCCATGATTTTTATCGTATGGAGGGTGAAGCTGGTCAATAGTGGACATCGATAAAAAATATGATGCTTGAGGAGGATATTGAGGCATTGGAATAGAAGGATTTCCAAAAGATGTTTTTCAATAAATATTTTCTGTGCACCCTCCGACTTAAGATGGAAAGGTACTTCCTTTCCCTTAAGAAAAAAGTTGAAAAATATATTGGATCATATGAGAAAAACAACACAAGGCTTTCACGATATGCCTCTAGCTTTTTCATTACCCCCAAATGCATGGTTGAACGCTTCTGTGGTGGGATGAAACCTATCCTACGGAAAGTATTGGCGATTCGTAACTTCGATATCTTTGAGGAAATTGTCTGATGTTCCCTCAAGGTCGAAACTGAGATAGGAGAATCTCAGAGCTATCACGGGGAAAGAAGCATAAGGTGGGATTCAATGCTGGAAGTCCGATTGATAAATCCAATAGTAATAAGAAGATCCATCACCCCACTTACCAAAGGTGCGAAAAGAAGCACCCTTGAAATTTCTTGAAGGGGATGAGGAAATTCTTTAGGTGTGGAAGAGAAGGGCAGCTAATTGTTAACTGTCGACAAGAAAAACCCACGGCTAAAACATAGGAGTGGAACACTTTTTTTGAACCTCAATGTGTTGTTCATTGCTATAACCACAAAGAACTAGGGAATCTTGCAAATCAGTACCCTAAGCCAAGGGTTTTCGGAGGAAACCAACAACCTCCATGGAAGAAATGGAGATCTCTTGAAATCACTACTGCTGAAGTGAACCATGACAATGAAGTGTTGATAGGAACACTAGTTATTCATTCAAGAATAGTGAATGTACTTTTTTATTCATGTTCTACACATTCTTTTATATCCTGAATGTTTTGTAGAAAAATCCCACCACTACCACAAATCATCGAAGTAAAGATGTCGGTGAGTACGAAAAATGGGGCAATCAGTGCATCCCTTGAATATAACTCCTCACTTGTCATAAACTATGGATTTAATTTCCCGGCGAACCTCTTCATACTCCCTCGGGTGGAATTTGATAAAATTCTTGGCATGGATTGACTTTCCTTATATAGATCCAACATAAATAGCTATGAGAGGGAAATCAATCTCCATGTGGAGAATCAACCCCCGATTCTATACAAGTGCATGAAGGAAGATGATTTTTATTTAGCTCCATCATATAAAGCGTGGATATTACTTCTCTATGAGCAGGTGTATCTGGATCAGATGCTTGAGTCTAAGGAGGAAACCAGCATTGAAGACATGCCTATTGTGAGGGAATTTGTTGAAGTGTTTCCCGAGGAATTGCATGGTCTTCCTCCTAGAAGAGATTTTGAATTCATAATTGTTCTTGTACCGAGGCATTGCCAATATCCAAGACACCATTTAGAATGGTTGTTGTGGAGCTTGAGGAGCTGAAGAAACAACTACAAGAGAATCAGGATAAAGGGTTTATCTGCCCAAGTGCTTCCCCATGGGGTGCACCAGTCCTCTTTGTCAAGAAGAAGGATGGGTGAATGTGCCTTTGCATTGATTATTGTTGTAACACCCCAAGATTTCATATTATGTAATCTTCTCAATGAAATTCAATAACTTGCACTACACGCAACACCGAGTTCGAGTGCACCATGACTTACCAAACAAGCCGTTCAGAAAACAGTTACAGATAATATTAACTACATTTTGAGTTTTATATACTCAATATATTTCTAATATCCATATTATGTGTTTCTTAGACAGAATATAAGAACAAAATCAATTTTTTAGATAAAAGAAGTATTTATCAGAAAAGGCAATTTTACTGCCTTTTAATGGAGAACCCTTTTTAAATCCAATATTTGACACTTTTATATATTCAATTTTACCTAATAAACATATTTTTTAGAATCAGGACATAAAAATTTAGTATTGACAATTTTTGGTATTTTTCTGATAACTTTCATATTTTGGTGAAGAGGGAAAAATACTAAATTTTAATTAAAAACAACTTTTTTAATCGAAATAATTTATAGTGTTAAATTATTAATTTGAATTTTTTTAAGTATAATTAGATTATATTTTTATCATTTGATACAATTTAGGTCATTATAATTAATTTCACTTAGAAATTGGACACAATCAAGTGTCCATCTTTTGATATATATTGTTTCTTAAAAACACGCTAATTGTTTTGAAAAGGAGAATTAATTTTAAATTAATTAATGAAAATTTTGTGTTTTAATTTGGTAAAATAGACATAATTTTTGAATTTTGAATATCAAATATTTCTTAGGCTGATTTTTGGTATTTTTCTAAGAAACATCAATTTTTGAGGAATAGGGAAACCACTTAGTAGTGGTTAAAAAAACTGACTTTTTCATTTAAAAGAAATTTTACCACTTCTGTGAATTAAATTTCAGAAATCCGACATACATGGTTGTTATTAATAAGTAAAATTTTGTTCAATAAGATGAAAATAATTTTTGGTGAAAAGTATCTTTTGACTTTTATTGAACACGGTTAAAGTCAAATAGGGTAATTTAAGGTAAAAAGAATATCATAATAATAAAAAATTAACTTAACACTTGTCCTAAAACTATTTTATGAGTCATGACCGACCATTTTCATCTTTGGGTCGCTTTTGGGACCTCATGGATCCACTTAAGAGTGATAATGACACTTTATTTTTATTAACTTAAAGTAAAGACAAAAATGACATTAAAAAATATCTTTTTGTAAATTAATTTTTACATAGGGTTATATAAGTTATCTTTTCAACTATAAACATTATTTGGAAATATAAAAGTTTTTACAACATCATGGTAGTTTTTTTATAATTTTTAGACATCAAATTAACAAAATTATTTATGACACAAAAATGATGTAGTATCTACCTCCTTAATAAATGATTTAAATTAATAAGATTATAAATATTAAAATAACATCCAAAACCTGTCCAATTTTTATTTTATGAATTTATTTCGACCACGACTCATCTTATCTTCTACCTTAATGAGTTTTTGACCTTTATTAATGGAAAATCATTATATAATAAAATAATATTTTCACACTTTCCTAAAGAACCCCGCCCCCTTATAAAAAGCCCTCACATATAAACCATTCATCAAACCACTCAAGCCCCTTGTCATGTCCAACCCCTACCCAAATAAGCGCTTAATATCCATATCTTCCTTATTGAGGCCTTACCTTAGGCAGATGCCACTTTTAGAAGCCCTTTTGGTTCAAACCAAAGGGAGTTACCAGAATTAAAGGTAATCGTTTCTATTAAATTGATTATTTTTATTTAACTTCTCCAACCCCTAAAATATTTTCTTTCAATTAATTTATAACAAAAACAACAACATCAATATACTATGATGTTTTTTTTTGATGTATTTGAACTACACTTACACACACCTCCATCTAATGGGTAAAGAACATACTGTTTATGTGGACGGAAAACTAAAGCCTCACAAAACGATGATTGGTCAATTATCTCTTACCACCTCTTATGGTGCCCATTATGATGACAAAGTATTTATATATGATATATATTATGTCTATATTTTCTTTATTCGTCTGTATTTTTAATTTATATCATACCATTTTTATTTCCATTTCGAGTAAACGCAATAATTTCATTTGAGGAAGTGGGGACTACCACCCCCTCAATGTGATATGACTCATTCTTACCATACGTGGGGCATATAAAGGATGGAGTTATTGAAATTATATATGATATTATATTTTAATTATAATATAACTATGTATCATTATGTTTTCATTCAACTGAAATACAAAATAGAAATGAAAGTAGTGTTAATGCGTAGGTACGACTTACTGTCTCCATGAACGGTGCATTTCATTTCTTATCTCCAAATGTTATGTACTGTTATAAATACATATATATACTAGATATATATGATATATATGATATATAAAACATGAATTTAATTCTGTATATATTGTACTCTCGACCACAAGGACAACTTGTAATTATAAGGTGTTCATTTTAGACTCAAGTTCCAAATATTGACAAAATGACAATTATTAACTTAAATGATTACATATTGTTTATAACATGAAAATAAGTTATATGAAAGGAATATTAAACTTGAAAAAGTTTCTTAATCAAGTATAAATTAACATAAGTTTATTATTCAGGAATAACAAGGAACATACAATTCAAGTCCGAAACGAGGTAAGGGGTTTCTTATCTCACTTTTAATTCCGTGAGATTTCCATTGTTCTCCACTTATTGGATATGGGGTATTTTGTAGTGCCATTCGATATATATTATCAGGATTCTCATTATATTCATGGTATTCTGTGATTTATTTGGTGGTTATTAAATTTTGGTCATACGACTCACTTGATTACAATGTGGTAAGGGTTAATTTCACAATCTCTTCATTATCTGAGGTTGTTTATACATAATTATCTACTAGGGCCTCTTTACCATCCACATCCGTGTTTTCTTAAAAAAGTATTTTAAAAAAATTACTATTTAACAAAAAATGGTTTAATGTCATTTATTCCCTTATTTGAACTTATGAGTTTTTTATAGAAATCTTTCTGCCATTTTCCAAATAAGGTACATTATGAATTTTTTGACAGAATTAAGGTAAGAATGTTTTTTCAACTTATACGGAAGGTGCAACTATTTTCCACTATTATAACATCATCAAAGAATCCATTATAATATTATAATAATATTTTCAAAATAAATGTTTTATTTATAATTATGTGACTCTTAAATGATTTCAAAATTGAAAGAGATATTTCTCTCAAATAGTTTTGATTTCAACTATGTCAACATCCTTTGATAAATTTTACTCTAGTTTGAAGTCGATTTATTATGATACAAATATTAAAAATTACATTTATGGTTTTGTGATATGTTTGACTTTTGATGAGATATTTTTATGCCATTAATGGTTTATGGTTAAAGTATTGAATTTCATATGCTTGTTTTAATATGATTGTTTATGTTATATTTCATCCTCCTCTTAAGATGAATGTGTTGGACTAGTATGTTCTGGGTTGGGGACCGGTAAATGTAAGCCCTATGGTTTGGTGTCTGGATACAGTAGACCCTCCGATATGGCGTCCGATAACAGAGGCTCTCCGGGTTGGATTTCAGTTACAGAGGCTCTCCAAGATGGAGTCCGGTTAGAGAGGATATCTGGGTTGGAGTATGGTTACAGAGGCTCTCCGGGATGAGGTTCCATTATTGTTAGCCCCTTGGTCCTGACATGAGGCCTTGACACATAAATTAAAGTCTGTTATTATGCATTCTATCATTATGAAAGTGGATATTGATATTGCATGTGATTATTAGACTATTATAATATCCATGCGAGTAAGTAAATGGCATTATTTGATTTTATCTTTGCTATATTATGCTGATGTTTAAGTTTAAAAGGATTTTGTTTTAGTCTAATACATTTCCTTAAATATTTATGGTTATTTATAAATGTTTCCGCTATATTTTTATCCTTACCAAGCATCTAATCTTACCCCTTTCTATGTTTTATTTTTCCCAATATGTGAAGAAGTATTTTATGATTGATAAGCATGGTTAGGCTAAGGGATTAATGTCATTCTCAAAAGATCATTTATGTTGTGTTTTATTTTCTAATGTGTAATATAATGTTCACATATATAATCTATTTTCCCATACTGCTAAACTGATCGGTCTTTCGGGAAATTATTCGTTGTAATCATGCCAGTGTATTAAAATAATTCACTGACTCTCATAAATGTGGTCGAGGCGTTACAGTTGATATCAGAGGAAGTTTAGAAATTAAGTTAGAAATAGATTTAGATAAAATCTTATTAGAGAACATTACCTTTAGATATACTTTGATGATTAGTATAGGAGAACTTCCTAGAATTTTGAAACTATATATATTTTGTGAGTTTTCCAACCAATACATCCATGTCTGTATATGAGCAGGTAGAGACAGCTCTGGCCTAGATGTACCTAGGTGTAAAACCTGAAAACACCACTTCAAGCAACACTAAAATGATAATTGGTGCACGACAACGGGCCTTCCTGCACTCTTGGTTATGACACTCTCGGGAGACATGTTTAGGATAATTCAAAATTTCATTACAAGACATTATGAAGGATTTAAGAGTAAATACTTCCTTAATGAAATTTTTTTATGATTATGGATTATATCAATAAACTATTCAATTTATGTTAGGTTTTTTACATGATTGGATTTATGAATTGCGATTCATAAAATAACCTAGTTTGTTCCATTGTTTAGAAATGGAGCCTAGTAGAAGGAATGTGAATTCCAGAAATACTCATGATTGATAGATTAAGAAGGATTATATCTTTAATTGTATTAAGCCAACATGTAAAAGGGAAATAGTCTCCCAAATATTCTCATCATATGAAGAAATAGTACCATGTGTTAATAAGATAAGTAAAGAATTCCCTGAGTCGTATGGATTTGAAGGGAAGCAAGAGAAGAAAAGGATGGAAGAATGATATATAGATCAACATATGAGGGGAAAGAAGGATTTTACTATATGTGATAACTATAGAAAGAATCACATTGGTAAATTCGTGAAGGTAATAAAGGATTATTATAAGTGTGGAGAAAAGGGACACCATGTAAGTGATTTCAAGGGTATGAAAAAGGATTCAAATATACAATGCTTCATCTACACGGAGTTGGGACACTACGTCAATCAATGTCAAAATCATCGTTGTATACCACAAATGATGTTGTTGGATAATAATCAAGTTATAGTATTTCCAAAGATGAAGAGTAATGACTTGTGTTCTTATGTTGATATTAAAGAATTATGTCATTACAGTATTGTATCAACGATTTACAGGTTATAATAATTTTGGAGTATATAAGGATTTTACTGTAGTAATATTTTATTAAGGATTTGAGATTGTCTGAAACCAAGAAAAGTTACTCAATAGCAAGTTATTTTTTTTGGAAAATATATGGTTAGAGGAAAGGTAAACCATAATATGGTCAAGATACTGAGTTAGTGATTTTGGAAGAAGAGAGGGTTGATTTGGAAAAATTATATTGGATATTCTTGACTACCTTGGATCTGATTAATGGTTGGTTTATTCAATAATTGTTGGAATATTCAAAAAATGGATATAAAGAATATATCTAGTATTCTATAAGTAATAAGAGAGCTTGAATGTAATCAATAAGGTTTTATGTTAATTCAGGGTGTTACCATGATTTAAAAGAATACTTGATGAAGGTATTCATATGTTATTACGTGGAAAAAGGGATCTTCATTTTGTTTACCTTCCTTATAAATTTTGGACTGTGAGTATGGACAGAAGTATTTTGGATATCTATAATGGTTTTAATGTATTAAATTTAACTTTGGATATTATTTATTAAGATTATTTTTAGAATATTATAATACTATATTTTTAGAAAAAGGACAACCTGCAGGTCGGGCGATAACCCGTTGTGTCGGAAAAAGATACAGGAATTGAACCCACAACCAATGTACGACAAGGATTTATTACCTACCACTAGCCTACAGGAAGTCCCTGGTTATTATAAATTAGTTTTCTTCATGTTATATGGATAAATATAATATTTTGGAGTTCTATTATATTTTGGGGGGAAAGATGAGATTGTCGTAGAAATTATTTAAAGTATGGAACTCTACTTGTCAAGTATATATATATATTTATATATTATTATATGAAGAAATTACTTCTTAAGCATTAGGTAATGGATATTAAAACTAAAAATGTGTTATCCTAATACCTTAGGTTTTGTTGAACAGATGATATTCTAAATCATCTTAGATTAATGGCTTTGAAGCCCTCAATTTTATGGTTGTTTGTGATTGATGACCTCAATCACTCCATATAAATATTTACGTTTTTTCTCCAATTATGTGTCTTTAATTTCCACCAATGTTCTCCTTTTCGAAACCCTAAGTTGGTGGTGACTTTTTCATTTCCCATTCCCTCTTATTAAGACTAAATTTTGTTAACACTATTTCCGATATGGGTTTTCCACAAAGGTATTTTCTATTTTCAACTTATTATTTTAGAAGAATATTTTCAAATTGAGAGGACAGGATTTATTGAATTATGTGAGAATGTAACAACCCAGGATTTCATAGTATGTTATCTCCTCAAAGCAATTCAATAATTTTCACTACACGAAACACCGAGTTCGAGCACACTATGACTTATCAAACAAGTCGTTCATAAACCAGTTATGGATTGTATTAACTATATTTTGAATTTTAAATACTCCATATAATTTTAACATCCATATTATATGTTTCTTAGAAATAACATATGAACAAATCCAAATTTTTATATAAAGGAATTATTTTTCAAGAAATGCAATTTTACCACCTTTTAATGGTGAACCATTTTTAAATACAGTATTTGACACTTTTATATATTCAAATTGACATAATAAACATCTTATTTAGAATCGGGACATAAAAAATTTAGGTTAGATAAATTTTTGGTATTTTTCTGATAACTTTCATATTTCAATGAATAGTGAAAAATACTAAATTTTAATTAATAACAGCTTTTTTAATCAAAATAGTTAATAGTGTTAAATTTTGAATTTTAATGGTTTTGAAGTATAACTAGATTATATTTTTATCTTTTAATACAATTTAGGTCATTATAATTAATTTCACTTAGATATTGGATATAATCAAGTGTCCATCTTTTGATAGATATTGTTTCTTAAAAACATGTTATTTGTTTTGACAACGGGAATCAATTTTAAAAAAATTAATGCAAGTTATATGTTTTGAATTTGGTAAAATATACATCATTTTGGAATTTGGAATATCAAATATATCTTAGGCAGGTTTTTTGGTATTTTTATGAGAAACATCAATTTTTGATGAATATTGAAACAACTTAGTAGTAGTAAAAAAACTGACTTTTTCATTTAAATGAAATTTTAACAGTTCTGTGAATTTAATTTCAAAAATCCGACATACATGGTTGTTATTAATAAGTAAAATGTGGTTCAATAATATAAAAAAATTTTGGTGTATAGTAACTTTCAACTTTTATTTATCGCGGTTAAAGGTAAATAGGGTAATTCAATTTAAAAAGCGTATCATAATAATAAAAAATTACCTTAACACTTGTACTAACCATATTGGACAAGTCATGGCCGACCATGTGGATATTTGGGTCGATTTCAGGACCTCATGGATCCACTTAAAAGGTGATAATGACACTTAATTTTAATTAACTTAAAGTAAAGATAAAAATGAGATAAACAAATAACTTTTTGTAAATTAATTTTTACATGGGGTTATATAAGTAATAGTTTCTACTGTAAATATTATATGGAAATTTAAAACGTTTTCCAAAATCATGGAATTTTTTTATAATTTTTACACATCAAATAAATAAAATTATTTATTACCCAAAATGATGCATTATTTACCTCATTAAAAATGATTTAAAATAATAAAATTATAAATAATATAATAACATTCAAAACCTGTCCAATTATTATTTAATGAATTTAATTCGACCATGATTCATCTTATCTTCGACCTTAATGGGTTTTGGACCTTTAGAAACCAAAAATCATTATATAATAAAATAATATTTTCATACTTTCTAAAGAACCCCCCCCCCTCCATTATAAAAATCCCTCACTTATAACTCATTCCTCACACCTCTCAAGCCCCTTGGCTCATCCAAACCCTACCCAAATAAGCTTTTAATATACATATTTTCCTCTTAGAATCCATAAATTATATAGAAGGCACTTCAAGAAGTCCTTTTAGTTCAAACCAAAGGGAGTTAACCGATTTAAACGTAACAGTTTCTCTTAAATTATTTTATTTTATTTTAGTTATCCAACCCCTAAAATATTTTCATTACTTTATTTTATAACAACACCAATATCTCAATATACTAGGATTTTTTTTGAGAATTATTCTAACTACACTTACACACACATCCATTTAATAGGTAATCAACATACTGTTTCTGTGAATGGAAAACTAATGCCTCACAAAACGATGATTGTTCAATTATCTCCTACCACCTCTTAAAGTAGCCATTATGATGATAATGTATTTTTATATGATATATATCATGTTTATGTTTTCTTTATGCTTCTAAATTTTCATTTTATAGAATACCTTTATGATTTCCATTATGAGTAAACGCAATAATTTCATTTGAGGACGGGCGGACTACCGCCCCTCAAAGTGATATGACTCATTCTTACCGTACGTGGGACATATAAAGGATGGAGTTATTGAAATTATATGTGATATTATACATTAATTATAATATAACTATATATAATTATGTTTTCTTTCAATTAAAATGTGAAATAGAAATGAAATTAGAGTTCATGCGTATGTACGACTTACCGTCACTATGAATGGTGCATTTCATTTTTTATCTCCAAATGTTATGTAATATTATAAATACATATATATACTAGATATATATGATATATATGATCTCTAAATCATGAATATAATTTTGGAGATAATGTAATCTTGACCACATGTACAACTTGTAATTATAAGGTGTTCATTTTGGACTCAAGTGCCAAATATCGACAAAATGACCATGATTAAAATAAATGATTACATATTGTTTACAAATTGGTAGTAAGTGATATAAAAGGAATAATAAACTAGAAGAAGTGTTCTTAATAAATTATAAATTAACTTATGTTTATTATTTAGGAAGAACAAGGAACAAACAAGTCAAGACAAAAACGAGGTAAAGGGTTTCTTATCTCATTTTGAATTTCATGAGATTTCCACTATTCGCCACTTATTGCACGTGGTGTATTGTGTACTTCCATTTGATATATATTATCATGATTTACTTTATATTCATGGTATTCTGTGATTGATTTTGTGGTTATTAACTTTTGGTCATATGACTCGTTTGATTATAACAAGGTAAGGGTTAATTTCACAGTCTCTTCATTATTCGAGGTTGTTTATATGTAATTATCGACTAGGACCTATTTATCATTCAAATCCGAGTTTTCTTAAAAATTTATTTCAATTTTTTAAAAAAATTTAGATGAAAATGGGTTAATGTCATTTATTCCCTTGTTTTACCTTATGCGTTTTTGAAAGAATCTTTCTGTCGTTTTCCAAATAAGGTACTTTATGACTTTTTCGAAGAAATTAAGGTAAGAATGTTTTTTAACTTATACGGCAGTTGTAGCTATTTTCTACCATTTTATAATCACCGATGCCTTCCTTAAAATCTTATAATAATATTTTCAAAATAAATTTTTTCTTTATAATTATTTGACTCTTAAATTATTTCAAAATAGAAAGAGATATTTATCTCAAATAGTTTTGATTTCATATATGTAAACATCCTTTGATAATTTTTACACTTGTTGGAAGTTGATTTATTAAGATACAAATCCTCTATATTGTATTTAAGGTTTTGTGATATGTTTGACTGTATATGCGATATTTTTATGCCATTCATGGTTTATGGTTAGAGGATTGAAATTTCATATTCTATTTTTAATACGAATGTATATGTTATATTTCAACCACTTCTTAAGATGAATGTGTTGGCTAGTATGTTTGGTGTTGGGGACCAGTAAAAGTAAGCCCTCCGAGTTGGGGTCTAGTTATAATAGACCCTCCGGGTTATAGTCTGGTTATAGAGGCTCTCCGAGTTGGAGTCCAGTTACAGAGGCTCTCCGGGTTGGAGTCCGATTAAAGAGGCTCTGTAGGTTGGAGTCCGGTTACAAAGGCTCTATGGGTTGGGGTCCGGTTACAGTTATCCCCTAGGTCATGGCACGAGGCCTTGATAGAGAAATTAAAATCTTGAATTATGCATTGCATCATTATGAATGTGACTATTGATATTGAATGTGATTATTTGACTAGTATAATTTCCATGCAAGTAAGTAAATGAAATTATTTTATTTTATCTTCACCATATTATGGTGACGTTTAAGTTTAAAAGGTTTTTTTTAGTCTAATACATTGCCTTAAATGTTTATTCTTATTTATGATAGTTTCCTCTATATTTTTATCCTTATTGAGAATTTGTGCTCACCCTTTTCTATGTTTTATTTTTTCCGAGATGTGATGAAGTATTTTATGATTGATAATAAGAGTTAAGCTAAGGGATTAATGGAATTCTCATAGGATCATTTCGGTTGTGTTTTATTTTCTAATGTGTAATGTAATGTTCATGTATGTAATATATTTTCCAAAATTTCTAAACTGATCTGGTTTTCAGGACTTGATTCCTTGTAATCATTCCAATGTATTAAAATAATGCACTGACTCCCATAACTGGGGTCGGGTTGTTACAATCGTGATCTAAACAGAATCAAGATAAAGAACTAGTATCCTCTCCCATGAATTGATAACTTTTTCGATCAGCTGTGTGATCACAATACTTCTGCAATGTGGATTTGTGGTCGAGATATTATCAAGTAAGGGTGAAGAAGGAAGATATCCCCAAAACTGCTTTTCATACAAGATATAGGCACTATGAATTCATAGTAATGCCTTTCAGACTCACTAATTCTCCATCAAACTTCAAGTAAAAGATGAATAGAGTCTTTAGATATCACCTCGATAAATTTGTGGTATTCTTTATAGATAATATTCTGATATACTCGAAAACCAAGGAGGAGAATGAGGAGCATCTAAGAATAGTACTAGAGACCTTGAAAAAGGAGAATCTATATGGATTGTACAACAATTGTGTGTTCTAGTTGAAGGAGGTCTCATTCTTGGGCCATATCATCACATGTAATGGGATATGTGTGGATCCCACCACAACATATGCAATTGAGGGGTGGATGAGGCCAACATCTGTAACAGATATACGTAGATTCTTAGGGATAGCTGGATATTATCGACGAATAGTGAGAAATGTCTCACGATTGTCCAACCCTATTACCAATCAAACTCATAAGTGAGTACAATTTTCATGGAGTTATGAATTCAAAGAAAGCATAAAATAATTAAAAATGAGTCCTATCACTATGCACATGCTCACTTTACCCACAAGTGTATAAATTTTTGTGGTATTTAGTGATGCTTCGAAGAAGGGCCTGGGTTGTGTGTTGATGAAAATGAAAAATTCATTTACTATGCATCAAAGAAATTTAAATTCAATGAGTAGAATTATCCAACATATGATTTTGAGTTGGCTATGGTGATCTTCTCTTTAAAAAACATGGTGGCATTATCTCTTTCAGGAGAAGTGTGAAATATATACGAACCACAAAATCATAAAGTAAATATTAACACAGAAAAAGTTGAACATGCACCAGTGAAGATGGTTAGAGCTGATCAAAGACTATAACTGCTCAATCCATTACCACCCTAGGCCATCGAACAAGTTGGCGGATGCTCTAAGTAGAAATGACCCAGCAATTCTATCATTGATGAGAATTGAGAAGGACCCAATCTTCTATGATTTGATGATGATGGACATGGGAATCATAAAGAAAGGAATATCATCAATCCTTTGACATAGTATTACTCAACCGTCTCTTTTGGAATCATTAAATGATTCCAAAAAGGATTATGTGGGAATTCTAAAGAGAGTGGAAGCTATAAGAAAAGTGAAATACTCGGAGTTCAATGTTATTGTAGAAGGAATTGTGAGGTTTGGGAAAAGACTATGTGTTCCATCAAGTCCAGAGATGAAGAAGGAACTTTTGGATGATGTATATAGTTCAAATTTCTCTATTCACCCAGGAAACACAAAGATGTATTGTGATCTTCGAGAGAATTATTGGTGGGATAATATGAATAAGAAGATCGCTGAGTATGAATCAAAGTGCCTAGCGTGTCAGCAACTGAAGGCAGATAGGTAGTAGTCTTCGGGGATGATGCAAGCAATTCCCATACCAGCATGGAAATGGGAGAACATCACCATGGAGTTTGTCACCGGACTTCTGAAGACATCCAAAGGAAAAAATAAAATCTGGGTTGTTGTAGATCATTGCAATTCGGGAGGATTTTCTCATTGGATCAGCTTGAATGGATATATATCACAGAAGTTGTAATGCTATGTGGAGTACCACTATCTATTATATCTGATCGATATCCAAGATTCACCTTTATGTTTTAGAAGAGTCTTCAAAATGCTCTAGATTCTGAGCTCAACTTCATTATGAATTATCATCCTCTATCTAATGGCCAATCCGATTAGACTATCCAAAAACTTGAGGACATGTTGAGAGCGTGTTCTATGGACTTTAATGTAGGGATGAGACTAACATATTCCACTGTTTGAATTTTCCTATAATAAAATTTTCCACTTGATAATCCTAATGTCCCCTTATAAAGCCCTTTATGGTAAGAGGTACAGAACACGGTCATGTTGGGATGAAGTTAGTGAGAGTAAGCTGTTCAGACTATAAATGGTCGAAGAAATGGTGGAGAAGGTGAAAATCATTCAGCAACATATCAAGGAAGCCCTGTAACATCCCAAGTAAGTAATGAATAATAGATATTTTTATCTATGTCCATTAATGAATTATATAGTGTTTTAGAGCCTTAAAATGAAAATAAATTCAATCTTAAGCATGGAATACACTAATATTCTTAAAAGATTGTTTTACTGCCTTTTGATGGAAAACCCTTTTTAAATCTATATTTTGACAATTTTATAATCTATGTTTGTCAAAATAAAATTATTATTTATGATTGGGACATCAAAATTTACTTTGTGTGAATTTTTGGTATTTTTCTGACAATGTTCATTTTTTTAATGAATAGTGAAAAATACTGCATTTTACATCAAAACTGCTTCTTAATCTAATTTATTTATATGATTAGATTATCTTTTGAATTGTTCTTAATGTATAATCTGAATATATTTTTACCATTTAATCCAATGGTGGTAATTGGAATCAATTTCTCTTTGAAATTAGACTTAAACTTGTGTCAATCTTTTGATACTTATTGTTCTATAAAAACACGCTATTTGCTCTGACAACGGGAATTAATTATTAAATTAATTAATGTGACTTATATGTTTTGAATTTGGTAAAATAGACTTCATTTTTTAATTTGGAATATCAAATATAGCTTAGGGTGAATTTTTGGTAATTTTCTGAAAAACATCAATTTTTGATGAATAGTGAAACCACTAAGTGGTACTTATAAAAACTGATTTTCCGTTTAAATGAATTTTTTCCATCATTGTGTTTTGAATTTCAAAAATCCAAAATACATGGTTGTCATTAAGAAGTAAAATGTGGTTCAATGATATTAAAATAATTTTTTGGTGAATAGTAACTTATTAAGTTTTTAATCGCGATTAGTGGTAATTAGTGTAGTTTAAGGTAAAAATAATGCTTTAATAAAATAAGATGAGCTTGAAACCTGTCCTACCCTCATTGGTTGTGTCATGGCCGACCAATAAAAGCCATGGGTAAACTTGGGGACCCCATGGAGCCACTTTGGTTGGGAAATGACATAAATAACTCTTTATTTAATGTAAAAGTAAAAATGACACAAACATCATATGTTTTACAAAAACAATTTTTACATGGGGTTATAAAGATCAGATTTTTTATTATAAATAGTCATTGGAAATCTAAAAATATTTCCTACATCATAGAATTTTTTTTTATAATTTTTAGACATTAAATAAATTAAATTATTTATGACATCATGATGATGCAGCGATGACCTCATTATTTAACGATTAAAATAAAATGGAAAGATAATGTAATATCTAAGACCTAAACTTGTCCAACAACTATTTTATGGGAATATTTAGAAGCCTTATCATCTTATCTTAGAAATATATCAATTTGGGACCTTAGAAATTCGACACACTTTTGAAAATAAAATAATTGTTTCATGATTTCCAAAAGTTCCCCTCCTCTGCTCTTATAAAAGGCCCCCACCTCTACCTCATTTAACACACTCCTCAAGCCTTTGGCTCGGCCATCCCCTGACCATTTACTATCTCCACATCCCTCTACTCATCCTAGAGGATTCTCTTTGGGCAGAATCCTTTCAATGGAAGCCTTTAGGCTCAAATCAAAATGAGTTACACTTTTAAAGGTAATTCATTCTCTCATGTTCATTTGTTTTATTTTGCTTCTCCAACCCCCTAACCTCTTTTTATTTACTTCTTTTGTAACAACACCAGTATCTTCAATATACTAGGATGTTGTTATAAGATTTATTCGAGCTACACTCTCACACAACTACATCAAATGGTCAAAGAACATACGGTTTCCGTGGATGGCGAAATTCTGCCTCCCGAAACGATGATTGTTCAATACTCATTTAACACCTTCAAAGGCGGCCATTATGATGTCACTATTTTTGTATATGATATATAATATGTTTATTCTTTCCTTAATCTTCTGTATTTTTCATTTATGGCATAGCATTATTGTTTCCATTATGGGTAAACACGATATCTTCATTTTAGGAAGTGCGGACTACCGCCCCCTGAAAGTGATTTGATTCGTTAATACCATATGTGGGATGTGTAAAGGATAAAGTTAATGATATTATATATGTTATTATACTGGAATTATAATATACTCTTATATCATTATGAATCCATTCCAGAAAATACGAAATAGAAATGGAACTAGAGTTCATGCGTACGTATGGCTTACCGTCTCCATGAAAGGTGCATTTCATTTCTTACCTCTAAATGTGATTTAATATTATAAATGCATGTATATGATGAATATATATGATATATATGTTATCCAAATCATTAATATAATTCTGGATATAACGAAGCGTTGACCAAATTAACAACATGTAAATGTAAGAAGTCTATTTTTGACTTAAGAACCAAATACCGACAAAATGAACATTATTAACTTAAATGATTACATGATGTTCATAACATGGTATAAAAGGAATAATGAACTTGAAAAAGGTTCTTAAGAAAGTAGAGATTAACTCAAGTTTATTATTCAGGAGATTAAAGAACGGTCGGGTCAAGTCGGATACGAGGTATGGGACTTCATCTCAATCTCCTTTCATTGAGGCATATTTTGTTTTATACACAACCTTCTTTTATACGGTGTATAATACCCTCTGACTTTTACGTTTATTCAAAAGGAATATTTTTTATATGAAGCGTTTACTAAATGACAAAAGGGAATGTTTTTGTCGTACGTATGTGGCGACAACAACTTATCCGTCGTCGTGACCTTTATTTGAGTTTCGGATTTCTCTACAAGCCAAACCTTCTTTTTAAAAGAAAAATAAATACCATGTTTTACTTTTCTTTTATTTTGGTATCGAAAATGGTTTTCATAATGTTTTTATATCAATGTGTTGTATTGATATCTTCTGATTGAAAGTTGGGAATGTTATGTTTCCTTTATGCATGTTTTATGTGATATGATTATGTTGAGGTTCTTGGGCATTATTATGATAACGGGTTGTTCCGTGATAAAATAAGGGCGAGTGAGCCCGATATAGCTCTCCAATGCATTGGGTAACGCGAAGGAGTGAAATGTTAAGGTTTCTCCGAAGAGATTTAGGGAATATACTGTGATGGGTATTCCAAACGTAACCAAGAGGGTTACTCCCTACGTAAGAATGTTATGAATTCCTAAAGGTACCTTTATGTCTTATGATTTCTATGATGTATTCATGATTTGATGAGGTATGTTAAAGTGATTATGTTTTATGGGTAAAGTATGATCTTATCCTTATGTATATATGTACCCATGTTTTCTTTCCATATTTTTATATCCCTTACTTAGCTTTTTATGCTCATCCCACGTTTTTTTGAAATGTTTTTCACAGGTCGAGGGAAAGGTACATGATATGATGATAGTGTCAAGGAAGTGTCAAGAAAGAATCCATGTTTATTTTAAATATGTTTCCATTGATGGGAATGAAGAATACTATCTTTATGTAACCACTTTGTTTATATGTGGAATGTAATGCATCTTTTATGATCTAATTCTATAAAACTCTAAACCCGAAAAGATCCTCAATGTGTAATCTTGTAATAACTCAATATTAAGTAAGGTTTAAGGCTGGGGACTTATAGTTGGTATCAGAGGTCGGTTTAGATAACATTAGGAGTTAGAATTATAATAAATGATTATCGAAAAATATTTTTTTTATGGTCAAATTGAAGTGATATAGCATTTTAAGATTACCATGTTGCTTCATCTAATACATGTTTGTTCAGAATGGTTTTCCATAGAGGAAACAGGGAAGCAGTGCTACGAAGGCATACAGAAGGAAATAACCTTCCGAATCAGCATCCTGAGATGGTCGGAATTGGAACTGAACAGTTTTTTGCAGTGATGGCACAGATGACTCAAGCGATAAATGGCGGTGGTATCCATGCACGAGATCAGCCAGATCAACCGCAGAGGAACATGTCAGTGGTGGAACATTTCATGAGGCAACATCCCCCATCATTCAGAGGATCATCTGACCCTGTGCTAGCTGAAGGGTGGATTAAAGCACTAGAGAAGATTTTTGATGTCATGGGGTGTTCAGAAAATCAAAAGGTTAGTCTTGCTATTTACCGTTTGGAGGGTGAAGCAGATCAGTGGTGGTCGATGGTTAAAAATATCAGGGATGCTGATGAGATTGATGCTCTTGACTGGGATGAATTCAAAGGTATGTTTCTTGAGAAGTATTTTCCTAAGTCTGTTCGACTTAGGATGGAAAAACAATTCTTGGAATTGAGGCAAGAGGAAGACTCATTGGCTGCCTATGAAGAAAGGTTCACTCGATTGGCAAGGTATGCTCCAAATTTTATCCGAGACCCTGATAGTAAAATCAATAGTTTTTACTCAGGATAAAAGCCAAAATATCGAAGGGCATTAGCTTCTCGTGAGTTTAAATGTTATGAAATGCTTGTTCGATGTGCTGAGAAGGTGGAAATGGAGTTTGCCGATGATCAAGTGTTCTATAACAACCAACAGAAGAAGAGACCGAGGTGGCAGGAGAAAGGTAAGAATTATTCAAAAAAGTCTGATGGTAAGAAAACTAAATTTCCAGTTTGTGATAAATGTGGCAAAAGGAATGCTGTGGAATGTCTTCTGAATTCTGGAAAATGCTACCGATGTGGTAAGATGGGACATAAGGCTCGTGATTGCACTGAAAAGGATCAAGGTGAAGGTAAGACCAAATTTTATTTACAGTTAGTGAAATGTTATAAGAGCAATGAGATGGGTCACTATGCAAACGAGTGTCCGACAAAGATCTTGAGTGATGGGAAGCAGTTAGACTACAAGCAGAAAGGGGTGGTGAAATCCTTTGCAACTACTTCATCAGATGTCGGTCCATCAAATAGAAATTCTTAGTTTCCTTGGTTTGGCAGGCTATTACCGAAGGTTTGTTAGAAATTTTTCACGCTTATCTAGTCCAATGACTAAGCTAACTCGTAAGGGTGTTACGTTTATCTGGACAAAAGAATGTGATGATTTTTTTCAGGAATTGAAAAGAAGATTGGTGAATGCTCCAGTTTTGGCACTACCTTACAGGAATGGTGAGTTTGTTATCTACAGTGATGCTTCATTGAAAGGACTTGGTTGCGTCCTAATGCAGAATGATCAGGTAATTTCTTATGCTTCACAATAGTTGAAAACTACAGAGGTAAATTACCCTACACATGATTTGGAATTAGCTGCTGTTGTTTTTGCATTAAAAATTTGGGGGCATCATTTGTATGGAGTAATGTGTGAAATATATACCGATCACAAAAGTTTAAAGTATATATTCACTCAGAAAGAGTTAAACATGAGACAGAGGAGATGGCTAGAATTAATCAAGGATTATGATTGTACAATTTATTACCATCCGGGAAAAGCAAATAAAGTGGCTGATGCTTTGAGTCGAAAAAGTAATGCTTCATTAGCAATGTTGAGTTTGGAACGTGATCCTTTGGTTAAGGATTTGATGAAAATTGGCATAGAAGTTGTTAGTGCAGGAAGTTCTTTTGTTTTGTTTCATGTATCAGTGAGATCATCTCTATCAGATAGAATCAAGCAAGCACAGAAGCAAGGCAGTGAGTTGCAGAAAAAGGTAGAGCTGGTTCAGAAAGGTAAGTTGCCTGAATTTAACATTGATAATGATTGTGTTTTGAGATTTGGGAAGAGACTGTGTGTTCCTTGTGATTCATAGTTGAAGAGAGAGTTGTTATGTGAAGCTTATAGTTCTCCGTTTTTAGTTCATCCTGGAAGTACTAAGATGTACAGAGATCTGCGGGAGTATTACTGGTGGGATGGAATGAAAAGAGATATTGCTGATTTTACTGTGAAGTGTTTGACTTGTCAACAGGTTAAAGTAGAGCGGAAGTTACCGAAAGGGATGCTTCATCCATTACCTGTGCCAGAGTGGAAATGAGAGAATATATCCATGGACTTTGTTGTGGGATTACCGAAGACATCTCGAGGTAATAATGCAATCTGGGTTATTGTCGATCGCTTGACCAAGTCTGCTCATTTCCTTGCTATACAAGATACTTTTTCCCTAGATAAACTTTCCCGTTTGTATCTTAAAGAGGTAGTCAGGTTACATGGAGTTCCTCTCTCCATTGTATCTGATCGTGATCCCAGGTTCACTTATAACTTTTGGAAAGTCCTTCAGAAGTCGTTGGGTACTGAATTAAATTTTAGTATAGATTTTCATCCTCAATCAGATGGGCAGTCAGAACGAACAATTCAGACCTTGGAGGATATGCTACGTTCTTGCTCTTTGGATTATCAGGGATGTTGGGACCAACATATTTCTTTGGTTGAATATCATATAATAACAGTTTTCATTTCAGTATACAGATGGCACCATTTCAGGCATTATATGGGAAGAGGTGTCGAACTCCAGCATTTTGGGATGAAGTGGGTGAAAGGAAGTTGATGGGACCAGAATTGGTAGAAGATATGGAAGAAAAAGTTCAGCTGATTCAGAAACACATGAGAACAGCTCAGAGCAGGCAGAAGAGTTATGCAGACAAGAGGAGGAAGAATCTCTCTTTTGAGGTAGGTGATCATGTTTTTCTCAAAGTATCACCATGGAAAAGTGTGATGCGATTTGGTAAGAAAGGAAAGCTGAGTCCAAGGTTTATTGGACCATATGAAATTCTGGAGAGAGTAGGATCAGTTGCATACTGGGTGGCTTTACCTCCGAGTTTATCTCAGGTACACAATGTTTTTCACGTTTCGATGTTGAGAAAGTATATTCCAGATCCATCTCATGTTTTGAGTCCAAAGGTAGTTCAGCTGGAAGAGAACCTACCTTATGAGGAACAACCGGTCCAGATTCTTGACCATAGGGAGAAAGTGTTACGGAATAAGGTGATTAAGCAGGTAAAGGTTTGTGGAAAAACCACATGATGGAAGAGGCAAATGGGAATTTGAAAATGCAATGAGGGATAAGTACCCCCATTTATTTGATAAGTAAATAAATTGTGGGGACGCAATTTTCTAAAGGGGGGAAGGATTTAACATCCCAAGTAAGTAATGAATAATAGATATTTTTATCTATGTCTATTAATGAATTATATAGTGTTTTAGAGGCTTAAAATGAAAATAAATCCAATATTAAGCATGGAATACACTAATTTGTTTAAAAGATTATTTTACTGCCTTTTGATAGAAAACCCTTTTTAATTCTATATTTTGAAAATTTTATAAGCTATGTTTGTCAAAATAAAATTATTATTTATGATTGTGACATCAAAATTTACTTTGTGTGAATTTTCGGTATTTTTCTGACAATGTTCAATTTTTTAATGAATAGTGAAAAATACTGCATTTTACATCAAAACTGCTTCTTAATCTAATTTATTTATATGATTAGATTATCTTTTGAATTGGTCTTAATGTATAATCTGAATATATTTTTACCATGTAATCCAATGGTGGTCATTGGAATCAATTTCACTTTGAAATTAGACTTAAACTGGTGTCAATCTTTTGATACTTATTGTTTTATAAAAACACGTTATTTGCTCTGATAGCGGGAATTAATTATTAAATTAATTAATGTGACTTATATGTTTCGAATTTGGTAAAATAGACTTCATTTTTGAATTCGAAATATCAAATATAGCTTAGTGTGAATTTTTTGTAATTTTCTGAAAAACTTCAATTTTTGATGAATAGTGAAACCACTAAGTGGTACTTATAAAAACTGATTTTCCGTTTAAATGAAATTTTGCCATCATTTTGTTTTGAATAGAAAACATCCGACATACATGGTTTTCATTAAGAAGTAAAATGTGGTTCAATGAGATTAAAATATTTTTTTGGTGAATAGTAACTTATTAAGTTTTTAATCGCGATTAGTGGTAATTAGTGTAGTTCAAGGTAAAAATAATGCTTTAATAAAATAAGATGAGCTTGACACATGTCTTAACCTCATTGGTTGGGTAATGGCTGACCAATACAAGACATGGGTCAACTTGGGGACCCCATGGAGCCACTTTGGTTGGGAAATGACATAAATAACTCTTTATTTAATGTAAAAGTAAAAATGACACAAACATCATATGTTTTATGAAAACAATTTTTACATGGGGATATAAAGATCAGATTTTTTATTATAAATATTAATTGGAAATATAAAAAGATTTCATACATCATAGTATTTTTTTTATAATTTTTAGACATTAAATAAATTATATTATTTATGACATCATGATGATGTAGCGATGACCTCATTATTTAACGATTAAAATAAAATGGAAAGATAATGTAATATATAAAACCTACACTTGTCCAAAAACTATTGGATGTGAATATTTCGAAGCCTTATCATATTATCTTCTAAATATATCAATGTGGGACCTTATAAATTCTAAAAACTTTTGAAAATAAAATAATAGTTTCATTATTTCCAAAAGTGCCCCACCTCTCCTCTTATAGAAGGCCCCCACTCAACCTCATTTCACACACTCCTCAAGCCTTTGGCTCGGCCATCCCCTGCCCATTTACTCTCTCCAAATCCCTATCCTAATCCTAGAGGATTCCCTTTGGGCATAATCCTTTCAAAGGAAGCCTTTAGGCTCAAATCAAAAGGAGTTACACTTTTAAAGGTAATTCATTCTCTCATGTTCATTTGTTTTATTTTTCTTCTCCAACCCCCTAAACTCTTTTTATATACTTCTTTTGTAACAACACCAGTATATTAAATATACTAGGATTTTGTTATAAGACTTATTAGAGCTACACTCTCATGCAACTACCTAAAATGGTTAAAGAACATACGGTTTCCATGGATGGCGAAATTCTGCCTCCCGAAACGATGATTGTTCAATACTCATTTAACACCTTCAAAGACGGCCATTATGATGTCACTATTTTTTTATATGATATATAATATGTTTATTATTTCCTTAAGCTTATTTATTTTTCATTTATGGCATACCATTATTGTTTCCATTATGGGTAAACACGATATCTTCATTTTAGGAAGTGCGGACTACCACCCCCTGAAAGTGATTTGATTCGTTAATACCATATGTGGAATGTTTAAATGATAAAGTTAATGATATTATATATGTTATTATACTGGAATTATAATATACTCTTATATCATTATGAATCCATTCCAGAAAATACGAAATAGAAATGGAAGTAGCGTTCATGCGTACGTACGACTTACGGTCTCCATGAACGGTGCATTTCATTTCTTACCTCTAAATGTGATGTAATATTATAAATACTTGTATATGATGAATATATATGATATATATGTTATCAAAATCATTAATATCATTCTGGATATAACGAACCTTTGACCAAATTAACAACATGTAAGTGTAAGAAGTCTATTTTTGACTTAAGAACCAAATACCGACAAAATGAACATTATTAACTTAAATGATTACATGATGTTCATAACATGGTATAAAAGGAATAATGAACTTGAAAAATGTTCTTAAGCAAGTAGAGATTAACTCAAGTTTATTATTCAGGAGATTAAATAACGGTCGGGTCAAGTCGGATACGAGGTATGCGACTTCATCTCAATCTCCTTTCATTGAGGCATATTTTGTTTTATACACAACCTTCTTTTATACGGTGTATAAAACCCTTTGACTTTTACGTTTATTCAAAAGGAATCTCTTTTATACGAAGAATTTACTAAGCAATAAAAGGGAATGTTTTTGTCATATGTATACGGCGAAAACGACTTCTCCGCCGTCGTGACCATTATTTGAGTTTCGGCTTCCTCTACAAGCCATACCTTCTTTTTAAAAGAAAAATAAATACCGTGTTTTACTTTTCTTTTATTTTGGTATCGAAAATGGTTTTCATAATATTTTTATATCAATGTGTTATATTGATATCTTGTGATTGAATGGTGGGAATGTTATTTTTCCTTTATGCATGTTTTATGTGATATGATTATGTTGAGGTTCTTGGGCATTATTATGAAAATAGGTGGTTCCGTGATAAACTAAGGGCGGGTGTGCCCGATATAGCTCTCCAATGCATTGGGTAACGCGAAGGAGTGAAACGTTAAGGTTTCTCCAAAGAGATTTATGGAATATACTGTGATGGGTATTCCAAATGTAACCAAGAGGGTTACTCCATACGTAAGAATGTTATGAATGCCTCAAGTTACCTTTATGTCTTATGATTTCTATGATTTATTCATGATTTGATGAGGTATGTTAAAGTGATTATGTTTTATGGGTAAAGTATGATCTTATCCATATGTATATATGTACCCATGTTTCCTTTCCATATTTTTATATCCCTTACTGAGCTTTTTATGCTCATCCCATGTTTTTTTGAAATGTTTTTCACAGGTCGAGGGAAAGGTACATGATATGATGATAGTGTCAAGGAAGTGTCAAGAAAGAATCCATGTTTATTTTAAATATGTTTCCATTGATGGGAATGAAGAATACTATCTTTATGTAACCACTTTGTTTATATGTGGAATGTAATGCAAGTTTTATGATCTAATTCTCTAAAACTCTAAACCCGAAAAGATCCTCAATGTGTAATCTTGTAATAACTCAAGATTAAGTAAGGTTTAAGGTTGGGGCCTTATAAGCCCAGAGTTGACAGAAGAGTAATGTGAATAACCTTCGATGAGACCTTGAGTTTAATGTTGGATACATGGTATTTCTTTGCATATCTCTATGGAAGAAGGTCATATGGTATGGAATGAAACAGAAGTTAAGTCCTAGGTAAATTGGCCCCTTCGAGATTCTTGATCGTGTTGGGGATGTGCCCTACAGACTAGAACTTCCCACCACCATGGCCAATGTACATGATGTCTTTCATGTATCCCTTTTAAGGAATTATATACTAGACCATTCACATGTACTGTCTTCAGAGGTAGTATAACTAGATGATGATCTTTCTTATGAGGAGCTACCAGTGACGGTCGTAGATCATAGAGAAAAAGTTCTAGAAAATAAGGAAATGTCCCTTGTTATGGTGTTGTGGAGAAACCAAAAGTTTGAAGAAGCGACATGGGAATTAGAGGAAGTGATGAACTAGAGTTACCCACATATGTTTTAGAGTGGTAAAAGAAAATTTTGAGGGTGAAATTTCATAAGGGGGGAATATTGTAACGACCAAAACTTTCATTAATGGAAACTTCTCTTGATCGAATTAAATGTTTATTATGGTAATATAAAATGTTAACTTTATTTGTTTTATATTTTTGGATTTTAAAATAACATTATGAACTTTGACCATTGCTAATATGGACGTAGAACACTAATCACATTATTAGAATAGGGCTTTAACAAATGTAATTTACTCAGAAAAAGGAAGAAATGGACTCCTCCAGTAGACTTGCCTTATACGAAGCCCATTTGATGGAGATCATAAAGAAGGTGGCTTTATTGGGCTTCTATCTTGAACAATCCCAAGATGAGCTTGAACACGTTAATCTTGAGCAGAACCGACACCAGAGAAGTGAAAGTTAATAGAGATTACGACTTGAGCGATGTTATTCGAGCCACCCCAAGAGTCTGTCACCATCGCACACCTTATCCATCAGACTTATGCTGGTGTTATAAGTGTTTATGTAATAAGACCCTTGCACTATGACAATGTACATTATTTTTGTATAAAGAATGTGCATTCATTTTATAATTTTTACATTGTAAATAGTTTTTAAAGCAGAAATTGTATTTTTAGTTAATATTCAACAAAGAAATATAATTTGAATAAATAATCGATTTTTTAATTAAATAATATTTTTATAAAATATTATTATTATTAAATTAATTTTTATTAAATATAAATTATCATATAATTTTATGAATGCAATTGTAATTTTTGCTATGGTTTGAAGGCTCTTCTTGTCAAAACCCATGAATTTTCGATAAATGTCATTTTTTATTTTAAAAGTAAAATTTGACATATTTATAAAATTATTAAGATAAAATTAAAATTATTTTTGAAATCAGATCGTCGAAATTATACAACAGTTAATTTTTCATAATTTTCTGAGACAGTCGACATTTGGGTAAAAATTAAATATCGTTTAAAAAAATAATGTCTTTTATGACATCATAATGACCCAATAGGGATGTAATAAAATTCTATAAACATTACATTCGGATAATATATGTTTTTACATTAAAATAATGTGATTTTGGGTTTGTTTTATTTATTTCACAAAGCAATATTAGACCCTTTAAGGCTTATAGAACATTTAGTCTTTTTAAATTGTTTTCCTTCAGAGTGTGACTCACCTCCACATAAGCAACCCTATTATTTTAAGATGTTCAGACATTGGAATT
Organism: Viscum album; assembly: GCA_963277665.1. Taxonomy (NCBI): domain Eukaryota; kingdom Viridiplantae; phylum Streptophyta; class Magnoliopsida; order Santalales; family Viscaceae; genus Viscum; species Viscum album. The sequence goes on from OY728152.1 coordinate 1,800,020,102, forward strand.
GTAAAATATTGTATTCCACTACCCTTTGGTAAAAATCATTTTCAAAAACCATGGTTAGGTTTCTGGTATTGATTAGTTTAATGTGTGGTGACCCAAACCAAAATAATAAAAAATTCCCTCTCCTTTCCTATATAAACCCACACAAGCTCCAACTTCCTCTTCACTTAAAGATGTTAGAGTTCAACCAACCCCTTCCCTAATCTCTCTAGAATCGTACCACGATGACCCAAGCTCCGAAGAAGCCTCTCTCAAGATTCTCCCAAGCGTTTGGGATCACACATCTAAGTAAGGGATTTATTCCTTTCTCATTTTTGTCCAATTTTCTTTAAGTTATTATGCCCTTTTGTTTTCAATTAAAAATGTTGGGGTATTATTTTTCACCTCCCCCATACATCCCTATTTATGTTTGAATGATGGGAGACCCCTTTATCCTTCATTAATGACTCGGATGTACACCCGTTATAATGCCGAAATTCCGTGAGGGATTTCTCTCTCCTTAGTTACAGCTAACTAATTATTTTGTATTATTCATCTATATTCAATTACATTTGTTGGGACATATATCTATATGACCCCATTACATTCCATTTCATGTAAATATTATGAGACACCCCTTTATATCTCATCAACCAAATTATGTGAGTTCTTATTTCACATCGTTATGCTGCCGAAATTGAACTACGATTTTCCAATCCAACGTCGTTGTGTAGTTAATACCATGCACATTTCTCTACCAAGGGTATTCAACTTTATGCACAATAGCTTATTTATTATAAAGCTTCATGTGTGTATTAGACATAACTTGTATCGTGGAATAATTTATGATGATCGATTCCATGTTATATGATCAATGTGGCACACATATGCGTGAAATGAAATGTTTAAGAAGGGTGTTCCCTAATAGCCCTCCAATGCATTGGGTAATGTATAGTATCATGATACGTCATATGTAATGGGTGTTGACTCATTATTATTCAAGTGCAACATGTATTTACTCATTATTCATGTGCAATGAGGGTTTAATAACACTTCACGTGCAATGAGCCTTGGATCATGCTAATTCCATGTTGAGTGTTGTTTCCACATATCCATGTAATGATTATCATGTTTTATCATGATTTTATGTTCATGTTTCTGTTTTTCTAAATTGATATGCATATTGTCTAACATGTATTGTATTAGTCATGTTATTCTATTTTCATTCCCTTATTGGGCTTCACGGCTCACCCTTTTCTTATGCATGTCCTCAGGATATCCCAAGAAATGCTAAGTACGAGGAAATGTAGTGGTCATATAAAGGATGTTTTCAATAAATATGTTGTGTGTTTTATGTTCTAAGATATTAGGTAATGTTCCTAATCCCAAAATACACTAGACTTTTTGATATTTTATGTTTTATCAAGTGAAAATTTATGTAATAAATCAGTTTATGTGTGTAATAAAAAGATGGGTTGTTATAACCCATAGATACATATGTACTAAAAATTTACCCACTACTTGTATGCAGATATAGTTATTTTTCTAGGAAAACTAAACTGTATTATTAACCATATCATATAAAATTCTGTTATACATAGGATTATCCTAAGTGTTTTTACTAAACTTTTCTCATTATTTTTTATAGTTAACTACACATTTCTTTGATACCATCTACAGTTAACAATAAATTTCAGGGATATATATTACATATTCTTAGATGAATATTCATTACATGACATAATGGTCCTTACTTGAAAGGTATAGGCCATGTATCATTGGATACTTGGATACATAAACAACTGGTTCATAAGTAAACCCTATCATCTACCACAAGGTTCTTTATAATTTTCACTCTTATTAAATATTTCATACTTAATACCTTTATTCATTACCTGGGGAAAGGTAACATAGGCATGGGTGAGCTTATATGCTTAGTAAGGGTAAATAATAAATATATCAATGACCAATTAAAGTTAACAAGAGATTATAAGAACAAGAACATGAACAAAATATTTTAAAACCATTCAATGAATATAATTTATCATAATCTTGAGTCATCACATGATTCTTGGTAATTCAAAAGACATGAATCATAAATGAATTAAAGAACATGATCCATGGGAGAATATTAGAGGCATAAGACAAGGATTCATGGAATATAAATAATCATAGAAAATAATTTACTTATTATTCAAGGATAATTTCTAATACTTTCAAATTCAAATAGGTTTATTCCCTAAACCGTTGTAGTTTTCGATCTTCACTCCCAATAATATAATACTGGATAGATTCCTTTATTATTCTCAGTTCACTCACCATTCCACTTTTATTTATCTAATGAGATATTTATATTTAACCAATAAATTAGAAAGATATATTATACCATTACCACCCATAATATAATGATAAACATAAATATGTGTTCAAAAGATAAAAAATCATTCGTCATATCATAATCCATGAAAAAGAGATGGGTTTCGTAAACATTTCTTATGGAAGAACCCGTGGAAAGGAAATGGGTTTTATAAAAATCTTATCATCCTAATCATATACCATCTAAAGAAAGAATAATTGTAAAAAATTATATTATATACCCAATAATTATTAGTAAACATACTTAGATATCATTTTATGTGATTTTATTCTAAAATACCACTTGTAACATTTTTTGAGAAAAATACCCTTTCCACTTTGAAATTACTTCTTTAAAATATAAAAATATCCCAAATTTTAAGGGAATGAATTTATTTTAAAATATCCTTAGAAGTTTTTACGAAATCTTAAATGAATCAAGTGGTTATGATTGTGAAAAATCTCATTCATGTAGTGTATATTAATGTAAATATATTTTTCACATTTTCTAAAAGTCCAAAATCCCTCATTAGGAAAATGATAAGAAAATCATTGTTAAAAAATTTTCTAAAAAATTAAATCATGATTAAAAAAGATATTAAAAATCATATTACAATACTGAAAACAATCTTGAAAATATTTTTTGAAAATATTTATATGGAAGAAAAATGGTTTTCAACCGAAGATAGAAATAAAGTAGGTTTTCCATTATAAATAACCATTTAATATATTGTGTTCATATAGAGTGGAAAATAAAAGGATAACATTTAAATTATAGGGAATAACATTAGAGTATAAAACTAATGTTTCCATTAAGATCTAGATCATTAAATTTCATCATTGGAATCATAATCATAAATAGTATCGATAAATAATGAGATTGTAACCTAAAACCCTTAACTCAGGTTCAAATTCCATCATATGTGTTTGAACCACTTGTATGATGAATATAAATTTTTTGTAGATATAGTATAAGACCGTAGCCAAATATATCTTAAAATATATTATTTACTAATATCCTTCAATCACATTTTCATTAACAATTATTTATTAACATTGCTATTCTCAGTGATAAATGTTTTGTTTTTCATGTATGCTTTGGCTTTGTAGTATTGGTCATTGTTCATTGATAATGGTTTAATCATATAAATAATTTTTATAATGATATTATTTTTAAATATATTCAATATATATAAATTTATAGTTATAAATAAGATTTATTTATATAAAATTGAGTTACACCCTTTATATAAATGATATACCGTCTGTACACATGAACATTGATTTCATTTTTGGACAGATGAAAGAAAACAATAGAAAAAAAATTCACATTTCAAAATAATTATTATATCGTATAATTAATATATATTCATAAAAAACTAACCTTATTACCATCCATGTAAAACATAAATGAAAAAGTAATCACATCACTTCGTGGAGGTGGTAGTACACCAATACACATGAGAAACATTATAATATTCCAACTGATTGGAGGGTAAGAAGGTACTTTTGATATTATAATTAAATAAGTATAAGTATTTTATAAAAACAATATATTTACAAAAAATACATCATTATATTATGTTGTGAGGGGATTTGATAGGGAAATAATTACATAGCTTTTGAGGTGTTAGTTCAACGTATAAATAAGAAACAATTTCTATTCCCATTTTATAGAATAAGATATGGATATAGATTAAGAAATTAATATAATAATATATTATTATATTTGAGATACTAGTTTTATTAATTTTTCATATTTTAATAATATTTTAATGGGTTATAAAGAAGGATTAAATGAAAACACATAGTCAAGAATTGTACCTCTTCTTCAGACATCCTCTTTAGGTTTATTCCTAAATCCTAATTAGGATATCTTTTTCATAAAAAAAGTTACTATAGTTATCGGTAGGGAATTAGGTAAGGAATTTTAGTAGTTATTGGATAAAATCAATGGATCTGGATGTTTTGAGATTAAAGGAGAGGTGATGTCCTTTTATTAGTGGGGGAGAGGACTGACTTGGAATTTATGAAAATAATAAAGTATATTAATCTCTTATTTATACAAAAATGGATCAAAATTGGACCATTAACCAATATTAAATGATATATGATCAAAATATGACTATAAAATAAAATTTTAAAAAAAATAAATTTAATTTATCCCTTATCTCTTCAGTTTAACACATGATAATCTTATTTTAACCATAACTATTATAATATATTTTTACTATTTTACTATTCATTATGACCAATATATATGATGAAACTGTTGAATATTCATATTTTGAAACCATTATCTATAACATTGGGAAGGATAATATCATAAATTGTGATTAGATTCTAATTATGGGTAAAATTGGAGATTTCAATAAATTATCATAAGTTAGAATAAGATAAGATTAAGGGTACGAGAACACACTTACAAATTATAAGATCATTCATATACAGTAACAAAAAATAAAATAGGAGTCCTCGAATAAGGTTTTTTAATAATATTATACATTATTCTTAATAGTGTGGAATCTCAAATGATAAATCAATATCCATAAGGGCACATCATAAGAATAAGACATAAGTTTGTGTCATATAATTGTGGTATAAACAAAGGTTGTGTAAATAATTTCCCCATTCAAGGATTACATACAAAAATATCATAGTATAAAAAGGATCATAGTGGATTGGATTCAGCCACCATTCCCATAAAAAAACATTTCAAATTTCAAGGAAACTCTCCATGAGATTCATCACATTTTAGTCTTAGTCTAAATACATGTGTACCATCTTGGGATTGGTCTAACCCCTCATATACCCTCTTGGGATGGGACTAATCACTCATGTTCCATCTTGGGCTTGAGAAAACCTCAAATGAACCCTTTTTTTTATCATGGGATATAAAAATTACCCAATTCATTAGGGATATATAAAGGATCATCCCATAACATAATAATAATCCATTCTTATATATTCCACCAGAACCTATGAGAATTCATTGTTCCTTCATAATTTAATTAACCCATATGAAAGAAATGGGTTTTATGAATCATAATTAAAACATCATGATCATAATATATCAAAATAAAGGAACTCGATGGTAAGATAATATCATATCCCTAATGAATCATGTAACACCCTGTGATTTTAAATTATATATTTTTATAAAACCTAATGTGTTCAATACATTACTTCACTCACAATAACAAACTAAAAAGAACCATGGAACATTATATAACCATTAAAATATATCCATAATCTTTTATGGTAAATATATTAGAATAATAATTTGGAAGTATATGTATAAATTAAATTAAGTTCATTTTTTAGAATTAATGAATTAATAAAATTAAATAAATATAGCCAAATAACCAATAAGATCTGTTTTTCCTATATAATTATTTATATATTTTTTAAAATAGTTTTTCGTAAATTTAAGAAACTAATTATATTTTATATAAAATATATCATGGATAATAATAATATATTAAAAATACACAAAATAATATTTTATAGTAAAAATGAATATGAAAAATTAAAATTTTACAAAGTTATTTTCCTATAAAAATAATAATTATTGTATTTTTATGTTTTTATAAAAATATTATATTAATAAATATTATAATTTAAATATTAAAAAATAACATATATTATGATTTAGAATGTATGTATTATCTTAGGATGTTTTTTTAGATTTTTTGGAAAAGATTAATTTATAGCAGAAAAGTGAAATCAAATTTTTTTAGTAGGAAAAAAATTATTAATTTTATCATGATCTAATCATGAATCAAAACATTTATAGAATTTTTTTTTGATGAAAATTAATTTATTTAAAGAATAAAATGTATCATTTAATAATACTTATTTGAATTTAGAAAACCCATTTTTAAAAATTTGAAACTTAACTAATCTTTTATTATAATAAATAACTTTTTTTAAGTTTTTTTTTCTAATTATGATATCACAAGGTAGATTTATGTTTTGAATTTATTTTTAAAATATGTGACCCATTTTTTAAATCCAAACTTTTTAATTTCTTGTAAATTAAAAACATTGGAAATTTTATCCTAATAATTTGATTACACTTCAAGGAAACTTTACTTTCATAAAAAATATATACTTTTACACGTTATGTGTTCTAATATTGAAAAAAAATTATCAACAATAGAAATTTTAATATAAAGAATTTATTTCATATTTTTAATTATTATTTTGAAATTATGTTATACGGTTTATTAATTTTATGCATAAAAAATGAATTAATTCATTAAAAATTAGTTACCATGGAAAAGGATAATTGAGTTAAAAATTGATTAATCAAGGGTAAGAAATCTCAAAAAAGTTTAAAACATGTATTAAAATGATTTTATTGTTGTTATCTTGACCTTAACATCTCCCCAATAAATTATTTTCAATTATTTAATCATTTTGACCCTTTAATAAAGATATTATATTTTATATTATTTAAAAAATACCACTCCTCACACTTATAAACCACCCTTCACTACCCCTTTATCCTCCCATTATAAATAATTATCTCTAAAAAACTCTAAAAATTATCTCTAAAAAATTATATCCATGCCTTATATTCCTTTTTATTTCTAAAAGAATATGTTAAGTAGCCTTAATGTTTTTCCCAAGGGGGAACATCCAAAGGGTGAGGTAATGTTCTCAACTATGTTTTTTTAAATTCATTTCATCTCATAACCACTAAAATATTTTATATTTGTGAAATTATGATAAAAATTATTATTTATAATCGTAAACATTATTATACTTATGGAATATCCATTTTCTACCTTCCCCAAAAACCATTTGAAAAATTCCGACATCACAATGTGTACTTCCAGGATACCACATCCATGAATGATGTGTTCTATTTTTCATAACATCCTTACATGGATGGTTCAAAATAGTTATTTAATGAATAAAAATATAATATTATTAATATTATTAATATTAATAAGTGATCAATTATTTTAGTTTCTACCTCCCTATAATTGTATGGAATATGTGAGTGTCATTTAGGTTTACGTGCAGACTGTCGCCTACATGTAATGACAAATTACATTTTAAATCACCACATAACCGATATTAATTTATAAAAATATATTTATTTTATTAAAATTATATTTATGAAACTATTAATAGTATTTAAAATAAAATTTTACATTCTATTATTGACATTAACGATAAATAGTCATAGAAATCTTAGCCACCTTAGATGAACATATCAATGAGCCTTTCTTAATTTAAGTATATTTTGGGAAAACATAATAAACTGTAAAAATTTCTGCTAATTTAATAATAAAATAAATACCTCTACAAATATAAATCTTATGAGTTTATTTTTGAATTTTTTTTACAATGTTTAATATATCGAGGAAGTTTCAGAGGAATTGACAAACAACCTCATGTAATCAACAAAAGTGGAAACTCTTCAATAAATGGAAAACACATGATAATAAATATAAGTTATAAAATAAATCTTGAATTAAAAATTTTATTAAAAAAATTATAATAAATATAAATTTATTTTTGTGAAATTTATAAAAAAAAGATTGAATTAGGACCTAAGGTATGGGTTTTTTATATATTATTGTTTATTTATTAATATATGATTTGTGTTTACAATTTATTCCAATTTTTAAATATAAATATTTCCCATAGATTTATATTTCTCATAATTATATTTAAATATAAATTATATTAAAATAAATTTAATTATATACCATCGTGAGTTTTTAATTCATATGATATCATAATCATAAGTTATTTTTTGAGTGAATTTTATTTCCATTTGGGTCTTGTGAAATATTTCTTAACTATCATTTTATAAGTTCCCTTAATAAGGAATTTCTATATTCTATTTGGTGAATCCTATTTTTTTTACTTTGGATTAAATTGCTTATTTAAATAAAAAACATCTTTTGTGGTTAATTTATTTCAAAAAGTTTTTATATTTATAGTAATAATAACCATCTATTCTAATGATGTTTTCTCCTCCATTCCCATATTTTATATTCCTTCCATCATTATCCTTTCCTATTTTGGGATCCCAAATTTATTTTACCTCAATAGGACATCAAATTTTTCTTTAACTATTTTATAACTAGTATTTTCTTATCCTTAAAAAATGTGGGTTTTAGAAAAGGTATTTAAAAATTTAAAAATGGATCTTTTGTATCTCATTACTTATGTGTTACACATTCTCTTTATTTTAATAACTTTATACTATTTATCTCATGAAATTAATAAATATTATGTATATATGTTATTCACACACGCACATACATATATTGTTTAATTTACCATTATTCTTTTGGGGCAATACATGTTATATGTTCCCTTCATAATTTTCCCTCATATTTATACCCACTTGAAGGGAACATCCCAATTAATTATTTCATGCCAATCCAAACCTACATAAAATGTTTCTAACCAGTAATATTTATTTCTAAACCTATTTATTTTATATAAAAGACACCCAATTTAATTCTTTTATAAAGGGAAATAATTAGAACATTCCTTCTTTAAAAGATCCATTACTCATTTTATAAACCATCACTTAAGGGTATCATTTTTATTTTCATGTCCGTTAATTTTCGTATGTTTTTCAATATTGGAAGTAAATTTTCAAGAACAATATTTATATTTCAGTTATGAAAATTATTATTAATTTATTTTTTATTATCTTGGAAAACCTAATTATATATACTTTAGTTATCAATTTATATATGATTACGAATCCTATATCCTTCTCATGAGTGTTATCATTAATTTGATTTATGTATGTTTTATTTTCCTTTTATATAAAATAGATGAAAGTACATGTTATGAATATGAAATTTTCTCCCTAATATAATTCCAATGCATTATGAAATATTTTCATCTCATGAGATACCATGTATATTGCACATGAAATTAGAATAAGAAAATATGTTATATTGTCTTGGTGGAAATCCTTAATTTATTATTTTGATTCCATGTTTTTTGTTGGTTTGACATATTTATGATTCCATTAACTGATGATATAATTCCTATATTACATGTTTCTATGCTTATCTAATAATATTATTCCATTGTACATGTCATATTTATTTTATATTTAATATTCCCTTATCATGACTTAGAGACAAATCTCATTGTTAAAATTTTTTTGATAAGATATTTCCAATACTATTGTTTTCTCATATTATTACAATCTATCCTTTGATGAAATATTTATAACCATTCACTTATTAAGCGTTTGAGCTCATTATTGTCTTATTCTTAATTCACTGGGTCGGAAAATTGAGTATAACCTATGATAAGTTTTTAAGGGGGTCTATTTTGGTTTTAATATAGAGAAATATTACATGTATTGAAAAATAGATTTTCTATATAACTAATACTCAAAGAAACTAAACCTTTAGATTGTGGTATCGTGAGATATTTATGAGTTTTAATGTTTATGATATGAAAATCATGTGAAATATATGTATGTTTCTCGTGATATAACTCACTTAATATCAATGTAAGTGTTTAAAGAAATCATTTTTATCACCAGACCTTGATGTTCAGGTCTGGGGTGCCTCGTGTTATGATAACCAATATATTTTATTCAATTAACATCCTGATTTATCACATTAAGTTTCACAATATTCAATGTTAAATGATCTAGAAGAATATTCTATTTTTGATATTATATACATATCACAATAACTTGAAACAAGGAAACACTAACATTATTTAAAAACTCTATAAGATGACCTTAAATTCCATTGATCCTCTAACAATACATGACATAATATATGGATCTAAATAATAATGGTTTGAGTAATAAATACTTTTAAAGATATAATAAAGTCATAAAATGAAGTAACATAGTGTCATAAAAAGGTGAAATTAATAATCATGAATGTAAAATCATGACATAATATGATAATAACAAGGTATCATTAGAATTTGGAGACTACATAAATCATGACATAATAAACATAAATCATTGCCTACTATCAAGAAAACATAATATAATATGCTTAGGTTCACTAACCATACACCATACATGGTATATCATGAGATAAAAACATTTCCCAATGTATTGAGGGGTTATATATTTCTGGGCCAACCCTTCATAATCTTGTCATGTATATGCAGTAGTGTGCCCCCAAGATTATACAATATAAGAAAACATTTCATTAATTTATATACAATTATTATAGAGTGTGAATTTCATAATTGGAAGTCCCAAATAAATTAAGAATAGTTAGATCTATATGAATACCCTTGACTGTAAATGGGGATGGGTATTGACAACAAAATGGGTCAGAAAGGAAAATAACAGGAAATTTTTTGCAGCATAATGAGCGAACATAAATGTTCCTAAAAGGGATTAATGAGTGTGAAATGTCCTATCTCATTACTTATTAATAATAACTAGATTAAAGAGATGTCTAAAAACATAATACAATTTGAGTAATTGAAAATAAAAATGCTAAAAACAAAGAAGGACCTTGAATAGAAAATAAGGGAGAGAGACATGCCTTACATTGGTATAGTAACGTAATAAGTACACGTTATAATTTGATTAGATAAATAATAAATCATTATTATAAAATAAATTGGATAGTATATGGATATTTATAAACACATGACAACATACTCAATTGAGATTCAAAAGGCCAAATACAAAGGATGTACTTGGATAATGGTTAAGAGGAAGAGAATCCAATACTTGAAAGGATACTTTTAAAAGCATTGTTGAAGTATATTAATATCTCTTAAATACCTTTTTAGGTTCTGTGGAGAATTAGTGGGAGAGTTCATTCAAGATAAATGGGGTTTTAATGAAGAGTAAAGTGAGGATGGGTGGGTATTTATAGAAAAATATAAAGGAATTATTTATCAATATCTAAACAATTTTTTTGGAATTTAAATAACAATAAATTCAAAACCACATACCTATAGATTTTTACATGGTTTTTACCAAATATTGGTGTTTTATAACATAATATTATGTTGATAAATTAAATCATTAATATAATACCATTCATTATTTGGAAGTGAGTCATATTCTTAAGGAATTGATTTGAAAACCTCAAAATATAAAACAAAATTGGATGATTTATTATAGGTTTTTAAAAATAATTAAATGACATAAAAATTTATTTAAAACGTACAACTTATTTTTTATAGTATTCCTTTTATATTATTTATCACATCACTTTTATATAAATATTATGTCATAATACATAACATATATTTATAAAGTATTTATTTTTTACATAAAAAATTGATAGCCTCAAGAAAGTATGAAATATTCACTATTATATTTGTTTATGTTTTTATTTAATAATTGATATTTATTTTACCGAAATAGTTTTTTTAAATATATTATTTTTCACTTTGGAATAAAAATTCTAATTTTTAAAAAATTAGTAGTTTTTATTAAACAACCAACTTTTAACCCGTATAAACATTACATATGACTCCATTAAATTATTTTACCATTTATACATAAATATATATTACTTAATAGGATTATTTTGAAATTATTTCAAAAAAATTTATTTATTAAAAATAGCATGTTAATTGAAACTCTATATTTCAGAGAAATGAATTTTTTATTTCAATTTATCAAAATATAATTTTTTTCCAAACTTATTATATAATAAATTTTATATATAATGTAATTAGGAAAATGGATAAATATAATATTTATTTTATTAAAAATAAAACATACAGATTCCTACGACTTGTGTCTATATACATAAATCCTTATTAAACTAGCATACGACCTAAGGGTAAGGTGTGACATGGTAGAACTTTCTTAGGGTGGTTCGACAAATATAGTTTGGGAAGAGATCTCTATAAGCTTGAAATTCTCCATTAGATAGTTTTGTTTGAGTTTTATTTGTTTAATCATGGTTTGGGATTGGTTATGGTCAATGCACATTGATTCTGTATCCCTTAGAAGCTCAGATAAATGGGCTTCAGAAGGTACTATTGTCCAAGTTGAGGCTATCACTTCTTCATACAATGTAAAATAAATTTTATTAGAATCCTTAATATATACCAATATTAAGGTTCAATCTGGAATTACTATATCAACAATTATTATGATCTTTATTTGTATTTTAATACCAATAGAAAAATATTTCTATATTCAATAATGATCCAAAATGAAAAATGAAATATAGTGCATATGTTTTTTGAACTAAATTACTAAATAGGGAATTTATTAATTTATAAGGAAATTTAATTTATAAATGCTTTTGTTATTAAATTTTTCCCCATTATAAATTTCAATTTATAAATTTCATTTCAAACAATAAAATAAACGAGGTTACATCTATTTCATCACCTCTTCTAGTACTCATATTTTCTACAAAAAAATATGGATCCACTAAAATACTTTTAACATGTGAGTTTCCTTATTTCATAGATCTTTGTCTCTATGATCTATTAACCTCACTAGATTTCCCTTATATGAAATATCATTTTCCAAAGAAACTACCTATGGATTCCTTATATGTGAGGGGTATGCTATTTACTTCTTTCATAGGGATACATGGAACACATCATAATCTTAATATTGGTTAGGTTTTAGTGTTAGTTGATATGACATAGAAACAATGTTATTAAGGATCTATATGGGGTTGTTGTAACTTTTAAAAATATTTCCCTTCTCCCCAAAATGCATGAAATTTTTCCATGGTGATATACAAAGTAAAACATTATATCTGACCACAAAATCTATATATCATTGATGATTATATGTATCCATTTTCTATATAATTTTTGTAGATTTCTTAGGAAGTTGAATTGTTTGAGAATTTGTTATCATTTATTGGATAAGATAATGTCTCATTAGCTCCAGGTCTTCATATTATCCAAGAATGATGGAATCTGACAACTCTTCCCATATATAGCCTCATTTTTTGACATTTTATTGTAAGAATAAAAACTGTTAGAATATGAGAACTCCACTAGGAGAAGGTTTTGATCCTAACATCCTTGTAAATGAATCGAACAATATCTCGGTATATCATCTATATTTTGAATGGTTATCTTAGTATGTCTATATATCTTAGGGTGATAAGTAGTTATGATTCCCAACACTATATCCATTGTTTTTTAAAGGCTTCATTAGAACCTTGAGGTAACCCTCATATATCAATTAAATTCAATGGAGAGTGATAATACATTAACTCTTACCAATTCTATTATGTTAATTTTAGTGAGTTTATTAAGATGTAAATATTCATTGATATAAATTAAATGAAAATATTTTTTATGGCGATCGACTACCACACAAATGGAATTATGGAATTTAGATGAACTTGGGTGTATAACAATAAAATTCATGGTTTTGATAACCTATTTCCATACTAGTTAAAAAATGGTTTCATAATAGCCCTAAAATTATGTCATTCAGCCATGATTTATTGAAACATAAAGCATTAAGATATAAATTATTCAATTACATTCTTCATAATATTCCACTATAAATTTTTTTATATCTCTATACATCATAGTTTTTCCTCGATTAATAGAGATAAATGATCTATGAATATCATTTACAAGTTTCCTATTCATTTATGGTTCCTATTAGACATATATTTGGGTTCCAAAACATATACCTCTATCTTTAGAAAAGATGAACTTAATAATACTTTCGATATTTCTATGTAGGCCCCCACTTTTTTGGTCCTCCTTGATCCTCTAAATTATTGATGTTTATATAAAAATTTTAGAATGGTAATATGAGTTTACTTTTATTATTCACATGTGAATACATTTAATGTTTAAGAAAATTGGATTTCTTTTAATATTTATCATGGAGAGGGTTCTAGGATCCTTCCATCTCAGATCATAAACTAGTTTATTCACCATTACATGATGGTAATGGTTTGAATAGTCATAATACTTTTTAAAATTTATTGGCCTTCATTGGTGAATATTGATCTCATTTTTTGGGAGTATATACTTGATCCTCTTATGATATATATATATATATATATATATATATATATGTCACACTTATCCTTGTATAGATAATTTCACAAAATATTTAGTGAGAAGATCACTACAACCAATTCCAAATCATGTTCCTTATAGTGTTTATCCTAGATTTTTTATTGGTAGGAGGGGTAGGCTATCCTTTTGTCATTTCTAATGCATAAAAAATCTAATCCCTATTTTTAAACATCATAAATGATAAAAAATACTTCCCCACTGGTGGGTCATGTGAACTTAGATGCAGGGATTATCCTTTTATTTAACTCTTTAATACTCTTCTTTAATTGATCTGTCGAGAAACAAATTACACATTCCATGTTAACATTGTTAGCGGGTTTCAAAATCATGAGAAGATTCTCAAAAATAAATGATAGTACATACACAATAAATGTAAACTATGGATCTCTACCTAATATTTTGGTTTAGGATATCCTTGAATTACTTATTTTTTTGAATAATCGAGAAATATCACTTTTATAATGAAAACATTCCCCTGGAATACTACTTTCTCCATCCAAAACTCACATTTACTATACATTGAATATAACATTTCCTTTATAAATGTATTAAGTAAAAAATTAAAATGATCCTTATGTTCCTCATTTCTATTAGAGTTAGTAAGACAAACATTGATGAAAACTACCAAAAATTTATTAAGGTAATCCCTAAAGACTTGAATCATTAAATCCATGATGATAGCTGGGAAATTAGTGAGTCCAAACAAAATAATTGTGAAAGTATAGTACTTGTGCGTTCAATAAAAGTAGTCCTATAGAAATCCTACTTATTAACATTTATTTTATAAAATCTCAAATGAAGACCCACTTTATTGAATTATTGGACTCCATGTAGTAGATCAAACAAGTCATCTATCCATGGTAGGGGGTATATGTTATTTATTATAATATGGTTGATCTCTTCATAAAAAAGTTTTAGGAACATTGATCTATCTATATTATTAATGAAACGGTCTAACACAAGCCATGGTGATGCAATTGATTGTATAAAACCTTTATCTAGATTCTCTTATTGTAGCTTGTTTAGCACTTCTAGTTAAATAGTGTCTATTATGTATGGTGTCTTGGAAATTAGAAACGATTTGGGTATAAGTTTGATTGTGAATATAACATATTGTCTAAGAAGAATACCAAAAAATTAGTTGGGGGAATACATTAACATATTCTCTTATAAGGGTAATTTTATACTCATTTATATGTTCCGCGGAACAAATAATTTAAGCTAGTTATGCCTACTTATAAGGTAGAAATATCCATGATTGAGATGATAATTTAAAAAGAGATATATCATCCTATATGTAATTTTTCATAATTGGAGGGTGATTTCAGATATAGAGGGTGATTTATATCTCCCAAATATTCATGTTAGATCTATACAGGGAATGAAATTCCATACAAATAATAACATAAATTTTTTTCTAAGGGTAGTAGCACAAATTTTTCAAGAAAATTTATCTTAAAGATACTGATAAGGGAGATGTTATAAATTTTGGATTAAATAATTTCCACATTTTATATTTTAACTAATAAATAGAATTAGATGGTTTGAGGTGGTTTTATAATAATTTTATTAATTTTTCATTATATGACAGAATATATAAAATTATAATAACATAAGATAATTAATGTTCATTAATGGATGATAAGAATACCTTTCACTATTTGATTTTGGTTTTAATATTTTCTATTATCCAAAATATTCTTTATGATGATAATTTGAAAAAAAATTAAACATATAAAGGGGAAACTATGAATTTTAAAGGGACAACTTATGAATGAAATATATTACATATCCTATGATGTTTTATGTTTCAATATATGTTTTCATTGATATATTTACCAACATTAAATTTCATTGTAATTTTTTCTCCCTTCAAAATGGGTTTTAAAATGCACATGATTAAGAAAAGAATATCCCACCATGAGTGTTTTTCTAGATATTAAATCTTAGGACTCTTAATCATGCATTAAGAACTTTTCAAGCTAAAACTGAATAATAGCTTTCAGATTTATAACCCCAAGGTAAATTGTTTCCACATCCGTATAAAATTTCCATCATTTATACAAGTATTTATTTTTTCAAAAAATAAGAACTCTATAATTTTAAAAAATTATAGATATTATCATATGTCAAGTATTATAGATATGTTTTTTAATAAGTATTTCTAATTATAACCTAGTTAAATAACATTAACTTTACACAATACAAACAATGATATATCATAGCCTTTAAACAAATTATTTAATGATTTATTAAATAATGTTTTACATATTAAATCCAAAAATTATTGTGAGGCCTACGTTTTTTAGTAAATTAGATTCATATAACAATAACTCCAAACAAGGTTACAGTGAAATTATAGAAAAACTCCATTGAATTCCATTAAATTCCTATGATATTTTAATACAATACATGATAACATGATGATATAGATAAGAAATGTGTGATTTATAAATCCAAGTAAATGAATCATAAAATAAAAACATGATATAATTTATTGTATGTGAGTCAAAGGGCATAACATGATGACATTAAAATGTTTAGAATCATTATCAAGAACATAAAATCCTGACATAAGATGATGAAATCAAGGCATCAAAGGAATGTGGAAATAACATAAATCTTGACATCATAATCATAAGTTTAGGGTACATTCTGAGTCATAATGACATAATATTCATAGGATAACCACCCATTCACCTTACATGGTAAATCATAAGATAAAAAAATACCCAATACATTATAGGGATATAAGATTCTTGGCCCACCTATCATAATTATATCATGTACATGCATTTTTGTGCCACATGGATCATAAAACATAAAAAAAAAATTCATCAGTTTTATTCAAATGATCAATATGTGTAGGTTTCATACATATAATTACACAATCAATGAATGATAGTTACATATAGGTAGATATTATTGAGTGGATATCGATATGGTTATTCACAACACAAATGTTTGGCATGAAAAGTCATGTGATAATTTAAGGAGGATAAAAGGTTTCTTTAATTGTTTATGGAATAATTATTAAAATTCAAAGTTTTTATCTCATAAAATGGGAATCATACAGATGTTAAAGGGATGTGTAAAAACACAATAAAACATGAGTATCAAAAAATCAAAAGGATAAATACAAAAAGGGTCCTGAATGGAAATGAAGGGAGGGAGATAACCCCTACTTTGGTATAATAATGGCTTAGTTAAAGGTTATAATGAGATAGAATAAATAATATTGAATTATTATAACATTAATTGGATATTAAAGTGATACTTATAAACAAATGATAACATAATAAATAGATATTGAAAAGGTTAAATACATAGGACATACTTGAATGATGTGAAAGAGGAAGTGAATCCCTAACTTGAGAGGTTTGTTACGAAAGCTTTGGAGGGGTATCTTTAGATAATGGAAACAATTTATGTGAGATTTAGAGAGGGAGAGGAAGATAAATTTTTCACTAAATGGTATTTGGGTGAAGAGGAAAGGAAAGTTGGGTTTTAATTTATAGGAATATAGAGATGAATTATTTATTACTTTGTAAACATAGTTTTTGCAATATAAATAGTAAAATAATATACACAAAAAAAATTCCCTTGTGTTTTTACTATGATTTATACAAAAGTGGATTGGTTTCAAATATTTTACTAGTTGAAGAACTAAAAAAATAAAAATAATACAATTCATGAAGTGTAAGAGAAAAATGTTTATAAAAAATTCTATTACAAACCATAAAATATAATGTTTTTATTGGGGGGTTAATTAAAGATTTATAAAATTAATAAAATAAAATCAAAAACACAATATTTTAAATGGAAATGCTATTTTGGCCATGTAGTACCTTTATAGACTATATTACATAAATTTTATACCATAATGATTTCATAATACATACTGTATATTTATACCAAATCTAAGTTTTACCCAAGAATTTTAATATCTATGAAAATTTGGAAAAATTAATCATTAGGTAATTTCAACATGATGATTTCAAATTTTATATTTATTTTACCAAAATAATTTTATAAATATATGTATTTTAACTTTAAAATAAGAATCCTTATTTATTGAAAAATAAATGTTTTTACGACACAAATAACTGTTAGACCATTCAAAAAATTACACATGAATTTATTAAATCATATTAGCATTGAAATTTAAATAAATATTATTTAATAATAAATTTTAAAATTTATTTCAAATCCCTTTAATTTATCAAAAAATGTTTTTTAATTCAAACTATATATTTTCCAAAAATACAATTTTGGTTTCTTTTTTATAAAAATATAATTTTTTCAAATTGATTATATAATCGTGTTTATATATTAACAATGAATATGGATCAATATGATAATTATTTTATTAAAAATAAAATATTTCAATTTGTACTATGGGAGTCTATATACATAACCCCTTAATACACCAGTTTATACCCGAAGGGTAAGGTGTATGATGGTTGTTTTATCCTGGGGTGTCTGGAAAATCATGATTCAGGCAGTGATATCTATAATCTTGAACATCACTCGCAAATTTTTTTGCCCACATTTCAGTTGTTGAATATTGTCTTGATCATAGTTATCGGAAAATATTAGTGATGTTATCTCCCTCAGAACTACCATCAAATGAGAGACATAGGGTATGATTTTGCTGATCGAGGCCATCATTTCTTCCTTCCACATGAATTGGATTTTATTATGACACTTAATATATAATAATATTATCAATAACTATATAATGACTATATTAATAGTTTTTTTGATTATTAATGGACTTTTATGACCAAAAAACATATTGTGGATAAATTTTACGATATTCCAAAATACAAAATAGAATATAGTGTAAGTGTTTTCTATAATTGAATTACATAATAATGAATTTATTCACTAAAATAGAACTTAATTTAAATGTATTTGTCATTAAAAAATTGATATTAGATCATGGTTTATTTATTTTTAGAATTATTTTAGTGATTTTTAGGGATTAAGATAATAAAACCTTAGTAAAAACCATAGAGATAAGTCTATGTATAAGATAATATCTTAATGCTTTGGTAAAGTATAAATTGGGTGGTTTCCTATAAATTAAATCCCTATATAGATATACAAATGTGGATTAATATATAAAATATATAAAATTAGGTGTAGTCACCTTCAAAAATGCTAGTTCCGTATCAAATTTATCTTCACTCTGTGTACAATGAGTAGGTCTAAGACTGCATACATAGTTATACACTCCCAAGGGATACAATTTGGTTAATAAAATACACATTAAACTAAATTATAAAGGATTTATTATTTTTAGTAAGTAATAAAATGAATATTCGAGAACCTAACATAAAGAATCATAGATTTATAAAAGGTAGAATTAGGCTGAATTGAATGTTAATTTTCGTTAATTAAAGAGTATGATATTTCAATTATTAGTTTTAATGAGATTAATATTGAGAATTATCTTATGATGTTAATTTTTCATTACCCATATTAACCTATTTTTGTTTTTTAATTAATGAATCCTTATGGAACCAATTTATGAACGAATTCCATGGACAATGAAATGATTATCCCAAGGGGAAACCTAACAAAATAAGTTCTATAATGAGAAACCATGGGATTGTGAAAAACCATATATTAATAATTATGACTAAAAACATGATCATATTTGAGTTTTGAAACACACTAAATAATATATTTGTAGATTATCATGGGTGGTTTGGTGATATTGAAGACAAATTAAATAATATTTAATCTACTTGGTGTCAAAAATGTGGGAAGAGGAAGCAGTTGGAATATATCAAAGGAACTGGAATATGTTTAAAATTTTGTAAAACATATAATTGAGTAGTAATATTCGAAGTAAAAATGAAGACTTTATAAAACATTCTAGGAAACATAATGTTATTCTTATGGATCCACTAGAAATTTAATTTTAATATATGTGATTAATTTGGTCGAAATGGAAAATAGTACACTAATCCAAGGGATTAAAATTAAAATCAACAACAAAACCACATAAAAAATGGTAATATGTAAAATATTGTTAAATTCCTACAATTTATGTGGATAATGATAATTAATTTGTGGTGGGTAAGCTTATTATTCACTTTAGTTGTGTGGTTTCCTTATGATGTTTCTGTTTTAACCTACTGTTATAAAATGAATTAAAAATAAGAAAACCCAATGAGATCATTATTTTATCCATGGAATATGAATATCCATATTTTATTTTGGGATTATGAATATTTTAGGTAAAATTATCATTTATTTAGTTTAATTTGATGTGATTTGGTAAATTTATTGGCCATCTCCACATTGAATCCTTAATAATAGATGCAACAATGAAATCATATTTCTTATATCAAAACGACCTATAATAATATACCAGTGAAAGGAGGTAAATTATATCTATTTTAAAACTAATTCTTTTATAGGAGTTATGAAATATAATCATTAAGGTTATTTAGATCAAATTATTAGAGAAAGACTCAAAATTAGTATTGATCTATTTTATAAGAAAAATATAAATTTCTAATGTTTTTATGGTTGATATCTCATTGGAAAATATATCATGAGTTGTGACTATATTTTATACTCCCTTAGATATTTTTTAAGTGATAATTAAAAATATGAGGATTAAATATATTTAAGAGTGGGGGGGTCGATATATAACACCCTGATATTTTAAATTATATTTTCCTTTAAAACCTAATGTGTTTAACATCATTCACTGAACACCAAACCGAACCAAAATAAACCTTGAAATATTATGTAACAATTAAAATATATTTTTTAATATGGATGGGTAAAAATAGATTCAAACACACCATTAAATATATGTTGAAATAAAATGTTGTTCATTTTAAAATTCTAATGCATTGATAAAATTCAATTAATATAACAAATATAATAAAAGATCATTTTATATTATTGTTTTTTTCCAAAATAGGTTTTTATGAAATTCAAGAAAATAATTATATTATATATAAAAAATATTTTTATATTAATAATATAATAACAAAAACATAAAGATTATTTTTTAAGAAATAACAATAAGATTATGTATCATTTTAAGAAGTTATTTTTAGATTAAAATAGTTTCAATATATTTTCATTTTTTTAAAAGATAAATAAAAAATTATTATAATTTTAATTTTAATAAATTAAATTAATTTTTTGATTTATCATGTCAATATTATATTAGGATGCTTGTTTTTAGGTTTTCCTAAAAAGATTGTTTTTTAGGTGAATAGTGAAAAAACAATTATTATTAATACCATATAATTTTTGACTTTATCATGATCTAATAATGAGTCAAAACTTTTAAAAAAAAATTAATGGAAAATAATTTACTTAATAAATGAAAATTTTCATTTAAAACTAATATTTTTAATTTAGAAAACAAATATTTAACAATATGAAACTTATATAATCTTTTATTCTAATAAAAATTTATTTTTTATATTTTTCATCAATTATGATAGAAATAGAAATATAATTTTTAGATTTATTAATAATATAAATATTATTTTTTTACTAATAATAAAATACATTTCATGAAAATAAATAACATTTATAATTCTATCCAAAACCCCATTTTTACGCAAAAAATAAAAATATTCAATTTTTTTTACATGTTATGCACAATAATATTAAAATAATCTTTTTTACCCTAATAAATTTTACTTTATAAATTTTATTTAATAATTATAATTAATAGGTGCAATTTATTTAATATGTTCAATTTTATTTTTTTCATAAAAATGAATTAATTGGGAAACAATTAGTTATTATGGTAATGGTAAATTGAGTTAAAAAGGGTTAAACCAAGTATTAGAAATAAAAAACATGTAATAAAATTGGTTTATGAAATTTATTTTTATATTACCCTTTATCCACTTCATTATTATCCATTATTGGATTCCATTGACCATTGAATAGTGACTTTCCCTTTATTATTATTATAAAAGTGCACCTCATCTCACTTATAAATACCACCCTTCCCCACACAATTTATTTACCAATTATAAATAACTATATCTAAAGAAAAAATTTAAATTGACTATCATCAAATATATCCCCACATACTAAAGACCTTATTATTTTGAAAATACCAATCTATGGAGCCTTAAGGTGCTTCCCAAGAGAGAACATCTAAAG
This sequence comes from Viscum album, assembly GCA_963277665.1. Classification (NCBI taxonomy): domain Eukaryota; kingdom Viridiplantae; phylum Streptophyta; class Magnoliopsida; order Santalales; family Viscaceae; genus Viscum; species Viscum album. The sequence continues at coordinate 1,800,042,608 of OY728152.1, forward strand.
GGAGAGGCAATGTTCTCAATTGTTGACCCTTTAGTAATTTATTCTTCTACCACAAAAAATATTCTCAATCCATGAATGTATGATGACATATATATTATTCATATTATGAAATGTTATTATACTAATGTGATATCCATTTTTTACCTTCCTCTAAAACTATTTAAAAATGAAGACATCGTCATGCATACATGTAGACTACCACCTCACTGAACAATATGTTCTATTTTTTATAAAATCATTAGATTTATGGTTAAAAGGTGTTATTTAATGAAAAATATAATATTTATAACATTTTTAAGCCTCTGTAATTAAAAAACAATATATTATCGACCCACCTATTTCTTTATAAAAAATGAGAGCGTCGTCTTTGTCTACATGTAGACTACTGTCTCCATGAAATGAATTATTTTTTTCAATTAACTCCAAACCTGGAAGAAATTAAAAATTTATATAATATATAAAAATTATATTTATGAAACTATAATTATTTTTAAATATAATATTTGGCATCCTATAAGTGATATTAACAATAATCATTCATTTTAAATGTAACCGCCTTAAAGGAACATATCACGACACCTTTCATAATTTGACTCCATTTTGGGAAATACTAAGAAAATATATAAACCTTATGATAATATAATAACTAAATACAATAACCTATAAAATTATGGACATTGTAAATATATTTTTTAATGCATTTGAGCATGATTAATATACGAAGAATGTTTCATATAAATTGATCAAACAACCTAAAGTATCCTACATAAGTGAAATATTTTTAATAAACGAATAACACATGATAATTAATAGACCCTAAAAAATGAAATATAGATAAATAATGTTCTTATTTATTTTTTTAAAAAACATAAATTGATTTTTTAGGATGTAAAAAACATGTACATAGTGAATTAGAACTTATGTTAAGGGTTTTAACATCTTAATTTTGTTTAATTTGTATATGATTTCTGTTCATAAATTATTTATATTTTATGATGTAGATATTTACCTTGGGTATTTTTTTTATAATTTCATTGACATAAAAATAATTTAATAATCCATCTTATTTTCAACATTTTTGAGTCTTTAATTCTTATTACAATAGCATCATAAGTGGCTTTTTAATCAATTTTTTCCATTTTTCTCTTCGGTGATCTTTCTTGACTATTGTTTTCATAGTTCTCTTATTCTACCATTTATATATAATAAATAGATAATAATATTTTCCATAGGTAAAATTACTTCTTTAAATAAAAAACATCTCCATTAGTTTATTTTTTCAAATAAATTACTACATTGTTAGGTTTATGACCCATTCTTTCTAATGATATTTGTTTTCTCTATGTCCATATTTTTCCATCCAAACAATGTACTTCATTCATATTTGGGAAACCAAATATGTTTTATCCACTATTATTATTATATTAATCCTTAAATATTTTAAATAAAAAGTATTATTATCGATTTAATAGTTTCAGTTTAAATAAAGTAATTTTGAAACATTAAAATGGATCTTCCAAACCCCCTCATTACTTTTGGGTTATATGTTGTATTTATTTTAATCCTAATTACTCCATATGATATCATGAAATTTATCAATATTACATATATATATTCTTTATATATATAACTAGTTTACATTACCTTTAATTATTTGGATAAATCCGTGCTTTATGTTCCAATGTTGATTATATATTTTAAGTAATGTCGATTTAAGAGAACTACCCAATATATTATTTCATATCAACTGACTCATATATCAAATGTTTTCTACCTATTAATATATTTTTTAAACCATATTTATTTTTTGTAAACCCCTCCTCATTCAATTCTGGAACTAAGGAATTTTTTCTTTAAATAACATTTTACTCACTCAATAAAGTACCACATAAGTGGAATTAATTTATTCATACTTATATAAAGTTTCTCTATATTTTTTATACATTAAAACTAATTTTTCAATAATTATGTTTACTTTTCAAATATAAACATCTAGAATAGTTTAATTCATTCTTCTCTTGAGAGTCCTTATAATACATCCATTAACTATACCTTGAGATAATATTATTAAACCCACTTCTTTCTCATGGGTTTTATCATGATTATTATTTTTCAACGTTTACTTTCTTCTTATGGTATGCGTATGAATGTACATGTTTTGATTATTAAGGGAAAATTTTAATATTTCTTCAATTCATTATGTAATGAATTTATCTCATGAGATACTAGGTATGGTGCATGAGTGGTTAGCCTACGGACACTATGTAATATTTTCTTTGAAGTGGGACTTGTTTAATCTTTTGATCATTATAGTTTTATTGTTTCCATATATGTATTATTCCATGAAATTATGATATCATTACCTTTTTCTATGTTTCCATTCGTATCTCAAACTATTATTCCATCGTATATGATTGTTAATTTGAGATTTCATGTTCCACTATCATGTATTATGGATAAATATTATTATTCTATATGTTTTTAATATGATATTTATACCATTCTCATGTTTTTCAAATATTTTTATGATCTATAACTGGATGATATTTTGATATTTTCTTCATTGTAGAGTATTTTAGCTCACCCATTTCTTATAATTCCATTCCCCTACTCATGAATATGAGTATAAGATATAATGAGTAAAGAAGTAGGTCAAGTGTTGATTTATTGTATAGAAACGTTTATACACACTGATAAATAAATTAAATATGTATATGGACTTCCTAGACACTAAATTTTTCATTCATGGGATTGTGAGATTATTGTAAGATATAATGTTTAAGTCATGATAATCATATGAAATACATGTGTGTTTACCTTAGACAATATCATTTTGTATCAAAGATAGTGTTTAAAGAATTTATTTTTATCACCTGAGCATGTAGTGTTGGTCTAGGTAACCTAAAATCATATAAATATTTACATAATTTTGATATATACGAAAAATAACTTTATAAAAGTGTTGTAAATATGTTTTGAAAAATAATGTGACCAATTATTTTATATTGGTAAATTTTAAAAACTAGAAATGTATAGAATATAGTGAATATTAGTTTATTATGAATGTCATGGAATATTTTAAATAAATATTGATAATTAATAACATTCTTGGTTATGGGAACATGTGGTTGATCCATTATTGTAAAAAACATAGTTTTCTTACTTTTGTAAAAATTCAAAATGGGGTCACAAGAAATTTTTTAAAAGGATTATTTTTAATTATTTGTAAAGAAATTATATATTAGTAGAAAATATATTTTACAATCATTTAAAATTATTGACATAATATCATAAAATAATGGTTAATTACATGGATATGGAGGGAAAATATTCCCCACAAAAAAATAATAAGTAAGGTTGTATTTTCTTAAAAAAAATTAATCTATATTTGGAGTACCAATAAAATGAAATATGGAAATAATACATGGAACATAAATAAATAACCATATTATATAAAATATGTACATTCTATGAAATAAATAACATCTAACTTCCCACTATTTAATGTGAAACCTAAAAAATATTGATAAAAAGTGAGATTATACCATAAACTCTTACCTCAAGTGTTGAAGTTATTCATACACACTATAACCTATTACATAATAGATTTACTATTTCTAAAAATATATAATAGAATCATATTAATATTAATATTAATATATATCATTACTATATAAATTTTAATGACCAATTTATTAATAATTCATCACTAAAAAATAAATATTTGGTTGTCAACAATTCTATTTTCCATGTGTGTTTTAGTTTAGTGATTTTGGTCATTTCTATTTGGTCATGGTTTAATCATCAAAAGAATATTAATAATTTAATAAATATCATATTTTATTAAATAAAATTTTAAAACCATACACGTAATGTAGTTGTGAAAAATTAAATATATCATTTTATGGAGGGGGTTGTCTGTATGTATGCATGAGTGATGTTTTCATTTTTCAGTTGATGGAATGTAATGAAGGTAATAATATGTCTTTATTATAAAATATTTGATAAATCATAAATATCATATATATGAATTAAAAATATCCATATAACCATTATTGATATGTGGTTATAAAAAATGAAATACGCCGCTTCATGGATATGGTGGTCCAAATCCACCCATGAGTAATGCTTTCATTTTAAATGGGATGGATATTAGATATTAAATGGTTCTAAAGTAACATAAAAAAATTTAAAAATAGTAAATGTACTTATGTTATTATTTTAATATGGTTATGGAATACTTTTAGTAGGTTTAATAAGTAAGAAACATGAAAATGTTTTCTAAGAACGCATACATATTCCTTGGATAATCTACATTAAAAAACATAAGGATTCTTATATGGGTATTTTGGTAAGAACATAACCTATAGGATGTGTATAAGATAATAAGTAATTTATTTTTGTATATCTTAGTTCATATAAGCCGCTAAATTGGTGTGGATGTGTTAGAAGAGGAGGTTTCCTTTATAAGTGAGGGGAGTAGAACCCTTGTAAAGATTAAGAACATTAAAAAATCACACTTTCAAGGAATAATGGCTCAAAAATATAATTTTATAATTATATGTTATTAATGCCTAAATAAACCAAGAAAATTAAATTAATAATAATGTTTAGTCATATTTTGAAGCCATATCAATTTTTTAACCCTCTTAACCAAATTTTACATTTCTCATGGTGAGAAACTGTTTACCATGGAAACATATTTTTATGAAAAAAATGAAACTAAAATTATAATATTTTTAGAAATTATGATTAAAGATATTTAATCCATTTTATAAGATTTAATTTACTAATTTTGATGAATTTTTTTTAATATCTGTACATAAAACATGCAAAAAAACTTTTTAGAAAAAAAAAATGTTTTTTTAAACATAAAATGATTTTATTTTCTTCAATTACGTAACAAAGAACATTATATAAATTTTAATTTATATTAATAAATAAAATATCTAAAAATTTCATAAATCATGGATGAATATTTATTAATTCAATTTGTTAAAGTAAAAACCCATAGTACACATAAAAATAGTTTTCTGAAAAAATATATCTTTTACCTTCAATTTAATTTAATATCTTTTCAAACTATTTTATAATAAATGTTTGAATGATTAATAGTTTTTTTACACCTTTAAATAAAAATATCCCCAATTTTTTAATATAGAAAATAAATGAAATTAACTTTTTTATAATTCGTGGATAATAAAAACAATGTTAAAAAACAAAACATTTTGGTTTATCAAATAATTACTTGTCTATGATTCCATATCATTTCTAAAATAGATCAATAATTTCATTAAATAATTTCATTAAATAAATTATATTAATTTTATTGAAATATCTATTAATTTATTTCATTTAATATTTTTAATCTATATTATTCACATAAGTTTTGTATTGTGAGAATCACAAGGAATCGAACATGTCAAAAGTTTCAATGATAAGTATATTATAAAATCTCAGGATGCCAAATTTCAAGTATTTTATGTATATGTATTGCGAACATAGATTATTTCCTTATAATATTATATGTGTTATCATGTGATGGATTTATTTATTAATTTATTTTATTTTAAAAATTATTTGCGATTATTTTCTAAAAATAATTCTCTATGAATATATAAATAATACCATACTTTTATATTTGAATGGGAAAAGAAAAAAATACATTTACTTAATTTATTATTATTTTAAAAATAATCATTATATATATATTTAAACTAGAATAATCAGTTTATCCTTCATAAGAAATTGTTATAGAACCCTTTGGGGGTACCTTATTAGGAATGTTTATATACTCTCCCATGATATATACAAACCAATGTATATAAATATGTGGTTTTCTATTTTATAAATATGTTGGTTTTTTCTTTTCTATTATTCCTTATAGAAATTCAGTTCTATCATGGAACTTTGGGTAGATTTTGAAATTCCCTTAAAATTTGAGAGGGAGATATTTGAGATCCCTCTTGAATTGATGTTTCAACTAATACTGGGTCAATATAGTATTAATCATTTCAGTGAGGGTTGGAGAATTTCAAAAATATCATTTTATACTATGTTTTGTGGTTATGATATCTCATGCATTGGGATAACACTTTGACATGTTTCTTGAGAAGATTATTCAGGTTTCTTTTGTGATCACGTGTTTTAATTGTTGTCAATATACTCATGTATTTTTGGAAGAGCATTTAGAGGTTATTATACTTCAAATGATTGAATAATATCTAGGAAGAGGAAAACCAAGACATGGATATCACTAAAAAATTCATTCAAATTTTATTTTAAATTAATATTTTAGGACTATAATAAAAATTAATTTTAAATGGTTTTGAAAATTTTTAGGTCTAGAAGGTGGCCATGAGGATTCTATAAATGGGCATTCTCATCACCACAACCTTATGGTTTAGGTAAAAAATGTACATGTATTACATAATAATAATTTTATTGAATTATAAGTGAAGTTATAGGTATTCCATGTGGAATAAAAACAATTTTTATTATATTAAAAATTCCATAGTTTTTTCAGAATGAGATTTTTCAACATCATGGTTTATTTTGGATGGTTCGGGAAGTAGTGCATAAAGAAACCACGTGATGGTTGATCTCACAATATCACAGTTTACTTATAAAATATATACTAGGAAAGAAAAATAACCATTGAGATTTTGGGAGTGTAGTAGTTATGTTGGTGTGCTTTTCATATATAGTTTTGACTAGATTAACTACTCTATATTCTACACCCAAAACATCATGGTTTTTACAAGTGTTCATAAATAATTAGTTTATATATAATAGTTTTATGAAACTTTTTCATATCTTAAAAAACATTTAAATAAGAATTATGGAGAGACACTGGCATGGTTTAAAGAGAATAAATATGGTACATATTTGATCAAACCCTAGAAAAATATTATAAGGATAATAAAATACTGATAAACATTATTTACAATTTGTTTTTTATATTTCTTATGATTTATGTTAATGACCATATTTCTACTCTATTACATATATTTTATTATGATAATATAATAAATACATGGGTAATGAGATCAAATCCTCTAAACATCAATGATTAACTACTTGATAAAAATAGTGATCGGACTTGGTAAAAAATATTTTATATTGTGTACATTATCTATCACTATCTATTACACATCATCTACATTTTGTTTTTATTTTAAATCTTATACCATGACTTGTATAGGAATGAATATTTTTTAATATTTTTTATTTGTGTTTAAAAATTTACCCCTTAGTTGTAATGTGTCTTTCACCTATGGAAAAATTAGAAATTGATTAAAAACTAATATATGATATCTTTCAGTATATTGGTTCTAGAGTAGTAGTTCAAACTATTACCAAGGATCTATGTTTGTTATTAATATTAAATATCTTTTTTTCCAAACATTAAATGGAGAGAATTAATTATATTAAAATAAGAGTTTTTCCATGAATAATTCAAATTTATTTTATCAATATAGAGAATGGAAGGTTCCATATCACCCATACCATGTAATAGATGTTATTAAAATCAATGAGAATGGTTTACTTATTCTGAAAATTAGTAAGTGTTTCACATTGTATAAAATTATTAATATAAAATTCTAAGGGAGATCATACAATGCATTACTCTAATCTATTTTAGGGAAATTGTGGAGACGAGTGATGTAAATAAAAAAAGAACGGTATATAGAGAAATCCTTATGATATTAATTATTATTTAAAACATTTTATTTTTAATTTAATGATATTCAAGTAGTGTAATATGAATAGATGGATGAGTTCATCATTTATGTGTTATTGTTTTAATCGATTTGATGATATGGAGATGTTCTTAATAAATATATCGTTGTGATGAAATTTAGGATAATTATACTAGGTACGTTTGAAGAAAAACATTCTTCCATGGAGGATAAATATATTTATAAGTACACTTTTGATAAGAATAAAAATATCATGATGGATAATGAGATGAGAAGGGGGCTAACCTTGAATGACAAATGAAAATTTTAAAATGACATTACTTTCAAAATTTCTAAAATATAAAATGTATTTGAAAAAAATAATTCTCATGAAGAGGAATATGAATAAGAATATGATTCCATGAACTTCAATAAGTTCATATCATTTTTATATAACGAAATTGTATGATTAAAAGGTTATTACAAAGGTAAAGAACCCATTAATCATATTAATTTTTAAGAAATTGGATAATTTTTAACTACCTACCTCAAGAAGGGTCAATTAGATGAAAATGGAGATGAACCTAAAAGATAATCTATATGAAACATGGTGTAATGTGGTTGAAGAGGATGAAAATTATTAAAATTAAATGTAAATTCCATTTTATCATATTCATATGTGTTTCTCTCAAAAAATAATGTATTATCTTATGATAAGGATATTGTAAAAGAAGTATATGACTCAATGGTTAAATGTCATAAATATTTTAATGAAAAAAGAAATCATGACAATAAACCCACCCGGGAACAAGATAGAATTAATGATGAGTAAAGATAATATGAATATATTACAAAAGAGTTAAAAATGATAAGAGATTTTATTTTTTTCTTAATGGAAAATATACATATTCAAAGGGCCAATAAAATCAAGAAAAGTAGAATAATTAATTTGAAAAAATGTTGATAAATCAAATATTAAAGAAATTATTTAGAAGAAATCTAGAGATTTTATCATGAATTTATATATTAATATAATTATTGAATTAATATACCATATAAAGTAGATTTTAATATCAAATTTTATTTCCAATAATTAATTATTTAAATTTCTTGAATAAAAAGTTATTAAAGATGAAAATTAATTATATAATTTTTAGTATGGATTCAAAAAATATAGTTAATGATGTTTGATAATATTACAAATTTAATGACAAAATTTGTTGTATCCACAAATGATTTTGATGTTTATTTAGTAAAAACATACATTAGAAACAAAATTATATAGTAATGTTATTGGAAAAAGTGATAAGACTGGTAATAACGCAGCTACTTTAAAAAAGAAAGATTATCCACCCTTATTTAATTCATGCGGTTGTGCTAAAAATTATAAAAATATTGAGTCGTATAGGTAGAATGAAGTTTAGTATAAGCCTAAGGGAAAATATAATGTGACGGGGAGAAGTTAAAAGAATAATAAAATTTTATAAATTAATTAATTTCAAATTAAAAAAAATAAAAGAGTATATTTTGAGGAAAATAAATCTCAACAAAGGATTTTTTTGAAGTTTTCTTTGGCACTTTGGATTATATAGAAACAATATATATGTATTTTGGTATAACATTTTACTCCATTAAACAAATATATTTCATGAATTTAGGGGGTTGCGAGATGAATAAAAGAGTAGTCAACCAAGATAACATCCAAATAAGGCAATAATGAATAATTATTTTATTCTCTTATGGACAGTTATGGTAGGAGTGATCAATTTAAGCATAACAATAATAGGAATATCATATTTGTAATGTATGTATCTCCCCACTTATGTATGTGATTTGACATAAATATTTTATACATAAATATTATATTATATTAGATAAATATTCATTACATATTATTTGATCCACTGTTGAAATTTTAAGGTTTAGTGTATATGGAAACTTGGATATATTAAAAATTCATACATAAATAATCTACATTATATCCCATTATGTTCCCCAAAGCCAACACCCTTATTAGGCATATCATACTGAAAACTGTTTTCCATATCATAGGGAAAAGTAAACAAAATAAAGGGGGATATTAGATGATCAATAATAGTAAAAAACGTATATATAAATCAATGATCATTTTATGAATAACATGAGAATAAGGGTATGATAAAATGAGATTAACATTTTAATATCATATCCAAAAATTTATAGATCATAATCATGAATCATTGAATAAATCCTTGCAGTTCATAAGACATGAATCATAAAGTAATAAAATAACATGATACATGAGATCATAATATTTTCATAATATAATTTCATAATAGAGTTTTATAAATCATGGAATAATAATAATCACATAAATATTATGTTAAGGCCACCCAACAAGAAAGTCATCATATGTTAAGCCTTGGAAAACCGCTCATGTAAATAATCTAGGCTTTGGACAACCTCCCATGTACCCCCTTTTGGGCTTGTGATAACTTCTTATATACCCTTTGATCTCATAAACAATTAATTTTTACCCAATTCATTGTATGGATATAACATACCGATTTATACCAAATTCCATTCACATGTATGCCACAAGATTATAAAAACATTATCATTTCATGAAAACATAACACATGGAAATGAAAATTATTTTCACCAATATTTAATCATCCAAATCATAAAATATCCACAAAATAGGAATAGTGGTATTATAATATTATATTCACAATTAATGATAAGTAACATTAATTTATCTTTTCATAGATGAAAAATTATGTAAATGATCATTGGATTATTTTTTAATGAAAATACCATTTTTTATTTAGAAAAATCTAATTTAAAATTTAAATTTTTCAAAAGTATCATGGAAAAAATTTTCTTTTAAATAAACTTTTGAAAATTGAAATGTATTTTTTTTAGAAAATATTAATCGTGATGGAGGTAAAGTTCGTTCAAACGTTATATGTTAAACCACAGATTATATTCACACATTTGATGAAAAAGTAGCTAGTAAAATATTACAAAGAAGATTCCTTTTAGAAAATTTATATAAATTCAACCATTGAAAAAATGACTTTAATAAATAATTTTATAATAATAAAAACATTATTAAAAACATATTAAAGAACATATGGGAATGGAATAAAATCTTCTAGACTGAATAGAAGAAAATTGGGTTTTCTTAAAGAATTATTTTTTTCTGAATTTTGAGTACTTAGATATATGGAAATGAAGTAAATTTTTAATTTATATAAATAAATATTTGAGAATAAATTAAATTATATTTATCAGAAATAGATCATATAATTTAGTCATTTAAAATTTAAGCATAAAAACTTATGATAAAAACTGAGATTGTATTATAAAACACATTCCTCACATTATCCAATAATTATTGGAAATCTAAAGCCCTTTATGAAAAATTTAAAATTATTATTAATACAAAAAATTACTATAATAATAAATATAATACCATAAATGGTTTATTTATGACATCTTATTTAACATTCATTAATAATTTTTATTAAAATCCCTGTTTTAGGTGATAACTATTTAATTCTTCCGAAATATTTCAATTATACTACTATGATAAATTCATATTGATCAATGTTATATCATCTAATTTATTTTAATAATGGTATAAATATTATATATATTCATTATAAAAATATTTATAACCATACAATAAATTATAGATAATAAAATCAATTACACCATTTATGGGGACAATAGTCTATAAGTTTAGAGGAACACTATTTTTCATTTTCTAATGATACAAAAAAAGATAAATAATATTTTATCCATATAGGAATATAATTATATCAAAAATAACATATATATTTATTAAATTCATAAATATTAGGTAGTGATATAAAATGAATTATATCATTACGTGTAGGTGGTAGTCCACATGTACACACGAGTGGTACTTTAATTTCTTATTTGATGGAAAACTGGTAGAAATTTTTTTCCATGATAATATTTTCTTATCAGTGTATTTATGATAAAGTATTCATCATTTTATAATGTATATAACAATTTTAGATAAGTTGGAAGAAGAAATAAAATTGAATGATTTTTCATAATATTTGTACCATATCATTGAGAAACCTCCTTTAGTTCACACTATAAGTCCTAAAAGAGTGCTATTATGGGTGTAAAATGGAATATTGGATGAATTTACGTAATCTAAGAAGGCTTGGGGTAGTTTATGAATGATATATAATGCTAAAAAATATAGAATAATGGAGGAGTGGAGGTGTTCTTTTATAAGTGAGGGAGAGGAAACACATGAGATTACTTCGATGATTTAAATAATATAACGTCACTATCATGTGATAGTGGAAGAAAAAAGACAAGGATTAGAAGGTAAGATAAGGTAGGTTTGAAATATGTTCATCCAATATGTATTATAAATTTTTATGTTTGATTATTACTATTATCTCTCAGTTTACCCCTCGAAATTTTTCTTAACCTTAACCGTTATACGACTCTTATTTTGGACTATGCTAGAAATATTAAGAGAATTTTAACCTTATATTTTAGTGGATAGATAAAATCCTTAAACAATGTTAGTATAATAATTAAAGGTTTTTTAGATCATAAATGTTTTATTTTTAGGATGATGTTTAAATATCAGGAGGTGTCCCAGGTGTATAGATGAGTTTCATAATCATTAGCCTTCAAAAACTCGGCCCAAGGAGGAAACCATTAGAGGTGATCAATTGGATCAAGGTTATTTTAACCATGAAGACCAACCCTATGAACCCTTTCCTTGTTGGAATCTATTTTTTCAAACCATGTGAGGTTCCCAGGAAGTGATGTGGATTGAGGTAGAGGGCCAGTGTGACCCACATATATGGAACACATTTTTTCAATTTGTACAATGCAGCCGCAAAAGGTGGTGTTCCTTTTGGGTAGAGGGTTCACATGTGCCACACTAAGGTTTTCAGACCATGTGAATGGGAAATTGTATGAACTTGGACTTTCTTTTCAAGTATGAGTTTTTATTTTCTGGTGTTTTTTTAAAAAAAGAGGATAATATGGAAAATTAAAGAGTACACGCCATGTACTTTGGAGTACATGTCCTGTACCCAATTTCCACGGCCGACCGTGTACAGTTCCTGTAACGGTCAAGTACATAACCATGTGGGGTGACCTAGAGACCGCCTAAAGTGGATCATCGTTAAGGCATGTACACGATGTATATATTAAATAAGCACACCATTTACTTTTATTTTTATTTGTTAAGTCAGACCGGGTTCCTGTCTCATTTATAGAACACCCTTCTTCTCAACTCATCTCATCTAAGAGCAACTTTAGGGGAAAATTCTTCTCCCTGCCCTGAATCGACCGTTCGTACTATAAATGAACCTTCGTCGATTGCATTTGAATCGACACAATGAGTTCTTCCTTCTTTTGAACCTTGTTCCTTGATTTGCCTCTTTTTTTAGATATCATTGCTTTAATGTTTTAAACGTTTTTGTAGATCTTAGTCTTTCTAGACCAATTAATGGGCCGACACCAGATTTTATCAATCTTACAATACCGATGTATGTGGTTTGTGCCTTTCCATAGTTAGTCTTTAAATTTATGTGAAAAAGTTTCCAATACCCAAGATTAGGGTATTATGTGTTTAGGGATTTTAACCCTGTTAATGACTACTATGCTTGTTTGATTGATCAAGGTATATTGTTTGTGATTTGGGTTATTTTTCCATGCTATGGGGGTGTTTTCCCAAGTTGGATTTTGGTACAGACGTTTTGGTCTAGTTTTTTATGTTAGGATGCTTGATTTTCATGACTTGTGTTGTTAGGATGGAGTATTTTATCTGATGATGTGATATGATTTATTGTTTCTTAGACAAGTAGTATTTTTGATTTACATTGGCTGCTAAATATTGTTTTTGAATTATTTTTTTATACAGGCCTGTGGGAACCTGGTGTAGTGAGACCATAGGGGGAATTGACATTGAGGTCTTCCATAGACTGTCTAGTATTTTTATCATGATACAATCTATAGGGGGGATTGAACTTGAGTTCTTCCTCAGGGTGTCTAAAGTTATTGTTACAAGATGACATGAGGAATTGAAATTGAGGGATTCCTAAGAGTTTCATAAGTTTATTGTTAAAATTTTATAGAGGGAATTGATAGTGAGTGGTTCCTCATAGAGTCATTGATCACATCAGACCAAAGGGATAAGACTACGTGAGCTACAGATGTGGTCATTATATCCTTATATAAGTTTAACCAAAGGGGTTAGGATGTGAGAACTTACCCAGAGGGTTACTTGAGATTGATTGGTTGAACCAGAAAGGATATGCTGTGAGAACATCCTCGTGGGTTTCTTGTTTTCGTTAGGTTGAATAATTGATGAATGTAAATGAATGTAATTGAAACTGTAAGACTATTTTACTTGTGAGTACTTCCATGTATATTGCTTCATTTTTCTTATTTCCTACCATATATATTCACCGATTTTTAGGTACATATATTTGGGTGGTTTCCTACTACGATTCGTGTCTCACCATGTTTGGGTCATGCATTTGGGCCCAAATATATTATATTGATGCAGGTATAGATAATGGAAAGTGCCCTTCTACATCAGGTACTTGACTGTTGTGGAGCTAGGGAGGGTGGGACCAATCTGAGGCTTGTGATGTTGTTCGAGTCGTTTACTTGCTTTTCTTGTACATGGATTTAGTACTGTATTTCAGCACTGTGACTTGTTTGGATACTTTCCTAGACATATGTAACATGAATCATTTATATATGTTCTCAAATTGTTTATTTACTTTCAGTCTTCCATTGTTTACTATGGTATTGTTATTGATTCTTCTACTGTTATCTATTCCTTTCCACTGTTTTTCTCTTCCAATGAGGGAATAATTTCTCCACTATCACACCCAAGGCCCCCACTACTAGTTGGCATCCTCAAGCATTTGGGGAAATGTGCTTGAGGCCATGTGACCAACCTTGTATGGGGAACCTTTGGGTGGCACCCGGAACTGGGATGCTACAAAGCGGTATAATAAGAATTATTTTTTTGACGTACTAGTTGGAGTCTATATACAGGGATAGAAAGGAATATGTACTTGGTAATAAGCTATGCCCAGGAGTAGCTAACCTGTGTATAGGGGAAAGACAATTTATCTCGTATATTTCAATTTATTGTGTTTTTACAATTATTAAAATTGATTTGATTTCACTATTGGGTGATTCACATGTATTGTGATATTATTGTTGCTGTTATTGAGGATCTACTGTTGAAACCCAAATAGATGAGGGCATTCTATCTCATGAATCATATAAGCACTTGCAAGAGATCACATTCCATGCATTCATACCATGCCATTTAGGGTGCATTATTTATTGCATGTTGTCATGATAGATGTTTTTCTAGATGTGCAAGTAGTTGTGATATATGCCTTGATAGAATACCTACTGTTTGATAGGGTATTGCTAATGTTTAAAGTTTCATTTGAATGAACACCAATATTTGGTCCATGTGGTTTTATGGGACCTTATAGATTTGAATTTGGTGGATCATGTGATTAATTTCACTATGATACTTTTTTAAATACATGAATATGATTCCATGAATTGATTCATGGGGAGTATTTTCCCCCACAGATCAGAATTTGTCATTTTAATGTTCATTTAGGTGTTTTTCTAGGTTCTAGAGTAGTTTCTGAGGCTTACTATCTGTAAAAACCTAGAATACACGGTGTGTTTTGCTGAATACAGTCCTTGTATACCTCTATTTGGGAAGGAACTGTTTTTCTTGAGTACACACCGTGTACTATATGTACACTCCATGTACTGTATGTACACACCGTGTACTGTATGTACACACCGTGTACTCTATGTACACATCATGTAGTCTCTAAAAGTGTCACTGGCTGTGTGGGAAGAGACACGGGGTTGGGAAATCATTGGAAAAACATGCCGTGTATCTGATGTAGACGTCATATTGTAGGGACCATGTGTTCCCCCATGTGACTAACAGAACAAATGGATGAATCTTAGGTTATACACACCATTTCAATCATGAACACACCATGTAGTATAACCCATTTTCCCTTCCTTTTGACTAACAACACGAGTTGGTGAAATCTTTCTAGTAGATGTTGTGTGTGGAATGAACATGTCTTGTAGTCTCATTCTGGGAGAACCATGTAGTTTAGTTGTGTCGAGGAACTCAGGAAGGAGGGATCGATTCAAGTACATGTTGTGTCCTTTGAAGGAACACACCATGTGTTGGGGTGTTACATGACCAGTTTTGGAAGAGGTACACACCCATGTAAAAGCTTAATGAAATACACCGTCTAGAGTACATACACGCCATTTGTCCATGTTTTTTGAAAATTGAATAATTTCTTTTCATGTTACATTATTGCACTTCTATGTCTTAGTTCTTGATAATATTGAACTATGGTTTTCACTTGACCTTGTTGAGTAATTCCACTAAGACGTCATCCTATTGAAAGACAGATTCAAGGAAGTGATCAGACACCGGATATGGCTGGTAAAGGAATACCATAAGATCCTCTAATTGTGTTGGTCTTGGCACCAGACGTTATTCCAGATACAGGTGTTGATGCACAATTCCAAGATGGTTTAGGAGATTTATGCAGACCTTCTAGGGAGAACAGCGCCCTTCCTCGTCTATTGAAGAGTCGACATGGGTCTTTCAGGAGAATAATCCTCCCACTTTCTTAGTGGATGGAGGACCTCAGGTTGTTGAGTAGTGGTTAGAATCCATACTATCTATTTTCAAGAATCTAGAGACGCCTATAGAGAGGTGGGAAAATCTCACTACTTATATGCTTCAAGATTCCTCCAAGAGATTCGGGGATGTGATCTTGCAGGCAGGGAGCCAGCAGGTTATTTCTTGGGATGAGTTTTAGCATACCTTATATGAATACATCTACCATGAGACATTGAGGGATGATTGAGCCTGAGAGTTCATGAGTCTGAAGTCGGCTACTCTTTCAGTCATGGATTATTATTCTTGATTCATAGAAATGCAGCGCTTCACACCCATTCTATGGGTTGATGAGTTTTTCCTAGTGAGGAAGTTCGAGGATGGTCTCAGGCATGACATCCGATCTTAGGAAAACATATTCAGTTTTGGAGACCATATCATCCATAGTCAACCATGCACTAATCAAAGAGCACAACCTAAGGGATTCTAGAGTAGTGGTCCAGGGTGGTTCAGCCTCCAGAGATGGTGCTTATCTAGATGATAGTAGCAAGTACCTCTGGGAGTCTACATGTGGAGATACTAGTAGGCGGGGTACACCTTCAAAAAGAAAAGTGGTATGCTACCAGTGTGGGAAATGTGTGGATACGAGTCCACTTTTCTCGAGAGGCCAAGTAGTGTTCTGATCTTGCAGCAATATGGGCCATCTTTAGTGGTTCTGTCAGTTTTTCTCACCAGCAGCGGGTGACATATGTTCCTCTACGACTCATCGTTTAGGAAAACCACCACTAGTTTCTCATAAATATAGGAACTAGAGTTCTTCTAGTTATTCTTGTCGAGGTGGAGGTCACGGTCATGGTAGCTAGTCGGCAGACTTTCAGTGGAAATTGGTTGGATCAACTCAAGCTGTTCAGGCGTGCTTAGAGGGTCGTGGTAGAGGAAAACATTTTGGAGTGGATTGGACGCAACAGGAGCAGGATCATGGACCCTCTATAGTTTGAGGTACTATTCGAGTTGCCTCAGTATTTGTTTCATCACTTTTCAATACAGAGGCATCCCATAGTTTCATATTTGTTGCTATTGTGGAGAGCCTTGGTCTCTATATCTTTACTTCTACTGATGTATCGACGTAGGAAACACCATTGGGGATTAAAAAAAACTAGTGTAAGTCAGTGAAAAGAGTGTCGTCTTGAGGTTGGTGGGTGTCACGTCTTTTGGGACCTCTATATCTTAGACATTACATGCTATGATTTAATTCTAGGAATAGACTGTTTGGTTCCCTGCCAGGCTATTATCGACTAATATCATCGTATGGTGAGTTTTACATCACTAGAGGCCAGTTTGATTCTATATAAGGGATAATGGGATGCCTATGTGAGTAGAACGGGACCCAAGAATCATGGGTTGGGAAGAGTTACAGCCCATATTGCTTTTCTGTACCTGGATGATGAGAAAACTTCAAAGATGGACTTTCCTCTAGTGGTTGACTGTTTTAGGGATCCATTTTTATAATAATTTTTATTATTGACTTTGGAGAAAGAGGTGTACTTATCTATTGAACTTTGGCCTAGAGTTGCACCAGTGACCATTACCCCTTTTAGGATTCCTACACCAGTGTTATAGGAGCTCAATAGACATTTAGTGGAGTTATATGAGATGGGCTTCATCCGACGAAGTAATTCTCCTTGGGTTTTTCTTATACTGTTTGTGAAGAAGATATACTATACCCTTAGACCTAGTGTGGATTATCAGATGCTGAACTAGTTGATGATCAATAACCGATATCCCTTGCCGATGATTGATGATCTCTTTGATAATCTTCGAGGATCTCAACTGTTCTGGAAGATTGAATTGAGATATGGTTATCATAATATGTGTGTTAGAACATATGATATACCTCTTATAGCCTTTTAGAGTTGGTATGGTCTATACGAGTATGTGGTTATTCCATTAGGACTCACGAATGCACGTGTAGTTTTAATGGAACTCGTAAACAGAATTTTCCATCCTCACTTGGATTCATTAATGGTGGTTTTTGTGGATGATATCTTGGTGTACTCTCACACTCTACGTGACCATGATACCCTTCGTGAGATCATTTTGAGTACACTAAGAGATCATCAATGATATGCTACGCTCTCAAAATGACACTTTTAGATATACCATATTCACTTCATGGATCATGTTATCTCAGAGACAGGAGTATTGGTATACCCCGAGAATGCTAGAGCAATAGATTACTAGGAGCAGAGAAAGAACCTCTTTTAGTTACAATGTTTTCTATGGATGGATAGTTACTCCATGCATTTTATATATGACTTTTCATTCATAGAAGTTCCACTGACGGGCCTGAAAAAAATGGTTGTGATGTACCTGTGGTCAAATTCTGGTTAGTCAGCCTTTCAGAAGCTAAATGGGAGGTTGAATTCTGTATTGATACTAGTTTTTTCAGATTCGGGAAAGAGTTATACAGATTACTATGATGCATTATGTATCGGGTCTGGAGAAGTGCTTATGCAGGGATAATGAGTAATTGTGTATAGGTCTCGGCAGTTGAGGCCACATGAGAGGAATTACCAGACACACGATCATGAGTTGTCTACAGTTGTCCATGCGTTGCGCTGTTAGAGACATTATCTATTGGGATAGAATTTTATGATTTTCATTGACCAAAAAAGTCTCAAGTATATCTTTACACATCACGATCTGAATTTTAGATAGTAAAGGATTGTTGAGTACCTTCAATATTTTGACATTGATCTTGCCTACACACTAGGGAAAGGTAATGTTATAGCTAATGTGTTGATCAGAAGGACTCATATATGGGCAGTACAGAAGGCCAAAAATTAGTGGAATCTTATCACTATGTTCTCGAAGATGCATTTTGAGGTGCACGACATGCTGGGGAAGATATTTATTTATTCTATGGTTGTCATCTCTACTCAACTAGATTGAGTGCGAATGAAAAATCTATATGATTTTGAAGGCATAGTCCTATAGGAGAGTGTGTCATGGGAAGAACCAATTCCTAGATGGAAAGTAGGCAAGGATGAGATATTTCATTTTCATGGGCATGTATGGGTGTTAATTGACATACACATGTAGCTGATGTAGGAGTTTCTTTCCTCAGTTTGGACAGTTCATCCATGTGTCCCCAAGATGTATTGTGATTAGCACCATCATTATTGGTGGCCAGGTATAAAGAGAGATGTTGTAGGGATTGACATGAGGTGTTCCACTTATCAAAATGTGAAGTTAGAGCATCAACAACTAGCAGGGCTTTTACAGAATTTACCCATTATCGAGTAGAAGTGTAATGATGTCGCGATGGAATTCAAGATAGGTTTACTAAGATCTCTTTGAGGGAATGATATAGTTTGGGTTGTCATTGACAGACTCACGATGGTTTCTCACTTCTTACTGATCAAGGAGAACTCTAGTGTAGATGATATGGGAAGTTTTTACATTTTGAATATTGTATACTTACATGTAGTTCTGCACTCCATTGATTCATACAGGGTTTCCCATTTTACTTCTTAGGTCTGGCAGAGACTGTAGAGGGCTTTGGGTATACAGGTACTTCTGAGTACAACTTACCACCCCTAGACAGATGGCCAGTCTGATCATACTATTTAGGTGTTGGAGGACATGCTTTGAGAATGTATCCTAGAATTTGGTGGTTCTTGGGAGAAGCACATAACTCTTATAGATTTTTCCTACTATAATTGTTTTCAAACAACTATTCATATGGAACTTTATGATGATTTTTACAGTAGGCCATGCCGATCACCCCTATGTTGGCTAGAAGAAGGAGAGGCAGCTATGCCGGATCTTCATATTGTCTAGGAGACCACAAAGTTGGTAGAGTTGATTCAGAAGATAATGGATACTGCACAGTTACAATAGAATTTTTGTGCAGATCGACGGAGATGATCTCTGGAGTTCAAGGTCATAGATCAAGCTATTCAACATGTCACACTGAAGTTGGGACACTAGAGGATTATGAGACAGGGAAAAATTTCGCAAAGATATGTGGGACCATTTGAGGTTTTGGAGTGTGTCATGATGGTTTCCTATCAGTTCCAGTTACCTCAGAGGTTTTGGTAAATGCATGACATCATCCAGGTTTCTCAGCTATGGGGTTACTTCTCAGACTCATCTTATGTTTTTCAACCCAAGGAGGTTGAGCTGTAGGTGGATGCATCGTTCAAATAGCATCCTATCCGGATTGTTTATTGAAGCAACATGCTTATCAATGGATGGTATGTTCCTCTAGTATGGGGGCTATGGAAGCACAGGTGAGTATAAAATGAGACTAGAGAGCGGGAGAACAATGTGCGATCACAGTGGTCGGAGATGTTCAAAGATTCTTCTTCTACACTACGTTACTAGGGAAATTTGGGGAAAAATTTGTTTAAGGGGGATGTTTGTAAGAACGTAGAACTTTTTTTTAGGTATGACTTTCCCTTTAATGGTGTTTATGAAAAAAATAGAAGAATATTAAAATTTAAGAAGTACACTATGTGTACATAGGAGTACAATCCATGTAAAGGCACAGTACATGGCCATGTGGGATGACCTAGAGACCACCTAAAGAAGAGGCTAGTTAATGCAAGTATATGACATGTACATTAAATAAACACATTGTGTTCTTTTCTTTCAATTTGTTAAGTTGGACCGGGGTCATGTCTCATTTACAAGACACCCTTCTTCTCGACTCCTCTCATCGAGGTGTGACTATAGGGTGCGATTCTTCCCTGAGCCCCCAATCAAGCATTCTTTCTCGTAATCAACCGCCTTTGATTGCGTTGGAATCACCATAATGTGTTCTTCCATATTATAGATCATTATTCATTAATTTATCATCTTTATTGAGATATCATTGGATGAATTTTTTAGATGTTTTTTAAGCTCTATGTCATTCAAAGCCGATTCAAGGGCCGACGATGGAGTATATTGATTTTACAATGTCGTGGTTGGTTGTTTGTGACTTTCTGTAGTTAGTCTTAGAATTTTACGCGAAAAATTACCAATACCCTAGTTTCGGGTATTGTGTGTTTTGGGATTTTAACCCTGTTGATGCATGTTATGCTTGTTTGATTGAGTTAGGGATTTTTTTGTTATTAAGGTTTTTTTTTCATGCTACAGGGGTTTTTTCCCATGTTTTATTTTGGTATTGACCATTTGGTCTAGTTTTTTCTGTTAGGCTACAATCTTTCCATGCCCAATGTTGTTAAGATGGAGTGTTTTATCTGATGTTGTTTGTTTTGTAGTTGCTTATCCATGTGGTATTTGTGGTTTACTTTGGCTGCTGAATATTTTTTTGGCATGATTTCTTTACACAAGGCTGTAGGATCCTGGTATAGTGAGACCATAGAGGGAATTAATGTTGAGGGCTTCCCTAGAGTGTCTACTATTTTTATCACACTGTAAGTCCATAGGAGGGATTGACGTTGACTGCTCCATCAGAGTGTCTATGGTTACCGTTACGAGACCATAAGGGGAACTTACGTTGACTTCTTCCTCAAAGTGTTGATAGTTTATCAGTAACAGGATTTAGGGGTAATTAACAGTGGGTTCTTCCTCTAAGAGTCTTTGTTTTCATGAAACCAAATGCGTTAGACTATGGGAGCTACCTAGGAGGTTGTTATATCCTTGTATAAGTTGAACCAGATGGGTTAGGCTGTGAGAAAATTCCCAGAGGGTTACATGATATTGACTAGTTTAAAAAGAGGGGATAGGCTATGAGAACATCCTAGAGGGTTGCTTGTTTTCATTTGGTTGAATAATTGTCGAATTTAAATGAAGGTAATTTAAACTATATTACTGTTTACTTTTGAGTACTTCTTTGTTTATTGATTAATTTTTCTTATTTCCTTCCATATATATTCACTGAAAGTTAGACACAGATCTTTGGGTGGTTTCCTTCTGTGATTTGTCTCACACCCTATTTGGGTCATGCTTTTGGGCCTAAAACGATTATATTGTTGCTGGTATAGATAAGGGAGAATTCCCTTCAACATTAGGTACTTGACTTCTGTGGAGATGTGGAGCATGTGACCAAGCTAAGGCTCGCGATGATGTTAGAGTTGTTTACATATTTTCCGTGTACATTGGTTTAGTATTTTGTTTCAGTATTGTGACTTGTTTGGCTATTTCCATAGACATACATAACATGCATAATTTATATATGTGCTCTAGTTGTTTATTTACATTCAATATTCAGCTATTTAGTATTGTATGGTATTTTTATTACTTCTGCTACTGTTATTTGTTCTTTTTCACTGCTTTACTCTTCCAATGGTGGCATTTTTTCCCATAATCACACCCAATTCCCTCGCTGCTAGTCGGCAGCCTTTGGTGTTTGGGGAAATTTTCGTTGAGTCCATGTGACCAACCAGGTACGGGGCACCTTTGGGGGACACCCATAACTGGGACTTTATAGCCATACGAGGTGGATGTCTAGGAAATTTACAATCAAACTATTAGTACACGATATTCAATACTATGTTTTAAAACAATGGTACTCTTTAAAGAGCTAGAGAAGACCATTTTCCCCTCATTATTTTTTAATTCTCCTCCACGATTTATTTATCTCTAGGATTAACATACCTTTCATGTGGAATCTCTCCATTTTCCTCATCTTAGGCATGGATGAATCTCCTCTATTTGTACTCTATGTTTCTCTCTGTCAGTATCATTTGATAAAAATTGATAATACTATAACACCTCTTTCTTATACTCTTTGATTGTCTTGTATTTTGGAATATTAAATCCATGAAAACTATTTCACCCTATTTTCAGGGAATTTGTTGAATCTTATGATTTCTCCTTTTATGTCTCAAATAAAATCTAGATATTGGATGAGCGGACCATCCTAACAATTAGGTAGGTTTGTATATTCATTTCCCTAAAATCTCACTTGTTTATATAATATTATCATCGGGCCACATGTTAATCTTTATGAGTGTCAGTCCTAAAAATAGAAATTCAGTAAATTAAACTCTTATGCCTTAAATTTTGTGATCATAAACCTATTACATGATGGAAGGTGGTGACCTCAACCCTAACCAAACCTTTTGATGAGATCACACAATTGATTGAAAATTATCATTTCACCTTATGATATATCCACACCATATGTTGTGATGGATTAAATGATTATGAATATATTACTATTCTAGTGTTTAGATCACATTATAAGGTGAGTTGGTTTACTTATCATGAAGAAGATTTATATAGTTAATTAAATGAATGGAATGATTCTGATACCACATTTTATTATAAACCCACCTTTTAGGAATGTTTTATTATAAATTTAATATTGAGTTGTATAATGAAACATGACTTGATGACCTATAATATGGAATGGGTACTCCTCGTAGACATAATAATTATTTTCAATTTAAATGGCCCAATGGAATGACAGAAATTAATAAAGGTAGAATAGCATGGTTTGTTTTGTTATGGCATGAATAACCTCATAGATTTTAATTAATATTAAATGAGTTACACTAAGGGTCCACAACCCTTGAGAAATGGAATTTTTCCTCACTACAAAACATCCAGATAAGGGATCATTGTATAAGAGGATTCTTATATACTCTTCTAATTAGGAATAGAATTACCTATTTAAATTATGATATTTGGAATGGAATCCCTGGGAAAGGCGCCCCTTACATAATGATATTGGTCATAAAGTCCATAGTTAAAGAATTTATTACCATATATATTGCATAAGGAATCCCTCAATTTATGATAATGAGCTTGGAATCCCTGCGAAATGAATCCTTTACTCTTTGAAACTAGGAATGGAATCCCTTAATTGGAATGTGAAGCTCATTATTATTATTTCTCAGGTGGATACCATAGTATTAAACCTTTTCTCTTTGAAGGTCCATGTATATCTGTGAAAATTATTGTCGAATGTATGCATATATATAAATGATGGAATTTTCCTATAGAAATTATTGATTTTACTAAAGTAGTTATGGTCAGCCTTATTTCCTTGAGGAACATGATACCCAGTAGTTTACTTTTATTTATCTATTTATTACTTAATCTGCTACACAGACTACATTGTTTTATATACATGGACTAGATTTATTTAGATTCCATTGGGGTGGCATATAAAGTTTATATCACACCTACTTAAGGCCTTTGATTGGAATCCATATAGACATTATCCAAGTTACGGGTTAGTACATGGTCTGTGCTTTTATATGGTTTTCATATCATCTGTAATATGGAGCCTTGGTGTAGTGGTTAAGAATGTATTCAGGATTCCTCCAAGAGATAGAGATTATTATTTTTTATATTTATTAATTTTTTATATTATATATATATATATATATATTCAAACTGTGTTTTTTTATTATCATTGGTTTAATATTGTGTTCATGCATAGATTTTATCTTTCAATTTCAATTTTCTCAGTTGTTACTTGTTATCCTTTTATTATTATCCTACATTTTTCATTCATTTATTTATTCTCTGACTATATTTATCACTAATTTAGAGGGTATATTCCTCCCCACTATAAATCCTCTTAAACCTCAGAACTAGTCAGAAAAATATAGAATATAGGGAGGAGAGCTTGAGGCCAGGTGACCAATATTCTCAAAGCACCATTTTAATGGCTCCTAGGTCAGGATGTTACAAACATGATAATAAATTTTTAATATTTTTTACTATTCCTAATGATCAAAAATAAAAATTTATTTATTTAAAAAATATAAATATTATGATTAAAAATATGAAATATATTTTATAAAATTAAATTTATATAATTCAATGAAACTAAATTTAAAATAAGTGTGTTGAACACAATAAAACTAGTTTTCAGATAAATACATTTTAAGAATTAAACCAAATTTTAATTCATTCCATTCCTAGTAAAAACTATAATATGAGTATTTAATTATTAAATTAAATATTTATTCTATAAATTTTATTAAATTCATTAATGAATAATGATTTATGAAATTTATTACGTTAAAAACATAATATAGACATTAAAACAATTTTATGAAAACAACACATTTTACCATTAAATGATTTTATCATCATTACTTACATTTAGATAACTAATGTATAGATTTTTATTCATTAATTATCAGTAAATTTCATTTAAATCAATATACACTTTTAGATAATAATACATAACATTTAGAAAAATACTTTTCTTAAAAAAATGGGTCTTTTAATTTTTAAATGATTTTTGAAAACATTTTTTGATTATTTAATATGAATTAATAAATACATTTAATTTAAGAATATATATATATATTTATATCATTTTATGGTAAAATTCTATTGATAACTTCTAATTAAATTGATAGCTTGTAATGGTATACTATATCACGAGTTCATTTAGACTAAGGATTTTTTTTGTAAAGCAAGCTATAAAACAACTCTTGTTTATTTCAATGGAAATACATATAAAATACTGAGGTGTTGCATTGTACCATCATAAAATTAATTTTTCCCTAAAATTTATATCACTAAAATATAAGAGAGAAATTATATCTATGGTTCATCACATCCTCGGGTTCCCTCCTAGGTTCTTTGAATTTTGGATTCCCCCTAAGAGCATTAACTTGGGGAGTAGTATTTTTCCATATTATATTATCTCTATGATTCAAGATATGTAATTGTAGTGTTTTAGAGTAATGATCATTATTCATTATAAAGACCTCTATTTTTATTAAATATTAATGAATTAGTGTGTACTTCCTTAAAAGTGATGCATGAAACTCATCAAGAACTTTAGAGAGGTTCGATGGTAGGAGCAAGGGATAAGAAACCATCTTTATCTAATCATGAATTTTGAATGGGATGACATATATAAGGATCACCATTCCCTTATTTTCAAATCATATTACATTATTCCATGGAGATATTTGTAGGAGTATTATCACACCAACTTCAAATTCTAGATCTCACCAGTGATTGTCAGCATAACTCTTCTATCGACTCTAAGAAGACTTGACATGTTACTAAATAGATCTAACATTATCTACCATTTACTTTTCTAGATAATGTCCCAATAGATTTATTTATCTTACCTCATACCAAAACATTATATTTATAAAATCCCATTTATAGTGGTAAGTGTTAGGAGACATATGAATTCCTGAGTGAAAGGTACTATTATAAGAGAATTTGTTAGGGGGAAGGTGTTGATCCCAACCACATTTGAAATATAGAAAAAACTATATTAGAAATTCATCAAAGGTTTTTATGTGTATCTTATACTAACTATCTATATGAGGATGATACGAAGTACTAAACCTGACATTTTATATAGATCTTGTGAAATTCTTCTATAAAACATTGATGTAATCCTCAAATATCAATAAAATGAAATGGAATGTGGAACTCTATGAATCCTTAAAATTTTATTAATGTATATCCTGGAAATATGATTAACAGATAAATATTCCTTGATATCAATGAAATGTGTTGAATTCATAAGGATATCGACAATAATTCAATTAACATTATGGAATTTAGATGTTTTGGGATGTTCATTGATGAAATCCATAGTGATATTCTTTAATTTCCATTATTTTGTGGTTAATGGTTTTAACATGTACTTATAATTTTCCCCCTTATTTAACTTGATGATATACTAGTCATCGAGATACATATTCTAAAATGTGTCACTTCATTTTTTCCCACAATAAATAATCTTTCAGATATCTATATATATTCCTACATCTATGATGAATAGAGAATGATGAGTTATGAGCTTCTTCCAACATATTTTTTTTTTCTAGAATTATATCGATTAGATACATTATCAATTCCTAAACCATATAATTCCTTCAAAATAAAAGTTAACCATAGGAATATTTCTCATAATATTATAAAATTATATATATTTTTTATACCAAACATTAATATTGAAATAGAAAAACTCATTAATACTCATTTAAAAAAGATAAGATTTATCTTCTTCCTTTAATATTTCAGGTTCTATCATATAAAAATCATGGAATATGGGATATTTTTCATTCCTCATCATAGATATAATAGCATGACCAGTATGACTAAAAGAATGAACCAAATAGTTCACCTTCCCAAGGTTGTCATGTATTGGTCATTCATAATCCTTAATGAAATAAACAATCTTATTGTGGCCCTAATTTTTATTACATAACTATTATATCATTTAATATAAAAACAACATAATAGTTTTACGAAACAAGGATCACAAGGTATAGTATATTCGAAAAATTATTACCATACATAACTTGTAACTAAAAAAGCATAATGATTTCTTTAAAAACATCTTTTTTATACTTCTAAATCTCATGTTCTCTTTAGTAAACGTAGTCACCAAAGGATATACATCAATTAAAAGTGGAGAGATAAAATCCAAGTGAAAGGATAAATAGTGAACATGAATCAATATAACATGGGTGATAATAATCACCATCATCATAAAATAAGTATAGTATCATCATCATAATCATGATATGAAGAATTAGATAAATGATTCAAATTTGGAAGTGCATAAAAATTAAACATCATGTATTAGTGGTAAAATACCACACATAGTTGTGAATAAAGATAGCATAATTTTCATGCATAACATATGTGAATAATTATAACATAATAATTGTGAAAAAATAAAACATCATGTTAATTCATATTTGACATTATCTAATGAGATACATTACATTACCCAATTCATTGGGGGGATATACAATTTTGGGCCCACCCATCACATCGCCACATTTAAATAATTATGAAGTCCACATGTAATGTATAAAAATCATAAACCTGAAATTACCCATGAAACGAAATGTGTTCCCCAAGTATTTCATAAATCATACATTTATGAATAAAATTTTTGTTCCCAATTGAATAATGGAAAAAATACTTGGTATAAGTATCATCAATCTTTAGTAAAGAAGAAACTATCTCAAGAGGAGTCAATATTTGTTATCGAAAGAACTGTACTTTTGGAAAATCATTATATTTATCATGAAAAGTGGGAAGCAAGTATATCCTTGAAATTAAGAGGTAATAACAAAAAAATAATATTTTTGGAACATTAATGGAATATCCATAATGAAATTTGGCCTGCAAGAAGAATAACCCAATTGAAGGGGGTTTGGTTCAAGAATTCACTTACCATATGTATGAATGACATATACACATGTAATTATTATCCTATATAATAAAATTTGATTCATTAAGTACATAATTAAGAAACACTTGCACATGTATTTTATTTATTATAATTTTATTAAGTTCATTTATGACCATTTTTAAGAGTTATAGAGTTCAATCTTGTAGTTTTGGGAGCATTCGTTATCATGGTTTATAGTTGGTCCCATTGATTAATAATATGGAGTTTATTTTAAAATTGGAATAACATATCTTTAATTGAAATTATCTATGTTTAATTAAAATCATATTGTTTAAATTTTCTCACATACCAGTTTATTATATGGAATGAGGATGACTCATTTGAAACAAAAATGATGAATTTTTTTTAGTTTTTTTTATGTTTTTATGACCATTATGAAATTTTATCATTTTATCTAATATCATGTATATATATGGGTTAAAGAACATGATAAGAGTTAAAATATATTTATTAATGTATTATTTAACCATAATAATGGGTTTATAATCATAATTGAATGTGGTAATCAAAAATAAAAACTCATCATCCACGATGGTGGTGAATCGAAAAATCATGAACAATGTTTTAATTTTTTAAATTTATGAAGAGGAGAAGATATTTTATGATAGATATTAAAATAACATAATAAAATTATACTATATATATAATAATACATTTATAAATCAAATTTTAATAGAGATGGTGATTAGAGGATAAGAAAAGAAAATAAATGTAAAGAGAAGAATGTGGATTTTTCCTCTTGAATATCTACTCATTGAGAACCTTCTTAAGGAACTTGGGATGGGTATTTTGTTGAGGAAATGAGATATTAGATGTGAGTAATATGATTTATAAGGTAATTGAATATAATTTAGAAAACTTTGAGGAATTTTAAGTGTGAGGAGAAGAGGGGGCGAGGGGTTATATTTACAGGGGAGGAGATGGGTGTTTTTTTTATAATAATTTCATTCATTTATTTGATTTTTTGGATCATGTATTTCAATAGTGCTAGTTTCCAATACTAAATATAGTATGTAGAGATGGGTAGTTTGACATAATTTTTCTTAAAATATCCATACATCAACCATGAATAAAAAATTCATGTATTTATCTTATATCATAAAATACCGTATTTCACTATTCTGAAAAATTTCAACTATTTTTTTAAAAAAATAAAAAATTTACCCTTTCCATTTACTGAAGTTTTTAATTAAAAAATGTAATAAATTTCTAATTATTTGAATTTTAATTTATAACTAAAATCATCATTTATTCAAAAAATAACAATTTTGATATTATAACTAAATTTATGACTCTTTGAAAAATTAAATAAGGTCTCATAAAATTAGGTTTTAACTATAAGACAACTAAATATATATTTATAAATATAATTAATGAAAAAAAATCAGTTTAAATCATTATATTATTATAAAAATTTAAAATAATGATTTAGGTTTAACACAATACCACCAAAATTTAAAATAATGATTTAGGTTTAACACAATACTATTATATTGGCTAGATTACTACTCATAATGGTCATCTTACAATTCTAATGGTCAGGTTAATATTCTACACTTATATGTTCCTTAATTTTTATAAATACAACTTATCTCATTCTTCATTCATGATAATATTGATTTTATTGAGTTCCCTACGTGATTCATGTGTTTTATAACATAATAAAAAGATGGTAAAATTCCATTGATAAAAGTTTTTGTTGTTACATTCTTCCCCCTTTTGAAATTTCGTCCTTGAAATTTCAATTTACTTAATAATTTGAAAAAATGTTATGGTATCTCTCCTACATTTCAACCTCTTGTTCCCACCATTTTCTAAAATAGAATTTGTTTTTATGAAAATAAAATCAATGAAGCAGTAATAATTTATCCTATTATGAAATTAACACTAAATACATATATTATGGTATCCCTATGCTAAGCATTTTTAAAAACCAAGCTTTAGAAAACTGGTCTTTTCCTAAGAGTTTTCATAAAAATTCTCTAATCCTAATTCCCAAATCAACATAATCATACTATGATACCAACTATAGTGACCCTATTTATCATTTACGAGGAAAACCAAAAAATAGTGTTACAAAATGTGGACCCAATGATTCAGTGTCTTTGAAAAATTAAGACAATACATAAATTTTACATAATATTAAATAATACTTTATATTAAAAAAATCTTCTTTACCCTTATAAATCTCACTTTCTATTAGTAAATGATGTCACCTAAGGATATATATCAAATAAAAGGGGTGATCTGAAATCACAATAAGAGGATAAATAAGGAACATGAATCTATAAAACATGGGTTAGAATAATCATCTTCATAATAATATAATCATAGGGTCATATTCATAATCCTGAGAGGAATAATTTGATAATGTCTCGAAATGTGGCAGTTTATAAAAATGATATATCAGGATTAGTGGTTAAATACCACACAATTTGTAAATATTACTAAAATTATTATCATTCATACGATATTTTCATATCAGAACATATTCATTGGGAACAAATCTATCATCATGTTCAAACATATTTCTCATCTTCTAATGAGATAAATCACATTACGGAACTCATTGGGGGATATATACTACCAATTACACCAGTCATCTCACACCATTTTCATAATAATGCATGATGCAAAGAATTTATAACAATCATAACCATGAAATAACCCTAGGAACAAATGGGTTATAAAAGGATTGAATAACCTATATATTCATGAATAATCTTTTGAATTCCCAAATGAAAATTGGAAATACATAATTGTTATAAGAATTATTAATAACCAGTAAAGAAAAAATAACCTCAAGAGAAGTCAAGATTTATTTTTGAAACAAGATTTATTTTGGAAAATCATTATATTTTCCATAAAAAAAATGAAACAATTATATCCTAGAAAATAAAAGGGAAAAACGAAATTTTATTTTAGGAACATTAGAGGAATATCAACAATTACATTTTCCTTTAAAGGTGAATAACCCAATGAAAGTGAGTTGGGTTCAAAAATCCCCTTACCTTATGTATGAATTCCTTCTACATTTGTATTTAATATCCTGTATAATGAAATTTTATTCATTAAATAGACAATTAAAAACCTATTATACATTTATTTTTTTATTTATGGAAATTTTTTAGATATATTATTTAATCTCATTATTTTAGGATAGTTCCTTTTCATAATTAATGATTGATTCACTTAAGTAAAAATATGTGGGTTCTTGTCAATTTGAAAAAACATCTCACAAAGTGAAACTATTTATTATTAATGAACTTACATAAGTTTTAATGGTCTCATATACCATCTGATTATACAGTATGAGGATGATTCATTGGATAAAATGTTGATTAAAATGTTTTAATTTATTTTGGCTGTTTTTACGACAATCCTGATTATGTATCTTTTTATTTAATATTATGTTCATGTATATGTTCAATTACATGATAAAATTTATAATATATATTTATATTAACATTTTATTTAACCATATTAATGGATTTATTACAAGAATTTAAATCAGTAATGGAAAACCAAAACTCATCATCCATGGAGGTGGAAAATCGACACATCACAAACAATGTTTTCATTTTTTGAATAAAAAATGATGATTAAATATTTGATGTCAGATATTAAATTATGAAATAAAATTTCATTATAAATGTTTTACTATATTTTTCATGTCACTTTGGATTGGGAAGGTGAGAAGATGATAAAATAGAAACAAAATTAAAAGAGAGGGAGGAGGATTTTACCTCTTGAATATCTTCTCCTTGAGAAATTCTTTAAGGAACGTAGGATTAGTATTTTTTGTGACTATTAGATATAACAAAAGGGTAAAAGGATTTAGAATGTAATTGGTCTAAATTTATAGAATATTTGAGGCTTTTGAGGTGTGAGGAGAAGAGGTGGTGATGGGTGGTAATTATAGGGGATTAGAGGGTTATATTCGACTATTTTATTAATTTGTTCATTATTTTGGATCAAGACTATCAAAAGAGTTGATTATAATGAATAAAAAAGTTTAAAATGGAATTACTGTTCGATATAATGGATCTTACATCATTCATACATCAACCCTTACTCAAAGATACATGTATTTAACTTATATAATAAATTATCGATTTTCATTATTCACTAAAAATTATACTATTTTAGAAAAATACCAAAGATCCACCCTAATAATTATTAAACATGTAGAATAAAAAAATAGACTCTATTTTAAGAAACTAATATTCTGAATATGATAAATTTAGTTTTTAATTATAGTCAACATTTAATTGGAAAATAATGATTTTAATATTATAACCAATTTTATGATACATTTTAAAATTTAAATATTGTCTGATATAATTATATTATAACTATAATACAAAAAAAAATTTATTTTTAAGTCTAGTTTATGAAAAGATATATTATTTTAAATCATTATATGATTTATAAAATTGTAAATGATAATTTATATTTTTAAAAAATACAAACAATTCATTTATCATTTTTAAAACATTTATTAAATTATACCAGGATATAATTATATAATATTTTTATTTATAAGAATCCTAAATTATATTAATACTTTAATATGTGTGGTTACTATTATATTGGCTAGATTACAATTCTTAATAGTCATATTACTTTAGCATTGGTCATGTTAATATTCCATCAGCATAGGTTACTTAATTTCTATAAATACCACTTACTTCACTATTAATTCATGAAAATAATTAGTTTATTAGGTTCCCCATGTGATTCATATGTTTTATGAAATAATTATAAGAAGTAAAAATTCTATTGAAAAAAGTTTGGGTCGTTATGTGTCTTCTCTAGAGAATATTCAACTATCCTTTGGTGAATAAATAGTTGAAACTTTTATGATCTATATAAACATCACACCTTTCTTTTTAAAGATAACGCATCCATATATTTGATGAAAAATTTCCACAACTAGATCCAAATCATGATTCATGTAGTTTTTCTCATGAACCTTTTACTGGAATGAGGCATAAGCTATCACTATATTATTCTATATAAGAACACATCCCGACCCTTTATTTTCTGAATAATTGTAAATTAAAAACTCTTTTCTACAATAAGTTAGTGTGAGCATAAGTGAACATAACAAACTAATCTTCAGTTTAATGATATTTTCTTCACTTTTTTTCTGATAAATAGAACATTAATCCATTATGAGTTAACTTGGGGTGTATATTACATAGAAGGAGAAGATATTCACAAAGATTTGACCATATCTGTCAAATCTGAGCAAATTATGGATCATATTCATAGTGTTTAGTCAAGGGAAATGTTAAAAAACCTATTAATTAGATGGATCCATTGGCATACCCTCTATGGAGATTATATGACCCAAAAAATGAATCATTATGTATCCAAAATTCACACTTGGTAATTTTTTTCATACAAATTTTCCCTATATAGGGTATTCTGTATAATCCTAATCTGATTATCATGATATTATTTGATATTGGAATATATAATAATATAATCAATAAAAAATTCCACAAAATGAGGAAGGTGATCACTAAATAATTTATTCGTTAAATCAATGAATATAGTAAGTAATTAGTAAGTCCAAATAAAATCACTATAAATTCACAGTGTCCATGCCTCATATGGAAGGTTTTCATGGGTATGCCTCCACTTTTTACCCTCAATTGATAGTATAAAAATCAATGATCAATGTTGGAATAATATTTATATCTTCATAATTGATCACAAATTTGAAAATGGGGAAGAAGATTCTTATTATTCATTTTGGTCTCGTTCAGTCCCTAACAATCAATATGAGGATAAATAAATCCATCATTAATTTTACAAAAAAAAAATAACTGTACCCCGTTATAATGCCCATGGATGATTGAACCCCTTATCAAAATTCACCCAATTTTTCTTCATTTAAACATGAAACTCGATTAGGGTACTCTACGTACAGAATTTGAAATAGGATTAGGACTTAAATTGAGTTTTTTTTTTAAAACTCAACTTCATGATTAAAATGAAAAATAGACAACTCATCAATAAATAAATTATAAAACATAGAAAATAGGTATATCATAGAGGTTTATTTTTTATGCAATAATCTAAGATAAATACCAACATTTAATCGGAGTCAAGGATTATAAAATTGAGGCTATATCCATCAGAAGTTCATATATATCCATAAACTGTTAGATGATTATATTTGGGTTCCAAATCTGAAAATTGACTTCCCTTATTTAGAAATTGTTTTTTACTATATAAAAAAGCCAACTAATATCCAAAAATAAAATAAAAATAAACTAAATGAATAATAATGAAATTTACAAGAAGCACATTCCCATAATGTTCATTAGGAGAAGAATAATATACCTAAGATGCGTTCATCATACCCTTAGTATTTTTAAATATTAATTCAACATGTAACCATTAAGGTGGTAATGTGATATCATTGGAATGAATTTTTAAATAAATGAGTATTTATATCCAAAATCAAATAATACATTAGTTGTTCTAGTGTGGATGATAAGTGTACCTTTCACCACTTATTTGTTTTACCCCACGTTTTCAATAATGTTCACATGATATTTACCTTTATATATTGTATTAAGAGGTTACTGATGTCAATCATCATCATTAACCCTTAAATTCATGCATTAGTTTGTATAATGCTTATACATCTTTAATATGACACATTGGAGTGTGGGTTGTTAATTGTTTTGAGATTTCTATCTATTCACATAATTAGCAGATATGATCTCATGACATTGATATTAAATTTCTTGATGACCTTTTATTCCATAGTTAAATAATTTAATAGTGCACATAAGAAAAGTTCCTCTTGGTTTCTTTCCAGACTTCAGGAATAAAGGAAGTCCAATATTCTCCCCTTTATGGTTTTTTATTATTACAATTTCCATTGAATTATCCATTTATTTTATTACCAAAACCATGAAATTAATGTATACCTATGTTTTTTATTCATAAATTGAGATCACATATAACTATTAATTTATTTCTAATATATTATCTTATGAATAACACCCTCCACACACATGGTTTTAATCTACTAAAGAATCGATCAATCTAAAATTCATGTTGGATGATAATACTAGAAGAATATGAGGTATGTCTTGTTATAAATACATCATATATACTGATGGATTTATCAACCTTATCATTTATTTTAAGTAATTCATTGTTTATATTTATATGATTAATATATTTAATGTATTTGTTAAAAAATAACCTTCTAACCACCCCCACTCAATAGAGTCAATTTCATCATATTATCTCATCTTCTTGATAAGACTCCACTATTGATCTAATTCTCTATTAAAATGATAAAAATCAAAGAGAAATAATCTTATGAATAATGGATAATGGAAAATATATTTTTAATGGTACTGATCCATTTCCAATAAATTATTTGATTAACAAAACCACTAAAATAAAGTGGATGTTTCCTCATGAAGGAATCAAGAGAATGACATTCCTTCCTTTTCCTGTTTGGAATCTCAACTTAATTCATTTTTTGTGAATGTTTTATATGAAAAAAAAATATTTTTCTTTCCCTCACCCATTATATTCTTCTAATTAGGAGTAAAATCATTGAATTTTCCATGGCATTCAGCATTAACATGATTTATTATGGTTCCATCCATTAACTATAACAAAAAATTATATTTTTTGAATGAAAAATCATAGTGGGAAATCAAAGAATCAAGAAAATATTTTTTAGGTTATCAGATTCATGAAACCATATTATAAATATATGAAAATATTAGGTTTATCTTAGCTCATCCATGGTCATAATATATTAAAATCCTTCATAATGGTTTATTAAGAAAATGTTATCTGACCCATGAATATCCCTCATGTCTTTCTAGTTAGGTTTGTGGTATTATGACCACTTCTCATTCAATAATGATAATGAATTTATTATGCAATCCACCGATTTTAGAGATGTTACCGATTGGTGCATTTGTTTATCAAATGAATCCACTTTACAGTATTTATAGAATATATTATTTTATAAGAATACAACATTTTTTTTCATAACTTACGGTTTTCTTCTATACATAGGATTATTCTAAGAGTAATTACTAATGATTCCACATCGTAGTTTCCAAAAATAGAAAAACCTTACTCTATTACAAGTTGAGGTAACCTAATAATTGAATACATATATATTACATCCTAAAAGATGAATATTCAATACATATCATTATTACCCATACCATAACCATAAAATTATTGCGTCTTTGGGAACATGGATACATAAAAATCGAATACTGAAAATATCTACATAATATCCTTCTATGTGCTTCATAACTAGAATCGTTCTTAGACATATCATTCATAAAAAATTTCTTCATATCCTAAGGAAACAGTAACATGATAAAGGGTGATCTCAAATGATAAGTAAGGGTATAAATGGTATATATCAATAAATGATAATTTTTAATTATAATTTTAATATTAGAGTATGACAACATGATCTTAAAATTTTAAAATTTTACCCAATAATTCATAAACAATAATCATGAATCATGTCATAAATCAGAATTGTTCAAAACACTTGATTAATAATGTAATCAAAGAAAATGATTCATGCGAGAATACAATTAGTATTATATCATGTCATAAAATATTGGCATAAAGTGTATAATAATTATAATAATACAAATATTATGTTTTGAATAATCATTGAGACATTAATCACTTATTAGGCATGGGATAACCACTCATATAGAGGCTTTATGATTGGGATAAACTCCTGCACACCCTCTTTTGGGAATGGGATAACCTATCATGTAATCTTTAACCTCAAAAAATTTAATATTTACCCAATATATTGGGGAGATGTAACATACCTACCCATCACATAATAAATTTATTTTTATGCCACGTGATTATGAAAAAAATCAGTTCATCATAGCTTAAACCATAGAAAATAAAAAAAAATTCTTCAATATTATTAATTCATAATAATAATCAATCCATATAAATAATTTGAATTGTATCACAATTCCATATCCCTTGTGAAGCGTAATTGGAATAAATGGATGAAATATTAGATGCAAAATTTCAAAAAAAACGAATTGTATTATTTCTTGAAGAGAAATCCTTTTTAATTTTGAAATATATTATTTTAAATATAAATAATTCCAATATATTAGATAAAAAATAATTTTAAAAGACCCATGAAATTATATAAATGATTCTTCAACGAAAATAGTATTCATGAATATTGGAAAAGTCATTCTTTCCTTGTATGTTAAAACAATGAATCATTTCAAACCATTAGTAAAAAATTAAATAATTCAAATAAAGAAGAATTGTATTAAAATTATCTATAGGACATGAAAAATGGGTGAAAAATGTATTTATTAAGTCTTCTTATAGTAGAAAAAAATTCCAAAAACATTTTATTGAAAATATGTACAAGGGAGAAAATATTCTCGACCGAATAAAAAATCCAATTATCCTTGAAAACAATATTTATAACTTTGAGTACATAGAGATAAGAAAATGAAATTAAAACTTATAATCTAATTATAAAACATGAATATATTATATTATATTTGATTTATGATAAATATTTCATTTAATTTCCTCCATGAAAATTTAACCTTAATCAGTCCTTGTGAAAAGTGAGATTATAACATAAAATATTTACGTTGAGATCGATATTCTTTTTAAGAACACAAAGATCAAGTATAATAAATTTAAATTTATATTAATTAATTAAACTAAACATATTAATAACTATAATACCATACATGGTTTACTTACAAAATCTTAATATCCTTTCATTAACAATTCATTGTTAAAATCATTAATCTAGGTTGTAATTGTTTCATTTTTCATGAATTTATCAAGTTAGCTGTTAGGATCATCACAACATGATCATGGTTACAATATATTTATAATTTTAATCATGGTATAAATATTATATGTATTCAATCATCCACATTTATCACTATCCTTATAGGTTATAGATAGAAAAATTAATTACACCATTCATGGAGGGGGTAGTTTATACATACATATGAGGGTAGTTATCATTTTCCAACTAAAATAATAAAATAAAGATATTATTTTCATTATATAACCATAATTATTTCATAAATAAAAAGTATATATCTATTAAATTTATAATTACAACCATAAATGTGAGGTTTTGATGAAAAATAAATTACATCACTACATAGAGAGGGTTGTCCACAGGTACACATTAATGACACATTCATTTTTAATTTTATTGAAAGGAGGTGAAAATTTTATATACC
The DNA here is from genome assembly GCA_963277665.1 of Viscum album. Taxonomy (NCBI): domain Eukaryota; kingdom Viridiplantae; phylum Streptophyta; class Magnoliopsida; order Santalales; family Viscaceae; genus Viscum; species Viscum album. The sequence continues at coordinate 1,800,081,422 of OY728152.1, forward strand.
ATATCATGATTACATATAATTATATTGATTATTTTGGATTAATTATGTTATTATGGATATAATAGGTTTAGATAAGGTTTAAGAAGAAATTAAATTGAAATAGATCACTTAATACTGATAAATTGTTTTGAAAAACCTCATTCAGATTACACCTTCAACCCTGAAGGAGTGTCCATAAAAGATGAAAACGTAATTTAGGGTGAATTTCTAGTCAATTATAAGGTTACTAGGTTGGTATTTAGTGCTATAAATTTCTCAAAATTAATGACTATGGTATAGAAGGTATTCTTTTTTAAGTGAGGGAGATGACACATATGAAATTTCTCAAAATATTTTAACAATATACTATCATTTTCTTGAGATAATGGGAAAATAGAATATTACTTAACTGTGAGCTAATATAAGTTCAATATATCTTTAAAAAAATAATAATTAAAAAAATTTATATTACATTCACACCCTTATCATCTTATATTAACCCTTAGTAAACCTATATTATCCTTAATGGTTGTAACATTTTTTACAGTTTTAACTATTCCCTATGACAAAAAATTATAGTTGTATCATTAATTTTTATGTAAAATTATGATAAAAAATATTTAATTAATTTTATCAAATTCAATTTATAAAAGTGTAATAATTAAATTTTAAAACAATCAAGTAAAACACACAAAAAATCTAATTTTTACATAAATACATTTTTAAGCATAAAATTTATTTTAATTACATTACTTGCCAAGTATAAAATATAAAGTGAACATTAAAATATTTTATTTAATATATAATTTATATATTTAAATAAAACCAATAAATGATAATTATTCATTTTATTAATATGGTAAAATTACATTGCACACATAAATTGTTTTTTATTAAAAATAAATCTTTTTTACTTCTAAATGATTTATCTTCATTCCTTACATTTAAAAAACTAATAGAGGGATGTTTATTCATAAAATATGTGTAAAATTAATGAATTTTTTTTAATCATGATCTACAAACTATTTTATATAATACTAAATATTATGAAGAAAAATACTTCTCTTCGAATAATAGGTCTTTTAATCAATATATGATTTTATAAAAACAAGTAATCACCCGTTATTAGGAATTAATCAATAAATTTTAATTAAAGAAAACAAATAAAACACACACACACACATATCATAATTTTCTCAATCATATTAATACCCACCAATACAATTACTAGTTTATAAATATATATTATATCATGAGTTCATTTAGACTTGGAGTTTGTGTGTAAAGAAAGCTATCAAATAAATTAGGATTATTTCAAATGAAATAAATATAAAATCATGGGTTGTTAATATATTAGGTATTTTGTTGACATATTTTTTCAAAACATATCTATTTCGATGAATTATGAATCCTAGAGGTGTTTTTAGGGGATCTATGGTCCGTTTGGTGAGAATAAAATGGGTACCACAACATCTAATCCATGGACAGTTTCCCATGGGTACCTGATGTCTTCGTTCTAGGTACATAGTGGAGGAAGTAACTCTTGGTGGGACATTGATTGGATGATGAACATAGAGTATGTGTGTGATGATTGTATTAATGCACCTAGTGGGTTCATTCCTATTTTTTAGAAAAACATTTAATTAATGAATAAATTGTAATAAAATTTTATTAAATGAGGACCTCTAATCGTTTCATGGGCCAAAAATAACCACTACCTTCCTCCCTTATTCTATCTATCCATCTTACTCTGAAAATATTGGATATATATCACATTGAATCAAAATACTGGGATATTTATTTTAATAGGTTTCCTCATGTATAAATAATAATTTTCATCCAATTTTTTTTCTTCTTCCTCATTTTTTTCAATATATCATTGGTTATGCCTAATTTAATGGTTTTATTTTTATAAATTTTAATATATTGAGGTTGAGTCATCCCACTTTTTCCAATGGTAAGGGAGAATCGAGACCCAAGTTGGTAGTCTCTTACATTCTGATTGGTATTTACTTATTTGGAATGCATCATATAAAATGCATGAAGTAGAATATTATGTGTATTTCATAAAAATTAATTTAAATTAAAATTTTTAATTTGAAATGATATAAATTTAATATTTTGGGACCATATTAGTTTCATATACTACTGTGAATCAACATAATGGTCACCAATTAATTAATTTCACATGGTTCTATTATGGAACCTTTTCCTTGCACTGAGTATTAGAGACCTATACCTGGGATTTGAACCCAAGGGCCTCTTGGAGAATCCTAGGATATTCTTTTGTTAGGAATAGATTGATAAAGCATTAGGATATTGGTTGGATATCCTATGTGTGATAATTTTAGTGGGGGAGGGTTTTGAGATAATTAACACTTTTATATATATAGAATAATCATGCTTTCATTGTATTGGTTAATTTTACTAAATCGTTCTTTGGAAACTAGAGACAATATGAGGGTGTGGGGATTATGGTGATTTTAAAATTTAAATCTATCTTTACTATTATTAATATTTATTTAGGATATCTTTCCCATGTTGGAATAAACTCAATTTAATATATTACTCTTATAAGTGAAGTCACCAAAACAAACCCCAATATAGAGAAAATTAATGTATGAATTGAATACAAAAATCCCATATGGTTCTCCACTAAGTTATAATTGAAGGGGAATGTTTCAATGATGTTTTAGCCTAACAATCATCCACTAATCATTACTAGTTTATTAGATACAATGTTTTATCTAGGTCCACTCAATACTAAACTCATTAGATTTATATGCTTTTGGGTTTGGTCACTCTTCACCTACTGTGCACCAAATTTTAATCACTTATACACACTGATTCATTGATTATTATTCAATTATTTATAGACATGTAGGTCACATTAATAAATAATGTATACGATGGTCTGTCGTTATCGAGCATGAGACACTTCTTGTATCATAACTCTGGATATTATTCTTTGTTCCTCTTTATTCTGTTGTCTGCTTATTCTATTATTCTAGGTGATTTTAAATCCTTAATGATAGAGTAAAGTCATTGTATTACTAAATACTATAAAAAATGATTCTTTTCCTTATATATATAATAATATACTCAAATTATATTATTTTACATTGAATTCCCCTCATGTTCTATTTTTTAGATACTAACTTTGCAAATTGCCCATCACATACCGTTATTCGAGATAATACTCCTTCATTAACCATGATTCATGGTAATACAACAATGTGATCTTCTCTAAGTGATTCACAAACAAAATTAACTCATATAAATTATATTGTATACCACGTACTATTGTTGACATACTATTATGTGTACTATGTGAACTAGTATGTGATTTTTTTGGTATTATCTTTCAAGAATTTTCTGATGTTATGCATGTGTATAATTTCTTCATGAACTAATTTTATTCATCAACAGAATTTATATATTTAATAGTGTGAATTATGAACTCCTCTATCCACATGTCCAAGCCATTCTATATGGACTCCTAAACGTCATTGATTTCATTATTAACCACTAGATCTTTTCTTTAACTTCTAATCAATTCTAAGGGAGGTATTAGTGAAATATTTATAGGGAAATACTATTTATGATCATTATAATTTCTAAATTACCCAAATACAATTATGGAACTATCATTAACACCATAAGGTCGATCCTATATTGTCTGAAAAAAACCACCACCTATCAATTGTAAATGTCTCTCTTTTGAAATGTCTCACATTTTCTTTCTTTATAATAAAATAATATCATCTTTGTGATTCTATATAAATCACTACCTCTCCATTGAAAGTGAATTCCACATTTGTGTTATAAAGCATCTTCCAACTACAATCAGTGTTATGTGTCTCATGGAGACTACCCATTTCACTACATGATATCTTTTAATTTTGAAAAAATACATCACTCAAAGATCATTACATAATGAATACTATTATTCACTATATTTTCATCACAAACAACCAATGTTATGCAAGATTTATGAATTTTTTTAAACTTCATAAATTCATTACCTCTCAACAAACAACTCCCTAATTTGGGATCTGTGAACTCTTTATGCGATGATGCAATCCCACCAAAAAATTATTTATCTACTGTAAAGTTATTTCTATCTCCTTTATATGATATGAATAAATCTTTCCTTTTCCTCAAAATACTTCTTACAACATCACTTCAGCCTCCAAATTTTATGCCCAAAAATTTGGCGAACTCTAGAAAATGCTGCCACTATAAACACAACTAAAAAAATATTTCAATATTCTCAATGTCTATAAAACATTTTTCTTATGAGTTCTTAATATTAATTAGACACCACCATCTAGTCATCTGGGATTCTCCATTAATAGATTTGGGATATTCAATAAATTCCATAAATGTATCACAGTATAACATTGAGATATTCTAGACAAACATTATTGTTAGTCTCTTGAAACCTGAAATCCCCCTTGAGCTATCCATAACTCATGGATATTCCATCATCTCAACACTCCACAAACAAAGTCCTTAATATATATAGATATCAATGTTTTTTATTCATTTTTCTATGTACAACTCTCATTACCATGTTTTCATAGGTTAAACTTCCTCAAACCATGTATTCAATGTAAATTTTCAATCTATACATCATTGTAAAAATAATGAAAACAAATTCTACATTAATCATATGTGTGGGTACAAAATTCCCCTCCATTGTATTTTTTTATTAATAATGTAATAAATACATCCTCTATAAAATAATCATAAGGTTCTAATTATATGGATTTTTAAATCCTTTATTTCTTACCCATATGACGTCAAAATGAAAAAAAGTCTAATAAGTTATCCTTCACTTTGGGTCTCGTCAAATATACTGTTTATTTTAACCACATATTCTCATATAATCATAGTGGGATGAATTATTAAATATTGAAAATCCCCTTATTTCGAAATCTTCATACATCATATTTTCAAAGATATAAATATTGTGGGCGGGATGAGAGAAACTTTTCTACTATAATCCCTAAAATTAAGATACACAGAGACCCCCTTTCAGTTAATTATTCATATACGTTTTGATACAATAGGATGACATATAATAATATTCTAGTTATTTCTACAATGCCACGACCTGACCCAATATGTCCCGAGCTATGACTACCCCATGTACACCTATAATATATCCAGGTCTGGTGGCCAACACTGAGTAGACATACCACACACATCGGAGGCCTTAGCTTAATATACTTGTAAACACATGGACATATCTCAAAGTCCATAAAATTATGAAATATAAATCAACCGATAACAATGAATTCATTTATCTATAATCTCGAAATCAATGTACAAAAAAGGTACTAGAAGTAAGGTCCACATACAATCCCACCAAAAGAAATGAAAACAATCCCAACCTTTAAATTAGTATAATTCTATTTTCAATGAAACCATTAGAACACACCTCTTTCTTTTTGAATCTCTATTATCTTCCTAGTCATGGTCCCTATATGAATTCATCAAAATGGAAGGTCATCTACATAAGACATGACATGTGTGAGTAGAATCCAAACATTGGTGAGTATAAGAACACACAGTAGGACACCCAAAAAACAATAAACACATATCATCAAGAATTTTCCTATCATAACATGTTTATAACAATCAATTCTTAAAAGGACTTGGATATACTCAGGAAAGACATCGTTCCCCGTAGTGGTCACAACCAAATTTCCAGCATAAATATTATTCATAAAACAATGATCAATATAGGAGAACCCTCTTTTCAATCCATGTTATAATCATATACAATCATCTAAGAGATCATGATCATTGACCCATTCCTAAGAAAAATGACTCATCTATGAATACCCCAATACATAGATAGGGGATCACGTCCTGGACACTATGGAACACCATAAACTCATCATGGACCAACATGATATATAGGGGATCATATAAAAATGATACCTAAAACCATACTAAAATGACCATCTCGATTGAAGATCAATGCTTCACACATGGAGGTTACGATAATTCCAAAAACACCACCAAATTTATTAGAATAAATGATAGAGGATTCCTCTCAAGTCTCACAAAGGGACAATAGAAACTCTATTTGAAACTCATCCACTAAAGGGGATAAAAATATCATGATGTGTATGTAATTCCACACTATATTCTTGATGGGACAGACCAAGGGACCACAATCAGCTAATATTGATCCAAACAGAAGAAACAATGGGCTCTAAGCGCCCTAAAAGTAGGTACATGAGGTTTACCAGGAGGTACATTGTAGGTATAGCCATCCCATGATCATTCCATGTGGCTCTGCATCACAAAACACGTAATCCATCAAATACAAGGAATGAAAGTAATAATTTATGGCATGTAGAGGTGGGATGGAACCCTTATTTTTTTCATCTGTATATGCTCATGTACCACTGGTTGTGTCTATGTACCATCCAGTGTACACATTCTCATGGCCATGTACAACTGATCCAATCAGAGCACATGACTCTACCCGTGTACTCTAGCCATTTACTCTAACTATTTCTGTGTACATATGCCTTCCCATTCCCATTTATCCTCCAATATATATTTTCATCCACCAATATAGGTCACATGGCATGTGACGTGGGTTAAATGCCATGTGATGTTTTTCTTCACCACGAAAACCCTATCACCACAATGGTGTTCAATTAAATATTTAATTCCATATTACATGTTGTGTAACCAAAGATTTTCTAGATCCTACTGGTCTACTCCACATCATCCTCAACATCACCAATAACACATTTCCTCCCAAAAAATGATGATTTGGGGTAACCAACACCCACCATCGTCGATCACCAGGATCCGGTCTTTGAAACCACTTTGGAATCATCCAAATTCACCATTCATCATCGTATGTCAAAATTAGAAAGAATAAAATCAGTTTGTATATATAATTTTCCACCAATTATCCTCCATCATAGTTGGGCCTCAATCACACCCTCAATCATGAACTGCACCAGCAATATTGATCTATTGCATTGAACAATGTTCACATAATGATCAAATACTATGTATTCAACAAACCATTGTAGAAATCAAATTCCAAAGATGAATGTGTGAATAAGTGGGTGTCAAATCCACAGACTACAATACATGAGGAATTTACCTTGGCATTTTTTGTTTTCTTCCTTGATCCATTTTTAAATAAATATATGAAAAAAGATGGAATTAACAAATGAAAAATTAATCATTTGTAAATAAATGTAATTATTAATTTGCGAGTAAATTATTGTTCATGGAATTGATATTCGTTTGATTAGGATAAATAAAGATATTATATTATACAAATAAAACATCCTACCTAGAGTTTGGATCAATCATTGATAATTAATGGTCCTATATTTCCATCATTGGAAGGATCTATGAGCTCTGATAGTGCAATGATGCTCGATCTCGATCTGATGTTGTCTGCTAATGATCCTCTAATAAATGAAATCCAATAGATCATTTCAATTTTTTGGGTGATGTGGATATCTTTAAAAATAATCTATAATATCATACATATAAGTTGTCGTTATGTTTACGATTTTAATTAAATATTAAAATTAATATATTGGAAAATATTTAATTATTTTACCATGATGGGTCTCAAGACTAATTCTCGATGCTGATTTAGATTTCATCCTGGCTAGGGTAAAAACCATTATATTAACTCAACGATAACATTTTATTACCAATCATGTCCTCCATTTAAATGTTATTCCGCTTTTTAGGAAAACTGCATGTGCATACAATTAATATATCAAATATATTTCAAACATTTATTATAGGCTAAATGGGTCTTGTAATCATGAACCTTATAAAGCCCTGGTCTTGAAAATATTACTATATATATATATTCAAGTACTTTAGAAGGAAAACAGAGAGATGTTACATTCTCCCCCTCTATATGGATTTACGCCCTGAAAATCAAAACAAAAGACTACCCAAAGAGATGTAGGTACTAAGAATGCATCTCAGTATCTTTCTTTGAGGTCATTTATAGAAGGCTCATGTGCTTCCACCAGAAACATACATGGGTAATGGATCACCCATGAAAAATACTCTACTTTTGTTCCTCTATCTCTTCCAGGTACTCAAAAAAGATAAATCTATCATTGATGTCCACATCACCCTATTTGATAACATTTGAGGGGTTCTACACGTTCCTCTTCAACTATGACACGTGAAAGATGTCATGTACCTAGTTTGGTAGTGGTTATAGAGATAATAAGTATGAAACATCACCCAATACTACATATTATTTGGAAATTTCCAATGATCCTCAGAGACATCTTGTTGTCATCACCAATTCTCAGCAATCCACATCGAGGTGAGACCCTAAAGAACACACGGTATCCGTCCTCAAACTCTAGAGACCTCTACTGTTGGTATACATTGGTCTTATGAAGGATCTGTATAGTCCTCATGTACTCTTGAATGATGTAAAATATCTTTATAATAGATCATACAAAATTTAGGCCCATCAATATTGAATCCCCAAGATCATTCCAACAAAGTGGTGACCAACAGGGCTGCTGATAAAAGGCCTCTAATAGTAGCATAACGATGGTGGAATAATATTTTTTTCTACCAAAAATACACTAAGGGTTGGTTATCCTCCCAACTATGGCCAAAATACAACTTTAAAGCCTATATAATTTCCTCCAAGACCAAAATGGTATGTTCAGTCTAGCTAACACTTTGGGGGTGAATCATCGTGCTCAAACACAACTGATTAACAATGACCTCCAACTATCCTCTCAATATTCATGATTAGAAGTTACCAAAAAAAATTAATTTTCTATTGAGGTAACTCCATCAGTTTGGACTATCTATTTCTTTTATAATAATCCCAAGATCTCTACTAAAATCTACTTTCCAAATACTAGGAAGTGGTATGACTTAGTGAATAGATATATGATCACCTAGAAGGAAAAATGCCTTGTAGAAATATATGGTAAAATATTTATGATGTCTATGGATATCCCTTACCACTTCCACTGTGGAACCTAATGGTGTTGACATAAACCCATTGAGACATTATACTCAACCTTCAGATGATGACAAGGGATGTATTAATAGAAAAACTCTCCTAAAAACTCTTCATTTCTAGCCACCAAAACTTATGTCAGATACCCCATTACATATTTTCCACACTAGGATCTAATATAAATGTGCATTTATGAAACTAACTTGTATCTTCTTCCCACAATTAAAATGGAACCATCATTGAAAATATTAAAAGTAAATATTTCTTCCCACCATTAGAATATAAATCAGGAGAATGTCTAGTGGATATATAAGTATGTAAGGTCTCATAATTTTCATCTTCATGATGAGATTCCGTAGTTTTCTATAAACTAAGTGGGGGTAACAACCATAAACTGAATATAAGTAGAACCATCCCTTCCAACTAAATAAAACCGCAATTATTCTAACTACTTTGGCCTCTCAGATATCAAATTAGAATAAGATCCCTCAATGAGATTGTCTGCCACTGCGTTCCCCTTCCTAGGTTTATATAAAATATCAATGCCATAGTCATGGAGGAACTATATCGATCACCACTATCTCCAGTTAACATCTTTATAAGATAAGATATAATTTAGATGATTTTTATGAAAGTAGATGACAAAACCCCCACACATAAGGTAGGGTCACCCCATCTTAAGCGAAAATGTTATGACTATAATATCAAGACCATGGGTAGCATATTTTTTCTCATGTTGTCTCAACTTCAGGGACACAAAATAATTAACAACCTACCTATCCATCAAAATAAAACAATGTCCATTCCCTGAGGTATCACAAAACATTATGTACCCAACACATAAAAAATAACGGAGGTCACCATGACCCTGAAAATTAAATTTATTACCTACACTAGTATAGTGGTGGAGGGTCGATCCACATAGATAGAAGGTGAAAGTTCTAAGGGTTTTAAACAATCCCCACTATTATCAAAAGTGGTGGAAACAGAGTATTCTACTTTTTACATTTCCTTTAAAAAGAAAATAATCCGAAAATAGGGTTTGACTAAGAGGCTACACTATTATAATAAAACTATTGAAAAAGTAGTAAGATGAACCACATGAAAAATGGGCGAACCAACAGGTCAAAAAAAATTACTCAGGAATCTTTAAAACTACTGGTTAATTTTTTTGAATAATTCACTATATTTTATAGAATCAATCCTCATGAAATAATTGATGAACCTCCCTTGGAAGGAGATAAATCAAACAGAAGATCAAATCTTGGAGTTCATCACTCTAAGATTCAAAAACTATTAAAGAATTTTACAATGTAAAGAATTGGAATAAAACATGTCGTAATTTTCCAAAGTATTTGAATTTTTAGCTTTAATTAAAGTAATCAATATCAATTTCACCCAAATATCATGAAATTTTTAATTTTTAAATGAAGGAATGTAACAATTATAAAATAGGATCAGAATCAACCTCGCCGATGTGATTCAGATCTCGTAAAAAGAAAATGTGTGATGAAGTCTATGAAATAAACCAACCGATTTTAAAAAAATTCCCAAGTTTATTAATTTAGTCCTTGATCATGTTCTATTAAAATTAATATGATATAATAGTGAACATGAGCATCAGAGAAATAATGAATAATCTGAGAAAAGAGATATCCCCTAAAAGATTCAATTCTGCTGCTCTAATGGTCCTCACGTCTCCATGAGGTGGTTCTCAAGGTCTCTTGCTGCTCTCTAGTGGTATGATTGTGGAAGTGAATGAGAGTTCTTCATTGTTGTATCCTCTTATCCTTGATAACTCTTATAATATCATACTCAGTTTTTCACACACGGCCTCCACCAACATAGGGATATTCTTCACTACGCACTCACAAACGTGTATTATTTCACTCTGTCACACATTGTTTTATCCATTCCCTTATGAAAAACTCTGCTACAGGTAGTCCAGTGAATCTAGATGGGTTTCGGATTTTGGATGTATCCACATATGAAACAAGAAATATAAAAAATTTAATAAAAATATTAAATATGAGAAATGCTAATTAATTATAATTATTATTAGATTAAGGATAAGTTACATATTTAATATTATTTATATAGTTTATTATTTAATTAATAATATATTAATTTAATTTCTTATTTTTGTCTATTTAAAACTATTATTTATTAATTATTAAAATTTTCAATTTATATTAATAATGTTAATATTTTATTATCTTTATAAAAGTTTATTATAATATTATAATTTAATTAAAAAATATATATTATTTTATTAAGTAAATTATTTATTTTATTAAATATTATTATTAATGTTATTAATATATTTATTATGTTTATAATTCATATTTAGATTAAATTACATATATTATAATTTAATATTTACTTATCTGATTATTTTATTAAATTAATATTATTAGAAATTAATAATAATATCTTTATTACATTTTTAAATTAGATTATTATTTGTTTAGTCGAATTAATTAAGTTATTTTATTTATTAATTTTATAATTACAATTATAATTATTAACTTTAAAAAGATAAATTACAATTAATAAATTTAATAATGTATTTACTTAAATATATTTATTTTAATTTTATTTATAAGTAATTATTAATATTTTAGTTTTATAATATTTAATTTTATAATTTTATTTGTTTATTTAGTTTTAAGTTTTCATTCTAGTGCACAAGGTGACTCCGACGTCGGTTGATCTGCACTCTTCCCACCGTGGCATGTTACAGACTTCGAAAACGACATATCTGGGATCACTGAAGGCTGGGAATAACAGTGAGTCTCTTGGCTTGAGGAGTGAACGGTGCACAAGACACCAGTGTGATTGAGGAAGACTGGTATGAAGGAGACACCAGTGATATTGGTAACGGTGAGACGGAAAAGGAAGGAAGAACCGGGGGCACCGGTGTGGTGGTGGAGAAGGAGCGATGCCTGATGTACATCTAAGGTTTGATGAATCAAATATGTAGATGTATATGTATATTAGATGGATCAATACAAGAGGGGGGGGGGGTGAATTGTAGGTTTAATAACTTTGTGTTTAAACAATTAAGATTTTATTTTAAAAGATCTTAAACTAATACAAGAACAAACACCCACAATTGTATTGAATATAAAGATATGATATAATTTAATACTATAAGAAATGTAAAACAATTGTATTCAAAAGAATACAACAACTAGAGTAATGTAAAAGTGTGAGATTATATCTTAAAGCGTATAGAATCTAACAATATAAAATGTAATAGTATAAGTGTAATTTGAACAATTATAAATTTATATGAAATAGAAAAGGATACAAAACAATTTCGTTTCTAATACAATTGCCAGTAGAAATGTAAAAATATTAAAATTCTTTTAACCCAAAGAGAAGGGTTATCCTTTGCCCGAGGAAAAGAGGTCTATCTTACCACCACCTTAGTAAGCCCTCGATACGATGATCGGTACATCTGTATGCCTAACCCTAGAAGCCCTTGACACAAAGATCGGTTCGTCCATCTGTTTCTCCCCAACAGCCCTCGATTTTGTAGGTAATCGGCATCTCTGTTTTTCAATCACTTGAAATCCCTCGATAAGATGATCGGTATGTCTGTCTGCCTAACCCTGGGAGCCCTCGATACGATGATCTGTTCAAAAAAAGCACAAACAAACCACTTATAGAAATACAAAAATTAGGAACATGCCATTCACGTTTTGTATTTTCAAGGGTTTCACAAGAAGCAGGAGAGAAGTCACAGTGTCTCTCTCTAGAACTTGATAGAACAAATTGATCAATCTCATACACACGTATTCTTATCTTCAGATGGCCTTCTATTTGTAGGCCTCAGGTTGCAACGATCATATTTTCTTCAACAGTCATTTTTTCTCTGAAAATCTCATAGGGACTTGGACACCTGGCATTATAACGGTCATATTAAAATAGAAAACACGACATCATTTTGATTAGTTTATAACTAACTCCATGACAACGTTTTGGTTAAAACAAAAGATATATAAAGATGATAAACATGAGTATGATTAATATGAAATGAATTTTTGACTAAGAACCAAAACAAACAAGTAATGGAAGAAAAGTATGAATACTATAAGGATTACTGTGTAATGTTTCGAAATAATAGAGTGTAAGTAGATTTATAAGACATAGTACGATTAACAGAGTCAATACAATTTCTAGTCAGTACAAAAATTATAGTCGGTATGATCAGTATGATCAGTATGATCAGAATGGTGAGTATGATCAGCATGGTCAGTACGATCATCATGAGCAGTGCGATCATCATTGGCAGTGCGATCAGTATGGCCAGTACAATCAGCATGGTCAGTACGATCAGCATGGTCAGTATGATCAACATGGTCAGTACGATCAGTATGGTCAGTAGGATTAGCATGGTCTGTACGATCAGCATGGTCAGTACGATCATCATGTTCAGTACGATCAGTATGGTCACTACAATCAGCATGGTAAAAGACATTTGTGATTTCCAAAACAAGATATGAAATTCAATGTAAAACTTTTGACTCAACAATCTCCCCATTTCTGGAGAGAACAAAACACAAAGTAAAGACAACAAGAAATAATTATCTCCCCCTGAGTTATTGGAAACTCTTCTAAATATGAAATTGAATACAACTAATTCCCCCTTATTTATGTAATTTACTAAAGATTGTATTCGTAGATTTTTAGTGTTTTCTTTAACAAACATCCCTTTTAGAGAACATTCTCCCTCTTTGTAAAACATTCTCCCCCTTTGTGATTTAAAAAAAGAATGGGGTAACTTGAGTTTCCTGAAAGAGTTAGAAAAGGAATGCAGAACAAAAGGAGTAGCATAAATTTCATTACACTAACAAAGACATATAGGGTTAATGAGAAGAAAAAACAGTCATTTGTTTTCTCTTTCCTTTTCCTTCTTTATCAATTCATGTATAATAGCTTTCATCTTTTTGATTTCTTTATTGTCTTCAGAAATTGAATCACCCTGAGATATGAGAAGCTCTTGTTGGTCGGCAAAAAGCTGATCCTGATTTTTGATGGTATCCTCCTGTACTCTGATTACTTATTCAAGAGTATCAATTCTGTCTTGAAAATTCTTGTTATCTTTGGATAACACAGAATTTTGTTTCTTCAACAAAACTAATTCATCATTGAAAGATGAAACCTTCGAAAAATCAGACTGAAAAGCATTCATCCTCTCTTGAAATTCTTTCACTAAAGGAATATCGGCTCCACGAGTTACCTGATTCAGTCTTTCAACAGTTTCTTTGTCATGTTTATTGAAAGCAATCACAAGATCATTTGACAACCTCCTTATGTATTCAATTGCTATCTCCTGGTCAATCACTGAGCTCTCTGTTTTGTATGAAAACTTGGTCATTCTGTTGAAAGCCTTTTTATGAGTGGCCAAAATTTTAGATAGAACTTTCAAATCGGCCTCAACTGACAAATGTTTCTTCCTCAATTATCTTACCGACACGAACTTCTTTCTATGATTGTCAGTGATAAAATCAATTTAACCTTCAAGCCTGGGGAAATAGGGAATAATCTTTTCAACCCTCCTTAAAACATGAACAATGTAATCACTCTTCTTGAGAGAGATTTTTTGTTCTGAATCATTATCTTCATCGTACAAATATAGTTCATTTGATCATCTTGAGTCAACAACAGGTTGTTTTCATTTTGATTTTTCTTTCTCCTTTCTTTCTTCATCTATTTTATCACTGATGAAAATAAATTTTTCAGTATGAGAAGATTGATCACCTTGCTTTGCTTGAGAATGAATTTTATCTAGAGTTTCAAAAGATTCAATAGGTTTTTGATCGTCATGAGGAACTTTTTGAATATCATCACTTTTCTTTTGGTAAGATTCTTCTCTACTTTTGTTTGAACATTGATGAAATTATAAAATAAAATATCATTTCTCTCCTTAAGCTTCCTGTAATTCTTCCAATATCTCATTCCATTTTTTTCTTTTGGAAGACTCTGTCGATAGGTTCTTGATGTACTTATTCTGTTAGTTGAGAAATAGAATCCTCAACCATTTTCAGGACTTTAGAGATATCAAATTCTTGAGCCTTTATTTCCATAATAGTCATGTTTTTCTTTTTAGCTTGAAGGGTTTCCTCAACCCTAATTCTTTCTGAAAAAGATTCAGCTGGGTCAAGACCAAACTTCAGTTCACCTTCTTTTCTCTGTTCTCTATCTTTTCTCCATTTGGTCACAACCTTCTTACTGTACTTTGGTTTCTTCTTAGGCTTTGAACTGGTTTACGGATCTGACTTTTGAGGAACACCAAAAGAAGGATTGTCTTTGATAAGCATAGGTGCTTATTGATTTTGAGCCAAATCAGCTTCAAAATCCATTACAAAAATATCTAAATTATGATCAAAACAAACATTCAACTTTTTTAATGTACTCTTACTAATCCAGGATGTCTTCAAATCTATCAAATTTCCTTTGAAATGAATATTAAAAAACTTCATGATCTCGAGAATGAACATTGTAAGAATAGCTGGATACATAATCAAATGGTATTTGATTTCTCCAGAACTGAAATTCTTAATTGTTTCAAAGATGTATCCCATGAGATTTACTTTTCTTATGTTGACAAGATAGTCCAACATGAAGATATCAGAAACCTTCAAAGTCTATTGATCCCCTTTCCATGGGATAAGAAAACCTTGCATCCACAGCGTCACAAATCTGTTATCTGGAGAACGATGAGCCACTTTTCTCTTTTCTTAATTTATAATAAACAAAGACTTTTCAGCACTTTCTTTGTTAAACATAACAACTTCCTCTAGTAGTTTATGAGATGGATAGAAAGAATCACCTTGTATTAGAACATTTTGAAAATGGACCGCTTGTTTCACAGACATTGATAACTTTCTATCATACATAAACAAAGTTGATAGTCATGTTATTATCAAAAGATACTGTTTTGTAGAACTGACTAACTTCATCAATAAGAACTAGATCTTGAGAAACATGTTTTTCAACACATAAATTCTCCCAGCCTTGAAACAAAATTATTCTTCTAATTGTAGAATCGTATGAATAAAAAAAGTCTCGAGAAACTAACCTTTCTCTGAAAAATCCTTTCTCTGAAAAAGTCTTTGAAGACATTTCATCAAGAGTATTAGCAGAGGACTGAGCCATATAGGTGAATCCGCTTGAAAGATCGTACGAAGTCTTACATCGATGGGGCAGAGCTTCTCCACAAATCCTTTAAAACCGGTGTGGGTTTGGGGAGGGGAGAGTATATTTATAGGGGGGAAATAATGACTGTTGGTCTTCTACAGTTGAGATTAGAAGAAAAGAAATCAACGGATAGGATTAAAATGAATATAAAATTTTTTTGATAAAAATTTAAAAAAATAGGAAAGTATGTACCTGCCGGAGATCATAATGTATTTGTTGGATTAGATAGTATTAATAGTGAAAGAAAAAACAAGAATACGAAGAAAATGAATACCATAAATCATCATGCTGATAGAAAACAAAGTTGTTACCATGAACTGACAAGCTGGTGGAAAAAAACTTGTTACCATGAACAGTCGTGCCGATGGAAAAGAAATTCATTACCATGAATGTACGTATCGATGGAAAATAAATTCATTTCCATGAATGGACATGACGATGGAAAATAAATTCATTACCATTAATGAACGTGCCAATGGAAAATAATTTCATTACCATGAACGGGCGTACCAATGGAAAATAAATTCATTACCATGAACGGAAGTGCCGATGGAAAAAGAAAATTCATTACCATGAATGGACATGCCGATGGAAAAGAAATTCATTACCATGAACGGACGTGCCGATGGAAAAGAAATTAATTACGGTAATCAGTCAATACGATAAATAGAAAGGTAAATAATACAATAAAATAGTCAATACGATAAACATAAAGGGAAAAAAACAAACCAGGATAATAAAAAATTAAAGATCATAAGAAAATAAGAAACACAATAAGTAAAACAATGTTCTCCCCCTTTCTAAGAGGAGTTGTTTAATGTAAAGAGAAGTATAAAACATGATGTAGATATGAATGATTATTTTAATGTAATCATTCCTAACTTCTGTTTTATAAACTCAAATCTATCCAAAGGTAATGGTTTTGTAAAAAGGTCAGCAAGTTGTTCATGCGTTCCGATGAATAGTAAAATCATATCTCCTTTTTCTATGTGATCCCAAAAAAAGTGATGGCTAACATCTAAGTGTTTCGCACAGGAGTTATGTGCAGGGTTTTTACTAAGAGCTATGGCACTAGTATTATCACATAGAATTTTATTTTTGAAAAAACTCAATCCATTGTCAGTGAGTGTGTGTTGCATCCATAACACTTGAGCACAACAACTTCCAGCTGCTACATATTCAGCTTCAGCACTGGAAAGTGCTACCGAGTGTTGTTTCTTGCAGGACCAAGAAAACAGAAAATCTCCTAAGAAATGACATGTTCCATATGTACTTTTTCAATATATTCTACAACCACAAAAGTCATCATCTGAAAAACGTTTTAGAACAAAATCATTTCCAGAAGAGTAAAAGTGTCCTAAATCCATACTTTTTGAGTAAGTCATTAATATACTTATGTTGAGATATATATGTTCCTTCTATTTTTTGAGAAATTTGAAAACCTAAAGAAAATGTTAACTCACCCATTATACTCATTTCAAACTCAGATATCATTAAATTTTCAAAAGAATCAGTTAAAGATTGCGGAGTTGATCCAAATATGATGCATCAACATAAATTTGAACAATTAAATCATATTTCATTTTCCATTTTTTTTAAAAAGGGTTGGATCTCTTTTACCTTTTGTATAATTGTTTTGTAAAAGATATCATGTAATTCTATCATACCATGCTCTAGGGGCATGTTTAAGGTCGTATGAAGCCTTGGTAAGTTTGAAAACATGATTATGATGTTTTATTAATAAATGGTCTAGTTAAAACACGATTTATAGTATAACAAGCAGTACTAACAGCTTCATCCCAAAAGTTCTTAGAAATTGAGTATTCACTCATCATGGTTCTACTCATTTTTGGAAGAATACAATTTCTTCTTTCAACAACACCACTTTGCAGAGGGGTTCTTGGAGCTGAGAAATTGTGACTAGTACCTTTCTTACTAAAAAAAGTTTCAAACTCAGAATTTTGAAATTCACCACCATGATCACTATGAATAGTTATCAATGGTAGGTTTTTCTTATTTTTAACTTGGGCTTTAAGGATTTTGAAAAAGGAAAAGGCTTCAGATTTTTTTGATAGAAAATAGACCCATGTTAATCTAGTAAAGTCTTTAACAAATACAAATACATAGTATTTTCCTCCAATGCTTCCATTTTTTGAAGGACCAAAAAGATCCATATGCACTAGATGTAATGAATTAGAAGTTGAAACTTCACTAATTGATTTAAGATAGTTTTATGTTTCTTACCAAATTGACAAGAATCAAAGATTTTTGAAGAACCATATCTATGATCTGGTAGTCCCTTTACAAGTCTTTCTATTGAGATTTTACAAAGGTTTCTTAGTTTATAGTGTCCTAGAATTCTATGACATAGCCATGACTGGTCTTCTATTGCACTTAGGTAGGGTAAATTTTGGCTCCTAAGGTCTACTAAGTTAATAGTGTATACATTCTCTTGCCTATGGGCAGATAGAATGAACTCATCCATGGAATTGTGAACTAGACACTTATCATTTCTAAAATTCACAAGGTTTCCTTCATCACAAAATTGGCTTATACTGATGAGATTGTGCTTAATACCTTTTAAAAACAAAACATTTGAGATAATAATTTTTCCAAGAAAAACAATATTACATATTCCAAAAATATTTCCTTGAGCATTATCTCTGAAGGTAACCTATCCAACTTTTTTATCGATAATCTTTCAAAAGAAAATTTTGGTTTTTGGTCATGTGTTGAGAACGACCACTGTCCATGTACCAAATATTCTTGTTGGTACACTTCTCATTTTCCTGAAAAAGAAACAATTAGTTTATCGGAATCCAAACTTGTTTAGATCTAGAAGAGTTAGATAAAAGAATTTTGGAATCCACATCTGTTTTGCAAAATGAGCTTTTTGAAATCCTAAAAACTGAGTTCTATTAAGAGAACACTCTCTTTTCCAATGTCCACCACAATGACACTTAGAACAAAAAGGGGTATTTTGAGGGACAAAATAGTTATTACTAAAAACCGGTTTGGAATGAGTATAACCAAATCCAGAATGATTTCTCAAAGGTCAAATTTGAAAATATATTTTGTCAAAGTTCTCTTTTCCATATGTAAAGTTTGACAAACATTTTTTCAATGAAAAAATTTCTGACTTTAGTTTTAAAACTAAATTTTTATCCTCCGAAACATTTGATTTTGAACTAGAGTTAGGCTCAAAAACATTTTTCTTAGAAATTACATTTTCCAGATTGTTAGAAAGTTTAATCTTATCAGATTTGAAATTCCCAATGGTTTTTAAAATACTTTCAAATTAAAAAGTTTTCATATCTTGATCATTAGAAAGATCTGACATTTCTTTAGTTAAAATTGAAATTCTAGATTTTTCTTTATCAAGCCTTTTCTTGAGTTTATAATTTTAATTCCCAAGTTATTTAGAAAACCTAGATACTTCTTCAAATGAAGGTAATGTGTTATCTTCTTATGGCGAAGAATCATCATTTGAACATTCATAATATTTATTGTCAGTATAATTTGTATTCAAGGAATAATTTGAAATAGCTTCAGCATTGTGTACCTTTTCCCTAAAACAATGGTCTTCAATTGGTATTTTGTCTATAAGTCCAATATTACTTTTTCCTAAGGACTCATATTCTGAAGAATTATCTGATGAATCTCTACCACTTGCACTCCAAGTATCATTTGATTCAATAATTTATTTGTCTTTGTCTTGTAATACCTTTTCTTATTCCTTCCAGAATGTTTCTCCTTTCTTTATTTTCTCTTCAGTAAAGGACAGTCAGAACTTATATGTCCCACTTTCTTACATTCATAACAAGTTACCTCTGAATCTTTCTTGTCCTTCCTATCTTTCTTTTTGAATATATATTGGAAGTATTTCATTCCCAAAATCTTGTTCATCCTTCGAGCAAGATTGGATAACTCATTATCCGAGTGATCACTATCACTTGACTATGACATAACAACATTCTTGGATTTGGATCTTATTATCCTTTCAGGTGTTTTAGCTTTAGATGTGGTAGTAAAAGCTTAACTTCCATTCCCATTATTCTTCTTATTGAAATCAGCATCTCTCTTCATTCTTGTATCGTGCTGTAGAAGAGTTCCAAAGAGTTCATCAAGAGTAATCTGGGAAAGTTTTTTGTTTTCATCAATAGCTGTACTTTTTTACTCCCATTCATTTAGCATTATTTCAATAATCTTGTCTACAAGAGATTCATCATCAAGACCTTTTTCTAACATAGATTGTAAACTGTTGACAATTGTCATAAATCTTTGTTTCACTTTACACACTAGTTCTCCGTAAGGAAAAATAAATACATGATACTCTGCTCGAAGCATTTCTCATCTTGTTTCTATAACCTTGGATGTACCAAAATGTGTCACTTCCAACTTCTTCCAAATACAGTCGGCTGCTTCAAAAGAAGATATCTGGCTGTATATATTCCTGGTCATAGAGCATAATAAAGTATTGTGTACCTTGTAATTCAGTTGATATTCTTGCTTCTCTTGGTTAGTGAAAGTAATGACTTCTTTTTCAGGAATTTTGTAACCTCCAGAAAGCATAATAAAATGGTCTACACCAGTATTGGTCTCGAATGTCATCATTCGATCTCTCCAGTACTCATAATCATTCCCATCAAAGATAGGTGGTCTAGAAGGATTTAGGTTGTCAATAGACCCAATATTAATTCCTTCCATCCAATAAAACAAAATCTTTTCCACTCCACACATTAGTGAAGTAAATAGTTGAAATGAATGTTTGAATGAAATAGAGAAATTAATGCAAATTAGTGGAAACCACCTCGGATACCAATTGTTGGATCATATATGTAGATGTATATGTATATTAGATAGAACAATACAAGAGGGGAGGGGTAATTGTAGGTTTAAAAACATTGTGATTAAACACTTAAGAAGTTTGTTTAAAATATCATAATCTAATACAAGAACAAACACCCACAATGGTATTGAATATAAAGATATGATATAATGTAATACTATAAGAAATGTAAAACAATTATATTCAAAAGAATAAATAATCTGTGTAATTTAAAAGTGTGATATTCAATCATAGAGCGTATAGAATCTAACAATATAAAATGTAATAGTATAAGTATAATTGGAAAAATTATAAATGTATATGAAATAGAAAATGAAGAAAAAAATTTCCATTCTAATACAATTAGCAGCGGAAATGTAAAAATATTACAATTTTTTTAACCCAATGATAAGTGTTATCCTTTTCCATAGGATAAGAGGTTTGCCTTACCACCACCTTGGTAAGCCCTCGATACGATGATCGGTACGTCTGTCTACCTAACCCTAGAATCCCTCGATATGATGATCGGTTCGTCCATTTGACTATCCCCGGAATCCCTCGATTTTGTAGGTAATCGGAACCTCTGTCTTTCAATCATTTGAATTCCCTTGATACGATGATCAGTACGTAAGTATGCCTAACCATGGAAGCCCTCGATACGATGATTAGTTCGCACAAAGAATAAACAAAGAACTTATAGAAATACAAAAACTAGGAATGAGCCATTCACATTTTGTAGTTTCAAGGATATCGAACGAAGAAAGAGAGAAGTCACAGTGTCTCTCTCTAGAACTTGACAGAACAAAATTATCAGTCTCATACACACGTATTCTTGTCTTCAAATGACTTCCTATTTATAGGCCTCAGGTTCGAACTGTCATATTTTCTTCAACGGTATTTTTTCTCCAAAAAATTTGGAGGGACTTGGACACCTGGCATTATAACTGTCATTTTGAAACAGAAAACAAGACATTGTTTTGATTATTTTATAACTAACTCCACGACATCGTTTTTGTTAAAACAATATATATATATATATATAAATGATAAACATGAGTACGATTAATATGAAATGTATTTTGAATAAGAACCAAAACAAACAAGTAATGAAAGAAAATTATGAATACTCTAAGTATTACTGTGTAATGTTTTGAAACAATAGAGAGTAAGTAGATTTATAAGACTTAGTATGACTAGAAGAGTCAATAAAATTTATTGTCAGTACGAAAATTATAGTCAGTACGATCAGTATGGTTAGTACGATCAGCATGGTCAGTACAATCAGCATGGTTAGTATGATCAGCATGGTCAGTATGATCAGCATGGTCAGTATGATCAGCATGGTCAGTATGATCAGCATGGTCAGTACGATCACCGTGGTCAGTACAATAAGAATGTTCAGTACGATTAGCATGGTCAGTATGATTAGAATGGTCAGTACGATCATCATGGTTAGTACGATCAGCATGGTAAGTATGATCAGCATGGTCAGTACGATCAGCATGGTCAGTACGATCAGCATGGTCAGTACGATCAGCATGGTCAGTACGATCAGCTTGGTAAAAGACATTTGTGGTTTCCAAAACAAGATATAAAAGTCAAAATAAAACTTTTGACTCAACAAGGTTTTACGGTGTCAAGGATTGAGGTGAATCACGATGGAAGGAACTATGGAAGTACGATGGAAGGGGAATTGGGTGCAAGGAAGGGATGAGATTAGTGACATATGTGAAGGTATGGGGAAGGGTGAGACAACGACTAAAATAACACTGTATTGCTGAGGGAATGGATGGGTGTAACGATTGCTTGGAACAGTGACTCATAAGTTTAGGAAATATGGCCAAGGACAATAATTTAATCATTAAAAATAAAATAAAATTCAGTTAATATTTAAAATAAATTATAAAATTTTTAAAATAAATATAAGAAATTTTTAATAAAATTAGATTAATGGAACTAAATAAAAACATATTTTGGAAAAAAGAATTTAATTCATTAAATTCACAACTTAAAACTAAGAAAATTAAACTAAAATTAAAACTATGAGAATAAAAAAAACAATGAAACAATATTTTCACATTGGAAATAAACAATAAATTTTATATAATTAAAATATTAATTGTAATTGCATAAAATTAATTAACGTTAAAAAAATTTAAAAATTAGAGATAAAATCAAAAAAATTGTTTAAATGTTAAACAACAACCTCTAATATTGGATTTGTAATTTAATTTAAAACATTAAATTACAAGAATTAATGAATGAATAAAGATTAAAAAATTTAATTTAAAAATAATGTCAATTTATATTAAGGTTTAAAAAGGTTAGAATTAAAATTAAATTAAACATTAAGAGGTTTAAATAATGGATAAATTCATAATTAATTACAAATAAATAAAGTTAATATTTTCAACCATAATAAAAACTTTAAAAAATAATTTGTGATTTAAATAAGTAAAAAAATATAGATTTTAGAGTCATGAAATATACAATTAATTGAAAAAATAGATTAATTAATGAATTTAATTATAAAATAACAAATGTACAAATAATTAGTAAAAAGTGGAAACATAATTAATTAAATTATTAAAAATTAATTAATTATATGTGAAAAACATGTAAAATAAAGGTCACATCAAATTCTCCCACACTTAATCATAGTTTTTCCTAAAACAGGATCATACTTTATTATCTTTGGAAAATATAGGTGGGTTTATTAATCAGCTAAAAATGTCACACGTACAACAATTTGAAATCAGAGGACAATAAAAATATAGATAAGTCTTTGGAAAAAATATCTTCAAATCAAGTCCTTAATAAAATTAAATAGTCAAAGGTAATAAAAAGTGAAATGAGTCGTCCATTTTTAAAGAAGGCCTACCTCATATATGAGTCTACCGAATGAATTACTACAATTCAAACATATCTTATAAATTCAAGAGTGATAAAAGGTTAATAATCAATGGAATTAAAAACATAAAAAAAGAAGAATTTTACTTTTACTTTCTACTAAGAGTTAAATAGAGGTTTTTTTGAATCACATTATTGAACCAACCAAAATGGTTCAACAAAAACCAATTCTACCATTTTTTATTTGGTTTTCATTATTCCCCTGACTATAATTAACTAATTTTGTTACCATATGAGCTTTATTATTATTTTTCCCAAGGCACGTAACTTGTGCTAAGCACAATTCATATGAACTTATTCAATCCGTACAAAGGGATTTTAGTTAACAGAAACACACCCAATTCCTAGGGTCACATAGATTCAATGTGGGTTCCCAAAATCCCATTTTACTCCAGTTTCAAAATATTTATATGAAACCCATTCAAACTGGATTAATAAGATATTTAATTTTTAAAAATTAAAAAGAAATTGAGTCCCATAGGATAAAATTCAATCTACTAGTTCCTAAGGTTATGATTTCAACTCCACAAATAGGTAACATATATCACCCCAAAATATAGTTCTTAACTTGAGTTTCCAAAAAGTCATTATGAAAATTTAATCAGTAGTCAATCATCCTAAAAAATGTTACATTGAAAGAAACAGATAACTACCATTATAGAAATTGTTCTTAGGCAAGAACAATTTGAGAAATAGTGTGAAGCATATATATATCTAAAAATGTTAAAATAATTCGAAATTGTTTAACATTTTTAGCGAAAAAATTAGAAGGCAGATGGATTTGAGGAGCTATCAATAAAGAATAGTTTAGCTCAATCATGAATTTACCCATTCCGCACACTTAGAACACAATTTTTTCCCAAAGTTGAATTCAAAAGTAGATAAGAACAATTTAGCAATTATATCCCAAAATATATTTTAAATAATGTTGATTGACTACATTTATGGGTCTTAGTTAATAACAGAAGAATGTTGATTTTTCCACAATAATTATTTTATAACAAGTTCACATGCACAATAAATTTAATCCAGTGAAAATAATTTCAATTAATGTTTTAACTATAGCTCGTATCTTGTTAGTGTATAGTGAAAATGGTGAAGTAGTTTATAATTTTTGGATTAAAAAGATATTTAGTAATGAAGAAAATTATATACCAAAACACCCAACAAATGAAAGAAATTGAATAAAACACAAAAATCATCCTGCATGTATCCCCCCTCTAAATTTCATACATTGAATCAGTTTTAATATTAATGCAGTTAAATTTTTCTATATAGAAGAACATGAAGAAAAGTTTTCATCATATTGCATACAAAATACTTTTCCATAAAAGAAATGTTTTAAAAAAAACAACACTTACAGACTCACTGTTATAAATTTCTTAGGATGTCACCATTGATATAACTCACCATCAATAATGTTATGGTGACTCAAATTGAAACAATAAATCAATGACATGCCATTATATATAGTAATGGTGACTTATGAAGGAATTTTTTAAAATTTAATGTAGAAAAAAATAAATGCAGAAGTAAAAAAATAGAACATCCATGGAAAGGATTGTCCAGATATACTCCCATGAAACTCCACGTAAGTATAAGATCAAAGGGAATTATGCTACTCCAAAGGTAAAAATAGCAGTATAATTCTTATTTTGAGAAAAATAATCATGAAGTCAAAGGAGAAACATTCATCACATGCAGAACAACAATAGACAGGGAAATAAGTTTATTCAGAAAAAATTAGAACAGTTGTAAAGAAAAAACATTAAAGATGGGTTTACTCTCTGAAGAATTGAGTTATTCATCTTTAGTAATGATTTTATCAATTAACGTTTTTTTATTATTGAAATCAATAATAATCATAGGTTTCTACCCATAAAGTGGTAGATTTGAAGTTCCCAGCCTGACTCACCTAGAAACTAACCATGATCACTAGGTGGGCGTGGTTTACTTAGTAGGAACCACCAAATGTTTTTGGCTTATTTAATTTTAACAAATAATTAATAATTTTGGGAATTTATGTTTATGAAAAAATAAGTCAAACTCCCATAAAATGTAATAACCCCTATGAAACTCCATTTGACAATAATGAACTTCCCAAGAGAGTCTTAAATTTGATAAGCATATTCATGACCCAAGTTTACTTTTTCAGTATTTTCAAAACATTTATGTTCAGGTGTAAAATAATTGACTCCCTCAAACTCTTCCAAGGGGATTTTATTATCAAACACAACAAAGGCCTTCTTGGTGGTATTGGTGTCTACATCATGTATAAATTCATAATTTTCAATATTTGAATTTTCAGGAAGGGACTACTACGAAATGGGTGCTACTAAAGGTTCAATATTATCCTCAAAGATATATATAACAACCTCATCACCCACAACAAAGAAACAAGGGTTCTTATGGATGATTTCTCACTATCAAGTTTAATAAGGGGATCGAAAGTGTGATGAATAGAACCAGTAACACATGAAATCAAGTGTGTCTCCCCTACTAAACCACCCTCAGTCTCAAGATAGTCTTTTCACCGAACTCAGTTGGGGATGGATGTGTAAAATAGAGAAGATAATTTATTTTAACATTAACAGATTCATATATAACAATATTATAAATTTATTCTAAAATATCCTTATTAGTTAATAATTATTCAACATCTACTACTTCTGAAATATCTATTTTGCCTAAATCTAGTGTTTTCCAACATCTCGTTCATGTTCACTATCAAAAATTTCACTATTAAAATCAATGATTATTGAATGTTCTATGAAAATTTTAGGGGGAGAATTGTTCAATTCTGATTTAATAAATTCATTATCCAAATTTTTCAAATTCAAACAATTATCCCCATGTGGGTCAACAATGTTATCCATTTCAATGAGAGAAGTTTTAAAATAGTGATTTCTCTTAGAATATGGTAGTGAAGGATAAATAGTTATCCTTTCATCAAATATCATTCCCTCATTAACTTCATTAAGAATCATTTCAGAGATTGATGGGTTATTATTTCCTATACAGGGAAGAGTAATTTTCAATTTAGGTTCAAAATTTTTAGATTCTATGATTTCCAGTTTATTATTCTCTTCAAACATATCACCCAGTTCATATTCAGGTTCATTCTTCAAAAATTTTGAAATGTTGGGTGAATAGTTTTTATCAATAAAGTTTTTCATTCACCAAATTCTCCTCAACCCAGGTGATTTCATTTTCAACGTTCCAAAAATAGTGATCCATATCCACTGTTGGAACCATATTCATGACAAAACATTTCTTTTCAATCTCTTTTAGTTCAATTTGAAAACATTATAACTCAACTCTGCTATTGTTCTTAATAGGATCTTAAATGTTGTGTTCTTGATTTAGTGAGTTGTTTATTTCCATATCAGATTCATCAGATTCAGATTTTTTAAATTATAAGGTTTGTTTCCCAGGTTAAGAGTCACTGTCCACTTCAATTTTTTTTCAAATATTTTATAGAAATTTTCTTTTTCACTTTATTCAGCTTCTACTTGTTCTTTAAACTAGTTATTTAATTATAAGAGCATGCTTTCTAATTATTTGATTTCCACATCATTCTCTTGAGAACAACTATCATGAATTTCATGGTATTGATTTTACAAGGTGTTCCAAACATCCACCCTAACATCCATTTTAGCTTCATTTAGGTAAATTTTATCTAGGTTCTTAGGATTAGACTTCAAATTTTGTTCATTCCCTTCAAAATGATTTATTTTATACAGTTGGTTATTGACACACTTCTAAGTAGTGTGTCTATAATAACCACAACATACACAATAAGGTTCAGAGTGATACAAATCCTTATTTACTTCCATTTTATTAAATATTTAGATTAAACACACACATTCCTCTTCAAATTATAGAATGTTTTTGACTAGATCAAGATGTAATGATGTTCATAGTTTTTTATCTTATTTTATATATGTATTTTTATATTGATTTTTTAAAATTTTCCAACCCTAGAATTCTCAGCACCTGCCTCCCCTGATAACAGTTCCGAATGTTGATAAATTTCAGAGGTCTTCATAGCCCCCAAAATTAAATTTATTTCCTACAATAGTATAGTGGCACATGGTTTATCCACAATTAAATCGTGTGAATGTTCTAAGGGTTTTAAATAATTCGCACTTTTGTCAAAAGAGGGGGAAATGTTGGTTTTTACTCTTTATATTTATTTTATAAAGAAAAATGGGAAAACATATTTTGACCAAGATTTTAAACTATTATAATAAAACAACTTGAAAATACGTAAACTAAAACACAAGAAAAATGAAATAAAAAATATATAAAGAAATTTTAGTTGAGATTATCTAAGACTACTGGTTAAAATAGATGAATTCATCGGTAATTTTTATTGAATTATGCCTCATGAAAGGATTGATAAACGTCCCTTGCCCTGAGATAAATCAAAGATAAGATCTAACATGGAGTTCGCCACTCCATGATTCAATAACTGTAAAGGAATTTTACAAAGTAAAAAATTAAAACTAAACTAACCATAATATTCTAATTTTTTTTAATTTTATGATTTAAGAAATGTAATCATGATAAAATTTTCCTAAATATCATGAAATTTTGAAATTTGAAATGGAGGTTCAAAAAATCGAAAAGAGAACAAGAATCAATCTCTCCGATGTGATTCCGATCTCATTAAAAAAAGTGTATGAAAAATCTATGTAATAAAAAATAGATTTTAAATAATTCCAAATCTATGAAATTTCATCATTAATCCTGTAAAATTCAAATGAATGTTCTATAACAGTGAACATAAGCATAAATGAAATAGAGAATAATCAAATAGAGGAGATCTTCCCTTAAAACATCTATTTTTCTACTCTACTGGTCCTCAGGTCTTCAAGAGGTGACTCTCAAGGTCTCTCGGTGCTCTCTAGTGGTATGATCGAGGAAGTGAATGAGATTTCTGTACTACTGCTACCTCTTCTCCTCCTTAATTTTTCTACTATTATAATTTATTTTTACACACTACATCCACCAACATGGGGCTGTTCTTCACTGCGCACCTACCCACATGTATTTTTTCACTACATCACACATTTTTTTAGCATTTACTTTGTAAATAACATCACCACAGGTGGTTGACTGAATCTGGATGAGGTTTTGGCTTTTGGGTGAATCATAAAAAAACGAGAAATATAAAGAATGTAATAAGGAGATTAAATAATAAAAATACTTATTTATTATTACTATAAATAGATTAATGATAAGTTAATTATTTAATATTTTTTATAGTTTATTATTTAATTAATAATATTTTAATTTTAATTTTAATTTTATTCTATCTAATAATATTATTTATTAATTATTAAATTATTCTATTGATATTATTAAAGTTAATATTAAATTATCTTAATAAAAGTTTATTATAATGTTGATAATATAAATGATAAAAGGTTATTATTTTATTAAGTAAATTAATTATTTTATTTAATAATATTATTATTTTTTTGAATTTATTTATTATTTTTATAATTAAAAATTATATTATATTATTACAATAGTAATTTAATATTTAGATACCTGATTATTTTATGAAATCAATATTATTAGTAATTTATTATAATATCTTTATTACATTTTAAATTAGTTTATTATTTATTTAGTTGGATTAATTACTATAATTTATTTATCAATTTGATTATTATAATTATTTTTTAAAAAAAAGATAAATTATTATTACGAAATTTATTAATGTATTTACATAAATTTATTTATATTAAATTTACTTATAAGTAATCATTATTATTTATTTTTTTAAAAAAATAATTTTATTAATTTTACTTTTTTATTTAGTTTTAAGTTTTATTTTTTAAAATATTTCCCCCTCCCCCCTCATTCCTTCCATTGCAACAAATGGATGAGGGTGGAATTAGTATCTTTCTTTGAGAATAATCTCGAAGAAGCACACAAGGCGGCTCTGACGGCGATAGTTCTCTCTTCCCACTACGATGTGTTGCAAACTTCCACAACGACAGATCTGGGCTCGCTCCTTCACTCAAATAGTGACAACAACCTCTTCCTTCAATACCAGCAACACCCCTTTCTCCATGGTACTCCAAAGATGTAGGCAATAGTGGAAAGATGAAGAATGGGGGGGGGTGACCGGCTATGTGGTAGGTGGGTCTTGGTATCATAGTTATTCACCCGTGGTGTCTGGTGTTGGTTTTTCAGTAGTGACTCTAAAAACCCTCTACCATGGTGTGGTGTTACTAGCTACTCCACAATGACCAGAAACTATAGTTCCTTCAATAGTTTATGGTAACAGTTTGGTTAAACCATAGATATAGATTTAATTCGATAAGAGTCTGGTCTGAATCTGAGAAAGTTATGTTTCAATTTATGTTGGATCAATTTTGTGTGATACAACAATTCGAGGATGAAGAAAGGGAATAACGATGTGTCTCATGGATTGAAGAGTGAACAGTGCATGAGACACCTGTGTGATAGAGGAAGATAGGTATGAAGGAGACACTAGTGAAACCAGTGTGATTGTGGATGATGAGACAACAAAAGAAGGAAGAACTGGTGGCACCAGTGTGGTGATGGAGAAGGATTAGTGCCTGTTGTACGTATGAGGTTCAATGGTGTTGAGGACAAAAGGCATGGATTGTGGTGAATCATGATGGACAGAACTAGGGTAGGATAGGGGAAGGGGAAATGGGTGTAAGAGATGGATGATAATGGTGACACAGGTTAAGGTAGGGGGAACAATGAGACAATGAGTAAAATAAATATGGCTCGCTCAGGGAACGAACAGGTGTAACGGTGGAAAGGAACGGTGACTCATCAGTTGAATAAATTTTGTCATGGAAAAGAATTTAATATTAAAGAGTAATATTAAAATTTAGTTAACATTTACAATAAATTATAAAATCATAGAAGGAAAATAAGTTATGGTTAATTAAATTATATAAATAGAAGTAAATTAACTCCAATTTAGAACAAAAAAATTTTAATTGATTAAATTCACAAATGAAAACATTAAAATTTAAACTAAAAATAAAAATATAAGAACAGATAAAAACTACGAAACATGAAATTTAAATTGTAAATAAACATTCAAATTTATTGAATTAAAATATTAATTGCTATTGCATAAATTAATTAAAGTAACAAAAAAATTGTTAAAAATTAAAAATAAAATTTAAAAAAGGTTAAATATTAAATAACTTCTTCTACAATTGGTTTTGTAAATTAATTTAAAAAATTAAATTAAATGAATTTAATAAATGAATAAATATTAAAAACATAAATTTATAAAGATCATAAATTTATATTACAGTTTTAAAAGATTAAGAGTTAAATGAAATTAATGATTAAGAAGATTGAATAAAATATAAATTCTTAATTAATTATAACTCAATAATGTTAACATTTGTAAGCAGAATCAAAAAATTAAAAAGTAATTAGGTATTTAAATATGTAAACCAAAAATAGTGATTTAAGGGGATTAAAATATAAAATTAATGATAAAAATTCATTAATTAATGAAATTTATTATAAAATAAAAAAGAAAAAATATTTATTAAATACTGAAAAGTTAGTTAATTAAATTCTTAAAAAATAATATAAAAGATGTGGTAAAAAATTTAAATTTAATGCCATATCAACACCCTCCTCTTGAAAAAATCAAGACGGGGGTAGGGGGTTCACATCAAACTATGCATCAACTCTGGAAAACAATTCAAACACCTTTTCATATAAAAATAATCCATCCCCTTCTGGTTCAAAATGTCAAAGTTGTTGCCACTTTGGAGAAATTAGGTAAAACCCTATAATCATAACCTACAAACTAAAGGAACATTTCACCATAGTAACACGCTTAGGTGGATCCCAAGCTAGAACTATATTAACCATCATTGGGTTCACTGCAACTCTTTCCCTCTAAGATGATGTGTCCTAGGAAGTGGACATCTACCATCTGAAATTGAAACTTCAAGAGCTTTCTATAAATTTGATGCTCTTGGAGTTTGTCTAGGACCATCTTTAAGTGTCTCGTGTCCTCCTCCTCAGATACCGCGTACAGTAGTATATCATAAATGAAAACCACCAAAACTGGTCAATGAGAGGATAAAAGATCTAGTTAATTTTTCCTAGGAAACTTTCTGATTAATTATTCACATATAAGGTTATCAACAAGTAATCATAGTGACAGTAGTGACGCCTGAATTTCATCTTCTATACATCATCGTCTTGTATTCACAGTTGATGATAGTCTGACTTAATTGTTTTTTGAGAACCATCCCACCCCTATCAACTGTCTAAAGAGCTCATTGATCATAATTAGTGGATACATATTATTCACGGTCACCTAGCTCAATCACTGGTAATCCAAACGTAACCAAATCACCAATCCTTCTTCTTGGTGAACAACACTAGGGATACCAAGGGGGAACACTAGGTCTCAAAAATCCCTATTCTTGTAAGTCCTCTAACTACACCATCAACTCATAAACCTCTATGGGATCCATCTAATATATTGGTGATGTTATTGAGGGTATCCTGGGATGGAATTTAAATGCATAAGTCTAGATCTTCGGAAGAAGGTAAGGCTGGATCACCCTTAGGAAAGATATCCTCATACTATTCCACCACTATAGGGAACACCTAGCCCATAGAATCTACTACACAAGGGGCCATTATATCTCCTTGGTAAGTAATCTGTTGTATGCTCCTATTCTTGATATCATCATGATTCACCAAGGTTTTCTTTTCACCCACAAAAGAAAATCTCATCCCATTACTATAGATACACTAATTTATTCTCCTAAAAATGAAAATCTTGTCATTGAATATTGGACAGGAATATCCTAAAAAAGAAGATTTTGTAAGGCCTAATTGTAGCTAAAAAAGATTCAATAAAAATATCTCTCCTGTAAATGTGATGTCACACTGTTGGAAGAAGTTCACAATCAATGAGTCACCTCATGTCGGATTCTCCAAGTGAAAGGGTTGAGCCAAAGGCCCAACCATAATCCCTATACCCTGAACCAAATATGTGGAATGAATGGAATGACTCACACCTGTGACTATTAATTATTTCATTATGTTACAAAAGACATAGATCATACATTAAATCATTCTTGTAGTTGTAGTACTCTATATCCAAAATCATTCTTTTCCCCTGAAAACCAGCTCCTTGAGCTTGTCATGGCCCACATAATGGTTGTGGTGGTCATATGTCAAACCTCTCACCAACTTCTACTAATCTACCAGACCATCTACCACATCATATAACCCAGGAGTAACCTTGATCCTGACTCTATATCTACAACATTGGTCCCTTGAATGTATCTTGGATAGCTATTCAACAGGTCAGACAATCCTATAAAATATTCCCTCAACTATAGAAGGTGAAACAACTCCTCTCCCTCTACAGATTTGATAAATTATTATAGAACTTCACTATCGGTCCACTATCCTGGGATCTCCGCTTTAAGAATCTGACATTCCCAGATACCTGCAACTATCACCAGCTACCTATTACTAAGGTCACAGCTCATGGGTTCTCACTAATAGCTACCATTATGACTACGTGCGCTTCATAGAATCTCTCCACCACTAAGGGTTACACCAATAATCAATCATAAGTGTGAATGAAAAGACATATTAATGGATCCCTGATATATAAGAATAATCCATGTTCATAGGTCCATGCCCTGAGGAATAGATCGTGCAACATATCCATGGATTCTTATGAGGGATTAGTAAATATCTCTGAATACTCCTCTATGTTCATCCTAACCTAATATAGATTTTTAGGCTCTTGGACTCACACCAATCACAATGTGTCTAGATAAAACTCCTCACAAAAGAGATTCTCAATTTTGACTTTGGAAGAGTGGTCCTTTCATGTGACTGAGTCACTAGATTCCACAACCACACAACATATTCATGTAGGAGACTCTACATGAGGACCACCATATGATCTACAAGATCCTTCACAAGGTGGAAGATATTTGTGATTGCCTCTATCTATTTATAAGTCACATTGGGAAATGGCTCTCTCTAAATCATAGGGTCACATAGCCTCTAGAATTCATGTAACACACTATGTCTGCGTATATCCTTAGCTGAAACTTCCAGTTATAACTACTTCTCAATGGGTAGTGGTATTTCAGGTAAAACAATCATAAGAACCATATCCCATAAATTCCTTTGTATAAAGCCTCATCACTTAGGGGATCATCCTCTTGATCATGCAGTGGAATCTTAACTAGTTGAATACATGGAGGCATCCTAAAATATAAAAAATTTACCATGGTCAAATAGTATATATGGGGAACTGACTCAAGAAGGAAATGGAAACTACAACCCATTACAATATGATGTATGTAACATGGATTCCCTTAAAACCAATTTCTACATGTACTGAGTAAGAAATAATGTTTTTGGAGTCCTAGTGAATTTATATGTGATCCTCCACACCATCTATACGGCCCCTAGCTTGATAGCTATACTCGAAACATCTTAAAACTATTTCCACAAATCCCAAAACAATATCACATACTTTGTTCCTAAGGTGAAACCAAATTCTTTGATACCACTCTTTCACGAGCTGGCCCAATGGGGCTCGAGCCACGACTACCCCTATCCAACATCCAATAGTCCAACTAGTTGTGACCAGTTTTGAGTTGATATATCACACACATAGGAGGACTAAACTTAATGTACCTATGCACATGAACACATATCCAATCCCATACAATGATGAAATGTAAACCAATTTATTACCATGCATTCATACATATATAATCGTGAAATTAGATATGACAACAATGTACTGGAAGAAATGGCCAAATTAAAAGCCAATAAAAGAAATAGAAAAAAAATATAAACCTGTATATTATGAGAGAAAAGTTGTCATTGAAACCATTAGAAAACAACTTGGTATATAAGGATCAGTAAAATATTCTAGGTCTTGGTCCCTCTAGGACTCCATCAAATGGTCAATCATCTTTATAAGAAATGTCATGTGTTGGAAGAACCTAGGTAGGGGTGACTATAAAAATACCCAAAACGAAAATTGAAAAAAAAACTAATCACAAACCATCAAGAATAGTCATCTCAATACAAGGATATAGAAATAACATCATAAAAAAACCTATATATAATCAATAAGGACACCACATCTCTAGGAGATCACAACAAAACTTCTCTCCATATGATTATGCTCAAAGAAACAATCTTTACAGGAGAACCCACTCTATGAGCATGATTTCTGTGGAGTTACTCATACTAGAGGTCATGATCATTGGGTAAAACCTGTAACGTCCCAGATCTTGGTTCCACTCAACGGGTTCCTCAAACACGGTTCTCCATGTGACCACAAGAGCATTTCCCTAAATACCAGAGGCTACCGACTAGCAGTGAGGGCCCATGTATGATAGTGGGGAAACTATTCCATCATTTTTCAAAGTGTAGCGCAACGGAAATAAATAAAACCATACAACAATAGCGGAAGCAATAATCCATACACATTTAATATAACAACTGTAGTAAAAGATAACTGATTAGTTATACAGATATGATTCTACATGTCTCAATATCTAAGAAAACAGCCAGGTCATGTTACATAGAAGTACAATAATACAAAGTACAACAATGAAAAACAAAACAGCTAGTAGCATCACGAGCCTAAGCCTGGTCACATGCTCCCCTACTCCTCAGCAGTAATCACCTACATGTATAGGGACCCTTTCCCTTATCCACACCTGCAGAAATGTAATCTGTTTAGGCCGAATATCATGACCCAAATAGGGTGTGAGAAATAATCTTAGTAGGCACCCACCAAAGGCTCGTGCCCAATTGTGTGTAAACAGGAAACAACAATGTGAAAAAGTAAAATAAATAACTAAGGGGTACTCAAAAAGTAACTAACATACCAGTTATATTTCCATTTTATTATTCAATTTATTTATTTAATATACGAAATCACCACAGTGAATTTATAAGTAAACAGTCAGTGTCCTCAGACACGAAAACCCTTACCCTCAGGTAATCAGAATCAAACCCGTAGGTACTTTCCCTCAGGCATAATAGATATTTCCCTTAGGCCTACGAAGTGTCACCCTCAGGCATAGAAGTCACTGCCCTTAGGCATATGAAAGGTTTCCCTCAAGTGAAAAATAATGTTGCCCTCAGGCTAATCCAGTCATGCCCTCAGGCTATAGTAAAACACCGCCCTCAGGCACAAGTAACCGGGCCGAGCCCAACATGTAAATAAGAAATTCACATATAATTCCTCTCAAGGAAATTTAACAAACATTATTACAATGTAATACCCTTGGGTATCCTAGCCAAATGGCTAAACAGATGAACACACCCCTAGGGTGGTCCTAGATCCAAGCAACGATACCGAACAATAGTTTATTATCACATTTAATCTCATATACATTTCTTGGTAGTTAAAATATCCATGAACTCAGCCACACAATACCCCAACATGGGGTCGTAGCTCAACGGTACACAAAACACACGATAGTTGGAAATTTAAACACTAAGCCACCTACATTAAACGCCCCTGATCAGTATACTCGAACGGCGCTCGCTGAATCGTTCAAGAACATGGTAGATTTGAGGTGAAATAAAACCTCATTTAAACTCAAATAACTTCCCATAGAGAAATAATTGGAAAGAAACACATATGATGAAGGAAGCTCTTACCTGTGTGGTTCCAACGAGATTGACGGCGGAAGAATCTGATTCCCGACTTGAGATCAGGAGCTCTTCAATGTTCTAACCTCCTCTCCCAGCTACAAAACATGTCCAATGCCTCCCCTACCAAATTAGGAGGCTACTTCCCATTTTAATAGAAACAAAAATACACGGCGTGTACTATGGACTACATGGCATTTACTTTTCTCATTTAACTATTCCTCTGGCGGCACCGCCAAGCTGTTCATCCATCGACATGAGTACATGGCGTGTATTCCTGATTACACGGCATGTACTGTCGCACAGCTCACGGATACTTCCCTAACCTTACTATTTTCCTGCCGACTGACTACACGGCGCGTAAATAACACTACACATCGTCTAGTCGGATTTTTTTACACCCTTAGTCTCCGTCATGATTACACACCCTGTGTACTCATCCCACACAGTTAAAAGTACACAATGTGTGGAATAGTACACGGCGTCTAGTTCCAAGTTTTAGGATTTTCCCCAATTTCCTTATTTAAAAAAAGCAATAAAGGAAAAGAGAAAAGATAAAACCCGTACCTCAAAAATAAGAACCAGGTTCTTACAAAATTTCCCCCTTAAGGTAATTCGTCCCTGAATTTCCCTTACAAGGGTGGCGAAGATAAAGCTCAGAACAGCTCTGGCCACTGAGCACGTACGTCGGTCTCCTGCTCTCAGGATTCGTCCTGCACTCGGCTATCCTAACATAGCACCCATATAATAGGAACTAACTGGACAACGATAACCTTCATGCTCCTATCAATAATACGAATCAGATGCTCCTCAAAGGACACATCTACCTGTAGCTCAGCCTCCTCGGGTTGAAAGATGCGAGATATGTTTGAAAGATAGTGATGAAACTGAGATACATGGAAGACGTCGTGCATGGCTGGGTACCTATTTGGTGACTACAACCGATCGGCAACCGGTCCGACTCTCTCCATAATCTCAAATAGCCCCACATACTTCGCTAAATGTTTATCATGTCTCCTGATCCGTCTGGGTCCCAGCCTCGGAGAAACACGTAAGAAAACCTGATCCCAGACCATGAACTCAAAATGTCGTCTCCGGCGATCAGCATAAGATTTCTAATGAGACGTTGCAGTAGCTATCCACTCCGGAATCAACTGGACCTGCTCAAAAGTCTCCTACAAGAGACGTGGTCCCAGTAAATCTGCCTCACCTGTCTCTAACCAGCACAAAGGTGATTGGAACGGCCTACCATATAAAGCCTCATATGGTGCCATCTCAATAGTTTCCTGGAAACTGTTATTATAGTATAACTCGAATAGGGGTATATACTTCTCCCTTGTTCCCCCAAATTCTAGGATACATGCACGCAGCATGTCCTCAAGCACCTGTATCGTACGCTCTAACTGGCCATCGGTCTGAGGGTGGTAAGTTGTTCTCAGAAGCACCTATGTAACCAGTGACCTAAGAAAGCTCTACCAGAAACGAGATGTAAAATGGGCGTACCTATCTAAAATGATAGAATGAGGGACCCCATGAAGACGCACTATCTCTCGGAGATACAACTTCCCGACCTCATCAACACCGAAGGTCTCCTTGATCGGAAAAAAGTGAGCTACCTTCATGAGTCTGTCCACAACAACCCACACTACATCATTTCCTCGAGGTGACCGCAGCAATCCAGTCACAAAATCCATCGTGACATCTTCCCATTTCCACTCAGTCAGGGGTAACTGCTGTAATAGTCCTGCTGGTCTCTAATGCTCCGCCTTCACCTACTATCAGGTGGAACATCTCATAACAAAACCAAATACTTCTCTCTTCATACCCGGCCAATAGTACTGACGTCTCAAGTCATGATACATAGTGGTAACCCCAGGATGAACTTCCCAAGCTGAAGAAAGAAACTCCTTCATAAACACCCCGTTTATATCCCTTGGAACCCACACCCATCCATGGAAACTTAGAATTTTATCATAGCCTATCGTCCAACCAGGAGGAGGGTCCTCACTTGTCACCGAATCCCGTAAAACTAGTCCTTCTGAATTAGATAGATTTCTCATCATCACTCTATCCAGGAGGGTAGAATTCACAGCTAATGATAAAATTTAGGCTTTCCCTGACTGTCGTGCACCTTCAAATGTATCTCTGAGAACAAGGCCATGAGCTGCCACTCACCACTGGCCTCTTGAACAACCTGTATCTGAGTCTTACTTCTCAGTGTATCAGCAACTGCATTTCCCTTACTAGGTGTATAGGAAAGCTCAAAATCGAAGGACTGTAGATATTCGACCCACCTTCGCTGCCTCAGATTCAAGTCACGCTGAGTAAAGATATACTTGAGAATTTTGTAGTCGGTGAAAACCAAAAAATGATCTCCCAAGAGATAATGTCTCCAACAGTGCAACGCATGGACAACTGCAGCCAACTCGAGATCATGTGTCAGGTAATTCCTCTCATGTGGCCTCACCTTTCGAGAACTGTATACAACAACTCAGTCACCCAGCATCGACACTTCTCCCACCACAATACCTGATGCATCACAGTAAACTCTATATCTCTTCCATTTCTCTAGAAGTATCAGGACTGGTGTTGATGTCAACCTTCCCTTCAGGTCCCGAAAGGCTGTTTCACAAGCTTCTGTCCAAACGAACTTCACAACCATCTTAGTCAAACCTTTCAACAGTGTTACTAAGCAAAAGAAGTCCTGTATGAAGCGTCTGTAGTAACCAGTCAGCCCTAAGAAACTCTGTATCTCAAACATGTTCTTAGGATGATCCACAGAAACTACTGCTCTCACCTTCTCTGGGTCTACTGCAACTCCTGCCTCTGAGATGATATGACCCAAGAAGTGAATCTGGTCCATCCAAAAGTGCCACTTTGAGAGATTAGCATATAGTTGATGCTCTCTCAGTGTAATCAATACAATCTCAAGATGGGTGTCATGGTCGTGTCGAGTGTGAGAGTACACAAACATATCGTCCATGAATACTATCACATAAGAATCTAGATAAGGATAGAACATGCGATTCATCAGAGCCATGAAAATTTCTGGCTCGCCCGTGAGTCCGAACGACATAACCAAGTACTCGTACAGACCATATCTGCTCCGAAAAGCTATAAGTGGTATATATGATGGTCTCACGCACAAAAGTTGATATACGAATCTCAAATAAATCTTCGAGAACACTCGTGATCCATTAAGCTGATCAAAAATATCATCAATCCTTGGTAAGGGATATCAGTTCTTAACCATCAACTGGTTCAGCTTCTGATAATCCACACAGAGTCTGAGGGTTCCGTCCACCTTCTTCGCAAAGAGGACCGGTGAACCCCAACGAGAGGTACTGGGTCAGATGAAAAATGTTTCCTATAACTCCTCTAACTACTTCTTATGCTCCTTTAACTCTGGTGTAGCCGTCCTGTAAGGAGGAATGCACACCGATGCTGCTCCTGGCATAAGCTCAATAGAAAAATCCACCTCTTGTTCCAGAGGTAGACCTGAAATGTCTTCTGGGAAGACATCCATGAAACAATCAACCACTTGAGGGAAATCCTTCTAACAAGTCCCCTAATCATCCAGATATAAACTCCCAATCTGGTCTGTGACTCCACCTCGCCCATGATGATCTGGTCCAGCTCGACTCGTCTAAACATCCCATTTGCCCTTGTATAGAAACTCTTTGCCCTCTGTTATCGT
This sequence comes from Viscum album, assembly GCA_963277665.1. Lineage (NCBI taxonomy): Eukaryota > Viridiplantae > Streptophyta > Magnoliopsida > Santalales > Viscaceae > Viscum > Viscum album. The sequence goes on from OY728152.1 coordinate 1,800,121,751, forward strand.
GAAACGCACCCTGCGATGATAGCAGTCTATAAAGGATCGAAAGAGAACCAACCTGTCCATCCCGAGAATGACATCATATCTCGTCATCTCCAAGACATAGAGGTCCCATAGAAAGTGACACCCTACAACCTCAAGGGGGAACTCCATGCACTAATGAACACATGCCATTATCATTCTCAACAGAGTGTCTAGCATCATAACATCATATAAAGAGGAAACACCGAGCCCAAGGCTCTCCACAATGGGAACAGATATAAAACTATGGGTAGCACCCGTATCAAAAAGTTCTGAAGATAAGACAGAAGCTACTAGTATAGTACCTCTAACAGTAGATGGTCTGGGATCCAACTCTTGTTGGGTCTGGGGCATTGAATATGCCTACCTAGTGTCGCGGCCCTGCGACACATCCTGAATACCTTGATCTATCCCACCCAGCTGCCTTTGAGATCCTGGTTTTTGGCTACCACGGCTAAGACCACCATCTCGGCCTTCACGCCCTGACGTATTCCATTTTCCCGACTGGTAAGAATCTACTGGTCCTACTCCCATATGCAGAGTCTTCTCAGAACCCCTCTCACTAGCCATAGGTGGAAACACCCTGCAAAAGCACTGAAGATGACCCATATTTCCCCAAGCTCAGAACTCTCCTAGATCACGTGGACACTGCGGTCTCTAGTGCCCCTCTTTACCACACTAGTAGGAAAAGACAGGTCCACATGAAGAAATTACATGGGTAGTACTGCCACCATGAGAGAAACTCATCTGTCGCTTCCTCTTCTCGGTAGAAATAGTAACAGAAGCCAGAGTTGAATCTCAATGGCCCGCACCACTAGCTTCCCACAGGTTCTTTTCTATAATCAGTGCCTGGTTCACAATAGAATGTACTGAAGGCAACCTAAAAACATTCATCATTGCTCAAATGTAATATCAAAGACCATCCTCAAAGCAGCTGGATCTCAACGCCTCATCACCCACCAGAACGGGTGAAAAAAACTGAAGCTCGGTGAAAAGAGAAGAATAATCCATCATCGACATAGCGCCCTACTGCAGATTCATGAACTATCGATCTCTACATACTCTTAGCATCTATGGAAAAAGAAGTCATAAAAGAATACTTGAAAATCATCCAATGCAATGTCCCTGTGATTCTATGACTGGGTGGTAACATCTCACCACCTCTTGGTAGAATCAAATAGCATATAAGTCGCGATCTTGACCCTCCGCCCTGGAGGCATCACAAGATTCTCCAAAAAAGTCTGCATAGACCCCATCCAAGACTCTGTAGCATGTGGTCCGCCATACCCTGAGAACGTAGGTGGATACTGCTACTGGAAGATATGAGTCAGCTCAGCCATAGATGTGGCTGCTGGCGGTGCTCCATGAATGGTCTGCATAAACCTCATAAAGCCTTCACGGAACAACGCCTCCACGCCTGTGTCCAGTATAACGGCTGTCACCACATCTTGCTCTGTTGGAGGATCCACTGGTAGCTCATAGCCCACCATATCTGGAGTATAGCTGTTTCCGCTCTCCTGGAGAACAACACGTGGTCGTATTGGCGGCATGACTCTTCAAGGTCAAACGCACACCATAGATCCACATTATCAATGATTGAAAACGAAGGGGCCAAAAAGGGAACAGGAGGAAGAAGGAATTTCATGATTTTCAAAACCAGACTACACGGCATGTATACTGACTACACGGTGTGTACTTGACTTCTCTTCCCCTTCCTGGTTCCTTCTACATGGCTTAGCCACACGGCTCTCGTGGAACAAAACTACACGGCGTGTATATAATCTACACGGCGTGTATGGTGAAAATTTCCAACATCCCATGTCATTTGTGACACAGATGAATACTCGTCTTGATACTACACAGCGTGTTACACCCGCAAACGGCGTGTAAACCACCCCATTTCCCCAAAAATACGGCTAAACCCACACGGTCTGTCCTCGGACATGACTACACGGTGTTTCCCATAGGTACATGGCATGTACTAGATGAGCTTCACTGACCCGTGTTGTTAATTACACAGCCAGATACACTGCTCAAACTACACAGAGTGTTCCATATACACACGGTGTGTACAAAAAAGGATTACCCTAACTCGTGTTATTAGTTAAACGGTCGGGTCCCCATGTCACACTACACGACATGTTCTTCATTGACACGGTGTGTTCAAGAAATGATTACAATGTCCCGTGTGTGTTAGTTATATGGCCGTGTATCTGGGTCAACCCTACATGACGTGTTTGTCAGGTACACGGAGTGTTTTACCCCAGCCTTTCCCTACCCCGTGTCCCCGACCACACGGTCCATGACATGGGAAGAGACTACACGGTGGTTACTTAGGGTACACGGTGTGTACTTAAAATGTTTTACATTCTTCCCGAACATAAGAATGTACACGGCGTGTATGCGGGGTTTTCTGAATAGTATGTATTAGAAACTTCTCCAGAATCCCTAAAACATAGAAAACAATAGCTATGTGCCAATTTCTGATCCGTGAGGGCCCATACTTCCGGAGAATAAAATATTGGCATCTTATCTGTTTTATAATAAAATAAATAGTAAATGATCCGCCAAATTCCGGTAAATGGGGGCCAATACTCCACAAAAACCAAATTTTGGTGTTCATTCTATAAACTGAATCACACAAAAATACCCTATCACATAGCAGGTATTTATCAAAGCAGCTATCACAACATCATGCTTTTCTAGAACAACAACTATCACAACAACATGCAATTTCTAATGCACCTATATAGAATGGAAACCATGCATGGCATGTGATTCCTAGCATGTGCCTAAATGATGCATGAGATGGAATACCCTCATCTCATCGGGTTTCAACTAAATAGAACGCATGGATAAAATATAAAAAACACAATCACATGTGAGTCACTCAATGGTGAAATCAAATCAACTATAAAATTTTTAAAATTAGAAGAATTGAAAAACACGAGGTAGACTGGATTTTCTTTGTATACAGGTTAGCTATGCCTGGGAACAACTCATTACCATCTACCGTTTCCGTCCTATCCTTGACTAAGGCTTCAAATAGTAAGTGAAGGAAAATAAACCCTATGTTACCACTTTGTAACGTACCAGATCTAGGTGCCACTCAACGGGTACCCCGAACATGGTTCGCCACGTGACCTCAAGCGCATTTCCCCAAATGCCAGAGGCTGCATACTAGAAGTGAGGGTGTAGGTCTGATAGTGGGGAAACTATGACCTCATTTGTCAAAGTGTAGCGCAACGGAAATAAATAAAACCATACAAAAATAGAAGAAGAAATAATCCATACACATTTAATATAAAAACTACAGTAAAAGATAACCAATTAGTTATATAGATATGATGCAACATGTCTCAAGTTCTAAGAAAACAGCCAGATCATGTTACATAGTAGTACAACAATACAAATTACAATAAAGAAAAACAAAACATCCAATTGCATCAAGAGCCTAAGCCCGGTCCCATTCTCCCCTACTCCTAGAAATCAAGTATCTGTATAGGGACCCTTTCCCTTATCCACACCTCCAGAAATGTAATCTGTTTGGGCTGAAAAGCATGACCCAAATAGGGTGTGAGAAATAAACTCAGTAGGCACCCAACAAAGGCATGTGCCCAACTGTGTGTAAACAAGAAACAATAATGTGAAAACGTAAATGACATAACTAAGAGGTACTCAAAAAGTAACTAACTTACCAGTTATATTTCCATTTTATTATTCAATTTATCCATTTAATTAAAGAAATCACTATAGTGAATTTCTAAGTAAACAGTCAGTGTCCTCATACACGCAAACCCTTACCCTTAGGAAATCAGAATCCAACCCGCAGGTACTTTACCTCAGGCATAATAGATACTGCCCTTAGGCATACAAAGTGTCACCCTTAGGCACAGAAGTCCCTGCCCTCAGGCATACGAAAGGTTTCCCTCAGGCGAAAAAGAACGTTTCCCTCAGGCTAATCCAGTCATGCCCTCAGTCGATTATAAAACAACACCCTCAGGCACAAGTAACCGGGCCGATCCCAACATTTAAATAATCAATTCACATACAATTCCTCTCAAGTAAATTTAACAAACATTATTACAATGGCATACCATCAGGTATCCTGTCCAAACAGCTAAACAGAGGAACGCACCCCCAGGGTGGTCCTGGATCCAAGAAACGATCCCAAACAGCAGCCTATTATCACATTTAATCACCTATACATTTCTAGGTAGTTAAAATATCCACGGTCTCAGCCACAAGACACCCCAACATGGGCTCTTAGCTCAACGGTACACAAAAAAACACTAAGCAACCTACCTTAAACACCCATGATCAGTATACTCGATCGACGATCCACAAATATTCCAAGAACGGGGTAGATCTGAGGAGGAAGAAAACCTCATTTAAACTCAAATAACTTCCATTAGATGAATAATTTGAAAGAAACACAAAAGTAGAAGGAAGCTCTTTCCCGTGTAGTTATAACGAGATTGGCGGTGGAAGAATCCGTTTCAGGACGTGCGATCAGGAGCTCTTCAAAGCTCCTGCCTCCTCTCCCAACTCCAAAATGCGTCCAAAGCCTCCACTGCCAAATTAGGAGGCTACTGCCCGTTTTAAGAAAAAAATAAACTACACAGCGTGTACTATGGACTACACAATGTGTACTTTTCTCATTTAACTGTTCCTCTGGCGGCACCGCCAAACTATTCATCTGGGGACATGAGTACATGGCGTGTCTTCCTGATTACATAGCATGTATTGTCGGGTAGTTGGCTGCTACTTCCACTGCCTTACTATTTTCCTACCGACTGACTACATGGTGTGTAAATACCACCACATGACGTGTAGTTAGTTTTTTACACCCGTCATCGCCGACATGGCTACACACCCTGTGTACTCATCCCACACAGCCAAAAGTACACAGCGTGTGGAATAGTGCATGGCGTGTAGTTCCAAATTTTAGGATTTTTCCCATTTTCATTATTTTCTCAAAAACACTTAACAAAAAGAGAAAATAATAAACTCGTACCTCAAAAATAAAAACCTGGTTTTTACACCACCCAAGAAAAATCACTAGTCTATGAAGACATTGATACCCAGATAGGGGATCACACCCAAAACCATAGGGGGACTCCACAAACCCAATCTGAATCAACACACTATATTAGGGATAATATACCAATGATACCATGAAACCTACTAAAATGGCCTTCTAGGTGGAGGATCAAATCCCTATGCATCTAGGTCATACCGATTTCTCAAAATTGTCGTATTTTGTAAGATTAAATGATAGGGGATCACTCTCCGATATCACATAGAGAAACCAAAAACTATATCTGAGACACATCCTCTATAGGGGATCACAATCATGAGAAGTGGATATAATTTCACATTGTACCCTTGATGGGATGGACAACGGGAACACACTCAATTGATACTAGTATAGCTTGAAGCAACTAAGGGATCCAGACACCCTCGATGAACGTACATGGTCTGTAACAGGAGGTACACGACATGTTCTACCAACCCCCTATCTTATCAAGTGTCACTAACTCTCATGACATCTAAAACTCAAAATAAACTACATATAAGTAATAATAAATAACATGTATGGGTCTCTTTGAAACCCTACCAATTCCATCAATCCAAGAAAGTGTATGACTAGTCGTTCCAGTGTACCATCTCATGTACACCATTCAATGCTCATGTAAACATAGAATTTTCCAAGTATACATCTCTTCTTGTGTACTCTGGCTATGTACTATGTTCTTTTTCATGTGATTAATCCATTCCATACTTGTGTATCCTCCAAGATACATATCGAGCCACCAAAATGGATCACGCAACAGGTGACAGGGGTCATGCACCATGTGATCTTTTTCTTCTCTATAGAAACCCTATCACAACATTAGGGGTCCAACATGGCATGAAATTCCAGATTACACTCTATGACACCTAATATTTTCTCTATACCATTGGTTTTTCTTTGCTTCATCCTATACATCTTCACCACCACTTCCCTCACTAGAAACAATGATATAGGTTTTACTGACCCTCTCCACCATCAATCATCGAGATCTAGACATTAAAATAGCTCAGGAATCATCCACATGAACCATACATAGCTGTGATTAAAAGATTATGTGAGTGGAATTTATTTTTCCATCTGATATACCTCTAATATTCCTCAGTCATCATCACATTGGAATCTCAACCTCAATATGAACCAATCCCATGATATTAATCATTTTCTCCAAAAAATTGTAATGTAATGATCAAATACTGGGTATTTATCATAGAATTGGACAGAATAAATACCAATAATGAATGTGTGAAGAAATATGGAAGAAGTCCTTAGAAAAAAAGGACTCAAGGATAAAACCTCAACCTCTATTTGTTTCTAGACTTGATCTATTCTCTATGAAATAGATAGACGGAGAGGGAATTAACCAATGAAAAATTAATGAACTATAAATAAAATCAACATTCATTGCGTTAATCAATTCTTTTTTATATAATTGATAAATTTTTTCCATGATAATGGATGCGATTACATCACACAAATAAAACATCCTACCTTGATTTTGGATCATTCACTGATAAAGAACGGTCCTGTGTTTCTATAATTTATGTGGCCTACAAACTCCAATAGCACAAAATTCCTTGATCTTGATTTGATGTCATACTCTATAGATCATAAAACGAATCCACTCAAAAAGATCCTCTGAATTTTTAGGTTCATAATACTATCCTTGAAAATTGGCCATAGAATCATATTTATAAGAGGTCATTAGGATTAATATAGAAATTAAATAATTAATTTTTTGTAGTTTTTTTCCCATAAATCTTATCAAACCCAAAACCCCATTATAACATATATTCGGATGTGTTTACGGTAAAACCCATGCTTTAAACTTAATGGTTGCCTCATATTTTAATTATGAGCCTCTTTTGAAAATTTATTACACATTTGTTTCCAAAATTTACATGTGTTTAATAAATATATTTAATTTTTTTGAAGAGTTAATTACATTCACATCATGCCATTGAATCATGCATCGTCTCAACACATGGTCTTGAAAATATTACTATATATATTTGAATACGTTACATAGAAAAAATATAGATATTATATGCCATTTTGAAATTCAAATCCATAAGCATTGGGCTCCATTTTCCAACATCAGCACTATATATAAATTTATAACTGGAAATGTTATCTTTTAACCAAATCCACTATCTTTTTTATTGTTTCATACTACTGGTATATTTTATATGAGTGAAATTACAAATTATCCTTAAGTAATAGAAAAATATTATTTTTTTTTACTAAGTCTATAATTGATATAGTGGGAAAGGGTTTAAGACAGCATGCATCAATGGTGTCTATGATTCTCAATTACATCCATCGATACAAATTTCATTCCATTTTTTCATTTTTAAACCAATATGGGATTTCAATCACATGAATATCTAACCGACTAATAGAACTTATTAAATATAAATACATGATACCACTTGTAGAATAATATATTCAATAGTTCCCATGATTCCTTATTTATTATATGTGGCTACACTATCTTGAATTATCACCATCACCTCCCCCAATATATCATTATAATTAGTGTGATAAAAATTGTAATATTATTCATACAAGTAGGGGAACAAGTTATTGGATGAAATAGTCCACTAGAATAATCTAGGAATCCTTAAAAATAGTTATATTTTTCAATATTATTATAGAAAATATAAATAATCCCAAAATTCATGATGTTGTAAAATTGGATGTCCTTGACCCAACTTTATTAGTACTTTTTTATTACCATACCATGTATACAGTGAGTTGTACAAGATGTTCACTTACAATTACTGTTTAGATATTTATGCATTGACTACATACATGTTAATGTTGATAGATTAATTATCATAAAAAAATGTTATAGTATGTCTCAGGTTATAATGGGAACATAGAGATAGTACGACTGTAATGACCCAAACCCCAGTAGCTTGGACTCGGTGGATTTGTTTATTACAGTTGTATTATGAATAAGAATTCAAATCACAAATGATCGAATAGTTTAGTATATTTAGAAAACTAGATACAAACTTAAGTATTACATTACAACTTGAAATTAAATAAAACATACAAACTCCTTTGGAAACACCAATAAACTCCAATATTATCCCAGAATTTCATTCATAATATACATATTCACACCCTAGAGAAAAATATAATATATGAAATGGGTGAAATCTTATGCCGATTAAGGGTAAATAATACAGTTTATGATATAAACATAAACAATAAGTAAATTAGAATATGTAACAACACATTCCATGAACACATAATCTTGAGCATAATATGACAGTAATAAAAGCTGATTAAATAATTCCATATAAATAATCATATTAGAATGAAACATAACCATGAATATTTTAATGGTCGAACAATCATATGGATTATCAATTAATAATATCATAATGATATAATTGAAATTTTTTTACATTTGAAACAAATCATCATGGAATTAGTCAATTCATTTAAAAATAAATGGTTTAGGACCCAACTAAATCGCAATCCAGTTTGTCTCCTGATACCTACAGATGCATTAGGGGGATATGGAGTGCCCTAAATATCACATAATAAGTCCAATGAATTCTCTATTTGAATGGAGTGAAACCTAAACTATATATATACATATGAAATTTAAATAACTTTCCCCAATCATTGAACATAATCACTAACCATTCTGAATAATATGGTGAATTGTATCAAGATAACACATCCATAGTTAAACTAATCATAACCAATTTAATAATATATGTAAGATGATATAATAAAATATAAATCACAATTTAGAAAAATAATCAACAGAGGGTGTCAAAATATATGAAAATACTCCAATAAAATCATCCTAGAATTATTAAGAGAAATACCCATTTTTATTCTACAAAGAAGAGTTCTTTTGGAAAAAAATCTGTATTTTTTATAAAATAAGCTGGTAAATATGTGTATCCCAGAACAAAAAAATGGAAAAAAATACAACTATTTTTGAGGAAGAAATTATTCCTATCTTAAGTGAACATAATTAAAAATATTTTTTGGGAAACTATTTATTTTTCCCACTTTAATGTAGTTTAAGCGAAAATATACGAGTATTAAACGGATAAAAATGATTAATTAATTACATAAAATGAAAAATGATATAAGATATTTTTTCATGATAAAAATTGTTTATTTAAATAAAATATTTATTTCATAAAATGGATTGTGGATTTTACATGAAAATGATAATGAAATTTTGTTGTATAATTAACCTAGATTTATTCCCCAAAGGAATTGATAAGGGAACCATATAAAACAAGTATTCTCCCATAAACGAAAGATGAAATAATCTAGATACAATATTTTGGAACAAATGAATATAATGTAGAAAATTTATATAATAAAAAATAAAAATTACACCGGGGAAAAATAGAGATAATGTATTACCCAAATGAAAATGGATGTTTATGGAGAATCCCTTACCATATGCCTCAATATTTTATTCACTTTCACTTAATTTCATGCATAATGAAATTATATTCATTAATAAAATAATTAATTAACACTGAAACATGTATTTTATTTATAATAATGTTATTGATATCATTTATGGCCTTTTTTGAGTTTTAATATTCAATTTCGGTGTTTGAGAGTGTCTGTTTCCTTGGTTTTCATGATTGGTTCACTTGTAAACTTGTATTAAAGATCATTTAAAATAGTAATAGTAATAAAGAATGGAATTATATTTTATTAATGAACATCCAGAATAATAAATGGTCGTATATATCATTTTTCTAGATTTGATGATGAATCATTAGATAAAACATTAATGATCACCCTTTATATTATTTTGGCATTTTCTCGATCACTATGAACTACTTTTGTCATATGATTTAATATATGTATATATACTGGTTTTATAAAATTAAATAAGTTTTATTACATATATTAATGTATAGTTTATACACAATATTTATTTTATGACTAGCCTCCAAGGAGTAATTGAAAAACAAAAACTCATCATCCATGAATGAGGTAAATTAGCACCTCACAAATGATGTTTAAATTTTTATAATAAAATGGTAAGTGAAGAGAATTAATTACTGGTATAACAATATCATAATAAAATTATTTTATATAAATGATAATGGATTTATTATTACTTTTTGGAATAGATTGGTTATGAGAGTATAATAAAAGAAAATGAATTGAAAAAAATAAGGGAAAACGAAAGGGTATTTTACCTCTTGAACTTATTATCCTTGATAACCTCTTTAGGGAACTTGGGAATGGTATTTTGGCGAGACATGGAAGTCTGGGACATGGTTAAGAGGATTGGGAGAGTAATTGGGATGAATATAACTATGATTCAAGGATTTGGATAAGCAAGGAGAAGGGGTAAAGTGGGGTTGAATTTATAGTGAAGGAGAGGTGTGTTTTTTGATTATTTTATTCCTTTGATTATTAATTTGATTCAAGAATATAAAAATATTTATTCTTGTTACTAAATAAAGTAAATAGTTCATTTATGTTCTAACTATTGTTTTCATACGTCACACGTGATGTTATAATTCATTTATTTGGCATATAATGTTAAATATTGAAAATTAAAATATCTCACAATTCCCTAAAAATTCATATATTTCAAAAAACCCCCCAAAATCACCATAACATTTTTTCAATACATAAAATTCATAAAAAACTATGTTTTATAAAAAAAATTATCTAAAAATGAGAAAGTTTATTTTTAAATAAAATCATCATTTACATAAGAAATATAAATTCCAAAAATATAGTGGATTTTTTGGCACTTTAAAAAATTAATTAATGTCTCAAAAAATTGTCTTATAATAATAATAAAAAGGATTAATTTATAATTTAATTTTTTAAAAATAAATTTTATTTTAAATCATCATATTAATTATAAAATTTTAAATAAATGTTTACATTTTACAGAAATAAAAAAACCTAATTTATAATTATTGAAACATTTATTACATATTACATGACATAAATATGTCATATTTTTTGAGGATACTAAATTTTATTTATAATTTCATTGTTTACATCAAATTAAAATCACTAATATACTTTTAATACAACACAATTTTTAGTTTTATAAATATTTTGTATTTTTCACTATTCACAGGAAAATAATATATTTTATAAAAATATAAATATTTCAACCTTAGATAAACTTGAGGTTTATATTTTAAATATTAAGACTATTTTTTTCAATATAATTTATAAAATGGTAAAAATTTAATTTTAAAATAGTACACCATCAAATGTGGTAAAATAGTATTTTGAAAAATATATTCTTTTACGCGTAAAATTTGAAAAATTAATATGATATGTCAATAAAAATCATTTGTATGAATTTCATAATATAAAATTCATAATTTGGTTAATATTATTCATTCCCAACAATTTATCAAATAGTTTATAATGGTCACATTTTAAACAATATATTGTTGTTTTAAATTCTATGTTGCAAGAAACTTATTCTATCAAAATACTGAAATTTAAATAATATATACAATAAAATATAAGGCTGTTACATCACCCCTACTACAATAAATTTTGTCCTTGAAATTTAATTTTTTTTATTTGTAATCATGGATTACTAATTTTAGAATACCCTTGTGGAAATCCCACAGCATAAAAAGGATTAATAAGAATTCCTCTAAAAAATATGGAATTGATAATTTGATGGTGCCCAAAAAACTAAGTTTACATAGTTGAGAACATTTTTGGGAAGTGAAAACATGTTAATGGAAAAGAAATATAACTATCATGTCATGATGAAGAGTGATAGAGAACATAATCATCAGAATTTAACCTTTACAAGATCGTAAATATGTGATCGGTTGAGAGACCATTGATTTCACAAAAGGAAAAGTAAATGGATAGCAATTTTATATAAAAATACTTTTTCTAGAGTTGAGGGTTTTAATTAATATATAGATAAGATATTCATAAAATAAAAATACTTGATTACTTTCCTTATTATAATCAAAATATCCCCTTTTTGTCATGCTTAATTCTATTTCCCCATCATTTCTTACTCTAGAATAAGGATATTCAAGATGACTATTTCATAATTTAATCCTTTTTACTGAATAATATGTTCCATAAGTCATTATTTGTAACTTTAAATGTTTACTGAAACCAAGAATGGTAGCACCTGTTATTAATGAAAAATAATTTCAAAAGTCTAACTTGATCTATTGAACAAGTAATAATATTAAGACTCTTCCAAAAAATGTCTGTCTATATTCAAAGATGTAAAAAAAGGTCACAAAATTTCCAAAACCAACTTAATATTGAATTCTCAAAAAATAATTTAGCTCTTAATCTCATATAACAAATATATGACTGCCTAGATCACTATAAAATGTTAAAGAAGACATACCTTTTAACAAATCCATATAAAAGAATTACTATATTTAAATCCTTAAATATCCTAGAATTATTTGACCAAAATATCCTGTAAAACATAATTATTAAATGCAAAAAAAATATTTAATTATTCAACATTTACTATAGTAACAACATAGGCTTGAATATGATCCCTTTTCTTCTTCTCATTTATATTTCCATTATTCTTAGGACACTCATTTGTATATTTCCTTATATCCTCAATGATAAATAATCGAATAACTTTTTTATTTCCTTTAAAATATTGCTCTTGGTGACGTTTCGCTCTAAACATGTATAATACTCATATTCTAATCAAGATTGTAATGGGGTGTTTTCTTCCACATTTATCACACATTGGAAAATCCTTTTTTCCTTTATTTCCTTTATCCATATTTTCTCTATAGTCTTCATCTTCTTTCGATTCCTTTGAAAGTCGCATGACATGGATAATTGTTTCTCGATATTCATAGAACATGATACTATATTCTCATAATATGAGAAATATTGGCAGACTTGTTCCTTTTAATGTATTTGATTAATACCATCGAAGAAATTGTGAATCTTACTCCATTGGTTACATATTTATACTATGAAATTACTTTCTAACATTGTATGGTTGAATTCATTCTTAGCATCATTTTCATAAACTTTTTGTCTCATAATCGATAATTGTCTCCCCATATCTTATTGTTGTTCTGGAGGGAATTATTTTTTCAAGAAAATTTCCTTAAAATCATTCCATTCCATATCTAAAATTTCTTCCTCCTCCTTTTTGTTATGAATCAGTGAACACCATTGATCATTATATCCTAAGATACGATCAACTTATCTAATAACCATCCCCCTATCATTACATTCCAAAGTAACAAATATATCCTGTTATAAAGTATCTGTTTCTTTGCTAAAAATGGATTTTTTTGTCCCATTAAATTACAGAGGATGTTTTCTCAAGAAGTGTGTATAAAATTTTTCCTCCACACTATTGATCAGGATGTCCTATTCAGGAAATGATTCTTCTTATAACTTGAGTTATTTTCCCCATTAATGTTATAAGTTTCTCGGCTTCCATTTCCAGGTCCCGCTCTAGCATCATTATCGTTCATAGGAGTGATATCCTAATATATAATATGTTCATTGATATGGTTTAAATTAATTCCACTAGATTCTATTTAAAAATAAGGGAATACACTAAATGATATTATTAATCATAATGAATAATTTTGAAATAGAAAAAAACATTACATAAAATTCAAATTTATTCATAGATAATATCATAATCATAAACATGGTTTATTTTGGGACATATTTTCTTTTAAATAATTCAAAATATTTTATAAAGTAAAAGTAAATTATCTTATTCATATCCCCCAATAGTTTCAATACATATGTGTATTAAGTCATTTTTTCATGTACTAGGTTACATTGAGTAAGTCCCGACACTCCTTGTCAGTGTTATTACCCCTAGGTATTTTTGTGATAGAACCACATTTAATAGAAGTATCCAGAAAAGTATGTATTTCTAGTAAAACCCAACTAATCTCTACCTTACCAAACTTCTATAATTTTATATTATACTTACCCTCAAAAACAATCTTAGGGTAATATTCACTAATCTATTTTTATAAATTTAGTTTCTATGGTTTCTACTAAACTTTCTCTAAGATAAATTGTAATGTCACTGAACCCAGTATCCCAGAGCCAATTCCTTACTTTATTACATTGTTACTATAAACAAGTATATGTATCCCAAAAGACCAAATATTTTAGTATCTTGGTAAAACTAGTAAAAAAATAAGTATTACATTAAAACTTGTAATAAAATACAACATATAAACTCCATTAGAAACACCCATAAATTCATATATTATCCTTGAAATTCATTCATAATATACATCAATGCATCCTAAGTAATAATAAAACATAAGAAATGGGTTATATTTTATGATATGTAAGGTTAAAAATACATTGGATTCTACAAACATAAATAATAAGTTAACGTTAATATCTAACAACACATGGCATTAAAACATAATCTAGAGAGTAATATAGAAGGAATAAAGCCTGATTAAATGATTCTGTAAAAATAATAAAATGAGAGTAAAACATAACCATGGATATTATACAAGTAAATTAATCACACATATTATTAATTACTAATATCATAATTATGGAATGAAAAATTATGGACTTTGGAAATTTATCATGTATTCCTAGGCCAGGAATCTGATAAAAATTGGTAAGACCCCAACAAAATCCCAAACCAGGTTGTCTAATAAAACCTACCGATACATCAAGGAATTATATAAGGCCTCTAAAATAAAGTTATATGTCTAACTAACTCCTCATATTAATGATATAAAACATAAACAACGTATACATACAAAATGAAAATAAATTTCTATAATTAGTGAACACAATCAGTAACCATTATGAGTAATATATTGAATGGTATCAAGATAGAACATCCATAGTCAAACTAATCATAAAACATTTAATAAAATATTTTAGATGATATCAGAAAGTATAAATTCAAAGTAATAATAATATTCAATAGTGGTTGATAAAATTGATGAAAATAATATAATAAAATCATTGATGAATTATTGAGAGAAAAACCATTTTTTACTTTGTAAAGAAGAGTTTATTTGGAAAATAATTTGTATTTTTCATATAATCAGATTGTAAATATTTATATCCCATAAAATAAAATACAATGAAAATTAAATTATGTTTTAGGATCAAATTATGTCCAAATGAAATGGAAAATTGTAAAAAATGTTTATAATAAACATTCAAAATGGTCAACTTTATTGCGGGTTAAGAGAAAATATAAGAGTCTTTAAAGAGGGAAAATGATTAATTATTTATCAAAAAATCTAAAATAGATAAGACATATCTTCATGATAATTTTATTATTTGTAGAAAAATATTGTTTTCTAAACAAAAAATATGGAGTTTTTATGAAAATTGGTAAAAATTAGGATGTACCCCTTAACTGGGCTTGATTATTAAATGAAATTGAAATGTGAACATTATAAAACATGTATTATCCCATAAAAGAGATATAAATTGATTGGGATAAATTGTTTGGTAAAATATAAACATAACTTTTAAGAATTATATAAAAATAAATAATAATTACATTAGGGTAAAGGGAGATAAAGAATAACCCGAATGAAAAATGGAGGTTCGGGGAGAATCCCTTACGTTTTGTATGAAAGTGTTTTTCAATTATACATAATGTATTGAATAATGAAATTAAAATAATTAATAACTAAATCAAGAACCTATTAAACATTTTTTTAATTTATTTTAATTTTATTAAGTTCATTTATGCATTTTTATGGGTTATAAGATTCAATTTTGTCATTCAGGAGTGTCTGTTTCCTTTGTTTTCATCTTTGGTGCACTTGAATACATGCCTGAAAGATCATGTAAAATTGGAATATTTATCCAAAAATAAGATTATACATTATTAACGAACATACCTAATATTGAATGGTCTTATATATTCTTTTTATATATGAGGATGATTCATTAGATAAAACATTAATGATAACATTGTAGATTATTTTGGCATTTTTTCGATCATCAAGAACTTGTTTTTTTATGATTTAAAATCATTAATATATACTGGTTAAACAACGTTTTATAACATTTATTTCATTTATTATTGTATTTCATAGCCATGTAAATGGTTTTATGACCATCCTTTAAGGAGGAATTGAAAAGAAAAAACTCATCATCCAAGAATGCGGTAAATCAGCACCTCACAAATGATGTTTTAATTTTCACAATAAAAGCGGAAGAGATAAGAATTGTTGGTTTATATAAAATTATCCTAATAAAATTCTTGTATTTAAAATATACTGTAGTTATTATTACTCTTTGTTATAGACAGGTAAGGTGAGGATAAGAAATGAAAATATATTGAAAAATAATTTAAAGAAAATGGAAGAGGAGTTTGCCTCCTGAACTTTTTCTCCTTGAGAACCTCCTGATGGAGCATTAGATATGAATTTTGGTGAGAAAGTGAAGACGAGGATTTGTGTAGTAAACTTTTTAGATAAATTGGTCATAATATAAACAATCTTCAATTCATTGGAGTTGTGAGAAGAAGGGGTAGTGAGGGGTTGTATATATAGTGGAGGAGAAGGGTGTTTTTTATTATTTTAATCATTTTTTATTATTTTGGATCAAGACTGTCAATATTATTTATTATTATGAGAAAATATAGTAAATAGTTCATGTGAGTTCTAACTAATGGTTTTTTACATCATGCGCGATGTTATAATTCATGTATTTGGTTTATAATGTTAAAAACTATAAATTACTGTATTTCACAATTTACCAAAAATTAAACCATTTCATAAAAAAATAAAAAATTCACCCTGAACATTTATTGAAATATAAAATTAAAACATTGAATAAATTTTATGAAAATATATTTCTAAATATGAAAATCTTAATTTTTAAATAAAATCATCATTTACTCAAAAAATATTGATTTTAAAAATATAATGGATTTTATAATACATTCAAAAATTAATTAAGGTATCATAAAATTATATTATTATAATAATGAAAAAATATCAATTTATGAATCTATTGTGTGAAAATAAATTTTATTTTATATAATTATATTAATTTAATATTTTTTAATAAATATTTACAATTCACAAAAATACCAATAATAAAATTATCATTTTTAATAAATTTACATACTTACTCTATGATATAAATATATCAGATTTTATGAAAATATTATTTATAATTTATACTTTCATTGGTGTAAAGAAATTCAATTCATAAATATAATTTATATATAATGAAATTAATAATTTTATAAAAATGGGTATTTTGGACTTTTCATTGGAAAATAAATATTTTTTGAAAAATATCGAAATTTCCCCATAAGCTAATTTTAAAATTAAAATTTTAAAAATTATGTTTATTTTTTAAAATAAAATTTATAAAAGTTTTAATATTTAATTTTAAAATAGGTGTGCCATTAAAGGTGGTAAATTTTAATTTAGAAAAATATAATCTCTTATGAATAAAATTTAATTTATTCTTATCTTTTCCTACAAGAATAATTTGGATGAATTAAAAAATATAAATTTCATTGTTTTTTTAATAACATTTATTCCCACCAATTTAATGCCTATATTATAAAAACACATTTTGAATATCATGTCATGGTTTTAAACTGAGTGTTTCATGAAACATAAGCTATCGAAGTTGTTAAATTTAAAAGTAACATACTATAAACTCTTGGGGTGTTACATTGAAATTTATATTAAATATTTTTCCTATGTTCTAGATACTTCATTATATTTGGACAAAGTTGATGTGTGGACATCAGGTGTAAGAGGATTATAAGAATTGTGAATTCTTCTAATAATGTCTTCACTTGGTGATCTCGAGTATATGTGATCATGAGGAAAACCTTCCAATTGGAAGACCACATGTTTTAGGTGTCATTAGTTATTCTTAATCATGAACTTGTGTATTTTAGTCCACTATTAAGATCATTATCAAATTGTATCATTTGATTGCATACATTGATGCAAGAAAAAAACCATAACCATGAGTTGTGGTATGGTATCTTATATTGGGTGCGTCATTGGTGGTACGACATTAGTAGAATAGTCAATATAGAATTTATCACATTTGAGTTATGGAAGTAATATATATGGAATGTTTGATAATGATTTAAGTACCTTTATAAATCCCTGTAAAAGGTAGTCAACGTTAAATTTATCCCAATAGTACAATAAATAAAAATGCAGGAAAGGATGATGACCAAAGTGTGCATCCAACATTATGAGATTTCCAAAGACAATATGATTATATTACATAGTGATTTTATGTAGAATGTATTTCATCTCTATGAATATTCCTTATCTGTATGAGGGCCTTTATAGTGACCCTAGCCTTTTACAAATAACATTACATGATTTTAAGCTTAATTATAAATAAGAGTACAAGCCACATATCATAAATTCTAGTGTCTTGGAAGACTAGGTACAAAATAAAACATTATAAAAATAGATTTTTATTTAAACTATTTAATGAGGTTTTATCTTCCATTGTTCCCATACATCTTCATAGGATAACATGGGGATAACATGAACAAATGGAAGAGTTAAAATCCCAATGAAAGAATAACCATAAGAACAAAGAATTAGTACATGCGATTGAAAGAAAGACATGATGGTATAAAAAAAAGTAACATATGGAACAATAAAATATAAACATGGAATCATATAAACATGGAGTGATATAAATGTGTAAGAAGCATAAATCATAAATTTAGTATGATTTATGTGTAACTTTCATGATTGTTTCACCTAGTAGAACAAGCCAAGGGTAACCGCCAAGATCATCACACATAACATCTCATGAGACTTAAATTTAACAAATGAATTAGAGAACTATATGGGTCCTCCCATCTTAACTTTTTATGAATATTATTTCCATATAATTAATCATACATAATTAATCTTATATAAGGATTGGTGTTACCCATGGAAAGAATTGGGTACCACAATCATGTCATAAAGAATAAAAAATGGTTGTATCATAAAAGTATCCATGAAAAAAAAGAACTAACATATAAATGGAAATTCATAATGTAAAATAAACATGTATCATGGTATGTGAGGTCAAGTATAAGTTACCACATGAAAGAAAATTATACCACTATTTTTATCATAAAAACATTTTTGAACGGTTTTAAGGAAAATTATGTAGAGCCTTTAAAATAGAAAAGGAAAAAATCCTTTATAAAAAACTAGAAGTGAACCAGGAAGGTTTTCAAAATTAAAAGTTTTATTTTATAAAGACAAATTTGGATTAAAACAAAAGATATAGTACACTTGAAATTATGTATGAATTCAGGAAGTTCCCTTAAAAAAAGAATTCTTACTAGAAAGTATTGAGGAGGGAATCACTTAAAAAATGTATATCCCCAAAATAGAATGCGTTATGGACCTTGAATCATGATTATGGATCATATAAAATGTATTTAAATGTTTTAATGAAAAGGAAAAGACTACATAATTTGGGTAAAAATAAAGATAGAGAAACCTGAAGGAATAAGGGCGGTTCGGGTAGAATCCCTTACAGAATATCGACATGGTATCAGGTGTACTTAAGAGGGATTACTGAGAGAGAAAAATATTTCTCATATTTTATAAATCATGAGGAAAGTATGGGGGAGTTGTGTAATCATACCCCATAATTAATAATTACACATAAAAGGTTATAACATAGAGGACAATCTTTAATAATAGTGAAATGGATTGGATCCCTTACCTTATGTCTGATGGTGATGATTTCATTAAATTAATGACCTGAATAATCAAATTATATTCATTAATTAATAATTATAGAACCAATTATATTTTTAAAATATTTTTTATAACACTTTTAAGTTCCTTTATAACCATTTTGATTGGTTATGAGGTTCAATTTCATTGTTCGGGTCTGTTTGCTTGCTTGTTTTTAATGATCGGTTCATGTTCGGATAAACATGTATGATGAAGTAGGTTGTCTATAATTGATGCTATATTTTATTATTGAACTTATAGAAGTTTACATGGTGTAAAATTTAATTTTTTTACTTGGAGTTATTTTGAATCCTTATGTAAGACATTAGTGATAACCTTTTGGGTTAATTGGTGGAATTTGGCTACAATGAACCTTTTTTGTTTTATAAATTAAAAAAATGTGTAAAAAAGGATTCTCAAACCATTAATGAGACAAAATAAATATATAATGGTCTTTTTAAACCATTAAAATGGTTTCATGACCATAATTAATGATTTCAATAGAAATTGAAAACCCATCTTCCTTGAATGTAGTAATTTAACACATCTTAGATGGTGTCTTTACTACTAAAATAAAATAAGAGTACATGAGAGATGATAATAAATTATTAAATTATCATAAAAACATTCTTGTACATGTAGGCTACTATATCTATCATAACATTTTGATGAGGAGAGGTAAGGATAGAAAATAAAACAGAAGAACTGGAAAACAAAGTTAAAGAATTGAAAGAAGGAAAATACCTCTTGAATCAATCTTCCTTGAGAGCCTTTTAATTGGATATGATTTGGAAATTTGAGGTGAAAAAGGGCTGTTGGAAGTGGGGGAGGATATTGGGAAGTGATATACGAATATATTAGGCAAGTAACAAGGCTTGATATATGTTTAGAGAAGAGGGTGGAAGAGGTGGTATTTATAGTAGAGGGGAGGAGAGTTTTAATAATATTTAATTCCATACTTTATTATTTTCTCTCAAGAGCAGAAATAGTGATAATTTCATGTACAAGAAATGTAATTTGTGCTTGTGAGTTTGAGATAATGGACTTACATCATCCAAATAGTAGTTTATGACATCATAATTCATGTATTTAGCTTTTATCGCAAATTATCATATTTTACTATTCATAGAAATTCAAGTATTTTAGAAAAATCACAAAATTTCATCCTCACCATTTATCAACGTGTAGAATCCCAATATGAAATCCATTTTTGATTTTTTTTCTAAATATGATTAAATTAATTTTTAATTCAAATAACAATTTACTCGAAAAATAACAATTTTAAAAAATTTATTTTTTTATTTCCAAATATTGGTATATCATACTTGCACTTGAATCATATTTATATACAAATTTAGGTAAGGTTACTATTAATAAGGATATGTCACTATTCATAAGGTTAACATTACGATTCATAAGGGTTTGTTAATATTCACCATAAATTATGTTGGTCATATTCGATTCCAAATAACATACTGATCGTAACTGTGTATGTCAGATTTTCAAAATTCTAAATACTGACGTGTCAAAATTGTGATCAAAGCTCACATATTACTTAGTAGTTCATTTTTTTGTGATTTAATGTTATTATAAGAAATATTTATAATAAAGAAATTTGTATTTAAGACATTGGGTCGTTACATAATCCCCTTTAATTAAATTTCTCCCCTGAAATTTCATTTAACATTCTAAGTTTTAAATAGGTGTAGGTACTTTTCTGTCATTTCCTACTTCAGTTCCCATGTTTCCACTTCATACTTATGGATCCGCCATAGTACATTTACCTAGTGATTAGTCTTGTTACATAGTAATTTATCTCTACAATCCAAGATCGTCACTGGTTTCTCCCCGTAAAAATAATCACCCTCTAGCTACACCACCATTGAAGAGATTACATGTGAAGGGTCTGGTTTGTACATCCTTAAGAGCAATACATTAAAGACATCATGTTCTTTGGACATAGTATGTGGAAGTTCCAGTCGATATTCCACATTCCCAACACTACCAAGAATCCCGAAGAGGATGATGTACCTAGGACTTAGATACCCTTTCCTACCAAACCTCATGACCTTATTCTAGTGAGATATGAAGAGAAATACAATGTCTCCAACTTTGAATATAAGGTCTCGTTGAAGATTTTCTACATATCTATTCTGTCAACATTTGGCTACCTTGATGTTTTGTTGAATTATTTTCAACTTCTGTACCATTTCTTCTCTCATTTTAGGTCCTAGAAACTTATGCTCACTAACATCATCAAAACACACTATTGTTCTACACCTTTTCCCATAAAGGGATTCATATGGTTCCATTCATATTCTAGAGTGGAAACTATTATTGTAAGAGAATTCAACTAGTGGTAGACATGGGTCCCATCTTCTTTTGAATTCCAAAGAAAATTCTCTAAACATGTCCTCCAATGTCGGAATGGTTTTCGTAGATTGTCCATCAATTTGAGGATAAGAGACTATATTGTTGTTCTGTTCAGTGGTTAGATCATGTTGGAGACGTTTCTATAACATGGAGGAGAATCTTGGATCTGGATCATATACAATAGAAAATTGTACTCCATACATCCTTACCACCTCTTTGATATATATCAATGCAAGTTGATCCAATGATAATTCCTCTAGAATCAGGATAACGTGATTTGTCTTTGTAAAATGATCCACAATAACCCATATAGCGTTGTTTCCTCTTGATGTCCTTTGAAGTCCAGTGAATAAGTCCATGGTAATGTTATTCCACTTCTATGTTGGTATGGTTAGTGGTTGCATCATCACCTTATATTTTTTCCCCTCATCCTTCCTTTGCTGACAAACTAAGCACTTTGATGTATATTTTGATATCTCCATTTTCTTATTATACCACCAAAAGTTATCTTAGAGATCTTGAATCATCTTTGTGCTCCCTAGGTGGATAGAGACAGTTGAGATTTGTGAGTTATTTAGAAGAACCTTATTTATCTCTAAATCAAATTGAACAGATAATCCAAATCCAAATCTTACAAATCCTTCCTCATAAATATTGAACTCATAGGTTTTCCCATTTCTGATATCTTCATCCCTTTTCATAATTTCAAAATATTTTCTTTGAGCATCCTTTATTTACACCATGTGGTATGCTTGAGCAATCATTTGAGAAATTATTGATGATTTTCCTCCCTTATCGATTCCCATGTCCATCCTCTGCAAATCTAAGAAGATAGGATCCTTTTAAATTTTCATATTTGAAAAAGATGCAGGATCCTTTCTATTTAGAGCATCTTCCACCTTATTAGACTTATATGGATGGTAGGGAATTCAGAATTCATAATCCCGGATTAGCACTAACCATCATCGTTGGTGAATATTATCTTCTTTCTATGTGAATATATATTTGAGAATCTTGTGATCATTATATATCTCATAATTCTCCACATAGATATAATGCTACAAGATTTTCAACAAAAATATCACATCCGCTACCTCCAGGTCATGAGTGGGATAGTTTCGCTCATGGATTTTCAGATGCCTTGAGTTTTAGGCTATCACATTATCATTTTGTATCCGTAGAAAACTAACTCCCTTATTTGAATCATCACTATACAACACAAAGAGTTCTCCACTTATTAAAAGTTTGAGCACTGGTGCAGTAATAATCATCTTTTTCAACTCCTTAAAATTGTCTTCGAATTCCTATGTCCACAAAAACTTTACTCCATTCTGTTTCATCTTGTTCATTGGGTCTGAAATTTGTGAAAATTTATTCACATGTCGTTAATAATTCTCATATAGACCCAAAAATTTGCGGATCTCCATTACAGATGTTGTCCATGGCGACTCTTCAATTTCATTTGTCTTTGAAGGGTCCACAAATATCGATTTGTGAGTGATAACATGCCCAAAGAATGATACTTACTTCATCCAGAACTCACATTTACTATACCTTTCATACATCTTCTCCTGTCATAATTTCATTAACATAGTATTCAAATTCTCCCCATGTTCCTCCCTGCTCTGGGAGTATATCAGAATTTCATCAATAAATACTACCACAAATTTTTCAAGGTAATCCCTAAATAATCTATTCTTTAAATCCAAGAAAATTGTGGATAATTAGTGATAACTAAGGGAATCACTATGAACTCATGGGGTCCAAACCTCATTCAAAAGGCAGTCTTGGGAATATCTTCTTTCCTAAACTTTAATTGGTGATATACCGACCGAAGGTCCACCTAATAGAAATATCGGGCCCCAAAAAGCTGATCGAAAATGTCATCTATCATAGGAAGGGGATACTTTTTCTTTATCTTGATTTAATTTATCTCATGATAATCAATGTAGAAGAGAATTGATCTACCCTTCTTCTTGATGAATAGGATTGGAGCACCCCATGGTGAAGCACTCAGGAATATAAAACCCTTCTCTAGATTCTCCTGTAACTACTTCTTTAGCTCTTTCAGATCTATGGTGGCCATTCTATAAGGTGTCATTGATATAGGAAGAGATCTATAAATAAGTTTAATTGATAACTCAACCACTCAATTAATTGGAAGCCCATGTAACTATTCGGGAAATACATCAGTGCAATCAATCACTATGGGCATGTCTTCAAGAATTATTTTTTCCTTTCCCTCAATCATTTGGGCTCGATATGCTTCTCATAAGGAAGAAATATCCACACATGAGATGATTATTATAATATAGATTCAACATCCTCCATACACTTGTAATGAAATGGAGTATGATTTGGGATTGGAAGGGTGGTCACCCTTTCACGAAAGATGATATTGGCATGGTATGAATATATCAAATGCATGCCCAAGATGGAATCAAACTCCACTAAATGAAGTATAATGATATTTTCTGGGAGTTTCAGTGCCAAAAAATTCATCGGGGAGGATTTAGAAACCTTTGATGAAATAATTTCCCCATTTTTTGTTCTCAAATATAACTTCTCCTCCAAATATTGATGTGGTGTTTGAATAGTTCTACTAAATTTGCAAGATATGAAAAAATGAATAAAACCAGAATCAAATAGTATATTCGCTATTACTAAATGAATAACTAGCATACATATCACCACATAATTATCTGGATCCACCTTAATGGTAGTGATAGAATAAGCCCCTCCTTATTTCATTGGAGGTTTTTGTTGATTTCCTCTAACAAACCATGGATTTGGGATTTTTTTTCATAATTTCCATGCTCCTGGCAGTCATAACACTACACCACTAGCTAAGATTTTATCTGAACATTCCTATCTTCTTTTACATTTGTAGAATTTTTCATAACCCTTCTGCAGTTCCGGGCCTGATGTCATATATTTCTACATTTTATGAAATTCATTTTTCTCTTTAGAGAGTTTCCAGGATGATTCTTCCCGTAACTTTTATAAGTGGGATATTCAAGATTTTTTCCATCATGGAATTTTTCTATTGAACCATCCATGTTGTTTTCCATTTTCCTCTTCTTATCACCGGGTCCACAAGACCATTGAGAGTCTCCAGTCTCCACTTCAACCTTAAGGGCACAACAGAGAGTCTCCTCATAACTATCGAAGTCTCAAATCAAAAATGTTTTTTATAGAATCAACATTAGTCCTATAAAGAATCGATCCACCTTGATTTTGGTGTTCATGACAAAGCCAGAGGAATTCCGTGAAATCATTTAAAATTCTTCTTTATACACCCTGATGGAATCATATTAATTTTACATGAGACTTAGGAACTCATTTTCTATCTTAATATAGAGGGTTTGAGGGGAATATTAATTGAAAAACTTCCTCTTGGATTCCTCTAAATACATGGAAACAATTTCTTCTTGGTACTTTGTATTCGTAATTACTGTCCACCACTGATCAGCTTCCCCATCAAAACAATAGATCTTCAATACAACTTTGTCTTCTTCCAAGAACTATAAGATAGAGAATATATTTTCAATAGAGTTAATCCACTATTCCATGAGGAGGGGATCAGAAGATCCACTAAACATGGGAGGCCTTTGTCACATGAAGGATTCTATGGAAACTTGCTATTTTCTTGGAGGAGGAGGGAGTTCCATAGGATTCAAGTAATTATTCATAACATAAGATAGATGATCAGGTACTATCATGATGTTTTGAGAACCCGTTCCCATCATATAAGGCATATAATTAGGGAAATATTCATATTCCCTATCACATCAGTTTTTGGAAAATCTTCTTATATTTCCCGACAGTAACTAAGAAAAATAACATACAATTAGAGGGCTTTTATACTTAATTATTGAACATAAAAAGGGAAATTTTTAACATAAAAGGATAAATGTATAAAGGAAAATTATATCCTAACTTGTTATTCCTTAGGTTGATATCTAAGTTATCCTAGATCTATTTCATAACATATATTCTTATGATATTTTCTTATTCCCTTAATAATTTTTTTACTGTGCTCATGAATTAACCAATGTGTATCCCATGTAAGTTTCAATACAAGAGTGAAGAAAGACCCATTATCAAGTACCATGATACCCAAGTTAAGGCTTGAAACACCTCGTCGGAGTTTTCACTCTTAGGTACATTTATTCCGGAGATGCCCCTTCCGGTTTGTTTCTAGACAGTGATGTATTTTCTTGATAAACAACTTATTCTATACTTACCAAAATTTAGGGATGTTTTCTTATACTTAGTATCATCATTAAGGTTAATACTAAGGTGTTGTATTCTTAATATATATAAATAACTAGCACATCTTCTGATACCAACTATAATGACCATATCCCTTTACAAATAACATTAAATGATTCTAAGCATAATTATATATCAGAGTAAAATACATGGATCATAAAGTTTAGTGTCTTGGAATGCTAGGTAAAAAAATAAACATTATAAAAATAAATTTTTATTTCAACTCTATAAAGAGCTCCAATATTCCATTGTACTCATGGATCTATATAGGATAACTTGGCGATAACATGAACAAAGGGATGATTTAAAAGTCTAGTAAGAGAATAACCATATGAATAAAGCATTAACACATAGGACAGAAGGAATTAAATGATGATATATAAAAAGTTTAACATATGGAATAATAACATATAACTATAATATCATATAAATATGGATTCATAGAAATTTAGAAGTAACATTAAACATGACTTTAGTACGAGTCAAGGCTAACCGCCAAGATTGTTTCACATTGTAGCACAAGCCAAGGCTAACCGCCAAGACTGTCACAGATAACATCTTAGGAGAATTAACTTTAACCAAGGTATTGGCGATCTATATGATCACATCCATCTTAAATTCTCAAGAATCTATTTCCTACCTAAATAATCATACATAATCAGTGTTACATAAACATTAGGGTTACCCATGGAACGAATTGGGTACCACAATCTTTTCCTAAAGCATAACAAATTTTTGTGACATAAAAGTGTCCATGAAAGAAAAGAACTAAAATATTCATGAAAATTCATAAGGAAAAATAGCCATGTATTATGGTAATTGAGGTCTAGTATATGTGACCACTTGTAAGAAAGGTATTCAATAATTTTAGCATAAAAACATTTTTGAGCAGTTTTAAGGAAAATACTATAGAGCCTTTAAAATAGAAAAGGTAAAAGTCCTCTATACTAAAAAATAACTGAATAATGAATGTTTTCAAAATAAAAATATGATTTTATAAAGAAAATTGTGGCTTAAAAAATATATATAGTTAACATGAAATTGGGTAAGAATTCATGAATTTCCCTTAAAACAGGTCTTCTTATCAAGAAGTATTGAGGAGGGAATCACTTAAAAACATGTATATATCTGAAATAGAATGATGTATGGACCTTGAAACATGATTTTGGAGAATATACATAGTATGAAGATTTTTTACATAAAATGAAAAGACAACTTCATTTGGATAAAAAAAAGATAGAGAAACCTAATGGAATAAGGGCGGTTCGGGTAGAATCCCTTACAGAATATTAGCATGGTATCATGTGTACATAAGAGGGATTAATGAGAGTGAAATGGATTTATCATATTTTATAAATCATGAGGCCAGTATGGGGGAGGTGTGTAATCATACTCCATCATTAGGAATTACACATAAAAGGGCATAACTTGGAGGACAATCATGAATAAGTGTGAAATGGAGAGGACCCTTGACTTTAAGTCCGATAGTGACACTTTATTGAACGTAATGACTTGAAAAATAAAATTAGGTTAGTTAATTAATAATTATATAACCTATTGTATATGTTAAATATTTATTATAACCTTTTTATGTTTGTTTATAATCATTTTGTTTTGTTATAAGGTTCAATTTCATTGTTCAGGTCTCTTTGCTTTCTTGGTTTTAATGATCGGTTTATGTTTGGATAAACATGTATGATGATGGTGGTCATAAAAAATTTACGTTATTCTTTTTATTGAACCTCCACAAGGTTAAATGGTTGAAAATTTTATTTGGTTACTTGGAGTGAAGTTGAATCATTATATAAAATTGCAGTGATAACCTTTTGGGATAATTGGCGGGTTTTTACCACAACAAACATGTTTTGTTTTATAAATAAAAAAACATATTTAAAAAAGGATTCCATAACTAGAGATGAGACAAAATACATATATTATTATTTGGTTCAACCATTAAAATGGTTTCAAGACCCAAATTAAAGATGGTAATGGAAATTGAAAACCCATCGTCCTAAAATGTTTTAATTTAACACTTCTCAGATGGTGTCTTTTCTACTAGAATAAAAGAAGAGTAAATGAGAGATGATAATAAATTATTACATTACCATAAAAAACATTACTGTACATTTGTGGTATTGGATTTTTCATATCATTTGGATGAGTACAGGTAAGTATAGAAAATAAAAAAATGAAATTGGAAAGAAAGTAAAAGAATTGAGAAGATGAATTTACCTCATGAATCAATATTCGCTGAGAGCCTCTTAAGGGTAGATGATTTGGCCTTTTGATGAGTGAAAGTGATGTTGGACATGGGGGAGGATCATGTAGATTGATTTGGGAAGAAATTGGGCAAGGAACAAGGATTTAGAGGAGTGAATAAAATAGGTTTGAAGAGGTTGTATTTAGAGTGGAGGGGATGGGAGTTTTCATAATATTTAATTCCGTAGTTTATTATTTTCCCTCAAGACCATAAATAGTAATGATTGCATGAACAAGAAAAATAATGTGTGAATGTGAGTTTGAGATAATGGCCTTACATCATCGATACTATAGTTTATGACCTCATAATTCATGTATTTATTATTTATCGTAAATTATCATATTTTATTATTCATAAAACATTCTACTATTTTAGAAAAATCTGAAAAATTCACCCCAACCATTTTTATAAATGTATAATCAAAAACTTATTTCCACTTTTCAAAAGTAATTTTATAAATATGAATAATTTAATCTTCAATTAAAATCACAATTTACTCAAAAATAATAATTTAAAAACATTTATTTTCATATTCCCAGATATAGGTATATTGTACTTCCACTGGAATATTATTTATATACTACCATATATACGATTACTATTCATTAGGGTATGTAACTATTAATAAGGGTATGTTACTATACACCCAAAATTTAGTTGGTCATATTAGACTCCAAATAACTTACTGATTGCAACTGTGTATGTCAGATTTTTGAAATTCAAAACACAGAAGTGTCAAAATTATGTTCAACAGTCACATAGTACTTATTAGTTTATTATGGTGTGATTTCAAGTGATTATATGGAATTTTTATTAGAAGTAAATTCCCATTTAAAACTTTGGGACACTACAACCTAGATGTGTTATTAGACTCCACTATTTGTCTATGAACACAATTAGATGTTATAGAGATAGGGGCTGTGAGGGTCACACCTAATAGCATGTTCAAGAATTTTTTCTAATATGGGGAATAGAGATATAGGACATTATGGGCCCCACTATAGAGTCTGATATTTTTCCAAGTATTATCAATCACCGATGAATAAATATATTCCTTATTACTCGTGCAAAGAATAATTGTGGTGAGTTTATTTATAAAATGTATTTACATACGTTTAAGTGAATACAATAAAATATTATATGAACAAATATTATTTTAATATTCAATGTTCATTTAACATTGTGGGACCATTAAGTAATGTTAAATTAATTGGGTTTTATAAAATAATATATTTATTATATTACAAGGAAGTGACAAAAATATAAATGACAATATGGCATAGTTTTTTCGTTATCAACTGTCATTTAGTGCATATTTAGTTGCTGTTTTATTTCTCTGGGATGGGGAACCCTTCTGTGTATTTTGTTCCTACCACTATATAGGAATAAGTGATGCATTAATTTTTTGTTCTATTTATTACAATGGAAAGGGATCCTCTCTCTATCTCTCTCTCTTTTCTGTTACTATAGAGGGAAAATCGACATCCGAGAATTCGATCTAAGGATTCTATTGATGAATCGAAGGGATGAGGTTGAGATGGTCTTCATAACAATAAAGGATTCGTTATAGCTCTATTATGGATCATTGAATTAATTTATTTCTGAATGTGCGGATTCCCAAATCATGTCTACATGATCTATAGGGGTTCAACTTCGAATCCATCAAGAAACAGTCACTAGAAAAGATCTACATTCATGCATGCTTCGTTTTCAAACAAATAATTTTTTCACATTTAATATTAGTGATTAAGAAATTTTAACAAGATAATTTTACCTATAGTAGGTCTTTTATCATCAGATATGAGATGTTTTATTTCTCAAAAGATGACAAATTTTGATTCCCTGACACACTGGCTTCCGCTATGCACCCTAGAACCAATAATTGGTATTAGATGGTGGTCATGAATTTTACTGGCCACATCAAGAAGAGAGAGTATGAAATTGATTATAAGAGACTCTTGGAGGATGAATATGATGGTTAAATAAAAATTTAATCATCAAATTGCACTATTATTTTTGGATAAAACATTAATATATGGATTATTACATCTGTTGTCTCATCTCTCTGAAGATTATGAAGTGAATAAAAAGTGAGCTATGAATGGATAATAATTATACAGGATTCTTGTAATTTAAAATTTGTATCACAATAATTAAATGTATACCATAATAATATCATTTATACCCATTTCTTATAGTTTTTTGGGATTATAAAATGTAAATTTTGGAGTAAAAAATTCATTACCATTTGGGTATGGTTCGCTTAGCAATAAGAACATAAAGAAATTCAATGTTCGTATCATGAAAAAGTTAAAAGATAGAGAGGAAATGACAATTGAAAGTGTATCTAAAAAGGTACATTAATAATTTCTTTCAATGATAATAGTTCGGTTACCATACATGAGGTTATTCCCTTCCCAAAAGTCTTTGAACGATTAAATGAAAAAAAAAACTGAATTAGATATGAAAGTAATTGCTTCTTCATCAAGTATATTCCTCAATTTCATGTAAGGGTTTTGTTATATATTTTAGGTATAAAATATATTATTACTATTAAGAATGGTTATTTGAATAAATTAATCAAGTAAGTACAAAAGTGTTTAAGTATGTATGGTGTGTTCTCCAAGAGGTTGATAAAGGTTGGTTCTTAAGTCATTGTTGAGAGGCCCAAAACTTCTAATTCATTTGTTAATGATTATATTTGATCTTATGTTAAGAATTAACAATCCAATAATCTCATTTGTACATTGAAAATATGGATAAATGTTTCCATATATTGAATAAATGTTTTTTGTGATATCTAAAACATAACCAATAGTTGAATAATTATTTCATCATTGGAAATACATTATGAATTTAAAATGTAAGGCTTATATAACCATTTGTGGAAAGATAATTCTTTGTCAGGTAAAAATAAATGTTTTTGTTAAGAATATACCCAATATGGTATTTAAACTCAATGCAGCTAAATACACTATGTATTATCGATGTATATACTTATTTAGTTTTGGACAAAGAAAACTTTAGAAATAAAGGTAAGCCACAAATCATCCAGAATTAATTCAACTAGAGAGCGTGAACTCTTCCTAGGGTAATATAGTGGTAAATATAATTCATAAGACATTATTTAAGGAATTTTAAAGTAAATTATGGTATATGAATGGTCATACGATATGTGTTTCTTTCTTCAAGTGTGTCTAAGAATATCTTGAAGAAGAATTCATCGACCAATATAATGTAGCTTCGAGTGATTCCTAAACCTAATTACCTTATCCACATCAAAGCTATGATAATAATATAAAGGATCAATGATGATTTATAATGTTTAAAATTGATCAAAAAAATGTTCTGTGGATTAATTCATAAATTCACATTTCTTAATACACATCAGAGTCATGATGTAAGTCAATAGAGCGTCAATGTTGAGAGATATATACGCACTGTAGTGACCTCAAATATTTTCAATACATGAATTTAAAACAAAGAAATTATCCCTAAAAAATATGATAACTATAATAAAAAATGGATATCATATCAGTTATAAAATGATGTAAATCAATTACAT
Organism: Viscum album; assembly: GCA_963277665.1. Classification (NCBI taxonomy): domain Eukaryota; kingdom Viridiplantae; phylum Streptophyta; class Magnoliopsida; order Santalales; family Viscaceae; genus Viscum; species Viscum album. Next base: position 1,800,154,030 of record OY728152.1, read on the forward strand.
TATGACATCATGTGTTTAGATGATGTTTTAAGGATATAAATAAACATGACCCTAGAAAAATGAAATTTTCATCTATAGTAATTATCCTAAAAGTTTATTAGGATATTAATTAAATAACTTTCATAGAAAATATATTTTCATTTGATATATTTCAATTCTATAAAACGGTTCACATCGCAATAAGAGATGGTGGGATAAATATTGACTTCAGTTTAGTGAATACTAAATATGGACAAATAATTTTCATAGGAACAAGTTCCACAAGACCATTTAGAAAAGGGAATTTTCTAGAGACACATACCACATTTGAAGTTTAAATCCATTAGAATGGTATTTTTGTTCACCATATCCATTGATACGTTATTGGTAGAGAATAGTGAATATTAGAAGTATGAAATATAAATAAATTAAATAAAATTGAAAATTTGAGTTAAAATTCAATAATGGACTCCAAGTATCAAAAGATAATATTTATTACTATTTTAATACTATAGTGGGCATTCAAGTGAGACAATACATGGATAGAAAAATCATCATACCAAAAAGGATCAATTTTTAATACCGAGTCGTTAAACCCATATCCATTATAATTTTACTTTTCATAGATAATCCTTCGTGATCATTTTATTTTGCAATGTGTTTCAAGACCAAAAATAGTGGAAGGTGTATATCTAACACAACCAGAAAGGGTTGGTGATGTCATAAAATAAATATAATGGGGTCAATATAATCAAATAAGATTTAGGAATAATATATTTAACCTAATATTTGAATATTCATTTTTAATGATTTGTTTTCATGTCTCTGTAAGAGGTTAGTGGTAGCACCATCATTTCCAAAGTAAAATATGTTCGATAAAATTTGTAAATCATATATTTTTATTATAGTTAGATAAGAGTAGAATGAAAAAATATCTCCATAGATTGACTTAATGTGTCGACTTACATTTTAATGTACATCATCTACTGAGATAGTTCTAGAGGTTTCTTATACCATGTTCTATAACATACACTAAATAGATATAGAAATACACAAGTTGAAAGAATTCAAGATAAAATTGTTTTCAGAGTCTCATGGATTAAATATCTTTGAAAGGGATGCATATTAATAAGAGGATATTAATTTAGTGTGTTTAATTCCAAATTCTTCTTTGATGGATCAATCATGTATTCCATGGAATGCACATGAAATGATAGTTTAAATATTAATTTTATGGTACGAATATATTAGTTATATGTAAGGTAACTATAAGGTATGTAGTTAGAAATATTTTTTTAATTAATAAAGTATAAAATATATGTACCTTTAATGTGGAGAGGAAAGAATAATAGTTATAAGGGGACAAAAAATAGTCTTCATTTAGCTAAATATAGAATTATATTATATTTACTCTATGGTAATGAGAGAAACAAGATCATATAATCTAGTGGTAGCCTAATCTATTAATACTGAGTGTACTGTAGCTTCTTAGATAGCTAAGAAGAATTATATTTAAAAATATATTAGTTCAACTTCTTGTAATTTCACCCCGTAAGTAATGTTTTATAACGATGATAATTGTTTTACTGGTAATATTAAGGATTTCAAGTTTAGATAGTGGAGAAAATAGATATACTTAAGGATATCATCTCTTGAGAAGTTTTACACAAGGAGGCGAGGTCGCACAAAGAAGAATAAACACCTAAAAGAGACATAAATAACCCGAAAACTAACAGAATAAATCAATAGAGACACAATCTTAATCACGTGATAGATAACAAAGATAATTAGCATGTTATCCCCAATGTAAGTAGAGGTTTTCTAAAAGTGGGTTCCCTATAACAAAAATTATAAATACATTTCGATTACCATACCATATATATAGTGAGTTATACATGATGAAAACATAAAATTATAGTGTACATATTAATTCATCGATTATTTAAATGGTAATGTACATAGATTAATTTTTGTATCAAAAGGTTTTAGAAGTTAATAGGTAATAACGAGAACCTCAAGATACTATTACACTAATCTTAAATATATGTATTATGGTATAGACACATCAAACAAGATGGACACAATTGATGTATGACTATCCGGTGCTGGGGCTCATAATTATTGAGAATCCTACTCATGAAGTTTTCACTTGGTGATATACAGTATGTATGATCATGAGGGAAAACCATCCAAATGGAACACCACATGTTTTAGTTGTCTTTGGTTGTACCTATATAGAAACATTAATATTGGAATTATAATATGATAACATTATCAAGGTGTATCATTTGATCATGTATTTTGATTTAACGAATAATCAATGACATTGAAGTTAGGGAAAGGTATATTATGTTGTGTGTCATTGATGGGATGAAATTTGTCGAATGATCAACAAGAAATTTCCCTCTTCACAGTTGAAGAAGTATTATTTTGGTGTTGTTTGATTAGGATGGTCATGCAATTATAAATTCTTGTCCATTGAATTTGATGTTAAAATTTTATATTTATATAAAAAAACAAATAAATATATAGGATGATGATTCATGTCTGCATCCTACTTTATGAGATATCCCAAGGAAAATAGAATATATTACACAGTGCAAGTTCATAGGATGGTTTTCATTTTAAGTCTATTCCTTATCTCTTTAGGGGCCTTGATGTGTTACTATACCCATCTCTTGGTCTATTAATACTACACACAGTTATCAAGATAAGAGCCTAAAGGGTCCTGCATAATAGTGTATTCAAGAATATACCCTATTCTGGTGAAGAGGTATACATGACATGATGGGCCCCACCACAACGTCGACAAGTTTTCCATGTATTATCGATAATCGATGACTAATGAAATTCATTATTAATCAAGTATAGAATAATTATGTTGAATTTATTTATAAATCTATTTTCAAGTGTTTAGCTAAATATGAGATAATATTATATTAAGGCATATTATTTTAATATTTGAGGTTACTTTAATATTGTGGGACGTTAGGGTCGAGTTAAATGAATATGGTTTTATCTTGTAATACATTTATTATATTCCAAAGATGTGATAAAATTATAAATTACAATATAAAATATTTAATTCATAATTACATATCAATTATGTCATATTTAGTGGGAATTCTATTTTTGGGGCCATAAAACCCTTCTAGGAATTTTGACTCTCCCACTATATAAGGAAAAGAGAATAATTCATTTGTTATTGTATTCATTCTAATTAAATGAGTGCCTTTCTATCAACCATCTCCTCGGGAAATAAAATTGAGAAATGAACATTCAATCTAATTATGTCTTCAATGGATTGAAGAGATAAGATTGAGGTGTTTGCTGCGACACTGAAGGATTTTTCAGATCTCGGTGCAAGAACCCATAATTTGAAAAATGAATATCACAAGGATTACTAAATCACGTTTTTAATATTTCATGGGGTTATGCTTCATATCATTTAATCCATGGTCACTATTGAAAAGATTTAGTCATGAATGCTTCTTTTTCGAACAAGGTAATTTTTTAGTTTTAATAATCATTCTTATTAAATTCATGCAAGGTCCTAAAACCTCTATTAGAGCTCAAATTCTTTTCGAAGGCTCGTTTTATCACCCTAGTGATGAATTATTTTACCCATGATGCAATGGATTCTACTACATGACCCGATACCAAAACAATAATGTTGGTCATGCTCCCACAATATGTCTATTTTTTTAGAGGTCCAATACCACTAGAAGTAATGACTGATAGTAATGGTTGGTTATTTAATATTATTTATCACAGTAGGATATTTTTTATATGGATTTGATATATACATTTTCAATGTCATATCTGGATCATCACCATTTGTTTCTCCTTTTCATTGTATATGACTTAAAGATTCATTCTAATGTATCTTGTTGTTTCATGAAACCAATTTTTGAATATAATGACACCTGATAATTTCAAGAATTTTTACTCTTCTTATTACATGTAACTCTATTAACCTTATCCACATCTTCCCATTTATCACAGAAACCCACGATTTTTTATCACTCTCACCCTATGAATCAAATATTCCTATTAATTATGAACAATTTTCAAAAAATTTAGGAAAAATTTAAATTATTTAGGAGAGGTGTGTCAATAGAATCCTCAATTAGTGGATTATATTTAGTTATTATAGACCACAATTTTGATTCCAACTTCATTAGGAAAATAATTTTTTCCATTATATGCTTGATCCAACTTTATAGACAATTCCAACTTTTAGATCCTTATAATTAGGTACTATTTATTCCCATTCTCTATCTCTTCTTTATATAAATTGTTGGCTTAATCCTACTATACAATTTTTTTTCTATTGATAATCCATATATCTTCTACCCATGTTTATCAATCCATTAGAGGGATATTTATCTTTCATTCATTTCACTCTGTATGGGAAAAGTTTTGGATCCAACATGGAATTAATCATTATTTTTTCCTTTTGTTAGTCATAAGATTTACCTCTCATTTTTAGGGGACTATTTCATTATTTGAACATGATTCTTACTAAAAAATATATAAGATTTATATTTTATATTATAATCATTATTTCTTCTTTATATGAAGGATATTGTGAGTGTAAAATAGTTGATTATTTATTCACCTTTTTTTGAGCTTGATGTTTTTTTCAAAATAAAAAAATAATTTTCAAGCTTAACTAGTCTCTTTCCAAGATAATCTATTTCCTTACATACCACAAGAGTTTAAGACTTCCATATAGACTCTTTACCATTAATTGATTTATTGAAACAAAATTTTTTCCCTATTGATCATAGTTAGAACATTTTATATATTTATTATAGAAACCATACATCAAGTGTCCATTCTTTGGTTGATGTTTCGATATATCAGGTTCTATTATATATGTGAGACTTTGGGCTTGTAGACAAATAATAATGATGTGTCCCATTATTCTATATAAATAGTAAATTATTTGTGATATGTTATATATATATTAGGAAGGATATTTCTATTTACATATTTATTGAAGATTTATTTATCCTTTCCTATCACTTAATGAGGATTTGATTGTGAGAATATATACATTTATTTACCCTTAATGGAACAAATATTTGTCCATAGTTACATGAACATAACATCCTTCTACTTTCACAATGAGGTTATTTCTTTCATCCTTGAAGTACCACTGATTCCAAATTGTCACTTCCCTTCAATATATATCTTGATAGGTAGAATAAATTCTCTCAATTGTTTCTCTATGGCCATTTTTTAGCTTATTAGAAAAAATCACCAAGTATGATTAATTTTTCATTCATATTATCACCCATATTATTTATTTCAACATTTAGTGACACCTATACAGTCCACTTCATACATTATCTCTCATTTATCCATATTTAATTAGAGGAAATGAATCTATTCATAGTATCAACACACACTTTCTCCAAATTAACGGCCATAAATTATTTCCCTTTGTTCAATATCCTAATTCTTATCATACATCATTGAATCATTTTCATCACTAAATCTTGTAAAATTTTCCTTTTATAGAAGTAATCATCAAAGGGTTTCAAAAATAAAATTCCCTTAATGATAGTAGTTTCATCCTCAATTTTCTTAATCTTTTGATCTAAACTTTCTACAGTGGTATTTAAAATTTTAATTAACTTCACTTATTATTTAACCATTAATTTGAAATCTTCTAGTTCATTAATTTAATTAATATCCAATTATAACTCAATTGGTGAGTTCTTCATTATCTTATACTACACCAAATATACTTTTTTATTATTACCTTGTATCATAAGTGACTTTACACTATCCTTTTTCATTAGTTTCACATTTTTTCTAAATTTACAAACTTATTATGAGGTAGATTTCATAATTTTTTTTTTCATATAATCTCCTATAAAAAATTTAAAATAATTTCTAGATATAAATTAAACATTCAAAATTAATGGTTTTATTTTTTACCTCATTATAGTTTCCTTTCATAAAATTTTCTATGTCACCGGATCACAGTCTCCTCTAATATTCTTTATCTGGTTAGAATCCCTATGGATTTTTTCTTTAACCAACATTTCACATTCATGAATGAACATAATAATTAATTTCACCCATCCATATGTTTTAATTTCATAATAAAACATAGGATTCATTATAGAATCCATGTTTGTAAATCAAAATTATAAAATTGAGGGAAAGATACCTATTAGAACCTTTATATACTAATACCACCATTTTCAACCTAAGACATAGTGAGGGGGTGGGGGTGGGGGTGAATTATAAAGATGGTAAAATTTGTCACTTTATTCAATAAATTTTATATTTCTTTATGATTTCATTACCATATTGGAAGTAAATTTATTCAACTTATTAATCTTGTAAGTATAATCACCGAAACAAAAACAAAAATGAAATAATGTAATGATTACACAAAACACATTGATTTTACTTTGTTTACTAAAAAGGGATAGATAAATGAGTATAAACTGATGGCATGTAAATCTTACCAGAATATACTAATATTTAATAGTTTTGTGGATAAAATGTTTTATCTATAGTCACTCCATGTTAGGATTACCAAATATAAAATATTTTTGGTTTAGTCACTCCACAACCAAGGAACACTACCTCATCTTAACTTCCACACAATGATTTAGTGAAGGGTCTTACAAAGTTTATAGACTTGTATCTCGCTTACAAAGGTTGTGAATATGATATTCTTTCTCTATCTAGAATAAGACATTTATTTCATCGTAACTTCTATTTTGATGCTTTGTTTCTATTAACCCATTACACTCTTCTCATTTTAAGCTAGATGAGATCAACTATTTAATAAGAGAGTTGATAATTTTATTTCCTCATACCATTAACAAAAATATTTATTTTCTAGATACAGATAATTCTATATAGTAACTATCCAATTCTACTCTTAATTTCTCTCAGGTTATTGTACTTTTCATACGATCATTCACAATTTACCATCCTAAACCATTATTTTCTCTGAAGCACTTTCATGATTTGTGATTTATTGTATTGGCCCTTCATGAACTATTCTATGTTATTATTGAACAACCCTAACTTCTACATTGTGTGATTTACACCTTTTATTGTGATTCATGGACTATCTTGGGTGATATGAGAACTGCCGTGAACACTGCGACGTGATTCATTATGAACTATCATATGTGATACATATGATGACTTAATTTATGAAATTATTTTCTTCTAAAACTAAATTGTATCATGGTACGATGAGATTCATGAACTCCACTTTCTATTTTTCATGACCTTTCTTTGAAAACTCCCAAACTTATCTGATTTTCTAATCAATTTTTGGATTTTCTCACTGACTTCTGATAAAACCTAATAATGGTAATAATGGGGTGTTTATATGAAAAGGCCCATGATGATATCCTTAATCCTTTGATTACTAAAATGTTATTCCCTAACCATTATAAATGATATGTGGTCTATCCTCTATGGTTCTCCCAAAATAATTGCCTTTTGACTGAAAATGACTACATGGTAATGAGGTTCACATGATATATTCTTCACTATATGGAAATTTCAACTTTGTGATACTCCATAAATCACTACCTGTCATTTTAAAATGGCTTCAATTTTTCATTATATGTTCTTTTATTGTTTCCTTTTATGTAAATTTGTTCATAAAACTTACCTACTATTCTATTAATAAATTTTGACTTATAAAAATTATATTTCATTTTAAATCCATTACAATAGGATTTATCTTCTACACTATGTAGTCATTATGTTCAAACCATGTTATATTGGATTTATGACTTTATAAAATATTATAAATTCACCATATATTATAAAATGAATATCTTATATGGGCTCTATGTACTCTTTATATAGAAACAAAATTCTAATTTAAACATTCCTCTGTGCTATAAGGTCACCGTGAACCGCATTATATGGTATATAGAAATCTATCCATTTCTCCAAATCCTTAGTGAAACTTTTCCTAAACCTCTTAATTTTCCTATCCAATGTTTTCGAAAACATTAGAAAATTCTACCACTATTATTGTTTTTATAAATATCATTTAGAGCTTCTCTATATCTATAAACAATCATTATTCTGTGTTTCTTGATATTACATACTCAACTTCACTAGGTCATCTGGGATTATACATTTATGTCTTCAAAAACATCATCCACTTCAATAAAAATCTCACAAAATAATTTAAATATATTCATCAAAAAATTAACTACTAGTCTTGGGGAACCATAAAACCTCCTTAATATATCAAAAACATATTGATATCCAATTATATTTTCATTCTAAATAATTATTCCACAATATATAGAGACATTAAGTTTTCACTTTTCATTTTCTCAAGTATAGTATTCATTACAGAGTATTCATTGGTTTTCTTTCCTCAAAAAACTTCTTACATGTTAGTAGTATATTTATAAATCATGCTACAATAATTGGAAAAAAAATCCAATATTAAACAAAGGTTTGAGTCCAAAACATTCATTATTATAACTTCTTGATTTGTTGGTGTTGAATCATCCACCAATAGTTAGAAAGTGGGTGGTGCCTCATCTACCATATAATGTGATGATAATATTGAATGGTCCACCTGAATAGTTTACTTAGAATTGTACCATATAATTTTAAATTATATAAAGTGGGGCATCATCCAACAAAGTATTCATTTTGGTTTCAAATTTTCCATTTATGGTAGTAGTTTTGGTAGTTCATTGTCCACTAAGAGATACAAATAAAAGCAGTATTTCATCCAACATGACATTATTATCAATGCTTAAGATTCCACCTAAATACTTCTATATGTTAAATATAGTCTACCCATGCATAAATTATGATGGTACATCATCATCCTTGAAATTGATGATTGTGGTGCATCACCCACCCAAAGATTGATTGTGTTTGTTCATTGTCCACCCATGGTGTGTTTTATATTTAGTGTATTTCCCACAAGATTTTTTAATAGTTGTATATCATGAACCATAGGGTAGGAAGTATTAGTAGATAATTAACATAGTATGGGATATTCCTATTTAATTATGTGATATCTCATTCTTTATCGATATTGGATTGGTGATTGGACCTTCACCAGGATGGGTTGTAATAATGTTATATTATTCACTTATTATATTTAATATTGATTGATCATTCACATTATTTACATTACAAGGGGTGAAATTACATTCAACCTTGATATGTGTTCATCCCTTATATTATATTTTCCCATTATAACACTTCCATAAGTGAGGATGGTGACACAAGGTATGGTGATTAAGCACTCCATGACATGATGTGTTATTTTCTTATTACATTATACGCATTCCATATTGAGCGTGCAATTTTATTTATTAGTCTTGGTAAGAAAACCATTGATAGTGTCTAATCGAGTTGTAATCACACACTTATTTGGTTCCATAGTACCCAAGTATAATTTAGGAATAATACCTTTGATATGGTTAAGGTAATTTCATCTATGGACAGTTGAGTAGTGATATGGAGTCAGTGCTTGGAAATGAGATCAAGATTTAACATTGGGCCAATTTTATAGATTCCTATTTTTTTTTTGGACCCCATTGTATATGATATTCCCACAATGATATTTTTTAATAATGTATGATTGGTATGATATGTATAATACCTCATTCCGATATAAAAATATGTGGAAGTTAACTATTTTATTGAATTTAGCTATGAAATCATTCTTGTACTATTATTATATTTTGATGGATATTTCTCATTATTTCTTCTATAAATTATTCTAATTATCATTACATGTGAATGTAGTCTACCCATTTATTATATGTTGACTCTCACCTCTAGTCGATTGCTACTAGTATATAATGAGGATCATGTGAAGTTTATAGAAACACGAAATGGTCACAGTGGAGATAAATTAGAATAGGGATATTATAAAATGGTATCAATGAATTTTTTATTTATAACCTACTATCTGAGATATGTTAGATACGATATATGGAATTGGTAGGTATTTACATGGGTCTTATTCTTAAGAGAAACTACCCCACATATAAAGGATGACCAAGATACCTTGGATGGGACCATTTTTCATGTTTATTTGGATTTATAGGTGACATAATTTAATAAAAATTCATGTATTATGAAATTTATTAAATTTGTATTTGGTTTTACTCTTGGCTCAAGATAGAAATTGGTAATTCATTAATCCATCATTCATGAAATGTTTATCTCACATGATGTTATTATACATTACTGTTATTTATATTCTTGAATGGTATGTTGATTTCGATATAGGGTTAATACATTTGAGTTTCCAAAAAATATATATAGTTTCACTCTATGATCTCATATAGGAACAATACTTAACCAACCCATGATAAATAGTTACAATTTCTATATTATAAGTATTATGAGATCATGTGTGATATTTTTCCAAACTCAAGATAAGGTAAGATGGGATAGACTTGAGAATATAAGTGAGACCATTATATCATAGGGTGTGAATTTTGGGTAGATCAGTATGTGACTTTTTTCTCATACCCTAAATTTTTATATCTAGACTTCTTAGAGAATTGTGTCTTGAAATGTACTCTTGGAATAATTCGACTATGGGGACCACCCATTGGGAACCAGGTGTGTGTGAATGAGCATGCACCATTGGTAATGAAGTCAGACCTACCTATTTCACATTTTATAACATTTATCAATAGATCTAGGAGATTTGAATTTAGGTGTTATTGTTTATGGGGAATGGTAAAATAATAGAATGGAAATCAATATTGGAATTGTGTCAGGAATTTTAGCTGCAACACCCACAAATCTTTGTGGGTGAGGGTAGACCACAGGTTGTTGAGTTATGGATAGAGTTTATGAATACCATTTATGATCACTAAGGTATATTCCTGGTAGGTTGTTGAATATTTATATTTAAATGTTTTTGGATAAGTGAGGCACTTGTGAGTTGTTATTGTTTAGGTATACTATAATGTGGGGAAGTTCTAGAAGGGATTTTAGTCCCACTTTTCTAATAAATATTTAACTCTAGACTCTATGGGATAAACAATCCTCAGAGTTCATGCACCTCATATAGGGGAATGTTCATGATAGATTACACAATTTCATTTTCTAATTTTTCTTGGTTTCTACTACAAGAGAGAGTGACGAGTCTTTCCAGTTCATGTGTTTTGAGGATGGTATAAGGAATTCCATTCAGTTATAGGTGAATATCATTTGATTTAAATTCTTCTCATAGGTTGTGATTCAGGTGATGATAATGGTGTTGAAATAGATTTTGGGTAGATCACATGGGATGCATGCTTCTTATATTGGGGATGGGATTGGGTCTTTGGTCAATATACAGAAGATGTATGAGGAGCCTCACCAGGGTGGTGACAAACATAGCATCCAGGGAAGGGGTTCATCGCTTCTTCTAATATGGGGTGCCTCATATGAGCTACACTAGTGTGGTAATTCTGTGTATATTTATCCTAATTGAGATATACAAGTGAACGTGTTTCATTATCATGGGTAGATGGTGCACAATCATTGGTATTGTGGAATAACATCCTTTTTCATAACAAGTATATATTTTTTCAGAACTAGGGGTCATGAGTATGGCCTAAAGTATAGAATAAGTCTATAATTTTGGGATTCTCTATACATTTAGGAAATGGAGAAAGTCATGGGACCCAATGTTAGAGAAAAAACACCAGTATAATTGTAATGACGCAAACTATTATGAATAAAATTCAACTTTTAATTAATGGATATAAGGAACACATGAAATTATTATGTTTTCTTATATTCAATTGGATTTTAAATGATTGTTAAGTATATTTACCATGGACACTATAGTCATTGAATTGTGATCACTTGAATAGTATAAATATAATGGTTTAAATAATCCTTTGGGCATAGACAAAAGATGTGATGGTATTAACTATTAGGATTATACTATTTGAAGCCCATTTATCAGAGCTTCCGAGAGAGATAAAATTTTTGGGATTTTCCCTAGACCAATCCCAAGTTGATATCCAACAAAATAATCATGGGAGAAACCATTTATGAGATAATTTCATGATCATTGAGATCGTCACTCAAACCACTTTCACCGAATGCCCCCTTGTAAGACCCACCAGCATACACCTTACTCTTTGGGATTATCTTGGCGTAATATAGATACATGTATTAAGACCTTATCAATAAGATTATGTACATTATTTTTTATATAATAATAAATATATTTTCTTCTTATTATTGTTACTTTTTAAATGATTTATAACATAAAATAATATTTTTGGTTAATATTCAAATCCGATTAAGATATCTATTTGGATGAGTTAATGGATTTTTTAAATAATTAATATTTTAATAACATATTCTAATTAAATTATGTTTATCAAATATAAATAATCATATAATTTTCATGAATTAAAATGTAATTTTTATTTGGGTTTAAAAAGTTTTGTTGTTAAAAAAACATGTCATTTTCAATAAACATTTTTTTTTACAGATAAAAATTACATATTTAAAACATTATTTAGTTAAAAAGAATATATTTTTGGGATTATGATGTAGAAATTATCTAATTGTAGTTTTTTTCCAAATTTTCTATGACATTGAATTTGTTGGGTAAAAATTAAATATCATATTAATATAAGGTGTGTTTTATGAAATTAAAATGGCGCAATAATGATGTAATAAATAAAATAAAAGATATATTATAAAAAATATACATTTTTATTTAAAATAATTCAATTTTTTGTTTATTTTACATACTTTATAAAGGTTTATTTATCTTCCATGAATTATAAAATATTTCATAATTTTAAAATCAATTTTTTAAAAGTGAGACACACCTCCACATAAGAAATAGAAATGTTTTATTATATTTGTCCCATGAACTCATAAAATAATGTATACAACTCCAATTTTTCATAAACCATGGGAGAAAACTATTGTATTATTTGTGGTTTTGAATATTTTAATATCTAGTTTCAAAAACCAAAATAAAAAAGAAATCCCCCTCCTTTTCCATATAAACTCACACAATCTCCCATTTCTCTACACTAAAATTCCTTGAATATCATACACCCATTTCCCCATATATCTCTAATTTACTCCTAAGGTTCCTACAAGATAACATGATTCCTCTCCCATTATTTTGGAGTCACACATCCAAGTAAGGGATTTCTCTCTTCTCATTTCCATTCAAGAAATTTTTTATATTATGATTTTTATATTTCATTTTCATATGTTAGGATATGATGTTACATGATCCCATTACTATTAATATTATTTCAAAAAGAAGATATATTACTTTAACTCTCACTGACCTTCTATAATATTTTATGCACACCCATTACTATGCTGAAATTCTGTAAGGGATTCTCTCTCTCATATTTTTATCAAGCACTTCATTTTTCGTATGAGATTTTTTTTCCCATTTTCATAATTTGTGAAAAAATATAACCTATCCCACTTACTGTAAATTTTATGTTTAAATTATGGTATCCCCCTTCACTCTCATTTATACCTCTTATTAATCATTATGTACATGAATTACTATATAGAACTTTTGTGAGGAATCTTCCACCCTCCCTTTTTAAAATGCATTCTGTTTAGGTTATGTCTTATCATTTCCTATTTCCAATGTTGGGATATGTTATAAAATATCCCAATTACTTGTAATTTCTTATCTAAATTATGAGAGACCCCTTTCTCTCTCATCAACCAATTTTATGAATTCCTATATGACACCGTTATGCTGTAGAAATTACACCATGGTTTTCCATGCCAAAATCCTCATGTAGTGAATACCATAACCATTTATCTATCAAGGGTATTCAAATTTATCCACATAATCATATTAATTTGCATCTTACATGTATATATTCCAAATTTATATATCATTTAATAAAATTATGACGACGAATGAATCATTGTTATATGATCTATGTGGCACACTTAAGAATGATATTGAAATGTTTATAAAGGGTGCATCCTGATAGTGCTTCAATGCATTGGTTAATATTTATTATCATGATAAGTAATGTGAAATGATATTTGAATCATTCTAATCCATGTGAAATTACCATCAATAATTCTCCTTTTGTGGAATGAGCTTTTACTCATGCTCCTTATTATGGAATGAGATTTGACTCATGCTCCATCATGTGTAATGAGCCTTTACCCATCATGTTAGGATTATCATTCCATATCATGAAATCTTATTCATGTTCTTTTATGAATCATTGATATGAATTTTCTAACATGTAATATTATCCACATGTCATTATATGTTTATTCCCTTACTGGGTTTTATAGCTCACTCCTTTCTTATGTATGTCCTCAGGTTATCCCATGATGTGTTAAGTACGAAGGAATTATATGGTATTGTCAAAGGATTTTTCAATAAATATGTTTTATTTAATGTTATAATTTTTTATGTGATTTACCTTATTCCCAAATACACTAGATTTAATACTACTCTAAGTTTTATTAAGTTCGGTTTTATGTAATAAATCATGTTTAAATATAAAATAAAGAGAAGGACTGTTATAGTTGGTATAGGAGGATATGTTTAGTTATTTTTGGGATTCGGATTTGAAAAACCTATTGAAAACCCTTACGGATAAGACTATATATATGAAAAAATCTCTACATTTTGGTTAGTATATAGTAATTGGTTTATCAAGAGAATAAATCCCCATCAGGATACTATAAGTGGAAGTGGTTATGGAACAGATGTACCTTGGAGTAACACCTCCCAAAATACGTTTCAGAATTAACTCGGGTTATCCAAGTACATGCCAATGAACCATACTGTGCATCTGGTTTTACACTCTTGGATAATATTCATTGGTAAATTCATATACTCATTACAAAACAATATTAAGGGAACAAAGAAATGCCAATAAGAATATATGTCAGAAAGTAGATCATGGAAAACATAGATTAATGTCAATAAATTAATATTCTAAAAAGATAAATGTCATTAATAATTTATGAAATTATCGTTATAGGATTCCCCTTTGTGTGTTTAATATTTTAAAATTCACAGCCATAATTTCCCTTTTATTTTAGCCAATGGATGAAAATATAAGGAATCAGGCCTACAACTAATGCAAAGGGAAGTATAGTGATTGACCCAATGAGATGACCAAACCAATGGGAGTGGGAATACCAATCATTGTCACAATACTATATTATTTAACCAATGTTATGTATTGAAACCAGGACCAAGATGAGCGCCCCCCCTGTAGTCAAGAGCTTCATGTAATAAAGGACTCCTACTTTCAATTGACCATCTGATCCCTTAATCACGGAGAAATGGATCAATTCCATTGGAAAAATATTCTCCATCCTTAAATGTTCCAAATTATAGATTGATCTTCTAGTTGTTTATCATATGGAGAGTGAAGCTGATTAGTGGTAGACATTGATCAAAAATATGATTCCCAAGGAGGTGATCAAAGAAATGGTGTGGAACTAATTCTTGAAAATGTTTTTTTTTGATAAATACATTCCTCACAACCTCTATCATAAGATGGAAATATATTTCCTTTCACAAAATCCAAAGGAGGATGAATCTATTGGGGAGTATGAGGAAAAATTTAATAAGACTTTCAGGATACACCTTAATTTTTGTTATTACACTAAATGAATGGTTGACCACTTCTTTGGTGGGATGAAGCCCAGCCTACGAAACGTCTTGGCAATCCATGACTTAGATATTTTTTAAGAAATTTTCTGATGTTCCATCAATTTCGAGATGAATATCGGTGAATCTATAGATTATAATATGGATAATAATCAGAATGTGGATTTAATTATATTGATATGATTGATATATCCAACAATTCTATGAAATTCAAACATCCCACCTGTCAAAAGTGCTAAAATTAATACCCCATATATTTTTTTATGGGGATCAGAAAAATAATTTAGGTGTAAAAGAGAAGATAACTAGGATAACAATTTACAATAGGAGAAACCCACTAATGTGAAAGAGGAGAGTACTACTCCAATAAATCCTCAATGCTTTTTTTATTTATAAAACTACAATGAACCAAGGAACATTGTGAACTAGTGGCATAATATAAGGGTTTTTAGAGGAAACCCACAATATCCAATGAATAAATGGAAAGATTTTTCCATCACTACCACCGAAGTGAATCCTGAAAATGAAGTGGTGATATGAACTGTAGTTATTCATTAAAGAATATTTAACATAGTTTTTGATTCTGGTTCTAAAAATTCCATTATATCATGAAAGGTTAGTAGAACTATTAAAATATCACCACAAATCATGTATATAGAGATTTGAGTGAAAATGGAAAATGGGGAAATTATTGAATCCCATGAATATAACTCCCCCCCCCCCAATCAAAACATTTTCGATTGAACTTATGAGAAAACCTTGTCATAATTCCCTTAGTGGAATTTTATTCAACTCTAGGAATGGATTGGATTTACCTATATAAAGAAATCATAAATTATGATGATAAGGAAATCACTCTCCATATGGAGAATATGCCCCAAATCCTATAAAAGTGAAAGGAGGAGCATAAATATTATTTTGCACCATATTTTCAAGAATGGATATTATTTCCCCATGAGATAGAGTATCTAGTTGAAATGAATGAGTCCAAGCAAAGAAACATTCTTGAATACATGAATATTGTGAGGGAATACAGTAATGTGTTTCCCTAGGAATTTAGTATCCTTCCTCTTAGTCGAGAGGATAACTTTTCAATTGAGATTATACGTGTGGTGTTTTCAATATCCAATACTCTGTATAGTATGGATACTGTGGAACTTGAATAATTAAAGAAACATCTATAGGAGAATCTAGATAAAGGGTTTATATTCCCAAGTGCTTCACAATGGGGAACAACAATCCACTTCATCAAGAAGACGGATGGGTCAATGTGCATTTGCATTGGTTATCATGAGATCAACAAGATCGTGATAAAGAACAAGTATCCATTTCAATTTATTAATTCATTTTTTGAACAGTTATGTGGATCAAAATACATGTCTGTGGTGGATCAACAGTTGGGACATTACCATGTAAAGTTGAAGAATGGGGTTATCCCCAAGAAATATTTTCCTAAAAGGTAAAATCATAATGAGTTCATTGTGATTCCATTGAGACTCACTAATGATCCAAATATCTCCAAAGACTTGATGAATAGAGTCATTAGATATTACCTTGATTAATTTTTGGAATTCCTTATAGAATATATTATAATATACTCTAAAACCAAGGAGAAGTGTGAGGATTGTCTAATCACCATTCTAAATACCTAGTAAAATGAAAAGAACTTGTAAAAGTACAACAAGTGTGAGTTTTTGTTGAAGAAAGATTCATTCATATGGAATATCATCACAAACAATGGGATATTTAGGAATTCTTCAATGAAAAAAATCACTTATGGGATTGAAGATGCTACCATATATGAAAGATATATGTATCCTCTTTAGGTTAGCTGGATATTATCACTGATTTGTTAGAAATTTATCACAGATTTTAAACCCTCATACCTTGCTAACATGGAAGGGATTAAAATTCTTTTGGAATGAGGAATGTGATGAATGATTGATGGAGTTGAATATGAGGCTTTTCGGTACCCCATTCACACACTACCCACAAGTGGGGAAATATTCATGATTTTCAGTGATGCATAAAATAAGGGATTGGGACGCGTGTTGATGTATAATGACAAATTTATTCCTTACACCTCAGGGACGTTGAAAATTCATGAGAAAAAATATCCCATGCATGATATTTAATTAGCAACTATGATCATTGCATTTATAATATGGTTTCATTATCGCTTTGGGGAAATGTATGAAGTATATATGGATAAAAAAGTCTCAAATATATATTCACATAGAAAGAGATAAATATGCTCTAATGAAGATGGTTAGAGGTCATCAAGGAATATGACAGCTCAATCCACTACCATCTTGGGAAAGCAAAAAGGTAAAGCATACTCTTAGTAAAAATGACACGTCAATTCTATCATTGATGAGAATCAAGAAGGATCCGATATTTTTAGACATAATGAATATGGACAAAGGAATCATAAATAAAGGAATATCGTCAATCCTTTCACAAATGATTTCAAAACCATCTCTTTTGGAATGGTTAAAGGATGCACCAAAAGATGATGTGGTAATTAAAAATACATTGGAAACTATTAGAAATGGGAAATACTGAGAGTTCATTGTTAATGAAGAAGGGATTGTGATATTTGGGTCAAGAATATCGGTTCCATTAAATAAAGAGTTAAATAAAGCACTTTTGGATGATGAAAATAGTTCAAATTTCACCATCCACCCAAGAAACACAATGATGTACCAAGATCTTTGAGAAAAATATTGTTGGGATAACATAATCGAAAAGATCATGGAATAAACATAAAAGTTCATGGTATGTTGGCAAGTACAGGTTGTATGAAAGAATTATTAGGGGATGTTACAAACATTACCCATACTGACATGGAAATGGGAAAACAACACCATGGACTTTGTCACCGGAATTCCAAAGACATCCAATGGAAAAATTGATATCTGGGTTGTTGTGGATCATTTTACAAGGATTTCACACTACATTGTGATTCAAGAGGATTTCTAACTGGATCAAATGGCCCATATATGTATTAGAGAAGTGGTAAGGCCTCATGGATAACCATTTTTAATTGTGTCTGATTGAGATCCAAGATTCAAGTATTATAAAATTTTCAAGCATGCTATAAACACTGAGATGAATTTTAGTACAGCTTATCCCCCTCACATTGATGGATAGTTTGAGTGGACTATCCAAACACTTGATTATAAGTTGATATCATTATCAATGGACATAAAAGGTGGATGGGAACAACATCTTCCTATGATAGAGTTCTTTTACAACCACTGTTTTCATTCGACCACCCAAATAGACCCTTATGAAGCCCATTATGGGAAGAGTTGTAGAACACTAACATGTTGGGATGATGTTGGGGAATAAAAACTTATAGGTCCTGAAATGGTCGAATAAATGATGGATAAGGTTAGGACCATCCAATAGCACATCAAAGATTCCTAGAGTATATAAAAGAGGTATTCTGACAATCATCAACAAAAACTATATTTTGATGTTAAATACATGGTATTCCTACATATAACTCCATGTAAAATAGTGATGAGACTTTGGAAGAAGGGAATGATTTGTCCAACTGAAATTGTCCCTTTTTAAATCATTGAACGCATTCGAGTTGTGGCACATAAACTAGAACTCCCACCAAACCTATCTCAGGTACATGATGTATTTCATGTGTCCCTCTTAAAGAAGTACATTCTAGAATTATCATATGTACGCAATCCAGAGGTGGTACCATTAGAGAATGAACTTCCTAATGAGAAGAAACCATTTAAGATCATATATCAAAGAGAAAAATTTATCTGAAATAAGATAATCCCCCTTATCAAGGTGTTGTTGAGAAACGACAAGTTTGAAGAAGAAACATGGGAACTGGAGGAGGAGATGAAGCAAAGTTACCTTCATCGTTTTTAGTATGGGAAAAGAAAATTTCTCAAGTAAATTTTTTCAAGGGGTAAGGTTGCAATGATCCAAACTGTTAGGAATATAATTCCCTTTTTAGATTTAATGAATATAGAAAACACATTCAATTATTATTATTTATTATATATTATTTTATTTTAAATTACCATTATGTATCATTATCATTGATAATATAACTGTTAAATACTGACCACATTACGAGTATAAATATAGGGTTTTAACAAATCCATTTTCCATTGACAAAGAAAGTGATGGCCTCATCCAGTCGGATTGTACACTATGAACCCCATTTATCAGAGCTTCTGAGGGAGATAGAATATATGGGATTTTCTCTAGATAAAGGACAAGCTAAGATCCTATAATTTCATCATGAGAGAAACCATTTACGATATATGTTCATGATCAAAGAGATCAAGACCAAAACCATGTTCACCGAATGACCCAATAAAAGCCCCACCATCTCACACCATACTCCTAGAGAATATATAGGTGAAATAAAGGGGTATGTATCCATACCCTATCAAACATATTATGTACATTATTTTTTATAAAATAATGAATATATTTTCTTCCCATTATAGTTACTTTGTAAATGATTTTTAAAGCACAGATAATAATTTTGATTAATATTCAAATCCAATTAGGAAATATATTTTGATGAATTAATCAATTTTTGAAATCAATAATATTTTAATAACATATAATTATTAAATTACTATTATTAAATATAAATAATCATATAGTTTTAATGTTGTCAATTTTAATTTTTATTAGGGTCTAAAAACTATTATTGTCATAAAACCCATAATTTTCAATAAATGTAATTTTTTAATATTAAAAGTTAAAATTAATATTTTTCAAAAATTGTTTTGATAATGAATATTATTTTTGGGATCAGGATTTTGAAATTATACAATGGTGAATGTTTTATAATTTTCTGATATAATTAATTGTTTTGTAAAAATTAAATACCATAGAAATATATGGTGTGTTTTATGACATCATAATGGATCAATAATGATGTAATGAATATAATAAAAGGTATATTTGACCGAATATATGATTTAAATTTAAAATAATTTTATTTTATGTTTATTTTATTTATTTTACAAAGCCTTACTAAATCCCCAAAAACATATAATATATTTAAATATTTTAAAATCATTTATTTGAACGTGTGACTCGACTTCACATAATAAAGGGAAATTTTTTATTATATTTGGTCATTTCCCTCATTAAATAATATATTACAATTCCCTTTTCTAGAAATGATGGTCATAAACTATGGGATGGTTTGTAGTTTGGATAATTTTTATAGAGTGTCCAAAACCCAAACAATAAAGAAACCCCACATCCTTTTCAATAAAATCCCTCTAAAGATCCCAATTATCTTCACTAAGACCCATTTAATCTCATCCAACCACTTCCATATACTCTCTAGATTTATGATAAGGTGCATCTAAGCTCCCAAGAAGCCTATCCCAAGCCTTTGGAGTCACACATCCAAGTAAGGGATTTCTCTATTCTCATTTCCATTCAAGCACTTATTTTATATTATGATTCTAAAATTAAATTTTCATATATTTGGATAAGATTTTATATTATCCTCTTACTATAAAGTTTATGTAATAATTATTATATATTCATTTAAATCGCATCGATCCCCCATATAATTGTTCTTGTATAACAGCTACAATGCTGAAATTCCATACGGGTTTCTCTCTCTCCACTTTTTATCAAGCACTCATTTATGATATGACCTTTTGGTTTCCATTTTATTAATGTGTGAAAAAAAACATAACTATCTCCCATACATTAAATTTTATTTTTAAATTTTTATAGTTCATTTCACCCTCATTTTCCCCCTTATTATCCATATATACACCTGTTACTATGCTGAAATTTTATACGGAATCTTCCGCCCTCCCATTTTTTTCAATCATTACTTGTTATGTCATCTTTTTTTTCATTTTACTATGATATTATATGTTCTTAAATATCCCCCTTACTGTCCATTTCATGTGTAAATGAATAGATACCCCTTTATCTATTATAAAACCGGTTTTTGAATTTTCATATGAAGTCGTTATGCTGTCGAAATTGAACTATGATTTTCCATGCCAAAATCATCATGTAGTGGGTACCATAACAATTTCTCTATCAAGGGTATTAACCTTTATGAAAATAATTCTATTGTTTTTGGAATTACATGTATGTATTTACTATTTCTAGATCATGGAATAAAATTATGATGTTTAATGAATCCATGTTATATAATCTATCTAGAACACTTAAGCATGAAGTTGAAATGTATATAAGGGTGTACCCGGATAGTGATCCAATGCATTGGGTAATGTTTAGTATCATGAAATATCTTGTGAATTGACATTTGACTCATGCTCCTCCATGTGAAATGATCCTCACTCAGGCTTCTTCCTGTGCAATTAGATTTGACCCATGCTCCCCTATGCGCAATGATCTTTGACTCATGCTGCTCTATGAGCCTTTACTCATGCTAATAACACGTTGTATGTTACTGCCACATTTCCCGTGTTTTGATTATAATACTTTATCATTACTTATTTTTGATGTGCCTTTATTCATCACTAATTTTCCTTTTCTAAAATTAATTATTATCCTTATAATATTCCATGTTTATTCAGTCACTGGCCTTTATAGCTCACCCCTTTAATATGTATGTCCTCAGGTTATCCTATGTTGTGTTATGTACAAATGAATGATATGGTATTTTCAAATATGTTTTCAAAAAATATGTTGAATTTTATTTTTCAAGTTTTTATGTGATGTACCTAATTCTAAAATACACTTTTCCTCTTGATCTTCTAACTTGTATTAAGTTAAATTTTATGTAATAAATCATGTGTAAATCTAAAATAAAGAGCAGGGTGATATAATAGTGATGTATTTAAGGGGAATTATACGATGAGATATCAAGGATGAGGTTTACCATAACTTCATGGTATCAAACAAACTCCATCAATGAGTGGAAGGGATCCATTGATAGTTTAAGGAATGATTCTTGGGGCCTCATCAATAGTATCTATTATATTTTTTTATAGTTGTATCACACACAATTATATCTTCTCTTCTAGCTGGTATTCCTGGGACTATTATAGAGTAATTGGGTGGGGTGATTTCTATAGATACACCCATATAGGTGTTATTAGAGGGTATCCATAGATTTATATATTTTTCAATAGTGATCATTACATATTAGTCTCTATTTTACTTCTTCAGGTTAGAGATTTATAATTTAGATGTGATCCT
The DNA here is from genome assembly GCA_963277665.1 of Viscum album. Classification (NCBI taxonomy): domain Eukaryota; kingdom Viridiplantae; phylum Streptophyta; class Magnoliopsida; order Santalales; family Viscaceae; genus Viscum; species Viscum album. The sequence goes on from OY728152.1 coordinate 1,800,176,849, forward strand.
CTAGATGGGTTTTATAACTCATTATTGAGTACACATTTACTAATATCAATATTGGGTAATTTTAATTCCTAGAAGGGGTGATTATTATACCTATTTAAATAAATGGGATATGTTAGTATACTATTAGTGACCCAAACATTAGTATCTATGAGAGATTATGTCCTAGTTTTATAGAATTTTTATAACTTATTAGGAAGAGATACACCATTTAGTATTTCATTATATCATTGTTCAATCATGGTTTATTTTCTTATAAAGATATATTGGGATTTCCACTTGAGTGTGTGATTGAGTTTACAATTTAACTTATTCCTAGAAAAAATTCCTTATCCTTTCTTCATTATTTGATGGATCTCATAGAGCCTCAGGAACCAAAGGACTATCTAGAGTGTTTGGACAAAAAGGAGTTTATTTTCCACATCATGTACCCATGGGTGTATAATATATTTTTCACTAGAAAATTTGATGGATCAATGTTTTTGTGTGTGGAATACTATAGGTATATCCATGTGGTCTTCAAGAAATCATACCCTCTTCCTTATATCAATGACCCATTCAATCATTATCGGTGGTGCAGTTGGTTCTCCAAGAGGAAATTGAGGTGAAGTATCATCATTTGTGAGTGAGCCCTTATAATATTAGATAAACTACTCTTAGGTGATTCTCTTACATATATTATTATCTCATAATTCTATTCTATTTGAGAAACATACTAATAGTGTCTATGGCCCTGATGAATAGTGTCTTCCATATTTATTTGGACTAATTCATGGCATTTCTTTTTTATGAAATAATATTAAACTCATAGTTTAGGTATGAACTTTCTTTCTATATAGAGATCATTTTGGGATTATAGATGGATTATCCACTATATTCCAATAACTAAAAGTGTTACTATTAGATTTACTACTTATTCTTCTTAAAGAATGTGATATTTGAGGCATGCATATCTGTAGACCTAGAGATGGTCATGGTAGTGGTTTCTTTTCTGTGACTCAATAATGTCATAGAGACTCATATTTTATTAGGCTTGGAATATTACTACTATAGGTATATCCAAAACTTTTACCATTAGAAATCACCGATTGAGCCCTCAACCAAGAACGGGTGAATTTTGTGTGGTCATATTTTTGAGAGAGATCACTTTAGGATCTAGAATGGATGTTGACATCTTTATTGATCCTAAAATTACCTACAGTTGTGTAAAAGGAATATATTTTATTGTTATTCTTAAATATTTGGGATTATAGTAGTATTTATACAAGGCAAGTGAGTGGTATTTTATGGGTTGATGATGGTGAGGATAAATGGGTGAAATTTCAAAACACATGATTCTGAGTTGATAGTGGTATCTCATGCGCTAAAATATTCATATCACTATGTTTTAGGTGAGTGTTTCTTAGTGTGTACTAACTATAATAGGATGAAGAATATCTTTTCTCATATGGGATTGAGCCTTCAGTATAGGTGGAAGGTCAAGTACCTGTAGTATTTCTATTTTGATAAGGCATATACCTATTAGAAATAAAATATCAATATTGATGTATTATGTAGTATTATTTTTGGGAAGGTGGTATTTGTGGCTAGTAGAATAGATTAGGTGATGAGCCTATTTATTGAGATAAAATATGATGTTCAGGAGTGTCTTGGTTGAGAGACCATGATATCTTTATGTATTTATTCCTCACTCCTTAAGAGACTAAAATGAGTTAGCTATCTAAAAATAATTTTCCAGTGATGAGGTTAAATATCTATGATGGGGGATCCACCACAAAATTGGTATCTTAATGATGATAATGCTATTTAATATTGAGTTTTGTGGAAGTCCCAATGACCATACACAAAATGTTGATGTTGGATTAACATATCTCTTGATAGGATATTTACCATGGGTTTATTGAGATGCATTATGACATCCAAAGGTAATATTGGTGTCCTGTGATTAAAAAGGGCACAATGGGGTTTTCCCCCATGCATTAGTCATGAAGGGTGAGCATCAACAACCTGCATGTATAAATCAGTTGTTACCCATTCCAAACTGTAAGTTGGATGATGTGATCATGTACTTTATGATGGGATTTACAGGTCCATATAATGGAAGTCATGTTGTTTTCATTATGATGGACTGGTTGATGAAGGGATCATATTTCCTGAAAATCCAAGTGACCCATTCCATCAACAAGTTGGGCCTATCTTAAATATAGATGATAGTATATCTTCATAGGGTGACTAAGAGTACATTTTTTGTTTGAGATTCACTTTTTTCATCATTAATTAGGGGATAGATATAGAAGGATCTTGATATATATGTGTAATTTACCACTACAAACTATACATAGACTGATTGGTTATTTAAGAATACTATTCTGGTGTGTGGACAAAATAGTGGGAATAGTTCCTTATTTTCCGGGTTTAATGTTAGAACCATCTCCCTCTTATAGAGTTTTTATACCAAAATTGTTATCATATATAATTTTAGATGGAAGAATTTGATTCCTTATATAGAAGGCCATGTCGATCACCTCTATGATGGTTAAAGTTTTAGTAGACGGATGTTATCAATCAGATTATTTATAGGATATGTTAAAGAATATTCTTCTATTATGGAAGTGTCTATAGGCTTCCTTGAGTAAAAAATTTTCATAATCATAACATAAATATAATCCTCTAGAGTTAGGGGTGGATACAAGTTAATTCTATGAGGTTCACCTTGGTTGAGATATAATCTGATTTAGGGGCATGTGATGTTGGAACATGGGATTGTGGGGACATTCAATACTATTGAGATAATAGACACCACAAGGTATCAGTTAGTGCATCATTTGAGATAAAATTACACGAATGAAATCTTTTATATATCCAATCCTCAGAAATACCACCAAAACCATTCTCATGTGATCAAAATAAATTATACGAAACCTGAATTAGATGATTCATCCAAGTAGAAATTAATTATGATAGTGAATTAGAGAAAAAATATTAGTCATGGGTATAAAATACAAATTTTATGGGTGCAGGGGAAATAAGGGAATACCTAGGGCAATGCATGGGAGAATAAGTATGATATATAGGTGTTGTGAATGTACATTCTCACTGGCGATGCTCAATGATGCTTGATGGTGATGCATGGGGATGAGATGCTATATGGTGGGGATATTTTAACACTGAATATCTATTTGATATGTTTATTTCATGGATGCACTTTATGGTATTTTAATATAGTAATCAGTATAATTAAATTGATATTATTTCAAATTTTGAAATGTTTTAATTGTGATCTTCAGTAGAATACAAACAATAATCGAAAAAGAAATAAAAAGAGAATAATAATAAGACAAAAAGACACATCACGCAAGGATGAAAAGATTCAGGGCATGGCACTAGAAAATTGAAGGCCTCCCATGATGATGGATGATTATGAAACAGTTATGGTGCATTAAATTGATGAACATGGATGAAATAGAGCTTTTGAGGATGGAAGATGATTTTAAATGTCTTGTAATCATTACAAGTCATGAACCAGTACAAGATATGAATAAAATATAGGAAATGAATATGAGAAAATGAATTTGGAGTAAGGCTCGACACTTTCACATTGTTAATGAAATACATTAATGGAATGTTTCCTGATTAACCTAGTAATTAAATTTTTTATGTGATTTTCCATGATATTCATTTTAGTTATGACCCTAGGACCTGACATGGTTTCTTTTTTAGCCCATTATGACACTATTGAATGATTTATGATCTCTTTTAAATAAATAAATAGATGGATGATCTATTAATACTAAGATATCTGGGAGACCCATGTCTAGGGTGAGAAGATTCACTACTAAAGAGAATTCCACCACATTCTCTCTGGTATTCATAATGAATTATTTTATTTCATTACTTTTGTATTACTCCATCATCATTAGGATAATATGATAAATGATTCCTTGTTCTAGGTTTATGTAGAAAAAGGGTGAGGGTTACTATAACAACCCAAGATTTTATAAGATATATTAGTTATAATTTCTTTCATATCTTCTATTGTATGCTACACCAAGATTATCTTGTGCTATACGCAACACCATATTAGCATGCAGTATACGCAACCCAATTCTTGGATCGTGTTATACACAATTTCAAGTTCATTTGATAGAAGTTATTCTACGCAATATTAAGTATATATATATATATTCAATGTATAAATGAAAAATGGTTGGATTTTGTTATAACGAAACAACAAAAGAGTCTTGAACTATACGCAACCCTGGCTTGGCTTGCATTACACGCAATCACGACCTTCTTCGATAGCATGTGTTGTACGCAACACCGGGGTTTTACTAAACAACGATATGTTATTATAATATTATTATGAACAAGCTGTTATGAATAGTTTTAACTAAATTTTTAAATTTATAACATTATTATCAATCTTTCACATTTTCTAGAACATGAAATAAGAACAAAATAATTTTTTCGGGCAAAATAATTATTTTTCAAAAAATGCAGTTTTGTCACCTTTTGATGGAACACCCACATTAAATCTAGTTTTGACATGATTATAAGTTCAATTATACAAAATAAAATTAATCTTTTGAATAAGGATATAAAATTTTACCTTGGATAAATTTTTCATATTATTCTGATAACTTTCATATTTTAATGAATAGTAAAAACACTCTATATTTTAATTAAAAACAAATTTAATCATCGTAATAACTTATGTGGTTAAATTATAATATTGAATGGTTTTAAAGTATAAATAGAATCTATATTTACCATTTAATATAATTTATGTCATTATCATTGATTTTACATTGAATTCGAATGTTAAATCAATTCAATCTTTTGTAATGTTTTAAACAAAAACTCGTTTTCATTCGACAATGGGATTAATTTTAATTTAATTTCTGCAACATCTGTGTATTGAATTTGATAAAATGGATTCCATATTTGGAATAAATGGGTCCAAATTATGTTAATTGGATTTTTTTATTTTTGGGAATTATGAATAGTAACTACGGTAAATTTTATTTACCATAGTTAAAGGTTAATATTGTAATTAAGGGTAAATATAATATTATAAAATTACCCTAACACATGCCAAAATTCTATTGGATGGCTAAAATTCAACCCATATCACCTAAGGGTTGGATTAGAATCATTTTATGGACTTTTGACCATGAAAATAATTTAATTATTATTAAAATCAAAGAAAGTTACAACATGTCACTCTCTTAAATCTTATAAGTATAATAATTTTAATTTAGAGATAAACATCATAAAACATCGAACATGAATAGTCTCCAGAAATATAACAAAATTATCTATATCATGATAATTTATTTATAATTTTTAGGGATTAAATAATTGTCATTAATAGTGATACATTAATGATGCAGAAATTATTTATTAAGTGCAAAATCAGTAATATAGTTATTATTGAAATAATAATACCCTTTAAAAGGCCCACAAACCTTACCAAAACTTATTTTTAGTATATATATACACTTAATCATCCAGTTAAATAATATATAACCGTTTTTAGTTTTATAAAAGTGATTATGACACTTATATTATTTTATTTTAAATGATGCCAAAGTTGTCACCTTCATAATTTAATTAATATAAAAACTTAAATATTGTGATTTTAAGATGATAAATTCTAGTAAAAGTATTATTGTGAAAGCTACTAGATTTATCTTCATTATTAGATTTTAATTTTAATTTTTATGCAAAAAATATTTATATTAAATAATTAAACAAAAATGTTGTAGTAATTATTTTATAAAGAGATAAACCAAATAAATGATTTTAAAAATAATAAAATAAATATTATATGAACTATTTAATTTTCTCCACTAATTTTTTAGAGACATATGACCTTTTATGAATCTATTTAAGCTTTTATTTCGAACATATTATCTGTATATATTTTATTTAAATTCAAATAAATGAATAGTGTCAAAATTGACACTATTGTTATTTTATAAATATATCATATTATAAAATTGTTTAAAAATCACAAAAATATATAAAAATTATTAATTTAAATTTATATGGTCCAAAATGTTATAAAGTATCCAATTATAGATAATTCACAACAAATAAGTAATTATTTGTTATAATTTAAAATTTAGAATTTTATTAGCATAAATAAAATTAAATTGATTAAGTAAGGATAAATCAAGTTGATAATGTTTAAAATAATTTCCTAAAAAGTCTAAATATTATTGGTTGATGATATTAAAACCCTATATCACCTAATATTAGAATATGAGTCATTTTTGGAGGTTTTTAAGTGGGGTTAGAGTTATTATAAATTAATATTTTTTAGATTTCCAAAGGTGCCCCTCCCCTCCCTTATAAAAGGGAACCTCCTCCCTCTCTTACTCACACCAATTTGAGCCTTCAGGATCGGCCAAACCCTGAAAAATTCTCTTCTCCACTTCCCTAGAAACATCCTATAAGTCCTGGTCTTCTTCAAAGACCAATTTTAGTTCCCTAAGAGGAGGTCTCAAAGAGGCGCTTCGAATAAGAGGTAATGTCCGTTACCGATTCTTTCAACTTTATTTCCTCTTATACTTCTTATTCATTAGTTTTTTCATTATTAAGTAATAACATAAGTATAAATAATATACTGATATGTTATTATAAGTATGAACCAACCCTATTTCACCATCTTTCCATCCTACAGAAAATGAGATCACCGTGCGTGCGTACGTACGGAATACCGTCTCCACGCCGTGGTGTAATATGTTTTTCCAACACCAACTTACTTGGAAGGGTATAATGGTGTAAAGAATAACTATACATAGTTATTATAACATCATACTGATTATGATATATTTTATCATACTGATTATGATATATTATGGAAACGATATCATCGCTCGTGCGTACGTATGGACTACTGTCTCCACGACGCGATGAGATTCATTATCCATGTTAACCATTTAAGAATGATTATAAAGTATATATATGCAATAATAATGGAATACATGACATTATAAAGATATTGGATTTATGTATATGTATTTCATCTACTTAATTCCATTCAACTCAATAAGGAAACGAAAACAGCGTTCATGCGTACGTACGGCCTACCGTCTCCAGGAACGTTGTATTTCTTTCCATTTATCGATCTATTATATATATGTGCATTCTAAATATATATTATATATAAATAATGTTTTATATTCTGGAATTAATTAATCATGATCTATGTAATCACATGAATAATTACAAGTCAAAACACGGATGAAAAATGAAACGATTTTACCCAAAACGATCTTTAACATGGAATTTACAAAAGAACGGGTAATATAAAGTCATAAGTGAACCATATATGATATCGTAAAAATTAATTTGATTCTGTAATAAGTCAATAAAATTATTTAAATCATTATACAGGGGTTTGAGATACATACGAAGCATATTGGACCTAAGGTAAGGGATAATTTTGCAAATCTCATTTTTATCTGAGATTTCTTATTCGTCAGTATTTACTGGGGTTATTTCTATCATCCATGTCCATGTTTTATAAAAGTGTTTTCATGTATGTTTAATGTCCTTTTACCCATTTTTGACTTTTACTACATGGTATGTATGGAATCATTCTATTACGAGGTACTTTTTGACTTTTCCGGCAAAAGTACGAGAAGAATGTTTTTTAACTTATACGGCACGAACCTATTTTTATAGATTTATAAAGCCTTATTTTCATGAAGCTTCCTCCAAAAGATTTCATTGCTATTTTCAACAATATCTATTTCTTTTTAAATTGCATGACGTTTTGTGAAAAAAAATTGATTTTGAAAAAGAAAGGATATTTTCCTCAAGAATTCATTTCAAATGTTTTATAAAAACCATTTTCCATCTACGATAAAATTATTCCATATGTGTATGTTTTATGTTTAATGTCTCTATAATTTACATGGTTCAGTTTTCTTATGATTAAATGTCCATTTTTTTATATGGATTATGAAATTATGGGATGATTTTTATGAAACCCATTTTATTATTTTGGTTATGATGAATGTTTTAAGTTTATTTTGTGGCACAAGTAAGAATTATTTCATTATGAGATGGTTGGGAGCTATATCTCCCTCCAATTCATTGGGTAAAGATTTATATCACATGAGATAGACATGGATGGAACGGAAAGTTAAAGCGGTTCAGCAAGACAGGACTGGAACGAGGAGTGAACTCGATTTAGAAAGGGACTTTGTCCACTAAGATGATCTTGGAAGCAATGTCTTGGCTAATATGGAAATCATATCATGTGCTTAATGGTTGCCACAATTACATGTTTTATTCCTATGATATTTTATCATGCTTAATGTTTCTTTATGATCTATTCCTTACGTACTTCCATGTTTTATGTCATTGCTCAAGCTTTCGATGTTTAAACATTATGTTCATGTTTTTAAGTTCAAATGTATATGGTATGTTTTATTTTATCCATGCTTACCCTTAATTAGAATTTGAGCTCACCCTTTTTATGTTTTCTTTCCCCAGGATATAAAGAAAGGTTTTAGGTAAGAAAAAAAGGGGAAGATCTTTATGGGAGATGTTGATGATCTTTCACCATGATTAGAAGATTACGTTCCATGTTTCCAAAGACACTAAACTATTACGGTCCTTGTCTGTCTGTTTTTGTTATGTATTAAGTATTCCGCAAAAGTAATGTAATGTCCATTTACATCAAGATTTGGGTCTCTACAGTTGGTATCAGAGGAATGTTTTAGTCAACCTTTGGAAACTAGGATGCGAGAACATTAGTGAGATCCGTAGAGATATGTCTACGGTATATCTAAGGATGTCCCTAAGGTTAAGTATACGTATAGGTTATAGTCCTAGAATTGCGCTAACAATCTTAGAATTTAACCTAAGATGTTAGATATTGAGGGTACTCCCCCTTTACTATGTTGTTTTCCCTAGTATGATTTTTTTCTCTCACACTAATCTTTTTCTGTTTTAGAAAATGGATGGAAACAGGAAGATTCACGATAATGGAGGATATGAAGAACAATGGAATGATATTCTTCATGAGAAACCAAATGAAACATGATTTGGAAGTCCAAACATCATTATTATGCCTAATCCGAAATCTCAAAAATATGATAAATAATCTCAACCTTGGTAAGTTTACCGACTCAGATAATAAGAGAAAGATGGAGTTTCATGATGATCATAGAGGAAAGAATGTTCATTTTCCCTCATGTAAATCATGTGGGAAGAGGCATCAGGGAGATTGTTTCAATGGAACTGGAAGATGCTTTGGGTGTGGAAAAGAAGTATACAAAGCCAGTAAGTGCAAAGGAAAAGGTTCAGTTAGCACCATGTACAAGGATAATGGTATTGCTACGACATCAACAATGATTAGATGTTTTAAATGTGGAATGTATGGGCATTATGAAAACCAATGCCATAAGGGATAAATCTCATGAAAAGAATCAGCATGGTCATATGGGTAGTATTTATGTGGATGATGATGAAGAGACTAAAATATGAGATGAAATAAATGATGAAGCCCAGCTAGTGGTTTAAGAAGTTAGTGGAATGATTGTATGTTTATAAAGAATAATGTATGGTACTATGGAATAAAGAATCATATAATGATTGTTACACTATTGTTTTTCCTAAAGTATATGAAAGTATATGTTGAATGGTACCGATAACCATGGAAGGTTATTCAGATATTTTTGAAAAGTAGATGATATGAGCATAATGAAGGGATAAGAAGATAATGAGATGTTTGGTTGTATTCATGAGCTCATGACTGATATAAGGACAAAGTGATATCATGGTTTGAGTATATTTAATATTTCGGATTTTGGTATGTGGAAAGAGTTACCTTTTGACAGTATTCATGTGTTCACTATGGTTCTATGGTAATTTATTTTTCAAGAGAATACATTACTAAGGTATTCATGTGTTTGGAATGTAACCAACAAGTTATATCTTTTGATATAAGTGGGATAAATGCTTGTATTCACATTCTTGGTAGATAACCTTTTTAGTAATTGTTTTCTTTATACTATGAGCGTGGACATAAGTATTTTGGATAACCCTAAAGATTTGAAATGGATTATGATGGATATAATTTAGTATTGTTTAAGGCTATAACCTTTTTCAATATTATTGATGGGACGTTATAGTAATGTAGAAAAAGGATAACCTGCAGGACGGGCGACATCCCATCACGTCGGACAAGGATGTGGTAATCGAACCCACTACTGAAGTGCGACTGTCCTTTATCACCTACCACTGGGCTACAGGAAGTCCCTATTTAGTAGAAACTAGTTTTATTATATTAATCAGTATGATATATGAATTATAAGTTCATTTTAGGAACCATATATGATTAATCTCACTATATATGGATTTAAGTATTTTTGATAACTTTTTTTATCCTTTTTTTGAGATAGATGGAATGAACCATAATTCTATCACAAGATTTGCTAACACATCACGAATGACAACTTCAACTTCATTTATTTATGAGATGAAGTGTAAATTGTCCAAGGAACAACCAACGGTGAGACTGTACCAAAATCACGAAAGTATTTCTTCTAATGACAACTCTATGGAAATGATCCTGAAAACTAAAAATGGTGTCTTAGTTCTCTTATATCCGATAAATCAGATGGTACCTTAGATCATCTCAAATCTACGGCTTTGTGATTGTTGGATATTTCATAGCCATGTTCTCTACCACTCTCCATCACAACATGATGGTTATATTTTTCCTCCATATCCATATTTTCACCTATACTCTCCTATGTGGAAACTCAATGTTGAGTAACCTTGGGTGACCATTACATTTCTAACATTCGTTTTTAAAGTTAAGTTTTAGTATTACTTTTTACGATGTGGGTTTCTATGAATAGTAAACGATTTATAACCCCGACGAATTTTGAGGGAGAAATTCATTTTATGGGGGGTAGAATGTAACAACCCAAGATTTTATAAGATATATTCGTTTTAATTTCTTTCAAAACTTCGGTTGTATGCTACAATAAGATTATCTTGTGATATACACAACACCGTATTAGCTTGCAGTATACGCAACACAATTCTTGGATCGTGTTATACACAATTTCAAGTTCATTTGATAGAAGTTATTCTACGCAACATTGAGTGTATATATACATATATATTCAATGTATAAATGAAAAATGGTTGTATTATATTATAACAAAACAATAAAGGAGTCTTGTAATATATGCAACCCTGACTTGGCTTGCATTACACACAATCACGACCTTCTTCGATAGCATGTGTTGTATGCAATACCGGGTTTTACTAAACAACAATATGTTATTATAATATTATTATGAACTATCCATTATGAATATTATTAACTAAATTTTGAAATTTATAACATTATTGTCCATCTTAAACATTTTCTAGAACATGGTATAAGATCAAAATAAAAATTTTGGGTAAAATAAGTATTTTTCAAAAAATGTAGTTTTGCTGCCTTTTGAGGGCACACCCACATTAAATCTAGTTTTTGACATTATTATAAGTTCAATTTTACAAAATAAAATTAATCTTTGGAATAAGGATATAAAATTTTACCTTGGATAAAATTTTCATATTATTCTGATAACTTTCATATTTTAATGAATAGTAATAACACGCTATATTTTAATTAAAAACAACTTTTTTCATCATAATAACTTATGTGGTTAAATTATAATATTGGATGGTTTTAAAGTATAAATAGAATTTTTTTTTACCATTTAATATAATTTGTGTCATTAGCATTGATTTTAAATTGAATTCGTAGGTTAAATCAATTCAATCTTTTGCAATGTTTTAAACAAAAACCCATTTTCATTCGACAATGGGATTAATTTTAATTTAATTTCTACAACTTCTGTGTATTTAATTTGAAAAAATGGATTCCATATTTGGAATTAGTGGGTCCAAATTATGTCAATAGGCTACTTTTTATTTTTGGGAATTATGAATAGTAACTACGGTAAATTTTATTTACCATAGTTAAAGATAAATCGGGTAATTAATGGTAAATATAATATTATAAAATTACCCTAACACATGAAAAAATTCTATTTGATGGCTAAAAGTCGACCCATATCACCTAAGGGTCAGATTCGATTCATTTTATGGACTTTTGACCATGAAAATAATTTAATTATTATTAAAACCAAAGAAAGTGACAACATGTCACTCTCTTAAATCTTATAAGTATAATAATTTTACTTTAAGGATAAACATCATAAAACATCGAACATGATTAGTCTACAGAAATATAATAAAATTATCTACATCATGATAATTTAATTATAATTTTTAGGGATTAAATAATTGTCATTAATGGTGATTCATTAATGATGCAGAAATTATTTATTAAGTGGAAAATTTGTAATATAGTTTTTATTGAAATAATAATACCCATTAAAAGGCCCACAAACCTGACCAAAACTTATTTTTAGAATATATCTACACCTTAATCATCCAATTACATAATATATAACCGTTTGGAGTTTTATAAATGTGATTATGACACTTATATTATTTTATTTTAAATGATGCCAAAGTTGTCACCATAATAATTTAATAAATATAACAATTTAAATATTGTGATTTTAAGATGATAAATTCTAGTAAATGTTTTATTGTTAATGTTAATAGATTTTTCTTCATTATAGGATTTTTTTTAATTTTTATGCAACAAATATGTATATTAAATAATTATAAAAAATGTTGTAGTAATTATTTTATTAAGAGATAAACCAAATAAATGGTTTTAAAAATAATAAAATAAATATTATATGAACTATTTAATGTTCTCCACTAATTTTCTAGATACATATGTCCTTTTGTGAATCTATTTAAGCTTTTATTTTGAACATATTTTCTGTATATATTTTATTTAAATTCAAATAAATGAATAGTGTCAAAATTGACACTATTGTTATTTTATAAATATAACATATTATAAAATTGTTTAAAAATCACAAAAATATATAAAAATTATAAATTTATATTTATATGGTCTAAAATGTAATAAAGTATCCAATTATAGATAATTCACAACAAATAAGTAATTATTTGTTATAATTTAAAATTTAGAATTTTATTACCACAAATAAAATTAAATTGATTAAGTAAGGATAAATCAAGTTGATAATGTTTAAAATAATTTCCTAACATGTCTAAATATTATTTTTTGATGACATTATAACCCTATATCATCTAATATTCGAATATGAGTCATTTTTGGATGTTTTTAAGTGGGTTTGGAGTTATTATAAATTAATATTTTTAAGATTTCTAAAGGTGCCCCTCCCCTCCCTTATAAAAGGGAACCACCTACCTCTCTTCCTCACACCAATTTGAGCCTTTAAGATCGGAAAACCCCTGAAAAATTTACTTATAAACTTCCCTAGAAACATCCTAGAGGTCCTGGTCTTCTTCAAAGATGAAGTTTAGTGCTCTAAGAGGATGTCTCAAAGAGGCGCTTCAAAGAAGAGGTAATGTCTGTTACCGATTCTTTCAACTTTATTTCTTCTTCTACTTATTATTCGTTAGTTGTTTCATTTTGAAGAAATAACATAAGTATAAATCATATACTGATTTTTTATTATAAGTATGAAACAACCCTATTTCACCATCTATCCATTCTATGGAAAATGAAATCACCGCACGTGCGTACGTACGGAATACCGTCTCCACGTTGTGGTGTAATCTGTTTTTCCAACACCACCATACTTGGATGGTTATAATGGTGTAAAGAGTAAATATACATAGTTATTATAACATCATACTGATTCTGATATATTTTATCATCTGCTCCAATTCAATTCAATAATTATGGAAATGATATCATCGCTCGTGCGTACGTACGGACTACCGTATCCACGACGCGATGAGATTAATTCTCCATGTTATCCATTTAAGAATGATTATAAAGTATATATAAGCAATAATAATGAAATATATGACATTATTAAGCTACTGGATTTATGTATATGTATGTCATCTACTTAATTCCATTCAACTCAATAAGGAAACGAAAACAACATTCATGTGTACGTACGACCTACCGTCTCCATGAACGTTGTATTTATTTCCATTTATAAATCTATTATATATATGTGTATTCTGAATATATATTATATATAAATCATGTTTTATATTCTGGAATTAAGTAATCATGATCCAAGTAATCACATGAATAATTACAAGTCAAAACACAGATGACAAATGAAACGATTTTACCCAAAACGATCTTTAACATGGAATTTACAAATGAACGAGTAATATAAAGTCATAAGTGAAACATATATGATATAGTAACAATGAATATGATTCTATAATAAGTCAATAAAATTATTTAAATCATTATACAGGGGGTTCAGATATGTACGAAGCATATCGGACCTAAGGTAAGGGATAATTATGCAAATCTCATTTTTATCCAAGATTGCTTATTCGTCAGTATTTACTAGGGTTATTTCTATAATCCATGTCCATGTTTTATAAAAGTATTTTCATGTATGTTTAAATTCATATTTACCCATTTTTTACTTTTACTACATGGTATGTATGGAATCTTTCTATTTCGAGGTACTTTTTGACTTTTCCGGCAAAAGTACGAGAAGAATGTTTTTTTAACTTATACGGCACGGACGGATTTTTACAGTTTTATAAAGCCTTATTTTCATGAAGCTTCATCCAAAAGATTTCATGACTATTTTCAACAAAATCTCTTTTAAAATAGCATGACGTTTTGTGAAAAGAAATTGATTTTGAATATGAAATTATATTTTCCTCAAGAATTCATTTCAAATGTTTTATAAAAACCATTTTCCATCTATGACGAAATTATTTCATATGTGTATGTTCAAAGTTTAATTTCTCTATAATCTAAAAGGTTCAATTTTCTTATGATGAAATTTCCGTTTGTTTTATATGGATTATGAAATGATGGGATGATGTTTATTAAACCCATTTTATTATTTTGGTTATGATGAATATTTTGAGTTTATTTTGTGGCACAAGTAAGAATGATTTCATTATGAGATGGGTGGGACCTATATCACCCTCCAATGAATTGGGTAAAGATTTTTATCTCATGAGATAGAAATGGATGGAACGGCATGTTAAACCGGTTCAGTAATACAGGACTAGAATGAGGAGTGAACTCGATTTAGAAAGGGACTTTGTCCACTAAGATGGTCTTGGCAGCAATGCCTTGGCTAATATGGAAATCATATCATGTGCTTAATGGTTGCCACAATTACATGTTTTATTCCCATGGTATTTTATCATGCTTAATGTTTCTTTATGATCTATGCCTTACGTACTTCCATGTTTTATGTCATTGCTCAAGCTTTTGATGTTTAAACATTATGTTCATTTTTTTAAGTTCAAATGTATATGGTATGTTTTATTTTATCCATGCTTACCCTTACTGAGCATTTGGGCTCACCCTTTTTATGTTTTCTTTTCCCCAAGATATAAAGAAAGGATTTAGGTAAGAAAAAAAGGGGAAGATCTTTATGGGAGATGTTGAGGATCTTTCACCACGATTAGAAGATTGTGTTCCATGTTTCCAAAGACATTAAACTATTATGGTCCTTGTGTGTCTATTTTTGTTATGTATTAATTATTCTGCAAAAGCAATGTAATGTACATGTACGTCAAGCTTTGGGTCTCTACTGTTACATTTTACTTATTTCATTTTCATTAATAATTTATTTTTTTTTTCAGTAGTTCATTAATAAAATTCCAACTAATTTTTTCATATTTTTAGAATGACTGAATTGAAATTGAAATGATCCTTTTTAACTGTGTATCTTGTTACCCTAAATTAGGAATGACCATTGTCGTATATATGTTACTTTGGTTTAAAAAAGTTATTATGAAAAACTCTATTTAGGGAAACCCTAAATTACATTCCAAAGAAAAATAGTGGGTAGCCACATTAATGAGGAGATACCATGACCATTGGATATACCATATCTCGACCCTGACACCACACAAGGATTAATCAATTAATTCATTAGTATTAAATTTCACTTGAATCATGAAACTACAAAACCCCAACATTCCTTTCAAATAAGATTACCAACCTAAAAATCTACTGCACAATGATTTCTTATATCATTTTCCAAAAACTAATCTCAAAAACCAAAATACTTCTTTATTTTCTCCACATAATTATTTGAACCAAATTAAATAAAACATTTACTCTAAAACCCTAATATAACTAATTTCATCTTCTCTATGGGATTGATCTTGTTCTTTTTTGATGTATTCATATTAATTTATTAAGTATCATTGATCTATTTTTTATAAATTTCAAATTTTATAAAACCTAAGTGAAATAAGGATTACCATTGGCCCCATCACAATACATTGTACATTTCAATAATATTATCCAAACCTCAATAATTTTAATGAATTATAAATGATAGAGATGTTAGTAGGGGATCATGGGTCCATTAAAAGAGAATGAACTGGGTGTTGGGATATCTATACATTATCATTTTTCACTTGGTATCCAATGGATTAGTAACAAGTATCAGATGGAGGTAACAATGTAGGTAATAAACCTATGTGGTCCATCGAGAGGCTGGTGACATTAGAGGGGGTACCTGGTGGTTATCATGAACATGTGGTTAACCTACACATGCCCAGTGGGTTATGTAACACCTAATGATTTTATGGTATTTATCCATTTAAATTTAATATCAACAATATATTATGTTTTATTAAAAACCTATCTTAAATGAACAACTAAATATTATTATTTATATGTTATCATTATAATATAGCTGTTAGAATGACATATTTGAATAAGATTAATTGAATTATGAATACATGACTTACACATATACATGTATATTAATTATATATATATTTATATATATATCATATTTTAAAAATATTGTTAAAAATTCACCCAATATGGTTTCTAGAGAAGATATATAAATTAATTGAATTTTACACTTAAAAACAGTTATTTTCTAAAGGCAACTGTGTTTCATTTTGATGTCGTGTTTATCTTAAAAATAAATTTTCACTCATCTATAAATTTAATTTTTAAAATTAAATTAAAATTTTAAAAGTGTAAGGTCAAAATTATTTTATGGTGAAATTTTTATATTTTTTAGAAATTTTTTATTTTCCTGTGAATAGTGAAAAATGCTGAATTTTAAATAAAAACTATCTTTTCATCTAAATAATTTATAAAATAAATTATGTTTTAATTTTATTTATGTTAATATTAAAACAATTATAAATATATTAATACAATTAATTACATTAAAAAAATTATTTGGAATTTGGATATAAAAACTTTTCAAACTTTGGAATCTTTTCAATTAAAAAAATGCTTTCTCACCCTCTCTACATGATTAATTTGAAATTAAAAATTCCAATTTTTGTGAGTTGAATTTCAAAAAATGGATTAAATATTTTTTTATCATAATTGAAAAATTAATTAATTATTTTTATTTTATTTTTGGATAATATGAATAGAAAACTTATTAATGTTTATTACAACAGATAAGGGTAAAACGAGATATTATGGGAAAAATTAATTATTATATGTTTTAGAAAATTACTATAAGACTTGTAATTTTTTTTGAATTAATTAATTTCGCCTTAAATAATACTTGTGACAAATTTGTGACCTATTGGAGCTACTTTGATGACTTTAATCCCCTTATTGTATTATATATTAAGAATAGTCAAACTTGTGACAATAATGTTTTAATTAGAATGTCATTTTAATTTATGATCATATAAAATATATGTCTGACAAAAAATATTAGTTTGATGGATAAAATAATTATCTTATTCATGTTAAGTTATTTTTATTTTTTAGGAAATAAATAATTATCTTACATACTTACACAATAGTGATGCAATTATTATTTTATTAGTGAAATGTTGAAATAAATGATATTAAAAATTTGAAAATAAATATAATTTGAGATAATTATTGTCATAAAAAAATTTATTGACGACTTTGAAATTTTAGGTAATTATTAATTTTTTTAGATGTATCATTTTATTGCTATTTTTAAAATTCAAAATAATGAATAGTGTCAAAATTGACATTAATGATATTTCAAAATAAATAATATTTCATTAAATGATATAAAAGTACTACAAGTATTTAATTTTATAAAATTATTGGAAGAAAGTTTTAAATTTCATAGTTGATCATTTTATAGGTATATGTGAAATTTATATTAACTATATAAACACTCAAACAGTAAAAATCAATGTAATCTCGGTTGGAGTTACAGAGGATCAATAAGGGTTAAAAGGTAAATATATGTGTATAACGATGACCTAAATTTTTCCAAAAAAATATTTTATGAATAATAGCTAACCCTTATCATTTTAGGCTTATATTTGAGTTGTTTAATGTATTTTTTTATATGAAAATAACGTATATATTATATAAATCAAAGATAGTTACAAAATGTCACTATCTTTGTATTTAATATCATTTATGTGTCTACATAAGAAAAAATCAAGATATGAATGAAAAAAATTATTTTTTGATCTTAATGAAATTATTTTCATTATATAAACTTTGTTTTAATTTTTATAAGTTATACTATTACATTAAATGCTTCTACAATGCTAATACAATATTTATTTAACTAATAGAAAAATAAAATAATTGATTTTAAAAGTATTAATTTTGATATATGTGAGATGTGTTAATGATTATAACGAATCTAAAAGATTTATAAGGTATATTATATATTTTTAGAAAAATTATAATCTAATTAAAACTTTTACTTGATGTATTTAAAGTCAAATTAAATGAATAGTATAAAATTTGACAATAATGATATTTTATTGAAATAAGTTTTTATTAAATTGTTGGAAAATCATATAAAATGTTATATAATAACAAATGGGATAATATATGGTGTAAAATGTACTCAAATATACATTTATATAACATTATTATGTCTTTGTATCAAAAATATCATTATTATATTTCAATATTTTGAGAGCTTCCAAAAGTGCTGCTAACCACAATTATAAAAGGATACTCTTTCTTTAACATAGTCACACCACATTGAGAATTTTATCTCAACCAAAACCTTAACATTTGTCTTCCAATAATACTTAGTAATGTTTTAGAGGTTATTTTTCATCCAAAATACAATCCATAGGTTTCCAAAGAGGAGATCTAAAGGAAGTTCTCTGATGAAGAGATAATCATCATTACCACCTCTTTATAGTCTATTTATTCTTCCACTTTATCTTCATGTTTTTCCCATTAAAAATTTATAAATCCTATATCAAATATTTAATGGGATTTTATTCTTATTATAAGAAAAAATATTTTACCTTTTTTAAATACTATGAAAAAGGAAAGCATTGCGCATGCGTACATACGACTTACTATCCCAACACCATTCTATAATTGTTTTTATCACCAATTTACTTGGATGGGTATAATGATGGTAATAATGAATATATATATATGATAAATAAGACATGATATTTATTTTATAAAATTAATATACAATTAAATTAATTTCCATTTTACCCATTAAGAAAATGATATTATTGCTCGTGCGTACAGACAGCCTATCATCTCCTTAACGTGATGTGATTCATTATCCATGTTCACCATTAAA
Organism: Viscum album; assembly: GCA_963277665.1. NCBI lineage: Eukaryota > Viridiplantae > Streptophyta > Magnoliopsida > Santalales > Viscaceae > Viscum > Viscum album. Next base: position 1,800,196,498 of record OY728152.1, read on the forward strand.
GAACGATTATAAAATTATATATTATAAATAAATTTGATATATATGGGCTTAAATTACTTATGGGGATAATGGAACTATAAACTGTTCATGATAATTGATACTTATATAACAAAATATGCATAGAAAAATGAAGTAGTTAGCACCTAAAACATGGATAATAACAAAATATATTTAACAAATAGGTGGTGAGTTGATATAAATGGATCAGATATGATATCATAAATATGAATATGGTTATGGTATAAATTAATAAATTGTTCAACCAATTTTTATGGTATTTAAGACACATTAAACATAAGTAAAACACAGGGTTAGGGTTTTTTTACAATCATGTCATTATTTGGGATTGTTTTTATTTAAGTCTCCACTGTGTAATATTTATCCTCCATGTCCATGCTTTATATTTTTTTAGAAATTTCATTAGTATTCTCCAATTATTTTTTAAAGTCAATTTTACACATTTTTTTTCTTTTTACGAAAATTTATTAAAATTAATTTTACTTTAATTTTACAAAATAATGTATCTTATGAATTTTCTAATAAAATGTTAAAAGGAATATTTTGTAAATTATCTGGAATGATACAAAATATCACATCATCATGAAGCCTTAATGTTTAAAAGACTCCCTTATAATATTTTAAGGTTCTGTTCAAATAAAACGATTTCTTTTAATATTATTTGGCCTTTTAAAATAAATTATTCAAAGTAAAAGGGTGTTTCTTTCATAGAATCAACAATTTTTTAATTATAGTATTTTCACCTATGTCAACACACTTTATTGACTATTATTATTAATTATGGTTGATATCTTTTTATATAATCTACCATATTTTATTGAATGGTTTATGATCAGTTTGACAATGGATGTTCTATTCTGATACAATTCTTGGTTTATTGTGTATGTATTAACATTTCATATGATTCTTTTTAATATTAATGTTTATGTTGATATGTTTCACCCCTTAAATATTAGTAATGCATTGGACTTAGTATGTGAAGGGTAGGTCCAAGGTCTAATGTGATAAAATAGACTTGTTTTGGGTGTAGATCTTACCCATTTATATAGACGTCTTCATCGAGGACTTGACAATATGTTTTAGACAGTTGAGATTAAGGATTCTATCAATATGAGATTAGTTATTGATAGTGCATGTGATTATTATACATATAGAATATCTATGGTTACGATTCATTATAATGTGATCATTTATGTGGAATTATTTTATCAACATATAGTCCATCCATATTTTGATCAAGATTATGTTTAACGGAACATGTTTCTGTTACTCACATTTCCATATTTTTTATTTCTTATTTACTCTTAGATTCTATTATACAGAAAACCTTACTGATCATCTGAGCTCACCCCATTTTAATGTTTCAATTTTTCCTAGGATATGGGAATGTTTTTTTGTGATTGACATGCAGGGTTACATAATGGGGAAATAATCATATTCTTAATGAAATTGTTTTTGTGTCTTTTGTTTTTAAATGTAATGTGAATTTAATGCATGTATATATTTTACCAAGATTACTAAACTATTTGATCATATGGGAAGAAATTTCATGTATCTTATGACTATATAATAAAGTAACAGACAACATAGGGATAAAAGAATTTTGTTATTTACATTTGGTATTAGAGGATGTTTAGTATAAACCATGAGAACTAGATTTAAGAAATCATGGATTTGAACACATAACCCTATGACTATCTTTGAGAATATGTCTTAATATAGAATATAATCCTGTATAACTTGTAAAGAAATTGGAGGATAGAAGATTAAATTTCATATATATCCAGAATACAAGGAGAAACAAATGATTTAATGTTTTATCGGAAGGGGAAGAAGTTATGGGTGTAGAAAAGAAGGAAATAAAGTATTTATTTCTAAGGAAAAATGAAAAGTTTGGAATTATGGTATCCCTAAGGTAATATGAATGGTAAATTGTATTAAATGATGAAAATATAGTCATTATAAAAACATATTTCCTAGTGGTAATACTCATAGATGTGATCATCATGGTTATACAAGTAATGGTTATATTGCAGATGATTAAGAGACTATAAATGAAAAGTGAAAGGATGGAGGTATTAAAGATTGAGATGATGAAGTGTAGAAAGAAGTAGAATGATTAATGTTTTTTTAACACACCATGGCATTCCAATATTTTTATTTTAGAATAAAATTAATCTAATTTATATCTTCTTTTATATGAATCACCTCGTTATTCTTACTCTACACACAACACTAAGTTAACTTGTGTTACACGCAAGGCCTATTTTTACAACCTTTTAATGGACCACTTATTTTAAAAATAAATTTTGAAAATTTTATAAATATTATTTTTCAAAATAAAATTCATTTTATAATTTTTAATTTAATAATTATCTTAGGGTGAATTTTTGGTATTTTTTGAGAAGTTCATTTTTTAGATGAATAGTAAAAAACATCATTTTATTTGAAAAATACATTTTCATCTAAATAATTATTAATGATAAAATATATTTTTATTTATTTAAATAAAAATAGATCAGTTATATATATTTTAATATTGTTTTTTTCATTATAATCTTATTTATATTTAACTCATATATAAATAATGAATAAACCATTTCATGTTAATAACCCCCTTTCTCACCACGTCTCTGGGATTAGCCTCATACCTATTTTTCCACCAACGTGATTTAAATATAAAAAATGGAAATAAATTGTTGTAATAATTAAATTATTATATTATAATAATATGAAATTAGTTTTGAACCAAAAATATGAGTGAAAATAAATAAAAATAATTACATTGATTAAGGAAAAATTAAGCTTCAGAAGGGATCAAACCTTAAATTTAAGGGTCAAAATGACATATAAACTTGTCCAAAATCCCATATATTCAAATAGTTCAACAAAATACCATATTTTTTTTGATTTTATGAGTTAGTGAGATTATATTCCATGGAAGTTACCTATAAATTATGTTTTTCAATGAAAAAGACAAAAAAGTAACCTTCCGTACCATTAATAGTTATAATGCATTAGAGTATGGAAGAAAATACAATGTTTCAGTTATAAATATTATTTTTAAGGGAAAATTATTTTTTTATCCTGAAAATTTAACATTAATATTTAGGGATGATATAATTACATTAAACTTTGAATAAACAATAACACGTGGATTACTTCGTTAATAATTTAATAAGATAAAGGATGCTAAAAACATAAAAAGTAAAGAAAATTTAATAAATTATTGTGTTACATTATTTTTATCAATGAATATATAATTTTAAATATACTTAAAGTTAATATATTTTAATTAATATAATGTCTTGAAAATTTTAAATTAAAAATAAATAAATAATGTCAAAATTGACATTAATGTTATTTTACAATAAATGATATTTTATTAAAGATTTAAAGTTAATAAAAATTTAATGTTATTCCTTGTGAACATAAGTGTTTATAAAAACTAAATATGGTCTATTAATGGACTTATTTATCTTTTATAATTGACATATTGATCCATTAATAGTAAAAACACTAGCAGCATGGTCCTGGTTAGAGCACTGTTTTTGCCTATTACATGGGATTATTTTAAAGTTAATTTCCAACACATATGGGTTTCAATTTTTTAAATTATATATAATATTTATAATTAAGTTGGTATAAATATTCTAATAATTATAACTTTTATTTATTCTTAATGGTTTATTTACATAGGATTTAAACTATTTAGCAAAATTAAAAACCAAAATGAAAAATATAAAGAAACTTAATGACTAGGGAAAAATATTATTAAAAGGAACTAATTTATGTTTGGTAGATATTTGGATTTACTGTACTATCAATTTAATCCATCAGTTATGCATTTTGGAAGAATACGAGTTAATGGATACCTCCCAACAGTGTATACTTTTTGGTTTTAACAGAATGCCACTACTTCTCCACTATATTAAAGTTATTACCTATTCAACATCCTCACAACTATATATCCTATTTTATCTACTAAAATCTTCCCAAATAATCTCCAAACATCCATACCATCATCCTAGAGTCCTTAATTTGGGAATAAATCTATCCAAGGAATCCCATTGGTGCAAACCCATAGGAGTTACTCGATAAAAATGTAACATTCTTTAATGTGCATTTATGTTTATTTCTTTATAATAACATAAACTTTATATTATTACATGATTATATAATAAAATATTTATCATAAATATACAAAAATGTTTTAATGTTATGGTTTTGACCTACACCTACACACACTTCCCTAAAATGGGTATGAACTTACCGTTTGTGTATGGAGAACTACCGCCTCGCGAAATGATGTTGTTCATTTTTCATTTACAACCATTCATAGTTGGGAATTATTATGGAAACACTATTTCTATATGATATAGATGATATTATTTATTTATTAATTATTCTTTAATTTTTATAAAACATATACCTTTATGAGTACCATTTGGTGTAAATATAATAACGTTTTTGTGGATGTGGGGACCACCACCACCTCACAGAGTTGTGATACTTTCACATATTAAATGGAATATATTAAGGATTTTTTTAATTAAAAATATGTAAAAAATTACATATATATGATATTAATGAAATAATTAAATGTAGGGAAAATAATATATCATTTTATTTATTACCCATTTAACACACTAAAAAAATTGATGATGTCGTTCGCGGACGTGTGGACTAACGCCTCCTTGACATGATGAGATTCTTTTTACATCATAATAATCATATATATAAGTATATATGAGTAAATAAAATAGTATTTATGATATAATTATCATTATAGAGAGATACAATTTCACTTACCTTTTTTCCATAATGATCATTGAGAAATAGAAACGTTACTCATGCATTTCTATGACCTACCATCTCCATGACTATATCATTGAGTCATTTTTCATTACCATATTTTATGATTGGATTTAATAGTATAATTGATGTATAAATATGATAAATATATAATGATGATTATTTTTTATATGTTTATATAATGATCCAGTTGACCATAGATGACCTACCAAATTTTTTTAACACATGAACCGAATTTTTTGAAAAAACCTGACATAAACATAATTGTTTAAGTAGTTGTATACAAAATTGTAATAAGTAATGAAAAATTCATAATAAAATTTATAAATATTCTAAAAAATTTAATTAATTAACACATGTTTATTTTTTTTGAATATAAATACACACCTGACATGTCAGACTCATGTTAATGGATTTTATCCCAATTTCATTTCCTCCAATATATTTTTGTTTAATTTTAAAAAATCTACATTAAAGGATATTTATAGCCGAAAGAGAATCTTAATTCAAAATTAAAAATATAAAATCAATACAAAATTTCAAAATTTAAAAATTCACATCAATTACATCACCAACAACTGCCTCGGGTCATGAGATTCTGAGACAATTCATCATCCATGTCACGACTCGACATCGGGGCCCGTGCCGTGACTACCCCAAGCCCACCTTCCATAGGCCAGGGGCTGGCGACTAGCACCAAGGCGTAAAATCTCGGTAAACAGGGAAGGCATTGCCTTTATAAGTAACAACCACCACAAAGTTAGCAAGCGGAAAGTAACTACAAGTGCAGAAAAGTAAAGGGGGCCGGATTACAAGCCCAACTGAAAGTACAACTGAAAAAGTAAAGAACAGCAACTGAAGAGAAGACGGCGGCCTCGTGTCGTCCACTGGCAATCCCACCTGAAGGGTGGGTACAGATAGCCTCCAGGCTCCTCGGGTCCCACGTCCGCTCCCAGCACGTCCCGCCCAGTGGTCCACCTCCAGGTACCGTCCTGCTCCACGCCCCAACCGAGATCAGCGATGTCCGTCGTCTGCATCCAACACAACAAGGTGCGGGCATAGCCCGTGCAGGGGTGAGTATAAGCTACTCAGTAAGGACCCCGAGACCCCCGAAGGTCTCCCGAAATCCACAAAGGATATAGCACAAAAGAAAGATGCAATCACGAAGTGACATCTGACTCGACTTAGGTATATGCCCATATATATACCTAAGTCCCCAATTCTAGCTCTGCTCACAAGCTCAAGAACAACTCAATCCACGCAGGAAAGCAAGACTCAAATCCACAAGGAGAGTAAACAGTAAATCCACAAAGGATAGTTCAACACAAACCACAAAGGAGAGTAACATAAGATTCAGCTCAACCAGGTATACTTTTTCAGATGACGTCAAAGATGATCACTGATCCATCTAAGTCGTCGGACCCACGAAGGATCGATAGGTACTAACCCCCGCAAATGACCCACACAGGATCGGGCTCACACAGAACCTGTAGGCAGTGGCTCACACAGAACCGGTAGTAAGGACCCACATAGGATCGGGCTCACACAGAACCTGTATCACTGATCCACGTAGGATCGCTGAGTGCACTAGTCGACGCAGTCCACTGAGGATCTCTGCACAGTCGTCGCCGCAGTCCACGAAGGATCTCTGCTCTGCCGTCGTCGCAGTCCACGGAGGATCTCTGCTCTGTCGTCGAAGTCACAGCCAGCGCTAGGGTTCCTGCACACAGCGAGCTCGTTTAGGAGGGTCCGCTCCACGAGCCGAGAGGCTGATACATCAACTGACACGTAGTCCGAAGTTGATGTATCCAAAAGTTCCGTATCGACAACAGGATCTCAACGCAACAGACGGCGCGTCAATCGGACGCCCGGTCTGAGAGTTATTGGCATTTTCGTCCCAGGGGCCCGGTTGGTTTTTAGGGCAAAACCAACCCGACCGTACTCCGCCTGTATCCGATCCTCGGGCGGAGTATGCCAAAAGTTCCATCTCATTTAGAGGAAACTACCACAGCTGATGGTACGTCGATCGGACGTCCGTAGCTCAAGTTATGAGCGTTTCCGCTCCGAGGGCTCGGTTGGTTTCGTGTACGAACCAACCCGGCCGAACCCAAAGTCTTCCAAAACCTTGAGTATAATAAACCGAAACGACCGTATCGATCCAAGGATCGCGTAGCCGCTGACGGTTCGTCAATCGTAGGTCTCAGGCCCAAGATATGGGCAAAAGACCGAAGAAGGCCCGAAAACGGGGTTCTGGGCCCGGGGCGACCCGGCCCGAACCACCCCTGGGTCGGCCGAACCGGGTCGACCCGAACCGGGTCGGCCCGACCCGGCTAGGCCGGGTCCGGTCCGGCCTGGGCGCGGCCCGGCCGACCGGACCGGCCGGCTCGGCTTCGGCCGAGCGGCCGAAGCAACCGCCGCGGGTTTGACCCGCGGCTTGGAGGAACGCGGCTCGCGCGGGCCGCGTGCTGGGTGGCCGGACCGCGGTCGCGGTCCGGCGGTTCTCCGTCGCCGCGGCTCGGCCGCGGCGGAGTTTCCGGCGGCATGCCGGGCGCCGCCGCCTCCGGTCGCCGCCGCCGCCTTCCGCGGGCCGCCGGAGTTGCTCCGGTGGCCCGTTTTGCCTCCCGTCTGCGCCATTGCTCCTCCCGGGGGCCGATCTTCACTGCGGGATCAACGGATCGTCCTTGCCGCACGGTTCGTCGTCGTCCGCCAAATCCTCACAACAAAATATCGGCGGAGGGTTGCCGGGTCTTGTTCGTTAGATCCGCACCCTCCGCGTTAGTCATAAACAACGGGAGGAAAAGAAAATAATCAACAACAATTTTAATTAAATTAAAATTGTTCGGAGATCAGGTTCTTTATTTTAAAAGAATAAACACGGGGAATAAAATATTCCAACATCCCTTACCTTTTCGTCGTCGGACGTGAGGTCGTCGCAGAATCGCTCGTCGCGGAAGGAGGGGATCGTCGCGTCGTTGCGGAGGAGAAGTTCGTCGCACCGCGGAAAAACGTCGCGCCGACGATCTCCGGATCAAGATCAAACGGATTTAATTAATTTAAATCCGTTGATATCGAATTATAAAAAGGGGAGAATTAGAATATTCGATTCTCACCTTTAACCGCTGATCGTAGGTCCGCCGCGGAAGAAGAGGCACCGTAGAAGAAGAAGGAGAAGGTCGCGGAAAAGTTTGTTGACGTCGCGGATCGTGCGTCGTCGAATTCCGGTTCCGGCGTTCTTCGTGTTCTTCGCGTTCTTCGCGTTCTTCGCGTTCTTCGCGGGGAGAGTGGAGGTTTAGAGGATCTCGCACAACAGGAGGATCCTCCAAAATAGACGAGTTTTTCTATTTTATTATTTTGCCAACAAACGCAAAACGCGTAAGTAACGACCCATTAAATTCGTTGAATTAATTCAACGAATGAAACAGCCCATTTAATTCACGAAATAAACCACCCAATTAAATGGTCTGTTAAGAAATTAAAGAAAACGTGTCGGTTGACTTTTCAGTTACTTTGACGGGTTTTCGCGGGTGCGTTACTTAGCGAAAGAAACGGCGGGGCTCGTGCGGGCCCTACCTCACAAATATCCTACCAAGAGGGTAGGATATTTCCGGATAGCACCCTATCTGCTTTAACTCAGTTCAAGTGGCTTCCAAGTGACTTCCAAGCAGCTTAAGTGAAATAAAATAAAGTTGTCGCACAAATTTTATTTTATTTCTGACTTAAAGCCCCAAAATTTAAAAACCACGTCTGAGCAAACGCAACTCCGGAAGAGGCGTTTCTAAGAAAATACCGGCGCTTCGATTTCATCGGTGCCCTCAGAATTTGATTCCGGGCACCGGTTCAAAAGATAGAAAAACCCGCTCGTCCGTTCACTGAACGTACCCGAGCCAAACTTCGGAAATTGATTCCGGGCACACCGGGCCTCGGAATCAGGTGCCGTCTGAAGCTGCGCTCTTGTAAAATTCCAAAGAAAATTAAGAAAAAAATTTCCTTGAAATTTTCGGGTCTTTACATTACTCCCACCTCAGGGCTTTACGTCCCCGTAAAGATACATCAAAAACTAGGGGAACAAATGGGGGTACTGAGCACGCATCTGAGCCTCCCGCTCCCAAGTGCTCTCCTGGAGGTTCCCGTGCTGCCATCTGATGCGCACAAGAGGAATCGACCGCCCATGTAGGACCCGCTCTTGTCGATCCTCGATCTCCACTGGGACCTCCACAAAAGTCGCCCCATCGTCCACGTCCAGCTCCCCAAAGTCGATGATGTGCATCGGGTCGTGCACGTATCTCCTCAGCTGAGACACGTGGAAGACGTCGTGCACCCGGTGCAACTGAGGTGGTAGAGCCAGGCGATAAGCCACCTCTCCTATCCTGCTGAGGACCTGGAAAGGCCCGATGAAGCGTGGAGACAACTTGCCACCTCGGCCAAATCTCCGTAAACCACGTCGAGGTGAGACACGCAAAAAGACGTGGTCGCCATCCTCAAACTCTAGTGGCCTCCGCCTCCTGTCAGCATATGACTTCTGCCGGCTCTGAGCTGTCCTCATCCTCTCCTGGATGATCTGGACCTTCTCTGTCGTGGCTCGGACCATCTCTGGTCCCACGAGTGCTGACTCCCCAGGGTCTGTCCAGCACAACGGTGATCTGCAGGGTCTGTCGTACAACGCCTCGTATGGTGCCATCCCGATGGTGGAGTGGTAGCTGTTGTTGTACGTGCACTCCACCAAGGGTATGTGGTCCTCCCAGCTGCGACCAAAGTCGAGAACACATGCACGGAGCATGTCCTCGAGTGTCTGTATGGTCCTCTCCGTCTGACCATCCGTCTGAGGGTGGAAGGTTGTGCTCAGATGGAGCCGCGTCCCGAACGCCTCCTGCAACCCCTTCCAAAGCCGGGAAGTGAAACGAGCATCTCGATCAGAGACGATAGACGATGGCACACCATGAAGCCATACGATCTCCTGGACATAAAGACGTCCCAAGCTCTCCACTGAGCCCTGCTCTCTGATGGGTAAGAAGTGTGCCGACTTGGTGAGTCGGTCGACAATCACCCAAATGGAGTCGTGACCTCTGGAAGTGCGTGGAAGTCCAGTCACGAAGTACATAGATATGCCATCCCACTTCCACTCCGGGACCTCCAAGGGATGTACCAAGCCTGCTGGTACCTGATGCTCTGCCTTCACCTGCTGGCAGGTGAGGCATCGTGAAACGAACTCTGCCACAGCTTTCTTCATGCCCGGCCACCAGTGCTGTCGTCTGAGATCATGGTACATCTTCGCCACTCCGGGATGCACCGCCAAGGGAGAAGTGTGAAACTCTCTCAGCACCTCCTCTTGTAAAGCGACTGGTATGAAGGTACGTCCTCTGAAAAGGATGTCGTGCTCTGCTCCAAGGGAGAAACCATTAGGCGCCTGACCTGAGGATATCAGTGCACGCCGGGTCTCACAGTCAGCGTCCCCACGCTGAGCCTCTCTGACCCGCTGTTGAAGTGGAGGAGAGACTGTGAGAGACTGAAGAAAGGATGCTCCGTCTCTATCCACGAAGGATATCTGTAAGGAGGCTAGCTGCTCTGTCGCCTCCTCAAGTAGCTGAATGCCCGTCCTCCTGCTGAGGGCATCGGCTACCACGTTCCCCTTCCCAGGAGTATAGACTATCTCAAAGTCATAGTCCTGGAGGAACTCAAGCCATCTCCGCTGTCTCAGGTTCAGGTCCTTCTGAGAGAAGATATACCTGAGACTCTGGTGGTCAGAAAAGACTATGAAGCGCTCGCCCAATAGATAGTGCCGCCAAGTCTTCAGAGCGAAGACCACTGCTGCTAACTCCAGGTCATGAGTGGCGTAGTTCTGCTCATGCGGTCTCAACTGATGTGATCCGTAGGCGATCACGGCCCGCTCCTGCATCAGGACACACCCGAGTCCAGTCCCTGATGCGTCGCAGTAAACTACGTATCCAACTCCCTCCTCAGGCAACCTCAAGATAGGTGCGCTGGTCAACCTCTGCCTCAGCTCCTGGAAGCTCTGCTGACATCTGTCTGACCACACGAAGGGTTTCCCCTTCTTCGTCAACGCTGAGAGTGGTGCCGCAACTCTGGAGAAGTCTGGCACGAATCTCCGATAGTATCCGTCTAGGCCCAAGAAGCTCCGCACCTCCGTCACGCTCCTGGGTGGCTCCCAAGCTAGCACTGCCTCGATCTTCGCGGGATCCACTGCAACTCCCGCCTCAGAGATGACGTGCCCCAAGAAGTGGACCTCACGTAACCAGAACTGGCACTTTGAGAGCTTGCCATAAAGCGGGTGCTCTCGGAGCGTGTCTAGCACAACTCGCAGGTGGTAGGCATGCTCCTCCTCAGTCGTCGAGTATACCAAAATGTCGTCAATGAAGACCACGACAAATCGGTCGAGGTATGGCTGGAAGATCCTGTTCATGAGGCTCATGAACACTGCTGGAGCATTGGTTACGCCGAACGGCATAACCATGAACTCATAATGGCCATACCGACACCTGAAGGCCGTCTTCTGCACGTCCTCGTCTCGAACTCTGAGCTGATGATAGCCTGACCGGAGGTCTATCTTAGAGAACCACCGCGCTCCCTTGAGCTGATCGAAGAGGTCATCAATCCGTGGCAGCGGATACTTGTTCCTCACTGTCACCTGGTTCAGGCGATGATAGTCGACACACAGTCGCAAGCTCCCGCCCGCCTTCTTGGCGAACAAAATCGGGGAAGCCCAGGGTGAAACACTGGGTCGGATAAACCCCTTGCTCTGCAAGTCCTCCAAATGTACCCGCAGCTCCCGAAGCTCGGCGGGGGCCATCCGATATGCTGGAGTAGATATCGGGGCTGTCCCAGGGTACAAGTCGATGTAAAAGTCTAGCTCTCTACGAGGAGGTAGCCCTGGAACGTCGTCGGGAAAGACGTCCACGTACTGGTCCACCACTGCAGGAAAAGCTGGACTCCGCACGTCCACTGCTCCTAGGATGAGGCTAGCCAACTGATGAGAGATGGGCTGCACTCTCCTCCGCAGAAGTCCATCCTGTGCTGCAAAGGTTCCCTTCTCGCCGGTGTAGGTAAACCTGCTCCCGTCGGTGCGAACACATCGCACCTTGCGCCTAAAACAGTCGATCTGGGCATGAACCGTGGATAGCCAATCCATGCCCAAGATGACGTCATAAGGCCTCGACGCCACTACAAGGAGATCCCAGCCGAAGCTCTCGCCTCCTAGAGTAAGCTCACACTGCCGGCACCAGTGCGTAATCGTCGAGTCTGCTCCCGTAGGAGTATCTAGCCGTAAGGATCGAGCCAACGGCTCAGTCGGAATCTCTGAGCTCCGAACAAGGGCAGAGGCTATGAAAGAGTGACTCGCTCCTGTGTCTATAAGTACTGCAGCAAGGGTGGAATAGACACAGATCGTACCTCGAATCATCTCTGGCATGTCGGGGTCGTAGGCCTCCACTGCCTGGAGCTGGGCCTATCCCTGCCCTCCAGCTACCTGTGGTCGAGGTGGCCCTCCTGGTGGTGGTGGGGGTAGAGCCTGGAAGCGTCGCCCACCACCCGCTGCTCGGCCAGCTCCTCTGCCTCGTCCGCCTCCTCCCTGCGGACCGCCACGGTCGACCCTCTGCCTCTGCCTGGGTAGCCCCTCCACCGTCTGCTGCTCCTCTGATCGGCGAGTCGGGCAGTCACGAGCCATGTGACCCTGCCCGCCGCAGGAGTAGCACAGCCTGCCTCTCGGAAGGCTGGCACTCCGCTGTGTGCCCCGCACTGCTGAGCCGGTGTCCTGAGGCCGTCTGCGTGGGGGTCTGGTCTGCCTGGACCCGAGAGTCATCCGTCGGCTACCTGCTGCCGAAGACTCAGCTACCTGCCGCCCTGCGCTAGGTCTCGCCGCTGAAGAAGGCTCTGCCAGGAAGCTCTCGATCAGGAGGGCTCGCTCCAGCACTCCCACCTGGGTCGGAATGCTGAGGGAGATCAGCGACGCCCGAATCTCCTGTCGCAAGCCCTGCTCGAAGGTCCGGGCCCGGAAGAAGGGGTCTCGTACCATGTCGGTCGAGTAGCGAGATAGGTCAGTTAACCTCGCCGCGTACTGAGCGACCGTCATGCTGCCCTGGCGCAGCTGGAGAAGCTCCTGGATGCGCACCGCTCGGAGGGTGGCCGGGATGAACTCAGAGCGGAAGAGGCTCTCGAAGTCCGTCCAGAGCAAGGATGCCTCATCGTGAACCTGGAGCATCAAACTTCACCATCGTCCTGCCGCCGGCTGCAGGAGGCTCGCCGCGAGAATCACCATGAGATCCGCTGGTGTCCTCACTAGTCTAAAGATCCGCACCACCGCCTCTAGCCAGTCCTCGGCGGCCTGGGGGTCCGCCTCACCGCGAAACCTGGGCGGTCGCTGGCTCTGAAACTCATGCAGTGCCCTGAGGCGACGTGCATCGTCAGCGTCTGGTACTGGTAGCATCGGTGGCTCGGCGGGTAAAGCTACCGCCGGTGCCACTGCTGGAAAAGGGCCCTGCACCGAGGCCTCGTCGCTCGGTGGGCTGCCGTCGCGCCCTACACTCGAAACCCTAGCTGGCTGTCGTCGCGGGGCCATCCTGAAAAAAAGAACAAGAGCACCACAGTCAGAACAGTATACCTGGTGAGCTGGCACAAGTAATCACAAGGAAAACTTGAGACTTTCATGAAGAAGATCAGTATACCCGGTGAGCTGACACAAGTAATCACAAAGAAACTTGAAACACACACACAATCAATGTTTTCATGCATTAAGTCGGAAATCAGGAGTCAGGGTCCTGGTGTACGGATACGTCGGCCACCGCGCCAACACTGGGCTCCCTGAACTGATAACCACACTCAATACACTAAACACTATTGCTTCATATAGGAAGAAAAGACGATCAGAGTCTGCGGTAGAACCGACCCCTCTGATACCAATTTGTCACGACCCGACCTCGGGGCCCGTGCCGTGACTACCCCAAGCCCGCCTTCCACAGGCCAGGGGCTGGCGACTAGCACCAAGGCATAAAATCCCGGTAAACAGGGAAGGCATTGCCTTTATAAGTAACAACCACCACAGAGTCAGCAAGCGGAAAGTAACTACAAGTGCAGAAAAGTAAAGGGGGCCGGATTACAAGCCCAACTGAAAGTACAACTGAAAAAGTAAAGAACATCAACTGAAGAGAAGACGGCGGCCTCGTGTCGTCCACTGGCAATCCCACCTGAAGGGTGGGTACAGATAGCCTCCAGGCTCCTCGGGTCCCACGTCCGCTCCGAGCACGTCCCGCTCAGTGGTCCACCTCCAGGTACCGTCCTGCTCCACGCCCCAACCGAGATCAGCGCTGTCCGTCGTCTGCATCCAACACAACAAGGTGCGGGTATAGCCCGTGCAGGGGTGAGTATAAGCTACTCAGTAAGGACCCCGAGACCCCCGAAGGTCTCCCGAAATCCACAAAGGATATAGCACAAAAGAAAGATGCAATCACGAAGTAACATCTGACTCGACTTAGGTATATGCCCATACATATACCTAAGTCCCCAATTCTAGCTCTGCTCACGAGCTCAAGAACAACTCAATCCACGCAGGAAAGCAAGACTCAAATCCACAAGGAGAGTAAACAGTAAATCCACAAAGGATAGTTCAACACAAACCACAAAGGAGAGTAAAATAAGATTCAGCTCAACCAGGTATACTTTTTCAGATGACGTCAAAGATTATCACTGATCCATCTAAGTCGTCGGACCCACGAAGGATCGATAGGTACTAACCCCCGCAAAAGACCCACACAGGATCGGGCTCACACAGAACCTGTAGGCAGTGGCTCACACAGAACCGGTAGTAAGGACCCACATAGGATCGGGCTCACACAGAACCTGTAGCACTGATCCACGTAGGATCGCTGAGTGCAGTAGTCGACGCAGTCCACTGAGGATCTCTGCACAGTCGTCGCCGCAGTCCACGAAGGATCTCTGCTCTGCCGTCGTCGCAGTCCACGGAGGATCTCTGCTCTGTCGTCGAAGTCACAGCCAGCGCTAGGGTTCCCGCACACAGCGAGCTCGTTTAGGAGGGTCCGCTCCACGAGCCAAGAGGCTGATACATCAACTGACACGTAGTCCGAAGTTGATGTATCCAAAAGTTCCGTATCGACAACTGGATCTCAACGCAACAGACGGCGCGTCAATCGGACGCCCGGTCTGAGAGTTATTGGCATTTTCGTCCCAGGGGCCCGGTTGGTTTTTAGGGCAAAACCAACCCGACCGTACTCCGCCTGTATCCGATCCTCGGGCGGAGTATGCCAAAAGTTCCGTCTCACTTAGAGGAAACTACCACAGCTGACGGTACGTTGATCGGACGCCCGTAGCTCAAGTTATGAGCGTTTCCGCTCCGAGGGCCCGGTTGGTTTCGTGTACGAACCAACCCGGCCGAACCCAAAGTCTTCCGAAACCTTGAGTATAATAAACCGAAATGACCGTATCGATCCAAGGATCGCGTAGCCGCTGACGGTTCGTCAATCGGAGGTCTCAGGCCAAAGATATGGGCAAAAGACCGAAGAAGGCCCGAAAACGGGGTTCTGGGCCCGGGGCGACCCGGCCCGAACCACCCCTGGGTCGGCCGAACCGGGTCGACCCGAACCGGGTCGGCCCGACCCGGCCCGACCCGGCTAGGCCGGGTCCGGTCCGGCCTGGGCGCGGCCCGGCCGACTGGACCGGCCGGCTCGGCTTCGGCCGAGCGGCCGAAGCAACTGCCGCGGGTTTGACCCGCGGCTTGGAGGAACGCGGCCCGCGCGGGCCGCGTGCTGGGTGGCCGGACCGCGGACGCAGTCCGGCGGTTCGCCGCCGCCGCGGCTCGGCCGCGGCGGAGTTTCCGGCGGCGCGCCGGGCGCCGCCGCCTCCGGTCGCCGGCCGCCGGAGTTGCTCCGGTGGCCCGTTTTGCCTCTCGTCTGCGTCATTGCTCCTCCCGGGGGCCGATCTTCACTGCGGGATCAACGGATCGCCCTTGCCGCACTGTTCGTCGTCGTCCGCCAAATCCGCACAACAAAAGATCGGCGGAGGGTTGCCGGGTCTTGTTCGTTAGATCCGCACCCTCCGCGTTAGTCATAAACAACGGGAGGAAAAGAAAATAATCAACAACAATTTTAATTAAATTAAAATTGTTCGGAGATCAGGTTCTTTATTTTAAAAGAATAAACACGGGGAATAAAATATTCCAACATCCCTTACCTTGTCGTCGTCGGACGTGAGGTCGTCGCGGAATCGCTCGTCGCGGAAGGAGGGGATCGTCGCGTCGTTGCGGAGGAGACGTTCGTCGCACCGCGGAAAAACGTCGCGCCGACGATCTCCGGATCAAGATCAAACGGATTTAATTAATTTAAATCCGTTGATATCGAATTATAAAAAGGGGAGAATTAGAATATTCGATTCTCACCTTTAACCGCTGATCGTAGGTCCGCCGCGGAAGAAGAGGCGCCGTAGAAGAAGAAGGAGAAGGTCGCGGAAAAGTTTGTTGACGTCGCGGATCGTGCGTCGTCGAATTCCGGTTCCGGCGTTCTTCGCGTTCTTCGCGTTCTTCGCGTTCTTCGCGTTCTTCGTGGGGAGACTGGAGGTTTAGAGGATCTCGCACAACAGGAGGATCCTCCAAAATAGACGAGTTTGTCTATTTTATTATTTTGCCAACAAACGCAAAACGCGTAAGTAACAACCCATTAAATTCGTTGAATTAATTCAATGAATGAAACAGCCCATTTAATTCACGAAATAAACCGCCCAATTAAATGGTCTGTTAAGAAATTAAAGAAAACGCGTCGGTTGACTTTTCAGTTACTTTGACGGGTTTTCGCGGGTGCGTTACTTAGCGAAAGAAACGGCGGGGCTCGTGCGGGCCCTGCCTCACAAATATCCTACCAAGAGGGTAGGATATTTCCGGATAGCACCCTATCTGCTTTAACGCAGTTCAAGTGGCTTCCAAGTGACTTCCAAGCAGCTTAAGTGAAATAAAATAAAGTTGTCGCACAAATTTTATTTTATTTCTGACTTAAAGCCCCAAAATTTAAAAACCACGTCTGAGCAAACGCAACTCCGGAAGAGGTGTTTCTAAGAAAATACCGGCGCTGCGATTTCATCGGTGCCCTCAGAATTCGTTTCCGGGCACTGGTTCAAAAGATAGAAAAACCCGCTCGTCCGTTCACTAAACGTACCCGAGCCAAACTTCGGAAATTGATTCCGGGCACACCGGGCCTCGGAATCAGGTGCCGTCTGAAGCTGCGCTCTTGTAAAATTCCAAAGAAAATTAAGAAAAAAAATTCCTTGAAATTTGCGGGTCTTTACAATCCATTCCATCGCCATCAACCGACCTTCGACAACATAATCATGAAAAAATCAGGCTACTAACCACCTAGAGCTGCACACCTACCCATCATCAGCCTCCATACCCACACTGTTAGAGAGGATCCACTAAAACACCATCACCAACATTGTAAGTACCTGGATCTTTAGTTTAGGTGTGGATCTTGATTTTGTGTTTTTATTAATGAAAAAGGATGAAATGTGGTTTTTTCTAGGTACACACCATGTACTCGGTTTCTCTATACATCCGCATACTGGCCATGTTATGGCCGAGTATATGGTTTTGTGGTGACATGGAAGACCATTTATGTCAAGGGACGGTTGAAGATAATACCTATCTTGTTGTTTTAAATTAAAATTCAATGTACTTTTCATTTTATTTGATAAATTATTGAGGGGTCACATCACATCTTTGGAAACACATTATTCTAGAAGAGGTTCATACATGTGAATGATGGGAGGTCTAACAAACTCCAAACACCTCCCAATTCTCCATCTCAGCTCTGATTGAGACATTGTTAGGTGAGTTGGAATCCCACTAGTGAGTTATCAAAACCCCTAGAGCCTTTGTCCAGATTCCTTCTCCAAATTGAGTTATTAAATGTTATGAATTATTCACCATTATTTATATCTACAATGTTCATGGACGGTTTAATGGGTGATGTTAAATTATACTGATCTTACAATATTGAGTTAGGTGTTTTGTGCCGTTTTTTTGTCTTTTGATTATTTATGCTAAAATATCTCCATTCCCACGAATGGGGTATTGATTTATTTGGAATTTAAACTTTTGGATTACTTTATAAGGTTTCTTTAATTTGAAAGGGGTTGTTTCTTATGCATGAGGTTTTATACCTTGTTTATGGGAGACCCCATGGGTGCATTTCCCTTGATTGATTGTTTATGTCTGTTTGGTCAAGGTTTCCTATTAGGTGTACCTTATTTTCCATGAACTATTGATCAGGATTGAGTTGAATTGATTATATGAAATTCTTGTGTTATGAATTGAGAATGTTTAGCCATGTAGTGGTTTTAGATTACATTGTTAGCTGATATGATATGTAGACTATTTCTCCAATTGACCGTGAGAGCCTTGGTGAAGATGATTTAACCAGGGGTATTGACCGTGAGAGCTACCCCAGAGGTTGTTTATAATTAGTTATTCCATGTAAACCCAAGGGATATTGACAATGAGAGGTACCTGGGGGGACATTTATAATTAATTTATGCTATGTTGACCCAGGGGTATTGACTATGAGAAATACCCAGGAGGGCATTTATAATTTATCGTTGCTTTGTTAACCCAAGGGTATTGATCGTGAGAGCTGCCCATGTTTTCATTTTTAAATGATTAGTGCTATGTTAGACTAGAGTGGTTAGACCCTGGGATCTTCCCAGAGGGACATTATTTAATGAATTGGTGCTATGTGGAACTGGAGGGGGTGTATTATGATAGATTTCACAGATGTTTGTTTATGAATGATTTAATGATTGTGACGAGTCTTCTAAGACAAATCAATAGCTAGGACTTGGTCATACATGATTGTTTATATGATCTTCTAAGACATCGGTTTTTATATTTACACAGGGGATACAAGTCTTTGGTTAGATCCCATGGTTTACATGATTCAATGGATTGAATAATAAATTAAAATAAATGTAATTGAAAACTGTACGATTGTTTACTTTTGAGTACTTCCTAGTTTATTGCTTAATTTATGCATATTACCTGTTATATATGTATTCACTGAAAGTTAGGAATAAATTTTTTGGTGGTTTCCTTTTGGGATTCATATCACACAATATTTGGATAATGTTTTGGACCAAGACATATTATATTGTTGTAGGTATTGACAAGGGAAAAAACACATCATCTTTAGGTACTTGATTGCTATTGGAGTTAGGGAGCAAGGGACCAAGCTGAGGCTTGTGATGCTTCTACAGTTTACTTGTTTCTCTTGTAATTTGGATTATGTAGTGCTTTCCAACATTGTGGATTTTTTGATTTTTTCTTAGATACATATGCCATGAATCATATATATATATATATATCGTGGCATTTGTTGGATTTACTTTCAGTCTTCCACTGTTTACTTTTGTGGCATTTCACCTTTTTCTATTATATACAATTTGTTTCTCTATTGTGTATACTCTACCAATGAGGTCATAGTTACCCAAATATCACACCTTTGACCTCACTACTTTTCTACATACTCTAGCGTATGGTTAAATTCACTTGAGGTCATGTGACCTACCAGGTTTGGGTCACCTTTGGGTGGAACCAGGATCTGGGACATTTGAAAGTGGAATCAAATGAGGTTTTTTTCTACTATGACTTACTATTTTGAGTTAATATATTTGGATAGAAAGGTAAAGGAGTTTCTTAATTAGCTGTTCTTGGGAGTAGCTAACCCATGAATAGGGAAAATCCAAGTTACCTCAAATATTGTAATTTTTATAGTTTTAAAATTTTTACAATTGATTTGATTTCACCATTAGATGATTCACTAGTTTGGTGCTATTATGATTGATATCATTGTGGTTATATTTTTGTTTCAACTCAATGAGATGAAGGTAATAAATCCCATGCATCTTATTGGCACTTGTTATAGATCACACGCCATTCAATCTTGTCATGACATTTAGGGAGCATTAATGATTGCATGTGGTTATGATAGATGTTTTTATATATATTCAGTTTGTTGTGATAGATTCTGTTATATAAATAACATCTATTTATTAAATGGTATTGGTATATGTAATTTTTAATTTTGTTGGATGCCAAGCTTTGGTCCCTGAGGCGTTATGGGCCCTCTTGGATCTGAATTTGGTGGATCATGTTGATCACTAATTGAATTATATTGAGTCCTGACATGAATAAGGATGTAAAACATTGATTTTCATGGAGTATGGGCTGTCATAGATCAGAACATGGCCTGACTTGGCCAATGTTTAAGATTTTTTGGGTTCTAGAGAAGTTTCAGAGGCTTACTATCCAGAAAACCCAGAAAGCACCACATGTGATGTTATGAACTAACACCATGTGTTATTATGTTCGAGAAGAAACTACTTTTCTTAATTACATGGCGTGTATCTGTTAACCGTGTGATTGAATATGTGAGAAGAGGCATGGGTTGGTAATATTTTGGTAGAACTCATTGTGTTATAGGAGTACATTCCATGTCATAGTTGACTATGTATCCAACCATGTGACTAATGACACGGGTTGATGGAACAAATGTGGTACATGTCTTGTCTAGATTGTGCAGGTCAAGTAGTGGTACAACATGATAGAACTGTATAGTTCTATCAGTGTAGAAGAATTTGGGTAGGGGAGAATATTCAAGTACACTCCATTTCTTAGGATAAACACGCTGTCTGTATGGGGTGTTACACAACCAGTTTGGCAGGGGTACATGACCATGTTAAGGATTAAGGGAGCACACTGTGTAGTGGTTATACATGATGTGTAACCCACTTTTATAAAACATGAATGATTTTTTTATCTTATCCCATTATTTCACATCTAATTTTTAGTTCTGTTAATCTTGTACTGGGGTGTACGCTTGACCTTGCAGATTCATGCCACCAAGATATCCTCTGGTTATACGCCGGGTATAGGGTGATGAAAATACATCAGAAATGGATGATCAAGGAGTACCAAAAAGTCCTCCCATCCTGCTTGTCTTGGAACCGGCTGTTATACCGATCATAGGTGTTGATGCATAGTTCCGTAGAGACTTTATGAGGATGATGAAGACTTTTTATGGAGCACCACACCCCACCATGACTATGGTAGAGTTGATAAGGGTGTTCCAACAGTATCATACTCCAATTTTTTTTGGGTATGGAGGACCATAGGATACAGAGTCATGGTTAGAGGATATTCATTTTATCTTTGAGCATCCGGAGACACCTCATAAAGGGAGAGTGAATCTTTCATCTTATATGTTATGTGATTCTACCAAGAGATGGTGGGATTTTATCTCATAGGAAGGATTTCATCGGGATTTGACTTGGGAAGAGATTCAGATGACCTTATAGAATTATTTCTTACCCAAGATTTTATGTGTCGATCGCTCTTGGAAGATCAAGCATATGGGTCAGGGCACTCTTTCAGTGATGGATTACTCTTCTCATTTTACAGTGCTTCCCACCTGTTCTGGGTGGTGACGAGTTATCACTGGCTAGGCATTTTAAGGATGGTCTTAAGTAAGCCATCTGAACACAGGTGAATGTTTTCATGATGAATTCAGTGACTGCTATAGTAAAATAGGTGATGATTACCGTGTGTAATATGAGGGAGTTTGGAGCTACGATTTTGGTCGGTTCAGCATCTAGGGATGATACACCTTATAATGTTAACATGTAGAGACGTAGGGAGTTTACACGTGATGGTTCTTCCAGTTGTAGGGAGTTTCATTAGGTAGACAAGTGGAGTGTTACCATTATGGGAAGAATGGGTATATGAAACTACAATGCCCGAGAGACCTAGTTGAGTTCCAATATTGCAGCAAGATGCGTCATCTTCGGAAATTTTTTTGGGTGTTCTCTCCACTAGTGAGTGGGAGGGGATCTGTTATGACTCCACGTTTATGATTATGACTACTGATTTCTCATCATTCAAGAAACTAGAGTTCGTGATGTGATTCCAGCCGAGGAGGTAGTTGTGGCTGTAGTATCAAGGCAATAGGATTTTAGTGAAAGAAAGGCGGATCATCTTAGGGTATCATGGAAGGGTCTATGGGTCACGTTACAGTTCAGAAAATTGCAATGGAATTGACCCAGCCAGATCAGGATCTCAGATCCTCTAAGATTAGAGGTATGATTCTAGTTGAATTAGTTTTAGCTTCTATTATTTTTGATATAGGGGCTTCCCATAGGTTCATATTAGTTGATTTTTTGGATAGCCTTGAGATCAGTATCATTACTTATGGTGATATTATGACACTAGACACTCCATTGGGGATTATGATAGCTAGTGTATGTCGATGCAAGGAGTGCCCACTTGAAATTGGTGGGTTTCAGCATTTCATGGACCTCTATGTCCTAAAGATGAAACACATCGAGGGAATTCTCAAAATGGACGGGATGGTCTCCTTTAAGACCTTTGTCGACTACTATCACCCCAGGGTGAGTTTCACATCTCCGGAGGGAGAACATTTTCTACACAAGGGAGAATAGAATGTCCATGAAAGAAGAGATGGACCCGAGAATCATGGGTTGGGAGGAATTACAGCCCATATGCCGAGTTTATATCTAGATGACCAGGGGACTTCATAGATAGAATTTCCTACATTTTTTTATCATTTTATATACGTCTTTCTATATGAATTTTATGGTATAACTCTAGAGAGACAGGTGGATTTATCTATTGAGCTTGTGCCAGGAGCAACACCCATGTACATTACTCTATATAGGATGGCTACACCATAGTTACAGGAGCTCAAGAAGCAGTTATATGAGTTGCAGGAAATGAGTTTCATCTAACCCAGTACTTCTCCATTGGGTTTTCCTGTACTTTCTATACAGAAGGCAGATGGTACCCTCAGACTTTGTGTGGATTATCGGAGGCTGAACAAGTTGATGGTAAAGAACTAATATCCCTTACTAAGGATTGATGATCTCTTTGATCAGCTTTATGGATCCTGTGGGTTCTCAAAGATTTTTTTGAGATCTTTTTATCATTATTTGTGTGTTAAAACATTAGATATACCTCGTATATCCTTTTGGAGGAGGTATGGCCTATACGAGTATTTGGTTATGTCATTCGTTCTCACGAATGTGCCGACAGTTTTCCTGGAACTAATGAACTGAGAGTTCATTCCTTACATGGATTATTTTATGGTAGTATTCATTGATGATATTGTGGTGTACTATTATACTTGAAATGACCATAAGAACCATCTTGAAATAGTATTGAGGAAAACTACTATATCATCAGTAATATTATGAGCTCAAAAATTTACATTTTTTTAAGGATTAGATTCACCTCTTAGGTCATTTAATCTTAGATATTGGAGTATTAGTAGACCTAGAGAAGTTGAGAGCTATAGTTTCATAGGAGCATCAGAAGAACTTCATTTATGTATGATGTTTTCTAAGGATGGATAGTTTCTAAAGATGACTTATTCAATACATATCATTCTTAGTAGTTCCACTAAATGGCCCAACTATGAAGGGTAAAAAGTACTTATGGACATATTCATACGATTTGGACTTTCAAGAGTTGAAGGGGAGGTTGACATCAGCACCAATACTTATTTTTTTTAATCAAGAATGAGTTTCACCATTTACTACAACACATTTGGTATTAGACTGGGATCCATTCTTTTGTTGGGGGAATGAGTCAATCCATACAGGTCTCAAAAGTAGAGCCAACATGAGAGGAATTACCCAACACACGATCTCACATTAGCTGCAGTTGTGCATGCTTTCTGATTTTGGAGATATTATCTTCTGGGACAACGTTTTGTGGTGTAAATTAAACACAATATCCTCATGTATATATTTATTCAACAATATATGAATTTGTGATAGAGAAGGAGGGTTGAGTACCTTCGGTATTTTGACTTTGATCATGCCTACACACCAAGGAAAGGCAAAGCAGTGGCTGATGTGTTGAGAAATAGGAATCAGATAAACAATTTCAGGATGCTAGTAGTGAGTGGAAGCTTATGGATCTGTTATTTGAGATGCATTTGAAGGTTCACGATAGGTATAGGTTGATGTTTCATTTTTATATAGCTGTTACATCTACTCTTCTGAATTGAGTGAAAATGATGCAATATACAGATTCTTAAGGCCTAGTTCTAGGGGAGAGCGTGTCAGGAGAGGACCCTAATCTTTGGTGGACCATAGGTGAGGATAAGGATTTGTGTTTTTTTGGTTGTGTATGGGTTTCATCAGACATATGAGTGAAGTTTTTATGATATTTTCATTCCTCAGTATGGGCGGTTTATCCTAGTGTCACAAAGATGTATCGAGATCTACACCATCAGTATTGGTGGTTGGGTATAATGATGGATGTAACTTTTTTTGTTATGAGATTTTCCACCTATCCGTTGGTAAAGGAAGATCATTAGTGATCGAAAAGGCTATTATAGTAGTTACTAATTATTGAGTGTAAGTGGAATGATGTTGCAATGTATTTAATGATGGGTTTACCATGGTCACCTCAAGTAAATTATGACGTATGGGTTGTAGTTGACAGACTCACATAGGCTACACATTTCATTCCAATAAAGTAAACCTTCAGTGTTGATTCTCTTTTATGGTTTTACATCCAAGAGATAGTATGATTACATGGGGTTCCACAATCTATTGTCTCAGAGAGGGATTACCAGTTCACATCTCATGTCTGGAAGGGACTATAGTGGTCTATGGGTATACAGGTACTTCTGAATACAACATACCATCCCCAGACAAATGGAAAGTTTGAGCTCCCGATTCATGTATTGGATGACATGATTCAAGCATGCATCTTTGATTTCAGGGGCTCTTGGGAGAAACATGGACCCGTTGTGGAGTTTTCCTACAATAATAGTTTTTAGGAAACAATATAGATTGATCCTTATGAGTATTTTTATAGTTGGCCATGTCGATCACCTTATTGTTGGCTATGGGAAAGAGAGGTAGCTATTCTAAGACCTTGTCATGTCCAGGAGACAACTTTGTAGGAGGAATTGATTCAAAAAGGATAACTATTGTACATTATTCAAAGTAATATTATGTTTATTGATTGAGATGACCTCTGGGGTTCAAGGTCATATATTAGGTTTTCCCGTGTGTCATGCCGAGTTTAGGACACAGAAGGATTAGAAGATAGGGAATCCTTCACCGAGATACATCAGAAAATTTGAGGTTTTAGATATAGTGGGGCCAGTTTTCTATTAGTTGTATTTACCTCAGAGGTAACAAGCTATGAACAACATCTTTAATGTTTCTCAACTATGACATTACTTTTTCAACCCTTCTCACGTTTTTCAACCCAAGGATGTTGAGTTGGAGGTGGATACATCCTTCAAAGAGAACAATATTTAGATCATCAATCTTAACATGAAGGTTCTTCTTGGCTGGTCAATTTCTATAGAATGGGTGTTATGGCAGCACGTTCGAGTACAAGAAGAGACTTGAGAGAGGGAGGCCGACGTACGGTCATAGTGGCTAGAGTTGTTTGCAAATTATTCTTCACCTTCCTTGGAAGGGAATTTTACGGACGAATTACTTTAAGGGGGGAAGTTTGTAAGAACCTAAATCTTCATTTCAGTTATGAATATTGATTTCAGGTTTCTCTTGAGGAAAAAGGAAGAAATAGGGGTTTTTATGACTACTCATTGTGTACTTCCATGTACAGTCCATGTACCCAGTTGTCGCATATAGCCGTGTAAAACTGTGTAGTGGTCGTGTAACAGTTGAGTACAGGGCTGTGTGGTGACCTGAAAAAATGCTTAAGTTGGGTGCTGGTTGAAGCTAATACAAAACATGTAGTTTTAAATAAAAATTCCATGTACTTTTCTTTTTATTTGATAAATTGGAGTGGGGTCCTATCTCATATTTGAAAACACATTATTCTGGAATTGGTTCATACAAGAGCGTAACAGAAGGGTCGACACACTCTGAACCCCTCCCGATTCTCTATCCAATCTCTGATTGATACACTGTCAGTTGTGTAGGAATCCCAATAGTGAGTTCTGAAACCCCTAGACACTTTCTTCCTGATTCCTCCAATCAATTGAGTTATTCATGTTTATGGGGTTTTTTTTAATTTTTCTAGATCTACGCCATTCTAGTCCAATTCAAGGACCGACATTCAGTTATACCGATTGTACGACATCGAGGTAGGTCCTTTATGACTTTCATTGTTCATAATTGGATTATTTATGTGAAAAGTTTTTTATAACCATGAATGGGGCATTTAATGATTTAGAATTTAACCTTGTTGATTTCCTACTATGCTATATTTGATTGAAAAGGGGTTGCTGCTTATGAGTAAGGTTAGATACCTAGTTTTTGGGACACCCCATGGGTGAGTTTCCCTTGATTGTTTTCTTATGGTCATTTGGTCCATGTTGCCAATGAGGTATACCTTGTTTTCTATTCCTTATTGATTCGGACGGAGTTTAATTGATTATATGAAATTCATATGATATGCATTGGGAAAGTATATCCATGTATTGGTTATTGATTACATGAGTAGTTTAATATGTTATGTGAAATGTTTCTTTAATGGACTATGAGTGACTTAGTGTAAATGATTGAACCAATGGTATTGACTATGATAGATACCTAGGAGGTCATTTAAATTTGATACGGTTTGTTTAACCAAGGGTTATTGACCATGAGAGCTACCCGAGAGGTCATTTATAATTAATTTATGATATATTTACCTAGGGGTATTGAAAAGGAGAGCTACCCAAGTGGTTGATCCTAATTTATTGATGGGATGTTGACACAAGGTTATTGACTGTGAGAGCTGCCTAGGTGGTCATTTGTGAATTATCAGTGCCATGTTAGACGAAAGGGGTTAAACCATGAGAGCTTTTGAGATGATAATTATTCATTTAATTGGTGATATGTTGAACCAAATTGGTTTGAATGTGATATATTTATTATAGGGATGTTTATGAATGATTGAATGATTGTGATGAGTCTGCCAAGCCAATGCATGAGCCTGGACTCTATCTTACTCGATTGTTAAGATGGTATTATGAGACATCTGTTTTGTTAGGCTCATAGGGGATAAAGAGCATAGGCTAGATCCTATAGTTTACATGATTCAATGGATTGAACAATAAATGAAAATTAATGTAATTAAAAACCTTAGGGTTGTTTACTTTTGATTACTTCCTAGTTTATTGCTTCATTTTGTCATGTTGACTAATATATATATACATATATATTCACTGACAGTTAGGCACAAATTGTTTGGTGGTTTCCTACTAGGATTTGTATCACACCATATTGTGTCATGTTTTGGACCCATATAGATTATATGGTTGAAGTTATTGAGAGATAAAGCACTCTTCTTCCTCAGGAAAAAGATTGTAGTTAGAGATGGGGAGCATGTGACCAAGATGAGGCTTGCGATGCTACTGGAGTTTACTTGTTTCTCTTATCATATGGTTTCCGTATTTCATTCCAACATTGTGACTTGTTTGGATATTCTCATAGATACATATTCCATGTATCATATATATATATATATTGGATTCTGTTATATTTAATTTCAGTCTTCCGCTAATTACTTTTGTGGTATTACTGCTTCTCCTATTGTTTACTATTTGTTTCTATATTGTGTATAATCTACCAATAAGGGATTAGTGTCCCCAATATCACACCTTGGCCCTAACAACAATTCAATATCATATGACATTTAGGGAAATGTGTTTGAGGTTCTGTGACCTACTGGGTTTGGGGAACCTTTGGGCAACACCCAGATCTGGGAAGATACAGTCATCATACAAGACCACCAGAACTAGAGAACTCAAATACAAACTGAATGAATATCCACTAGTAATTATGATCACCACTGTGGTCATTCCATTATAAATTGGATCCCACTGGACATCAATGATTAAAACTAGTAGAAATACACCCATTAAATTGATTTCAATGTACAAATATGGGACCAATAAGAATAGGATGGATCTATTAGAACACTGAATCCTGAAAAAACATAACCCAAAACCTCCTTGAGATCCACTGCACTATAATGGCTTTGAATGGGAGTGATAGAACATAATAAAAGAGCATATATCAAACAAATGGGTCTTCCAGTGAGACGTGACCTACGACACCAAAACAAAATCACTTCAAAGATGAAAACAAACGTTGATCGAGCGACTTATAAAAATTTCTCTCCTAGATCAACAAATCTCAAAGAATAACAGAGAACCACAACACCCTAAATCACATTGGTGGAATAAAAAAATTAATCAAGTGTTACGATGATGTGGAATAGGCCTTGATAGTGATCCATATCTATCCAGGATCATGAAAATCTTCCAATAGAACATTTATCCTCGACTACAACTCAGTGCACCATCGACCACCCACAACTCACCTCCCAAAACCTCTTTGAAGTCCACTGCACCTATGTGTCCAAGATAGGAGTGCAAGATCATGAGGCCAAAGAAGAGAGAAGGGAAGCTAAGGAAGCAACAAAAACCTACACCATACAATATGAAACTGACTAGGGCACAAAATCGGCATGAAAGATCTACACATGAAAAATAATCTACAAATCATCAATGAAAATGATTAGGTTAAAATGAATGGAGCTTCCTTCATCAGATGTAGATATAAATCCAGATGCACAAAGGTGAAGAAACTCAATCCAAAACCCAAGAAAGGGAAATTTGTGCGAAATGAAGGAATTGGGGTAATGGAAACCATATATCTGAAGGGATAATTAGGGGAGAGAATAAAAATTAGAATGATCAGAAAGAGGGGCACAGAGTGTAGTGTATGAAGGGGGAGACACCACCATTGACTGACCCCCCCTTCCAAAACATTTCTCTCGAGAAACCATTTGTAAATGGGAGTAGAGAGGGAAGCTGCTCAGAGGCTTTCTTAGATGTCAATTTCATTTCATTGTGTCATATTGTAATGTTATGCACCTAGTTTCTTTTATATAGATTATATAATTCTCCATGTCATGTTATATAATTAATATTATTATTATCTTTATATTCTATGTTTCATTTAATTTTTTCCATTAATTGGGATTATGATTCAAATAATTCAATGTCATTTGACCCTCTTTGGAATGTTTAAAGATTATTTTAATCAAGAATGTTTTAATAACATTAAAATGGTATTTTCATTTAGTAACAACAATAACCCTTGGTTTTAAACATCCTCTACTATGGAATTATGGATAATTACATATTATTTATTAAATATTAATATTTTATGACAAGGTAAATTGTATATTAATTAAATCAGTTATTAAATATACGAGGAATGCATTGTTCATGACAGATATATGTTGGGGAATAATTCATGTAATCCCCTTGATGAATCATTAGTCTCATGAGATGAAATTAGTTTGAAAAAAACGATTTTATTTTTTTCTATGTCTAATAGATGGGTTTATTACCATGAATTAATACTTATTGTGAATGGTTTTAATAATAGTGGTTCATGCTCCAGAAACACTATGTATGGTAATTAATTATTCCCTTCATTTCAGTAATTATTTTCTTGATGAATTTTACTATGAAAAAAATCTATAGATTCACATCATTCTTAGTTTATTGATTAAATGGCATGTGTTTCAGTTATATACCTTTCATATTGATTATTCCTTATCTAGTTTTTTAAATAGTAAGTGTGTTTATTTATTTATGTATAAATATTTATTATTCTTATTGTTTCATGATTACTTCAACTATAGTTACCCTTACTGAGTATTTGAGATATCCCTTATTATATAACCTTTTTCAAGGTGACGATGAGGAATCATATGAATGAGTTTCAATGATGACAATATTTTACTTTTTTATAGAATATTGTCTATCCCTAATGCTAAATGGGTTCTTTGTATTTAATATATTTGTCTAAAACTGCTAAAGTTTTCATTCTTTTAAGATTTGATTCCTTGTAATTGTAAAATTATAATAAAGTATGTCACCAACATTGGGCTTCTAGGGTTAGGGTATTACAGATTTTATCGGAAAAAGTTTATTATAAACCTTAGAAACATTATTTATAAAGACATATAATAGAGAACAAAAACATTTATATACTTGGAGGATAAGTGTCGATGCACATCACAATGAAAAAAAAGTTTATTATTATGATATTTACTATACATATATATTTTTCAACATAGGATAATAATTACACTAGAGTTGGGATTAAAAATTGTGTTACAAGATGTTATGATCTAATATAGTATATATCTTCATCTAGAAAAGGAATTTTGAATAAGGGACAAGAACCTCCCTAATGAACTGATCCATTGAGTAAGTAGGGTTATATATTTTATGGTCTTTATATATTCTTTCGAAGGGAACTAATCTCCAATGAATTCTCATCATATAGGTATATAGTATCATGTGATAAAGAGATAGTGAAATAATTTTTTAAGCATTATGGATTCGGAGGGAAGAAATATAAAATATGAAATTTGGGGAAAAGATGGATAATGGAAAGAAGGGAGAGAAGTATTTTACAATATGTACTAACTTTGAAAATAAACCCACCCATTACATGCATTAAATGAATGGGATTTGAATACAATTGTTGAAATAAAAACCACTATAATTGTTATTTCATGTATATGTAAAAGGTTATTAGTGGTCAATTTTTCTTCTGTATGTAGATATAAATCTTCACAAATCAATGTCTCAAGTTTCAATGGAATATACACAAAAAGATGCTAATGAATCATGGTCATGATTATCCTACTAACATAGAATCGGATGAATGATTAATGTTCTCATTCTTGGATTAAATAATTATGACATTTTATTATTATACTAATGATGTACTGGTTATAATAATTATGGAATATGTGATGATTTTACTATAATACATTTTTGGTACGTATTTGAGATCATATGTTTAATGGTACCAAGAAAAGTGATTCAGTAGCTAGTTAAACTACATAGTAAAAAATATTTAATGAAAAAATAACCCTTAATATGTTCTTGATAATATGATAATGATTTTATAGTAAGTAAATGATTGATTTGGATAATTTGAATTAGATTGTACTAATTACCTTGGAACTGATTAATGGTTTGTGCCATCATTGAGAAAGTTTACAACATTTTTTTGAATTTATTGATTATATCCATGTGTTACTAAAGTAATTAGGAAGAATAAATGTTTTCTATTGGCTATATGCTAATTCATGTTTTACTAAATACAATAGAATACAGGATAATTGTGTTCACATTGGCGGTATGTGATGATTAAAGAGCTACTTCTTGTTTTTTGGATTGATAATAAGTTTATTTTGGAAAATCATCAACCATTTTATAAAAGTTTATCATTATAAACTTCTAGTAAAGTTGACCAATAGTGAAATTGTTTAATTTGATCTTTTAATGTGGTTTTAGAGATTAATGAATTACTTCACTATATAAATAATCTCTTATTAAGAGATTATGTATAAATAATTCAAGGCATAATAAAAGAAAAATATTATGTTTATTGAAACGTATTTTTATCTGCATAGTTAGAGTGTAAAAGAATTTATCAAATCTAGGAAAAGGGTAATGAACTATTTTCTTACAATCATCATTTTTTATGATATCAATTACCTTTATTTACACCTATGGTTTGTGGATTTCTGGTCAACAAATTTCTCATGACCATGTTCTCCAACACCCCTCCATAATAATTTGAAAGTTATATTTTTATTATTTGTCCATGTTTTCACTTTTTTTTTATTTGAAATCCTAGTATTTTTTTCCTTCACATTTTAATTTCCCTCTTATTGAAAAGAATTTTTATTAATACTATTTATGATATGTATTTTTCCAACAATAGTATTCTAAAATGTCTTACAATAGATTGATGAGTGGAAGTCCAAATTATGAGGATACAATTTAATTAAGATGGGGAGAATATAAAACCATAATACTTTACAATATTTTCATTTTATAATCAATTTAATTTTATTTATATCTCTCTGTATACACAACACTATGTTATGTATACTCTACACACAACAACGAGTTAGCTTGCGTTACATGAAAGATCGAGTTTTACCACCTTTTAAAGGCTCACCTATATTAAAACTTAATTTTGAAACTTATATAAATTTTAATTTTAAAAATAAACATAATTATTGAATTTAAAATGTCAAAATTGTTTTTGTGAGAATATTTGGGGTTTTTCTAAGAAGTTTCATTTCTTGACGGGGAGTGACAAATACCGCAGTTTAGTTGAGATGTTCCTTTTCATCTAAATAATTATTAATGTTAGATTATATTTTATATTTTTTTAATGTCACAATTGAACAATTATTATTTTTCAGTCAAATTCTTGTCATTGGAATCATTTTTAAATTTAATTTTGATATAATTACTTAATGAAAAATTTCACATTAAAAACCGGATTTTTCACCACATCTGCAGGATTAGATTTAAATATTTTAGTACCACTAATGTGAGTTAGATTCAGAAAAAGAGAAATAAATGGCTATATTATGTATAAAATTTATATTCTAAAAGATCAACTTTTTTTTACAAAAAATATTAGTAGAAATAAATAAAATTAATCACAGTGATTAAAGTATTATTAAACATAACAGGGATCTAAAACTTAAATTTAAGGGAAAAATTAACAATAATATTTTCCAAAATCCATTTGATGAAAATAGTTATATCATATCACCAATTTTTATTAATTTTATGAGTTAGTGGGATATTATTTCATGACATTTTCATATATAAATATGTTATGTAAAGGAAAATAAAAAAACGAACCTTCCATACCTTTAACATTTATAAATATTTAAAGTATGGAAGAAGTTAAATAGTTTCAGTAATAAGATTTATTTTGAAAGGTAAATGATTTTTTATTATGGTAATTTAAATTTAATTTTTAGAGATGATATAATTACTTTAGATAGTTAACAAATTCTAATTCGTGGAATGTTTAGTTAATAATTAAATAAGATAGATGATGCTAAAAATTCAAAAGTAATTAAAATTTATTGAATTTTTATATTCAATTATTCTTGTAGATTAATGTTTCATTTTACATAGAATTTATATTAATATATTTTATTTTAAATATTTTTTTAATATTTCTAAATTAAAATTAAATAAATAATATCAAAATTGATATTAATGTTATTTTATAAGAAATGATATTTTATTAAATGGTTTGAAATTTAAAAAAATTAAACATTATTCCAAAATAATTGTTTGTATGAATAAATATAAAATATATTTCATTCATTGACAAATAGATCATTTATAATTAACATATTGACCAATATATAGTAAAAAACATTGTTACCATGATCCAGGTTAAAGGAGTGGTTTTTAGCATTACATGCGCTTGTTTTATAATAAATTTCAAAAACATATGATATTTTTTTTGTAAATTATATGTAATATTTATAATTAAGTGGTTATATATTTGTTAATAATTCTCACTTTAATTTATCATTAATGGTATAATTACATAGTTTAGAAAATTAGTTACAAATATGAAAACCCAAAATGTAAAATACAAGGGAATATAAAGACTAAGGATGAAATTTTAAAAAACAATTATTTTGGTGTGTTGGAGATTTTAATTGACCATAATATCATTTTAATATTTTTTTTAAGCACATGAGGTTTGGAAGACTGCCCAATAGTGTATATATTTTGGTATTTACAAGAATGGAACTCTACCTCCAATATTAAAATGTATTCACTATTACTATTCTTAAAACAAATTAATCCAATTATTGATCATTAAAACTCAACCCAAATAATATCGCAAAATATATACCCTCAAACTAGATTTTCCACTATGGGCAAAAATCCAACCTAGGAAGATCTTTGGTGAAACCCAATTGGAGTTACCTAAAAAGGAGGTAACATTATTCAACATTCATTTATGTGTTATTTAATTCTAAAACAATTAATTTATTATTATTTAATTATTATATAATAACATCATCATCCAAAATATACTGAAATGTTTTTATGTTAAGGTTTTTACCTACACCGACACACACTTTCATCAAATGGGTAACGAATATACTATTCATTTACGGAGAAATATCTTCTCACAAAACGACAACATTTGTTCTTCCATTACCACCTTTTATGGTTGGAAATAATGATGGAAACATTGTTTATAAATGAAATATATTATATTTTTTTATTTAATATTATATATGTTTTATATAATTCATACCATTATGCGTTCCATTTGAAGTAAATATGATATCTTTGTTTGTGGACGTGTAGACTACTGCCTCTTTAAAGCTATGTGACACGTTCACACATTACATGGAATTTATTAAGGATGGTTTTCATTAAAAATATGTGAAATAAATGACATAGATATTATATTCAAAACATAATTACCATTATTTAAATATAATATATCATTTTCTTTATTAACCTTTTCACACACTAAAAAAAGTGATAACGTTGTTCGTAGATGTGTGGATTACTACCACCTCGACACGATGTGATTATTTTACATCAAAAAATTAAATATAAAAGTAAATAATATCAAATAAAATAGAATTTATGGTATAATGGTAATTATGGAAAGATATAATTTAACTTACCTTCTTTCCATAACAATCATTGAAAAATGGGAATTTTACTCTTATATACGCACAACCTACCATCTCCATCATTTTAACATTGGTTTATTTTTCATAATCATCATTCATGATTCGTTTTAAAAGTATAATTTATATATAAATATGACAATTAACTCATTATTATTATTCTGTATATATTTATATATTGGTCCCTTACAACATATTATACCTACCAAATTCATTTCTGTAAGAACCTGGTTTTTGGCTATATAATACATTGGAATACTCATGATGTTATTCTAGAGCAGCGCCTTCAGACGGTGTGCGATTCCGAGTCCCGGTGTGGCCGGAATTAAATTTTCAGTGCTTTCATATTGGGTATGCCAAATTAATGGGATAACTCCTAAATGGTGGTTCAGATCCTAAATCTGATTGTACGTATGGGTCCAGAATGGGGTTTTTACCCTAGTAATGACATAAAATATGTCGGTGCGGGGCATTTGGACCCCTCGCTAGCTTCCGTAATGTTAAATGGATAAATTAAATAATGAATTTATTTGATTAATGGTTAATCTAAATTATCTCTTAAATAGTGGCTCAGATTGGAAAACTGAGGGCACCGTTGATTCAAGAGCGTGCCGTTTAACCTAAAAGGGGTATAACTTTCGCAGGCGTGGGCTTTGTGTGAAAAATGATGCCAGGGACGTTTTCGTAATTTAGAGGACTCAGAAGTTAAGTTTTATAACTTTTGAGCAGGGTCGCGGATTAAAATTCTGAGACCTCCGTTGTGCTCGGGAGGTGGTGTTTACCCTAGGCGTGACCTAAGTTCGATTAATTTTGGGGTTTCAGATGAGGATTAAAATTGGGATGAATTTTTAATTAGTTAAGGGATTAATTAATTTCCCATATTTAATCCCTTCATCCCCTTCCTCCCCTTGTTCTCCCCTGGAGAAACCTCCATCAACCCATTCGAATCAACCTCCTCCTCCACCTACCTCCTCTGATCAAGGCAGCATCGAGCGGCGGGAGCAGTAGCGCCACATGCGGCGAAGCTCCGGGCTATGCCCTGACAGGTAGAAGTTTTCATTTTTGCGTTTTTATTTTCGAACTCTTCTTTCAAGATGAATAATATCGTCGAAATTCCCTCAGATCTTTGAGAAAATCCCATATTTGTAAATTACTTTTTTCGAGCTATCAAACGCATCTTCCAGATTTATAATCCGAGTCCCAACATGTTCGCAAACGTCCACCAAAGTTTGCAGGTTTAAGGGTGTTTTTAAGTGTTTTTTAGTTCTTCGGCCGGTTTTTGGTGTTTTGGCAGCAGGCGGCGTTAAATTGGCTTAGGCGGTGGGTGGTTTCGGCCGGGTGAGCGGGCTGCTGCGGGTGGTGGTTGGAGGAGGTCGGAGGAGGTGCTGGGTCAGTAGGGGGCCGCCGCAGGTGAGGCCGAGCGGAGGAGGCCGGCGGAGGCGGCTAGGGCTCGACGAGGGAGAGTGGGCTTAGCGAGGGTGCCAGTGGAGATGGGGGGCATCTGCGTGCGAGTGCGCTGGCGAGGTGAGGTTTAGGGCCGACCGGCTTTTGCCGGTCGGTGCTCGCAAGGGAAGATCGGGGTCTACGGAACCCGGCTAGCCGACAAGGACCCGCATCTTACGGGTCCAGTAGGGATGGAACCGGAACGGCTCCAAACGGTCCGGGTGAGGCAGCCGGCCCACACAAACTGCGGGCCGGTTCTGGCATGGTGGGCCGCCCGAACCGGCCCGGCCCACCTATTTTTGTCCACTAACTATTTTAACGCCCATAAAATTCCGACTGGGTGTCGGATTTGTGTTCCGTCAGTGGCAACGTGTTCCTTGAAATGTGGAAAACTTTTTGAGATAGTCTCGGGAATTTTTAATTCCCGAGACAAGGGGTTCGGTGGCACGAGACGTGCGTTAATTATGTTTGCCGTTTTTTCCGGGGGTGTTGTTTTGGGTGGCGTGGATACATTAAATGTCCGAATTGAGCGCTGTCAGTGGCGTTGCGACCCTGGCGTTGAGCCAGAGATTACTGGTATGGTTTCGGGCATTGAATCCGGAGTTGAGGCGTGGGCCCCATGTCCCGTCATTCGAGCTTCTTATAGTCCTTTTGCAACTTTTTCATCGGGCGTCCGTTCGGGGCGTTCGATTAGTTGATTCTGGGTGTTTTTCCAAGGGCATTGCAATAGTGAAATTCACCCGCTTTGATTCTGCATTGTGGTGTTGGCCCCATGAGGGCCGTTTTGGGTGTTAGCGGTGATTTCTAGCTTAATCAACGGGTTTCCATTTTGGACAAGTGAATAGTCTATCTTAAGTTCATTTCCGAGAGGATGCGAATGGTGTGATCGATTCGTTGTGCTTCGGGACCAGGATGCGGGTACCACGAAGCACTGCTCGTGTGTGGTGCAGCGAAATGCATCTTTTTCTCCGGATATATGTTGCACTCAAGTGAGAAGTCTTTTTGACGTGTCTTTCCGAGGAGATCGCAATGGTGCGGTGCGCCTGACTGTTTTCGGGGACGAGGCTTGGGACCACAGGACATTGTTCGGGCGCGAAGCAGTGTCACACGACTTTTCTGTCGGATATCCGTTTGAGGCGAGTAAATATCATATTTCTCATATTTTTCTGTGAGGATTACAATGGTGTGATCTGTTTGTTTGTACAGAGACTCCTTCTATAACTCATGTAAATGCAGAAGTAAGTAAGGTGCTCCAGTGGAGGTTCTTTCTGCGGTGTTTGTAGAGAACCCTTGGCGTGTGATCGCGTGCACTCCCATGTGAGTTAAGTAAATGTTTGAATAGATGTATTTGGCCATGCCTGGGCTGATGAGGTGGCAAGTTGGATTTGTTACGTTTACGCCCTTCACACAGACGTTGGGTACCATGTGCATGAAATCATTGGGGCTGGAAACGTGGTATTCTCTGGGTGTATATGGGAACGCTTGGAGGTATATGTGATTTTTTGTACCTTAGAACGTTGGTTATCTTGGTTTGAGTGACTTGGGACGACACGTCATGTGGGCCCCATGTGCATGCCATGTTCTACTTTGCGTACCATTGACCTATCGTGACATAGAGGGTCCCTTTGTTCTTGTTTGTTGGCCACTAGAGTTGAGTTTTTCCCTGGTCCTATTCTCATTTGATGACCTGCATGGTTGAGTTTTCCCCTAGTCCTATTCTCGTTTGTTGACCAGCAGGGTTTAGTTTTCCCTAGGTCCTATTATCCATTGTCTGACAAAGATGGTTTGGTTCCTCTGTTTCTTCAGCTATGAGGGGTTTCAGTATCGTGACTCTTTCATCGGACTGCGGCACCATTTAGGACTATGTGTGCTCATACAACATGGGTGTTTTCCCACTTTCTGGGATGAGTTCTCTCGGTCCACTTCAACAATGACTCAGCGGATTGGAGCATGATCTCCTTGAGAGGCCCGAGGAGTTTCTCCCAACCCTTCGTATTCCCTTGTAGAGTTCTTGTGGATTCGGTGTGACCAAAACATTATGCAGGCACCTATCCTCTACCCAGGAGGTTGTTTCCAGCAGGGCTGGCTAGTGAGGTACCATCTAGTAGGGAGGGCCAGTAGTACCATCCAGCTGGGATAGCCAGTGGGTTATCATCCAGTAGGGATGGCCAGTACAATAGTGTTCACCGAGCAGTACCATCCAGCAGGGATGGCCAGAGTGGTTCTGGGTTTATCTCCAACAGGGTTGGGCAGTGGTCCCCGATGTCGGGCTTACATCCAGTTGGATTGGGAAGTGGTCCCCATTGCCAGGTTTACCTCCAGCAGGGCTGGGAAGTGGTCCACGATGATGGTTCCAAGCCTCCTGCCAGTGGAGTACCCTTTTACGGGACTGGGCATTGGGACTCGTCGACGAATTTAGCTAGGTCTACCTCTAGTGGTTTACACTTTTACGGGACTGGGCAGTGTGGCACCCATCAAATCTTGTCGGGTCTCCCTCCAGTGGGAACCCGTCGACTTCTAGGGATTACCCTCCAGCGGGGCTGGGTAGGGGGTCGCCTGTCGACTTTGAGGAGACCTGTCGACTGTAGGGCAGTGAAAAGGTGTGGTTTGACATTCCCCCAGAACTCTCAAGTACGAGGGGTGATTTCCCCACCAAGACACATACTTGTGACACGAACTAAAACCGGGCAGGCAATTCAGTGCCGCCCAAAGCGAATAGTGTCATGGTGTGGTGATTTCATCCCCTTGACTTGTAGTTCGGGGCAGACGTGCGGGATGCTGGGCATCAATGGTGTTTTCTTCTGGAACATCTAGCTACTCAGATTCTTGGTCTGAGCTATGGGATGGAGATCCACTTATGATCTAGTCCGAGCTTCTTTTTTGAGCATATGTATATTTTTGTACCTTATTCAATTACCCACTTCTTGGGTTTTGGTTACTCTCATTCTAAGAGAGGCGAAGACGCACGGGGTACACCACATTCATTCCGTGTCTAGCTTCTCGTGGTTGGACGGGTATACTCTCCTGCTATAGGTAACGAAGACTCGATGAGAAGTTCATCTTCTCGCCGTTTCTAGCTCCTTGTGTTTGGACGAGTCTATTTCCTTCCTCTTGTTGGGTTGAGTTGTACTCTTTACTGCACTCTAAATTGTACTCCCATTCTTTTACCTGTTCGATCTACTGCTCACCTCTTCAGTACCTCTTTTGTTTCTCCCTCGAGCCTTCAGAGCATCCTACTGAGTATTTATATACTCACCCCTACTAGAGATTTGCCCACAATTAGTGTGCCCTTGCAGACGATGGATATGTTGGTCGTGACTTCAGTGGAGCTTAGGAGTTCAGGAGCTCGGACCGCATGCGGTGGTCGTAGTCGGGTTCCAGGTGTGGGACCCTCCCAACTGTTTGCTTTTATTTACCTATTGTCAGGTTGTGGCACTTTTCTGGTTGGGCATGTGTTTTTTCTTTTTTCTTTTCAGTTTACCTTGAGCTTTTACCTTGTACTGTTTAGAGGTCGATGAACTTTGTGGTTTATTTATAGCAGTTCGTACTTTGCTTTTCCTTTTACTCTGCACTTCTGCATTGAGTGGTCAGCGTGTGTGTGTACAGGTACTTAGGCAAAGGCCTCCCTGAGTTATTGTGCCTTCGGCGTTGGTCGCCAACCCCGGGCCTATGGAGCCAGGCTTGGGGTAGTCACGGCTTGAGCCCAGGTAGGGTTGGGTCGTGAAAACATGTTATCAGAGGTGGTTTGTTCCTCGGGACGTTGTTCAGATGTCCCTAAAAAGGAATTGGTTGGGATTTAGGGAAAAAGTGTTTACGTGTCTCGAGAGCGGCTCTCAGGCCAGGGAGTCCAGTGATGGTGCGGTGGCCGACGTATCTATTCACTAGGACACTGATAACCTGCTTGTTTACTCAGCTTTATGAGCCACTTGTTGCATGGAATATTGGTTTGCGCATCACATAGTATTAAGTCTTTGACTGTCCTTCTTGAGTCTGCTCCCCATTGTTGTTACTGTTATATACATATATGCTCATCTAACCGCGGTACTCCTTGATAACATTCAAGATGTCTCATCGATGACTTCTAGCCAAGATACCATCTTTGGTTCATAACGACGAACCTATGAGCTATGAGGACTCAGTCTAGGACCCATCATGCGAGCCCCTTTCTCCAGGTGGGCCGGTAGCAGCACCCCCACCTGTTGAGCAGCAGACAGCTTCAGTAGAGTAGACGGGGCTTAAGCGCAGGTTGAGCACGCACCGTGAGTTCTAGCAGTAGAGACCGCTGAGGTTCGCTGGTGAGATAGACCCTTAGGCAGCAGAGGTTTTTATAGAGAGAGTGGTTCGCCTTTTCCAGCTTTTGCAGACACTGAAAGATCTTATGGTGGCTTTGGCCACCATTCTTTTCTGCGGAGAAGCTTGGCGTTAGTGGATTCTGCTGACTCAGTTTCTTGATGAGTCGTCACTTTCATGGGGAAAATTTCTATTGTTGTTTCATGAGGAGTTTTCCCCCTCTTTCTTGTGCTTTGTTTGGATTCAGGAGCTCATACAGTTTCAGTTTGGAGGGATGACGATGGCCGAGTACGCAGCTAGTTTCTTAGACCGTGCACGCTTTTACCAGGACATGGTCCATGACGGAAACTTCTAAGCGCGAAAGATTGAGCAGGGTCTCCACCAAGAGAATAGTGTTTTCATAGTACCCTTGGGTATTTCCACATATTCTGGGGTGCTAGACTAGGCACTGGTGACAGAGATCTTCCTGTCGCGTTCTAAAGTTGGTGGTGGCAGTA
The DNA here is from genome assembly GCA_963277665.1 of Viscum album. Lineage (NCBI taxonomy): Eukaryota > Viridiplantae > Streptophyta > Magnoliopsida > Santalales > Viscaceae > Viscum > Viscum album. Next base: position 1,800,237,142 of record OY728152.1, read on the forward strand.
GGTTCGATAGAGGTGAGACGTCTGTCGCAGCTAGCGGGCGTCGGAAGGCAGAACCTCGACACAGGTGGATTTCTAATAACTAGACTCAGGGGCGTTGTCATACACCACAGTGGCACCGGAGCACACCTTTATAGCTCGGAGAGCGCCGGTGCTATGCTTGTGATGGGCGAGGTCACCTGGCGTGAGACTGCACAACCAGGTGCGCCGAGAATATCGGACAGACAGCAGGTGCACCACCACGGCGGAGGAAGCGCCATGATCGGAGTGGCACCGAGAGAGTTGGTGATAGTAGAGGAGAGGGAGGAGCTGGTAGTGGGGGATGACATCATGAGGTCTTCCCATCACCACTAGGTGATCCACGTCAGGCTCTGGGAGATGACGGTTGGGACCGCGGACAGACACGAGCTTTGGATGTCTATGATTCTGCAGAGCATGGGGTTATAAGAGGTATGCTCCACTGCTCTTCTTCTTTTTGCAGTAGAATTGTTATACTCTGTGTGTGGAATGAATTTTCTACCTTCATTTTGCTTTGGTTGTTACCAGGGTTACGCGGGGCATCACTGTAACCCTGTGTCAGAAAGTTAGACAACGTGTGACCTTTTTTTGTTAGTCGATGGTGTCAACTCCATCGCTTTCCAAGCGTGTAAGAGAGTCTTAGTTGTGGGACATCGACTATGAACCCTTGTGTTATCAGATATATTTGGATGTTTCAAAATTGGATATTCTGATGGAGGGAATCATCCGGCTTTGTCCTAGGTCTAAACAGTGATTCTAGTCACTGTTTGCGACACAGGGGTTCGACCGGGGATGTAAGCTACCCCCTTCGGGCCTTCGGGCCTTTTGAGACTGTGCGAAGGGATGATGAGGTTCCCTACTGCCTTGCCATAACCCTAAAGTCCGGAGTGGGTGCACGACGTCTCTTGTGTGGCTTACCTGAGGAAAAAGTGTACATTCTCCTATGCACATCATCGGCAAGGGAAAACCTCGCTTGAAACGGATCAATCCTTTGGTCTTTGTGCAGTGACGCGGGACGGTGCAAGAGTTCTTCTGGGTACGGAAGAGCCAGGTATGGGCTTAGTACCCAAAGTTGTTCCTTGGTTTTTCCTTCTGAGAAAGAATATAATGAACGGTGGAATGATGTAAGAACCCGGTTTTTTGCTATAAAATACTTTGGAATACTCTTGATGTTATTCGAGAGCAGTGCCTTCAGAAGGCGTGCGGTTCCGAGTTCTGGTGTGGCCGAAATTAAATTTTCAGTCCGTTCACACTGTGTACACCAAATTAATGGGATAACTCCTAAACGGTGATTTGAATCCTAAATATGAGTGTACGTATGTGTCTGTAATGATGTGTTTACCCTAGGAACGAAATAAAATATGTCAGCGTAGGGCATTTGGACCCCTCGCACGCTTCCAGAACCTTAAACGGATAAATTAAATAATTAATTTATTCAATTTTTGGTTAAACTCAAGTACATCTTAAATGGTGGCTTGTATTGGAAAACTGAGGGCAATTTTGAGATCGGAGCATGCCGTTTACCCTAGAAGGGGTGTAACTTTCACGGGGGCGGGCTTTCTGTGAAAAATGCCGCCAGGGGTGTTTTTGTAATTTAGTGGCCTCAAACGTTAAGTTTTATAACTTTTGAATGAGGTCTCAGATTAAAACACTGAGACTGCGTTGTGCTCGAGAGGTGGTTTTTACCCTTGGTGTGACCTAATTTTGATTGCTTTTGGGGTTTCAGACGTGGATTAAAATTGGGATGATTTTTTAATTAATTAAGTGATTAATTAATTTCCCTTATTTAATCCCTTCATCCCCTTCCTCCCCTTGTTCTACCCTGGATAAAACTCCCTCAACCCTTCCCTCTAATCCTCCTCCTCCTCCTCCCTCCTCCAATCAAGGTGGAATCGAGCGGTGGGAGCGATAGCAGCACATGCAGCGAAGCTCCGGGCTACGCCCTGACATGTAGGAGTTTTCATTTTTGAGTTTTTATTTTCGAACTCTAATTTCAAGATGAATAATAGCATCAAAATTCCCTTTGATCTTCTAAAAAATCCCATATTTTTGAATTAATATTTCCAAGCTACCAAACTCATCTTTCAGATTTATAATCCGATTCCCGACGTGTTCGCAAACGGCCACCGAAGTTTGCGGGTTTAAGGGTGTTTTTCGGTGTTTTTCTTTTGAGTTCTCCAGACGGTTTTGGGAGTTCCGGCAGTAGGAGGCATCATCTTGGCTTAGGTGGTGGGTGGTTTTGGCCAGGCGAGCGGGCTGTCGCGGGTGGTGGTCGGAGGAGGCCGGCGAAGGCGCTGGGTCAGTAGGGGGTCGTCGCTGGTGAGGCCGAGCGGAGGAGACATATAGAGGCAGATGGGGCTCGGCGAGGGAGAGCGGGCTCGGCGAGGGTTCTAGCGGAGGTGGGGGGCATCATTCAACATTGAGGAGACCTCTCTACTGCGGGGCAATGACGAGGTATGTTTTGACATTCCCCGAGAACTCTCAAGTACGAGGGAACTTTCCCCACCGAGACAGTCCTTGTGACGCGACCTAAAACCGTGTGGGTGAGTCAGTGCCACCCAAAGCAGATCATTTCAAGGTGCATTGGTTTGAGCCCCTTGACTTTCAGTTCGGGGTAGACGTGCGGGATGCTGGGCATCGATGGTGTTTTCATCTGTGACTGTTGGCTACTCACTTTCTTGGGCTGAGCTACGAGATGGAGATCCCCTTATGATCTTGATCGGGCTTCTTGTTTGAGCATATGGATATGTATATACCTTATTCTAGTACCCACTTCTTGGGTTTTGGTTACTCCCCTTCCATGAGTGTTGAAGACACACGGGGTATGCCATGTGCTTTCCGTGTCTAGCTTCTCATGGTTGGACGAGTCTACTCTCCTGCTATAGGTAGCGAAGACTCGACTAGAAGTTCATCTTCTCACAATTTCCATCTCCTTGTGTTCAGATGAGTCTACTTCCTTCCTCTTGTTGGGTTGAGCTATACTCTTTACTGCACTCTTTGTTGTACTCCCTCTTCCCTGTTTGATCTACTTCTCACCTCTTCAGAACCTCATTTTTTTCTCCCTTGAGCCTTCGGGGCATCCTACTATTTATTTTTATACTCAACCCTTCTTGGGCTTTTCCTGTACATGGTGTTCCCTTTTAGACGACGGACAAGTTGGTCGTGAATTCAGTGGAGCTTAAGAGTTCGGGAGCTTGGACCATGTGCGGTGGTCGTAGTCAAGTTCCAAGTGTGGGACCCTCCCAGTTATTTGCTTTTGTTTACATGTTTTTGGGTTGTGGCACATTTTTGGTTGGGCACGTGTTTTTCCCTTTTTCTTTTCAGTTTACCATCAGTCTTACTTTGTACTATTTAGAGGTCTATACACTTTGTGGTTTATTTATAGCAGTTGGTACTTTGCTTTTCCTTATACTTTGAACTTCTACATTGAGTGGGCTGTGTGTGTGTGTGTACAGGTACTTAGGCAAAGGCCTCCCCGAGTTATTTTGCCTTCGGTGCTGGTCGCCACCCCCTAGCCTATGGTGTCGGGCTTGGGGTAGCCACGGACCGAGCCCGAGTAGGGTCTAGTCGTGACAGTTTCTATCTCAGGAACTGAATTTTTTCTTAATAACAAACAGAAATTTAATTGTTTATTTAGTTGTATAAAAAATTACAATAAGTAATGTAAATTTAATAATAAAGATTAAAATGTTTTTAAATCATGAAAATAATTTCCATAGTTTTATTATTTTCAAATAAAATTAAACACATGACAAGTCAGTCACATGCTAAGGGATTTCATCTCAATTTCATTTCATTTAGGTATGTTGTAATGTTTTGAACCTAGTTTATTTTATATAGTGTATATACTTTTCATTGAGTTGTTATATCATGAATTAAATTATAATCATGATATTATAAGATTAATTTAATGTTATTATTTCTTGGGGATTATGATTCAAATGTTTCAAAGTGGTATAAGACACTTTGGAATGTGTAAATATTATCTACTTCAAGAATGTTTTAATGATATTTCAATGGTATTTCCATTCGTCAATGTCAACAAACCTTATTGTAACATATCTTCTATTGAGGTATTATTAAGAAATCCACATTATTTATTCAATATAGACATTTAATGATAAGTCACATTTATTATTAATTAAATTTATTATTTAATATACGATGAGTGATATAGACTTTCAAGACATGGGTTGTGGACTGGTTAATATAATCCCCGCAATGCAATTCTAGTCTCCCAAGGAAAAATAAATTAGAGAAAAAACCATTGAGTTTGTTTCCAAGTATAACATATGGGCTTCTACGCAAAGACATAAAACACCTTATAAAGTGTTTTAATGGTAGTGGTACATGTTCCAAATAAACGATTCCCAGTAATTATGCATTTCTTTCATTTCAGTTATAATTATCTAGATAATTTTTACTATGAAAAAATATATCTTTGGATTTAATTATCATTATATTTATTAAATGGAATGTTTTTAATTTATCTACCTTTCCATATCTATTGTTCCTTATGAATTCATCTAAATGGAAGGTGTGTTCAGTTATTTACCTTTATATATATATTGTTCTTATTGATTCATAATTAATTCCAGTTTACTAACACATAAAGATAATGCGAGCTCACCCTTATTATGTTTTATTTTATAAGGTGATGAAGAGGAATCCATTAAATAAGTTCCAAGGATTCTATGATTTGACTTTTTTATGAAATATTTTTTGTTCCCAATGTAAAATGAGTATCATGTATTTAATATTGTTTTCATAAAATGCATTTTATTTTTGTAATTCTGGATTTTATTCCTTGTAATAATGCCAATGTAATAATTTAAAACACCAGAAAAAGTCTTTGGGGTAAGGGTGTTACAATTATATTATTTTGGGAATATGATGTTAAGTTGATTTATGAAATTTGGTCAACTTTGTTATAATATTTTTGTCTTTGAAACATGAAAGACATATTTTGAATGAGTCTTAAGAATAACATATTATGTAATGGATTATGTTGAACATTATAAATTATTATTTGAGGTTAATGTATGACATTTGATAACCATTTGGTTTTGATAAATATTTAATTGTTGAAGGAATAAATTATGGTCAATTTTAAAAAAGTTAATCATGTATAAAAAAATCATCTTGAATATCCATCTCTATAGATTGGAAATGAAGTGGATATAGGTCAAATCACAAATAAAGGATTATATTATTCTTGTGACATAGATAGAAATCAAGTATGTATATTTTCTTTAGTGCTTTATCTAGATATTATATTAATCCCCCAACTCTAGTAATGTTATTTTAAAAAAAACATTATCCATTAAATTATATATCTACGAAATCAATGGTCTTTTACCCCATCACAATTTTATGGTTTTGTGATTGTTAACTTTAGAATGACCATGTTTTATATCACTCTCCATCAGGACATGAGAATTAAATTTTTCTTCTATATCTTAAATTTACCTTGATGTATTATTATTCATAAGAAAAGTTTTGTAGTGACATTGATAATTATTTATCTCTCTTATGAGGAGGATTATTTATTAACCCTTTTTACAATGTCAGTTTTCTATAATGGGATTTTCTTGTATCAACATTTGATTTTCAAAGTGAAATTTCAAATTGTGAGGATGAAATTTGATTATGGAGGGGATAATGTAACCCCCAAGATTTTATGGTTTGTATCATTTTAAATTTAATCTTTTAGATATATTAAATTTCACACAACACCCAACTTAAATTAACAAATAGATTTTATTATTTAGTTTTTATCATTATAGCATAACCATTAGAATGGTGAGTATGAAAAAGATTAACTAAATTCTAAAAATATGGTTTAAAAATGTACATGGATAGTAATATATATATATATATATGTATGTATTCAATATAATGTTTAACATTAATCCTATGTGTTTTCTAGACATGATATGAAAACAAATCCACTGTTACATATGATAATCTGTATTTTTTGAAAGACATTTTTTATCCTTTTGATGACGCACATATTTTAAAACAAAATTCCGAGACGTTTATAAATTAAATTTTAGAAAAAAAAAATTATTTAAAAGTTGAATGTAAATATTTATCAGGGGTAATTTAATTTATTTTTCAGAAAATATTTATTTTCCAGGGAAGAGTAAAAATACTACATTTTTAATTTAAAGCTAACTTTTCATTTGAATAATTTGGATTATTAAATTATAATATAATTTAGTTTTAATGTAAAATTAGATTAATTATAAATATATGAATCCAATTAAGTTCATTGGAATAATTTATATGCTGAATTTGGATATATAATCATTTCAGACTTTAGAATAAATTCTCTTTAAAAACCTTCTTTCTCGCATCGTTTACAATATTAATTTTAAATAAGATATTTCAAAAACATTCAATTTAATTTTTAAAAATTTATATTTTATTATGAATTCAAAGGTCCAAATTTATTAAATATTTCAATTTTATTTTTTTACAATATAAATATTAAAATTCGTAATTTATATTACCACTATTAAGGGTAAATCAGGTAATTTAGGGTAAAATTAATTATGATAAGGAATAGAAAATTTATCAAACAATTTTAATAATTTTATTGGATTATTTAGTATAGAAAATCAATCTTGGTCATAATATTTACCTCTTGGAGGCACTTGGACGACTTTATTCCCCTTATAGTATTTTCCCTTAAAAAGTTAGATTTGTCACAAATTTTTTTAATAATTGTTAAATTTATAATTATTATTCATCTAGATGCTATGTTTAAACTTAAACAGTATTTTAAAGGTAAACTATTAATATTAACAATTTTTATTGATATTTAATTTTTATGGAAGAAATAATTATCCTAAATACTTCCACAACATTGACGAAATAATTATTTTATTAATTCAATTATCAAATAAATGATAATAAGAATATTAAAATAAATATAATTTGAGATAATTAATTTCATACATGAATTTTATAGATTATCCTATAATTTTAGTTATTTATTAGGGGCTTTTAGAAGATACATTGTTTGATTGGTATTTTTTAAAGTCAATGTAATAAATATGGCAAAATAGACATTAATGATATTTTATAAACAAATAATATTTTATAAACAGATATAAATAAACAATCAGCTGAATGATGGTGATATGGATGGAAATTTCATCAATGTTCCATTTATGGGTCATTTTGAATTTTATATTAACTATATTAACCATCAAAGTGTACAAAACCTTGTCTTCAAGGTAAGAGTAATAAGGGATAAATAATTGTATAACCCTGACCTAAACATTTTAAAAAATAATTTTATGAATCATTTTTTTCCTAATAGCCTTAGGATAAAATTTGAGTTTTTTAATGAACACTTGTCCATGGAAAATACTTATATACTATTTAAATCAAATAAGTTTACCAAATTTCATTCTCATTATATTTAATATGTTTTACATGTCCTCGTATAGAATGAATAAAGATATGATGAAACTGAATGCCTATATTTATTGTAAGTAATTTATTTTCATTATATAATTTTTTTTATTTAAAAAAATTATATAATTACCATAAATGCTTCTGCAATGCAAATACATTGTTTACATAATTAAGAGGAAAATAAAATAATTGATTTTAAAAGTATTAATTTTCATATAATTCAGATTATATAATAAATATAATGAATTTTATAGATATATAATATATATTTGAGATCTATAAAAGAATTATATTTTAATTACCATTTTTTTATTGTATTTGAAGTGAAATATAATGAATAACATCAAATTTGACAATAATTATATTTTATTGAGTAAATATTCTAATAAGTTATTCATAAATTCATAAATTCATAAATAATCACAAAGGGGATAAGATATGGTCTTATATTTTATTCCATATTATGTTATAGGATATTGTTTTTTCATTTTCAATATAATATGATTTTTTTATTTTAATATTCTGAGAGTTTCAAAAAGCACTCCTCACCACAATTATGAAAGGGAAATCCTTCTCTCACTTCTTCACAAAATTTGAACATTATATCTCATCCAAAACATGAAATTTTTTTTTCCCAATGTCCTTATTCATTTTTTATAGGTTTGGGTTCTTTATAAATACCAACAATAGTGTATAGAAGAGATGATCTAATCGAAGTTCATCGAAGAAGTAGAAATCATATTTACTGACTTTTCCAAGATTATTTCTTCTTGAACTTCATATTACTACGTTGTTTCCATTATAAAGTAATAAATCCTGTATAAAATATATTTTCATACGTTATAATGATTATGAAACACACATACTCCAAATTTTAGCCATCCTACAAAAAATGAAAGCATCGTGCAAGCATGTGTACGAGTTACCATCTACACGTTGTGGTGTAATTTGTTTTCCATCACCACTTTTCCTAGATGAGTATAATGATAGAAATAATGTATACATGTTGTAATTTGGAATTGATATTGATTATGAAAAATTAATATACCATCTAATTTCATACCATTTTACCCATTAATGGAATGATATCGTCGCTCATGCGTATGTACGACATACCATCTCCATAACACAATGTGATTCATTTTCCATGATGACCATTAAAGAATGTATTTAGAAATGTATATAATGAAGAAATATCATATTTCTGAACTTAATATAAATATATAGATGACTAGAATATAAACTATGAAAAATATTTGGGACATACATGAAAAATCATGCATTGGAAAATGAAGCATTTTACACCAAAGAAAAGTGTAATAACGAAATAGTATTAAAAATTGGAAGATAAGATGAAATAAGAGGATCATATATGATACAAGAAAAATGAATATTAATCTTTTATAAATTAATAAAATTCGTTAAACCATAATACAAGAAGTTAAATCATGTCCATCTTAACGAAAGTGAAAGGTAAGGGTTTATTTTACAATCTCATCATTATTTAGGATTTTTTTGGTTTAAGTCTCCACCAGGGAATATTTCTCTTCCATGTCCATTTTTTGAAAAAATGTTTTCATAAATGCTTTTACTATTCTAATATTATTTTTTAAATTAATCCTCACCCTTTTTTCAATTTTTAATAAAAATTATTAAAAGTAATCTTCCTATCATTTTCCAAAACAAGGTATTTTATGACTTCTCTTAGATAAGTGTAAAAGGAATGTTTCCTAAATTATAAAAAATGAAAAAAATCCCACTATCCTAAATCCTGAATATTTTAGATTTTACTTTTAATGTGTATAAGTTTATTTGAAAATAAATTAATTTCATGGCCCTTTTAAATAAATGATTTGGATGTAAAAGGGGAATTTATCTAAAAAATGAATGTTTTTATTTGGTTATTTTCATCTATGTCAACACAAATTGTTGAATATTATGAATAATTAATGTTAATATTTGATGATATAATCTACCACATTTTCATCGGTGTTTTATAATCAGTTTCATTATTGATTTTATATTTTAATACCATTCTTGGTTTATGGTTAAATTATTCACATTTCGTACAATAGTTTTTAATAAAAATGTTTAAATTGTTACTATTTGACCCATTTAAAATGTGTAATACATTGGACATAGAATGTGATATGTGGGGCCTTATATAACCCCTCAATGGATTGGTATGTATAATTAGAAAAATTAGACCATGTTTTGTCTGAGGTATTACTGATTTATTTAAAAAAAATTGGATAAATCCATAAAGATATGTTTTAGACATATAAAATTATGAATTCTATAATTATGAGATTATTTATTGATATTACATGTGATTATTTGACTAGTGGAATATCCATGGTTATATTTCATTCTTATTTCATTATTTATATGACATTATTTGATCATCATTTAGTCTTATAATATTATTATAAAGACAATGTTAAATTTCATGTGTTTCAGTTATTTACATTTCCATATTTTTGTATAATTATTTACTCATAGTTTTTAGTGTACGACTACCATTAATAAGAATCTAAGATCACCAATTTTTTTATTTCTCTTTTCCCCAGGACACGATGAATTGTTTTTTATGATTGATATGCAGGGTTAAAAAAGTGTGGAGAAATCACATTCTCAATTTTTTTTAATATTTTATGTACTTAAATTTAATTTGAATTTCAAGAAAGTATCTATTTTTCCAAGACTACTATAATATTAAAATATTTAGGATGAGATTACTTATATCTTATGCTGATGTAATAATGTAACCACCAACTTTGGTCTACTGGATTCTAGGTCATTATAGGTTACTTCTTTTATTTTAATTTTTTAGTTAATAAATTAATTTATATAAAAATATGATTAATTCAGAAAACATTAACATTTATTAGGATAGAATTACTCACTTGAATCCTCTCCTTTTATCTCTCTCATTAAGCCCCTTCAACTGGTGAATCTTCTTCATCCATGATCAGAATCACATACCAACTATCATAGGAGGTTTCCTTGGGTAAGGCTAACAATTATCATCTAATATTTGATTAATTTATTTATATTTCACCATGTATCATTAGATATTATGTATTTTAATAATATTTTTTTATTAATTGATTTTGACTAATTGAGGCTGAATTGGATAGTGTTTTCTACTAGGTATGACACTAATAAACCTAGTTAATTGGTTACTTTTTTATGTTATTATTTAATCAAATGGAATGAATAATATATAAAGATTTAAGTTACCCATTAAATTTATTCCTTATCAATTTAATTTAATTAAAAATATATACTACTAATAATAAGAATTTATTCTGTTGGGCTTCTGAAAGATCACCTGAGTGTTGCGCATCGACACAAGTGTCACCAATGAACAATTCCGATTTTGGTTATTTCATGAAACCTTGACAACAGAACAATGAGTGGTGAATAATGATATATTATAACCCTGAAGAGATTATTTGGGTGTCTAATAATTTTACTTCGTAAGGAGTGGATTTATAATTCTTTAGGATTATGGTGGAATAACATAAATGTGTTACTTTTATTTGGAAATTAGATTGAGAGCATTATCACTATTTATTTTATTTTTAATAAATATTAATTCTATGTGTTGGTTAATTAAAATAAATCATTCACTATTATTAATAATTGATATGTTAGTTGTGCCTCATCAACCTAAAGGTGGTAAGCATGTGGTGTCTGGTCCACCATATGACATGATTCCAATTTTTTATCATACAAATTAACAGTTTCCTTTGTTTTGTATCATCCACATTGAGGTTATTGATATTGGTTCATCAAATAATTAAGAAATCATGTTTGTGTTATATCATCCACCTATGTAAGTAGTTATGAGGATGCATCATTCACTAAGAGACTTGTTCTAGTGTTATATCATCCACATGAAATTTTTTATCAATGATTCTTCATCCACCTAAATAATTAAAGAAACGATATATCAACAAACCAAAAATCAATTATGGTGGAAATAATACACTTTTATTAAGACAACCTAAGACCAACACACTATGATCCAGTGATAAAAATATATTAAGTACATACTAGCTTTGATACCTACTAAATGAACCAATTTTATCCTTCCATAATTTCAATATAAATTGAAAATTTTGATTATCATACATAAAGAAGACCTTTTAGCTTTATAGTTTGATAGGATTAGGAATAAACTATTTACATAACAAAACTCATGGATTTCATATTTAATTTGTAATTTTTCTATTATACCATATTTTTCTTATTCCATAAGTAAGCTTCAGCACCCCCATGAAATTAGAAATACATGATACCCTTCAAGACATATTATTGTGACCTAAGCCTCTTATAAAAATAATTATATTATTTTCAACATAAATATCCAAAAAACCATAAGATCTTGAGGTCCATTGTATTTGGATGATTAGGTTCATAATACATTAAAATTAAATTAAACAACAACATATTTATTTCATTCTCTATAATTATATACTAAATCCATTTAATATCTAAATGATTCATACTATAAATTAGTGAATACATGAAAAAGGGTGATCTAAAAAATAAAATATGGTAATAAATATGAAAAATAATCATAACATATGAATCAAAGAACATATCAGGATATCTTAAGAGGAAATGTTCATGAATGATTTGATTAAGGTATGGCCTAAGTATAAAAGAAAAATAAGATCAAGAAATATTGAGAATGTAGTAGAAATATAGAAAATTACATAAACATAATTCAAGAATAACCAAAAAAACAATATCACATGGTAGAAATAGTCCCATACTGGATTAGGATTACTCACTAACCACATATATATCATCTCATGAGTCAAAAACATTACCCAATGAATTAGAGTGTTATTTGGGTTCCCCCATCATAACACGTACTTACATTTGTATGATTACACATATCATTTATAGACATTAATTAATGGGTTTTTTTTATAGAGATACATATAATAAAATCCAAAAAGATCAAAAATCAATGTTTCATTGGGTAATTAGATACATAGAACAAAAAAATGAAACAAATATACTATAAAATTATTTAAAAAACACATAACATGTCTTTAAAATCCTTTTATCTTCTAACACTATACTAGATAAGTTGGGGATATAGATAATAAATGTGTAAGAAATAAATCATATGAAGGTAATAAAAAAGGAATAACATGATAAAATTAATACATATAATTAATGGGGAATATCATGTTGACATAAACGGGGTGATAATCATAAACGTGAACATAGATTTATTATATAAGATGATAACATCAGGGAAACATAGTGACACACAAACAACATAAAACATGGCAACATAAGAATAATACAAGGACAATAACTAAGAGTGAAATGTGGTCTATAATTACTTTTTCATCAAAAAGATATTAAAATGGGTATATTTAAAACTTATTAAAACTTGAATAAGTGGGAATTTAGAAGAAGAATATATGGAAATTTCTTAAATAATGAGGAGGAGAGAATCCCTTACCTTGGGAGGGTGCTTCTAAATGATTATTATTAAGATCATGGGAACACCTTTTTGGGTGATTTAGTGAGGTATTGGAAAAAAACTCATTATTAATGGATTTTTAGTGATGTGTAGTGGGAGTTTGGGTGGATATTGAATGTAAAATGTAGCAGCATTCACTATTAATTTCTAATCATTGGTTTTAGATTCTATATGTCAAAATAGTCCAAAAAACTATAACCTTGTTTTGACCCCTTATTTATATCAAATTAGATTATTTTTTGATATTTTATATAAAAAATAACCAAATGTATTAATATAATTTCATTGGTGAAGTAGAAGTCAATCATGTTAAAAAAATTATTGATTTTAAAACCATAAAATATAACATTGGTTTTGGAGAATCAATAATAGATTATAAAATTAGTAAAATAGCTTCAAAACACATTATTTTATAGGGTAAATATAAATGTGGTTAATAATTCATTTAATTTAATTTGTTTCATCACATTTGGGGCATTATTATGTTATAATTCAGACCGTATATTTATACCATATTTCATTTTTACACAAAAATACGACTATCTCAGAATATTATGGAACATTAACCATTGGATATTTAAAAAATCTTGATTTCAAAAATAAAATATATTGTATTATGATAATTCTCTAAATAAGATAATATATACTTTAAAAAATCCTTGTTTACTATAAAATACTTGTTTTTACGATAATAAAAACATTTTAAACCCTATAAAGATTTCATTAGATTCAATTAAATTATATTATAATTTATATATATATATATTATTTAATAATATTATTATATGGAAGTAATATTTATCTTAAAATTCTATAATTTATCACAAAGAGTGTTAAAACTATATATACTAAAAAAAATCTATTTTGGTTTCTTCGTATCAAAATATATGTTTAAAAAATCATATGTAATTGTATATGTAATTTAATAAGGAAATGGGATGAAAATAATTATTATTTTCATATAGAAAAACAAAAAAGAATACTACTATGGTATAGATACATAACCCCTCATTAAACCAGCGTACACCCTATCCAAAAGGTGTGTGATGGTAGAAATTTTGTGGGGTGGTTTTAGAAAATAGGGTTTGGGATGAGATATGGATACATTTGATCCTCTCTAGTAAATAGTTTAATTCATGCTTCAGTTTCTAATTTCAGCATATGATTGGTCATGAGAATATTCCATTGCTACTATCCCCCTTGAAATCTCTGATAAATTAGTTTTATATTGTACATCATACTAGTTATGGCCATCACTTATTACGCCAGTTTCAACTAGAAGTTATAATAAAAATAAATATATAATAATCTTATTGGTGATTTTATATTACTATGTTATAAATATATAATATTATTAATGGTGCTATAAATTAAATTTACTATATTTTATAATTTTACATAATAACCAAAGCATTGTTTGCGCTTTCTATGTAAATATTAATAAATTAGGAATTTATCCACTCACAAAGGTAATTTCATTTATAAAATTTTGGGTCACTTAGTTTGTCTCCCATTAAGAAAATTTCTATTAGAAAATATCATTTCATAGGCTAAAACAAAATACGGTAATATTTTTTATTCACTTCTGTTGATTCCCATGTAATATACTAAGGAATTTGGTTCTGCCAAAATAGTTTAACCTGGTGAGTTTTATTTTTTCATATAAATTTTTAATCATGATCTTATATCTTTACCAGTTTTTCATCATATTAAAAATCATTTTCAAAGGTTACCACCTATGGGTTCAGTACATATGATGGGTTTGGTATGTGGTTACTCAATAGGTATACATGGAACACATCATTTACATAGATATATTAGGTGGGAATTATATTTGATAATATCTGACTCTAATGAATTCAAGGGTCTCAAAGCTATTGACGTATCTTGTACTAGGATTTTAATTCTTAAAAAATTAACTTTATACCACGGTAACATATGATAGAATACATTATCTCTGACATCAAACTCCTTTAATTTTTAATGATTTTTTGAAAATATTTTCTATCAAATCAATGGGGATTTTATATGGTGTTGAATATCTTGAAACTTATCTATAATCTATTGGACAAGATATGGTCCCAAAATCTTCCACTCCCCAAATCCATCACACAATGTTGGAGTTAGAATAAAACCCAATGGTGTTATTGCCTTTAGATTTTATGGGGATTTGTATGATGAGATCCATATTTATTTTACCAGTTTCTATAGTGATATGGGAAATTGTGGCATCATATCCATATACATCTTTCATTTATCCTTGATTTATTGGAAATCCAGGTATCAAGAAACAAATTATAAAATATCTATATTCATGTTATCCCACTAGATGTTTCAGTTTAGATCTATATACATATTAGTGATTCCGAGATGAATAGAGAACAATGAGCTATGTATATCCTCCAAAAGATCTCTATTCTGCAATAGTTTAGATGATACACACGTTTGGGTTGCAAAACCTATAAATCCATCATTAGAAAACACGAATTCTAGAATATTCACTACAATTTAGTTATCTCAACATAAATTTTTTCATTCTCCTTGATCCTCTAAAGAATGGACGATTGAGCAGTTATATGAGTTATGAAGTATGAATATCCTTTTATTATTTGCATGTACTTCATTTTCGAATATTTTATCCTAGTAATTCCTCATCATGTATAGGGTTATATGATCCTTTTTAACTCGAGAATCTACCACTTTTTTTCCTTCCTATGATGGTAATCGATTCCACCATCATAATCCTAGATAAACATTAACTATCACCATTAGTTCTTATTGAGATCATTTTTAGTGAATATATACCTAAAGATTTCATCATTTGTATATAAGTCACACATTTCCACATTGAGACCATGTTTCTAATATCAGTATAAAGATACTATAGCAAAGTCTAGAACATTTTGGAGTATTTTTAATCAAGGATAATTAATGGGTGGGAGGCCTATGTAATCCTTTTTTCATCATTCTTGAGTACCCAACCCAAACAGTTTTTAAAATAATCACTATATATCACAAATACTTCCCCATTGGTAAGTAATGTGATTACTAGTGTAATGTTTAGTCTCTTATTTAACTATTTAAACAAGTCCTTGTATTTATCAATACATATAAACTTGACTCACTTCCAAGTTAGTTTGGTTAGTGGTATTTATAATCAGGGGAACATTATCACAAATTGATGATAGTACCTAGATAATCCATGGAATATATAGATCTCCATCATAGATATTCATCTTGGATATCCTCCATACCACACATTTTCTAATTATTGATAGATATTCCTTTTTTGTACTAACATTCCAAAATAATGTTACATTCTCCATCAAAAACTCGCTTTTTCTATAATTTACATATAGTTTTTTTATTTTTTAAGGTATTTATTATATTATTAAAATAGTCCTCATGTTACTCCATTATTTTTTAATATATAATATTATCATTTGTAAATACTACCAAAAATTTTCATGTTTATATTAGAGACTCAGTTCATTAAGTCCATAAGATTGCTGAAGAATTGGAAAATCTAAATAGAATCACTATGTACATTCAATGACAGTACCATGTATAAAAGGAAGTATTGGGGATATACCAATTATTCACTATTACATTAGAATACCATGACCAAAGATCTACCGTAGATAAGTACTAGGATCTCTATAGCTGATTGAATAATTCATCAATCTGGGTAATTTTCATTATCTTGATCATCTTAATCTCACAAATATAAATGAAGTGTTTCATTGAACCATCCCCATTCTTGATTAAGAGGATTTACAAACCGCATGGTGATGAACATAGGCTTTTAAACCCTTTTTCTAGATTCTACTGTTGTGGCTTCTTTGGCTCTTCAAGTTAAATAGTGTCCATTAGATATGGAGTCTTGGATATTAGCAATGCTCTGAGTATATTCTCAATTCAGAACTCAACCTTAGGGAATGGAGGAAGACCTGAAAATCATTTAGGATATACAATAGTATATTCCCTTACAATGGTAATTTATCCAATGATGATATTTTCCACAGTCTCAATCATTTAAGATAGTCAATCTTTCTTATAAGGGAATAATGTATATTCTTTAGATGATGATTCAAAAGGAGATTAATCCTCCTACATGAAATTGAATCTAATTGAATTGTGATTTGTAATATTGAGGATGATTTAATTTTCTTGGAAATTTATGTTAGATCATTACAATGAAAGACAAATTATACATATAATTTCTTCAAATTCCACTAAATAGATTATCAAAAGTTTCCATGGGAAGATTATCCCCAAAATATGGTCAGGAGGGATGATATATATTTTGGATCATTTTTACTGAAGTATCCACTTCCATGTTTTAAGATGGTGATTGAGTAGTTCTACTAAACTTTCATGATATGAATAAAGAACCATTATCACATAGAACATTTAATGTTCATGAATGGACAATAGGTATGCCTTTCACTTTTTGATTCTGGTTCTAATCATTTACATAAATAGAATTAGGCACAGGGATGAGAATTTTAAAACTATTAAAAATATAAGAGTGAAACTATGAACATTTAAGGGGTAAATCACAAATATCATATATCATACATTCCATAATATATGAATTTCTAGGTTTCAATCTATGTTATCCATGGTCTATTACATATCATAAAACAAAATGGTATTATTTGCACCTATTATGGTGGAATATAAAGATCATGTTAATTTACCAAAATATATCTCCCTAGATTGTCAGACTAGGTGTGAAGCAAGGACACTTTTTCACACACAAGGTAACGATCGAGTAAATACCTAATGCGCCCTTTTCAAGGTTATTACCCTGTTTTACAACTATTAATAATCCACACAAACTTGTAGCATCCAAACATGGAATTTTTATATTAGAAACCTATTAATATATACTTTACCAAAATTCAGGGATGTTTCATATGATTAGTGTAATCAATAAGGTTTTCATTATGATTTTAAAATCCAAATCCTTAAAAATAACTATAGATTCTTATGATACCAATAATGAAAACCTATATGTTTGATAAAAATTAATTCATAGTTTATTACACAATGAAGCACATAATAAAATACCAAAAGAAAAAAGGTCTAGGGTATTTATTTAATTAGATACAGAGCAACATAACTTGATATATTTATAAAACATCACTATTTAAAAATCCCACGACATGCCCTTAAATTCCTTTTATCTTTTAAAACTATACTTGATAACATGGGGATGTAGATATGAAAGGAGTGAGATACAAATCCTAATAAGGAAATAATCATATAATAACATCATGAATGTAATACATGTTAGTGAAGAGGAATATCAAGGTGACATAAAAGGTGTGAGAATCATAAACATGAAAATCAAATCTTAATATATGATGACAAAATTTTGGAAACATTATAATTTGGTAACAACATAAAACATGACATGAAGAATAATTTAAGGATTACCACTAAGCGATTAAAGAATAGTGTTAATAGGATAACATTATTCACCATTTAGGATATCGCAGGAGATAAAATCATTATCAAATGCATTGGAGGGCCATAAAATTTCATGATCATCCATTACATTCATATTATGTACTTGATTTTTGGTTCCTAATAGACCATACAACATAGGAATATATTTAATAACATTTAATCTCATTTTTCATGATAGTGGGTTATACAAACATAATTTCAAAATAAATAAAGGATAGGTACATATATTTTAATACCCTTTAATAGAAATGGGTATTTGTAATCTCAACATAAATGTTTGGCTAGGAAAAATTAGAGGATAATTTCAATAGCCTAAAATGAGTATATAATGATTCATGGAAGAGTTTCTTGATAATGAAATGTGGTATCTCATTAATTATAAATTATAATGATAGTAAAATTCATAAGTAAAAAACCATTACAAAATGTAGAATTGGAAATCATATAGAATAATATAAATAAAGTTCTTGAACAAAGTGGAGGAGATAGTCCCTTACCATGATATGATACATCTAAAATCATCTGAGGAGATTCTTAAGATATTAATAACACATCAAGAGGTATTTAAATATGTATAGGTAAAGAAACATTATAATAAGTTTTTAGTGAATAGGTGTGGGAGGTTGGTGGGTATTTATAACAATGGAGGGCATAATTCCCGAATAATTTCTAAACATAGGTTTTTGACACTATATGAGAATATAATCCAAACCAAAAACAATACCTTGAGTTCTTCCCATGGTGTCTAAAAAATAGGAGTAGTTTTCAATATCTTATAATTCCATGAATGTAACATATTAAAATAATACCATTACTTATCTATAAGTGAGTCAAGTTCAAAATGATTTTTTTAGAACATTATAATATAACATATTATTTAGAGGATTTATTAATGGGATATAAAATTAATAATATAAAATTAAAAACAAAATATTATAAATGGGAAATATATATTTGTTCATTTATTAATTTTATATAATTTATAACATCACATTTGGTGCATTATGACGTCATAACAGAGACCGTATATTTATACCGTATTTAATTTTTACCCAAAAAGTCGACTACCTAAGATAATTATGAAAAGTTTAACAATATATAATTGAAAAAATATTATTTCAACGGACATAATTTTTATCAAAATAATTCTATATACATGAGAATCTATGATTTTTAAAAAATCTAATTTATTAAAAACCTTTTTTTACAACAATAAAAATTTTCTGACCATTATAAAGATTACATTGGACTTCTAGGAATTATATTATAATTTTTATATAATTTCTCATTATTTAATAATAAGAATTTATGAAATTAATATTAATTTAGAAATTCATGAATTTATGGAATAGAGTGCTAAAACCAATTTTTTCCAAAAAAACAAATTGTGGTTTCTTCAAATCAAAATGTAACAGTAATCAACCAATGTATACTTGAATATATAAATTAAATGTGTAAAACAAATAAACAAAATAATTATTTCACGTCATATAAATAAATACAAATTCCTACTATGAGGATATAGATACACAACCCCATTTTACACTATTATACACCGTAAAGGTAAGGTGTGCGATGTTAGCACTGTCCTGGGGTGGTAATGTGAGCATGATTTGGGATGTTATCTCATTAAACTTTAACCTCTCCCATAAATGGGATCTTTCATGGTTCAATTTTTTAATTTAATCTTTTTCTTGGTCATGAAAAAATCATATTGATTCTATCTCCCTGAAAAACTCATAAAATAGGCTTCATAGGGTAGATACTGCTAGTTGAGGATATTTCATCTTCCAAATGCGTAAATTAGACATTATCATAACCATTAATATATAAATATATTAACAGAAACTATACATAAACTCTAATATAAATAGTTTACTAGATTAATGATATTTTAAACATCACTGAATATATTTCATAATTATCCAAATTTATCAAAGTAGTGCATGCGTTTTCAATATCTACATTACTTAACATGGAATTTATTCATTAAAAAATTGAATATCATTTATAATTTTTTTGGTCATAATAATATGTATTTCATGTAAAGAAATCATACTTAAGGCATTATCATTAATAAAAAACATGGAAATGAAATTTGTTACATAATAATGTCTTATAAAATAGCCCAATGGCATAAAGTAATGAATTCCTTGAAAGAAGGGGTTAACGAAATGTTGGACTTTCATAGGTAAATAGAGAATCATAGGAAATGAAATTGATTTTAATGTGAATTTATTAAATAAAATAGAGTGGATAAATAATTTTTTTAAATATTCCATTTAAGTGGGGTTTTGGTAAAAAGGGTAATGAATCTTTAACGGGGTCAAGGGAATAATAATTTCTGTAGAACCATAATTGAACCAAAATTGTTTCCATAATAAAATGAGTGTTTTTAGAAAACATTTATGGTAATAACATTTCATTGGGTGGTACATGAAATGAGGTGACAAAATAGTGATATTCACTTTAATCAGATCTTCTTACCAAATGAAAATTTGAAGGGAACTATTAAATATGTATATAACTATCAATGAAAGGATAATTAAAATAGGTATATATGTCTGTGAATTATCTAAAAAATATAAAATAATAAAATAGGAATAATTTATAGATAAATTTAGGTAAATAGTGAGAAAACAAAACTTAAAGGAAATAGGGTGGTTCAGAGAGGCCCCTTACCACCTATTAGGATTTGTTCTACACTTCCACCAAACCACTAGAATAAACAATTTAGAATAGTCAAATACATGATTTATAACATTTATAAAATATATATTATTATTTATCAAAGTTTTATATTATTTTATAGTAACTTAATTTTGGTATTTTTTTGTTTCTACTATTGCAAGGTCGTTATTTTCATGCATCCACAGTTGTGTTAAATTGGGATATTTATCGAAGCTATTAACAAATGGGAAAATAACAATAGAAATAAAATAAACTAATATTTATTCCCTTGTATAAATATAAATGGTCCAAAAAATCTCTTTTTGATTCAACATATTGATGATTCAGTTAGTATTAATGTTATTTTAATATTGTTAGTTCATTTAGGTTGTTTTATCCACAATTATTGACTTGATTCATTTTATATAAATAAATGATTATAATATAATTAACGAATAAAAAAACTTATGATATAATTTTTAACAGCATTTTTAATAATCATGTTATTCCTATAACTATATATGATGTCTGTAGAGAAAAAAGGAGTACATTTTTGATGGTGGTGGTGAAGCGACCATATTATATACAATTTATCATTTTAGAATGAAACGATAAGAGGTTAGATGATAATTATTACTTGAAAAAAATAAATTTCAATTATTTTAATTATAACAGAGTCATTATGTCTTATTGGATAGAATATTTTTATATGAGGAGGTAGAATAATAACTAAAAAGTTCTGTTGATGGTATTACCTTCTCATTTAGATTTCTATTCTAAGAAAACCCTTTTAGGATCCCAAGAATTATATTTCGGAAATACCATCACAATATAGACATGGGTAATAGGGTTAAGGAGAGAAATTGGAATATTTTTTGAAATATCATAGTCTTAAAAGGTTTGAGGAGATGGGGTGGTCTTTATAAGGGAAAAAGTGGGGTGTTTTTAAATATAATATAGATTATTATTTTTTCTTAAAGACTATCAATAGTATTTATCCTTGTGACTAAATATAGAAATTTGTAAATTTTAGTTCAGAATAATTGTTTCTTAAATAATAATTGACTATACAATTAGTTTATTTAAACTATAATGTTAAAAATAGAATTTTAGATATTTCACTCTTCAAAAAAAATTAACTATTTTATAAGAATATAAAAAATTAACAATTTACATGTTTCGATGTTCTTGATCCCAAAATTAAATATATATTATGAAAATAATTTGTTAAATATGATAAGTTTAGTTTTTTAACTTAAAATCCTCATTTATCTAAAATATATGAATTTTAATATTACGATCATATTTCCTGACCCTTTGAAAAATTATTTTGGGTATCTTAAAATTAAATTATAATATAATAAATCAAAATATTGTTTTATATAACCATTTTTAAAAAATATAATTTTCCCTTAAATATTTATATATGTTATAAAAATGAAAATATGACATGTATGTTTTAGAAAAATTTATTATTTACTTATTTTTAATACATTTATTTATGTTTATCAGGATATAAATATGAAATATATTCATTTTATAAGATTATATAATATTATTTTACAATTTATTGGGGGAGGATACAATTGTTTCTATTATATTACTATTTATAATCATTAGATTGTTATTCCAACATTTAGTTTACTATAGCAATAGTCAAATTTGTAATGATCATATGGATCCCTAATTTCTATAAATAAATTTTATTTCATTCATTATTCAGTAAATTTTAATTTGTATTATGGTTATATATGTTTTAATATTAAAAATTTAAATTACATTACAAAAATTTTATTTCATTTCTAATGTGATTTTAGTGAGTACAGTTATTCTAGTGGATCGAGCATATCCACATTTAAACAAAATAGTAATCTTATTTTTTTATTTTTTTCCCATTGAACACTTTCATTTACGTTGTCCATAGAAATTACATTAATTTAATCTTTAAATCAAAATAATAAAATTTAGTTCTTTCTATGAATTTGTTCTTTTGTTTTATATGACACTAAATTACAAAATAAAACACTATCATATAATCGAAAGGTAACTTCCATTGATAAAATTAGGGTTATTAAATTCTTTCAACGAAATGAAATTTCTCCCTCAAAATATAGTGGCCCTGAATTGATATGTATAAATATTACATATTTTTATTTGAAAATTTATTACATTATATAGACACATGCTTGAGTATCCTAAAGGTATAGTTCCTTTGGAATGATGGAAACATAAACAAGTAGTGCATATGTGATCTACATAAAATCCCACTATTTTTTTCATGAATTGTATAATTATTAGAAATATCATAGATAAAACATTTATTTATAACCTTGTAGAACAAAGAAGATGAAAGGGTGAGATTAAATTCTTAATATAGGTAATCAAGTGAGATAAGAAATAATAATATGAGCATAAGGGTATAAGAACAGGATCATAACATTTCAAAACCTTAAATTAAATATCAAAGAACATAATCTTGAGTCATGGAATAAAAATAAAATGTTCTTAAGAAATTAATCATAATGAAATCAAATAACATGATCCATAAGAGAATAATATTGACAAAATACATAGAATAGTTTCATACACATAAGCATAGAAATCCATTTTCGTAGTTTTCATGCCTCATTTACAAGGTTATCATAGTGGAATGGTTTCACTCACCAGACCGTGTTAGTAGTCAAATTTTACTACTAAGAACATCAAAGTAGAGAAATCCCATTACTGAAGAGTGTTCACTCTCCATTCTAGTTCTGTTTATCTCATGATATATTAATCTATACCAAATAAATTGGAGGTAGATATAGGTCCCACTTGGAATATAATGAAAATCACACATATGTGTGACATAATATCATAAGAAATTAATCATATTATAAGTAATGGTATAAAATGGGTTTTATATAAATTTCATCATAACTTATGTTGTATAAAACAAACTAGTTAAATAATTATTTTATCATTTCATCAATGAATAAACCGTAGAAAACTAAGAATATTTCAGAAGAATCTTATCATGGTATAACTAGTGGAAGAGAAATGGGTTTCATAAACATACAATCATAATAAAAATAAGAAATCTAGAGAAATTATACAAATGCTATCCATGGATCATATCCCTAGACAAAGATAAGTATCATCGATCAATTTAATCTTATATGAAAAATGATTATGAAAGATCACTAGGAACAATTATTTTGGAAAATAAATTTTACTAGAAAAATGATTTTTAAAACTAAAAATTCATAAAATATTTTGTAAATCCATTTATATGAAAATAATATTTAAGAAAGAATATAATTAATATTTTAATAAAATAATGGTCCTAATGATGATAAATTTTGTTTATAGAATACATGTTAAAGTAATTATTAATTTCACATTTTTTATAAAATCAATATGAGACTCGTTTGAAAAAAATAAATATTTTTTTAACATTTGAAAAAAAAATTAAAAAGTGTAAAAAAGACCTAAAAAATAATTTGGGAGTATTAATTTCTCTGAAAATAATTTTAAAAAACATAAACATGGAAGAGAAAGGGGTTTTGGTCAAAGATTGTAATAAAGTTAGTTTTCTTTAAAAAACTATTTTCAAATATTGAGTGTATAAAGATATTAAAATGAATGAAAAATATGTGTTCTCATTAAATAACCTTACTGGAATGAAAATCAAGAGATTTATAAGTTTTATATCATAAGATTTTATTATAAAAAGTATAAATAGAAATAATCCCTATAAATGATGAGATTATATAACAAAACACTCAAACATTTGGAATCTATTAAATATTAGGACCCATTATTGAATAACATAAATTGAAAATTTTAGTAACATGAAAATTGATATACATTTCATAAAATTTAAAAGTTTTCAGTATATACACCTCAGAGAAGAAGATAATTTTATAATATAACTTAATTACCCCCAGAAAAAAAATTTCACAAAAAAAATACTTACATATTGGGTAACTTCTGAACCTTCAACCCCATGAAAGAGATTTCCTTAAATGGATGTGTAAACAAAAATAATTTAAAGATGAATTATAATAAAATACATTCATGGGATATATATACACCATATAAAAGAAATTAGTGTTTAATTCATAATGTGTATCACAAAATTAAAACATGAGACAAAAATTCCTTATATTTAGTTATTCTGGACTTGAAAATGTGACATCCTTATGTATAAAAATAAAAATATATTATAAATATTTTAAAAGAAAATAATCATATATTATGTAATTATATCCTTTTATTAATAATTCATTTTTTAAATTATGTTTAGTGAAATAATTAAAATTGTTTTACAAATGTTTTGATTTGTTATTTTCCGTCCTCTTATTTTGGTCATGGTTAAATAATATATATAATTATTTCTATGATATAAATATCATATATATTCATTCCATATTTATTAGTAGTTATCCATAAATGTTATTGGTAGAAAATAAAATTCATTATTTATGGAGACGATTGGTCATACGTACAGATGAATAATGTTTCCCATTTTTCAATGAATAAAGACCAAGAAACTTAAACATTATATTTACATTAAAGAATAATTTATATTGTATATATATAACATATGTTAATTTAATTTATCATGTTTTACCTTCGATGTAAAACACAAGATATAAAAAACAACATCGCTTTGCGAGGTGGTTGTTCATCGTACACATGATTTACATTTTTGTATCTCCCACATAATCGAATGTAAGAAGGTATATGTGATATAAAATTAGTGAATTATAAAATAACATAAATATCATACAGAAGCATATAATCTATAATTATATCCCTCTTTTGTTGGAGTTTATGAAAAATGGAAAACATTATTTCACGAAACGATAGTCCACCTTACACACGAGCGACGTAGTTATTTACCATTTTAGGGAAGAGGAGATAGACATAGGTAATGATAATATCATAATAAAATATAATTATATGTAATATTGTTATTTTATTATATTATTATGTTTTAATTATAATTTTTTTTGTGGAGGATTAAATAAAATAAAAATTCTCGTTGAATAATGTTAAATATTCTTTGGGTAACCTCATTAGGTCTTCTCCAAAAGATTTCCTAGGTTAGATTAATGATAAAAATAATTCCTCTATAATTATATAATAATATTTAGGATGATTTTTTTGAGGTCTTGTTATAACCAAAGGGGTTGGGAATTATGAAGAGCATTGTAGAGGGGTGGAATTTTATATGTGGTTGAGAAGATACAATTGACATTTTCAAAAAGAAAAAAGGGTAACCATATTGTTCATTTGAAAAAAAAAGTATTAAAAAGAATAATTATATATCTAAAAATGTGATGAGGTCTAAATATTAATAATAAATTGGTGTAGGATAATTTCATAGTTGTTATCAACCCTTATATTTTTTGTTTAACACTGGGAAACCCATTTTTAACTCAATCACACTAAATATTTTTACTATTTTTCATATTAATTATTGTAAAAAATAATGTTGAACTACTTATATATTATAAATTATTTTGATTCAAAATATTTAAATAATTTTTAAAAATTAAACTCATTGGTGTGGTAAATTTTAATTTAAAAATAAACTAGTAGATACGATGAGAAATGATATTTTTAAGTGAATATTTTCATAAGTATACAATGTTTTAATATTAAAATTAAATATGGAACTATTTCTATTGTCCTACATTGGATTAATATATATATATATATATTATTAAAAAAAATTAATATTAAAACAATAATAAAACAGTTTTAAAATTTTAAAATTTTAAAATTAAAAGGAAATTCTTAATGAAAACTAGTAATAATCACTATTCAATAAAAAGTATATATTTTTAGAAAATTAGAAAAATTAAATCCAATATAATTTTGGCATGTATAATTCAGAAATTAATTTTTTTTGAAACTTTTTGTCTCAATGTGGTAAAATATTCTTTTATTATTTTTTAATAAATTAATATTATGGAAAATAGTATTTTCACAAGATATAAATACTTTTGTAAAAATTAATTACCTTTATCAATATGTTGTCATTATATAGAATAAACATAATTAATATTTTAAATATTTTTATTACTATTAATATCACTAAGATAATTTTATAGGTTATAATTGTAACATTTGAAAAATAATATTAATTATATATCATAGTTTGTTGAAACTCAGTTTCACATGAAACATAATATAAACTTATTGTTTCATATAGCGTAAGATAAAATAATTGAAACATGTAACAAAAGATATCGAATACAATTAATTATTTTGAAAAAAATTATAAATCATCGGGTTGTTAAAAAAAATTTATCCCCCCACAAATATGGAAATATTTCTGGTACTTTCATTTCATTTATTCATTCAATTCTTATGTCTTCACCTTGCTCTTATGGTTTCATCATAATACATTAACTATATTTGATGCCACACATGTATTTCATACATAAATATGACATCATTATAGATGCATATTCAATATATTTTATAATAATACACACTTTAGAACTGTAATGGTTTAATATCATTTGACCCAATATACATTATCATCTTATTTCGTGAATGTTCTTAATCCTCTGCCACAATGTACTTATAACATATAACACTTATTTTACATACCCTACTTAGAACCATTCCTCATAACCCTAGGAAAGGAATCATATGAAATAATATTCTTAGATTACCATTAAGGGTACAAATATGTGATACCAATCAATGATCATTAGTGAGCATAATATAAGAATAAGGGTATTGGAATATGATGACAATATATGATTATGATAACCAATCAGGAAAATAATACTAATAAAAAATAATTTGAAAATGATTTTTTCCAAAAAATAAATCAGTCATAAGTTTATAAAATCATTAATATTCAATCAATATCCATGAGAAAATATCTTAAGAAAAATACATAAGTATCTAGAATATATATAATCATAGAAAATAATTTCCACAGTCAAGGAACACAAAACTTTCCATCATATTGGATTGGATTCACTCCCAATTCTATTGTTTCCTTATTCAACATTCACTTCCAAGAAATTATTATTGATTAGAGTTCCTTATTAACGGGGTACAATCCCTATTCCAATCCATTTTATCAAATGAGTTATCTGTCATTACCCAATTAATTAAGGGGATATATATTTCTAAACCCACCCATAAAATAATTAAAATAGTATATATGTGTGCCACAAGACCATTAAACATTCATCAAATCATCATATCATAAGCCATGGAAAGGAAATAGATTTTAAAAGCAGTCTATCATTTCATCACCGCATAACCGAATGAAAAGAAACATGTTTTGTAAGGTTTTATCAAAACTTATTCAACCCATGTGAAAAAATGGGATTCATAGAATCATCCCTATGTAACCATTTTCATAATCCATCCTAGGAATTAATTTTAATGTTATCAGTAGATCATATCCCTAGTGAAGCATAAAAATTCTTAATGGGGGTTGACATAGATGAAATATACCATTAAAAGAACATTTAATTATTTATTTTAATGAATGGAAAAAATAACTTTGTATTTTGCAAAAAAATTAACAAAAAAAATAGAAAAGTTTTTACAGAATGATTTTTTTGAAAAAAGGGAAATTATAACATAATCTATAAATAGAAGAATTTTTATTATGGTATAAAAATACATTAATACTATATATGATAAAATAAATCACTCTTTCAACACAATTATGAAAACGTTAAAAAAAATACTTTATCAGAATCCATTTATTGAAAAATATTTATTTTAAGTAATTTAAATAATGTTAAATGTTTTTAAAATGATATTTTTAAAACATTTAATGTATATATAATGACTTCCATAAAAGAAATTTAAGAGCATGTACATGGAATTAATAGTTCATCGAGAAATATGATATATGGTCAATATATCTTTAAAAACATTTTCTCAAACATTATAAGTACCAACGAGTGTAAAATTGTAATAATATGTAATAATTACAAGAAGAAAATATTATAAAATATATGGGTTTGAAATAATAATATCAATATAATTTTCCACAATGAAAATTTATCATAGAGAATCCTGAAAAGATTTGAGTTTGTAACATACGTCCCTTACCTCAAGTCCCATAATGATTTATATGCACATTAATATCATGTATAAAAAATATAAAAATTATAAAAATATATATATATATATATATATATATATATTCCAGAACCATATTAACACATAACCTAATATTTATCATTCATTTTCAATTTCCAATTATATTTTTTGACAACTTCTTCATTAAAATGAACATTCAAATGCAAAGTAGTCCATTTTCTATGAATTCATATGTTCAATGGTTCTGGTACGATCAAAATGGAAATGGTGTCATTGTAGCATCCTAGGTTTCTCCCTGTGAGACTTAAAAATATTCCAAAGAATATTTTTTAATCAAGGAACTAAGTGGACATACGAATCTAAGGGCCAATGAGCCTTGGCGCGGTGATTTAAAAAGTATTAAATATCTTTTATCACCCGTTTTCAATTTTATTTTAAACATTTTTAAATCAAAGGAGGAGTCTTAGATATGATTTATGTGATAATTTTTTAGATCAAAATGTAGTGTTTACCCTTGGTGTGACATAAACATTGTCAGCATTGGGTGTCAGGTTGGAGACGTATCGGCGAGGCGTGTGTTGACAGAGAGTTAAATGGGAGAATTGTTTAATAAAAATTATATGAATCCCTCCCCAACCCCTTGGTTCACATGATAGAAGGATTCAAGGACCCTCCATTATTCCCCTTTGGCGACAGATGAACTGAAGGATGGATCAACAAAACAGAACACTGTCAGTCTTGGATATTGATTGCAGTTTCTCTCAGATCATTCAACTATAGCTTCAGAGCACATATCTGACCCCAAAGCATTGGTGTTTCACCCTTAACGTAGGATATTTTTTTCATTATTCCTAATCACACATTATAATGTATATTTATAATGTTATAGATCATGTATACGACTGTTATGGTCCCCTCAGGGGTCGATCTATACGTTTCATGGTGAATGGGGGAATCTCGATATGTTTTCAGAGATTTTCAAGACTACACGGTTTGAAAACTACTACTACAAATTGTGTGTTCTTCATGTTTGGGGAAGGATAGGATTCAAGGTCTATGTGCCATGTATTAATGGTTATAGTCCATGTAGGTACCCCTATCATGTGTTTGGGAAATGACCATCTAAGCCATGTAATAGTACAAGGTCGTGTATCAGAACACGACCAATATACAAAGACGCAGGGTCCAGTACGCCGACTTAGGTAAACCACATGACCAAGTTGCCATATAACCTAAACACCCCATGTATTATGGGATGAACAACAAGTATGAGACATGGCTGGTCAGGCTGTGTGAAGGAGAAAGATGGAAAGGGGATGGGTGATGCAGGACACAACATGTACATCCATTACACACCATGTACTCCTACATGGGCTGAATACCATGTATAAAGGAAACGTGAATAGGTTTTGGGTGGGTTTACACACCATGTGTACCCTTATTTCATTTTTTGTATTCCATGAGGATCTTATTGAAAATTTATGACTCCTGTAATGCATCCTTTATAACATGGACTTGAGATGCGAGTAGCCTATCATGAGTAGTTTTCTTCGTAGAACATAATGGTGGCCTTGGTTTGGGCCTAGGTTGTATGGTGTATAAGTGAAAAATTTTGGGTCATTTTGTTTAGTGATGACTTGACTGGCTCGGTTGAGTGGGTCCATGTGGTCCTTATTTGTGACGTTTAGACTGGCAAGGTTTAGTGGGTCCCTTGGGTATCCATTGGTGACATATCAACCATTAGGGTTGAGCGATTACTCTTGGCCCTTTTTCTACGAGGGTCTTTGTTATCACATCCCCTTCAATAGGCTAGGACCTCTCTTCACCTGGTTTGTGTATGTGAAACAAGGATTTGTTTCCTCTTTGCGGATTGAGTTGTCTTAATCCAATTTGACAATAGACTCAGTGGATTTAGATCATTTGTCACCCCGGAAGGCCCAACACGATCCTCAAATCCTTTATTATTTCCCTAGTAGGGTTCTTGAAATCAATGTGACCAATATTTACATTAACATTGATCCTCTATCCAGGATGATTGTTTCAGTAGGGTATGAAGCCCCCAATAAGCCATGGGCTTATACCCTATATCTGTGTATCAGGATGTGATTCATCCTTTAGCGATCTTTCATGATGTTTTCCTTAGTGGAGTTCTTGGAATATGTGTGACCACATCTATTTGGGAATTGATCCTCTTCAATGAGAGTTGTACTGGATTCGGGTAATAGTTCCATGCCCCATTTTTTTGTTCAGTGTTTCTAGATAGGGTTTTTAGTGTCCCCCAATAGTCCCTGGGTGGGATCCCCTTACCAAGGCGTTGGCATTATTTTAGTCAATGGGTGAATTCCCTCATGGTGTTTTCTGTCGAGTGTTCCCTAATGGATAGGTACTATGTGATTTGGTTGGGTTGTTTCATTATTATTTTTCTCGTTAGAGTGACATTCTTGGTTGAGTTCATTTGGTGTGTCGAGGTTGGCTCATTTAATACGAGATGTCGATGCTTGTCCCCTCACATTATACTTGCCATCAGGGATATCTTGGTTCTTTGTTTTTGATCTAAGGTATGTTTCAACCTTCAATCCTTGACTAAGATCCTACAGATGTCTATGAGGATAGAACTTTATGTGACCATTTGTGAGTGTTGCATTGGAGGTTCAAGTCGGCTATTATGGACTGTCTATGACCATGACTGTTATAATTACCTATCAATTTTCAATATATCTAGGTTTTCTTTGGGTTTCCCTTTCGTTTGTCTCATTTCATTGACATCCAGTGGTGTTGAGAAAACCAGTCATGTTTAGATAAGGTTAGTCTCAATATGGATATTCTCTCTTGTTTGGGTTGCATCTTGCCGGGTCAGTTTAAGTGATTCCTATCAGTTGATCACATTTTGGTTTTGGATGTTGGGTCACCTACTGATTATTTTTATACACACCCATGCACATGGATTTCCTGGACATTTTGTGTCTTGTGTTGGCCACATGTCCTTTGAAAGTGTCCCAATAGGACTAAGAGAATGTAGTGGTCAGTATCTAGACCGAACACGGTTTTTATCCGAGTCATACCGTGGAGCATAACAGTTGGAGTTTTACAACATTCTCCTTCATTTGAGTAGATAATATGATTTTACAATTTTCTTTTGGTGGTCTCTGTATTTTCCCATTTTCTACTTTTTATGTACTTTGGTTTCGGATAGACATATGCATGAATTTTAGTTTTATTTTTCTATATCTAGCTGTGAACTATTTTATAGAGGTGTACGTGGGTTCATGTGTATAGGTATGATAGTATAAGTCCTCCCATGTGTGTCATAGCCTACTCAATATTAGTTTTTATCCCCTAGCCTATTGGAGGAGAGATTGGGTGGTGGTGGATCAAGCCTCGTCGTGTCAGGTCGTGACTGTCATCATATCTAAAATCTAATTCATGACGTAAGTATCATATATATTTATCCTATACACTTTTATAATCATTCATATACTATTGTGATGAGAAATTAATTACATCACATTGTAGATATGGTACTCCATACATATGGACAAGTAATGATTCCCCTATTCGATGGATTGAATAAAAGAAAGGTAATGAATAATTAACTATTAAAGAATCATTTTATAACATAATTTTAATTTTTTATTAAATATAACTTTATTAATTATCATGTAAATCATAAATGAAAATGAAACACATTGCATCATGGAGGTGGTAGTCCAAAAATACGTACAAGTGATGTTATCATTTTCCAATAGATGGAATGTTAAGAAGGAATAAAATATTATAAATAATATTACAATTAATTCATAAATATCATATATAAACATTAATGAAATCATAATACCCAACCATGAATGATGTAAATGAAAAACTAAATACACCGCTTCACGATGCCATAGTCTACATGTATTCACGAACAAAAGAATAATTCCACATTAAATAGAAGAGTAGATGAATAAAGATATAGAGATTGAAATAATAAAATAGAAGTATATTTATGATAGTGGATTAAATAATTTTTTAGGGATAAAATTTATTTATAGTCGGTGGATGATGAATCAAAATTAATTGTACCCGTTTATGAGGTATACATCTTTATTGTGAAACTACATTTGGGTTACACATTAATCATTAGAAAGATGATATTGTGGCTATATAAAGAAATTTATGACATATGGATGGATTTTATAAAATTATCTGTTTATGTATTTTTTGAGATAAGATTCTATAGAAGTTGGAGGAAGATATGAGAGGTGGTTTCCTATAATAAGAGAGGGAGATGACACATTTAGAATTTTTCCAAATATTAAAATATATTAATTGTCAAAACATGGAGAATAGATCCAAAAAGAATCATCATAGAATATAATATGAGATAGTATTGAAATATGAACATCCAATTGGATTTTGATATGTTTTTCATTTATTTAGCCGTTATATCTTTAGTTTAACCCCTTATTAAACCATATTAACCATTATCATCAAAATGAATATTTACCTTAGTTACTACTCAAAATGACCAATAATTAAGATGAACTTAATATATAATATTAATTAATAATTAACATAAAATATGGAGTCATTTTTTAAATTTAGATGATTATAATATTCAGAAATTAATTTTAAAATAAGTTTCAAAAGATGTATTGAAACTCTTTTTTACAAAATTGATTTTTAGGAATAAAATTGAGTTTTCATTAATTCATAAACATCATAAATATATTATCTGAAAATAAAAATATTTGATTGAGAATATTATTTTAATGTTAATTAATATAAATAGTAAAAAATTAATTAATCTAATTTATCAATATGAAAACAAATTAACACTTAAAAACATGTTTTTAGTAAAAATTCTGTTTTTTACTGTCAAATAATTTTTTTAATTCATAACCAATTAGTAACCAATGAATAAATTTAATACATGTGTAAATTTTTTTATATTTTGGTGAGTCCTATTAATAATCTTTAATCTTATTACTAGGAAATAACTATCAAATTAAATAATAATAATTGAGTGTTATATCATTGTTCGTTTAAACTCAGTGTTGTGTGTAAGGTAATATTTTAATGAAATTAAAATTATATAAAGATAAATATATATATAATATTATATATTTACGTTCTTAAAACCTTTTAATATTTTCCCTTTAAATTCCATCACTTTTACATAAACAACTATAGATAGTTCTTCCTAACTAGATATTTAAACAGCTTCCTAAAATTTATAGTTTCACCACATAATTATGACTAATTGAGTGGTATTGTTTCATAGGACTTAATCACTTCAATCCAGAATCTCCATAGGTTTTTCCTTATAACAGAGGTTATCACATAGTCATATAACCATTGAGTTAATCATATATGAATGATCAAACATATAATTTCTCATGTGAGATACACGGAACAAATCTGGAACTTTAGATAAATTCAATGGAATAACCTTATTATAAAAAAACATCATGATATGATAAATAATATCAATAGGGATGATATATCTAGGGATCAAATTTACCATTTTTTTAAATCTCATATGCTTCTGCTAAGTACTTATTTGTAGGAATACATTTTCACAAATATAAAACTCTAGATCTTGGAAATGATTTTATATAAGGATTTTTTTGTCAACAATGAGATTCCCTAATGTACTACTGAATAGATCTAAATTTCACTACCATTTCCTCATCTAGCACAAGTCCCAATAGAATTTTTTTCTCCAAGATCATCCTAATACATTTTATTACTATAATTCATATAAAATAAATCTTCATAATGATCAATCAGTATTACAGAGTAAATGATATTATTTTATGAAAATTATTCCAAATGTATTGATCCCAAACACATTTTATATACATAGAATAATATGTCCTCAAATCCTCTAGGGTTTTAATTTTCCTCTCAGACATACAATCTATCTAAGTAAGACAAGTCATTATAAATTCAAATTCATATTCAAATATTAATAAAGACATCTTCGTTACATAGACGTAAACCTCAGATCCCAAATAGATATTCTAGAATACGATATTCCATAAAACATTACCAGTTCTATAATTAATATCATATATATCAGATCAATAGAGAAATATTCTCTCATAGGAATAAACTTTTATGACATCATAATGCCATTGACTATAAACCAAATAACATTATATAATTTTTTTGGGGTTTCAAATTATGGAATCCATCAAACATTTTACTTTTATCGATTATGTTAGGGGTAATGTTTGTAAAATTCCTTTAGAATTTTGTCATTTTGACATAAGTTGTTGATATAACATGAACTTAGATACTTTATCTATGATATATACTTTCATTTTATCCCACCTGAAACACACTTTATGATCTATGTATATCTTCATTATTCTAGGATGAATAGAGAATGATGAGCTATGATATTCATATAATTGATCCTTATTCAAATTTGGTATTGGTGGGTAAAATAATAAATTCTTTGAACTTATCATTCCATCACAGTCATTGATGATCTTAGGAACATCTCTCACTTTCATCTAAAGTTCCACATCCTCCTTATTAACCTCTTTAAGTTTTACAAGGATGGATGGTTGAACACACATTTGAGAAATATATTATTTGTCCCTAATCTTCATGGTTTCAAGATATATATTCTTTAAATTCATATCTATTTTTTTCACTAAATCCTTTTCATAAAAAATATAATGGCCTTTCAAACTCAAAGCATCATCCGCCTTGTTTTCCTTCCCTAGGGGGTAATGTATTTAGTGGTCATAATCTTTAATCAACTCCATCTAGCTACTTCGGTACATATTCTACTATTTATATGTGATTATATACTTTAATATTTTATGATTTGCGTATATATCTAATAATTCACCATCAATATAATGACTATGTAATTTAAATGAAAAAATTACATATTCCAAGTATAAATAATGATTCGCATAACTTTCACATGAATATTCCATTAGTGTGATGAACAAACTATCACCATATAATTATGCCGAAGGAATCATCCAATATTATTCTCAAATGCATAACTATAGATAATAAAACATTATCTACTATAGGTTAATGTAAGCATATGTGCGCTGACCATCCTTCTTTTCAGCTCCATGAAATTTTCATTACATTAATTTATCTAAAGGAACTAGTATCCCATTCTAGTCAAAATATTTTATTGGAATATATATCCCTTAGAAATACTTCATTGTGTATCAATAGTATCCATCCAACCAAACAAATTATAAATATTGGTTACCATAGTAGTTCTACGAGATATTTGAATAACTTCCAACATTTAAGGATATACTGATATACCCTTTCTTGAGATTATATAACCCAAGAATTAAACTTTTTGAAACCAAAATGCATACATGTTTAATTCAGCATAAAAATTATATTTTAATAAGATCTGAAAAAAAAATAATTAAATGATCTTAATGCTTTATTTATCTAGTAATATATGACAATATAATTTATAAACACACTACAAACTGATCGAGCTAATACCTTAAGACTTCATTCATTATATCCTTATATATATTGGTAGAATTGGTAAGTATAAATTGATTCATTATGAATTCTTAATGACCAAAACTCATATGATAGGATAATTCAATATATATTATTCATGCAACCTCAATTGATGATATCTATAATGATGGTTAATCATGAAAATGTATTTAGCTCCACACATTTTTTCAAACTATTTATCAGTAAAGGGTAGATGATACATTTTCATTATAGATATCTTGATATATTATCAATAAAAAATACAAATAATAATTGAGTAATATTTATTATTAATAAACAAATAGGTACACTCTATGGTAATTCAGTTTCTCATATTAATCCTATATCATGATTCTCTTGTATTTTCTTCTTCAATTTCTAAAACACCATTGGGGACATTTATTATGGAGTCTTTGAAATATGTGTAGCATCAGGTCTGAGTTCTATTGAAAACTCAATTCCAAAATATAGGTGAAGACTAAGAAATTCTTCCGAAAATAAATAATCATAATCTAAAATAATTCTTATATATTATATGTTGAGTTTATCCCAAACCAGTTGATATATATATACCTCATTAATAAGTTTAAATGGACATATAATATATGAAAATTCCATTATATATTCATATTAAACCTCTCTCTAAAAGAGGATAATAGGATGATATCAAATATATAAAAAAGATTTACCTTACTCCAAAATTGGAATGGGATCTATATAATGAATGAAAAACCATTCCCAAATTAATATAAAAAATTCAACTAATAGGGGAATCATATTATTTGTTAGATATAAATTCCTATAAATTCTATCAGAGTGGAGCTGTAGACTTTAGATGAAACAATCATTCCATTTATTTTTTTCCTACTAACTCTACATTTAATCATAAATGAGATATAATTAATCCCTTATAAAATTATT
Organism: Viscum album; assembly: GCA_963277665.1. Classification (NCBI taxonomy): domain Eukaryota; kingdom Viridiplantae; phylum Streptophyta; class Magnoliopsida; order Santalales; family Viscaceae; genus Viscum; species Viscum album. Next base: position 1,800,274,733 of record OY728152.1, read on the forward strand.
TTGATACAAAATAGTGGGTAGAACTAGTATAAAATTAAACATTTTTAGTTATTGAGTGGATGGTAAGGGTAACATCCTCCCATTATTTCTCATGACCAACTTCATTAGATTTGATCACATGATATTTAAATTTTTGTCTTGGATTAAGAGGTTGATGATGATGATTTTCATTATTAACCATCCAATTCTTTCACAGACTAATGTAATTTCTATACTCCTTGAAATTATATCATCCGATTGTGGGTGACACATTTTGTTATGTTTTTAACCAAAATTTACTAGCCTCTTCACATCAAATTATTAGTATTTTTCTCAATGAACTTGTTTTTTAAAAATAAAACATTTAATAGAACCAGTAAATAAATTTCCTCTATTATTATTTCTACACATAAAACATTATGGAAGATTAATTTTCCTTTCCCCATGGGATTTATTATTTTAGTTTCTTCAAAATTACAACCTTAACTTTTTCCACCAATACCACAAGAACGACACTAGTCTCCAATCAAGATTTCAATGTTGAGAGAATATCAAATTATTTCTTTAATGATGTCTAATTAGCTTATATTCAATTCTTTTCAAAGACTCGATTTCAAGACACTGTATAATTGGAGATCATTTTTTAGGATCAATGATAAAACTGTAAGCATTTCTTGAAAGTATACTTAAATTTTCCTCATAGTTAGTAATGGATTCTTAATCATCCAACTATAATTCTTAGAATTACATTTTTATTTCATGTGAATAATTTTGAGAAAATTATTACTAAAAAATACCTTCTTAAAATATTCCTATATCATAGAGTCTATTTCCTCCTCTTAACATGAATTATTTATAAGATTCCACTATGGATTTCATCCACCTTAAAAATGATACACAACTAAAATAACCTTCTTGTGGTCTGAGAATTGGAGAATACAGAATATGTTTTATATAAAATTGATCAATCCCTTATGAATAAATGGATTTGAGTAACCACTAAAGGAATGTGACTTTTTCTATATAAAAGACTCTATAATGACGTTTTACTTTCATTTTTTATTTTAATGTTAAACATGATTCAAGTTTGCAATCATAGATTATAAAAGTTGGGAAATAATAACCATAATATTTCATATCCCATATCCTAGTAAATCTGGTTTCTAATAATGAAAATTATTATATTAACTATCATATTTAGTGTTAACATGATTACTCCTTGGGAAAACCATTGGCTATAACCAAAAAATGTAATTTTATTTAAAATAATCATAGTGAGAAACCATATAATATTGAAAATAATTTTTAGGATTTATATAAAATGATATTTTATTTTAAATCATTGATAGGTTAGGATTGACATAGTTCATCCATGATCATCATATTTTCAATATATTTATTCATGGTTCATAAATTAAATGTTATTTAACCTAATAATATACCTAGGGAGTTTCTATCTTGGTGTGCAACCACATGTCCACTCATCATTACCCAATGATGAATATTTTATCACCCTATCCACACCTTTCATTGTTATTGCCACTAAGTGAAACTGTTCAATATCCACATCCCTATACTAAATTATAGATAGGGATGTATGTAATATGGAAAGTGAACAAAATCCACTTTACCAAATATTCATGATGTTATCTAATACATATACTTATCCCCTGGGTTTCAAATTATTTCTTCTAATCTTAATCTCAAAAAATAATTAAATCTTATTATGATAACAATAAGGTGGCATAAGAAATTTATTTGTAAATATTAAATCACTTGATATTAATACGTAATACATTTTATATTAATATATGACTGAGGACCAAAATAGATTAATGTATTTGCATACTAGATACATTATCATCTTATTTCATAAAGGATAATTAATGTCTCCCACAATGTTCTTGAAAAATCATACACATATTATACAGAACCTACATAAATCCTTTGTTCACAACATGGGGAAATTAAACATAATAATGGGTGAGCTCATATACTCAATAAGGGTAAAGATAAGATATATCAATCAAGGGAAATAAGTTATCATAATACATGAAAAATTATATAAGAACATGATCATAACATATGATTATCATACACAATCAATCAAAGATCAGGAATCATAAATCTTGATATATGGATTTATCAAAAAAAGATATAAGTCATAACTATGTAGAGCCTTCAATAATCAATCATTATCCATGAGAATATATCATAATAATAACCCATTATTTAATTATATACACATATGTATAGATAATCATTCCCATTATCAAGTATTACTTACAAGATTATCATAGTGGGATAGGTTCACTCCCAAATCAATAATATCCACAGTAAATGTTCACACTCAATAATTTATTGTTGGAAATAACCCCTTACTAAATCTGGTTCACTCCCCATTCCAGTTTTTATTATATCACGAGATATCCATATTTACCCTATGTACTATAGGGATATATAACTCTGAACCAACCCATAGCATAATTAAAACCCTACATATGAATTCAAAAATATAAAAACATATTTATCATAACATAAAACAATATCATTTATAAAGGAAATTAAATTCGAAAACATTTTATCATTTCATCATAACATAAACTATAAAGAAGAAAAACGTTTCACCATTACATAATTAAATCATGAGAATGAAATAGGTTTCACTGAATCATCAATAAAGCATTGTCATCATAATACATATAGAGAAAAAATTGGACGGTCTCATAGTGGTGTATAAAAATCATTAAAGGAAATTTATATAGATGAAGAATACAATTAAAATTGCATTACTACCATTATTTGAAAACAAGAGTAAAATAGCCTTTTCTTTTGATAATATTTTAACTCAAAATTTCTTTGAATATTTATAATATTAAATTCATTTAAAAAACAATGGAAAATTTTAATTTAATATATATATCAAATAATGGTCATGATTTATTAGAATTATATTCATATCAAATCTATTAAAAGAGAACATTCTTTTCACAATTTAACAAAAAGTCTAAAAGGACTTATTTGAAAAATATTTCATTAAGAAGAATATATTTAAAACTTTTAAAATAATTTAGAACATAATTCATTTTACCATTTTGAAAAATTCTATGCATAGTTAAAAACATCCATCAATCAATTTTTAAGAGCATGAACATTGTCAAAAATGGCCATTGGCCAAAAAAGAATTTGGTTAAATTTTGATTTAAAAAATTCTCGGTTAATCTAAGTAATAAAGTGAGGAATATGGTTCTATTACATATTAATTCTATGAATAACCATAATATAAAAATATATTTGTGGTTCAATGTATAATATTTATATAATTTCATTCAATAGTAATTTATCATAAACAATCCCAAAAATTAATGACACTGTATAATAATTTCTTACCTCAAGCCCCAGCTTGCTGCAAACATGTTCAAATATCCAATATAATAAATATTTATTTATTATAAACATTGGATAGAAATACATTCATATATAAAATATTATTAATCAACCCTTTATAATTTCTAATTATTCTTTTATTAATAATTTATTCATAAAAATGAATATTTGTGTGAAAAGTGGCCCATTTTTCATACATGTTCCAGTTCAATGGTATTGATACATTAACCATGGTAATAGTATAATCATATACATAATATTAATAATGGATTAATTTTTACATTTATTAATCATGTAATTTTATTTATCATTCATATGCAATGGTGATAAAAATAAATAATATCACATCATGGAGACTGTAGTATGTACGTTTTCAAAAATGATGTTTCCACTTTTCAATGGATGGAATGAAATAAATATAAATAATAAATCTCTTTTAAAAATAATTATTATATCATAAATATCATATATATTTATTAAAATTATTCTTATTACTGTCCATGTAAAAAGGAAATGAAAAGTCATTCACATCGCTTTGTTCGGGGAGTAGTCCACCGATACGCACAAGAGACGTTATCACTTTCCTATAGATGTAAATGTAAAAATAAAGATAAAATAATATTATTATATAATCATAATTATGACATAAATATAATATATATACATAAAATTTATAATATTTACCATCCATGAATTATGTGGATGAAAAATGAAATGAATCGCTTCATGAGGTGGTTCTCTACAAGTTCACACAAACGATGATTTATTTTACCACATGATGGAGAAGGAGATGAATAAATTATGAACTGAAAATATAATAAAATATTTTTATATTGATGATATTTTATTCATTTTTTATTAAGGATATAATATATTTTTCTAATGTGAAAGAGGAAATAGAATTGAAATTACTCGGTTAAGAGTTATACCTCTTTGTCGAGATTTCTCCATTAACTCACACCTTAATCTGTGGAATGAAAATATTATGATAAAAAATTAATTACAAATTTTTTTAGAGATTATATGGAAGTATTTGGGCAGGTTATTTATGAGATAATAACCTCTTTATGTGTAAGTAAGAGAGGATATGGTGTGTCTTTTTATAAGGGACGGGGAGAACACATATTGACATTTTCAAGTTATTAAAATATACAAATGTATTACTCAAGTAAAATGGATAAAAATGAAGAATATTAAAATATAATGTGACAGAGTATAAAAAATTGAACTTAAAATAGGTTTACACATGTATTTAGGTAATTTTACCCTTTATATTTAGTTTATCCTATCATTATCCCATTTTACCCTTTACCGTAGTAATGAATTTTTAACATAGGTAGTATTCATAATAATAAAAATTATGTTCAAATTATAATATAATATTAATAATGTTTATTTAAAATAATAATTCTATAATATCAATTTCAATTTCAATAATAGGAAAAAAAATTCGTATATTATGTACACAAAATGCAATAAAATGTTTTTTATAAATAATGCATTTTAGGCATAAAACTGAGTTTACCTTCTATAACTAACATGTAAAATGTATTAGATGAATTTCAAAAACAATTTGAGAACATATAATATATAAATTTCATTAAAAACAATATTATATAGTAATAATTTACATTTATTAAGATAAAAACACATTGGCCTCATAAAAATCATCATTCAAAAAAAAACATATATTTTTACCTTCAATAGATTTTAATTTAATTTCAACCAATTTTTAACAAATGAATTAATTTTATACATGTGCATAAAATAAATTTAACTAATTTATTTAGTCCTATTAATACCCTCCACTCAAAAAGTGATGAAATAAATTTCAAAACAAATAGTAATAATTCAATAGTATATCAAGGTTCATTTAAACATAGTGATGAATGTAAGGAAACATATAAAAGTGGTAAATTATATATAAATAATAATATATCATAAAATATTAGGGTGTAACATGGTGTATTTTATTATTGCGTAAAATTTCTTCCTCACAATCCATGATCTTCATAGGATTATCCTTATAAAAGATATCACACTCCAGCTGTACAACCTTTAAATTCAGTACATGTGAGGGATTTGGTAAGTACTTACTGACGACGAATAAATAGAAAACATCATGTACTGAAAATATGTTTGGTGGGAGTACTAGTTGATAGGCCACATCATTGATGAGATAAGGAATCTCAAAGGTTTCAGTGTATTAATTACTTATCTTTCCCTTCTTCCCAAATCCCATAAATCTCTAGCATAGAGACATATAAAGAAACACTTTATCTCTATCCTCAAAATATAGGCATCTTTAATGGTTATAATAAAATATATATTTTCAATTATATGCTATATGAATGTTCTCTTTAATGGTCTTTTCCTTTTCTAAAATTTCTTAACAATTTTAGGCCATATAATATATCAATCACCAACCTCATCCCATTAGATAGGTCCTCGAATTCTCTTCAAATAAAGGGGTTAAAATGGATATATTTGGATGGTTGAGTGGATTAAATTATTTATGAGAAATCAAAAAAAAATGAATATGTTTGTCCCATTATCCATTAATGTACATTAGGCATGTTCTCACTATATCCTCAAGTTTCTATATATTCTGCTCTTATTTTCAATTAGGATGGGAGTGATACGTTATACAGATGTATAACTCAATTTTTAATGCATGATAGATACTTTTCTAGAAAATGTAGATTGAACTTTGATGATGATAAAATATAATCCGTAGTGGTGTTCCTTGAAGCCTAACTACTAATCTTATGTATTTAATTTCAAGTCAATCGAGTTAAAAGTATCAATAAATAAAAATGAACTGATCTATATTTATAAGATGGTCCACCACAACCTACATGACATCATCAACATTGGGTATATTCAAAATATACGTAACAAAATACATAGTTTTTTCTCCCATTTCCATGTGGGTATGGTTTATGGTTTCATCATTCCCCTTTAAATTTTTTCCTTTTATCCTTCATATACTAGCATACCAAGAACATTGATGTATATTCTGTGATATCCTTATTCATGATTTAACAACAATAGTGTTCATGAAGATAACAATATATTTTTGTTCTCTCTATGTGGACAGAGAATATTTATCTATATGCATCAAATGAATCCTATTCATTTATCTCAGAAATTCATTGTATACATAGTGTTGACAATAATATTAGAACTCATTCATCGTCAATTTTGAATGACAATGATTTTAAATTTCTTATATCTTCCACTTTCTTTTAAATTTTCACATTATCCATTTTATCATCCTTTATATTCTTAATAATGGATGTTTGAACAAACTTTTTATCTTGATAAGATATTGTTCCTTAATTTTTAAATTTCATTTCCATAATTTGAAAGTATTAGAATATTGTATCTTTATTAATTCTCATCAATGATAGGTTATAAGATCCTTTCTACATGGAATATCATTCAATTTATTTTCCTTCATAGGATGGTAATGGATTGGTTAGTCATAATACTTGATGAGATCCAACCATCATTGTTGTCATATATTAAAAACTTTTTGTTTTAATATTTATGTGAGGATCTTATGATCCACATATATTTCATGAAGTGAATATATTTTTCCATGTAGAAATTTAGAATATTTTGATTAATATTTTTATGGCGACATTAGCTTCCATAGAGTATAATTGGAGGGATCAAAATGGGATGAAATTTGAGAACCAATCACATTAAATTTTTGTGGGTATCGAGGACATTCATGTGGATTTCATCACTGCTTCTATGCCCCAAACAGGTCAAATGAATAGTGATGTTTTTGAAATTATTGTATTGATAATCTTGGTTGTTTTTAGATGAAAAAAAACCTCTAGTGAAAGAGTTGATCAGGTGGATCTCTTTGATCTCATATTGGTAGAATGTAAATATGGATGGGGTGGATTCATGTTCACCCAAACCCTCGGGTTGTGGAGGTGTTTTCCATACCCATCTAGGATTTTTAAAGGCTTATTATAGAACTTCATTATAATTGGACGTGATATTGAAGAAGAATTATTTAAATGCTTAATTCCATCATATAAACTATTAAATATGGAAATAAATTACTTTTGATGGAGTGTGACTCAAGTCTGGTAGTTGATATCTTGAAAAACTAGTCGAGAAATATTTTATAGATAATAATTCCACCATGGATTGAATTCATTCAACTCCTAAACCATATTATCATGTACATCAAACTCGATTTCAGAGAATCCAACTAGGTTTCTCATACTCTATCAAAGAGAGCCGTTGTGGTGGCTAGCTCAAGATGGTCCTTAATGTGCCTAGATTTCATTTAGTAGTTTTTTGGGGCAGATTCTTGTGGTGAACTTCATACTAGCCTTTGTAAACCCCCTTTTACTGTCATTAATTTATTCTTATTTTATAATTTTTTTTAGGGGTGGGTTTTCCCAACTCCTAGACCTCTTGGATATATATCACGGACTTTTAATTTTTCTAAATTAAGGAATTACATCCATGACAGTGTCTCATATGGAAAAAGAGACCACCATTAAAAAACAAATGTGGGATTTATCCTAGGCGTGACATATCATTTCTGTTCATTGGGTGGTCTATTTAATAAATAGTATTTATTACATATTTGTTAAATTAAATTAATTCTATTAAATAACTTATTTGTTAACTAATTAATAAAAAAAATGCATCATTATTAATACCCTATTATGGAAGTCTCTAGGGTTAGCTGCATAACCGTAGATAATTATATGATCCACTTCAAGGATAATCTCTAGGTGTGGTCGGGGTGTTTAGTGGAGATGAAGAAGAATGCAATAACGAATTATCAGGCGAGAAAATCTTCACTAGTACATTTTTTGGATATCCTAAACAACACCGATGTGGAATCATTATTCATCATTGATAAATCTGATATTGATGTTGGATGTTTGTTTTTATTTAGTTAATCCTCCTTATATATTTCTCCATAAAAATTATGATTTTATTTTTTTAAAATTAATCCATTGATTGTGTTATTGTTTTGTAAATGATTTTTTATTTATTTTATGGATTTTCTGATTAACATATATCATTTTTGTACATAGGATTCTTCATCAACAGATAGAGGACAACCAAAAACGTGGACAAATTTTTTTTCTCATTTTATACATCAAATATTCTGATTTAGCTGGAATTTTATATAAGTTATGGTTTTTCCATAGGACATAAAATCTTACAAAACCCAACAAAATGATTATTCAACACCTAATATATGATTAAAATTATCATTAATCGATGGGGAATGTATTTTTGGATGTAGTGTTCCAAGTAATCAATGGAATCGATTGAAGATACTTCAAAAAAATATTTTTTGTTGATATATCCTCGAATTGGGATTTGTTATATGTCTGATCCAATGGGCTGACAATCACCTATAGAAAATGCCATCTATATGTGAGGATTCACTGTGGACTTGAGGATTGTCTTTTTAGGCATAGTGTGAGAAAATGAAATGAAATAGAATAAAGATTATATAGAATACATATTATAAGATAATTGACCATTGTATATGATCACGGATGATAATATGGGTATCTTAGGCCCCGACCCTCCCTACTTTGTACAAATTTCATGAAGTGGTGGTGACAAACATTTTTCAAATGTTCATCATCAGTATTTTATTTGACTTAGGATTACACTATATATGGGAACCGGTATTTTTACACTTTATATTTTTCACAATCTATTGATGCACTATGTTTGGATTCAGTATTTTAGACACTATTAAATATTAAAAATATGACATAAGTTCTGTTTTTTATTAGATTATTTTGTTTCCTGAGTTTTGATGCTTGGACGACATTGTGTAATGAGAGGTGACTCCCAATTTATGGGTGGATTAAATCCATCCACCGGTGCTGAAATAGGATCAGTCAACATTGAATCGAGTTGTGTGGGAGTTATTTGAAACTAAATCATAGGATTATGTGATTCATATGGATACACGTAAATAAAATTGGATTCAAAAAAACTCCAATATACACATCATGTAGTTAGGTAGAACACACATAATGTAGACCCCTTCTGTGGTATCTATGGTTTACATGGGAAGATAACTATCACTCATAATGTTTCACGATCCCCTCCCCTCAAGTATTACATAATATAGAAATATTTGTAATTACCCTTGATTACCAACTCAAGTAGGCCCTAGGTTAGAGACTAGCACAGACGGTAAAAAATATCACAATATGGGGGGATTTCCCCTATATAAATGAAAAGTAATTAGGATATTTGATAAAAAATCTTGTAACCACTTAATTAGATATTATAAAATAAATTTCAATCAATATAGAAATGCATGAATAATGTAAAACTGATATATATAAAATTCTATACTATAGGAAATTCTATTACAATGAATTAACAACCGCTCTAACCCACCTAGTAATGCCCAGATTGGTCCCCAAATTCCTCTTGGAAACCTAAAAATTGTTTTTATATATAGGGTGATTATATATTTATACTCAGTAGGGGAATAACCATGTTATTAAGAGAACATGTGGAATGAGAATTCTAATGTTACAGTTAAGAAAAAATAGAACAAAAAAGCACCTTTACAATTCAAATAACCAACCATATCCTAATCATAGATCGATCACCAAATCAAACATCCATTATAGTAATATTGCATCCATATTATAAGAAGTCGGTTCCCCATTTCCTCTTTCCCTATAATTTTCTAGTCTCACTCCCCAATGTGGAATGGCCAATTATCATACCTTTCCATACAAGTCGCATCACACCACATCACATACAATCCATCTTTCATGTTGGTTAGAGTGAATCCCTAAATATCTCATATTTGGAAGGTCTAGAATATGGTGCTAGTATTAGGTTTCATTACATCACATCTCTCCCATGTAATCCTAGGACCACAAATTACATCCCATCACATCCACCACAAAAACATCTTGCTTTAAGACACCTGGTCCATCAATGCACATCTTATCTCAACACAGACAGGACAACCATATCTCACCTAAAGAAACACGTTCTGTAACTACACATCACACCCACAAAAACTTGGTTCATCACCTCTAAAGGAAGAGTTTGTAGCTGGATATCTATATCATCAAAATATGGGATTTTAGAGAAACCACCCCAAAACCACAACCTATGAGTATTGGAAAGGATATCCATCTATGATGGGGAGTGTATATAAATAAAATAAACATGCATGATATATATATAGCAAAATATAACCAACAAATGGATTCACAATAACTGTACTAGTGTAGAATACATCACCACCACCATAATACACGTCAACCATCACTACTGTTGAATCCACAATTTGAAACACAACACACCACCCCGACACACAACTAGATATTCTCCCACATTCAATAAAATGGTCTCACAAATTTCTAGATATAATAAATTCCACCATATTTCATTTACAATGATAGTCCATTCACACATGTATAGATTATTTATTAGTTCAATTCATTTATCCAATTTCCATATATCAATTACAACACATTCCATTTAAATAGCCACATTATAAAAATTCCATGGATTACAAGGACAGTAACACAACAACACCACACCACAACAAGCCTAAAACATATCAACTATCACCACAACACCTCACATCCATAATATTCATCCCACTACATTGAATAAGACATCTGACCATGCTAACCAAATATCAAACATCCCAACCACATTTCACAACACAATTACCACACACAAAAACCACTCACTTCAACCAAACATCATCCCCATGCATCATCACCACTACACACCACATAATTAGAACACCAAAAACACTACAAACCACATCACACAACATACCACACCACATCCATGATAACCAACAACCACATCACAACACAATCGCAATAACCACAAAAACCAACTGATCAATTCCATTACCCTATAATAACTCACCCAAACCAAGTTGGGTAACAAATCATGAATAAGAATCCACATCAATTGCACACAAGAGTCCACCATTATTATGGGGAATTTGTCACATTATGTATTTATTTATAGTAGTTATTATCACATTAACTAGGTTTCTATTGGAAACTAATTAATTCTCCAGATATACATTATTTGTAATTTTATTCAAGGTGATATTAAACAATAACATATCAAGGGTGTCAACGTATATAATCTATAATGGAAAAAAAGTTTCATACACCTGTTATATTCATTATTAGACGTAAGAATGAAAAATATCATCAACAATATATATTAAAGCTACAAATCATGAAATAAATCCCCATCCCCTAAATTTGAATTTTTTAAATTATTTATCTTTATTATTAAAAACCTTATAATCCACCAAAAGGAAAGAAGAAGCATGAAAATCCAAACATAACAAGTAAATAAGAGAGAATGAGGATCCCCACCTTGAAAATATTTTTGATCTTATTATGCCCCATAGGGTGAATAAGAAATAGAACACAACCCATAATCACAAAAAACACAAATCAACACACACCACAATAAGGGTTCATAAAACATTCATCCCAGATATACCCCAATCCAAAGAAAATGTATCACAGTGAATCCGTAGAAGAATAATAGGAGGAAGAAAAAGGGGAAGGATGATGAAATCACCACCAATAAGAAAAAATTCATCACAAAAAACCCAAAGATGGAAACCAGAGAGAAAGGGATTTAAGATCATTAAAATACATCTAGGGTTAAATCAAAAGGGTAGAGGGATAACTCAATAATTGTGTATAAATAGCGGCTAAATAAAACATATTTACATGATTCATTTGAAATTACATAGGCTGTAATGTAATCGTTTACATCATATTCTCTATAGGTCCATGGATTAATGCTCTAAACACCTCTTTTAGTTATTAAAACCAATGGAAAATTCTAACATGCGGAAATTCATGGTACCACATGCCTGAATTAACTAACATTATAAAGCATTATCTAATGACATAGAATAACTTTTCAAGAGCACCCATATGCCATATACAAGATGTAAGTTACTGACCACACAATATGTAAACCACAATTTAGTGGAATAAAAAGTTATCCAGCGGTTCTATTACAAATCCAAGTAGATTTATCAACTTCTATACTACTATGAGCACTATTAAACCACAAAATTAGTAATTTATTCAACTATTAATGCATAATCTATTATATTAGATTACTCTAAAATGATTATCACCCTTAAGAATCAGAACCGTAACGAAAAAGTATTGGGGTTGAAAAAACCACCCAATGAGATACCTCTATAATATCTCATTATAAATTAAACTCCACCAACCTAAAATTATAATGGAAATCCCACAAAATATCCCACATGACCACAAAACCACCAAAAAGCCTTTCACTAGTAAAAATACAACACATCCAGTACCAGCCACTTTCAGCACTATCAATAAAGCCATCCACATCAACATCTCAACTGCCACAAACCCCAAATCAACCACTTCCATATCCAATACACTACACTTCCTTGAGCATAAAAATCATGTAATTCCATCATCCATTCCAAGATATTATCTTTTTTTGGGATGAACTAACATGACTGATTGGATTTAACCACATCCAATTAAAATGTGCTCTAATTAGGATTATCTTCCTCCAATATTTATATGTTAGAAAACTTATCATAAATCACACATTACACATCACACATAATAAAGAAAAAAAAATTTATAAAATAGTGAGATCTAGAAAATCACATCATCAAAAAATAGGGAAAGAATAACACAAAAAACTCTAGGTAATGGGCACACATATACATCTATCACTCCCAAGTTGTAACTCCCCATTAATTTACAAATAAATTTAATATAGAATGCATGAAACACTGAGTCTCTAAAAAACACCACTTCATTATAACCTATCAATTAAACTTAAATTTTCTAGCCCTGTGATTTGAATCTCAAAAATTTGACATACACAATTGCGATCATTAAGTTATTTAGAATCCAATAAGGAAAACATAATTTCTGGTGAATAATAACCTACCCTTATGAATGTAACATACCCTTATGAATAGTGATATACCCTAATGAATAGTAACCTTACTTATGAATGTATATAAATTATATTCAAGTGTATGTACAATATATCTATGCTTTAAAACAAGTAACCAAATGTTTTAAAACTCTTGTTTTAAAAATAAATTCGGATTTTAATTAAATATTAAATTAATAATATTTAGAAAATTATTTTTGAAAAATGGACTTCAGTTTTGGATTCTACATTTCGAAAAATAGTTGGGCTAAATTTTTGGTATTTTTCCGAGATACACGAATTTTTGATGAATAGTGAAATACGGTAAAATACTATATATGTAAATTATCAGTTAAACACCCTATTCAAGACATCAAAAGTGATGTAATCACATTTGGTTTTAAATCACGTGATAAAATTACTATTCTTGGTCATGGAATACTCACTATTCCTTGTCTTGAGGAGATATAATAAATTAATGACTTTTATATTAAGAAACCCCCACTCTCCTCCACTATAAAAACACCCTCTCACTCCCACTTCCATTCACTCCACTCAAGCATTGTTCCGTCTCAAAAATAATTCCAAATACCATCCCAACCTCCTCCCTCACGTCCAAAATGCATTGGCCTCAAAAAAAATACAAAAACCTCTTCTTAAGGAGGATCTCAAGGAAGTTCGGTCCAAGTGGTATGTTCCTCTTTTAAATTATTTTCCTTTTCCTTTCTTTTCAAGTTCATTTGTTTTATTTTTCTATTAACTCTCCTTATAAAATTTTGTTGATGACTCCACTACCTTATATGTACTGGAATTTTTTCATGATAGTGGAATAAGTGATCATAATATCTCCCTTTTTTCCTTCTTTTATACTAGTAGCAAGAACACCATCCAAGATGTGTCAATTTTCCACATTCAAGGATGATGGACTTTCGATTTATATTATCATTCTATATTATTATCATGAAACAATTCTTCTTATGGTTGAACTAGATTATTATATATAATATAACTTATTTAATATTTTTTAATCCCTTTGTAAAAGTGGTATTAACTTATAATGAAAAATGAGTTCGTTGTAATCAAAACCCACAAATTAAACGAAACAATTATCATTAAAGTTATTTATAATAATTCATCCACATTACTTGTAACCAAGTTATATAAATGACCAATAAAACCTATTTATTTTCATAAATAATGTATAATTTCTATTCTATAGGGTTTCATCGATTCCACATACATGAAAACAACTGAATTGAAGATGAAAATAAAGAAAATGAACACATCGAAGCGACAGAATTCAATACAATAACTTATCAATAATAACATAAATGAACTTACTAGAATTATGATAAACTAAATATATTTCTAATAGGTTCTTAAATAAGTTATTTATAATTATAGATTCATATTCCATATGCTTATGTTTGAGAGAGGAACACGTTCGAAGTTAACGTAAGGGGTTTTCCACCAGAACTTTTATTTTCATTCGAGTTACATTCATTGTCTAATTACCTCAATGAAATTATAATGTATTTTATGTACTACTAATAAATTCTTTTCAGGTATTATATATATTAACACCAACCATAATCCTTCCTTATTTTATGGATAGTTACACATTTTAAAATGAACATTCAAAATTGATTTCAAAATACAAACCTGATTCAAGGGAATATATCAACATCTTATGTATTTTCAAGGGTAATATCTAACCTATTTTTGGAAACCATTATATTTAAAAAATCACTCATTTTATTATGAAAATAATTATTTACTTTACTTCTTTTTTTATACAAATATTTTTCCAAAAAGACTCTTCTTTTCAAATAAATGAGTATTTAACTCAAGATTTCGAAATGATTTTATAAGAGTGTTTTCATTTGATTCAACACTCATGTTGTTTCTTATGTATTATTGGGTTTAATAATTTATGAAGTCATCTACCATATTTTATTTAATGGTTTATGCCTAACTCTATTTTGGATTATCTATCCTAAAACCATTCTCTATATTACTCTGAATGGTTAGTGTTTTATGTTTAATGATTGGGGTAAGTTAGTTACGTTTCATATGATAGTTTAAATATAAATGTGTATGTTGTTTACGTTTATCCCTGCTCCTATGAAGAATTCATTGGAATTATTATGTGACACATGTGGCCCGCTATAGCCCCTCGATGCATCGGTTGGTCTCATGAGACAAACTATGGTCTTGGCACGAGGACTTAACAAAATGATTATTTATGTTCCTTGAACGAGGCTTGGACAGTATAGTTATGATGTATGACGTATGCACTTCCCTCATTTTGATGATAGTATTTTATGTTCATGCATTTATTTGACTAGTAGAATACCCATGATTAATTGTTATTACGACATTATTTACTCATCTCATATTTCTACCATAATGTGTTCAAGTTCATTATTAAAGGCATTTGTTTTCAATTATTCACCTTCTCTTATGTTTATGCTATCTTCCACAGTATTGGATACTCTTTCTGAGAATTTGATCTCACCTATTTCTTATATTTCATTTTTCTCAGTACATGAAGAATTAAATTATGAATGAAATGAAAGCATAGTCTTTGAGACATGATGTTTTTAGTGGAATAATTTAGTGTCGATTTTCCTTTCCATTTGTAATGTTGAACTTACGTATGTATCTTGTTTGCAATAATACTAAATTAAATGGTACTTCGGGATTCGTATACCTTGTTTTTATGCCAACGTAATCAAATAGGTCACCAACTCCGGGAAACTGGGGTTGTGTCCTTACAGTTGGTATTAGAGGAAGATTAGTAGAAAACTAGGAAACTAGATTTAAAAAATATTGATTACGAAGAGTCCATAAGATAGTCTTTGAGGATAAACATAAAAGAACATCCTGGTATTTTGGTAAATAATAGATTATGTGGATCATTCAAATAATACATCCCTGTCTAGAAACGAGCAGGTAGAGGTGGCTCTGGCATAGATATATCTAGGAGTGAAATCTCTGACAAGGAGTTTTGGGCTTGACCCGGGGTATCCTGGTATATGAAAATGGGTCTTTCTGCACTCTCGGTTATGACTCTCCAAGGGAATATGCTTAAGATAATTCACATTTTCTTTATAAGACATTATGAAGGATTTTAATGTAAATTTTCCTCATAGAAACCATGTTTATAAGATTATCTATGCATATAATTTCATTCTATGTTGAGTGATTTTTTTATTTGAGATTCAAAAAATAATCTAGTTTGTGCCATTTTTAGAAATGGATTCTAATTGATGAAGGGGAATCAATTCTCATAGACAACTTTAAAGATTGTGAGTTTTCATTCAACATATGGTCAGTCTCTATGTCTATTCTTTAAGTTGAATCCTTGTCTTATAGCTTTTCAGAGCAAGGAAAGTCATTTACAAATGGAAGGAGTAGGATCTCAAACGAAATTTCTATCTCTTTCAGATGACTTTTTTGCAATTATTATTGCAACGTCATGTCCCGACAATTCTAAAGCATTGTCTAACATACAACTCACTTGTAAGAAATTTGTTTGAGATATCCAACACCTCTACTATACCTCGATTCCATCGTGGATCATGGGTTGTATTTAATAAAATCATGTTTTATTAATATTTTCTTATTTTAAATAAAGGTAAATATTATCAAGGCATATTCAAATATTTTACCTTATCATAAGATTTTAAAGCATATTATGATTTTGAAAAAGGTGCTGAATTAGTAGACCCTTGTACAACTTATTTATATTTGCTTTTGAAATTTAATCTTTCAGCACATACTTATGGTATTTTAAAAGGACCACTAATTGAAAGTTTCTACAAAAATTCGGTCAAAATATTTAATAAAAATCATGTTTTTCATATGTTTCAAAAAATTTATATCATACATAATTATTTTTTGAAACTATTTTTCTGTGAACACCCATATGACCCAAGTTGTTCAAGGTGTTTCTGGATGAAGGAAGCAAATGATTTTCAAGGATCTCTAAATCATTTTTACAATGCATGAACCTTTTATTTACACGATTAAGATGATGATGGAACCAGATGGACACAATTATCAAGGTACCCTCACTTTTTTGAGTAAATATATAAAATTTTAAAGATGAAATTTCCAATGGAGGGAATAATGTAACTCTCTAAGAATTTACAAATAAATTTAATATAGAATGCATGAAACACCGAGACTCTAAAAAAACCACTTCATTATAACTTATCCACTAAACTTAAATTTTCCAGCTCTGTGATTTGAATTTCAAAAATCTAACATACACTGTTGCGATTGGTAAGTTATTTAGTGTCCAATAAGAAAATCTTAATTTTTGGTGAATAATAACCTACCCTTATGAGTAGTAACATACCCTTATGAATAGTGATATACGCTAATTAATAGTAACCATACTTATTATAGTATATAAATAATATTCTAGTGTATGTACTATATATCAATGCTTTAAAATAAGTAAACAAATGTTTTAAAACACATGTTTTTAGAATAAATTATGATTTTAATTAAATATTAAATTAATAATATTTAGAAAAATATTTTGGAAAAATGGACATCATTTTTGGATTCTACAAGTTGAAAAATGTTTGGGGTATATTTTTGGTATTTTTCTATGATACTTGAATTTTTGATGAATAGTGAAATACGGTAAAATACCGTATATGCAAATTATTAGTTAAGTACACTATTAATGACATCACAAGGGATGTAAGCCCACATGGTTTGAACTCACATGACACAATTACTATTCATGGTCATGGAATACTCACTATTCCTTATCTTGAGGAGATATAATAAATTAATGAATTTTATATTAAGAAACTGCCTCTCTCCTCCACTATAAAACCCCCTCTCACTCCCCCTTCCATTCACTCCTCTCAAGCCTTGTGAGTTCCTAAAATTCTGTCCAAATACCTTCCCAACCTCCTCCCCCATGTCCGAAAATCCTTGGTCTCATAAAAATTCTAAAACCTCTTTTTAAGGAGGTTCTAAATGAAGTTTGGTTCAAGAGGTAAATTCATCTTTTCAATTCTTTGTCTTTCCTTTCTAGTTCATTTGTTTTCTTTTTTCTATTACCTCTCCTTATCTAAGTTTTGTAATGAATCCAGTAAATTATATGTACTGTAATTTTATCATGATAGTGGAATAATTCTATCATCATATCCCCCCTTTTACCTTCTTTTATACTAGTAGTAAGAACACAATCCGAGATGTGTCAATTTTCCACATTCAAGGACGATGGAATTTGAATTTCTATTATCATTCTAAATTCTGGTCATGAAACCATTCTTTTTATTTTTGAACCAGATTATTATATATAATATAAACTATATAATATTTTTTAATCCATTTGTACGAATGGTATGAAGTTATAAAAAAAATGAGTTCATTGTAATCAATACCCACAAATTAACTGAAACAATTATCACTAAAGTTATATATAATAATTCATCCTCTTTCCTTGTAAGCAAGTTATATAAATTACCAATAACACCTATTTATTTTCATAAATAATATATAATTTTAATTCTGGAAATTTTCATCCATTCAATGTAACACCCCAAGCTTCTACGGTACACTTCTCTTTGAATAATGCAATAGCGTGTGTTGTACGCAACATCCAGTTCTAACACGCACCACAACCGATCAAACTAGCCATTATGAATAGTAATACCTACTTTTTAAAATTATAGAAATTATATATCTCAAAATGGACTTCATTTTTGGATTCAGAGTATCGAATTTTGCCTAAGGTGAAATTTTGGTACTTTTCGGATAACTTAAATATTTTGATGAATAGTGAAAATTACTAAATTTTAATAAAAAACAACTTTCTTAATAAAAATAATTAATAGTGATAAATTATGAATTTGAGTGGTTTTAAAGTATATTTAGAATATATTTTTACCATTTAATATAATATTGGTCATTGGACATAATTTCAAAATTAAACTGGACATAAACAAGTATCAATCTTTTGATAGTTATTATATCTTAAAAACACGCTTTCTATTTTGACAGCGGGAATTAATTTCAAATTACATTCTGCCACATCTGTGTTTTGAATTTGGAAAATGGATTCCGTATTTGGAATCAGTATGTCCAAATTTTTTAAATATGTAACTTTTAGTTTTAGACATTTTAAATAATTACTTTGGTAAATATTTTATTTACCATGGTTAAAGGGTAAATCTTGTAAATAAGGGTTAAAAAATAATATTATAATAATACTAAATTACCCTAAAACGTTTCCTAAACTTATTGGTGGATACATTTCCGACCATGGGCATCTTTGGGTCGATTTTGGGACCCCATGGAGCCACTTGTAGGTGATAGGGACAGTTTATTTTAATGAAGTTAAAATAAATACAAATGTGACATAAGAATATATATTTTAGAACAACAATTTTTATATAGGGTTATATATGTTTGATTTTAGACTATAAATATTAATTATAAATATAGAAATATTTTATACATAATGTTATTTTATTTATAATTTTTAGACATTATATAATTTAATTTATTTATGACACAATAGTGATGTAGTAATTACCATAATAGTGAAAAATTAGAATAATTGATATTATAAATACCCAAATAAATGAAATTTGAGACTTTTTATAAATACCAATAATTTTCTAGGATAATATGACATGTTAAGATTGATTTAATTAACTTTGTGTGAAGTAATAATTATATTATGATTTTTTAAAAAATCAACTATTGAATAGTGTCAAAATTGACAAAAAAGAGTTTTTAAAACAAATATTATATTATTAATTGATATTACATTCCTAAAAATCCAAGGATCGGCCAAGAGAATTATATCATGATAGGTGTATTAATAATGGACAACATGGGGGTCTCTTGGAGGTATATAGTAATTTTATTAACCATATAATATAAAAATACAAAGAGACATTGTAAAAGTGAATCTAATTAACTAAGAGTTAATACGTAATGATAAGGTTAATATTGTAAACCAAACCTATATAAATTCTATTGGTTGAGTGGTTTTCGACCTACCCACCTTAAACTTTAAATAATCCACTTTTGAGCCATTAGAAACCAAGTATGAATTTATTATAAAATATTATTTGTAACATTTCCAAAGGTTCCCCCCACCCCTCTTATAAAAGGGTACTCCCCCTTCTCATTAATTCACACCTTCAAAGCCATTTGGCTCGGCCAAAATCTGCCCAAATACTCACTAAACTTCCCTCACTTCATCCTAGAGGCCTTCCTTTAGTCATAAATCCATCCTAAGGAGCCCTTTTGATCAAATCAAAAGGAAGAACCCGAAGAAGAGGTAATGATTTCACCACCCCTTTTCAAGTTCCTTTCTTCTTCCACTTCTTCTTTCATTGTAATTACTATTCTAAAATAATAACTCCAGTATCTTATATATACTATGATGTTATTATAAATTTGGTACAACCATATTCAGTATTCTATCCATCCTTTGAATAACACGTCACCATACGTGCGTACGTACGGCTTACCGTCCACACGTAGTGGTGTAATTGTTATTCAATAAATTACTTTTTGTATGGGTATAATAATGATGTTTAATTCATGTAAATAATAAATATAACATGATAATGATTCTTTATATATGATATACCATCTAATTATATATTATTTTAATATCAAAAGAATGATATTGTCGCTCGTGCTTACGTACGGACTACCGTCTCCACGAACGCGATGAGATTCATTCTCCATCGTATCCATTCAAGTATAATTCTCATTTGATGATTAATAATAGTATCTAAGGACTTGATATCATTCTGGATATGATTAATATACAACCTATCCATGAAAAACACATCTTACATAACAAAACATATAAAATAAAATTAGTATGTTAACACCCGAAACGACAATAATTTTAAAATATTATTAAAAATGCAATGTTAAAAGAAAATATATGATATCATATTAAAATATATGATTCTTGTATAATTTAATAATAATTATGTCACTATTATACATGAGTTTAACCTACCCTAACTAAGTAAAAGTACAAGGTAAGGGTTTATTTCTCAATCTCTTCATTATTCGAGGTTGTTTATACGTAATAATCTACTAGGATCTCTTTATCATCCACGTCCATGTTTCTTAAAAATGTATTTCAATACATTTTTACTATTTACAAGAATATGGGGTAAAGTCATTTATATCCTTGTTTGACTTTTATAAGTTGTTTATAAAGGAATGATTCCATCGTTTTCCATACAAGTTCCTTTTTAACCTTTTTGACAGAATTATAGTAAGAATGCTTTTTTAACTTATACGGTGGGTGCGGCGATTTTCTGCCGTTATAAAATCGTCAAAGATTCCCTTATAATATTATAATAATATTTTCAAAGAAAATGTTTTATTTTTTAAATATATGACTCTTAAATGATTTCAAAATAGAAA
Source organism: Viscum album (assembly GCA_963277665.1). Taxonomy (NCBI): domain Eukaryota; kingdom Viridiplantae; phylum Streptophyta; class Magnoliopsida; order Santalales; family Viscaceae; genus Viscum; species Viscum album. Next base: position 1,800,296,516 of record OY728152.1, read on the forward strand.
GAGATATTTCTCTAAAAATAGTTTTGATTTCATCTATGTCAACATCCTTTGATGGATTTTATGCTTATTTGTAGTTGATTTATTATAATACAAAACTTCTATATTATATTGAAGGTTTCGTGATATGTTTGACTATGGATGCGTTATATTTATACCATTCATGGTTTATGGATTAAGTATTTACATTTCATATGCTAGTTTTAATATGAATCTTTATGTTATGTTTAAAACTTTTCATATGGGAATGCATTGGACTTAATATGTGACGGGTGGAGCCCGTTATAGCTCCTCGATGCATCAGTAGGTCTCATGAGGCAAACTAGTGTCTTGGAACAAGGCCTTGAAAAAATATTATTTGTATTCTTGGCACGAGGCCTTGGCTATGTGGTTATGATAGTTTGGCATTATGCATTCCATCATTATGAAAGTGGTTATTGATTTTGTATGTGATTATTTGATTAGTAGAATATCCATGTGAATAAGTAAATGGAATTATTTCATTTTATTTTTTCCATAATATGTTGAAGTTCATGTTTAAAAGGCTTTTTTTAGTTATACATTTCCTTAAATGTTTATTTTTTTTATGAATGTTTCCGCTATATTGTTATCCTTACTGGGCATTTGAGCTCACCCCTTTTCTATGTTTTATTTTTCCCATGATTTGAAGAAGTTAATTATGAATGACCTACAGGGATAATATGATGGGATAAGAGTGTAGACTATGGAGACTATATTGTTTTAGTTTTCATTTTATGATGTAATGTAAACTTTATTAATGTATCTAGTTATTCCAAGGGTACTAAACTAATCGGTCTTTTGAGATTTTATTTTTCTTGTGATAATGCCAATGTTATGTAATAATGCACCGACTCTGGGTAAATGGGGTCGGGGCGTTACAGTTGGTATTAAAGGATGTTTAGTATAAACCTTGGAAGCTAGATTTAGTTAAACTCTGATTAGAGCACATAGACCTAAGATGGACTTTGAGGATTAGTATAGAAGAACATCCTAGAATTTTGGTATTATAGAGATTTTGTGAGTTGTCCGAGAAATACATCCCTTCCTGGATATGAGAAGGTAGAGGCAGCTCCGGCATAGATGTACCTAGGGGTAAAACCCGAAAACACTGCTTTGAGCTAGACTCGAATGGGAACTGGTGCCCGACAATGGGCCTTGCTGCACTCTTGGTTATGACACTCCCGAGGGATATGCTTAGGATAAATCTCATTTTCTTTACAAATCATTATGAAGGGTTTATGAGTATATACTTCCTCAAAGAAAACATTTTTATGATTATGGATTATATCCATAAATAGTTCAATTTATGTTACATATTTTATAAGTACAGAATTATGAATTTTGAGTCATAAACTGATCTAGTTTATGCCATTGTTTAGAAATGGGGCCTAGTGGAAGAAATGGAAAATGTATCAATACATGCACTCCATGTGGGGATTTCCCTCCTGATCAATATAATTATAGTGTATTTGGTGATGCAACTGGTGCTGATCAACTAATCACCATACTGGGACAACTCACTCAGGTTATGAATAAAAACCTTACCCGTATGGAGCACCCTGATCCACAGAGTGAATGATCAATGTTATATCGCTTAATGAGGCAGCAACCACCAACATTCAATGGGATTACAAATCCCTTAGTAGTTGATCAATGGATAAATTCCCAAGAGAAAATATTTCAGGCATTGGGAAGTAGTGAAAGAGAAAAAGTTATCATGGCAGTTTACCACCTCAGTGGAGATGATGATCAATGGTACTCATTGATTCAAAACATGATGAAAGATGATGAAGTATCAAATATGGAATAGAGGGAGTTCAAAGATCTGTTTTTAGAAAAATAATTTCCTCGTGACCATCGAGCAGATATGGAAAGGCAATTTCTAAGTCTGAGACAAAAGGAGGATGTGAATGTCGTAATGTATGAGGCTAACTTTACAAGGTTAGCAAGGTATTCTGGAGATTATATATGTAACCCAAGAAGTAATATTTATCGTTTCATTGATGGGTTAAACCCATTTCCCCGTCGAGCATTAGTCTCACAATCCTTCTCATCGTACGAAGACATTGTCTCATGTTCTTTCAAGACAGAAAAAGAATTCTCTAAGTTTTATGACTTTAAAGCAAAGCAATTGAAGAAGAGATTTGATGATCAATCTGGGAATGGAAATAAGTGGAATAAGGGAAAGGTTGAATATTCATCCTGTTGTAAATGTGGGAAGAAACACCCCGGTACTTTCATGAAGGGAATGGGTGTCTGTTACAAGTGTGGTGAGAAAGGCCACCAAGCTCATGATTGCAAGGGGAAGAAGGAAGCTACCGATGTCCAATGCTATAATTGTAGGGAGATGGGACATTATGCAAATGAATGTACTAATCATCAGGGGAACTTACCTTAGAAAAGGCCAAGGGATCAAGGCCAAGCTTATGCTATCACTACTACTGAGGTAGAAGCTTCGAATGATGTGGTGGCAGGTCATTTAATGGTTTCCTCAAGTTTGAAAATGCATTATTTGATTCTGGATCATCACATTGTTTTATATCTTCCCAGTTTGATAAGAAAATTAGATATTACCAATTTGATTTAACATGAGAGTTGTCAGTAAAAACTCCTAAGGGAAGTATCATTGCAACAATGTTTTGTGAATCAGTCCCCATTAGAGCACATAAATGTTCATTATCTTCTGATCTCATCATCATAACTATGATTGAGTTTGATATAATCCTCGGTATGGATTGGATTTTGGACCATGATGTGAATATTTATTTAAATAAGAATGAGGTTACGATTTTTGATGATGATGATAAGTAACACCTTATCTTTAGAGCAGAATCATCACCACCTAATTCTTATCTAGATCCACCCGCAGTAGCTCAAATAAATTCAATTATTGGGGAGGAAGAGAATGAAATTACAGTGGGTGAGGAAAGTAATGTTCAAATAGAGGATGTACCTACTGTGAATGAATATGTAGATATGTTTCTGGAAGATTTACCTGGACATCCTCTGGAACGATAATTTGAGTTTTCTGTTGATTTAATTCCTGGATCAAGGCCTATATCGAAGACACCTTATAGAATGTCCACTATATAATTAGTTGAACTAAAGAAACAACTAGAGGAATTGAGTAATAAGGGATTTACTCACCCTAGTGTTTCTCCATGGGGATCCCCTGTTCTTTTTGTTAAAAAGAAATATGGATCTATGAGGTTATGTATCGACTACAGGGAGATCAATGCTATAACAATAAAGAACAACTATCCCCTACCTCGAATTGATGTTTTATTTGACAAAATTCATGGATATCAATACTTTTCAAAGATTTACCTTCGATCTGGATACCATCAGTTGTGTGTGAAGAAGGAATACTTTCCGAAGACAATATTTCTTACTAGGTATGGGCATTACGAGTTTACAGTAATGCCTTTTGGATTGACTAATGCACCCTATGTATTCATGGATCTGATGAATAAAGTTTTCAAGGAATATCTCGATGAATTTTTGGTGTTATTTATTGATGATATCTTTGTATACTCCAAAAGCTACGAAGATCATGAAAATCACTTGTGCATTATCTTGAAGACTCTGAGAAGACATGAATTATATGGGAAGATTAGCAAGTGTGAATTCTGGCTTCAGGATATTTCTTTTCTTGGACATATTGTCTCTAAAGATGTAATCTATGTTGATCCTTCTATGATCAAGGAAATACAAGAATGACCAGCACCTACGAGTATAACAGAGGTATGCAGTTTTATTTTTTTGGCAGGTTATTATCGACGTTTCGTCCAGAAATTTGCCCGATTGGATAACCCATTAACGAAGCTCACACATAAAGGGGTTAAATTTGTTTGGACAAATGAGAGTGAAGAATGTTTTGAATAACTGAAGAGAAGATTAGTAAGTGCTCCTATATTGAATATACCATCAGGGAATGATGTGTTCGTTATTTATAGTGATGCATCGAAGAAAGGACATGGTTGTGTTCTTATGCATAATGATAGGGTTATTGTCTATGCATCATGACAGTTGAAAATTCATGAACAAAACTATCCTACTCATGATCTCGAGTTGGCAGCGGTGATCTTTGCTTTGAATATATGGAGGAACTACCTCTATGGTGAAAAATGTTAGATTTATACTGATCACAAGAATTTGAAGTATATTTTCTCACAAAAAGAACTCAAAATGAGGCAAAGGAGATGTCTTGAATTACTCAAGGATTATGAATGTATGATACACTACCACCCGGGGAAAGTAAACAAGGTGGCAGATGCTTTGAGCAGAAAAGACCACGGAGTTTTGAACAATATGAGAATTGAAAGGGATCCTATTTTCATGGATCTAGTGAAGATGGACATGTGAATAAGCAGGGAAGGTGAAACATCAATGCTTTTTCAAATGGTTTCCAAACCATCTTTACTAGAAAGGATTAAGAGTTCCCAGACCGATGATAAAGAATTTCAAAAGAAGATTAAAGCTGTGAATGATGGGAGATTGATAGACTTTGTGTATGAAGATGGAATTTTGAAATTCGGGAAGAGGCTTTGTGTTCCCGATATACTTGATCTAAAATGGGAATAGCTGGATGATTCCCATAGTTCCAATTTATCAATACACCCTGGGAGCACAAAAATGTATAGAGACATGAAGGAACATATTTGGTGGGATAACATGAAGAGTGAGATTGCTGATTTTGTGTCAAGATGTATGGTTTGTCAACAAGTGAAAGGTCGAAGGCAATAGCCTGGAGGAGTCATGCAACCTCTTCCCATACCTGAGTGGAAATGGGAAAATATTACGATGGACATTGTCATGGGGCTACCAAAGACTCCTAGAAGGAACGATGCAATATGGATTTTTGTTGATCTTCGTACCAAGTCAGCACATTTTCTTGCTATAAGGGAAGATTTACAACTTTAATGACTTGCAATACTATATATTAATGAAGTTGTGAGACTTCATGGAGTACCCCTATCGATTGTTTCTGATCGTGATCCCCATTTTACTTTAAGATTCTGGAAAAGTCTTTGGAAAGCCTTCGATACTAATCTTCATTTGAGCACTGCCTACCACCCTCAAATAGATGGACAATCCGAATGAACTATTCAAACCTTAAAAGACATGTTGATATCCTGCTCACTTGACTTTCAGGGTATGTGGGATCAATATTTACCTCTAGTATAATTTTCCTATAACAATAGCTTCCATTCGAGTATTCAGATGGCACCATATGAAGCATTATATGGAAAGAGATGTCACACACCAACCTGTTTGGATTACTTTGGTGAAAGAAAACTTGTAGGCCAAAAACTGGTGGAGGAAACTATGGAAAAGGTGAAGGTAATCCAAAACCATATCAAAGCAGCTCAATGTAGGCAGAAGAGCTATGCCGATAATCAAAGAAAGTATTTGGAATTTCAAGTCGGTGATCAGGTTTTCCTGAAGTTATCTCCATGAAAGGGAGTCATACGTTTTGGTATAAAAGGTAAATTAAGTCCCAGGTACATTGGAACTTTCGAAATTCTAGAACGAATTGGGGTTGTAGCTTACGGATTGGCAATACCGCCAAGTCTCTCCAAAGTTCAGGATGTGTTCCACGTATATCTGTTGAGGAAATACATGCCTAACCCAATGCATGTACTCATCTATGAGGAATTAGAACTGGAACCCGATCTGTCTTATTGCGAAGATCCTGTCAAGATTCTTGATACGAGAGAACAAGCACTGAGAAACCGGATGACTCGTCTAGTAAAAGTCTTGTGGAGAAACCATAAGATGGAAGAGGAAACGTGGAAACCAGAAGAACTTATGATGAAGAACCACCCGAGTCTTTTCATGCAGTAGTATTCTAGAAATTTCGAGAATGAAATTATTTGAAGGAGGGGATAATGTAACACCCCAAGCTTCTACGGTACGCTTCTCTTTGAATAATGCAATAGTGCGTGTTGTACGCAACATCGAGTTCTAACACGCACCACAACCGATCAAACTAGCCATTATGAATAGTAATACCTACTTTTTAAATTTTTTGAAATTTTATATCTCAAAATGGACTTCATTTTTGGATTCGAGGTATCAAATTTAGCCTAAGATGAAGTTTTGGTACTTTTCAGATAACTTTAATATTCTGATGAATAGTGAAAATTACTGAATTTTAATTAAAAACAACTTTTTTAATCAAAATAATTAACAGTGATAAATTTTGAAATTGAATGGTTTTAAAGTATACTGAAAATATATTTTTACCATTTAATACAATTTTGGTCATTGGACATAATTTCACAATTAAACCGGACATAAAAAATTATCAATCTTTTGATAATTATTATATCTTAAAAACACGCTTTTTGTTTTGACAGTGAGAATTAATTTTAAATTAATTTCTGCCACTTATGTGTTTTGAATTGGAAAAAATGGATTCCATATTTGGAATCAGGATGTCCAAATTGTGTAAATAGGTAACTTTTATTTTTAGACATTTTGAATAATTACTTCGGTAAATATTTTATTTACCATGGTTAAATGGTAAATCTGGTAAACAAGGGTTAAAAAAATAATATTATAATAAAACTAAATTACCCTAAAATGTTTCCTAACCTTATTGGAGGATAAATTTACGACAATGGGCATATTTGGGTCGATTTTGGGACCCCATGAGGCCACTTGTAGGTGATAGGGACACTTTATTTTAATTAAGTTAAAATAAATACAAAAATGACATAAGAATATATATTTTAGAAAAACATTTTTTACATATGGTTATATATGTTGTATTTTAGACTATAAATATTCATTAGAAAGATAAAAAGATTTCATACATAATTTTAGTTTATTTATAATTTTTAGACATTATATAATTTAATTTATTTATAACACTATAGTGATGGAGTAATTACCATAATAGTGAAAAATTAGAATAAATGATAAAATAAATACCCAAATAAATGTAATTTAAGACTTTTTATAAATACTAATAATTTTATAAGATAATATTACATGTTAGGATTTATGTAATTAACTTTTTTTGAAGAAATAATTCTATTATGATTTTTAAACAAATCAACTATTGAATAGCGTCATAATTGACATAAAAGAGTTTTTAAAACAAATATTATATTATTAATTGATATTAGATTCCTAAAAATCTATTGTTCGGCCAAGAGACTTATATCATGATAGGTGTATCATTAATGGACCATTTGGGGGTCTCTTGGATGTATATAGTATGTTTATTAACCATATAATATAAAAATACAAAGAGACATTGTAAAAGTGAAACTAGTTAACTAAGAGTTAATACTTAAATATAAGGTTAATATTGTAACCCAAACCTGTATAAATCCTATTGGTCGAGTGGTTTTCGACCTATCCCCACCTTAAACTTTAAATAATCCACTTTTTAGCCATTAGAAACCGAATATGTATTTATTATAAAATAATATTTCTAACTTTTCCAAAGGTGCCCCTCACGCCTCTTATAAAAGGGAACTCCCCCTTCTCATTAATTTGCACCATCAAAGCCATTTGGCTTGGCCAAACTCTACCCAAGTACTCTCTAAACTTCTCTCACTTCATCCTAGTTGCCTTCCTTTAGTCAAAAAGGCAACCTAAGGAGCCCTTTTGATCAAATTAGAAGGAAGAACCCGAAGAAGAGGTAATGATTTCACCACCCTTTTTCAAGTTCCTTTCTTCTTCCACATCTTCTTTCTTTGTTATTACCATTATAAAATAATAAACCTTGTATATTATATATACTGTGATGTTATTATAAATATGGTACAACCATATTCAGTATTCTATCCATCCTTTGAATAACATGTCACCATACGTGCGTACGTACGGCTTACTGTCTCCACATCGTGGTGTAATTGTTATTCAATAAATTATTATTTGGATGGGGATAAAAATGATGTGTAATTAATGTAAACAATAAATATAAAATGATAATTATTCTGTATATATGATATACCATCCAATTATATATTATTTTAATATCAAAAGAATGATATTGTTGCTTGTGCGTACGTATGGACTACCGTCTCCACGAACGCGATGAGATTCATTCTCCATCGTATCCATTCAAGTCTAATTATCATTTGAAGATTAATAATAGTATCTAAGGAATTGATATCATTATTTATATGATTATGATACAACCTATCCATGAAAAACACAGCTTACATAACAAAACTTATAAAAGAAAATGAGTAAGTTAACACCCGAAATGACGATAATTCTAAAATATTATTTACAAAGCAATGTTAAAAGATAATATATGATATCATATTAATATATATGATTATTTTATAATTTAATAACAATTATTTCACCATTATACTGGAGGTTAACCTACCCCAACCAAGGAAAAGTACAAGGTAAGGGTTTATTTCGCAATCTCTTCATTATCCGAGATTGTTTATACGTAATAATCTACTGTGATATCTTTATCATCCGCATCCATGTTTCTTAAAAATGTATTTCAAAACATTTTTACTATTAACAAACATATGGGGTAAATTCATTTATAACCTTGTTTGACTATTATAAGTGGTTTATAAAGGAATCTTTGCATCGTTTTCCAAACAAGGTCCTTTTCAACCTTTTTGACAGAATTAAGGTAAGAATGTTTTTTTAACTTATACAGTGGGTGCTGCAATTTTCCGCCATTATAGAATCGTCAAAGCTTCCCTTACAATATTATAAGAATATTTTCAAAGAAAATGTTTTATTTTAAAAATATATGACTCGTAAATGATTTCAAAATAGAAAGATATATTTCTCTAAAAAGATTTTTGATTTCATCTATGTCAACATCCTTTGATGGATTTTACGCTTATTTGAAGTTGATTTATTATGGTAAAAAACTTTTATATTGTATTGAAGGTTTTTTGATAAGTTTTACTGTGGATGTGTTATTTTTATACCATTCATGGTTTATGGATGAATTATTTACATTTCGTATGATAGTTTTAATACAAATGTTTGTGTTATGTTTAAACCTTTTCATATGGGAATACATTGGACTTAATATGTGACGGATGGATCCCGCTATAGCTCCTTGATGCATCGGTAGGTCTCATGAGACAAACTAGTGTCTTGTCACAAGGCCTTGACAAAATCTTACTTGTAGTTATGGCATGAGGCCTTTGTTATGTGGTTTTGATAGTCTGGCATTATGCATTCCATCATTATGAAAGTGGTTAATGATTTTTCATGTGATTATTCGATTAGTAGAATATCCATGTGAATAAGTAAATGGAATTATTTCATTTTATTTTTTTCATACTATGTTTAAGTTCATGTTTAAAAGGCTTTTGTTTTAGTTATACATTGCGTTAAATGTTCATTCTTATTTATGAAAGTTTCCGCTATATTTTAATCCTTACTGGGCATTTGAGCTCACCCCTTTTCAATGTTTTATTTTTCCTAGGATGTGAAGAAGTAAATTATGAATGACCTGCAGGGATAGTATGAGGGGATACGAGTGTGGACTATGGAGACTATATTTTTGTAGTTTTCATTTTATGATGTAATATAAACTTTATTAATGTATCTAGTTATTCCAAGGCTACAAAACAAATCGGTCTTTTGAGATTTAATCTTTCTTATGATCATGCCAATGATATGTAATAATGCACAAACTATGGGTAACTAGGGTCGGGGCATTACATTGAACATACTTGAAAACAAGTGAACCAAAGATGAAAATAAATAAAATGAACACTCTGAAGTGACAAAATTCAATATAATAACTTGTCAATGAGAACATAATTAAACTAACCCTAATTACGATAAACTAAATACATTTCTAATAGGTTTTTAAATAAGATATTACTAGGTATAATTTCATATTCTAGGAGCTTAAGTTCGAGAGAGGAACATGTTCGGAGTTAAGGTAAGGGATTTTCCACCTGAACATCCATTTTCTTTCGGGTTACTTCATTGTCTAATTACCTCAATGAAATTATTATGTATTCTTAATTAATTACAATAAATTCTGTTTGGGTATTATATATATGTACACTAACCATATTATTTCCTTATTTTATGGATAGTTACACTGTTTAAAAGGAACATTCAAAATTGATTTCAAAATACAACCCTGATTCAAGGGAATATCTCAACATCTTACCTATTTTCATGGTTAATCTCTAATATGTTTTTGGAAACCGTTATATTTATAAAATCACTCATTTTATTATGAAAATAATATCTTACTTCACTTCTGGTTTTATAATATTATTTTTCCAAAAGAACTCTTTGTTTCAAAAAAACGATTATTTATCTCAAGATTGCTTAATGATTTTAAAAGAGTGTCTTCATTTGATTCAACACTATTGTGGTTTCTTATGATTTATTGGGTTTAGTCATTTGTGAATTAATCTACCATATTTTATTTAATTGTTGATTACTAACTCTATTGTGGATGAACTATCCTAAAACCATTTTCTATATTACTCAGAATGGTTAGTGTTTTATGTTTAATGATTGGGGTAAGTTAGTTAAATTTCATATGATAGTTTCAATATGAATGTATATGTTTTTTATGATTATCTCCACTCATATGAGGTATTCATTGGAATTATTATGTGATGGGTGGGGCCTGCTATATCCCCTCGATGCATCCGTAGGTCTCATAAGACAAACTATGGTCTTGGCATGATGCCTTGAAAAAATGATTATTTAATGTCCTAGGACGAGGCCTGGACGGTATGGTTATGATGGCTTGCATATGCAGTTCCCTCATTTTGATGCTAGTATTTAATGTTATTGCGGTTATTAGACTAGTATAATACCCATGATTATGTTTTATAATTGCATTATTTACTTAGCTCATATTTCTACCATAATGTGTTCAAGTTCATTATTAAAGGCATGTGTTTTCAATTATTCACCATGTTTTATGTTTATGCTATGTTTTTATGTATTTATTAATCTTAATGAGCGTTTGAGATCACCCCTTTCATATGATTCATTTTTATTGGGACATGATGAAGTAAATTAAGAATGACATGCAAGCATAGTCTAGGAGACACGGTGTTTCTAGTGTAATAATTTAGTGTCAATTTTCTTTTTCATATGTAAAGTTGAACTTATGTATGTATCTTGTTTCAAATAATACTAAACTACTCGGTCCTTTGGGATTCATATTCCTTGTATGTATTCCAACGTAATAAAATAAGGCACCGACTCTGGGCAACTATGGTCGGTCCTTACACAAGTACTATCCTCTAAGACACCATGACTACATAAAACACAAAACAAGAGAATTTTTCACGCATTAAATTTATTATCTTGATGATACTGAATCTATACTAGATGATCTATGAACTTAGAATCATCATTGATATTTATCTCTCCCCATTCAATGAGGTGAGATTCATCATGAAGATACCATCAAAGATGAGATACATTGAAGAGGTTGTGGGTCATATCCAACCATGGTGGAAATTTCAACTAGTAATCATCTGCATAAAGTTGAACCTAACTCCTCAAAGGTCCCAACAAGATGGCAAGAAACCTTACTCCCACAACCAACCCTATATAGACCATGCTAAATTGAGGCTCTCAAGAACACATGGTATCTAACCAAGTACTATAGGGGACTCCTATGATGATAAAAATATGACTTATAATTCTCATTTTCTTCCCTAATTGTCTATCAAACCAACTGTATATTCTCAGTTATACTCTACACCTTTTTAGTACAAAGAACATCCATGTCCCCAACCTCTACCCTACACAACAAAGAATAACATAACAACCCAAGAAATCTCTCAAACAGATCCATTCCAATATTTGAGTGATATATCATATTGTACAAAATCCTAACCAAAGGAAATTACCTTTCCCATGTTATGAAAAATCCAAAGACTCAATAAAAAACTGTATCATCTATCATCTTGATTGTCTACTCTATTTCCCCATTTTTCTAATGGTGGATGACATTTCCATGGTGAATATGGGAGCCAAAATCATACCGCAATCCTCTCAAGACCCATGTGGAAATATGAGGATCCCAATTAAAGATTATAGTCCTTGGTAAACTATAAATCCCAACCACATCATCCACATACTAAATCACCAAAACATTTAAGGAAAATGACTCCCAGATCTCTAGAAAAGTAGATGACTTCATCAACTGATCCACTATCTCACAAACTGCATCACAACATAAATAATATTTAGGTAGCTTTGTGACTAAAACCATTTAGATGTAAAACTCATTTTCACTTGAGAACCTATAAGGAATATAAAAACATCCAAGATCACGTTGCTTCACCATTACCAACTGATAAACTATACACATCACTACAAACTCTTCCACTAACGTTTTTACCCTTGGTGCCCAATGTTGTCTCAACACACAATGATACATAATTTTCTCACCAAGATGTACTGGTAAATATGATTTTTGATACTCACAGAGAACTCCCTCACATGTTTCAGGGGAAACAAAAAACTACCCTTGAAATAATATATAGTTCCAACCATCCTCTCAGCATCTCTATAGAGCATCACTATGGCCAATGCAATTGAAAATCCCCACTACCACAAATAATCCCCAATGAGACTCATCCATCTACCACATCAATGATGTCTCAATATTCATTGTAAAATTTCAACCAAAACTAATTCTCTATCTAATGTTTGAGATTCATCATTAAAAGCCCCTTTATCACTTTCCATACTTCCATAGAATCCCAAACCACATCTCTGTGAGACTTATGACTCAACACAACATCATTAAAATTTCAGATTCTAAGGATGTAATAGTTCTAAAATTCATAATCCCAATGAATTTTAATCTACCTCCACTAGCATAAATTTAAATATCACTAAGAAAAAATGTATTCCAAGCTCTAATGTTCCTTGGATACCATACATTTTTTATTGAGGATGTAATGTAACCATAAATTTAGTGAAAATTTAAAAACAAATAACTCTAAATCAAGGGAGGAATAGTTATTCTAATGTGGATGTAACTTCCTAGACCCATAATATATCACCACACTTAGATACATAAATATTCATCCAAATCTAAAATGGTATGTGTCAAAGAAAACATAAAATAATACTCTCCCTAGGAAATTGAATCACTAGAGCACTGACCAACATCTCCATCAGGTACCCAGATACATCCTAGTACTAATAATTCCATGATAAATTCTTATCCTTTCTAGTCAATTCCATATTTAGGGAAAAAATTGTTAGAAACAAGGTATAAACAGCTGATAATACCCTCTTAGTCTAAGGAAAATACAAACATCTACCATGTTATTGGGTGTTTCCCAAGAAACAACTATATCAATTATTATAGGTAATACTACCACACCCTATTAACACACAAAATGTTGAAGTAAAAACACCAATCACATAAAAAAACAAACTTATGAAAATTTCCATAGAGATAGTGGTATAGATGGACCCATAAAACAAATCTGAAATGCTCAAAATTATATACCTCTAACAATTTAGAAACCTTCTTAACAATGAACTCCACATGCAGGCCCTCCACATTGGAAAATGAATCTCTAATTTAGAAATAGTCAATGACTACACAAATGAAAAATAACCAATATATTCCATGGATATCATCTCATGGATGTATCCATCTAAAGATGAAATCTCACATGGATTGGTGTTACCCCATCACAATCCTATATCCACAGAACATATCAAACAAATCAGATTGACCTACAACAAATGTACTTAACAATAGGGGAACAAGAAGTATTTACACACCTACTACCAAAATATCGATCAAATAATGAGAAAAATTAGTGTGAGGCTTGTAAATCCAGAAAATCACTCACAATGGTAGATAATAGGCAAATCATGGCTCGAATAACTCTTAAATAATGCATTTATTTCAAACATCTGTCTATTCATATATTCTATTCCTTTTTGTTGTTTTCCTCCAAAACCATGTTATGGCCTAGGTACATATGGATAGGGACCATCACAAGGTTTTTCTCTTCTAATAAAACTATCCCAAGGCTACTGAACAAGCATCAACAATCCTTATTATTGAAACTATATTAGAAAAATCAATAGCCTCTAATGAAGAAATGGATCTAAAAAACCTATTTATACTGGCCTACTTGGGTGGTTAGGCACTGATCATGGTGGTTCCAAAGTCCTACAAAAACATAAAATGAAAATAGTGATCATCCAATGGGTTTTGGGGACCCACCTTCCCATGAATATTGGAATAAAATATGCTATGTTTGGTTCCCCACTGATCAAAACACTTATTGTAGGAACAACTATGATGTAGGGTATTGAACGCTTCTCTTTGACACACCTTGATAGCCACTCTCTTATTGATCAAATCCCAAGTAAATCATCAACTCAATAAGCTCAACAATTTTCTTCACCACATAATATGTAGGGAGCGTCAATGGGTTGACTGTTTACCTGGTCAAAGGGAAAAAATAATCCTCCGCATGGCATGATATGGACTCCTCAATTGGACAAACATATGAATTAATGTGAAAGTGGTCCTTCAATCGGATCCCCCACTCCTGTATTCTCATTCTCCTCTTATAAAGGTAAAGAAACATATTCCTCTATCTAACATCATAATCTATTATTGGAACTTCACCTGGAACTCCCTATGTATTTTTGGACACCACACATATTCCTCCAATATGTCTCCAAGAAATAGTCTCCACCACTGAAGCAGGAATAACCACAAATGACTAACTTGTAATGACACTTAGAACTTATCCCATACATAGATCAGACAAAAATCAATCTCATGTTCCACCAACTATCTCTCCATATGAAAATTTTAGATTCTCCATTTATAATTTCCTAAACTCTACTGCTGAATGTCACACAAGGCCCTTCAACATTCCTTATCATACACTATCAGATCAATCATATGGAGACCAATCAGACCAGCTGATAAAAAAACAACTGAAACCACTATTGTATAATGAACATGAGGCATTATTAATAAGAAATTAGAACATCATAATCTTTGAAGCATGTAATTTTATCAATCCTATTTATTTATTTAAATTTATTTTCCTATAAAAAACAAATTTAGACATGAAAAAAATAAATCATCATGGATGTAATGATCCAAGTTCTCTAGCCTATAAATAGTTCCACATCACTCTATAATTCAAAAAGATTAGATTCTATGCACTAGATCATTGGGGGACATAAAATCTCATTTCCTAGCCAATTTCCCCAGCCTATGTCATGCACAAATATGAACTATTATAGTTTCCTTACAAATTCATGCAATCCTCATAGTGCCTAACTCCAAAATCCACCATATTATTCAACCAAACCTCTAATAACACTGTATAATCACACCTCCCCCTCAAGGATTCCTTAATGATGGAAGAAATATGTTGACCCATGATTCCCATTTCATGGGTGAATTGGGTTTTTTAATAGAACCAATGGTATAAAAATACATCTATATGCGAGGAATAACCCTCTATAAATAAAACTAAATCAAGATTTTGTTTAATAAACCACTAAAAAACAAGATGATAATATAAAATAAACACAAATCCATCCCATAAAGCATGAATAAATTAAAATTGATATATATAAAATTTTAAATATACACCAAAATGTAGGTTTGTGGATGTCAGTCAACAATAGCTCCAATTCATTAAGTAATGTATAGATTTTTCCCTACTGACTACTAGGAAACCTTAAAAATAGACTATATATGTTGGATGAGTTTACAAGTATATTAATTAGGGACATAACCAAGCTATAAATTACACATGTG
Organism: Viscum album; assembly: GCA_963277665.1. Classification (NCBI taxonomy): domain Eukaryota; kingdom Viridiplantae; phylum Streptophyta; class Magnoliopsida; order Santalales; family Viscaceae; genus Viscum; species Viscum album. Next base: position 1,800,312,300 of record OY728152.1, read on the forward strand.
AATGATCATTCTAATGAACCAGTGGACAAACAACATGACCGACAAGCACCTAAGTAGGTCATCAATCCAATCCAATCTTCATCATGGATCACACAAAAAATCAATCATCCAATATAGTAATGTATCACTATGTTCATGAAAAAAATAATGGAACCACTCTGCTTCTATATCTCTGATTTTTCACTCTCATTCCTCAACATAAAACATGTTATACTCTAATCCCTTCCATACAAGTCGCATCAAATCCCATCACATACTATCCATCTCTAATTTGGGTAAAGAAATATCCCAAACTACCTAACCATCAAAAGGTCTTGTATTTAGTTCTAGAATAAGGTAAATTCACATTATATCATTCCCACATTAACCTAGTCCAATACATCACATCACATCACATGAACACCAAGTATAACTTGTCGAAAGAAACCTGGGCCATCACTGATCATTTCATCTCATTATAGCCATAATAAAAAATTCTCACCTGAAGACACCTGGCCCATAAATGCACATATCATTCAAAGAACATGGTCCATAACTACTAAAAGAGGAGTGTGAAAGATAGTGTAGTCGTCCAACCATATCACCACTATCCTAGATGTAAGGGAAAACACCTAAAACCCCAAACCATTGAGTATTGGTAATGTTTTCCAAATCAGTTGGGGAATGTTCTGAAATATCATAAAGATACATAATATATAAACAAAACACCACACCAAACCTATGGGTTCACAAAAACTACACTAGAACATATAAAATCACCACTAATATATGGAACATCAACAATTACTACCAATCGAAAGAATATATGAATCAAACCACACCACCACCACAAACATTCATACAAACTCCCACAATCAATTACATGTTTCGCCACATTCTATATATAAGAATCTCCACTATTTATCATTTACTAAGACAATTATTTTAGATTTACGAATATTATTTATTTATTCAATTACTTTATCCAATTTACACATTAAAATTACAATCCATTGATATTCAATTTAAAAAATTATAATAATTCGATGGATAACTAGGAAACTGACACACTTATTCCAGACAAAAAATTTCCCAACACACATCAACCATCACCACAACAACTCACATCCACCATAATTTCTTCACCACATTGAACACGACATTTAACCATGATAACCACACATCTCACACCCCAAACTCATATCACAACATAGCTAACTCACACAGCCACAACAAAATTCCACCAAAAATCATCCCCACTATGCACCAAATCCTTAGTAAATCACAACCCTTGAAAACCATATCACAAAACAACCCACCCAACATCCATGCCAATAAACCAATGAATCACATCAAAACCCCACTCATCAAACAACCTATCCAATCACCTCCATCACCACACAATAACTCACTAAAACCATGTAGGGAAACACAACAAACATTATCATGTACAAAAACAACACGAATCATATTACATAATAATATGGGGTCTTTAATCAAATTATCTCATTATTTAGAATGGGAATTATAAAAAACCAACATTCCATAAGAAACCAATTTATCAGCCATATATACATTCCTTATACATTTATTCAATGTGCAACAAAAAAACAAGGGTATCAACATATATCATCTATTTTGTAAAAATGATTCCAAGATTCGTTATTTTCAATATTGGAAGCAAGTATGAACAATACTTTCAATAACATATATATAATTAGTAAATCGTATTATGTCACACCATACCCATAAATTTTAATCATTCCTTTTAATTATACTTATTTTAAAACTCTCAATATCCACCCAATGGAATGAAAAATGAATAAATGTTTTTACATAGCACGTAAATAGGTGAGAACAAATATCCCCTACATCAACATGGATTTCCAAAATCACTGTGCACCACAAGGAGAAGAAGAAAAATTTTAAAACCCACATTTTTTGAAATAAACCATATAGTAGCCTACCTATCATCAATTGATAATAAAAAATATAGGCCACGCATACCCCAATCCAAAGAATCAACTCTTTAAAGAATCCACGGAAATAAAAAATTGGGAAAACTATGGGGAAGGAAGAATAAATCACCACCGATGACCGTAACTCGATCACTAGAACCCACATATTGAAATTTGTAGAAAGGGGTTGGGTGTTCTATGAAACCTTCTATGGGCTTACAAAAAATAGAGATGGGTGATAAAGTATATAGGATCAAACATCATGTATAGAAAACTAATTTATAGGATGCAGGTCAATTGACTTAGGGAGTAATCTAATATTTGACATCACAACTTCCAATGGTCTATGGAAACATACCATAAGGTATATTATTAGGCTATAAACCATTTTAAACCTTAAAACAAGATGAAATTCATGAATCCTTAGGATAGAATAATCTAACACTCTAAATCTTTGTCTTATGAAATAAAACCCTTTCTCACAGATACCCCTCTTCCACATAAAAGCCTTAAAGCATTGGTCACATAGTCTGTAAACCATAGAGATACACTATATACCCCTATTTTTCTAAGAAAATGGTCTACTACAATTCTTATATTTCTCCAACTACACTGAATCACCTCTATCCCTTTATGAACATTCCCTAAAAAACATATCAATTTGTATGGACAAATTATACAATTACATTGTGTGAATTTTTCACAAATACTATAACCTGTTAACAAACCATGTGACAGGAAACAAGTGAAATTGTGTGTAAAATGTGTTAAACATGAATGGAAGTTACCAGTGTAAACTAATATCACCAGAGTAGAATTCATGATCCATAATACATAGATATAGACACAACATTTTCAAACATGGTGGGATATTCCATGTACCCCATGCAAATGTTTTGTGATTCTTTTAGGTAATAGTGTTTCCCTAATTTAACTCATCCCGATAACATTATCTACCTAGGTGTGTTCCCTTGGAAAAACCCTAAGAGGTTATAGTGTGTAATTCCATCCTATGTATAAGATGATAAATCCCCTCTATGGGTTAGTTTTTGGATAGAGTCAGGTATCCCTCTATATAGGATAGGGTTAGAACCTCAATAATTCATCCCTATGTTGGATCAAGTATCCGGTTTATAATATCATGGAAATATTAATCCTTTCCAAGAGGTTTAATCTAGATGGGTTAGGTATACACAGTATTCCTAGGTTCTGATACCCTATCTATGTAACTATGTTTTGGGTTCTACTGTACCTACCAAAAATAGAAATTCTGAAACAACGTGAACTATTGGACAAGATACGTTAATTTCTATGTGACTCAAGAAGTCTTCACTTAGATGAATGTAAAACATGAACCTCATAAAAACTCATTGGATGTAATTGAGGACATTAACATAGTTTTATATTTTGTGTTTTTCATTAAGAATATTTGGTTTTTTGTTTTCTCTCTAACTGATTGAATAACATTTATGATATTGAGATTACTCTATGATAAGGTTTTGAGTTTGATGATTTTTGGGAATCCTATTGGTAATGTTTATAGACATACTTATATGAGATCTACACATATGTTTCAAATCATATATAGATAATAGTAATTTTTATTAAGTGTTATGAGGAATAAGAGAAAGTGGATATTAATTGAACTAGGAGGATATAATAAGGTTCTAGGACTTATGTCATAACCCCACTCCTCTTATTACTAGTAAGTTGGACTCTATTACAGTTATAATGGTCTTATATTTGTAACCTTATCTAATCATACTAATGTTGTAATGTGATACATGATACATTTTATTCATTCATGTATTTTAATTTTTTCCTTATTTCTATATTATACAAGTTTATGGGGATGTTTGCATGCATACATTTATTATAGGATAATTACTATCATGTGTGTGATATGGCTAATCTAAAATAGTCATAAACCCTAGCATGTTGGAGGTTTTCTTGGGGTGTCACTCTCTGCATATAAATGGCCATACATGGTCTGATGGATCTGATTGTGATTGGGTGGTATCAAAGTATATGCAGGTGTAGGTCAACCGTTTCAACATAACATAAAAGTGATGATTATTTTGGAAACTAAGGAGACAGTGATAAAGTGTCTCATGTTCAGATATTAGGATTTGGAACCCTGTGGTGGTGATGTGGTAAATGTGTAAATTCATTAGGAATTTGATATCCTATTTGTTGAATCATCACATGAAGTCACTGGTATTATGGAAAACATTGTTTCATGCATTATATAGGAATGGTTCATGGTTTTCATGTCCCTCTTGAGTTAGTTATAAAAATATTTTGTTTCACCTTGTTGCATATTCACTTTTTCATGATTCCTTCGGGATGATACCCAGTTAGTATTACCCAACATAATCCTAGTGGTGATTCTCTTAATGATTAATCTTTAGTTTAGGGATCTGTGCATGAGGTGGAACCTTCAAGAAGTTTTCCAATGTAACATTCACTCATTAGGCATATGGTTGTCCTGATATATGATGTGTGTTGGATGAGTACACTAATTGTGTTCTTGTGGAAGATATCACTCATTTTTTATGGATATCCAAACACTTTGGCTATAAATAGATTACTCCAGGCATTTGGAGTATTTTTTTTACTTATTAGGTGCCCACCAAATCATATGGTGGTTCTAGAAGTGATCAATCCCTAAATCCCCGTATGGAGATATTGGATCTTGATAATTAAAATTCATGATAATGTGACTCTCATTTGGATATAGTTCAACAAACTCTTCAGACAAGAGTTTTATCAAGTGTGTCTATGCGATGAATATATTTTGGAAAATCTAGCACTGTAGTAAGAAATAATATATGTCCCATAGTATATAATGAGGTAAACTAACATATCCTAGAAATCATGTGTATGGTTCATGATAGATACTTTCCAATAATTAAATTTATGTGTGGACTTAAATTATATATCCAAGATGGATTGGTATATTGTTATACCCCATCTTACATTGGACTATTATAGCATGCCTTGGAAGTTGATAGATTTCAATCTGAGAAGTTGTCAACAATTTTAGTAGCGGGAACCTTGGAGATAAGAACTCTAATGTTGGTATTTGATGTCATACATAGGGTTCAAAGATCACGAGGAATCATTATAGGTTGTTTTAGGATAGCAGGTTAATATCTCAAGACATCTTGGGTGGTTCATGTAAGCCGAGTGAGATGCAGGGAAGCACTTATGATGGGAGAGGTTATATTCAACAGGTTTCCCAATCTACGATGAAGTATATAGAGTGATGGTCGATGAACTTCCTTGGTAGATGAAACAATTTGAGCAGGGATTTTTTCATGGTGGTGGATATGGTAGATCAGTTGGGAAAGCAATAGGTGGTGGACGATGTTATGATCTGCTACAACCACTACAATCTCCATATGAACCCATCCAAGATCAAGGATCTAGTGAAAAGTAGTGTGAACAACTTTTTGTAGTATTAAATTATAAACCTAAAGATCTAGGAATGATGCCAGGTATAATATTATTCTTTTCTAATTTTTCTTTAGTTTTGGATATATTTAGTTGGGATCTAATCTTTTCTTATGACATCTCTTTTTTGAGATCTAGATATTCTAGTGTATTGATTTCGTGACCATTTCATTTGAATACTCATATGGGGGTATATTTAACAATCACATACTTCTACCAATAGTGGGGTATTATTCTTAAGGAATATATCTTTTATTAGTCTCTTTTCATATAGGGGATTAATTCATATTATTTTGTTCTTTATAGGGAATGGATCACTACTGTTCAAGAAAAAAATTGATTATTTTGGGTTGAGGATGTGACACACACAATATAATAATACAAGATTTTACTTTTGTAGTGAGAAGGAATCTCAAGAATAGTTTTATGTGAATAAGAATATAAGGATACATATTATTTCACAATGGTTGACTAGTATATCCCATGGATTAGTAGTCACTGTGATCATTCAGTTTCCTACTATGGTGGGGGTGTTTGTGGATGCATGTCTTGGTGACATACTTAGCTTCCCACCTCTATGAGAGATCAAAATTATCATAAAAGATCTCTTAGGAACAATCCCAATATCAAGGTTGGTATATCAAATGAATCCCATTGATCATTGAGATCCAAGGTTGTAGATGAATTATTCATATAGGTAGTGATTTGAAAGACTCATTGTATCCCCATGATTGTCGATATTGTTGTTCATTGAGAAGGTGGGTGAGAGTTTGAGGTTATGTGTAGACTATCATCAATTGAACTACTTTCCCATGAAAAAAAATTATCCACTATTAGGAATAAACATATTATTTGAGTACCTGAAAGGGGTTAAGTGGTTTTTGAAGATTGACCTAAAGTCCTTTTATAACTAGATCTGAGTTCAAGAGGAGAATATAAAAATATGAAATTATCCTAAAAATATGGTGGGTATGAGTATTTCATGATGTCCTTAAGAATGAAAAATTCCCTAATAGTATTCACGGAACTCATTTACATGATATTCCAAAACATCTTATACTAGATCATGGTAATATTCATCTTTGACATCCTTATGTACTCAGTGAGAGAGGAGGAACACCAAAGACAATGGAGGATGTTTCTAGACATACAATAAGTGACCATATTTATGGGAATTCCATAAAGGGGTAATTATAGATTTTTAAGGTCCAAATCATATGATATGTCAACTGAAAATATGTATAATAAATGGACCGCACAAAGATTCAGACAGATCTAGCTTTGGAGCCACCAAAGTGCATGACTGAGGTGTAGATCTTACATGGGTGGGTATGCTATTATCAGATATTTGTGCATGATTTATCTTTGATTTTAGAACCTAGTACATAATTGACCTGAAAGATTAATCATATAGTATGGCCTAATAAATTTTAGTAGAATTTTCAGGGGATGTGGAAAGGGTTGATGAGTGACCCATCAAGAGACTTCCAAAGGAGGGTGTTGAGCATGATTTTTGTATGATTCTTCCAGAGCTGGGCTTGGTAACCTTATGCTGTATATATTGATTATGATTACTAATGTGTCATATATGTATAGATAAATTGAGAAAAACAATAACACCCTTGAAATGGATTAAGTAGTAGTGATTTTCATCATGAATTATGGGTGGAACTACCTTTTGGGAGAGATTTTCAATGACTATTCCAACCATAATAGTCTCATGTATTTTTTTCCAAAATATATTAACCTGAGTTAGAGACTATGGCTGGAGTTCCTATAAGAGTATAACATTTAGAGATTCTATACTCCTAGGTACATGAATTTAGTAGAACAATGCCAAAATAAAAATCCTCGATCTCTGTTATTTAATGTTGTAGTAGAGTATTTTTTTCTCATTTTATTTGATCCTAGTGGAAGAAGACGGTACAATATACCACCTATATGTGGTTGTTACTCCTCTTCTTCTATAGTATATAAGGTAAGTACAACTCAGTATATTAATTGTGATGTGTTGTGTGAGCATATATCTACTAATCATTCTCCTATTTTTTTGAATATGGGGGGCTCATCATCCTTATCCAAGGGTGAATGATTGTACTTGAAATGTTGCGAGAGGATATGCTATGGGTGGCTAATAAACCCTCTTTAATGGTACACACAAGAGTTTCCAAGATGTACTAGGGCCTTCAATGTATTTTTTGGGTACCAGAGATGAAGATGTGTACTTTTAAATTTATGTCTAGATTCTTTATATACCCATAAGAGATAGATAAGAACCACGTTCTAGTTGGTTTCTCCAAACCACTTAAGTAATCAGAGTAGAGGTTGAATGGTATCTCCTATAAGATCATTATAGTACTTCTACGATCAAATAGAGGTTATGAATCTATTTGGGTGATTGTATAATGATTTATTGATTTATCCCACTACCAAGAAATATTAGATAAAATTTTAATGGAGTTCTTGGGATGCCTATATGTAATGAAGATTCTAAAAATTCCTCGAGTTCATTTGATGATAATTTCAAACCATGATGATCAATACAAGTCACTATTATAGATTTCTTTATATGAGTCTTGGGACTCAATTATGTTTGAGAATAAAATTCCACCCCAAGATAGATGGTCAGATAAAGTAGAAAATTAAGGTTCTACTGTACATGCTTTAATCTTACATGGTGGATTTTTATGCAGCTAGGGGATCGTCAACCCTTGTTGGTGTTTGAATATAACAAATTTTAAAACCCAAAAATTGATATGGAACTATTTTAGGACTTTTATTATATACCATTGAGGTCACTACTGTGATGGATATATCCATTGGATATGTTTCTTACGAGGATAAAGATAGTACAGGCAGGGAAACATAAGGTTTAGACCATTTGAGAGTTCATGAGGACTTCCCAGATCCATCATATGTCCTATGATATCGGACAGTGGATTTACTTGGATAATAATGTGGAAACAAATGTTCTATTTGAGGTAAAAACCCAACGGGGTTGCATAGATTCAGTTGAGCTTCAATTTATCTCATAAATTCAATATCCCTTTCCAGATACTATATAGTGATGGAATGGTTGTATACCACATACCCTTAAAAAATAATCTATATTGGGTGCATGATGTTCTCTATATGTCAAAGATGATAATATAGGTTCATGATCTAAGAATAGTTATCGATTGGGGTAAGCTAGATGTTGATAATAGATATAATTTCTAAGAGTACTCATTGGCCATCGAGTATTGGGAAGAGTGGATGCTTTGGTAGTGAGAAATTCCCATGGTGCATGTTAATTGAAAAAAATGAGAATAGTCAAGATACAACCATGGAATGTGAGAACGAGATGTGATCTCAGAATCCCTATAATTTTGAGTAGTGTTTTTTATTTTAGGATATAAATCCATGAGGTGGGTGGAATACAATAAATCTATTTTTTATATTAATACTTTTGAATATTTTTAAGAATATTTTTAGAGTTAAACGAAGATTTATTGTTGGATTCCAAAGACCTTATACCATTGGTTATAATATATTTAAAATATCCAATATATTCTATCTTTTATTCCTAATTATTTTATATAATGGAGTACCCTTTGAATGGTGCCTCATATGGAAGAACTGAGACCACAATTAAATCTAGATGATGGGATTTACCCTAGGAATGATATAAATTTTACGTGTTCCCATTGTTCTATTTTAGAGAAGTCATTGGAGAATGTTAGATAAAATAAATTAATTATATTAAATAATTTATTTACTTCCTAATCAATTTAAAAATATAGGAAACACAATATTAATAACCTATAATGAAAATATCTGGGGTTAGATACCTAACATGAAAGAACTAGAGGAGACACCAAAAGGAAAAATGTAGACTGTGATGAGATTGTTCGGTGGAGACGATGATGAACAAAACAACCATTTTTCATGTAAGAACATATTTTATAATGAGGTTCTTGGATCATGCTATTTTTAGAACCATTATTCAGTAATTATCCCTCAATAATTGAGGTAGGATTCTTGGTTTTATTTGGTAAATCCCTATTCAATAATTTTCCAAGATGAGAATGAATTAATTACATAAAACATAATTCATGTAATTTTTTTAAGTTTAATTATTGATTATTTATTTTCATTTTTCAATTGATTGAATAATGTATATCCTATCCATACACTGATTTCATTATCAATGAATGAATTGAACGCTGAAGAATTTCTAACTTTTATTATTCTTTTTTGTGTTTCATGTTTTTCTCCCATTGTTGATTGAATTATCATTATTAATATTTCATTTATATGACATATTAACTCTATTAGGGAACCAATATTTTCAAAATTTATATTTGGTGCAATAGAGTGAAGCTATGGGTTCAAATATAGGATTGAGGGTGTGATTCAAGCTATATGAAGTAAACAAAAGTTTGATTTTATATATATGTTCATTTCAAGGGATTTTTGTTTTGAGAAGAAATGATGAAATGAGTGGTCATTACATATCTATGGCTAGCTTGAATACATCCACTAGTGGGATACCATGCTCATTCAAAACTAGACTTGAGTTATACATGTTTGATTTGTGGCAAAAGCACCAGAAGAGATGACATGGATGGATATGCATGAAGACTATTTGATTCTGAAAAATCATGATATGCATAGTGTGTTGATTATATGAAAAAACACTATGTGGAACCTCCCATGGAGGATAGGGTTTATGTGCTTAAATAAATATCACAAGTCATGTGACATGTTCATACACTATGTTACCCTAATATGGAAATCCAATGTGTGACCTTGTGTACATGATAAAAATAATAACCAGAGTACGTGGGAATAACCAGAGTATACAAGTTTGGGTCAGAGTACAGATACATAGACACAACAGTTCCATATTGGGCAGGGTATGTCATGTAATCCATATACAAACAAATTAATCCTTTTAGGGGACTTGTTACCCTTGATTCCCTTAGTCTAGACAGATTATCATCTTGTGTGAATTCCATTGGTAAAACCTCAAGAGGGTATAATGGGAAATCTTATATGGAGTAAAGGATGATAGATCCCATCCATGGGTTAATTCTTGAAAGATTCATGTATCCATTCATGTGGTTTAGGGTTATATCTTTAATAATTCATCCTTTGGTTAGGTCTTGTATCCTATTTCTGACATCCTAGTCTTGGAATACCCTTTCAAGTGGGTTAATCTAGATAGGATTAGATATCATACATAGGCCATGTGCATTATTTCCCACCCATGTATTCTTATTTGGTGAGTTCCAGTACCTATCATGAATGACATGGCCAGATGAGTGCAACTTCTTGGATGAATACCATCAGTTTTAGTGTGAACCATGAAGTTTTCTCCTAGAATAATATATCCATTGAAACTCATATATTATCCAATTCTATTAATGAGGATATGTGATTATGTTGATACGTATTGTCTATATTTGGGAATATCCATGTATTTATTATCTCTTACACTATTTGACTCACATTTTTAATATTCGGATGCATCCCTCTTAATTATTTATGTTTGGTAATTTTGTGGAATCCTACTATGTATATTTATAATCACCCCTAGAATAGATTTATCCAAACGTGTTGTGTCCTATGAGGATGGAAATAATTTTTACGGGGTCTAAAGAGGAACCAGATAAAGTGGAGTTTTATTCCACTATATGGACCGCAAATGGTTCCAGGAGTGGTGTATTGACAAAATTCAACATCTTAATAGTAGGATGGCCTCTTTTATAATTAATGTGGGATTATTTTTTGCACTTTTCTTCCTTGTAATCTCATTTTACTCTGATTTGGGATGAGATATATGCATGCATGTCTTGTATTAGTTGTTTATTCATTCCTCATTATAATGGTGTATAGAGATGTGTGTTTGTGAAAATGTATTAAAGGGAAATTCCTCCCATGTGTGAGGTATTCCTACTCAGAACTAGTTTACATACCCTAGAATATTGGAGGTTGTCTTGGTGTTTAACTCTCAATTTATCACCTATTAAGTAGGACCTAATGGTTTGGGTCATGACATCTCATTCTTCTACCCCTAAGATAATGTGTCCAATTATTTACTTTGATGGTCACTGAAACTAATTCAAAATCACACAGTAGACTATCAATTGTTTTATCACAATATTAGAAATCCCAATCACTTCCTGGAAGCATCATTGTATACTTAAAAATGTTCCTTATATGAGATTAATTAGTGTATTGGTTTAGTGAGAATACTATTTTTTCAATCCGTGATTCTATCTTCACATTAAATGGTCTATAAAACCATCACTCCCATCATATTTAGCTTGGTAAATTTATTTTATAACTGTGATATGTTTTACACAAATCACACATAATACCTAGCTAGTCTAGGGAATGTATGGATCTTAGAAAAATATTTTTATTTTGGAAACAGCTAAATTCTATTGAATTATAAGGCTCCATAGATATCCATTTTCCATTGATAACATTCCCCAAAAATGATACTTTCTCAATCCAAAATTTTCATTTACTATACTTTTCATATAGATTATCATTTTTAATATATTTAGCATAGTATCCAAATGATCCATATGCCCCACATTTATTTTGGAAGATATCATAAAATCATATATAAAGACTACTCCAAATTTATCATAGTAAATTATAAAAACTCTATTCACTAAGTCTCTAAAAAATGATAAAGTAATAATTAGTCTAAATGGTGTCACTATGAAAAAATAGTCTCCATAACATGTTCTAAAGGTAGTCTAGGGAATATATTCCTTATTTAACTTTAATTGGTTATATCCATATCAATAGTACACCATAGAGAAATACCAATCCATATGTAACTAATCGAATAAGTCATAAATCCATGGTAGGGGATGTATTTTCTCTATAATTATTTTATTGAGTCCATGATAATAAATATAGAGGCACATTGAACCATAATTATTATTGATGAAGATGACCATCTGACTGCATTGTTAAATAATATTTCCTATAAAACCCTTGTCTAGAATCTATTGTAACTTATTCAGTATCACTTCTATATATATGGTTTAATTTTTCTTAGCAGTCTTGTATATGTTTAGTGATAACCATATATCTTGAATTGGGAAATCAACCACCTAGTACAAAAAGAGACAAATAAAATTATTAAAAATTCATTAGTAAATCCCCTTATGATGGGAATGACTTCAAGTATGATTATGTTATTTTTATAAATCATTTAATCTAAATATTATTTCTAATTGGTAATAATATACCTTTATGAAAATAAGATTCAAATAGAGATTCATTCTCCTCCCCTAACATGTAAAGAATTAGATGATGTCTTCATATGTGAAGAGTGATCTCCCTCTCTCGACTGTCGATGTAGTCTTTTTATAAAGATAACCAGTACATTTCCAATATAACATTAAATTTCAGTAAAATAAGTATGAAAATATTTTATAGGCGGTTGAATTTTGAAGCATTGGCCAAGGAGTAATTATATTCCTGGGATGAAATAATTTTACCATTTACTGTTCTCACCAATAGATAAACCCCCATGTTTTGAGGTGGATTTTGAATAGTTTCTCTAAACATACATGATATAAAAAAGGTATAGAACTAGAATAAAAGAGTGTGTTCTCTATTCATAAACGAATAACTAATATACATATCACCACAACATTTCTTTATGACATGGATGTTATTATCATTATTTAAGTACTACTACCCTTATATTTGGGAATTATATTGCATAATGTTTATTTTTCATGGTGTTGAAAAAATTAAATGCAAGATATTGTTGATAAAAAGTATTTTATTATTATAAAACATTAGTGGTATTATCCATCTCAATTCAATATTGATTGACCTGATTCCCTTATTTTCTACACATGAATCATCTCCATATTCCCTTGATAATGTTCTCTACATGAATATTTCAAAATTTTTAACATATGAGTAGATGGGGTATATTTCATATTAGGGATTTATATATCAATTCTCCTCAACTAAACACTATTTTAGAGTTTTTTTCTAGACCAAGAAGACCACTAATAGTTTCCAATCTCGATCGCAACCATGAATACACAATAGAAAATATCTGCAAAAATAATAATGTTTTGAATAACAAAATATTTTTTAAACACTTATTTGTTCTACTAATGAAGTGGTATGCCCTAAATTCACTATCTTTGGAAAACATAGAGGTGTAAATTGTAGTTTTTATAAGGTTTTCCAAGTAAGACAAGATAGACTGATCATTTGTATCATTTAGTCCATGGAATTCCCTCTATATTTTCATATATGAATTGTAGGGAATATATTTATTGGAAAGTATTTTATTGAATCCCTCTCATAAAATGGGTTTGATTTCATCCTTGGTATCCATGTTATTAATAAGTTTCCACTATTTATCAGCTTCACCCTTCATTTGATAACCAAATAGTATGATTTTTTCATATACAAACCATTGGAGGATATTCAAAATATTTTTAAGGTATCTTTTCCATATTCCTATGATGTAGGGGTTATAAGGTCAAATAATGGTATGATACTTTTGTCACATAAATGACTCAACTAAAAAATTCAATTTCTTAAGAGAATTAAGGATTTACACACAATTCATGTTATTAATAGGTTTATTTAGTTGATCTAGTAATACTATGTATCTCTCATCTTCGACTCTCATCCAGTTATGTATCTCAGTATGGAAATCATCACAATTCCTATAACATTTATTTTGGGAATGATTACTCTAAATTAACACTATTAACTAAAATAAAGTAAAACATTTGGATGAGAATACTATAACAAATAATTATATAAATAGGTGAAATATGAACTTAGAAGTAATTAATTTTAAATAACATGTATATAATAGCTCATGCGACTCTAGGTATCAATATAGGGTATCAATGATAATTTTCCAAAAAAAATTTCTAGCCTAACAATCTATTCAAGTCCTTCATAATGGTTTATAAATAGACTATTAATAATACAAATCATATATCGTGGGAGAGTCGTTCCAATTGTCCAATAAGGCCTCTTTGTAAGGAACTATTTATTGGTCTAGTTAATTCCCAGAGATCCATTTTATTATTATTACCACTATTAAAATTCCATGTAAGTCCATATCCAATTATAGTATCGAGACAAGGTTGTAATTTTTTAGAAACCACTCACAATATATTTCACTAAAATTTCCTGATGTTTTCATATACATAGACTAATCCATTGGGTTGTCACTAAGTTAAACTAGTACTAATCAATAAATTATCTAAACCTTATTTTTAGAGAATCTATTGTGGCCTAATGCAATTATATATATATATGATTTTTAATATAACGACTAATAATACAAATCCTAAGGATTCAGAGGTCTAGTTTCATTCAATGGCTGGGATCACAATACATCAATATGAGATTGAAATATAAAATATTTATTTTATAATCTACAATGGGTTCCAATATCCATTTTTGATCTTAAAAATTAATAGGATAAACTAGGGAATACATAAAAATGGGTGGGCTAAAAATCACATTAATGGAGTTAATATGATAATGAAGTATAACATATGACTCAAATAAAATATCTTGATATCATTAGATAAAAGTTTTCATAATGATTACATGGAGTTCTGAAATAATTATGATAGGATAAAAATATCAATGCAAAGATCACGACCCCGGTATCCTTGAGCCGATGTGATCTTTGTTACTTTGGCATAGATATAAAGGGTCAAATCCCGAAGGACCGAACTGTTTAGTAGTTTTAGAGAACCAGATACATAAATGATACCCATTTGATATTTGGGAATGGAAATAAAACCTAATACATAAATAAAATAAAATGATCTAAATCCTAGAAAACTCATTCAGTGATGTATTCTTCATATCCTATGGAAATTAAGCCAAATATGGTGAGCTTAAATGCTCAATAGTGGTCAAGTAAAATGAAATATTTCACAAATAAATAAATAATAATCAATATTCCATTGAAAATAACTAAACAAAAATTAATTTTAAATAAATTTAATACATGAATAGATAATTCATAATCAGTATAGCAAGGTAAATAACTGAAAACACATGCCATTTTACCAATAAAAAGATAACGAAGTTAATTGAGAAATAATATCATTTTAAAAATATCCAGCATAATAATAAATGCTTTTTATTGAATTTAATTCATAATTATTAGAAGAAATGTGGAAATTTCTACAATCAATACCTTTAACAAGATAGTTTAAATTGTAATGGTAGAAACCAGTTTAATTTGTTCAATATATTTGTCTCCAGAGACCTACTGTTTCATTGGGGGTTATATTATATCAAGCCCCACCCATAACTATTTTTCCAAAGAATTCACCATATATCTAATCTTTTTTAAATTCATCAATCAATATTCTTTATCATCAATTATCCTTGTTGAATAAAGGATATATATTTATAAATATTTTCCTAGTTAATCTAATTGCATTAAAAGTAATAACCCTATGTAAAATTGGTATACAGTTTAGTAAATAATCATAAAAATCATAAAATAATATGTATATTTAATAGAAATATAATTTTAAATGAATAAGGATCTCAAAAAATTCTTTTTTTAAGATAAAGTTAACAATTAATAAATAACGTGAGATTGGTGAAGATCTTTTACCCCTGATAAGTTTGAAGATAAATTACCATGGATGAAGCAACTAAAATTGAAAGATAAAATATCATTAATTATGAATGAATCATGATATTACATATCAATGGTATTTTATATACACTATAAAAAGATATTATTTCATAACATACAAATGTGAATTAATGAATGGAAATTGACACACATTCCCTTACCTCACACTTTCCATTTGTAGAAAATGATTTAAAATCATTTATAAGGGTTTTAATTATTATGTTAACATATACTATTACCATACTCATTTATAATATCATATTGTTTCATGTTATAACATTTTACCATCTTCTTGTTAATAATATTTCATTATTTTCACTGTTTTGGGTGTGAATTTCCTTGTATTCTCATGCGTTATTTTTCATTAATGAGTCAGTTATTGTGCATATTACATAGTTTCATCATCTATAAAAGAAGAATCATGAAATAATTATCATATCTACACATCAATTTTATTTTAATGACCAATCATGAAACATTTTAAATATAAAATTAGTATTGTATGATCATGGAGATTTTAGGATACATTTACTTTGGAGTAATGTTATCTTTTTTAAATGATCATGGTAGAAATGCGGTAAGTAATATTGTATAATAAATGAATTATAATAATACAATAAATACCATAAATTTTCTTTAAATATAATTATATATATCCTCTATTGGTGTTCTGATGAAACAAGAGTCACATCGCTTCTTGAAAATAGTTGTCCATGTTTACATTAATGATGATATCATCTATCATTTAGTGAAAATATAAGAATAAAGAAGAGATATGTATATTAATAATGAAAAATATGGCATAAATATCGTATTTATTTCATTTATATCACATATAGTCACTTACTTTATCCTTATCACTTTCCTTGTAAAGCATTAGTTAAAGTCGAATCACATCATATTGTGAGGCAGTAGTCCACCGTACACATGAGCATCATTATCTAATATCATATACAATGGAATTTAAAAGGTATATAAGATAAAATGAATCCAAAGGTATAATTATTATATATATATAATAAATTTACTTTATATATTTAATAATACCCAACAGTGAGAGGTGGTAATGAAAAAATGATTGACATCCATTCCTGAGGAGGTAGTTCACCATACACACGAATGATGATTTCATAACCCATTTGATATAAATTGAGATAGTTTCATGTCATTTAGTTAACAAAAATAAATCTATTTATATGTAATATACTAAGGTTCTTATATTATAATGGTTTAATAATAATTGAAGGTGGTGGAAAAATAAATAATCCAGAGATACTCGTTGAAGAACATCACCTCTTTTTATGGTAACCTCTTAGGGTTTGCACCAATATACTTCATAGGATTGATTTTTGAAAATGATAATGGTTCTATGATGAGGGGAGGGAACTTGGTAGGTTATTTTTATAGTTATTGGATGATACAAAAGGATCTAAATGTATGAATAATAGATAATATGGGGTG
The DNA here is from genome assembly GCA_963277665.1 of Viscum album. Lineage (NCBI taxonomy): Eukaryota > Viridiplantae > Streptophyta > Magnoliopsida > Santalales > Viscaceae > Viscum > Viscum album. The sequence continues at coordinate 1,800,329,820 of OY728152.1, forward strand.
GCCTTTTATAGGTGAGGTGAGTGCAGCACTTGTTATATTTGAAAAGAAAAATTTTTACCAATGTTTTTCACATTAAAAAAGGTTCTAAATGGAATATTACACAAAATTAGACATTATATGTTCTAAATATTTCCATGTAATAGATTTTATAATTGTTTTTTTGTTCATTTTAACTCCCATATTTTCAATTTAACCCCTATAAATCCATTTTTACATTAATCCTGATAATTAATTATTAATTTTTTAGTATTAATTATGGTAAATATTTAAGTTTTAATTTTTATATAATATAAATTATTATGATTCCAGATATGGAATCCATTAGTTAAAATTCCTTTCATAGAATTAGAAGATATTAATTTAAAATTAATCACTTAAACATGATAAGAAGTTAGGTACAATAATCTTGGATATCTTTTCAAAGCAAGCACGAAATCCTCTTTAGACACATGGGGTGAGAGATAAACCATTAAAAAGAATGGATAATTGCAATCAGAAAAACCTTGAGGAAATAAAAATTGATCAAAAAAGATAAAATTACAAGAAAGGGAAAGAAAAAGTTTCATCCCCCCCCCTGAATGAAGTTGTAACAATGCAATTGTTCAAAGAGAAATTTCTCCCCCTACTAAGAGGTTATACCGTGCTGGAAGCACATCAAGGCAGAGAACTCCTCCCACACACATAAAAATTAAGAGGGTTAAATATATTATAGATACCAACACATCTATCATTATTTCTAGACACCTTCACAAAAATGTTAGTGAAAACTCCTAGAAACCCCATGATGCAACAAAACTCAAGACCAATAACACTGCACAAAATCAAAATCAGGCACCCATCCATCCCTCAAGGACAGACAGCTGGATAATGGGTGTCAATAAACCCATCCCTTAGTCAATTCCACCCACCCAACAATGCAAGAAAAATCATAACTGTATCCAAATGAGATGTAACATAATTCCAAACCCTCATAGTCATCTATTATCTTTCAACCAAATAGAATAGATAACCATAAAAAGAAAAAAAAGTTCCAAAAGTATGTCATACCTCAAAAAAATAAACATCAATCCACTTCGACATCCATCATCCAATGCTAAGGGACCAATGAGAATTAGTCACAAATAAAACTGTAGTAGCTATATAAGACAACAAGTGCATCTATTCAAGCATCAAAATGATCCCAAGTCTCTATTGAAATAAAGAGACAACCACCAACATGAATCCATCTTTATCACATGAAGAAGTTGTCGGATGAGAGACCCATACCAGTTGAACACCACTTAAAGAAGATCGTCGTAGCACCCCACCCATATGGGATGATCCATCAATGATTCCTAGACTTAGAAGAACCATGGAAAGAGAAACCCAGCACACTGACAAGTGTAGTCTAGTCTGCCGCACTTCTGGCAGGATCATAGGATGAAAAATCATCCCATAACCATCGAACCCTGCCAGAGGACTCGGATCTATGATTATCTGAGATCATGGGGAGAACGAAACCCAAAACATCCAAAATAGTAGCAAGAAACAATAAATGGATCGTGCCAACAAGGGGTTTGAGTAGCATATTCTCTCACAAGAATGTTGGTTTTTAATGGGAGAATGTCCAAAAGTGTACAAGTTTTTTCTATAAAAATTCAATTTCAAAATGATATCAGTGACATAAACTAGATTAATTGATGTATAATTTAACCATTAATAAATTAATAAGAAATATATTATATAAAATTATAAATAAAATAAATTAATACATAGTTTTAAATTAAAATTCTGTATTTTTCACTATTCATCAAAAATTTAAACTTTTAGAAAAATTCAAAAAAAATCACACCAAGATAATATTGAACTTATGATTACAAAAATTATTTCATATTTAAAAATAAAATTTTCTAAAATATTTAAAACTAAATTTTAGGTTATATGTGAAATATGTGGTTATGTTTAAATAATAGAGAACATATTTTATTTTATCCAGGTTTTCCATGCATATAATGCAATCTATAAAATTAAATTTATTATAAAATAAATACATTTTAATGTATTGTGGGTTAACATTAATCCCTCATACAAAAATTACATCCTCAAAATTTCATGGATATTACCTTCTAAATATATGAGGGTAGTTATTCTATATAATATCCTCTAGACCCAATTTTTTTCCCTCCATTTTTTGATTTCTTCAAAGTAGCTTTACCAGACGAGTCATCTGATTCCTCAAAACATACCATCTAATTTCTTGAATAAAAAAGGGTTAATTATAGTCAGATATCTCTGGTTATAAATTTATTTCATCATAAGTGAGAAAATCCATTGGATATAGAATTTACTTTCATAAAAAGTATATACGGAACACATCATGTACTTTAGAGTTATTTAGTGGCATTTCAAAACATAAAGAAACAATTCCAATTATTTAAAGGATTTAAAATAGTCTATTGTACATAGGGATTAATTTACCATTCTTAATGAACATTATAACTCCCTTCAGTGGAGATGTTTCCAAGAAAACATGATCTCCCACATGGAATTTCAAATCCTTCCTCCCATTATCTATATAACTCGTTTTCCTACTTTGTGATGATTTAATGTGAGCCTAAATATCATTTAACATTATTTTTTTTACCATAATCATGTTATGGGTCTATGAGTTTACTTTAACCAACTTCATCCCAATAAGCTGTAGTTCGACATCTCTTGGAATATAATGCTTCATTTGATTCCATTTATAAACATTAATGGAAAATATTATTATATTTAAATTCTACCAATGGTAAAAACTAATACCAAATAGATTGAAATTCATGTATTAATTAAATAAAATGGTTTTAAATTATTCATGTAGTCTTTTTAGACTATCCATCAGTTTGAGGATGATAGTAAAATCTATAATGAAGCTCAATATCATGATTTGTCTGATGAATTTTCCAGAACATTGATGTAAAACAAGGATCTTGATTGAAAAAATTCAAATAGGTGAACCATGATGTATTAAAACATCATTAATATAGATCCAATAGAGGTGATCAAGAGATAAATATTATATTATAGAAAAAAAATGTGAATATTTGGTTAGATAATCAAGGATAATCTATATTTAATCATTCATTCTACGAGTCTTTTGTAGACTTGTAAAAAATTATATAGTATTATCTTTCAATTTCTAATAATGAATTGGAAGGGGTTTCATGTATCCTCAAGGATTATTTGGTATATATTTTTCTTATTGAAAAATAATTATTTGGTAACATAATAAAAAATTTCATTCATCGTGTTATCCTACAAAAAATGTTCCCTCAATTCCCTATACATCGCTGTACTAGAAGGGTGTATGGATAACTTTTAGTTATGAGGATCCTCCAACAATTGTCTTTTAATCTCTTTTATAGATGGATCACATGATATCATTATATATTTCAAAACACTATCTTCATAAATAAAGTATTTAAATTCCCCAAGATTATAAATATTATGTTTTTTTTAATTTCATCATCATTAGATTGAGAAAAACTTTCCTTTTATAAAAAATTTTGATTCTCAATCGTTTTATAAATGATTGATGCATCCCCTTAATTAATAATTCCCATATTCATATTTTTTAAATCCATGAAAATTGGATCTCTCTTAATCAAAATTTCAGTGAGAACTTCATTATTATTCTTGCTCAAAGAATCCGCCAGCTTATTTTATTTCCCTGGGTGTTGGTGTATTGAGTAATAATAATCTGTGTGGATCTAGATCCATCTCCTTTGCCTCAATTTCATATTTTTTTTAAAACATATGTATTAAGATCTTATGATCTTGGTATATCTCACATCATTCACCATGAATATAAAGTATTCATATCTTTAAAAAAAATATTATATCTACTTACTCAAGACCATTTGTTGGATAATTATATTTACGAATGTTCAATTTCCTTGATTTATATGATATAATTATATTAGCCTCTATTAGTAAAAACCCAATTCCTTTCTTTGACGCATCATTATATATCACACAACCATAATTTCTAGATGGTAGATTAAAAATAATATCATTAACCAAACTCCACTTTTGTTCATCAAAAAATTATTCAAATTCAATTAACTAAAAAATACAGACCCATTTTTACTTAATATATGTTAAAAATTTATCCAATTGGGAAATTTTTTGAAAGAATAACCAATAATAACCCATCAAAGAAAGAAAGATACATACCCCACTTATGTTCATTCATATAAAACATTGTCTGAAATACTTTTTATTTACAAGATCAACTGATATTATATACATAGAGATAATATGGCCAAGAAAATAAACATTATGAATCCAAAAATAAAACATACTAAATTTCTGAAAAAACACTTCTCTTTTAAGAGTGTTAGAAATGATCTGAAAATTATTCTCATGGACCTCAAATATTTTAAAATACACCAAAATATTATTAATGAATACAAGAAAACTCATTAAGACATTCGGTGAATATATTATTCATTAGATCCATAAAAATAGAGGGTTCATTAGTCAATTCAAATTATATTACTATAAAATTATATTTTTCATACCTCATTTGAAAATATATCGTTAGAATGTATTCGATAATTACTCCCAATTGATGGTACGTAAAAAATATTCAATCATTGAAATAATTAGGTTTCATGAATTTGATCGAATAAGTCATTATTTAATGGATGAGGATACTTCTTATATAAAAAAATAGAATTTATCTCCCTATAATCAACGCAGAATATCATTGATCTATATTCCTTATTAATTAAGAGTGAAGGGGATCCCCATAATGAAACACTAGGGTGAATAAATCCCCTATCACCCAAATCCTCTAGTAGTTTCCTCCACTTCTCTAATTCCACAATGGCCATTATATATAGAGTAGTTCATATTGGTATTTCCTTAGGGACTAAATAAATGGAAAACTAAACCTCATGATTTGGGGGATGTCCGTGTAATTCATCATAAAATACTGAAATGTATACCCCTATAATAGAAACATTTGCAATTTTAATATTAAATTCTCCATATTTAGATTTTTTTCTCTTCTACTGAAAGAAAATTTTTCAGTACAGTTACTAGAGGTGGATTTATATATGAATCTTATGATGAAGAATCTGATCTATATAAAAACAAATTATATATATTTCTCACAAATCATAATTTAATTATTATTAAAAAAAGTATATATCATATTTTTGAGAACAATACAAATCAATGATTATATCAAAGTAAACCATAGGTTTGATAATAATGTTTGAAAATAATGAATGTTTATACATCATAATGGGGACTTCCTGACAAATTTTTGTTATAGTGAGACATCCCCTAAGAGTTTTGACTGACAACTCCCTTCTCAAATTAAAAGTGAAATGTTTATTTTTATTGAAAAATAGGGTATATAGGAAAGTGTGATTATATAAAAAATAAAATAATACATTATCTAAATATGAATATAGGATTAATATACCTGACACCACACCAATGGATACCGCCACGTAAGCTATTGGGATTACATAACATTAGCATTCCCCCCCACCTTTCCACTTATTTTGTAGATTCCCATGATACTTGGGTCATTGGTGGGATTATTGTTCCATTTATTTCTATATGAAACACTAGACATAATTGATTTTTTTCTTCATTGTAACACCCCAGGTAAATAAGGAATATGAAATTTTCATATTTATCCATATTTGTGAATAAAATATTAATATTACTTTAAAGGGGATGCTATGCTCGATGGCGTACCCAACACGCAACAACGAGTTTCTTGGGAATCTTACGTTGCACTCTAATAATAAAATAATATTATTTTAAATGGTAGTTAACATGTAGCCGTTGTAATGGAGGGAATGGATAGAAATAACTAAAATATGATTATATATGTTCTTAAATATTTTTACATTTATAAAATAAAAGATAAAGGCTTAAAATATGGAAAGAATTCAATTTTAGGCGTATATGCCCTAGTTTTCACTAAAGGATCACTTATCACCTTTTGATGGAGTACCGTCATTAAATATAGTTTTGTTCACTCTTAAACATTCTTTCGGACCAAATAAAACTCTTATTAAGAATTGGGACATCAAAATTTAATTTGTGTAAATTTTTTGTATCTTTCCGATAAAGTTCATTTTTTTAATGAATAGTGTAAAATGTTGTATTTTAATTCAAAACCACTTTTTAATATAATCTATTTATATGATTAGATTATATTTTGAATTGGTTTTAAAGTGAAATTAGAAAATATTTTTACCATTAAATCCAATAGTGGTCGTTGGAATAAATTTCACTTTGAAATCATACTTAAACTAGTGTCAATCTTTTGATACTTATTGTTTCATAAAACACGCTATTTGTCATGACAGCGGGAATTAATTATTAAATTAATTAATGTGACTTATATGTTTTGAATTTTGTAAAATGGACATCATTTTTGAATTCCGAATATCAAATATAGCTTAGGGTAAATTTTTGGGATTTTTCTGAAAAACTTCAATTTTTGATGAATAGTGAAACCACTACGTGGTACTTATAAAAACTGATTTTCCGTTTAAATGAAATTTTGCCATCATTGTGTTTTGATTTTCAAAAATCCGACATACATGGTTGTCATTAAGAAGTAAAATATGGTTCAATGAGATTAAAATAATTTTTTGGTGAATAGTAACTTATTAAGTTTTTAATCGCGATTAGTGGTAATTAGTGTAGTTTAAGGTAAAAATAATTCTTTAATAAAATGAGATGAGCTTGACACATGTATTATCTCATTGGTTGTATCATGGCCGACCAAGACAAGCCATGGGTCAACTTGGGGACCCCATGGATCCACTTTGGTTGGGAAATGACATAAATAACATTTTATTTAATGTAAAAGTAAAATTGACACAAACATGATATGTTATACTAAAACAATTTTTAAGTGGGGTTATAGAAGTCATATTTTTTATTATAAATATTAATTGGAAAGATAAAATTATTTCCTACATCATATAATTTTTTTTATAATTTTTAGACATTAAATAAATTAAATTATTTATGACATAATAATGATGCAGCGATGACATCATTATTTGACGATTTAAATAAAATGGAAAGATAATGTAAAATCTATGAACTACACATGTCCAAAACTTATTGGATGAGTGTATTTCGAAGCCTTATCACCTTATCCACGAATTATATCAATGTGGGACCTTTTGAAACCGAAACACATTTTCAAATAAAGTAATATTTCTTTACTTTCCAAAAGTACCCCTCCTCTCCTCTTATAAAAGGCCCCCACCTCTACCTCATTTAACACACTCCTCATGCCTTTGGCTCGGCCAACCCCTACCCCTTTACTCTCTCCACATCCCTCTCCTCATCATAGAGGATTCCCTTTGGGCATAATCCTTTCAAAGGAAGCCTTTAGGCTCAAATCAAAAGGAGTTACACTTTTAAAGGTAATTCATTCTCTCATGTTCATTTGTTTTATTTTGCTCCTCCAACCCCATAAACTCTTTTTATTTACATCTTTTGTAACAACACCAGTATCTTAAATATACTATGATGTTGTTATAAGATTTATTCGAGCTACACTCTCACACAACTACATCAAATGGTTAAAGAACATACGGTTTCCATGGATGGTGAAATTCTGCCTCCCGAAACGATGATTGTTCAATACTCATTTAACACCTTCAAAGGTGGCCATTATGATGTCACTATTTTTCTATATGATATATAATATGTTTATGTTTTATTTATTCTTCTGTATTTTTCATTTTCGTCTTACCTTTATGGCTTCCATTATGGGTATACACGATATCTTCATTTAAGGAAGTGCGGACTACCGCCCCCTCAAACTGATTTGATTCGTTAAATACCATATGTGGGATGTATAAAGGATGGAAATATGATATTATATATGATATTATACTGTAATTATAATATAAATTTATATCATTATTATTCCATTCTATAAAATATGAAATAGAAATGAAAGTAGTGTTCATGCGTACGTACGGCTTACCGTCTCCATGAACGGTGCATTTCATTTCTTACCTCAAAATGATTATGTAATGTTATAAATGCATGAATTTACTTGATATATATGAAATATATGATATCTACATAATGAATACAATTCTGGATATAATAAACATTTGGCCACACGAACAACATGTAATTGTAAGAAGTCCACTTTCGACTTAAGAACCAAATATCGGCAAAACAAATATTATTAACTTAAATGATTAAATAATGTTTATGACATGGTAATAAGTGGTATAAAAGTAATAATGAACTTGAAAAAGGTTCTTAAGGAATTATAAATTAACTCAAGTTTAATATTCAGGAGATTAAAGAACGATCGAGTCAAGTCGGACCCGAGGTAAGGGATCCTACAACTCTCTTTCTTTTTAAGTACACTCTTTTATGTCATTTATTTTAAGCTCATCTTTCTTATGATTGGGATGTTATTTTATATTAAATTTACTGTAATTTTTATGTTCATGTGATGAGAGACCCTATTCTCTCTCATCAACCCATTTTGGAAGTTTTGAGTGGCGTCGTTAGGCTGCCGAACTTTCGTAAGAGATCTAACCTCTCTCTTTCTTTTTAAGTACTCTCTTTTATGTCACTTCTTTTAAACTCCTCCTTGCAATGTTGGGGGATTTTCTTTTATATTACAATTGCTTTAAATTCTATTGTAATATGATGGGATACTCTATTTGATCTCATCAATCCATATTCGGAATTTTTATGTGGCGCCGTTAGGCTGCCGAGTTTTCGTAGGGGATTTTTCATCTCACTTTTATTCCCGTGAGATTTATGCTACATTTGCCAAAAATTCCATTGAGTGGTGTATGTACTGCCAATTATTCTACTCTTTGTGTAATATAATTTCGTTTATGAGTATTTACATCAATGATATATTGTCCTTCTTTCATGGGGTGTATGTTTTGAAAGATACCCAAGTTGGTAAGGGGACCTTTCACCCTCCTCTTTTTTAAAATACTTCTTTTGTTGGGTCTTTTAATTTACATATTGTTATGTTGGGATATGTCCTCATATATCCTTATTGATGTAAACTTTATGTCCAAGTGATGAGATACACTTTTTATCTCTCATCAACTCATTTTGATGTGATGCTGTTAGGCTCTCAAGGGAACTTTTTAACCCAATTTCGATTTCTTTGGGTTCAACTTGTAGTCATTGAATATGTCATCCATTGAATATGTGTGAATGACATTTTATTGTTTTACACTTAATATCCACTTATATTGGGTGTATATATATTTGTCACACATATTTCTGAGATTTATTTGTCCTTAATTTAAGGATACCTTCTTTATAAGGGATTTCATCACATTTGACATTTCTATTGAGGGTTCATTGTTGTTATGCACCAATTCACTCTTATATGGTGTATATACTGTCCTTTGGAGTATTATATCATGAATCCTTTTATTCTCATGATATTATAAAGTTATGACTAAATGTTATTCCTCGATTATTGTATTCAAGTGTCTCTAATTTTGGTAAAACCCATTTAACCAAAATATCGTTTTAAATGTTTTAATTATTAGTTCTTATTAATATCCATGTTTTCAAAATGGTTTTAAGGATTCAATTATATGGATATTAATGGTTTAAAATGTTAAAAGCTTCAAGGTGGTATGGGACTTCGTCTCAATATCCTTTCATTGAGGCATATTTTATTTTATACACAACTTTCTTTTATACGGTGTATAAACCCCTTTGACTTTTACATTTATTCAAAAGGAATCTTTTTTATACGAAGCGTTTACTAAACGAAAAAAGGGAATGTTTTTGTCGTAAGTATGCGGCGACAACGACTTCTCCGCCGTCGTGACCGTTATTTGAGTTTTGGCTTCCTCTACAAGCCATACCTTCTTTTTAAAAGAAAAATAAATACCATGTTTTACTTTTCTTTTATTTTAGTATTGAAAATGGTTTTCATAATGTTTTTATATCAATGTGTTGTATTGATATCTCGTGATTGAAATGTGGAAATTTTATGTTTCCTTTATGCATGTTTTATGTGATATGATTATGTTATGGTTCTTGGGCATTATTATGAAAACGGGTGGTTCCGTGATAAACTAAGGGCAGGTGAGCCCGTTATAGCTCTCCAATGCATTGGGTAACGCGAAGGAGTGAAATGTTAAGGTTTCTCCGAAGAGATTTAGGGAATATACTGTGATGGGTATTCCAAATGTAACCAAGAGGGTTACTCCCTACGTAAGAATGTTATGAATGCCTCAAGTTACCTTTATGTCTTATGTTTTCTATGATTTATTCATGATTTGATATTCCTATGTTTTATGGGTAAAGTATGATTTCATTCTTATGTATATATGAACTCATGTTTCCTTTCCATATTTTTATAACCCTTACTGAGCTTTTTATGCTCATCCCAAGTTTTTGAAATGCTTTTCACAGGTCAAGGGAAAGGTACATGATGTGACGATAGTGTCAAGGATGTGTCAAGAAAGAATCCGTGTTTTATTTTAAATAGGTTTCCATTGATGGGAAGAATGAATATTTTCTTTTATGTAACCACCTTGTTTAAATGTGGAATGTAATGCAAGTTTCATGATCTAACTCTCTAAAACTCTAAACCTGAAAAGATCCTCAATGTGTAATCTTGTAATAACTCAATATTAAGTAAGGTTTAAGGCTGGGGCCTTATAGTTGGTATCAAAAGTCGGTTTAGATAACTTTAGAGGTTAGGGTATTCTTTAAGCATAATTGAAAATTACCATAATGGTTAGGATTTCAGAAAGAGTCTTAGTTTTAGATAAAGTGAATGAGTAAGTACATCTTATTGTATATCTTACTCATTAGTACATGATGATTTTGTTGATATACTCACACTGACCTTTTTGGTTTTAGTAAATGGCTGGATCTAGCAGGCACCAAAGTAACAGTGGATGTGAAGGAAACTGTGACAGTTTTTTGAGCAAGAAACTGAATGATATGGGAGCTGCAATGAGAACTCTTTTGATTATCCTCAACCAACTATCTGGAGTCATGATTGACCACCTAAACCTTGGATATTTCTCTAAGGCATCATATATGCAAGAAACAAATCCCTACAGAAGTACAGGTAATAATCATAAAGGTAAGTGTCTTCAAAAACCTATGTGTCAAAGATGTGGAAAGAAACACCTAGGAAAATGTTTCAAAGGGGCAGAAATATGCTATAGATGTGTAAATGAAGGTCATAAAGCAAGAACCTGCCATGGAAAAAGGAAGAATCCAGTTGACTCGAGGAAAGGGAAAGAAGTTCTTTCTGAGGGATCAATTGAATGTTTTAAATGTGGTGTGCATGGTCATTATGCAAACACATGTCCTAGGAAGAAGTTTCGTGAATGGGGTCACCAAGAGCGTACCAATATTCGTTTACCAATACCTAATGCCATTCCGATTGAGGATGAAGAAACTGACAATGACCAATCAAAGGTATGTACTATTTCATGACTATTATTTTCTTATTTTGGAATCTTAGGATATGATTCATGATTTTGTTTGTAGGAAAGAGGTATTTCGGAATAAGTTGGAAAGGAATGGATAATGGATCATGAAGAATGTTGAATGAGTAAGATGTCAATATATAAGGGCTTCAAGAGTTAGGGTGAAATTCTTAAGAGTATTAAGTCTCTTTTGATGATGGGGTTACATTAGAAGACTTTTTATATTATGTGTAACCCTGATGTTTAATATAGGAAAATTTTATTCAAGTAATAGTTATCTTTTCTTTTGTGGACATAGTTATAAAGAACCATTTGGGTTTATATGATCCTTACTTTTGAGGTAATTATGGGTAACCATATGTTATGATTGAAGTGAAAGGCATGAGATAAAATTGAGGTTAAATTATGTTATGGTTATTTTTGATGATTTTATCCCTTTTTGGGTAATTATTTGAGAATTATATAGTTTTGGAAAAAGGACAACACGCAGACCGTGTGACAACCTGTCGCGTCGGACAATGCTGCGGGAATCGAACCCACATCCAAAGTGCGACTGGTATTTATCGCCTACCACTGGAATATGTGAAGTCCCTGGTTAGTTTGACTGATTCTTTTTTAGTTATATTATTTTATGAATTAAGAGTAAGTTGATTTTGGAGGATATGTGATTAGGACAATTACTTTTCAATGTGAGACTTTAGGAGCAACTAATGTTGTTTGGAGATAAATGTTACGATTTAACATGGAAGACTATGTGACTAAATCCTTCAAATATTTGGGTTTCAATCTTATATTGGTTTAATTTGAAGAATTTTATGGACAAATTGTTTATCGGATGGCCCTCGTTGAACTTTGGGTTTTGTTGGACAAATTTTGGAGATTAAGAATAGATTTTCTTTTTATAAGGGGTTATCCTTTTCTGGATTATCTGATCTTTTAATAACCTTTTTTGTTTTGGTTTTGGTTAAAGCCTAAATACATGGGATGTATATAGTTCTCTTTTGGGGATTAGGTGATTCTCTAGAAGTTGATTATAGTACTCTTAATGCGAACAAGTCTCCCTAAATACTCGTCTTTTGGAAAAAATATGAGTTTGACTAAGGAATCTATTAAAAGTTGAAAGTCAACATGATAAGTGATTATGCTTCCTTATGAATAAATTCCTCAATAAAAAGTAACTTAAAACAAAAATGTTGTCTATTAACTTTTCCTACTGGGGAACCCAACACCGTTTAACCCATCACAAGTTTGTGATTTTCTTATTGTTAACTTTCTCCTAAACATGTTTTCTAACACTCTCCATCGGAACATGACCCTATGTTTTCTCCTCCATGTCCATATTTTCATACTTAGAATCCTAGTATGGGTTAACTCGGGTGACCTCTGTGCTTATCTTTCTATATTTTAAAGTGATTGTTTTACCGACTCTTGTTCCGATGTGGGACGTTCAAGGATGTTTCCAAGCGCAATTTTAAAATTGCGAGGACGCAATTCCCAAAAGGGGGGAAGGATGTAACACCCCAGGTAAATAAGGAATATGACATTTTCATATTTATCCATATTTGTGAATAAAATATTAATATGAATTTAAAGGGGACGCTATGCTCGATGGCGTACCCAACACACAACAACGAGTTTCTTGGGAATCTTACGTTGCACTCTAATAATAAAATAATATTATTTTAAATGGTAGTTAACATGTAGCCGTTGTAATGGCGGGAATGGATAGAAATAACTAAAATATGATTATATATGTTCTTAAATATTTTTACATTTATACAATAAAAGATAAAGGCTTAAAATACAGAAAGAATTAAATTTTAGGCGTATATGCCCTAGTTTTCACTAAAGGTTCACTTATCACCTTTTGATGGAGAACCGTCATTAAATATAGTTTTGTTCACTCTTAAACATTCTTTTGGACCAAATAAAACTCTTATTAAGAATTGGGACATCAAAATTTAATTTGTGTAAATTTTTGGTATCTTTCCGATAAAGTTCATTTTTTTTAATGAATAGTGTAAAATGTTGTATTTTAATTCAAAACCACTTTTTAATCTAATCTATTTATATGATTAGATTATATTTTGAATTGGTTTTAAAGTGAAATTAGAAAATATTTTTACCATTAAATCCAATAGTGGTCGTTGGAATCAATTTCACTTTGAAATCAGACTTAAACTAGTGTCAATCTTTTGATACTTATTGTTTCATAAAACACGCTATTTGTCATGACAGTGGGAATTAATTATTAAATTAATTAATGTGACTTATATGTTTTGAATTTTGTAAAACGGACTTCATTTTTGAATTCAGAATATCAAATATATCTTAGGGTGAATTTTTGGGATTTTTCTGAAAAACTTCAATTTTTGATGAATAGTGAAACCACTAAGTGGTACTTATAAAAACTGATTTTCCGTTTAAATGAAATTTTTCCATCATTGTGTTTTGATTTTCAAAAATCCGACATACATGGTTGTCATTAAGAAGTAAAATGTGGTTCAATGAGATTAAAATAATTTTTTGGTGAATAGTAACTTACTAAGTTTTTAATCGCGATTAGTGGTAATTAGTGTAGTTTAAGGTAAAAATAATGCTTTAATAAAATGAGATGAGCTTGAAACATGTATTACCCTCATTGGTTGTATCATGGCCGACCAAGACAAGCCATGGGTCAACTTGGGGACCCCATGGATCCACTTTGGTTTGGAAATGACATAAATAACATTTTATTTAATGTAAAAGTAAAATTGACACAAACATGATATGTTTTACTAAAACAATTTTTAAGTGGGGTTATAGAAGTCATATTTTTTATTATAAATATTCAGTGGAAAGATAAAATGCTTTCCTACATCATAGTATTTTTTTATAATTTTTATACATTAAATAAATTAAATTATTTATGACATAATAATGATGCAGCGATGACATCATTATTTGACGATTTAAATAAAATGGAAAGATAATGTAAAATCTATGAACTAAACATGTCCAAAACTTATTGGATGAGTGTATTTCGAAGCCATATCACCTTATCCACGAATTATAGCAATGTGGGAGCTTTTGAAACCGAAACACATTTGCAAATAAAGTAATATTTCTTTACTTTCCAAAAGTACCCCTCCTCTCCTCTTATAAAAGGCCCCCACCTCTACCTCATTTAACACACTCCTCATGCCTTTGGCTCGGACAACCCCTGCCCATTTACTCTCTCCACATCCCTCTCCTCATCCTAGAGGATTCCCTTTGGGCAGAATCCTTTCAAAGGAAGCCTTTAGGCTCAAATCAAAAGGAGTTACACTTTTAAAGGTAATTCATTCTCTCATGTTCATTTGTTTTATTTTGCTCCTCCAACCCCATAAACTCTTTTTATTTACTTCTTTTGTAACAAAACCAGTATCTTCAATATACTAGGATGTTTTTATAAGATTTATTCGAGCTACACTCTCACACAACTACATCAAATGGTTAAAGAACATACGGTTTCCGTGGATGGTGAAATTCTGCCTCCCGAAACGATGATTGTTCAATACTCATTTAACACCTTCAAAGGTGGCCATTATGATGTCACTATTTTTATATATGATATATAATATGTTTATGTTTTATTTATTCTTCTGTATTTTTCATTTTCGTCTTACCTTTATGGCTTCCATTATGGGTATACGCGATATCTTCATTTAAGGAAGTGCGGACTACCGCCCCCTCAAAGTGATTTGATTCGTTAAATACCATATGTGGGATGTATAAAGGATGGAAATATGATATTATATATGATATTATACTGGAATTATAATATACCTTTATATCATTATTATTCCATTCTATAAAATACGAAATAGAAATGAAAGTAGCGTTCATGCGTACGTACGGCTTACCGTCTCCATGAACGGTGCATTTCATTTCTTACCTCTAAATGATTATGTAATGTTATAAATGCATGAATGTACTTGATATATATGACATATATGATATCTACATAATTAATACAATTCTGGATATAATAAACATTTGGCCACACAAACAACATGTAATTGTAAGAAGTCCACTTTCGACTTAAGAACCAAATATCGGCAAAACAAATATTATTAGCTTAAATGATTACATAATGTTTATGACATGGTAATAAGTGGTATAAAAGTAATAATGAACTTGAAAAAGGTTCTTAAGGAATTATAAATTAACTCAAGTTTATTTTTCAGGAGATTAAAGAACGATCGAGTCAAGTCGGACCCGAGGTAAGGGATCCTACAACTCTCTTTCTTTTTAAGTACACTCTTTTATGTCATTTATTTTAAGCTCATATTTCTTATGATTGGGATGTTCTTTTATATTACATTTACTGTAATTTTTATGTTCATGTGATGAGAGACCCTATTCTCTCTCATCAATCCATTTTGGAAGTTTTGAGTGGCGCCGTTAGGCTGCCGAACTTTGGTAAGAGATCTAACCTCTCTCTTTCTTTTTAAGTACTCTCCTTTATGTCACTTCTTTTAAACTCCTCCTTGCAATGTTGGGGGATTTTCTTTTATATTCCACTTGATTTAAATTCTATTTTAATATGATGGGATACTCTATTTGATCTCATCAATCCATATTCGGAAGTTTTATGTGGCGCCGTTAGGCTGCCGAGTTTTCGTAAGGGATTTTTCATCTCACTTTTATTCCCGTGAGATTTATGCTACATTTGCCAAAAATTCCATTGAGTGGTGTATGTACTGCCAATTATTCTACTCTTTGTGTAATATGCTTTCGTTTATGAGTATTTACATCAATGATCTATTGTCCTTCTTTCATGGGGTGTATGTTTTGAATGATACCCAAGTCGGTAAGGGGACCTTTCACCCTCCTCTTTTTTAAAAGACTTCTTTTGTTGGGTCTTTTAATTTACATATTGTTATGTTGGGATATGTTCTAATATATCCTTATTGATGTAAACTTTATGTCCAAGTGATGTGATACACTTTTTATCTCTCATCAACTCATTTTGATGTGATGCCGTTAGGCTCTCAAGGGAACTTTTTAACCCAATTTCGATTTCTTTGGGTTCAACTTGTAGTCATTGAATATGTCATCCATTGAATATGTGTGAATGAAATTTTATTGTTTTACACATAATATCCACTTATATTGGGTGTATATATATTTGTCACACATATTTCTGAGATTTATTTGTCCTTAATTTAAGGATACCTTCTTTATAAGGGATTTCATCACATTTGACATTTCTATTGAGGGTTCATTGTTGTTATGCACCAATTCACTCTTATATGGTGTATATACTGTCCTTTGGAGTATTATATCATGAATACTTTTATTCTCATGATATTATAAAGTTCTGACTAAATGTTATTCCTCAATTATTGTATTCAAGTGTCTCTAATTTTGGTAAAACCCCTTTAACCAAAATATCGTTTTAAATGTTTTAATTATTAGTTCTTATTAATATCCATGTTTTAAAAATGGTTTTAAGGATTTATTTATATTGATATTAATGGTTTAAAATGTTAAAAGCTTCAAGGTGGTATGGGACTTCGTCTCAATCTCCTTTCGTTGAGGCATATTTTATTTTATACACAACTTTCTTTTATACGGTGTATAAACCCCTTTGACTTTTACATTTATTCAAAAGGAATCATTTTTATATGAAGCGTTTACTAAATGACAAAAGGGAATGTTTTTGTCGTAAGTATGCGGCGACAATGAATTCTCCGCCATCGTGACCGTTATTTGAGTTTTGGCTTCCTCTACAAGCCATACCTTCTTTTTAAAAGAAAAATAAATACCATGTTTTACTTTTCTTTTATTTTAGTATTGAAAATGGTTTTCATAATGTTTTTATATCAATGTGTTGTATTGATATCTCGTGATTGAAATGTGGAAATTTTATGTTTCCTTTATGCATGTTTTATGTGATATGATTATGTTATGGTTCTTGGGCATTATTATGAAGACGGGTGGTTCCGTGATAAACTATGGGCGGGTGAGCCCGTTCCTTTTAGATACGAGGTTTAATCCCCTCATATAAATTGTAAACGTATCACTCTATATGGAATATAGAATCTATAACATACATAGACAGAATCATAAAATATTACGCATATTCGATAAGATTTTTTTCTTCATTTTGATTTATTATATGGAACCTTATATCAATTTCAATTTTCCACCCATGAGGGAAATATTATTCAAATAATGACTCCTTTAAATATTTCCATTAAATTATTTTTATTTACACTTTTTGCATAGTATTTCTGATCAATGAACACCATTTATCAACATCACCTTTGAGAAAAAAACTAGATGTGTAACCTTTTCCTTTTAACAACATCCAAATGCCAGAAATATCTTATCCAGATACATAATCCTTTGACCCGTTATCATTGGGTTATTATTCCCCAAAAATTATGGGGGCTTCTGTCATATAACATGATTCATTATAGGACAATCTCTATATGGAATAAGATGATTCATCTGGGAATGGTTATATTTGATAACTATATAATGATTCTTTAATATTTCCATAATATTATTAGTAACAATATGAGGTGTGTGGAATACATTAGTAGGAAATCTCTACATTGAACATGAGTATTTAAAAAATTATTCCTTTTAGGCTCTATTTTAAATAATGTAATACAATATATTATCTCAGAAAATTTTAAATTTTAAATCATAATTTCAATTTCCAAATATGTTGTAACACATAGAATTAATTAAAATTTATGCACTGTTAATATCATAACCATAAAATTGGTTTCATTAGGAATATCATCATTTTAAAATCCTTCTTAATTTTTTGTAATTAAGATGTGAATTATCATAGGAATATCCCACGAATGTGTCAATCGTTGTGTGAATTAGGGACCATTGACATAAACCGAGTGGTGATCGTGTCAATTCCAATCCACCCTTTTCGAAGTTATTAACCCTAGGTACATATATTCTAGACCAAATCCAATTTTAGTATACATGAAAAGATTTATTTTAGGAAATATTATGTAATACATTTCTTACCAAAACATTAGGATGTTCTACTACACATATACTCATATTCTATCATATAGTAATTTTTCATAATCTATGATTTCTGTAATCTTGTTCCCATGGTTTTTGTTAAAATTCCATTGATACAAATTATATTGGACCCAAACTTAATGCCGATAACTAGGGTCTACATTATGACATTGCTATTGATATAAAGAGTAAAATCCTATAATACCATTTAGTTTAAAAGTTTTGGTGAAAAAAATAAATAAATGCTACTCATTTTACATTGGGGAATGAATATAAAACATAACAAAAAACAAAAGAAAATTATCTACATCCATGAATAATCATTCAATGATATTTTCTTCGGATCCCTAATAAAGGTAAGAAAAATAAGGGTGATCTCAACTGCTTAGTATGGTTTATGTGAAATAGAAGATATCACAAAACAATAAACAGTAATCAATATAGAAATATAAATAATTGAACACACATTACATTTTAATAATGTTAATGAATTAATATAAAATGAACAATAAATATGACAAGGTAAATAACAAAAAACACATTCCATTTAATCAATAAAATGAGAATAAAATTCATCCATAGATAATATCATTTTAAAAACATATTTTATAAAAATAATTAAATCCTTAATGATGAAAATTCTTAATTAGTGGACCCCATGATCTCAAGAATCATGATACAAATACTTTTAATACATTTCACAAGATAGTGTAAATACTATAGGTACAACCCCATTTAATTTGGCCAAATTATTTATCTCATGAGACCATCTAATGCATTGAGGGTCTATGTTATAATGGGCCCCACCCGTCATTGGATGTCTAAAGAATTCTTCATATATCAAATAATTGATTTATTCCATGAATAAAATAGAATTATAAAAAAATATTACTATTGAGTAATATATCAAAATTTCCCCAAACTAATCAAATTACTTTCAAAATAATCATTGTATGTAAATATTGTACCGTACACAGGAGTGATTGTATCATATATCATACAGAATGGAATGTAAAATATATATATAATATATTATGAATCTAGATCTATAATTATGTTATAAATAACATATATATATATATATATTATTTCCATAATTTTACTCATTTGTGATAGGTGGCAATGGAAAAAATTATTACATCAGTTCATGAGGATTTAGTTAGTTGTACACATCAATGTGGATTTTGAAATCCATTTATTGGAATTAGAGATGGTTGTTGTTCATGAACATAAAATAAAAACATCTCAGTATATATAATATACTGAGGATATTATATCATTAGTTATAAATAATAATTTAAGGGTTTGAGAAATAAATAATATAAAGATTCTCAATGAATAAAATCACTTCTCCTTTAGGTAACCTCCTTAGGTTTGTATAAAAATTAATCCTATGTTGATTATTTTCCCAAAAAAATCCTTTTATAATGAGGGGAGAAAATTTATGGGAATATTTTTTTGGGTCTTGGAAAATCCATAAAAGTTTAATGGGGTGAATAATAGAAGAGTGTGGGTGGACTTTTATAGGTGAAGTGAGTGGAAAAGTTGTAATTTATTTAAAGAAATTGGTGTTCCCACAATTTTAAAAATAAAAAATGGTACAAAAAATTTATAGATCCTTATACATGATAAGGTATTAATATGTCCATAAAATCATTTTTAGATAATTTTTTAGTTCAATTTATCCATTATATTTTTAGTTTAACCCAATAGGAAGACATTTTTTACCTTAACCCTAGTAATTCTTCTAACTATTTTTATTATTAATTACGGTTAAAAATTATGTTGGAATTATTAGATTATATAAATTATTATGATTAAAAAAATTTAATCCATTTTTAAAAATTTATTTTAATGATGCGGGAAATTTTAATTTAAAATTAATCCTGTAAATGCGATGAGAAAAGTGGCTTTTGAAGAGAAAATGTTCAAAAGTTCTCAATGTTTTTTTATTAAATACCGATTTAAAATTATTAAAATGAAATAAATTTTATAAATAGGTATATAATTGTATTAATTTTACATTAAAACAAATTAAAATTTTAATTTAACTTTACAATAAATTTAAATGAAAAAGAAATTTTCAATTAATATTTAGTATTTCCACTATTAATAAAAAATATTTTTTTTGATAAAAAAATTACAAGAACATTTCCATGAAAACTTTTATTTTATTATATCAAAAAAATTCCAATTTATCAAATAAATTTTTTAAAAGTGGAAAATTTTAATTTTAAATTATTTGTGTGATGCCTGGTGATTTTTAAATATTTGAGTATCATGTTTCATTCAAAATAGATGTTGCGTGAATCCCAAGCTATCAATGAAATTAAATTTATTCTAAAAGAAATATATTTTCAATTAATGTGGTGTTACATCAATTAATAATAGTAATGTGGTAGAAACCTATAACATGGTATACATTAATTGAAGGAAAAATGTCATGACGACATCACTTGTTGGAAAAAGTCCCATTATGGATTAAGTTTACTCCCTATTCCAATACATATAATGTCATGAATAAAAAATAGTACCCAATTAATTTTATAGCCCTCTAGGTTCACCCAACATAAAATGTTCAGGAATATGGGTTCCATTTAAGTTAATAATACATAAGGTATAAGAATAAAAAAAACCAATGTAAAGAAAATGGGTTTCAAAATAATGTATTATAACATAGCTGAATGGCATATCATAAAGAATTACATGAAATAAGGGATTAAATTATTATTTTATTTTTTAGTTAAATAAATAATAATATTAAATGAAAAATAATACCATGTGGATTTAAGTCATATGTAGTAGAAAAATAATTTCGAAAATGATTATTTTATTTGTTGTTTTAAGAAAATGGTTAAAAATAATTAAAGAGGATAAGGGAATAATAATTTAAACAAAACCATAAAGAAAATAAAATTATTTTAAATAGTAAAATCAGAATATTTTTAAATAAAATATAATTTTAAAAACATTTCACTGAGTGGTACTGAAAATGTGGCAAGATAATAGAGATGTTTCCTTCAATCGACATTTCATAACGAATGAAATTGAGAAGAAAAGCTCTAAAACATGTATATACCCATCAGGTAATGGTGAGTTAAGACATGTATATATATTTGGGATATACATTAGGAATATATTATAATTAAAAATTAGTAATATAGGAATAAAGTGAGGTAATGTGAGATAAATCATAACCTAAAGAAGATTGGATGGTTTAGAGAGAACTCTTACATCCTATTGAGATATCAAATATAGTATCGATTAACCAAATGAATAATAAAATTATATTTATTAAAAACATGATTTTTATCGTTTTTAAAATATATTTTATTCATTATAGATATTATATATTATTTTATGATCCTATAACTATAGTATCATTTATGTTTCAAATACCACAAGGTCATTCATGTCACACATCCATAGTCACATTAGTTTTTAGATATATAATGAAATTATTTCCAAATGGGTCTAAAACTATAGAATAGAAATAAAATTCTATTCATTTACTCGCATAAATATAAATGTTCAAAAATCTATTGGAGTTCTAACATAGGGATGATTCATTTAGTATACGATTATTTATATATGGTTAGTTCATTTAGGTGGTTTTATCGACCATTTTAAACAAGATTTTTTTCATTAAATGATGATTAATAAATTAAATAACAATATATAAGTTATAAAATAATTATTATAATAATATTTAATCATAATAAAATTTATATAACCATCCAAAAAGGCAGTGGTGAAAAATAAAGTAAGTTGTTATTGGAGTCATTGAACCAACCATATCGTGAACAATATATTTCTTTTAGAATGAAATCATAAGATCATAAATGATCAATATTACTTTAAAAAATTAATATTACATTTCAATAATGATAGTAGAGTAATTATTTCCTCATAGGAAGAATTTTTTAGGAGGATGAGAAGGAATAAATATTAAAAAACTCGGTTGAGGGTATTACATTCTCATTTGGATGTCTCCTCATAGGCCACCCCTTCAGGCTCATTAGAATGTTATTTAAGTTAGAATAAAACTCTTTATACGTTTGGATTATCCTTGGAGAGAGAAATGGGTAGATTTTTTGATATCTCAAAGGCTTATAACCTGTGAGGACAAGGGGCTATAATTATAAGGGGAGGAGAGGGGTGTTTCTAAATATAATATAGATTAGTTTATTAAATTTACTCAAAAAAATCAATAATATTGATTCATGTGAATTAATATAGTAATTAGTGAACGTGAGTACAAAATAATGGTTTAATAAATGATGCATGACTCATTAATTGAAACATTCAACCTATAATGTCTCATACTGTATTTTGTTGTATTTTACTATTCACCATAAATCATATATTTTAGATAAATTATAAAAAATAACCCCGACAACATTTCGACAAGAATATTTGAAAAATGAAATTCATTTTGAAAAATTTTATAGATTTAGTTTTTATGTAAAATACACATGAATTAAAAAAACACCATTTTTAAATTTATGATATTTTTTTCTAACCTACTAAAAAATTACCTATGGTCTCATGAAATTATATTTTCCATATAATAAAATTGAATATTATTTTAGAAAATAAATTTTTTAAAATAATTTTCGTTTTAAATCTATATTTTTTTATTAATTAAAAATAAAAGAAATATGTTTTAAAAAAATATAGAAAATTTTCTATGCTTTTAAGAACATTAACTTGTATCGTGATAAAAATATTTATTATTTTAATTTTATATGTTTACTAATTTTTATTTTACACATCCATTTGCGAGATTACAAATCTAATGTAAAAGTTAAAATTTATAAAGGATGGATTATTATTCCTAAGGCTAGATTACTATTAAAATGTTTATATTTTTAACATCCATATGGGTTATCTACAATCTATAAATACATTATATTTTATTCATAATTCATTAAATTAAATATTCTCTCAAGGTTATACATTTTTTAATTTATAAATTTAGAATTTTATTATTTATATCTTGTTTCATTTCTACAATATTGTTCATAAGTGTTATTATTCTAGGGGATCGATCAGAAGTGAATTTTTCATATTACAAATACCTTAAATTATAGTTTTTGTCTTTTTTAGCATTTTAGTACTTTTGATCATATTTATACACCTTTTTTATGTAAATCCAATATAATAAAATTTTAATGGTCCAATTTTTTGGTTCACATGATTTATATAATACTAATATAATTATATTATATAATAATATAATAAAAAATGAAATTACATCAAAACAATTCTTGTTCATTACACATATATTATATAATGACATTCTTAATAACCATGGGAAATCGAAATATATGAAAGTGTGATCTCATATTATCATTAATAGTAATCATGGAATATATCAATCAATCATCATATGTAATCATTAGATCAGAATAACAATATGAGAGCAAGATCATAACATTCAAAATTCATACTTAATTAGTCATAGATCATAAACTATTATTCATGGAAAAGTCTTTTTCATAATAAAATTCACGGGTAAAAAGAGTGTAGAATCATCATTAATTAATCACGATCAATGGAAACATATGATAACAATAAAAAACAATTTTTTTATAACATAATCATATAAAATCATTACTTTAGCCTTGAATTACTTCAATGCCTATAAATGTGAATAGAATCCTATAGTGGATTGGGTTCTCCCCCTATTCAATAATTTCCTTATTCAAGGATCACTGCGAGGACTATCATAGTGGGATGGTTACAATATTTAACTAGGTTCACATCCCATCATATTCTATATTATATCATGAGATATCATTAATTACCTAATTAACTATTTATATATATAATTATGGTCCCACTCATTAGATAAATAAATCTAAATGTAATTTTTCCCCAATATCAAAAAAACACTCATCATTTCATCATAAAAAATAACACATGAAAAATGAAACAAGATTAATTACTATTTGATCATAATATAATCATAAGAAATATAGATAAAGGAAGTTAATGGTATCATAAATACATTAATCATTTAATTCATACCAAAATGTACCGAGGAATGAAATGGGATTCCAAAAAAACATTCATAAAACATCATCAATATTATCAATCCAATGAAATTACATGTATGGAATCATTATAATGTATCCCTAGTGATGCATAAGAATCATTAAATGATGTTTACATAGATTAAAAATATTTTCAAAAGAGTATTTGAAATTTCATTGAATACAGAGGAAAATATCCTTTTATTTTGAAGTCTTTAGAAACTAATAATTTCTTAAATGTCGAGATAAACATTTTCATTGAAAATAAACATGGATATATATAACACCATGATATTTTAAAAGAGGAGTGTCATGTTTTATAAAATGTAGGAAATGAAACACCAAGGATAGAAATTAATATAACAACATAATACATGATGACATATATATTTTTAAATAAATTTAATCTATTTAATAACATGGAATTTACACAACCATAGGTGTGAAAAATACGTGATACTCTGTTAAAATATTATTATTTAGAAATGACCATCATTACCATACCGTTTAGATGGTGGGTATGAATGGTAACATATAAAATGTGAAAATTTTATTTTTTACACTTGTATGAAATAAATTAAATTATCACATATTGATTATAAATAAAATAAGAATTATTTTATAGAGAAATAAATGCTTTTTTAAAAAAATGGTATTTTTTTGAAAGGTGTATTAGTCAGGAATTATACAAAAAATTTAAAATAAATATTTATCAATTTTAGAATATTTTTTCAAAACTAAAATATTTATTTTTAAATTCATAATATCAAAATTATCTTAGGATTAAATTTTTTGAATTTTATAAAAAATGTTTCATTTTTTGATGAATAGTTAAAAATACAGAATTTTAATTGAATACTGCCTTTTTATTAAAGTTATTCATAATGTAATTTTTTTAAATTAGTTTTAAATTAAAAGTAGTTCAATTATATATATTAATACAATTTATCTCCTAGGAATCATTTCTATATTAAATTATTAAATCAACACATTATAATGATTTGAAAATTTTCTCTCTGGGAAACCTCGTTCTTGTTTTGTCTCCAAGATTGATTTTAAATTAAAATTTTTAATTTATGTGTATAGAATTTTGAAAAATTATTTCCTTAATTTGAATTATAAAAATTTATATTTCCAAACATGGTCAGATTAATTATTAAAAAAATTAATTGTGAAAATTAATTATCGCGGTTATGTTAAAAATGGGTTTATTAAGGGTTAAAATAAAAAGATAATGGTTAAAATGAACCAAAAATATGTCTAAAACATATTTAATGGACATATTTTAACCTTATAATGTCTATTTATATATAATAATCCATTTTTACCTTTTTTTTAAATTTAAAAAACGTGGGTATACTTATTTCATTTTAAAAAGGACTAGTGTGTGAGTCACTTCAACTATAAACAGACACTCCATACCCTATCTTTTTCAAATAATAAATCACTATTGGTTAAGAGAATAGTTGAAAAAAACATAGAAACATCTATAACCTCATCCTATAATCTTTTTCTTGGTCATAAATCCATTATAAAATTATATTTATTATAATCCTAAAGAGGTGGTCTGAGAAGATGTAAAATTTCAAATGATGGATTTGTGTTTTATTTCTTCTTTCACCTCATTAAAATATTATTTATTTATGATTACATAATAACATAAGTATATTATATATTATCATATGATATTATGTTATGTTTATTACTTATATCTATCCATTATTCTCTCAAATGGAAAATAAAGACATCTCTCATGTGTATGGAAAACTACTACCTCACAATCCATTGTAATATGTTTTCCGAAAACACCTCTCATAGTTTGGTATGATGATGGATATAATGTATATATATTAATTTTATAATATATTTATACCTCGTGTATAAAAATATCACACAGATTATTTTGACATTTTATATCACAGGGGATACAATAATGTCACTTGTGACTACAACATACTGCCACCTCACGAAGAAATTAAGTTTTCAGTCACACAATACATGGAATCTAATAAGTATAATGTTATTGAATATATATCATATAAATGAAAAATTTATAAATTAATGAAATATTTTATCATAAGATGATAATTTTCATTTTCTTTCTTACACTAAAAAATGATAATGTCTTTCGTGTATGTGTGGGCTTCTACCTTCACGAAGGGTAATGAATCTATATTCATAAACACAACACATGGATGATATATATAAGTTTATTTAAAAAATAATATATTATTCATAATATTATAATAATTATTGATAAATTAAAACCTTACTTACCTTTTTTCCAAAATGATCATTGAAATATGGAAATGATACTCATGCGTACATATGACGTACAATCTTTTTGATTTTAATGTAGTTCATTTTTTATAACACTATTCCATGATATGTTTTAAAGAATAATTTATAAATAAATAAGATAATTATTCTTTGTTTATTATTATGTATATGTTAAAATTATGACCTCTTAAACCATATCAAACCTACCAAAGACATTTTCAACACCTAAGTAAAATATCATCATAACATATGACATAAAATTATTTGATTAAGTAATCATATATAAAATGGTAATAATTGAAATAAAATAATTAATAAACATAGTAATGGTTTTTTAGAAATTAAATTATTTAAATACGTTTATTATTCATGAATATAATTAATGTACATGACAAGTTTGGCTCAACGTAGCGGCTTCTTCTGTCAGATTAACATATGAGAGATATATTCCATATTAACCAATTATTTGTTTTTTGGGTGTATATACTACCAAAATTTTGTGTTATATCAGGAATTAATTTATCTTCTTGGTATTTTATTTTATTTCTTTCACGGGGTTTATGATTCTGAATTTACAATGTGGAGAGGGTTTATTTAATAACCTCATCGTGATTCATGTTTTTTTGTTTAAGTTTACTCTTGAAAAATTATTTAATATTTCTATCATAAAATAAATATATTTTCTTCTCCTAATGAAATTCAGGTTTTTTTTAAGAAAAATACCATTTTACTATCTTTGGCACATAAAATGATTATGAATGTATTTTTAAGAGAACTCGACTTTATTTCTCTCTTCGACTTGAAATCATTTTTCTTCAAAACCCGTAGTTTCGAAAAATGTTTACAAAAATATTTTATCATTATCTATATTATTTTTAAATAATTTTTTCGGATTCATGGATTTTTACATAATTTTTTGATTGTATTATTCTTGGTTTTTTTGAATGAGAATCTTTTCAATTAGTTTTATAGTGAAAAAGGAATGACCAATTTAACTTATACAGCTTGTTTGGAATTATCTTCCATCATGAAAACAATTTATTTAAATATTAAATTCCATGACTATATGGTTAATTTAAAATATATATTTTTCTTAATATTTATTAAATTATTAGTTTCTAAAATTCATTTTCAAACTAAAGTATTTTGATAATATTTTTTGAATTTTATCGTTTTAAACTAGAAATGTGATTTGAAATAAAGTTTATTTCCTTATGAAATGTTCCATGCGATCTTTAAAAATAATTTTCTATATAATAATACATTCTTTCATGTGTATTAATATTTAATAGGGGTATAATCCAATAAAACCATTCTTATTATCTCTTTGGATGGTTTATGATCAGTTTGACGTAGGATATATTGTTTTGATAAACATCATTTTTTGATGTATATTTTATTATTATGTTTGTTGATTGGGTAAAATATTTAAATTTCATTCGATAGTTTAAATATTAATGATTATGTTCTATATGTTTCAAACCATTCTTATATGTAATGCATTGTAGTTATGAAGTGAATGGTGGGGCTTTCTATTTCCCCTCGATGTATAGGTAGATCCCATAAGGACGAGTATATTGGGTTTTGTTTGAGGCCATACACATATATATAGATGTCTTGGAATAAGTAATCGATGGTATTTTGATTTCTTCACACAAGTCATTAATAATATGTTTTATTTGTAAATCATTATGCATTTCATCTATATGAATTCAATTATTGACATCCTAAGTAATTAGTTTATTAGTTATATTATCTATGGTTATGTTTCTAGATCATGTGATATTTTATATATAATTATTTGATCATAATTTATTCTTACCATATTATGATGAATTTATTCATTAAATGGATTTTTTAGTTATTTATATTTTTCATATTGATTAGATATTATTTATTCATATCTTTCACTACACACTTACCATTACAAAGAATTTGACCTCACACCTTTCATATGTTTTATTTTTCCTAGGATACTAGGAAGTTATTTTTGATTGATATGGGGTTATATGCTATAGGTAATAATGATTTTATAAATGAAAATAAATTCCATATTGTATACTTTCCATTTCGAAAAGAACTTCACTTATATATATAGTTATTAAGAGTGCTAAACTATTTTTTTCTACAGGAATTTATTCCTTATATTGTATTCTAATTTAATAATGCATCCATTTGCTTCAGGCTACTAGGGTCGGGGATCTATTGTTGGTATTAGAGAATGTTTAGTGGAAAACATGGTAACCTTCGTTAGGAATACATTGAATTGGGAACAGAAACCTATGGTAAACTTTAAGGTTAAGTATAAAAGAATAAACAAATGTCTTCTCAAGGAGTAGATCATGTGGTTTTTCCTAGAAAATTCATTTCTATATGGATATCAAAGTTTGAAAAGATTCTATAAATGATGTACCTTTGGATAATAACTCAAAAAGGGTACATTGGGCATGACCTAAATATCTCCTAATGCGTAAAAATAATCCTTTCTACATGGATTATTTTACAAACATTGGGGATATTTTTGGGTTAATTTAAATATTCTATAATAGACATGCTCGAGTCAACCAAACCACATAGTCGAGACGACTGTCACATGGGGTGCTGAAACAATGACAGTAGAACATGTCTTGAATATAACCTAAATAAGAAAAAACCAAATAAAAACATGGAGAAAAAAATACAACCCAAACCATAAAATTCAATACAAAATAGGCTATAATAGAAATTAAGACAAGACTCCATGTGACTAATAGTCACCTCCAAACCACCCTGATACGAAGAGAATGATAAAAGGATAAGCTAACATGTTACGTGATTCCCTTATCATTACATGGTTGTTGCAATAAAACTTCATAAAACACATCAAAAAAAAGTTGGGTTTTTGCTCAAATTCCAATAGGATACCACCACTAAGTCTGTAGAAGGCCTAATATAAAGAATCAAATAGTTCTTGTTTTTATTTCCAAACTATTTTGAATTGAATTTTTATAAATCCAACCACATTTATAAATAATTTTCCATTTTTCATAAAATAATTACATGTTTTCAAATTTAGATACATGTAAAGTGAATGTGATAAAAAAAATATTATACAAAAATAATTAGGTAAGGAAGTAAACCCATATCCATGAAATACCATAATATGAATCCATGTGATACAACCTCATATAAAAAACTATCAGCACCAATCCATAATAAAATCCAACATTTGATAGAATCCATAAATGAAAAATCACACTATAATTTGTGATTATTCTTATGGGACAATAACAAGTAGACATTAAAAAATCCCTAAACAGGTCAAATGTTTTATCCAATTAATATCTAGTCTTACCATAGTCTACTGACATCAAAAAAACATCCACATGTACTGCCATATACAGTATTGTTTCCTAGGAATATTTAGCAATGATACCAATGTTACTAAAGCGTCGAACGTTTCAAAATAATTTTCAAAAACATTCTCAAAACTTGTAAAAGATTTTTCAAAACCAATCCTAACTTCTTTAGGGGATTAAAAAACAGATTTTTGAGTTAAAAAAAATAAATTTTAGAAAATCACCTTCCAAAAATAAATCTTTTGAGGAAATACCTTGTAATCACAAATTAATTCTATTTAATGAAGGAACCAAATAAATTTTTCAAGAATAATAAAAAATTCATCAAAATAACCCATTTTATATAAACAACTACTTAGTATGGTATAATCATAGTCTCCTTTGACAATAGTGGAAAAAAATAAGGATATCATCTATTGAAAGGCAAGGCATCCGACGAAATGGAAAAGGATTGATTTAAAACATTATATAATGATGAATGTAAACAATAAGTTTATTCAATGTAGTGATTATTAGATAAATAATGGAGAACCTAAATGAAAACTTACATAGAGAAGTGAACCAAAAAACCTTAATTATTAGTCATCGAATGAGCGATTTGAAAGGAGAGAAGATCTAAAAAATAACCTAAGGAGAGGTATAGGTTGAGAGAGGTAAGATGAATGCTTGAATGAAAGGAAAATAACTCATATGGTTCCCTAAATCAAAGAAATCATTATATTTACAGGGCGCAAAGTTCATATTACATGAAATGAATTTCATATGGCTAAAAACTTCTTAAAACACATTACTTTTTAATAGATGACCAATATTAGCAATTTTATGATGTCAAATCCAAATAGAAGTTTTGTAAAATTAAAACCCTAAAATAGATACACTAAATTCCCCTAGCGATCATTACATGACATGTGATCCCTTTACATGACATATAATCACCCAAAAAAGGAAAAATGAGACCAATTCTGCACAAAATCCCATAACCAACATAAAAATTATCCGATCATGGGGAATTACCTATAAACCCTTTGGAAAATTTATACCTAAAATACCTTAATTAAAACTAACATACATCCCTAAACATTATGTCATTTTCTTAGAAATAGATCTTTATCCCAGAGAAGCCCACAAATGCACCCAATGAAGGATGATAAACAAAACATGTACAAGGGAGTACCTGAAAAACAAAATAGGGTGTTACAATATCTCAACCTTAAATTCTTCATATCCCTATAAATACCTCATATTACTATACTCACAATAATTTAAGACCAATTCTTCCTTATCAACAATTCCACCTACCTCATATCATAGCTATCCCATCTACACTGAAATAGTATCCATACCAGAGGTATCATTTTACCGTTATGTAACATTATATGTTATCTATAATCTCAAACAGTTTCTAATCCATAGTGGTGTTTATCTCAAGATCAACATATTCCAATCCAATCACGTTGGAAGGATCTGATATATACCTTCTCTGTTGGGAAACATGAAATATGTCATGGATATATGTTAAACAAGATAGAATGTCCAATTGATTGTCCTCATTTCCCAGTCATCAAATAACCTCAAAGGGGTATACTAACCTCATTGAAAACATAGATTGATTACCAACCTGAAAATGTACTATGTGATGTGATACTCTAAGAAAAACCTGATAAAAAACCAAAAAATCCAGCGAACAATGATGATGGTGCACATAATATTTCTCTAGACTCCCTAACTTGATTAATTTCTGTTGTATCAACTGCAACATGTCTGTCCCATCCTAATCAAGACGTGGCCCAACCAAAGACTACTCTCCCAAAACATTCCCACCATAGTGGATATCTATATTGTTTTCCAAAAAAACCTCAAAGGGTTCTATCTTAATTGATTCTTGGTAACTATTTTAATAGGAAAACATGAATAGTGACAAATTATTTTCCCAAGACTGTCCAAAATCAAGAACACATTCTTAGGGCATATCCTAAAAACCCAAGAAATATATATCTCATAGTCCATCAGTATGTGGGGGATATGTTTTCCCCATTTAATCATGGAACCGATTGCCTCCAAAAAACCATTAAAAAAAGGGGAATTAAACTTCATTACCTTTTTTATTCTACCATAGTATGAACCACATTATGTCTCATAATCTCTTAGACATACAAGTCCCTATGCTATTCCACCCTCATTGTAACATCCTGCCCCATATCATTGGATTGAGAGGGTAGAGGAATGCTACGTGGCCTAAAGCGAAATTCCCAATGTGCCAAAGGCAAGATATAAATGCCGAGGGCTTCAAGAATAAATTGGGAAACAATTTTTCCGTGAGAGAGAACCAACCAACCTAATGATCCACTATTAAAAAACTACATGATTCTTGTCAAAAAACAACCAACACATACATTACCAAAAAAGGAACCAAACTATTCCACAATTCAACCCAAAATCCAATATAACAAAACACATTATCATAGTGATATGTGGATGACTAAACAAGAGACCAAAACAAAACCAAGCCACAATCTATAGCACTACACCAAAGCTCCATGCTCCAAGAACAACCACATCTCCCAAGTATCACTACGAAGCACTAGCAATGAGCTGAATTATCTTTACATTTGTCCAAGAATATGACATTTGCAAAATCACCCAAGTGATAAAGTAGGGTATGACTACTAATACTCAGTAGTTCTTCCCAAATTGAATTTCCTACACATGACACTAGGATAAAACAGTTAGAAAATTTATATAAAGTAGTTTATTTAATATAATTACAAGTGTAACCATTACTATATTCCAAAAATACCCTTTCCCAGCCACCTCACTAAAACCAAGAAACCCAAGGGAAAGCCAAAACAAATTCCACAAGCCTTCTCATCATTTCATATTTGAAAAAATGTAGCATACCTCACCATATCGTTGGATTAAGAGGGAAGATGAATTCTACTTTAACTTAAATGACGTTCCCAAAGAGACAAAGGCTGACAATAAAAGGTGAGGGCTTTGAGAATAAATTGGGAAAAGATTTTCACCTGACGAAAAACCAACGAACCAAATGATTCACTATCAATAAACTACATGAAGCATGTCAACAAAACAACCAACTCATATATAACAAAAAAATAGCCACGCTATTCCACAATACAACCCATAAACCAATTCAACCAAACCCAATATTAGAGTTCTATGATGAAGACTAAATAGGACTCCCAAAATAAACCACGTCACACTCCATATCTCCAAACCAAGCTCTATCCTCCATGCACCACCACATCTCCCATGAAACACCACGAACCACTAGGAATGGGTTGTTTTACCATTACCTGTGTCCCAGAATACAACATCTGCAAAATCACTAAAGTGACCGAGTAGGTGGGTGATTACTAATACTTAGTATGTTTCCCCCAAATGAATTACCTACACATTTCAATAGGATAAAACCGTTAGCAAATATATATAAATAAGTTTATATAAAATAATCCCATGTGCAACCATTACCATAAGCCAAACATAACCTTACCAACCCACCTCACTCAAACCAAGAAACCAAATGGAAATCCAAACAATAATTCCTTAAGCCATCGCATCATTTCACATTAGCACACCAATTTCAATCTTACAAAGTAATGCACAAAAAAACAACCAAAACGGCGGAGCTTCTGTACAACCTGTTCACCCATTCCCACTAGTGGTACTTCCCGCCCACTTATCCTTAGATAGAGATCATTACATCCACTATCCATCCCCTTATTATAATTGTGCTTCTAAACCACGTCCACAAAACATTCCAACAATACATAACCAAGCATATACCCACCATGTCCACACAACATGAAAATAATCATTTCCTTCACATACCAATCTACTTTAATAAATCACTCATTTATTGAAACCACCATTTAATCATTTTCCATGCCCAAAAATATTTCAATAAAACAAAATCGTTATTTAAAACCCTTTTCCAAAAACCCCTTTCACAAATCAATTAAATAAACCCATTTTACCACAACTAGAGCATTTCAACCCATGACCCCTTTTTTTTTAAAATCCCCAAAAACATCACCAATGGGATTTACAACCAATTACATGCCTCAAAAACAAAAATATTTATGAAAAATTAATTAATTTTAATCAATATTCAAGTTTTAGCTAAGTGGAGTCGAGAGAGAACCCACCTACCTTTTGGGTTCCGACGAATTCGACCCACAAGCAACCACACAGAAAATGTGGGAAAATACTCCAATAAAACCACTCTAGATCCCCATCCCTATCATCAACAAGATTAAAAATGAACACCCATGGCAACAAAAACCCTATATCTATATGAAACAGATGTAGATCTAGAAAAACAAGAAAGGTTGAAATGTAGATAGAGAGGAAATCAATGAGATACCAAGAGAAGAGACTTACCCGTGAGAAACCACCTACAAAATGCCTTAAAACCCCTTCGATTTACTTCCAAAACGTGTGGGAGAGCACCTCCTACCCTTGAGAACCGAAAATACCAATTGAGACTCAAGTCGGGGAATATTTGGAGAGAAATAGGTCATGACTCAGGGAGCCCAGATTTTAACACCCTACATTTAAGTGGCTGCATGGATAGTCCACACGTTTTGGAAAACCGTGCGCTAACTGTGTGCATGCCACTATCTCAAGAGGAGGGGTCCACAAAATTTCCTCTCACAATTTGAAAACCATGTGCAGGTCATGTGAAGCCTACTATCTCCCCTGCATAGTTTATTGGAGAACTCACAACGTTTCTCCTAACTGTGCTCAAACCGGTCTCTCTTAGAAGAGCCTCCAAACTTATTCCAAACCATTCCAAAGTCTCTAAACCTCTTCCTAACTAATTCCATGAACATTAAGCACCTAAAAAGTCATAGAAAAAAGATCCATACTTCAAATAGGGGGTGTAATATTCTCCACACCATTGGACATTCTGTCCTCAGATAATAGAGAACCATCTCGTTGTCGAAAGATCTCGGGCCATTGCTCGACCATCTCTTTCTCCCATTCCCAAGTCTCCTATATAATATGAACATGATAACACAAAACCAGAAAAAAATTGATTCCTTTACCATGGAATAAATTCTCCTATCTATCCACAATCCTCCCTGGAACATGCACTAAATATTCATTCGATTCTAGCTTAGCATGATCCCAACGAATGACATGGTCGTGATCTGGATGATACTTTTTCAACTGCAACAAATGAAACATATTGTGTACCTCACTAAATCATGGTTGTTATGCCAAAAGATAATCCACCTCTCTAATCCACTCATGTATCTTAAAATTCCCAATATACCTAGGAGAAAACTTACCATACATCCAAAACCGAAAATGTCCCAACCTAGGAAAGATTCTCAAAAACACATGATCACCCACCACGAATGACAATGGTCGTAAAAGATGGTAACACATGATTTTTTATGAATTTGAGTTGTCTCCATAGTCTTCCTGATCAACATGATATTTTCTATAGTCTCTTAGACAAGGCTCAGTCTGATCATCAAAGTCCCGCCAATTTCCACCCAACATAGTGGTGAATGACACAATCTCCCATACAAAGCCTCAAGTGGATCCATATGTATTGAAGCTTGATAACTGTTATTATAGGAGAACTCTAGCAATGGTAATTGATCCTCCCATATACTAGAAAAATCCATCACGCAATCCCTTAACATATCTTATAAGGTTTGTATCATTTTCTCGGATTGACCATCCATCTGCGGATGATGCGTCATGCTCATAGTCAACTATGTTCCAAGGGATTATTGTCAGGATTTCCCGAAATGAGATATAAACCTCAGATCTCTATTTGATGCAATTGAAACTAGAACACCATGACTTTTTACCACCACCCAGATAAAGAATTTGGATAGATCTTTCACCGTATGAGATTTGCAAATCAAGATGAAATGGGCCAACTTTTTCACCATATCCACAATCACGCATATGGAATCGGGCTTCCAGACCGTTCATGGGAGACCAATCACAAAATACATTGATATATGCTCCCATTTACATTATGGGATAGGTAAAGACTGAAACATGCCTACTGGACACTGATTCTCTTCCTTGACATGCTGACATGTCAAGAATCTCGAGATAAACCCAGCCACATCCCTTTTCATACCAACCCACCAAAACTATGATTTCAACACCTTATACATTTTCTGAATTGCAGGATCGACATCCCACATAGAATTATGAAATGCATTGAGAAGTTCCTCTTGACAAGCAACTGGTACCACCATTCAATTTCAGGAATATAAGACTGAATTTCTCTTCAGTTTCCAGTACTCAATGGTCTCTTCACTATTGGGTTTCGACCGCATCACCATACAATCAAAATCCGATGCATGTGCCTCTTTAACCAAACTATACATGTCATGAACTAAAAAAACCGGAAATAAGACCACTCCGTTATTTTTTTCCTCACATTCCTACAGCATGTCAGCTATGAGTGACATCAACTAACACTGATCTGATGCTTGTTTCACCACTTGAGCATATGATTTCCTACTTAATGCATTCGCCAACTAATTTCCCTTACCTGGTGTGTACATTATGTCGAAATCAAACATCTGAATATATTCTATCTATCTACTGAGCCTCATGTTCACATCTCTTTGTGATATGATATTCTTCAAGCTCTTATGGTTGGTAAACACCATATATTTCTCACTGAAGAGATAATGAAACCCCATTTTTAAAGCATGAACCACTATTTCCAACTCCAAATCATATTTTTGGTAGTTATTCTCTTGAAACCTCCACGGAAGTGACCTATATGCCACTACAAGACCCTCCTGCATGAGAACACCCCCCAAACCTGATCCTGATGTGTCACAATACACCCCATACCCTTTCCTTGGTTCTAGAAACCCAAAGATTGGTGATAATGTATTGTGACACGTTATCTCTTCAAAACATTTTTGACACTTCTCATCCCATTGAAATTGAACATTTTTCCTTTCCAAATATGTCATCAGCAAAGCCAGTCGTGAAAAATCACGAACAAAATGTTGATAATACCTAGCATGACCAAGGAAGCTCCGTATATCGAAAACATTATTTGGAGGTTTCCATGAAATCACAACCTTTATATTATCTGGACCAACTGAAATGCCTCTCTCAGAAATAACATGGAAAAGGAAATTAACCTCTGGAATCCAAAATTCACACTTTGACAATTTGGCATACAACTTATAATCCATCAAGATCCCCAACACGGTCACCATGTGATGCTCATGCTCTACCCTTTTCCTTGAATACAACAGTATATCATCAACAAATACCATGAAAAAATAATCCAGATATCTCTGAAATATCTGATTCATCAATTCCATGAACACTACTAGTGCATTTGTTAGACCAAAGGGCATCACCAGATACTCATAATGGCCATATCTACTTCTGAAAGTTGTTTTCGGAATATCTTCCTTCCTCACCTGAAATTTGTGATACCCTGACCTCAATTAAATCTTATACAACCACTGATCTACCCTAAAATGGTCAAATAAATCATCAATGCATGGAAATGGATATCAATTCATTATCGTAACCTGATTAAGTCTAAGATAATTGACACAGAGATGCATGGTTCCATCCGCATTTTTTTTAAAAATAATTGGTGCTTCCCATGAATATGTTCTAGGAATTATGAATAATTTTTAACTCTTCTCATTGAACCTTTAATTCCCACAATTATAATGGATCCATTTGGTAAGATATAAGTGAGAGAGTACTGGTCCCTAGAAGGTGATCAATTTTAAACATTATTTCTCTCACAGGTGGATACCCTATGAATTATTCAAGAAAGACATCCAAACACTAATCCACCACTACTGGATGAATATTCTTCTCAACTCCTTCCACTGATACCAACAACAAGGACTCTAACTGATACGAGATAGTGCCAATAGTTCCTGCTAACAGATCAGTTGCACCCATCTTTGCACTCTTCTTTCCTCTAAAGAGATGTATAATGCCATCTTCCTTCACAAAACTAACATTTCACACATAGAAATGGATGTGGCCCTTAAATATTTCCAAATAACACATTCCAAGGATTTTATAATAATAATCTATTTAAAGAACTGATAAATCCCACATCAATTCGATGTCATCCATAACTAAGCAACATGCTCTACATAGGAAATCTCAACACACTCTTTGACCTAGAGGAGTTTGATGCTTCAAAATAGAAGGAATGTTTTCCACCATTAATCCCAACGAATAAATGATGATAGAAACAAGAAAATATTATGAATCACCCATATCAAACAAATCATGAATCAACATGGAATTTAAATGAACCATACCTCACACTGTGGATGGTCCCGAATTATCATTCAACATAATTTACTCATCTCTAAACAACTACTTTCTTTCCACGCTTTGCTCTTTATTAGCCTGCTAAGGTGTTGTGGTATTCCAAGAATCACCATGACCCACTTTACACTTCAACCAAGGGGTATGCTGCTGGCCCCATCCCATCAAGGCATAAGACCCCTACAACCCTTGAGGAGTGTCAGAGACATCCGAACATGAAGCATTCTGACAATAATGCTGCAGATGCCCATCTGCTTACAATTACGACACGATCAAGGTAGTTGTGTAAAATCTTTCTTAATGTGTCACATATAACCACATTGAAAACATCCCATCTTACTTAGAGGCTTTAGAGGAAGATTCACTTATCCAACAATTAGATTTTGTTCAATACACATACCCTAGAAATAAGTGTCACTGTTCTTCTTGAACCTACCATTCATATTCCCATGATTCTCTGGGGGTACGAACATGCCTCCTCCACCTGTAACCCTCATAAGATCCTACTCATCCACCGTAGCTCGATTCACTATTTCTATTTAATCATCAATACCTAGCACCACTATCTTGGAATGATTTTCCTGGTTCAACTCGCCATAAAAAAATACGCCCCTCCAACAATGTAATACCTTCTACATCAGGTGAAAACTGTAATAAGTTCATAAAAATAGCCACATATTCCTTCACTGACATGTTCCCTTACTTCAAACTGAAGAAATCCGTTGTACACTGGTTTCTAAAGGTACGAGGGTAGAATTGATTGTTAAAAAATTCCTCAAACCCCTCCCATTTAACACTTTGGTCCATCCCAGCTTGGACTGCCAGCTCCCACCACTGAAGGGAAAGATCTTCCAACATAGAGGTGGATAGTTTAACTTGTAGATCTATCAGTGTTCCCAAGAAGTCAAATATCCAAATAATTGTATTCTTCCACGCTTCAGCCCTCTCGTGGTATGAATCACCCTTGAATATGGGTGGATTATGCATTTGAAACGGAACTGCATGATCCAAATGCTGTGGTTTATCCTTTTTTATGTGCACTTCTCACTTCTTTGAAAGCTTTCTCTATACTATGAACAAGCTGCTGGTTTACCTGGGGCTCAGGTTGAACCACATTTTCAGTAACTTCCTCTGGTTGGTCTCTACGACTCCTACCCGATGCCATTTCTATGAAGACAAAAAATATCATATGTCTCAATCACGTAAAAAGAAAGGGTATAAATTTTGAAATTAAATTATATAATAACAACAAAAATTATGATTTCCACAATTTAAATTTCTCATATTGAACCATTTTGAAAAATCCACAATGTTTTGAAAATCAACCCATTTCAAAATACCAGAAGTTTCCATGTTTCAAACCCTTCCATTTTGAAACCCAATTCATTTTTTCAAAATAAACACAAACATATCAATAAATATATCATTATAAAAAATGAACTATACATCCTAGTTTATAGTCATTTATTAAATGCATGCCATGATCATCTCATTGGTTATACCCACGAAAATGAGATTTCAAATGCCTATAAGTGTCTCCAAAACACTTATGTACCCAACTCCCTTGTAACATGAGGTTCAATAAAAAATGGATAGATATGTCCTTTTATAATATACATTCCATGTTCCAAAAATCCTATGACTTAATACCATACCAACTCAAGGAATATTCCAAGAACTAGTGCCAAAAATAAATCCAACGATCGACACTGAGGTTTGATAAATTTCTCTTAGTTAGAAGCCAAGGATCAAACTAACTGATACCACTTCTAACATCCTACCCTATCCCATTTTCTTGAGAGGGAAGAGAAATGGTACTTGGCCTTAATTGACATTCCCAAGGTGCCAATTGTTGGAAATAAATACCAAGGGCTTTGAGAATATATTGGGAAAAAATTTCCCTTGAGAAAAAACCATCCAACTAAATGATCCACAATAAATAAACAACATGATTCACGTCAACAAAACAACCAACTCATACATTACCAAAAATGAACCACATGATTCTAAAATATAACCCAAAAACCAATACAACCAAATAAAATATCAGAGTTCTATGTGGAATAATAAAAAAGAGACCCAAAATATACCAAGACACACTCCACAGCTCCACACTAAGCTCCATTCTCCAAGAACCACCACATCTCCCAAACATCACCAAGAACCACTAGCAATAAGATGCTTTACCTTTACATGCATCCTGAAATATGACATCTGAAAAATCACAGATCTCAAAAAGTAGTTGGTAAATACTAATACTCAATAGGTTTTCCCCAAATGACTTCCCAACACACGCTACTCGGATAAAACCATTTGAAAATTTATATAAATCATTTTATATAAAATAATCACAAGTGAAAACATTACCATAATCCAACCATACCCCTACCAACCTACCGCACTCAAACCAAGAATCCTTAGGGAAATCCAAAAAATTATCCCATAATCCATATCATCATTTCACATTAGAACAACAATTTCTTTCTTGCTAAGAAATTCACAACAAGATAACCAAAATGGTGGACCTTATGTCCAACCCGTTCACCCATTCCCACTAGTGGTACTCCCCGCCCACATAACCTTTGATGGTGGACCTTCTATCCACTATCCATCTCCTTATTATAGTGGTTCTTCCCTCCCACTTCGACACAATATCTCAACATGCCACAACCAAGAATATAACCCACCAAGGCCACACAACATGAAAATAATCATTCCCATCACATACCAATACACTTCAACAAATCACTCATTTATGGAAACCACGATATAATCATTTTCCATGCAAAATAATATTTCAATAAAACAAATTTTTTATTGAAATCCCTTTTCCATAAATCATTTTCACAAATTAATCACAGAAACCTGTTATAAAATATCCATTTTTAAATCCATAACATGATCATTTCATGCCATAACCCCCTTTTTCCAAAAAACACAAAAAATATCACCAAAGGGATTTCCAACCAATTTGACACATGAAAAAAAAATACTTCTGAATGATCAAATTTATTTTAATCAAGATTCAAGTTCTAGGAATGTGGAGTCGAGAGAGAAGCCACCTACCTTTAGGGTTCTGGCATATTCGACCACAAGAAACCACACCCAAAATATGGGCAAACGATCCACCACAACTACTCTAGATCCCCTTCCCTATCATCATCATGCCATAAAATAAAAACCCAAGGAAACAACACCCCTTGATATACAGGAAACTATTGTAGATCTAGAATAGATTGAAAGGGATAAAAGTTAATCTAGATGAAATCAATGAGAATCCTTGAGATGATACTTACCTGGAAGAAACCACATACAAACCACCTTGAAACCCCTTCAATTTTATACCAAATATTATGGGAGATCCCCTCAAACCCTTGAGATCTTAAAAAACCGAGTGAGGCTCAAGTGGGAGAAAATTTGGAGAGAAATAAGTCATGAATGAGGGATCCCAGATTTAAAAACCCTAAATTAATGTGGCCACACAGTTTTTCCACACAGTTTGGAAAACCGTGCACTAACCATGAACACACCATTATATTGAGATGAGGGGTCCCCAAAGTTTCCTCACATAGTTTGAAAAACCATGCATAGGTCATGTAAAGCCTACTATCACCCCCTACACCCTTTCCTAGAGAACCCACACGGTTTCCCCTAATCGTGCTCAAACTGTGCTCCCTTAGAAAAGACTCCAAACATAGTCAAAACCATTAAAACCTCTCCCAACCTCTTCCCAACTCATCCCATGGTCCCTAAACCAATAAAAATTCTATAAAAGGGAAACATACCTCAATCCTAAGGTTCTGACCTCATCATCTCCTTCATTGGAATGGAATTCCATTATTTTGTAAGTTTATTAATGATCACCCATTTGGAA
Organism: Viscum album; assembly: GCA_963277665.1. NCBI lineage: Eukaryota > Viridiplantae > Streptophyta > Magnoliopsida > Santalales > Viscaceae > Viscum > Viscum album. Next base: position 1,800,372,178 of record OY728152.1, read on the forward strand.
CACTTTATGCTCTAAGTCTAATAAAAAATAATGAAATATATAGATATACATTTACACTTTAATACTATAATGGGTAAGGTTTTAAAAAACAACCAGGTCTCTAGTGTTCCTCCATAATCCTTTAAAAAGTAAAACATTGTGTTACAAAATTGATAATGAACTGTATCATGCCCTAAACCAATACCATTGTATCAAATCATGATACACCATTGTATCCCATGGATGAATTGACCAAGAAAAATAATGTCCATTTTACATCAAATCCTTCATTAGGGAAAACAGAACAACCAACATAAAATAAAATCATAAGGTGCCACTGGTAGACCAAGAGCACTCACATGACATGTCCACACTATATAGTATTTTCCCCAAGATTTGATACTCAATTAAATCACATTCATGATTTTAAATCAATCATCAAAAGATGATTTGGATTTCAATGAATCTATGAACACCTATCTACCATACTATTTTACTCCAAGATAATCTAAAAAAAACTCATTAGAGACCACTTCTTAACTGATTCCTTCATCTCTTGTGATGGTAATTTTTGGCTCAACACATTAGTAACCATATATTATTTCCCATGAGTAAATTAAATATCAAAATCCAAAATCTAGAGATAATAAACCAGAAACTCTAACACAAACTTAGATACCAATGAGTGAAAAAATATTTCATGCTTACATGATCTAAACAAACATTAAAATACTATTCTATGGGATAGTGAGGACACATTTTGGGTGTGTGAATAACTTATTCCATATCAAGATCAGAGGTTAGTTCTTCTCATTAGTTTATAACTACTAAGATCCATTGCCACTACTTGTTTCCCCTTTATTAAGATGCCTCCCAAACCCATACTAGAAGAATCACATAAAACATCATAACCCGAAAATAAATTTTTAATAATAAAAACTAGTTTAGGAGTCAACCTCAGCTCAAATATATAAAATATCTCTAATATTTTTTCATTCCCCTAAAATATTACACCCTTATAGGTTAATTTTATCATCCAATATTGATATTTTAGTGGTCCTGAACAAACTAGCTATAAAAATATTTTCTTGACAAAAATATTTGCATCTCAAACAAAATTCTATCCTTAACCTAGGACATTACTATATAAACCATATGAAGATCCACTAATATGACCATATCATATATCACATTCCCTATAAACATCAATTAATGTATCAAAAAATAATAGTCATAATGGTTACATTATAGGTGATGTTCATTTAAAGTTCAAAAGATGATATCCAAATAGTCTTCATGATCCTCCTCGTAATTGGAGTACACCAATATATCATCCATGAACATAAAAACAAAATAGTATAAGAACTGATGAAATATTTGGTTAATAAAATCCATAAAAACTCCACAAGTATTAGTAAGACTTAATATCATAACATGAAACTAGAAATACACACACTCGCTCCAAAACATTTTCTCAGGTATATCATATTCTTAGACTCTCAACTAGTGGTACCCTAAACATATTTAAATATTTCAAAACTAACATACCCCTCGATGATGGTAAATAATTTCATCAATCCGAGGAAAAGTATATTTCTTCTTGATGGTCACCTGATTTAACTTTTGATTGTCAATAAAAATTATAAGGCTCATGTATTCTTTCTTATTTAATAGGATATGATAATCCCATAGTGAAGATATATGAAAAATAAACCTCTTTTCCACCAAGTACTCAAGATAGTCCTTAAGTTCCACCAAAACAACAGGTTCCATTCGATACAATAACATAGAAATGGGCATTATACCTGGGAGTAGGTCGACATTGAACACAACCTATCTCTAAAGAGGTAGACCTTAAATATAGTCCAGAAAGACCTAGATGTAAACACAAATAACTATAATAATTTAAAAACCCAAACAAGGGTCAAACACATCAAGAAACATCTTTGAAAACTAGAATTATATTACCCTAACAAAAGGAACAAAAAGACTTGTACTTATCAATCTATAGTCCCACTCACCCTAAAAAATTTAGTTACCACATTTACATATAATAAGTGTACTCGATGAATTTTACATTCTATCAAGTCCATAACACTAATCATCTAATATATTCGGATAATCAAGTTGAAGATGATAATATTGAGTACTATTAAGTACCATGCCCCATCAAAGTTATCTATCATAACCCCAAACACAGGGGACATAAAACATTGTTCAGAATCCTTTCCAAAAGGCGTGGAAAGATCCAAATACTAATTCATCAGTTCCAAATGTAAACCAAACATCCTAAAAAACATTGAAGATATTAATGAATGATTAGAAACTATAGAAAACAAAGCTAACACCATATAATATTAAATAAACACTATACTTATAACTCTAGCTATAACTTATTTCGATTCCTCTCTTATATACTCCATTTCATAAAGATTCATAGTATTAGCTCCTACCTGAGATTTCATATACACATGAACATTTACCTTAGCCTAAGGATAAGACACACCACTCATGGAAGCATATGCACAAACCTTCAAGCCATTGGTGATTGCGAATTCTACCTTACTTCCCACGGAAATTATATCACAAAAACGTTTTGGATTGATGAATCATCCAAAATAATGTAATTTATTGGGAGCCACCACAATATTTTCCTTAGTACAACCAATCTACACAAACCAATAGTAAATAATATGGATCTTTCCTAAATAATCCCCCAAAACTGGTCATGAGGAAATATGAGCACCCTTGAACATCATCATATTGATAGGCGATACATCAAGGATAAAAAATTCACTAACTATATAACCACAAAAACCAATCCTTCCAGCTATATCTGCCCCATCCAAAGATAATTTTTTAATTTCCTCCAAAATGGTAAAAAGGCACATTAGAATCAATGGAGAATAGATATCCATCCTTAATTATAACTCAAAACTCCATTACTTTTGGTAATCATTTTAAAAATGATTTAGTGCTAGATTCACCAACTATATAAATTAGGTAAAATAATCATGAATGGTATGTTCTCAATACTCCTATTTCAAAAACTACCCTATCTATATTGCACGTAATGTGTAAAGATTAAACTACTGATTAAATAATTTCTTGAAAAATTACTAGGTAAGTTCCTCATTCAATATAGCTTACATAATATAACCCCACCATCTATTTTCCCTTCCCTCAAAGAAATATGTAGAAAAACCCACCATAGATTCTTTAGGAATTTTATGATGTTTATGATAATATCAATCCTCTCAATCCACTCCAAGGGCTCATGTATTCCAATGTCACTATAGAAAATGGTTTGATGTTTCTTATTGAACATAGTAACATGATCCAACACATGTCCTATGTTATCGACACCAACATGAACTAGAGTTTGAATAATAAAGATAACACCTTCTACTAAAGAAGAATCCCCATGGGATTTTCATATGGATCGTTTCTCATAGCTTCCGATATTAGATTAGTAAGATCTCTTATCAAAGGAACTATATAATATATATAAGATGATAGATAAATAGAACATGAGAACATTCCAAAATATTAATACCACGACCATAAATTAAAGCAATGCTTTGAAAGAATAATTTAAAGAAATTATGAATTCTACCAATGAAATACTTTAATTAAAAATTAATAAGTCAAATTAACTAAACTTGTTATACATTTAATTCAAATGACTTCAAACTATGTGTCTCAAATCTAGTAAAAGTTCATGACCATCCATGGTAACTTAGTGTCAATCAGGGAACTGAGATAACATGACCCCTTTTTGTACTTAATATGTGAACATTGATTGTCCTAACTCATGTCTACCCAAGACATAGAACCAGAATTAGACAGCATTTACGCACTTTTGGACGTGTCTTCATATAATGCCAAATAATAATAGAAAATATTAGGTTAACTAAACCATACACCCAAGATTACTATCATATTTTTAGGTTAAAAAAGATAATGGAACAAGTATACAATATAGCCCATTAAATAGATATTAATGAGTATTAATGGGGATGAAAATAGAAATTTGAAAAAAAACCATACAATCTAATCCAAAAATTGATAAACCATAGAGTATGACTGGAATCTATGTGCCTAAAAGTCACATAAAAACCACACAGTTACAATGTAAAATATAAAAGGAGAAGCAAAAAATTATATAATATTCCCTTTACATTACATGGACCTGACACTACAACGCCTAAAACCATCCAAATGAAAAAGTATCATCTATGATAAAATACCAATATGATATCCCCATAGACTCTATAAAAGATCTAATATCATGAAATCATCTATTATAGATTTTAAAACGAAATAGTTTTACTAAAAATTTTCATAAAACAAAACAATATTAAAAATCATTTGTCCTTTGGTTTTCCAAAAATACATTCATATTCCAGAATTCAAAAATATGACATGTAAAAGTTATAAAATAGGAAATCATATACATGAATCATATGGTATGAAATAAATCATATATCCATGAAATTACATCATCTGATGCCATGTGATACTGTATCATATAAAATGTTGTTTGTAATTAACCATTATGAAAACCATTGTGCTAGAAAATTACTTAAATGATAAAGAACACTATCATTTGGGATCTAACCTATGAAAAAATATATAATAGACATAAAAATAAACATAAACAAGGTAAAATTTTTGATCAAACTGAAATGGAGGCATGTGAGAGTATTTTAATATAATCGAACAACCACTATTTTTTCCACACACACGAAGGTTTCTTATGTTTATTTAACAAAACTCTCAATGTTACTAAATAAAAAGATTATCATAATACCTTTAAAAACCATGATTATATTTTATAAAATACATCTCAAATCCAAATCAAACCACTTCAGTGTTTGACAACCCCATTTCTAAATCAAATAATATATGTTTTTAAAGAAAACCACCATAAAAACATTTATCATTTAAAAAAGTTCCAAGAAACCCAAAATAAATTCAATTAAATTAATAAAAAAGGAATTTATTATGAAAAAAATTCATTGAATTAACCCATATTGTATAAACACATACCTCAAAATGTTATAAACCTAGCTACCTTCGACAATGGTGATCTGAAACCAAGCGATCGACCTTCGAAAGACAAAGAAATCCCAGAAACCGAAAATGATCGAAATACATCACTATTAAATAACAAATATGAACCATAAATTAATAAAACATAGTAAACAAATATAATTTAATTAAGAACCAAATTGAATACAACCTTGAGGAGGTGTACTGGGAGAAACATGATTATCGATCATCGAATGAGTGTTCCCAATGGATTTGAGATCTCAAAAATCACATAAGAAGAGAAATGGGTTGAGAGAGGGAGGATGGATGGATGAAAGAAATAAAAATAACAAATATTTGTCCCTAAAACCACAACTAATTAGATTTACATGGTTTTTAATACTGTTACATGACATGAATTCCAAGAAAGGAGAAAACACTGAATAATGGGTATTTTTTTATAAAAACATCATTTTAGCCATTTAGAAATGTGAAACCAATATAACAAGCATGTAAAAATAATTACATGAACCTGATTCATGACATTTTCATGGAAATAATTTACATTATGTAATCTTTTCACATGGAATTCAATATCCTAATAGAAAAAAATCATGTCAGTTCTGCCCAAAATATCGAAACCACCAACAACATTCTATAAACACATTGAGAACCCATTAAGGCCTTTGAAATATTTATACCCAAACCCCATTTAATGAAACAAACAAACATCACTAAAATAAATTTAATTTTCCCTATCAAAGGATATCCATACCCAAAAAACCCACAATCACACCCAAAAAAGGATGATAAACAATGAATGTATAATGGAGTACCTACAAAACATAACAGGATGTTACATCATCCTTAAAAACCATTATAAAGGATCTAAAAATATGTTTAATTTTTTAAATAATTTCCAATAAATCCATATTTATGATTATGAGTTTATCCATTCTTGATATTTTAAATTTATGGTAATCATTTCCCAATTTTTGGGATTATACATTATGTTTCATAATGTTATAACCTAAACTAGCATCTTACACTAATAAGAGATGACACATAATTGAAATAATATAAACAATATCAATTTATGAACTCCATTTCTAGATGTCCCTCTCAAATAAGATAATGAATATGGAACTAGAGATGTAGCTGGAGTAGATCAAATTTTATGCATATTGGGGCAGCTGACTCAGGTTATGAGTACTAGCCTTTCCTATATGTAGAATCCTACTGAGCCACCACATTGTGTAATAATCATAAACCACTCCATACATAAAAAAATTCCATAATTAAATGATATTACATACCATTGTATTTTATAATTATATATGTTTTTTATAGTGTAAATTACTCATTTTAGGATGTTGTGAAAGAGATAATGTTTCTATGGTAGTTTATCATCTCTCAAGAGATAAGAATCAATGGTGTTCATTAATTCAAAACATCAAAGATTAAGAAGGAATGAAAATTATAGAGTGGAAAGAATTAAATGTACACTTCATGAGAAAATATTTTCCTTGTGGGGAAAAAGTGGATTTAGAAAGATAGTTCTTGAGTCTCAGATTGGAATGAGAGAAAAATATTTCAACTTGTGAAGTAAAATTTATAAGGTTAGTTAAGATTTTTTGGACTACCTAAATAATTGAAAGAGAAATATTGAATTTTTGTTTTATGGGATTACTCCAATATATTAAGGGAACTAGTATTTCAAAAATTATCATCATACAAGGATATAATAACATTTTATATAATGACATAGAAATAATTATCCATGTTTTATGGCTTTGAAGGGATGTAAGAGTGGAAGAAGGAGTTCGGGAAAAAAATGAATAATAGAAACATGGGAAAGAAGAATGTTCCATCCTATGATAATTGAAAAAGTAAATACCTTGGTATATGCTTAAAAAGAACAAGATTTTATATGGAAACCCCAACACCAGTATCCTAGAGCCGGTGTCTCCTTTAGTACATTGACATAAGATACATGGAATAATTTCCCAAAGGACTAAATAGTTTATTTGTATTTGTAAACTAGATCTATAAATGATTCATTAATTACATTTGAATATATAACTTACAACATATTTTTTCAGAATAACACTATTCCTCCTATAATATCACTCAATATCTATCATAGTAAACTTTATGGATTCATGGGAATAGAAATAAAATAAGGGTGAGCTAAAATTATTAGTAAAGGTTAAGTACTGTATAATATATCATTAATTAATATAGAATAATGAATGTGCAAAGTTAAATAATTGAATATAAATTTAATTTAATCAATGACTTTTAAATCATAATAAGATTATTCATAAACAATATGGCAAGGTAAATAAATTAAAAACATGCCATTTAATAAATAAACTATGAACAAAACACATAGAAAGAGAATATTATTGTGAAAATAATATGTATAATAATAAATGAAATATTAATGAAGGAAATAATTAATAATTGGACTCCATGATATTAGGAATCATGATACCTATACTATCAAGAGCTTTTAGAAGATAATTTAAATTATAGATAGAAACTCATTTAATTTGGACAACAAATTTTCCTCATGATATGTATTAATGCATTAAAGGGATATATAATACTTCCCCCGCCATTATAGGTCAAAATAATCCATCATATATTGAATACTAAATTTAATTTATGAATTAATCAATAAGACATATTAGTAAATAACTCTATTGGGTAAAGAATATATATTTATCAATATTTCCCCTATTAATCAAATAACTATCTATTTAAAAAAATATATATTAATGGTACATAGTTTCGGAAACAAATTTTTTCCATGATAAATAAGATAGATATTTATGGTAAATTAATATTCTAATGAAAAATGAAAATTGAATATTTAATGGGAATGTTAATGACTACAAAAATCATATAAAAAATTAAATGTCAATACTTTTGTGGTAAAAATTATCATAAACAGTCAATAAAAAGAACGAGGGTTGTGTCAATACATCATATAAATATTTGAGTAATAATCATGTGTTTTTTTTTTATGAATAGAAATATCATAAAGTGTTATTTAAAAAAATTCTTTTGGAAAATATGTTTTTTATTAGAAAATAAATTTTGAAAATATAAAAAATTTTGAAAATCCTTTTCTTTGAAAATAAATTTTAGAAACTAATAATTTTCATAGTATGAGGAGAAAAGTTTTAATAAAAAATAACCTTATAATAATTCAAAGGATTATTCAATGAAATGATATCAATGTTTGTTGGTAATTCCGTATATGTAGTACTAGATAAAAAAACACTCATTTTACACTATAATAAGTTTATAAATGTTACTTTATCTGAAAATGATAGAAAGATTCCATGTAATTTATTTTGAAAAAAGAAAATAATTGTTAAAAATATATTCAATAAATTATTTACAAAAGGTTAAAAAAATATTTGAAAATAATTTCAGAAAAATTGATTTGGAAGAACAAATATTTCTAACTAATGAATGAAATAAATTCAATTTTTCTTAAAAAAGTTTTCTAATAAGTTTAAATTATAAAAAGGGGTGAATGTATGATTATATTTCAATTATCATGAATAACCAGAGGATAATAAGATAAAATGGGTTTATTATAAATTCATCAAATAATTTCCTTCAACTGAAATACTATAATAAATAATATTGATTTAAATTAGATTGTGAAATAAAGCCATAGAGTGATCATAACATTGAAGTAAAAATTAATCAATGAAATAATTATGTGTATCAACTAAAAATACATATAAGATAAAATGGAAATAAAAAAATATACTAAATTTTTTTTTCATAAATAATATTATAATATCAAATACAATTAAAATGTAATACAACCTAATGGAACATATTGAGTTATGACATTATTTACAAGTTGGAAATTTTGACATAAAATCAATTTTGATGAAATAAATAAAATTGAAACTAAAAAATGATGAATTATGAATCAGTAATGATATTAAATTTAAAATAGGAAGTATATAAACAATATAAAATAAATTAGGTGCATAATATTACAATATGCCTCAATAAAGGAATATTGAGATGGATCTCATACCTCATTCTTATATTTGATTAAAAAATATTTAGCCAAAAGTATAGTAGTTTCAAACATGTTATTATATTATTATATAATCTTATTAATATTTATGATATCTTATATGATCTTTTTATATCATTTTATCACCCATTCATTAATAATATGTCACTATTTTCCTTGTTTCAGTTATTAATTATCTTATTTTCTTATGCATGTTTCATCCTGAACAATCTAATTATTATACATATTATATAATAATATCATATATATATATATTAATAATAATGGAATAAATTTCATAATTTTACATCAATTTTAAATTTAATAACAAACATGAAATATATTTATGAAAAATGAAAAACAATATGATCGTGGAGACAATAGGTCACACACACGCATGCATAACATTTCCAATTTCCATTGATCGTTATGGAAACGATGTTAGTAAACTTTTATCTTTACATGTTGATAATAATATCATATATATCATATTTTTTCTTTATATATACTTTTTCAATTCATCCATGTTGAATTGTGAGGTAATGAGAGTCACATCGCTTTGTGAAGGCGGTAGTCCACACAAACACGAATGATGTTATCATTTATTATTAAGTAAAAATGGATAAATGAAAATTATGTATATATTATCATTAAAGAATTATAATTATTTCATGTTATCATATTTATTTCATTTATATAACATATATTTACCAACATTAACCTCACCACATTCCATGTAAAGCATTAGTGAAATACGAATCACATCGCTTTGTGAGGCGGTAGTTATCCATATAAATGAGCAATGTTATCGTATACCATAAGAAATGGAAAATGAAATTGTACATAAATAATATAATGAACATAATTAATAATCAGGTTATAAAATATCATATATATAATTTATATCCATCATCATACCCAACTATGAAGGTGGTAATAGAATAAAAAATGGCATTGGTTCATGAGGCAGTAGACTTCCATACACACGAATAATGATTTCATAATCCATTTGATCGAAGTGGTGGTGGGTTTAGGTCTTGAAAATAACAAAAAAAATATCTCAGTATAGGGAATATACTAGTTTTATTAAATCATAATTGTTTAATAACAACTTATTGAGGCAGAGGAGGAAAAAAATTAAAATGCTTGATGAAGAACATTACCTCTTATTCGTTTATCCTTCTTATGTTTTCACAAAAGGACATCCTATGATGGATCTCTGGAAAAAATAAGGATTATAGGATGAGAGGATAAAAGTTAAACGTTATTTGGGTAGGTATTTTATAAACCTAAATGGAATTAATGTGTGAATAAGAGAGTAGAGCCGGTATCCTTTTAAGTGATGTAACACCCCAAGCTTCTACGGTACGCTTCTTTTTGAATAATGTGATAGCGTGTGTTGTACGCAACACCGAGTTTTAACACACCATAACCAATCAAACTAGCCGTTATGAATAGTAATACCTACTTTTTGAAATTATATATATTTTATTTTTTAAAATGGACATAATTTTTGGATTCGTAATATCTAATTTAGCCTAAGGTGAAATTTTGGTACTTTTCGGATAACTTTCATATTTTGATGAATAGTGAAAATTGCTAAATTTTAATTAAAAACAACATTTTTAATCAAAATAATTAAGAGTGATAAATTATGAATTTTAGTGGTTTTAAAGTATATTTATAATATATTTTTATAATTTAATATAATGTTGGTCATTGGACATAATTTTACAATTAAACCGAACATAAACAAGTGTCAATCTTTTGATAGTTATTATCTCTTAAAAACACGCTTTTTGTTTTGACAGCGGGAATTAATTTTAAAATAATTTCTTCCACTTATGTGTTTTGAATTTAGAAAAATGGATTCCATATTTGGAATCAGGATGTTCAAATTGTGTAAATTGGTAACTTTTATTTTTAGACATTTTGAATAATTACTGCGGTAAATATTTTATTTACCACGGTTAAGGGTAAATCCGGTAAATAAGGGTTAAAAAATAATATTATAATAACACTAAATTACCCTAAAACGTTTAATAGCCTAATTTGTTGATAAATGTTTGACCATAGGCATCATTGGGTCGATTTTGGGACCCCATGGTGCCACTTGTAGGTGATAGGGACACTTTATTTTAATTAAGTTAAAATGAATACAAAAATGACACAAGCATATATCCTTTAGCAAAACAATTTTTACATAGGGTTATATATGTTGGATTTTAGATTATAAATATTCATTAGAACGATAAATTATTTCCTACATAATGATATTTTATTTATAATTTTTAGACATTAAATAAGTTAAATTATTTATGACACAATGATGATGAAGTAATTACTATAATAGTGACAAATTAAAATTATTGATATTATAAATACCCAAATAAATATAATATGAAACTTTTAATGAATTAAAGTAATTTTCTAGGATAATATGATATATTAGGATTGATTTAGTTGACTTTTTTCGAAGTAATCAATCTGTTATGAGTTTCACAAAAATCAACTATTGAATAGTGTCAAAATTGACATAAAAGAGTTCTTAAAACAAATATTATATTATTAATTGATATTAAATTAATAAAAATCTGAGGTTCGGCGAAGATACTTATATCATGATTGGTTAGTCATTAATTGACAACTTGGGGGGTCTCTTGGATGTATATAGTAAGTTTATTAACCATATTATATAAAAATACAAAGAGACATTGTAAAAGTGAAACTAATTATCTTAGAGTTAATACTTAAAGATAAGGTTAATATAAGTACCCAAACCTGTCTAAATTATATTGGTTGAGTTTTTTTCGACCTATCCCCACATTAACATTTAAATAATCAACTTTGTAGCCATTAGAAACCGAATATGAATTTATTATAAATTAATATTTCTAGCTTTTCCAAAGGTTCCCCTCACCCCTCGTATAGAAGGGCACTCCTCCTTCTAATTTCTTCACACCTTCAAAGACTTTTGGTTCGTCCAAACTCTGACCAAATACTCTCCCAACATCCCTAAATACAACCTAGAGTACTTAGTTGGATCAGAAATCCAACCTAAGGATCCCTTTTGATCAAATCAAAAGGAAGAACCCGAAGAAGAGGTAATGTTTTCACCACCCCTTTTCAAGTTCATTTCTTCTTCCACTTCTTCTTTCTTTGTTATTACCATTATAAAATAATAACTACAGTATAATATATATACTGTGATGTTATTATAAATATGGTACAACCATATTCAATATTCTATCCATCCATTGAATAACATGTCACCATACGTGCGTACGTACGGCTTACCGTCTCCACGTCGTGGTGTAATTGCTATTCAATTTATTATTATTTGGATGGGTATAATAATGATGTGTAACTCATGTAAATAATAAATATAACATGATAATTATTTTGTATATATGATATACCATCAAATTATATATTATTTTAATATCAAAAGAATGATATTGTCGCTCGTGCGTACGTACGGACTACCGTCTCCACGAACGCGATGAGATTCATTCTCCATCATATCCATTCAAGTATAATTATAATTTTATGATTTAAAAATAGTATCTAAGTACTTTATATAATTCTGGATATGAATAATATACATCCCATTAATAATGAATATGGCTCACATAACAAAGAATATAAAGTAAAATGAACCCGTTAACACTCGAAATGACGATAATTCTAAGATATTATTAACAAATCAATGTTAAAAGATCATATATGATATCATATTAAAGTAAATGATTCTTTTATAATTAAATAAAAATTATTTCACCATTATACAGGAGGTTAACCTACCGTCTACCAAGGAAAAAGTACAAAGTAAGGGATTTTCTTATCTCACTTTCAATTCCGTGAGATTTCCATTGTTCGCAACTAAATTATTGAAAGTGGTGTATTGTGTACTTCCATTTGATATATATTACCATGATTCTCTTTATATTCATGTTATTCTATAAATAATTTGGTGGTTATTAACTTTTGGCCATACGACTCAGTTGATTAACGTGGTAAGTGGTTTCTTATCTCACTTTTAATTCCGTGAGAATTCCATTGTTCACCACTTATTTATTACATGTGGTGTGTGTACTGCCCATGGTTGTATTCATTGTGTAATATACTTTAATTCGTGTATATTTACATCATCATTGTATGATCCTTCTTTCATGGGTGTATGTTTTTTATGTTACCAAATCGATAAGGGAATTTGAAATTTCAATTTCCACTCATTCGGCTTTACGCATAATTCATTGATTATTTTACTCCAAGATTATGTGTGGAATCACTAATCATTTGATTATGTCATAATTTCCACTCCCCTTTCTTTAGATATACATTTTATAAACATAATCACTCCATTGATAAATTCTCATGTCATTGATATGAATTTGATAAGAGTAATTTTAACTCATTCACCATTTGTTGAGTTAAACATCCAAGTCATTGGTGTTGTTTTTACAAGAATATGTGTGAATATACATTGATTGTTTTACATTGATTATCCAATCATATTTAGTGTATTTATATTTGTCGCACATAATTATGTCGTTGATTTATCCTTAACCTAAGGATACGGCCTTTATGAGATATTTCATCTCAATTTACATTCCATTGAGACTTCCCTATTGATATACACCAAATCACTTTTATGTGGTGTATATAATGTACTTTTACATAGTATATCATGAATCCCTTTATACTCATGATATAAAAAAGTTTTTATTACCTCAATTATTTGTATTCAGGTGTCTCGTTTGGTTAGAATCTCTAACTAAAATACCATTTTAAAATGTTTTAAAGACTTATTCATCAAAATATTTCTCATTAATGTCCATGTTTTAAAAATGGTTTTATGGATTTATTTATATGGACATTAAAGTTTAGAAAATAAAACTCATTTTAAAACGTTTCAAAGTGGTATGGGACACTTTTATTTAAAAATCTACTTTTAAATGGCTTCTTGACAAATAGTGTGACTTTTAAATGTTTTCAAGAAAAGGGAGATATTTCTCTCAAATAGTTTTGATGATTATTTTCATCTATGTCGACATCCTTCATTATTCTTGATTGAGGTTAATGTGATACAATAAAATCTTCCATATTGTATCTAATGAGTTATGTTTGACTATGGATGTGCTATTTTTATACCATTCATGGTTTGTGGTAGAAGTATTGACATTTCGTATGCTAGTTTTAATACGAATGTTCATGTTATGTTTAAACCTGTTCATATGAGGAATGCATTGGACTTAATAAGTGACGGGTGGAGCCCGCTATAGCTCCTCGATGCATCGGTAGGTCTCATGAGACAAACTAGTGTCTTGGCATAAGGCCTTGGCAAAATCCTATTTGTAGTCTTGGCACGAGGCCTTGGCTATGTGGTTATGATAGTCTGGCATTATGCATTCCATCATTATGAAAGTGGTTATTGATATTTCACATGATTATTTGATTAGTAGAATATCCATTGAATAAGTAAATGGAATTATTTCATTTTATTTTTGCCATACTATGTTGAAGTTCAAGTTTAAAAGGCTTTTGTTTTAGTTATACATCGCCTTAAATGTTTATTCTTATTTATAAAAGTTTCCGCTATATTGTTATCCATACTGGGAATTTGAGCTCACCCCTTTTCTATGTTTTATTTTTCCCAGGAAGTGAAGAAGTAAATTATGAATGACCTGCAGGGATATTATGAGGGGATAATAGTGTGGATTATGGAGACAATATGTTGTTGTAGTAGTTTTTCACTTCATGATGTAATGTAAAACTTTATGAATATATCTAGTGCTTCCAAGGCTACTAAACCAATCAGTCTTTCGAGATTTGATCTTTCTTGTGATCATGCCAATGTTAAGTAATAATACACCAACTCTGGGTAACTGGGGTCGGGGCGTTACAATTGGTATCAGAGGAATTTTAGTACAAACTTGGAAGCAAGATTTAGATAACCTCTGATTAGAGCACGTAGAACTAAGATGATCTTTGAGGATTAGTATATAAGAACTTCCTAGAATTTTGGTATTGTAGAGATTTTGTGCGTTTTCCGAGCAATACATCCCTGTCTGGATACGAGCAGGTAGAGGCGGCTCTGGCACAGATGTACGATGTGGTAAAACCCGAAAACACCGCTTTGAGCTAGACTCAAACTGGAACTGGTGCACGACAACGGGCATTGCTGCACTTTTGGTTACGACACTCCTGGGGGATATGCTTAGGATAATTTACATTTTCTTTACAAAATGATTTAAGTAATATATATATAAGATGAGAGTAAATGACCTTGGTTAATCCTAATATGTTTCAAATTTAGAATATGGAGACATATTAATCTCTAAATGTTTTTACGACTATTGTTACTCACACAATGCTTTCTGGTTTTAGTCAATGGTTGGATTCCAAGGAAGTCATAGTGACTTTGGGAATGATGTACAAGGTGGTAATGGTGGTGGAAATGAGCAACAAAATGGAATGTTGATAGGCGTAAAAGATATCGTCTTTATTCCAAATCAGTTTTCCAAAAATATGATCAACAACATATATATTAACCAAATCCCAGACTCAACAAGGAAGAGAAATGTGATGAATGATAAGAGCTCCAGCAATGGAGACCATGGAGAAAAGAACCCTCAATTTTCATCATGCAGGAAATGTGGAAGGAGACACCCAGGAAAGTGTCTCAATGGGACAACGAAATGCTTTACGTGCGGGAAGGAAGGACATAAAGTGAAGAATTACCGAAGAAAAATGAAGAGTAATATGGAAGAAGATAAAAATGGTCCCAAGAGTCCATTTACAGTCATTTGCCGTAAATGTTGGGGACTTGTAAATTACCCGAGTGAATGTCCTATTCTATAGGATATTTTCTTGGTCAAAGAAGAAGCTATGTGGAAATAAATGGTTTCAGAAATTTTTAAAAAGTATTAGCGCTCCTTGTTGATGGGTTTACTTTGGAATAATTTTCTCTTGTATTTGTAACCCTGCAGTTTTCCATGTGAGAATGATATTTGAGGAAGAATTGTCTCTTCTCTTGTGGATATAGGTATAAATAACCATTTGGTTTTATATGATCATTGGGGTTTGAGAGAATTATAAGTTATTATAATTTGGGATGAAAATGCAAGGTATGATATAACATTTGTGGTTAAATTATGTTATTTTGAAGAATTTATCTGATTTTGGTGATATTATAAAATATAGTTTTTGAAAAAGGACAACAGGTAGACCGTGTGACAACCCGTCGCGTCGGACAAAGCTGTGGGAATCGAACCCACAACCAAAGTGTGATTGGGATTTATCGCCTACCACTGGACTACGTGACGTCCCTGGTTAGTTTGACTATTTTTTGTAGTTAAATGATTTTATTGATCAAAAATAAGTTGATTTGGGTTCATATGTCTTATTAAATGAATACCCATGGTATAGGAAAATGATTTGGTGATTAAGTGATAAATGTTATTTTGGAAGATGTTCGCTTTGTTGGGAACATTATATGCCCAAGGAAACTAGAATACAATGGGGTTTCATTTGTAGAGTAATGGTAGATTTTTATCTACATTTTTTATTGTGGATTTATAGTGATTTGGGTTATTTATGGAAATGATTAACCTATAACAGAGAATATGTGATAATGTTAATTACTTTTAAGTATGTGACTTTAAGAGTATTTGATGTCATTTGGAGATACAATTTAACATGGGAGACTAAATAATCAAATTCTTCTATGTTTTGGGTTTCAATATTAGTTTGGATTATATTGAAGGATTTTAAGGACAATTCATTATTGAATGGTATTTATTTAACTTTGGGGTATTGTTGGTTTAATTTTATAAATTAAGATTAGTGCATATTTATCTCAAGGAATATCCTTTTGGGGGATCATTAGATCTTTCACTAACCATTTTGGTTTTGATTAATCTTCAAATATAATGTAAATATATAGTTTATCCTGCATGGATCATGTGATTCTATAGAAGTTTATTTTAGCTCTTCCAGTGTGACCAAGTCTTCTTGAATACTCATCGTTTAAAAAAATTGAGTTAGTGGTGGAAATTTATTAAAGAATTAAACTCTATTGAAAAAGTAAGTATATCTCTTAATTTTATTAGTCAATATCATAAATGAATTCCTCATCCTTATGTAATGTAACTTAAAACAAAAAAATGTTGTTTGTTTACTTTCCTACTAGGAGACTAATGGTCGATTGTCCCAACACAAGTTTGTGGCTTTCTTATTGTTAACATTCTCTTGATCAGGATTTCTATCCCTCTCCATCAGAACTTGACACTTAGTTATCATCCATATCCATGTTTTCCTACATGGAATCTGAGTATGGGTTATCTTGGATGACCTCTATACCTCTCTTTCTTTCTTTTAAAGTGATAGTTTTATTGACTCTTTTTCCGATGTGGGACTTTCCATTATATTCCCAAGCACAATTTTAAAAATTGCGAGGATGCAATTTATTGAAGGAGGGGAGAATGTAACGCCCCAAGCTTCTACGGTACGCTTCTCTTTGAATAATGTGATAGCGTGTGTTGTACGCAACACCGAGTTCTAACACGCCATAACCAATCAAACTAGCCATTTTGAATAGTAATACCGACTTTTTGAAATTATATATATTTTATTTTTTAAAATGGACTTTATTTTTGGATTTGTAATATCGAAATTATCCTAAGATGAAATTTTGGTACTTTTCGGATAACTTTCATATTTTGATGAATAGTGAAAATTACTAAATTTTAATTAAAAACAACTTTTTTAATCAAAATAATTAATAGTGATAAATTATGAATTTCAGTGGTTTTAAAGTATATTTAAAATATATTTTTACCATTGAATATAATTTTGGTAATTGGACATAATTTTACAATTAAACCGAACATAAACAAGTGTCAATCTTTTGATAGTTATTATCTCTTAAAAACACGCTTTTTGTTTTGACAGCGGGAATTAATTGTACATTAATTTCTGCCACTTCTGTGTTTTGAATTTAGAAAAATGGATTCCATATTTGAAATCAGGATGTTCAAATTGTGTAAATAGGTAACTTTTATTTTTAGACATTTTGAATAATTACTGCGGTAAATATTTTATTTACCATGGTTAAGGGTAAATCTCGTAAATAAGGGTTAAAAAATAAAATTATAATAATACTAAATTATACTAAAACGTGTCCTAGACTTATTTGTTGATACTTGTTCGACCATAGGCATCTTTGGGTCGATTTTGGGACCCCATGGGGGCACTTGTAGGTGATAGGGACACTTTATTTTAATTAAGTTAAAATGAATACAAAAATGACACAAGCATATATCCTTTAGAAAAACAATTTTTACATAGGGTTATATATGTTGGATTTTAGATTATAAATATTCATTAGAACGATAAAAAGATTTCCTACATAATGATATTTTATTCATAATTTTTAGACATGAAATAATTTAATTTATTTATGACACAATGATGATGAAGTAATTACTATAACAGTGACAAATTAAACTTATTGATATTATAAATACCCAAATAAATATAATATGAAACTTTTAATGAATTAAACTAATTTTCTAGGATAATATGATATATTAGGATTTCTTTTATTGACTTTGTTAGAAGTAATCAATATGTTATGAGTTTCACAAAAATCAACTATTGAATAGTGTCCAAATTGACAAAAAAGAGTTCATAAAACAAATTTTATATTATTAATTGATATTAAATTCATAAAAATATAAGGTTCGGCCAAGAGACTTATATCATGATAGGTTCATCATTAATGGACCACTTGTGGGTCTCTTGGATGTATATAGTAAGTTTATTAAACATATTATATAAAAATACAAAGAGACATTGTAAAAGTGAAACTAATTAACTTAGAGTTAATATTTAAAGATAAGGTTCATATAAGTACCCAAACCTGTCTAAATTCTATTGGTTGAGTTGTT
Organism: Viscum album; assembly: GCA_963277665.1. NCBI lineage: Eukaryota > Viridiplantae > Streptophyta > Magnoliopsida > Santalales > Viscaceae > Viscum > Viscum album. The sequence continues at coordinate 1,800,391,198 of OY728152.1, forward strand.
TTCGACCTATCCCTACCTTAACATTTAAATAATAAACTTTTTATCCATTAGAAACCGAATATGAATTTATTATAAATTAATATTTCTAGCTTTTCCAAAGGTTCCCCTCACCCCTCTTATAAAAGGGCACTCCTCCTTCTAATTTCTTCACACCTTAAAAGCCTTTTGGTTCGGCCAAAATCTGAACAAATACTCTCCCAACTTCCCTCACTACAACCTAGAGGACTGAGTTTGATCAGAAAGCCAACCTAAGGATCCCTTTTGATAAAATCAAAAGGAAGAACATGAAGAAGAGGTAATGTTTTCACCACCCCTTTTCAAGTTACTTTATTCTTCCACTTCTTCTTTCTTTGTTATTACCATTATAAAATAATATCTCCAATATCATATATATACTGTGATGTTATTATAAATATGGTACAACCATATTCAGTATTCTATCCATCCATTGAATTACATGTCACCATACGTGCGTGCGTACAGCTTACCGTCTCCACGTCGTGGTGTAATTGTTATTCAATTTATTATTATTTGGATGGGTATAATTATGATGTGTAACTCATGTAAATAATAAATATAACATGATAATTATTCTGTATATATGATATACCATCCAATTATATATTATTTTAATATCAAAAGAATGATATTGTCGCTCGTGCGTACGTACGGACTACCGTCTCCACGAACGCGATGAGATTCATTCTCCATCATATCCATTCAAGTTTAATTATAATTTTATGATTTAAAAATAGTATCTAAGGACATGATATAATTCTGTATATGAATAATATACATCCCATTAATAATGAATATGGCTCACATAACAAAGAATATAAAGTAAAATGAACCTGTTAACACTCGAAATGACGATAATTCTAAGATATTATTAACAAATCAATGTTAAAAGATCATATATGATATCATATTAAATTAAATGATTCTTTTATAATTAAATAAAAATTATTTAACCATTATACATGAGGTTAACCTACCGTCGACCAAGGAAAAAGTACAAAGTAAGGGATTTTCTTATCTCACATTCAATTCCGTGTGATTTCCATTGTTCGCCACTACATTATTGAAAGTGGTGTATTGTGTACTGCAATTTGTTATATATTATCATGATTCTATTTATATTCATGTTATTCTGTAAATAATTTGGTGGTTATTAACTTTTGGCCATAATACTCAGTTGATTAACTTGGTAAGTGGTTTCTTATCTCACTTTTAATTCCGTGAGAATTCCATTGTTCACCACGTATTTATTACATGTGGTGTGTGTACTCCCATGTTTGTATTCATTGTGTAATATAATTTAATTCATGTATATATACATCATCATTGTATGATCCTTCTTTCATGGGTGTATGTTTTTTATGTTACCAAATCGATAAGGGAATTTGAAATTTCAATTTCCACTCATTCGGCTTTACGCATAATTCATTGATTATTTTACTCCAAGATTATGTGTGGAGTCACTATTCATTTGATTATGTCATAATTTCCACTCCCCTTTCTGTGGATATAAATTTTATACACATAATCACTCCATTGATAAATTCTCAAGTCATTAATATGAATTTGATAAGAGTAATTTTAACTCATTCACCATTTGTTGAGTTAAACATCCAATTCGTTGGTGTTGTTTTTACAAGAATATGTGTGAATATCCTTTGATTATTTTACACTGAATAACGAATCATATTTAGTGTATTTATATTTGTCACACATAATTATGTCTTTGATTTATCCTTAACCTAAGGATACGGCCTTTATGAGAGATTTCATCTCAATTTACATTCCATTGAGACTTCCTTGTTGATATACACCAAATCACTTTTATGTGGTGTATATAATGTACTTTAACATAGTATATCATGAATCCCTTTATTCTCATGATATTAAAAAGTTTTGATTATGTAGAGACCCGAATCTTGACGTACATGGACATTACATTACATTTGCGGAATACTTAGTACATAACAAAAACACACACACAAGGATCGTAATAGTTTAGTGTCTTTGGAAACTCGGAACGTAATCTTCTAATCGTGGTGAAAGATCTTCAATATCTCCCATAAAGATCTTCCTTTTTTTACCTAAAACCTTTCTTTATATCCTGGGAAAAGAAAACATAACAAGGGTGAGCTCAAATGCTCAGTAAGGGTATACAAAAGAAAAATTAATCACATCATATTCATAAGAACATAACATTTTGGAAATCTTAACCTGCAAAAGAGAGCATAATTTCATAACATGGGATAAATCATGGCAGTGAAATGTAATCACAATAATCATAACTTAAAACATGAAACTTTGTGGCATTCACACATAATCATAGAGAATCATTTCTTGTTAGTCAAGGCTCATTGCCAAGACTATCTTAGTGGACAAAGTCCCTTTCTGAATCGAGTAACCCTCATTTCAGTCCTGTTTCACTGAACCGGTATAACCTACCGTTCCAGCCCTGTCTATCTCATGAGATATAAAATCTTTACCCAATGCATTGGAGGGAGATATAGGTCCCACCCATCTTATAATGAATCCTTTCTTATGTGTGCCACATAATCATAAATCATACATCATCGCATAACACATGTAACAAAAATGGGATTCTTGAAACATCATGACATCATAAAACAAATCATATAAGATAAAGGAATTCATAAAAATAATTCCATCACAACATAATCAAATCAATTAAAATAATAGGGATAAAAACAGAACCCTTTTATTATCTTAGATGGAAAATAATTTTGATAAAACACTTGAACTTCATTCTTGAGGAAACTATCCTTTCTTCTTCAAAAACACTTTTCCTTTCTTAACATGTCATACAATTTTAAACTAAAAGAAGTTGATTAAAAATAAACTTGAATACTTGTAAAGGAATCTTCTTGGAAATAATTTTTTAGAAATCTATTCATGCCGTATAAGTTAAAAAAAACATTCTTCGTACTTTTGTCGGAAAAGTCAAAAAGTACCTCGTACGAAAAACGACAAAAGATTCCTTTCATACATATTACTAAAAACTCACCGAAGGGTAAAATTGGATTTAAACTATTGTAAGTGAATGGAAATAATATTACATATTGATGAAACATGGATGTGGATGATAAAATACACCCCAGTAAATACTTACGAATAAACAATCTCGGATAAAAATGAGATTGTGATATTTCCCTTACCTTAGGTCCGATTTGCTTCGTATGTGTCCGAACCTCCTCTTCTTTGAAGCGCCTCTTTGAGACCTCCTATTAGGGCACTAAAATTGGTCTTTGAGGAATACCAGAACCTCTAGGATGTTGCTAGGGAAGTGGAGAAGAGATTTTGGCAGGGTTTGGCCGAGCTTGAGTGCTCAAATTGGTGTGAGGAGGAGGGGGAGGAGGTGTCCTTTTATAAGGGAGGAGAGGGGCACCTTAGGAATATCTCAAAATATTATTTTATATTAAAGTCAAAATCGGTTTATAATGGTTCCAAAGGGTCTTATTTCGGAGATAAAGTGGGGATGGGTCGAAATCCTATCAACCAATAAGATTTTGACAAGTTTAGGGTATTATTTTAACCTTATCAATTAGATTTAACTCTAAGTTAAATAATTTAACTTTTACCGTGTCTTTTTGTTTTCTTTCACTATATGGTTAATACACTTACTATAACATGCCAAACGAACCCCAAATTGTTTATTATTAATACATATATCCTTATCTAAGTCATTTGGCCTAACCTTAGATTTTTAGGAATAAAATAACAATTAATAATATAATATTTGATTTAAAAACTATTTTGTGTCAATTTTGACACTATTTGATATATGATTTTTGTGAAAGTCATAACAGAATTATATGTTCGAACCAAGTTGATTAAATCAACACTAATATATCATAGTAACCTAGAAAATTAGTGGAATTCATAAAAAGTCTTAAATTACATTTATTTTGGTATTTATAATATCAATTATGTCAATATTTCATTAATAGGATAATTACTGCATCATATTTGTGTCATAAATAAATTAACTTATTTGATGCCTAAAAATTACAAATAAAATACCATTATGTAGGAAACCTTTTTAGATTTCTAATGAATATTTACAATCGAATTTATCTTCTGTACAACCCTATATTAAAAATGTTTTAGTAAATAAACTTTGATTTTAACTCTTTTAACTCTTCTTTGAATTAAATAATAATTAATGTCCTAATCTAATCCAAGTGGTCCTAAATGATAATATTTTACACTTAAGGTTGTTTTTGGTCGAGATACACTTATCCAATAGAATTAGGACATGTGTTAGGGTAATATTAATATCATTCTTACCCTTAATTACCCTATTTACTTTTAACCGTGGTAAATAAAAGTAAAAAGTTACTATTCACCAAAAATTATTTTCATCTCATTGAACCACATTTTACTTACTGACATCAACCGTGTCTCTCTGATTTTTGAAATCCCTTTCACAGAAGCGGTAAAATTAAGTTTTATGAAAAATTCAGTTTTTTTAACTACCACTTAGTAGTTTCACTATTCATCAAAAATTGATGTTTTTCAGAACAATGCCAAAATTTCATCCTAAGCTATATTTCATATTCCGAATTCAAAAATGAAGTCTATTTTACCAAATACATAACATAGAAATTGCATTAATTAATTTTATAATTAAATCCTGCTGTTAAAACAAATAGCGTGTTTTTAAGAAACAATATCTATCAAAAGATTGACACTTGATTATGTCTGGTTTAAATGTGAAATTACATCCAATGACCAACATTGTATTAAATTGTAAAAATATATTCTAAATATACTTTAAAACAACTAAAATTAATGATTTATCACTATTAATTATTTCGATTAAAAAAATTGTTTTTAATTATAATTTAGTAATTTTCACTATTCATCGGAATATGAAAGTTATCCGAAAAGTACCAAAATTTAACCTTAGGATAAATTCGATACTCCGAATCCAAAAATGAAGTCCATTTTGAGAGATAAAATTTCTAAAATTTTAAATGGTGGTTATTACTATTCATAATGGCTAGTTTTAATAATATTTTAATAGCATATCGTTGTTTAGTGAAACTCGGTATTGCGTACTACACACGCTATCGAGGAAGGTCGCGATTGCGTGTAATACAAGGCAAGTCAAGGATGCGTGTTGTGCAAGATCCTTTTGGTGTAGCATACAACACAAGACATTAATGAAATTAAAAAGAATATTTTTTTATAAAATCTCGGGCTGTTACATTCTACCCCCCTTAAAATGAATTTCGCCCTCAAAATTCGTCGGGGTTATAAATGGTTTACTATTAGAAAGTTTCTTTAATAGAAACCCACATCGTAAAAAGGAATACCAAAACCAATATTTAAAAACAAAAGTATGAAACGTAACGGTTACCCAAATAAACTAATCACTGGGTTTCCACATAGGTGAAAATATGGATATAGAAGAGAAATCTAACCATCATGTTCTAATAGAGAGTGGTAGAGAACATGGCTATGAAATATCCAACAATCACAAAGCCATAGATTTGTAACGATCTAATGTAACATCTAATTCATCAGATATAAGAGCACTAGGACAACATTTTTGGTTTTCAAGATCGTTTCCCTAAAGTTAAAGAATTTGAATTAGAATAAATACTTACTTTATTTTGGTACAATCTCACTGTTGTTCGTGCCTTTAACAATTTCCACTTTATCTCTTAAATAAATGAAGTTGAATTTGTTATTCGTGAAGTGTTAGCAGATCATGTGATAGAATGACGGGTCATTCCATCTGTCTCAAACAAAAAGGTTAGAAAAAGTTATTAAATATACATACGTCATTATATAGTGAGATTAATCATACGTGGTTCCTAAAATGGACTTATACTTCATATATCATATTGCTTAATATAATAAAACTAGTTTCTACTAAACAGGGAATTCCTGTAGGCCAGTGGTAGGCGATAAAGGCCAGTCGCACTTCGGTTGTGGGTTCGATTCCTACAGCCTTGTCCGACGCGATGGGCTGTCGCTCATCCTGTAGGTTGTCCTTTTTCTAAAACTACATTACTATAACATCCCATCAATAATATAGAATAAAAAAAACTTCTATCCTTAAACAATACTCACTTATGTCCAACATAATCCATTTCAATCTTTAGGCTTATCCATAATACTGCAGTCCACTCTCATAACATAGTGAAAACGATTACCAAAGATTTAATACCATCGTTGATCCCCATATATCATAAGATATGTTTTGTTGGTCACATTCCAAACATTCAAAGTCCTTAATCATGTATTCTCTTGAATACCTTAGTGAAAACAGTTTAAAGTTAACACTTTCCACATACCAAAATCCTCAAAATTCTATATACTCAAACCAAGATATCACTTAGTCCTTATATCAATCATGAGCTCATGAATACTATTAAACATTTCATTTTCTCGTTTTCCCTTCATTATGCGCATATCATCTTATTTCCAAAAAATATCTCAATCACTTTGAATACCACATCAATAAATATTTCAATACTCAATGATACAACATTATTTTGGAATCCCATTACATAAACACTTAATCATTCCACCACATCATTGTCATATTCAACATTGCCAATAGTGATCGCATGTGACTTCCCTTTGTCCTTTGCCTTCAGTGGTTGCTCATGTTGATCATCACTAACCCTTTGATTAGGGCATTTATTAGCATAATTCCCCATTTCCTTGCACTTGAAGCATTGAAGTGTTGGTGGTGCGTTCTCTGCAGTGTTTTCTTTATTCACATCATTAAAAACCCTTTTTCCATTACTTCGACACTCAGCTGCTCGATGACCTTATTTTACACACTTAAAACATTTTCTAGTTCCTTTGAAACATTCTTCTTGATGCCTCTTCCCACATGATTTACATAGGGGAAATTGAACTTTCTTTCCTCTATGATCATCATGAAACTCCATCTTTCTCTTATTAGTTGAGTCAGGAAACATACCAAATTTTACTTTATTGATCATATTATGAGATTACTGATTCGGCATAATAATGATGTTTGGACTTCCAAATCCCATTTCATTATAAATAATATCATTCCATTGTCCATCATATCCTCCATTATCGTGAATCATCTTGTTTCCAGCCATTTTCTAAAACCCAAAAAAAGAATAGTGTGAGAGGCAAAAATCATGCTAGGGAAAACAACATAATAAAGGTGGAGTATCCTCAATATCAAACATCTTAGGTTAAATTATATGATCGTTACCATAGTTCTAGGACTATATCCTATACGTATACTTATCCTTAGGGACATCCCTAGACATACCTTATAAATATCTTTAGGAATCTCACTAAAGTTCTCGCATCCTAGTTTCCAAAGGTTGACTAAACCTTTCCTCTGATACCAACTGTAGAGACCCGAAGCTTGACGTACATTGACATTACATTACATTTGTGGAATACTTAGTACATAACAAAAACACACACACAAGTATCGTAATAGTTTAGTGTCTTTGGAAACTCGGAATGTAATCTTCTAATCGTGGTGAAAGATCTTCAATATCTCCCATAAAGATCTTCCTTTTTTTTACCTAAAACCTTTCTTTATATCCTGGGAAAAGAAAACATAAAAATGGTGAGCTCAAATTCTCAGTAAGGGTATACAAAAGAAAAATGAATCACATCATATTCATAAGAACATAACATTTTGGAAATCTTAACCTGCAAAAGAGAGCATAATTTCATAACATGGGATAAATCATGGCAGTGAAATGTAATCACAATAATCATAACTTAAAACATGAAACTTTGTGGAATTCACACATAATCATAGAGAATCATTTCTTGTTAGTCAAGACTCATTGCCAAGACTATCTTAGTGGACAAAGTCCCTTTCTGAATCGAGTAACCCTCGTTTCAGTCCTGTTTCACTGAACCGGTATAACCTACCGTTCCAGCCATGTCTATCTCATGAGATATAAAATATTTACCCAATGCATTGGAGGGAGATATAGGTCCCACCCATCTTATAATGAATCTTTTCTTATGTGTGCCACATAATCATAAATCATACATCATCACATAACACATGTAACAAAAATGGGATTCTTGAAACATCATGACATCATAAAACAAATCATATAAGATAAAGGAATTCATAAAAATAATTCCATCACAACATAATCAAATCAATGAAATAATAGGGATAAAAACAGAACCCTTTTATTATCTTAGATAGAAAATAATTTTGATAAAACACTTGAACTTCATTCTTGAGGAAAATATCCTTTCTTCTTCAAAAACACTTTTCCTTTCTTAACATGTCATACAATTTTAAACTAAAAGAAGTTGATTAAAAATAAACTTGAATACTTGTAAAGGAAGCTTCTTGGAAATAATTTTTTAGAAATCTATTCATGCCGTATAAGTTAAAAAAAACATTCTTTGTACTTTTGTCGGAAAAGTCAAAAAGTACCTCGTACGAAAAACGACAAAAGATTCATTTCATACATATTACTAAAAACTCATCGAAGGGTAAAATTGGATTTAAACTGTTGTAAGTGGATGGAAATAATATTACATATTGATGAAACATGGATGTGGATGATAAAATACACCCCAGTAAATACTTATGAATAAACAATCTCGGATAAAAATGAGATTGTGATATTTCCCTTACCTTAGGTCCGATTTGCTTCGTATGTGTCCGAACCTCCTCTTCTTTGAAGCGCCTCTTTGAGACCTCCTCTTAGGGCACTAAAATTTGTCTTTGAGGAAGACCAGAACCTCTAGGATGTTGCTAGGGAAGTGGAGAAGAGATTTTGGTAGGGTTTGGCTGAGCTTGAGTGCTCAAATTGGTGTGAGGAGGAGGGGGAGGAGGTGTCCTTTTATAAGGGAGGAGAGGGGCACCTTAGGAATATCTCAAAATATTATTTTATATTAAAGTCAAAATCGGTTTATAATGGTTCCAAAGGGTCTTATTTCGGAGGTAAAGTGGGTATGGTTAGAAAGCCTATCAACCAATAAGATTTAGACAAGTTTAGGGTATTATTTTAACCTTATCAATTAGATTTAACTCTAAGTTAAATAATTTAACTTTTACCGTGACTTTTTGTTTTCTTTCACTATATGGTTAATACACTTACTATAACATGCCAAACGAACCCCAAATTGTTTATTATTAATACATATATCCTTATCTAAGTCATTTGTCCGAACCATAGATTTTTAGGAATAAAATAACAATTAATAATATAATATTTGATTTAAAAACTATTTTGTGTCAATTTTGACACTATTTGATATATGATTTTTGTGAAAGTCATAACAGAATTATATGTTAGAACCAAGTTGATTAAATCAACACTAATATATCATAGTAACCTAGAAAATTAGTGTAATTCATAAAAAGTCTTAAATTACATTTATTTTGGTATTTATAATATCAATTATGTCAATATTTCATTAATAAGATAATTACTGCATCATCTTTGTGTCATAAATAAATTAAATTTTTTGATGCCTAAAAATTACAAATAAAATACCATTATGTAGGAAACCTATTTAGATTTCTAATAAATATTTACAATCGAATTTATCTTCTGTACAACCCTATATTAAAAATGTTTTAGTAAATAAACTTTGATTTTAACTCTTTTAACTCTTCTTTGAATTAAATAATAATAAATGTCCTAATCTAATCCAAGTGGGCCTAAATGATAATATTTTACACTTAAGGTTGTTTTTGGTCGAGATACACTTGTCCAATAGAATTAGGACATGTGTTAGGGTAATATTAATATCATTCTTACCCTTAATTACCCTATTTACTTTTAACCGTGGTAAATAAAAGTAAAAAGTTACTATTCACCAAAAATTATTTTCATCTCATTGAACCACATTTTACTTACTGACATCAACCGTGTCTCTCGGATTTTTGAAATTCCATTCACAGAAGCGGTAAAATTAAGTTTTATGAAAAATTCAGTTTTTTTAACTACCACTTAGTAGTTTCACTATTCATCAAAAATTGATGTTTTTCAGAACAATGCCAAAATTTCATCCTAAGCTATATTTCATATTCCGAATTCAAAAATGAAGTCTATTTTACCAAATACATAACATAGAAATTGCATTAATTAATTTTATAATTAAATCCTGCTGTTAAAACAAATAGCGTGTTTTTAAGAAACAATATCTATCAAAAGATTGACACTTGATTATGTCTGGTTTAAATGTGAAATTACATCCAATGACCAACATTGTATTAAATTGTAAAAATATATTCTAAATATACTTTAAAACCACTCAAATTAATGATTTATCACTATTAATTATTTCTATTAAAAAAATTGTTTTTAATTATAATTTAGTAATTTTCACTATTCATCAGAATATGAAAGTTATCCGAAAAGTACCAAAATTTCACCTTAGGCTAAATTCGATACTCCGAATCCAAAAATGAAGTCCATTTTGAGAGATAAAATTTCTAAAATTTTAAAAGGTGGTTATTACTATTTATAATGGCTAGTTTTAATAATATTTTAATAGCATATCGTTGTTTAGTGAAACTCGGTATTGCGTACTACACACACTATCGAGGAAGGTCGCGATTGCGTGTAATACAAGGCAAGTCAAGGATGCGTGTTGTGCAAGGTCCTTTTGGTGTAGCGTACAACACAAGACATTAATGAAATTAAAAAGAATATTTTTTTATAAAATCTCGGGCTGTTACAGATTACCTCAATTATTTGTATTCAAGTGTCTCTTTTGGTTAGAATCTCTAACTAAAATACCATTTTTAAATGTTTTAAAGACTTATTCATCTAAATATTTCTCATTCATGTCCATGTTTTAAAAATGGGTTTATGGATTTATTTATATGGACATTAAAGTTTAGAAATTAAAACTCCTTTTAAAAAGTTTCAAAGTGGTATGGGACACTTTGATTCAAAAATATACTTTTAAATGGCTTCTTGACAAATAGTGTGACTTTTAAATGTTATCAAGAAAAGGGGGATATTTCTCTCAAATAGTTTTGATGATTATTTTCATTTATGTCGACATCCTTCATTATTCTTGATTGAGGTTAATGTGATACAATACAATCTTCCATATTGTATCGAATGAGTTATGTTTGACTGTGGATGTGCTATTTTTATACCATTCATGGTTTGTGGTAGAAGTATTGACATTTCGTATATTAGTTTTAATACGAATGTTTATGTTATGTTTAAAGCTGTTCATATGAGGAATGCATTGGACTTCATAAGTGACGGGTGGAGCCCGCTATAGCTCCTCGATGCATCGGTAGGTCTCATGAGACAAACTAGTGTCTTGGCACAAGGCCTTGGAAAAATCTTATTTGTAGTCCTGGCACGAGGCCTTGGCTATGTGGTTATGATAGTCTGGAATTATGCATTCCATCATTATGAAAGTGGTTATTTATATTGCGCGTGATTATTCGGTTAGTAGAATATCCATGTGAATAAGTAAATGGCATTATTTCATTTTATTTTTTACATACTATGTTGAAGTTCAAGTTTAAAAGGCTTTTGTTTTAGTTATACATCGCCTTAAATGTTTATTCCTATTTATAAAAGTTTCCGCTATATTGTTATCCTTACTGGGCATTTGAGATCACCCCTTTTCTATGTTTTATTTTTCCTAGGAAGTGAAGAAGTAAATTATGAATGACCTGCAAGGATATTATGTGGGGATAATTGTGTGGATTATGGAGACAATATGTTGTTGTAGTAGTTTTTCACTTCATGATGTAATGTAAAACATTATGAATATATCTAGTGCTTCCAAGGCTATTAAACCAATCGGTATTTCGAGATTTTATCTTTCTTGTGATCTTGCCAATGTTAAGAAATAATTCACCGACTCTGGGTAACTGGGGTCGGGGCGTTACAAGCGAGGCGAGTAACCCACTATTAAATTTAAAAAAGAATGAATTATAACCACATTTTCCATGAAATAAGACAAAAAAATTTTCATTATCAATTTTCGATGAGATATAGATAAAATATTTCTTAAAAATGGGCGTTTTAAACGTTTTTAGGTCATTTTAACCCTTTTAGTTTTATTTTAACCCCCGACAAATCCATTTTTACCTTAACCGTGGTAATTAAATTTTCAATAACTTTCACTATTAATTTTATTAATAATACTATTAGAAGTTTTTATAAATTAGAAATTTTTATGATTCTAAACCTAAAATACTATTTTCCAAGTTTAATTTAGACATGTATGATAATTGAAATTAAAATTGATCCCACACACAAGATGAGTATGAGTGTTTTTAAGATAAAAGGATCAAAATTTTACATGGTTTTTATTTCAAAAGAAGGTATAAAAATGTTTTAAATTTGAAAAACTTAATTAATTTATATATAATTTCACTAATTTTACTTTAAAACTAAATAATAATATAATTTATCATTAAAAATAATTTTTATGGAAATGAATATTTTCAAATAAAATTTAGTATTTGGGATTATCCATCGAAAAAATAAACAAATTCATAAAAATCCCAAAAAATAATCCAATGATAATTTTGATGTTTTAATATCCAAAATTATGTTTAGTTTTTCAAATAAATGTTATAAAAGTTATTAAACATTAATTTTATGTTAATTGTCTAAAGGGTGACTAAACCGTCTTTTAGAAAAATACAGTTTGTCGAAAAAAAAATCTTTTTCTTTTAATGTGTTATTATTTTATGTGTAATAAAATGTTACTGTAATTATCATAATTCAGTTAGTATTTTTTATAAAATTTAATTTAATGGTAATATTATAATTGTATACTACATTATAGTTCATTTAGAGTCAACATTGTTGGTTCTGTATAATTTCAAAGAGAGTAAAATTAATAAAATATATTTCATATGTTGTTCTAGATCAATGTTTCATGTTGAATATTATAGAGAATACAACATTCTTAATTTAAAATTTTTGGGTGTTACAATCTCTCCACATTGAATAAAAATAATCATTAAAATTTAAATTTGATATTTATAATCAGGGGTTTGACATTTAGAAATAATTTTTTTGGAAAACCCATATCAGAATAGGGTTAATACAAAATCCTGTTTATAAGAGATAATTAAAAGTAAATAGGTTACATGGAATAGAACATAAATAGGTTCCCATGTACGGGAACATTGGTGAAAATTTACGATATAGACCGATAAGAAAATCATAAATATTTATAGAGACTGATTGAGGTAATTCATATAAACATTTGAATAGTCATTGAAAACATAAGGAACTCAAAACCATAAATCAATAAGTTGAGAATAAGGTCATTAATATCATAAAAATTATGGTAATATCCTAAATAATTATTTCAAGATCATTTTCCCAAATTTTAAGGATTTTTTTAATGTTTAAGAATATATGGAAATATAATTACTTGATACATTTCTATTTCATAAGAAAAAGTTTATACTTTGGTTGTCATTTGATAAATTTAATATTTATATATTAATCAATGAAATTAATATCCAAAAATTAATTTTTTACCTGAAGGACTAAAATTGACATTTAATGGGTCATAATATCTATAAAAGTGTGAAATTTCTTTATATATGTCTATAAATATTTTCCAAAACCAATATATTTAGCACAAGTTTTCCAATAATATACATTAATCTCTAAACCTAAAAATAAACACCATTGGTTCGTCATAAATATTTATTTTTTAAGTCATTTGACTAAAAAAATTCATATTTAACATGACATTGTGTTTTCAAGTGGTAGATGGAAAACCCTTATAATCATTTGGCCAGGGGTTCATGCCCCGAGACTTCACCGGATGTGACAAGTTGTTACCCAGAATATGGGTTATCATTTTTTCTAAACTATATTAATATAATTCGAAAAATATTACTAAAAATTACAGATATTGATTAAATAAAATTAATCATTCAATAAATTTTTTCTATGGTTTTCAATACAAACCTTTTTTCAAAAAAATCTAATTTTAATTATTATTATTACAATATAATTAATAATCATATTAACCCTAAAGGATATAAATACCTTTAAACTTATGTTTGGAAAATGCAATGAAATAATTCCTCAAAGAACATTTCCACTAAATCATATAATCTCCATAAATTTCTCTTAATATATCATTAATCTTGGAATAATCTAATCATATAAAACCCAAATTGTTGTTTTGAAAACTTTTATGTTTTGAATAATCTTAATCTCAAAACCCATAATGGTATCTATAACTCTTATTTTATTTAATATAAATGTTCTTATAAATTTAACACAATCGTTGTATTTTTTTATAAATCTTATCACCAACATACAATTGGTAAAAGAAAATAATTCTAACATTTAATTATTGAATAACAATACATAAATACATCATATGTTTTATTTCCAAAATGTTCCTTAATTGGACTAGGGTTTTTCCTTTTTAATAGGTAATTTAATCACATAACGTGCCACCTCCCCAAATTTATAACAATGAACAATAATGAATACTTAGGATTATATTTATTTCCTTCCATCATACTCTTCATTTTTCCTCAGAAAGGTTTTTTTGTGAATCCCAAATTTTCAACACATAAAACATTTTTCTATCCCATATAGAAAATTTCATTTCAATATAAGGATCCTTATGTTTAACCAAGGTCATTCATGTTAATAATATATTAAAATACTTGATAATGGTTTGTAAATAAAATGTGAATCTTCCAATGCATATCCCCTGGGAGTATCAAACTACATGCACAACAAGTCCAATTGTCTTGCATTAGTTGATGATCCAATCAAGCCAAATATTCCTTTTTCAATGTTATTAACCCAAAGTGCGTCTATTCTAAAATGACTACACTTTTAGTAATTATACATGGATATATTATAAGAAAAAACCACATAATATCTATCTTACTAAAACATTAGTAAATTATTCTACACTTATACTTAATTTATATAATAGGGTTATTTTTTGTAATATATTTTTTCCTTAATCTAGATAACAATATTTCTACTAGACTTTCTCTGATACCAATTTTAGTGACACCGACCCAAATATCATATTTTTAATATCTAATTTGTTACACTGGGAAAACATATAATCAATTAATCCCCAAAAAAATTAAATATTTTAGTAGTCTTGATGAACATGATATATACATGAGTCTTTTATTACATTTGAATATATAATTTAGATAACATCTTTTCATGAATAACATTATTAACTATTTCATATTATTACTTAACCGTCATAGTAAACTTCATATATCCTAGGTAAGGAAACAAAATAAGGCTGATCTGAAATTATTATTAAGGGTTTAGCATATTGGTTGTTATCCCAAATCAATAAATAATAATAAATAAGGAAATATAAATAAATAAACACGCATAATAATTTATTAATAAATTAGAAATTGTAATTTGATAAGGAATAAACAATATCATATGGTAAATAGGTGAAAACACATTCCATTTAATCAAAAATATCAAGAATTAAATGCATCCAGAGATAATATCATTTTTAAAATATAATGGATAATAAAAAAAATTAATAAATTCAATGATTAATAATGGGAAACCATGATCATAGGCATTATGATATCCCTACAGTCAAGGCCTTTTACAAGACATTTTATACTACAGGTTGAAGCCCATATAATTTGTCTAACTTATTTTTCTATTTATACCTACTAATGCATTGAGGGGCTATATTATACAAGGCCCCACATGTCAATATATGTCCAAATTATTCATCATATATTAAATAAATGATTTAATTCATGATTTAGTTTACCTTATATACAAATATCCTTATTTAGTAAAGGATATAGACTTATCTATATTTTCCCATCAATAAAAGAAATATAAATATAGACATGGTTTTCAAAAATGCTATATAGTATAGGAAATAAACTTATAAATTATAAATAATATTAATATTTTGTATAAATTTAATGTCTAATGACAATAGAAATGTGAATATTTCATGTTAATGTTAATGACTACAAAAATGATTCATGAAATTGAATTTCAATAGTTTTCATAGCCAAAATGATCATAAATCATCCATAGAAGAAATAAGGCTAGTATTAATGCTACATATATCCATTTGAGTATGAATAAAGCAATGTAATTCTTTAATGAATACAAATGACATAAAGAGATATTTAAAAACATTCTTGAGTAAAATATAATTTTCATTTTTAAAATCAATTTTTGAAAAATATTTTTTTTTGAAAATACCTTTATATGAAAATCCCTTTTAAAAACTAATAATTTATAAAATATTATGGAAACAATTCTGTAAAAATAAATTTGTAATCATAAAAATATAAGCATTTTTGAAATGACCTCAATGCCAGGATTTATTTTCATACATGTCATATATGGTGAAAATAAAAGTACTTTTCACTATAAAAAGTTTAAAAATTTCTTTGTTTGGAATATGACAAGGGGATACCTTTGATTTAAAAAAATAATAAAAAATGGGTAAAATTATATTTAATAAATCATTTTCAAGACTTTAAAACATTTTTGGGAATATTATTAGAAAAAAATTTGTTTAGATGTAAATTGATTTCTATCCAATGAGACAAATAAAATCGTATTTTCATAAAAACGAATCTAAAACATTTTATGTATAAAATCATGGGAAAATCATAATATTACAAAAAAAATATCATAAAAAATCATTGTTGAAAAACAATTAAATGGTATTATTAGAATATTTTAAAATAATTTCCCTCAACTGAAATTCAAGAAAAAACATTCTCAATTAGATTGAGATTTTTAAATAAACTCATACAATGATCATAACATTGAAGTGAGAATTAATAAATGAATCGATTATGTGTATCAATATTAAATTAAATTTATAATAGGTTTATGTAATACATAATTTAATAAAAAAGTCATTATAAACATAATATTATAATATCAACAACAATGACGAAGTAATATGACCCAATAAAAAGAATTCCAGTTATGAAATTCTTTACCACTCTGTAATTTTCAAGTCAAATCCCCTTGGATGACATAATTGAAATTTAAAATTAAAATACCAATAATTTTGAATTAATTATTATATTATATGTCGTAGGGTATGTATATAAACCATATAAAATAAATTAGGTGCTTAACATTATAATATGTATCAATAAAGGGAAATTGAGATAGAGTCCCTTACCCAACACTTCCATTTTGCTGAAAAAAAATTTATATTACATTATAGTGGATTTAAAAGTATTATTAACTTATTCAATAATCATATTAATATTTATAATATCATATATGATCCTTTTAAAACATCTTATCACATGTTCATTAATAATATTTCATTATTTTATTTGTTTTGGGTGTTAATTACCTTGTTTTCTCATGCATGTTTCATCATGCAATATCTAGTTCCAACTCATATTATACAGTTTTATCATATCAAGAATAATAATCGCATATTTATTATCATATTATTACATCAATTTTACTATTAAAATTACACAATAAATATGGTTATGAAAACAAAATTAAGTTGCGATAATGGAAAGGATATGCCATACCTAAGCAAGAGAAATATTTCAATTTTTATATGGTCATTATGGAAAGAAGGTAAGTAATATTTTATCCTTAAATATTTATCATAATATCATATATACCATATTATTCTCTAATGTATACTTATATATATGATAAATTATGTGTGGTTATTAAAATAGAGTAACATTACTTCATGAATGTGGTAGTCAAAATGTAGACAAACAATGTTATCATTTTAAGTGAGTGATGATGTAATAATGAAATATATATATATATATATATTATTCCCTTAATTATTATTATTTAATTAGTATAATATTTATTTTATATCACATAAATTTATTAGCTTTATCCTTATCACATCTCGTATAAAGACATAGTTAAAGATGAATCACATCGTTGTATGAGGCGGTAATCATTCAAACACATGAGTGATGTTTTAACATCCCATAAGTAATGTAAAGTAAAAAATTTATATATTATATAATGAACCCATAGATATATTAATATTATAAATATCATATTTTTAATTTTTATCCATCATCATTACCTTCTATGATAGGTGGTAATGGAAAAAATGAATAACATCTTTAATGAGGTTGTAGTCCATCGTACAAACGAATGATGATTTCTTAACAAATTTGATGTATGTGGAAGTTTTTATAGGTCCTTACCATTTATAATTTTCAAAATATTTAATGAACTAGTTTTATTATATCATATTTGTGTTATTAAAATTAATAGAGGTGGTGGAAGAAATAAATTAAAAACACTCATTGAGGAACATTACCTTTTCATCGGGTATCCTCTTTGGTTCACAAGAAGGCCTTTCTATATTGGTTTAATTCCCCAAAAA
This sequence comes from Viscum album, assembly GCA_963277665.1. NCBI lineage: Eukaryota > Viridiplantae > Streptophyta > Magnoliopsida > Santalales > Viscaceae > Viscum > Viscum album. The sequence goes on from OY728152.1 coordinate 1,800,409,567, forward strand.
AGGATTTTTGGACGAGAGGAGGGAAGTTGGGAAGTTATCTGGGTTGGAATTTTCCAAACCAAAATAGTGTGATGTTGTGAATAATATAAGATAGGTGTGGCCTTTTTTGGGAGATGTAAGTGGCCCACTTGTAATATTTTAAATGAATGAATTCCACACAAGAGTATTTCATGACACAAAACTAAAAATGGTCCATTCTAAAACCTAGATGATATATGTTGTAAATATTACAATAAATTGGTATTTGAAAAGTTGGTTGTTCATTTTTAACCCTTATCTTCATATATTGACCCCAGTTAAATCTATTTTTAATTTAACTCTAGTAAATAATTTTTATTTTTATCATTTTTCATTGTGTTTAAAAACTAAGATGGCCATTTTTGATATTGTAAAATTATATTATTACAGGTGTGGAGTCCAATTTTCAAAAATTATGTCACAAACATGTAAAATATTAATTTTAAATTAATTATGTAAAAGAGATAGAAAAGAGTGGTTTTATAGAGAAAATGTTCAAAATGTTATCAATGTTTTTATATACAAATTTAGTATGAAAATGATTCTGATGACGTAAATTTTACTAATTGATTTATATTTTATATATCATTAATTTAAAATCAATTCCAAATATAATTTATCCTTATAAATAATTTTATTTTAAATGAATTTTTCAATTAAAATTTAGTATTTCTCACTCTTGATCAAAAAATAAACCATTTCATAAAAAGACCAAACAAATTCCAAAATATAATTTAGATATTATAATTTTAGAAATGAATTTTACTTTAATAGATAAATCATTTAAATTTGTTAAAAATTTGACTGTAAATTATGTGTGGAAAATGTGACTAAAACTTCTTTTAAAAAAATACAAAATATTGAGAAAATATTCCTTTTTATTTTAAAGGATTAATTTTTTTTTATAATAAATAGATAACCATGATTATAATAATTTAGTTATTAATTTTCATACCATAGAATTTATTATATAGATTATACTGGTATACTATATTATAGTTCATTGAGACTAGGGTTTCATGTTCTGCAAGCTATCAAAGAGATTAAATTTTAAGGAATATATTTCATAGTTTTTTGAAGATCGGGGTTGTGTGTCACACACACTATAGAATAAAATGTAATTATTTTATAATTTTAGTGTGTTATATTTTCTCCCCTAAAATAAACTCCATCACCAAAAATTTAAAATGATATTGGTAATCAGATATTTTTTATTTAGAAATAACATTTTCTTGTAAAACCCATATAATAATAGGGTTAATAGAATATTATATTAATATTAGATAATGGTAAGTAAAAATGGAATATTTAATGACAAACAATTATGTTTCCTAGTAGGATAACATTTTTCTGAGGTGAAGTAAAAAACATAGATGATAAGTTTAAAAATTTATTGGGACTGATTGAGCTCATTGATCACAAAAAATTGAATTATCATTGGAAAGATAAGGATCTCTAAACCATAAATAAAACAGTTGTGAAAATGGTCATTGATATCATCATAAATTATCATAATATGATAGAAATTTATTTGAAGATTATTTTTCCTAATTTTGAGGAATTATTTTACTATCTATTAATTTAAAGAAATGTACTAACTCTATATGTTTCTATTTCATAAGAAAAATTTCATCATTTAGATTTCATTTGATAAATTTCAAATTCAATACTTACAAAATGAAAGGAATTTCGAAAAAAAAAATTTCCCTAAAGGATAAAAAATTAATGTTTGCAGATCGTATTATTTATAAAATAGTAACAAGTCTGTGAAAATGTCTCTAACTATTTTCCAAAATCTATATAGATATCATAATTCAACAAGTATAATAAATTAATATCGGGAACCCAAAATTAACCCCATTTTTTCAATATTAATATTTATTTTTCCATTTTTTTAACTAAAAATAATTAAATTTGGACTAAAAAATCCTGTAGGCTAGTGGTAGGTATTAAACCATTATCATCCTTTGATTGTTGGTTAAAGCCCTATAAAAGTTTCTTATGTGATTTGTTTTAAACTATTATGGTTTTTATCCACTTTTCTAAAAAAATATTAATTCAAATTCTAAAAAGTTACCCAAAAAATATGGAAACCCATAAAATAAAAGTAATCAGTAAAGAAATTTTTTTCTTATGTTTTATCTATAACCCTTCTTTTAAAATGTATAATAACTTTATTTGACTATTATTGCAATGTAAATAATGATAATGTTACCCAAAAAAATACCTTTATATTTTTTCTATAAAATGTAGATGAATTATTATTCAAATAAATTTCCACTAAAACATACACTTGATATAAATTTCTCCCAAAATATCGTAAATTATAATGGACTCCCATCATTTAAAATATAAATAAAAGTATTCAAGAAATTGAAATTATAATCAATAGTAAACTAATAAACCATCACAAAATTCATAACTATTATGTTAATGAATGCATATAGGCTTCTAAATTTCACTCAATACTTATATCTTTCATAATTATTATCACAAAATTACTATTTTTAAAAAATATACTTATATAATTTAATTCTTGAACCCAAATACATTAATATGTCATCTATTTTAGTTCCACATAGGCCGTTCCATGGTCAAGGGTTTATTTTCAGAAGAGGGATTTGACATGGATAATTCCTAGGCTCCACATATTTATGAAAAAAAACCTATAAATGCATCCCTAAGATGAGATTTACTTCCTTTCATCAAACTTTTCATTTTTTTCTCAATTTTTTTTCTTTATGTCAAATTTTTTTTTCACACATAAAACATTTTCACATTATATTCAAACACATTATTTTCAATCAATGGGAATATTTGTGTAACCCATTTCTTTAATTATTATCATCAATTAATATACATCATAATGGTTTATATATAAAATTTCAATTACCGAAATAAAAAACCTTAGGAGTCTCAAACTAGTTGTGTAGTAAGACCCATTATCATGCACCAGGTAATGATTCAGTCATTCCAAATGCCCTATTTTTTAATATATTTCCCCTAGGTACATATGTGCTAGAACCACATCCACCTAAATTATCCAAACATAGATGTATTTCAATGAAAAATTAAAAAACAATTAGCATACCAAAACATTAGTAAGTTATTATCTAATAATATATAAAGTCTATCATAGCGTCATATTCCCAAATCTATGATCACCTTAATCTAATTTTTAGGGATTCTACTAATATTTTTCTAACACCAACTATATAAATCTTAACCATAGTTTACTAAAACTGGTGTCTGATTTGTCATACCGGAACTAGAAACAAGGAATCGCATCCCAAGGGATAGAATATTTTAGTTATCTTGATAAACAAGATAAATTAATGAATCTTACATTAAATTTTAATATATAATTTTCAATAATTTTTTTTCAAGATTAACATTATTCTCTCTAGAATATCCTTACATGTCAATAATTGTAAACATCATATACTCCTTGTAGTGTAAAAAAATATGGGTGAGATCAAATTTCTAGAAACGGTAAAGTACAAAAGATTCTATCATGAATCTATAAAGATAAATCTAAATGGGAAGTTAAATAAATAAACATGCATGCCATTTATTTAATGAATTTTCTATTATAATTATATAATTCATAAAATATGAAAAGGTAAATTGATTAAAATGAATTCCATTTAATTATTAATCTGAGAATGAAATGCATCTAGATATAATATCACTTTGAAAATATCATAGATAATAATAACCACAATATTAATGGAGTCAATGATTAATTTGTTCAAAAAAACAATTTTAGTTATTAGGATACCACTACATTAAATACTTTCCATATTAAATTTTAAACTACGGGAAGATACCCTTTTAAATTTCCCAACATATTGGTCTAAAGAATCATAATGAAGCTTCATGGGGCTAGATAAAACTAGTCTATAACCATCACTACAGGTCTAAATCATTTCTCATATATCGAATAATAAATTTAATTCATACATCAAAATTATTTATCATTAAATATCTATATTGAATTTAAGGTAAACATTTATCAATATTACCCTTTTAATCTAATAAATCTCAAACTAAACAAAGAATTTAAAAATTGTACGTGATTTTGGACATAAACATACCCAGGATAAATAATATGTATATTTTGTGGAAATTAAATATATAGTTATGATATAAAGTGAATATTTTAATGGAAATTAAATGAAAAAAATGATTCGAGAAGGTGAATTTTAATAATTTCCATAGTCTAATTGATCATAAGCCATCTATAGAAAGAATAAAGATCGTATCAAGACAACATATTGCCATTGGATTATGAATAATGGGTTATAATTATTTATTAATAGAAACAACATAAAAATATATTTACAAATATTCAGGAATAAAATATCCCTTTCTTTTTGAAGATCACTTTTTAAAAGCAGAAAACATTTTTAAAATAGCTTTTAAAAACTAATAATTTCTAAAATATTTGGGAAAAAATTTATTTAAAAATAAATTTATAAAATTTTAATGAACTTTTTAGATAAATTACATTCATTTAGATGTGTAATAACAGAAATTTTTTAAAATTTAAAATGAACATTACGTTCTCACTATAAATTGGGTATAAAAGTGCCTTATTTAGAATACCGAAATTGAATTCTGTGAATTAAAAAAAATAAAAAATGGGTAAAAATATATTTAATAAATAATTTTTAAAATTTTAAAATCATTTCATAAGTAATTTATAGAATACTTGGTTTTGGAAGAAAATAGATTTCCAACCGAAGAGATAAATGATGTCATATTTTCTTAAAAACATTTTAAAAAACATTTTAAGTTCCAATGAATGAAAAAATTGTACAATTAAATGAAGATAAATTAATAATAATAATAGAATAAAAGTAAATTTGTTAATAATACATTGTTTAAATAATTTCTGTCAATTTAAATTCAAGAATAAACAATCTCGATTATAATGAGATTGTGAAATAAACCCTTAAAAAGGTCAAAATATCGATGTAATAATTAATTAATGAATCAATTTTTTCTATCAATTATAAATTCAAATAAAAAAGGTGGAAATAAAATGAAATATAAAAAATTTAATAATGCAATTAATCATATAATATTAATTACAATTAATATGTTATACAACCCAATGAATAGATTCTGAGCTATTAAATTCATTTTTAGTTGGTAATTTTCAAATAAAATCACCTTGGATGGAATAATTCAAAACCAAACCAAAACTACCATTATTAATGAATAAATCTGGATAATAAATTTATAATATGAATTAAATACACCATATTAAACAAATCAGGTGCATAACATTAAAATATGTCTTAATTAAGGGAAATTGAGATGATGTCCTTTACCTAACACTTATTTTTGGTTGAACATTATTTAACCTCATGTATAATAGATTTAAAAATATGTTTACCATATTATAGAAAAATATTTGTATTTATAATATCATATATGATACTTTTAAAATATCTTATCACCCATCCATTAATAATTTTTTCTTATTTTCATTATTTTGAAGTTAATTTCTTTGTATTATCACACATGTTTTGTCATGAATTTTTTGGATCTTTATTATATTATATAGCTATATAATACCCATAAAAATAATCATGAAAAAATGATATTATTTTATCATCATTTTTACATTAAAAACCCATGAATTTTGGTAATAATAAATTATGTATGTTACATTCGTTGAGATGTTGGTTTTAGGTACACATAAGTAACATTTCCAGTTTTTAATGATCACTATAGAAAAGAGGTAAGTAAAATTTTATTTGTATATAATGATAATAAAATAATATTTTCCATATTTATTTATTTATAATGATATATATCATCCATTTGGTGTGGTGATGAAAATAATGTCACATCACTTCGTGGAGGTGGCAGTCCACGCGTACACGAATGATGTTATCATCTTTATTTGAGTGAAAAGGTAAGAAAGAAAATGATGTATATATTACACTCATATAATTATAATAATTTCATAAATATAATATTTATTTAATTTTTATCACATATATTTATTAACCTTTTGCTTATCACCTTCCATGTATTTCATTAGTGGAAGATGAATCACATCGCATCACGAGGCGGTAGTCCACCATGCACTCGAGAGAAGTTATTGTTTCCACAAATTAAGGGAAAGTAAAATGGTATATATGATATAATGACTATATGGATATATTTATTTTATAATTATAACATATATAATTTATATAAACTATTATATAGGTGTTAACGGAAAAATGAATGACATCGTTTCACGAGGTTTTAGTCTGCTATACACAAGAATGCTGATTTTGTAGCCTATTTGATGGAAGTGGTTGTGGGTTTAGGTCATTACCTAACAATAAAAACATATAAGTATATTTGAGTTACTAGTGTTATTATATTAGTTAGTTTTTAATATAATTGAACTAGGTGGTGGAAAACACAAAATAAAAATTATCATTGAAGAAGATTACATTTTCTTTGGGTATCCTCCAAAGGTTTTCACAAAAGGCCTTCCTAGGTTTCTTTACTAACATAAATAATTCTCCTTAGATGAGAAGATGTAAGTTTGGATTTGATTTTTTCATGGATTATATAATCACAAATGGGGTGAATGTATGAAAAATAATTGGTAGGTTTTGGCTGTTTATAGGTGATTTGAGTGACACACATATAAGTTTTGAAAAGAAAGAATTCCAAAAATGTGTTTTTCACAACATAAGCCCCCAAACTGAATCATTATTTATCCCCTATTTGGTATGTTTGAAATATTACATGGAAATTGGTTATGTACATGTTTTAGTTCATTTAAAACCTTAACAGATTATTTTATGACCATGTAAATCCATTTTTAACTTAAACATGATAATTAATTTTTAATTTTTTTCACTTTCAATTTTGCTGATAAATTATTCTGAACTTAGTAGAAATTATAAACAATTATTATTCATAATATTTAACCCATTTTTTCATACTATTTTCATATAAATAGAATAATTCAATTTAATATTAATCTAGAAAATGTGAATAGAAATCAGGGTTTTGAAGATAAAACATTATTAAGAATAAATTGTTTTTGTATCAAAATTCTATATGTAAATGATTCTGATGAACTAAATTTTGTTAATTGATATATAATTTAAATAATTATACTTGAAAACCAATTTCAAAATATAAATTATCCATATAAGTAATTTGATTTGAATGTCATTTTTGAATTAAAATTTTGTATTTTCACAATTCATCGAAAAACGAAACATTTTATAAAAATCCCAAAACATAAAATTAAGATAAATTTTATTTTATAATTTTAAAAATATTATTTATTTTACCATATAAAAATTATAAAATAGGTAGAAATTAACATTAAAATATGTGAAAATGCAGAGGATAAAATCTATTTTAGAAAAATATAGTTTTTGAAAAAAAAATTAGTTTTATTTTAAATGAATTTTATTTTATTGGGATTTAAAATATAAACATAATTGTAATAATTTAGTTTCATCATTTTATATCCACTAATATAATAGTTATTTTATAATTTTCTACAATATTATGATTTTTTTAGACTTGGGGTTATGAGTTCTGCAATCCATTAATGAGATTGAATTTAAAGAAATATATTTCATTTGATGTTGAAGCTTGGTGTTGTATGTAGCACATTCTATCTAATAAAATGCTATTATATAATATATTCACGTTGTCAAATTCTACTTCATGAGTATACAAAAACTCAACCATGATTATGATTGTATGGTGATGAAATAATCTTTAATTGTGAAATACTTTTATTGTTAGTTGATGAGGAACTATGTAAATTAATTCCCCATGAATCAAGGAAATATACCTCAAAATAAGCTAAGCGATCAAGTTAAAGATCAGGATATAACTAAAAATTAATTGGAAAAATTAAGGTGCTTGGGTTTTTATTTAATAATTTATTAATGGATTTTATTAGTGAAGGATATTTTGTTTATAAGAATCATGAAATGAATATAGATTTTACTAAAGTTGTATTTATTTAATGATTTAAAATAATGGGTTGAATGGTACAAAGAAAAGATATTCATTAGAATGTTTATATTCTTGTTGAAAACATGACTAAGGGACGATAACACTTAATATGTGTTTGATGTTGAGATAATAATGATAAAGTGATTTTTATAAAGGTTTTGACCACTTCAAAGGTTTATTTAACCATTGATGATAAGGTAATTATGGGATATTAAAATATGTTTTTGAAATTATAGGAATTATATTAATATGGTTTAATAAAAATGACAAATCTCATGCCGATTGATAACCTATTGCATCCGAAAAAGACACAGGGCTTGAACCCATAACTAAAGAATGATAAGGGCTTAATTCCAACCACTAATCTACAAGTTGTCGTAGTTAATATATCACTTTATTAGTTAAAAATTTTGATTGATAAATTTTAATGTGAGCCAAGATTTGTTAGTATCTACACTTATAAATTTATGTATAATATTGGATAAATTGTGACAACTATACTAGTTTTATAAAATATTAACAAACACATGAAAGACTTGTCACTCTTTTATAGATATTATGACCAATTAAAAGATAATTTTAGTTATATAGGAAAAAAATTCATTTTTTATATTCATTTCATTTAATAAGAAATAAATTAATAAATGATCGAATCGTGACAAAAATATGAAATTATTCATATGAAATAGTAAGGTATTTAGTATATTTTTATTTATTCTCACTTAATATGGTTAAGGAATTCCTCAACTATAGGAAAATATTATTGAAACAAAGTTTTACCCTAATTTCATCATTTATGTTGAATCGATGGTGTTTTAAGTAATCAAAGATTTATGGTTTTGAGGTTTTATCTTTCCATTTATCATTTAATTTCTTTATAAATTACATTTTTCACCATCAATAATTTTTTTAGCCTTTTGTTCCATGTCCATTTCTTTATCATCCACCAATACTCCACAATATAGAAATCTAGTGATTTGATATTTTATTTGAAATTTTGTACAATTCATTATCTATGATTAAGAGGATTTATTAATAACAGTCTAATTATATTTGGGTTTCAATGAAGGTATTTTCACATTTCAAACCACTGATTATATAAATCACGATTAAATTCTAAGGACACGGTTTATTTAATAAAGGAGGAATGTGTACCCTACAATTTTAATAGAGGAACATTATGTTTGAAGGAATGTCTCATAAAGAAAACTATGATTATTGGATAATATAACACCCTTATAATTTAATGTATTTTTATTTTTAAATAAAATAACTTTCTTTTATACTTTTAAATATATGACACAAAAATGTTTGAACAAAACATGATACTCTATTAAAAAATTATTATTTAAATATAAACATTATAACTTATACATTAAGATGGTGGGTGTGAATGGTAACAGATAAAATATTAAACTTCTATATATTAGACATGTATAAAATAAATTAAATGGTTATATATTAATTATAAATAAAATAATAATGATTTAAAAGATAATGAAATATTTTTTTCAAAAAATTTAATTTTTCAGAATGTCGGATTAGTCGTGCACTGTACACATAATTTTAAATTTATTTTTTCATATTTTAGATGACAAATTTTAAAAAATTAACCTTATTTTTTAAATAATCATATCAAAATTATCAATGGTTATTTTTTTATTTTTTTAGTTTAATTTCATGATTATAAGTAAAAAATTATTAATTTTAATTGAATACTCCTTTTTCATTTAAATCATTTCAAATGATAAATTAAATTTCAATTTTTTATAAAGTAAAATTAGTTAAATAATAAATACAATTATCCAATTTCGTTCAATGGAATAACATTCATTTATAATTTTGATAGAAAAACATTTTAATCTTGTAAAAAATTTCTCTTAAAAAACTCTTTCTCATCATGTTTGTTGGATGAATTTTCATTTAAAAATTTTCAATTTTGAAAGTAATATTTGTAAAAATGGATTACAAATTTAAAACTAGTATAATTTATTTTACCAAATAAGTCAAAAATTATTTTTTTATACCTGCATGAATAGAGAAAATTGATAAAATTAATTACCATAATTAAGGTAAAAATTGGATTACTTTGGGTTAAACTTATACGATAAGGGTTAAAATAACCTAAAAACCTTATAAAAACTAAATTATGACCATATTTATACCTTATAATGAATAATTATTCATAATAATTCAATTTTTACCCTTTTTATGTGAATACCATGGGTACACAATTCTGTTTTGAATACAAACATGTGTGCCACTCACCTCACCTATAAAATGCCACCCACTCTTCTATCTTATTCACCATGTGAAACCATTTTTTCTTCCAATACCTAGTAAAATAAATTATGAACTTCCATGCCCCCATCCTAGAGTCTTTTTATTGTCCATAAAGTCATTCTAGTATTACATTATGCATAATACTTAAGAGGTGGTCTCAAAAGAGGTAAAATTCCAAACTATGTGTTTTTTATTTTATTACTTCTTCTACAACATTAAAATATTATTTATTGATTATTATATAATAAAAATATTATATAAAATATAATTATATGTTATTATGTTATGGGAGTGACCTATATCCATATACACTATTCTAATGTGGGAAATGATAAAGTTGATCGTGTGTTCAATAGATTACATCTTTATAAACCGATGTGGCACATTTTCCATAAAAACCTATCATGGTTGGGTAGGAGGATTGATTTAATTAATATTAATTATATTTTTAAATTAATTATACATATATATTAATTATATCTTATATACATTTTTTACTTTCCATTTTGTTGGGGATATGATAATGTCACTCCTCTGAATAGAGGACTACCACGTCGCAAGAGATATGATTCGTTTTTCATTAACTCTTTACATGGAAGGTAATAAGGATAATGTTAATTAATATATGTGATATAAATGATATAATTATAATATTCCAGAAATATTTATCATTCTTAGAAGATAATATATGCCATTTTCTTTCTTACGCCAAAAACTGATAACATCATTCATGTAAAATACTAAATACCTTTTTTCCATAATGATCATTCAAAAAAGGAAATGATACTAGTGTGTATATACGACCTACCATCTAAAATATTGTAACAAAATTTATTTTTCACAGCCATATTTTATGATTGGATTAAAAATTATATTTTTGTATAAATTTTATTTTTATTTCATGATTATTATTCCGGATATGTATAAATAAAGACATCTTTGACCATAGTCAACGAACTATGTTATTTTTCGACACATAAGAAAAATATTTTCAAAACATCTGACATAAACCTAATTGATTATGTAAATATATAAAACATAGTGTCGAGTGAAATAAAATAATAATAATAATATTTAATAAGTTTTATAATAAAGTAAATAATTAACATAATTTTTTATTACAGAAGTTAAATAACATACATGAAGAGTCTGCCTCAAGGTAAGTGTCTCTCATCTCACTTTTACTTTCGTGATATATACTCCATATTAACCAATTATTTTTTATGCGATTTATATATTATCATTTTTAGGTAACATAATTAATTATTTTATTTTCATGGTATTTAATGTCTCATTTCATTTTATTTCCTTCACATAGAATAGGATTCAAAATTTAATAATGTGGTAAGGGTTTTATCACAATTCCATCATTATTTAAGATTTTTTTAGGTCTCCCTTTGGGGAATGAATTTAAATTTCTATATTAAAAGGTTATTTTATTATTCTATAGTTATTAATTAAAATTTTATATTAATAATACCATTTATCCACTCTCTTTATGTTAAAATAATTATGAAGATGTTTTTAATAAAATCCGACATTATTTTTATCCCCAGTCAAATATCATTTTTCATCCAAAACAATGTATTTAAAAAATGTATTAAAAATGATTTATAATTTTCCAAATGATTTATTATTAATATTTTAAGCCATGTTTGTCTTTTTTTAAAATTTTTTGAAAGAAATATTTTTGTTGTTTTCTGAATGAAGCACTTGTATAACATTTTTACACTACTATTGGAGTAGTATTTTTTAGTTATATTCCATGTACGTAATTACCCACTATCATAATATAATTTGGTAAAAATATAAATAAAAATTCTAAAATATTCTTTTAATTTTTTTTATATTCTGGATATTCTTATTTTTTTTAAACTGAATTTCAAACAAAAGGATTCTGGTAATATTTTATGAATTTTCTTATTTTAAAATAACATTGGTGATTTTCAAAGAAATTTTATTTTCTTTATAAAACATTTCATAAAATAAATCAAAATAATTTTCTATCTATGAATAAATTATTTGATGTTACATATGCTTTATTGGTTGTATAATCCAATGATACCATCATTTTTACTTTTTCAGATGGTTTATGGTTAGTTTCATAGAAGGGTAGACTATGTTGATACCATTAATTTTACATGGGATGGTTTATGATTTTGTTTATTGATTTAGGAATATATATAAATTTCATATTATAGTTTATATATGAATATTTATGTGAATTTTGTTTCCACTCATTCATTTGAGGAGTTATTTGAACTATGTAAGTGACATATAGGGCCCTCTATAACACCTCGATGCATCAGAAAGTTTCATGAGACAAAATATATTGAGTTATGGATAAGGCATTGACTATTTATATTTATTTCATAGGATAATTAATATATGGTTTTTATATTTCTTATCTCAAGTCCTAAATGGTATGTTATAGATGTCTATCATTATGGATTCTATCTTTATGAATTCATTTATTGATACCCAATGTGACTATTTGATTAGTTAGAATAACCATGGCTAAGATTCAAGAAAATGGGATTATTTAAATGGAATTATTTGATCATAATTTATTCATACCAAATTATTCTCATGTTATTGATATAATTTCATGTGTTTTAGTTATTTAACTTTCCATATTGTTTATGCCCAATTTGATCATATCTTCATCTATAAACTTACCGTTTATAACCAACAGAGAACACCCCTTTCATCTATTTTATTTTACTTAGGATACTATGATGTGTTTTGTAATATTTAATAAGGGATAAAATATGTTAAATAATAGAGTTCTTAGAGAAAATATTTTTTTTATTTATTGTTTTCAATACTAATAATTCATGTGTGTATCTGTTTTTCCAAGACAACTAAATTTTTTGGTCCTTTGGGCTATGACTCCTTGTATTATATGCCAATGTGACAAATTATAAACTAAATATATGGTTCTGGGTTTTGGGATCTAAAAAAATAAAGTAAAATTCAATGAAAATATTGTTCATGTTTTTTTTATAAAATCCATTTATTCAGTAAATTTTTAAAAAATGATTCATTTAACATTTTTAGAGAACAATCACAAATACCCTATTGGGAATGAATTGTTAAAATTAAATTTTAAAACCATTGTGGTTAATGAAATATATATATAAAGATAAATTTTAAAAGTTATTGGACCATATGAATTAAAAAACATTAAATTTATTTGAAGGAACAATGTCATGGAATAAAATGATTCTTGACTAAAGATCATAAATAAAGGTGACTTTTTATTAAAAAGATACTTTATAGTTTTAAGTAGAATAGTGAAGATAATGAATGAAAACAATAAAAACCATTAAATAAATGAATTAGAATAAAATATTTTGTTTTTAAATGAACATAGTCATTTGATTTCGCTTAATGTAAATTTAGCATAAAAAATTATGAAAAGAAATCAGATTTTAACCTTTTCTCTTATCGCTTTAGTATTTTTAAATCATAAACACCATAAAATAAAAATCATCATTTGTTAATTTATATACCAATAATTTAAATATCTTTATGATATAATATATAAAACAGTGTAAATAGATTTATATATATAAATCAAATAAACAAAAATAGGTGCATAACATGAAATGTGTATCAATTAAAAGAATATTGAGGAGAAAACCACTGATTTTTTTGAAAATTTAAATTAAAAACATTATAAAAGAGATTAAAAAGTATGGATATAAAAATCCACAATAATTATCAGAAAATAATTATAAAATAATTTCATGGTCAGTATATGTGCCACAAAAAAAATGAAAAAAGAGATGCATATGAGATATGCCTCATCGAAGTTAAAGTTAGATATGTAACCCATACCTTAAGTCATAATTTTCATCATTAAGGATCTTAACCTACCCTATGAAAAATTTAGAGTAATTATAAAATCTTATTATGACTATATTCACAATTATCTTACCTATTATGACTCCCATTGATTTTCAATATACTCATTAATTAATAATTTCACTTTAATATCATCTTTCTAAGTGTTCACTGTTCCATTTCTCATAAAATATTCTGTTTAGTAGTTCCAGTCCCGTCAAATTGATAATAGATTAAAAATATTTGGAATATTTTACTTATCATAAATATTTTATTTATTCAATATATACACTTTTAAAACCATTCAAATAATTTTATGATAAAAAATGAATTGCATCACTCTATGGAGACGACGGTCCAAATGTATGCACATGTGACATTTTCATTTTCAAATTAATGGAATGAAAGGAATGAAATTAATAATATATCATTAAAAGTCATAATAATACCATAAATATAATATATTTTCATTAAATATATCATTATTATCATTCATTTTAAGAAGATTTGAAAAATGAATCACATCCCTTCATAGAGGTGGTAGTCCACATGTAAGAACATGTGACATTAATATATTCCAACATATGTGAGGGTTTAATGTTGTAAAATATTTGATCTATATAGAATCATAATAATTTATTGAAAATAATATACAATCAATAAATATATCTATTTAACCATCCATGATAGGTGGAAATGAATAATAAAATACCAAGGACATCGAGATGGTAGGTCGTACATTCGTACAATAATGTTTTAATATTACATTGGAGTGAAGATAAATATATTATTGTTATTTTTTAAACACTATAATATTTAAATAAGATAATTTTACTAATTTCACAATGTTAATATAGTTAAATAGTATTTAGAGGAGGAAAAAGAACACATAAACAAAATAGTATTCTATGAAAATGATTACCTCTTCTTTGGGAAAACTCATTTCGATATTTTTTTAAAAACGAATAGGGTTTTCATTTAAGAATAATATAACCCACTAAGCATGTATTTGGAAGTTTATAAGATATATTTATTATATTTGGTTGAGTTCTGTGGATCATGATGGTGTAAAGAAGAGAGGAGATGTGGTTCCCTTATATAAGTGAGGGGACTGAAAAACTTCTAATTATTTGAAACATTAAAATAATATGTGATCAATTTCATATTAAATTTTTTCCAAAGAGGCTTAGTTTTTTATTTTTAATGATATAGGGTCAAAAAAAATTCACCCAATGGAATTTATTCATGTTTTTTTTTATTTTAATTATTTTCCCCTAGGGTAACCCCTCCTATAACCCATTTAACCCCTTACTACAGTAATAAGTGTAACAACCCAATCCCTAGTAGCCAAAATGTAATTACATAATTTATTACATTTCAATTTTTACAAGGAATAATATATTAATGGACCATAAATTTTAGTAGTTTTTTGAAATTATATATATAAATAAAGCCCATCTTATATCATGAAAAGGAAATAAATTATACCCAAAGTAAAAAATTAATAACCTTGTGACTTATTCCTAGAATTCATCTTCATATCAGAGAAAAATATAACGAAATATGGACGAGTTAAAATGATTATTATGTGTTATGTATTGTGTAATCAATTGTAAATAAATAAGGAATAATCAGCATGGGATGGTAAAATAATAAAATTCTTGATAATTAATCAATAACTTTAGGATAATGTGACATGAATAAAAAATGATCAAATAATGCCATATAAATAATCACATGATCTTGAAACATGAGCATGGAAATTCGATCTCATAGAAAATAATGTAGAATAAAAATAATGACATAATGCAAAATGTTGGACATCTGAACTGTCATGATATATCCTCAATATATTTAATGTCATGATTTATCATCAAGACACTTTAAATTGGTGTTTTGAAACCCATCTGATTTGGACATCAGATTTGTATAATGAAACTACAGATGCATCAAGGGGAATACATTAACCTATACCCGATCTTTGTATTCCATTTAAAAATCAGTCATCATATATCAATTAATTTATTTAACTCATAAATAATTTTTCTTATCAAACATATGTATTGAGTAAATGATACATATTTATCAATATTTCCCTAGTTAATCAAATAACATAAAAAGTAAACACCATATGTAAAAAAATTATACAGTTGCAGAAATAATCATATCCATGATAAATTATATGGATGTTTAGGGGAATTATAATGTTCAATGATATTAGGAAAGTGAATAACATAAAGGGAACATAATAATAAAGACAGTGTTTCAAGGAAGTAAATTTTAGTACTATCCTTTTATAAAATAGTCATAAGAAATCTAGAGGATGAATAAGGATGGTAAGAATATAAATATACCCATTTTAGTAAGAATAATGATTGTTTTTTGATGAAATTTTAAAATAAATTTAAAACATTATTTGGAAGAATATCCATTTCATTTTGAAAATAAAATTCTTAAAACATAAAACATTATTAAAATCCTTTTCATTAGAAAACATTATTTAAACCAAACATTTACAAAATATTTAAAAATATTATTTTCCATAAAAATATACTTATAAAGATGAAAATAAATATATAAATAAAACATAGTGGGATATTATTTAAATGTCATACAAGGGAAAAAGAAAACGTTTTTCATTGTAAAATGGTTAGAAAGGGTTCTTGTTTAGTAGAAAAAAATAATATTCCTTTAAATAAATTGGTAAAGAGTCAAAATTGGTTAAAATTTATTTAATAAGTCATTTATAAAATCAAAAAATTGGCCTTTTTTGAATACATGTTTCTGGAAGAAAATTCGTTTCTTACTGAATAGAGAAATATTATTAGGTTTTGGTAAAAACATTGTCATAAAAATATTAAGTATAAAAGGGTTGAAAATTGTAATGTTACTAGAAAATAAAAATGAATAGTTATTTGATGGATTACATAATTGTTTATTAAAAAATTATCAAATAAGTCTCTTCAATATAAATTTTAGTGTAAATAATCTCATATAAAATGATAATATGTATTAAACCCTTGCAACAATCATAATGTTGATGTGAAAATTAATCAATGAATAAATTATGTTTATGAAATGTAAATAAAAATAATAAATAATAGCTACAACCATATATTTTATAAATTAATTATACACTTAATCATAGAATATTAACAATAATAATGAATAAATAATACCCAATGAAAATGAATTGATTTAAGATAATATTTACTACTTGGTAACTTTTAATTCAAACCGCCTTAGATGAAATAATTAAAATTTTACTTAAAATACCATTAATAATGATTTATTCATGATATAATATGTACATTGTCATTATATACACCATATAAAAGTAATTAGGTTCACAACATTACAATATTCCTCAGTAAAATGAAATTGAGACAAAATCTCTTACCTTACACTTCTTTTGGTTAAACACTCATTAACCAAATGTATAATTTATATAGTAATGTTATTAACTTATTATAGAACCATATTAATATTTATTATATCATATATGATCCTATTATAACATATCATCACCAATTTGATTATAATATTTAATTTTTTTCATTGTTTTAGGTGTTAATTTCCTTGATTTTGAGTCTGTTTTGACTTGTTATTTCTTGTTCATATTACCTTGATCATGATGTTATAATATCCATAATTTAAAACATGGTTTAAATATCATATATATTCATTATATATTAATTAGATTAATATACAAAAACAAATTTATATGAAATTAAATACACTATTCCTACAAATGGTAGGTCGTAAATACATTTGACCGTTGTTTCCATTTTTTGTATTGAACAAAAAAATTAAATTATATAATATATATATATTATCATTAAAGAATAATTTTTATGTCATATATTTCTTATATTTTTATTAAAATAATCCTAAAAAATTCAACGTAATGTGTGAATAAATCACATCGCTTCGTGAGGCGGTAGTCCGTCGTACATATGAGCGACGATATCATATTACCACAAAATGAAAAGCATGAATGTATGCGTGATATAATAAATAAATAATAATAATAAAATCATATATATCATATATATTTTATATAAACTATAAAGCCATAATTATTCCCAACCTTAAATAGCAGTAATGGAAAAAAACTAACGATATCGGTTCATGGGGAGGTAATCTGTCGTACACATGAATGATTATTTCGTAACCCATTTGATGAAAATGATTGAGGTTATGGGTCATAAAATTAACATAAAAATATCATTATATATAATATACTTATGTTATTATATAATAAATGTACAATTTAAATTTATGGAGGGGGAGAAGGAAATAAAATAATGATTCTTGTTGAAGAATATTACCTCTTCTTCGAGTATCATCATTTGGTTTGTAATAAAACCATCCTAGGCTGGATTTAAACTATATATAAGACTTATAGGATTATTGGGGGTAATGTTTAGAGTTAATGGGATGGTTTTTATGATAAAAATTATTTATATCTTCGAACAAGTGAGGAGATTGAGTACCCTTTTATAGTTGAGGAGGAGTGACATTCTTGTAAATAATCAAACCTATTCACTATTGGGTAGTATCCCTAACAAAATGTGCCCCAATATTAAAAAATAAAAACTACTACAATACCAAAATAAAATCATTTTTTTCATTTTTACTTAGTCATTAGGTTTACTGAAATTTACCCTTTTGTTTTCGTCACTATCACTCGGTTTCTAACATGGGTAATTTATTCGTTAAGAATAAATTATAGTGAGACTTAATATTAAATTTTGGAACAATTATTAAAAATATTATATATAATTAATATAATAATTATTCCGTGGGTTTTGGAAATCAATTTTAGAAGAAACACAAGTAAATCATGAAAAAACGTTTTAACCATAACCTCCCTAACAATGTTTTTTTACTATTTAGGTGTTAATGTTTTCATTATAAAACATATATTTTCCTATTAATGGTCTATATTTTATAATTATTTAAATTTAGAATTTACTTGTAATATTATTATATTTAGAGTAATTTTAAATCATTTCACAAAGTATCATTTATTTTAAAATAACATTAATGTCTATTTTTGACATTATTTATTTATTATAAATTTATAAATACAAATAAAATGTTATAAATAGATTATACATATTTAAAATATATGAATAAAGTTTTATTAATCTAATAAATTATTTTATGATAATAATTCATTGAATTTACTTCACTTTTAACATTTTTAGTATCCTATATTTTAGTTCATTATTAACTAAATAATTACTCTGAAGGCATTTCCTAACAATCTCAAGTAAATAATTCATCTCCAAAAATTCATGATAGAATATTATGATGATAAAAACTATTTTTTCTATTTCAAAATAATATTTATAACCGATCCAATGAGGTTTTTGTCCCTATCCCAAAGCTTTATAAATATTAAATGCAGTGATACTTCTTTTTTTACCTTTTTCATTCCCAACTTATCATACATGTCGCATTCATGGAATAATACCTAAATAACTTATAAAAATATATTCCAACATGATAAGTGTTTATATATTTCTAGAACATGAGTTTTGTAAATGTTTTCAGTTCATTTTACACCTTATAGTCTATGTTTAAACACAAAGTAAACTCATTTGTACCTTAATCACGATATATAATTTTAATTTTTTTCACTACTAATTTTTATCCAAAAAAATAATTTAACCTTATTAAATAATATAAATTATTTTTATTCTAAATATGGAATCCGTTTTTTAAAATTTAACTCATATAAGTGTAATAATTTAATTTAAAATGAATCCCATAGACACGATGGGAAAACTATTTTTCTAAAGAGAAATATTCAAATAATTAGTGTTTTTATAAAACAATTAAAAAGGAAAATAATTAAAATACCCTAAATTGAATTAATTTGAATAAAATTGAAATTATATTAATTTAAAACCTATTTAATTATAATTTTACCTAATAAATTAATTAATCTACCAGGCATTTTTGAATAAAAATTCCGTATTTTTAACTATTCATAAAAAATGATAGGTTTTATAAAAATCTCAAAAATTCATCCAATGAAAATTTTTGTATTCCACTCTCAAACAAAAATTGTGTTTTAACCTTAATATTTTATAAAATTGGAAAAAAATTATTTTATTTTATGTGTGTTAAGAAAGATTAAACTGTCATTTGGAAAAATATTATTATTCAGAAATCATTTCTTTTTCTTTAAAACATTTATTATATTATTACTTATCAAATATATAATTAATAAATTTTTTAAGATATATACTTTTATATGTTTTTTAATCTTTATATTACCCACAATTCAAACATTCAGGTGATAATTAACATATCAAGTAATAATGTTAATTATATTTTGTTGTTTGGTAAAAATCATCATTGCGTGTAACACAAGCCTTTAAGGAATGTTTTTGTTTAATGTCACCAAATATAGAATCAGTGTTACATAAATTTAATTTTATGTAATATATTGATTTTTTATATTTAAATTATATCATAATGTATCAGGATGTTATATTCTCTTCTATGCCCGGTATTGTGTTTCAAACATGCAATTGAATACAATGTTGGTAAATTTGAAATTTTGTGTGGTACATTATCTCCACATTAATAAAATTATATCCGCTCCATTAAATCTTGATATTTGAAAATTACCTTGTTGAAATACCCACAATAGAAAATTATTAATATAATATCTTATTTAAAATAATTAAATAGAAGTGAAAATGTCATCAAGAATAATCTCATAACTAGGTTTCCAGAATAGATAATATCAGTGGGAATTGAAAACATGGAATTAGAAGAGTATTCAAACACTAAAATACTAAGGGAGATTGATAGAGAAAATTTTTAGGATAAGGTTAATAACCAACAAATCTAGAAACTAATGTTGTGAAATAGCTCACCTATGTCATAGAAATGATGAAAGTAAGAAACTATTTTTGTTTCGAGACCCCTTTCCTAGAGTTGAAGAATTATTTCAATCTCTATGAATATAAGAAAACATACTTATTTGATACTTTTCTATTTTACATGAAAAATATTATCCTTTATTTTTTACTTCAAATGCTTCCACTTCATTTCTTAGAATACGATGCATCATATGGTGAAGTAATATATTAATCTCTAAAAAATCACCCAAGGTTTACAAAAACCCATTTAAAAAATGGTCAAATTTTCAAAAAAAATATAATCCATTAATTTATGAATATGATCACTGAATTACCAAAATGAACATATCATTAATCTTCAATCAATTTGAAGCATATACTTAATCATCGCATACCAATCACGTGAATACCCTAATCATGAAATATTTTTTAAAAACTGTAATAACATGATTTACCATATAAACATATTGAAAACTTGAATTATCCCTTAATACTTAAATATAACACAAGTTATGTGATATATTTCTAAAATAAAAAAAATAGACTCCATCAATGATTATGTAAACAATGTTGTTAGGAAATGATTATTCAATTTTGAGGTAGTGTGTACTCTACAATTTATATTATCCATATCAATCATATTTTATCCCAATATCATTATCTCATAATTAGTAACATATTAAGTGTTATTATTTCTTCAATCATGAATTTTCAAATAAGCTAACGTTTCCACTTAATCCTTTTCTGGTTAATTGTTACCATTCAACATACACTTTAATGTCCTCAATTAAAATGTATTTTAGTACAATACATATAAATTTTAAAATTCTTATATTGATGATATAATTGATAATATTTTCAAATGATTTATTTTTTGGATCCAAACAGGGGAAAATTAATCTTTGATATTCAGTTTTATTAATAACATAATCACAACATAGATCCCTTAGCTTTTTCAATGGTATAGTATGTTAATTCTTGGGAATTCATTTTAGTAGTTACTTATATCTCTATAGTTAAATAATTTTACATCAATTTTTTTCATTCCATTAAAATAAAAAACGTGGTGGAATTTATCTTCATACATGTCAAAAACTCATAATGATTTTAAATAATTACTAGGATTTTCATTCCACAATTATCAAATGTGGCAAAATAATTCTTTCCCTTCTTCCACTTATCCATCTTTTCTCTAGATTCTCTCTTCTTCTCGTTCTTCCCTGAAATTACATAATCCATATATAATTATTTATCTATATTGTTTTCACATGGAAATATATCGTTTTATGGTTGAAACATTTGGGATACCAGTTTACTTCAAAATATTGGATTGATCCCATAAAAGTCATGATCATTCTTACTCTTTGGATCACATACATTGTTGAGGTTCCCATACCATATGTTATACAAAATTTTGAAATGACATCATATACATGATAAAATTATATAATTAAAAAAATCATCTATAATCCAAAAACATTATGATGTTATTATGTACATATCCTCAGTGTTGGTCTTAGGGTTATGTTTCTCTAATATATATTTTCATTAATAGAGTTCCCATGTTTTCTAATAAAATTTATTTTTATACCAACTATAATGAAAAAAAAACACATTATCCCAAAAACGATTCCTCACCATATTATATGTTTATAAATTCAAGGAATAAAATCCCAAATGACTAAATGTTAAGTTGTTTTGGAAAACTAGATATCTACATGATACCCATTTTACTTTGGGAAATGGAAATAAATCATATCAAAAGTAAAAAACTCAACATCTTTGAAACACATTCCAATAATTCCTCACCACATCCCAGAGAAAGGAAAAAAATATGGGTGAGATCAAAGTCTTAGTATGGGTTAAGTATATCAGAATCTATTATAAATCAATAACAAATTGTCATCATGGAAAGGAAAATGACTAAAACACATTCATATTAATAAAAGACATGATAATTGTATATAATGAAGAAAAAATGATCAAATATATCCACATAAATACTAAAATGAGTTAAAAAATGACCATATATATTATAACTAATTGAATAATAACATGTAATAATCATAATGAAGGAATTAAAAATGTTGGACATCTAAATCATCAGGATATATCTTCAAGACTGTCACTATCAGGATCTATCCTCAAGATAGTTTAAGTATGTTGGCAGAAACTCGTATGATTTAGCCAACTGATTCTTCTCATTAGACAACTAATGCATCAAGAGTCTTACAGTAAGTGGTACCCAACCCTTTTATTTCATGTAAAAATCATTCATAATATATTAAATAATAGACATTATTTATAAAAAATACGCCTTATAAAATATATATATTGAGTAAAGTATACGGATTTATCAATATTTCCCAGTTAGTCAATGAATATTGAAAATAAATAATTCATTTTAAAATGGAATTAGTTTTTGTCTATAATAGTATCCATGATAAATGATATGTATATTCAGGGGAAATTTAAAGTTTAATTATTACATGAAATTGATTAACTCGAGGAGAAGTTAATGTCTATGAAAATGATTCAAGGAAGTGAATGTCAATACTATCATTTTTCATAATAATAATAATCCAAATAGAGGAAGAATAAGGAAGTTATTAATACACATATACTAATTTTAAAATATATATTTTCATTAGTTAGTTTATCATATTCTTACCCACCATTCCATCATCTAGGGGATAGTTATAATATTAAATAATTATAATAATAAACATTTTTTGTTCGGTAAAAATTGACCTTGCGTGTAATGGATTTTTATGAAGAAACTCATTGTTGCATGTAACTCAAGAAAAACATCGTGTTAAATGAATTTCAAGCTATATAATGAATTTAATTTGATTTAAATTTTAAATTTATCATAATATCTTATGTTGTAATATTATCTTTCATGCTTAATGTTGTTGGTCATATGCAATACCGAATACAATATTCATACATTTGAATTCTAGGGTGTTATAACAAGATAATTTTTTTTATGGGTTTATAATTTAACATTAAAATATAAATTGGGTCATAATTATAAAATAGATAATAAAATAGGAAATTTACCTTTAAATTTTAAAAATATAAGAATTAAATTATTTTGACAATAGTTAATTAAATATTATTGAATTTAAAATACCCATAATGTTTATTTCATTACTATTCACATAATTTGACATTAAAATCATCCAAATAACAAAGGATTTGATTTTAATGTTATTTTAATTTATTTATCACCCTCGTATGGAAGTGATAAATGAGCAATTCATAAGAGTTATAGGTAAAAGTATGATGGAAAAATTAAAAATAAATTATCATCATAAAATTAATTTATTAATATTAAAAATAAACCTTTATATTCATTAATAATACCTTTTAATTAATATGAAAAAATACTAGAGATCTTCAAACTATGAGAGTGAAATTTTGTATTCATTATTTACAGGAAAATAATACAATGTTTATTATCAATGTAAAATTTCAATAAAATTTCATATTTTAGAATATAGAATGTGGTTGGTAGAAATACACTCATAAAATCAAATAAAGTATTTTTTGGGAGATTTCGAGATCTTATATCACAGTTTTAGCCCCGATTCACCAATTTTATCCTTTACTGAGATGATAATATTTCAACATGTATACTATTAATCATGAATAAAAATGAAATAGAACTCATTTAAAAATTATAATATTATTATACCAAATATTTTATAAATTTTATAAAATTAAATTTTTAGAAGGAGTAAAATTTACTTTAATTAAATGTTATCAAAACACAAATAAAATTTAGGAAAAGGCCATTTTAAGCATTATTTTTTTCTACCAAAGTCATGTTTAATGTTGATTCCCATGGAATTAAATTGATTCTATTTATGATATGTAAATATATTTGAATTTAAATTAAAACCAAAATAAAAAGTAAACTTGCAGAAAAGTGAATAAAGATAATTACCAAAAATAGGTTTTATTTGAATATATAGATTATTGAGATTTCCAAAACATAAAAAAATATTTATAAGGTCAACATTATAGTATTAAAAGAATAATATTAATTAATAATTATATATTATTCCTATAAATTTTTTTCTTAAACTTTCATGTCATTCTTATATCCTGAAAAAAAAAATTATAAGTGGAATTCTTTGTAAAATCCAAATTTTTCACTCTTTACGGAAAAATCTAAAAATTTAGAAAAATAAAAAATATATAACAATATTAATTTTTGATATCAATAAATAAAAAGTGAAGTTAACATAATTAAATTAATATTATAAAATGCATAAATACTTATTTTAAATAAGAATTTCCAAAATAAAATGAAAACCCACTTCAATAGACAAATTACCCTTATTAACTTCAAATATTCTTTAATTTATATGACTTAATTATTATAATACAAATATTAGTAATATTTTCCTATAAAATAATTAATATAATTAAAAAATAAAAACATTCCATCGTCTATTTTATAATTCAATTACTCTTATTTATACATGATAAACCAAAATCATGGTTATAGAAATCATATTTAAATTATAATATTTTCAATGTATATTTTAGTTCATTTAAGCTCATTTCTGTCTATGTAATTTTATATCAAACATGGTTTTTATTTACTAAAAACACATTCTTTAATCATGATTTGTTACAGTATACCCATTAAAGAAATTTTGTCCTTGTAATTTTATCTTCTATCCAATACAACGGTTCAAAACAGTTTCTCAGTCAAATATAATTATTGTAAGATAATTATAAATAATTTTAAAGAAGTATTTTTCCTCTAAACATTGATTATATATTATTTTGAAGAGGAATATATTATCAATTTTAAGAATATTATTCTAATAATATCCTAAATAATTCATAAACTATACATCTACTAGTATAAGAGTCATACATGTGAATCTATCTCATTATTTATATCATTATAACTAAGAAATATATTCCATATAAGACTTGATAGATTTATTTTCCACTTTCTCCAGTTTGAGGAATTATTTTACCATCGAGATAAATAATATGATAAAATATATTTTCACGATTTATTCTATAAATTTCAACCTCTAATTGTGTTTCGATCAGTTTTCAACATATGATCCATTTCATAAAAATAATCACGATTAATTATTCTTACATGAATAAATAAATTTACCTTTTAATGGATCTCAATAACTAAAAAATGATTTAAAATTATTCCTCCTTATTATTCCCATTTCTAAAAATTAAAATGGTTAACAGAAGTTAATGAAATATCCAATATGAATAATCCTTTACAAATCAATCTCAAAAACATAAAAAATAACATGAAAAGATAAATTTTAATCATTACATAAATTATCATCCTTAAAATTCATCGAAAATATGATTGATCAAATTCATAACTCAAAATTAAAAATATTTTATAACATATTTTTACCAAATCAACGTAATATTTATCCTTAAATAAAATTAATAAATCATAATGTATCATGACATAAATGTGTATATATATATATATATATTATAAAATATATAAAAATAATTTCTCATAATAACCATAATAAAAATAAAACCACAATAGAAACATATATAATTCTATAAGTTAACTCACTCATTAGTCATCAAATAAAACATTACCATACAAAATAATATTCTATTAATGATAATGTTATAATTTTCACAATATAGAAAAATTACTCAAAAATAAATTTAATCACTTAGTTAATGAAAAAATTTTCAAATAAATGATTATTTAAATATATTTTCCCAATATTTTAAAACCCCAATATTCTTATAAACCATGATTACCTCATTATCAAACAATTCATTAAACATAGTGTTTATATGTTTCTTTTGAATTTTTTGACCAATAATATTTTCCCGGATTATTTCACTTGAAATCACATATCTAACCTAATGCTTACATATACCATAATGATATATTAAAACACAGTAAAAATTTCACAAAATTTTATAATTCGACTTAAGGTTTTTTACCACAAAACATTAAAAGGTTGTCTTTGACTTTGAACTTATGATCATACTTAAACATAAAAACCCATAATTTTATGCATAAATAATAATTTATAATTTTATTATGACTTATAATCATATAAAATTTACTAAACCACTCTATAATGATAATTAATATTACTCGATACTCGTACCCCTAGCACTAATGCTAAAAATATAGTAATTATATACTAGATTTGATAAAAATTTGAACAGCATATCTTTAAAAATAGATAAATTAAAATATCAATAAAAACATTTTGTTTCTTACATAAACAATAACATTATGATTTATAGGTTTATAGGAATAGGGAAAAAACATTCACCTAACAAAACACATGTCTTTCTCATCAAATGGGTATTTTTCCTGTTATTCCCATATTTATTTGCTCCATTATAAGACAAAAAATAACCTAATTAATTATACACACAAGATAATCTTTTATAAATATCCTAAATAGTATAATTATTTATATGTTACACCCCAAATATTTATTACTATTTTTTTCAATAAATTAAATTTTTTTGATAGCTTCCACTACATGAAAATTGAGTTTTAACAAACCATGATATGTTATTAATAATATTATTTAAATTTACCACTTATAAAATAACCATTAAACATATTTATATGAATATTAATAAATAATTTTTGAATATAATGTTTAACTATTTTATATAAAATAAGTATTGATAAAAAATTTCTTTATTTTTAGAAAAGCCTTTATATATTTCAAAGATACTATTTTCTCAAAGTAATGTTTTTTATTTCATTTTGTAAATAGTAATAATTTATTATTAAATATTTAAGATATTAATTGGATAAAATAAAATTTATTTTTGAAATATTCATTTCAATGATACCTTTGGGTGAATTTTTGTGTTTTTCCTAGAAAATATTATAATTTTATTGAATAGTGAAAATAATGTTTTTTATTGAAAACTACCATTTCATTTAACTAATTAATAATGTTAATTAATATTTTAAAATGGGTATAAAAGTAAAATTACATCAATCATATATCAATTAATATAATTTAATCAATTGGAATCATATTAATATCAAATTTTGATATAAAAACATTTAATGATTTTGATCATTTACTCTTTGGAGAAGAGATTTTTCATTGCATATGTGGGTTTAATTTTAAATTAAAATTTCCCAATTCAATGATTTTATTTTGAAAAAATATATTTTATATTTTAAGAAACGATAGTTTTTTTTAGAATATGTTCAAATTAATTTCTAACCATAATAAATAGTAAAAATAGTTAAAATTATTCAATACAGTTAAGGGAAAAATGGGATTAGCTGTGGGTGGGGGATAAAATAAATTTTTATGGGTTAAAAGTGACCCAAATTATTAATACACCCATTTTAAGGATATATATAGACCTTATAACTTCTATTATCATTAATGGATCTTTTTTGAGAATTTAGGCATGATAAATATGTGGGTAAACAATTTTCTTTTCAAAACATTACATGTGTGTCACTCAACTCACATATAAAAGGCCATCTCTTATCCTCCACTTTTGAAACATCTATAATGATTTGGATCAAACAATACCAACCAAATTATTTTTCTTACTTCCGAACTCCCATCATTGAATCCTTTATTTGGTCATAAATATAATTTAAGAATCCTTCTGGTGAAAACCTATAGATGTTTTTTGAATTATTGGTAACAACCAAAACTGAGAATTTTATTTTACTTCGTTTCCCACCCCAAAAATTAAAATGAAACCATTATTATATAAAAATATCAGTATATTATTGTTGTTTATGGTTCTTCTCCAGTTACTGGAAGATGGATGATGTTTCATCTTGTCTTTTTACACACGTTTTAAGGTTGTTGGTAGTGGATTTTATAATCACTTTTTTTATTTGGATGGATTGTAATTGAAATGTAAACTAACATCCAAATTTTCATTTTTTTTTATTCTTAATAATAGGAAGACTATACATGTATACCAGGTTCCAAGATTAATATTTCTAAAAAATGGAATGACCTGCAACTATCTCTCCTTCCATCAAATTTGATATGAAATTATTATTTTTATGTACGGCTTATCACCACCTCATAAACCAATGTTATTCATTTTCCATCACCACCTATCACAGATGTATATAATGATAGATTAAAAAATTTATATATGATATTTATGATACTATTATTCT
The DNA here is from genome assembly GCA_963277665.1 of Viscum album. Lineage (NCBI taxonomy): Eukaryota > Viridiplantae > Streptophyta > Magnoliopsida > Santalales > Viscaceae > Viscum > Viscum album. The sequence goes on from OY728152.1 coordinate 1,800,438,775, forward strand.
TATATAATTATTATATCTCATATAACATTATACTTTCCATTCTATAGTAATACGATAACGTCAATTGTTTATACGATAGACTATCCCCTGGGGATGTGATGTGATTTTTTCATTCTTAATAGGGAAGGTAATAAAGATAGTATTAATGAATATATTTTATATTTAATACATGATAAGTATTATGTAATGTTAATATATGATTTACCATTACTTCTTCAAATTTTTCTAGAAAATGAAAACAGTATTCATGTGTACGTGTGTCCTATCATCTCTATGAACATTGTATTTTATTTTATTTTCTTAAATATTATAGATTAATCTAAAACATATTTTATAAATATACAGGATATCTATATAATTTTTATCATTCTTGATATTATGTAACCATGATCAATGTAAGAAGAAAAAAATAAAAAATCAAAACATACTTGGAAAACAATGTAGTTATTACCCGAAATATGACTTTAAAATGATATTTTAAATAAATGGATAACAAAAGTTATATCCAAATAAATTATTGTAGTATATATACATAATTATGGTCCTATTATAGATTTATAATAAAATTATAATTATTATTCAAGAGGTTTTCATAGGAAACTAAGAAATTCAAAACTTAAGGTAGGGAAATTTTGTCTCAGTTTTTACTTCTAGGAGACACATTCCATATTCACCATATATTTATTTTATGTGGTGTATATAATTTCCATGAATTTAATTTAAGATTATTTCCATAAAAAATATTTTTATTTACATTTCCATCGTTTAATATCTCTTATATGGTGTTAACGGTTTTAATTTTAAAAAATCGGTATGAGATTATTATCTCAATTATCCTTCCTTGATACATATGTTATGCTATGACCTATCTTATTTGATGAGGTGTATATAAATACCATTAGAAATTTTTATGTCATATATTTAATTATTTTAATTATATTTTATCTTTCATTTATTTTTATTCATTCACGAGGATTATAGTTCAAAGTTACCGAATAGGTAAGGATTTTATGCTATAATCCCATCTTTTATGCAGATTATTTATAATTTTTTTTGATGATGATATATTATGATATATCACTAAAGAAAATAATTATGTTTCTTCTCATATTGTTATGTCATGACACTACATATTTCTTTCCATTTCATCTCTTAATGTACTAACGATTTCAAAAGGATGTATTAATAAAAAATCAATTTTATTTCTCTCTTTATGAAGGAAAATCATTTTTCTTCAAAAACCTTGTTTTATAAATTTATCATATTTTCCTTCAAAATTCTCCAAATAATTGATTGAAGGAATTTTTACCTATTTATAACATTTTTACAAATTTTATTAAAAGGATGATTTATGTGGTATTCCAAAAAATGCCTACTTGGTTTTAGTTGAAAATGTAAAAGGAATCTCCATTTTAACATTTACGTAATGAAAATAATTCTACATTATCATAACCATTAATTTCCTTGTGGATTACAGTATAATATTATTATGTTATTTTCAAATAATAGTATCTTGAATATATTTCAGGTTAGAAAACGTTTTTTCAGTGTGGAATGGATATTTTACACTATAAATGTTTTAAATGATCATACAAAATTATTTTATATATAATATGACATATTTTTATTTTATAGATTCTTTACTAGGGATATAATCTAAGGATACAATTATTATTCATTAACTAAAGGTTTTCCTTTTTATGATGGAATTATTTTTTATGAAACCTATTTCTCTTCCAAGAGTTACACCATGAAGAAATTATTATGAAATCCACTTATTTTACTATGTTATGTTAAGATTAAATGATGAACTGATGATGAAACCAATATATTTTTTATTGGCTATGAAATTATGAAATGTTTATGAAACCCATTTCATTTCACAGTTTATTATACAGTGAATGTTTTATGATTATGTTGAACACATATGTATGATTTTCATTATGTGACATGTGGAGCTTGTATCTCTTTCCAATGAATTGGGTAAATATTTATATCTCATGAGATAAAAAAGACTGGAACAGGGAGTGAACTCAGTTTAGTAAGGGACTTTTCCCATAATGATGGTCTTAATAGTGAACCTTGACCACTATGATGGTTTTGATAGTGAACTCATTCCACCATTATGGCCTTATATTTGAGAATTCTCTTTTATGGAAATTATTTTCTACTATAATGTATATAAAATAGTTCTAATTATTATAGTGATGTTATGTTCTCATGGATTATTCTCTTGGATTTCATTATGATTCATTTATTATTAACTTTCAATCCTTATTCCATGACTCTGGATTGTGATTTTTTATTTTTAATTAATGGTTTTTAAATGGTATGATAATAATCTCATACAATTATGATCATGTTATCCTTATATATCTCCCTTATTTACTCTTAAAGAGAATCTCATATCACTTTTTATTATGTTTACATTCCCTAGGTTAGGAATTTTTTTATGTATGATGTGTCTATGAAGGGAAATATTTATGAAGAAATTAGTTGGAGATGATGTAGTTCAAAAATGAAATTTTTTTTATGTTTGCATGTTTCCAAAGGGGCTATTAATTTATGATCCACGAGGTTGTGTTTGTGTATTATAATCAACCGTCATCACAAAAATGATTTAATATCTATGTTTGAAGATCCCAGATATTTATAGTTTGTATTCGAGGATAATATTAGATAACTGTTGGAGAATAATATGATAACACATTATGATAAATCTAAAGACATGCCTGATGATAAACCAATGGATGTGTCAAAGTATCAGAAATTCTCTTGAAACTTTTTGTAAAGGATGAGTAAGTGGTTTACAAGAAATTACGTCCCCTTATAGACAGTATAAGGTGATGTGTAATTAGAAATGTAATATCTATGGGTAATAACTCTTAAATTTTTTCACTTATATATACTTGATCATCATATGGTTTCCAAGAATATGTATGGCTACACACCTATTTTGACACTCCCATGGGATTTTCGTTCAAAATTCCTAAACTTTTTATGAACCATATTATAGGATTTAAAGACATGATGACTATGAGTAAACTATGATACGACTAATTTTTTTAAATTAAAAATAAAATTTAATGATTAATACATTATATATGTGATTTTTCATTATTATTTGGTTCCCCACTATGATTATTGTTTTTCAAAGAATAATTTTCAGTTTTAGTCAATGGACTGAACCTGATGAAACCATGATAATGCTGAGTGTCACTAGAATAATGGAATTGTGTTAATTTTGATTAGAAAAATGTTATTAGAGATGGAATGAAAAATATCAATCTTATTCCCTCACAACATTCTTAAGAAAATAATCATGATGAACTTCTAAACGAGTAAAGGAGGGAAAAACATTCTGTTGAGTCCATCATGGTGAAACATCCACCATCTTTCAGTGTATATTCTAATAAAATATTTATTGAGAATTATATCATCACATTTAATTGGTTATTTTCCATTCTACTATGTTCAGAACATGGAAAATTTATTTTGGTTTATATCGTTTTAATGGAGATGCAACTCAATGGTTGAATCTCATCAATAATATAAGGGAAAATGATGAAATTGGCACGATGGATTGAGATGAGTTCAAGAACTTATTTTTCAAAATGTATTATAGTAGTATTCTATGTAATGATATAGATAATGAGTTCCTTGAGATGATGGAAGTTGATGATGAATTTTTTAGTTCCTACAAATGAAGTTTTACAATGCTTTCAAGGTACACTGATAGTATTATCATAAAAAATAAATCTTTAATAGTTCTATAGTAGCTTAACACCATGTCATTGAAGGTTGTTAGGAATAAGAGACTTCTGTAGATATGAAGATATTTTTTAAGCTCTATCAAGGTGGAAATTGAGGTTGGAGTTACATATCATTCTCATTGTTTTGATAAGAAGAGAACAATGGAATTCAAAAAATTCTAAAAACTGTATAGAGAAGAAGATGAGATATCATTTCTCCTCAATTAATGAAATAAAATGTAGAGAAAATTGTATCATGGGAACTAAAAATTTCATTAATTGTTTAATGTAAGGTTATCGAGAAATGAAATGATGATGTGATGGGAAAAAGATAGCTAATGATGAAAATATAGAGAAATCTTCACAGAATGCACCACCAATATTCTAGTTTTTCAAATGTGAGGAATATGGGATCATGAAAACTACTACCCAAATCCTAAAGTTAATCATTATTATTGAAATAATAATCCTCATACACTACTACAAAAATTCAAAATATATAACACCAACAGTTATTAGTGCTTGAAAAAATCCCTGAGAAAGGTTACCTTTTATCAATGTTGTTTTAGTGCTGATAAATGGCACCGTTGATGGAGATTTTATTTTTAGCACTGTCATGAGGCTCAATCGAGCATGTTAGCTTCACATCAGAATTAAGTAGGTTAGTCCGCTCCTTTATATATCATTTAGCTGCATCATAATCTCTGAAGCTTATTGTGGGGATGAGATCTCGTATAAATATTACACACACTCTCATATGACCCCCTTCATGGGCCCATGCGGGCCATGGCCCACTCTATGCTCTTATTGAGCCTTAGCCCATCTCATTCACAAGGACGAGCCCCATATGAACCGACCCACCTACCCAATGGACAAATAAATGAACCGCCCCATTTTTTTAATTAATAAAAAAAATAAAAGGGTTAAAAATATTTTAAAAAAATGAAATAATTAAAAAATTAGAAACCAAAAAAAATGAATAAATTTAAGAAACATTTAAAAAAAAATTAATAATTATTAATAAATTTAATTTATTTAAATTTTATAAATAATAACAAATAATATCTATTAAACATTGACATATAAAATAAATAAAGTAAAATAATTAAATAAATAAAAATAGAAAACGAGAAAATTAAAAAAGATATTAAAATTTTTTATTAACAAAATTTTAATAAATAAATATGAATAAATTTAATATATGAATATATAAATTTTATAAACTAATAAATTTTATTTGGTAAATATATATATATATATATATAATAAATATTAAAAATAAAAAAATAAAAAAAGGATTAAATTGTATTAAATAAAATATTGAAAATGAATAAATTACAAAATTATTAAAAAATTTAATGAAATAATTATTAATAAAATTTAATTAATTTATTATATATATAAACACACATTAATCATACTTAGTAATAATATATATATAAATAAATGGTGCTTGGGGAATAATTACATTAAACACACATACAACACACATACATGCTAAAAAGGTAGGTCATAGCCCCCCTTAGGGATAACCCACCAATTAAGCCTTATTTATTTTGTATTTCCTCCAAATACCCAGTGGGCATGAAGCCCATTACAAGATCAAAAGGCCCACTATCTTTCCTGAAGGCCTAGTGCAACGTGTTTTCATCATTATGTCTGCATCACTAGTCCTGCGGTATGCTTGAATCAATGCATGTCTACGTCATGTGTGATGCTTGCATCCCCGTCTACTACAGTACTGCAACAGTACCTAAGAAAACTCACTCCCACATGGATTTGAAAATGGGTTTGATACAGGAATACATGGAGTCTTTACCACTCAAGTACTCCCCCAACTAAAGTTTTAATAAATAATATATATTAAATATAAATATAGAAAATAAAGAAAAGGTAATAATTAAAATATATTAATTTCATATCCATTTTTATTGGATTTCGTAGAAAATTATTCCTTAATAAAATTAATATATATATATATATATATCAATATCTATTATATTTTCTAAAATGTGATTTATATAATAAAAAATATTTATACTTATATTAAAAAAATTAATTATTTATTGAATAATGGTTAATAATTAAAAATTAATAGTAACAATAAAATAAATATTCATATCATATTATGGACATTAATTGAATTCTGTTTGATTTTTTTGTTTAACATATATCAAAATTGTGTTACATTGATTTCATATATACATGTATGTAATTATTGCATTTATATACAACACACACACACATATTTATGTAATTAATGAAATCACATATATAAACACCTACATCTTATTTTTATGAAATTATTTTAAATTTCAAAATGAATTTTACTATTTCACTTAGAAAAATGATACATTTAATGTTTTATATTTTAAATTTTTTAATTTTTTTTTTAATGTTTTTCAATATTATTACTGTTAGGTATTATTTATTCAAATTTTCTTTTTCTTTTCTTGTTTAATTTTTTGGAATTAAATCATTTTAAAATATATATTTACATATATTTATTTATTATGTTTTAATATTTTCGATACGCACTCATATTCATTTCAATATATATATATAATTTTTAATAAATTATAATTAATGATTAAAACATATCAATTTTTTAGTATCTCTAAAGTGTACTCATTTTTAATTATTCAATTTCACGTATTTTTAACATTCATATTTTTACGATCATATATTAATTAATAATATTAAAAATCCATTTTTAAATAAATAAATATAAATAAATATATAAATATATAAATACATAAATATTATTTTTTTCAAAAAAAATATAATTATAAATAAATAATTATATATGTAAATAATTATAAAAACATAACAAATAGATTTAAATAATGAATATATTTAACATATTTATAAATATAAATATATTTATATATATTTAATATACATATATATATATATGTAATTAAACAAATATATTTAAGGAAACAAATATATAAATAAATATTTTTTAAAAAGTATTTATATAATTATAAATAAATAATTATATATTTTATTAATTATATATTTAAAATAAATATATATAAATAATAAATACATTTCCTATATTTATATTTATATATACATTTATATTTATATTTTTATTTATATTGATTTAGTTTATATATATATATATAATTATATAAATATATTTATAATTATAAAAGTATAAAAACTATATCTAAATAATGAATATATTTAATATATATATATATTAAATAAATATATAATTATATAAATATATATAATGATGGAAATATATTTACAAATAAATTTATAATTATAAATAATTTAATATATATATACTTAAAAATATATTTAGAAAGATATATTTATTATATTTATAAAATTATATACTAATAATTATATATAAATGAATTTTATTTTTTAAAAAATGATTTTTTAATTTTAAATAAATAAATCTATGTTTAAATAATTATAAAATTATGACAAATATATTTAAATAATGATTATATGTAATATATAATTAATAAATATATATTTATATAAATATATTAACTGATATAAATACATTTACAATCATATAAAAATATTAATAAATATATTTACAAATATATTTAATTATAATTATAATGATTAATCCTTTATTAGTACTAATTTTTTAGCACCGATAATGTGGATACTTTGGTTTTTCCATGTTTGACTTTGGAATATTTTCTCAGCCAACTACTAAGACGATGATCAATTCTGAGGCTCGGTTAACATGAAATTAATTTTACAAAAACATTAAATATTAATAATTATAATATCACGTAAACGGAGTCTTGTATTAGAAATATAAGAACATGATTGAATCTAAAATTTAGAATTAACCATAGGCACGACCTATGCTTGGTGTGAGATGATTAGATGAGGCAACTATTAGTGGGCAAATTGGGTAAATTAATTAATTTATTTAATAACCCTAACCTAAATAACTCCATAATGGATACTCTTTAAAGAATTCTGAGACCACTATTGAGTTTTGAATGCGATTCTTACCCTAGGCATGAACTAAAATTGGTTGGTGCGGGAATCACTATTGAAGATGAAATTGTTGGGTACGTTTATTTAAAATAAACAAATAATTTCTTTGCTTGTTTTATTAAATTACCTAATTAAATTCTATAAAAACCCTCTTATGTATATTTTTCAGGGTTTGGATGCATAACTATTGATAGTTCCAAGAGACGGAGGCGAGCGTTATTCTTTATTTTATCGACATCAAATAACAAAAAAAAGATCATATTGAGGTGGATCGACAGGTAGCATTCACAGGTGGTCTTCCTCATTGACAGTAGACACATTATTCAGCAACTATAAAAACATAATCAATTTCAGACTCTTAATATGTGTTTTTATTCCATTATAATGAAAATATAGAAAATGATCAACTTATCCTATATGATCTGCATTAATTTGAGCATTTACATAATCCCCAATATCGAAAAAATAACATTTGTTTATTTTATATTCCATGTTTATTCACCTCTATTTACCAATTATGGAATCAATGGACATGAAATCTTGATCAATGATGTTTATCACCATTGTTATTGGTTATTTCCCCAACAGTTCTTTATGTTCTTCATCATTTGACCATGAGGTTTTGATTCGACTTTGATGGGGCGAGTTCAAGTGTGGTCGAACCCAAAAATTCATGGCAGTAGAACGAATGACATGTGAATCAATGGTTTGAGGAAGGATTTCTAAATGAGGAGGATATTTTTTAATGAATAAATTTTGTTAGTACTAGAGGTGTGGGTTTGTGATCAGAGGTGTTTTGGGTTCAGATCGGTGATGTCTTTTTTCCCAATTGGTGTGTGGCGGTGACATGCGATGTGATAACACTAATTATAAGTGGTGGCCTTGCCCAAAGTCTCATGGTAGAGGCTACTTGACATGAACATGATGGTTTATGGGCTAGGATTTCAATCGAGGTGTTCATATGTTGTTATCATAGTGGTCATTAATAATAAAAAATAATAACCATAGTAATTCTGATACATTAATAAAATTAAAGTAGAATATTGTTGTTATTATTATTATTATTATTATAAAGAATAAAAATTATGGCATAAAATATGTATGATCAATTTAATTTAATAGTGTTAATTTAAAAAGAGAAACTTGTTTGAATTTAAATGAATTTAATTTAATGGTTGTTATATTGCTATTAATATTATTCATAATATTAATACTAATGTTGAATTTTTTTAAAAATAGGGGGTTTGATTTAAAAAAAAAATATACAATTAATTTGATATTTTATTTATTCAAAGAGACCCCACAGTGGTGGATGTGGCATTTTATGTAAGGCATCAAGGGAGGAATGAGCACTGTAGACCCCTTCTTGTATATTAACTATATATTATTTATATTAACAGTGATTATATTATTGATATAATAAAACAAAAATTTTATAGAAAAAATATGGTGTGGATCCATGGTGGTACACCCGAAAGAGGTATCTCTAACACTCCTTTTAAATATAATAATAACAAAAATAAAATATTATTATTAGTTTTTATGGTTTTTAAATTCTATTCCACCCATAACGTCATCATATGGTGTCGTAATGAGGTGTCGTCAGTGACAATATGACCCTAGAATTGAGACTTTCATTTTAAAACCGATTTTGGTTACATTTTTCATACTCAAGCCTTGAGTCATTGTAAAATCCTGTAATAATAAAATTATTATTGTGGGGACTTTTATCTATCATATCTCCCTCACACATTGTCTAAATGATGAACTGCCTATGATGCTACGACCATGAAAATAAGGCATACGTTTCAAGACCAGTTTCAGGTATTTAATTCAAAATTGTGGATTTATCCCACGAGACTCTATTTGAGAAAGATGTAGTAAAATCATCATTTTCACTGGATCTCTGATTAATGCATGTGAATATCATATATCGATCATTCTCCTTGTGGATCACAACAGTGTGATCTTTTTTTTCATCTTGGGTGTTTGACCATTCATATTAGTGAAATAACATTTCTTACCTTGGACCAATGATGAGCCTCGGGCATTTTTCAAGATTATGGCTGAGAAACATTGTGTAGTACCCTTACATATCTTATAGTTCCACATGGAGAACATGCTATGTTTTGGTGAGGAGACAACTCGAAAGAAAAGGGGACCACATAGAATTTGGGCCCCTTATATGTCATGTACTCCTTTATGAATCGTCATTATAACATATCTCATTCATTTGAACATGGATTTTGTTCTATGAGTATCCTATATATGGTTTTTTCACATAGAACATAATGATACCCTTCATTGTGGCCTTAGAGATATGATGTGGACTATTCTAGGAAGGAAAATTTTGTAGGTGATTCTTTATGGTGGTAGTGATAAGGAAAAATCACCATAGGTTTCTTTTTTACTAGAACCATCCTACGGCGTAGGGCATGGGCCCTCGATGACCTAGATTGGAGCCCTAGAGTGGATCTGGGAATGGTTCCCTAGAATTCTAAGTAGAACCCTCATGCAAGAAAGGTTGTGGGTCCTTGATGACCTAGAGTGAAACCCTTTAGCCGGGTTAGGCGTGGGTTCTCAATATTCTGAGTGGAACACTCATGTGGGGTTAGATATAGGTCCTCAATGACCTAGGGTCGAACCCTCTACCACGTATGGGCATGGGACATCAAAATGTTGAGTGGAACCCACCAGATACACCCAAGAATGGGTCCTCTACCAAGAGTTTTTGGCCCTCAACTATGAGACACATGGATGATGCTTTTCTTGACTCTGACAGCTACATCTAGGCAGATGCGTGGGATGGTGGACATTGATTATGGAATATTGGAACTGTTAGATACAATTATTCTTGGATTGAGGTGTGAGTTGTAGATTCCCTTACTATATTGACTAGGATTCTTTGACAGATCATATTTACCTATCATTTTCTTGAATCCACACCTTAAATTTGGACACCTGAATTCCATGAGTTTTGAAGGCACACATGGTATTCCACATTCTTTCCTTGTATAACATCTCATGGGTGGATGATTATAATTCTATACTATAGTCATCAAGGACTCGATGATTAGTTCATCTTGTCATTGTGTCATTCCCCTTTTGTTTAGAGGAGGTTACCTTCACTCCCTTTTTGGGGGTTTTTAATAATAGTTCACTATACATTGTGCTACATACTGTATTTCTATTTAATTGTATCTCCTACTACTCCCCCTTCACTTTTCATGGAATCCTAATATGTATATTTATACTCACCCCAATATGGGATTTTCTCATACATATCGTGTCTTATGCAGACAATGGGAATATGGATTGTGACTATATAGGATTATAGGGATACTGGTTGCATATACTGTATATGATGGTCGTAGCTTGGGATTTAAAATCTGGGCTCTCTTTCAACTTTTTATGTTTCTAGTTTTTTTGGATGGGACATAGATCTAGATTGGAATGTATTTTTCCCCTTTATATTTAGTTTACACTTGCGTACTTTTGTACTTTTTAGTGGTTTATGTACGCTTGGTTTATTTAATAGTCGTGTTGTCAATTTTATTATTTTCTTTTGAACATTTTTATTTAGTTGGATTTGTGTGTGCATATAGTTACATAGAAAAAGGAATATCTGAGTTTTTTATTCCTTCAACACTTGTCGCCACCCCTTGAACTATGGAGTCAGGGAAGGGGTAGTTACAGCTTGACCCCCATCATGGTTCGGGTCCTAAAAAATTGGTATTAGATCAAGTTATTTCATTGGGATTTTGTACAAATGTATATCATTAAGAGAATTTGGTTGGATTTAGTGAAATAGTGTCAATGTTTCTCGACTTTGGATATCTATATAGATAATCTAGTGATTTTGTAGTGGCAGATGTATCCATTCCCCAAGATCATTACAACATTCTACTCAACTCAACAAGTTAACTTTTTTGTTGAGATTAACGGTACATGCATCACATATGTTTGAGTATTTGATTATACATACTGAGTTATATCCATATTATTATTGATATTATATATATATACATTCATATGATTGCGGAACACCATGATAACTTTTAGGATTCCTCTATGGCGATATCCAACAAGGATACCATCTCCGGTTCATGATAATGATATGATGAGTGATGAGGCCTTTGTTCAGGGTCCATCCCATGAACCTCTTCCACTAGGTGTGTAAGATGAAGATGTGCATAGGCTTAGAATTATCCATCAGTTCTAGCATCAGAGACCGCTAAGGATCTCTGGCGATCCAGATCCTCAGGCAGTAGAAGATTGGATAGATTCAGTGGTCTATATTATTAGGATTTTTCAAACTTTAATATATCAATTATTATCACTTTCAACTAGCCTCTTCTATAGAGCACCTGGGCATTGATGGAGCCTTGTCACATAGATTCATGATGATTCGAAATTATCATGACATGATTTCCATCAGCTATTTTGTGAGGTGTACTACTCCTTATGCTTTCACTCAGTTCATATATAAGTGCTTTTAGAGTTGTTGTAGGGAGGTATGATAGTGGATGAGTACATAGAAAAGTTCATATACATTACATGTTACACCCTTAACATGAATCAGGTTGAATATTTCATTTCACATAAGATTTACTATAGAATCCATACAGATATCTAATCCATCATTATTCCCTTGTGAATTCACATATATTTCAAGGAGTTGGTGCAGGAACTTGTGTTAGAGAACATTCTCTTAGTGAGATTCTGGATAGTTAGAGATCGTAGTGGGTGTCATAGAGCTTAGTCTTCTGTAGTAGCAAGTAGATTCTAGGATCTTGTATTTTCTCACATGAGTCCTTTTAATTATTAGACTTAGTCATATGGTAAGAGGCATCATGCAGAGGTGTGGTGCTTTACTTGTGATGGTAGAGGTCAGAGGGTGCGAGACTACCCAACTTGATGTGATGATCATCACATGAAGATAACTGATTGACCACCATAGTAATGTAAATTTCAAGGTAAAGGATATATCAGGCATGGATAGGGGTTTCCCTAGGGAGGAAGATCTCAAAGAAGTGTTGGAGGAGCTATTGGTTTTGTAATCCATTATGAGATCCTTCCACTACCACCTAGTGGTCCGCCTTATGCTTAGGAATCTGGTTGTCAGGGCCATAGACACTTGTTAGCTTTGGATGTATATGATCCCAAAGAATACGAGATGTGTTATGTGTCCCTTCTACTTTCTATAGTAGTAATTTTTAGTAAATTTGAGAGGTATTATTTTAATCCATCTTCTTTCTCAACGTTTAAACTATTGGAGTTAGTGCCCTAGAACCAGCTTATATGTACTTTATGGTAACATTTATTAATTTTTAGATATTAATATATTATATATGTCATTATAATTATTCTTCTATGTGACATAGTATGTGATATTGTCCCTAGAGTAGCCATCAAACTAGAAGGTCAAAGAAGTTCCCCACTATGATGCGAACCTATTAGTCAAACAACACTATTCTTAAATATATGTTCTATATATAGATGATATCACTTTAGAGAGCAAGTAATATGCGATATATGGGGTGGATACTCATAGGACTATGAGGCACCTTTTCACTATCTACACCTTTGGTAATATCCAATAGTATTTTATGAGAACAAGACCCGTGTCTAGGATATACACATTTATATGTGTCATTGGATGTTTTTATTTTCGGATGTGTTTATTGGTCCTTAAAGTTTATGATTATTATTATTGATCATTATAAATTGTGTAGTTTAATGTATTTTAAGAATACTATAATGATAGATTTTTGTTTTTAGGTAGGATATGTCGGGTATGTCACGACTAATGTAGAATTAACAAATAATGTGAGAAAAGATATTTCCCTTAATTTTTTTAATGAATGTTAATATCATAGGACATAAGATTGTAATGATATGGCCAAAATTAATCCATATCCGTGGTTTTATATAAGAAATGATTATTTCCAAAAATTCAAAGCAATAGATATCGAGCACATAGGTTGATGGCACCAACATGCAACCAACTTGACTTGAGATATCATGATAAACAGATTAGATTACTCAGTAAGCATCCATATAAGGTATTATGTAATTTCAACATTAAATTATTTCTCTATAGGATACTATTCTTGTTTCTAGGTTCTAACCATGTACTTTAGGATGATTCTCCTACTAACACTAAGAAATAAGCCTAGAGGTTAACACACTATATGTATCCAAAATCTCAATTAAATAATAAATTATTAATTATTATTTAAGATGTTGAAGAAATATTATTCCACCATGTATTTTAACAATTATTCATGTTTTCTTGATCAAATTTATTCTGTCATTAGTAATTTGAGAGAATATAATGTGATGGGAATATTGATTAAATAATTATTTTTTATGTAGTGAATCAAATATAAATTTATTTATTGGTGAATAATGAAGTGATATTTATTTTATAAATAAATAAACATTATTTAAGGTCCAATAAATATTATAGAGGACTGACTGACCATGATTTTTGGCCTAGAGAGAAAATACAAAATATTGAATATTATTTGATTAAATAAAATTAAAGTATAAAACCTAAGTTAAAAAAAATCAATAAATAATAATAATAAATATATTTGACTAGGGGTTTTGGATATGATTAAATATACAATTAATGGAACTTATAAAATTTATTTTTTTTCTTAATTATATATAAACCCAGTTATTTTATTTTTTCACTAGAAAAAATAATTATTTTATGCACAAAAAATTAGATAATAATTTCATGAGATTGAGATCTATCTTCTCCATGATCTCTCCTCAGAATAGAGAAAAATATTCCTCCACTAGGTCAAGGAGAACTCTTTGGAATAACTTCTCATAGCTATACAAGGCTGATGATGTAAGCCCAAGGATCTATCATGATAGCGCTCGTAGATTCCTTCAGTAAAGTTTGAAGATTCAAAAAAGATGTGTTGATCACTACTAGAGGGAATCTGCACTACATTACTACAACGATATTAAAACACATATCAGATCACTTTTCAGATCCGTCAATTGAGAATGAATTCTATAAAAGGTAATTCATTATTTAATTAGATTGATTATAAATAATATGTGATGATTCTCTATTGGTGCTGACAATATATCCCTTATCTATATTCATTGATTCAAATACATAGATCATGATGTATATCATTTTGTAAATCTTCGATTGATTATCAACGTTAGAAAAAAGAAAAGTTGGGCACCACTCATCGCATGCTTTAGCTGCGCCTATAACATAAAATGGTATCATAATGATCACATAATTATTTAGAATTATTTAAATATAATTTTTTATTTAAATATTTTAATTTAGTTTTTCAATTCAATTTTAATCATTATTTTAATCTAAATCATGAGATTTGTCTCTTCCTCCGTCATTTCCCATGGATCAAATCAATACTATTAATTTGTTGAATAAAATAAAATCAACGATCTCATCTGAAGGTTCCATGGATACTAGATGGATATCCTATGATTACATAATTTTTAATTAGAAATACATGCCACTTAATTTTGGTTAATGTATCAGGAATTAATTCAAACAATGTGCATTGATTTCATGTGGTGCATTAATTAACTTACGCCAAATATTTTTTAAAGTAGGGTGGCACACAAAGAACTGATGTACACGTCGTGTAGCCCATGTACATGATGTGTAGTTCCACTGATTCATAGACATGCACTACTACAAATACCCCTTTTATCAGTGCTAAAAATTGCCCTTAACAGTGCTACAAAAGCGCTGTTAAAGCCGGCATAGATTGGGGGTCCCCTTTATCAATGCTCCAAAAAGCACTAATACAGACCCCGATTATCAGCGCTAAAAAAACAGCTGATAAAAGGGGTATTTTATCAGCGCTAAAACAAAGCATAGATAAAAGGGTCCTTTATCAGGGCTTTATTTTTAGCATAGATAAATGACCCCTTTTATCAGTGATTTTTTAAAAGCGCTAATAAAATTTTAAAAAAATATTTTTTTAAAAAAATCTCCTTGAAATCTAGGGGTCCTTTTACAACACATGATCCCCCCATTATCTGTGCCTTCCCGCACCTCCAGCTATCCCACATAGCCCCCTTCACCCTTTATCAGTGCTATCCCCCACTCATTATCAGTGCTAGCTCCCATATTCTCCCATGTGCACGCTCTCATGCATCCACACGGTTTTGAACTCGAGACCTCCCCCCCTGCGTACCTAAACCCTTACCACTCCCCTATTTTGATTTTGTTTTCCATGTCATGATATATATATATATATATAGTTATATTGATTCGTATAGTAATATATATTTATATTACTATATATAAAAATTTATATTAATATATATAGATATATTAATAGATATTTATAGTGATATTAATATATATATTTATAGTTATATTAATATATATGTAGTTATATTAATATATATATAGTTAGATTAATATATAGGTATATAAATATTCATATATTTTTATTTTAAATAATATGGATATTAGTTATTATTTAGATAAAGCTAATATATTTTATATGTAAATATATTTTATTATTTATATTTATAATTAAATCTTTATGTGTGAATATATAAAAAATATGTATATACTATTATATATTTGATTATAAATAGCATTTCATTATAAAAAATGATACAATTTCAAACACATATTTTCAATATGAATGTAATACCTTGGAATAAATTCAGTCCCCACCAAAAAAATAAAATAATACCCCCTTAAATGAGGCTAAAAATCCACAAAATGTTAAAAAACTGGGGTATCCCGACTAAAAACTCAGTTTTGGAGGCCTTTTGTGCCTTTTTGGCCTTGAAAAAACCTTGACTGGGGTGCCCATGGTCATAGGGTTGTAGATCTCATCACATGGTTCTATTTGATATATGGTAGAGCTCAAACAGACACCCAGATCAAAATTTATTGTTGTTTGAAGTTCGAGTAGAGTTTTCAACATATTTTGGATCTTTTTTTAAATTTTTTAATTTTTTGAGTCTTAAAATTGTTATTAAATGAATATTTATCCATAATAATTAGCAAATTATTAATTTAAAATATTTGTTTAATTTTTTTATAAGCCATTTTCACTAAATATCTTATATGTCACGTGTAACTGTATATTTATACTTATCTAAATTATAATTAAAATTATATTTTAAAAAATATATTATATTTATATCAATATAACTATAACTATATATTTAAATATAAATATATTTTTTAATTATTTTTTTGGATGTTGACCATTTATCAGTGCTTTTAAAAAAAGCGCAAATAAAGACCCCCCCTTTATCAGCACTACTAAAAAAGTGATGATAAATGGGTACCCTTTACTAGCGCTAAACAAATTGCTATTAAAGGTACCCCCCATTATCATTTCTTTTTCGTTAGCGCTGATAAAGGGTGGCACTGGCCTTGGCCCGTTTTGTGGTAGTGAGGCCATGTATTACCATACACTACCCACCAGACTACTGGATGTGTAATTCATAGATCACCTAGTGTGTAACCCATTGGAAATTTCATGTTCAACAATTTTAGAGGTATGATTTACATGCTGATTCCCTATGAATGTACTTCAGATAGATGGTGAATGATGTACACTTTGTGTACTTATACCAAATGACATATATTTAAAATTAATTTACTATATTATGTAAACCACGATACATGTTCTTCCATGTGGTCATTAAATTGATAGGACACTCCATGTGATGGGTTTTAATATATATATTTATATATAATTATAATTAATATTTTTGTAATGATCAGATCTTCATATCAGGTATGATTTGAAATTCAGTTATTACTCTACAGAAATTGAGCATGACACATTACAAGAAAATCATTTAATCCATGTAATCATTTTGATGATACTACATGACATGAAAGTATTTGATAAGTCGTGTAGGATATATTTCACAAAGAAAAAACAAGTATATGAGTATAATGCATGTTTGGTAGATTCATAAGGGTATTCACTGTGTCGCCTCTATTGTAAATTTATGTACACATTTAATTTTATATAAATATTTTTTTTGTTTAAAATTATAATGGTTGTGAATATCAAGGAATGTTGGATTAGAATTAAGATAAAAAATTAGTAAATTGAAGATGATAATTAACTGATTTGAGTGATATTTATCTTAAAAATGAACGATTAGGAATTTAATGAATTTTTTACTAAATGTGAAATTTTTTTCATGGATCTAGTTGATAGTGAGCATAGACCAAGATATTTGTATGTGATTTGTTTCATTTAATTTATTATTAAATTAATATTTTTTCATGTGTGTGTTCTCTCCTCTTATTATAAAAGAGACTGCATGCCCCTGTTTTATTTTATATAAACCCTTTTCCCCTAACTTGCGTGTGAGTAAAAGCATATGAAATGGATGGAGCTCCGAGCCTTGAAGAGGAAGTTCCAGTTTGGAGTTCAGGTGAAACCCATCAAAGATATATTCATTGGTGGATGGGTGGAATTATATAACAAGAACCTTAATTGGATAAAGGGGTTTTACCCAATGTCAAACGTTAGTTTACCAACCTCTACATAAACTAGACATTAGTAAAATTTCATGATCATAAAACTTTATTATTTTATTTCTATATGTTACATTTATACTTCATTATTTATGTTTTTCATGATCTCATAAATTAATGAAATTAATGAGAATGAATGATAGAACTAAGTTAAATTTTCTTGTCCATAAATATTATCTAAGACATGTTTAATAACTTAGTTAAATCTACTTTATATTAATATGAATATGATAATGATAATAATTGTAAATTTACAAATAATGTAGAAAATCCATTAATTAAATATATTTAGTAGGTACAACCTTCAACTACTAAATTTAAAATCAAACGATACTTCAATGTTCTTGAACCAGAAAATTTGGGGTGCTTTAAATTATCGGGGAATTCCAACTTGATGTTTTCAGTTGATTTAACATATTTCAAATCAAGGGTTGACTGATAAAAACGGACTTGGTATAACTAAGAGGAAGAGGCTGAGTAAATCCAATCCAAGGATTTAAGGATTGGAAAGTCGACTTAGTAGATCAAGGAACTATGAGTTAATGCAGTTGTAATTTGGAATTCCTACTTAAAAACCATTCATGATTCTTGAAAAACCAACATTAGGGTAATAAGAATAGGATTATGGATCATTTCCATCAGGATTTCCAAGAAATTGGATATTCTAAAACCAATGGTGAGATCCACTAGATTTAGATAAAATAGAGGGAGACTATTAAATTTAATATTTATTTATTTTTATTAGGTTTATCAAATAATGTACTAAAATTATGTTCATTTAATTTTTAAGACAAAATATTAAAATGACTTCAATCATTCACTAAGATACATACTTGATAAGGATAACCTTCTCACCAACACAAATTTATAATTGTGTAAAAGGTTCTTACATGTCATACTTCACCATGAAAGAAAATTTATATGTGCTAGAAGAATACTTTCTAGTTCTTCCTGTAATTAGGAAGGTGATAAAGAGCTCTCTCTATATGAGAAATATCTTAATGATGCTAAAAATGTTTAGTATTTTAGGATATCATCCTTGTACAGTGATCTTTTGAAGCAACATGATGACATAGATGGATATAGCATGATGTCTCTCCATCAGGATCTCTATTATGAGAAAGTGAGATAGGAGACATTTTCAATCTCAAATGATTTTTTTTATAATTATGCTTAGAGATTCTGCAATAGCTAGGTGTCATGTAGTAATTATTATTTTCTACATGAAAGGCTTAGGTATCTTATGGATTAAATTACAATATCTTTTGTGTAAAGGTATCATACTTTCATCACTTCCAATGAACATCTCTAGTTTTATTATAAATTAAAATATGGGAGATAATGAGAAGAGTATTTCAAAACTTCTTAATTTGATTTTATTAGTGGATAAGGACATGGGGCATGATAAACCCATGGTCTTTATTGTGAAAGAAAATGTAATAACAATGGAATGGGGACTAGGATGTATAAAAAGTATAAATCTATCAGGCCCCATCTCTACAAGAGGAGGATGATCTATAGGCATGGAAATGAAAAATGAAGTAGTATGTTTTGTGTGGGGAAAGCCAGACCAATAGAATATGAACTGCACCCAGAAGAAAGGGGATGTAAAACGTGAATTCATTATCTAGTTCAATCTTTCCATTTATATATAAATTGTATTATATATATCTTCTTGTTCTCACATATATATTTAAATACAGAAACCATGTAGATTATGAATGATTTCTCGAGGATAATTGGATCTGAGAGATACTAATGATGGAAGGGTGGATTCTCTATCCTTTGGTGACTACCACATTTCATTTCCAAGTGGAATGATTGTATTTTTAATATATTTTTATTATGTACCAATGGTTACTAAGAACCTAATTTCTATATGATTCCAAGATAAGAATGGGTTTAATTTAATGGTTCGAAATAAATGTTGTCTCTATTAAATGGAAAACATAAGTTATGATATGGAACAATAAAATAAATGTCTTTATGTATTAAATTATTAAAACAAAGTATTATAAATTGATAAAAATTATGTTTACCTGACTCACATAAGACACATCTTTGGCATCTTCATCTTGGTCTTTTAAATGAGAAGAATTTGAAAAAGTATTGTCAAAATGGTTATTTAGAATTGTATAAGCTAAAACCACATAAAATATGGGATCCTTGGTTATAAGAAAAAATGAACAAACTGACATTTGGGGGACATGTTGAATGGTCCATAGAGATTTTATGATTTGTACACACAGATTTTCATGGACCACTTCCAATACAATCGAGATGCGGATATTCTTAATTAATAACATTAACTGATGACTTGAGTAGATATCTCTATATCTACATGATGGGGTACATGTTTGAGTACTTTGAGATATAAAGGGAATTAATGAATGAATTAGAGAATCAAAATTTAATGAAGATAGAGAATCTATGATCGGGTCAATGTGATATATATCTTATCTAAGAGTTCATCTAATTTTTATAGGAGTTTCAGATTCTATATCAACTCACTCGACCTTACACACCATTGCAGAATGGTGTTAGTGAAATGAGTAATTTTAACTTGTTTGACATGGTATGGTCGATAATTAGTAATGTGCATCATCTATTATCCGTTCGGGGATATTCATTACAAAATTCAGGTTACTCATTAAACCAACTACGAAATAAAGAAGAAAATGTAATTACCATCGATTAATGGAGTTAAAAGAAACCTGTTTTGTTGTATATACATTTATATGGCTGTGAGGGATTATTTAATTCTTTATTAAGAATAAAATTATAACCCCTTGGGAACAAATTGTATTTTTATAGGGTATCCAAAGGAAACTCAGGGATACTACCTCTACAACCCCTTGGATAAGAATGTGACAATATCTAGAAAATCCTTCTTTCTAGAGAGGGTGAAAATCATCAAAAAAGGATTTTTAGAGTAATATTGACTTTGATGAATTTGATGCTCAAGGTATACAAGTGTTGGTACATGACGAAATTCCATTGTTTACCATAGAATAATTCGTTCCTAAATCACATGCAATGTGCAACAGTGTAAGAGATGTAAGAGAACAAGATAGATATGGTTCTCTAGTTAGTGAGGATGGTGACTAATTATGTGTTAACAATGACGAACCCCAATCATACAAGGAGGATGTTGAAATATTAGAAGATTCATGAGGGAACGATTTAATGAAATCTTAAATGGCTACCATGTATTAGAACCTAATTTTGGTTCTGGTCGATTCTGTTGTTGGTGTAATGATTTTTAGTTGAAAATGGCTATTCAAGAGGAAATTGGACATGGAAGGTAATGAAAATTCCAATAAATCAGGTTTACTAGATAAATTGTTTAAACAACATCATAGAATTTATTATGATGAAGAATTATCACCTGTTTCTATGTTTAAATCCATCATAATTATTCTTTCTATAAGTGCTTAACATGATAGAGAGATTTAAAATATGGATGTAAAAACTATGTTACTTAATGGTAACCTTTTGGGTGATGTATATATGACACAACCAGAAGATATTGTAACAATATGGGATGCCAAAATAATTTGAATGTTACCAAGATCCATATATTGAAGAAATCATTTAGGCCACGGAACATTCAATTTGATGAATCCTTAATACAATTTGGTTTCATTAAGAAGTAATGTGAGTCGTGTGTTTATAAGAGATCTAATGGGGATGTGTTCTTTACCCTAGTAGTATATTTTGATAACATACTACATATAGAAAATTACATACAAGTAAAAAAATATTTTAAGGATGTGATAAACAAATATTTACCCCTTAAGTACTTAGGTGAATCCCCCTATATTATAGGGATCAAGACCATTATTGAAAAATAAAGGGGTGGCTTGGTCTAAGGGAATGTACAAATATTGACCAGATACTAAATGTATTTATTAGGGAACAATCCAAGTGGAGATTGGTTCTAGTGACACATGGATTGCATCTTTTTATGAAAATACGACATCAGACACAACACGAGAAAGGGGCATTGAGAAGGATCATATATAATTTAAAGATAGGATAAATCATGTATTACATGTTATGTGAATGACTTGATGTTTCATATACACTGATAATGGTAGGAATATATTATGATGATCTGGGAGAACAACATTGGTCTTTTGTTAAGGCTATCATTAATTACCTGAGATTAAATAAGGATATGTCCCTTTTGTTTGGAGGAGATAATGATCTAGTCATAAGGGATTATACTTATACTAGTTTTATGAAAAATCAGAATGACATGAAGATACAGTCATGATATGTTTTCAATCTCAACTAAGGAGCTATGGGCTATAACAACTCAAAGAAGAAAGTGGTCACTGATTCTATAGTGAGGTCTAAATATATAATAGCTTCTAATACATCTAACGAATCCATTTGGATTCAAAAAATAAATTCTTTGAGATTGATGTGGTACCTATAATTTAATATCCTATTAGATTGTATTATGATAATATTGTAGTTATGGATCATTACAAGGATACAAGGTCATACCAATGGACAAAGATCATACTCTGAAAATATCACCACTTGAAGTATTTTTACCAAAGGGATGATGTTTTAGTGAGCAGAGTACCCACATTAGAGAATGTGGTGGACCCCATGACTAAAGGCCTCTCTCATTTGAAGAATGCATATCATGTGTGATATAGTAGAATATCATTTGTTAGTAGCTAAATCAAGTGAAAGTGGGAGTTTTTTGGAGCTAGATCCCTAGAACTTGCTTCAATGTACGTTATGATAACATGTATTCATTTCATGGACATTACTTAACTACATATAAAATCATTATTGGTCTTATGCATGACATATTATATGATAATGTCCATAAACAAGCTGTCAAACTAAATGGTCATAGTAGTTCCCCACTATGATGAGAACCCATAAGTAATACAACACTATTATTAAGTATATGTTCTATATCTTGATTATATATTCTATTGGTCACAAATGATACATGTTATCAAGGGTGGATACTCATAGGACTTTGAGTCACCTTCTAATGGTGTACGCCCTTGGTAATATCCATTAGGATATTATGAGAATGAGACCTTCTAGTTTAAAATCCACATATATATCTGTCATTGGATGTTCATATCTATGGACATATTTATTGGTACTCAGTCTTTAATATTATTATTAATTTTTAATATGAGTCACTTATTTTTATGAATTGAAAAAAAAACCATGATGACAGATGATTGCGATGAGGTATGATATGCTAGGTGCATCACTAGTAATATTGTGTCAATGAATAATGTGAGAAGGATTTTATCCCTTTTATTATTTAATATAAGTAAATATTTCTGCCACAATTTTGGAAATGATATAGCCTAAATAAATACTTATCTAAGGTGTTCTATAGGCATGTTCTATTTTCATAAAGTCAATGAAAGTGATATTAAGCACAAAGGTTGATGACACCGACATGCAACCTGCTTGATTTGAGATATCACGATAATGGGATTACATTACAAAGTAACCATCCATATGAGATATTATGCAATTAATTCATTGAATTATTTATCTATTGGTTATTTGGAGTGTTTATAGATATTATCTTTGGGATTTAGTCTACTTCTCCTAATTCCACTGAGAAAGAAGTCGTGAAGGAGACACACTATGTGTATCCAAAATCTCATTTGAATAATATATTTTTAATTATTTTTTATTATTTTGACTAAATATTTTTCCTACATGTGGTTTAATAATTATTCATTTTATGTTGATGAAATTAATTACATCACCGGTTATTGAACAGAAAATAAGGTGATTGTAATATTATATGAATATTTATTTTATATTTAGTGAATATAATATTTATTAATTTATTGGTGTATTATGCAGTGATATTTATTTAATATATAAAAATACATCATTAAAGGTATGATAGATATTATGGAGGAATAATGGATCAATATTTTAGGGTTGGTGAGAAAATAATATATATTAAATATTATTTGATAAAATAATATTTAATTATAATGTGTATGTTAAGAGCATGTAAAGAAATAATAATAATCATATTATTTTCTAACATGGGGTTTTGGATAGGATTTAATAAATAATTTAGAGAACTTGTGAAATTTATTTATTTTAACCCTAGCGACATATAAACCTAGTTCTGTAATTTTCAGACTAGAATAATTCATTTTTTTCATTGTGAACAATGGAATTGGAGAATTATGTCAGTCCCTTGAGACCTCTATTATCAATGATTTATCCCAAGAATAGAGATCAATATTTCTCCACCAGATCTAGGATAATTCTTTGGATGAAATTCTTATCGAGATCAAAGGAAAACAACACAAGCATAAGGATATATCATGATACCACCTAGAGATTCCTTCAGTGACATCTAAGGATTCGTGGAACACATGATGGTCATCGCTAGAGGTAATCTACCCTTGATTCCTACAATGCAATGATAGTGAACCACCAATCCATTTCCAGATCCATCGATCAAGAAGTAGTTCTATTAAACACAATTATTTATTTAATTAAATTTATTTATATAATATGTGATGACCCTCTCCTAGTTACACTATTATATTCCTTGTCTGAATTCTTTGATTCAATTCCATATATCCTGAAATTTATTGTTGTGTAAATATCAGATTGGTCGTCGATCATGGAAAAAAGAAAATTTGGGTACCACCCATTGCATGCTTTTAATGTGCCCAGAACCTATATAAACTAGGGTGACATGGGGTGTCAGTGTAACCCTGTATCAGCACTATTCATTGTAGATTCAAATTCATGAGGGAGATGTGTTATTCCCCTATAAATACATGATTTTGAGATGCGAGGAAAATTGTGAGGGTAAGTCTATTCTTCCCAAAGAATATAGTCTTAATTTGTGGTGGATGTTTCCCTCTAACATGTGTGTTTGGGGTTAGGTGACATGTTCTTGTTGGCAAATAGAGGGCCCAGTAAGACCCATTTGGGCATTTAGGTAGAACTTTCATGATTGTTAGAACCTAGTGCACTTGGTTTGAGTTTGTATGAAAGATAGTTGAGTAGAATGTGAAACAATTTGACATATATTTAGACTCATGATAAAGAGAGAGTCTTTCACCCAAAAAGATTTCTTTTTTGTGATGAAACAAAAACCATGCGAGTGAGCCTGTTCTTCCCCAAGAGGATATTATCGAGGTGGGGGTAATGAGTTTATTAGACTTGTGCATTATTGGAGTGGTTGTGAAAGAGAGTTTCAGAGCATGTGTTAGAATTAATGTGGGAGTTTCCATGATTGAAGATTTTTTTCTTGGGATGTCACTAGCTTGTGTGGTTGAGTTTCCTATTTGGGGTTACTTTTATTCCATGAAAGGAGAAGAAATACGTGGTATGCCACATTCCTTACATGTCTAGCTTCTTGGGGTTGGATGAACCTACTCACCTTCCTTGTTCGTTGGTACCCTAGTGTGCTCCAGATAAACCTTTATGTAGAGATAAATAAATATCACAAACGATTAAAGGTATTTGAGACCCTACAAAATGAACTACGTGACTCACTATCTAAATATGGAAGTGGAAGTCTTCACCATGAGTTTGTGGAGGCACTAACTTATGGGGGAGATCGACTGTGAGATTATGCATGACCAGATATCCTTATAAATTTTGTGAGATGAATTTTCTAAAGGATGGAATCATGTAATCATATTTTATGGAAGAATAGTGATTCCAGTCAGGTAATGAGAGGGGATGATAAGGGAATTTCATACTCCTCCTTTGGTTGTACTTCATAGTGTAGGGATGATGTATGGAAAAGCCAGATGTGGGATCAATATCCTCACATTTTCCTCATTTTTTGTTTTCAATGGATAAAATCATTAAACAAGGGAATAATGTAGAGACATTGCTTTCACCATGTAAGACATTTTAACATTCCTAAGAATATTTTCAGTGCCAGAAGATGGGATGGAACACAATTCATGATGCCTAGTTATCCCAAAAATTATGTTATAAAGATATTAAAAATATATTTATTATGAATGCATTTTTTTCAAAAACAATGTGTAATATATCATATATGGAGTCTCGGATCTGAAATATGAGACCATGGTTGAATTCAGAACATGGATTTTACCACAGGTACGACCTATGATTGGTTGGTGTGGGATGTTCGGATGGTGAAACCATTAGTGGTTTAATTAGATAAATTATTTAATTTATTTAATTTATTTAATTTATTTAATTTATTTAATTTATTAAATAACCATATCTATAAGAACTAATAGGTAGAGACTCAGATGCGAAATATGATACCGCCAATGTGTTCCAAATGTGTTGTTAACCCGAGGTGTGACCTAAAATTGGTCACTGTGAGAGTTTGAATGAGGCAGACCTTTGTGGGAAGGTTTAATTGAAGTAAATAAATAAATAATTTATTTGTTTTAATAAATGATATAATTAAAAACCTCTATAAAAACCTATTATGGTGATTTTCCATGGTTTGTATGCATAACCCTTGCTATATCCAAGATAAGGAGGAGAGTGTTCATCATTGGAGGATCGACATTGAATGAATGTTATTGATCGAATTGAGGTGGATCGATGGGTAGCGATCATAGTGGCTCTTCCGCAATTGTGGAAGACAAATTCTTCCCCAAAGATCGATCCATATTCAATGTAGGAATTTTTATAAATGATTATCACCCTTATAGTTAAAATATTCATCATTATTAATTCCATATCTTGGATCATCATTAATTTGAGCCATTTTTTGAGCTCGTTCATCAAAAAAACCTATTATTTCAATTTATTTCTTATATATGCAATGTTTCTAACACCGGTTTCCCCTACATGGTATTTTTGGCCAAGGTTGCATGACCAATGATGTTCATCACCATTTTAGTGATGAATTTCCCCCATCCTTATTTGTGTTCATCATCCTTAATCCACATAGAAATGATTTGACTTTGATGGGTTAGGTTCATGCATCACTGAACCCCCATATTTGTGGAAGTACCAAATACAAAACATGAATCGATAGTTTTTCGAAGGAACGATAAATGAGTGGTATGGTGTTTAATGATGATATTAGTTCAATACAGTGGGTGTAGGTTTGTTATCAGAGGTGGTTTGAGATCAGATCAATGATCCCCATTTTCTTAATTGGTGCATAGAGGTGGAATACAGCATGACAGGATTAATTCCGACCAAAGTCCATGCATATAGTCTTATAGTGGAGACTACTAAACCTGAATGTGATGGTGTTAGAACTGATATATCTAATGAGGTGTCCATAAATAGTCAACATGGAGGGATTTAAAAATATTTAATAATAAAAATAATTGTGATGCCTCCAAAAATTTGATGGGGTTTTTATTATTATAAATAATAATAATAATGGTGGCATAAAATGAATGTGATAAACTAAATTAAATGACTTTAATTTAATTAAGGAAAATAGATTTAAATTAATTGGATTTAATTTAATGGGTGTTGTGTTATTATTAATACTATTAATTATATTAATAAAAATAATAGGAATTAATAAAATTGGGTGGTTTGATTTAAAATAAAAAATTATTTAATTGAAAATTTAATTTACTGAAAGGGATCACAAAGTGGGTGATGGGGCGCTGCATGTATGGAATCAAGTGTGGAATGATTTTCATGGACCCCCTTGAATATATATTAATAATTTATATTTTTTATTAATAATGGTAACATTAGTGATATAATAATATTAAAAAAGAGAACAAGTGGGGCATGGATCCATGGTGGAACTCCAAATAATGGAAGATGCATATAATTAGTGAGTATAAATGAAAAATAAATACAATAATAATAAATAATATTAATTTTTATTATGGTTCTCATATCAAAATATACCTGTATCATATTCATAGTGTGTTATATTGAATTATCATCAGCGGTAATGGGACCCTATAATTTAGATGATCACTTCCAATTTCGGGTATTTAATTTGGGCTCATGGATTAGGCTCATGAGAATCCATTTGAGCGTGATGTGGTGAAAGGCATCTTTTGACTAGGTGTCTAATTGAGGAAAGTAAATATCAATCTAGATAATGTTTCTATAAGGATATCAATATTGTGATTCATTTGGCCATCTGAGGTCATTTGAATAGTCATATTAGTGAAATTACATTTTTTCCCTTGGATCGGTGATGAGTCTCAAGCATTCATTAGGATTGTGGACGAGACATGTCATGTAGTACTTTTATGTGACGTGTAGTGCTGCATGGCCAAAAAGTTGTGTTTTTTCGAGGATATGGCTTGGTATTAAAGAACAAACACATGTAGTGTGCACCATTAAAGTTCCATTTACTCCTTTATCAATCATCAAGATTATGTATCTCATTTGGTTGAACTCAGATTTTCACTCATTAGTGGCCTATCCTGAAAATTTTTCCACATAGAACGTGATGGTTCCCTCCATTGTAGATTTTTATATATGTTGTCGGATTTTCTAGGTATGAAACCTTTTGAGATGATGGTCGATGGAATCAGTGAACAAGCGAGATCACCAGGGGGTTTTTTTTTAGTGGAACCCTCTACTAGGGTAGGGCATGTATCCTTGATGACATAGAGTGGAACCCTGTAGCTGGGATTGGAATGATTACTCAAATTTATGAGTGGAACCCTCCTACAGGGTTGGGTATGGGTGCTTGATGACCAAGAGTTAGACCCTGCAGCCAATTTGGGCCTATGTCCTCAACATTCTAAGTGGAACCCACTTGCGAGGTAAGGCATGGGTCCTCAATTACCATGTGTAAAACCTCAATCTAGGTTGGGAATGGGTCCTTGACCATCAAAGTGGAACCCTCTATTTGTACTAGGGCATTGGGCTTACCCTAGGGTTTGTGTCCCCTCAACTATGAAGCATAGTGATGAGGCATGGTTTGACTCAGAAAAATACATATGGATAGATAAGTGGGATTATGGGAATAGATTTTGGAATTTTGGAAATGTTCGCTACTCTTCTTCTTAGTATGAGCTGAGTGATGGAGATCCCATAACTCTCTTATTTGGTATTATTTGACTGAGCATATATATTTATACTTCTTCTATATCCAGACCTTGGATTTGGACTCTCTCTTTCAAGGGGAGGAAAATACGAGCGGGTTATGCCATGTGATTTCCATTTTTAGATTCCCGTGGTTGGATGAGTATTCTATTATACTATAGGCTGCAATGACTCAATGATTAGTTCATAAACTCATAGTGTTGATCCCATTGTGTTTGTATATGTTTATCTTCACAATATTTCTTATTTGAGATATAATCTTTCATTATACCTTATTTTATATACTGTCTTTCAGTTCAATTGAATTTCTTAATGTGTACCCTACATATTTTGTGGCATCCTACTTGGAATGTTTATACACACCCCTATGCAAGCTTTGTCTGCTCATATCGTGTCATGTGAATGAGACATATTGGTTGACCATGAATTTAATGGAGCGATGGGATAATGGGTGCATGGACCACATAAGATGTTTTTATCATATAATTTAGTTGATCAACTCTCACTGAGATATTTACTTTTCCAGTTTTGTTTGGTTGGGATAAAGATATGGTTGGGAATGTATTTTTTACTTAACATAATGTTTATTCTTCCTTACTTTTTTATTTTCAATAGTTTCAGGCATTCTTGGATTATTTTATAGTACTTTTTCATCTTTTATTCATTCCCTATACACTTTTACATTGAGTTTGTTGTGTGTGCACATACAGGTAATTATGAAGAGGCACCCCGAGTTAGTTATGCATTCAATTCTTGTTTCCACCCCTAATCTATGGAGGTAGTTTAGGGGTAGTTATATCTTGATCCTGATATGGTTTGGGTCATGACATATAAAGATACCTTTTATCAGCAATTCTTTATAACTGAAATGTATATTTCATTATCAGTGCTAAAGAAGATTTGATAAATTGTTTCATTATTATTTTTAAAACATTTTCACTTATAATGTTGGATTTTATCAGTGATAATTTATTATTAATAATTATTTTATGTTATTAGTGATACAAAATCACCAGTAAATATATGTTTTATCAACAATATTTACTTTATCCCTAATAAAAGGTATGTTTCTTATCATTTTTTTAAAATCCCTGATAAAACCCTCCCCATTATATTTAAAAAAACCCAAACATAACTAATTTTACATTCACCTCTCAACCTCTTATAGAACACCACTATTTTTTTATCCTCATCATAATTCTCTTAGATATATCAAACCATGAATCTAAGATATCTTATTTTTTTCTTCTTGTCTCCTATTTCTTGTTTCTCTATTTCCTCGGTGTATATTACTACAGCGTTTTCTTGACTCGGTGCTATCATGGGTTCAAATATTAGGGTTCTACACATTTTTATTCAACTACTATTTATTTTAAAAATCATGGATGGTCAAATAACCACCCTTTGAGTTCAACAACCCCCTTGTGATTGGTTTGGGTTCGTTCTATATGAAACATTGTCCAGTAATTAGTTTCCTTTTTTTGTCCCTATGCAGCATTCTATAGCATGAGTGCTTAACTATAAATTGAATTTGTTCCCTAATATATATAATTAGTATCTCTCCAGTTATTATAATGTAAACCCTCCTCATTCCTAAGGTATTGTGGGAGTTGAAAAATACTGAACAATTCTACACAAAAAATATTATAATTATAATTTTGGTAATTTTTATTATAGGTGCTAAATTAATGTTATGATTATCATGTTGGGGATTGATTAAAAATATAAATATTTTTTAGTTTACTGACTCCATTGAACATTGATAACTCATAAATGAGTCTGGTCTTTTCTAATGACAGTGGATGATGTATTTGTTGTTTTCTTCTTGTGATTTTATATAAAATTTTAAATTATTTAAAATTGGAGATGTTTGGTTCAAGATATATTTTATATTAAATGATGAAAATTATTCTATAAATGTTTTTCAGACATCATTAATTTTTTTCAAGAGAATTTTTCTTTTTATACTAAAAACTATATCAGAATTTATGAAAAATTTATTTGTGAAAATTATTTTCAGGTTTAATTTATTCTGAAATATCAATGTCATTATAAAAGTATGATATTGGAATTTATTTAGGAAAAAAATATTTTAAATTAAAATGACAAAAAATTGGAAAGATTTTATGGACCAAATGAATAATGGATGTGTTTTCTATGAAATTATTTATTATAAAGTTTTATGTTTTTGAAGACTTATTTAAAAAATGATATCAAAATGATTTCATGAGAAATAATCATAACTTGAGTCTTATAGATTCCTTATTTAGAATTATGGATAATATCCCCACCTAGTGGTTATTATATTCTATGTTTATATGGAGGGTAAAAAACTCAAACTCTCCATAGAGGTTGGTAGATTCTACGTTTAAATTAGGTAATAGAGTAGATTTTCATTTTGGATTATAATATATTTTTAATAAGAAATTGTTCATTTGAAAATGTGATATTTATGCTATTTTTATATATATTTACATTGTACACTATTGTGAAAAATTGTTATCAAATGAAGGGTTACCCACCAAGCAGCCAACTCTTCCACATTCCTTTTCCTGGAATAGGCAATTAATCAATTTCATGTTCAAAGATTTCACACTTCAAATTCATTCTACATTAAAACATATTGGATTTCATTTACTTTGAAAATGTATTCACAATAAATACGACTTTAATCCATGGTCACATAACTGTTCAATTTAATTTATTATGTTTAAAATTCCCAATACGTAATGAAAATAATTCCTTCAAAGGATAACATATTTTTAATATTAACTAATTTTAACAATCTTATATAAATCTAAAATATTCTTCTTCAAGTCATTTAATAAATTATGTTTTCCAACAAATTTATTAGTGTTGATTGTATTAATATATGTCTATAATTGAATTAATTTACTACTAAATAATTTTTTTAACATTTTTAATAATAAAATATATAATTATATGGGAATTATTGATTTTAAAGCACTAGATTTATGATAAATATTTTATATAAACGTGGTAAATGAGAATAAAGGATAAAGGAATCATTTATCCTTGAATTACATTCCTATATTTTGTAATATTTCATAATTATGATAATGAAGGACCAATAGTGGAATGATACTTGTTTGTTTTTCAAATTTATCATTTGATTTCAATTTCTCATTGTATTTTTTTCATTGTTAAATTAATCATATGTTAAATTTTTCCAAAAAAGGTTAGAATCACATAAGTGTTTACACTTCTTTGAATTTTCTCTAAGACTATCCGTGAAACACCATCGGACCCACCACATACCACGTAAAAAATGAATAAAAACTAGCTCCTCTCACTTTATAGACTAAAAAATATAAATATAACCATGAATATCCAATAATTACCCTTATTTTTCTCATGAATATAACACATATATAATTAAATCCTCATGCTAGTGTTCTTTTCCATTTTAGGGTGAAATTAAAGGCTTTATTTGAATATCTAAACTAAAATGCATGTAAAATCATGAGTTTGTGTT
Source organism: Viscum album (assembly GCA_963277665.1). Taxonomy (NCBI): domain Eukaryota; kingdom Viridiplantae; phylum Streptophyta; class Magnoliopsida; order Santalales; family Viscaceae; genus Viscum; species Viscum album. The sequence goes on from OY728152.1 coordinate 1,800,471,560, forward strand.
AGACCATCCTATTACGAATTTTCATAATGACAACAATAAAGGAGACCCATGTATGGATAAGACTATGACTGCTACATTTTTTTCTAAAGGTAAAAAAGAAATATTGTCTTGTGATTCACAAACTCCCATCTTAAGAACATTTTGATTCAGGGATAAAACTGGAATCCACATCAACATCATATTATAAACAATTATTATTGCAATTTTTTTGTTTATACTCATCCCCAATGTCTTCTAGAAATGTACCAATGTTTCATGAGCTAATATGAGAAGTAGTAATCCTATACTGGGTATCGGTGATCATTTTGGATGAATTTAGAGGAGAAAACCTACCCAAGGGGATTAACTATTCTCTTAAATTCAATTAACTATTTAATTAATATTATACTATGTTTATTATAAACCATTAAATGGTGGTTTCCCCATTTTATAGTTATCTAAAATTTTCACCTATTATAATTAATATATTCTGTTTATATTTTTTTTATTTTGAATATTTTATTCACCAAATAAGATGGATATGAAATGAAAATGGATGGACACTAATCATATGAAAAAAGTGTATGAAAATAGATTTAAATAGTATGTTATGTTTTCAATAGATCATGTATACACCCCTCCTCAAATCTATTGTCCATGTTTACATTGTTGTTCTTCAATAAAAATTAGTTCGAAATAGTTGGATAGAAATTTCATTTGTAATGGAATAGATCATACCTATAAATTTTGGTCATTATATGGAAAAAAACTAAGCATGAACATTGATTGGGATGATACTGTGGTTTCTGGATAAATTGATTTGAATACTAGTGTAAATGATGATAGATATCACATACAAGAAATGAAAATTGAAATTTAATATTACCTATGGGATTGTAAAAAATTTTATAAGAAGTTAAATAGATATGATAAGAGACCATTGTATACTGGTTGTAAAAAATACAAAAAATTATTTCTCATTCTGAGGTTATATAATTTTAAATATGGCAGTAGATATATCAATACCAGCTTTGCATCACTTTTTATTCTCCTGACTGATATGCTAATGGAATAAAATGTAATTCGTTATCAAACATATGACACTATATTAATTCTTTATTGAATGGACATGATATATAAACAATAGACACCTGTCCAAATGATTTCATATTATTTAACATGGATTATTAATCATTTATAAAATTACCCTTGTGTGGCATGGATAGATCCCAAAAATATGAATCAATTTATTTGAAAGATGTATGGTAATTTCCTATTATTCAATGGTTTAGAAGACTAAATGAATGCTAAGAAACCTCAAGACAATTGACGTGGAAATTATATAAAATAATAAAATATAGAATCTTATGTCATCCAATAGATTCTCCTCTATAGAATAAAATTGACCAAAGTATCCTCAAATTTTAAATTAGCATAGAAACCTTTTTTCATGCAATATCTATATATGGAAAAAATCATTTTGGTGTATATAATTTAAATCATAGTACATGATTCATAACATTGGTAAATTATAAATACTCTCTATGGTTCTGCATGAAGTGCACAGAGATTACGATGTCTCCATTTATATATAGCCCAAAGTAAACCAGTAATGATATTGATTTATATTTGGATCCATTAATTGAAGATATGAAATTGATGTTTGATATAGGTTTTATAATGGATTAATCTTATAGAAGTGAATAATTCACTTTGGGGTCCATGATGTAGGGGATGATAATTGAATTTACTCCTTATGGAATGTTTTTAGGCTATAACATTAAAATAATATTGGGGTGTCCCGTTTATGAAGAATGAAAAACATATTTTCAATGGAATCATTCCTTGATGACTAAAATTTTAGTGCATAAGAAATTTTTACCTTGATGACATCAATATTGATCTTAGAAGACAATATGTAATGGGAATATCAAAAAATGTACTACCTCATCTCCCTAAATGGGTGATTAATTATATGATAACGTAAATGATATTAACATTATTTTTGGTAAGCCATTTTAAAAAAAACATTTTAAATTATGATAGAGAAAGAGATCAATCGCTACTCAATTACCATATTGGAATTTTTTGTACATCATATATTTTCTTTATGTCTGGAATGTAGATAAAAATATATTTTTATAATGTTATTGGCACATTACTGACTATTCTTAAAAAATATGGAATCAAGGCTATGTTGGATATGATTTGCATGGGTATAAGGGAATATTTCTCACTTGTGAATGTTTAAGGGAATAATTTTCTTCCCCTAGTATCTTAAACTCTATCCAGACATAAAAAATATGCATTTTTTCATTTTCCTTAATAAAGTAATTGTTCTAGAGGGGTATTCTGTAACGTCCAGACCCCAATTATCCAAAGTAGATGCATTATTACATAACCTTGGCATGATATAAGAAATAATGTCCCAAAAGGATGATTAGTTTAGTATCCTTGTAAGTACCAGATACCTTCATCAGTTTTACATTATATCATGAATTAAAAATTTCAACAACATTTTGTCCCCTTTGAACTCACTTATATCCAAAGCCTATCCCAGCAAGAAAACCATTATATACTTCTTCACATCCTAGGAAAAATAAAACATAGAAAGGGGTGAGCTCAGATGATCAGTGAGGATAACAATATAGAGGAAACTTTCTTAAATGAACATAAACATTTAAGGCAATGAATATGACTACAAAAATCCATTTAAACATAAAATTATGCATTATATGGAAAAGATAAAATCAAATATTTCTATTTACTTTTTCATAGGGAAATTCTACAATTCAAATAATCACATTCAACTTCAATATCCAATTTCATTATTATGAAATGCATAATGCTAGACTTCATAACCAAATAGTCAAGGCCTTGTTCCAAGACTAAAAATAATATTTTTCCATGGCCTTCTGCCAAGACACTATTTTGTCTCATGATACTAACCAATGTATCAAATAGAAATAGCGGGATCCACCTACCTATTACTAAGTCCAATGCATTTATCATATGAAAAGGTTTAAACATAACATAAACATTTGTATTAAAACTAGCATATAAAATGTCAATACGTTATCAATAAACCATGAATTGTATATAAAAAACACATCAATAGTCAAACATATCACAAAACCTCCAATACAATATGGAAGATTTGTATAATAAAAAATCAACTTCAAACAATCCTAAAATCCATCAAAAGGTTGTTGACATAGATGAAATAAAAACATTTTATTATAAAAATACCTCTTTATATTTTGAAATCATTTAAAATCCATATAATTATAAATTAAAACTTTTGTTTTTAAAAAATTCTTATAAGATTTTAAGTTAAGATTCGACATTGTTATAACGGCGGAAAATAAGCGCACACGCCATATTAGTTAAACAATATTTTTACCTTACTTATGTCAAAAAGGTCATAAAGTACCTTGTTTGGAAACTGACAGAAAGATTCCTTTCAAAACATATAAGGTCAAATAAGGTTATAAATGAATTTATCCCATTTTCTATTAAATAGTAAAAATGTTTTGAAATACATTTTTAGGAAAACATGGATGCGGTTGATAAAGAGGTCCCAGTAGATACTTACATAAAAACGACCTCAGATAATAAAGAGATTGTGTAATTAACCCTTACCTTGTACATTTACGTAGTCGATGGTATGTTAACCTCATGTATAATATTTATAAAAATTGTTATAAAATTTTACAAGAACTATATACATAAATGTTATATCATATATGATCCTCTAATATATCTTTATTAATAATATTTTAGTAGTATAATTGTTTCAAGTGTGAACTGATTCATTTTCCATTCTATGCTCGGTTACATAAGCCATGTTTTTCACTGATAGGATGAATTTGATTAATATATAAATGATATTAGGTTCTTAATTATTATTTTTAATAATATATTTTAATTTATTTTTGAATGATTATGATGGGGAATGAATCTCATCACGTTTGTGGAGACAGTAATCCGGACGTACGCACGACCGACAATAAAATTATATTGATTGTGAAATCATATATAATTGGATGTTATATCATATATACAGATTAATTAAAATTTTATATTTATTATTTGTATTAGTTATACTCATTATAATACCCATCCAAATAATGAAGTGTTTGAATAACAAACTACCCCACGACGTGGAGACGGTAAACCATACGTATGCACGTCTGGTGACATTTTAATTCCTATGATGGATAGAATAATTAATATTGTTGTACCATTTTTATAAAAACATCACGTTATATAGATGATACAGGATTTATTATTTTATAATGGAAACAAAAATGAAAGAGAAAGTGGAAAAAGAAAAGAACATGAAGGAGTTGATAAATATTTATCTTTTCTTTGGGTTCATCCTTTTGATTTGATCGAAAGGGATACATAGGTTGGATTTATGACCAAATTAAAGAATATATAATTAAATGAGTAAATTTGGGATGATATTTGGGTAGGGTTTTGCCGAGCCAAATGGTTTTGGAGGTGTGAAATTAAGATAAAGGGAAGTACCCTTTTATAAGAGAGGTGAGGGTCACTTTAGGAAAAGTTTGAAATATTATTTTATAATAAAATAATATTCACTTTCTAATGGATCCAGAATGATTTCTTTAGAGGATAAGGTGGGGATGAGATGGAAAACTCTCAAAAAAATAGGTTTTAGGCCAGTTTTTGTAATCACATTAAAATTATCTTTTAGATTTACCTCTTAGTTAAATAGTTTCACATTTACCATGTCTCTTTAAATTTTTATATTATATGGTTAATCAACTTACTCTAACAAGACAAAAGAACCCCAAAAGGTTAATTATTAATATATTTAACCTTTTCTAGGACCTTAGTCCTCTCATTAGTTTTTTAGGAATATTATATTAATTAATAATAAAGTATTTGTTTTAAAAACTCAATTGTGTCAGTTTTGACACTATAATGTATTTGGTTTTTGTGAAAATCATAAAATCATGATTACTTCAAAAAAAATTATTTAATCAACCCTATAATATCATATTAACCAATAAAATTAGTGTAATTCATCAGAAGTCTAAATTTACATTTATTTGGATATCTATAATATCAATTATTTTAATATTTCATTAATAAGGTAATTACAACATCGTCATTGTGTCATAAATAAATAATATTATTTAATGTATGAAAATTATAAATAAAATACCATTATGTATGAGATATTTTTATCTTTATAATTAATATTTATAGTAGAATTTATACTGTGTATAACTCTATTTTAAAAATGGTTTGGTTATTAAACATTGAATTTAACAATTTTAACACTTCTTTAAATAAAAAAATAATAAATTCCCTAGTCTAATCCAAGTGGACCAAAAAGGATCATATTTTATTCCTAAGTTTGTTCTTTGTTGAACTAAACTTATCCAATAGAATTAGGACATGTGTTAGGGTAATTATAATATCATTTTTACCCTTAATTACCTTATTTACTTTTAACTGTGGTAAATATAAGTCAAAAGTTACTATTCATCAAAAATTATTTTAATCTTATTGAACCAAATTTTATTTACTGATATCAACCGTGTATTTTAGATTTTTAAAATTCAACTCATAGAAGCTGTAAAATAATGTTTTATGCAAATTTTCAAATGCTCCTAGAATGTGGGTAAAAAAGGTAAAAAGGTTCAATAAAATATTATACACCTAATTTTATTATAAAATGACATCAATGTATTACGTTGAACTTATATAGGTATTATATATCTATTTTTACTTAATATATGTTTATATGAAAAAAATAATTAGTTAATTTAAAAGTCGGTTTTAAATATAACACAGGGTTTCTCAATATACATAAAAAATTGAACGTTTTCAGAAAAATACCAAAAATTCACCCTATGATAATTTTGATATTATGAATTAAAAAATGAATTCAATTTTACCAAATTCAAATCATAGAAGTTTCATTTATTAATTTAAAATTTATTCATGTTATCAAAACTCAAAAGCGGGTTTTTAAACAGTAATAATTATCCAAAGATTGACATGTGTTTTTATCAAATTTAAATGTCAAATTATATATAATAACCTAAATTGTATTAAATGATAAAAATATAATCTAATTATACTTCCAAACCAATCAAATAAATAATTTATCACTATAAATTATTTTGATTAAAAAAAATTTCAATAAAACTTTTGAAATTTTCACTATTCCCCCAAATATGAAAATTATATGAAAAACCCCAAAAATTTATCAAAACTATATTTCTATGTCCTGATTATATATAAGATGTTTATTTTGTCTAATTTAATATATAAAAGTCTAAAATATTGGATTTAAATAAATTTTTCGCGATTAAAAGTTGGTAAAATCCCATTTTTTGAAATATACATACTTTATCTGAAAAAAATGAATTTGTTCTTATATTATGTCTAAGAAACACATAATATGGATGTTACAATTTATATGGAATATATAAAATTCAAAATTAGGATAATACTATTCCTAACCGGTTTTGAACAACTAGTTTGGTTAGTCGTGGTGCGCTTCAACTCGGTGTTGCGTGTAGCGCAAGTTATTAAACTTCATTGAAGATATAACATCCTATAACATCTTGGGGTGCTACATTCTCCTATCTTTAAAAAAATTTCGTCCTCACAATTTGAAACTGTTATTTGAAAATAAAATCTTTAAAATAGAAAAATACCCTTGTGGAAAACCCACATTGGAAATTGGGTTTACAAAATTTAGTCTTAATAAGAGGGAATTGGAAATGAAAAAGTCACCACCAATTTATGATCTCGATTAGGAGAACATTGGTGGAAATTAGAGACACCAAATTGGAGGAAAAATGTAAATATTTATAAGAGTGATTGAGGTCATCAATCACAAATAAGTGTAAAATTGAGGGCCACAAAGACATCAATATATGATGATTTAAAATATCGTCAGTTCAAAAAAAACATAAGGTATAAGGATAATACATTTTTGGTTTTAGGATCCCTTCCCCAAAGTTTACGAATTAATTTATTCATAGAATAAATGGGAAAAAATATACCTGACAAGTAGAGTGTCATCCTTCAACTAATTTTTACCACAAACTCAACTTTCACTGTAAAAGATAATAGAATAAAAAATATTCTATTTATCCAAATCCTATAGGGTTCCAAAAATATTGAATTTATAATTCATTTGTCAAACTATTAAAAAAATACATTATAAAAACCATAACATCACATATGCCAGTGGTTGGTGATCCACCCTTGTCGCCCTTCTGTTTGGGGTTAATGTCTCACGGCCTAGCCATACGTGACAGGTTGTCTCTCGACCTCCGAGTTGTCCTTTTTATGACTATCCAAAAATAATATCAAGAAATGATTCAATATTAACAATAGTATCCAATTTCATACTTAATCAATTCCTACCTTTATTGTTTTCTGAAATAATTTTGTCCAAACTCACAGTCCTAAATTTATAATGATGTTAAACACAGTGAAGTTCTTTTTTCCATGTAATAACATGTGAATACATTTATCATGTATTCTTTTAAAACTCTGTAACACCCTGAATTACCGTAAAACCATATTTATTATATTCATGCTCCCTTATTCCTTATAGAATACTTGATATAATCCTTCTATCCAAAAATGTTATGAACTCCAACAATGATGGAATATAGAATTCATTAATCAGTTTCAACGTAGTCAATAATATCCAATATAATTTATCAAAATCAATCACACATTATTCCAAAATCACTACCTTAATATCAGAACCATATCATGGTTTATCTTTCACTATACCATTTATTTTCCAAAACATTTCACCTGGTATTCAGTCACTTTTCTTGGTTTAACACAATCTCAAGTCCATAATGAAATAGTACTGTAATACACTCCTAATATAATTTATAATTCTTATAACATGTACATAATTTATACAATACTCAAATGAAACAATAATTTAAAAACTATATAAAAACTCTAACAATTCCTTTTCATCTTCAGTAGTATAATAACTAGATTATTATCCAATATTAGTATTTGGGGTATCCTCTAATGATTTGGGCATTGATTCATAAGTCTCTCAACTCCTATCAGATGAACCAATGCACATTTGAAACTTTTTTCTTACCCATGCAATCACGTACTTGGTTTCCTTTTTCTCCACACGTACAACAAACTCACATTCCCTTAAATCATTTACCAAGGTGATTCTTTCCACTTTTATCACATATGAAAAAAATCCTTCTTTACCCTTTTCCATATATCCATCTTTCACTCTTCTATCACTTTCTTCTCTTGCTTCCCTTCAAATCCATTGGACTAAGAAAATTTTTTACTTATCTTATTAACACATGATTCTATTTCTATATATGATGAGAATACATGGTAGAATATTTACCTTTTAAATGTTGTCTTAATAACATGAACGAAATGATCCTTCATAATCATTCAATCATTTGTATTGCTAGAATTCGGATTCCTTCTACAAGGTTCCATTTCTAAACAATATCATAAACTAGGTTAGTTTATGAATCGAACTGCATTATTTTAAACATTGTAAAATACCTAATGTAAATTGAAAAGATAATTAATATAATATATAATAATAAAAATTTTCTTTGAGGAATTATTTAATCACAAATCCTTCATAATTCCTTATAATGAAATTGTAAATTATCGTAGACATATTCCCAGGAGGTCTCGTAACCAAGAGTGCAGCAGGGCCTGTTTTTTGTGTACCAGGATACCCCAAGTAAATCTTGAAACATCTGGTCAGAGTTTTTACTCTTAGGTACATCTGTAGTAGAGCTGCCTCCACCTGCTCGTATCCAAAGAGAGATGTAATGCTTGGAAAATACACAAAATCTCTACATTAGAAAAATTCTAGGAAGTTATTCTATACTAATCCTCAAAGTCTATCTTAGGGTAATGTTCTCTAATCAGAGTTTTTCTTAATCTATTTCCAATGTGGTTTGTAAACTTCCTTTGATACCAACTATAATGCCTCAACCCCAGTTACCCAGAGTCGGTGCATTATTACATAACATTGGCATGATACAAGGAATCGGGTCCCGAAATACAGATTAGTTTAGTAGACTTGGAAGTAGTAGATACATTCATAATTTTTACATTACATCATGAAATAAAAACATAAAAAAAATTTCCCCTTTAAACACACTTATATCCTTAACCTATCCTTTCAGTTCAACCATTAAATACTTATTCACATCTTGGGAAAAATAAAACATAGAATGGGGTAGGCTCAGATGCTCACTAAGGATAACAATATAGCAGAAACTTTCACAAATAAGCAGAATCATTTAAGGCAATGTATAAGAAAAAACTAAATCCTTTTAAACATAAACATTAGAATAATATGGAAAATATAAAATCAAATACTTCCATTTACTTATTCACATGGATATTCTACTAGTCAAATAATCAATGAAATTTCAATATCCAATTTCATAATGGTGGAATGCATAATGCCAGACTTCATAACCACATAGTCAAGGCCTTAAGGCAAGACTACAAATAAGATTGTTCCAAGGAATTGTGACAAGAAACTAGTTTTTATCATGAGAGCTACTAATGCATCAAGGAGCTATATTGGGCTCCACCCGTCACTTACTAAGTCTAATTCATTCCTCATACAAAAAGGTTAAGACATAACATAAACATTCGTATTAAAACTAGAATACGAAATGTCAATATATAATCCATAAAACATGAATGGTATAAAAATAACACATTCACAGTAAAACATGTCACAAAAACTTCAATACAATATGGAAGATTTGTATCATAAGAAATCAACTTCAAACAAGTTTAAAATCCATAAAAAGGATGTTGACATAGATGAAATCCAAACTTTTTTATAGAGAAATATATATTTCTATTTTGAAACCATTTAAAAGTCATATAATTATATAATAAAACATTTATTTTTAAAAAATTCTTATAATCTTATAAGGGATGCTTCAACGTTGTTATAATGGAAGAAAATAGTCTCACCCACCGTATATGTTAATAAACATTTTTACCTTAATTTTGATGAAAATGTCATAAAGTACCTTGTTTGGGAAATGACAGATTGATTCCTTTCAAAACATATAAGGTCAAATAAGGATATAAATGACTTTAACCCATTTTCTAGTAAATAGTAAATATGTTTTGGAATACATTTTTATGAAAACACAAATGTGGATGATAAAAACGTCCCAGGAGATATTTACGTAAAACAAGCCTCAGATAATAAAGAGATTGTGGAATTAACCCTTACCTTTTACTTTTCCTTAGTCGATGGTATGTTAACCTCCTGTATAGAGTTTAATACATTATTATTAAATTATACAATAACTGTATACATAAATATGATATCATATATTATCCTATAATATTTCATTGGTAATAGTATTTTACTAGTGTCGTCATTTCAGGTGGTAACAGATCCATTTTCCATTATTTTCTCAGTTACGTAAGACATGTTTTTTATGGATAGGATTAATTTGATTCATATATACAATTATATTATGTTAATAAACATTAATTTTTCATCATGAAATGAAATTTATTCTTGAATGATTACGATGAGTAATGAATTTTATCACATTCGTGGAGATGGTAATAAGTACGTATGCATGAGCGACAATATCGTTATATTGATGGGGAAATATTATGTAATTTGATGGTATATCATATATAAAGAATCATTAAAATTTTATATTTATTATTTACATTTGTTATACTCATTATTATACCCATGAAAATAATGAAGTGTTTGAATAAAAAACTCCACCGCGACGTCGAGACGGTAAGTTGTACGTACGCACGTATGGTGACTTTGTCATTAATATTATAGATAGAATAATGGATATGGTGGTACCATTTTTATAATAAAATCTCAATATATATAATATACTGGAGATATTATTTTTTAATCGAAACCAAAAAGAAAGTGTAAGTGGAAGAAGAGAAGAACTTGAATGAGGTGATGAAATATTTACCTCTTCTTTGGGTTCTTCCATTAGATTTGATCGAATGGGATCCTTAGGATAGATTTTTGACAAAAAGGCCTCTAGGATGAAGGGAGGAATGTTGTGGGGATATTTGGGTAGGGTTTTGTCAAGACAGATGTCATTTTAGGTGTGAAATTAAGATAAAGGAATGTACCTTTTTATAAGAGAGGTTAGGGTCACTTTAGGAATAGTTTGAAATATCAATTTATAATAAAAACATTTTCTATCTATAATGGCTTAAAAATTAATTATTTAGAGGATAAGGTGGGGATGAGTATAAATAATCTCACCCAATAGGTTTTAGATAGGTTTAGGTCACTATATTAACCGTATCATTTAGATTTAACTCTTAGTTAAATAGTTTGACATTTATCAAGTCTCTTTGTATTTTTATATTATATGCTCAATAAAAATACTATAAACATCTAAGAGAACCCCAAGTGTTTAATTATTAATATATTTAACCTTATATATGTTCTTTTTCCAATCCTTAGATTTTTAGGAAAATTATATCAATTAATAAAATAGTATTTGTTTTAAAAACACAATTATGTCAATTTTGACACTATTTAGTATTTGGTTTTGGTGAAAATCATAAAAGCATTATTACTTAGAAATAAATAATTTAATCAACTATAAAATGTCATATTATCCTATAAAATTATTCTAATTCATCATATGTCCCAATTTACATTTATTTGGATATTTATAATATCAATTATTTTAATATTTCATTAATATGGTAATTACTGTATCATCACAGTGTCATAAATAAATTAAATTATTTAATGTCTAAAAATTATAAATAAAATATATTTATATATGAAATCTTTTTTTATTTCTAATTAATATTTATAGTTGAATTTATATTGTGTGTAGCCCAATATTAAAAATTGTTTAGTAATTAAACAATCAATTTTACACTTTTAACTCTTCTTTAAATAAAATAATAGTAAGTGTTCTAATATAATCCAATTGGATCAAATAGAATCATATTTTATTCCTAAGGTTGTTTTTGGTCGAACTACACTTATCCAATAGAATTAGTACATGTGTTAGGGTAATTATAATATCATTTTTACCCTTAATTAACCTATTTAATTTTAACCATGGTAAATTAGTCAAACGTTAATATTCATCATATATTATTTTCACCATAATGAACCAAATTTTACATATAGATGTCAATCATGTCTCTTTTATTTTTTAAATTCAACTCACAGAATGGGTAAAATTTTGTTTTATGCAAATTTGCAAATGCTCCTAGAAGGTGGGTGAAAAAAACGTAAAAAATGTTAAATATAATTTTATACATCGAATTTTATTATAAAATGTATCCAATGAATAAAATTAATATTATATTGATATTTTATTAATTTATTTACTTAAAATAAATTTAAATAAAAATAATTATTATTTAAATTAAAAGCCGGATTTAAATAATAATGCATGGTTTTCCACTATTCATCAAAAATTGAAAGTTTTCAGAGAAATACAAAAAATTCACCCAAAGATAATTTTGATATTATGAATTCAAAAATGAAGTCTATTTTACCAAATTCAAAACATATAAGTTTTATTTATTAATTTTAAATTAATTCCCGTTGTCAGAATCAAAAAGAGGGTTTTTAAAAAGTAAAAACTATCAAAAGATTGACATGTGTTTATGTCAAATTTAAATGTGAGAACACTGATAATGACCTAAATTATATTAAATGATAAAAATATAATCTATTTATACTTCCAAACCATTAAAATGTATAATTTAACACTATAAATTATATTAATTTAAAAAGATGTTTTCAATTACAATTTCGTATTTTCACTATTCACTCAAATATGAAAGTTATCAGAAAAACACAAAAAAATTATCGAAACTAAATTTTTATGTTAAAATTCTAATGAATTAGTTTATTGTTTCAAATTAAATATATAAAAGTGTCAAATATTGGATTTAAAAAATGGTTCCCCATTAAAAGTTGGTAAAATTTCATATTCTGAAAAAAAATTCCTTTATCTGAAAAAAATGAATTTTTTCTGATATTATGTCTAAGAAACATATAATATGGATGTTAAAATTTATATGGAATATATTAAATTCAAAATAAAGATAGTTGTAAGAACCTGGACCTTCTTTTCAGGTATGTTTTCTTTTTCTGGTCGCTTTTGAGAAAAAGTGGATTTTTTTTCTCTGGAGGTTGTGCAGGGGTGCACGGTTGGTGCACAGTTTGAGAAATACATGTAGCCAGCCCAGGAAACCATGCACCCTTTATAGAGGGCTCCGCATAAGCGGCACACTGTTTTTCAAACCGTGCGGGGAAGCCATGCGATGTCCCTGGATGAGATAGTAGCAACCGCAAGGTTGGTGCCCGGTTTTCCAAACCGTGCGACCACATAATGTTAGGGTTTTTAAGTCCCGGGCCACTCGGGATTCTTAATTCCTCCACCATTCTTCCTCCTACTCGTGGCTCACACAGGAGTTGTCATTTTTAGAGGTTGGAGGAGCTCCATGGCTCGTTTTGGAGGCAAATCAAAAGGGTTTCTGGTGGATCGAAGGCGGTTCTCCTCGGGTAAGTCCCTCTTTTGGTTCTTTGAAGTTTTGGTTAGGGTTATCCCTCTTCCTCTCTTAGTTTCCTGGATCAACAAGGGTTGCATGTAGATCTAGGGTTTTATTGCCTTTGTTTGTTAAAGGTTTACCATGTTGATGTTAGGGAAGAGTTTTTTAGGTGGTTTTGAAGAGGCGTTCACCCAGTATGGAGCGCGTTTGGGTGATGACGTCGATTTCACCAAACCCTAAGAGGTAGGTGGTTTGTTCCTTTCATTTTATGGTCTTTGAATTGTATATGAAAAATCAACAATACCCATTAATGGGGTATTGGGATTTTACCATTTTTAAGCATGTTAATTGCCTTTTTTGCTGGTGTGTGCGTGTAGAGGTCATTTGTATGTGAATATGGTTAATTGATATGCTTTGGAGGTGTTTCCCATGCATGTTCGGTTTATGACTGTTTGGTTCTTCTTAGTCTCTTAGGCTTCTTTGTTTGTTTCCCATGCCTAGTATTGTAGGATGGAATGATCATGTTTATCTGACATGCTGATATGTTGTAGACTATTAGCCAAGTAGTTCCTGATGTTTACTTTTTCTGATAAGCGTTCCTATACTTTTTTTCCTTACACAAGGCCGTGAGAACCTGGTATAGTATACCATAGGGAGAATGGACATAAGGGCTTCTCTAGAGTGTATTTATAATTTACGATGCGAGACCACATCGGGAATTGATGTTCAGTGCTTCCCCAGAGTGTCTTTAGTTCCTCTACATGGGCCATAGGGGGAATTGATGTTGAGTGCTTCCCTAGAGAGCCTTTAGTACGATACAAGACTACAGGGGGAATTGACGGTGAGTGCTTCTTCCGAGAGTCTATACTTTAGCTGAACCAAAGGGGTGAGACTGTGTGTGCTGCCCATAGGGTTTCTTGTACATGATAGGTATGACCAGAGGGGATAGGCCATGAGTACTTCCTAGCGGGTTACCTATTGGTGTTTATCTTATTGGATTAGCTGTTGATTGATTTTTGGACTATGGATTGTTTACTACTGAGTACCATCCTGTTTACTACTTTTTGTACTTTACCTTCCATATATTCCCTGACTGTTAGAAAGATATCATTGGGGGGTTACCTACAGGGATTTAGTATCACACCCAATTTGGGGCATGCATTTGGGCCCAAAAAGATTATATTGTTGCAGGTATAGATAAGGTAAATCACCCTTCTACTTCAGATACTTCATTTTCTGCGGAGCTGGAGAGCATGAGACCAAGCTAAGGCTTGTGATGTTGAGGAGTCACTTATCCATTTTCCTTTTGTACTTTGATTTTTTACTGTATTCAGCATTGTGACATATTTGGCTGCTTTCCTAGACATATATGTATCATGCACCATTTATATATATATACTCCGGTTGTTTCTTTATCAGTCTTCCACTGTTAACTGTTGTTTGATATTCCTGCTTCTACTATTGTATATTTGTTTATCTTCTGCTATGTTACTCTTCCAATGACGAAATTGTTTCCCCACTATCACACCAAGGCCCTCACTGTTTGTTAGTAGCCTCTGGTGTTCAGGGAAGTGTGCTTGAGGCCATGTTACCAACTGGGTACGGGGAACCTCTGGGTGGCTTCCGGAACCAGGATGTTACAATGTGGTATTAGAGGAATTATTTTCTCTTTACAAACTGTTTGGAGCCTATAGATTGGTATAGGATGGAATAGGTACTTGGTAATAATTTGTTCTTGAGAGTAGCTATCTCATGTACAGGGAAAAGGCCAATCTACCTCGTTTATTTCAATTTTTCAGGTTTGCAATTTTACAGTTCATTTAATTTTCGGCCTTAGGTGATTCACATATTTTGTGCTATTATCATTGATGTTATTGAGTTTATATTTCCGTCGCAACTCGATGAGATGAGGGTATTCTATCTCATGAATCATATAGGCACTTGCTAGAAATCACATGTCGTGCATTATTTCCATGCCATCTAGGATGCATTAGCAGTTTCATGTTGTTGTGATAGATGTTGTGTATAGTAAGCATGTTGTTGTGGTAGATGCTTTGATAAAAATACCTGCTATTTGCAAGGGTATTGTTTAGTAAGTTTTTGTTTAGTATGAATACCAAATTTTTGTTCCTGAGGTGTTATGGGCCCTCATGGACTGGAACATGGTGGATCATTGCCTAGTCCTTTCTTGTTTATAAAATGTATAAGATTCCAAGCTTTGATTCAGGGGGAGTATGGGCCATCACAGAATGGAATTTGGAACATTCAATGTTTATTTCAGTTTTTCTCTGGGTTCTTGAGTAGTTTCTGAGGCTTACTGTCCGAAAAAACTCGGACCTTCAGTTCGGGAAGAAAAAATCTATCTTAAGTTCACACCATGTAATCCTATGTTTCATACCCCGTTAATCATGATCTAAGGTGTGGGCTGACCTTGCAGAGTCATGCCACTGAGACATCCTCCAATTGTATGCCATCCACAATGTGGTGATCAGACACCGGATATGGCTGATCAGGGCCTTCCTACAGATCCTCCTACTGTTCCAGTCTTGGCACCAGCAGTTATACCTAACCTAGGTGTTGATGCACAATTCAGGGAAGGCTTTATGAGGATGATGCAGACCATTCTGGGGGAACCATCTCCTACCCTGTCAATAGCGGATTTTATGTGGGTCTTTCAGTAGTAGAAGCCTCCCACTTTCTCATGGGATGGGGGACCTCAGGTTGCAGAGTCATGGCTAGAAGCCATACTGACATTCTTAGAGAATCTGGATATGCCCTAATAGTGGATGGTTAAGCTTTCTACCAATTTGTATCGAGGCTATTCCTAGAGGTGATGGGATGTGATCTCACAGGCGGGAAATTAGCAGGTTATGGAATGGGATGAGTTTCTGTGCATCTTCTTTGACTTCTTCTATCTGAAGACCCTGAGGGCCGACAGAGCCGGGTAGGTTATGAGCCTTGAGATGGGTACCCTATTGGTTATGGACTATTCCTCTCGTTTCACTGAGAATCGTCATTTCACACCCTTCTTATGAGGATATGGGTTATTCCTGGCAAGGAAATTCAAGGATGGCCTCAAACAGGACATCCGCTCTCAGGTGAATATCTTCAGGTTGACTTCGATTGCATCCATCTTCAACCAAGCACTTATCATAGAGCAGAATCTGAGGGAATCTGCAGTTGTGAGAAATGGTGGCTTGACATCCAGATTTAGTGCTCCACTTGCTGATAGCCGAAAGCTTCACCAGGAGACTACGAGGGGAGTTCTGAGTAGGTGGGATGCATCTTCTGGTATCTAGGTGGTGTGCTACCAATGCGAAAGAAGTGGTCATACAAGGACGTAGTGCCAGAGAGACCTAGTGGAGTTCCGATCTTATAGCAATATGGGTCACCTTTATCACTTACATTAGATCTTCTCACCAACAGTTTTTGATAGTGGTTCTAATATGACTCTGTGTTCGGGAGCATCACTGCCAGTTTCTCACCAGTCTAGGAACTGGAGTTCTTCTGGCCGTTCAGGCCGAGGTGGAGGTCACGACCATGGTGGTTAGTCACCAGGCTATAAGTGACAGCAGGGTGGATCAGCTCAGAGTGGTCAGGTAGGGTCATAGGGCCTCGGAGCTGGCTAGAACTTTGTAGTGGATCATACCCATCAGGAGCAGGATCCCGACCCCTCTACGGTTCGAGGTACGATCATAGTTTCCTCAGTTTTATCTTCTACTCTTTCTGATACAGGTTCTATGTATATCTTTATATATATTTCTATTGTGGATAGGCTTGGTCTCTCTATCATTTCTTCCTCTGATGTCTTGATGCTAGAAACTCTGTTGGGGACTAGAACAACTAGTTCACATCAGTTCAAGGAGTGCCCTCTTAATGTTGGTGGGTGTCACTTTCATTGGGATCATTATGTTCTAGAGATGACAGGCTATGATGTAATTCTCTGAACGGACTTCCTAGTTCCCTTCTAGGCATTCGTCGACTATTATCACCGCAGGTTGAGTTTCATATCAATAGAGGGTGGATCTTTTCTTCATAACGGCGAGTGGGATGTCCAGGTGAGAAGAGTGGGTCCAGAGCATCTTGGGATGGGTGTAGTTATAGACCAAATTGCTAGTCTTTATCTAGATGACTAGGGGACTTCATAGTTATAATTTCCTCTAGTGGTGGATTATTTCTGGGATGTCCTTCCAGAAGACTTTTCAGGTTTTCTTACAGAGAGATAGGTAGAATTTTCTATTGATCTTGTGCTAGGGGCAGCACTGGTGTCCATTCCTCCATATAGGGTGGCTAATCCAGAGTTGCAGGAGCTCAAGAAACTGTTGGAGGAGTTGTAGGCCATGGGTTTCATCTGACCCAGTAATTCTCCATGGGGTTTTCTTTTCCTGTTTGTGAAGAAGGCAGACAGTACCCTTAGCCTTTATGTGGATTATCATAAGATGAACCAGTTCATGGTCATGAACAAATATACCTTTCCTAGGATTGATGATCTCTTTGAACTGTTTCACGGAGCCAGGGTGTTCTTGAAGATTGACTTGAGGTTTGGTTATCATCAGTTGAATGTTAGACTATCCGATATACCTCTCACAGCCTTCCGGAGTTGGTATGGTCTATACGAGTATATGGTTATGTCGTTCGGTCTCAAAAATGCGCATGTTATTTTCATGGAACTGAGGAACTGAGTGTTCCATCCATACTTGGATTCCTTCGTGGTTGTTTTTGTGGATGATATCTTGGTGTACTCTTAGACTCGACACGACCATGCTACCCATCTTGAGATCTTTTTTAGTACACTGAGGAAGCATAAGTTATAATCTAAGCTCTCAAAATTCCACTTTTGGATGGATCATATTCACTTCTTGGGTCATGTTATCTTAGAGGAAAGATTATTAGTAGACTTAAAGAAAGTGAGAGTTGTAGTTTCCTGGGAGTAGTCGATTAACGTCTTTGAGGTTTGGAGTTTTCTAGGGTTGGCTAGATACTACAGACATTTCATACAAGACTTTTCACGATTATTAGCACCGCTGACGAGCCTGACTAAGAAGGGTGAAAAGTTCTTATGGTCAGATCCTTGTGAGTCTACCATTCATGAGGTTAAAGGGAGGTTGACTTCAGCACCGATACTAGTCTTACCAGAGCCAAAATAGAGCTATACTATTTACTGTGATGCATTAGGTATTGGTCTGGGAGTTGTGCCTATGCATGGAGATGGAGTTATTACGTACGAGTCTCCACAGTTGAGGCCACATGAGAGGAATTATCTGATGCATGATCTGGAGTGGGCAGTTGTTGTCCATACCCAATGTTTTTGGAGACATTATCTAATGTGAGAGCAATTTGTAGTTTTCACCTATCACAAGAGTTTCAAGTACATCTTCACTCAACATGATGTGAATTTCAGAGAGCATATGTAGGTTGAGTACTTATAGTCCTTTGGCATTGAGCATGCCAATACACCGGGGAAGGGCAACACAGTGGCTGACACGTTGAGCAGGAGGACTCAGATATATGCAATTTAGGTGGCCAGCAGTGAGTGGTAGCTTATGGCTCTGTTCTATGAGATGCATATGGAGGTGCATGAAAGAAAAGGGTAGAATTTTCTATCTTATGTAGCTGTTACATCTACCCTTTGTGACCGAGTACGAATGAGGAAGCTATCAGATTCTGAGGGCCTAGTCCTATCAGAAAGTGTGTCAGGAGAGGACCCTATTCCAAGATAGACCAGAGGTGAGGATGAGATCTTATGTTTCCAAGGATGTGTATGGGTGCCAGTAGATATAAGCAAGGAGCTGATGCGGGATTTCCATTCCTCAGTTTGGCCAGTTCATCCTGGTGTCACCAAGATGTATCGTGATCTACACTGTCATTATTGGTGTCCAAGTATGAAGAGGTGTGTTTCTTGGTTCGTTATGAGGTGTTCCACTTGTCAGAAGGTGAAGGGAGAGCATCAGCGACCAGAAGGGCTTTTGCGGCTGTTACTCATTCCCGAGTGGAAGTGGAATGATGTCGTGATGGATTTCGTGACCGGTTTTCTGAGGTTTCCATGAGGGAATGACACAGTATGGGTAGTCATTGACAAGCTCACGAAGGTTCCTCAATTCTTTCCGATCAAGGAAACCTTCAATGTTGATCAGATGGGGTGGTTTTACATCTGAGAGATTGTATGCATGCATGGGGTTCCACACTCCAATGTTTCAAACAGGGATGCATGTTTTACTTCTCGGGTCTGGTAGGGGCATCAAAAGGCGCTGGGTACCCAGGTACTTTTGAGTATAGCTTACCACCCACAGACAGATAGCCAATCTGAGCATACGATTCAGGTTCTTGAGGACATCCTCTGAGCTTGCAATATGGATTTTATATGTTCTTTGGAGAAGAATATACCTCTTGTGGAATTTTCCTATAATAATAGTTTTCATGAAAGTATATAGATGTAACCTTTTTAGGCTTTATACAGTAGGCCATGCCGATCAGCCATATGTTGGCTGGTGGCAGGAGAGGCAGCTTTGCTGGGACTTCGTCTGGTTTATGAGAGCAGAGAATTCTTAGAGTTGATTCAGAAAAGGATGGCTACTGCATAGTCTAAACAGAAGTCTTATACTGATCAGCGGAGAAAAAAATTGGAGTTTGAGGTCGGGGATCAGGTTTTTCTATGTTTCACACTGAGGATGGAACAAAGAAGGATCAAGAGACAATGTAAGATTTCACTGAGGTACATCGGGCCGTTTGAGGTGTCGGGGAGAGTTGGGCTGGTTGCCTATCGGTTGTAGTTACCTTAGAGGTATTGGGCTATTCATGACGTCTTCCACGTGTCATAGCTTCGACGTTACTTTTCAGACCCGTCTCATGTCTTTCAACCTGATGAGGTTGAGCACGAAGTGGATGCGTCGTCCGAGGAGAATCCTATCTGAATTGTTCATCATAGTACAAAGTTTCTCTGTTGCAGGTTTGTTCCTATGGTACGAGTTTATGACATCACAAGAAAGTATAGGATGAGACTTGGGAGATGGAAGCCAATGTACGATCTTAGTGGCCGGAGCTATTCGTGGTTTCTTCTTCTTCGCCGCTCTATGGAAATTCTAGGATGAATTTATTTAAGGGGGAAGTTTGTAAAAACAAATACCATCTTTTCTGGTATTTTTCCTTTTCGAGTCACTTTTGAGAAAAAGAGGATTATTTTTTCTCCAATGGTTGTGCAGGGGCGCACGGTTGGGGCATAGTCTGAGCAAACTGTGTGGCTAACCAAGGAAACCATGCCCCCTTGACAGAGGGAACTTCACAAGTTGCGCATGGTTTTTCAAACCATGCAGGTAAGCCATGGAAGTCCCTGGATGAAACAGTAGCAACCGCACGGTTGGCTCACAGTTTTCCAAACCGTGTAGGGTAACCGTGCGACCACTTAAAGTTAGGGTATTTAGGTCTTGGGAAACTCGGGATTCATCATTCCTCCACTATTCTTCCACCTACTTGTGGCTCATGAAATTGTTGTTGTTTTCAGATGTTGGAGGAGATCCTTTGCTCGTTTCATAGGCAAATCAAAGGGGATTCGTGGAAGATCAAAGTCGGTTCTCCTCGGGTAATTCCCTATTTTGTTTCTTTGTGGTTTTGGTTTTTGTTATCCCTCTTCCTCTCTTAGTTTCCTAGATCTACAAGATTTTCATGTAGATATAGGGATGTGTTTCCTTTCTGTGTAAAAGTTTGACCTTATTGATGTTAGGGAAGATTTTTTGAGGTGTTTTTGAGGAGGAGTTCACCCGATTTGGAGCACGTTTGGGAAAATAGGTCAATTTCCCCAAACCCTAAGAGGTAGGTGGTTTGTGCCTTTCAGTTTACGTTCGTTGAATTATATGTGTAAAATCACCAATACCCATGAACGAGGTATTGGGTGTTTACCATTTTTACCCTATTAATTTCCTTATTTTCTGGTGTGTGCGATAATAGTTTATTTATATGTGAATAGTGTTGATTGTTATGCTTTGGAGGAGTTTCCCATGCATGTTCGGTTTATTACCGTTTGGTTCTACTTAGCCTGTTTGTATTCTTTGTTTGTTTCTCGTGATGAGTGTTGTAGGATGGAGTGATCTTGTTTATCTAACATGTTGATATGTTGTAGACTGTTTACCAAGTAGTTCGTGAGGTTTAATTTGGCCGATACGCGTTTCTGTACTTGTTTTCCTTACACTATGTCGTGATAACCTGGTGTAGTAGACCATATGGAGAATGGTTGTAAGGGATTCTATAGAGTGTCTTCATAATTTATGATGTGAGACCACATGGGGAATTTATGTTGAGTGCTTCCCTAGAGTTTCTCTAGTACCTCGACGCGGGCCATAGGGGGAATTGACGTTCAGTGCTTCCCCATACCACCTTAAGTATGATACGCCACTATAGGGGAATTGACGGTTAGTGCTTCCTCAAAGAGTCTATACATTAAAAGAACCAGAGGGGTGGTACTGTATGTGCTACCCAGAGGGTTGCTTGTACTTGATAGGTAGGACCATAGGGGATAGGCTGTGAGTACTTCCCAGAGGATTACCTGTTTGTGTTTATGTGCTCTAATTAGCTATTGCTTGATTTTTGGACTGTGGATTGTTTACTGCTGAGTACCTTCTTGTTTACTGCTTTATGTACTTTACCTGCAATATATTTACTGACTGTTAGGCATAGATCTTTGGGTGGTTTCCTACTGGGATTTAGTCTCACACCCTATTTGGTTCATTCTTTTGGGCCAAAACTGATTATATTGTTGCAAGTATAGAGATGGGAAAGTTACCTTCTACTTCAGGTACTTGATTTTCTATAGAGCTGGTGAGCATGAGACAGAGCTGAGGCTTGCGATGCTGAGGAGTTGATTATCTATTTTCCTTTTTTACATTTATTTATTACTATATTTAGCATTGTAACTTGTCTGGATTCTTTCTTTCACATATATGTATCATGAATCATTTATATATATATATATGCTCAAGTTGTTTATTTATCAGTCTTCTATTGTTTACTATTGTTGGATATTACTTCTTCCAGTATTGTATATTTGTTTATCTTCCACTATTTTACTCTACCAATGAAGTCATAGTTTCCCCACTATCACAACCAAGGCCCTCGTTTCTAGTCTGCAACCAACGGGTTCGGGGAAATGTTCTTGAGGCCAAGTGACCAACCAGGTACAGGGTGCCTCTAGGTGGCTTCCGTAATAGGGATGTTCGAATAATACTATTCATAACCTCTTTTGAACAGCTATTTTGGTAT
Source organism: Viscum album (assembly GCA_963277665.1). Taxonomy (NCBI): domain Eukaryota; kingdom Viridiplantae; phylum Streptophyta; class Magnoliopsida; order Santalales; family Viscaceae; genus Viscum; species Viscum album. Next base: position 1,800,494,363 of record OY728152.1, read on the forward strand.
GTCGTGGGTGGCTGGAACTCGGGGTTGTGTGTAGCGCATGTTATTGAATTACTTTGAAGAAATCACATACAATAAAATCTTGGGGTGTTACATATCCATCAAAAATAAATAATTTTATGTCAATGAATAATTTTATATTACATAGAATAAAATAAAATGGTTGTCATGTTTTGATTCATTATTTAACATCAGTTGATTAACGTTTCATTCTACCTAATAAGGTATAAAATAAGATAACATGACTCTACATCATTTTAAAAGACATGTACAGTAAGTAATAGACTTTTATAAGTTTCCAATCATGAATAATGAGGTCATGGTCATTTTATGTGAATTAAATATGTTCTTACCACCATCATTATTTGATATAATTGTCCACTTGATGGTTCTCATAGTTATAGAGGTTCAACTATGTGGTCCTGTCCATTATAGATGGATGAAAACCATTGAATGATATATAAACTTTTTTAAAGGCTATGACATGAATAAAAGTTTTCTATAAGGTTTCATTATAGAACATCATATTATTGAATACTCTATTGAATTATATATTGATTACCTATCTGATGTTGATAAAATTTCCCTCTCAATGTCTCATCACAAAATATGCCTTATTGGAAGAGGGATATCTGAAAGATATATTGATACAATCACCATCATATAATGGGATAAAGCTCACCTTTATAATTTATATAATTTTGAAGATGTCAATCAGTATATATTGAATCCCAAAAACAATTCTTAGAGATATGATTCCATCATGGGATGAAGGATGGATAATCAAATACATATTATCAATAATTTATTTGAATGTTCCATGATCATATTTATAATGAGTTATCTAAAAACCTGAATCCAATTTATAAAATTTATCAATGGATATTCAGGTGACAAAATGAAAATGTTATATCTTACACTCATTTTCTACTCAATGGTAATATGATTTATACAAAAGAACAAGATGACTCCAGTAAAATGAAACTGTATAATTTTATGCTTTGGGAAGAAGCGATACTCATATCTTGTTCCATGGATAGAATTTCATTTTATGAAAATATCTCATATTTCATAATTTTCTAATAGATTTACAAGTAGTATTATATAAAATTTCATATTTCTATATTTCATTTCAAATTTTTGGACAATAGGAGTGTAGGGAAAACTTCTAAAATAAGCTTTGTGAAGGTGAATTTTAGTGTGGAAGGGGAAACAGTGGGCTGTTCAAAATAACATCACAAGTGGTGAGAATATTTTATGTATCACACCTGATAACGAAGAATTATTATATTATCTGGATAGAGAATAAAACAATTATAGGGTTCGATTAAAATTCAATTGAATATAAACCCATATTTGTTAGATCACAATAAATTCCTGGTGGGCCTAATAAAGAAAATGACTTTTATGTTAGAGGGGAACACAAATAAGGTATTGGGATTCTTGGTTAGGGATAAAAATCCCACTAAAAGTTAAGAAATTAAAGAGTGTTCAATGATAAGTATTATGTTTTTTAATGTACAATTTTTTTCCACATGTTATTATGTATTCCATACTATATTAATGTAATTCAACTTATATGTTTTACTAATCGTGAAAATATTGATTTTTTCACAGGATTATGTTACTAATCCTTGGGAAGAACATTTTTTGATTTTAAAACTATATAATTATTTTGGGATCAACATAATGTAGATTAAAAAAAAGAACAATGAAAAATCATAGTGTAGACCAAATTTATCAGGGAAATATGTAAGGGTATAAAATATGTGGATAACCACCATTAACATGCCCAACTTATTGACCAAAATAGGATAATTTTCATTTGTTATATTGAGGTCCCAATGATAATGAATGTGTTGATTGATATAGAGTTGTGTCACCATGTCCATCCTGTAAAAAAGGAAACCCTTTGGGAATATATAATGGTAATGTTACGATAATATATATTTATTTCACTAAAAATTATATAATGAAACATTAATTAATTTTCATTATTATTTGCATAGTTCATTTATTTTAGATAGTTTCCAAATGAAACATTTTGTAATGGCCACTAGAAAATACAATAGTGTCTTCTAGAATTTTCATTCCAAATTTCATCAAAGGGATGGTGAGGGGAACATAAATCCCTACCTACAAGTTACTTCATCATTCATTATAAAAAATTATACATGGAATCCTTTCATCATTATTTTTAATGAGAAATTGTTTCTGGTGGATTTTAGATAATAATATATTATTTGAAAATTTTTATTTTATCCAACTCGATTTAAAAATTTTAATTTATTAAACAAAAACAGATTGATGAAAATAAATATTGTAAAAAATCCAATGTACCCCTATTAAAAATCAAGGATGGGGTACGCATCGTTATAAAATAAATTTGTATGTGTATTGAATAAAAAATAAATGTTTTTTATGATATGAATCAACATCTATTTCTTTGTTCATATGCACACTGATGAATCAAAATCTAAAGCCACATTCATCCCAATTCATATGCTATGGAAGGAGGTCTTACACAAATTAGGTGGGTAAACTAGTTTTTGAAAACATAATAGCATAATGAGAAACATATTTAGGTATAAAATAATGGTAATTATTTATGATTTATAATAGTACTATATAAAAATATATATTTATGTTCATATGTTGTTTTTATGGATTAAAAATAATAATATGAAGTAACCATACCGAAAGAAAAACTAATTCTAGTATACTTGAATAGGTTGAAAAAATATGGCCATGTTAGAGGAGTAGATTTTGGAGTGTCTCCTAGAACATATTTGGAGAAGATAAAACCACATGAAATTACATTTAATATGACTAAAGGATTTCATTCACAAATATAAGTTTTTAAAGACATTATTGTCTATTATGGTTTGGTATACCTATATATAAGGAAGGATCAAAAATGAATTGGAGTGGAACAACTAACCACACATGAAAAACTAAATAAGCCCACCATATTTGAGGATAATCATTTCCCTTAACCACATAACTTACATTAAGACAATCAATATTATCAATACTATTTCACCAAAATGTAAATAAAAAACATCTGATAACATTATATTACTAAAATTATATAGGTTAATGTATGTGTTTTATATATGTCAACTCCCACACACCGACTTGTTGTGAGGGGTATGGTGTATAATATAATGGGAGAAAAACTACACAATAATGAACTCCCAAATGATCAGATGAGAGTTGGGATGGAGGTAGATATAGATCCGAAGGTTGTGTTTCCAATTCTGCTTGATGATCTAGATATTACAGTGGTCGTTGATTCTCCTGTAACCTTCATAACATGGATATATAATATTATAAATTTATTTTAGGTATTTATTTGAAAATTTTTTTTTTAAGAACATACAATAGTTGATGAAAAAAGTTATTAAGTGAGGTATGGTTTTATGAAAGATTAAGTGATTGGGAGATGAAATTTGGGATCAAAAAATTTATTTCATTGAACAATAAACAAAAAAGACAATCCAAGAGTAACTTCTCTCCACTAGTTCTACTATATCATTTATTTTCATGAAAACATAATGCGAAAATTACATTTAAAGATGGAGATATGTCATACATTTTATAATAATAATAAATATTTGGATATTTCATTACATAAGAAGTTTGTATCAAGAGTATAAATGATATTCTTATGTTTGAATGGATGGAAGTATTAATTATGATTACATACATAATATACAGTTTTATAATATGTTTATCAAATAAATGATATATTATTTTCATTAATGTTAATAAGAATTCATATTTTTCTACAGGTGTTTATATTTATTCTATATAATGGGTAAACTATAAAAATTATAATTTGGACTCACTAATCCATATATAATTTCTATGATAGAAAATTCGGTATAGAAGAAAGGATTTAATAAGGAATTGATAACAAAAAATATGAGCTAAATAAAGTTGTTGAGAAAAAAATACAAGATGATATACTATTTTTTATGCCTACAACACTGTGGTTAAACTCTATAATCTAGTCACAATTTTTTTTTGTCATTCTTTTCATTAAATATATTTTTTTCATTTTTTAGGAAGCACTTTTTACCAATCACACATAATATAGATACATGAATTATTTATTTTTTAGATCCAAAGCATGGATATCCAACAAACAGATCTCACATGATGTTTATTATGAATTTTTAATATACTAGAATCAAATTTTTTTTGATAAAATTAATATTATATGATTAATTTGGTGTATTAATACTAATTTTTTATGATATGGTATTTAGTAAATATAGACACAATCATAGAATGATGTCAATGGTGGAATATAAAAAGCATATGAAATACTACAAATGGATACTGGTTCAGTTTTATATAGATATATTGAACTCTCCAAACATATTTCAAAATAATTAACGTATTATGGGAAATGATTTTTTAGTTTCCAAAGATTGATAATAACAACGATTATAGATATTATGTGTGGAAATTTATGATAGATATCATAAACCACAAAAGACCATCATCCCCAATGATGTAATTTCTGATGATAATTAAAATTTCATCAAAAATATTTATTAATCATCTATTTGTCTATATTTTTTCAGTATTACCAAAAATGTTGAAATCCTTTATATTCAAAATAAGAAATGAATATATATTTTGAAGAGTGGGAAATTTACATGGTGTTGAAATATTTTCCGACATCAAATTTAAGTGAATATATATTATGTCTATGATATAATATGAGCTATGACTATATAAATACATTTGGTGTGTGAATATTTATTATATAAATTATTATAAATTATTGTTAATTTGTTTCTCATGGGAAATATAATGGACGAAACCATTTTTTTACAAATGAATTGACAGAATATATGGTGTAAGAATGTATACATGAATCTTAAAGAGGTAACTTCCTAAAACATATTCTGTTAATTTTTTCATCATTTTATCTATTTTTAGCTAATTTTCTTATCATTTTTATTTGATACTTAATTCTTTAATTTCACATATTAGTAAAAAATAAATTTCACATGCTTAAAACCAAGAAAACGAGTTCAAATTGTATTAAACAAATTTAGAAACATTCAATAATTCATTTTTAATTTGTAGGAATTGAATACACATCAATATGAAAAATTATGTTGTCTTTAGGACTCAATGTTTGTGTTTTCTACAAAAAAATTTCAGTTTATTATAAAACATAAATGAAATATTAAAAACAATGAAAATATGTTTGGATCATTTTCAAACATTATAAAATTATCCATAATTTATTTTTCACATATAGGAATTGACCACACATCAATATTAATGTCGATGTGATCGGTATGACATGAAGTACATGATTTTTATACGAAAGTTCCAATTTAGTTTTAAACATACATTAAATAGTTAAAACCTAGTAAACGAGTTCAAATTGTTTTCAAAATTTAGTATACCAATCAATAATTAATTTTTCACATGTAGATATTGATCATACATACATCCGAGACATGATTTGGTCACTATGACATGAAGTACTTATTCTATATAGTAATTCTTAATTTTAGTTTAAAATAATTTTCAAAATTGGGAAAAAAAATAAGAAAAAGATATCAGATTATTTTAAAGATATAGAAAAACTATCCTAATTAATTTTTCATTTGTATGATTTGACCACACATCAATCTAATGCATGGTGTGTCCAGTATTAATACAATTTTGTGGGTTGAATTTAAAATTGATATTTTAGAAAAAAATGCAAGAGGAATACACAAAACCATGAAAAAACATTCATAATTTTTAATAATTTATGACAATGAACCCTTAATAAATTGTGACATGTATAAATCAACCATACTTTAATCTGATACACAATGTACCTGGTATGACTCAAATTGTATTATTTCAATTTAAATTTTACTTTTAATTAATGTATTATTTCATATATATGTTTAATTTATTTATTTATAGTTTAACACAAATAATTATTTTTTTTCATTTAGAAGGGTATTATTTTTCTTAAGTTTGGGTGGTTGTATGAATATGTTCATTGTCACGAACTAACCCGGGTCGACCCAGAACTGATCACCCGAGCCGGTCCACGACATGACCTAAGAGGCGTCCTCGATCCTCTCGGGCTATCGGAAAGTTCCATGGCATCAATCGAGGACAACTGGGAATGATTATTCCTAATAAAAATCAATAAAGCAGCGGAGAAGAAGAACAATGCCAAGGAAATAAATGACCCTGAAAAGAAAGAACGATCAAAAAAACCAACTAACCAGACCATGACCAAAAATCCCCATAACTCTGAGAGTTGCTGACCAGTTCATAACCTACTCTTGCCCACGATGAGCGATCTCGCGCCAAACCTACAGAAAAACTAAAAATAAGAAAACACTATAGGCATGATTATTAAAACTCAGTAGGCATGCCCAAAAACTATTCTCAATGCACTACCTTTAAATAAAGAATTTACCAATTTCAGGTTTGAACTAAATTATATAAAATATTAGTTTCTACACAAACTTTTATTTCTAAAACAAGTATCCATCCATTGCCTTTTTTAATTTAAAATCATGATTAATGTTTGAAAGGAATAGTTACATTTCATTTTAAAACATTTTCTGCGAACAATTTAGAAATCCATTATTAATTAAAAGTAAAACCACCCATAACAAAAAACCCAAACCAAGGGTAAATGGCCCAACAACCGAACTAGACCTCTCAATCGTCTGCACACACAAATAAACACAAAAAAAACATGGGTTGAACCTTGGATCTTGTGAATAATCCAGAACATACTTTAAATGTGACTCATCATGAAGGCATGCTCTAACTCGATGATGTCATAATTCCCTAACACTCGGTATATCCCTTTATGGCCTAACCGAGGGGCCCAATCCCCTTTGCAGAAATAACATAGTATTCTGCTACTGTGGGGCCACTAGCCAGTGCGTAATCTAAAATAGTACACCAATCATTCTCAGAAGATTCACTTACTATGCTAGGTTCCCATGTAAACACATATAATAAAAAGATGGGTGAGTCAACACTACCAATCAAGTAACCAGTCATGATGCACAAGCATCATGATCAAAAACTCACACAATCACCGTACTGAATAGGATCACCCTTGAGCCACGTTAAAGGATGTTTTTCCGAAATAAGACATTTTATTAAAGTATCAAACTGCCTTTAAAAATCCTTTGAAAATCACACATCTTTCAAAAGAAACCAACACTTTCACATCACAAGTAAAACAATTTTTCAAATATACCAACACACTCTACATTTATCAGGTTCCATAAGGGGCATAACTAACATTGAATAAAAACATAATTTCACAAGAAAGACCAGAATTTTTGCTAACGTGTCAAAACAAAATGATTGACATCATACTAAAACCACAGGTGAGAGTACATAAATTATGTTCAAAGGTCGAAGGGGCATTATTTTAATATTGTGCATCAAATCGTCAAGAAAGTAATTCAAGTGTCAGGAATAAAATAACAAGTTCTGTTTAAATAAATATTTACTCATAAAATAATTATCTAACAATGTTTATTATTTATCAAAAATTAATGAAATTACAAGCAATTAATAAATTCTAAATTTAAAGGCGAGTGCAATGGGGGATCTACCCCGACATGCAGCTCGGTTAAGACGATGATGCAACATGTATCACAATTGAGCACAAGCACATGCAAAACGATATTCGCGGTAACGTGGGGTTATCCCACCAATGTGCTGCAACAAATATAAAATAATCTAAAACATAGAAACACGGACCAGAAGTTACCCAACAATTAAACATCACAAAGATAGCTACAAAAAAACATAAACATTAATTTAAATTAATCAAAACAAGAAATAGTGCAAAACTCACCTAAACCCCAATTCAGGCTAAATGACGCGAACCCAAACCCCTCACCTTCGGCGGGGGACGCTCATCGCTTGCCCAATCGAGAACAAGGCGCGCGACTGATCAAAATAACAGAAGTGGGATGGGAGCTAACATAACTGGTCATCCCACCCCGGAAGGACAGTGAGAGGCTGCGGGGTGCCGAAAAAGTCACCGGTATGGGGTGAAAGGCAAAGAAGTGTGTGTGGACGGTCAGAGAGGGAGGTCAGTATAGTTCTGAAGCTACAATGGCAGGAGGGTGTGGCATGGCTACTGCACAGGATGAGAAGTGTGGGTTGTCACAGTGGGAGGAGTGCAAACTAGGTCCAGCCAAAGGGAGAGGGGATAGACGTAGCAACACTGAGGGTCAACACCAGCGACTTGAAAAGGGGGTGGGTCAAGCTAGAAAAGCATGGAGCGATCAGAAATGAGGGTGTGAGGTGGCTGGAGCCACACCGGTGGGTCATAGCTACACTAGAAGAAGGGTGTGTGGTCAAGGCTCGGGACCTTAGTGCAGGGACACTATGCGCAGCAAAACATGGGGAGCACTGGAGCACAAAGGTGTTAAGGATGAGGGGGCCTTGCTGTACTACTGGAGAACTAAGGCCAAGGGGCGTCGCGCTGCGGCTGGAGCGATGAGGGTGCAGGGTGGCGGGCACATGGATGGAAGTGGCCACAAGGTGCGGGGAAGTGCCAGAGGTGCGTAGACTGGGAGATGTGGTGGCTGGAGAAGAGTAGTAGGGGTCATGCTGGACAAGGGTGCATGATTAGGGACTCCGTCGGATGGGGTAGCACAAGCAGGGAAGGGCACCGGTGATAGGTTGGCTAGAGGAGGGCATTCAAGGAAGGAGGGAGCGCAGGGTGTTGAGTCACGCATGAAGGAAGGGCAGAGTGGGGGGTCGCTCAGGGAGTCGACTGATCTGGCGGAATGCGCAGGAGAGGCATGGGGGAAGGAGCGCGATGCAGGCAGACTAGGCGTCGACTGGGCGTGCATGCGGTGCAACATGATGGAGGACCTGCATTTGGAAGACGAGTTGCAGCAGGAGGTGCTGGATAGAAAGGTGGAGGTGCCTGCAGTTGGGTGCTGGCGGCAGGATGGTCCGGGGGAGACAGTAGAAGGCAAGACGGTAGTGAGCCGGTTGGTCTGGAAGAAGGCGCAGGCGAGGCATATTGTAAGGGGGGCTCCATGCAGGTGTTATGAGAGAAGAAGAGAAAAAAGAATAAAAATATGAATAAAGGGGGGGCACTCCCGTGGAAGAGTGGAACAGAGGGAGAGAAGCAGGGGACAACTGTGTGGAAGACACAAAAGAAAGAAACTAAATGAAAGAAGAATGAAGAAGAAAGAGGGGAGAAAAAAAGAATAAAATTAAATAAAAGTGAAAAATAAATAAAAATCATATTAATAATATTATTATTATAAATGATGATAATAATAATAATAATAATAATAACAAAAACATCAACAACAATAATAATAACCATAATAATAAAATAACAATAATAAAATGAATTCATATCATTTTAATACTAATAAAATTAACGAAAATGCCACGTAATTGTAGGGGAGAAGCCACGCGGCATCATGCTCCTCCCGTGTATCCAACGACGTCGAACCCAAAGCACACACTTTTTATTGAAAACGTGAAAACTATTTCCAGGACTCACCCCGGACCCTAGAAAAATATTAAACGGTAGAATGATAATTAAATAAATTGAACTCACAGGTTGGTGTGTGACAATTCCCCCCACCATAACGTTTCTCGTCCCCGAGAACCCACAACATGACCTAGACATAGGAAAAAGTTATTTAAGTGTCTCTCACCCCCAAAAGTGTAAGCACCTCCATTTGGTCGATCCAAACAAACACAAAACTCCCATGACATCCAACACATCCTCAAAACACAAACACTTGAAACACCACCAAAACGAGACCTGAAAAAAAACTCTGAAAATGGCCCGGGGAGGCCCAATCAAACTCCCCACCATAGGAATCTAGCCAAACTAAATACAATGAGACCCAAGATGGGTCTCCCCACCATAAGGAATGAGGATATTAGCCGAGTTTGAAAGCATCCCACATGATCCAAAAACCCCACCACAAGGGTAAGGGAGGGAAGGGTCAAACCAAATGAGTATAAAAAATACTGTCACTGCTACACTAACAACTTCACACCCTCAGAGGAACTCAAACCACACCATGCTAAGGATGAATATTAAACCAATTGTTTTTTTCACCGTTGGGGTTCACCTGACTACGCACAAGAATCACTCTGGGGCCTATGGCTGGAGCACCGATGATTGTAGAATCTCCAGCCTTGTATTCAGGCATCAAAATTTCCCAAACATGACACATGAACATAATATTTTTTCCAAACACACATCCATTAGAATAATGTTTTCGAAGAGTTTCAGCCACAACCATTCTTACAACTGAATGAAAAGAAACACCCCTAAATGGTACAGGTTACAACTGCTCAATCTAAAGAACACCAAAATGATAAAACATTAAATTGATCCCTAAATATCACCATACACTTGCTAACGGGCTGAGGTGACCATTGACGTGCCAGGTCTGGCTTCAGTGTGCGTCTTGGAAACACCTCGTCATAATCGATGTAAGTGACCCAGATGTCCACAGCTGCGGCAGGTTTTTGGAGCATTCGGGCACATCGGACTCATGTGCCCCCACTTACCGTACTGGTGACAGATCAAGGCATTACGCTATGAGGAAGATGGTTGGAGGTCTGAAGGCCTATTGATTCCTCTACCAGTACAACTAGCATCAGGCCACATCCCATTATCCTTAATTAATTCTACTACACATCTTACCAAGGCCTGGAGGAGGATTATCCACCTCATGTCCTCCTACTAACACAGCTTCAGCAAGGAATTCTTGTCTCACCACATCAGAGAAGGTGGGTCGGTTGTGCTCTTCCACATTCGATCACATCTCAGGTCAAAATCCAGATTCAATATACCGAGATTTCATGGTATCATTCCCAATATACCCCAGTTCATATGGACCCAAGTCCAGGAAATGACGAATTAATTCCAAAACCGATCCAACACCTTGTAGAAGACCGCACAACTCTATCCTCTTTCCCAGCTTTGTCAACTAATAGAAATACTGCTGGTTGAATGAAGACTTGAAGAACTCCCAAGTGAGATCTTCTCGAGGTTTTCTTCGAGCCACACACATCCCCCACTTCCAGGTTGGACCTTCAGGAATAAAGGTATCCAACATAAAATTTGATGACTCAAGTGGTGTGATAGAACATAAGTTCCTCTCAATCATCAGTAACCACTCCTCCACCTCAAGAAGATCAACTTTCCCATAAAAGAGAGGATGGTTGAACTTATGAAACTCGAGGACATAGTCCATGGACTGATCAGCTAGAGGATTTGCTAATGATGCACCAGCTAAAGCTGCACCTTGGGCATCCATCGAACCATCATGGGGGAGAACACTAAGGAACAAGAAAAGATGAATATGGGTCAAACATGGTCATTGGCATTTCAAATACCAAAATAACACTTTTCACAACGATTTTCAGAAATAAGGAAAACTGAAATGATTCACTATGGGAAAACAAGTGATGATGGTTGACTTGGACATATTGTTGGAAGCCACACGCCAGTCACACCATCGCCACTGAGAGCATTCAAGGTTAAAGACTCTGGCTCCACAAGGCTTTCCAGACCATGCGTGCTCGCATAGGTCACCTGCCAGACTCTCATTTCATTTTCGAGCATAAAACAATTCAATGTAACAAAAAAGACACCAACAACTCATACATCCCATGGTTACCCATGGTTCGAAATGAATAATGGTTCATGACGTCCTTCACATCCGTACACCTCGAGTCCAGAAAATTCTACTCATTCCACCATGACAACCCCAAATAACAATGGGGGCTCAGAAAAACAAAGTTCGCTCAAGAGCCGTCCTACCTCTAATACCATTTTATTATGAACCAACCCGGGTCAACCCTGAACCGATCACCTGAACCGGTCTACGAAAGGACCCGAGAGGCATCTCTGATCCTCACAAGCTGGTGACAGGTGCTACTACATCAATCCAAGACTAATGAGAATGATTTTTCCCAATAAAAATAAATAAAGCAGCGGAAAATTAGAACAACACAATGTAAATAAATGACCCTGAAAAGAAAGAACGATCAACAACAACCAACTAACCTAACCATGACCAAAACTCCACATGATTCTAAGAGTCGCTCACCAGTCCACAACCAACTCTCACCCATGGCGATCGAGCTCGAGCCAAACTTGCAACAAAACAAAAAACAAGAAAACACTATAGGTGTGAGTATTAAAACTCAGTAGGCAAGCCCAAAAACTATTCCCAATGCCCTGCATTTAAATAAAGGATTTACCAATTTCAAGTTTTAACTAAATTATATAAAATATTTGTTTCCACAAAAACATTCATTTCTAAAATAAGTATTCGACCATTTCCCTTTTTAATTTAAAAACATGTATAATGATTAAAAGGAATAAGTACATTTCATTTTTTAAAAATTGCGATCAATTAAGAAATCCAAACATCAGTTATTAACCAAAAGGAAAACCACCCATAACACACAACACACACCAATGGAAATGGAAAAGGTGGCACACATGGGCCAACAACTAAACTAGACCTCTCAATAATTTGTACACACAAATAAACACTAAAGGAAACATGGGTCAAACCTAGGATCTCGGGAACAATCCAGAACATACTATACATGTGACTCATCTCGAAGGCATGCTCTAAATCAATGACGTCATAATTTCCTAATGCTCGATATATCCCTTCATGGCCTAACCGAGGGGCCCGATCCCCATAGCTGTAATAAATCAATATTCCCCTGCTATGGGGCCACTATCCAGTGCGTAATCTAAACTACTACATCAATCGTTCTTAGAAGATTCACTTACAATGTCAGGTTCCCATGTAAACACGTATAATAAAAAGAGGGGTGATTCAACAATGGAAATCGTGTAACCAATCACGATGCACAAACATCACTCTCAACAACTCACACAATTACCATACACAACAAGATCACCCATGAGCCACGTCAATGAATGTTTCTCCAAAATAATTCATTTTATTAAAGTGTCAAACTGGCTTTAAACATCCTTTGAAAATCACCCATATTTCAAAATAAACCAACACTTTCGCTTCAAAAGTAAACCCATTTTTCAAATATACCAACACACTCTACTTTTATCAGGTGCCAAAAGGGCCTTTACCGACATGGAAGGAAAAAATAATTTCTTAAGATAAACTAGAATGTTTTCTCACGTGTCAAAAGAAAACATTTGACATCTAACTAAACCCACATGTTAGATTTCATGAATTATGTTCAAAGGCCAAAGGGTAATTCTTTTACTATTGTGCATCAACTCGTCAAGAAAGTAATTCATGTGCCCTGCATAAAACAACCAGTTTTATTTACATCAATATTTACTACTAAAATAATTATCTATCAATATTTATCATTTATCAAAAAATTAATGAAATAACAAGAAATTAATAAATTCTAAATTTAAAAGGAGAGTGCAATGGGGGACCTACCCTGACTTGTAGCTCGGTTACGACAACGACGTGTCATGTCTCACAATCACGCCCAATCACGCGCTAGCCGATGATCGTGGTAACGTGGGGTTACCCCACCAACGTGCTGCAACAAAAGTAAAATAATCTAAAACATAGAAACAAAGACCAAAAGTAACCCAATAATTAAACATCACAAAGATAACTACAAAAAAACATAAACATTAATTTAAAATAATCAAAACAAGAAACAGTGCATACCTCACTTGATACCCAATGTAGGAGAAATGACACGAACCAAAACCTCTCGCCTACAACGGATGATGTTCATCGCATGCCCAATCATGAACAATGCGCATGGTAGGTCACGAGCACAGAAGTGGGATGAGAGCTGATAGAACTGGTCGTACCACCCTCGAAGGTCTATGAGAGGCTACGAGGTTCTGAAAAAGTGACCGGTAGGGGTCGCACGACCAAGAAGGGTGCACAAACGATCAGAGAGGGAGGGAGATATAGTGAAAGAGATGCCCGGGCAGGAGGGTGTGGCCTATCTTCTGCGCAGGATGATATGTGTGGGTTGTTGCAATATGAGGAGGGAAGACTAGGTCCGACCAAAGAGAGAGCTGATAGACGCATCAAAGTTGATGGTTGATGCCAGCGACTCGGTAAGGGGGCGCGTAGGGCCAGAAAAGCATGTGGAGATTGGAAATGAGGGCGTGCGACGACCGGATCCGCACAGGATGATTAGAGATACAATGAAAGAATGGCCTACGGTCGAGTCTAGGGACCTCGGTGTAGACCTACTGTGTGCAGGGAATCAGGTGAAGCACTGGAGAATGCAGGTGCTAAGGCTAAGGGGGCCTAGCTACGGTGTCGGAGCTCTAATGCCAGGGGCATTGCACTGAGGTTGGATCGCTGAGGGTGCAGGGTGGTGGGAACACGGCTGGAAGTGGCCAGAGGGTGTGGGGAAGTGCTGGAGGTGCGCGGACAAGGAGATGCAGTGGCTGGAGAAGAGCAATAGGGGTCATGTCGGACAAGGTCGCAAGAGCATGGACGCCACCGGATGGGGTCACGTGAGTAGGGAATGGAACCAGTGATAGGGTGGGTGGAGGAGGGCGCACCAGGAAGGAGGGAGCGTAGGGGGTCGAGTCCCGCAAGGAGGAAGGGTGGAGCTGGGGGTTGCACAGGGAGCTGGCTGGTCTGGCGGAATACACAGGCAAGTAAGGGGGAGATGGTGCGTGATGCTGGCAGACTGGATGGAGGTTGGGCATGTATGTGGTGAAACATGAGGGAGGACCTACACCTGGGAGACAAGCTGTAGTAGGAGGCACCAGAGAGGGAGGTGGTGGCGGCTGGAGCTGGGTGCTGGCGACCGGATGGTCCAGGCTGTGTGGCTGGTGCTACTGTGCGGGGTTGCTGGGGGCATGCAATGGGAGAGGGCAAGGTGGAAGGGGGCCAGTTGGTCCAGTGGAAGCCACAGGGGAGGCATATCAGAAGGGGTGGGGGGCGTGCAGGTTCTATGAGAGAAGAAGAGAAAAAAGAAAAAACCGGAAGAATAAAGGGGGGTCACCCACGTGGAAGAGTGGAACAAAGGGAGAGAAGTAGGGGATAGTCGTGTGGAAGACAAAAAGATTAAATGAAATGAAAGAATAAAGAATAAGAGAGAGATAAGAAAAAAAGAATAAAATTAAATAAATGTAAAAAGTAAAAAAAATCATATTAAAAATAATAATAGTAATAATAATAATAATAATATTAATAATCATAATTATAATAACAACAAAAACAACAACAAGAAGAATAATAATCCCAATAATATTAATAAAAATAATAATAATCTTAATAATAAAATTATAATAATAAAATGAATTAATATCATTTAAATAACAATAAAATTAATGAAAAGACCATCTAGTTGCATGGGCGAAGCCGCGTGGTGTTGCGCTCCGCCCGTGCGTCCCACGACTTTGAACCCAAAGCACACTTGTTTTATCGAAAACTCGAAAACATTGTCTAGGACACACCCCGGACCCCAGAAAAAATATTAAAAGGTTGAAAAATAATTAAATAAATAAAATTCATAGTTCGGGGTGTGACATTCATGCTCAAGAGCAATTGGACTCTAGGGATGTAAATAAGATAATGTAAACAAGGAAATGGGTCAAGAATGTATTCATACATCATGAAATGATTAATTTCATTTATATATTTAGTTTAATTTTCTCCATTTTACTTACTATTTTTTTTAATTTCCATATAAATTTTATATAATATATAATTTTTTTCCTAGATTTGTTGGCATGTCATGTTTTTCTTTAATCTATTTACTAAAAGCTAAAGAAGAGAGAGATTGTTCATTCTTTTTTGGATTGTTTTAGCTAATTAAATGTAAAACATACATCACATATGAAATCATACAAACCTTAATCTAATACACAATTTGATTGGTATGACTCGATGTATATATTTTTAGTTTAAAATTTCAATTTTATTTCAAAGCACACACCACTTAATTAAAATTGGTAAAATAAATTCATATTTTTCGATACATTATAAAAATGATCCAAAATTCCTTTATGATGTGTAGGGATCATACACACATCAATCGGAAACATTGTGTGAATTTTATGACTCCAAATGTCTTTTTATTTATAATCAACATTAATTTTAATAGAATAGACAACTGACTTACTCAAAACTAATAAAATAATATCAGATTGTTTGGTTCTTTGAAAAAATGATCCATATGTAATTTATATTTTTTAGGAATACACATCACCTAAATACAATACACTTTATTCCTTATATTACTCCATGTGTATCTTTTTATTTAAAATTGATACTTATTTAGAAAAAGAAATATTAAATTCTCACAACCCAGAAAACAAATTGATATTATTTTTATAAATTTGTAAAATTACCCATATGCCATTTTTTATGTGTAGGCATCAGCCAAAACTCAATAACATACCTAGTGTTCCCATTATATCTCATGGTGTCATTTATTAATTTAAAATTGAAATTGTAATTGAAAAAGTGCATCAATCACTAAAGATGAGAAAAAACTCATATTATCTATATAATTTAGGAAATTGTTTTCCAACTCAATTTTTATGGGTAGGAATCAGTCTCACATAAAACCGAAAAATAATGAGATTGGTTTGACTCAAAGTGTGTGTTTCCAGTTTAAAATGCAATTTTAGTGAAAAATACATTTAACACATTAAAAACCAATAAAAAAAATTGGATTGATTTGATACATCATTACCACAATTCATAAGTCACTTTTGAACTATAAATTCAGATTCATGTCAATCTGATGCACAGTCTTACCTGCAAGAATCCAAGGGTGTCTTTTTATTTAAAATTGACTTTAATTTTAGTAAAAAAAGATAAGTTACAAACATAGAATCGAAAAAATTGGTATTGTTTTGATACATTCAAAAAATAGTCCATAACTCATTTTGGAGGTTTATAAATTAACCACACCTCAATCTAATACATGGCCTTCCTGAGATGACTTCAAATGCTTGTTTTTATTTAAATTTAACTGTAATTTTAGGAAAAAAGATAATTTACATGCTAGACATCAATAAAACACATTTATATCAATTTTATACATTATTAAAATGATATATATGTAATTTTTTATGTGTAGGAATTGGTCTCAACTCAATTTGATTCTAGTGTGACTGGTACAACTCAAAGTGTCTATAATTAATTTAAAATTGAATTTTTTCATCAAAAAGTCTTTCAATCATTGAAAACCATTAAAATTCACTCAGATAGTATCATAAAGGTAGTCAAATTATTTATAAGTAATTTATGACATGTATGATTTAGTATCACTTCAAACTAATACATAATGATCCCAAAATGCCACAAAATGTGTGTTTCCAGTTTAAAATTATGTTTTAAAAAAGGAAAATGACATACTAAAAACAAATAAAACACATTCATATTATTTTGATACTTTAGTAAAATTATGCATCAGACTTTTTTCACATGTAGAAATCAATAGAACCTCAATCTGACACACTATGTGACTATTATGGCTCCAAGTGTTTATTTTAATTTAAAATTGATATTAATTTTATTATAAAATACAATTTATATACTAAATACACGGAAAAATATTATTTTATTGTTTTTATAAATTAGTAAAATGACACATAGTTCCTTTTTGATTTGTAGGATTCATCCACACCTAAATCTAATGCAGGATGTTGCCATTGTGACTCAAAGTGTGTCTTTTTATTTAATATTAATATTAATTTTAGTAAAAAGGACATGTGAAAAACTCAAAACTAGAAAAAAAAATTCCTATTGTTCTGATGCATCATGAAAATGATCCATAATATATTTTTAATTTATACGAATCTACGTCACATCAATCCAATACACGATGTACCTAGTATAACTCAAAATGTCCATTATCAGTTTAAAATTGAAATTTTAGTTCAAAAATTATCCCACACAATAAAAATCTGTGAAATAACACTAACACTATCTCAATAATTTAGGAAAATGATTTATTAATAATTTTTTATGTTTAGGAATCAATCTCATATCAAACCAACATAAGAAGTGATGGGGATGACTCAATGTGTGTGCTTAATGTTTAAAATGAAATTATTGTATAAAAGACAAGAGACATTGTCAAAATGAGAAAATGTAATCATTTTTTAGATGCATTATTAAAATGATCCATAATTTATTTTTGGATTGTAATAATTTTATTCATCTCAATCAGATGCATGGTGTGATCGGTATGACTCAAAGTGTGTCTTCATATTAAAAATTTAAATTAGTTTTAGTAAAAATTAAAAGTGACATACTCAAAACTATGAAAAAACATTTTTATTATTTTGATACTATAGTAAAATGATCCATAAATCATTTGTGACATGTAAGAATCATCAACACCTCAATCACATACACAATGTTCTCGATATGTCTAAATTTCCCAGTTATTAGTTTAAAACTGACCTTTTTGTTCAAAAATTGTATCAGTCACTAAAACTAGGAAAAACAATCAAATTATCTTGATAAATTATTATAATGATTCATAAGTAATTTTTGACATTAAGTAATATGTCACCTGTCAAAATGACATACTTTGTGACTAGTATGACTCAATGTGTGTATATCAAATTTACAATATTATTTTAGTAAAAAAACACAAGTGGCATACTTAAAATTGAGAAAAAAATTAGATTGTTTTGATGACATAGTAAAATGATCTATAAATAATTTTTGAAATATAGAAATTCACCTCACTCCATTCAGAGACATGATGTCGTTGGAATGACTCAATGAACATGTTTCAATATATATAATCCATTCTAGTTTGAAACACACATCACATCACCAAATCAAAGAAAATGATATCAGATTTTTTTCTCATTATTTTATCTTCTATGAATTAATAATTTTCCTTATCATTTTTATCTTACACTTATTTAATTAATTATCATAGTTATATGCCTTGATAACAAATACGAAATGGCATGTTGTGCAAGAATCAACCAAAACTCAATCTGATACATGATGTTCCTTGTATGGCTCATTATTTTTCTTAAAAATGATACTTTATATTTAATTTATATCAATATAATATTAAAACCATAATAATTTTTATCTTATATAGGGGCATTATTTTCCATAATTTGGGGTGGATTGTTTGGAAAAAACCTAAGTGGGGTTTGGGGCCAAGTGTAAAGAAACGTTGATTTTTTTAAACATCTGTGATAATTTTTACGTACTCATGTAATTATAAATAATTTTCGAAATTTCAATAATATAGTATTTTTGTTCTTTTATTTTTTAAAAATTTATTTCATATAAATTATGTAACAAAACCTATTTTTTATTCTATTTCAACTATAGAAGTGTGATCTAATTTTAACGGAAAACTGTATTATTCCCCTTTATAAGTGCCTTTATAAGTGAAAATAATGATTCCCTTTATCCAGACTAATAATATTGATGATAAATGTATCATTTTTAGTACAGTTTCATGAACCGATAAATGACCATATTTATCAATGCTTTCAATAGTTCTGTCAATTGAAACATTTATTAACACTAAATAAAAGCACTGATAAATGGGATCCTTTATCAGTACTAAAAAAAGAGCTAATAAAGGGACCCTTTATCATTAATTTTTATAACAATGATAAATTCTTCCTTTATTAGTGATTTCCTAGCACTGATAAAATCCTAGGGCTTATAATCATACTATGATAGTCAATGATTTTCTATGTGCGGACAATGGATAATTTTAGTTTTTTTAAAGGAATATTGTTTAGTAGTGTTAAACGAATAAAAAATTTAAATCCCATGCAATCATTATGCCTTATTCATGGAGCGATAATTATGTGTTGAAAATTAGACATACTATCCTCTCTAGAACATCTAATGTATTAATTGATTCCTGAACCACCCATTCTTTTAGATCTAAATAATTATGTAAGGGTATCAAGATACAACTCATTAGATAAAATCTAGAATTAGGGAAGAAAATCCATAATGGTATGATGATTTCTTCTCATGTCAATGATTATTCTTTAGTTGAAGTTTGTGAGAATCTCCTTCCTGTAAATCTTTTCATTCTTACTCTGGTTGATTTTCATGTAATCTTATGAATGAACCAGATTTCAAAACATAAATCCCACATAAATTTCAAAGTAATGGAAGTCGTTTTTGATATTCCAAACAAACCTATGATCATATATTTGTGTAAAAATAAATATGAACTTTTGAAGAAATTTTGAGCCATTTTAGGGGTCTTGATTCCTTTTTAATGGGGGATTTTATCATAGATGGTTGGTTATAAACTCAACAAAAATGATATAAATATTTTGGGAGAGGTTTTATATGTATTTCTATAGGATATTTCTATCCTATAACCAAAACTTGTTGTTATTTTCTCTATATAACTCATACATGGTGACATAGGAATTTCAAAGACTCCCAATATAATAGCACATATTGAGTTGTAGGAATTGAAAATACAAATCCAGGAGAATATGGATTGGGTATTCCATCAAAAGAAAATTCACCTTGGTGTTAACTTGTTATTATTATTATAAATATATATAGATAAATGTGAATATTTATCATTTATATAGAATTGAACAAGATCATTATCAAGAAAAAGTATCCTCTACAATGTATTGATGACCTATTTTATCCAATGTGTGGAATTCAATAATTTTCTAATATTTTATATCATTATAGATATGTTTAATTGATATTAAATATATTGGATACAACCAAGCCAAATTCCATACATTTTATTGGCACTATGAATATTTAGTGATGTCATTCGGTCTAACTAATGAACCCATTTGTATTCATCAATATAATGAATGGATTCTTTAGAGGTTATCATTATTAGTTTGTGATATTAATTATAGTAGGTATTAATATCTATTTAAAGAGAAAAGAAAATCATAAAGTTCACAAGATAATTTTATTAAATAACTGATGGGTGGAAAATTTATATAAAAAATATACAAAGTGTGAATTTTGGAAACAAATGTCGACTGGCATAATCATAATTGTTTACTATAAAATCCATTCTATTCATGGTAAATACCAGATCCTGAATATAATCCACTACCTATTAATATTATTGAGATCTATATATTTCTTATTTTATCAAGATATTGTTAGGATCCAGTATTTACCTTGAAGTTTTGGTGATGTCTTTAAGAAGATTTGGATATAGTGTCATGACACGTCCCCCATGGCATGTGCCGTAACTACCCCATGCCAACCTTCCATAAGCCTAGGGTGGCGACCTGAACTAGAATGGAGTTTTCCTAAAATCAGAATGGCTTGCCACAAAAACCTATACACACACAGACAGGGTACACTAAGCACAAGTAAAAACACAATGGAAGAAAAAAGGTGCAACCACAGCTTAATAACCACTATAGAGTGTAATAGTAAGTACTTAAAGTATATAATCTTGAATAAAAACCCAAATTAATTGGAGATATAATTGAAAGGGATATATATCTATTGGGGTCGTCCACAAAAGATCCAACCGGGATGGTATGTACTTCTCATCATTTCGGCTCTCCACGTCAACTGGTCCCCATCGTACACCGTCAAGTCTTGGATCCTCGAGGCTCAGTCAAAGATGTCCATCCTCGGCAGAAGAGACAAAAATGTGCAGGCGAATCCCATGCAGGGGTGAGTATAACAATACCCAATAAGGATCCCGAGACACCCAAAGGTCTTTCAAGAATTCCAAAAGGAGAAACCACGAGTATGATCACAATCACAAATCAGAACAAAAAAGAAAGCTTACACCAGGTTTAACTTATGTACAGAAGCACATATGTTTATCAATAAAGATATATAATCTTATTTTGTCATGAGGATCTTCTGATGACCCACACATGATTGCTCAGTGTTGATCCACATGGGATTGATCGGTGATGATCCACATTGGATCATTGATTGTTGATCCACATATAATCGCTCAGTACTGATCCACATAGGATCGCACAGTGGTGATTCACACAGGATTGATATTCATTCTACCCATCTCAGCCATCCACTAGATTATGTCACAAAACACGCTTGATTCTGATAGGATATACTCCTCAAGCCATCGATAGAATTTCAACTGGCACAAAGTCCCATGATGAAGTAACATAATGAACCTCTATGTCATAAGGGTCCCAAAAACCATATGGCACATCAACCAAACACCTAGAATGTATATTATAGGAATTTTAGTGTCGAGGGTCCAATTGGATTTGGGAAAGATCCAACCTATATAGACACCAAATTTCTCCACAATTCATATGGTGTATCTCAAATGAACTGCCCCGTCTTAAGGGTTTCAGTGATGAAGATAGTACATGGAACAGACGTTCAGTCTAGAAGATATGTCCAATTAAGTGTTACTGGTCTAAAAGGGGTCTGGGTCCGGTCTTGCCCAGTTTGATAGACCTGACCCAACTCATTCTGTGTAGACCCGATCCGATTTGGGTCGAACCGACCTGAGTCTGGCACAAATATGGTCGACCTGGCCCACTAGGCCTGGCCCAGAATAGCAGAGTCTGAACCGATCCGCTGGGCCCACAGTATCAGCCCATTAGGCTGGCCTGAATAGTCAGGCCTGCATGGCGGAACAACACTCTTGGCTCCCACAGTCTTGTAGTTGCAGGCCGACTCCCTTCTCCCCGGATGCAGCAAGGTGCCTCCAGCACCTACTCATGCAGCTGGGTCCACATGCCGTGTCTCCCTCGTCAACCCGGTCTACGGGTTGGCTTCTCCACACAATGCCACATTAACATTGCGGGTCACCTGCACCATGGATTTCTTCACCCATGTGTTCCTACATCAGTGATGCGGCCCATCGCGGCCCCAACATCTGCCACCCAGGTGCACCACCGGGGTGCACCTCCTCCTATGGCTACCGACTTGGCCGGCGGCCCATCTCTTCTCTGCTAGGCACGCAGCCGCCACCACTATGTTCCACCTTATCTACCAGTTTCCCAAAATAATCACAAAAAAATCTGAAAATTACAGAGGATCCATGCCTTGTTCATTTGGCTAGTGCCCTCCAAGTTAGCATTAACATGGGTAGCATTTCAAGATGTGTACAACTATTAATTAAACAACGGAACCCCTTACCTTGATTTAGTTGGAAGGTGTTGTAGAAGTGGAAGGAGTTTCCATGTCTAAAGGTGTTTTTCGGTGTTCCCCAACTCCCATTGTTTCCCCCAATGACCATCACTCGATCACCTTCTTCATCAGAGCATAAAATCACATGCGCTTCTTCAGAGACACCTCTCGTAGCTCCCCCAAAAACCAAGCCCGAGATTTGATTAAATATAAGAGAAGGTGGAGATTAATGCATCTCAAAATTATTTTGGTTCATTAACGAGTTTAATAAATGAACCACTTAACTCTCTCAATGGTTCGGTTACACAACTTAAGAGTCAATCCATTAAATGGTTTGACGTTGCACTGCAGTCCCACCACCATTTATCCAACGGTTGCAAAAATAAAAAAAAAATTATTTATTTTATTATTTTTTTGTAAATTCCATGAAATTTAATTTTTCATATGACCCTTTAAAGTAATAGTTACGCTTCCCTTAAGCGAATCCCAGTGCGACAGATTCAACGGTGCCCTCAAATTTTAAATCCAAGTACTTATTCAAATGATAGAAAATACCACATGCAAGTTTATTCAAATGTAACATAAAAATGATCAAAAATTTCTTTCGGGCTCTTCAGACCTCAGAATCATGCGCTTAGAATTTTTTTACACTCATAATAATCTCAAATAATATATAAAAAACATATATGAAAAATCTGGGTCATTAAATTCTCCCAACCTTATGGATTTTAGTCTCTGAAATCCATAACAAACTGGGGAATTCAATGGGGGTACTGATCACGCATCTGAGCCTCCCGCTGCCATGTTCTCTCTTGGAGGTTTCTATGCTGCCACCAAACCACACTAGAGGGACCGATGGCCCACGAAGGACCCGATCTTGTCGATCCTCTATATCCATTGGGAACTCCAAAAATGTGGCCCCATCATTGATTTATAGCTCACCCAGTTGATAACGTGTGATGGAATGTGCACATACCTTTTGAGTTGCGACTCATGGAAAACATTATGCACTCGGTGCATTTTTTGGGGAACATCTAGATGGTATGCCACTTCGCCGACTCTACTGTGGACCTCGAAAGGTCCTATGAATATCAGAGATAGAATGTCTCCCCGGCCAAACCCCCATAATCCTCATCAGGGTGAGACCGATAGGATGAAATGGTATCCCTCCTCAAACTCCAAGGGTCTTCATTTCCTATCTGCATAAGACTTATGTCAGCTCTGTGTAGTGCTCAACCATGCTTGGATGATCTACACCTTCTTAGTGGTAGCATGTACCAACTCTAGACCCATAAGTGCTGACTCCCCTACGTCTGTCCAACATAGAGGTGATCTATATGGTCGCCCATACAGGTCCTCAAAATGAGCCATAACGATGGTGGAGTGATAAATCTTGTTGTATGTGAACTCCCCCAATGGTAGTTGGTCCTTACAACTACCCAACAAAATCAAGGACACAATCACAAAGCATGTCCTTCAGTGTTCGTAAGGTCTAGTCCATCTGAACATCTATCTAAGGATGATGGGCAATGCTCAAACGTAACTGAGGCTTGAATACCTCATGTAATAATATCCATATGTGGGATGTAAAATGATCATCATGATCTGAGATGATGATCAATGGCACCCCATGAAGCCGTATAATCTCTTGTACGTATAGATGTTCCATCCCACTACAGATCCCTTCTCTCGGATGGGTAGAAAGTTGTCTGACTTGGTGAGTTGGTCAAAGATCACCCTGATGGAATCGTGGACCATGTATGTACTTGGTATCCCTATCACGAAGTACATGGAGATATCATCCCCTTTTAATATGAAACCTCAAGTGGCTGAGCTAATCCTGCTAGTACCTAATGCTCGACCATCAATTACTGACATGTGAGGCATCATGATATGAACTCTGCCACTAATTTCTTCATACCAGGGCATCAGTATGGATTCCAGAAGTCCTGGAACATTTTCGCCACTCTTTTATGTGCCTCCAAGGGGGATGTGTGTAACTCCCTCAATACCTCCTATCGTAGCATCCTTGGTACCACGGTGCATCCTACGAAGAGAATGGCGTGCTCCCCACCTTCAAAAATTCCATCACGAGACATTACTGAGGATATATAAGCAAGTTGGGTCTCTCAGTCAACGTCCCCATTCTATTCCTCCCAAACATCTTGAATGATTGGGGAAGTGACATTCATAGACTGGAGGTAAGCTTCTCCATATCTATCCATGAAAGATATTTGCGACCCGGGTAGTTGCTTTATTGCCTCCGTCATGAACTGTAGACTAGTCCTCCTCTTGAGTGCATATACAACTACATTCCCCTTATTAAGAGTGTAGACTATCTAAAAGTCATATTCCCGGAGTAACTCAATCCATCTTCATTGTCTCTGATTCAGGTCCTTCTGTGAGAATATATACCTGAAACTCTTCTGATCAGAGTAAAGAGTAAACAATTCACCCATCAAGTAGTTCTGCCACATATTCCACCCAAAAAACACTAATTCTAACTACAAGTCATGGGTATCATAGTTCTTATCACACTATCTCAACTTCTAGGAGCCATAGTTGATCACCGCTCGCTCTTTCATTTGTACACAACCTAGTCTAGTCCACGATGCGTTATAGTAGACTACATACCCAACATCCTCTACTGGTATCCTCAATATGGGGGCACTCTTCAATCTTCATCCCAACTCCTGGAAACATTGATGGATAATCTCCATCCATAAAAAGGCTTCCCCTTCTTCATCAAAGATGGAAATGGTTGCACTACCCAGTAGAAGTCATGTACAAATCTTCATTAGTACCCAACCTATCCCTAGAGACTCTGCACCCCAGTCACACTCCTAGGTGGATCCCAAGAAAGTGATGCCTCTATCTCCACCGGATATACAGAAACTCTAGACTCCAAGATAACATGCCCCAGTGAGTTGACTTCTCGTATCCATAAAAGTAAATTCAAGATCTTTCCATAAAGCTAGTTCTCTTAGAGTGTATCCAAAACTGTCTGTAGTTGATTGGTGTTCTCCTCTTCAGTCACAGAGTACACCAAGATGTTTTCAATGAAGACCACCACAAAGCGATTGAGGTAATGATAGAATATTATATTCATGATCCCCATGAACACTTACGAAGTGTTGGTCATGCCAATGGGTATCCACTTGAACTCATAATTGCCATACCAAAAACTGAAATTTGACTTCGGTACATCCTCATCCCATACTCTGAGCTGATGGTAGCCCGATCTGAGGTCAATCATCGAAAACCACCATGATCCCTTCAGTTTGTCGAAGAGATCATCAATCCACGACATAAGATACTTTTTATTCATGATCACCCTGTTTAGGCACTCATAGTCCACACAGAGCCTATGAATCCTATCTACCTTCTTGGACAACAAAATCAGGGCTGCCCGAGGGGAAACACTAGGCCTTACAAAACCCTTCTTCTTCAAGTATTCCAACTATACCCTCAGCTCACAAAGCTTCATCGGAGACATTTGATATGCCGGTATAGATATCGGTGTCATCCCAGGGTATAAATCACTATAAAATTCTACCTCTCTAAGAGGAGGTAGTCCTGAAATATCATCAGGGCAGACGTCAGCAAAATGGTCAACCACTATAGAATAGATCAGACTCATCCTTTCCACTACACCGAGGGTAAAGCTAGCTAACTGAAGAGTGATTGGATTCACCCTTCTCTCAGAATGTCCATCGTGTCCTGAAAAGGATTCACTCTCCCTTGTGAAGGAAAACCTGATCCCAACCTCATGGACACAAAACACTTTGTGCCTAAAATAGTCGATATGATCATGGACTATGGATAGCCAGTCCATTCCCAAGATGATTTCGTAAGGCCTAGACGATGCTACTAGGATATCCCAATAGAATCTCTCCCCTATTAGAGTGAGATCACACTACTTGAACCAATGTGTAATCATAGAATCCTATATTTTAGGAGTTTTTAATCGCAAGGATCGGTCCAAAACCTCCATCAGAATCTTCATGATCTGAACGAGTATTGTGGAAATGAAAAAGTTATTGGCACCTGTGTCTATAAGAACTATAGATACATTGTAATAGACACAGATCGTACCTCTAATATTCTCTAGAGCATTGTGGTTGTAGGCCTATGCCACTTAAATTTGAGCTCTCTAATGTCCACCTACTCCCTATGGTCGGGGTGCAAAACCTGGGGGTGGTGGTGGTTGAACCTCAAATTGTCATCCACCTCCTTCTACATGAGCTTATCCTCTTCTACCTCTGCCGCCATGCAGACGTCCTCTCTTGAACCTCAGTCAATGCCTTGGCAGTCCCTCGATCCAATACTGATCATCTACGCAGGGATTCAGACTGTCATGGACCATGTTTCCCTATCCACCATAAGAGTAATAGACTTTATTCCCCAGAATACCTCATCTACATCGCGAGCTAAGAACCTCCATACTTGAGTCTTAGGTTCATCCTTCGGAAGGTCTTTCAAACATAGACATCAGCATCATCTGGCATCTACCTACTTCAGATGACTCAACAACCTATCGTCTAGTTGTGGCTCTTACCATCAGTGCCTATTCAACTAAGAATCTCACCACCAATAATGCTCGTTCGAGTACTCCAACATGAGTTGGGATGTTGAGAGATATCATTGTTTCTCTAATTCCCTGCCAGATACCTTTCTCAAAGGTCTGGTCCCTAAAAAATGCGTCCAATACCATGTGAGTGGAGTAGTGGGAGAGGTCAGTGAATCTCGCCTAGAACTGGGCCACAGTCAAGCTACCCTACAATAGGTGAATTATCTTCAAGATACACACTAAGAGTAATTTCACTGGTACGAACTCTGCCATAAATAGGGTCTTGAAGTCCAACAAAGAAAGTGTCACCTACTCATGAATCTGGAGTGTCAGGCTCCACCATCTCTCTGCTACGCCCTGATAGGGGCAAGCGGATAGGATCACCATCTGGTCTGCTAGTGTCTCAACTAAGAGAAAAACTCATGCCACTGCCTACAACCAGTCCTAAGCTACGTGGGGTTATGTCTTGCCTAAATTCCTTAGTGGCCTTTGTATCTAGAACTCGTGAAATGTGCTCAGTCGGCATGAATGGTATTCTAGTGGGGATGGTGGAAACTGCTTCCCTATGGGTGGTGGGGTTGCTGGTACACCACCATATTATCCCATAACCTTATGAGGGACTTCCACCGAGGCCTCATCGCTCGGTGGCCTTCATCATCATCTATCTTTGTAATCCTGAATGGTTTTCTATGTGGTGGAATCCTGAAATAATACAGGTGTACATTGGGTAATAATTTATACCTAGTGAGCTGACTCAAAGAGATCAAAGTAAAACAACATTTTCAAAACACATGCAAACCATGTTTTCGTGTACCAAGTTAGAAATCAGAACTCAGGGTTTGTTGTACGGATACATCGATCGCCACATCAATATTGGAATCCCCGAACTGAGACTCGAACACAAGACACATAACACTATAGCTTTGTTCAAAACATAGACAGTTTGTTATTCAGGTAGAACAGACCACCTTTGATACCACTTTGTCATGACCAGTCTCTTGGGGACTATGTCATGACTACCCTATGTCTGTATTCCATAGGCCAGGGGTTGGAGACTAGCACCAGAAAGGAATTCCATAAAATGAGAAATCATTTCCTAAAAAACCTATAAAAACACAGACATAGTACAATCCACATAGGTAAAAACACAACAGAAGAAGAAAGGTTCAACCATAACTAAATAACCACCACAGAGTGTTATAGTATGTACTAAATGTTATGGCGCCAGAACAAAATCCCAACTAAAATGGAGATACAACCGAAATGGAAGAACAAATCCCAAGTTCTTCTTCCAAGGATCCTACCTGGATGGTAGGTACAACTCATCTCCATGGCTCCCCACTTCAAATAGTCATCTCCATACACCGTGAAGTCCTAGATCCTCAAGGCCTAGTCAAAGCTGCCCATCATCTGCACATGACGCAATGAGGTTTGGGCAAAGCCCATTCATGGGTGAGTATAAAAATACACAGTAGGTCTCCCCAGACCCCTGAAGGTCTCTCGGAATTAAACATGGTGAAACCACAAGTATGATATCAATTAAAAAGCACAAAGCAAAATACATCTCACATCAAGTTTAACATAAGTACAGAAGTAGATATGTTTATTCATAAATCTAGATCATCTTAATCTTTCATGAGGCTCTGTTGCAGACCCACATAGTATTGCTCAGTGTTTATCCACACAGGATCGCTCGGTGCTGATACACAAAGGTTTTCTTGGTGCTGATACACAAAGGATCACTTGGTGATGATCCACACATGATCGATCGATGTTGATCTACTAAGGATCTCTCAATGTTGATCCACACATTAGCACTATTAATTCTTCACATCTAATCATACCACTGGATTCTCGCACAAAAAACTCATGATTCCGGGAGGATCCACTCATCATACCATCATTCATATTTCAACTGGCATAAAGTTCCACAAAGAAGAAACCTGATGAACTGCCATTTCATAAGGGTCCCAATGCAATAGAAGGTATATCAACTAGATGCCCGATCGGTATGATATAGGAATTTTGTTGATTAGGACCTAGTTGGATTCTGGTACAATCCATCATAGACAAACTCCAACTTTCTCTGTAACTCTGGTGAAGTATCTCAAAACGACCGCCTTTTCCTAAGGGTTCTGGAACCATAGATGGTTTGTCAAACATACATTTGGTTTAAGAGATATTCCCACATAGGTGTAATTGGGCAGAAAAAGGTCTGGGTCCAGTCCGACTAGACCTGGTCTGGGTCTACCCGATCATATTTGGGTTGACCGATGCAGGTTTGGCCCAAATCGGGCCAACCTGGCCTACTAGGCCAGCCTGAATGGTCTCGCCCGCCTAGCGACGTTTCCCGCCTGGTTCCCCTTGGTCCGTGGTTGTTATCCATCTACCTTCTCCTCGGATGAGGCATAGCTATGTCTGAAACCTTCTTACGCGTCCGGGTCCACAGGATTCTAGCACAACAACCAAACGCAGTCGCGACTTCCTTCTCCAAGGCATGCCACCGAGGCATGCCTCCTTCATCTTCACAGCTTCCGCCGCCCAGGCGGACGTCCCAAGAGCGGCTCCCTCAACGCTGCATCCCATTGTGGATGTGACATCCGCTGCCCTGGCATCCCACCCTTGCACACCTCCTTCATCCCTACGGCCTGTCTTGGATGAAGCTTCTGCTTCGCAAGTGCATCGTTGGGGTGCACCTCCTACTCCGGCTGTCAGGTCGGCCGGTTGTCTATCCCTTCTCCCTCGGGAATGCACCTAGCACCACCGCATTCCACCTTACCATCCGATTGTTATACTTTTCTAGAAATGATAACCATGTTAATGCTAATGTAGAGGGCACTGTCCAAATCTAAAAACTGTATAGGGTCTTTTCCTTGTTAGTTTGGACAGTGCCCTCTACGTTAGCATTAACATGGGTATCATTTCTAGAAAAGTATAACTCTTAATTAAACAATAAAATCCCCTACATGGAGTTCATTGGAAGGAATTGAAGATGGGGAAAAAGTGTTGATGTCTAAATGTGTTCATCTGTATTCGCTTTCACCCATCATTTCCACCAACGATTGTCGCTCGATCACGTTATTCGTCAGAGCAGAAAGTCTTTGCCACTTCGTCAGAGCATCAGCTCGTAACTCCCCAAAAACCCGAGCCAAAGGTCATATTAAATAGAGGGTAATGTGGTGATTAAGGCATCACACAATTAATGAGGATCATTAATGAGTTTAATTAATGAACCTCTTAACTCTATCAACGGTTTGGTTACACAACTTAAGAATCAAGTCTTTAAATGGTTTGACGTTGCACAGTAGTCCCACACCAGTTTGTCCAATGGTTGCAAAATGAAAAATAAAAAAACCTTTAGTTATTTTTTTAAGTCCACAAAATAAACTTTTTCTTCAGATCCATATCGATCAAAGTCAAGCGTCCCTTAAGAAAATCCCAGTGCAACAGATTCAATGGTGCCCTCAGTTTTTTAATCCGAGCACCTATTAAAAATATAGAAAACACCACTCACACGTTTAATGAACGTACCTTAAAAAATGTTCAAAAATCTGTTTCATGCTATCTAGCCATCGGAATCCCTTGCTATCAATTTTTGAAGACTCGTAATAATCCAAAATAATTTAAAAATACTTTATATGGAAAATCCCAGTTTTATAAAAGAGTCATTTTTTAGAAGTGCATATCATCCTCAAATAAAAGGTTTGTATGAAAGTATAATTCAAACCATTGATGATATGCTGAGACTATGTTCTATATATTTCAAATTAGATTACTAAAAACACCTTTATATTATTGAGTTTTCATACAACAACCACCTTCACTCAAGAATTCAGGTATATCCTTATGAATATAAATGTATATAAGTGAATAATTACAACATGATATAATGACGTTGGATAGAAAAATATATTTAGTCCTTAGATAGATGATGATATGGAATATAAGGTTTGATACATTCATTAAAACATCAAGGAATATCAGTGTCAACAAAAACAATATGCAGATAATCACAAACATGATCATGAATTTAAATTTGGTATAAATGCATTTCTATGAATTTCTCTATAGATGAAGGTAATTATAATTTGAAAATATGGGAAAATAAACCATAATTATAATAATAAATTTTAAATTATTAATCATTTCAGGATGGTAGCTTATTTTTTGGTTCTTCCACTAAACCACTCTCAAGTCTTTGATGCGTTCCTTGTATCTCTATCGAGAAAGTATGTACCATATCCATCACATGTTTCAGAAAATAGATGTTGTACCTCCAAGGAAAGTTATTTATTATGATAAATAACTTGTGGATAGTCTAGATTGTAGATTGAAATTTATATGTTATAAGATCACACACATAGTCATTGTTTAATGGTGAAACCACCATTTTTGAGGGATTTACGTGGGAACATGAGGAGATGATGAGGTAGTAGTATCCTTATTTTAAAGTATCAGAGTGAAAGATTTAAATATTAAAATTCATTTTAAGAAGTGTAGAATATATCACCCCATGTTTTTATGGATTCATTTATTTTTCAAAAAAATTAAATTTCTTTTAAAGCTTATGTTACATGAAACACCATGTTTTAAAAAACTACAATATATTATTAGTATTATTATTTGAACATGATCATTATAACCTAATTGTTAAATATATTTATGTGAATTATAAATAGTTTTTTTTAAAATATTTATAATATTGGTTTTATATAAATAAAACATATAGATAAAAAAGTACTTGACTTTTAGAAAAAATTTATATGTTTTTTAACTTTTATTTTCTAAAAAAATATTATTCCATTTTTTGAATAATAATAAAATTATTTTGTGAAACATTAATTAAAATAATTTTATTAAATAAACTTTATTTTTGAACTAATAATTTCAGAATTGGCATCGGTTGAATTTTTGGGATTCTTCTGAAAAAATTAGTTTTCCTGTGAATAGTGAAAATAAGAGTTTCTATTAAATGATATCTTTTCATTTTGTAATTTTATAATATTAATTTTCCACTAAAATATTTTTAATAGTGAAATTTAAAAAAATATATTAATTTATCCAATTCCATTCATTTTAATCATTCTTATATTTTTTTAATATAAAAACATGTCATTCTTATGAAAATTTGATCGTTAAAAAATTTCTTTCTGATCATGTTAGCAAGTTTAATTTCAAATTAAATATTTCCACATATTTTTATTTAATTTTTCCAATTTTATCCATATTTTGAATCATAATATATAATATTATCCAATAAGGTAAAATTAATTTTTTACTACAATTAATAGAAAAATATTAAAAATTATTTTCCACAAATATGGTAAAAATGGGTTTACAAGGGGTTAAACTAAAACGATATGGGTTAATAAATGGCCCAAAACATTTTTAGAACTAGATAAATGAATATATTTAGACCTTATATCTTCTAGGCTCAATAATGATTCATTTTGGAGCCATTTTTCATTATGAAAACATCGGTATACCTTTTTCTTTTTAAAACATTACATGTGGACCACTCACCTCACATATAAAAGGCCATCCATTGTTATCTCATCCTCACACATAAAGAACCCATTGAATGGGCCAATAAATTAATATATAACTTACTTACTTCCACAATCTCAAAATATAAGTCTTTTTTTATTTGAAAGATATCCAAATAAACCTTCTAGTAAAAACAAAAAGATGTTTTAAGAAGAAGAGGTAACTCCCCTAACCGAGCATTTTATTTTATTTCTTTATCCACCTCCTGATATTATTACTAATAAATTATGATATAATAACCTCAGTATATTAAATATAATGATATTTTTTATGTTATTTTAATTACATAAAAACCTACTATCTTCTATCGAATGGGATAATTAATCATTATTCGTGTGTATGACTGAGTACCATCTCACGAACTGATGCAATTCATTTTCAGTCACCACCTCTCATAGATGAATCTAAAAATTTAATAAAATGGTTATATTCTAAATTATTAATATTTATATACACATATAATTATTATATCAGATATACATTTATAATTTATATTATGTGAAAATGTGATAATGTCGCTCATGTCTACGTTGGACTACCACCTCACAAAGAAAAGTGATTCATTCACACTTTATATGGAAGGTAATAAGGATGAGTTTAATGAAAATATGTGATATATATCTATGAAAAATGGTAATACAATTTTAATACTTTATTTACCTTCTATTCTTTCCATGCAACAAGAAAATGGAAGTCATGATCATGCGTGTGCATGACCTACCATCTCTATGAATGATCAATTTCACTTTATATACAAAATTTAATTTATTAATATATAAATATACATACTAACTATATATGTAATTTATATCATTTTTAAATTTTTTTAATATGGAACTATGTTTAATGTATATGGAAAAAAATAACAAATCAAAACATATAAGACAAAAAGAAGTTATTTATCAAAACATGAGATTAAGATGGAATTGTTAACCAATGTATAATACAAGTTCATTAAAAATAATTTATAGTGTGATATATATATATATATAATTTTTTAAATTTAATATATGTATAAAAAAATATATTTTTTTATATTGGATGTTTGAACATGTGGGAAGGAAGTCGAGACATATGGTTATGGATTTCCTGCTCACTTTTTTACATCAGTGCGACACATACCATATTCACCAACTATTTAATTTTTGTAGTGTATATACTAAACATGAATTTACTTTATGAATATTTTCTTCAAAATTATTAGTATTTACATATCCATTTTAGTTTCTCTATTTCATGGGGATTTCGACTCCAATGTAACTAAATGATTTATGGGGTTTTCATCAGTTTGGCTTCCTTGAGACATATGTTTTGTTATGCACCCTTATTCATTTATGAGATGTTTATAAAACCCTATTGACATTTAATATCAGGAATTTATTTATTTTTAAAATATTATAAGTTTCATTTAATATTTTTCTTTCAGAGTTCTTATAATTCAAAGATACGAATGTGGTAATGATTTTGGGTTATAATCTCATTATTTATCGAGATTATTTATGATTATGTTTTCCGATGATGAATTATTACTATATATCTCTGAATAAACACATGAACATTATTATCCTCTATTTATTTCATGAGAATACCTTACTTCCATTCATTTTTCATCCCTTTGTGTATTCAATTGTCAAATAGATAATTTTTATGATTAGTCACAATTATTTCCCTCATAGATCAAAAACTCGGTTTTCTTCGAAAAATCTATTTTCTAGAAGTGGTTTTATTTTTTTTTAATTATATCAATGATTTATTAAATAATTGCATTCATGATTTAATTTTTCATAATCTTTGTTAAATGATTCTTCTTGTAATTTTCCAAACATTGGCCATTTGGATTTTCAGGAAAATGTGGAGCGAAACTTATTTTAAACAATTGCCACATGGATGAAGTTCTCCTCCATCATGACCAAAAATTTATCTGGGGAATAAATTATAATCATTAATTTTTATTCTCAAAGGGAATGATTTTGGATTTTCTAAGTTTTAAAAAGTTTTTTTCAATGTTGAAATGATATATTCCTCTAATTACTTTTAAGTGATTATTGAATTCCATTCTCTATCTAAAATAACTTCCATTGATGTAAGCTTTAACTAAAAATGGATATTATCTAAGGATACCATTATAATTCTGTAACTGATTATTTATGATTTCTTGAGGTTTATTAATATTTTTTCTATTCCATGGGTTACACTATGAGGAATTTCTTATGAAACCTATATATTTTCTAGGGTTATTTAATGATGAAATGATGAAATGATTATGAAACATATCACTTTTCCATATGTTATGATATGATGAAAGGTTTATGAAACCCATTTCATTACATTGGTTATAATATGATGAGTGTTTTTTGATCTTGTGTAAAACACTCATATGATTCACATTATGTGACAGGTGGGACCTATATCTACCTATAATGTATTGGGTAAAAATTTATATTTTTTGAGATATATAGGACTGGAATATCTATTGAATATTTATGGGACTCTGTCCACTATAATAGTATTTGGACATCACCTCAACGATATGATGGTTTGGGGAGTGAAATACTCCACTATTATAGACTTGGATGTGAGGATTGAAAAGTTCAGAAATTATTTTCTAGGCTTATGTGTATGCCAAAATTCTATGTCTTATGCCAACATTATTATCTCATGGATCATGTTTTTTTATTTCCTTATGATTCATGTATTATTAATTGCCAATATTTTCCCATACTCAATATTTTGATATTTGATACAAAGGGTATGGTTTTAAAATGATATGATCATGTTCTCAGTCCAGTATACACAAATCATGCTTATGCATCTCACTTTTTTAGCCTTACTTGGCATCACGACACTCCCCTTATTTTGTTTCATTTCCCTATTTTAGGAAGAAATTTATTATGTATGACATGTATAAGATGGTCTCTAGTCATGATAAACTTAGTGGGGGATTATTTATTTCACATATGAAAATGTTTTTCAGGTTTCAAGGCCTCCAAATATATTATAACATTATAATCCTCAATCCTGTGTTTTTGTAGTGTAATGAATGTTTATCAAAAAATGATCTAAAATCTATGTATGAAAAGCCTCTGTCATTATTTTATAACCCCTAGAAATTGAAATATAGGTAATTGTGATCTTAGATGCATTGTAAGGGTAGAAATTTGAGATACTATTCAATCATCATATGTATTTTACATATGATAGTTTCATACACATAATCATAGAAAATTGTCTCCTTATACAAGGATGTCTTCTTCGACAAACATAGTTATCAATGAACCATAGTGGATTAAGTTAACTCTCTATTCCATTATTTCCTTATTCAATGTATACTTCCATGACTATTATATATTAAAAGTACCTTACTAAAATATGTTCACTTCTCATTATAATCCGAATTATGTCGTTAGAAATCATTATTTACCCAATGCATTTCAGGGATATATAATTTCCATACCACATGTCCCATTATGAAAACCATATGTAAATGTGTCGTAAAATAATAATTTTTTTTCATTTAATCATAGAATAAACTTGAAAAAATAAAGAAGATTAATAAATATTTCCTAACATTATAATCATTATCCATCCTGATAAATAAAATGGTAGGTATCATAAAAGTGTTCATTATTTCATGTAAACTAATTGACCCATGGAAATAAATGGGTTTCATAAAGACATTGTTATACATCATGATAATAAAACATATAGACAAAGAATGTGTATGGGAATATTATAGAAAATCCATAGTGCAGAATAATAAATATAATAGTAGGTTGATTTAGATGAAAAAACATTAAAGAGAGAATTTGAACATTTTATTAAAAATGGAGAAAAGGATCATTTTCAATCAGTATCATTAAAAAAATATTCTGAATATTTAGAAAAGTATTTTATTTGAAAATAACCATTTAAATTCATAGGGAATGATTAAAAAAAATAATTATAATTATTTTGGTAAAATTATCCATTCATTAAACATTAACACATGGATTCATTCCACATCTTTTGTAAAAATCCAAAAAGAGCATTTTCAAAAAACATTATAAATATATTTTTTGAAAAATAATTGATGGGAAATTAAATTATGAATGAATATGAGTTAATAATTATTATTTTATATTATAAATTAATACTATTTTAAAACACCTTAATGAACATAGACTTGGAAGAAATAATTTTCTGCCCAAAGTGGAAAAATAAAGACATGTTTTATTAAAAACATTTATCATTCATTTTATGTACAAAAAAGAGTATAATGAAAAAAAATTAAAATCCTATAAATTACAATATAAGAATAACATAGATTGGTTTTAAATTATAGGAATCATATAATATCCCTCAATGTAAATTTAACATAATCAATACTCAAAATAAATGAGTTTGTAACATAATCCCTTACCGCTTTGGACACTTTTAATCATAAAACACTTGAAATAAATAGAATCAATTGGAACATTAAATACAATTAATAATAATATATTAATTATATAATATATACATGTTTCCGTATATACACTATATAAACACAAATATATGCATAACATGAAACATGTCTTAATGTAGAAACATTGAGATGAATAAACCCTACTGTTTGGTAATAACTGAATAAATACCTCATGAAATAGAGAAACCTATATTTATTTTAAAATAAAAATTATTTATATGAAAAGAATCATAAAATAAATATACGTAGAGTATATATAGTTCAAAAAAGAAAAAATTTATGTATATGGAATATGTACTCTGAAAATGATAGTGATATGAGAAACTCTTTCTTTAGTCCTGATTTTCATTTTTACAGGCTCTTAGACTTTTATAAAATAAATTCATATTTATTATAAATTTATCCTAGAATATTATTCTTACTTATTTAACCATATATGGTTCACTTATAATTTTTTGACACACTTTTATTAAATATTTATCCATAAAATAATAATTATGTGTGTTTACAATCCTATTTTTTTACATGTTTTGGTTGAGTAATTCCACTAATGTAACAGGGTCATTGATTCATTATCGATAAAATATTATTAATTTTTTAAGTATCATTTTTGTTAATTATATACACCTTTTACCCCATTTAAATATTGTGGTGAAAAAAATGAATTACCTCACATTGTAGAGATGGTAGTCCATATGTATGCATCCATGATGTCATTAGTTTCTAATGAATGAAAAGAAATTTAGTGTATCTGTTTCTTCCATTTATAGAATTTAAATATATCTACAAATATGTTTTAGATCCAAGAGATAAGATATGGTGATCTTTCAAGGCCCAACGAACCTGTAATTGTTAATTTAAAAATATTAAATATGTTATTACCATGGGTGCATTGCATTCCTAAAAAAGTTGAATAACTCCAAAACGAAGTCTTATATTTGAAATCTATGAAATCCATTGAGTATAATGTATGGTTTTTACCATATAATGACAAAAACTTAGAGAATGTCATGTGCTTGGGTAGAATTTGGTTGTGGTAAGATAAAAATAAATAATTAATTTATTCATAAATTTAAAAGACCTAGATTCTTCCTCTATTAGTACCGAGTTATGGTTAAGTCTCATGGTTAGTAGCATAAACCTGGTTACCTATAGAGAACTATTTGGAAGTCATTGGTTGATGAAAATGAATTGGAGGATCAGATCGATACCTTAGGGAGCATATAATCTAATAGAGCTCATGGATCATGAGAAAGTCAATGAAGTAAGATAATCATTTATTAGATATCTATCAAAACATGAGGTTGAAAATATGATTTATAAGGATATATGGTGTGTGTTTATTACATAACAAACTCAAATATATACCACAAATATGAATTGATATTCCCATCTATGGTTGATTTATTTTGACATTTTTGATTATTACACTCCGATATTATATTATATGATAAAAGATAGAGATGGAAATGAAAATATTTCATGGTTCATTCATCCTATTTATAGTTTACATTTTCTCACCCATTTATTCATGCATTCATCATGGAAAATTTATGTGGCTCATAGTTAAATTAAACACCTAGTCTCTGATCATTGAATGAATATTCATTAGCCCAATGGATCGATACCACATGTAGGGAATGTGACAGAGGTCATGATCAAGGATTAATGATAGAATCGAATGACATGATGTATATAGGATTCGTTTAGAGGTTCCTCATTCCCCAGTTTTGGGCACATTCAAGGAACATTGGAAAATGGTATTTTATGGATCGAATCATACGACTAAAATTGTATATTTAGCAAAGGAGAGTCTCGAACAAACAAAATCTTCCATCCTCCGGTGAGATTAACAGTGGATACAAAGCCCAATATTA
Source organism: Viscum album (assembly GCA_963277665.1). Classification (NCBI taxonomy): domain Eukaryota; kingdom Viridiplantae; phylum Streptophyta; class Magnoliopsida; order Santalales; family Viscaceae; genus Viscum; species Viscum album. The sequence continues at coordinate 1,800,533,894 of OY728152.1, forward strand.
TGTGGGAGTACATGGATAATGAACCTTGGGTTTCTGGAAAACCTATATTATGCAATTGGTAATCCATAATTACACAACACATGGGGTCCTAGAAATAGGGTTAATGTTTCCTTGGAGAAGAAACAGACCAGACACCATTTTTCCTAACCGAAGGGCTCATAGTATTCCCTTAAGAACCCGAGTATAGATGGATTACATGAGATATGTCATGTACTCAGACAAAACCAGAGTACAAAGGGTGAGTTGTGTAATTGGACACAACCAAGTGTACATGGGAACAACACTACTTACTTGATCATGGATATATGGTACATAAAGAGTTTTTATGAACTCAACATGATATGTACTCTAATAGATAACACTATTCATTTTGACAATAACATGACTTTGTGATAGAGATACACTGGTATTCTAGGGGTTGGAAATACATATGGTATACCCCTAGTACACTATGTTTACCCCCTCAGAGGGTCTTTGGAACCCTTCATTTATTCAACATATACTAGGTTCAGTTGATTATTATAACTATGTATTTTCCCATAAGGGTATAGTGTTACATTACATCCTCGACATAAGATTGTGATCCCATATATGGTATGTTTATTGGTTAGAGTTTAGTGTATCCCTTTTTGGAGCCAATGTGGAATCCTCTATATTTTTTAGGTGGTGATCATGGTATAATCATGATCACCATGCACAATAAATAATTCCCCTTTTTTTGTAGGATCCAATAGGTTTTTGGTGTCCCATAGTATGCCCATGTATGATCCCATACATATATGATGATATATTTACACATCCATTTAGTACTTTTGGGGTGGGACCTAAAGATTATGACATATTAGATTAACATCACCAGTGATATCATTTCTCCTGGAGTGAGTGATCCCAGAATGAGTGTTACATAGAAACTTTGATCAATATACCATGTATGGTATTATTTATTGAGATAACTTGAGACCAGTTCTTTTTTATGATTATTTATGGATATTTATATGCTTTATCATATTTTTATATCTTTTTTTTATCTGAATACTCTTGGTACTTCATTCTTAGTGATTTTAGGGTGTCTTTTTAGTTATTTCTATACTCACCCCTACATGACCATTTCCCACATGTTTCATATCTTATTTAGAAGAATTACCATTTGAAAAAGCATTTTTAGGAATATGAGTAGACATACTATTGATTGTGCTAGATAGATTTAGGTTTTTATCAGATGTTTCATTTGAAGGTTGTTCCCTCCTTCTGAGATATTTGGACTCTTTTATAGTATTTTTTGGGATAATATTTAGATTCTTTATCAATTTCAGTACTTATTTTTTACTCTAATTATGGTATATATGTATGAATCCATATGAATAGGTTGTCTTATATTTTAAAATTACATTGTATTGGGTATGCGTGAATGCATACATGTACTTAGGTTAATTCCTCCCATTTGTTTGATATAACTACATGACAATGATCTTCATCCCTAGCCTATTGGATCTGGTCTTCAGGTAGTCAAAATTTTCCAATCACAAGCTGTGTAGGCCATAGTGGTTCAGGTAATAAAGAGTTGAATCTGAGTGGTTCTAACTTAGGACCATAAAACATATTTCTATCTAGCCGTGAGGTTTTATTGGGATTTATATCAGTAGTGTTTAGATTTTTTTGAGTACATTTTTTAAGATAAAACTCTAGTGTTGGAGGCATGAACAATGTATACATTCACTAGAAGCATGATAACCTTATTAATAAATTAGTACGTATTAAATATAGTCACCTAGAAAACATTGGTACATGAATCATATATGAATGGGTTTTGGTGTCCATGTCCTTTTTGATTCATCTCCCTAGATATACTCAATGATAGTGTTGTGTCTAAATTATTTCAATATGATTACACACATAAATCTTAACAAGATTCCACTAAAGTCACATGAGGATGGTCCAACATGTGAATATGATTCATTATAGGGGCTTGTATTGGAGGTGGAACTTCTAGCCAGTTTTCTAGTTATGCCAGCTCTAATAGAGTGATAGATATCGCTGACAGTACTGGTCAAGGATTCACACTAGATAACTTCAATACAAGAGTTTTAGAGGTAGTGACCCCCAATGTTGTGTGGTGATCTAGACCACACAGTAGATAAGGATTGTCTAGAGGCATAACCCATGTATTCTTCCTTGTGAGGACACCTAATGATTAGATGGTTTTTCATGAAATACCTCTTCTTCCAGGATATTCTATGCGATGGTTTAGTTTGGTGACTCCAAGACCTGAGAATACAACTATATATTTGTAAAATTTTTAATGTGACTTAAAGTAGGAGTTATTTCTATCCCATTTTAGATCAATTTACATCCATGATCTTCTACATTTATAGTAGTGAACGATGACCACAAAATAGTATTCTGTGAGGTTTAATAATCAACTATAATAATCCTTGGATATAGGGTCAAATCCATTCTTCAAACAATGCAACTTTTTATTTGGGATTACCCAAAGATATTTTGGATATTGGGTTATCTCTTTTTATTCCCAATTATGATGGAATCATTATGTGGGATTTAGTTGGGGATATTTCATAGCAGTTTAGACGCTGATAATGGATTCTAGTAGTGGGAAACCTATAGAATAAAACTCATTATATAGTATTTTATGGATGTATTAGGGATTTGGACATGATATAATCTTCAAAAGGAGATCATATGATATAGGATCAGTGTTTTAGGTCTCAGAGGATGGATCAAGTCAGTCAAGGGCGAGTCAGTGCTTCTCATGTGATGATTGGGGAATATTACTCTTGATATTTCGACCCGCTGTGTAGCTAATATAGAGATGGTAAATGGAACACCTAGATATAGATAGTTCTTGAACTTCTTGTTCTATAGGGTTTAGGATTTGACAGAGGATTTTTTAGAGTAGCAAGAGGTGGTAGGTAGTTTGAATTATTGTCACCACCACCCCATGTGGTTTGTCTTAGGATTTAGTAGTTGGTGGTCGATGGATGGGACATCTATAGGCGGTGCAGACACCCAACCTCGGGGCTCCAAGAATGATACAAGGTACGATCAATTTATCATCTAAATTATATATAGTATTGATAGAAATGTTTTCTAACCACTATTTCTTTTCCATATTTCTGGTTCATGATATAGTGTTTTATGTTAAGCCCTTTTCTCAGTGCTTGCACATAGAGACTCCAACCAGAGTTGAATATGAGATCACACACCTTTACCAATGGTGTAGCTTGATGCTTGGAGGTGATAGATTCTTATGGTATATCACAGTATAAATGAATAGGATTTAAGAATTCGTCATAGTTATAGACTTTTTACCCATAGTTTATACCCTGATAGACTACTTCAGGTGGAGGATGTGTTGTGTTTATGATGATGGGATATTGTTTTATATTGTCGGATAAAAAACCAGGTAGAGTTTAATGATATCATACCTAATAGTGTAAAACTAATTACATATGAGTTTTCTAGGATGATTCATTTGGTAGTGGATTCTATGGGTTACTAGTTTCATTCCATAGTGACTTCATATAATGACATATTTTCAAAAGATGTCCCAAGTCGGCGTCCTAAATCATCGATATAATTTTACATTAACATACACCATGGGTTTGACTCGATATCTATTTTAGCATATCAGATGGATCTAATAGACCATTGGGAGATAAGGGTGAAGATGGAGGACTTATAGATAAAGGACTCAATGAGACACTATGTTTACCCCCGGGCAGCCCCAATATTGTTCTCTAAGAAAGAATATTGGAGATTGATGTTGTGTGAGGATTTTCATCACATGGGATAGGTGAGACTAATGAATAATTATCCACTAATGAAAATCAGATACCTCTTTGATTAGGTGAGAGGGGTTTTAAGGTTTCTTAAGATTGACCTCAGATCAGGCAATCACTAGGATTGAGAACATGATTAGAATATACTAAATATGACATTATGATGTAGCTAAAATCACTATGAGTACACATGGATGACATTCAACAGGAAAAACTACCCATTAGAATTCATGGGACCCATTAACCATATCCTTTAGACTTCTTAGTCTGATTGATGTAAGTATACAAGAATGATATTCTTGTGTACTAAGTATCTTATAAGGATCATGAGAGACACTTGAGTATAGTCCAGGAAATACTCCAGGAGCACCAATATTATGACAATATCTCAACGTATCAGTTTTGGATTCGGGAGGTCCAATTTTTTGGATATATCATCTTGGATTATGGTGTTGTGGTGGACCTAGTGATGGTTACAGTTGTGTTAGATTTGTATCCACCCAAGATCATAATAGAGGTGTGTATATTCCTTGGGTTGGTAGGCTATTATAAGATATTTGTTCTCAATATCTACAATATTTTAGTTTTTTAGGATAATTTTACCCAAAATGGAAGCTATTAGTGTGAAGAGAGAGGTTACAACATGGTTTTTAGATGTTTAGGAAGATGTTGAAGAGAACTCTCAACTTGAGATTTATAGTGAATGGTGTCATGTATGTAGTATTTTTCAAAGCCTCTTGGACCATACATTGTTTTTTTCTGATGTAAAGGTAGTTTTTATTCTATAATGGGATTTACAATTAAAACTATAGGAGTCGAATTATGTGACACATGATCTTAAGTTGGTGATGATAATATTTTCCATGAAAAGGTCATGTCTAAACATTTTGGGGAGCAGATTATCATAAAATATTACCATAATAATATCATTAATATATTACATTATAAAGATCTTATCTAGAGACAATGGAAATGGGAATACTTCATCGAGGACTATATAATAGAGATAACCTATACTCATTTGAAAGAAAACATGGTAATTGAAGATCTTAATAGGAGATCATGATCACATTTATTAATTATAAATTCATAGAAATTATCCTCATTGAGGGTTACATTAATGGACAGGTATTGTGCTTCATATTTATAGTATATGGATATTAACCCCTACCCCTAATATAGGTTAGGTAGCCTCAACATGGATATACTAACTATGAGAACATACATGATCATATATCCACTGGATATACTCATGATGAATTTTTTAAAGGTTGAGAGTGAATAATAATTTTCATAGGATAGAATATCATATCATTGATACTGTAGGAGAAGGTTATGATATTGTTTCATACATACTATTTAAAAGTTCATAGGGATGTGGAAAAGATGTAACAAGACCTCTAATATTAGTTATGGTGTCCAAGAATAAGGAAATGTGTTGAAAAAATTTTCTATCGATTTGTCACTTATCTACAGGTGAAGAATGAGAACCTGGTTCCATGGGTTTATCTCAACAGCTTTAGGTTTCAGAGTGTATGCGTAATGGGATATCCATGGACTTATTAATAGGGATATTAAAAATTTTTATAGTACATGATTCTATTCTGGTGATCATAGATCCACTCCCCAATTTGTCCAACTTCATTGCTATCTAATAGTAGAGTTGAGTTGAGAGCATAAGATGAATCTACATGATGGAGAGACTGTAACTACCTTATGTTCCCTCAAGGATAATTTCATGAAACAATTCTTACTTCGTATTATGATTATGGAGATGATTATAGGATTACTTTTGGACTGATTTGTGTTTGAGCATTACATTCCACCACTAGAATGATACCCAAACTCCATGGACAACAATGGTTATGGAGGACATTAATCAGGCTTGCACGTTAGACTTTGTCCATAGTTGGGATGATCACTTACCCTTGGTGGTGTTTTTGTGAAACAATATCATCCATTCTACCAATGGTATGGAACTATTTGAGGCTTTGTACCAATGAAACTCTAGGTCACACATTTAATTGAATGATTTAGGTGATTTAACACTCATGGGCCTCTAGTTGGTATGTGATGGGTTAGAGAAGGTATATGTCATCCTAGAACAGATTAGGACATCATGGATTCACCATAAGTCCTACCAAAACTAATGATGGATTCCTTTATAGTTTGAGGATGGAGACCATGTGTTTATGAAGGTCGGAACAAAACAAGGAATGTGATGATTTGGATATATTGGCAAGATATTTTTGAGATTTATTTGACCTTCAAAATATTCTATATATTCAGCGAGGTGTCATACCACTTGGTTTAATCATCAAAGACAGGCCGGTTATGGAAAATCATTTACATGTCATAGTTAAGGTGGAATACCCACAATAAATGTCATGTACTACATATAATGGTGTTTATATTCCTTTGATTCTTCATGACAGACCACGTTCAGTTGAGTGAGACACATCAATCCATTTCAATGAGGGAAAAATATTGAATTACATCATTGAAATAGGATTGTGACACCCTCTAAGGGTTGTGTATTTGATAGAGTTTTTGTATCCCCCTATGGACCCAGGGTGGAATAATCTATCATTCCTAGGTGGGGGTCACAGAATCAACATGAACATTATGCACAGGGAATAAATATCAAATTTATTAAGCATATACATTATGGTTTTTGGTTTTCCAAGTGGCCTTAGGTCTAATCACTTACCTGGATAATGAGATCATCATAGATTTAGTGACAACATCTAGTGTGAGGATTTATGATCATGACATCTTGGATGAGTATAACTAGTTATATCATATCTCATGGAGTGAGTTCTCATGAAATGAGAGTTACCAAGAATGCTCGTGTAATATCATATGTCTGGAAGTATTAATTGAGAACACTTAAGATCAGGTTTCAACTATGAATTTATGTAGATGATTATGTTTATTATCTTGTTGAAATATCATTTTTTAAAATGACTACCCTTGATTCTTATGACTAGTTATTTCATGATGTCCTACATGGTATTTTTATACTCACCGATTCATGTCTTTTTTCAGAACATGTCATGTCTTATGCAGATGAGTGACCATTTTATAGAGTCTAAAGTGGATCAAAAGAAGGAAGAGATTAGATTGGTCTAGATAGGATAATATGTCTATTAGGTGTTTAATTTGGTGGAGGTCCCCACAATATGAGAAGGTTATAATCAATTTCAATTTTGTTTGGGCTATTATTTGTCATTTTTTTCACTTTCAGTACTTATGTTGTACTCCAATTAGGGGATATATGTATGCATGCATAAATATTATTGTATTTATATTTCATAATAACATGTTATTGGGTGTGTGTGTGTTTTTATGAAATTAATTAGTTTAATTCCACAAATTTATGTGATGTTATTCTATGGAACTATTCTCCAACCCCTTTTTATTTGAGGCTTACTTCAGGAAGTCAGACTCAACTTATCGTTGATAAGGCAGTCCCTAGGGGGTTGTGTCATGATAATAAATATATAAAATAATAATATATCATTATTAAATAGTAATAATATCATAAATATAATATTTATTGATTAAATATTTCCTTATCAACATATATGATATTTGAAAATGAAAAAAGAATCACATCTTTTCATGTTGGTGGAAGTTCACACGTACACGTGAGCAACATTATCATCTTACAAATAATGGGATGGTTAGAAGGTATAAAATATTTTATCTTCTAAAAAAAATAATAATGTAATAAACATATTATATAATTATTAAATACATCATTATTAAGAGGAATGATAAAATACATCAGTCATGGAGACTGTAGTCTATTTTTATCCAGACCAATAGTTTCATTTCCCATTAAAATGGATGAAAAATACATATTAGTTATTATATTAACATAATAAAAATTGTGTAATAAAATGTTACTAATTTTGATGTATTAATATAGTTAAATATGATTGAGAAGAGGTATAATAAAAAATATACATAAAAGGATTCAGGGAAGAAAATTACTTCTTCAGTGAGAAACTTCCTTTATATATCATCTGAAAGACCCTTTTACAGGTATTTAATGAAGACTAGAATATCTATAATGTTTATACGGAAGTTTATAAGATATTTTTAGGGTTTTATTATTTGTAGATGATCAAGTAGGTGTGAATAATAGAGTAGAGGATGTTCCCTTTTATAAGAGAGGGAAGTGTAACACTTGTGATTATTATATAATTAAAAATAATATAAGATCACAATCGTAGAAAAGTGAATCCAAATTTACTCAATTTTAATTTTGCGATGATATCTGATCTAAATACATCCAACTGATATTTTTTATGTTTCTTTTAAATTATTTTCTTCTATGTTAACACTTCCTTTACCCTTTTATCCCCTTACCATGGTAAGGAGATACTTAGTCTTTAAGGTTCAATAATCTCATTATAAATGAGAAAGTGGATTATAAATTAAAAATGTATAATAATATCAAAAAATTCCCATTCACTTGAATGAATAATTTTTTTTGTGATTTTTAAAAAAATTAATTATATATTTTTGATATAAAATATCCTTAAAGACATTTTTGGGTCTATTCACATAATTTGGATAAAAATGATCAATAACTAAATTTATCTAAAAAAATAAATTTCATTATTTTGAAGTTATTCCCCTGGATTTATCACCATATTACATAAGTGATGCATCAACAAGACATAATAGTTTAATATAATTACACAATTATAAAAAATTAAATATAAATTACTCTTCTAAAAATAATTTATCCATATCTACAAAAAATGATTATAACCATTCCAAAAATATTCTTATACATATTAAAATTCAATAGATTTAATAAAAGGAAGATAGTGACCTATTTTATATATTCTTTTCATAAAATAAATAGATATTTCATTATTAAAGGAAAATAGAACAAAATTCACATATTTTATAATATATGAATATTTTTCTCTTAATAAAATAATCAAATTAAATAAAGATATGTGTTTGAGAGATTTTAAGACTTTATCCCATATTCTTTTACTTGGATAACCCATTATATCCATTATAGGGGTTATAATATTCTTCCTTGGTAATTAGTCATTTTTATTTAAAATTAAATGGAATTCATTACAAAATTAGATAATTATTATCCCAAAAATGGAAACCAGTTAATATGATTAAATTATTTGTATGTGGAATGATTGCTTTTAATATAAACCTGAAACATTCAATAAAAACTATTTTCCATTGAAACTAAATTAAAACTGAAAGGATCTATGTAAAAAAATTATTTAAAGAGAAGTATCTAATATATCATTTATTTGAAAAAAAATAGGAGTGTAATCCATTGGTAGCTAACTTATTCAGCTTATTGAGGAATGATATGGTTGATCCCAAGCCTTTTATACAAGACATTAAGGAATCAATTAAGACTAATGTGGTTAGTGCTGAAGGTGTTTCATATACAGTTCCCCTCACATCATTTGGGGGCTCCCATAGTGAGGAAATGAATTCTCGTAATGGAAACATGTAGGAAGTGGAGACACTAGTGGATGATAAGGGTGGTCTGAGGGCTCCCAAGGCTTCTTCCTATGTGGAATTAGTTCATTCTAGTTTTTTTTCACAATTTGATGGGAGTTATCTTTGGAGAATAAGTAACTATAAGGCCATAAAGTTGTGTTTATATAGAAAGTTAGGATATTTCAAAAGGTGAAAAGTTATAGGAGCATTTCATAGGGGGTAGGACATTGAAAAAGTCTTGTCCAATAAAATATTTTCCAACTATCAAGATTTGTAATCGAATTGATGGACTGGATAGTGAAAGTATGGAATAAGAGTATTAAACAACTCAGAAAGAGGACCCCAATGATTAGTAGTGAGTCCCCAGGGATGATACCAATGGAGATTATTCATGAAATTATTAGGAGACAGTGAAGAAGGTTTTCTAGGTAGAGGGTTTCTCAATATGAGGAATAAGGGTCAGAGTGGAAATAAGAGTGACCCAATACACTATTACTATATACCCATACCAATTGATACTCGATCCCCAACAAGGTAGAAAGCCAAGGTGATGGATGATGATCCCATCACTTATGGAATTACTGATTGGGCTGAGGATATAGAATAGGGGGCATTTCCCCCAATTGGTAGACTATCTGAAAAAAGTGGGAGAAATGCACATACATTGAAAAAAATATGGGGATTCTCATTATTTTGGAAGAATAAATGGGGGGGAAGTGTCTTATAATAAATTCCATTATAGAGGTTGTAAATAGGATTATAAGAAGGTTGATTCTCATGGATTCTAACTATGAACAATGTGCATGGATTAATAAGAAAGATCTTATATTAATAAGAGGATTCAATGAAGGTATGATCAACCAAGACGAGTACATTCAAATATAGGAAAAGATGTTATATCACATTTAATACCTCATAAATGTTGGCCTAGAAGCACATGTGACCTATCTATTTTGGAAATTATTTTGGGATCATGGTTCCAGTAGGCTTAAGTTATTTTTCAATAACTATATGGGTTTTTTGTGATTTCTATGGATGAACCTTATAGATTAATACTTTTTCCCGAAAAGTTTTTTGATAGTAAAAAATTTATTTTTCAGTCCGTGATACACATATTATTATGTAGACCGTTATATTTATAAATTAATTATATTAAATCTTAATTAATTTCCTAACCCACACCCTTAGGGCCCGCCTATCTGATGGTATGCTGAGTACGACACCCCAAGCCATACAAAAATATTCTAGGGAGTGGTGACCATCACCCAATATGAATATATTGCACATGGTAGGCCTTCTCATAGGGTTCTCAATACACACCAACAGATAAACTTCCCAATATTCTGATAGGGTATAGAAAGGAAATACAATACATATGATACCATAATTAATGCATATATATAAATCACCTAATAAGAGTATGAAAAAACAATCGAAGCACAAGGGTTAAAAAAATCCCACCAAAAATGATAAAAGATTCCAACATGATCTGAAAAACAGGACTGTTATAAAGTGAAACTCCCAGTACAACCAGAGTCAGTCTGGATCCCAATGCTTCATCAGCTCTTAGTCATCCTAGAACACTGTCAAATTGGACGTCGTCTGTATAAGACATGAAATGTATTGTAATATCCCATGCATATTTGATTATGAGAATACCTGTTAGGACACATATAAGGCCACATCCTTAAACATAACTTAATATTGAATTAAATGAATAATTCACATTGAGGATATTTTCATTTTTATAGTTTTAAAGAATTAGATCATAACTATTACATCTCAAACAATTACACTGTAGACACTTCTACAAAGTTTCTTTTTTTACAAAACATGAACTCTTAAAAAAAGAGTCTTGTCTAGTTCCATGTTTAAGACAACATGAATTTTCCCTGATCCCATCCTTAACCCTATTCCACTTTATGTTCTGTGAAAATAATTTCAAAAAAAACTTGGGATGAGTATAAAAAGCTCTGTAGGGGATACACAATGAAGGAAAATTGTTAGTTTTTCAAAACAACAAGTAAAAAATGATTACTTTATCAAAGTAAAACTTTTCACCATTATGATGTAGTAAAAACTCTTCACTGAATAAAAGATCATTGCTTACCGTTTTGTATCCAAAAGATTACCATAAAACCCATATAAAGAACACATATCATATAAAGTTAACTTGGGACATAAACATACTTAAATGGAATAACTATACAGTCGACTTCCACACATATCACTTAATGGAATAGCCATACGACTGACTTCCATACCCAATGCATTGGAGGTTATAATGTAACCACTCGTCCTAGTATTCACGACACCTCCCTTCATATGGTTTATCACGTAACCACCCGTCAAATGTCCAAGTACCATTATAAAATCATAAGACATAAAACAAATATAATGGAAGGAAAACATTTCCATATTTTTATCACAATATATCACTTTAATATATTGACATAAAAAATAAATTATAAAAACCATTTTCAATACCAAAATACATAAAAGATTATATGGTATTTATTTCATTTTAAAAAAATTATGGCTTGTTGAGGAAGCCAAAGACCATATAATACCCGCGACGACGGAAAAGGTAGTTGTCACCACGTACGTTAAAAGAAACATTCATTTTTTCGATCAGTAAAATGCTTTGTAGAAAAAGATTCATTCGAATAAAAGTAAAAGTCAAATGGGGTTCATACACCATATAATAGAAAGTTGTGTATAAAACAAAATATGCCTCAATGAAAGGAGATTGAGACGAAGTCCCTTACCTCGTGTCCGACGTGACTCGATTGCTCTTTAATCTACTGAATAATAAACTAAAGTTAATTTCTACTTTATTAAGAACCTTTTTCAAGATTATTATTCCTTTTAAATCACTTATTTCCATGTTATAAACATTATGTAATCATTTAAGTTAATAATGTTCATTTTGTCAATATTTGGTTCTTAAGTCGAAAGTGGACTTCATAAAATTACATGATGTTCATGTGGTAAAAGGTTCATTATATCCAGAATTATATTCATGATTTGGATATCATATATAGCATATATATCCAGCATATACATGTATTTATAATAGTATATAACATTTATAGGTAAGAAATGAAATGCACCGTTCATGGAGACGGTAAGTCGTACGTACGTATGAACGCTAATTTCATTTCTATTTCATATTTAATGGAGTGATATCATAATTATATAAAGGTATATTATAATTATAGTATAATATCATATATAATATCATTAAATACATCCTTTATACATCCCACATATGGAAATAACGAATCAAATCACTTTGAGGGGGTGGTAGTCCGCACTTTCTAAAATGAAATTATTGTGTTTATCCATAATGGAAACCATAAAGGTATTCCACAAATGAAAAATACATAAGAATAAACAAAACATAAACATAATATATATCATATATAAATAGAGTGACATATTAATGTCCACCATGAAAGGAGTTAAAAGAATATTGAACAATCATCGTTTCGTGAGGCAGAAATTCGCCAACCACGGAAACAGTATGTTCTTTAACCGTTATACGATGGTGTGTGTAAGTTTAGCAAGAATACTTCTCATAAAAACATCTTAGTATATTGGAGATAATGGTGTTGTTACAAAATAAAGGAATAAAAATAGTTTGGGGGTTGGATAATCAAAATAAAACATAAGAACACAAGAGAAGACATTGCAATTAAATCGGGTAACTTCCTTTGGTTTGAACCAAAATGGTTTATTAAAGAGCTTTCTGCCTGAGGTAAGGCTTCTAGGATGAGGATAGGGATGTGGATAGATAAAAAGATATGAGTTTGGTGGATCCAATGGCTTTAGAGGTGTTGGTAAGGTGGGAGAGGTGGGGGGCCTTTTATTAGAGGAGAGGAGGGGCACTCTTGGAAAGTAAAGAAAAGATACTTTATTATAAAATGATTTTCGAATAAAAAAGGTACCAAAATTATATATTTCGAAGATAAGGTGATAAGGGTTTGAAATGTATTCATCCAATATATTTTTGACCAGTGAAGGTCTTAGATTTTACATTATCTTTTCATTTTATTTAAATCTTTAATAATGAGGTAAACGATGCATCATCATGGTTCATAAATAATTTAATTTATTTAATGTCTAAAAATTATAAAAAAATAAAAATGATGTAGGAAATATATTTATCTTTCTAATGAATATTTATAGTTTAAAATATGACTTTTATAACCCCTTTTAAAAATTGTTTTAGCAAAACAATACATGTTTGTGACATTTTTATTTTAACTTTAAATAAAAAGTTATTAACGTCATTTTCTTACCCAAGTGGCTCCATGGGGTCCCTAAGTTTACCCATGGGTTGTTTTTTTCGGATTTGACACATCAAATAAGGGTAGGAAATGTGTTAGGGTTATTTCATATTATTATAACATTATCTTTACCTTAAATTACACTAATTGCCTTTAATGGCGATTAATAAAACATAAAAGTTACTATTCACCAACAAATTATTTTCATCCCATTGAACCACATTTTTAATCATAGTGACAACCATGTATGTCAGATTTTTTGAAATTCAAATCATATATGTGGTAAAATTTCATTTAAATGAAAAATCAGTTTTTCAACTACCACTTAGTGGTTTCACTATTCATCAAAAATTGAAGTTTTTCAGAAAAATACCAAAAAATAACCCTAAGCTATATTTGATATTACAAATTGAAAAATGATGTATATTTTTAAAAATTAAAAACATTTAAATTTCATTAATTAATATAATAATTAATTCCCGTTGACAAAACAAATAGCGTGTTTTTATGAAACAATATCTAACAAAAGATTGACACTTGTTTAAGTCCAATTTCAAAGTGAAATTAATTCCAATGTCCACCATTGGATTAAATGGTAAAAATATATTCTAATTTCACTTTAAAACCAATTCAAAAGATAATGTAATCATATAAATAAATTAGATTAAAAAAAAGGATGTGAATTAAAATACAACATTTTTCACTATTCATTAAAAAATGAACTTTATCAGAAAAATAACAAAAATTTACACAAAGTAAATTTTGATTTCCCAATTAAAAAGAAAGATTTTATTTTGTAAAATAGAATTTATAAGTGTGACCAAAACTATTTTTAAAGAGGGTTCACTATCAAAAGGCGATAAATCAACCTTTCAGTGAATATTATAGTATTTATGCTTAAAATTGAATTCTTTTCTTATTTTAAGCTTTTATATTTTATTGGATAAATGTAAAAACATTTAACAAACGTATATAGTAATATTTTAGTTATTTCTATTAATTCCCTCCAATACAATGACTACGTGTTAACTACCATTTAAAATAATATTATTATATTACTAGTGTGCAAGGTAGGATTTCAAAGAAACTCGTTATTGCGTATCGGGTATGCTATCGAACATAGAAACCCCTTTAAAGTAAAATTAATATTTAATTCGCAAATATTAATAAATATGAAAATGTATAATTCTTTATTTACCTAGGATGTTACATCCTTCCCCCTTTTGGGAATTGCGTCCACGTAATTTTATTCACTTATCAAAATAAGTGGGGGTATTTATCCCTCATAACATTTTCATATTCCCATGTTGCCTCTTCAACCATATAGTTTTTCCACAAAACCTTTACCTGGTGAATTACCTTATTCCGCAACACTTTCTTTCTATGGTTAAGAATCCGGACTGGTTGTTCTTTATAAGATAGATTCTCCTCCAACTGAACTACCTCTGGGCTCAAAACATTAGATGGATCTGGAATATAATTTCTCAACATCGAAACATGAAAAACATTGTGTACCTGAGGTAAACTTGGAGGTAAAGACACTCGGTAAGAAACTGATCCAACTTTCTCCAGAATTTATTATGGTCCAATGAACCTTGGACTCATCTTTCCTTTCTTACCAAATCACATCACACTTTTCCATGGTGAAACTTTGAGAAAAACATGATCACCTACCTCTAAAGATAGATCCTTCCTCCGGTTATCCGCAAAACTTTTCTGCATGCTTTGAGCTATTCTCATGGGTTTCTGAATCAACTAAACTTTTTCTGCCATCTCTTCTACCAATTCTGGTCCCATCAACTTCATTTCACCTACTACATCCCAAAAGGCTGGAGTTCAACACCGTTTACCATATAATGCTTCAAAAGGAGCCATTTGTATACTGGAATGAAAAATGTTATTATATGAAAATTCAACCAAAGAAAGATTTTGATCCCAACCTCCTTGATAATCCATCGAACAAGCACGTAGAATATCCTCCAAAGTCTGAATTATTCATTTTAACTACCCATCTTATTGAGGATGAAAAGCTGTACTAAAAATTTAATTCAGTGCCCAATGACTTTTGAACGTCTTTCAAAAAGTTAAGAGTAAAGCTATGATCACGATCAGATATAATGGAGATGGGAACTTCATGCAACCTGACTATCTCTTTAAGATACAATCGAAAAATTTGATCTGGAGATAATGTATCTTGAACAGGAAGGAAATGAGCAGATTTAGTCAATCAATCAACAATAACCCTGATTTCATTATTACCTCGAGATGTCTTCGGTAATCCCACAATAAAGTCCATGGTTAAAGTTTACCATTTCCACTCTGGCACCGGTAAAGGCTGAAGCACCCCTTTCTGTAACTTCCACTCTACTTCAACCTGTTGACAAGTCAAACATTTCACAGTAAAATCGGAAATATATCTTTTCATTCCATCACACCAGTAATACTCCCGCAGATCTCTGTACATCATAGTACTTCCAGGATGAACTGAAAATGGGGAACTATGAGCCTCACATAACAACTCATTCTTCAACTGTGAATCACAAGGCACACATAATCTCTTCCCAAACCTCAAAACACAATCATTATCAATGTTAAATTCAGGAAACTTACCCTTCTGAACTAGCATTACCTTTTTCTGCAACCCATTTTCTTTCTTCTGCGCTTTCTTAACTATGTCTGGTAGAGCTGATCTCACTGACACCTCAAACAAGATAGAAGAAATTCTTGCACCAACAAATTCTATTCCAAAGTTCATCAAATCAAAAACCAAAGGATCTTGCTCCAAACCTATCATGGTTAATGAAGCATTAAATTTTTGACTCAAAGCATCATCCACTTTATTTTCTTTTCCTGGATGGTAATGAATTTTACAATCATAATCCTTGATTAATTCCAGCAATCTCCTATGTCTCATGTTCAATTCTTTCTGAGTGAATATATACTTTAAAATTTTCTGATCGGTATATATTTCACACTTTACTCCATACAAATGATGCCTCCAAATATTTAGAGAAAAAACAACAGCAGCTAATTCGAAATCATGTGTAGGGTAATTTACCTCATGATTTCTCAACTGACGTGAAGCATAAGCAATTACCTGATCATTATGCATAAGGACACAACCAAGTCCCTTCAATGAAGAATCATTGTAGATAACAAACTCACCATTCCTGGAAGGAAGTTCCAAAACTGGAGCATTCACCAATCTTCTTTTCAACTCTTGAAAACAATCATCACTTTCTTTTGTCCAGATAAACTTAACACCCTTCTGAGTTAGCTTAGTCATTGGACTAGATAACCGTGAAAAAATTTCAACAAACCTTCAGTAGTAACCTTACAAACCAATAAAACTATGGATCTCGGTTATATTTGAAGGTCTTGTCCATTCATCAACAACTTTTGTTTTAGAAAGATCAATAGTTATCCCAGTTTTTGAAACAATGTGACCAAGGAACGAAATTTGTGGTAACCAAAACTCACACTTGCTGAATTGTCCATACAGTTTCATTTCATTTATGGTTTGAAAGATAACCCTTAAATGACTTTCATGCTCTTCTTTACATTCAGAAAATACCAAAATATCATCAATGAAAACAACCACAAACTTATCCTAGAACTCGTGGAAAATTCTATTCATAAGGTCCATGAATACAGCAGGTGCATTGGTTAACCCAAAAGGCATAACTACAAATTCATAATGGCCATATCTAGTATGAAACGCAGTCTTCGGAACATCTGCTTCTTTTACTTTCAACTGATGGTACCCCAACCTCAAATCAATCTCCGAAAAATACTGAGCTCCCTGGAGCTGATCAAACAAATCATTGATATGAGTCAAAGTATACTTCTTCTTAATTGTGATGTTATTCAAGGCTCTATAATCAATGAAATCTATCATTTAACCATTTTTATTTTTAACAAACAAGACAGGAGCACCCCATGGTGATGTGCTAGGTCGAATTAAACATTTATCTAATAACTCCTGCAATTGCTTCTTTAACTCTAAAAGTTCCAATTGAGCCATTCGATAAGGGTGTTTTGAAATTAGCATAGAATCAAGAACTAAGTCAACAGTAAATTCAACTTCCCGATCATTAATAATACTAGTCAAATCACCAGGAAAAACATCAAGATACTCATTTACCACTGACACATCATTAATCTGAACAGTTCATTTATTTTCAACAATATGTGCAAGGTAACATTCATTTCCATATTTTACTAGTTTATCAACATCCTGATATGTTATCAAAATCAAGGATTCATTTTTGTACAAAAACTGAAAATCATTCTAAAATGAAACCATTTTATCTCTACAGTCAATCTTAGCATGATAAATAGAAAGACAATCCATGACAAAAATAACATCAAACTCTACTGGAGGCAAAACAATAAGGTTTGCAGGTAGATTCTTTTTGCACACAAGGATAGGAAGGTTCTTATAATTTCTTTTTGTCTCAACATTCCCTCCGAGGGTTTTTACCACAATTTCAGGATTCATATCTTGAGTTACAATTCCCAATTTACTAGAAAACTTCTAAAGAATGAAATAATGTGTAGAACCTTAATCAGACAACACATTGGCATTATATGAATAAACAAATAGTGTACCTGATACTACTTCATTCGATGGCCCAACATCTGCTGAAGTAGTTGCAAAGGATTTCACCACCCCTTTTTTCTTGTAGTCTGGATGCTTTCCCTCAGTTTATTTCTTCTTTAGACACTCATTTGCATAATGACCCATTTCATTACACTTAAAACATCTTTCCGCTAGATTTTCATTACCTTATTGATCATCTTCCTTATAGTTACGAGCAATATGACCAGACTTACCACACCTAAAGGACATTCCAGACATGGATAAACATTCTCTAAGATGAATTTTACCACACTTCTCATAGGATGGATATTTAGTTTTCTTACCTATTTACTTCTTTGATGAATTCTTCCCCTTTTCCTGCCAAATGGACCTTTTATTCTGTTGTTTTTCAAAGAACACCTGATCATCGACAAACTCCATTTACACCTTCTCTGCACATCGAACAAGTTTTTCATAACTATTGAACTCACGAGAAGCTAAATCCCTTCGATACTTTGGCTTTAACCCTGAGTAAAAATGGTTGATTTTACTATCAAGATCTCGTATGAAATTTGTAGCATACCTTGCCAGTCAAGTGTACTTTGCTTCTTAAGAAGCCACTGAGTCATCCTCCTACCTCAATTATAGGAATTGTTTTTCCATCATAAGACGAACCACATTAGGAAAATATTTCTCATGATATATACCTTTGAAATCGTCCCAATGAATATCATCAATCTCATCACTATCCCTAATATTTTTCACCATCGACCACCACTGATCAGCTTCACCTTTAAAACGATAAACAAAAAGACTAACCTTTTGATGTTCTGAACACCCCATGACATAAAAAATCTTCTACAGTTCTATAATACACCCTTCAGCTATCACAGGTTCAGATGATCCTCTGAATTATGGGGGATGTTGCCTCATGAAATGTTCCACCACTGACATGTTCCTCTGAGGATAATCTGGCTGATATCGTGCATGGATACCACAACCATTTATAGCCTGATTCAACTGTGCCATCACTGCAACAAACTGCTCAGTTCTGATTCCGACCATCTCAGATTGCTGATTTGGAAGGTTGTCTTCCGCCTGATGTTGTCCCAACATAGCTGCCTTGTTTCCTCTGCGGAAAACCATTCTGAACATAGAAATATATTAGGATAAGCAACATGGTAATCTTTAAATGCTATATCATTTCAATAATACCATAAATTAATTTATAATTTAACAATTTTATAACTCCTTAAGTTGTCTAAACCAACCTATGATACCAACTATAAGGCCCTGACCTTAAACCTCACTTAATATTGAATTAAATGAATAATTCACATTGAGGAACTTTTCAGGTTTAGAGTTTTAGATAATTAGATCATAACTATTACATCTCAAATGATTACATAGTAGACAGTTCTACACAGTTTCTTTTTTTTACAAAACATAACCTCTTAAAAAAAGAGCCACGTCTACTTCCATGTTTAAGATAGCATGAATTCTTCTTGATGCCATCCTTGACCCTATTCCACATTATTTCCTGTGAAAATATTTCCAAAAAAAACTTAGGATGAGCATAAAAAGCTCAGTAAGGGATACACAATGAAGGAAAACTGTTAGTTTTTCAAAACAACAAGTAAACCATGAATACTTTACCAAGGTAATACTTTTCCCCTTTATGAAGTAGTATGAACTTTTCGCTGAATAAAAGATCATTACTTACACTTTTGTAACCAAAATATTACTATAAAACCCATATAAAGAACACATATCATATAAAGGTAACTTGGGACATAAATATACTTAAATGGAATAACCATACGGTCGACTTTCACACATATCACTTAATGGAATTTCCATACGGCCGACTTCCATACCCAATGCATTGGAGGTTATAACGTAACCACCCATCCTGGTATTCACGGCACCACCCATCATATGGTTTATCACGTAACCGCTCGTCAAATGTCCAAGTACCATTATTAAATTATAATACATAAAAAAAATATAATGGATGGAAAACATTTCCACATTTCAATCAAAATATATCACATACATATATTGACATAACAAATACATTATAAAAACTGTTTTCAATACCAAAATACATAAAAGAGTATATGGTATTTATTTCATTTTAAAAAAATTACAGCTTGTTGAGGAAGCCAAAGACCAAATAATACCCGCGGCGGCGGAAAAGGTTGTTGTCACCACGTACGTTAAAAGAAACATTAATTTTTGTCATTTAGTAAAATTATTCTTAGAAAAAGATTCCATTGAATAAAAGTAAACGTCAAAGGGATTTATACACTGTATAAAATAATGTTGTGTATAAAAAAAATATTCCTCAATGAAAGGAGATTGAGATGACGTCCCTTACCTCATGTCCGACATGACTCGATTGCTCTTTAATATCCTGAATAATAAACTAAAGTTAATTTATACTTGCTTAATAACCTTTTTCAAGATTATTATTCCTTTTATATCACTTATTTCCATGTTATAAACATTATGTAATCATTTACGTTAATAATGTTCATTTTGTCGATATTTGGTTCTTAAGTCAAAAGTGGACCTCTTACAATTACATGATGTTCATGTGGTCAAAGGTTCATTATATGCAGAATGAAATTCATTATTTGGATATCATATATATCATATATATCCATAATATACATTTATTTATAATAGTATATAACATTTAGAGGTATGAAATGAAATTCACCGTTCATGGAGACGGTAAGTCGTACGTACGCATGAACGCTACTTTCATTTATATTTAACATTTAATGGAGTGAAATCATAATGATAAAAAGTTATATTAGAATTAAAATATAATATCATATATAATATCATTAAATCCATCATTTATATGTCCCACATATGGCATTAACGAATCAAATCAGATTGAGGGGGCAGTAGTCCGCACTTCCTAAAATTAAATTATCGTGTTTACCCATAATGGAAACCATAAAGGTATGCCACAAATGAAAAATACATAAGCATAAGGAAAAAATAAACATAATATATATCATATATAAATAGAGTGTCATCTTAATGGACACCATGAAAGGTGTTAAAAGAATATCGAACAATCATCGTTTCGTGAGGCATAAATTCGCCAACCACAGAAACAGTATGTTCTTTAACCATTAGATGGAGGTGTGTGTAAGTGTAGCTCGAATAAATCTCATAACAACATACTAGTATATTTAAGATACTTTTTTTGTTACAAAATAAAGTAATAAAAAGAGTTTAGGGTGTTGGAGAACTAAAATAAATCATAAGAACACAAGAAAAGACATTACCTTTAAATCGGGTAACTCCCTTTTGTTTGAACCAAAGGGTTTCTTGATGAGCTTCCTGCCTAAGGTAAGGATTCTAGGATAAGGAGTGGGATTTGGAGAGATAAAAGGATCAGATATTGGCCGAGCCAATGGCTTGAGAGGTGTGGGTAAGGTGGTAGAGGTGGGGGCCTTTTATAAGAGGAGAGGAGGGGAACTCTTGGAAAGTTAAGATAAGATACTTTATTATAAAATGATTTTCGGATAAAAAATGTCCCATAATTATATATTTCAATGATAAGGTGATACAGGTTCTAAATCTACCCATCCAATAGATTTTTGACAAGTGAAGGTATTAGATTTTACATTAACTTTTCATTTTATTTAAATCATTAAATAATGAGGTAAACACTGCATCATCATGGTGTCATAAATAATTTAATTTATTTAATCTCTAAAAATTATAAAAAAGATACTATGATTTAGGAAATATTTTTAGATTTCTAATGAATATTTATAGTCAAAAATATGAGTTGTATAACCCCATGTAATATTTTTAGCAAAACAATACATGTTTGTGACATTTTTATTTTAACATTAAATAAAAAGTTATTAATGTCATTTTCTGACCCAAGTGGCTCCATGGGGTCCCCAAGTTGACCCATGGATTGTTTTGGTCGGAAATGACACATCAAATAAGGGTAGGACATGTTTTGGGGTTATTTCATATTATTATAACATTATCTTTACCTTAAATTACACCAAAGGCCTTTAATCACGATTAATAAAACTTAAAAGTTACTATTCACCAAAAAATTATTTTCATCCCATTGAACCACATTTTACATTCTAATGAAAACCATGTATGTCGGATTTTTGAAATTCAAATCATAGAGGTGGTAAAATTTCATTTAAATGAAAAATCAGTTTTTTAACTACAACTTAGTGGTTTCACTATTTATCAAAAATTGATGTTTTTCAGAAAAATACCAAAAAATCACCCTAAGCTATATTTGATATTCCGAATTAAAAAATTATGTCTATTTTAATAAATTCAAAACATTTAAGTTTCATTAATTAATTCAATAATTAATACTCATTGTCAAAACAAATAGCATGTTTTTATGAAACAATATCTAACAAAAGATTGACACTTGTTTAAGTCCAATTTCAATGTGAACTTAATTTCAATGACCACCATTAGATTAAATGGTAAAAATATATTATAATTGAACTTTATAACCAATTTAAAAGATAATCTAATCATATAAATAAATTATATTAAAAATAGGTTTTGAATTAAAATACAACATTTTTCACTATTCATTAAAAAATGAACTTTATCGGAAAAATACCAAAAATTTACACAAAGTAAATTTTGATGTCACAATTCTAAAGAAAGATTTTATTTGGTACAAAAGAATGTATAAGAGTGACTAGAACAATTTTTAAAGAGGGTTCGCCATCAAAAAGAGATAAATCAACCTTTCAATGAATATTAGAGTATTTATGTTTAAAATTTTATTATTTTCTTATTTTAAGCCTTTATCTTTTATTGGATAAATGTAAAAATAGTTAAAAAAACATATATAGTAATATTTTAGTTATTTCTATTCATTCCCGCCAATACAACGACTACGTGTTAACTACCATTTAAAAAAATATTATTTTATTACTAGTGTGAAATATAGGATTTCAAAGAAACTCGTTGTTGTGTATCGGGTACGCTATCGAACATAGCAACCCCTTTAAAGTAAAATTAATATTTAATTCGAAAATATTAATAAATATGAAAATGTATAATTATTTATTTACCTGGGATGTTACAACACACCATGATAACCAATCATAAGCATCAATAGAGTAGTGAACTCATCACAAGGTATGCCAATTCATTACGAGAAATAACAATTGGGGAAAAAAGACCAATATATTCTAATTAGATGATCCAAATTTCAAAAGGAGAACATCAACACATAAAACTATAGGATTATATTTGAGGCTCCAAGGTAACTATCATAAGTATAATCCACTCCATGAGTCATTCTAACACTAATGGTGCTCAATTTAGATGTCATGCTCATAGGGCCACGGTAAATAAGTACTCACGGGATTTATTAGGATCATAATACACAAATAGAGGATCATACCCAAGACCATTGGGTATAAAAAAACCCCAATAGGAGATAACCTAATAAGTATGGGATCAATGCCCATGTATTCTGGTCTCACCAATGACATAAATCCAACACCGGGAAACAATAGGAATGAAATAATATACCACCCTGGTTTCATGATGTGACACCATAAACATTATCTGAGATCAACTTTTTTAGGGGATCAAAATCATATTGTGAGGATATAATTACATTGTGTTCCATTTTATGTATGGACAATAGGAAAAAAATTATCCAATACTGCTCCAAAAAAAGAGACAAAAGGCCTCAATATTCCATTGAAAATGCACATGGCTTGTACTGGGGGTACATGATGTGTCTTTCATACACTAGGTTTGAAAATGTCTTTCCATACAACAAAATATGTATTCCTCTATATAAATGGTGTTTTATCTATTATTAAATGGTGTTTACAGTTTGATTCATCACTCAGTGTGCCATCAGTCTATGTCTGTTTACATTTATACTTGTCCATGAACTTTAGGACATGCCCATTTACAGTTGGGCATACCGATGTAATTGTACGTGGCTATAATTCGGCATTTGATCTACTCATTACTCCTATACAATCACATAACCACATTGAGATGATAAATATCCTAAATAAGGATCATTAATCAAAATCGAATCTACTATAATCACTACACATCACAATTGAATCATTGTTTTTCATCCCACACCCAAGGTAACAATCCAATTTTCCAATAATCAGTTACAGAATGATTGTTTAATTGGTATTTATTGAATCACCAGCCTAATTGAATACTGAAAATGATTTCATAAAGAATAATGATATTAATGAATAAAATAGACACATATAAAATGGAACATGTCCAATTTTCATGTTTTCCACTATTCATTTTCATAGTAATGAATTACTAAGAGAAAAAATAATCTAACACCAAATTCTTATTTGTAGGAGGATAAACCCATATCCAAATAACATGATTGACCCA
The DNA here is from genome assembly GCA_963277665.1 of Viscum album. Lineage (NCBI taxonomy): Eukaryota > Viridiplantae > Streptophyta > Magnoliopsida > Santalales > Viscaceae > Viscum > Viscum album. The sequence continues at coordinate 1,800,558,481 of OY728152.1, forward strand.
TGAATCATACTATTAAAATAATTGATTTTTGTTCCTTGTGGGATTAATAAAAATCGGTTATTACGTATAAAATAACATCTTATATCATGTTTGGATAACTCATTCGTGAAGAATGGTTCTATTCAATCATCATTGGAGAGGTCCAAAATTCTATTGGCATAGAAAATACTTGCGATATAGATATGATCCCAGATCTCACTGTCATCCTCAAAGATCTCTTCTATTAACTTCTCTAAAATCATATGGATATGAGTATAACTCTATGGATTTATAATAATCAATTATTTATATACAATATCAGGATGCAACATTAAAACAAAAATAAATAAATAAATAAATTATTAGATTATTTAATACTACGACATCATTTATCAAAAGTTACTGAGGAAAAAAAATATGATGTTATAACTAGGGTAAAACCCACATTATAGAATCCACAATGTCATATAATTTCTAATTCATGGCTCCTTTTGGGAGTTATTCCATTAAAAATATCATGAAGATAGAATAATCTATTTAATATTTTAAATATATGAACACCATGGATCACCAATCCCCTTAATAACCTACTATCTTATTTTATGAATACAAATGTATTTCTTAATATATTCTAAAGTCTTAATGAACAAATAGGGACATTAAACTATCCTCACCTATGAGTTTCCAATCCAAAAATTAAAATAAAATACTGAAAATTATGACCTTATAAATCTCACATATTGGTCTCCTTCCCCTAGGGGCTCTCTTGCATATTCCCATCCTTCCACCAGACAGACCATGTAATAATCACTCACCCAGAGATGATTTTTTCCTACCAATCCTCGATATATACTTAGTACTCTAAAATAGTTTCTCTAAATTCAATTTCCAACTCATTCGAGTTGATAACATTTTATGGATCATGCACATACCTCCTCATCTACATCACATGGAAGACATCATGAACCCAGTATAAATGTGGTGATTGGGACATGTAGTATGCCACCTCAGAGACCTTATGTGGTATTTGTAAATGTAAAATCAATAACATATAAAAATTTTCAGACACTCAAAATTTCCATGATCCACATAAACATGAGACCCACTTGAATACATGGTCTCCCTACTAAAACCCCAAAGGCCTCATCCATTGATTCATAAAATACCTAAGATGAATCTAGATAGTGTTCAAACTCTCTTAAACAATATACAACATCTTTTTCATAGCTCACACCAACATTATTCCCATATTTTCATACTCACCAAGATCATTCTAATATAGTGTTGAACTATAGGAATTCCAATAAAAATACATAAATGATGCCATATCTATGTTTTAATGGTGGATGTTGTTGTACAAGATCTCTACCTATGGAAGCTGATCCTCCAAAAAACAACCAATGTCCAACATGTAACCCCTCAACATATTCTATAGAACATGAATAGTCCACTCAAACTAGACATCATATCGGGGGTGACATGGAAGGATCTAATGAACCTATGTCCCAATTTACAAGACTAATCCTTTTTATAGTCATGATGTGAGGTGAGCATCACATTCTAAAACAATCGTTAACGTAACTCTACGAATCCAATAAATCTCTTTCATGTAAATTCATCCCTCATTATCTAATAAAATATACTCTCAGATAACATGAATGTGAGAAGATATAGTGATTTAGTCTTGATTAACAATATGGAATTGTGTCCCATAGAATATTTTGGAATACCTGTCATAATTTGAATAGATATAACATTCTACTTCCACTCTGGCACCTCAAGGAGTTACGATGAACCCACTAGATCCTAATTACCAACCATTATTTAATTAACATTGAGGCATTAAGATTAAAATGTGAACAAACACTTATTTATACTTTGAAAACATAACTAACTTTAATGTTTCAATTATATATTTTTCATATCTGGATATACTACACATGGGGGATGATTGAATGTCCCTCATAAAACACTCACACGTTCTCACTAGTTACATCATAAGTACTATCAAACATATAACAAGTTACCTAAATTCATAGAATCAAATAGGATAATTTCTAATGGATATAAGGAGATATATGGTTTCACATTTGGTATCTCCTTTTCGTGACTACCTAAAATGATAGAGAAGGGGTAGGGTAACAATCATCGACTATAGATATGTCAAAACATCCTCATCCACTATGGTCAAATGAAACCAAGAAACTAATCTAAATCCTCAAAAAATAACCAAAAATATGATTTCTACAAAGAGAATATACTACTATTCTCCCCTTACATTAAATATAGAATTTCCGAAAGTCATAATTCTGGAGGAACACTAGGCATTTCCTTTATATTCGGTTATGATCCTTATGCGAGAAGATATATTTGAGAATATTGTTCTCTGAATACTTGATAATCCAATAACCCGTAAGGCCGTGAAACCACATATTTAGGTTGAATACAACCAATATAAACTCTAGATCTTGTATGAAATATTTCTTATTATTTGGTATTATCTATTAGGACTTATAGACAACCACAACCTACCTCTACATCAGAACACAAGCTTGTCCCATCCCCAGGGCATCCCAAAATACTACATACATGACAACATCCACTTGAATTATTAATATAGAGAACATGTTAACATTTAGTAATATTCTTGAAAATTCTACATGTACCATCACATCCCAATAAATTTATTGTGACTTCTGGTTCAAAGCATTCAAAGGTTTCGATATCCTGAAAAAACTGAGAACAGATATCCAATAGTGTCCTACCAAACTGAGGAAGTCCATCCACCTCCACATCTACTACCACACTAGGCTCACTAATCCCGCCATTATATCTACATAGGCAGTCCATCAACCATATCTCTATCAACTACAAGATTTTTTTTGGAAAATCATGAGCAAGGTATCACCAACCGTTGCAAGAGAAACATTTCATCTCTATTTAGGATGACTAGAACAACCTCAATAGCCCTAAACATCATACCCTATATCCTAGTATTATATCCAAATGATAATCACATAATAGGATCCCTATGATAGCTATCCACTACCAAATAATGAGGTACCAAATCTTGTGTTCTTGATAACAACACTAGATTTTAGTGTCTTCTCTTATAGAGATCTATCTACCTCTATGGATAGGTCAAGCACTCCAGCACTGGTAGGGAAAAGAAGAGAGAGCATGAAAGCCCTAATTTATCAAAGTAGTCTTGATTTGATGGTCCATTCTTGGATAAATGGATCCCAAACTATATATATAGATTATCAGAATATCTTGGTGAAATATAATAGATAACCAGTCGTGATCATAATTCCCTATTGAACCTGTAAAAGCTACAGGATCCATACCACATGAATCATGGATAGATTGAAATATTTCCTAAGGATACACTTGAAATATAACCTAGAGAGAGAGAGAGACATATCATTATGTTTCTTGAGTAACCAAACTTCACCATTTCTCAATGTAACCCTAAGAAATACTCACTTATAGGATCACCATATTATTTATAGCTGCCCTCAAAAAAGGGAAACCTCCAAAAAACTATTTCACGCAATTCTATTGTTCCATGGGGATACCGATCCCCCCAGAACCTAGGAGGTTTCTTCCTCAAAAACTCATGGAGTATTCTTGACTTTGAAACAACCTTTTACAGTACTATAAGAAGATAATTATACTCAAATGGGGATAGAAAAATTAGTAAACAATATGGGGGTACCACTTTCAATGAAAATATATACACTAAATCCTCATCACTAGGAAGATCATTAACATGATCCTACTGTGAAATCCATGACAGAAATATTTTCTATGGAGTCATGAAATTGGTTCATGATTTTCAATGGTTAATAGTATATTTGGGGAGATGACACAAGAGGGACACATAAAACCCCACTCATTGTTATATGATGCATGTACCATTGTTTTTCCTGTAAGTTGTGTCTTCACATACTGAGTCAACAAATAGGTTACAAGAGTCTAAGTTAATGAATACGTTATACATCACTCAAACACTGTATTCCCTATCCCAAAATCCTAAAATGAATCAATTTATAACTATTTCCAGAAATCACATACCAAACATCAGATCTAAAAAATAAGCAAGATCTCTTCTTATGAAGAACCACTCTAATACCACTCTATGATAACATGAAACTCAATTTCCTTCCTAGTTAGCAGCTTTTCATGTGTGAAAAAACACTCCCACATTCAGTAGGCTAATGGTTGGTTACTAGTGCAAATTAGGCATATCTCACACACGATATACTTTAAACTATGGTACCTAAACACAAGAACACATATCCAAATGTAAATACATTGATGAAATAAAAAAATACCTTAGATACCATATTTCATGAATACATCAAAATTACACAATCAGAGTATGAAAATGTATGGAAAAATAAGGGCTATATATAGGCCCAATAAAACTGATAAAAGAGTCCAACCTACTTAGAAAAACTATAAATCTATCAACTGAAGATTACTGTATTACCACGGTCATTCTAGATCACTATAAGCTTCTTCTTATTGGTCCTCTAAGAACACTATCAATTTGACTATCATCTACATTAAATGTGACAAGTGATGGTGGCATCTATGAATGAATATGTATATAAATACCCATCATGACACCCTTGAAATAACCCAAAATAAGTATCAAGAGAGTATTCAACTCATCACATGGAAGGTGAACATGATAAAAGACATAAAATTATCGATAAATAAACCCCCAGACTTATTCATAATAGTCTCCATGAGAAATTCTATCACTGATAGCGATCATCCAAGAGGTCTTGGCCGTTGGAACTCCATAAATAAGTACTCATTGGATATCTATATATCTCATTTTATAGATAGATGATCACACTTATGTCCAATAATAGATTCCCAAAAACAAATATTTAATAAAGTGATATTTAAGGAGTTTTCTCCCTTGTAAGTTTTTCATACAAATGCCACAATCACCACCTATGGAAATTAAAGGAATGACAGAAAACCCCTCCCTAGTCTCATGATACGATACTAAAAAACCTATCCAATAACCACCCAGAGAGGGGATACAAATATTTTTATGAGTTTGTAATGCATCATTGTATCCATGTTGGGATAGACCAAGGGAATACACTTAACATATACTATTACAAACAGAATAGATAGTGGGCCTCAACCAGTCATGGAAAAAGTACTCAGTGTGTACTTGGGATACAAAAATTGTCTTTCCTACCCCAAGTATAGTTTAGTCCTTATATCCCACATGGTATGTATTTCTCCATATACATGGCATGTACACTCTGTATACATGGTGGGTATAGGTCGATCTAGGACTCTGTGTGCTATCAGTCTATTCTAATGTACAAAAAGTAGTTCTTATTTAATTAATCCCTGCTGGTGTGCCTAGCCATGCCTATGCCAGTGTTCCTCAAGCGAACACACCGAACCACTATCCATGGTTCACACAATGAGTGATATTTTATTTCACATGTAAACCCTATCCACTGTAGTTGGGTCACCAATACATGTGTTCTTCAAACTATACATCTTGTAATACATGATTTTCAAGAACTCCATATCCTTTATATGGTTTTGACCTATGCCACTATTTATGCCAATTACAAGATCACTTAAGTCTGTAAATCATAGATATATGGCCAAACATTCTGAAAGCATTTCCAGTTTGCAGATTCTAGTCTTCAAATTTCTGACCACACATCTCCCTAAACCCCTAAATGGCAGGACAGAAAATCCCATGTTGTTGGATCAATGAATCTGATCATGTTCCACTTTCATCGATAAAAATTTCATCTACATCATTGATCTTCATATTGAAACAATTTTAATGATTCTTTATGGTAATGATTGATTTTGAAAAGATCATTTACTAGCTATTGGTTGAAATTCCATCCAAATCCAATAATGATGATGATTTCATGAATAATGAGTAATGAAATTCATAGAACAATATCATGAGGAATTTTCCATGGCTAATGATCAGGTAAGATTCAATCCATTTTTTAAGAAAAATGGTTGAATAAGAACAAATAAAGAAACATCAAATTACTTTTTATTAGAAGATTAACCCTTATATATAGAACATGTTTGACCCATAGATCAAGCTATTGTATGAATCGATTCATGTTCATTGTGGGATAAATAAAAAAAGGATAAGTTAACATAATACAACATCATAAATCATGTTTGGATCAATATTTGGTGAATAAAGGTTTAGATTAATCATCATTTGTGACATCCAAATCTCTAATTATAGAGACCCTATTTTCCTTATAATAATGTTATATATATATAAATATTTCATGAGCCATGTACTGAGACTGCGTGTGATTCTAAGGCCTGATGTTCCCATATTTATATTTATAAAAATAATAAAATATATTTTATACTATGCATGCATATGTTTCAAAAAGAATAGTATAAAACAGAAAAAAAGTCATGAATCTATAATCTATGAGAACTATAGAATCTAAACAAAAAGTTTACCCTAGGAATGGTCCAAAAAGGGTTGGTGGTGGATGTTCAGTTAAAAAGGCCATGGGAGGGTGTGCTTAATTAAAACAAATAATTTAATTTCAAAATTTAAAATTTAATTATCTAATTTTATTTCATAAGTAAATTTAATGTTATGAAGGATCAGTAGGGTTATCAACATAACACTAATACAATTTAGAGTAGTTTTCTTTAACCATGTGTTTCTAAATTAATATCATATGAAAACAAGCATCTAGATCTAGTAGAATTGTGGTTCAACATATTCCACAACTCATATGCTTCATTGGATAATGTGTTCATTATAAAAAAATGATCCAAATTGAGTTTTCAATCGTTATTTTTTCTTTCTTCCTAATTTTATTATGATAATGATCATGATAATTCTTATTTATTTTACCATTGTTAATTTATCTTTTCTATGTGCTCACAGATTTAATATAAATTGTTCATTCAATAGAATGTCACTTGTTCTTCCCCAATTGTAATTTTTGGATAAGAATAAATGGAAAATTTTATTTCACAAATTTTATGATATTTCCCCTAAATGTTTTTCATTTAATTCATTTTTTGATATTATGGTCATGATTCGATTATTACTGGGTATGACCGAGCAGAATTGTACCCCTTGATTCATGGTAGATTTTAATATAATGGATGAATCGATGATATGGGGGTGGATCAGAATGTGTTGGGGGATTTTAGAGATTACTCCCTTGAATATAGGATATAGGACCAAATTAAAATGATGGTAGGCATGCATAGAATATGATTAACCTCCATGGATCAATGAAATCCAATTTCCAACCACTGGAGGGACGAAATGGATGAAAAGAGGATTTCCATTCATTTTTGGCTGAAAAAAAAAATGAAAGATCCATGTTAGAGGAGAAGGATATGGAATGATTTAAAAGATGTTATTTATATGTGAAAATCCTGACTACACACCATGTAGGATGAATTGCATGCAATGTGTTCTACCCCATCTATGGTGTGTAGGGTTTAGTTTGAGATAAATATCACATGCCATGTGGGACACCCACACACCATGTTACTAAATGATAGAAACCCAACATCTACTCTAGGAGTACATGAACTTGGGCATATCCATATAGAATCCATGTACTGACACACAACTAGGGTACACGACCATGACCTGAAGGACATGGGCAGGACCCCTTAAGGGAGGATATGTAGTGTACAAGTGTACATAGATACAAGTGAGATTACACAGACATAGTTAGATGAATGTGTTGGATCCTAGGAGGCTAAGGTATTCTGTCTAGTCCCATTACATTTTATGTAGGGATACATGGGAGGTGAAATGAGTACCGGCAGGGACATGACTTGGCAGTAGGGAAAGACCACATGTCGTGTTTGTCCACATTCTAGTCGCGTACCCCCACTTCCTTTTGGGAAAACTATTCCTCTAAAATCTTTTTTCAAGGAATCATATGTTGGTACATTAGTATCCAATCTTGAACATTTTTTAACTAATAATGTGATGGTGTAATTCATAGTGTCCTTTGAGATATGATGAAAGTTCTTCCAAGTGTGACGCTTCTTTAGGTGGTGCTCGATGAAAAATAGTGATCAGGTAGGATCACAAGATACATTAGATTGGAAACATACCAATGATTAGGGAATGGGTACTCTATATACTATTAAATAAGAACCCCCTGTGGGGTTGTTCATGGGTTCTATACTGATTACTAGAGTAGAACACTCTTTCATGTTTAGGTCATGGGTCCACAATCGACTATTAGATAACACCATCTTGTTGATTCAAGGCATGAGTACTTGAATATTAGAGTCTCCCCTCATACTCGTCTTGACAGAAGTCCTTTCCCACTAGTGTTGAACCCTCCTCTAGGGTAGGGAGCAGTTCCTCTACTGACTACAAGAGTGGTACCCTCCTGCCAGGAATGGGAAAGAGTCCACTTTTGACTATCCAAGAGGAACCCTCCTACTGGGTAAGTCATGCATCCTTGACCACTATAGTGGAATACTTGTGGGTGGAAAGGGATGTTTCCTCCATTGATTACGAGAGTGGAACCATCCTACGGGGGTAGGAAATGTGTCTTCTATAGAACATTGAGTGGAAACCTCCTTCAGAGTCATTTCATGGTTCCTTGACCATCATAGTCGCACCCACCTATGGGGTCAAGGGATGTGTCTTCTATCTATTGAGTGAGACCCTCCTATTGTAAAAGGGAATATATTCTATAACTAGATATTGTGACCCTTGACTGTGTGGAATACGCATGAGGTGTGGCTCGACATGTATTTTTCTTTGTACATATGTGTGATATAATGGGCATTGTTGAAGCACCTTTGGTAATGTTGGCTCTCTTTTATTGGGATAAGATGTGAGGTTAAGATCCCCATTCTATTTTATTTGGGTTTATTATTTGGGAAAACAAACACACACCCACACAAAAATATATATATCATTATCCATATCATTTTATTTTTATTAATCTCTTACTTTTAACAGATATGTCTATTATAATCATGTCTCTTACATCCCCCTATTAAGCTTTCAGGATGTCTTACGAGGTATGTATATACACACCAATTCATTGGATTCTCCCTCACCGGTAATTTATAATCTTGAAAATGTAATGGTTTTCAAAAAATACAGGAGATTATAGGGATACCTGGTTCATTAGAAGTCATATGATGGCAATGTCTTGGAGATCATGTGCCAGGATCTCATAAAATATTTCTTTTCTAGTTTTGTTGTGATGAGACATCAATATGACTAGGCATTTAATTTTCCATTTTTTAGTTTCAGTTACACTATAATACAATTATACTCCCATGTGGACTTACATGAATGGGTTATTCTAAATATTTTAAATATTTTTTGATTATTCATAAACAATTCCTCATAAAGATGATTGGGCTTCTGGGTACATGTACATCTGGAAAAGGAACTTGATATTAGTTATACATTTTAGTGGTTGTATCTAGTCACGAGCCTATAGTGGTAGGATTATGGTAGTTTCTACTCAAGCCCTATTGGGTCATGTCATGACTGATTGGTATTAGATCAGTTAATAAATTTGGATAGATTTTGGAGCTTCACTTTATGATAATTTGGTTGGGATTTACGGATATAGTGTGAAACAATTTTGAGTGTGGAATTAAGGCCTGAGATACTAGTTTTGGTGTCGCACTAGATGTATCCATCCGCCAAGACTCTACCAACCTACATGTCAACTTAGTATACCGAGGCATTGGTTGCAGGGAGCACTAGTACATGCATCATATAGGATTGAGGCTTTGTAATTTCCTTGAGTCAACTCCCCATATATATATATATATATGTATATATATATATGCTCATCTGAATATGGTACGTATTGATTAAATTTTGATGATTCCCCCATGACGAAATGAATCTAGGTTACCAATTCCATATCATTAAGATCATATATTGAGTGAAGAAGCCTATATTAAGGGTCTTTTACCTGAGATTCTTCCTTGAATGGGAAATTTTGTAGTACCCACAACTATTGAGAAGCATATCATACCAGCTGAGAAGGCTGAGGATACACACAAGCTTACTGCAATCCGTGCCTTCCAGTGCAAGAGGACTTTGAGGTTCCATGGTGAACAAGATCCCAAAGTGGAAGATTATTGACTTGATTATGTGATATGTTTATTTAGTATTATTCATAAATTAGTAGATTAGGTGGTAGTTCTAGATGATGTCCATTTCCATAAAGTAGTTCGGCATTTTTGAAGTCCAAGTACAGAGGTGTATGTAGAGTCGACACTCTCACGGATAGACCTCCATCATCTCTTCCATGAGGATTAATAATCCTCATGCTTATTCCTATTTCAAATTTAAGAACTTATAAAGCTATAAAAGGGATGTATGATAGTCAATGAGTGTTCTATTATGTTTACATACCGTATGTGATTCTCCCTCGACATTATTTGGGATTTATACTTCCAAGAATAAAATTTTGAAAAGGGTCTCCACAAAGATATAGGTTATAGTGTTACATCCTTCTGCATTCACACCAAATATGGGGTGATGGAGTCGGAAATAATGATGGTGAGATTTTTGTAAGTGGTATGACAAAAAGTTAGATATGGTAGTGGTTTTTATAGGGATGAGTCATTTTTAGAATCTAGAAGGTTCCCATCGACATGATCTTGATGCAAGAGATCATCTTAAGATCACACATAGGCATGTGGTTAGGTACATTATAGAGGAATAGGGAATCCCAAACATGGGTGGTTCTACGAATATGATAAGAGAGGTTACATGAAAAGTGATTTCCCATCACAATGCACTGAGGAGGGATGGATGATATTGGATGGACATCCATCGTATAAGCAACACTATGATAAAAGATCTCCCACGTGAGGGAAGGGTAGACCCCAGGTAGGCAGAGCTGGAAGAGGAGAAGGTAGGGCTCCATGAGGATAAGCTATCGGTTGTAGGTGATGTAATGAGATCCTTCCACCATAACCAACACCACCAGGTTTCCCACATCAGACTTAGGAAGTTAGAGGACAGGCGTATGAATAGCTTAACCCTATAAATGCGTACAATCCAATAGCACATAAGAAGATTAAAGGTGTGATATCTATTTATTAAACTCCTGAATCATTATTATTAGACAATGGTGTGTTTATTTTCATTACTCCATGTATTAGAGTTGAATCTCATAGTGGATGCTTTAGCCAAACATATTTATCTTAAGAATCATATGGGTAATGCTTCTACTATATCTTTTATCTTCTGGTAGAGGGAGTTATCTCATGGTGGAGAGTGGTTCTCGTGGGACCTTTTGGTCATCCCCATGGAACCCTATGACATCATCTCAGGTATGGATTGGTGGTACATGGTCCGAGCCCAGATTGACTATCATCATAGATGACTCAGATGAATTCACATTAAGGGGATGAGATTCTACTTTGTAGGTGAGTGAGATATCATGGCAGGATGAGTGTGTTTTGGGGGAAGGGGGATTAATCCTCTTTCCTATCAGTTGGAGATTGTATCCCATGATGTATTAGCCTATTCAAACATCCATATTCCATTAGACATGGATGCTTTTATAGAAATCATCTCTAAGGATTTTATGTTAATACTTATGAGTTGTGAGGCATAATTTTTCATTAACATGCATCCCGCGACCTCTCCAAAATATTCCACGACATATCAGATGGATGATAATAGTCTATGATAGATGTAGTTTCATTTTAAGGGCCGTAAAAAAAAGTTTTATTATCCCTAGTGTGTCCCACTAGGGTAGCTCCAATATTGTTTGTGAAAAAGAAGGTTGGGTGCTTATGAATTTGTATAGATTATCTTCTCCTGATCCATTCCTAGATAAAGAACAAGTATCCCTTGATGAATATTGATGAACTCTTTGATTAGTTTTGTTGAATGTTATGTTTTTAAATGATCAATCCCATACATAGATACCATTAGTTGAGGGTTCACAATGATAATATTACAGAACTGAAATTCAAATGTCATTATTGATATTATGAGTTCCTAGTGATTCCCTTCTTTGTGATGAATTTCCCAACTATTCTTATCCACTTTATGAACCAAATCTTCAATCCATTGTTGGAATTATTATATTTCATTGAAGAAATACAAACATACATCAAATCCGTGGAGGAGAATACAAACAAGATAAGGGTTATCCAAGATTTTCATTGGGATAAAAAATTTATATTGTTCTATAAGTGTTCCAATAATGGATCCATGAGGTTAAAATTTCTAGGAATGTCATTTACGAAAAAGGATTAGTTGTAGAATTAGAATATATTTATGTAGTTCTTTCATGGGATATATCCAATAGTGCGTCATCGATGCAGAGTTATCTAATATTTCATAACCTTTAACCTCCCTAACATGGAAAGGGTATTCATTTACCACAAATGTGATGTTCCAGATAGCCTTTCAGTATTTGAGATTGAGGTAGTTGAGTGATCCTATTTTGGGAATACCAATGGTGGGAGTGGAGTAAATAGTTTATTATAAAGCCACCGAAGTCGATGTCATCTATGTGTTGATGTAGAGAAAGGTAGATATAACACATGGTTTGAGGCTACTGAGACCCCACAATATGAACTACATGAATCATGACATAGAGAGAGAAACAATAGTATTAACTTAGAAGATGTTAATGCACTATATTCTAGGAGAGTTATATTTTTACTAAGTCCATTTGACCAGAAGGTATGTCTTCACATGGAGAGACATGTTCCTAGGGTTGAGTCACTGGTTGGTGTTCTTCCAGGAATATGACTTGGAGACAATACTTACTCAGGGTAAGTAAAACATGGTTGTAGATTCCGTTCACAAGAAGTCCCATGATACTTGGATGGATTAGGAATTTGAGATGTTTTATTCCATGTAGTTGACCTATGTTGATGTGGTTGGTGTGGATTTTGATTAGTTGTTACAGTAGAGTCATTTACTTCTTCATTATCTAAAAGAGTACAAGTTGGGAGACATAGACTATGTTGTCTAACATGACCAGATATACTCAAGAAATCCACCAGATGGATTTTATAACAGAAGGAATCACATCATACATTTCCAAGGATATATAGTTATCCCAGTCATGATTAAAGAGGAGGTGTTGATAGAGTTTCAACCATATCCTTTGAATATACTTCTGAGGTTGGGGAATATGTATTGAGAACATCAATTTTAGTTTTGGAGGTATGAAACTGGATGTATAATAGTTGAGTTCATCTCTCAACATATCACATGTTCATTGGTGATGGTTGAGCATAAGATTCTAGAAGTTTTTTGCAGCCTCATGTGACCACGAAGTGTAAATTGGAAAAAATATCCATGGATTTCATGATAGGGGTTCTTATGAAAATGGGAGGCCATTAGTGCATTGGTTTAATAGTTAACCAAAAAATTAATTTAAAGCACTTCCATGCTATTAGGGAGTATAATTTGATGGCGAGTTTGGTGAATTTTCCTGTAAGGGAGATAATTCTACTTAATGGGGTTCCCTCAATGATTGTATTGAATTGTGATTCGTGGTTCATATCACAGTTGTGGAGAGTTATGCAGGATTTATTTGAGGTCTATTCCAAAGTAATTATAAAATAAGGATTTTTATATATGTTAATATTTATGAATTTGATATTAATTTTACATAAATGAGGGCTCCTGTTCTGATAGTGTACCCGACACACAATAATAGGTTTATCTGAAATCTTACATTTCACACAAGACTGAGTTATACCAAAAAAATAATACATTACTAATATTATTATATTAAATGGATGTTTAAGCCATGATATTATATTTGAAGGAAATAAAATAAATAACTATATTATATTTTAAAATTTTTCTTAAATGTTTTATACTTTCGTCCATTAAATATTTCTGGCTTCAAATAAGAATATATCCAATTTTAAGCATAATATTTTTTAAACGTATTTTTTACACTTATTTATTGAGAGACATTTCTAATTATAAATATTCAATATTTTAAAACGTATATATGAAGAATTAGACTTCTTATTTGGAATAAGGACACCAAAATTCACTTTGGTTGAATATTTTGTTTTTTTCTAATAATATTTATTTTTTAATGAATAGTGAAAATAATGCATTTTAATTCAAAAATGATTTTCTGTTTGATTTTATTATACAATTCGATTATAAATTTAATTGGTTTTAATGTATAATTAAGTAATTATGTTATCCTTTAATACAATTTAGGTTATTACAATTAATGTTAATTTGAAATTTGATATAGATACTTTGTGAACATCTGAATGTTAATTCTTTAAAAACCATGTACCTAAGTTCGCACACATGACTAGTTTTTAAATTAATTTTAGTCACTTATGTGAGTTGTATTTTTAAACATGGACATACATGGTTATAATAAATATATAAAATTTGATCTAATATGATCAAACTAATTTTTTTGAATGGTATCATTAGTATTTTATTTACCACAGTTAAAGGTAAATCAGGTAATTAATGGTAGAAATAGTATTATAATAATATAAAACTACCCTAAAACTGGTCCTAATCATATTAGATGAGTTATTGTCGACCAAGACAATAAATGGTCTGAAATTTTGGCTTTTTTATTCCACTTTTATGTGATTATAACATTTATACCATTTTATTTTAAGTAAACACAAAGATGTCATAAACCCGACTCTTATTAATAAAAAAATTTAATATGATGTTATATAAGTTATATTATTGACTATAAATATTACATATTAATATAAATAGGCTACCTAAATTGTTATAATTTATTTATAATTTTAAAAAAATACATAATTAAATTTAATTATGAAACAATTATGAGGCAGTAATAGATTTATTAATTGTAGAATCAATTAAATAATGTTAATAATATTAAAATAAATCTAAATTGAAATATAATTTTCCATAAAATAATGTTATGAATAAATTATTCATGTTATTTAGGATTTATCATAGTATATTTGATGAAATAATGTTCTTATAATTTTTTTTAAAATTCCGACATTGAATAATGTCAAAAAAGAAAGAATTCATATATTAATATATAAATTTTTTAATTAACTGATTTTAAATTATTAAAAAAATATTCATTATAAAAATATTCTTTTTATGCCTCTAAATATAATTAATGACTCATACAGAGGTAGTTTGAAAATTTATGGTAATTATTTTAATTCTCAAATTGTAAATTATTTAATAAAATAGTTAGAGTTAAAAGTGTTAAATCATAAACGATAAGGAATAATTTATTTTTAAAATCTTCTATAAATTTTATTTGATGAATGTATTTCGACCCATACTAATCCAATATTAGAACTAAATAAACTTGTAATAATTTGAAATAAAAATGGAATTTATATTAATTTGAAACTTTTAATAACTCCAAGAGTTCCCCACCCCTCTCATTTAAAAAGGTACTATTATTCTCTATTACATATACAAAAAAACCATTTTGGATTGTCCACGATCATCCCAAAACCCTTCCTATATTCCCTATACTATTTCTTCAATCCTTATTTTTGGAATAAATCCTTCCTTAGAGGTGTTACAGTGTTATGGAAGGTGATCATCCGAATGAAAGACAATGTTTTTATTTATGTGCTTCTATTTTTTCTTCTTCCTGTTCCTTAATGTATCCACCATCAATTTTGATATAATAAATAAATTATAATTTATATTCTGATATTTTATTTTGTGAATATAATCACCTAAATACATCTCCAATACCATTAAATGTGGAAGTAATTAATTGTTCTTGTATATGTGTGAAGTATCACATCCACGAATCGATATAATTCATTTTACTTAACCATCTATCATGACTGATTATAATGATGAAATAATGATAATATGTTATATTAATGAAATATTAATAATTATAAGATAATAATATATAAATTGTGTTCTTACTTTCTATGCACATAAAAATGATAACATCATCTGTGCGTACATGTGAACTGTCACCTTTAAGAAGTGATGTGATACAATTTTATTCAATACATCACTTTTATGATATATATAAGTATATTTAAATAATTAATATGATATTAATTATGTTATAATAATTATATAAAGATAAAATTATAATTACTTTATTTCAATCTAGGTCAATGAAAAATGAAATCATTACACATGTATACGTACGACCTACTGTCTCTATGATTATAACATCGATCATTTTTATTATATCCATAATTAATGGTTTGATTAAAAGTTATAATTAATCTAATAAATTGATCACTAAATCATGTTTTTTATTCTATATATGATGGGATTATGACCACATAGACTCTTGGCATCATACCTTGTTCATTTTTGACTCAAGTACCGAATATTGAAAAATGTTCGATATGAACATAAATAATTATGTAATTTTCATAACATCGAAAGAAGTGATATGAAATGAATAATAATAATTAAAATGGTTCCCAATAAAGTATAAATTATGATATTTTTATTATTTAGGACGATAAATATTGTACGTGACAAGTCAGACCCGAGCTAAGGGACTTCATCTCAATCTTCGTTAATTGAGGAATATTTTTATGTTATACACCACCTTCTCTTATTTTGGGTATAATAATCCCCATTTAATTTTAATTTCATTAAAATGTCTTCAAAACGAGTAATTTATATGAACTATTATACTAAATGAAAAAAATGAATAGTTATCTAACGTATACGACTACAATGACATTTCCATCATTGTGACCATTATTTGATAAGTGGCTTCCATTATAAGTCGTATTGTGTTTCTAAAAGTAAAATAAATACCATATTCCATTTTAAGGTATATTAGTATTGAAAATCAGTTTGATAATGGATTTATTATGCCAATATCTTGAGATGATATCTTGTGAATGAAATGTAGAAATGTTATTTTTCCTTTTTGAATGATTTAGGAGTTGTGCTTATGTTTTGGTTCTTGGGAATTTGTTATGTATTTGAGTGGTTGTCTGATAAACTGATGATGGGTGAGACCATGAAATCTATTCATTGTATTGGGTAATAAAATAGAGTTAATTGAAAAGGGTTTTTTAATATATTTACGGAATTTAGTATGACGGGTTTCCAAAATGTAACCATGATTTTTACTCCCTATGTAGATGTGAAAACTACAATGTATGTATGGTGTGGATTACATTAGATACCTTTATGATTAATGATTTTTAATATATTTTTAGCAATATTATGATTTCATGAGGTATATTAAGATCTTATGTTTTTGTGGGTGAAAAGTATGAATTTAATAATTTTTATCATTAGTTTAGAATATTCATGGAATAATAGTTTCATTCCTTATTTTATATCTGTTTCTATGATTTTTTCTCTCACACCTAGTTTTTGAAATGTTTACATTGGGTATATGGTTGGGTAATATAAATGAATATGTCAAGATGAATTCTATGAAAAAAAATTTCAAAAAATATTAGTCAGGGTTTAAAGAGTTTTATCTTGTGAAAAAATTGGATAGTGAGTTGAAGTGTCTACTTTATAATATTTGAGTTTTTCAATAATAGTTATGGATTAATTATATAATACAAAAAACCTAAATTCATCCTTGATGTGAATTATTTATCTAAATCAATATTATGTAATGTTTAAGTCTAGGGCCTTATAGTTTTCATCAGAGATCGATTTAGATAACTTTAGGAGTTATGATATTGTAAATAGAATATCCCTAAATTATTTTTACATTATGGTAAAATTGAATTGATATAGAATTTTCTGATTACCAGGTTGATTCATCTAAGAGATGTATATTCAGGAAGGGTTTTTTGTAGAGGAAATAGGAGAACTATGCTTCAATGATATCCAATGGAAAATAACCTTCCAAATTAGCAACATGAGATGGTCAGATTCATAATTGAACAATTTTGTTGCAGAAATGGAACAATTGAAATAGGATATAAATGGTAGTATTATTATTTCACAAGATCATATAGATCAATCATAGAGAAAAATTTTGGTGACTGAAAATTTCATGGGGCAATATCCCCCCAACAATTATAGGAAAATATGACCTCGTGCTAGATAAAGGGTGAATTAATAAACTAGAAATGATTTTTGATGTAATGGGGTGTTCATAAAATCAAATGGTTAGTCTTTATATTTTCCATATTTAATTTAAAGTTTATAAGTGGTGGCCAACAGTTAAAAATATCAGGTTTATTATATAGATTTATGCACATTATTGGGATGAATTAAAAATTATGTTTGTTGAGAAATATTTTCCTAAGGAGGCTTGACTTGGTATGGAAAAAAATTCTTGGAATTGAGTCTAGTTAAGGACAAAATTGCTACATAGGTGAAAAATTCAATCAACTAGAAATTTATTCTCTAAATTTCATCTGAGATATTGATATTAAACTCAATCATATTTACTCTATATTAAATCCAAATTATCTAAGGGAATTTTATTCTCATGAGTTTTAAACTTATGAAAAACTTTTTTGATTTGTAGAGAATGTAGAATTGGAGTTTAATTATGATAATTAGTTCATCAAAAACAAATATAAATATAGATCTAGGTTCTAGGAAAAAGGGAATAATTCAGAAATAAATTATAACGATATGAAAATGAAGTTTTTGGTTTTTGAGAATTATGGTAAAAAATAAGGTAGAATGCCTTCTAAATTCTGGTGAGTGATTATAATTTTGTAAAATGATTCATAATGCTCATAAATTCACTGAAAAAGATCTAGGTAATTTTATGAAAAAGGTTGATATATAGTCAGTGAAGTTTTCTACATTTTACAATATGGGTGAAAATGCCAATGATGCGTGATAATGAATTTGAATAATGGGAAGAACAAAAAAATATAAGCAGAAAGGTGTGTTAAAATCCTTTGAAACTACATCAGTAGATGCTTGGATATAAAATGAAGTTGTATCAGGTATATTTTTTGTTTATTCAGATTATGCGAATGTGTTATTTTATTTAGGGTCAACACATTCTTTCATTTTTGAGAAATTCTCTGGTAAATTTGAAATTCCTCCTTAAAATATTATTGAAAAACATATGGTAAAAACACTTAAGAGAAATTTTGAAGAAAAACGAAATTTTATGAATCTTCCAGTCCTTTTCTATGGAATTAATTTTCCTGAAAACCTTGTTTCTTTTCCTCTTGTAGAGGTTGATGTTATTTTGGGTACATATTTTCTTTCAACTTTCCATGATAAGATTGACTATATAGATAAAGAAGTTTATTTTCAGAATTAATTTCAGTTTTCAACAATAACTAACCCATACCATAGATAACATATCAAGAATTTGATAAGCTTTTAAAAGATGGAAATGAATGTTAACATTAACATATTATTGAAAACAAAGTAATTGTTCAGATTAATGATGTGCCATTGGGAAATGATTATCTTGAGGGGTTTTTATAATTGTTTTATTGGTATTATACATGACAAGGAAGTTTAATATAATGTTGACATGGAACCTGATTAGAATCCAATTTCCAAACCATATTATCGAATGTCTCAAACAGAAATTATAGAGTTTAAGAAACAACTACAATAGTTATTAGATAAAGTCTTCATTCAAAATAGGACATCACCCCGGGGTTATCCTATATTGTTTGTTAAAAATTAATATTGTTCAATGAGACATTTCAGTTATTAATGATGTTTGAATAACATCATGATTTAGAAGAATTTTCCTTTGCCTCATAATGATGATTTATTTGATCTTCTCTGGGGATAAAAATATTTTTCGATGGTTTAATTGAGTTTGAGGTACAATTAGTTGCATGTAAAGAAAAAAGACATTACAAAGACTACATTTCATTATAGATATGGTCATTATGAATTTTTAGTAATATCATTTGGGTTTACAAATTAACCTACTATATTCATGGATCTTATGAAGAAAATTTTCTATTAGTTACTAGTTATGTTTTCCATTGTATTTCTTGATTAATTTTTGGTATATTATTAAAGTAATAAGTAGAATGAAAGTCATATAATGGTTATTTTAGAATCCATAAATGAAAAATGGTAATATTATAAATTCAATAAGTGTGAATTTAGGTTCCAAAAAATTTATATCTTTGGTCACATTTTTTCTAATAATGGAATATATGTTGATTCTTATAAATAGAATGTTGTTAAAGAATGTATGAGAACCCAAAATGATTCCAATATTCCTAGTTTTTGTAGATAAGAAAACAATTAACAGAAGTGTGTTGACAATTTTTTACACTTATCTAGCCCACTCACTAAGTTAACTTGAAATGGTGTAAAGTTTAACTAGGAAAATGAATGTGATGATTATTTATAGTAATTGAAAAAGAATATTGGCGAATGATCCATTTTTGAAACTACCATTCAGAAATGGGGAATTTGATATCTACAATTATGAAATGTTGAAAGGGATTGGTTATTTCCTAATATATAATGATAAGGTAATTTCTTATTCTACATATCATTTGAACACTCATGAGTTAAATTACCCAACACATGATTTAGAATTAAATTCTATTTTTTATTTAAATATTTTGAGGCATCATCTGTATGGAGTAAAATGTGAAATATATAATAATAATGAAAATTTTAAGTATAAATTTACTAAAATAAATTGAAACTGAGATAGAGAGGATTTTCTGAACTAATAAATGATTATTATTGCGCGATTCATTAACATTCTAAAAAAAACCAAGTGGTTGATGATTTGAGTCTGAAAAGTAATGATACATTAACAATGATACATATATAACACAACCTTTTGATTAATTATCTGATAAAATTTTCATGGAAGTTGTTGGTGAAAGAAATTCATATATTTTGTTTTAGGTTTTATTGTAATCATCTCTTTTAGATATAATTAAGCAATCATCAAAGGAAGATAGTGAATTGTAAAAAAATGTATAATTGATTCAAAAGGGTTTGTTTCCTAAATTTAACTTTGATAAAGATTGTGTATTGAAATTTGGGAATATGTTATGTGTTCCTTGTGATTAATGTATGAAGAAAGGGTTGTTATGTGAATCTCATAGTTCCCTATTTTAAATTCATTCTGGAAGTACTATGATGTTAAGATACTTCATGGAGTATTGCTATGGGATGAAATGAAAAAAGACATTACATACTTTACTATGAATTTTTTAAATTTTCAGAAAGCTAAATACGAATTATAGTTTCAAAAGTGGAAGTTATATCCTTTTCTAACAACAGAGTGGAAATGGGAAAATATATCCCTTGATTTCATATTTGGATTGCAAAATAATTCTTGAGGTAACAATGCAATTGGGGTTGTTGTTGATAGACTGACTAAGTCTTATAATATTATTCCAATTGGAGATACACTATCTCTAGATAAACATACTAATTTGTATCTTAAATAGATAGTTAGCTTACATAGTGTTCCTCTCTCCATTATATCTAATCATGGTCCTAGGTTTACTTCTGGATTTTGTAATGGATTTCATATTTCATTGGGAACTAAATTATATTTTTTCCATCATTTCATCCTTAATTAGATGGGCAGTCAGAAAGAACAGTTCAAACATTGAAGGATATTTTATGTGGTTATGCAATGGGTTACTAGGAAATATAGGATCAAAACACTTCTTTGGTTGAGTTTTATTATAATAATATTTTTCATTCTAGTATATAGATGGAACCATTTGAGGAATTATATAGAAATATGTGTTTAACTCCATCTTTTAGGGATGATGTCAGTGAATGGAATTTGATGGTACCATAAGTGGTTTATGTGATTGAATAAAAATATTAGTTGATTTAAAAATATATGAGGATAACTCAATTTAGTTATAAAATTTATGTAGATAACTGGGTGAAGTATCTTTCATTCAATGTAGGTGATCATGTCTTTCTCAAACTTTCTCCATGGAAAATTGTGATGTGTTTTGGTAAAAAGTGGATGCTGATTCCATGGTTCATTAGACCCTATTAAATCATGAATAAATTTGGATAAATTTCTTTCCAAGTGTATTTACCTCCGAGTTTATCCCAAGTACACAATTGTTTTTAAAAATTTTCAATGTTAAGATAGTATATGATAGAACGATCTCATGTTTTGAGTGCATAAGTAGTTCAGTTGGAAGATAATATTTCTTATAAGGAACAAACTCTACAGATTCTTGAATATAGGTAGAAAGTGTTTTTGATGAATGTGATTCATCGGGTAATTATTTGGTAAATAAACTATAGGACTGAAGAGGAAACATAAGAATCTAAAAATTCTATAAGGGATAAATACCCCTACTTATTTGATAAGAGAATAAAATTTTGAGTATCCAATTTATAAAAGGGGTAATGATGTAATATATTGAGTAATTATAGAATAATAATGTTTCATATCTATTAATATTTATGAATTATATATTAAAATTACATAGAAGATGATTCTTTTTCTGATAGAAAACTATCACAAGTAATAATGGGTTTCTCTAAAATCTTACATTTCACACAAGACTGAGTTATAATGAAAAATAATACATTATTAATATTATTATTTTAAATGGTAGGTAATACCTTTCCATTGTATTGGAGGGAATTAAAATTACTCACTATATTATGTTTCATATGTTTTTTAAATTTTTTTAATTTCTTCCAAAAAAATTTATGGGGAAAAAATATGAATGAATTCAATTTTAAGCATAAAAAGCTATAATATTTTTAAAAGGTAGTTTTACTGCATTTTTATGGAGAACCCTTTTTAATCCAAAATTTTGATAGTTTAATAAATTTAATATAAAAAATTATACTTCTTCATTGGAAGTAATACATCATTATTTAATTTGGTTTATTTTTTTGGTATTTTTCTATTAATATTCACTTTTACTGAATATTGATTAATGTTGTATTTTTGTTCAAAAATATTTTTTGTCTTAAATACTTATATATTTTGGTTATACATTTAAATATTTATAATTTATAATTAAATAATGTTGTTATCATTTAAATCATTATATTTCTTTGGAATAAATTTCAATTTTCAATTGGATATAAAAACATTATGATATTTTGAACATTTTTTCGTTAAAAACTAGTTTACTCAATCCTTCAATAAGATTAAATTTTAAATCAATTTTTATCACTTAGATTAAATAAATATTCAAAATTGGATATAAATTTTTGTAATTAGTAAGATAATTGTGATCTAATAGGATCAAAATAAATTCTAGTAAATATTATTTTTAGTATTTTAATTACCACTTTTAAAAGTAAATTATGTAATTAATGGTAAAAAAAATAGTATAATAATATAAAACTACAAAGAAACATATCTTAATATTATTGTATGGGTTATTTTAGATCAATAAAATACATGTTATGAAATTATGGGCTTTGGAATCCACTTGGGTGTAAATATGACCTTGATAAAATTTTATTCAAAGTAAAAACGAAGATGTCATAAACCTATCGCTTGTTACTAAAACAGTTTTAATATGTGGTTACATAAGTGATGACTTCGAATATAAATAGTTTTTAGAAAGATAAAAATATTTACTACATCATGTGAATTTATTTAGTATTTTTGGATATAAAATATTTAAATTTAATTATGACACAATGATGATGCAGTAATATATTTATCAAAGGAAAAATTAAATAAACGAAATTAATAATTTTAAAAAAAATATATAAATTGAAATATCTGATTCCATCCACAAATTTTATGGATGAATTAGAAATATTATTGATTATTTAATTTAGTTTTTTTTAATGGATCAAGTTGTTATGTTTGTTTAAAAAGTCAAATAATCAAAAGTGTCAAAAATGACATAATTCATATCCGTAAATATAAACTATTATGTTAAAAGGTATTAAATTTATAAAAATATATGATTCAGCCAAATAGCTTTTTTAATTCTCTAAATTTCATTAATAAATCATTCATGGGACTTTTGACATGTTATGGTAATTATTTTAACACTTATAGTCTAAATTACTTAATAAAACAATAAGAGTTTAAAGGGATAAAAAATAAAAGATAAGGATTAAAAAATATAAAATTTTTGTCTAATTATTAATTGGATGAATGTACTTATACACATACTCAGTATATATTCATAATAAATACAATGTGGTACAATATGTAATAGAAAACTAATTTATATTAATTTGATACTTTTAGTAACTCCAAAAGTGGAACTCCAATCTCCTATAAAAAGGAACGATTCTTCTCTATTCCGTATAGTTTATAAAACTATCATATAAAAAAATATATTTTTAAAAACATTATAGATTCATTATTATCATTATTTAAGCCATATTCTAGAAAAAACAATATTTATAGGTGTTTACATGTAAAGAATGGTGACCATCAGAAGGAAATGTAATGATTTTTACTTAAGTGTTTCTATTTTATTTAATCTTCCACTACCTTCAAATAACATCCAACTATGATGAGATAAATAATAAAATATAATCAATATAATAATATTTAATTATGTTAATATAGTCACCTAAATCAATTTCGATATCCATCAAATGGGAAAGGAATTAATAATTCGTGCATACCTGTGAATTATCACCTCCATGAATCGATATAATTATTTTTCCACAACCGTCTCTCATGATTTTTTATCATGATAGAATTAAAGTTATTATGTGTTATTAATTACATAATTACAATTATAATATTATAATATATTAATTATGTTATTACATTCCACACACATACAAATGAAAACAACATTCTTGTGTATGTGTGAACTATCACATACACGAAACGATGTGATTCATTTTTATTCGCTACAGAACATGTATAAAATATATATAAGTATTGTTAAATTATGAATAATATATTATGTTTTTTATTGTAATTATATAATGATAAGATTATAACTAACTTATTTACATAATTATCAATTACAAAAGAAAATGTTACTCATGTGTCCGTATGACATACCGTCTCCATGATTATAATGTTGTTCAATTTTCATAACCATAGTTGATGTTTTCATAAAAAAGTATAATTAACGTAATAATGTTTTCGTTGCATCTGGAATTTTTTTACTGTAGATGATGGAATTATGACCATATTGACTATTTACATTATATCGAGTTCTTTTTCAATTCAAGTACTGAATTTTAGAAAAACATATGACATGAACTTAAATAATTATATAATTGTCATAACATGGTAATACATGATATAAATGGAATAATATATATGAAAAAGTTTATCAATAAAGTCTAAATTAACCTTAATTTATTATTCAAGAAGATAAATATTGTACATGAAGAGTCAGACTCGAGTTAAGGGACTTCGTCTCAATCTCCTTTCATTAATTTTTTTTGATGTTATACACCAAATTTTTTATACACTATTTAATAAATACCTACAACTTTTAACAAAATTAAAATATTTTCAAATGAAATATTTTTATAAGAATCATTTTAATAAATTAAAAAATGATTTTTTTAAACATATACCGTGATAATGACTTCTCCACTACCACGACCATTATTTGATATTTGGATTCGTAAACAAGTCAAAATATGTTTTTAAAAGAATAATAAATAAATTATTTCCTTTTTAGGTTTTTTGGTATTAAAAATGGTATTGATAATGGATTTATTATATCAGTATATTGATATGATATCTTGTGAATTAAATGTGGGAATGTAATTTTTCCTTTATAAATGATTTATGTGTTGTGCTTATATTTTGGTTCTTATAAATTGGTTATGTATATGGGTTGTTATGTGATAAATAAAGGGCAAGTTTTCCCATGATAGGTCTACAATGAATTGAGTATTGAGGTGGAGTCAAACAACAAGGTTTCTCCTAGTAGATTTAGGGAATATAGTATGATGGGTATTGTCTATGTAACCATGAAGGTTACTCCCTATGTTTCTTTGAATGATACAATTTAATTATGATATGTATGGAAGAAGATAACATTATATATACGATTGATAATAATATTTTCATAAATATTATGATATTATGAGGTTTTTAAAGAGCTTATATTTTATGGGTGAAAAGTGGGATTTTGAGGAAATGTTTTCATGAGTTTAAAATATTCATAGAATAATAGTTTCATTAATTATTTTATATCCCTTACATAATTTTTTTTATCCCAGCTTTTTGAAATGTTTTCTACAGGGTATAATTATGGTTATGTGAAATTAAGATGTCAATATGAATATTATGAATATTTCTTTGAAGAAAAAAAATCATTTTTTAAAAAGTTTTATCTTTTGATAAAATGGGTAGTGAGTTGAAGATTCAACTATATGATATTTAATTTTTATGAAATATTTATTTCTTAATTCCATACAACTATAAGCCTGATGATATCTTAAATGTGATTTCTTGAGTTAACTCATTATTATCTACTGTTTATGGCTATGACCATATAAGATTAGTACGTCTTTTCACCCACAAATAGATGGGAAGACCACGTGCACTATCTAGGTGCTAGAGTATACATTGATGGTTTGAATGTTAGGCTTAGGATGGATCTAATAGGATCAACATCCTTTGTAAGAATTTATATTGCATAATTGTGACCAATATACAATCGGTATGACACCTTTTACGGTCTGGTTTGGTTGGCTTTAGAGGTCACCCATATGTGGGGTTGAGATCAATGAGGCATATCTTGTTGGGCCAAATATTATTCAGGGGATGATAGGGACAGTCTAGGTTTTCTAAAATCATATGAGGATATCTCAAAGTAAGTATAAATATTTTGCAGATCAAGATTATAGGCCCTTTGAGTTCATATAGGAAGACAAAATTTTACTTAGAGTCTCCCAATAAAAAGTATTGTGGATAATCAATTAGGTAGGAAATCTATTTCCAATGTTCATTGGGATTTTTGAGATTTCATAGAGGGTTGAAAAAGATTATTACCACCTCCCCATACCTACATAGTTGGAATTATAGAAATATGTCTTCTGTGTCCCACAATTGTGGAGATTCATGCATAAAATTACACGATTAATTGACTAGGGAAAATAGAAAATAAGGATTGAGACACCTTTTCAGAGCACCAAGTGGTGATCTAGGATCGGTAGGAGAGGACCCTTAATTTATGTACCATGACCTCATTTCATGTATTATGGTAGGATGACAACATGCAAGAGAAATCCCAGGAGTGGGAGAGCCAGATGCAGGCTATGTATCCCCAAATTTTGGTTTATTTTTTATTTTTTAGGACAAGAGTATTGGAAGAAGGAATAATATAAATATCATATTATTTCCCTTTAATACATTAAAATATATCAATAAATATTTTTGAGCTATGGGACGAGACAACATGTGATTTTGAGGACTAGTGTGGACAGAATTAATTTTATAAAAATAATAAATATATTTTATATTATAAACATACAGTTTTCCAGAAAAATAGGATAACTCTTTAATGGTGTATCATATCATAAATCCAGGATGACATTTGAATCCATAACTTGAGGATTACCTAGGTGTGACCAAAATAAGTCATCTCAAGATGTTTAGATGTAACAAACATTAGAGAATATGTTTAATTAAAATAAATAATTAAATTTATAAATTTTAAATTAAATAAACTAATACTATTTCCTATAAAAAATATTGTTATGAAAGATATACATTATTTTTTGTATACCCCTAGGAAATTTTAGAGGAGTTTTCTTGCACTCCACATCGATGAATCAGTATTCGATGATAACAATCATCCACATCTAGGCAAATCGAGGCATAATGAATGCAACAACTTTTATCCTTCATTGGTGATAACTTTCTTCAATAATTAACACTCCACATTGAGGTATGATTCATCATTTGTGGTTTTTGAGCCATATTATTAAAATATTAACAATTATCATTCCTATTTATTTGATATGTGTTAGTTGATCCTTTTCATGAACCCGTAAAACAGATTTAAATTAGGTATTCAATTGTTTCTCACATAATCTTCAGTAATTTTATTCACAAGCCATGAATTCTTGACCCAAGATTTCATCAACTTATATAGGTGCTCTTCAGACATGTTTATTCATGTTATTCATCATTGGACAACATTGTAATGATTTAACTATTTTTTTGGTGGGACCGAACATGACAGTTTCCCAAATTAATAGTAGCTTTGCATGTGAAGAATAAAATATAGGATTTGGGGATGGATCATGTTGTGTCATAGGATTAGGGTTATTATTCTCATAGATTTTGTATCTAGGAACCAATGATGATGTTAGGAGGTACGCGGTGAATACAAAAACCCACCATGGATCAACATAATCCGACATCCATCCACCGATTGGTTGAAATTGATGAATGAAACCATCTAATCATTTTTGATTGAGAAACATGTGATATCCACATTTTAGGAGATGAATATAGAACTTTAGATTATAATTTATATTTTTGAGAAAACCTCACTACACGGAATATAGTTTTAAGATCTCATGACATGTAGGGAATTTGATACAATGGATTGGGAATCAAATGAATTAATTGTAACACACAGTGTGAGACACCCCCACCCCATGTTTCTCAGTGCTGGTGACTCAGGGTGTTCTCTAGGTGTAGGAAGACATTGGAATGGCTACGCAGATTCCATGTACTAGTACACGAATAATGTACATAGACACACCCCAAAAGACATGGGTGGGACCCCTTGTCAGAGGACACATTGCGCATAATAGAAACATACAAGATTGAGATTAAATAGACATAGAGATGAGAACAGGAAGAAACCCTTATGGCAGAGGAATTCCATGTTTTACCTTTAAATATTTTTTAGGGACTCATCGGTAGTGATCTACGTACCAATAGAAAGACATCTAGAAAACATGGTAGAAATACATACTATGTTAGTACCCTACCATGATTTTCACCCCTACATTCTTCTGAGGAAATTTATACCTCTCTTATCTATTTCATTTGGAAATTTATTTGTTCATATGTGTTGGAAATCTAGAGTGTTTTACCATTTATAACAAAATGGAGGATTTGGTAGTGACTTTTGAGATACAGTGGAGATGTTCTGAATATAACATGTCATTATGTGATGCTAGACGATGATAGTGATCTTGTGCGATCACTAGATACATTATAGTGGGATACTCCTACTAGGTATGTAAAATTTCATATCACTACTATTAGTGTAGAACCCCCCTTCATGGTAGGGAATTGTTCATCTATTGATTACAAGAGTGGAACCCTTATGATGGGATAGGGCATGGGTCCCCTATTAACTATTTATTGGGACCCTCATGGAGAGTTAGGGAATGGGTCATTGACTATTAGACTATAACCCTCCTACTCAGAAGTTAATGGGTCATTGAATACAATATTGAAACCCTTCTACAGGTTGTAGCATGAGTCATGTACTAATTACTAGAGTGGAACCCTCCTATGGAGACATGGAATGAGTTCTCTATCAACAATCAGAGTTGAAATCTCCTTCGGGGATGGTCATGGGTCCTCCACCACATGATGATAAACCTCATAAGTTTTTAGGAATGAGTACCCAACAGATTAAAATAGTGGAACCCACCTTCATGTAAATGTCATGGTTTCTCTATAGACTATTTAGTAACACCCACTTGCAGAGTCAATGAATGGGTCCTCAACAATTAAAGTTCCACCCTCATTTGGGGAAAGGGAATGAGTCCTCAAACTACTAAGTTAAAACCACTTATTTTACAATGGAATGGTTCCCCTACCTAGAGATTTTTACCCTCAATTTTGTAACATAGTGGTGAGGTATATAATGACATGGATGTTTCCTTATACAAACACGTGAGATGTGGGGCATCATTCATGGATCTTTGTAATAGTTTGATCTCTTTTTCTATGCTAGGCTATGATATAGAGATCCCCTTTCATGTTTTGGTTTTTTTATAAGTGGATATATATATATATATATATCCATTTCATTGAATTAATGTTACTCTCTTCATTTGTGTTGATATTTTATTCATATCATGTCTCTTTGTTTCCCTATAAATTTAAGGGAATCCTAATAGGTATGTATATATTCACCCATTCATGGGATTTTACCACACATGTAATTTATTATAAAGATAGAGGATGAGTCAAATGCGATTACAAATTAGCATAAAGATACCTTGTAAATTATCCCATGTATGGTGGTCGGGGATTAGAGATCTGGAACCAAGCCCCCTTATCATTTTATATTTCTTGTTTTCTCACGTTGGATCATCTATCTAGAAATGCATGTATTTTTATTATTTTTCTTTATAGTTACATTGTCATACTATTGTACTCCCTAGAGGTTTTACATGAATGGTTTATAGTCAATATTTTTCTTCTTTAATTTTTATTCCTCTGCACTTCTATATAGATATTGTCAGGTGTGTGCATACAGTTACATTAGGAAAATACCACCCATATTAGTTATTCCTTTTGGAAATTATCACAAGCCCATGGCCTATGGAGTTGGGCTTGAGATATATGCATATTGAGACTTGTTGGTTTGCGATGATACATCACATTTGAAGAAAATCCTGGAAGTATCAATAAAATCCTTAATCAATTTTTCATCCTCCTGGATCTCCTCCACACACTCCTCTCATGTCCTATAGTTATTTGGTTTGGATTATGTTTTTGGAATAAAGGTGTAATTATTGAGGGTTTTTGGTTGCTACATAAAAAATCAATTTATTTTATTATTTTCAACCATAAAAACATTTTTTAAAATTCTTGATGACATCACTGATTATGCCAATCCTAATGTAATCCCCGCATCCAAAATTTGACAGTGGTCTATGATTCCCAATCTGAGATTTCATTGAATAGTAATTCCATTATTTTAGAAAATAATCAAATTAATGATATACTATATTTTTAATATTTTTATTATATGAAAATTGACACTCATTGGGCTTTACCATCTCACACCGTCTTAGCACACAAATCTTAAAATATTTCGTAGTATATTATAATATCTAAATATATATATATAAAGACTAAAAAGTAACAATATATTTGTACTATATTATTTATAAAATCAACATTTTCACTATTCAAAGAGTAATATTATTTTTCTGAATAATATCATAATTTATCCCTAATCTCATTTGGATATTAAGAATAAAAAATAATTATATTAAGATAAAATCTACTTCTATATTTAAAATTTAAAATACAAAAAATATTCAGAAACCCCCCTTTTAATAAGAAATGACCCTTTAAAATTTAGTTGTTCTTAAAATTATATGATTTAATTAATATCATTCAAAATTGATTACTTAATTCACAGAAACTAATAAATAATTTTATTAAGTAATTATTTTAATCATATATTTCATAAATTGATTACTTTTTTCATTTTAAAATCAATAATTTTAAATAGAAAAATCATTTTCTGAGTATATTTCACAATGAAGTTAATCTTATTTATACATTATAAAATTACATAAAGGTTATAATATACAATTTTAAATAATAATCCTTCCATAGTATATCACAGTTTTTGATGCTCATTATTTTTTGTGACACACATTATTAATAATAGTATTTATTTAAAATAAAATACATTTTAAAAGCCCAATGTGCATTGAAGAAATTTATTGTAGGGGTGAATCTTCAACTTGAGGAATTGATTCTAGTGGTGCGTATCCCATCCATGGTATGTGTTATTTGTGGTGTATCATCCCAATGATATATGTAATAGTGGTATATCAGCAAATTGAAGAGGGGTAGTGGTGGTAGATATTCCACAATATATTGGTAATTACCTATTCACAGAGTGATGTCTACATCACTATTGATATTTAATTAGTGATAAGTAAATCACTTGGATGGTATATGATGGTTCTAAATCATCCACTTTACATTATTTTTAGTAATATACCATGCATATTATTTATGATATATAGCGTGTGAAATTTTTTGTCCTTGACATGTGTTTTAAGAATGGATAAATCATTTAATTATATAAGATTATGAATTTGGAATAGTTACACCAATATTGGTGATTGACCACTACACAAGGTAATATGTTATTTACTTATTACTTTATTATAAATCAATATCGTGAATGAACATATATTTCTATATTTTTTGGGTTATCATTCGGGGTATCCTGCTAAGTTGGAATCACACCTTGCTCTGTTTCCTGGATACCTGAGAAAATATAATGCTTCATTATCCAGGTATGGAAAAATTAACTACTTATATAAATGATTGATTTGGGATGTAGAGTTGGTGATGGAATACATGACTAGTCATAGACTCTATACATGGTTTGTGAAACAATTGCCTACTTTATTTTTACTTTTTTAACCTTTGATATATTATTTACCCATGAGAAAGATTTTTTATGATTAACATATTTCATTAATTATAGAGTAGCATATTTTAAAAAAATGATTTTAATATTTACTATTGCTAGGAATTTATATGTGAATTCTATTTTTATTATAATATTTTATTATGAAAAGTTCTTCATGAAATTTATTTTACTATGTTGGATGGAAAACTCTATGTAACATCCTAGGTAAATAAAGAAAAATACATTTTCATATTTATTAATATTCGTGAATTAAATATTAATTTTAATTTAACGGGGTTTCTATGTTTGATAGTGTACCTGATACGCAACAATGAATGTCTTTGAAATCTTATGACGCACACTAATAATATAATAATATTATTTTAAATGGTTGTTAGCATGTACTCGTTGTATTGGTAGAAATGAATACAAATAACTAAAATATGATTATATATGTCTGTTAAATGTTTTTATAATTATCCAACAAATGTTGGAGGCCTAAAATGAAAACAAATCTTATTTTAAGCATAAATTCTATAATATTCACTAAAAGGTCGATTTACCGCCTTTTGATGTAGAACCCTCTTTAAATATAGTTTTGGTCACATTAATATATTATATATGAAGAAATAAAATCCTAATTTAGTATGGTGGCTTAAAAGTTTACATTTTGATTTTTTTTAATTATTCCGATAAAGTTTATTTTTTTAATGAATACTAAAAAAATATTCTATTTTACTTCAAAACTACTTCTTCATCTAATTAATCATATGGTTAGATTATATTTTTAGTTGGTTTTAAAGTTTAATTAGAATATATTTTTCCCATTTAATCCAATGGCGCTCATTATAATAAATTTCACTTAGAAATTAGACGTAAACAATTATCAATATTTTGATAAATATTGTTTCTTAAAAACATGCTATTTGTTTTGACAATGGGAATGATTTTTAAATTGATTACTGAAATTTCTGTGTTTGGAATTTGGTAAAATGGATTCCTTATTTGGAATCAGAAGGTTTAAATTATTTAATTAATACATTATTGTTTTTGGACATTATGAATTGTAACGATGATAATTATCTTTAATTATCGCGATTAATTAGTAATCGGGTAGATAAGGGTAATAAAATAATATCATAATAATATAAAAGGACTCCAACTTGTGTGCAAATCTTATTTTTTGAGTCATGGAAGAACATTGTATGCCTTTTTCCAACCATGGGACCCCATGGAATCACTTTAGTGTGATAGTGATATTTTATCATATTATTTTTAAAGAAAGGGAAATATAACAAAAGTATGTATCACCTATGTAAAACAATTTTAATTTTTATTAAAGAAATTATCTATTAGACTATAAATAGTCATTGGAAAGATAAAAAATTTCCTACATTATAGTATTTTTTTTATTTTTAGGCATTAAATAAATAAATTTATTTATGACACCAGGATGATGCACTGATTACCTTATTAATGAATGATTTAAATAAAATGAAAAGATAAGGTAAAATATAAGAATTACACTTGTTTAAAACCTATTGGATGGGTGGATTTCGAACCCTTATCACCTTATCATATAAATATATCATTTTGGTAGCTTTAAATTCCGAAAATGATTTCATAATAAAATAACATTTCATGACCTTCCAAGAGTGCTCATCCTCCCTCTTAAAGAACGCCCCCACCTCTACCCCCTTACCCACACCTCTGAAGCCCTTGAATCATCCAAACTATTCTCATATTATCTCTCCAAATCCATATATTACTCCTAGAAGCCTCACATTGGGCATTAGTCTTCCCAAGGAATCCTTTGGATTAAATCAAAAAGAGTTACCTGATTTAGAGGTAATGTCTTCTCTCGAGATTATTTCTTTTATTTACCTTATTCACTCCCCTAACATTATTATTCATTGATTCCATAAAAAAAAAGTATCATAAATAAACTAGGATTTTTTTATGATAAGGATTAGATTTACACTTACACACACCTCCGTCTAATGGTTAAAGAACATACTGTTTCATTGGGTGGGGAATTACTGCCTCACGAAATGATGATTTTTCGGTGTTCTTTTAACACCTTCAAGGTGGCCATTAAGTTGACACTATTTTTATATATGATATATATTATATTTATGTTTACATTATGCTTCTTTATTTTTATTTTATATCATATCTTTATGGTTTCCATTTTGGGTAAACACGATAATCGCATTAGGGAAGTGTAAACCACCGCCCCCTGAAAGTGATATGACTCATTAATACCACATGTGGTACGTATAAAGGACAGAGTTAATGATATTATATATGATAATATACTGGAATTATAATACTACTATGTATCATAATGTTTTAATTCCATTAAATATGAAATAGAAATGGATGTAGCGTTAATGCGTACGTACGACTTACTGTCTCCATGAACAGTGCATTTCATTTCTTACCTCTAAATGTTATGTACTATTGTAAATACATGTATATGATAGATATATATGATATATAGTATATACAAATAATGAATATCATTCTGGATATAATTAACATTTGACCACATGAACAACATTTAATTATAAGAAGTCTATTTTGGACTTAATTACCAAATATTGACAAAACGAACATTATTAACTTAAATGATTGCATAATGTTTATAACCTGGGAATAAGTGATATAAAAGGAATAATTAACTATAAATTGGTTATTTATAAAGTTGAAATCAAATTTAGTTTATTATTCATGAGATTAAAGAATGATCGAGTCAAGTCGGACACAAGGTAAGGGACTTCGTCCCAATCTCCTTTCATTGAGGCATTTTTTGTTTTATTACAAGAATTTATTTTATACGCATTATAGACACCTTTGAATTTTCATTTCATTCAAAGGAAATATTATTCTATGAAGCGTTTTAATAAACAAAAAAAGGAAGGTTTCTTTTTACGTACGTGGTGACAATGACCTTTCTACCACAACGAGTATTAATTGATCTTTGGCTTCCTTTACAAGCCTTAATGTTTTTAAAAGGAAAAATAAATACCGTATACTCTATTATGTTTTTTGGCATTGAAAATAGTTTAGATAATTGATATTTTATGTCAATATATTTAAGTGATATATTGTAATTTAAATGTGTAAATTTTTTCTTTCCTTTATTTTTTTTGTATGTGTTATGATTTTATAATGGTACATGGACATTTGACAGGTGGTTATTTGATAAACCAAATGACGGGTGGTGCCATGAATACCTGGGTGGGTGGTTACATTATAACCTCCAATGCATTGGGTATGTAAGTCGGCCATATATCTATTCCAATTAGTGACATATGTGGAAGTCGACCATATGGTTAATCAATTTATGTATGTTTATGATCCAAGTTACCTTTATATTTTATGTGTACTTTATATGGGTTTTAGGGTAATATTTTGGTCACAAAAGGGTAAGAAATGATCTATTATTCCGTGAAGAGTATTTACCACTTCATAAATTTTAAAAATATTACTTATGATTATGTATTCATGGTTTACTTTTTGTTTTGAAAAACTAATAGTTTCCTTCTTTGTGTATCCCTAACTAAGTTTTTTATGCTCATCCCACATTTCTGAAATGTTTTTCACAGGACATAATGTGGAATAGGGTCAAGGATGGGATCAAGGAAGAGTCATGCCATCTAAAAGATAGAACTAGACATGACTCTTTTTTTAAAGTGTTTTTATTTTATGAAAAAATAGAAATTGAGTAGAAGTGTCTACTTTGTAAAATTTTCCAATGTAATAGTTATGGTCTAACTCTATAAAACTCTAAACATGAAAAGATCCTTAATGTGAATTATTCATTTAATTCACGATTAAGTAATTTTTTATGTCCAGTTACTTATAGTTGGCATCATAGTGAGGTTTAGACAACTTTAAGAGTTAGAATATTGTTAAATTAATGTCCATAAATTAATTTATGGTATGATTGAAATTATATAGAATTTGTAGATTACCATGTTGGTGCGCCTAATATATTTTTTTGTTCAGAATGTCATTCCATAAATGAAACATGGTAGCTATGTTGAGATGACATCAGGAGGAAAATAACATTCCAAATCAGCAACCTGAGATGGTCGGAATCAGAACTGAACAATTTGTTACAGTGATGGCACAATTGACTCAGGATATAAATGTTGGTGGTATCCATACACGATATCAACCTTATGAACCACAGAGGAACTTGTCAGTAGTGGAGCATTTTATGAGGCAACATCCCCATAATTCAGAGGATCACCTAACCCAATGCCAGAAGAATGGTGGATTAAAGAACTGGAGAATATTTTTGATGTCATGGGGTGTTCATACAATTAAACGGTTAGTCATGCTATTTACCATTTGGAGGGTGAAGCAGATCAGTGGTGGTCGATGGATAAAAATTTCAGGGATGCTGATGAGATTGATGCTCTTGATTGGGATGAATTAAAAGTTATGTTTTTTTGAGAGATATGTTCAGAAGTCTGTTTGACATAGGATGGAAAAACAATTCTTGGAATTGAGGCAAGAGGACGGCTTAGTGGCTTCTTATGAAGAGAAGTTCACTTGATTGGAATGTTATGATCTAAATTTTATCCAAGACCTTGATAGTAAAATCCATCATTTTTACTCAGGATTAAAGCTAAAATATAGAAGGGAATTCACTTCTCGTGAGATCAAAAGTTATGAAAATCTTGTTCGATGTGCTGAGAAGGTGGAAATGGAGTTTTCCGATTATCAGGTTTTTTTGACAAACAATAGAACAAAAGGTCCAGTTGGCAGGAAAAGGGAAACAATTCATCAAAGAAGCCCAGAGGTAAGAAAACCAAATATCAATCATGTAAGAAGTGTGGTAAAACGCATCCTGGAGAATGTTTATCCATGTCTAGAAAGTGATTTCGCTGTGGTATGTCTGGTCGTATTTCTCGTAAGTATAAGGAAGATGGAAAGTAGGAAATGAAAATACATAAGTAAGATGTTTTAAGTGTAATGAAATGGTTCATTATGAAAATGAGTGTCTAACAATGATCTAAACTGAGGGAATAGAGCCATAATACATGTAGAAAAGGGTGGTGAAATCCTTTGCAACTACTTTAGCAGATGCTGGGCCATCGAATGAATTACTATCAGGTAAAATGTTTGTTTGTACAAATTATTCCAATGTGTTGTTTGATTCAGGGTCTGCACATTCATTCATTTCTGAGAATTTTTATGGAAAATTTGGAATTCCATCTCAAGATATGAATCTATAATTTATGGTAAAAACACCTGGAGGAAACGTTGAGACAAAAAGAAATTATAAGAATCTTTCAATCCTTGTGTGTGGAAATAATCTACCTGCAAACCTTATTTTTTTGCCCCTATTAGTGTTTGATGTTATTTTGGGCATGGATTGCCTTTCTTTTTATCATTATAATATTAACTGCAGAGCTAAAAAGGATTGTTTTCAGAAAGATTTTCAGTTTGTGTACAAGAATGAACCCTTATATTTGATAACATATCAGGAAGTTGAGAAACTAGTAAATGATGGAAATGAATGTTTTCTTGCACATATTGTTGAAAACAAAGGAACTATTCAAATTAATGATGTGCCATTGGTAAATGAGTATCTATATGTTTTTCCTGATGAGTTTCCTGGTATTATACATTATCGGGAAGTTGAATTTACTGTTGTCCTAGTTCTTGATTCTAACCCAATTTTAAAACCCCCTTATCAAGTGGCTCAAGTTGAATGTTTAGAGTTAAAGAAGAAATTACAGGAGTTATTAGATAAAGGTTTCATTCGACCTAGAAGATCACCATGGGGTGCTCCTGTGTTGTTTGTTAAAAAGAAAGATGGTTCAATGTGACTTTTCTTTGATTATAGAGCATTGAATTACATCACTATTAAGAACAAGTATCCTTTGCCTAATATCTATGATTTGTTTGATCAGCTCCAGGGAGATCAGTATTTTTTGAAGATTGGCTTGAGGTAATGGTAACATCAGTTGAAATTAAAAGAATATGATGTTAAGAAGATCATGTTTTGTACTAGATATAGCCATTATGAATTTGTACTTATGCCTTTTGAGTTACCCAATGCACCTGCTGTATTCACGGATCTAATGAATAGAATTTTCCTGGACTTCTTGGATAAGTCTGTTGTTGTGACCATTGATGATATTTTGGTTTATTCCAAAAGTAAAGAGGAACATGAAGTCATTTAAGGGTTATCATGTAATCTATAAAAGAAAATACATTGTATGGAAAATTTACCATGTGTGTGTTTTGGTTTCAACAAATTTCTTTCCATGGTCACATTATTTCAAAAAATGGCATAACTGTTTATCTTTCTAAAACAATATTTGTTGAAGAATGGTCAAGACCGAACAATATAACCATGATCCGTAGTTTTCTTGGTTTCGCAGGTTATTACAGGAGGTTTGTTGAAATTTTTTCATGGTTATCTAGTCCAATGACCAAGTTAACTCGAAGAGGTGTTAAGTTCATTTGGACAAAATAATGTGATGATTGTTTTTAGGAATTGAAAATAATATTGGTAAATGCTCTAGTTTTGGCACTACCTTTCATAAATGGTGAGTTTGTTCTCTACAGTGATGCTTAGTTGGAGGGACTTGGTTGTGTCCTTATGCAGAATGATTAGGTAATTGCTTATGCTTCACGTTAGTTGAAAACTCATGAGTTAAATTACCCTACAAATAATTTTGAATTAGATTCTATTGTTATTGCTTTAAAAATTTGGAGGCATCATTTGTATGGAGTAAAGTGTGAAATATATACCGATCTCAAAAGTTTAAAGTATATATTCACTCAGAAAGAATTTATCATGATACAGAGGAGATTTCTGGAATTAATCAAGGATTACGATTGTACAATTCATTACCATCCGGATAAAAGAAAATAA
Organism: Viscum album; assembly: GCA_963277665.1. Classification (NCBI taxonomy): domain Eukaryota; kingdom Viridiplantae; phylum Streptophyta; class Magnoliopsida; order Santalales; family Viscaceae; genus Viscum; species Viscum album. Next base: position 1,800,597,596 of record OY728152.1, read on the forward strand.
ATTGGCTGATGCTTTGAGTTGAAAAAGTAATGTTTCGTTACCGATGCTACATTTTTAACGAGATCCTATGGTTTTTGATTTGATGTAATTTGGCATAGAAGTTATTGGTGCGAGAAGTTATTCTATTTTGTTTCAGGTGTCAGTGAGATCATCTCTATCAGACAGAATGACACAAGCGCAGAAGAATGACAGTAAGTTGCAGAAAAAGGTAGTGCTGGTTCAAAAGGGTAAGTTACCTGAATTTATCATTGATAATGATTGAGTTTTGAGATTTTTGATGATATTATGTGTGCATTGTGATCCAGAGTTGAAGAATGAGTTGTTATGTGAGGCTCATAGTTCCTCGTTTTCAGTTCATCCTGGAAGTACTAATATGTACATAGATCATAGGGAGTATTACTGGTGGGGTGGAATGAAAAGTGATATTGCTAATTTTACTATGAAGTGATTGACTTGTCAGCAGGTTAAAGTATAGTGACAGTTACTGAAAGGGATGCTTCAGTGTTTACTGGTGCCAAAGTCGAAAGGGGAAAATATATCCATGGACTTTTTTTTGTGGGATTACCAAAGAAATCTGAAGGTAATAATGCAATATGTTTTATTGTGGATCGAGTGACTAAATCTTCTCATTTCCTTACTACGCGAGATACATTCCCTCTAGAACAACTTTCTCGGTTTTATGTTAAAGAGATGGTCAAGTTACATTGAGTTCTCCTCTCCATTGTATCCGATAGTGATCACAGGTTTACTTCTAACTTTTGGAAAGTCCATCAGAAGTCTTTGGGTACTGAATTAATTTTAGTACACTCTTTCATACAGAATCAGATTGGCAGTCAGAACGAACATTTCAGACCTTGGAGGATATGTTACATTATTGCAAGATGGATTACCATGGAATTTGGGACCAACATGTTTCTTTGGTTGAATTTTCATATAATAATAGTTTTCATTCCATTATACAGATGGTTCCGTTTGAGGCATTATATGGTAAACAATGTCGAACTCTAGATTTCTGGGATGGAGTAGGAGAAAGGATATTGATCGGACCAGAATTGGTAGAAGAGATGGAAGAAAATGATCAGTTGATTCAGAAGCACATGAGAACAGCTCAGTGTCGGTAGAAAAGATATGCGAATAACCAGAGGAAGTATCTTTCTTTTGAGGCAGGTGATCATGTTTTTCTCAAAGTTTGTCCATGGAAAAGTGTGATGAATTTTGGAAAGAAAGGAAATTAGAGTCTGAGGATCATTGGACCTTATGAAATCCTGGAGAAAGTTGGATCAGTTGCATATAGATTGGCATTAACTCCATGTTTGTCCCAGGTAAACAATGTTTTTCATGTATCAATGTTGAGGAAGTGTATGCCAGATCCGTCTCATGTTTTCAGCACAGACGTAGTTCAGTTGGAAGATAATCTCTCTTATGAGGAACAACCAGTCCAGATTGTTGACTGTAGATAGAAAGTGTTTCAGAATAAGGTAATTCATCAGGTGAAGGTTGTTGGGAAAAACCATATGGTTGAAGAGGCAACGTGGGAATCTGAAAATGCTATGAGGGATAAATACCCCCAGTTATTTTGATAAGTGAATAAAATTTTGAGCACGCAATTCTGAAAAGGGGGGAAGGATGTAAGATCCCATGTAAATAAAGAATAAGACATTTCATATTTATTAATATTTGTGAATTAAATATTAACTTTACTTTAACGGGGTTTCTATATTTGATAGCGTACTTGATACGGAACAACAGATTTCTTTGAAATTTTACGTTGCACAATAATAATATAATAATATTATTTTAAATGGTAGTTAGTATGTAGCCATTGTATTGGCGGGAATGAATTGAAATAACTGAAATATGATTATATATGTTTGTTAAATGTTTTCAAAAATATCCAATAAATTTTGGAGGCCTAAAATGCGAATAAATCTAATTTTAAGCATAAATTCTCTAATATTCACTAAAAGGTCGATTTGCTGCCTTTTGATGGAGAACCCTATTTAAATCTTGTTTTGGTCACTTTAATACATTATATATGAACAAATAAAATCCTAATTTATTATGGGGACATCAAAATTTACTTTGTGTAGATTTTTATAATTTTTCCGTTAAAGTTCATTTTTTTAAAGAATAGTTAAAATATACTGTATTGTACTTCAAAACTACATTTTCATCTAATTTAATTATATAATTTTATTATATTTTTAGTATGTTTTAAAGTGTAATTAGAATATATTTTTACCATTTAATCCAATGGAGTTCATTATAATTAATTTCACTTTGAAATTAGACATAAACAATTATCAATCTTTTGATAGATATTGTTTCTTAAAAACACACTATTTAATTTGACAACAGGAATTTTTTTTAAATTAATTACTGCAATTTCTGTGTTTGGAATTTGGTAAAATGGATTCCATATTTAGAATCATAAGGTTCTAAATTATTTAATTAAGACCATTTGTTTTGACATTATGAATAGTAACGATGGTAATTATCATTAATTATCGTGATTAATTAGTAACCAGGTAGTTAAGGGTAATAAAATAATATCAGAATAATAAACAATGACCCCAATATGTGTCCAAATCTTTTTGGTGGAGTAATGGCCGAGCATGAGATGACTTTATTTAACCTAGGGACCACATGGAATCACTATAGTGTGATAGTGACCTTTTATCATATTATTTTTTAATGAAAGGGAAATATAACCAAAGTATGTATCACCTAAGAAAAAAAATTAACCTTTTTACATAGATTACTTCATAGACTATAAATATTAATGGGAAAGATAAAAATATTTCCTATGTAATGGTATTTTTTTATAATTTTTAGACATTAAATAAATAAATTTATTTATGACACCATGATGATGTAGTGATTTCCTCATTAATGAACAATTTAAATAAAATGAAAAAATAATTTAAAATCTAAGACATTGACTTGTTGAAAACCTTTTGGATGGGTTGATTTCGACCCATTATCACCTTATCTTCGAAATATATCATTTTTGGACCTTTAAAATCCGAAAATCATTTCATAATATTGTAACATTTTAGGACCTTCCAAGAGTGCCCCTCCTCCCTCTTATAAAAGGCCCCCACATCTATCCCCTTACCCACACCTCTCAAGCCCTTGTATCATCCAAAATCTGCTCATATTATCTATCAAAATCCCTCTATTACTCCTAGAATCCTCACTCTTGGAAGAAGTCTTCCCAAGGAAGCCTTTGGCTCAAATAAAAAAGAGTTACCCGATTTAGAGGTAATGTCTTCTCTCGAGTTTCATTATTTTATTTTTCCTTATTAACTCCCCCTAAAATTTATATTATTTGATTCCATACCAAACCAGAATCCTCAATATACTAGGATGTTCTTAGGGGAAGGATTTTATTTACACTTAAACACACCTCTGTCTAATGGGTAAAGTACATATTGTTTCTGTGGGTGGCAAATTACTGGCTCATGAAAAGACGATTGTTCAATATTCTTTTAAAACCATTCATGGTGGCCATTAAGATGACACTATTTTAATATATGATATACATTATGTTTATGTTACTTTATGATTATTTATTTTTCTTTTATATCATACCTTTATGGTTTCCATTATGGGTATACACGATAATCTCATTAGAGGAATTATGGACTACCCCCTCCCCTCAAAGTTATATGACTCGTTTTTACCATATGTTGTAAGTATAAAGGATGGAGTTAATGATATAATATATGAAAATATAATGGAATTATAATACTACTATGTATCATTATGTTTTAATTCCATTAAATATGAAATATAAATGGAAGTAGCGTTCATGCGTACGTACGGCTTACGGTCTCCATGAACGGTGCATTTCATTTCATACCTCTAAATGTTATGTACTATTATAAATAAATGTATAGGATGGATATATATGATATATATGATATCCAAAACATGAATATAATTCTGGATATAATGATCCTTTGACCACATGAAAAACATGTAATTATAAGAAGTCCATTTTTGACTTAAGTACCAAATATCGACAAAATGAACATTATTAACATAAATGATTGCATAATGTTTATAACATGGAAAAAAGTGATATAAAAGGAATAGTAAACCTGAAAAAGGTTCTTAAGAAAGTAGAAATTAACCATATATTATTATTCTAGAGATTAAAGAACGATCGAGTCATATTGGACATGAGTAAGGGACTTCGTCTCATCCTCCTTTAATTGAGGAATATTTTATTTCAATACAAGACTTTCTTTTATAGGTTGTATAAACACCATTGATATTTCATTTCATTCAAAGAGATTTTTTTTCTATGAAGCGTTTTACTAAACTACAAAAATGAATGTTTCTTTTAATGTACGTGGTGACAACGACCTTTCTGCCCCATGAGTATTACATGATCTTTGGCTTCCTTAACAAGATGTAATGTTTATAAAAGGAAAAATAAATACCATATACTTGATTATGTATTTTGGTATTGAAAATGGTTTGGATAATGGATTTTTTATGTCAATATATTTAATTGATATATTGTGATTGAAATGTTTAAGTGTTTTATTTCCTTTATATTTGTTGTATGTGTTATGACATTATAATGGTACTTGGAAATTTGACGGGTGGTTATATGATAAAAAACTTACGGGTACTGCCATGAATACCAGGATTGGTGGTTACGTTATAACCTCCAATGCATTGGGTTTGGAAGTCGGTTGTATGGCTATTCCACTTAGTGACATGTGTAGAAGTCGACTGTATGGTTAATCCATTTAAGTATGTTCATGTTCCAATTTACCTTTATATGTTATGTGTTATTTATATGGGTTTTATTGTAATATTTTGGTTAGAAAAGGGTAATCAATGATCTTTTATTCAGTGAAGAGTATTTACAACTTCATAAAGGTTAAAAGTATTACTTTTGATTATGTATTCATGGGTTACTTGTTTTTTTTTGAAAAACTAAAAGTTTCTTTCTTTGTGTATCCCTTACTGAGCTTTTTATGCTCATCCCATGTTTTTGAAATGTTTTTCACAAGACATAAAGTGGAACATGGTCAAGGATGGGATCAAGGAAGAGTCATGTCGTCTAAAACATGGAACTAGACATGACATTTTTTTAAAGAGTTTTTATTTTATGAAAAAATGGAAAATGAGTAGAAGTGTCAACATTGTAATATTTTTCAATGTAATAGTTATGGCCTTACTCTCTAAAACACTAAACATGAAAAGATCCTAAATGTGAATTATTCATTTAATTCAAGATTAAGTAATGTTTTAAGGCCACATCCTTATACTCTATCATGGTTTATTGTCTCCCAACATGTTATATATAAAACCTAAACACTATTCAAAAACCAATAACATATTAGGAGGCATGTTAGATGTATATAGTGACCGAATATGGTCATGGAGTTTAACACTATGGCTCTCGAAACCGTATAACGACTCGAGATTTTTGATCATTTAAAACATTTAATGTGTTATGTAACATCTCTCACATGATACATTAAATTTAATTAAAAAACAAAATATTAAAAATATATTATTAATAATTATATTATAAATACCATGACTGTATATCATTAATATTTATTACCCTTTGAAGTTAAATAATTAATAAGAGTTAATATTAAAATGACATTTTATAGAAAACCCATCTTATTTATATTGTATTTCTAATATATAAAACTAAATTTAAAAAGTTTAGAATATAAATTTGTTAAATGAAAACATATTTATTTCATAACTAAAAAAATTATATTACCATGTACCAAGGATATTTTTCTAATGAAATCGATTTTTTGGTGAATAATTAAAAACCTAATTTTTCTAAAACAATAAATTTTATATAAAGTATATTTTTTGAAACCATTTAATAATATATATATATTCATAAAATATAATAAATCATTGAAAATAATATTTCAATTTGTAAAACCCATGAATAATAATTTATTAAATTGAGTAATATTTTATGAAAACAATTTTTCATATGTCCATACATTTAAATTTATGAATGGGGAAACTAGATTTCATAATTATATTAATGTTATATTACTATATTTTAAAAAATTTAATCTTATCAATATAATTATAATTAGTAATATGGATAATTGTTTCCTAAATATAAAACTTTATGCTTAAAAATACACATTTCAAAAAATGGGGTTTTATTCCATATATTTTCTAATGTTATGATTAATATTCCTTAAAATCAAAAGCTAATTAGATATAATTATTAATATATTTGAGATAATAATTTTCATGTTATCTAATAGAGAAAATAGTGGTAAAATGTGTATTTTTATGATTAATGCTAATTTCCACGATAATGGGAAGATAATTATTTTAAATTTATAGACTAATTAATATCAATGAATTTAGATCAAATAAATTTAATTGAAATAATTTTAATAATAAATCTAAAAATACATACAAACACTTAAATAAATATATTGACACTCATATTTTGGTAATAATTTTATAAAAAGATAAAGAATAAACAATGGTAAAAATGTAATTTTTCAACTAAAACAGTTTTTACTCGTTATTTGTTTTAATTTAAAATATAATTTAATAATTCATATAGATAAAATATTAATAATATACCTATCAAATTTATATCTATAAAATTAATTTTTTATAAGGATTATTTTATATGTATAATAAAACATAAAATCACTTTGTTAAATATTATCCACCTTGTTTAGAAGTAAAAGAGAAATTTTTTAAAACATAATGATATATATAACATAATATGTTTAAAATACATAATTTTTCTATGTCACAATAAACCAAAATAAACATTAAAATCAATTATTTAGAATATTTGGAGCCATTGTACTTTGAATAATATCTTGGCATTATTAAAATAAAAAGGGGTTTTAAAACGTTCCCTTTCATCTCTTGTAAAAGTTGATCACTTAAACCCTTTAAAACAAAATATCCTTCTAGTCACCCATTTAAAATAAAAAATGTTACTATATCTATAATCCCATCCAACATAAGAACCCATTGGTCAATCGTTGTTAGCATAATCCCTAAAATTTATTGGGATCTTCCTACGAATAAGAGTATCTCTAGCGTAAGTAGTATCTCAGTTTTATGTTTTCATTATTAATATTACTCTTCCAAATACATATTAACCACAATAATATTGTGAATTTGGATGCATTATTATAATTAAATTTTTAATATTAATTTTATAGTCATTATTTATTCTTCATAATCCACTTTGAAAAACAACAGAACCACAATAGTGAATCTGCACAGACTACCACCTCCATGAGGAATCAGTTTATTGATTTTATTATAGATTTTTATTATTTATCCGAAAATCATAAGATCTGGTTCAAAATTATAAAAAAATTATTAAAAAAATTGATATTAAATTGATATTATTTTGAAAGAGGCGCCTCCTTATAGGTATTCACATAATGAGTCCGGGAGTGTTAATGTTTGGGTTGGTTTATCCACCTGCATGACCAATGCATTAAAATATTATTATGTATGAATATAGGAACATGAAAAATAAAATTATTACAATAAAATAATAAAATAATTATTTTAATATGGTTCTAGAAATGTTAAATTATGTTGTTAACTTTTTATTTTTGTTTCATTTTTTCATTCGATAAAATAAATTGAATAATCCAGCACTATTTCTACTTTCACATAGCTTAATAAAACATATTTAATGGTATAAGATAATTATAAATTAATATATGAAATATATTGAAGTATCTAAAATTATTCTTTAATAATAAATTTTTTTATCAAATTATGGGTAATGATATAAATATTTTTATTAATGTGCAAAATTCTTAATGTTAGTGACCTCTGATGGTCATTATGCGCATGATCTAATTAATGAAAAAATTATAAATAATTGTGATATGTATTATGAAGTGGTTATTTTTATGATTTTTTGAAATACGATCTTAATTTAGTTATTTTTATAGGGTTTTTGAGTTTTATCATCTATATAACGAAACAATGTATGAGGTTTTTATCTCAAAATTCTTCTCTTTGAGACATGTTTAGTATTATTCACACAATTTCATTTTTTTGTTATATATGATTCCTTTTTGAGATATCATATAATTTATTACCTTTAAATGATGTTATTTAATGTTTAATTACATTCCACCTTTTTATAGGGGGTTTGATTTTTAATTTTTTGATGTCGTAAGGGTTTATTTGTCTCTAATATAAATTTCTTGAGACATCATTATGTCATACCCAATGATTTCATTTCAGTGGTTTAAATAATAACCTATTTTAATTATATATGATGAAACTCTTATAATTCATTATATTAAATTTTATATTTCATTTTATACTAGTGATGTGTCATTTATTCAAAATTTTCAAATGTGGTAATGTTTAATATCCCGTGTCATAATTGGTTATAATTATAAAAGAATATTAAAATTTTCTATCTAGCGGAGGGATAATTTTTTAATTTTTTTTTGTAATTTAATTATGAGTGTTAGATACCCATAATTTTTAATTTTTGGATGAATGTTTAGATTTTAGAGGATTCTTGTGAGAAAAAATATGTTTCAAGATATTCAACCATCAAAATGTCAGTTTCGGGAGAAAACTACTCGCTGCACAAGGTTAGTACTAACCATTCCCCCAAAACCATGTGGAATATTTTCTAAGGAACATAGTTGGTCTAGTATATTTTAGGGTACCTGTAAAATTGTATTATTTTTCATAAAATTTAGTTGGAATCAGCATAATTGGTGTATAAATTTCCTAAATAGGAACATAACTCTGTGATGTGAGGTGTGTTTTAGATAGTGACTCTATGTAGTTGTTGCATAGTTTTTCTAATCAGGTGATTAAACAACAAGGCTTATTAAAAGAGTAAAATAATCATCTTACTACCAATGTTATTTGTTTCTAACCCCTTTTTTATTTCCCATCTTTCCATAAGCTCCCTTTATGCACCCTCCTAATTATCCCTTCCTCCATTTGAGATCTCATTCGTTCATAGTCTATTTCAAACATCATTACTTGAAATAAAAATATTTTGAATAGTCAAACCCTTATATAACATTATTTAATAGTTTATTTTCTTGTAAATTTTACCCACATTATTCATGTGGGTTAAACCCAATTTTAAAGGGTTTTGTTAGGATTCATTTCTTTCTTCTATTTAACCATAATCATGAGTCATCACCATATGAGTGATGAATATTATGATTAATTTTGGTGGACTATATGTTTTCCTCTAAAAATATTTCATTTGATGAAATTTTAATTTAAGTCCCACGATGGTCATTTTGATTATTGATTCTAAAATTATTAGCTACATTATTTTGATTCTAATACCTGACCTAGATACAGAACATTATTTTATGAAACCATTAGATAATTAATAACTTAACTCAGAGAAAGCCTTTTAATGACTTTAAATTATCAACCATAAAAACCCTAATATAAAACCAAAACACTACATAATGTATGTTTAGATTGTATTTTAGTAATTTATAAATTATTGATCCACAATTAATGAAAACACCCCTTAGGCTATGTGTAACATGTCACATTTAAAATGGAACTCTAATATGGATTTAAGGGTGTCATGAATAAAAGGTCGATCTGATGTTATCTTATTGTTATGTACTCTTTAAAATAAATGAAATATATGCATAGTAAATATTAGAAGTAGCTAATGGGAAACCCTGGGAGAAAACAATAATGGTTTTGTTTAATTTAAATAAATTCCTTGATATGATTAACTTACATTACCCTAAGAAATATACCATGAATACCTTGGATTTAATTTTTGTAAAACCGTGGAACGTATAAATTATTTCAGTTCAGAAATTGGGGTATATAAATTAATGTAATTATGATAGTAATTTGTGATATAATTTTTATCTAATAAAATTTGTGGAATGTGTATAGAGTAGGTAATTTGTTATAATTAATGTATATTTTGGTTTAATATTAATTAAATAACTTGTTTCTGAATAAAATTATTTATTAACATGTTCTTGATATTTATCAACATTGATCTTGTTAATGTAATTGTACTTATTATTGTTCTAGTGAGGTCCTCCATTGGTATGATTTGGATTCTAGTTTTTAATTCCAAGTTTGAACCTGATGGACACTACACAATTCGATAATGTGAATGAAAATGGGAAATATTTAATTGGATTCAGTAAATGTATTACATTAGAGGATTCCTCAACAAGATTATTATTATTCACCTCTAATTTTTAGAAAATTAGATATCTAGGGATAATGGCATTGAATTTTTATTGGGGACTTTATACACACAATTCTTCACATTATCTCCAAGGATTCCAATCAAATTTAAAATGATATTATATCAGACATATTACTTAGTATTGGTTAGATCCCATTAACAAAGTAGAATTCGATCAAATACTCCTCATACATTAATGATTCTTATACATTTTAATTCATAGAACCATTCTATTGATTCAACTGGATACTTTTTATTCGATTCATGGGATTATTTCCTTATGTCTTAGGACTAATTTTTTTTCTTTATTATCAGTGATAGCCTTTTTAGGCTGAATCTAGTTGTATTATCTGATTAACATGTACTTTATAACTATACTTATTTTATATTACACACTATTATGTTTTATAATCATAGAATAGAATATATTAGTCACTATTGGTGGTGGACTATTGATTTTTACTGACAAAATATATGGGACTCCTCTTGTCACCCGAGTAGATATCATGTCTATAAGTTTGGAAATTTTATCATGCATCATTTTTTTACTCATTTTGGGCTAGGAAATAGCATGGGAGAAGTGGGACTAAAATTTAATTAGGATATATAAATTAGTTGAGTTATTTATTTATTTATTATTTTATCCATATAGACTTATATTATTGTTTACCTATTGTGAGTCTTGGATTCCTTATAAATTTAGTATCTTATATTCTCTTATGGTTGGAATTTTGGAGAACTTAGTGGGTTTTCAATTTTATATTATTATCTATAATCTATTGTTTCATATAATTTACAAAATATTTAGTACTATTATAGAAGGTATAATATCTACTCTATATAAGTATTGTATACCCTCTGTATTTCAGTAACCTTTAGTTCATGAGGAGGTGAGCATGATCCCATGTAACCCATAGAATCAGTTAATTATGAGCGAACAAGGACCATCAAATCCCAATGAGGTATTTGAGCCTCTCTTTTTTACATTTTCCGAAACTTTTGGGCTAGTATACAAGATAATAGAAATGTTCATAACATGTTAAATTGTTAATATATGGTAATGGCCTACCCATATTCAAGTAAATGATCATTTTTTCATGAATGGGATGGTTTTTCATGTTGTTTGACATTAAGTTAGATTATTAATTCAGATTGAGTGAATGTTTTCATCATTCCACTAGTAACTGATTTATGGGATTTATCTCATAGCCCAATATTGAAAGAGAATATGGGTGTTCATGCATAATATTAGGAACATAGTTTTCACATGGAATTATCATTCATTCCATGTGGGTTCATATTCTAAAATTTTATAATTACTATAATTTTTGTATATATTATAGAGAGTTGGTAAAATGAAGTGACATGAATAACATAAAGAACATTTATTTTCATATAATTATGAATAATATCTATATAAACTACATGAAATTAACTGAAGAAATGAAAGAGACTTAAAATTTTTATTTAATTCTCTTGAATTGAATCAATTAGTTTCAAGGTAATGTGATTTTCTTGAAAGTCCATGTGATTTATTAAGAACTTTAGTTAATTGGATTACAAATATAACTTATTGACTAGTTTCCTCTAAAATATTTGATTGAATTCCATAATTACAGAATCCTTATAATTATAAATCAATCTTTATGGTTGAATCTTAGTAGTATATGAAATTTTTATTACCTCATTAAAGGCTATAGTAGGAAAAAAAATTCACTGATAACAAATCAAAATGATTAGTGATGGTTTTCTATTTAATGGGGATCTAAATACAACGAATAAAGGATTTTAACTTTATAACATGGAAATAATAGAAGATATAATTGAATCCTTATAATAATGGATTGACCCTCATATTTCAATATTGGAATATTATTCTTATGAGATAAACCCACTATGGGTATATTAAAATATTTAATAAATTAACCATTAATAGGTAGAATCTAAATGCGATTCCAATTTATATTTTTAGTGAATTAAATCTATAAAGTTTGAATTTATGCCGATATAACTAAACCAATATTATAATTGCTTGACCCTCATAGGTGAACATTATCATTACATGCCTTCCTACTTTATACATTAGGTGTATATTTATGATAAATTGTAAGTCTATTTAAGGGTTCCACAACCACTCATAAAATTATTTGTGTAAGTTTAAAATGGAGATTTATTGAATCAATTCCCCTAATATGATAAAATATATTTTGTGTGTTTTTACATTTTATTGATATGTATCATCAATTAATAAAAAAATATTAAACCGAAAATGTGTTTTCGAACATAGGTTGTGATTATAATTCCTTTAATTTACCCTTTTTTGAGAAATTATAGACATGTAATTGTTTAAATGAATTTATAACAGTATTTTCTTAGAGTTCCTCATGATTTCTTTTAAATAAGGTGTCATGTATAGTTTTTATAATATTTTCCTAGGTAATTAGTAATTGAATTTTAATTTAACCAAGACATTCTAATGTTTATGTTAAACTTTTATTGATGAACTAGATTAAATAAAACTATCTCATTATGTTGTTTAAAAACAACCTATTGCAGGAATTAGTTTTTAAATGACATGAATTTTTCCTGAATAGTAATGTGGATATTTCCCAGGGTGTTTAATTGGATTATTCTATTAAAATGGGCCTAAATTTTATATTGGAGATCATAATAAATTTTTAGGAATGGCCCTCGTTTTAGATTCAATTCCATGTGTAAATGTGTGGGGTTAGACCAGTTTTGGTTACTGCCCTTAGAAATAAGAGTAATTGGTCGATAGTCACAATGTGTATGTAGTTTTATAACTTCTATTCGTATGCTATCTGGGATTGGGAAGAACTGTTAATTTGTGGATATATTATATAAGTAGATGGGTGGTGATGTGGTAAGATGAGACTTGTCAGATATGTAACCATCATTTATTCTTGATTTTATTAGGACTATCATTCTTACCATATGGGTTCACATTTATTCAGTCACTTGAATGTAATTTTGGTGACATAACACTTAAGATATCATCATACAGATTAATAGTCAATTGTTAAAACATGACTCTGAGATGAGTTTTCTAAACATTATCACATACATTGAATTCATGTTACCATTGATACTATGATTAAATTGAAATAGGTGAATCCATTGAATTGGTGAAAAATTTTAGCACTACACATTGACATATATAGTAATGACTAAATTAATAAACAGTTAAATGAGACATGTTTCATTATATGTTAATAGATTAATTATTTTAGGTGTTAAAGAAATATCATTGAGTAACACATTGATCTATTTTGGTTCACAAATACATGAAAATGGGTCATGAGTTCATGAAGGCTACATTCGCAGTTATCATACGATGTAAAGTTAAAAAGGAGAGAAGTGAAAATTATTTATCATAGTGCCAGGGATGAAATTGTAAAAGTAAAACGAGTTTTAATGTTACCAATATGAGTTTGAGTCTGGAATTTATTGTCGAGTAGTAATGGCATCTATGATCACGGAATGGGAAGAGCATAAAATGTGTTTTTATTAATAGACCTATGATAATTATATATTAAATCACTTGAATTAAATACAGGTGGTATAAGGTACACTATAAGATATTGAAGGAATAAATCATGACAGGGATTATGGATCCTATGTATCAATAGATATTTTTAATTTTGGTTCATGGTATATTGGTGCTGGACATGTTCTAAAACCACATTTGGTGGTGGATAGAGCATTTTATATGAGAATCACTTTTCTATTGTTAGTTAAGAGATGCATTGGAAACTCTTAATCTTGATAAACATATGATGATCTTGAGACACAAACCTATATGATTGAGATTTAGTATATGAGAGATCAATCAATGGATGATTGTAGGGGTTTCATGATGACAATCAATAGGTAGAGCGAAAAACATATAGATTATTCAATGAATGATATGTTTCGACTAAAATGTTATTTTGCATGATATATAAATTATTTTATTGGATTGAGATATCATATGGTTACAAGACCGAGATCCGTGATAATGATGTGTCGATGATTATTTTAGGGAAAAATGACAGTTTTGGGAACTTGTGGATCAAATATGAGTCAGTTATGATAAATAGTCACCCACAAATATTTCCACAAATTTTGAAAAGGTAGATTAAATATATCAAAAGTTAATTAGGTGTAAGATAAATATTTCTTATTTTACAAAGGGTTAACTAAAAATACTATTATGTAATTGTAAATAAATATAATTTCAGATTCCAATCATTGAAGTTCTTTGATGGATGGGTACAATACTCAAGGAGTGTGGTTAAATGATTAAAACCTGCCTCTAAGGTAAAAGGCATCCTGATCAGGGTGTAATGATACATCAAGTGGTTCATCATTTTTTTTTCAACATGATTCATCTAGAAGTTGTTTTAATTCCATTCCCACATTTACTTGGATGTGTTTAGTTGGAAATTGTATCTATCTTATCCATAGAAGGCTAGAAGTCCTTTTTCTATTGTTGGATGGTTTTTTGAAGGAAGAGATGAAATTTTTAGATTGTGTATATATAGTTAAGTAACAACCATTTGTATTATAAATAGAAAATTGGTTGTTTGAACTAGTATAAAGGCTCTCACATGTGTATTTAGGAATGGTATTCCAATGGCAGTTTTGAGAATGTTTGTGAACCATTGAGAGTGTTCTTTGAAAAGAAATTCCAATGGGTGGTTGCTCTAAGATTTTAAATTGGGATAGTAATGTAAGATCATTTTTGGGGGGAACTATGTGAATGACAATCCAATAGGATGAAATTATATCTATATTTGGTTATAAGGGTTTTGTAGAGCTTCATCTTTGGGTTAGATAAGGAACAAAAGAGTCAGCTCAGGATTGAGTGGTATTGTGTCAAATGCTTAGTTTTATAATTTGAGAGCACATCATGAAACTAAAAAAATGAATGGTTCCTTTAATATTAAATATGAAATTTTACATAGGTTATGTGATGAATTTGGACGTCCATTGTTGATTATTGAGGATAATAAGTACTAAGGTGGGGCTGATGTAAGATCTTGTGTCCATACAGGTTTAAAATTACAAAAGTATTTTGAGTTTTCAATCTACTGGGTGATTCATCATCAAAACCAAGATTTATTATGTCATTTAGAGAGATAAATCACATTAATTGATTAACTTGGATGTAATTTTATTTTCTACATGTGTATTAGATTCCCAAATAAGTCTTAGGTGCTTTGGGATTCAAAAACACAGTTTTGGGAGAAAAAAACTCAGGGTGCATAATTAGTACTAACTCGTTATAAAAACCCATTCTTAATGTTTGTTAGGGAATATAGTTTGTTTATGCCTAGTGAGGGGTGCCAGAAATCTGTTTTATTTTTTTAATAAGTATAAAGGGATCGACATTATTGGTACATAGTTCACCTAATCTTGTATTGTAACCATGAAATGTGTGGTGTATTTTAGAGAGATACTTCACATGGTTGGGTAAGTATTTACCTAACCATGTTTGGAAAATATGAACCTCATTAAAATGAAAAAATATACCATTTCTCCCCTCAACCATTATAATTTTTAATCCCTTTTTTCTTCCTCATTCAGTAATGAGATCCCCCATAGACACTATCCTCCTTTTTCCTTACACTATAAAAGATATCCTTCATTATTGATCTATTTCAGACATCACCATATGCAATCAAGATATTATAGTAATTCAATTCCTTATATACGATCATTTATTAATTTCTTTTAATAATCGGTTCTATCATATCATGTACATGGGTTAAATATTATTTTTAGGGATTTTTTTTCTTCATTTTCCTCTATTTCACCTCGAATCGAGTGTAGATAAAAGATGATTGTTTCATATTATGCTTAAGGTAGATGGTATATATGTTTTCCGGTAGAATTATTTCAGCATATAAAATGGTCCATTAATCCATACATAAGAAATTTTGAGGATTTCCTCTACAATTACTAACCCTTTTATTTTGATGCCCTATGTCCAACCCAGATATTGTAAAATCATTCCTTACACTAATGGAGGTTAAATAACTCAACTAATACCGCCACTTAGATTGATTTTAACTTAACGCCCATGTTAAAAATTACTTCTTATAAAATCAAAACACCACATATGGTGTTTTTTTATTTTGTATTAGTAAAAACTTAATTACACTTTATTAATTAATAAAACCAGACCTTAGGGTGTATTTGGCATGTCCACTAAATAAAGGAACTCATAAGTTGGACATAGGTTATCATGAATAAATTGTAGAGAACAATTTATTTTCTTGTTATGTACTCTTTTAAAGAAATGGACTACTTCATTATCATTTTCTATGAGTAACTTATGGGTATATTTGGGAGACACCTCCATCGGTATTGTTTAATTTGAATAAAATACTTGATATTAATACCTACATACCCCTATAATTATGCAATTAATTCCTCAAATTATATTTCTAGAATTCCTTATCACTTATGAATTATTTCTACATGCACTATGGGGTATTAAAATTAACATAATGGTGATGTTAAATTTTTATAAGATTTTTTTCGATATTCTATTTTATAGAACATGTACATGGAACCAAATTAGTTTAAATTAATGTTATTTTGTGTTTAATTTTAATGAAAGGACTTGAGACATAATATAGTACATTATTATCACTTTATTGTTGTTTATCTTTCTTGAGCTTATTAATATAATGATACTGGTTGTGGTTATAGTGAGGAATTCCATAGGTAATACATGGTATTATTGCTTCAAATTCCATGTGAGAACCTGATGGAAACCACATGATATATTAATGAGAATGGAATGGGATAATAACTTCTTTATATCTGATAAATGTCTTAAATCATGGAATTCTTTGACTGGATGAAAAATATTGACCTCCAAACCCTATAAAATTGGAATGTCTGGGATGGTATCTTTGGATTTGGCTTAATGAACTCAGAAATAGAATATCACAGGTTATCTATTTTTCTTCTAATAATTTCTAACCTAATATTAAAATTTAATTGTTCTATGAGCTTAGTTAGATCCCATTTTGAAAGATTAATTCCTTAGATCCTTGAATTAACAAGTTTCTTATATGTTATAATTCCCAAAATCATTACATGGATTCACCTTTACACTTGTTCATGAATATCATGGATGAAATCCATGGTTCCAAAGACTACATTATTCTTTATATCGTAAGAGACAGTTTGACTTAGGATGATGTAGTTGGTATTCTATTGTTCACATCTACATTAAAACTTTATTTATTATAAACTAGACACAATTATGTTTTTTAATCATGAAACAGAATGCATTAGAAACCATTGGTTGTATAATACTATATTTTACTCAAACTAGTTTAGGATATTATATGGTACCCGTGTATATCCCATTTCTCTATAAATGGGCCTCCTAGTGTACCTCTATATTGTCACTCATTTTGGGCTAGAACATGTCATTGAAATTGTGGTTAGGTTTGTATTTGGAATTATAACATGGTTATATTATTATATTATTATTAATTTATCTACATAATGTTTCTGTATTTATTTCCAACTATGATTTAGACTACATTGTCCATGCATCATAATATTTTCACGCATGGTTGGATTTAATATGAAATTTTGGATTGTTAATTTATTATTATTATTTTGTAGCTATTGTTTCGTTTATGTTTCTCTTTAATTAATAATTATACAAAATATTTATTCTTCCCACCATAATACCATTATACCGTCACTTATTTTTAAGATCACGTGGAATATGGAGTGTATTTGTTTAGGGGAAGTGTCCCTCAAATTGTGTTACATAATTGTGAACTACGTCCATGACATCACATAAAGAGATTTCAGGACTAAAATATCTTTCATGGCTCATAATAAGTCTAAATTGAATAATATATTTTTAAAATTAATTGATCATAACATATGATGATTTTAGGACTTATTTAAACCTTATTATCTTGGGTAAATCATGTTTCACTCAGAGGTATTCTTCCTTGATTATTATATTATTATTTTTTAAAATGATTTTTTTGAATAATAATTACCATTTATTTTAATATATTTTTATCTCAGATTCATATTTTTACATCTTTCTAGTGCCCTCTATTCCCTAATAGAATCAATATTTATTGTTTTTTCATCAAATTATTCTTCATTACCCTTATATAATTTTAATTCAACCTTTTTTTATACCTTTGAAGATTTGGGTTTTTAATAAGTTTATATCGAAATGTTTGAAAATGATTTTAAATATTTTGAAAATAAATGATTAATTAATCAACTGAAATTTTTTTATGATATATGTTATTTTTTTTAAGGATATATTATTGAAAATTAATTTATAGTAAAATTATTTCAATTTATTTTTTAAAATAATATTTCATTTTCACATCTCAATTATTAATGATTAATATAAAAGTGAAATTTTTCAAAGTGTCTTCACTTTTACTTTTGGAATCTTTTATTTATTTCAACATAAATTTTAGTTTGAATAATTTATAAATTTTTTAAAAAATACTATTATTTTCTTCCAAAAAATGTTTTATAAAAGAAATTTTCACATCACTGTATTAAAAGGTTCATTGAATTTTTTTTATTATCTCATATATTGACCCTCCAAGGATTATCTTTCATGATGTAGTGTTTTTATCAACTTATATATGTTATTATATGATTCATTTTGAAAATGAGATTTTTTTATACATTATGATTTTCTATGTACTTGTTATGTGATTTTTTATGTCTTATGAAATCCAATATTTTTCCATTGGATATTTATGATATGATGATGGTTTATTTTAAGAAAAAACATATGTATGTATGATGTTGGGTGAGTTCATTTATCAATCATTAATGAATTGGTATAAGATAATATTCATGAAATATTTAGGATTGAGCATCGTGGGTTTTCCTTTATATAGGCGTGGGAATGATGGGGTTTTTCTCATTTTTACATGTGGGAATAATGATTTGGTTTACATAAGATTGGGATAAATAAGATTTGAACCAAATAATTTCCTGTGATTATGGTTTTTACACATTTTCAATATTATCATGTTATGTCACCATTATAAGTTTTTTCATAAATTTGTTTTAATATTCATATATACTATTAATTTTCAAGAAATTACATTTTTTCAATATTATGGGCAACTTTTAAAAGTATTAAACAATTTGGTGAAATGACATCATGTTATATGAATATAATAATATTTATAATCTAGGTAATATGTTTTATTCTCCCCTAATTATCCCTTAATTATCATATGTTGATATAACATTATCTATTATTATCATATATGGTCTGACGATCCTCTAAATTTGATATTTATGTCTCCATCATGTTCTCCTTCATATTATGATATTTTTTTGCAATACTAAGCATATAAGATCATCCATTTAGTACGTTTTAAATCCCTAGACAATGAATACCATTATTTAATGTGAGTTATGTAGTAAAGTGTCTTGAGGAGCTTGATTATATTGAAATGATTGTAAGAGTAGTAAATTATGATGTTTATATATCCATTCTCAATGATAATAAACCTATCAGCCAGTGGGTTATGTGAAGGTTTGTGAGATCTATTATTATAATTATGATATGATATATATAATTATTTTATGATTTTTTGGATTTAATTAAATGGTATTATAGGTACGGTTTTTTTATTTTAGAAATTATTTCATAAAACATTACTGAAAAACCTAGGGAGATGTCAAATGGATAATCCCATGCATAGAAGAACATATTCAAATTTTGGTAAGGTTGATTTTTGGTAATTTTTTAGAAATACATAAATTTATTTATACTAAAAAAGTATGTGGTTTTTGAATAGATGCATCAATGGGTAATAAATATAAAAATAGTTTTTTCGAGTACATATCAAACTACATTCAAAGACATGTTGAAGGGGTCTTAATATGCACCAGGTTTGGCACTCATGGGGTATATGTTTTGTTTAATAAAATTCCCTTTAAAAACATATATTAAGTATCTCTTTGAAAGTTTTATTATGGAATTATGTCGATAAGAGTAAGGTAACAAAACATTACGTAACATATACCAAACTAATATTGATATCAGTTAAACAAAAAGAATAAGTAGACAAAAAAATGTAAAAGGATGATACCTTTAAGGATGAATTATTTTTTAGTATTATGGTGATTTCCCAATATTGTAAATGATTTTTCATTAATGTCATTCTTTTGGTTTTATAAATGGTGGTTAGTATATTTAACCATATGTGAGAAGGCAAATGTAGAGATTTTCCCACCGAAAAACCCATAAAAATTGAAGTTGAAATTTGAAACCTTATGATTATTCTAGTCCTACTATCAGTGAATATAATTAACAATGTAAACTTAGTAAAAGTACCCAAAAGAAGAATATTATTTTAGAATCTCATAAACTATCAATTGATGAATTTAATAATGGGAAAAATATTAAATCTTTATATATCTCTAAATTTTGGAAAGTATCACCAATGGAATAGCCTTAAGGGATTAGAATATTTATTACTTGTGGAAAAGGGGTTCATAAAGAATCAATATTTAATAGGACAATTAAGAGTTAAAATAACATGAAAAAAGAAGATATAACTCATCTAGGGGAGCCATTATCAAATTAATGACTTGTGTGTGGAAAACTCAGTAATTATCCAAGATAATTCCATAATCTAAGGATTTATGAGGATTGTAGGGATCCACAACCTATTAGACTCAGGGAGAAAGAGAGAACTTCTATAATTACTATTGATGAAGAGGATATGGTTATTTTGGCTTCACCTATCCACCCCCTCATGATAGCGTATGTATTCTATTTCTGTCAACCCTATTATATCTATGAATTTTTTAAGAATATAAAGCCACCACCCACACTGATATTTATTATTAGTAAAATATTTATTGGTATGATTTTCTTGGAAATTAATTGTGAGAAATCATACATATAATCCTATCAAAATTATCTTCATTTTTGAAATATGATGGATCTATTCACTTTTTGAAAAAATAAATTTTGAGGGTAGGGAAAAACACAATCTAAATAAATTTTGACAATCTTTTAGTTCAATGAAAACTATAAATTATTTAAAAGGAAAAACAAATCCTTCACATACTCCTACGTAAATTTTTATATGAAACACTTACTCAAAATAGTTATGGAATGTAATTGATTTAATATCATACATAGTATATTGAGGATCATATCTAATTATATATAATCTCTTGTGGATTTTCAATATTGTCCCCAAATTTAGAAATCATAAAAATAAATAATAAGTAAATTGCAAGGATAAAATTTATTTTTGGGGTAGAATGTAACAAATTGAGATTTTGAATCATTTTTATAAAATAATATATTCTATAACCGGTTTCACATGCTACATGAAACAAAAAATATTAAGAGTCCATTGTTAGTAAAACTATAAAAAATTAATGTCAACTATTAATAGTTATTAACATTATAATTTCAATACAAAAATGAGTTATTATTGAAAAGTTTATTTAAAATAAAGTAATATTCCATTATAGTTTATGTTTAAATTTAGAAATATATATTTATTTTTATTAATTTAAATTTTATATATTAAAATTCAATTTTAAATCCCTCAAAAAATATTTTCATAATATGTATTTTTTATATTTCTCTAGAGAAGTCGATTTTATAAATTAGAGTTATTTGAAATAATTATTATATAGAAATTATATATTCATAAAGTAAAATAAAACATTTTAAAAAATAATTTTATTTACAGAATTCATGAATATCATTTTATAAAATTATGTAATATTTTTGGAATATTGTTTTTCATCTATTTCGGTAATTAAATTTATTCATGGATAAATTAGCTTTTGGATTTATGTTAATGTCGTGAAGATATTCTTTACAAAATTATAATATTATTAATCGGACTATAATCAATAAAATTGATGATTTTGTTAGATACATGAAAATTTATTATTAAAAATAAACTTATCTTGAAAATGGGATTTTACGAGTTATAAGCGCAATAATTTGATTAATATCCTTAAACATAAATAATAAATTTTATTTAATTACTTATATATTTTAGATAATAAAATTAATAAATAATATTATGGATTGTTTAATTTTTACGAACAAAATTCATATAGTTTGGATTAATACTTATTTCCATGATAATGGTGAAACAATTATTTTAAAATTATTGTTTTATTAATAGGAAGGAATTTAAATTGAATTAATAAAATTTAAATAATTATTATAATATGATTTATAAAAAAATAAATAAACATGGTTATGATCCATTAATAGTTAATCAAAACTGAATAACATTAAGAATCAATAATGTTCAAAATTACATTTTTGGACTAAAACATTTTTTAAAAGTTATTTATTTAATTTGATGATAATTTTATAATTTTTAAAAGATTAATTGTAACAAATGGAGTTTTATTTTTTCCATATCATAATTATATTATTATATTATTATATTTTATATGTTTAATATAACATAAATTCACTTATTTGAAAACAAGTTACATAGTTTAGAAGTAAATGTTTAATATGTAAGTAATTAATTATAAAACCACGGTAACATGTTTAAAAAAAGAGTTAAAATATTTTTTGAGTCATTATTGCCCTAAATTCACAATAAAATCAATTATTTAGAAAATATTGTTCCATTTACCATGTAATTGTATCATTAAATTATTAAAATATGAAGGGTGTTTTCAAAAATTCCATTTTTATCTTTTATAAAAGCGGTCAGTTAAACTATATTATATAGAAAAATATCCTTTGAATTGCAACTTTATAACCTTTAAATTTACTCTGAATATATCCTTCTACCATAATCATAGTACCATATCAACACATTGTTATCTTAATCCACTCAATTTGATAGAAATGTGAAAGGTAACATCAAATTTGCCTCGTAACTATTATAACTTTGTAAGGTTTTTCTTATTATTATCACTATCTGAAAAAATATCAATATAATAATATGATATAGTTATTGTGTTTATTATTATTATATGTATTTATATATGTTATAAAAAACTTATTTATTCTTTTCCACCCACTTAGAAAAAATGTAACATCAGTTGTGCGTGTGTGCCGACTACTACCTCCATGAGGAATTTTATTCCATTTTGTTTCAAGTATTTTGTTTATTGTCATAAAAATTAAAAATGTTGTTAAAAATCATAATAAAAAAATAATGTCATTATATTTAATTTTTAAATATATTTTTTTCCAAAGAAACACCTTTTAAACCATATTTACTAAATAAGTTAAAACATGTTCATGTTTGGGTAACATTAACCATCTACATGAATGGTGATTTAAATTATTATTATGGAAGAATATTGGAAAATAAAAAAATAATATTATTAGAATATAATAATAAAATAGTTATTTTCATAGGGTTATTAAAATATTAAATTAATACTTTGACATATTATTTAAGTATCATTTTTCATTCGATAAAATCAAAGAAATAAGAAAACACTGATATCAGTTTCCCACAAAAAAATAAAACACTTATGTAAATATATAATAGTTTTATATAAAAATTGAAGACCTATATTTTGGGACTATAAAAAATTTATCAATAATGAAATTTGAAACAAAATATTTGTAGTTATATAAATATATTTAAATATGAATAAAAATTTTAATGTTATTAATACCAATGTTCATAATATGCTTCAACTAATTATTGACTCATAAAAAACTATAATAATGATTATAAAAGTGTAAAAATTATGAGTAATTTTCTTAACTATAATACTAAGTTAATAATTTTTTACAGGAGGTTATATTGTGATCTGTAATGAAAGGAAACAATGTAAGACTTTTTCATCTGGAAATGACACTCTTTGAGACAAGTTTGGTATTATTCACCTAATTCCATTTATGTATTATATA
The DNA here is from genome assembly GCA_963277665.1 of Viscum album. Lineage (NCBI taxonomy): Eukaryota > Viridiplantae > Streptophyta > Magnoliopsida > Santalales > Viscaceae > Viscum > Viscum album. Next base: position 1,800,621,733 of record OY728152.1, read on the forward strand.
TACTAACTATTCGAGATATAAAATCATAAATAATGTTTTAATCATGGTATTTAAATTTTAATTACAATTCCAATTTTTCAATGGGTTTTGATTCAAATGATTTTTAAAGTCGTAATGGGTTCTTTATCTCAAATCTAAATTATTTAAGGCAAGTTTAAGATATACCTAATTTTTTCATCTAAATGGTCTAAATTAAACCCGATATCAATTAATTATCATTATCCCATTATAATTTATGACATTCCGTATTATATTTATTGTTATACATATAATGGTGTTTTTTATTCAAAAGATACAAAGGCTGTAGGGGGTTTTCATGATTCACATCCCTTTTATGGGTCAAAATCACTCTTCATTTTATACTATTTTTAAAGATTGATCAATCCAAATATATAATGATTTTAGTATATATTTAAAAATCATTTTATTGGTGAAATAATGTTTCAATCCAATTTATTCCTTTATAATGATACTATTATTTGGTTCAAATACAATTGTGTTATGAATAATTTCCGTTTTTTTATTTGTGTTTTCTTATATATCTATGTTTTTCATACCCCCAATGTCCTCCTTTACTTAAATGAAAATAAATTTACATTTTATATAAATTGATAATTTTATTTCTCTTAATTAATTTCAAATAAATGGTTTTTTTAATTATGTGGGCCTTGAACAAGGTTATTTCGAAAAGATTCCAATTTTTTTCCCGTCCTTTTAATATATAATGTTTTATAAACTATTCCAAATTTTCTTTTTATACTTTTTATGTTATATTATAGGTTCCATTTTTAAAAGTTATTTTTAAAGAAAAATTATTTCAATTTAATATCACTTCCAATTTATAGAAATATTATATATTTTTCAATACTCTATTATTAAATATTATTTTAAATGTAAATGTTTTCAATGTATTTTCATTTCTCTATTTTCAAACCTGTATGTATTTTCAAGGAAATATTATTTGAAACTTTTTATAATCTTGTTTTTAATATTATTATCTATTCCTCAAAAAAAATTAATGTAATTCGTACTTAGTTGTTTTATAAGGTTTTCTGAAAATTTTTCTAATTTCAATTCGATTTACTCTCCAAGGATTATATTTTATGATGTATTTTATTGATCGCCCAATATTTTTTATAACATTATTCATTAAAAATGATATTTTTTAAATCTTATGATTTATTAAGTTAATAATATTTTATGTTTTTCGAAGGTTTACTAATCCCATTTTTTCCATGGGTCACTAATGTTATGATGATTATTGATTTTACATGGTACACATAAGAGTAAATAATGAAAGGTGGTGTATTATACCACCTTAAAATGCATTTGATTAAGATAATATCTAATGGATTATTAAGACATGGTAGTAATTCATTTTTTATAAAGTCAAGGGAATGATGATTTTGATCACATTTTTAGCCGTGGACATATTAAGTTTATTTAAATAATCATGGGAATAATGAGTCTTATGAAAACGTTTTTCCATGGTTATGGTTGTTCCATGATTCCATGTTTATCATGTTATGACTCATATAAAAGTAATTTTCCAGGTTATGTTAAATTTTAATGATATATTTCTATTTTATTAAAATTCGGGTTTTCTAGATTTGTTTTATTTTTAAAATAATTCCCCACATTTATATCATTCTATGATGTTATATGACAATTGAGATATTTTTAAACTAGTTCATTTCAACTGTTCACAATTTATTATCTATTTTATATTATTATTATCTGATAACATGTTCTATGACTACCTTATAAGGTCTAACTCCCTTATAATTATTATATTTATGTCTTCCTATTGTTCTCTTTTATGTTATGATATGTTTTTACCATTATGATTTTCTGAGCTCACCCGTTTCTTTTATTTCAAATCCCCGTGTTATGAATATTATTTTATTATATGAGATATGTAGGAGTGGATATAGACTATAACAGTTATATAGTAATGTTAAAAAGTATAGTAAAATAATATTAATATATATATAGTCTCTATGACACTAAAATAATCGACCCATGGATTATACAAAATTTTATGAGATTTATTATTTAAATCATGATAACATTTTACTAATTTTTTTATGTTTAGAAAGGGTCACTTTTGAAGAAGATGAAATGTTTACTTTATTACAATGGTACATGATAAAAGGGATGTCACCATGCAGGATTGATCAGTTTAGTATTATTGAAAAAATCAATACATTCCTGATTCCCATATTATTTTATAAATATAAAAAACAGAATACAAAAATTTCTTTTGGTATTGAAATCATCCAAAATATATTTGCGTATACCCTTGTAAAATGGGAAAAGGGGTGAGCTCCGATTCTCAGTAAGGGTTATATGTAAAAAAAACTATCATGAGTAAAAACAGAATAATTAATAGGGAATATTTGATGATGAAAAAACATTTCAGTCAATCTATAACTTGAGTTAACTCATCATCCTTGTGTAATATAAAAATAGATATCACATGTATAGATGAAATTGAATCCTTTTTAAATGAGATGTGTAATTATAGACATTCATGATCTAATTATATCAACCAAATTTTTGATTAATCTTACTATCAAGGCATCATTTCCAAGACATAAATATTAATAATTGGTTTAGTGTAAAAAATATACCAATATAATATAGAATGCAGACAATTGTTTCTCACCAGACATGTTTATCTATCAAGGGTCAATCTATAATTGAGCCTCAATAGTCACTTTTTCAACCTATACATTACACATATTTTGAATGATCAATACAATTAATTCTCAAAAATAAATATAAGTCAAATATTATCCTTATTGAATCAATAATATTATATATATATATTTCCATTGAAAATTAAATAATTAACTTATAATGGTTTCTTTAACTAATATCATATAAATTAATGATATATGTTTGAAACATATTCAATATAATGAAAATTATTCTAAATTCCAGTAGGATATTAAAAATATGTACACGAATAAGAGAAAGAGTGTCCATTTAAAAATGGAAAGTGATAAAGAACGTGATCAATATAATGTGAATGATAACAAAATAAGGAAAAATAACTTATTTGTAAAGGATATTTTTATACATTATTAACCAATAGAAACCAAAAATGTTTGAAAAATGTTTGAAAACCTAATTACCTTCTTAAAAATGTTTGAATAGAATATTTTTATACATTATTAACCAATAGAAACCAAAAAAATAAATTATTTATTTGATTTGGATACATTGACATTGGAATAGTTCATGTAATTATTAAAATATAAGGGGTGTTTTCAAATATTTCATTTCTATTCCATATAAAAATGGATCATTTAAAAAAATTTAAACACAAAAAATTCATTATAATTAATCCTTTAAAATATGTGTTTTTACTCTCCCTAAATATATATCCCTTAAACATAATACCCTAGTAACTAATTTTTATCTTAATCCCATCTATTTCATGGGAGAATCTAAGAAAAAGTCAACTCTCCAACCATATTTTATCTCCTTCTTAATTTTTTTCATTAATATTATTCTTGCAAATAACATATCCCTATTATTATATGATGGATTCATTAGAATTATTATATTAAAATATGTTTATGTTATTGGAATAACCCAAATTTATTAATTTTTATCCACATAAACAAATAAAAGAACATCAATTATGTGTGTGTGAACAAACTACTTCTTCCTCAAGGAATGGTTTTATTCATTTTTTATTTTTTATCATTTAAAAAAAATTACTTAATATGGGTCAAAGTCATAAAAAAGAAAAATAATTCATTATGTTTCTATTATATTTTCACTATTTTAAGACAAAAATCTTTTTAACCATACTCATCAAATGAGTTCATGTATGTTAATTTTTGTGTTGGTCTAACCCCGTACATGAATAATGATAAAAATAAATTTATGAATAAATCAAGAAAACTGAAAATATTATTTTTATAATAAAATCATAAAATAATTATTTTTATATTGTTATGGAAATATTAAATTAATATTTTAACATATTTTTAATTATAATTTTTCATTTGTTAAAATCACTAGAATAAGCCAACATCAATTCTGTTTTTACAAAACACAACTAAAAAACATATTGAATGATATAATAAACATATAAATCAATATAAGACATATATTATAGTATATTATATTATAAATCAATAATTTATTTTTTATCATATTATGGGCAATGATGTGAAAATTATTTATCATGTGAAAAATAGATAAATTAATTAACACACGATGTTCATAATATGCATAAACTAATTAGTGTTCCCATATTTAAAAAAAAATAAGTATTAATGAAAGGTAATATTTATTAATATTGTTCTAAAATATGATTTTAAATTAGTAATTTTTTACATGAGATTATATTATGATCAAAAAATAATGTAAACAAGATATGGGATTTTTCGCATAAAAATTCATCTCTCTGAGATATGTTTCATATTATGAAACTAATTTAATCTATGTGGACCATATACTTACTATTTGAGATATGATATCATGAATATTATTTTAATCATGGTATTTTATGATTAATTTTAGTATCTACTTTTTAGAATGATTTGATTAAAAAAATTTAATAGCCATAATGGTTTCTTTGTCTCAAATCAAAACTCGTTGAGGCTTTTTTATGATTTACACCATGTTCCCATTTCAATAGGTTAAATACTACCCAATTCATTTTTTGATCATGTTTATATTATAAATTATTGTTTTCATTGTTCTATTTAGTCTTATACCTGTCCTGGGGTTTTGATTCAAAAGTTAAAAAGACAGTAATGTGCTTCCATGACTCAAAACTCTTTATTGGGTCATAATCAAACTTCCTTGTCTATTATTTTTCAAGAATCATATATCATAATTCATGATGATTTTTGTATGTATTTCTACAAACTTTGTTGGGGGGAAATCATTTTTCATACCAAATATTCTTCCTTTATGATTCAATTGTTTTATTTAATTCATTTATATTAAGAACAATTCCAAATTATTTTAATTACATTTTCTTCCCTATAGATGTTTTAACATCCCATTAATGTTCTACATTACCTAATGGTAATATAATTTTTAGTATTTTATCCAAAAATTATCCATTTATTCCACTTTATTAATTTTAAATCAAATATTTTTATCCATTAAATTATTTGGGTTTTCAACATGGATATTTGAAAATATTTCATAACATTTTTCAATCATTTTAGAATAATGGTTTCATTATCCACTCCAAATTTACATTCCAGTGCCATTAAATATTTTACATGGCTTAATTTTCAAATATTATTTTTAAGGTAAATGTATTCATTGTCATTTCATTCAAATTATTGAAAACATTATCTCTTTTTCATTTCTTTATTATTATATATTAGTTTAAAAGTAAATTTTTCAATTTATATTCACTTCACTAATTTTAAAACATTATAAATTTTCAAGAAAAGATTTTTTTATCACTTTATTATAAGGTTTTCAAATTTCATCCCTTTCTCATCAATATATGTGTTTTGGAAAGTAATATGTACTTTAATGCTTTAAAATAATTTGTTAATTTATTATAATTTTAACAACTATTTACCCTCTATGGGTTATCATCCTGTAAGTAATGTTTTTATCACCCAATGTAGGTTATTAAATAATTATTTTTTTTAAATGAGTTTTTTGAAATCATAAAATTTCTTAAGTTTATGGTATGTAATATTTTTGGAAGGTTTGTGAATCTTATTATTTTTAGTTGGTTTATATAGGATATGTTAATGACTAATTTTAAATGGCACACATACGTGTAGATAATAAAACTTGGTTTCCAATATATCCCTCCAATTTATTTTTTTAGGATAATATATCATGATATAGTCAGTTAAAGAAATAATGGTTTTTTCACCTAGGTAGGGTCATGATGGGAATAATGAGTTTGTTCACATAAGTGAGGGAATAATGAGTTCTCTAACAGATGTTTTCCTATGAACATGATTACGAATTTTTTTTAAAATTTCATGTTTTGACACATTTTTATATTGTCCATTAAGTTATGCTAAATTTCAAGATGAATTTCATTTCCTTGAAATGCTAGGTTTTCATGATTTTGAATTATTTTTAATGGTATTCCACACTTTTATGTCATGTTATCATTTATATGATTATTGAGATATGTTTTGATCCTTGTCATATCTTATATACTCCCATATTAGTAATTTTTAAGATATTATATTTTTCCAGAAAATTTTATGATTTTCATATTTTTCTGGTAATCATCTAATTATTTTTTTGATGTCTCACTCACGTTTTCCTTTATGTTAGGATTTTTTTCTTACTGAGAATCTGAACTCACCACTATCTTATGTTTTCAATCCTTGGGTTATGAAGATGGTTAAATGATGTGAGATATATACGAATAGTTTTATAAGAGCATGATGACGGTGAAATATTTGCAGGATTATAAAAATAATATTTTAATATAGATACCCTCTAGTACACTAACATATTAGTCTTTAATACATTCAATTTTTTATGAGATTTAGTATTTAAGTCATTATATAGTATTAATAATTATTATTTTTATATTATGGGTCTCTTTTAACCTATAAATTATTTTTAATTTATTACATTGGGTTGAGATACATGGGAACACATCACATAAGATTGAATAGATTATTATTTTTGAAAAATAAATGCATAAATGAACCTATGTTATATTGGAAATATCAAAACATAGCATAAGAAACATTCATACATCATTGAAATAATTTATAACATCATTATTTATATCATAGAAAATGGGAAAAGAGGTGATATAATATTCCAAGTAAGTCTTATATATATTGGAAAATATCATTACAAAATAATGAACAATCAGTATATAAGAGTGGATGAGAAATAAATTCCATTCAATAATTACCTTGCTTTAAGTGAACATACCTGAATAATATCAAAACCTTAATCACATGGATGATGGAAACAAAATTCATAATAAAAGAAATTATTAATTTTAGACATCCATGATAAAAGATTCTCAACCAAGATATTAATAATCTTACTATAATGTAAAATTAACCATGATATCATCATTAATAAATGTGTACGTTTAAATTAGATAACCATTCATTATATAATGACAACTATTTTTTCCAATTAAACATATTGACATGTCGAGGGGAAATAGATAATAAGTTCCCACATGTCACATTCACATCCTATGAATTCCTTATATTTTTAATGAACAAAAGAATTTATTACCATAATAACATATAATTAAAAAAAATTATATTGAATCAAGAATACAAAACCTCATTAAATACACAGTAAATTAAATAACTAAAATAATATGATTCTATCAAATAATATTGTATAATGAAATGATATACTATTGACACATAATAAATAAAATATAAATTTTTCTAAATTAAATCATGATATTAAAAATATTAACATAAAGGAGAAAAATAATGTCCAATGAATAATGGGATAGAAAGTCATGACAAGTCCCCTAGGGCTCCTGCCGTGACTACCCAAACCCCGCCTTCCATTGGCCATGGGCTGCGACTAGCGCCGAAAGGCCTATCCCTAAAACAGTAAGGCATTTCCTTTAAACATATAAAAACTCACAGAAGATAACACAACAAGAGGCTACTAAATAGACTAGAATGCACGAAAAACAATTGTGAAGTAAACTATTTTAGTAAATAGTGCTGAACATAATGGGGGATGGAAAACAAGCCCAACTTGAAATAGTACAAGTACAAATAAAATGTAAAAAAACAACTGAATAGTGAAAGGAAACTCCTATATTATCCACCACACATCCTACCTAAAGGGTTGGAATTACTCACAATCTATAGTCCCTGCGTCACATCATGTCAAAAAGGTCCTGATCCAAGCACCAACCAGTACTAGCTCTCTCAGCCTCGATCAACGCTATACATTGTCTGAACCAAACACAACAAGGTGCGGTTGAAGCCCGTGTAGGGGTGAGTATGGAGATACTCAGTAGGGACCCTAAGAAAATTGAAGGTCACCTTGAGTTACATAAAGTAAAAACCACAAAGAAAGAAGAAAAAGTACACAACACAGGTCAGCTCACACCAAGTATCACTTTTGGTCAAGGATAGAAGGGTTATCAAATCATCAAACTCCTTAGCTACTGGAGAACTCCTCTGTCGAGTATAGTGGGCATTCTAGGTCCCGCAGAGATGCTTCTAACTAAACGTGAACAATTGTGGTACCCATCCCTAATGTGTACCATGGGCATGTCGGGTCACGTAGAGCTACTACCCACCGTGGGTGTGTCGGGACACACTTAGCCGCATACCCCCTTGGCCAAATAGAGGAACTCCTCCAGCAGAGTACCATGGTTATTCTATGTCACACAGAGCTTCTCCCCACTGAGGGCCTTCTAGGTCACACAAAGACACTTCCCACTAGTCCAATCATTAAACAGTCTTTAGGTCACAGCCCACCGCAAGGTTCCATACGTAGTTTTCTTGGGAGAACCACTCCTCGAGCCACTCACTACTTCATGATTATATGGATGTAACTAAAAATTATTCCAAAAGATCCACCTCCTCAAAAGATTCCCAATGTTGCAAACAGTTCAACAATCGAGTTCACATTTTGTGAGATTCATGCATTTTAGTGCTAAGGCCCTGGATGGTTTCATATTCGATCCAACCCATTCATGCCCTAAATTTCTACAAAAATCATGTTGAGCATCCAAAAAGGATCATATCTTCCTTACGGTCTCAACATCGTAGACAGTTCGTCAATCAAGCATCTAGTTTAGAAGTTAGAGAATGTTTTGTGTAACAAGTCGATACTTGGTTCTGGTCTGGTCTGCCTCGGTCGGACTAGCCCAACCCGGTTTGGCAAGGGCCAATCCAGTTTATCCTGGTTTGACCCAGAATGACTCGGGTCTAACCCGACTCAGGTCAAGCCTACCCGCTGGGCCGCGGGTCGGACCGCAGGTCCATGGTTCGGCCCACTGGGTGGCAGGTCAGTCTACTCGACCGACCAAAAGATTCCACCCGCCAGGCGGCGTGTGCCACCAGGGACACTGGGACACAATGCTTCTGGGTTGGGATGATGTGGTGTCGGGCCACATCAGTGGGTCATCCCTCGGGGATTGACCCAATGGGGTGCCATGTGGAGCTGAGTGTCCTCTGTTCCAAGCTTGACCGGCCACGTGTCATCCTAATCGAGGACGATGGGATGTGGGTCCACTGTGGTGAGTCTAATGGGTCGTAGGTCCTCCGTGTCGTGGCTGATAGCCCGCAGATCCTCCCCACCACGGTTTATGGGCCGCGAGTCTTCCCCCGCGCGCGTCGCTAGCACGAGCCCCAACATCTGCTCCGCCGCCACCCAGGGCGGTGGTTGGTCTTCCACCAGACACACAGCCGGTGCCACAGAATTCTACTGCTCCACCGTTGTGTGCCTCCGCCGGAGCCGGTGCCGGTGGCAGGGGGTTTGTCGGGCAGTCAGTCGCACACTGGGGGGCCCACTTTCCTACGCCATCGGCGCATGCGCTTTCCTAGTATCTCTCTCTTAGATGGGGCAGGCCTTGCTTCGTGTTATTTACAATGTAATAAAATGATCACAACAACACACGAATGGAGGGGCTCGTGCCTTGTTCATGTCGGCATGTCCCCTCTGCAATAGAGATAATCCCGGGGGAGATTGCAGGAAAATTTCAAATGAATTTCCTGATTTCAGTTTCGATTCTTGACCCAACAGTAAAGAACACCCTCCCACATATAAAAATAAAATAAAATAATGGGGAAACCTATTTTTGAATTCATCCATTCTAATATTTCTCGAATGAGAAGTTGGGAAAATCAAAATCAATGCAACCCCCTACATTGAAACATTGTAGATAGCTTTCGATTGAGGGAGTCTCATTGTTCATCATCCCCCTCAACAAGATACCCACACCACAGCTCGAATGTCAAACTCTATTATGCATTTTTGGTCTCACATGTCACCTATTGATGGGGTTGGTTCCATCCTCTACGAGCTCAGCGTTACGGAACTCCAACAGAACTTCATTTCTTGGAAAAGCTTGTATGATACCCGTCCGCCAAGCATTATATTTATAGGAGAGGTGGAGAGTATATAATGACGTAGGGAGTAAATGGGGCTAATAAATTAAGAAGATACCTAATTTCCAAAAAGGTGTCGTTACATTGTATTTGGAAAGTCAAGCTATTCATTGGCCTGACTCACCATGGGTCCCACAGTCCTTTTGTCTGTTGGTGGAAAATAAATAAAATAAAATGATAAAATTATTTTATTCCATTTCTTTTTAAATGTCACAAATCATAACTTTTTCTCAGGACCTAATGCGGTCAAAGTAACATCTCCCTTAAGCAAAAAATGTAACTGCGAATTCAACGGCTCCCTTAGATTTATAATCTGGGAATAGGATCAAAAGTTAGAAAAAGTCGATTACGTGTTTACTAAATGCACCTTAAAAAATTTCAGAAATTAATTATGGGGTCACTGGACCTCTGATTCACGCGCCATAAATTTTTTCGAACTCATAAAAATCCATATAATAAAAAAAATGGAAAATCCGGGTCTTTACATTCTCCCCACCATAGGGCTTTAATCCCCAAAATCCATTGCATAGACAAAAGAAACAAATGGGGGTACTGAACATGAATCTAATACTCTCTCCCTCACATTCTCTCCCAGAGGTTCCCATGCTGCCAGTGAACACACACCAGAGGAATCGACCACCCACAAAGTACCCACTCCTGTCGATCCTCAATCTCTATTGGAAACTCCGTAAAAGTAACCCATCATCCAATTCCTGCTCACCATGATCGATGATGTGAGATGAGTCTTGAACATATCCCCTCATCTGGGATATGTGGAAGATGTAATTCCCCCTTTCCAATAGTGGTTGGAGTGCCAAGAGGTACGCCACCTCGCAAATCCTCCAATGTATCAGAAAAGGTCTGATAAAACTCGGTGATAACATGCCGCCTCGGCCAAATATCTGTAGCCCCCATCGAGGGGAGACATTGATGAATATGTGGTCCCCTCCTAGAACTCCAAGGGTATCTAACTTTTGTCAGCATAATACTTCTGTCTACTCTGCGTACACTTCATCCCCTCCTGGATGATCTGCACCTTCTCAGTGGTAGCACATACCAACTCTAGACCCCTAAGTTCTGATGACCCTAGGTTTGTCCAGCATAGAGTTGTTCTGTAATGTAGACCATACAAGGCCTCAAAAGGTTCCATTATGATGGTGGAGTGGTAACTGTTATTGTAAGAAAACTCCATCAAGGGAAAATGATCCTCCCAACCGTGGCCAAAATCTAGGACGCATGCCCGAAGCATGTCCTCCAGCATCTGTATAGTCCTCTATGTTTGACCATCTGTCTGAGGTTGGAAGGTTGTGCTCAGACTTAGATATGCCCCAAATGCCTCCTAAAAACACGTCCATAACTGGGATGTGAAACGTGTTTCGTGGTTAGAGACGATCGTCGATGGAGCCCCATGGAGTCTCACAATCACTTATACCTAGAGGCGTCCAAATCCCTCTACTAACAACTTCACTATGATAAAAAAGAAGTGGGTCAACATGGTGAGTCGGTCAACGATCTCCCATATGGAATCAGGTCCTCTTGAGGTACGTGGAAGCCCTGTCACAAATTCCATGGGGATTCCACCCCAAATCCACTCTGGCACCTCTAGTGGTTGTGGTAAGCCTGCTGGGACATGATTCTGGGCATTCACTTGCTGGAAAATGAGGCATTGTGAAACGAACTATACTACAACCTTTCTCATACCTACCCAACAGTGCTGATGTCGGAGGTCCTGGTACATCTTCGACACACCAGGATATACCTCCAATGGAGACATATGAAGCTACCTTAACATCTCCTCTTGTTGTTCCACTGGTACCATGGTACATCCCCTGAAGAGGATGGCGTACTCCACACCTTCTTAAAATTCATCAGGTGCCTTCCCTGAAGAAATCTAGCACATCGAACCTCATAGTCAATGTCCCCAAGCAGCGTCTCTCTAAATCGCTGAAAGAGTGGGTGAGTGACTGTCAAAGACTGTTGGTATGCTGCTCCGTCCCTATCCATGGAGGATATACCCTACTCGGCTAATTGTTCTGTCGCGTCACACAATAATTGTAGACCAGGCCTCATGCTAAGTGCATCAGCTACCCCGTTCCCCTTCCTGGGAGTATATAAAGTCTCAAAGTCATAGTCCCAGAGTAACTCTATCCATCGCCACTGTCTCCAGATTAGGCCCTTCGGAGTGAATATATAACTGGGACTCTTGTGATCCGAGAATACTATAAAACATTCACCCATCAAGAAATGTCGTCTTATCTTTAGAGATAAGACCATTCCTGCTAACTCCAGGTCATGGGTAGCATAGTTCTACTCATGCTGTCTCAGATGTTGGGAGCTATAGGTGATCACTGGTCTCTCTTGCGTTAGAACACACCCATGTCTGGTCCCTGATGCGTCAAAGTAGACTACATAACCAATTCCCTCTTCTCGTAGCCTCAAGATGGGAGCACTCGTCAGTCTCTACCTTAGCTCCTAAAAACTCGGCAGACATCTCTACAAACTTATGAAGGGCTTCCCCTTCTTCTCCAATGCTGACAATATTTTCAGAACTCTGGAAAACTTTGGAACGAATCCCCGGTAATATCCACCCAGCCCCAAGAAACTCCTCACCACGATCACAATCATGTGTGGTTCCCAAGCATGTAAAACCTCTATCTCCATTGGATCCACTACAACTCTAGCCTCTGAGATAAGGTGTCCCCGAAAGTGCACTTCTTGTATCCTGAATAGGTACTTAGAGAGCTTACCATAAAGATGGTTCTCTTAGAGTGTATCTAGAACTATCCACAGATTATAGGCATGCTCCTCCCCCATTGCTGAGTATATTAGGATATCGTCAATGAAGACCATCACAAATGGATCGAGGTATGGCCAAAAGATAATTTTCATGAGTACCATGAACAATGAAGGGGCATTGGTCACACATAATGTCATAACCAAGAACTCATAGTGTCTATACTGACATATAAATGTCATATTATGCAAATCCTCATCACGTACCCTGAGATGATGATAACCTGATATGAGGGTTATCTTCAGAAACCCACGATCTCCCCTCATCTGATCAAAATGATCATCAATTCTCAGAAGTGTATACTTGTTTTTCACAGTCACCTGGATCAAGCACAAAAAGTCCACACAAAGTCTCAAACTCCCATCTTCCTTCTTGGAGAACAATATTGGGGCTGACCATAGAGAAACACTGGGTCTTATGAACCACGTTCCCAGCAAGTCCTCCAACAATACCTGTAACTCAGGAAGCTTCGCGGGGCCATCCGATATGCTGGTGTTGATATCGGTATCATCAAGGGGTACAAGATGGTGCAAAATTCGACCACTCTGCGTGGATGTAGTCCGAGGATATCATCAGGGAAGACATCAGCATAATGATCCACTGCTACCAGATAGCTTAGAATATCAACATCAACTTCCTTGAGGGTAAGGCTAGAAAACTGATGGGTGATCAGTTGCACCCACCTCGGGGTAAGTCCCTCGTGTGTTGCAAAGTCTCCCTTCTCACCGTTGAAGGAAAACCTAGTCCCATCCGTGAAGAAACACTTCACTTTGCACCTAATAAAGTCAATAAAATCATTGACTATGGATAAACAGTCCATACCTATGATGACATCATTAGGACTTGACGACACTACTAGGAGATCCCAGCAGATGAAATCACCTCCTAGAGTAAGCTCACAATACTGGAACCAGTGGGTAATCGTCAAATATACTCTTGTATGAGTCTCTAACAATAAGGATCGAGCCAACGGCTCCATAAGAATCTATGAGCTCCGAACGAGGGACGTGGTAATAAAAGAGTGACTAGAACCTGTGTCTATAAGAATTACAATTAGGGTGGAGTAGACACAGATCATCTATTTAATCATCTCTAATGTGATGTGGTCAATGGACTCAGCTACTTAGAGCTAAGGTCTCCCATGTCTACCTACTCCCAGTGGTTTGGGTGGACATCTTAGAGGTGGTGGTGGTCACACCTCGAATCTCAGCCCCCCGCCTACTGTACAACCCACTCCCCTACATCGTTTTCCCCCTGCAAACCTCCTTGATCAAACCTCTACCTCAGACTTGGTGGTCCCTCGACCATTTTCTGGTCATCCGTTCAGTGGGTCGGGCAATCACGAGCCATGTGGCCTTGTCCTACGCATGTAAAGCACTGTCTGGCTCCCTACTGACTCCCTCTAGACTGGGAGCCTCTTACAGCCAACCCTAAGTCCTGGGGTCTCCCTCATAATGACTTTTAATACTTGGGTCCACATGCATAATTCTTTCTACCTTCCAAAGACTCTTTTACCTAGGGTCTTCTGTCATCTCTTGATGTCGGCACCTGCTCTGACAGGAAGCTCTCTGCAAGAAAGGGCCACGCCAGTACTCTCACCTGATTGAGGATGATGAGGGTCACCACTAAAGCCCTGATCTCCCTCCTGAGCAAATCCTCAAAGGCTCGAGCCCTGGAGAAAGGGTCTCGCACCATATTTATACAGTAGCGGGAAATATCTGAGAAACTTGATGAGTACTTAGCCACTATCATGTTGCACTTCTGAAGATGAAGCATCTCCTGAATGTTCACAGAGTGCAATGTCGTGAGGAAAAAATCCTCCCAAACACCCTCTCGAAGACAACCCATGTGAGGGTCACCACATTGTGAACCTATATGGTCAAACTCAACTATATCCCAGTCGATCCCTACAGAAGGCTCACTGTCATGATTTTAATATGGTCTGATGGTGTCCTCACTATGTGAAAGTACCACTTCATGTCCTCTAGCTAGTCCTCAGCGACTCCAGGTTCTCTCTCACCCCAGAACCTATGAGGAATCTATCTCTGAAACTCATGTTGGGTGATAGGCCTAAAAATGTCATCTACTAGAACCACCAGTAAGAGGGGATGGACATCAGGTGGTGGTAGCACTGGAGAACCACCCGGTTGGGCCATCTCAAACACTGGTCCCTAGACAGATTCCTCGTTGCTGGGAGGGATATCCTCACACATCTAAATCCTAGCTGGTCATCCTCATGTAGGCATCCTGATATCAATCAAGACATGCCATAGTTAGAACATTATACCTGGCAAGATGAATCTTATTCGAAATCACACAGTGAAAACACAACCTTTGTTTTCGTACATTGAGTTGAAAAGAATGAATCAGGGTTCCAGTGTATGGATACGTCAGATGCCGCACCAACCCTGGACTCCCTGAATCTAAAGGTCGGACTTGCAAAACCCATCAGTGTTTCATAAAAGAAACATAGACTCCCAGTCTCTGAGGGGGAACAAACCACCTCTGATACCACTTTGTCCTGACCGGTCCCCCGGGGCCCGTACCGTGACTACACCAAGCCTGCCTTCCATAGGCCAAGGGTTAGGGATTGGAAATGAAAGGCATATCCCTAAAATGGGAAAGTATTTCCTTTAAACCTGTACAAACTCACATTGGAGAATGCAACAAGAGGCAACCACACAGACTAGAACGCAACAAAAGCAACAATGAAGTAAACTGTTGTAGTAAAGAGTACTGAAAATAATGGCGGCTGTAATATAATACAGACTGGAAATAGTACAAGTAAAACTAAAAAAGTACAAAAAAATAGAAAAGTGAAGTTATCTCTTGGATCATTGACCACAGATGCTACATGAAGGGTAGACACAACTCCCAGTCTGTAGTCCCTACGTCATGTCTCATCAAAAAGGTCCAACTCTAAGAACCACCCATTCTTAGCTCCCTCAGCCTCGATCAACATTGTACATCGTCTAAACCAGACACATCATTGTACGGGCGAAGCCCGTGTAGGGGTGAGTATGGAAATACTGAGTAGGGACCCCGATACCCTCGTTGGTCTCCAACAGTTCCGCAAAGGAAAAACCACAAAGCATGAAGCAAAAGTAAACAAAACTAGTCCTCTCACACTAGGTATCACTTTAGGTCAAGAATAGAAGGGTTATCACATCATTAAACACCTCAGATGGTAGATAACTCCTTCTCTATCGATTACAGTGGGACAACCAGGTCACACAGATCCACTTCCCACAATCCAAAAACTATTGTGGTACCCATCCCTAATGGGTACCATTGGCATGTCGGGTCACATAGAGCATCTTCCAACCATGGGGATGCTTGGTCACATAGAGTTGCTTCCCACCTTGTTCGAACTGAGGTACTCCTCCTATCATGTATCATGGGTCTGTTGGGTCACATAGAGCTGATCTCCACGGTGGGCCTACTGAGTCACACATAGCCACTTACCACTAGGAAAATCATCCAATAGTCTTCAGGTATCAGCAAACCACAAGGTTCCTTACGTAGTCTGCTTGAGAGAACCACTACTAAAGCCACTCGATGCATTTGGATTCAATGGAAGTCACCATAAAGTAATCTAAAATATCTTTGTCCTCAAGAGATTCCCAATGCTTAAAATGACACGTCAATTGGATGCACGAATTGCGAGATACATCCGTTTTAGAGATGAGGGCCCGATTAGATTCGTATTCGATCCAACCTGGCCATGCCCTAATATTCTCCAAAATTCATGTGGAGAATCACCAAAGGAACTCATCATCCTAAGGGTCATGATTCCATAAACAGTTCGTTAGACGGATTTTGGTTTAGAAGTTTGGGACTGTTTTGGGTAACAAGTTGATACTGGGTTCGGGTCTAGTCCACCTCGGTAGGATCGGCCTGCCCAATTTCAGTATGGGAAGATCCATTTCGTCCGGGGTCGACCCAGCCTGACTCAGGTCCACCCAGAATGAGGTCATGCAAGCCCGCTGGGTCTGGCCAGACCCGACTGGTCCATAGGTCAGGCCGCTAGGCGACGGGTCTGCCCGCTGGACCGACCTGGTGGTGCCACCCGCCTGGAGGCGTGGGTCACCAGGGATACCCGGACACAATGCGACTGGGTAGGGATAACTTGGTGTGCGTCCACATCAGCGGATCAACTCTCAGGGGTTGACCCAACGTGGTTCCATGTGGCATCATGTGTCCTCCGCACCACAGCTGACGGGCCGTGACTCCTCCATGTTGTTGATGACATGCCTCGGGTCCATCGTGCTGCGGCTGATAGGTCGTGGGTCCTCCACCCCACGGCCGACGGGTCGCGGGGCTTCTGTCGGGCACGCCGCAGGCATGCTCTCCATCCTCTTCTCTACTACCTCTCAGGGTGGTAGTCGGTCTTACACCAGACATACGGTCGGTGCTTCCACGTTCTGCTACTACGCCGACAGCGGTGCTAGTGCCATTGGAAGGGTGTTCGGCAGGATAAAGGTTGCACACCGATTTCCCACTTTCCAGTGCCGTCAGCGACTGTGGTTTCCTGGGATCGCGCTCTTTGCTGGGATAGGCCCTACTTAAGGTTGTTGTCAACTTCAAAAAAACAATCAAAACAACACACGAATTGAGGGTCCTGAGCCTTGTCCACGTCAACGCGCTCCCTCCACGTTAGAGATAATCCCGAGGAAATTTCAGGGAAAGGTTCAACTGAATTTCATGATTTCGGTTTCAATTCCCGACACCAATGACAAAGCACAACCAACCACATATATAAAATAAAACAACAGATCAACTTCTTTGTTAGTTGATCAATTATCATCATTTTAGGAAGAGATGTGGGGAAAACCAAAATCAACGCAACCCCCTACCTTGAAATGTTTGAGGGTGCTTGTGGTTGTGGGCATCTCGTAGATCGTCGTCCCCCACAAAAGATACCCTCACTTCCACTCGAATGTCAAACACTAATTCAGGGTTTCTATTTCACACATCACCTACTACTAGGTCCGGTTTAGTCCTTTAAGGGCTCGACATTACGACACACCAAAAGAACTTCACTGCTTGGCGAAGATTGTCTAATACCCCTCCCCTAAGTTCTATATTTATAAGAGAAAGGGGGAGTAAGTAACGACACAGGGAGTTAATGGGGGATAATTAATTAGGATGCTTTGTAATTTCCCCAATGGTGTCATTACATAGGATTTTTCATGTTAGGCTATTCGTTGTCCTGAATCACTGTGGGTCCCACACTACGTATGTCTGTTGGTGGAAAAGAAAGAATATCAAATGATAAAATTATTTTATTTAATTTCTTTGTAAGACACAAATATTTACATATTAACGAGATCTACTATGATCAATGTATGTTTTACCTTAAGAGAAACCTCACGCTGCAGATTCAATAGTTCCCTTGTATTTTTAATCCGACCACCGGTTCAAAAGTTAAGAAAAGCTAGATATGTGTTTACAAAACGTATATTAAAAAATGTCCAGAAATTAATTTCGTGCATAGAGGACCTCATATTTATACACCATAAATTTTCGCAGACTAATAAAATTCCATATAATTAAAAAAAATTACAATGAAAATCTAGGTCATTACATAGAAATTGGGAGCATGATCATAATAATGTGATTGATCTGAAAATAATGTACAATACATTATCAATAAAAGATTATCTAATAAAATTAGTTCATTAGAATTATTTTTTTAGAAAGGAATAGATATTAGAAAATAAAATAAGTTAAATACAATAAAAATAACATAATTTTAACTTTTAAAAGTGGATTTATAAATCAATTTTCTAAAATTATTATCTTAATAAAATAATAAACTCTTATTCTGATATCATTTTTAAAAAATGCATGAATTTTATTGAAAAATATTGTAATTTGAAATAAACTTGGTACATTATAATGAAATCATCAAATTAAATTTTAGTAATGATAGAGGAAAAATCATTACGGGGTGTACATTCAAACATAGATTTTAGTCACACCTTTGGTAAAAAAGAAAATTATTTTGAAAATGAAAAGATGTATCATTTTATTCCTTTTTATAGAGAGTAAAAATTTTAAAAAATGACTCAATATTTCCTTGGATTATAGTTAATACATTCAAGAAATTTTTAAATAAAATATATATATGGATGAACCGAATATTGAAGAAAAACACCATAAATTTATTTTTTAATGAAATTTTCTTCCATAAAAATAATATTTTATTCGTGATTCAAAAAGATATTAAATGGGATATAAATATATTCACACAAAATTAACCATTGGAAAATAAAATTTTCTGGTTTACTTGATTAAGATCATATAATTTTCTCCAAGTAAATATAAACATAAAAACTCACAGAATAAAACAAGAATATAAAAAAATACATTCATGTTTTACTTTCCATGTTTTTATTAAAGGAGGTCTAATAATGATTTTGAAAGCCAAACAATAACAAAAAATTTATTAAATGAAAAGAAACATTCATAAAATAGAACAGAATATGGATGAGTTTATATTCCCATATCAATAGAAAAACATATTAAGGGTGTTCATTCCAATAATCACTCTTAGATCTATCATCATATTCAGTAGTATCCCATGATGACTATGATAATTTTTGATTTAAGATCACAACATACCTCTCTATGATAATTTACTACTCTAGAGTGAGATGAGACAAGTCAAACTATGTAGCTTCTCATCGATGTCCTCAATCTAGATCATTTTGAAGACGACCCCATCTCTAGGATTTTGGATCTTTCAAGATCCATTCTAGTTTTTCTATGTTAGTATCCACATATAGTGGATCAGTATGTTTGTTCCTTTCAAATTGAATCACTTTAAACATGTTTTAGGTAAAAACCTGCAAATTTTCTAAATGAACCATGTTATTTAGCTCCAAAATATTTTTGGAGGAAATTTGGAAGCCTTCTATATCCATTGATTTCTTCTATTTATATGATTTATTTCCATATGAAGCTACTTTGCTTACCCAATGAGAGTCACTTTGTTTTCCTCGACTTCTTAAAGTCTATTTTTCCTAAAAAAAACTACTCAACTATTGTTTCTTCTTGATCAACACTTGGAAGAGGAGCCTTTTCGTGATAATCATCTTGAACAGTATTCACTGCTGTAATTTCTACCCTGGATTGTGCCATGATATAATTCATGTCAATATCCTGTGCTAATGAATTATATAGGTTTAGTTAAAAAATTTCAACCAAAGTGGTATGATCGATATCACATTCCCCATGCTCAAGACATTAAGACTGCTCATGTTTCACTAGAGTGCCTTCATCATGAACATAACCAGAATACACACCCACTATATGTAAAATCACTTCCATTGGAACCTCATCAGCCATGGGGTCCTTACCATTATTGCATCTTGGATAATTCATTATGGGGATGAATCAAAATAATCCCCTACATTGGTCTAATAAGGATTAGAAGAAGGCATTTAGAAATATCCTACCACACTTCCATCCACATTAAAACTTGAATTTATATCAGCAATATCTTGTATCATAGACCTAAAATGGCCTCTATAATGACCTCTCATCACATGGTATGAGAATATAATAATTCTATGACATTTTTTTGGAAGATTTCTCATGGATCTACATACATTACCAAAATATGGACATCAATCATATTCAATAGAGAGTTCAAGTCAATTCTCAGAAGAAACCAGAATAAAAAAAAATCAAATTAGATGATATGCATACCTCAATAAGGATCCCTGAAAATCACCCATACTGGGGCGGTTTTATCTCTCTATCAATCTGAATTGGAACACTGATAGCTAATTTCCCATCCCATAAATTTATGGGTTCTAAACAAACCATCTTAGACCTCAAATATGAATCTAGGTCGGTTCTATTGAATTATTATGATTCTCGGGAACAAATAGAGTACCCCAATCCTAGTTTTTTTAGAAATACCTTTTTATGTGGAATGAGGATGCAACCCTAAGCACTAGTCTTGAGATCTTAAGAAGGAAAAATGAGGTGATAAAATACTTTCCCAATAGGGGTGATTGTCTAACCATCAAAGCCCCAAAACCATATACATACTTATAATACCAGATTTGATCCAATTATAAAATTTTATCACCCATTTATTAATAATTCTTCTTTACAATGACCATTTACATTTGTTAAAAGTTTTTTATGTTATTTTTGGTCAAATAAATTCATTTCTTAAATTTTACTAATGGTTATATCATTTACAAAATTATAATCATGATAATGATATCATATATATTAATTAAATAAATATTTAGATTCATTATTTAATAGAGAAACACTACTTCAATATAGGTCTTCAATATCGTTATAAAAATGCATTGATAAAGGGAACCATTATTAATGGTAAAAAAGTGATGCGAAAGGGTACCATTTATCAGCGCTTTAGTTTTAGGGCATATAAATAGATCCTTTATAAGTGTTTTTAGTGCAGTTTAGGGTCCCAATAAAATTATATAATAAAATAAATAAAAAATAAAAATGATTTTAATAAAAATAATTTTTTTTAAAATAAAGAGTTTTTGATAAAAATGAATACAAATTTTATCAATTAAATAATTATTGATATTGTTAGTAAATAAAATATATTAAATATATAGATATATATGAATGTATATAAATATTATTTATATAAATTAAAATATGTATTCTTTACATTAAATTGTCCTATATTAAATGAATAATGGATTATAATAAAAAATTAATATGAATTAACTACATCGACTAACTGAATCGAGTAATTGATATAATTAAATGTCATTTGAATTTTCAATTTTAAAATGATGAAACATGTGTTATATCTATTTCAAATATACATAATTAATTAATTTTTATATAAAACACAATCCCACAAATCATTATATACTTAACAAAATATTATATAGAAACAAATGCATCTAATATTTATGTAATTTTTTAAAATTCTAGTTTTCATTTAATACTATCCTTATAACATGATACATTTAATATATCAAGTATTAAATTGAGGTAAATTTAATTTATATATTATTAATTTTATTATACTTAGGTTGTAATTCTTTTACAGTATTTTTAAATTTTAAATTTTAATTATGTTTCAAAATTAAATCAATTTATGTTATTTATTTTATATATATTTATTTACTATTTTTTAATATTTTCAATATGTATTGATATTTATTTCAATATATATATATATATATATATATTTATAATTTATATTTAATTGATATAACTTATCAACTTTCTAAATATTTTTAAATCGTTATCAATTTAAATTATTCAATTTAACTCATTTTAAACAAGCATTCAGTCAAGATTAAGTATTCATTAACAATTTTAAAAATATATATGTAAAGGAATTATAAGTAAGTATAATTATAATTTTATATTTACTACATTTATAAATTTATATATTTATAATTATAAATAAATAAATATTATATTTCAAAAAATAATTTATATAATAACTCATAAATAATTAGAAATATTTAAATAAATATTAGATTTAGAGTAATTTTTTTATCTAAGGAAAGTATTTAGTATATTTATAATTATACTTATTTATTTAATATATATATATATAAATTTAATATAATATATACAAAAATATAAATATGATTTCACGAAATATATTAATATAATTATAAATAAATAATTATATATTTTAATAAATATAAAATAATAAAAAATATATATAAATGAAGAATATAATTACAATATTTATATTTATAGACATTTAAAAAATATATATATTTATGTAAATATATTTACAAATTTTTATTTATATTTTTAATTATAATTCCTTCATCAGCACTTAAGTAATAAGAACCAATAAATCTATATGTTCATCAACATTTTTTTGGATACACTAACAAAAGTGTCCCAGTATATTTAAGAAACCCTAACATGTCATGACCTTATCATGATCTCTGAAGCCTTCCATGGAATCCACACTCTACCGACGATCCTCCTGGGTGAATTGAAGCTCAAATCAAGTGTCAAATGTAGGATTGAACAATTACCAGGATCAAATTAAAGGCTCAAACTATTCAAGGGTTTCAAGAGTCAAATGTTTGAATGTTTTCTATTCTTTATATCTTGAAATTACCTTAGATGATTTTAATATTAAATCCAATGTATTTTTAATTTTATCCTCCTCCTCCTCCTCACCCATTGGTTGCTTGTTTGAAGATATCTACTAGGTTTTTATCATCATTATTTTATTTCCATTTTCATATACCTATGGTCCACAATATTTATTGGGGATGTATGGTTGAAATAATATAGGTCCATCCGAACATTATTTATAGGTTTAAAGGGGTTTCTATCCAAAACTCTTTGTCCTATATCTTGAGTTTCAATGTGATGTTGGGAAATATATTTTAAATATTGATTATTTTATCCTTCCATTTGATTGTGTCCTAGACTGTGAAAATTCATAAACTTTTATAGGCTGACATGAATTTTCATATCCATATGCTTTTAATTTAATTGATTCTAGCATGGAGGTAAGGATCCTTTTCAGAATTTTCTTCGCCATAATCCTCCATATTTTTAATGGGATATGATCTTAAAGGAATAGAGTATTTGCTAGAGAAAATTTATTGGATCATTTACACCCTCAGGATTCGACCTCCTAATAGGTTGAAATATTCCGCCTTTATGGTTGAATGTCCTAGCCAAATATTATTTTAGATGAATTTTCAAGCTAATTGAAATGAAAATGTATAATAGAAGGAACACTTTAGGGAAGACCCATATTCCTTCAAACCCTAAAATATCGTATCAAGATATTAAAATTAAAACTTGTGAGTAAATTGAGAGTTAGATCCCATTTTGAGGTCTATAGATTCATTAAATGTGTAGAACCTCCTAATAGAGAATATCCAAGATGAATTCTGAATAGAGGTAACCAAAGATATCATTCATTTAAATCCTTAATATATTTATTTAATTATTGAAAATATCCCCACTTTAATTATTAAAAAAAATCAATAAATTTAATCTTTTAATCAATAAAAAATCTCTACCCACCCTATTTATGGAAGTATGTAATTGTATCATTGCATAATAAGATAAAACTTTCACTACCTCAAATCAGTTTCCCCTTTCAAACACTATTAGCATTAGTTTTTTCCGACCCCAAATTAGAACATGGTTTTCCTTTTTTTCTATACATAAGTAAAAATATAGACATATTTGGAATGAAAAGGCACTAAAAAATACTTACTAAAAATGACTTCATTTATTTCATCACACATCTAACAAACACTATGTATGATTTACTTAAATCCACCTAAAAATAGATCATTTTTTAATATTTCATTTTATTTCCAATATCTTTTATATGCAAACATCTTATCTTATGATATATTCCATTTCAAAAATAATAAGTTCCCTTTGAAATTGTAAAAAATCATTAATTACTTCAATTCTACTGTCATGTGAGATGAAAACCCAATATCTAATATAAAAGGATGTTTTTTGTCTTCAACCTGTCAAGAAATAATTTATGAATCTATTTAAGAAATATCATTTTTAAAATGTTTAAACCATTATAATTATTAGGTATATTTATTTCTTAAAAATATAGTTTCAATTACTAATCTATTATTAATTGAAATTATAATTTGCAAATGTTTTCAAATTTTTGATATACCATAAATATTTTATATGATAATTTCATAGGTTGTTACATCACTTCAATAAAAAAATAGAATTGAGGTTATCAAATTCTTTATATGTTGGAATAATTTTTATAAATTATTTTTTCGGTATTCATCATTTTTGGTCTACATGCATTGGTACCAACCTTAGGAATATATTATTACCATCCATGTTTATGAAATCATTTTTTTTATTAAAATGTTTTATAAATTAATTTTTATACAATCTAGTTGATTTAATGAGATTTAATTATTTTTTTTATCACATTTGGGATTATTAATACTGGTTAATTTTCTATATTATATTTTAATTAATATAGGGTATCTAATAAGGACAAGAAAGATTATTTTAATAGAGGTAAGACTTTTCTTATTTAGAGGATTGAATGTACTAATATTGGGATTTTTCGTCCAAATATAGAATTGATATAGGCACAAAAAATTCATATATCATGACATATACCCACCAATACCTGTTGAATCATAGAAAAGAATGTTTATACCCCCCCCCCAAATACTATCAACAATACGAAAAATTTTAATATCTAGTGACAATGTTGTAATTCTCACAAATAAAAAGGCATTACCCCATTTTGGGGATGCACTGTATTACAATTGTCATCCTCATCAATTTCATCTCCCAATGAATCATTATTGAAATTTATTAATTGAGACTCATCCCCATATATTTTATCTTTGTTGTAACACTTTTATCATTAATCAACCAATCAATGTCTACTTATCAGAGTATTTGAAGAAACATATGTGTATGTCTACAAGAGAAGGAGGATGTGTGTCAAACTACAAAATACAATTATAAATGTTCAGGAGATGAGCTGTTGAGGATAAAATTTATTTATATCTTTCACCATTAATTAATTAATAGGATAAAACTTAACATAGTGGTGTAATTATTTTATTAAATTCAATTACCCATTTAATTTTGTAAAACATAAATTCTTTGAAACAATAAAATGTTTGGTTTCCCTTATTAGAATAATCTATAACTTTTACTTTTGATAATGAATATCTTATGTGTATTAATTTTTTTATTATAAAAAATTAATATTTTATGTAAACAACAAGGACATGAATCAAATATTGAAGCATTCAATTCATTTGAAAAAATATTTTGATGAAGGATTTAAAGATTTCATCAGGATTGAATTATAGAATGAATACAACCTTTCTCAAATCCACTGTTTGTGTTTATGTTGTTGTTATTCAACAAAATTATTTTGGAAGAGATGGTATAACTCTTTTTTGGTGATGGAATAGATCAAATATATAAATTTCGGACTATACATGAGGGAAAACTAAACATTCACAGTATAATGGATGATATTTGTGGTTTATGTATAATTTTATATAAACAATAGTGTAAATGATCAGAGAGATCGCATAGAAAAAATGATAATGGTAGCTAAAGATGAAATTCCGGACTGTTTAATGTTGTTTGAGATATTAAATATCTAAGATATTTTCCCATTGTATACCATTTATACTAAATACAAATCATTTTTAGAGATATTTATGTTATATAATTTGAAATGTGGTATCTAATAGAATTACACCAACTTTACAGAACAACTCGGTCTCTTGGATGATATGCCACCAGAAGAAAATGAACTACTATGTTTAATATATGATTCTAAATGAATGCAATGTTCAATGGGTATGATGTATAAAAAATAAATTATTTTATAAATGCTTTTATATTGTTTCTCAAGTATGATAAATCAATAATATTGTTTCATAAGTGTGGTGAAAATAAATAAAGGGAAAATGGGTCAATTCCAGCAAAATATGTATGGTATTTTCTAATCATTCCAGTTTTGAGAAGGCTATATAGATAAAGAGAAACCATGAGGAAGTTGATATAGATTTTAGATATTAAAATTAGATATGAGAAACTATAACATCCAATAGATTCTACTAATTAAAAGTGATTGATTATGAGTACATAGAATTTGCAAATTAGTTGAGAAACATTCATCTTGCGTTATCTAATGATGGAATCAAATATTTTTTTGTGAAAAGAGTATCACTCATAGTACAGAGATCATCATTTTGGTAAATTATAACTTCCACCATGGTTATTCATTTTGAAAAAATAAATTATGTTGTCTCTACTAATATATGTATCAAAGATACCTATTAATGTCATTAATTTCGATTTGGCAATATTGATCGATCATCAGAAATTGATGTGGTATACAAGTGTTATAATGTAGATATTCAAAGAAGTGAATAATTCATATTGAGGGACATGTTTTATAGGACAATAAGTGACTTCCCATCTTAGGGAAATTTATTTGGCTATATAATTAATTTAATTTTGGGGGTATAATTTTATAAAAACACACAAACATGGTTTGGTTGAAAAAATCCTCAAAGACTGTGTTTTGAGGTCATCAGAAATTTTTACATAGATGATATAGATAATAACACTAGATGATAACATTTTTGGGGAATATCAATCAATGTACAACAAAATATATAGTAACGGGTGATCAACTATTTGATAAAGTAAAATATATTGATAGTATTTTCAGTAAACCATTTTAAAATAACAATATAAAATTATTTTATAAGAAGAGATCAATTTTCATTGAATTAACAGATTTGATTTTTAGGTTTGTGAGACATTTTATTGAGTTCATGGATGTAGGAAAAATGTATTTTATATTTTTATTTTCATGTTACTAATTGTTCCTAGAAAAATTAAAGATTTAATCAAGGCTAGGATGGACAAGATTAACTTGGGGATAAAGGAAGAGTTGGCACCAATGAAGGATAAAGGGAATAACTTTCATCCCCCAGTTGCATACACTCTATCCCGACATGAAAAATTAAAATCATTACTTTACCTTAATAGTGTTAAATATCTACAGGTGTATTAAGAAAATATAATTTCTTTCTTTCCAATGATTATTCTGAAGCTACAAGGACTAAAATCACATGATTATCATGGTATGATGCAAGGTTTGCTGCATGTTTCTTTTCATTTCATTCTACCTCAAATTTTTTGACATAAATTAACCAGAATCTTCATCATTTTCAATGATTTATATAGATTATTTATAGGCCTAAAAAAGTTTCCAATCCTGAATAAGGATGTTGTAGTCATTTTATGTGTATAAGTTATTTTATTCCAACCATCATTTCATGGTATAATGGTACATTTTATGGTTCACCTTTTTAGAGAGTCTCATATATTTTTTCTTCTCCTATATGGATGGATGAACCCCAATGAATGGTATATCTCAATTTTGAAAAGGTTTTGTAATGATTCAAAGTCTGCAAGAAGGTTCCATTGAAGAATAATATATTCTTGAAGAAATAATGGAATTCTATCTCGATTACCTATTTTATATTAAAAACATCGGTATCCCAAAATCACCTCATAACATTATCCATATGAGTTTTGGGATTTTCTGAAGAGTTATTGTTATAATTAACTTGATAGATTGGGAATAAGAAAACCATTACATTTTACATAATAGTGAAGCTGTTGATCCATAAATTGTATCTTATAAAGAAATTATTAGAAGTTTGATTCCATAAAGGGATGAATGATGTATATAAAATAAATATAATCAATAGACTATTGGATCATTCTGAGATCAAATTTATAATTCATAATTTTAAAATATGAATTTAATTGCAGAATGACTTCAATGGCTAGCCAGGAGACTAAATGGAAGTTTTATATGTTACAACAGTTTTTCAATCAATGCTTATATGTTCCTTAAAAAAGAACATGATGAATGTAATATGATCCAAACATGTGTGTAACTCTTATGGTGGAAGTGATGCACATATCTGGATCCATGTATAGAAATATAATATATGAAAATATTTCATATTTTATCATTATTGAAAAAATATATGATTTAGGTTATTGAACATTTCATGCTCTGATTTTCTGTTACAAATGGACTTAAAATATGAGTGCAGTGAAATTTGATGAAATCGGCTCTGTAAAGGTGAATTTTAGTATAGAAGATGAAAAATACGATTCTTTCACAATGGAATGACATGAAGTGAATGTATTTCATATCTCAAATCTAGCAAATAATAGTAAGTCCATTTTCCCATTAGCGAGTAAAAAAATATTGATTTTGATGAAAAATCAATCAAGGATAACCATTTCATTTGAAGATCATAATGAATTCATTCTAATACCAATGTAGAAAATGTATTGTATATTAGAGGGGACCAAAAAGAGGGGATTTGGATTATCGATAATGGAAAAAAATCCCTAAAACCATTAAAAAATAAATAGAGTTCAATGAGAAGGTAAAAGTGTTTTCTAATATACTTTGTTTTTACTTATAATAATATATGTTCCCTCCTCAATTATAATAATACTAGTAAATTTTTTGACTAATCATGTAGATAATTACATCTAAACATGATGATGTTACCAATCTCCTAGAAGAATAAACTATAATGAAGGGACCCCTTTAGGAAGATGTAATAGTTGTGTTACGGTATACTTTCTCTATTTTACCAAAAAAAATATAATAAACGTTAATTTAATTTTCATCAATCCATTAAATGTTAACTTATTTTATAATATTTCAATAAATATTTTATCCCATTCTACAGAAAAACATCCACATATTTTTTCTTTTTAAAACCTTTTCACCCATATAGTGTTGGCATATACCACATTCATTTATGTTCCCTCCATTTCCATTGTAGGAAGAGAAATGATATTGTCTATACCTAATAACTGATTTAATATGAATGTTTTCATAGAATAATTATTCTCCGTAAAATTAATGTATTGTTTCAAATTTATGATTTAATTATTTAATTTTATTATTACTCACATAATAATTGTTTTCTTTTTTAGTTGGATTATTTTTTCAGGTTGTGGTTGTATTTCAATATTTCAGGTATTTCTACACCAAAAAATCCTCAAACTTATTCTCCCTCAAAACATTTTCACCCCTCCAGGGTTGTCATTTTTCACTTACCTTCATGTTCCCTCTACTGCTCAATCACAGAGGTAAAATTGATGTTTTTAAATTAAAGTGTTTCTCTATTAAATTTATTTATTGTAATAAATTTATGTCTAATTTATTTCAATTTAGTATTACTCACATATTTTTTTTATATAGGTGCATTAATTTTTTCAATTTTGGGTGGTCTGTCCATATTTCATTCCTATTTGCACCAAAACATCCATTGAATTCTTCTCACTGAATAGAATTTCCCCCCTAGAGTGTTAGAATTTATCACTATCCCAAAACATCCTTCAACTACTCAATAATAAAGTTAATACTAATGTTTTCATTGTAAAATAATTTTCCATAATATTAATGTTTTTGTTTCAAATTTATGTTTCATTGATTTAGTTATATAATTACTCATATAATAATTTTTTTTCCTTTTACAGATGGATTCTTTTGTTCGACTTGGGGTGGAATAATCAATGAATTCTCATTATCATGAGATATTGGACTTCGAGCATACAACTGAGACAATGAAAAAAATTAGATTCATCATGAATGCATACAACCATCATGAAAAGGAGAATTCCTATTAATTATTTATTTAATCGTGTCATCCTTTTATCTACATTTTTATTGAGTTTCTGTAAAATTCGTATCTAATAATAATTTTATAATTGAAGAGATATTTTGGGAAGTCATATTAATTTTTCACCAATCTAAAAAAACCCACAAAAGAGATAAAATTTCCATTTCTACTAATGTTTCCATGATTTCATTATCATTATTTATCGAAGAGAATCAATACATTCTAATACAATGTTCATACCT
Source organism: Viscum album (assembly GCA_963277665.1). Classification (NCBI taxonomy): domain Eukaryota; kingdom Viridiplantae; phylum Streptophyta; class Magnoliopsida; order Santalales; family Viscaceae; genus Viscum; species Viscum album. The sequence continues at coordinate 1,800,652,067 of OY728152.1, forward strand.
AAAAAGGGATTTTCAGCTAATGAAATTAGGTTAATAAGTTGTTTTGAATGTTTCAAAAAAAACCCAATGGAATGATTGGAAAATTTTAGTTGGGAATTTTTTGATTCTTTCATACGTGTAGGAATTAGTCACACCTCAATTCAACACCTGGTGTGTGTAGTATGACTCCAAGTGATTTGTTTCATTTAAAATTAACACTAATTTTAGATATCTAACTTACTCAAAACCAAAAAAACATATTCCTATTAATTTTATACTTTAATAAAGTGATCCACATTTCATTTGTGAGATATAGCAATCAATATCATGTTAAATAGATACATGATGTGACCAGTACGAGTCAAAGTTCACATTTACAATTTAAACTTTTATTTAATTAAAAAAGTGATGTGACATACTCATAACCAAGAAAAATATTTTGTATTGTTTTTATACATTATTAAAATTAACCATATGTGATTTTATATGACTTGTAATTACCTACATGTAAACACGAAAAAAATTATGACAGGTATGACTCTAACTGAATCTTATTATATAAAATTGAAATACATTCTAGTAAAAATGAAAACTGGCCTTTTCCAAACTAAGATAATGCTTTCATATTGTTTTGATACTTTAGTAAAATTACCTTTTTTCATTTGTGATTTGAAATAATCCACCAAACCTCAATTTTATACACAATGTGCTTGTTATGACTCAAAGTTTGCTTTATTAGTTTAAAATTGAAATTTTAGTTCAAAAAGTGTCACTCACTAAAAATTGAGAAAAATAACTCTTATTTTCTTGATAATTTAGTAAAAAATTAATAAATTGTTTGGATGTGTTGGAATGAGTTTCACATTAATGAAAAACATTATGTGACCCAAATGAGTAAAAGTTCATCTTTGATGTTTCAAATAAAATTCTAGTAAAAAAATATGACTGACATACTCAAGACCAAGAAAACAAATTAATATTTTGTTTATACTTAAATAAAAAAATCGTCATTTCATTTGAGATGTCTAGGTTTCAACATCTCCCCAATCTAATGCATGGTGTGACTGGTATGACTCAAACTACGTCTTTTAATTTAAATTGACAACGATTTTAGTAAAAAAGAAAAGAAAGATACTCAAAAAGGATTAAATTAATTAATATTTATTTTATACATTAAGAAAATGTACCATAATTCATTTACCATGATTAGTAATCATCCTCACCTCATTTAGACAAGCAGCGTGACAATTACGACTTCGAGTAATTATTTTAATTTAGAAATGAAACAAATGTTAGTAAATAAGATAACTGACATACTAAAAAAAAGAATAAACATTATTATTGTTTTTATAATTTATTATAATGATCTATAAGTCATTTTTGATGTTTATGAAGCAATTTCACCTCAATCTGATACACTATGAAGCTAATATGACACAAAGTGTCTTCTATCAGTTTAAAATTGAAATTTTAGTTCAAAAAGTGTCAATCATTGAAATCTAGTAAAACATGATCTAATTATCATTATAATTTCGGAAAATTTTCCACAAATAATTTTTGACATTTGAGAATTGGTCTCATGTCAAAATGATACATGATGTGATCGGTATGTTCCAAAGTGTGTGTTTCCCATTTAAAATGACACTAGAAAAAATGAAAAGTGAGGTACGTAAAATTGAGAAAACAAATTTTGTTTTTTATATAAATTAGGAAAAAGATCCATAAGTTATTTTAGATGTTTATAAATCATCCCCATCTCAATACAGTTCACAGTGTGACAGGTATGGCTTAGAGTGCATCTTTTTATTTAAAATTCACATAAATTTTATTAATGTTGAAAACTAACGTACAAAAAACAAAGAAAAAAATTTCTATTATTTTGATGATTAAATAAAATGATATATACGTCATTTATTATTTATAGTAATCATTATCACATCAATTAAATACATGATGTTCTCAGAATTACTCAATGTCTTTGTTCATTTTAAAATCGACATTTTAGTTCAAAAAGTGTCCCCACTGAATACAACGAAAACACAATCAAATTATCTTGATATTTTAGGGAATCAAATAATAATTAATTTTTATTTGTAGTAATTGGTATCATATCAATCTGATACATGATGTGACCAGTTTGATTCAAATAATTTGTTTTCTGTTTAAAATAAAATTTTAGTATAAAAGAAATGTGGCATACTAAAAACCAAGAACACATTCAAATTGTATTGAAACTATATGAAAATTATGTATAAGTAATTTGGGATGTGTAGGAATTATATATAACTCATTATGATACCCATTTTAACTCGTATGAATCCAAATGTTTCATTATATTTAATATTGATATTAATTTTAGTAAAAAATAAAACTTATCTACTCGAAATATAGAAAACAAATTCAGATTGTTAGGATACATTAAAAAATGATCCAAAATTCGTTTTTAAAATTTATTTATCTGACTCAAATAAATACAATATATGATATTCCTATTATGACTCAATATGTTTGTTATAAATTTTAAAGAGACATCTTAGTTCAAAACGTTTCATTCAAGGAAAGTAAAGAAAATGTTCTCAGATTGACTAGATAATTTATGAAAATGGATTGTATGGAATTTTTGATTTATAGAAATTGGTCTCACATCAATCTGATACATTATGTGATTGAATGATTCAATGTGTATGTTTCTAGTTTAAAAATGAATTTTTGTTAGAAGGACATGTGGGAGACTCAAAACTAAGAAAACCCATTCAGATTGTTTTGACAGTTTCAAAAAAAAATATAAGTCATTTAAGATATTTAGTAATCATATAAACCTCAATTTGATGCATGGTGATATTGGTATTACTACATCTGTATATTTTCAATATATAAGTTTCATTTTTAAAATATGGATCACATCGCCCAAACCAAGATAACAATCGTATATTGTTTTCTCATCATTCTATTAGTTGTAACATAATTTATTTCCATATCATTTTTATCTTATACTTATTTCATAAATTTTTATAAAGAATATTCTTGAATAGGAATAATAAGTGGTTTGATGTGAATAAATCAACTAATACCCCAACAGATACATAATTTTCCTGGTATGACTCAAAGATTAGTTTAGAATTAACATTTGTTGTTAATTAATTTATTCATATTATTTCTAACATAAGAATTGTTTTCTTATACATGTGTGTTCTTTTTCTTAATCATGAGTAGTTTTTTCAGCAATAGAATGAGTCAGAGTCGGTATCAAAAGAAAAAGGAACATTTATGTCTTCGAATGTATGTAATAAAGATTACTTATGTAATTGTATAAACTAATGAATTAAATGTATATAATATAGTGTTTTTATCCTATTTGTGTTGAAAATTTCATACCATTTAAATTATTAATTTGTACTTGGTTTTATTTATAGATAATTGTTTTTAAGGCATGGCAGTGTACTATTATAACACACTGCATAAGAGTTTCCAAGTGCTATTATAGCACACTACAATATACCACTTTATTAGTTCTTTTAAGAGCAATGATAACAAAACCCTTTATGAACACTTTTAAAAGTGATGATAAAGGTCAATTTATCATATCTTTTAAAACCACTAATAAAGGTACTATTTATAAAAAATTAATAGAAGTGATAAAGAGGGCATTTATCAGTGACTTTTAATCACAAATAAATAACCCCTTAATCTACTATTTTTAAGCAATTATAAAATTTTAGGTATTTTCATAAAGCTTCTGTAGTTTTAACATAATTAGAACTAATAAAGGCTATTATTAGTGATTTTAATGCACTAATATATAGTCATGAAATGTAAAAATAAATTACATTGATTAATTTAGGTTGTAGTCAAACATGTATAAATGGGTGATGTTAACATTTTTTGACTGGTAGAATTGTGATAATATAAATGATATCTCATACTCTTATTAATATAAATATTTTATAAACATCATATATAAATATATATATTATCTTTACCTTATTTACCTACCATGTGAAGTGGTTATGGGAAATTAATCACACCACTACATAGATATTGAATGTCATATATACACACAAGAAATTGTTTTTATTTTTGTTTAGATCAAAAAAAAGAATTTAAATATTTATTTACCATTACATAATAAAATTTATATCATTTATATAATATTATTTATTTTTTATCCATCATTATAACCAACAATAATAGGCGGGGAAGAAAAATGAAATACATTTCTTATTGTATAAGATGGTAAACTTTTAATATTCAATGCCTTTAAAAGGTAAATAATTAATATAATTTAATGATGAACAAATTATTTTCATTAAAATCCATTTTCATAAGAATATAATTTTTTGTTATATATAATTATCAAAATATAGATTTAAAATTTGAGAAAATAAAATTAGAATTTTAAATTCCTCATGACAGAATTATCTTAGTATCTATTTTAAAAAAATTCTAAATAAATCAATTTTTACGTGAGCAGCAAATTTTTTTCGATTTATCTAAAACCACCACTTTTTATGGGTTGTAAGTTTATAAAACCATAAAATATAATATATATATATATATTGTAAAATAAATCATTTTAAAATATTTTTTTAATATATAAAACACAGGAATTTCATTTTAGAAAATCAAGTAATATTTTATGAAATCTATTTTAATTTTTTTTTCTCTAATTAAAATTATTCATGGTGAAGTAATGTTTTATATTTATTATAATATCTTATATATGTAATTTAAATTATTATAAACTTATTATTTTCATTATAATCAATAACAGTGATAATTTTTTCTGGAATATAAAAAATTATATTTAAAAACTCATGTATCTAAAAATACAGGTTTTTGCACTATTTGTGCTAACATTAGGATTAAAACCAATTAACGTAGAAAACTAATTTTATAAAATAATTATTATATCTTTGATAATAAATATTATATTTTCAAATATAGTAAATTTAATTTTGGTTTATAAAATATAGATTATAAGGATTAAAGCTAATTAACCTGATAGTGGTGAAATAATTAATTTAATTTTTTTAATAATATGAACAAATTTATTTTTGAATTATTTTAATTTAAGTAACATAAATAACGAATATAATATTATTTATAAATACATAAATTAATATATTAACACTCATTTATTTTTCAATCCTCACTAAATAATATTATGAGTCCATAATGATCAAAATTTCATTTTCGACTAAAACATTTTTTTCAAGTTATCTGTTTTCATGTAAATGATTATTTTATAATTTTTAAAAATATTATTATATTAAATAGAGGTAATGTTTTTTCATAATGTTTATATTTTTAAAAATGGGTATGTTTATATGAATAATAAAAAAAATCCATTAGTTTTTTAGAAGGACGAGGGTCAAGACCCCTTTATTAAATATAAAACAACAACCTATTTTGAAATTGAATATGAGGAAACCCAATAAATGTAGAGAAAAATACCTTTTTAGAAACATTATCATATGTTTGTAATGGTCTTAAGTGACCAATGAGAAGAAAATGTTGATACTGTAGAAGAAAATAAATCATTCCCCCCACGACAGACAATGAAGTGGTGAAATCCATCAATAGTGATGCATCGTCACCAGCCATGAAGTTTCACCGTGATGGATAAAAAATGGGGAATTGAACTCGTAACACACACAAAAACATGTGGAAGCTAAACCAGATGATATGTGTTATCAATGTTCTCTCTCTTTAAATATTCTTTCCTAAAAATTATTTTCTGGAACTCACTACACTGTCAACCGGAGGCCACACAAAAACTGATGGAAAACTATTCCTAGTCCATGGTAGTTTACCCATGCACCCATAATAATGAGGGACAATGTATTATGGATGAAATTCAATATACCCATCCCTCTTTTTTGGATCCCCACCCAGCAGTACTGCAAGAAGCAGCAACACCATCCAAATTGAAAGAGATAAATCCAATGCTCAAAACAAATTATTCGAAATAATAAAATAAAAACTACCAAAAATAAAAAATAATTCAAACTGAATATGGTTATAATAAAATAAAGCAATGATTTGGACACAATATTTAACCAATTACCCTTCCTAGTAAACTCTATAAACCAAGAGAACCCACCATTCTAGTGTTGTATCAACCATCCATACAAACTGACACCATCATGAATCAAGAATACCATGTCCGCATAGACCTCAACCATCAGTGAAAAACAGATCATCTACCATAAAACCATGAATCACTAAACTAAGGAATAAAATCCATAAAAAATTGTTGCCCATGCGACACACAAGGACCACCGACATCCCGATCCCGCACTCTATGGTCACCTAACATCTGCCAGCTTGAAACCCACATTTATGGAGGAAATGATGAAAGAAAAAAATCTATCCTTTTACTCTATCTATAACATATGCCACATAAATTTGTCTTTAAACTCATTTTTATCCTAATACCTTTAATTTCACGGGAAATTCAAATGAAAAATCAATTATCCAATGTATGTATTATTTCTGTATTAAATTCTTCTTATTAATATTAATCATACAAAAATTTTATTACTATAATAATATGATGTATTAAGATTCATTAGTATACATATATTTTTTATATTAAATTTTAATCCCATATTTATTCATTTCCATAAACATATAAAAGAAAAGGATTTTCAAATGTCCATTTTCATAGACTACTACCTCCATAATGGGTTTTTTCAATTTTTTCATTATTTGTCCAAAAAATTTCACATCTAATTCAACATACTAAAAGTGTAAATAAATCATTTTGTTCCGCTTGTAATGATTTTATGTCAAAATCAAAACCTCTTTAACAGTATTGACTAATTAAGTTAAATCGCATTCATGTTCGGGTCGTTCTAACAACCTATGTAAATGGTTCATTAAAATATGACTATGGATGACTATGGGAACTTGAAAATTAATATTATTATAATAAAATGAGAAAATAATTATTTTTATACGATTATTTAAATATTAACTTATTATTTTATATTTGATAAAATCACTAAAATAAGTATACATCAGTTCAATATTCATGCAGTGTAACTAAAGAAATTGTGGAATGATATAAGATAAATATATATAAATATATTACATATATTTAATTATCTTAAATGATATATCAATATTAAGTTTTTATTAAATTATGGGCATAAATATAAAAAATTATTATGCATGCAAAAAATATACCTGATGGTCATATAATTATTTGACTAATTAATGAAAACATCATAACAAAATTACAATAGGGATTATAAAAGGGTTATATTATTGAGTAAGGTTATTCAATAGGGTAAGATATATTTTTTAGGGTAGGTCATGTTTTGATATTATATACAAGAAAGAAAAGGGGTTTTTATCTAAAAATTCATATCTTTGAGACATCTGTAGTATAATGTATCTTATTTAGTTGATGTGGTGTATATACATTCTACCAAATATATAATAAAGTGAATAATATTTTAATCATATCATATTATATAAAATTACGGTGTCTATTTTTCAAAAGGTTTTGATTCAAAATATTTAATTGTTTGGAGGGTTTCATTATCATAAATCTATATTTCTTGATACATGTTTGAGATGTACAAAATATTTCCTTTCAAATGGTTTAAATAAAACCATATTTTTATTTTTATAATGATAAATATATAATTATTATCAACTTTTGTTCCGTTTAATATTATACCTCTCATGGATTTCTATTATAATGTTACAAAGGTAGTAATTGGTTTTTGCGACTCAAAACTCTTTCTTTACTCATAATTACACATCTATGTGTACTAATTTTCTATATTGATATATTCTAACCAATAATTATTTTTGGATGAGTTTCCAAACTATTTAATTGTTAGAATAATGTTTCACACAAAACAATTCTTTCATGGTGATTTTATTATTTTGTTCAGATGAATTTTTCTTAAGAATAATTCCATAAAATTTTATGTAAGATTCTTATATATCCATGTTTTTACTTCCCATCAATATTATCCATTACCTAATAGAAGATCAATTATTTATATATATATATTTATCCTTTTATTCACCATAATTAATTTTAAAGAAAATATTTTCATATTATTTAAACAATGTTTGTTTTCAATATGTTTATTTCAAAATGTTACAAATGGTTTTCCCATCATTTAAAAATAAAGGGTTTTATAATCCCTGCCATTTCGTATTTTTATTGCCAAATTTAAATTTTTTTAGGTTCCATTATTAAAAATTATTTTTAAAGTTAAATGTTTTCATATTCCATTCAATTGATATTTTAGAAAACATTATGTCATTTTCAAGTCTAAATTATTCAAGGTTATTTTAAAAGAAAATGTTTTAAATTATTTTACATTATCTTTTCTAAACATTTAGGTCTTTTCAATTAATTTTTTTAATATTATATAATAATCTTTCAAAATTTATTTTATATCCCTACACAAAAAAATATTTTTTGAATTCAATTTTACATAAATATTTGTCATTGATTTGGAATTTTCATGTATATTTACACACCGAGTTTTTTTATTAATGAATTACGGTTTTATTCACTAATTATATGTTATAAAATGATTAAGTTTGGAATGTGCTATTTTTGATATTGTAGGGTCCTGAAAAATCCGCAAAGGAGAATGATAATCCCTCTTAACCCAAGGGAAATCATACCCAATTTTCCCCAAAGAATTGTGAAAAGTCTGGAGAATAAAGTCACAAGACGAACTGGTCCGCAGACCGGTCCGAGCAAGCACGCGGCTGGTTTGGCAGACCGCTCCCCTCTACGGACAAGCTTCATTTGCGAGATGGAGGCAGAGATCCTCCACACGCATGAATCAGAACATGTTCCAAACCGGTCCACCGTCAAAAACTGCCCCAGCCGCAGACCACGCCGACCGGCCCAATCCACATCTGATGTTGTTCGCGGAATGGAGGCGGAACCCTCCGCGGCCACGAATCACTCTCCAAGCTCGTTTGATTTTATGGGGAGATCATTTGGTCCATGGGGGAGATGCGCTCAATTCCCCCCATGAGTTTCGAATTGACCGAGTCATCTGTGAATCGGGTATTTAGTCATGGGCCTCCGCAAAAGGTGTCGCATGACCATAGATACATCTCTTTCCCCACTCTATAAATGGAGACCGAGGGGTAAGAGGGAAAAACTCGGAGGATATCAATCAGATTTGGGTGGAAGGATTTCGAAAGAAGGCTTAGGATTTTGGAAGTTACAGTTCGCAAACTAGAGCATGTATGAACCTGGGAACGAACTAATAAAGAATCGAAAACACATAATAACTTGGTGAACCACAAAATTAAAATAAAAAATTAGAGAAGACCGCAAACCATGGCCCCTTCGCGGTTTCACACCCCGCGTACCAGGGTGTTTATGAAACTTTTCTGATCCGCCACACTGCGTAGCACCCTCCTACGCGGACGGAGCCCCGAACGACGTCGCCCTTGGCCACCACTGCTTGCATGGAACCCTTCTCGGACCACTCTGTTTCACGGATCGAACCCAAAGCCGCGAACCACCTTGGTTCACGGGATTCCCATCAGTCCACGGACCACCCTGGTTCGCGGATCGAACCCGAAGCCGTGAACCACCTTTGTTCGCAGGATGCCCATCAGTCCGCGGACCACCCTGGTTCGGAGATGGCTTCTACAGCTGCGTATCACTTCCCAATTCAAAGGGCGCCATGACCCATAACCATGTGTGTCCTGCCAAATCATTCGGAGTTCCCATTCCCCGAGCTAGATAAAATCCTTCCAATCTGGCCTGATCCTCCGTGACTCCCTCATTGGCCTATCATCGGCCCCGAGCCGAGGCCTCCGCCAGAGCCACCGGATTCATGTGGTGTAACCCTCATGCATATCAGTGCTCCGTATTGATGTCACATACCCATGGTATGCAGGGGCGAAGGGGTTGCCCCAACCCTTGATCAGGTTTCTGAAGCATTCCTAGGTTCACATTCCCACGGTAATGTGGAGTCTGAGTTTGGGAGCCACCTTTCTTCCCCTCCACTTGTTGGGGCTGGGGAACTTCTCTCTTCTTCGGGGGGTAGTGAAATACCCATCAGAAGGAATCCCCCATGCATTTTTGTACTTCCCCAAGGAAGAAGATGGGTGAAGGGCACAAGATCACCTCTTTCACTTTCCCTCTGCACTTTGTCACCATGGGCCTCTTTAGAGTGTAAGCCCCAATCCATTACTATGGGCCGCTCCATGCATAAGCCCCACTCCACTTATCACGGAAGCACCTTTTGGGATGTGATCATCTGGTCCCTGTTGCCTCTTGTTTCTCACACCAAGCATGACTCACGTGGGCTTAGAGTAAGCATCAACCATGACATCCTATTATTGGACTCCGCAAAGTGTATGCCCCAAGACACTACTATGGGCCTCCTTAGAGTGTAAGCCCCATACACATGCGAACTGCGTGGACTTTGATCCCTATCTCCTAGGAAGGGTATGTAGAAATCCTCCAAGAGGTCCATGCCCGATCACCAGCAGACCCCCAGGTCCACATTCTCGTCGGTTCTTCGACACTCCCATACGAACTACATACACTTTGATCCCTGTCTCCTAGGCAGGGTACGTAGGAAGCCTCCAAGAGGTTCAAGCCCAATAACTGGTCGATCCAACAATCATCACGTCGGTTCACCGCACCACCCCTAGTGCTTCCTCAATGATTCCAGACTCCTCGGGGTCATTAATCCAACGAGGAATGGTAAACCTCAGGAATTTATGATTCTAAACCCCTGCGTTCAGCTAACTATTGCCAACCATGAGAAATCTATGGATACTATGCTTGGGTATAAACCAAAGATTCGTGAACATATGAATACATCTTAAATCTATATGAGAGTCCTATAACAGGCAATAATTCTCCCCAAAAGGGTGTGATGATCCCGACTTCCCATCTTCTTGACCAATGTCATTTCTTAAGCATCGCTGGCTAAACCATATAGAAGATTCCTACCTTTGGAAAATAGGTCCACATATCATTGGATATGGAACCGTTGGGTGTTTCGAAATGAAGACCGGTGTACCCAACATTAGCAATCGAGCGGGGCTCAGCCATCCGTGAGATCAATAGTCGGGCGCGTTGGTCCTCCATCTCCATGAAGAGAAATGGTTCGAAACAAAAAATGGTGAACCCGACGTGAATCTTTAACCAAGGATGACAGATTTAACCTAATCCCACCATGTTCCCCCTTATACTCTCAAGGAGGTCCAAGAAAGTTCATTAATTACACATGGGATCATGAGATGCTGCTTTGACGGATTTTCTCTTTGTATTTGTTAAAATGTTTTACAGGTACCACACAGAACTCCCATCGATCCAATGGCATCATGAAAGGACTCGCAAGTACGCACTACAGGCTACGCGATGACCGGACATCCTCTGCAACGGAGGACCCCGTCACCCACCCGGCATCTTCAACGCTGGGTCTCGGACGCGCTGATCCGAGAGTACCACGTGAACGGTACTCTCACAATGGTGGAGGCGGCCATGCATGCCCTCCAATCCATCAAGAATCACCGGTCGCCTGCCCAGTAGCGGCCGCAAAGGCGGATCAAGATATCCCATATTGCTGTCTCCAACTGTTTCGGGAGTCTATCCCCCGAACGAGACAACGTGTACCTCCCCTATATTAGGGAGGTAGATGAGGTCGACACAGAGGACTTCATCCCCACCAAACGTGGGTTCCATTCCAAGGCCCCCGTCAGAAGACGTCATCATAGTCACGCTGCGGCTCAACATCCTCACATTGAGGAGGATGTAACCCTGAGGATCCAGGCCCAAGCTCCCCGAGCTCCGGCCCCTCGGACCGCCCGACGAGGGAAGAAAACATACAACTGGGGACCTTTCATTACCCTTGTCCCCGAGGAGGAGCTCCGCTGCCCAGTCACAGAGAAGAATCATGAACATGAACATACGCCTGTTCACAACTCCAAATCCAGCCACCCAGACATAGAGGCCCGCCATCCAGACATGGCGGCATCATCTGAGAAGGCGCGCATTTCTGACGAGCTTCGTCAAGACCGTCGCTTACACAGGACGACACTTACCGAGCATGCACCTCTCCCTCCCCAGGGTTGTGAATCTCACGAACCCAACGTGGTGGCGACCCAGCGCCTGCAGGACCAGCTCCCAGTATATGCTTCTGATGCCTACTATCCCGATGTGGTGGCGATCAGCAAAGTCCGCCATCCATATGTGGCGGCAATTAATAGGCAGACACGTCTCCCTACCAAAAAAGGCAACTAACACGATACGGTGTGGAAACCAATATATACAGGGCCATCTCCCTATGGATGCAAGTAAATTATGCCATCCCGATGTGGTGGTAAATAGAGAGATAAACCGGCGTATCCTAGTATAGGGGAAGATTCATTCACCTGCCCCGACACCGGAGAATTTTCAGTACCCACTGACCATCGGAGGACCATAGAAGGATAATCCAACTTCAACACCGGAAAGGGCCATCATACCCGTTCTAGCCAAATATGTCTCTCTGCATATGCTGGCAATGATAGAGGAGCAGGTATCAATCCTAGATCATATCTTGCAGACTTTCCAGAATGTAATTTCATCAGCGGAAACAGCAAGGATTCGGGCCCGTGAGCTTGTCTCCTCAATTGAGGTGACTCAGCTAAGAGATGAGGTAGCCCCCTCGGAGAAGATATGGATCCCTGCTTCCACCCAGGAGGGTCGCCGGCTATATTCCATGAAGCAAGGAAACCAAATCGAGCAGCTTCAGTCGTTCCAACTAGGGGACACCCATCCATCAAGGTGGATGCTCCAGAGCGGGAATATATCCTTGATAAAAGTCAAGATGTTCGTCGGTGTATCCTGACAGCATCACGGGACCCAATTAGACAGGGACCCAAAGGTGACAGCTATTGTCAACAGTAGACGGTCCCCGTTTCCAGCAAGAGAGCACCCCGAACGCGCCGTAGGCAGCCGAAAAATAAAGAGCAGGTTCATGACACTGATCTGCTGGAAACTGGGGTTCCCAAGGCCGATAAGCACCCATCACAGGTTCAGAACCCAGCCCATCCTTTACCATATTATGGCAGTGGTAGTTGCATTTGCGATGGTCCTCCTCGCAATGTTGCTACCAGCAGCTCTGAAAGTCCTCCCTAGATCACCTGTGGGGGCCACCCCCACGGGCATATAACGATCGATCATGAGAGATACTCTTCTTATGCGAGTCACAGAAACCCTCCACGTGACCAGAAGATCAAACAGCAAGAAGGTACTCCACTTTCTGCAGTCCACCATGAAGGTCCTCCCTGGGTTATACACTACAAACACTCTCCATGTAGTGGGAAAACATATTGTGATTGTAGTCCTCTCTATCATAGTCACATCTATGGAGGCCCTCCCTGTAGTGGTCTCTAATCATGAAAAGAATTCCCTTCCCTTGTTGTGGCCTGCCCTGAAGGTCCTCCCCAGGGGTTATGTTGCAATGACACTCTGTGTAGTCAGGCATCAGATCACGGTGGTAGTCCTCGCCACCCTGATAACAGATATCCTCCCCGTAAAGACGTCTAGCAACGAGAAGTCCCTCCCCTCATTGCGGTACATCCGGAAGGCCCTCTCAGGGTGTAACCCAAAGATATTCTCCTTGTGGTAGTTGTAATGGTAGTCCTCTCCATTGCTGCAGATGTGATGGTAGTCCTCTCCACCATTACCTCCATTGCCAAGGTCCTCCCCGCATTGGCCCAAAGCAACAAGAAGGTCCTCCACTTGTCACAGTATGTCCTGAAGGTCCTCCCCAAGATGCAAATCAAACGTAAATCCATGATGGTCATCCTCACCATGATGGTAGCTCTTTTGAATGCCCTCCCCGTAACGACGCTACGCAGCCAGAAGGTCCTCACCTTGCTGCGACACTCTTTGGAGTTCTTCCCCAGGGTGTGCATTGCAAAAGTCCTCTATGCAGTGAAGCATCAAGCAGTAATGGTAGTCCATGCCATTACAGCCACCGTTGTGGAGGTCCTCCCCGTGATGTCATATCATATTGACAGAAATGTCCTCCTCCTGCCGAATCATGCACAGAAAATCCCTCGTATGCCGAGGAACTCAGAAGGTCAGAATCGAGCATGTCAGATTCCCAGCTAGTCGCTAACGACGCCCTTCTTCAATCAGGAGACGGTCTAGGGCCGCATTCATCTTCTGAACCACCTCAAAATCTCCCACATGACAATTCAATACCTACCAATCCAACTGCCTCCGACCACACTATCGGCGAGCGTCTCTATTGGGATGACCAGTTAGAAGGATCACTGGTGGAGGAGTATGCCGCAATGTTGCAAATGAGGAAACGATAGGCCAAAAAATGACATACTAGTCATGTTTTGTCCCACAGACACCTCTCAGTTTGACATACCCAGAGAGTTATAGGAAGAATGCGTGCACCGAAACCGCCATAATATATGGATGACCCTCCGCGATCTGAAATCAATATTCCTACCCTATGACGGGTATGTAGACCATGTCAAGAAGATAGGAGACCTCCTGCATCACATTCTACCTGGATTCCCTTCCTTCGGCGTAGTGACATCGCCCCAAGACACGTAAAGGAAACATTTACATAGCCTTCCTTTGTGCACTACACGAACTGCACCGCGTCATCGGTGATGGTTCGACGAGATTCCATATCATGGCATGGGGGGAACATGGAGCTCTGCATTTCACTCCGATCCCCGCCCAGAAGAACCTGTTTGGCTTGGTGTCTTGCAACTTCATCATGTTAAGACAGAAATCGAGTGGTTTCCTTGTTCAGTAAAGGAAACACACCCAATAGAGTCAGGGCTTGAGTAAGACCCAGAAGCGTCAGGCCCGGCGGGAACAATTTATTCAAGAACTTCTAAATCAGGCCACCAAGAGCATAAACAGGCCTCTCGCATAAGAGAGGAAAATCACCAGTCATTGCCCGCCTCCCCAGAAGTGATTGATCTCTAGAAGAACTCGGCATCAACCCAATTCACCACCTAATGGGGGCACGCAAGATCAGGCAAGTAGGGATAGCCACCGCCACTGCCGCAACCTATGGTCAACCCCAGCCTGCAGGGTTGGGGGAATTTTTAACAATAAATGTCCCCGTAAGACCAATATAAATGGGAGGAGGCTCAACGTCCAAAGAACGGGGCCAACCCCAGCCCTCAGGGATGGGGGAATTATTAACCCCTCGACAACAACCTCCTCCACGAGAGTCATTTTTCTCTCGTCTAAGGTGGAGAGTTAGAAGAGGAGGTTCTCATCCTATCCTTTCAATTGAGTCATCATCCCCTCCAAGAGGGAGGCGTATTTTTAGGTCACATCAATGAAATCTCCGCGTCACACTTCGTCAAGGGGCCCAAAGGCCATCCCGGGACATGAAAAGGAAAGATAGTAAGAGACGTGGTAGATACTCTTCCCATTTAGAATATGAAATATTCTCCACCACACGATATGTATCCATCAATGCCATAGAGGCTAACCCCATGGGTGACGCCGGAGATGATGGAAATCCAGATGGATCAGGAGACGATGGTTCTGGTCAAGCTATGACTCACAACGAACCCCCAGGTGTGCACACCCAGAACCCCAGGGCCGCCCAAAATATGGTTGTCCTTCCAGCCAACCATCCACCGTCTACCCAGCGAGCATCCAATAAGGATAAGAATAATGGACTGGTTACCCTTAACATGCCTCCTTCTCTCAACAAAAATGAGACACTCACGCTCGAAGATAGATTAAATCAATAGGAAGAGGAGATGAATGATTTGAGGCGGATTAACGTCGAGCTTCTCCAGAGGAACAACCTTATTGAAAGTGCGTCCCAGGAATAGCCACATCATGAACTCCCAGTAAGTGCACCTCAAGACAAAGGCTTGCCCTGGAAAATGAAGCACGATCAGGGCTCTCATCCAATGACGCACCCGACCCATCCAACTACCTAATCGTAGAATACCAAGACTTCCCTCCACTCAGGAAGCAACCGGAGCGAGTACGCTTGAACCCTCCGAAGGTGTCACAAACGGTATATGCACCCTTCATTCCAGCCAATCCGGATCCCCAAGAAATGCCTCGGGCTACGCCTACCCAGTACCAGGCATAACAGGATGTAAACAAAGGTCTCACCAACACCATTGAGGCACTGACAGCTCAATTGGAAGCAATGGAAGTTCGACATGCTCTGATACTGCCAGAGCGGAGGCCTTACCCGAATTGGGTGAGCAACACACCTCCTCCACCCGATTTTGGGAGACCTGTATTCCCTATCTTCAATTGATCATGCGATTAGGAATAGAATTTTATGCACTAAACATCTTATTCCAACCTTATGATGCGAACTCCGGAACAACAAGAAGTAGTGAAACTCAGATTCTTCATGTGGTCCTTGCAAGGATCCGCCTTCATCTGGTATACAAGTCTACCAGCCTAGTCAATAAAATGCTTGGAAGACCTTCATCAGCAGTTCATGTTCCACTTCTGGTCAATGTTGCCTAAAACAATGGCTAGTGACCTCACGAACTGAAAGAAGAGAGAGAATGAGAGGGTCTCAGATTTCAATGCCAGATGGAAAGGTCTGACCTACTCCCTGAACAGGCCAATGCCTCCAGATGAGTTGCTCGCCATATGCATTGATAATCTTTGAGATGATCTGCAAACACCGCTCATACTAGTGGAGTGAACCACTAGCTTCCGCCATCTCTCAGCCATTGACCAATGAATTGCGGACTCCCTGCAGCGGACCAATTTGAAGTCTCGAGTGGCCTCAAAGGCTCCGGAAAAGAGATCATCTAGAGTTGAAGCGTCTTCTGTCATGCTGAAGCCATCCCCGGTACCTACTCCCCCGCTCAGGCCTCCCCCAAATCTTCAAGGCCCCCCTGTGAATCAGCAGACGCCTCCGCCCAAGTGGGACGATCAGGGAGGATCGAAGCGGAACCAGTTTAAGGAACAAAGGAACAAAGTTTACTCGTTCCGAGAGGACCAAGTCTGCGGCTACTTCATCACCGCTATGAACTGCAACTTGCTCCACCTCCCGGAGACGAGGAATCCCGAAGAAGTCATCCACGATGATAGTCTAGATTATTGTCCCTACCATCGGATGTTGGGGCACAATATTCGGGAATGATTCGTCTTCAAAGACCTCCTGCAAAGGATAGTAGACTCAGAGCAGGTCGAGCTGGGACCACCCCCCCAGCGCATGTGACATATATTTCTACCACCGACTCCGAAAAAGGGGAGGGGTGGCAGTAATTCACTAGTAAGAAGGGGCATAAGTTTGATAACTATATGACTCGAAAGACTATCAATCGAGCCCAAGGCATACTCCTAGATCAACTACAGTAGTCGGTGTTGCCGCCAATAGCCCCTGACGCCGCACAACTGACAACATCGGCCTCACAACCCTCCACGAGCCGGTCATCCAGGCATAGTCGAATAAGGAAGAAACAATCGCAAGAGAAGCAGTCCTCCATGGGGACAAATTTAGTACTAACCTTGGTGGATTATATGCCCTCGAATTTGGCTCCACAGGCATCGACCCACCAAATGGAACCATCAGGGACAACCGACCAGGTTGACCAGTCAGAGGATGAGGATCCAATCATTAGTTCCATCAACGTCATCAATCTCATGGAGTTGTCCCCAGATGAAGGGTATGAGTATGAACCCGAGCTCCCAACACAAGGAGTCGGGAAGAGGAATCGCATAGGCAGGGGATATCAGGGAAGGCACAGTAACGACCGAAACCAACCCTACGGTTGGACCTCGACTCAAACAGTAAATATCGCAGAAACCCATAGGAGATCCCTTCAATGGACTCAACAGGAGAAAGAATACCCCTCCACCTCTTCAAGAAGCCACTCTTCATGCGTTGTTCTGCGATACCCGTCATAGGAGGAGAAAGCGTCTAGCCACCTAGTACGCACAAATAGACCGGTCGGACCGAGTCCCCATAATGTGGGAAGATTGTCGACAACTGACCCCTCAACCGGTCCCTCCTCGTCACATAGTCCAGCTCCCAATCCGCCTACTAGAACTCTCCCGCCAGTAGAGAAGCATCGACCGTTGGAGAAAAAGTACAACATCCTTAAGCAGCTGGCGTCAGTACCAGCCATGTTGTCAATCCTGGATGCCTTGAGTTTGTCAGCCGACCTCAGGGAGGTGCTCATTCAAGCCTTGCTTAGCCCCCAGAAGATTCAAGCCGAGGTAGTTTCCGCTGAGATTTACCGGATGGAGATTGGCCTGGCTGAATGCAATGCGGCGATTTCCTTCACCGATCAGGATGAAGATTCCATCATGCAAGGACACATCAAACCACTATATGTGTCCGACACATTGAATGATGTTGAGATCTGAAAAGTCTTCATTGACAATGGCTCTGGAGTTAACCTCCTTGCCCTATGGACACTCCGTAAGTTGGGATATAGTGAGGATCATTTAGTACCCTCAGCCAAAACTCTATTGGGTTACGACAAGAGAGAGTAGAAGACAATGGGACAAATTATGCTAAAGACCCATTTTGGAGACCTCGTGGCCTACTCAGAATTCCTGGTGGTTCGACAGAACACAACATTCAATGCCCTATTGGGAAGGCCATGGCTCTATAAGCACACAGTCGTTCCTTCATCATACCACTAGTGTATTAAGTACTGCATCGATGGGAAAAGTGGTACATTGTAGGCCAACAAGGCCCCTTTCAATCTCTCTGAGTCATACTAAATTGAAGCCAGATTTTATGAAAAAAAGAAGAAGAAGCCTTTGGACAATGGTGTTGACTGGATCCCCACTATCAAGGGTCTGGAAGTGGTTCCTAACGACACCCTTAGGAAAATTGGTAGAGAATACGCACTGCCCATCAACCATATTGAGAAAAAGGGTTCATGTTCGGACACACACCCAGATGTCATCATGACTTCAGCCACAACGGTCGTGTGTGATGATGCGAGGATGTCCGCAAACCCACAATCTAGGGACGAATACTCGAGCAGGGATTCCCACGATGCCTCACCCTCACCTTTGGACTCCCAAGAACTTGTGCTAGGAGCTCTCCTCCTGTCAGATCAAGAAGACGAGGATTTGGAAGAAGAAGAGGAGGAAGATCTCAGGGATGCACCTCCTGCATTTGAGGAAGGTATCTCCACCATGGTGGACGAGCTCAGGGAAATAAACCTTGGTATCAAGGAAGACCCAAGTCTATTCTCATTAGTGTAGCCATGTCCCCTGTGGAGCACGAGGTATATACATCCTTCTTGAGGCAAAACCGAGATATGTTTTCCTGGAAATACACGGAGATGCCGGGACTCGATCTCGAAGTGGCGACACACCGTTTAGGTCTGCCAGAAGACCACCGAGGATATAAACAAGCCACCAGAAGGACGCACCCTGCACATGCTTCCAAAATAGAGGTTGCAGTTGAAAAGCTCATTAAATCAGGCATCATAAGGGAGGTCCAGTACCCCATATGGTTGGCCAAAATTGTCCATGTCAAGAAAAAGAACGGACAAATCTGCGTCTGCATTGATTTCAGAGATCTCAATCGGCATTTCCCGAAAGATGATTTCCCAGTCCCTTTCACCGAGTTATTAATCAACTCAACGGCCAGGTATGATGCTCTATACTTCATGGATGGATATTCTGGGTACAATTAGATCAGGATATCCTAAGAAGACGAAGAAGACACTGCCTTCAGGTCCCCTTAAGGGGTATTCTATTACAGGGTCATGCCCTTTGGTCTCAATAATGATGGCACCACATATCAGCGCGCCATGCATCGTATCTTCAAACCATTTCTGGCGATATTTTTCAAGTTCTATGTCGATGAATTGTTGGTCAAATCAAGAAAGTGCTCAGATCACCTGTCAAACCTTGAGACCATCTTCAACAAACTCTGACACCATAGTCTGAAGATGAACCCCTTGAAGTGTGCCTTCAAGGCTACCTCAGGGATATACCTCGGCTTCGTTGTACACCACCGTGACATCAAAGTCAACCCTGAAAAGACAAAGTCTATCCTTGGACTTCCACATCCCCGTAATCTCACCATGTTGAGGGGATTCCAAGGGCACTTGGCCTATATCAGGCAGTTCATAGCCAACCTAGCAGGAAAATGTTTTCCCTTTACTAGGTTAATAGAAAAGGGAGTCACCAACTAATGGACAGAGGAATGCCGAGAGGCGTTTGAAAACCTAAAGAGGTACCTTTTAAGCCCACCGGTTCTCATACCCCCGGTTGAAGGAAGATCTATCATTTTATACACGAGGGAATTAGAGCCATCACTGGGAGCCTTTATCGCACAAAAAATGACATGGGAAGTGAAAACACTCTAAATTACCTTAGTCGAACCATGATTGATGCTGAGACTCAATATTCAAACATAGATAAGAGTTGTTTAGAATTGGTCTTCGTAGTTCAAAAGTTGCGACATTATTTTCAGCATCATGAAGTCCATTTGGTCTCCCTCAATAACCTGATCAAGTACATCCTTAGACGTCCGATGCAGATCGAGCACCTATCCCGATGGGCAGTCATCCTGCAATAGTACGACATCCAATTCATGCCTCAAAAGGCTATTAAAGGCCAGGCATTAGCAGATTTTCTGTGAGAGCACCCCCCAACAGGGACCGTCGCACCGGACGTCGAGCTACCCAATGAAAATATCTTCTCGGATCAAGAGGGGTTCCCAGCATGGGAACTGTACATCGATGGCGCATCCCAAATCCCAACTGGGAAAAGGATGGATGGTCCCAAATTTAACAAGGTGGGTTTGGGGATAATACTCATGACCCCGGAGAAGCCATTTTTTCCATATTCCTTCCTCCTTTCATAAGGATGTACAAACAATGAGGCGGAGTATCAACCCCTCATTGTAGGCCTGGAACTCGTACTCCAGGCTCAAGTGAAACACCTTAAGGTAAAATGTGACTCAGAACTGGTTATCAAGCAAGTAAATGGAGACTATGCTATCAAAAAGGAGGAGATGATTCCCCTGTTTGACCACATCAGAGGGTCAATGGAAGAATTCTTTACAGAACCAACATTGACCTATATTCCTCGGTCCCAGAATGCCTAGGCTGATGCATTAGCCAATGTGGCCACGACCCTGGCCGTCCTAGGCTGGGATGAAACAGTCATCAGTATTGCTCATCGTCGAATGGTCTTGCCATATTTTCAGACAAAGACATAGGAAATCCATGAAGTCAGTCCTGTCCCTGAGCAGTATTCTCCCGCCACCGACTGGATAACACCCATTGAGAACTAATTTCAATGGTGAGAAATTCCATCAGACAGGGTTGAATGAGAGAAAATACAGAGAAGGGAAATCAACATTGTCCTATATGGCAGCGCAGGTCAACAAGAGGTCCTCTACAAAAGAGGCCTCGACAGAATCCTCCTTAGGTGGATTGATGGAGAAGAAACCGCTGCCATAATGACTGAAGTACATGCCAGAGTATGTGGAGCACACTAGTCAGGGACCAAGCTTTCCCACTAGGTTCGAAGGCTTGGATACTATTGGCCCACAGTGGAAAGAGATTGCGAGCATTTTAATGCAAAATTTCACTCATAACAGATTCATGCCAACTTCATTCACTAGCCCGTAGAGTTACTTCATCAAGCCAAGTACCCCTTGCCATTTGCTTTCTGGGGAATGGACGTCGTGGGACCATATCCTCCTGCCACTGCAAAATAGCTGAAATATATCCTCACAGCAACCTACTTCTTTTCCAAATGGGAAGAAGCTGTACCCCTTAAGTAAGTCAGGGCACGAAGCGTTGTCAGCTTCTTGAAGACCAATATCATCACAATATTTGGTGTCCCTCATACTATATTGATGGATAATAGCACCAACATCTTCTCTGTTTAATTGGAGAAGCTATGCCATGAATATGGTACCAAAGCTAACCGCTCATCCTGCTACCATGCGGCGGCCAACGAACAGGTAGAGGCTTTAAACAAGACCCTGTCCAACATTCTCCAGAAAATAGTGGACAAAGACAAGAATTCAAGGCTAGATAGACCCCCCCTTCCATTGTGGTCTTATCGAACCACAATCTGCACCGCTACTCTGGCTACTCCATACTCATTAGTATACGGAACCGAAGCGGTCCTTCCCATTGAGCTCCAACTACCCTCACTCCGCATTGTCATTTGTGATCAATTATACCATGATGAAAAATCAATAAAGAAGCTGGTTGAATTCAAACAGCTAGATGAGAAGTAGTTTCACACTTTTCACCATCTCGTAGTATACCAGAACTAGATCGCACAAGCCTTCAAAAAAAGGTTCTTTTTCCGTCTTTCTTGAATGGAGAATTGGTGTTGGTCCCCCAGACCCAAATGATACCCAAAAATAAGCCTCCAAAGCTGGAGCCCAAGTGGGAGGGACCGTATGTTATACACATGGTCTACTCCAACGGAACGTATGCCCTGATCTCCATGGACAGGAAATTTCCCACCACTCCTACAAACACGAGATTCCTGAAGAAATATTTCGCATAGAAACCAAAAGGAGTACTGCTTCCTACCCGCATGACGATAAACTACATGAGTAAGAAAAAAAAGCAAGATCGTCCGAGCTGCATGATGTTAAACTGCCAAGCACTCAACGGTCCAAACTCTATGACCCTAAACTAAGAGTATTCCATCCTCATCGGCATAACTAAAAGCAGTTATCATGCAGGCTGCATGATGTTAAACTGTCGAGCACCCAATGGTCCTAACTCTATGACCCTAAACTAAGAGTATTTCGTCATTATCGCACGATGTTAAACTGCACGAACAAGATTTTTTAAAAATTCTCTCTCCCCCCGTGTATGGACCAGACCTACATGCGGTGTGTTGTCTTTTAGATAACTATATGCGGCATGATTCCTTCCCTCATAGGAAACTTAGTGACGCTAGGACACCCCTTCCTGGCCCAACCACCCCTAAAAAAATATTAAACGTAAAAAATGCCCTTTCCCCCAGGTACGGACCAGACCTACACGGGGTGTATATTTCATCCTCACCACTTCACGTTAAACTGCACGGATTTCAGAGAACTACATGCGGCTTGATTCCTACCCTCGCATGATACGTAGTGACGTCGGGGTTCCTCATCCTGGCCCAACCACCCCTCAAAAACAAAAAATGAAAAAAAATCCCCCTTCCCCCGTGTATGGACCAAACCTGCACGAGGTGTATCTAGCAGAGAACTACGTACGGCTTGATTCCTGCCCTCGCAGGATACGTAGTGACGCCATTGGTCCTCGTCCTGGCCCAACCACTCCCAAATAAAATAAAAAATGTCACTTTCCCCCGTGTGTGGGCTAGACCTGCACGAGGTGTATTTTTTACGTCCTATCCAAACGAAACTAAACTTCATGGATAATGAATGTTAAAAATTCCCCTTTCCCCCATCTATGGACCAAACATGCACGGGGTGTAATTCAAAGAGAACTACGTACTGCATGATTCCTTCCATTGCAG
Source organism: Viscum album (assembly GCA_963277665.1). Lineage (NCBI taxonomy): Eukaryota > Viridiplantae > Streptophyta > Magnoliopsida > Santalales > Viscaceae > Viscum > Viscum album. Next base: position 1,800,675,507 of record OY728152.1, read on the forward strand.
GATACGTAGCGACACCGGGATCCCCTATCCTAGCCCAGCCATTCCCAGGTTGGATAAGATTAAAAATTTCCCCTTCCCCAGTTTACAGACCAGCCCTGCACGGGGTGTACTTTTTTCAAAGAACTACGTACGGCTTGATTCCTGCTCTTGCAGGATATGTAGCGATTCCACGGTTCCCCATCCTGGCCTAGCCACCCCCAAATAAAAGTTATAAATTCCTTCTACCCCCGTGTACGAACCAAACCTGCACAGGGTGTATCCCTTGTCGTTACCGCATGACGTTAAACTACACAGAGATGAAAAAATTCCCCTTTCCCCTGTGTACGGACCAAACCAGCATGGGGTGTATCATCTTTTAAAGAACTACGTTCGAATTAATTCTTCCCTTTGTAGGATACGTAGCGACGGCAGGGTTCCCCATCCTGCCTCGGCCAACCCCCTGATAAGAAGTTAAAAATTTCGTCTCTCCCCCCTGTGTATGGACCAGACTTGCACGGGGTGTATTCCTCGTCCTTACCGCACGACGTTAAACAGTACGGATAATAAGATTTAAGAATTATCCCTTTCCCCCATGTATGGACAAGACCTGAACGGGGTGTCTACTTCGTCCTTACCGCATGACATTAAACTGCACTGATGTCGTCCTCACCGCACGACGTTAAAATGCACAGAAGTCGTCCTCACTACAAGACGTTAAAATGCACGGAAGTCATCCTTACCGCACGACGTTAAACTTCATGGAAGTTGTCCTCACTGAATGATATTAAATTTCACGGAATTCATCCTTACCGAAGGATGTTAAAGTTCACAGAATTAATCCTTACCGCAGGACGTTAAACTGCACAGAAGACTTCCTTACCGCATGACGTTAAACTGCATGGAAGTCGTCCTCACCGCACGACGTTTTACTGCACGGAATTCATCGGGAACCACCAAAGATATATGGAGAAAGGAGATGGGAATACTCCTCGCACATTTGGGTGCATCCTCTCCATACATTAGACTCCACGACCCGGATAATTTCGGATCATCATAACCATTCACAGCCATCAGAAGTGGAAAGTTATTGACCTGTGGAAACATTTGAATGACTATGCATACCATGACGTTAGTGGATCTTCATATTGATAGACCATGGCCCATCTACAAAAGTCATGATTTCATCGGGTGACACTCTTCCTAGCTCTGTATGCTTACCGGCATTAGAGCCCCCTTATCACATCTCCTGATCCAAAAAATTATGGAGTAGTGGTTTACAAGTTCATTCCCCTTTTCACATCAAACTGTTGCCAGGGTACCCCTACATGGTTGGCCTATGTATCTGATCATGGTTCACATGACGACCTACATCAATGAACATCAATACAGGGATAGGCTACTTTGGCTCAATGGACAATTGTAGTGAAGAAGTTTCTTGTATGCTCGGACACCATTATCCCCACATGCCGAACCATGCACTGTGAGAAATCTCGGATTTTCATAATCATTCATGACCATTGGAAGTGGAAAGTCATCGACTCGGGGACACATTTTCATGACTATGCATACCATGCCCTCAGCAGCTCTGCATATTGATAGCCCCTGGACCATCTACCAAAGGAATGATTTCCTTGGGCGACACTCTTCCTAGCTCCGTATGCTTACCGGCCTCAGAGCCCCCACACCACACCTCCTGATCCGGGAAAACTCATTGTTACAGTTTACGACCTTCATCCCCAACCTTTTTCCAAGTATATCATAGCATGTTGACCCAGTTATCCTTTGAGTGACTGCATCAATAGTCACCCAATGGTCCAAGCTCTATGACCTTTAAACTAGGAGTACTTCGTCCTTAACACATAACATTAAAGTACAAGGAGCAATGGTACACCCTCGCGCACAAGATAAATTGGCACAGGGAGCTCTCTAAGCTTTAAAATGCAACTAGGGCTGAGTATGCTCGACATGTCCAGACATTTACTTCCCAAATGATAGACTTCGTGGCCTGGAAAATCACGGATTCTCATAACTACTCACGGCCATTGAAAGTGGAATGTTATCAACCTGTGGACACCTTTGTATGACAATGAATACCATGACCTCAGTGGCTTTTCATATTGATATCCCCTGGTCCGTCTACCAAAGGAAAGATTTCCTCGGGCGATACTCTTCCTAGATCCATACGCTTACCGGCCTCAGATCCCCACTATCATTTCTCCTGATCCAAGAAGCCTCGTAACCCCGATTTACACCATCAACCCCTCTCCACGTCTTGGACATGCCGAGATGTTCGAGCACAGATGAATTTTGATCAAGAGCAGATTTCGCAACTACGTCCTTACCGCATGATGTTAAACTGCACTGAGCATCTTGGCCGCTTGGCATAAAGCTGAAAAGACCAAGCATTAAACATCCATGGAAATGCCTCCAACTACAAAAAATTTCTCTGGTTTAAAAATGTCCCCTGTCCTCACTGCATGACGTTAAACTGGACAGCATCGGCAAAAATTCCCCCTGTCCTCGCTGCACGACGTTAAATTGCACAGCATCAGCAAAAATTCCCCCATCCATGTTTTATGACGTTAAACTGCATGACATCCTTTAGTATTGCTCCATGTCCTTACAACGCGACATTAAACTGCATGTCCAAACATGTCATGGGTTATGTAAAGAACAGAGGCTTTTCTCTTCCCCTCAGTGTACGGGTCAGACCTGCACAAACCTCACACTAGAGTGAGCAAGAATGACTTCACCCATTTTTGTGAAATTTATCCCAGATGTTTCTCCCATATCTAGTCACCCTCTCCTCATAAATCATACTCTGTACTCAAAAAAATCCGAACTCTCATAAAACACCCCTGGTGGTCCCGAATCTCAACTTCCATGGAGTTTCTCGGCTATCGGGAGAATACTATAATTGACCTAAGAAAACCTTTGCAGGACTGTGCATACCATGCCCTCAGAGGCTCTGCATATTGATAGCCTTTGGCCCGTCTACCAAAGGCAATATTTCCTCAGGTGATGCTTCTCTCCGTATGCCTCTTGGACCTTGAACCCCTATGTCCATCTCGAGATTCGGAAACCCTCTGAGATACAGTAAACCTGCCTCTTTCACAACCCTGCTTGAATATGGTGGAACATCTCTGACGAGATTACCAAGAACCAGAAGAAGTCATTCCATTATAGATAAAGTCCCACATACATGATGTTAAACTGCACTAAGATCCAACCGTCCTTTACGCTAGATAAATGTGGAGGAAAGGAACCCTTCTTCTATACTCTTGATTGATACAGATGTTCTCAAAACCTTTCAGACGTCACGTACAATTTCAAAGCCACCCTGGTGGTTTTCATAATTCTCCAAGCCACCCATGGTGGTCTCCATAAACTGGACATTCATGATGTCCTATGGCCATCAGAAATGGGCAGTCATTGACTTAGGGACAAATTTTCATGACTACGTATACCATGCCCTCAGTGGCTCTACATATTGATCGCCCCTGACCCATCTACCAAAGGTAAGATTTCCTTAGGCGATGCTCTTCCCACCTCTGCACGCCTGTACGACTCCCATTCCTTGAGACATGCCCTGCATATCCTCCAATTCTAAACACACTCCCATCACATGCATCTGAAGGACATCGAGACATCAATTAATCAACCAAACCTCATTGGGGCCCTTTACCCACTATATTTGGTCAAAGTTGTTTGACATAAAAAATCAGTAATGATAGTCTTAATGGCGGGACTTTAAACCGCTCGCAAAAGAGGCATAAAGCTTGTTAGGCCGAATACCCGGAAAGGGCGACCTAAGAAAATGTTGGGCCATACCCGCTGGGTCTACACTAAATGGGCCCAGGTAAAAATAGGTCATTAAAAGGAGAGACAAAAAGTTTGTGGGGTTTTTCTAAAGAACCCTAGTAATAGTCAAACTATGCTCGTTAGACCTTATAGTCCATGAAAAAGTTAGAGTTTGTTTTCCTGAGTCAGGAATAATACTGAGTCAGTGAGTTTTTATTTATACAAAAATTGTTTTAGTAACAATCCAATTTTACAGCAACAAATGATTCACAAGGATTTTAACAAAAAATGGAGGACGTCCATAGGCTGGGGTCTCTCCCTCACAAAAAAAAGAATAAAAGGGAAGAGGGGTAAGAAAAACAGGGAGTACAATAATGGATCTGACAGTTACAAAGGAGCTTGATTCTCTCTCTCCATCATATCGGCAACTGTGCGGAGAAGGTTGTTGAAAGTATGCTCCAGACTGGACTTCTCTCTGGATTCAACCTCGACCACCGAATAGGTGTGCTCCACTATTGTTTGGATATCGGTGATCCCTTTCCTTGTTGCATCAATGTTACCAGTCAGAGCTGACAATTGGTCCCTCAGCATCACTGCCCGTACTTTGAATTGATGCTACTCGGAAGATAGGATGACCTCTTGATATCGAGAGCTCGCCTCCTGTGCTATCAGCTGATGGAGATTTATCATGGCTCCCTCCAGGGTTCGGGTCCATCAATGAGAAGCAGTAAGGTGAGAAAGTTTGCGCTCACCATCGGAAACTTCCCCGCGGGAAATGACAACCTGGAAGGTGAGAAAATGAAACTTCCAATAGTCAAAGCCACCTGACCCTAAACCCATGAAGAGTTATCAGAGTGCTTCGGTTTTAGTAGCCATTTCGTCCAGAGGAGTTTCGGTGACAATATCACAAATCTGGGGCCAGGCCCACCTATACAATGCCTGGTGATCCTCCATGACATGAGGATCTTTGGTATCCTCGCTAGACGGAACAAGAGAAAAGTCTGGAATTACGAACAGTGCAAGAACGTGCACGCTAGACGATGGTTTCCAAGTTGGAAGACATGAAGATTCTAACCCCAGTTTGGGTTTGGGAGTCAAATTGCTATGTACGGTACCGGTGAGAAAAACATCAGAATTTGTCTCGCTCGGACCAAAGGACATGGGGTCACCCTTATCTACATCCAAGAAGGTTGGGTTCATTCGAACTTCGGCAGCTGAGGGGATGGGAGAGGAAAATCTTCTGAATCGCTTTGACCGAAGAGCCATAAGTCGGTCCTCTCTCAGAGCCAATGAGGAAGGTGCGGTAGGCGCATCAGCCACAATGACACCCGACTTGCGAACCTGTAGGACAACCTTCCCCAGGACCCCATTGGGGTAATGTTTTACAGACATCCTTGAGTACTCTAAGGATAGGTTGGAAACTGCTCCCATACCAGGAAAGAGAATGATTGTGTAGGATCCCTCCCGCATTAGCATCAACCACCATTGATGGAGAGTGGCCGGGTGTAGTACACGAGCCCGAAGAGGGGGAAGGGTAACTTGGAGTTGCATATAACCAAACTGACAAGCGAAATGATGTGGGGCATACATCTCTCATAGAGAAACCTCGTCAATCTGTGTGGCCAGAAACCCGTCCCATAGTGAAATCATGTAAGAAAGTTCCTCAAGGATCCCTCTACAGCTGTCAACCACGATGCCGGATGAAGTGGGGTAGGGAGAAAAAGAAAACTGGGAGAGGTCGCTCAGAAGCTCGATGATTTCATCATAATTGAAGGACTTCAGACAGACCCCAGATATATCGAGCATTGTAGGCCGAAAGGTAGGAAGCGGGGTGACCGTGTTATGAAAATACTCATAACAGTGACAATGATCCTCTATCTAGCTGTATAAGAATTGAAATGGCCCACTCAAACGATAGGGTGACCCACCCTTCTACATGTGGCTTATTAGTTCATAAATACGAGCCAATGTGGGCATGACCAAATTCACCAGATTACTCTCTACCAACTCAACTGCCATTATCAAGGTTCAGGACCTGACACCTGGGTTGATATCCCGATAAGGGAATAACCACCCGCTCAGAAACATGGAAAATAGACCTGCCAGCCGAAGCATGGGTGGCACACCTGGGCGCACCTCGTAACCCTGTGAAAGGTAGTCACCCGCCTCCAGAACCGCCTAGTAAGAACCTGGGATGGTTCGTGGCTGTTGAGAAGGATGAGTTCTAGGGTTCTTGATCTTCGGCACAGGACTAGTGGGGTTCATAAATAACCCTATCTACGTGACATATGGAATAAGAGTGCGGGCACGGAAGGCCTGACCCAGTGATTGCTTCGCCATAACCAACAGATCCCTCACCAATAGAGGCACATTTTCAACGTCGTCCCATACATCAGGGGTGGGTAGAAACTCGTCTTACATCTCACCGATACTAGGGAGCCCTCCCAATTGATATATATCCCACAGACTAATGCGAACTTCAACAGGGGAAAGGTGGAAAGTATTAGTTCTTGAACACCAGTGACTAAGAAGTTCAGGCAGGATCAAGGATGGTGGGTAAATAGAAAATTGGGAATCCCACACTACAGAGTATAAATTGACTGCTTAAAATGATTCAGAAGACCCCCGGCAATGATGATGGACCCAGAAATCCCAAGCCCAGTCATTTGAGATGATCCCACCAGATCGAATATCCCACCTAGGAATCCACCCCATGTCAGGATACACTCGAGCAAGGTCGATGATAGAGGGGAACTCTTGAAGAAAGATTCTTGAGAAAAGTCTTGAGCGCACTTATCACGTTGGGTCCAGACAGAGCCTCTCAATATGAATGTGTGTTTCGGATCAGAATCAGAGGTTATCTCCCCCAATGGGTTATGATTTTACTGAATGCACTTTGGTAACACCTTCAAGAGAGGAGACGGAAGACCTGAGAATGTAAGGGGGATAGAGATGCTGTATTGAAGACCAAATCCATAGAGCGGAAGTTGAATTGATAAGGGATAACTCAGGATATCAAGAGAGAGCAAGTCCTTCAAGACACTATCGCCAGGAATGATGGACGACTAGGGTCTTCTTTGATGCTCTCCAGTCTGTGAATCATAGCTAAAAGTCTCCCGGAACCAATTGGGAGAGTCTCAGAAGCAGGTCTGGTGCAAGGCGCGGAGTAACCATGTTTTCTCCCTACGTCATAATGATCAGGCAAATGGTTAGTCTAAAATAATAAAATCAGGACAAAAATACCAGCTGTATAGAAAAGGAGTAGAGAATATTTCATGATAAGGTCCGCAAGAAGGCCTCCTACGGTGCTTCGCGATGACTATATCCCGCGAACCATCCCTTCGCGTTAGGGGTCCGCGGTACTCTGGCCCACGGAGCGTTGGCCAAAAAACCGCGAACCAGATTGTTCCGTGGAATCTTAATCCCATATTTAAATAATTAGGTTCGGAAGACTTAAGAAATTTTCAAAGTCCAGAAGATTTCAGTTTGTTGTCCATCAAAACCATGAAGCGAGTTCTTCCAGGTCCCGTTGTGACTTACTTTTATTAAATAATTAAAAGGTCTGGTTCGCGGCCGAAAAAATTGGTCTGTGGGTGAAGGTGACAATGAATGAGGAATGGTTTGCGGAAGTGGTAGCTGGTTCACGGATGAAGCGTCTCGCGAAAGAACGAGCACGCGTATACAAAAACGCAAGAGAGCTCTTGTTTTGAGAATAATCTATTAAAGGACAAATGAAGGGCCCCCCATATTTAAAGGCATGGTCCCCCATCGGGTCCACTCCCCTACCACAAACCATCCAAGATTCAGGACGACTCTAAATTGGAATGACCTTGTCTTCGTTCCGATCGGACACCATTCGGATGGGGGGCATTTGTAGGGTCATGAAAAATCCACAAAGGAGAATGAGAATCACTTTTAACCCAAGGGAAATCATACCCAATTTTCCCCAATGAATTGGGAAAAGTATAGAGAAATAATGCACAAGACGAACCAGTCTGTAGATCGGTCCGAGCAAGCATGTGGCCGGTTCAGCGGACAGCTCCCCTCCACAAACCATCTTCGTTCGTGAGATGGAGGCAGATATCCTCCATGGGACCGAAGCAGAACAGGTACAGAACTGGTCCACCGTCACAAACCGCCCCATCCGCGGACCACTTCGACCGACCCAAGCCGCATCCATTGTCATTCGTGGAATGGAGGCAGAACCCTCCGCAGCCGCGAAGCACTCTCCAAGCTCGTTTGGTTTGTAGGGGAGATCGTTTGGTTCGCGGGGGAGATGCGCTCAATGCCCCCCCCCCTCGTGAGTTTAAAATTGATTAAGTCATCCGTGAATTGGGTTTTAGGTCATGGGCCTCCGCAAAAGGTGCCGCATTACCATAGATACATCTCTTTCCCCACTATATAAAAAGAGACCAAGGGGGAAGAGGGAAAAACTTGGAGGAGATCAATTAGATTCGGGTGGAAGGATTTCGAAGGAAGGATTTGGATTTCGGAAGTTCCAGTTCGTGAACCAGATCAGGTATGAACATGGGGACGAAGTAATAAGGATCCGAAAATGCATAATAACTTGGTGAACCGCGAACCGAAACTAAAAAAGAAGAGAAAACTGTGAACCATGGCTCCTCTGAGGATGCACTCCCCGTGGACTAGGGTGTTTATGCCTCTTTTTCGATCCGCCGCACTGTGTAGCACCCTATTATGCGGACGAAGCCCCGACTAGTACCACCCTTGGCCGCCGCTACTGGCATGGAACCCTCCACGGACAACCCTGGTTCGCGGATCAAACACAAAGCCACGAACAACCTTGGTTCGCGGGATGCCCATCAGTCCGCGGACCACCCTGGTTCGCGGATCGAACCTGAAGCCGCGAACCACCTTGGTTTGCGGGATGTACATCAGTCCGTGGACCACCCTGGTTCGCAGACAGCTTCTCCTACCGGGTAGCACTTCCCCACGTGAAGGGTTCCATCACTCATACCCATGTGTGGACCGCCAAATCCTTCGGAGTTCCCATTCTCCAAGCCAGATAAAATCCTTTTAATCAGGCCTGATCCTCCGTAACTCTCTCATTGGCCTACTCATCGGCCCTGAGCCAAGGCCTCCGCCAGAGGAACCAGATCCGTGTGGTGTAACCCTCAGGCGCATCAGCGCACCGTTTTGAGTTCACATACACACGGTAAGCAGGGGCGAAGAAGTTACCCCATCCCTTGATCTGGTTCTCGAAGAATACCTGGGTTCACATTCCCATGGTAATGTGGATTCTGAGTTCAGGAGTCCCCTTTCTGCCCCTACACTTGTTGGGGATGGGGCACTTCTCCCTTCTTTGGGGGGTAGTAAAATACCCATCAGAAGGAAGCCCCCATGCACTTCCGTACTTCCCCCGGGAACAAGATAGGTGACGGGCACATGAGCACCTCTTTCACTTTCCCGCTGCGCTTTTTATCCATGGGCCTCCTTAGAGTGTAAGCCCTAATCCATTACTATGGGCCTCTCCATGAATAAGCCCCGCTCTACTTCCCACGGATGCACCTTTCACAACGTGATCATCTGGTCTCTGATGGCTCTTGTTTCTCACACCGAGCATGACTCACGTGGGCTTAGAGTAAGCATTGACCATGAAATACTCTTATGGGACTCCTCAGAGTGTAAGCTCTAATACATTACTATTGGCCTACTCAGAGTGTAAGACCCATACCCATGCAAACTACGAGGAATTTGATCCCTGCCTCCTAGGTAGGGTACCTAAGAAGCCTGCAAGTGGTTCAAGCCCGATCACTAGCGGACCCCTAGGTCCACATTCACGTCAGTTCTCCGACACTCCCATACGAACTACGTAGACTTTTATCCATGTCTTCTAGGTACGGTACGTAGGAAGCCACCAGGAGGTTCAATCCCAATAACTGATCGATCCGACTATCTTCACATCGGTTCACCGCTCCACTCCTAGTGTCGCCTCAATGAGTCCAGACTCCTCAGGGTCATTAATCCAATGAGGAATGGTAAAACTCTAGGATAATGATTCTGAACCCCCATGTTCAGCTGACCATTTCCAACCAAGATAAATATGTGGATACTATGCTTGGGTATAAACCAAAGATTCATGAACATATGAATACGTCTTAAATCAATAAGAGAGTCCCAGAACAGGCAATAATTCCCCCCAAAAGGGTGCGATGAGCCTGAATTCCCATCCTCTAGACCAATGTGAGTTCTTAAGCATCGCTAGCCGAACCACATAGTAGAAGCCTTCCTTTGGAAAGCAGGTCCATGTATTATTAGATATGGAACCATTGGGCGTTTCGAAATGAAGACTGGTGTACCCAACTTTAACAATCGAGCGGGGATGAACCATCCGTGAGATCGACAGTCGGGCACGTCGGTCCTCCATCTCCTCGAAGGGAAACAGTTCGGAACAAATATCTTTTTATTTATTATGTTCATGATATGTTATGTTTTGGGAATATTTAAGAAATCAATTATTTTTACATGGTTATTTAAGAGACGACGATGGTTTATTAAGTCATACAGAATTTTTTAGATGATTACAGGTGGTTCTCAATATCACTCTCTAATGTGTAGGTTTTTTATAATATCTCATATGAAATTAATGCATGAAAATATTGGGTTTTTTCACACATGAATGGGCATAATGGGATTTCTCACATTTCATGGCATGGGAATCATGAGTTTGTTCACATAAGAGTTAGAAAAATGTGTTTTCTCTGACATGTTTTCCTATTCTTATGCTTGTACCACATATTTATATTTATAAAGTTAAGATAAGCTACCATGTTTTTTTATTTTATGTAAAACATTCAAGATACATTTAATTTCCATGAAATTCCATGTTTTCTTGATTATGACATATTTCTAAAATTATTCTAGACTTTTATGTCATGCTCTAATGTTATATGAATATTGAGATATGTTTTTTTCATTTCATATATGTTTACTTCCTTAATGATATTTTTTATAATATTATGTTGTCAAATATGATCTATGATTATTATCTGGGGTCTCATGATCATATAATTTGTTATTTATTTCTCCCTCATGTTCTTTTTCTGGTTATGAAACTGAGCATCTAATCTCAATGTTTTATTTTGTTTCGAAAACCAAGGCTTTGAAGGGGATTATATCTTGTGATACATGTAGAAAAGGTTCTAGAGTTTCGTAATTATGGATAAATTATCACCAATTTTGGAAAAGAAGATGTTCAAATTGCTAGTCTCTTAGACAATAAATACATTAGTCCATGGGTTATGCAATTTTTTGTGATATGTATTATTTAAATCTTGAGATTATTATATTAATTATACTAGTATTATAATGGGTCTCATGTAATCCATTTATATTATTTAAATTATTAAATTTATACAAGATAGAATATATCACACCCTGTAGGATCGAACAATTTAACTTTTGTAGAAAACTAGATACCTAAATGATTCATATATTATATTAGATATATAAAAACATAGATAAAAAATATTATTAAATCTTGAAAATCAGTTATAATATCATTATTCATATCCTAGGGAAAGGGATAAAATGGGTGAGACTAGATTCTCACAAAGGGTCATATACATTGGAAATAATAATAATTTAATAAGACATAATAAATAGGGAATTGTGGATAATAAAAAAACCCCTTTCAATAAAAATATTAATTAAAGGAAATGTCTTGGATAATATCAAAATAGAAATCACATGGATAATGGAAACCGAATTCTTAATAATGTAAATGAATAATTCAAGAAATGTATGATCAAGTACTCTAAAAAATGATATCATTATTCATAATATGGAGGAATCTCAATCTAGAAATAATTACTAATTAACTCGTAGTTGTAAACTAGATACCCTCATTATATGTAATGGTTATTGTTTTCTCTCATAATACTTATCGATGCATTGAGGGGTTATTTATAACCAGGTCCCACCCCTCATGTTAATTTATTATGCATTCCACATATTTTGAATAATCAATAAAATTTATTCTCAAAATGAAATATATATCAAATATTATCTTTAGTGTATCATGAATACAAGACATCCATATTTCAACAGTAAATAAAATTTCTAAGATAACAAGATTCGTTAAAATGACACGATATAATGAAATTTTATATTCTTATAAAATCATTACTTTAATATAAATGATATTGAATTCATCCATGATTTTAGAAATATAGACTTAATGGAAAAATTATTGTCAAATGAATAATTGAGAGAGATAGAGAAGATAATGATTAGAATACGAATTATCTAAAAAAGGTATAATCCCTTGTTAGTGAAGGATGATAAATTTCCATTGGCTTTTTTTCAAATATTATCTTTTTAGTAAAAAAAGTACAATACAAATTAAAATAAAGGTAATATATTAAAAATAAATTTCTCAAAATTTTGTGTAATAACTGAGTTATGAAATACATTCAAGAATTTAGTTTATCTCATTATAAAAATAATAACCATACTTATTGAAATACTTAATATATAAATATATATTGAAAAAATATTTAATTTTAAAATAACCATGGGAAACTATAAGGGAAGATTCAAATCAATGTAATGTTATGATAGAAGGAAAATCTACTCAAGTGGTGTATGTAAAAAAATTATTCACATAATTGGTAAAAATTACCAATTTGGAATAATACTAGAAGTTTATTTAATAATTTTTAATGATATTAAAACCCATGTATAATTAATTTCAAAAAATATTTGGATTATAGTAAAAATATTAATGAATTGTTTTTACAGATAATACGTGCATAGAAGAAAAAGAGTTGGAATAACAATGTCATAACAATATTTTTAAATGAATGACCCTTACTTCAAACTTGTTGATTCTTAATTAAAAGAGAATAAATGGATTATTAAAATTTATACCACAAAAATTAGGTAAATAATTTTTAAGGGTTTATATTTGAGGATAATATAATTTTACCAAAGAAAATATAAATATAAATAATTTTGAATCTAAATGATAGTGTAACATAAATCCCTTACAACAAGATTGACTTTCCCTGTAATTGGTTTTAATCACATGATTAAAAAAATGCAATTTATGATAATTATATAAAATACCTATAAAAATACATATAATTAAATATATTATCTACTTATAAAATTTCAACACCAGTTTATGAAAATTTCATTATTAAAATCATCTTTTTGGAATGCTAACAATTAATTTTTTCATGTATGTTTTGGTTAAATAGTTTCATTCCATTCATCTTACTCCTGATTAAATCATATATAAAATATTAATGAAGATATAAAATCTATATATATTTCAATTACATACATATATATATAATCATTTTTAATGAAGTTTATGAAAAATAAATCATATCACTTCGTTGAGGTGTAATTCCACATGTACGCACACGTGATTTTATCATTTTTTATCACGTGAAAAGGTATAATGGTAAAGAGAATGCTATATATAAATAATAATAATAATTTCATGAATATAATATATAATATTTTATTCATCTTTTAACCATACAAATGAATTAGTGATTAAAAAAATAATTACACTGCTATATGGGGATGGTAGGCTGCAAACACACATACATGATGATTTTATTTTTCATCATATGGTAAAGAATGAAATAAAATAATTATTTTCCATTAAATAATAATTTTTATATCGTATATATGATATTTATTAATTGTTATCGATCATTATGACCAACCATAAGAGGTGGTGATGAAAAATGAAGTACATCGTCTTCACGAGGTTATAGTCCACACGTACGCATAACATATGATTTCATTTTACATTAGAAGAATAATTAAATGAAATGGGTTATACAATAAACATAATCATATTTTAGTGTATATGTGAAACTGATGATATTATAAATTAATGGTTAAGAGAGTTTATATCGAGGAAAAATAACCAATAAAAAGAAAACACTTGGTTAATAACAATCCTTAGAAAACCTCCTTATGTTAATACATAAAAACATAGTAGGATGGTATTGTCAAAAAAAAGAACTGTAGGATGTGGGGTTGGATTTTAAGAATGTATTTGGTTAGTGGTTTGACAATATTAGTGCCTCTTTATGTGTGTATAAGGGAGGAGAGGTAATTCCTTTTATATGTGAGGGAGAGCAAACACCCGAAACCTTTAAAAAGATTAAAATATAATATTAAATATCTCAAACAAAATGGATCTGAAACAACACATAATATAAATGGAGATGATATATAGTCTATATATGTCTATAAAAGTGAATTTAGACAAATTTTAATGTTATTTTAACTCTTATCATATTATCTATAACTCATATTTTCATTTTTAACTCTTATCATGGTAACTGACTTTTTTTAACAAAGATGTAGTTTAGAATGAAAAAAATGAAAAAAATACCAAAATTTTAAATTATTAATGAAAATATGGATTCTATTCTATAAAATTAAATTTTTATATTTGGTAGAAATTTTTTTTATTGAAATAAATCATCCAGCTGCGACGAAAAACTATTTTCTAAAAAAACCATTTAAATAATATATGATATTTAGTAAAATATTATATAATATTGGTTCTAATGGAATTAATTAGATTATGATAAATAAAATGGAAGTTATTTTTTAATAAAAATAAAACAAATCCATAAGGAAGAATTTAAATACTTTTTTGAAAGAAAAATTCTAAAATAATTTATTAGAAGAGAAACATTACTTAGATTTCCAAATAGTAAATCCTATTTTAATAAGTCAAAAATTATATTATTATATGTATTATATTATTTTTTTAATATACAACTAGTTTTCCTAAATTCTTTTATAAACAATCATGTTACTGTTATATGATTATAATTTCATAAACATGGATGTATTGTAAAATTAATATTTTTTATAACTCATCGAAATATAAAATGTTTTTAAAAAATCCTAGAGTTTCATCTAAAGATAGCAATAGCTTGAGACGTTAAAAGAATAAAATTAAGTTTTATAGCATATTTTATACCAAAAAAAATATTATTTCATAATTTAACAACATGATACATTATTAAATATATATTTTTATGTAAATTTGAACCTGTCAATAGTTTACGAAACACACAACCCTAAGTCTAAATGAACAATAATATTATATATTATTATACACTATCCAATAAATAAGAATATATGAATAGTAATAACTAAATTATTAAAATTATATGGTATAAAAATGTAAAAAATCATTGTTTATCTATTTTTTGGATATAAAATAAGAATCATTGGAATGAAAAAGATTTTTTTCTAAAAGGCTGACTTTTTTTAAGTTAGTTTAATCATGAATTAGGCGTATAATATAAAATTAATTTTTAAAAATTGTAAGACATTTATTTTTTTATAATTAAATTACTTTTTGAAATTATAATATAAAAATTATCTTTGTAAAAATGTTTTAAATGTTTTATAAATGTTTCATTTTTTAATGGATAATAAAAAATAATGAATTTTATTCAAAATTACTCTTTCAACTAAATAAAATAAAAGGTTATATTAAAATTTAATTTTTTTAAAGATGAATAAGTTCAATTTTATTAAAATATTAATAATTTATTTCATTTTAATAAATTTCATATTTAATTCTGTTATTGGAACCTTCTATACATATGAGAATTTTCTCTTCGGAAACCCACTTCTTCATCACTTCTATGTGTGTAATTTAAATTTGGATTCGGCCACTTCTATGAATTGAATTTTGAATAATGGATTCCATAGTTGGAATAATCATAATCTATATTATAAAATATGTTTAAAATAATATATGACCATTATGAATATTAAAAACATTCATAATTTATTATTGCGGTTAATGTAAATGCCAATTTATCATGGGGTTAGAAGAAAATGACACTGGTTAAAATGACCTACAAAAAATTCAAAAAATAATTTTATGGAAATATTTAATCCTTTTCACATATAATGGTTAATAATGCAACATTTTTTTATTTTAGAAAGATGATTTTTTTAATTCAATCATTTCAAAAATTCGATGTGTGTCATCACCCCCACTTATAAAAGGCCTCCCACTCACCTCCCCTCTGCACACATATAACTATATTTGGTATGTCCATTACCATTAAAAAAGAATTATTAATACCATACCAACATCATTGATCTATTTTTTGATCATAAAGGAAACCTAGAAAGTATTTTGGTAAAAATAAAAATGATTTTATTCGAAGAAGAGGTAATGTTATTAAACAAGCATTTTAATATAATTCATCTCCAAAATTTTAATGTCATGAATCATCCCCTAGGGCCCATTCCATTAATACCCCAATCACTCCTTTTATAGTCTAGGGGCGTGTGACTAGAACTGAGTAGGCATATTCCGAACCAATGGGTGGTATTTTCTTAAGTACTAATACACATGCACACTACTCCAGGACACATATATTAGAAGATAAATAAAAAAAAGAAAAAACTGGTATGATAGTTGGAAAATAAAGTTAAAAGGGTCTATAATACAATCCCAACTAAAATAGAAATGTCAAAGTATATGTCTACAGAACAATTCCATAGAAAACCCTACTGGAAAGCTATGCAGTAAATTTATTATCTGAAGTCTTAGAAGAACGCATCATCTTTCGGGTCATTCTTAGGACCACCTGGCCCTGGTCCACCAAGGGCTCAGTCAAAGCATATATCATCTGTACAAGACAAGACACGTGTAGGTAAATCCCTAGTAGGGGTGTTTAAAACAATACTCATTAGGGACCCCAAACCAAAAATGTATACCACAATGCAATACACAATACAGACTACCAAAAAGGTACATGATGTTGTCCTCTAAGATGTTCAGTCAAGAGAGTTACAAGAGTCATCTCACAATGGTATAACATAATTTATATGATGAAAAGATCTCAGTCGTAAAGATTAACATCTTTTATTTCCAAGGGATTAATTCCCAATGAGTCACTGTGGAATGTTGGGCCACTATGTTTCACTCGTCTATTGGGACACTGAGGGATGATTGTCTGCATGGCCACTGAGGTCCACTCATCTATTGGGAATATGATATTTTCATGTTTTATGGGACACTAATGTCCTCTCATTTGCTGTCCACTATGGTTGGCTCGTCTGTTGGGCCATTGAGTTCCGCACGTCTTCTAGGTTACCGCTCAAAGCACTCATGATTTGAGATAATATATTACTCAAACCATTGGTCTTATTTGAACATTCAAGAAAACTTATAGAGATTATTTCAAAAGGATATTCTCGTCAAGAGGTTCCCAATACTACAAAAAACTCGTCAATCGGATGGACAGTTTAGAAGATGTGCATGTTTCACTAAAAAGGATATGGTTGGGTCTGGTCTAACTTGGTCGGATAGACCCAACCATGATCCATCCTGGCCCAAGGTCCCGACCTATTCATCCAGGATTATTGGGCCGAGGGTCCATCCCTCCATGCTGCTTAGTGTCCCATTCATCTTACTCTAGCTTGACCCATGTTGGGGGACAATTTCTGTCCAATCGGGCCTCCAAGTGATCGTGTAACCCCTCTGGCCCGACACACTTTGGTGGGCCGGTTCTGTCCTTCCTCGAAAAGGCATGTGTTGTTTTTCTCTGCATCACATGGATAGCTTGGCTGGCTTCCTCCCTAAGTGTGGTATGTAGTTCGTGTGTCATCACCATGCCACAACATGCCCTGGCTGCGGCCTGGTGCTACCACCTGTGGTTCTTCTATGGGACTCCTCTACTGTCACGACACGTCACCGGTGCATGCCACCTCTGGAAAACGGACATTGGCCCGATCATCCAGGCTTCAACCTCCCATAACAACTATGGACCAAGTTGTCATGAACCTCCCTCTACTACCACTGACTCTGATACTGGAGGTCATTCACTCGACACCGCAGTCACCCTCAACCTCATGCCTAGGATAACACACCACTGCGGTCCTTCTTGGACAATAGATACCATCTCCTCATGAAGAATGGAAGAGATGGGAATAGTAGAAGGATGCAGATGGAACACGTGAAGGATAGTCCACAATTTTTGTTCGTTTAAATGTGATTTTTCCTTGTTAGGAGTTTAACAAAAGAATAAAAAACATGAATCCAAAATCCCATAACAGTTCGCATTAAAAATCCCATTACTGCGTAGATGACTGATCCATGGGTTCATTTGTTAGTGAATTGACTACTGTTCTTTATTTATAATGGAAGAATGGGGGATAGGTAAATAGTTAGAAATAAACCCCTACCTGGGTTTGGATTGATTGTTGATGAAGGTTGAATCTTGTCTTTGTCATTTGTTAATCCACTAACGTTCGATCTGAATATGTTCAATGATTAGTCATCATTAATTCCTCATTGCCACTCATCATTCTCTAATGAATATCCTCCAAGGCATCAGGGAAAACTCCTTGATCCCTCCAAGATCTCATATCTAGGTTGATCAACTTAATGGATGAAACATGTTTCAAAATTTCTCTTACGCTCAGTCGCTATGTCATTATACTATTTCATTTATGAAATGAAACAGTTTCCTCATCTCTACAATGCATCAAAACATTACTAAATAAAATAAATTTTTTATCTTTATTGTATTTTTCCATAAATCTCTTAAAAACATATATTTAACCTCAACCCACATCAGTTGAGGTTAGGCCCCTCCAAAAGAAAGCACACCCTCACGAGATCAATCGTACTCTCAGATTTTCAATCCATGTTACTGTTTTGGAGTTATCAAAAATAAGATATTCTTCATTTAATTATTTTATGTACTATCACATCCCAAAATCTACATTACATAGCTGGCCTGTGTTATCCAATGTTTGGCTTCACCTAAAGATAAAAACTCTTACGAGCTCAACAATGGTACCAGATTTCCAATCTGAGTCACCATTCTAGAGTTATAAGGATTTAAAAATTAAAATAATTTTATTTAGTAATTTTATTTACAATTATTACATTTTCAGGATTTCACAAAAGAATCCCATACCAACTAAAATTAATTTTCTCCTAGGGTAAAACCGACATCCTGAATGTAACTTTGCCCTAATAATTTTGATTTGGGATCTCGTTTAATAGTTATTACACTATTTAAATAAAACCACTCACATGAACTATTTAAAATAGAGCATTTTTTGGACCATTTCGAGCACACCAAGCCTCAAAATCTCATTCCATCTCAGTTCCTAATCACAAAATTTTCCCAAATATTATCTATAAAAAATCCAAGAAAATTTGTGTCATTACATTTTCCCCACCTTAAGGCTTTTCGTCCTTAAGAGAAAAACCAAGGGATTCCGAAATAGATGAGGGTACAAACATGAACCTGAGCCTCCCTCTCCCACGTGCACTCTTGGAGATTTTATAATCACCCACCAACCAACCATTATAAGAATCTATCACCCATAGAGGATCCTCTTCTATTGATCTTCAATATCCACCTTAAACTCCGAAAAATTCACCCCATCATCTATATCCAGCTCATGCATGTCAACGACATGTGATGGATCATGCACATATATCCTTAGCTAGGATACATAGAAGATGCCATGAACCCACTATAACATTGGAGGTACATACAAGAGGTATGCCACCTCACCCACTCTATACAATATAATAAAAAGGTTCGATGAACCTGGAAGATAACTTTCCACCCCACCCAAATATCTATATTCAGTGATGAGGAGAGACGCGAAGTAACACATGGTATCCCTACTCAAACTCCAAGGGTCTTCATTTTATATCTGTATAGGACTTATGACAGCTCTATGCAGTCTTTATCATCTCATGGATAACCTACACCTTCTCTATAGTAGCATGCACCATCTTTGGGCCCATGTGCACTGACTGTCTAGGGTTTGTCCTGTAGAGTGGCAACCTGCAGGGTCATCCGTGAAATGCCTCGAACTGTGTCATAATAATGGTGTAGTGGTAGCTTTTGTTGTTTGAAAACTTCACCAATGGTAGGTGATCCTCCCAAATGTGGATAAAAATGAGGATGTAATCATGTATCATGTCCTCTCAGACCTTAATTGTCTTCTCCATCTAACTATCTATATGTGCGTCGAATGTTGTGCTCAAGTGCATTTGATTCCATAATGCATTAAAAACAATCCCTTCCAAAACCGGGATTTAAAGCATTCATCTCCATCAAAGACTATCATCGATGAGACTCCATAGAGTCAAACAATCTCCTACACATAGAGGAATCCTATGATCTCTATGAGAATTTTTTCCCAAAAAGATAAGAGGTGACCAACTTGGTGAGTTGGTCAACAATCAACCAGATGGTACCATGTCCCCAAGACATACATGATAAACATGTCTTGAAGTCCATCGATATCTTTTCTCAATCCCGTATAGGAACTCCCAGGAAGAAAATAGAAACCCATTCTATGCATAGGGGCTCGAAACTATGTGTTTAAAAACCATGAAACCAATTAAACAAGCCCTCAACTCTTATATCGACAGGTAAGATCATCCTTAACCTATTCTATAATCCCCGATGTCTGCATTAACACCCACATGCATATCCCAATGCATATTGTCGCTCGAGGCTCCCACTTCCACTATTATGTGTCCTTTTTAAGTAATGACATGTTACCTATATTTCAAATATCTATCAGGGTGATTCCCCATGGAAAACTTATCATTGAAAGTCTCAGTATCGGTATCCCCAAGTGTGGCTCCCTTACTCACATAAAAGTGTAAGGGTAACAACCACTTATTAGAGGTAAGCTGCTTCATCTATATCCACTAAGGATAACATTAACGAGACCAATTACTCACTTTACTCATTTAAAAACTATAAATGAGATCCCTTGCTAAGAAAACCTACTTCCATGTTTCCCTTACGAGATGTATTTAATACTTCAAATTCATTGTCTGGGAGGAACTCCATCCATCATCTCCATATCGAGTTAAATTAAATTTGAGAGAATATATACATGATACTCATGTGGTTAGAGTAGATGATAAATCATTCTCCCATAATGTAGTGTCACCAAATAATTAATGTGATCTCAACCACTGTCAACTCAAGGTCATTTATCTCATAGTTATTCTCATTTGGTCCCAACTACCAAGAACCATCTCTCTCCTTTCAGGTGATCGAAGAGATCATCGATCCTTGCTTGTGAATACATATTCTTCAGAGTCACCAGATTTAGTCACCAGAAGTCCACACATAACCTCAAGATCTCATCTTCCATCTTGAAAAACAATACTAGGGATTCCCACGGTGAAACACTCGGTCTCACAAATCCCATCCCCAGTAGGTTCTCCAAATGTATCCTCAATTCAAGATGCTTTATAGGATCCATCTAATATGAAGATGTAGATATCAGTGCCATATCATGGTGTAGAAAAAAATTATTATTCTATCCCCCTATGGGGAGGTAAACCTATAATCATATCCTTGAAACATATCCTTGTTCTCTATCCCTACTACTGGGTACTAAAAACCAATAACATCCACTTCCATAAGGGTATGTCTAGCCGTCTCAAGAGTGATCAGCTACACCCTCCTATGCCTGAGCCTTTCCCATGCTGCATGTGTTTCATTTTTCACTAAACAAGGAAAACCTCACTCCAAATCTATAGACATACCACATCCTTTTTTCTTAAAATAGTCAATCTAAGCTTGAATTGTGGATGACTAGTCTATACCCAAACTAACATTGTAAGGCCTCAATGATACCACCAAGTGTTTCCAACCAAAACACTTTCATCATGGGTTATATCACAGCATCAGCATAAGTGTGATTATCGAGTATCCTCCCATAGGAATCTCAATATGTAAGGGTCAAGATTATGGTTTAACCAGAAAATCATGGTCTTGAAAAAGATTCATGACAATAATAAATGATTAGCACATGGGTCTATTAATAAAATTTCTAAGAGTAGACATAGAATGTACCTCACCTCATCTATAGAGCCCTTGGGTCATATTTCTTGATGACATGTAGCTATTACGTTCCCCTATCTTACACCTCCCTATGACTAGTGTTGACCACATTGGGGTGGTGGTTGTGACATGTTGAAATGTATACCACCCCTTGTTTCTCTCGCAACTCCTCTTCCATGTCTGTCGCCCTGCCTATTCAATTGTTCCTGTCACTATCTCTGACCAAGTGGCCCATCCACCATTTCTATATCAGCATGAAGGGATGGAAAATCTCAGGAAAGTGGTCCTCTACTTTTTAAAAAACAATAATTACCTCTTACTAGGCTGGATGGACTAAGCCTATAAGCATTGAGCTGTAGATCCCCTATCTTTGTACCTCTTCTCTGAATGTCTCACTCATCTATGTCTAGGAGACTCACATCGACTTCCTGATTTTGCACTACTAATATCCACTACCTGTATCTACTCATCCAATGGAATTTCAACCACAACTATTATCTCCAGAACCCTTTCATATATTGGAATTTTTAGATAAATAGTGCTAGCTTAGATGTCCCTAAACACACCTCACATGGAGGTCTGAGCCCTAAAGAACTAGTATTATTGTATTCAATAATTACCTGGAATGGTCGATATGCCTCAATGAATATTCTGCTACTGTCATGTCATCCTACTGAATTTTTAGAAGCACTTGGGCATGCAATTCCCTTATATTTTACGTTGAGAGAACCTTCTCTCTGAAATGTTCTCAAGCTCAGACCACAGAAGAGTCACCCCATCATATGATTAGGCAATCCAAACCCCAACATCGCCCCACAGAGCCATGTAGTAGGCTTACATCCAGGACCACCATCTAATATAATGGTGTCCTAAATAGAAGGAAAACTCGATTACCACCTCAAGCCAGTCCTTAGCCTCATTTGAGATGGGCTCACCCTGGAACAAGAGAGATCACTATCGCTAAAACATGTGATGTGAACTCATCCCACACGTCTCATCTGCTGGTACTATGAGTACCATGTGATACTCCATAGGTGGTGGTATAGCATGTTAACCACCCATTAGTGATGTCTCTAGTACAAACCCCTATACCTAATTCATCACCCCATAGATCATCATCATGATCATGTAGTGGAAACATGGATGGTTGTCTATATGGAAGAATCATCAATGAATACAAGATATACCATGATCAATAGAGTATACCTTGAGAGATTACTGAATAAGGTCATGGAATACTCAACATATTCCTATACAATTCATATAACCTAATTTTTTTCTCCTAACAACCGGTGTTTTCTTATACTGATCTAAAAACTTGAATTCAGGGTCCTGGTGTATGGAGACGTCGACCGCCGCACCAAAACTGGATTCCCAAACCTAAAATATGAACTAAAAACACATAACACCATTACCATAATCGAAAATCATAGACTCTAGGTTCTTAATTTAGAACCAACCTCCTCTGATAACACTCTACCACAACCCTTCCCCTAGGGCCTATGTCGTGACTACCCCAAGCCCAAATCTCAAAAGCTAGGGGATGGAGACATGCATAGAGTAGTCATATCAGAAACAAATTGGAAGAATTTTATTAAGTACCTATACACACAAACAAAACTCTAAGCCGTAGATAGTATAACATGAATATACTATGTAAAAAAATAAAAGGTCTGATAGTAGAAAATAAACGTAAATGGGGCCAAGAATACAAGCCCAACAGAACTAGAAATGTAATAGTATAATTAAATGGAACACCTCCATAGAAAACCTTACCATAAGGGGTGGAATAGAAACAACTTAATGAAGTATTACAAGCATGTCTTGTTTGTTGGGTCACTCTATGAAATAAATGGCCATGATCCATCAAAGGCTCCATCAACGTGTATATCATATGCACAAGACACTACACATGTGGGTGAAGTCCATGCAGGGGTGAGTAAAACAATACTCTATGGGGACCCCAAAACCTGAAGGTATAATATAAATAAATTTTTGATACTATCAAATAGGTACATGAAGTGTAACCTCAAAGATGTATGGTCAAGAGATTCACTAGATTCATCTCATACAGGTATAAACCAATGTATAGAAAGTAAGACTATCAGTCGTAATGTTAAACATATTTTACTAACAAGGGACTCATTTTTTATGGGTAATCAAGGTATACTATGCCACTGAGGTCTACTCATCTGCCGGGCCACTGAGGTCTTCTCATCTAATGGACCGCTAAGGTCAGCTTGTCTATTAGGCCACTAAGGTCCGCATGTATTTTTAACACTAAGTTCTACTAGTCTGATAGACCACTGAGGACTGATATTCTGTTAGTCCACTAGGTTCTTATCATCTTCGGGTCCATTGAGGTCTGCTAATATACTTAGTCACTAAGGTCTGCTCGTCTTTTGGGCCACTGAGGCTATCTTTTATGATGGGTCACTAAGGTCAGCATGTCTATTGGTTTTCCACTTGTAGTGCGCTAGACATTGTTAGAATCTACTATACAAACCATCCATTGTATTTCAAATTCCATGAAATATCACTTGGACTATGTCAATAGGAACATATCGTCATGAGGGGCCCAATGCAGCAAATGAATCATCAATCAGACACATAGATTACAAGTTATCCCATTTTTCTGAAAATGTGATTGATGGGTACGAGCTCGGTCCAACCTGGCCGGATCAACCGAACCCGGCCCGATCTTGGGTCCATCGACCCGATTTGGATCTCACCCGATCTAGCCTAGCTTAAGGGATAGGCCTGTTGGGCCAGCTGGACCTGGCTGCCATGTGGCCAAGTCCCCTTCCTCCGACCTGGTCCACACTAGCAGGATGGTTTCTGTCCAGTTGGGCCACCCAACAGCCTAATTCCCCCACTCGATCAGACCATGATGGTGGGATATTTTTGTCCATCCCAGACATGGTAGGCACCATGTCTGCTCAATGTCATGTGGCCTGCATTTCTGGCTCTCTCCCTGCACACGATCCTCTTACAATATGTTGTTTCCCCGTAGCGCCCCACATTGGCTGTGGCAGTCGACACTTTCCACCACCCACACACAGTCGTTGTCGCATGCTCCTGCCACAATTGTATACCTATCGGTGCAACTTTCAGTTTTTTTGGCCCGACTGGCTGTGACTCTCCCTTTTCCATTGTCAACTCCCATGCCGGTGGTTATTCACTTAGCATGACAGTCTCCCTCTATCTCATTCCTATGTTAATTCACCTCTGCGGTTCTTCTCGGACCGTAGTTTCCAACACATCACAAATAATGGAAGAAAAAGGAATCGTAGAAGGATGAAAAAGGAACACATGATGGATGGACCACGAACTTTTTTCATGTTAGTGTGATTCATTATTGTTAGGAGTTTAACAAAGGATAAAATAATATAAATAAGACTTCACATAACTTCCCACATGAAGAATCCCATTCACGCATAGACAATCGAACTGTGGCACAATTTTTTAGTGTATTTACACACATTATTTTTTTAAAAATTAAGAACGGAGGAAATGTAAACACTTAGAAATAAAACCCTATATGTTTTGGGATTTATTGTTAACGAAGGGTGAATCTATAATTTTTTGTTCATCAATCCACCGATGTTTGATTCAAATCCGTTTGTTGATCAGTTGTCATTTGTCCTTTGTCACTACTCATTGTTCACCGATGAGTTTCCTCAAAGGCTTCAAAGCAAACTCCACGAACCCCCCTAATCCCATATATATGAAAATCATCATAATAGAGGAACATGTTTCAAAATTTCTGTTAAGCCGAGTCAGCTAATCATTATACAATTTCATTTATGAATTGAAACAATTGAATCATCTTTGTGTTGAAGTGAAACATTTTCGAATAAAACAAATGTTTTTTTATTTTTCCGTAAAACACCCGAAAACAAAATTTTACCCTCAACCCCGCGCCGGTCATGTTTAGGCCTTACTTAAGGAAATAACAAAATCATAAGCTCAAAAGTACTCTCAGATTTACAATCAGTGTTATAGTTTATGAATTATCATAATTAAATAATAATCATTTAATTATTTTATTTACAGTCACATCCCAAAAACTGCATTCTATTGTTGGCCCATGTCGGCCAATGTTAGCCTGTGCCTAAGGAAAGCATGCCCTTATGAGATCAACATTGGTCTCAGATTTACAATCAAAATAACCATTATTGAGTTATAAGGATTCAATATATATATATATATTTAAATTATTTTATTTACAATTATTCCATTTTTAGGTTGTCTTATTGGAAGCATGCACCGACTAAAATAAAGCTGCGTCTAGGGTAAACCTGCCCTCCAGAACACAATGGTGCCCTTAAATTTATTATTCGAGCACGTATTTAATGTTCTTTCATTTTTTTGGAAAACCCCTCATGAACACTATTTAAAACATAACAATTTTTGATAGACCATTCCATGAACATCGGTCCTCAAAATCGTACACCGTCTCAGTACTTGTTCTCAAAATTTTTCCATAATTTTTCTAAAAATAAAACCGAAAAAATCCAAGTCATTATAATTAAAATATTAATAAACTATGATTATATAATAACAGCAATAAATTTGATACCCTGATTTGTTATTATCATAATGTTATTAACTATATCATTCTCCTCTTCAATCAAATGGGTAACTAAACTGTTGACCATGTGTACAACAAAATACCACCCCAGGAAAAAATTTAATTTATTTCCCACCACCACATTTCAAGGATGTATATAAGATATTATTTAACAAATATATATTATATTAATATTATCATTATAATTTTTTAATTTTAATGTCACATATACAATATTTAATTACATTTTGTTTAAAATATGATTACATAGCTCGCGTGTCTGTTGGACTACCATCTCATGAAGCGATGTGATTCATTTTTCACAAATGGTTCACATGGAAGGTAATAATGATGAATTTAGTGAATAAATATGATCTATGTGAAATAATATTTGTTATAAAAAATTTAAATATCACACATTCACTTACCCTTTCACTAATTAATGAAATGATAACTTCTATCTTGTGTCCATACATCTTACCGTCTCCCTGAAGTGATTGATTCATTATCCTTGATAAAATTTAAATAATGATTTTAAAATTGTATATAATGATTCAAAAAGATATTTAAAAAAGTTGTATAATTTTTTAGATGATCAATCAATATCATATCCCCAAAAATTGAAACATTCTTGGGAAAACACACATAAAGAAAAGAAGACAGTTATCACGAAAAAAAGGAAAAATAATCAATGATTATTTAAAAATGGTTGATAATATGTTATAATAGAATAATATATGATATTATAAATATGAATATGGATTTGGATTAAATTAGTAACATTATTTTAAACATTATACGTGAGTTCAAATCACAATCATCGAAAGGGAAGAATGTGGAAAGGGACTTCTTCTCAATTTCCATTCATTGAGGCATACTTTATTGTTATGCTTCTAATTTATTTTTTAGGGTGTATATAATTCCACTTTGGCATGTAATATAATGATTACTTAATAATTCCTAGTAGTTTAAGTATCAATTTAAATTATTATATGGTATGTTACATAAAAGTAACCGAGTGATGAAGAAATTTATAACTCAATTTATTTTCATGGGGTGATATTATTTATTCATTTTACTTGAAATTCTATGATTAAATATTTTATAAATTCTACTATATGATGTTTTATATAAGGATTTTTTTGTTTTATATTTGATAATCGTAATTAATTTATTGGATAATTTTCACATAAACATTGTGACATTGTTAAGGGTTTATTTCACAAATTCATGTTATATAAGATAGTTTATACTCTAATTTCCATTAAAATAAATTATTTAATAACTTGATAATAATACCATTTCATTTAATTATCCTCTAGTTAGTATTGAAAATTTTAATAAATATTAACATGTTCCACTCACTATAATTTAAAATGATTAGGAAAATGTTTTTAAGAAAATCCGACTTAATTTCTCTCCTCTCTTGAAAACCCTTTTTATGTGAAACTATTTTTTCCTAAAATGTTTTACAATTTTTTTAAAAATTCATAAAAATATTTATTAAATAAAATTTTATAAAGAATTTAATTTTTACAAATTTTTTAATATAACATTATGTATTTTCCAAATAAGTTATATTTGGGTTTTATTGAAAATATGATAGGAATCATTATTTTAACATGAACAACATGTATGAAATATCACCACATCATGATAAATAATGGTTTTATATAATCCATTGTGTGTTTCAACGGATATTTCAAAAAAATATTTTCAAAATATTTTGTTAAATATTTAGTATTAATTTTTTTTTCAAATTTAATGGAATATTTTCCATATAAAAATTCTTAACGACCCTTTTATGGTAATTATATTTTTCAATGTCAATAAAAAATAATTTTATATTTACTCTAATGGGTATATGATTATTGATAACACAATTATTCTTCATATAGATGGTTTATGATAATATTTATTAAGTAATATATCTAAATTAACTTTCTTGATTCATTTTTGTAGTCATTGATTTTCCCTTGATATATTGACTTTATAATTATCATTGTACTTAAAATTTCACCATAATATCCATATTATTAATCCTAGGTATATTTATTTCTTAAATGATATATAATTTCAATATATGATGTTCTACATTGAAAATAATTTTATTATCTAGTGAAATATTAATAAATCCATATTATTTACTCAATACAAATATTTCATGATAAGTAACATTATTCAATTATTAAATTGATTATTCGATATCTAAGGAATCATTTGGAAATATATATAAGGGTGGGGACCGATTGTATATAACACCTTGACGCATTAGTAGTCTCATGACACATATCTGTTGGATATAAATAGTTAAATGAGGTTATTGGGTTACCTACGAATAAATTTTAAACTATATTATTGAAGGTCTTGATAGTAGATATATCAGGATTATTGAGATCATGACGTCCAATAATTAGAATTATCCGTTATTACGAATCCATATATTTTTATCCAGATGCTTTATCATTATAAATTTAACGATTAAATGGAATTTATTTTCATCTAATTTCCTTTCCCAATTATAAATACCATATCAATTCATGATAGTCATGTTATTTAAGCGAAATGTGTGTTCCATTATTTACCTTACCATATTAATTATTCCTTACCTATTCATGATTCTCAATTTATTTAAATGGAATGTGTGTTTATTTATTTAAATTTTCATATTAATTATTCCCAATGAATTCATGTTAGTCAATTTATTTAAATTAATTTTTTTTATATCTTTACCTTGACATAATGATTGTTTCTTGTATATTCTTGTGAGTAATTTTATTGAATAAATGGAAGGTTTTTATTTATATTTACAGTACAATATTGGTTATGGGTTACAGATTATTATTTATATAATCATGATAGCTTCCACCTTACATGAATCATACTAAGAATTTGAGATATCACTTATTTTGTTGCTTTTCTCTATAGTATTGAAAGGTCACGAATAATGATATAAAAATATATTCATGAGAAATTATTTTTTATTGAAAATATTTTATTTCATAAATTTTGTTTTAAAATGTAATATGTGAATTATGAATGTATATATACTACCAAGTATGCTATAAAATTCAGTCATTGGGGAAGAGATCGATTGTTTGTTAGAAAAAATTAGAAAAATGTACACCAACTTTATGTTTATAGGGTCGGGCTCATTAAAGTTCATATCCGAGAATGTTTTGTAGAAACATTGGAAAATAGATTTTAAAAAACATAGATTCGGGATCATAAACCTATGATAGAAATTAAGGAAAATTATAGAAGAACATCCTATTATTTAGGTAAGGTATAGATAATGTAGTTTTACTATAAATACATCCCTATATTGATAATATTAGTGGATTTGATTCTAAAACTGATGTACCTAGGGTTGATTACTCTAAAGAAGATGTGATGGGCTTGAATCAAGAATTACATAGTTCAGAAAAAATCCTTATTGCACAACTATATTGACACTCCCAAAGGTTATTCATTAGGAAATTAAATTTTTTTATCACAAACCATTCTAAATTATCTAAATAGGTAAGATAAATTAATGAAATAGATTAAACTAAAGGTATCATATATTAAAATAAATGTGTAATGATTTATACATTCTATAAATTATTCTTCAGGATTACATTGTTTTCATAAAAGGATATTGTTTATCAGACTATGATTTATGGTTTTTTAATCGATATAACCCTTAGGAATAATATTAATATTGAATAAGAATGAAAATGGGTTGATTATGTGAAACAAAATGGGATGATTATTGGATTGAAATAATATGAGATTATTTATAATCAATTATCTTGATATATGTTTAAAAACCTATACCATAATTAACTTCTGAACGCATCAAAGAAAAGATGTATAGGGTTTTATAATAGATTGAGTGGTGGATATCATGTAATAAATAAGCATCAATATGATTCATGTTAGAAATGTGTAATGTGAAACCAATAAAAAATCATAAAAAAACCGGGAAATGTTTTTATGTGAAAAAATGAAATATGTTAAGTAATAATTAAAAAAATGAAGAATGTGATGAAAAGAAATAAATTTCAAAATGGTGATCCATATATAGTTTTTACACATAAATATTGGGATATTTTACATTATATACATCTATTAAATATCCTATATTCTTTCCAGTATACTAAGGATGGTCTTATGTTAATGTTAATTTTTGGAAGTAATTTTAAATTGGGATTCACGTATTAAATTTTAGAAGTATTTTTACCTAGGGTAATTTGGTTTCAATAATCATGAAATATCTACAGATTTTGTTAGATTTTAGAGTCATATAAATCATTATTAACTTAAATATTTTGGATTCCATCATGGGTTTATAAGTTTATGATTTTTCATAAGTTAACATTATTAAACACACCTTATTATACTTTATGTGATTTATGGCCATTATTATTAAGGATATTTTGGGAAAAATTTATGAAAATAAATCCCACTTGTTTAGTAATTTGGAAATTTTATTTTATGAAGAATTCCTTTACCTATTTATAATTAAAATGAATGGTGTTTTAATAATTAAGGTTTATCTTATCGCTAATGTTATTATAACTATGGGTCATTATAGTTTAATAATGTCGTAATAATTATATTAATATATGTACCTATAAATGATATCCTATATATTTGGTGACTACCTGTCACATTTGGCATGGTCTCATGGCCTAAACCGATAATCAAATGATAATAAATGTTTAATTACTACCACTAGTCTACATGATGTAGTTCTTAAAATGAAATTATTTTTAGATAAAATATTTGATTAATAAATATTTATGATGAACCAATGGTGTTACTATTGAGGTATATATATTAATGTACAATATTGGATAACTTTTGAAAACTTTATTGGATTTGGAAAGTATTAGGAATCATGAGGCAAGAATTGTTACAATTATGTTGATCTTACGATCCGTTAAAAGTTAATTTTAATACCTCAGTCATACAAAAATCATTTTTTATTCCCATTTATTTTAGTTGGAGATGATGTGTATATTCTTAGAATCACAACTAAAGGATGAAATTATTCTTATGAAATTTAAATATTTAAATTATTTTTCTTTCCACATATTATTAAAATATAAATAAATTACTTAACATTAGAAAAATGATCTTGAAACAAATGTTTTATAATATATAATTAATATCGGATGAATCAAATGGAAATTTAAATTATCTTACTTTTTTTTTAGCTTCCTTAAATTTCCATTTATTATTAATTTTCCTATGTTAAATGATCTCTACCACTCTCTATAATTTTTTATGATTTAATTCCATGTCTATATAATCAATTTCCACCTATGTTATTCAAATTTGAAACCTAGTTAAGTCTTAATATATATGAAATATTTATTTTCCTTACCTCCTATAAGGAGGAAGCATTATTATCCCTTTTATGATGTAAGTTTTCAAAAAAGGTATTTCAAAAGGTCAAAACCCAGATTACCAAAATCTTTTTTAAATTTCCAAGAGGCAATTTATTGAAGGTAATGAGAATTTAAGATCATATGAATTATGAAACTAAAATTAGTTTTGATAGCATAAATTTCATGAAACAAATATCATAAACAAGAATGTAACACCATGAAAATTTATGATTTTTTCATTATTTTTAAATAAATTTGATCTCTTCAAAATCATGTGGAACAAGCAATATATAGACTAGATGAATCATAATACAATATATTATAATAAACTAGACAATAAATGTATGGGTATAAATAATAATAAATTAATTATAAGATGCATATGGTTTAAATATATTTGAGAAAAAGCACTATTTACATATTTATTTCAAATAAAATAAGAATCAGAAGAAGGAAAAATGAATGTTTTTGAAAAATATGTTATTATTAAAGGCTATTTAGTCGTGCTCTGTAGTTATAATTTAAAATCAACCCTTTCCAATTTTATAAAATTTATTTAATTAAAAGATATAAATTTTTTATTACCATAATCATAATTATATTAGTTTGATTTTTTTTTATTCTAAAACAATTAAATTTTTATGAATAGTGAAAAATTAGATTTTAATTAAAAACTGCCTTTTTGATTAAATATTTTAAAATTTTAAATTATATTTTAATTTTTTAATGAATAATTAGTTAATATACATTAAAATGTTAATATTATAGGAAATTTTAAGGAACTTCATATTAAATGTTGATATTAAATCCTTCTATAATTATGAAAAATTTCTCTCTGGAAACCCTCTTCTTCATCACATTTGCTGGTATAATTTTAGACTGGATTCTTCCACTTCTTTGAATTGAATATTGATAAATTTATTCCATATTCAAAATCAATATAATTCACATTATATAACAATATAAAATTAATTTTTGACCATTATGAATTGTAAAAGGCTAAAAAAATAATTTTCACGGTTAATGTAAAAACCGATTAACAAGAGAATTGAAAAAAACAGACAATGGATAAACCCAATATGTATTATAAAATACATTTTCTGGTCAAAATTAATTTTTATAACCTCTATGTGTCAATAATTGTCCAATTTTATCTTTTTCCATAATACATCTCTGGATCTAATTTATTCTTTCTAAGAATACCATGTGTGTCCTCCCCCCACTTATATATGGTAAACCCCTATCCTGAACATATCACACTTTAAAATACATTTGGGATAGAAAATTACATCAAAAATAACTTCTTTAATACCTTGAATCATCCAATTTACATGCGTTTTTTAAAAAAAATCATCATATTCATTTTTTTGGCGAGAACATAAAGAAGTTGTCCAAGGAAAATGTATCATTCTTAAATGAGAATTTTACTATCGGTTCATCTAACACATCATTGAAAAATTATTGAAAAATTATTATATAATATCATATTTATTAAACTGTTTCATATGTTATTATGTTATGGTCATTTCCTATATTCATCTAATGTTTTATCAAATGGGAAACAAAATCAACAATCTTTTGTATAGAAGACTGCCACCTCGGGAAATAATATAATTAATTTCCTATAAAAACCCTATAAATAAAAGATACACTGATTTATTTAACACATATATATGATTTTTTGATATTGTTATACTTTTTAAATTTTTATGTCATATACACCTTCTTATATTCCATTCCATATAAAATTCGATTACGTCCCTAGTGTGTACGATAAACTACTGCCTCATGAAGTGTTATGATTATTTTTTTACTTAAAATTTAAATTGATGGAAATAAGGATAAAATTATTTAATATTTGATATATATAATGGAACAAATTGATTTTATAAATAAAATGTATCACTTAATCCCTAACCCATTCACCCATTATTGAAATGATAACATTAGTCATTCTTACGTACAACCTACCATGTCCACGAAGTTATGTGATCCATTCTCTGTGATAAAATTTAAATAATGAATTTAAAAATGTATCTAATTGTTAAATACGATTTTTATAAAATTAATATCATTTTCTATATTGTGAATCTAGGTGTTACACAAATGAATCAAAACATTAGTGAAAATATTCATGTGGAAACATATCAATTGACAATAGAAACAATACATATAATGAATTATTATTAAATAGAGAGTTATAAGATGTAAAAATGGAATATTATATGATATTATTCTATTATGAATTAATTAAATGATTATTACCATTATAAGTGAGTTTAAATAATGTTCAACCAAAAGGAAGCATGAGGTAGGGGCCTTCATCTCAATTTCCCTTCATTAATTCAAATTGGAATGTTATCTACATAATTTATTTTATATGGTGTATATACACCCCCCTTTACATATAATATCATGAATAATTATTAATTAAATGTATTTTATGTTTCAATTTGAATTATTTACAACCATATTACTTAAAATTTATCATGTGGTGAAGAATTTCCTTACTCAATTTCTTTTCATCGGGTGGTATTACTTCTTCATTATCTAGTATATTATATGATTATGTGTGTACTAAATTGTGACAATAATTTTTTATATAAAATTATTTTCTGTGTATATACATTTGACACACATAATCTATCCATTAGTTAATTCCACATAAATGTTAGGATCTTTGTTATGGTATATATCACAATCTCAAATTTATCATGATTATTAATGATTGAATTTACATTGAATGAAATTATTTGATAATGGGTTAATAAATCCATTTTATTTTATTATCATATGAATATTAATAATTTTTCAAGTAAAAGATCCATTTTTACCTCTCATTTGTACACAAAACTATTAATAAAATGTTTTTAATAAAATCTAACATTATTTATCTCTTCGATCAAAAATAATATTTCTCAAAAAAATGATTACTATTTGTTGAAAAATATTTTTTCATTCTCAAAATGATTTAATAATGAACATTTGAACCATGTTTCACTTGTTACAATTTTTATGAAATGACTCTTCATGTAGGTTTCCAAAAAATTCGCACATGGATTTTTTAAATAATGTGAATGGAGAAATGTCCTTGTTTTGGGTGCTGCCCAAAATTGTAATGTCCCAGTTCTAGGAGAAGCCCAAAGGTTCCCCATACCCGGTTGGTTACATGGACTCAAGCGCATTTCCCTGAAAACTAGAAGATATAAACAAGAAGCGAGGGCCTTGGGTGTGATAGTGGGGAAACTATGCCCTTCATTTTCCGAGTAACACATCAGAAAAATGTAAATAGTTACAGAAGTAGTAATACCATAAATAAAAATTAAACAATGGATGTATGATAGTATTAATAAACTACAAAACATATATAAATGTTTCATGTCACATATTTCTATGAAAGTGTCCAAACAAGACACCATACTATAAATAAAAAACAAAACCAAAGTAAAAATAAAATAATAAACTCCACCAGCATCGCAATCCTCAGCTTTTTCCCATGATCCCCAGCTCCAATAAAAATCATGTACCTAATAAAGAAGGGATATTTCCATTATCTATACATACAACCATATAATATATATGGGACTGAAATAATTACCCAAACAGGGCATGAGTTGAATCCCATTAGGAAACCACCAAAAGATCTATTCCTACCAGTTAGTCAAAATATCTAGCATGTAATATGTATACATGAAACGATAAACTAGAAAGTACTCAAAATTAAACAATTCTGTAGTTTTCAATTACATTAGTTTACATTTATTAGTTATTAAATCCATTTAATAATGTAACCTCATGTTCTAGCCTATTCCCTTTATCCCCCCTGTGAAATAATATCAAACAGACATTTAAAAAGACCTTCTAAATAATCAAGTAAGAAAATTTCAAAGCTTGTTCATTGGCTTGGAAGACTCTTCAAAATCATTCTATCATTCACAGTAAACCCTCTAGGAATGTTACTATTATATAATCCCCTCTATTTTCACATATCATCAATTAAATAAATAATAAATATCCAATGGGAAATATCAAATAGTCTAACCCTTTTGGTCTCACATAGCACCATTCATTTAAAAATGACCACCTAGGTAGCTCTCATGGTCAATACCCCATTTGGTCTACATTATATTGAAACCCTATAAGCACTCATAGATAGTACCCTAGGGTCAAACATTTATTTAATAATGACCCTCTAGGTAGCTCTCACAATCTAACCCATCTGTTCAATAACCAACAACATCTCTCACAGTCAATACCTCAGGTCAATCTTAATAACAATTCATAATTAAAATACCCTACCTCAGGAAGATCTCAGAGTTAATTCCCCTTGGTCATACTTTCATAATAAAAAACACATTCATCTCAAATAAACAACAACTCCATACTATCAACACTAGTCATGGAAACAAAGAATCCCAATATGGTTTTTATACCCAATGTCCACAACCAAAAAAACATGGAAAACACATCCATAAACAAGGTAATAAACCCTATAAAAAATCAAATAACCCATTATCAATCAATACACTATAACAGGTCATAAATAGGTTTAAACTCTAAAACATGCAATACCCAAAACAAGGGTATTCAACACTTTTAAAATATATAATCCAATTAAAACCAATGAAATTCACCAACCACCTACCTCAATGTTGTATGATGAACACACTTGAACGTCGGGCCTTGAATCTGTATAGAGAGACATAGATATAAAAAAAGTGTAAAATGATAAACCCGAAACAACTCAAGAGAGAGGAGAAATATAGATGAGTGGCTTAGGGGAAAGAGAAAACTCACTGGTGGGAATACAATGCACCCAACATCATCTCAATCAGAGCTCAGATGAAAGAACGAGGAGAGATCACATACTTTCATCCGTACATCGCTATCCTGTATGAGTCACGAGTAGAATATATGTGTTCTGGATATGAGACATTACCCCGGTCCAAATAATGAAATGAAAGGAATAGTACACGACATGGCCATTTAATGTATATGTCATGTACTAGCCTCAACTGGACCCTCTTTAGTCGTTTAGGAAGGTCACCTCAAAAAACCATGTGCTCTTCCATTACACGGAAAGTACATGGATACCCATGGAAATCAAATACACGACATGTACATAAAAAATTTTCAAACTCTTGATATTCCCTAAAAACCCCGAATGAAAGTTCCATACCTGAAATAAAGATCTTGGTTCTTACAAACTTCCCCCTTAAATAAATTCATCCATGTATTTGCCTTAAAATGGTGGTAAAGAAGAAACATCAAACAACTCTGGCCACTATGTTCATATGTCGTCCTCCCTCTACCAAGTATCGTCTTGTACTCACCAGTGATGTCATATCCCCTAAACTAGAGGAAAAACCGACCATGGGGAACATTTATGGTTCATTACACAATCCAAATAGGGAGTTCCTTAATGGAAGCATCTACCTCAAACTCAACCTCCTCATGTTTAAAAATGTGAGACAAGTCTAAAATGTAACGTTGTAGATGAGAAATGTGGCAAAATCCGGGCATAGCATAGTACCTCTGAGGTAACAACAACTGATAGGAAACCTTCTGGTCTCTATCGAAAACCTCAAATGGCCCAACACATCTTGGTGAATGATTCCCCTATCTCCTGATCCTCCGGGGTTCCAACCTTAGTGTGACATGCCAAAAAAACTGATCTCTGACCTTGAACTTCGTAGGTCCTCTCCATCAATCATTATAATATTTATAGTGAGATAGAGTAGTATCCATCATCTAACAAATCAACTCCACCTTCTCAGTTGTCTCCTGGAAAATATGATGTCTCGTCATAGATTCTTTTCCTGACTACAACCATCCTAGGGGTGATCAGCTTTGCCTACTGTACAAAGGCCTCACATGGTGCCATCAGAATTGTTGCTTTAAAACTGTTTTTGTAGGAAAACTCTACTAGGGGTATGTGCCTCTACAAAAACCCAAAAAAAATCTAGGAATAATTCTTGTAGAATGTTTTCTAAAAATTGAATCATGTTCTCAGACATTCCATCTTTCTCATGATGGTAAGCTATACTCAGAAGTACCTGTATTCCCAAATCCCTTTTTAGTCTCTTCCAGACACGTGAAGTAAACTATTCATCCCTATCTAAAATGATATAGTGTGTAACCCTAAAATATCTGAGATGTACAACCTTCCTAGACCATGAACACTTAAGGTTTACTTGATTTGTATGGAATGTGAATCCTTCTTTATTCTGTCAACAATATCCCAAGATGGAACATTCCCTCAAGGATACCTTAGTAAACCTATCATGAAATCCATCATGACATCATTCCACTTCCACTCAAGAATGGGTAAATACTATAAAAATCAATTCTGGTTGTCGATGCTATGACTTTACCTACGGATAGGGGGAACATCTCATATCAAATCTAGAATCATCCCCCTTTATACCAGGCCTCCATTACTGATGGTGTAGATCGAAATACATCATGGTGACAGTAGGATAAACTTACCAAAATGTGGAATAAAAACCCTGCATCAAATCCTCAAGCATGTTTTCTTGACACCAACATGCATCCATGAAAATATCAGATCTCATCATCATCTGCCATCCAACTACGAGTAGGGTCCTTTCCAGACACACTCTCCCATAATAATATTCCATTGGAATATGATAGTTACCTTATTCGCACTCAAACTAGAGGAGTATAGGTAATAACTATAGATGAAATAAATATCTTCCCATATTTTTTATAAACCTCCAAATTCATCATAGAAAACAAACCCATAATATTCCACTCACTATTGGCCTCCTAAACTGCCTAAATCTGAGTCCTCCTACTCAACTCAGCAGGAACAATGTTTCCTTTCCAAGTAATGTTGGAAAGATTAATGCCAAAATACAAAAAAGTGCTCATCCCACCTTTGCTGTCTCAAATTCATATCACGTTGAGTAAAGATATACTTGAGGATTTTTCGGTTGGTGGCCACCACAAAAATCTCTCCCAAAAGATAATGTCTCCAATAGCCTAAAGCATGCACAACTGCAGAAAACTCAAGATCGTGCATCATGTAGTTCCTATCATGTGGCCTCAACAACCGAGACATTTATGAAATGTCTCCTTTCCATTGAATAAAAATTCTCCCATCCTGATTCCTGATGCATCACAGTAAACGGTGTAACTCTTTCCTAACTCCAGAAAAATACACATCAATGCTGAAGTCGATCTTCCTTTAAGCTTTTGAAAGGATGATCATAGTGTTCTATCCATAAGTACCTTATAGCCTTATTATTCAAGAATCATAGTGCCACTACTAAGTGGAAAATTCATGTATACAATGCCTTTAGTAACCAACCAGTCCCAAAAAACTCTATACATCAATGAAGTTCTTCAACTTTTCATAGGAACTAATGCTCTCACTTTCTATAGGTCCACTTATACGTTTTTCCCAGAGATAACATGACCTAATATGTGAATATGATCATTCCAAATGTGAAATTTTGTGAGCTTAGAATATAATTTATGCTTCATCACTGTACTCAAAATGATTTCTAGATGGTTGGAATGGTTGGGTCATGTATGAGAGTACCCCATGATATTGTCCATGAAAAAATACACAAAGGATTCCAAGTAAGTTTGGGAATCTCGGTTCACCAGTTCCATGAAAATGTCTGGCACATTGGTGAGACCGATGGGAATAAACACGTCTTTTTATTGACTATGACTACTCCAAATGGCGGTAAGAGGTATATATGATGTTCTAATGCACAACTAATTATAATCAAATCTCAAGTGAATATTCAAGAATACATGAACTCCTCCAAGATGATCAAAGAGATCATCAATCCTCAGCATGGGATATTGGTTCTTGAACGTCAACTGGTTCAACTTCTGATAATCCATGTAATGTTTGAGGGTATCATCCTTATTCTTTTCAATGAGAATTGGAGAACCCTAAGGAAAATTACTTTTTTAGATGAAACCCTTCACCTAAAAATCCTCTAACTACTTAATGATATCCTGTAACTCTATTGTAGACATTCTATGAGGAGTAATGGACACTGCTTTTACTCCTAGAACTAGCTAAATAGAGAAATCAAATTAACACTCCGTAGGTAAACTTGAAAATTCGTCTAGAAATACATCTTTGAAATGATACACCACTAGAGGAAGGTCAATCTATGAGGTCCCATAGTCTTCCATATATAAACTACAATTCTGGGTGGTATCTCCCCCTAACCCATGATGCTTATGTCCATCTCTACTCACTTTAACATCCCATCCACACTTGTATAGAAAAGTCCTGCCCTCAAGTGATGTGAAACTCACCCTATGGTGATAGTATTCAAAAAAAGTCCTGAATGGAGACTAACAATTACATTCCAAGAATTAAATCGAAGCATGTAATGTATAATACATAGAGGCCCCCAAGAAGTGACACCCACCAACATCAAGAAGGGACTCATTGGACTAATGTACACTAGCCATCGTAATCCTTAACAAAGTGTCTAATGTTGTAAAATCGTCTGATGTAGACATACAGAGACCTAGCCTCAATAAAACAAAAAATTTATATAAATATGGGAATCCACTATATCAAAAATATTAGAAGCTAAAATGAGGCAACTAGAATTACACCTCTATCTGTAGAGGGTCCAAGAGCCTGCTCATGCTGGGTCTACTCTACTTTAAAATCCTGACCTGTACCATGGTCCAATATCCCTGCCTGACCACCCTGAGCTGATCAACACTACTGTTGCTAAAATATTTCTGTCTAGATACCACATCCATGACCACCCCCTCATCCTGAATGGCCGAAAAAACTCTTATTCTCTAACTAATGATAAACTAGTGGTTATAATCCTAAATGTGGAGTCATAGAAGAACCCCTATCACTAACTGATGGTGAGAACAATTGGCATAAATTCTAAACATGACCGATTTCACAGTAATATCATTTCTCAACTAGGCCTCTTGGGAAGTGTGTTCTCATATGCCACTCTCCCCGAACTAGTTTCATACAACCTGGATACCAGAAGAAACATCATGTAAAAGATATATATGATACTTCCTTCTATCTGCTGAAAATGTACTATCCCTAGATGATGAACTGACATGGATTTAATCTCCCAAATCCCTCGTATTACACTTGGTAATCAACACATGGTTCACAATAATAGTCACTGAAGTCATCCTGATGACATTCACTTACGATCAGATGTCATACCTTAGAACATTCTCAAAACACCTTGCAAAAGATAACTCATCATAGCTAAGAAAATGTGTAAATCATTTATTCTATTTAAAATGATATGATTAATCCATCTCTGAAGGAGTGATCTACTCTAGATGCATGAAATCTCAGGCTTGATCGACCCTCAATGTCATGGGGTAGAAGTAGTCATATAATATTTTATCAAATTATTCCCAAAACATTTCCCGATGTTGTTCCTCAAATTATTAGAAAACATCCTACCATATCTTGGTGTAATCATATATCATGTATATAGAATGATTGAAACTCTTATTTATAGGTGTTCTTATATGCTCAAAGATATAAATCATGGCCTCCAACCCTTACTCTACTATCTATGGTCCTCCATCCCCTAAAAATGTGGGAGGATGCTGATGCTTGAACACCGGCGTCAGCTCTGCCATAGACATGGTAGGATACGGTTCTCCCTGGAAGGTCTACAAAATCCTCAAAAACCCATCAATGAACTGTCCCTCAGCACCTGCGTCTGGTATAACAACTGGTGCCAAGATGCGAAGAATTGGAGTATCTACTGTTTGTCCCAGATCTATCCTTTTTGGTGTCTGGCATTGCCCTACACCTAGAAAACAATAGAAGGACATCTCTGTGGCATGACACTGCAAGGTTAAGTTCACTCCTCAGTTAAATATTATCAAGGACAAATTATTTTAAGTGTATGAAAGGAAACATAGAAAAAACCTTCATGTTTTGATAATAGGGTTGCATGGTGTGTATACCCTCTACACGACATGTTCCCTTAGGTTTTAACATGGTTGTGTACCTCTGTGAAACCTGGTCATGTAACAACCCTACACATGATGTGTTAATCCATAGGCATGGCGTGTACTTCAATTTTTCATCCTTCCCAAGTTCTCCGAGAAGGCTCCAACTACACAGATCTCTCTTGGGTAACATCACATGGTGTGTTCACCCTAGAAATTTTGTGTACTAATTTTGTTCTAACCAATCAAGTCATTAGTCTCATGGCCTGGCACACGGTTGATTTTCACACAAGGTGTTCAAGATGGATACAATGTGTAGAATCTGAAATTCATACATCACTATTATTAACCACATGACCAAAAACATAGTCTCTTCATCACGGCACGTAAATTTCATTACCTGGTGTGTTCTACAAAATATTTGTCAACCTGTGTCTCTTCTTACATAGTCTATCACATATTTAAAGACTACATGTCATGTACATATGGTACATCACATGTACATTGGAAATGTTTTTTATTCCAAAAAAAATAACACATAACATGTATTTATAACACCAAATTATGTGTTGTCTGGATTTCGGGATAGTAAACCTATGTTACCACTTTCTAACATCCCAATTTAGGGTTCCGCCCGAAGGTGCCCCGTACCCGGTTGGTGACATGGCCTCTAACACATTTCCCCAAATAACATAGGTTCTCGACTAGCAGGGAGGGCCCTGAGTGTGATTTTGGGGAAACTATTCCCTCACTAGAAGAGTAACACAATAGAAACAAATTGTAAACAGTTTCGGAATTAGTAATACCATACTACAATGTAAATAGTGGAATAATGATAGTAATAAATAGATGGAGAACATAAATAAATGATGCATGTCACATATTAATAGGGAATCATCCAAACAAGTCAGAATGCTGTAAATACAACCCTAAACCAATGTAAAAAATAAAATATTAATCTCTAGTAGCATAGAAAGCCTCATCTTGTTCCTATATTATCTATCTCCAATAAAAATTACGTACCTCATGAAGAAGGGAACTTTATTTTATCTATACCCAAAACCAAATAATCTTTTTGTGTCTAAAGGCATGACGAAAAAAGGGCGTTTGATGAATTTTTGTGGAAAACCACCAAAAGATATGTGCCCAACTCTCAGTGAATATATATATTAGTTAATATACAGAAATGAAAAAAATAAACCATGAAGTACACAAAAGTAAAAAAAAGTAGTATTTTCAATTATATTCATTTAAATTTATTAACTATTAAATACATTATAAAAAAGAAACTTCAGGATCTAGAATAATCTTTGTATACCCCTATGAAATAATATCAAAAAAATGTCTTAAAATTCCTTCAATGTAATCAAGTTATACTGAGTCCATGGTTGTGTATTGGATTGGAAGACTCTTCTCAATCATTCAATCATTCACAAGAAACCCTCTGGGAATTTTCTCACTGTCTAGTCCCCTCTGGTTTCACATATTATCAATTTAATAAATAATAAAGGCCCTCTAGGAAAGCTCACATAGTCTAAACCCTTTGGTCCCACAGAACACTATTCATTTAAAAACGACCACTTGGGTTGCTTTTACGGTCAATACCACCTTTGGACTGCATTATAATGACCTCTAGAATCTAACACAGTCAATCACCTGTTGTCCAACATTTATTTTATAATGCCCCTCTTAGTAGCTCCAAAAATATACCCCCTATGGTTAATGGCTCACGACAACTCTCACAGTCAATACCTTTTCTCAATCATAATAATGGTTCATAATTAAAAGTCCCAAACATGGGAAGCTCTCATAGTCAATTAACCTTTGTCATACTTTTATAATGTGAAACACATGCATCTCCAATAAATAGAAACTCCATCCTAACAACACGAGGCATGTTAACAAATAAGCATAACAAGCTTTCTATACCCAATGACCATTACAAAAACAAACATGGGAAACACATCCATAAACAAGGTAATAAACCATTTGCACAATCAAATAACCCTTTTTCAATCAACGCACCATAACATCTCTTAAACATGGTTGAAATAAAAAACACGCAATACCCTAAACAAGGTTATATGACACTTTTAGAATATATAATAAAATTACAACAAAAGAATGGCACAAACCAAATAACTCAATATTGTACAATGAACACGCTTGAACCTCAGTCGTTGAATCTTCCTAAAA
Organism: Viscum album; assembly: GCA_963277665.1. Taxonomy (NCBI): domain Eukaryota; kingdom Viridiplantae; phylum Streptophyta; class Magnoliopsida; order Santalales; family Viscaceae; genus Viscum; species Viscum album. Next base: position 1,800,719,264 of record OY728152.1, read on the forward strand.
CTACATAGATCTAAAAAAGGATAAAAAGGATCTACACTTGTTAACTCAAGAGGGATGATAAATGAGGAAGAGGGACTTTAGGTAAAGGTAGAACTCATTAGTTGGAATCCAATGCACACAGAAGAGTCTCAATCAGAACTCAGACATATGAACGTAAAGATCTCAAAGATCATCATCCAAACATTTCTCCCCTGTATGAGATATGGGAAGAATATATGTGTTTTGGAGATGAGATACGACCTCGGTATGATTAAACAAATAAAAATAAAGGTACACAGTGAGTTCATTTAATGTACAAGCCATGTACTATCCTCAACCAGCCCCAACTTATGCGGTCATCCAGGTCACCTCATGTGGCCATGTGTTCGGCCGTTATAGAGATAGTACATGGCTACCCGTGACAACTTGATACATGATGTGTACTCACTAGTACACGATGTTTACATAGAAAATTTCTAAATTCTTTCATTTTTCACAACAAATCCCTAAACAAAAATCCACACATAAAATGAAGATATGGGTTCTTACAAATGGAATATTTATTTTATATTTTATGACATGTATATAGTTTTCCACTGTCATGAACACTAAATGTTTTAAACATTCTATTATATGTTTTAGTTATTATTTTAATATAAAATTATTGTAAACATATTTTTTGAAATATTATTTTTTAAATGATTTTCAATGTAGAAATATGTTATTTTCATTAAGAATTTGTTTAATTACTTTTTATAGTATTTATATTATTTAATTAGAAACCCATTTATTTTAATTATAATCTAATAGGGATATGTTGATTTGATCTAATCATATTTCTCCTAATATATATTGTTATGTTCATTTTTACCATAAAATGTGTTTACTTCAGCATTATTGATTAATTTTTATAGTCAATAACTCTACACTGAAATATTCAATTTTATGTGAACATTGACTAATCAATTTCAAATAAATATACATATTTTTTATCATGGATATATTTATTGTCAAAATTCATATAATTTCTAAATATAGTGGTCTACATCTAATGTTATTTGACTATCTGGGGAAATATTTATAAACCAGTATTCTTCACTCAATAAAAATAGTGGATTTTAAGGAATATTATTCCTGAATTAAGTATATTATTAAATATTTTAGGAATTCTTGGTACATGAATATATAGTTGGGTCTCACTTATAAATATCCCCATGATGCACTGGCATTGTCAGGAGTTAAATAAATTGGATAACATAAGTTAAATGGGATTCTGCTGTATACATGCCCTTCAGTATTAAATTGTTATGTGAATAGTCATAATAGTATTGGTGTAATGATGAACGAGATAATAATATCAAATAATTAAGAATTATCTTCATTATGAATTGTATTATTATTATCAATGAGATTTTCAAAATGATAATATTTTTGATGCTTTTTAATTCACAGTTTAACAATTAAATGGAATGTGTTTTAGGTTAATTTTCTTACCTTATTGATTATTCAATGTTTATTAAAGTTATTTCAGTTTTTTAAATGGTATGTGAATTAATTTATTCACTTTTACATAATAATTATTCCTTGTATATTCATGATAGTCATCTTTCTTAAATGTCATGTGTGTTCAATTATATACCTTTCTATATTGATTATTCCTTACCTATTTAAGATAGCCATGTTATATAAATGGAATTTAAATTCACTTATTTGTATTTACATATTGATTATTCCTTATCTAATCATGATTTTCATGTCAATGAGTAAATGGTTCTTGTGTTCAGATATTTACTATGGAATGTTGATGATTCTAAATTTTAGCATGATAGTTTCCTCTTTACAAAACTCTTACCCAACATTTGAGTTCACCCATATTTTAATCTCTTTACTAGGAATCTTAGTAGTATACAATGTTTTTTATATATCGACATTCTAGAGGGATTAATGACATTCTTGAAAAAAACAATTCTCCTCTGTTCAAATAAACATTTAGAATCATATATGTATTTATCTTAACATGACTACTAATATATTCAGTAATTTGATATGTGATTGATTGTATCTTTCAAAAATATATTAAAATATCCACTGACTATGGGTTACTGTGGACTATGTTGGTATTATTAATATTTTGATATAATGGATAAATATATAAAATTAATTTATTAAAATTAAATTAATAAAATTTTTGAATTATATTTTTAATAACATTCAACTATGAGTATAATGTAATAGATTCATTATAAAAAAGTGTATATACCATAAATTAATCTTATGTTATAAATTCATTACTCACTAAAATTATTCATCCTTGAAATTTCAAAAGATTCCACATATGGTCATATGTGGTTAGTTATTCAGTATAATTTTTCATGTTCCCACATTTTTATTTTCTTTTTAGGATTTACCCAATGTACCTTCACCGATCAATTCTTCTGATTATGTAACACGTGTACCATAGTTCCTAGAATCTAAATAGGCTCTTCTCTATACTATAGTTGTTTTTATTATTCTATTTCCTCACAGATGAGGACATATTCAAGGTTTTAAATTAAATTCATTAATAAATAGGTAATAAACACATCATGAAATTTAGAGATGCTCAATTTAATTTCAAAATGTAATGATGCATTGTAAATTATTTCTAGTATTTAAAAAGGACCAATATACTAGGGATTTATTTTACCATTATTTTCACTCATTATTGTTTCATGCCTTTTAATATTTATGTACATGATGTTGTATAAAATTCCTCAATCTGTGTTTGGTTCATCACTATTAAAAGTTCTTTAGAATATTGTTTATCTATTAAAATGGATTGGGAATTTATGGATGGATATTCCTATAGAGGAATATATATTTTGTGGGTGTAAATATACATCACACAACTGATGTAATATTTTAGCCAAATGGTTGGGTTTCAATAGGTATTTTAAAAATTTTATACCCCAATGTTTATCTACTGAATCCCACTAGAATTTCAGTTCTTCTAGTACTTGGTTATATTAAATAAACACCAAATTTTTTGATTCTACTATGTTTATACCATGTTTAATACAAAAACCAAACACAAATCCCTTATTTCATTACAACAAAACTTGCATCTAGCGTCGGTTCTAGGAACCACGACGAAACACTATTTTTTTAACAGTAGCGCCCCCTCCCCCACTTCTCACCCTGCGACCCCTATTCCCCCGCAACCCCCCCCCCCCCGACCCTGGCGACCCCACTTCCCCCTGTGAACCCTCTTCCCCCACGACCCCATCGACCCCAGAGACTCCGGCGAACCTGCTTCCCCTGGCGACCCTGCTTCCCCCGGACCCCCGCGACCCCGGCGACCTATACGATCCCTATGGTTTGAAATTACTTTTTTTGAATCTTTTTTAAACTCATTTTCATCACTAAACCAGGTTGGGTTCTTGAAGAATTGAGTCATGATATAGGTATTAGAGTTAATTAGTAATGATATTTTGGTTGTTTTATTAAAACTAGGGTAGTGGTGCATAATTATATCATTATAATTTTTAAACAAAATTGGTTATCACACTTGATTTATAGTTATTAAAATTCTGATTTTTGTTTGTTATCATACATTTATTTATGATTTAATTGTGTTTAGTATTGATCCATTGTACCACCATCATACATTCAATGTTAGTTAGGATCCTTTGGCGTATAGGGAGGTGCACATTAGGGCTGGTGGAACCTAGGCTTAGTTACTTATTAGTGAATACGACCCATGGCATGAAAAGTCATATCCTACATTTATATTCTTTTTTCATTATATTATGTGACAATATATAGGAAATTTCTAATATGTTTTTACCTATAAAAAAACTCATTTCTAGGTCTATCCAACCCATACAAAAGACAAAACCCATGTTTCTAGTGATGTCACTGTATTTATGATATAAATTATTGAAGTTCATTTTTATTTTACCTTAGGATAAAGATATACTTAAATTAATAAATAATTTATGTGATTTACCTCTATTCATTGTATTACATTGGATGATTTAACTATTTTCCCATTACGAAAATAGACAAGGATATTGATGCTTCAATTTAGGCATAGAGGATTCGCATTTCATAGGAATGATTAATTCTATACCATGAATAATTGGTTATGGGTAATGTTTATATGCATGCCATGTTTTTGTAATTTGTTAGTATGATTATTTGTAAACCATTCTATCATTATTTCCTAAATTTAATGATTGGGCTTCCTACATACACAAGAGACTCCCAATATTATAATAATAATTAATCTATGATTTAAAGGCTCATTATAATCATGATTGATGACTGGTTATTCACATGCCTTTCTAAACATAAAATGTTTATTCCCCTTATATCTTGATGACTAAACCTTAATTAACCATTCATGACATGTCTCACCCATTGAATAATATTTCAATGAGATGAAATATTAGTGGTTTTGAATCTATGTGTGTTGAATACAATTTTAGAAGGGAATGGGAATTTATAATTTTGCTTTAGTGATCCATAAAATCAAAACAATATATAAGGAGTTGTTACATTTTGATATTTAATGTAACAAAACTTTTTCCATGTTAGGAATTTATCTCTATGTAGATTCAATTTCCAAGACTTAGATGATTATTTAAGATTATTTTTTTACGCATCATCATAATAAATTCATGTATTCTAAAACATTTCCTTATATAAGCATAGGTTTGTTAAATCACACTACCTACTTTCCTATAGATATATATGCATCAATTTTACTAAAAGGATATTTATTTTCTTACTCATTACAGGATAAATATTTTAAGTGATACCTTAATGATAAATAAATGTTATATTGAAAAAGTGTTTCAATATTATATTGGAATGTTGTGAATTTTCGGGGATCACATGGAGATGTTTTTTAGTTATGAATATGGTTGTGACTTTTTTTAGGAAATTTTATTGTGAGATAGTTCATCTAGGTTTAGTTTGTATTTAAATTTTATTTTTATTTTCTTTCTCTATATGTTATCCAAACTAGATTATTTTTCATTAATATGTATAGTCTTGGATGAAAGTAATCACTTTAATTGAATTTTTATCTTTTTATTTTTCATTATTTTTTGAAATGGATAACCAATTTATTTATAAGACGTACATGACTATAATGAATTATGACACTTAGGTATGGAGTTCCTTATAATTTTGATACTTCTGATTTTCTTATTATGTTGTCCTGGATTATAGTACCAACACCCCACATTTCATCTCCAAATTGCCAACATGATTCTACTATGAAACTCCAAACACTAAGCCAAGACACATCAACTATTATTTAAATACCCTAGTTTGATACCCAAACCACATCAGCCACATCTTCAATGCCATTTAGGATGTGGTCTCCACCTTACCACATCAATTTTTATGCAACCACACTAGAAAGCCCTTATCTAGATGAATTATACCAAAGGAACTCAATCCCACCCACCAATGCACTATCATATTTCGACCACGATGCCTTAAAAATCAAGGAATAACAAAAATGTTCAATGCACACACCGAAGTCTGAATCTAACTCTTAGTTCAACTCCATGGTCAGATCCTCAATTTTCCCATTTATGCATAATTCTCCACTCATGAGCATTAACACATATATGATCCAAATCACCCTCAAGTCACACCACCACTCTTTTCTATGTGAATACACCAAAGAGAGGTCTAGGAATTCAATCCACACATGGTTTGTAGAACCTAAAAACCTAATCGCCCAAGTTATTTCATCATACATTTCCATGAACACCACCACTTATCATGCCTCAAAACTACCATCCCTCACATGGTTCTCGTCACTCCAAATTAACAATGTGTTGAGTTTTGTAAGCAGTATAGGGGTTTCCCTAAACATTATTTATAATAAATTTATTTGATATTAGAGTTTTATATGAAGACTCTATAGAGAAATTAGGTTGGGGTTATTCCAAATTAACAATGTGTTTTGTTTTTCTTAGTAAAGTAGCTACCACATTGTTTGAACACTGTTTCTCTTTACCAAAGAAACTTCCCCTATCCCAAACACTATGGGTTCATATCTAACTCAGGGGCACATCTTTATTTTATTATGTTTATGTAATCTTATACTATCGTATATATGAATCTCTTTCTCTATTTAGTAGTAACTATGTGCTTTAATTTTTTTATTAGTGTGTAGGCACATTGTGATATACATGGATAAAAGTTGGACCACATTACCGAGGAACACACCTTAGTATGTTAAGGGTTTGAATGAGTTTTTAGATTTTGAAATTTCTAATCGATCCGTTGAAGGGAGAATAAAATTTACATTTCCTAAATGTAAATTTAGAACATGGTTGAAGAGAGATGAGGTTTATGAACATTTAATACAGAAGCAATTCCCTGATCAATATTTGTGTTGTATTTGGCATGGAGAATCGAACGTTACAGAAAGATTGAGCACTGATGTTAATCTGTAGAATGAGGTCCCAAGTTCTTCGACAAATGGAAATGAAATAAAAAACCTAATAAATGATGCATTCGTCACTGCAAGACAACACTAGAAGAATCAAAACATATCAGATCAACGAGAAGAGGGTTCTACAAATTGCATCGTGACAAGTGATGTTTTTGAGACTGTAACACAGGCAGATCAAGATTGTCACATATCATTGGATCTTCCTCTTGATTCTGTGGAGCTAAATGTAAGAGAAAACTTCACTGAGGAAAATGTGTTTCATGATTTAGTTGATGATGGAAATCAAGAGATGTATTGTGGGTGTTTGAAATATTCAAAACATTCATTTCTACTAATGTTGTATCACATCAAATGTCTATGTGGAATTACAAATAAGGCAATGTCCATGATATTGGAATTGATTCGTGATGCATTTCCGGAAGCACAAATCCCAGAATATTTTTATGATATGAAAAAACTTGTTAACAAGCTTGGTTTGAATTATACAAAATTACATGTGTGTCCCAATGATTGTATTCTTTATTGGAGAGAGGATTCAAGTAGACTAAATTGAAAGAAATTTTATTCTTCTAGATGGCAGGAAAAGGGTGATGTTGGAAGTCTGAATAAACATAATTTCATGGAGAAGAAGAAAAGGAGCACACTTGCAAAGGTTTTGTGTTACTTTTCTTTGAATCCTCGATTGCAATGATTATTCATGTCATTGAAAACCACTGAACACATGAAGTGGCATTCTTTATATAATAACAATTATGGGTTAATGAGACATCCATGAGATTCTCAATCGTGGAAGACATTTGATTCATTAAATCTCGGTTTCTTAGCTGAACTTAGGAATGTTTGATTGGGATTGGCTGCTGATGGATTCATCCCATTTGGGACATTGAGTACCAATTATAGAATTTGGCCAGTTGTTTTGATCCCTTATAATTTACCTCCGTGGATGTGTATGCAACAAACATCATTTATCATTTCTATTATTATTTTTGGAAAAAAAATGCCTGCAAATGATATTGATGTATACTTGCAGCCTTTGATTGACTAATTGCAGGAGTTATAGAGCAACGGTGTGGAGACATTAGATGCTTCTTCTAAAACAATGTTCAAAATTCATGCTGCTTTAATGTAGACCATTAGTGACTTCCCTGGGCTTGTGAATTTATCTGGTTGGAACACTTACATGGGTTTGGCTTGTCTCATTTGTAACTTTTATTTTGAGCCTAAATGGCTACCTCACAATAGAAAATGCTGCTTCTTGTTTCATCGACGATTTCTCAATGCATCTCATAGATTTCTGCTGAACATATCAAAATTTAATGGTTCCACTGATCTTAGACCACCTCCAAAGTTGTTAAATGGTTTTGAAATATTTAAACAGCTTGAAAATGTTGAAACAAAATTTGGGAAGGTTCATCATTTGAATGATAGCGGAAAACGGGTTCGAAGTGCATTGTTAAGCAAAACTGGAATGCAACAATGGAAGAAAAAAAGTATATTCTTCAAGATTACGTATTGGGAATTTAATTTGTTATGGCATAATCTTGATGTGATGCATATTGAGAAGAATGTCTATGACAATTTGATTTTCACATTGCTTAATGAGCAATGAAAGTCGAAGGATCACCTCAATGCTCATAAAGACTTACAAGTAATGAACATAAAACACGATCTATGGCCAGATCAGAATGAAAAGTATCCTCTGAGAATTTTTTCAATCAAAAATAGGGATAAAGATACATTACTTTGAATGTTAAATAATGTTAAGGTATCTTATGGGTATTCAAGTAACATCTCAAGGTGTGTTGACTTGAAGAATCGTAAGTTACATGGATTGAAATGTCACGATTGACATATTTTGTTAAAACAGTTACTACCATTGGCATTGCATACATTATTACCTGAAAAAATTACTACTTTTGTACTAATGTTCTACACATTTTCAGAAAACTATGTGAGAAATGTCTGCATCCATTTCAGCTTGAAAACCTCCAGAAGGGGTTTGTATTGACCATTGGCACAATTGAGATGCTCTTTCCTCCATCCATTTTTACTGTAATGATGCATTTAACTGTGCATTTGGTTGAGGACGAAAAATTAGAAGGCCTCATTCCTTATCAATGGATGTATACAATTGAGAGGTACTTTATTTATATGTTTTTCAGTTATGTAAACAATTATTAGTACTTAATTAAATTCATAATTATGATTATTTTATTTCACAGATATCTTGGACATTTGAAATCATACATGAGAAATAAAGCTCAACCAGAAGGATCAATTGTTGAAGGATATTTGGATGAGGAGTTTCTTACCTATTTTTCTTGATACTTGGATGATATTGAGAGAAGATTTAATCGAGTTGGATGTGTTGACGACACATTGAATCAATCTCCAATACATCAAAAATCCAAAATATTTCCTGCTATTGGCTGATCAGTTGGGAGGACCTCAAATGTGACACTGACTGAATTGGAATTATTACATGCACATAGATATTTGCTGTTGAATAGTGATATTGTAGATCCATTTATTGAAGAGTTGAGGATAAAAACAAAGAGACGAATGAGAGGTCGAACACGAAATGAGAAAGATATTACGAAATAAGTTAATAAAGATCTTGTAGAATAGTTTAAACAACATGTAAGTTCATAAATATTGAAATAAATACAAATATTAGTTTGACACATACATTTTGGGAATCTAATAATGTATATTTCTTTTTTTAGATCATGAATATTGATACTTGAGTAGAGGTGTCAGAAGATTTGAAGTGGAAAATTTGACCTCTGAAATTGAATTTAATCAGTAACAGGAAACAAAATTAGTTGTCAATCATGATATTGAAAATAATAGTCTAGCAAGGATGAATGAAGTGGATGAAGAAATTGAGCAGGAAACCGATATGATTGAAGGGGAAAATGATTGTATGTACAGTTATTTTTTTATTCAGCAACCACTTGTTTCATTTATGAAATCATTCATTATCATTGTTATATATATTTTGATTGTTAGTATTGGGAATCTATTATCATTTTTAATTTTTTTTCTACATAATTTTTTTGAAATATATATTCTGAAGTTAATTTTATTTGATTAAATGACCGGAATGCCAAGGAAAAAAGTGGTATATTGTTTCATCTTGTTCCGCGACAGATGGCGATCCGTCTGTCGCCCTCCCCATGACATGTGGGAAGCCAGGTGCTGACACCCCTGCACCATCTCCCACTGCACCATCTCTCACACCATCCGTGGATGTCCTAGTAGAGGGTGAGTCATCAACTCCCCTTTCAGTAGGCTCAGCACTGGGGTATCGACGTGCCCCTTCCAGTTCATCCCGGACACACTGGAGTGTCACTATCATAGGTACAAATTTTAATTAAATAAATTTATTGAATTTTGTTTATACTAACTGTTTTCTCATTGAAGATGACAGAAATGAAACCATGGAGAAAAATATAAAAAGTGAAGATGTTTGGAATCCGAATGGCGAGAAGATTTTTGTGCCATTTGATTCTTATGGGGTCCCTACGGATGATTCCGCGAGGTTACTTGGCCAGATTCTAGGACAGCTGGCAGCAGAGCCCATTTCCCTTCCCATTTCATATGATGATTGGAGACATATGCCTTCAATCTGGAAAAATCAAGTGTTTGATTCTCAAATAAAGGTAAATTTATTACATTATGGTTTAATTGAATCTCATGTTACTAATATGTTCAAAATTAATTTTGTATACAGATGTTCTTCCACTTTACCGTTGCTGATGTGATAGCACAAAAGTTGACGTTGAAAAATCTAGGTAAGACGTGGAAGGATTTCAAATGGAGATTATGGTATGATGTCAACGATACTTCATTGACCACACAACAAATGTATGAGAAGCTACCCAGTGGGGTACCGAAAGAGGGGAGGAAAGTGTTTGTTGACAGACATCGTGATCAGAAGGGGATGGTATTGAAATATATATTATTATATTATCCTCATTTTACATTTATACATGTATATGAAAATGAAATGACATTCAATACATCATTATTAAATTTCCTTTTATTTATTTCAGGATCTCTCAAGACAAAATTCATCAAACCGGGCTAAGAAAGTCATCCCGCACACTACAGGCTCAAAAAGTTTTTCTAGAAGGTGACCGACATTGGTAATCTTTTAATTAATTTAAATATTTATGAGACAATATTATCTGTTTAATATATTGAATTGTTGATTTTTATTTGCATAATGAAGTCATAGATTTTAGGGAATGAAGCATCCAGGACTGAACTGTGGTTGGATTTTCACAAGAAATCCGATGGAAGTTTTGTTAACGAGCCTGTTAAAGAAGTTGGGGTATGAAGTCAATTTTTCATTATAATAACTTATTATCAGTTTTTACTATGTTAATATATATTGATATTTGATTTATAGGTAAAAATTAAAGAGCTATGGGATGCCAATCCTGCGCAGTCCTACTCAGTCTCCCAGGATGACCCGGTTGTTAAGGTCCTTGGGAAGGATCATGCTTGGAGAGTGTGCGGGATGGGTTTGGGACCCGTACCATCTAATATTTTTAGCAGGCCATCGGGGATAGTAGCTTCATCTACTCCTGAATTTAGTCAGTCCATACCCAGAGATGATTAGAAATAGATTGTTTCTTTACAAAGCACAATTCACCAGTAGGGGGAGCAGATATCTGCATTGCAGAAAGAGTTGATTGAAATACGTCAGCAGATGAGCAGATATGCCCCCAGTGGTAGTGCATCGACTGGTGGTATGTAGGTAAATCACAAAAAATCAAAATCATTTTTTTGCTAACATTCATTGGTTTAATGTTTTAATATAAATATGCAATCGTATTTAATTTTCAATATAATGTTCTTACAGGTGGAAACACAAAGTGGAGATGAAGGTGGAGAGGGTGATGATGCATCATCGGACCCTGAGTAGTTGTATTGTTGATTTTTAATATGAAAACAGTTGGTTTGTATATTTAACATTTGTGGCACATAGTTTCCACCACACATTTTCATGTCCTTGATTTCTCATTTCCCTTTTATGAATTTTATTGATTTCTGATGTTTCTTTTTATGTCTTGGTTTCTCGAGTGTGGTATACATCATTTAGGAATAAATTGTTTGACTATCCTACTAAGAACTTTTCCAAGGGTCCTATATTTTTATTATTATGTGTTTGGTTATGACTACTTTATTACTCATGGTTATGAGGAATGAGAACATGTGGGAACACTATTTAAAGAAGAAAAAACTAAATAAATATAGTAAACTAGTTAAGAGTAAATTATAAGAAAAAAGTGAGTCTCTTGTACATTATGGATTTTCATTATATTACTATGCGTTGAATCTTATTGATTGACAATTGGTGATATGGATTACTTCTTGTTTTTATCATTTAAGAAACTCTCGACCATTATAATAAGATTATTTTTTAAATATGGTAGTAAAATTAATGACTAATGGTGAATGAATAGGGAGTATTCCGATGTGGGACTCGGAAATACACAATAATAAAACTGGGTTTAACAGTTTTTAATTTTAATGACAGACAGTGTGGGCAGGTCTAATATACAATCTTGTTTTCCCTAGCCAGATCAAGATTTTCTTTCACAATACTATGGTTTTATCTCATGAGTTGTTTTTTAAATATGTTTTCTGTGTATATATGTTGTTTCCCAGCTGCATGAAGCTGATGGGCGTTTGGAAGAACTAAGAGAGATGGTCATTCAGAAGTGCAGGTTCTCTCACTTCTCTCTTTTACATGAGTTGTTTCAGTGATGATTTTGTTTTTTTATAGTAAAAATTAAATATGAATGTTATTGCCTTATTCTATATTTCAATTCCTTTCATCAATGGTTAAAAACCATTAGATTTAAAGGGCATAAATTTTGCAAAATCCTCTTTACAGGGACTGCAAGAGGATTGATTCTCTCTTTTGATGCTTATATACTATGTATCTCTATGTTTATGGAAATGTTAGTTCAATAATGATTAGAGATTTTAATGTGTTTGGTGTCATGACTAAATTATGATTTTATTTTTAACAAATGAAAATATCGTTCAACATATTATCATTTTGTGTTTTCTCTCATATACTGATCAGAAATTTCCACTTTCATTGAATCAATATATGATGATGTATACAAGGGAAGGACATGTTCAGATACTGCTCAATATAGTTTCAAGTATGATATGTGTATTCTATCTATTCTCACATATACATATCAATATATTTTTGATACTTCCATTTCTTATTTTATAATTCAACTGGGACATATACATATCACTATAGTTACGATACTTCTATTTCTTATTTTATAATGCAATTATGACTTAGAGGTACACGTGGACCCCTTAGAATGTCTTTAACAACTAGAGAATCATATTGGGGGTGATCAACTTCTCAAATGAATTCTCTTGCATTGTGATTTCTATATAGGGAATGAGAGGTTCTATATATTTTTCTATTGGGGATTAGAGGTTCTATATAAGTTTTCATATGTTGATTATAGTGGTAGAAGTGAATGTTTTTCATAAAGTTATATGTTTTATAATATTCAATTAGTTGAGTGAATGTGATATGGGATTCATCATATCATATTTTACCACTCAATATTATAGTTGGGCTAGGTTTTAGAGAAAATAAAAATCCTCCTATCATATGGTGTTATTTTATTGGAAGGAAAACTATTAAAAAATTGATTATGGGTTAGGGAAGATTTCAACCAAAAGGTTTATTATCAGTTGGGAGAAATGCCTTCCAAGGGATGTGATTTTTAATTAATTATTGTGGGATTCTAACCAATATAATCGTTATGGATTGTGTGAGAATATCATTGAAATATTGATTATATTTTGTGGAGATCCCAACTGAGATATTCATTATTGATTAGGTGATATTCCATGTGATGAATTTATTTTTTTAGAAGAGATTTAAACCAAGTTACTGTTCCCTATGAATAGAGTTGGTGAATAAAGTTGGAATTGAATGTTTTTCATCAAGTTATATGTTTTATAAGTTTCATAGAAGAGGATGTAATGATTTTCTAGAAGTAAATTGAATATGCACAAATTGTTGAATAATAAGAAGTCTTTCATGATGTGGTTTTTTGAAAGTGGATAAGACAGCTGTATGCTCCATAATATAAGATATTTTTTGAATGATGTTTATGAGGTTATTATGAATATGAAATAGGATGTTACAATTTTTAAGGCATGTCATATTTTGAAAACATGGTTATATTCCTAATAAATTTGCTGATGAAATATTCTTAAGATATTGATACAGAGAATAATGCGTTTCCAGGTGTGTGTTGCTTAGTAGTGGATTTGAGTTTATTTGCTGTGGTTATAACCGCCGCTAAAGCCGCCGTGAAATCAGACAGCTACGACGCTTTCCTTAAACGGAAGCTAAATGAAAATAGCCTTCGTGAAAAGATTGGCGAAGCCGTATTACGCGGCGGTTTGCAGAAACCATCGCCACACCATTTAGAGGCGGTTAAAACCGTCGCTAAACGAAAAAATAACCACCGCTAAACGACGATTCTGTTGTAGTATTTTGATTTACATACATCTACCAATGACTCCATACCTCTCCCATTCACATCCCATTAGTTTTTCCATGTTGGAATGAACAAATAGTGAAAAATTGGTGATTTTACTCTAGGTATACCTATAATTACACTTAATTATTTTGATATAATCATGGTTTATGATGGATATGTGTTTTTAGTGTGGATATAATAATAAATTATATCCTTCAATATAGATCAGTTATATATCTAGATAAATTTTTATGTCTCTTGATTAGATCACGATCTATAGTCGATTACAAACATTCTATGTGTTTGTGTTTATGGATAATATTTATAATCTTTTTTATTGATGGTTTATTGATGATAAAACAATAATCTATTGATGATCCCTCAACAAATTATTTCTTAATTAGACATGGTAACGAATTACACTTCTCCAGAGTTAAATTTATATTGGATGGTGGAATGTTTAGTGTAATTTTGCATAAATTGATCATCTCGGGAATTTCTTCTTGAATCTCATCATGGATCTCCATTTTAATGGAAAAAATATTCGTGGGTTGCTGTTTTTGGATAAAATTTTGGTTTAAATCTAAAATATATAATGAATTCAAGATCTATTATGAATCATCAATGGATATGGGGAATGGATTTCCTATCCATTGACATATATCTAAACTCATTCCATTGACAATTATTTCCTCTGGAAATGGGGATGACCCTGTTTGTTTACGGTTCAAACATTAGAATCGGTTTCTAAAGGGTTTTTTTTGTATATCCAGAAACATCCAATGATTCTATATCCATTAGGACCTACATTCCAAAGGTAGAAGCTCATTAGTTGTGAACCAATGAGGCTTAAGAATTTTCATTGGTCGAGAGGATGGGAGGTCTGACTCATCACACCTTTTTGGGGCTATTTATTGTCTACTCCGGGACTCTCATTATAGATTTAAGTTATGTTCGTGAATCCTTATTAAATCACCAAGTATGAAAATGATCTTTCCTTTATATCTGAAAATCAATGATTGATATGTATGAGATTTAGAGAATATTTTATATGTATTTGAGGTTCTTCATCGATAGAGAATCATTTGTATTTGTTAAAGATTAATAGTCAATGGTATCCTTCAACACATTATATAGAAATATCTTGGTCATTATGATAACCATACTATTTTTAAAGCCACTCATTGGGTCACTTGAAGTTTATTTTCATTTAGAAGGACATGTATTATTTTAGAGTTGGGATCATACCCGCAGACGGGCTACCAACGTATCCTTGTTTTAGAAAAGGAATCAGAACTCATGTAGTTCGAGTACAGAAGTATGAGGTTTATATATGATTTATGGATCAAAGAATGATTTCATAATTACTTTAACGCTCTAAGCTCATGTGAGTCATGCTCGGTGTGAGAAACAAGAGGTATTGGTAAAACGTGAAAATTGTGCCATGAATGATGTAATCATATGAAATAATGTAGGGATTATGTATGTATGACTACCCAGATAGATGAAGATAATGATTTACTTCAGAGAAGAAACCCGAGAACAAGGCCCATAAAGGTATATGTGATTTATAGAAATTTGGATACTTTACTTAGGACTTATTCCTTAGAAGGATTCCAAAGTTATAGGGGACTTATGATTTAGTTTTTTTCCTAAGAAGGAAGCCAAAATCAAAAGAAAATAAAACTGGGACTTCCTCCCGAAAAGGAGGCCCAGGTTATTGGACATGAGAACTGGAGCTTACTCCTCAGAAGGAGGCCCAAGTTAAGAAAAATTTGGAATGGGGAATACTCCTGAGGAGGATGCCTAGGTTAAGGGAATTTGGAACTTGGGTCTTACTCCTGAAAAGGATTCCCAGGTTAAGGGGCATGGGGTTTACTCTTATGGAGAATTCCCATATTTGGGAATTTGAGATTGGGACTTACTCCTGAGAAGAAGGCCCATGTTAAGGAAAATTATGACAGGGGATTATTTCTGAAAAGGAGGCCCAGGTTAAAGATCCTCTCATCATAAAGGATGAGGTTGAATGAATGCAATCTCTATCCTTAGTGACATAAATATGTGTAAATTAATAGGTTTTAAGAGAGGTTCCACAAAATTCCTTTCAGATAAGGAATCCAACAAAGGAAACATGCCAAAAAAATGGATTTGAAGAGGGGTTAAAGGCTAAACCTTGAATAGGAGAGGTGGATTTGAAGTAGACAGTTTAATAGGTAGGAGGGGCACCCAAAAAGAGGTAGGCGCGCAGTTCCTGTTGAGGCATGCATGTATTGTTTCTGCAAGTATACCTAACCGACACATAAGTACCTACCCGACGGTCAACCCATAGGGTAATACTTGGGCGAGGCTTAGCTCAAGCCCTTAGTATTATCCCTAGAGGCTTCCAAAAGAGTGGTGTGAAGGTTCTGTTGACGGGATAAGGTGGTGTGCGGGTGTGACCATTTCCCTTAAGGGTTAGACACTTAGGCGCACTGGTGTTGATGAATTTAAATACTTAAGCCTTGTTTCCCCTATTTAGATCTTCCATTCTAGGTAAGAAATTTCCTTAGAAGGGTTTGGAAGACTTCAAGATGAGACTTATAATGCCCCAAGCCCGTTGTTATGGACTCGGTGCATGAAAAATGCTATATAATTTATTTTATAAAGTGAATAAACAATTACAAAACACTTTAATGAAATGAGGACCTTTTATCGTTCTAGGTTCTGGAAGATTAGACAAGACCACACATTGATCAGAGTTAAAAAATTTAATTAAAATAAAATAAAATAAAACAATTGTCTACTACCCTTCCGTGCGCGCTACAACAAGGATGACCAAATCTGGAATTCAAGGCAACCTTTGAAGAACAATTCAAAAACGTAGGGTGAGCAAAAAATATACCCAGTAAGGGGTTTTGAAAACCATTGATAAATTTAATTTAAAAAATAACCTTTGATAATACATTTGAAAAATTCAATTGTAAATACATTTGTAAAGCAACCTTAACAAAATAATGTAATGATTTTGAAAAATAATTATACTTTGAAAACAATTTTAAACTAATCCAGTGATTTTCTTTGAAAAATATTAAGCAAACATCATTAAAACAAAACATCATTTTGGGGAAACATAATTTGTTGAAGGCTGTCTTTGGCCGACCCACTTAGTGAAGGATCAGTTCACTCTCTAATGACCTTCTACTTTTACAACGAACAAGCGCCGATAATTTTTTCCAAAAATGTATAATGTTTGCTTTACATATACATATATATATACTAGTATTTCTCACTGGAGTTTTTATCTTTAAACATGTCAATGCATTTAAATAATCATTTCCACTAATATCTATATATAATTACACACACACACACATATATGTATATATGAGAATTTTTTATTTAAAAAAACTTGTGAGTATTAATTCCCAAAAACTGATGTCACTTGGCATGTACATAAACACCAACATAACTGATCTTCCATTGATAAAAAATAAAAAATAACAATGATTAGTTTTCATGATTTAATGATTTAAACCATTCTTGTAATTAAAAATTATAAAATAATAATTAGCATGTATCGAATATTATAAATGAAATATTTTTTAAAATCAACAAGTCATTCATGAGTAAAATTATAAATATAAACATGTACAAGAAAACTTAAAATTATAACAAGTATATAAACATTTCGTCTAATTACATTAAAATTCATTTCATTGTAATGTTTATCCAATGTTCATGAGTATGTCTATCTACCTATATATTCATATTAATGTTTTAGGATTCATGAACAATCATCAATGTATGACCATAATCGTGATGCGAGTATTTCATGCGTGGAGATCAGTAAATTAAATTGATATAATTCAAAGAATAAATATTTTTTATATATAATTTATTTAAAATGGATCTTATTAAATACAATTGAAAATCAATAATATATATATCCTCAATAAAATAAAAATAAAAATCATATGTTTTCAAATGATTAAACAAACTATAGTATAAAATTTTCCTCAAAACAAAAATGAAGACTCGTAAGGGTTAAAAAAAATTGATTCCTTTGCACAAAATAAATAAAATTAGGAAGAATATGATGACCATCGAAGTAAAACTCCATCAAGATCAACTATGAAATTAAAGGACATATATAAAATATGTAATTGAAAGAAACAAATAATTTTACATAATAAAAATTAAATCCCTTAGAAATATTAAATAAAATAGCAGAGTGAGTGTTTGACAATAAAAGCCACTTACAAAATAAAATAGAATAACAGAGTGAGTCTTTGAAAATAAAAGGTTCCTTACCTTTATTTATTGTGAACTCCATCCTTATAAGAAAAATTCTTTCTTCAAGACGTGATAATCAAACAGGGAAATTTCAAAAGAATGAAATCAAAGGATCATAATCTTACTAACTTATTGGAAAGCATCCCCACACCATTTTTTTCTATGCAAAGAGGTTAAACAACATTATACATATGGTTTTCATAAATTTTATATTCACAATTTTATGTGAATTAATTAGATAGATGTTGAGCGGATAAGCTGTGAAAGTTGAGATATATAATAGAAAATGAAAACAACAGTGATAGGGGGGACTGAATGCATTAATAAAGAACAAATCCAATTGCAACAGATAACAACAACCATAATGAACATATAACAGCCTTGCGTGAAATAATAGACTCGGATAGAAAATATACATACATATATTATATACAATTAGATGTATCAAGACTATCATGTAGCTTAAAATTCAATTTATCAATATGCAGGGGACCACAAGTGACAAAACTATCCACAAAACAGATTAAATTAATGCGGGTGTTGAAAATAGACACCCTTACAAAAATTGACATCGGATAGAAGTAAGATGTAGATAGATTGATGAAATAATAGCCTAAAAAACTGATACACTGCATATTATTTAGAGAGGATTTTTAAATTCTTAAATACAAAACAAGACAAATCAATATTCATGACACCCTAAACGAAACTGGAAAGTTGATTCGGAAACACAATATAATGAAAACCTATATCGCGAGGTAGATCTTCAAATTGAGAATCATTTTTCCTAATTCTGCTTCAGATACTTCAATTTGAAGCATATCGAGTGCGCGATGGCCTTCGAACTCGAACCGGGTGTAGATCAGACTCAAACTCGACCTCGAAAAAAAAGAACAGTGTCGCTATGCTCGGTCTGAATCTCTTCCTTTTCCACGAAAACCTCACTCGACCTCATTTATATTTCTATCGAAACTCGACGGCGCCTCGTGCTTCGGCCTTTCCCTCAAAGTCATCTCCCTCGGATCTCGATTCTCGACTCACGATATAGAGTTTAGTGGAAATCCAGAATTACACCACTTTCAAAACCCTCAAATCCCGATTTCTTATTCCATTTTTTTATTTTCATTTTCTATTTTTTTATGTTGATTACACTGTTTATATTTTTATACATAAACTAAACATATAAACGATCAATATATCTAATTGTTATTTTAAAAAAAATCAGAATACATATATAAACTTATAATTATATTTCGTTATTTTTTTAAAGAATAATCTCATATGATCATTTATCATTTTAACATATGTTATTTTTAAATGTTATAATATTGATTTTCTATATAAAAAAATTTAATCAATTATGATTAAAACTAATACCCATATACCTGAAACTCAATTAATATACCTATATTAATTAATTTCTTAAGATAAAAATACTATATATAACGAAAAAAGTTATATTTTAATTCAAACACTTTTTACTAAATCATTCATTAGTTTCAATTAAAAAAATAATTTAATAAATAATTTTTATTTTAAATATTCTCGGCATGTTACAAAAATAGGGCGCCGAGAGCTAAAATCTGAGTTCCTGTATTTTTTGTCCCTGAAATGGGAGGCCCACAAGGGTTATTTATCTAGTGCTGAAGACCTTGGGCGAAAATAATATAGGGATCCCAGGTCACCTGCATGCCCAATATGTGGAGCACAGGTACCCTGTGTGACCATCCTGAAACTTGCGGGGACCATGCTGAAGAAAATCCGTGTTCATGCCTTTGTCAATTTTCGATGTTTCTTGAAAGGATAAATCACTTTCTGTTAAGGTATTTCCATTTTCATTTGTTAGACTCTGTGAAGGAATAGAGCATCAACTAAATTCCCCCCTTAGAGTTGGATCTAAAAGGAAGGAGCATGTGACTCTAAGGTAAAGAAGAAAACCAAGGAACTGCAGCGCGCAGGTTCGGAGCGCGCAGGTAGCGGCGCACAGGTGATATCCGCGTAGAGTATAGCCTTGGCCTATATATATGCGGCCATTCTCGCACAAAGCACTCAGATTTGAACAGTTCAAGCTCTCGCCGCAAAGGTTGCTCTCATCACGCAGGATGCTGATTTTCAACGGTTTCATTGCTTCTGCTCGTGTCGCGCTATAGTAGTGGTATTTTGACCTGCGTGGTCATACCTGCGTGCCAAATCCTGCATGACACAGTTACACTTGTGCACCAACATTGGACTTGCGCGCCTTAATGACTTAGCCATTTTTCACTTTTCTTCAGAATTTTTATGAAAAATCAACTCACTTAAGAGTTAATTATTCGACATTTGTGCTGATTCAATGGATCCTAGAAGAATAGGAATGACTGATGAACTAAAGAGCAAGCAAATTGATGATATGATGAATGTTTTTGGCCATGATTACTATGATATCTGTGACAACACTCTTCCAGATTGGGCTATGTACTTGAAGAAGTATCATCTAAACATTCCACAATGCATCTACTTGCCTCTGTATAGGCATGGTCATCTACAAGATCTCAAAATTCCAGAGGAAAAGAACTATCTCCCACATTCTTGGTTTCAGAATTACACCAATCTTGCTTCAGAAAATATATGAAGTGGAGGAGAATTTGTAAATACAGGAACAATGGAGAAGGCCTATATGATGGATCAGAGTCCTTGTGCACCAGATCTGAAAAATCACAAGCCCGAGGTGCAACCACATTGTTATCCTTCAATCTTCCGAAATTCTTAGATGGATTAATCCAAAGGCTGGAGGAAGAGTTGGGACTTCTGTCCTAGAGGAGGTGTGAAGAAAACTTGGATGTGGGCATATTGGGCGCGACAAACCTGTGTAGCGTTTCTTGAGGATTTTAAAGGAGCTATAATATATGAAGCCGTTTGGGCTGGGTAGACATATGTCTACAGGAATGATGAGTTAGTGCTAGAGCTAATCAGATGCTGGAGCCCAAAAACCAACACTTTCCATCTGACTCATGGATAAGTAGGCATCCGTTTGTGGGATGTCTACAAGATATCAGGGGCTCTAATTTTGGGTGATATGTCTGATGAATTCATCACCCCCAAGGAGACTTGGAATAATACTAAGAAGACTCCGACTTTAGCTCGAGAGTTACTGAAATTATTCTACAAGTTCAATAGTTCCAAGACCTCCAAAAATCATTCCAGAAATGATATTAATCCATAGGAGTGGATGGATATGTTTCTTACCATGACGGAGGGGGAGTGGCCCAACTATACTCGTCCTACTATTTTCCCCAAAATAGAGAAGCAGGGTGCTTCTGTAACATTCTGGCCGACTCTAGAAGAAGGATAATTTTAGAAGTGGGGGTATAAAGTGGATCAAAGAATCCCAAAAAGACCAATCTGGAAGTCTTCTTAGCCTTGTAGATCAGTGATTATCTTCTGCCAGTTATGGATTTGAAGGGAGGCGTTAGGCCAGGGACCTTCGTTGTGGCAGCCAAGTTGGCTGAGAAAAAAATGGTTGGGTTGGCCCTCCCCATTTTGGCAAAGATTCACAGGATCTTACTCCATGTCTTTATGGGTAAGTCGCCTTTGAGTATATTGGGACTATTACACGTTTTGTGGGGATGGATTGCCACTCATTTCAGGACATATAATGTACCAAACAGAGTATAGGTTCCTAGAAGCTCTTTCAGACCATCAGTGCAGGCATTTTATAGAGTTTCTTCGTTAGCTCTCAACATCTATGATATGAAGGTGAGGTCGAACATGTACAAGGAATTAAATTTATTTCCTTAAAGAAACCCTCCAACCGGGCGGTTTTTTGATGATGGAACAGCCGACCTAGAATTTAGGTCATACATGCTGGCTTGTTGAGATGGTGTAATTGACACCAGGATTGATGGAGAGATTATATGAAAGGCCTATCCTCTATACAGATTTGCACTCCAATTCAAGTGCCTGCAATAGACTATTATATCCCCTCCTTTACAGGTTAGGTCAGAGCAGCATCTGATGGTTTCCCGACAACTATGTTTGCTGAAATCGATGGAGAATACCGGGGTAGTGTTTGATCTACGAGTTTATAAAGCTGCGTGTATCTTTTCTACATGGTGTCCCAAGAATTGGATAGCAACATACCCTGAAGGGGTGTTGAATCATATGGTTTATTAGGTGGGAAATAAAAGAACTTTAGAGAATTAAACCCTTCATTGGGAAGGTGACGCTTCCCCACCTAGAGCTGATTCACCAGGTTCCTCACCTAGGGTCGTCTCGCCGGATTCCCAAGATGGGGATGATGAGGCACAACATGCGAAAAAGTGGACTCGTGCTAGATATAATCCTCTTGTTAGAATCAAGAGACCAAATCCATCAACTCCTTGTGGGTTACTTCATTGGGGAAATTTAATTATCATTACGTTATAGAGAAACAATTCATATTTTCTTATCCTTTATTTGTAGTTCCAGAAGCTGGGAAGAAGTTGATGTCTAAGATTGTAGGACCCTCCTCACAGCCTTCAGGTACACATGCTAAATACTTACGACCGGAGGTTTTCCAGACATGGAAGAGTTTATATTATAGTACTGAAACCGCCTGGCTAGATTTATGCGAAGGGCTACACAACCCTAAAATAGGTAATCATTGGGATTATACTGATATCTGTTTCGAGGATAATCCCAATGAAGTGAAGGATTACATCAGATAGCTGTAGATACTCATATATTCCATTGACGATTCCATTACTGTCACCAAGAAGGTTATGGGAATGATAGATCGTGGCACCATTGAAGGAACTGATGGTTCTGGAGATGAGGAGTGGAACAATTATGTGGCTCCTGGAGATTTAAGTCTCTTTCCTTATTTTAATTGAAACTTGATTTTCTTCAAATCATTTTTACTCAAGGAAATTATTTTCTTCATCCTGCACCTTACAATGAAATGAACTGTTGAGGTTCTTTCACCAGAGTATAGCCCTGGTGGTACTGCAATCGTGGCTAATGAATCTCCTCGTGAGCCGGCCAAGGTATCTCTAGGGCAGAAATCCATGGATGAGAAATTAGAAAGGTATTTTAACTCTCCAATACCTATATTTGGAGAGGATAATTTCAACACACCCAAAAATCGAAAGAATCAATAGCATTGAAGGAGGAAGTCCACAACTAAATGTTTCATCAATAGTGGTATGTCCTTTGGATAGTCATGAGTCTTAAACCATGAAAAGGTTTCTCATACTTCTTGGAAATGAAGGGGATTCTTAAATTACCCCTTTGAGGGAGAGGATTGACCCTCCCTAGAGGATGAAGAAGGGTACTGGTGAACAGTCACAAGTTCATGCTGGCTTGGGTGCTCATGAAGAGAAGCCATCGTCTGTTCCTAGTACCACTCCTGCTACTGCTGCAAGGAGAGAAGAGCCTGCTTCTGGTAAATTAACAATGCTTCATAATATTTTGAATGAAAACATAAAATGACTTCCATTCTATTATACTTTAGGTTAAACCCCCGCACCGGAACATTTATCAGCCACTATAACTGATGCCACAATTTTAAATAAAGAAGTTGTCCATGGCCAGAGGACGCAGAACGAGGGTCTCCAAGATGACGTATCGAATGTTCCCACTGGTGAGACTAACCAGGAAACTGAGATAACATTGGATGAAATGATGGATGTTGGAATATATTTTAAATTTTTTTAGATCATGTTAAATTACCATATAATTTAGAATTTTTTCGAAGTGAGTGTTATCCTTCATCCTGTTAAAATAAATTCTTATTACATCTCTGACCATGATTGGTTCAAATGTACAGTTCCATATGAACAATATACCGAACTGCCAATACCTGAATGGGGTACAAGAAACCCTACTTTTGAAAATACACTGGCTCAAGTGGAGCATAACCCAGTAGAGCTTCCTCAAACTTGTCCTGAAAATCTTACTGAAGCTAGGAAAGATGAGGAGGATCTGTATCCTGCTGTTGATCCATCATTGGGTAAGGGATAACAATATTTGCAACTATACTAAATTTTCAAGACAACCAATCAAATTTTGTTATCCATTGAAACCAACCAAAGGTTTCAATTGATTATGAAGGGCCATCAATTTTAGTGGATATATCTAGAGATGAAGCCTCAGCCTCCACCCCAACGGGAATAGAATGTAATGTAACACGGGTTAGGGGGAAGGAGGAGAACATGGCACTTCCCTATGTGAATTAATCCCGGATTATATTCCCCCATGTGACTTTGATGCTAAGCCAAATCTGGAGGTACAAAAGGTGCTTAAATTTTCATGATACAAGGCATGGAAGAACATATGGAAGATCATATCTGAAGTGCCTCCAGAAGAACTATATTCAATGATCACGCGACTATCATCCATGTTCTTCATGTTGTGACATGGCAGTTTTGGATATCAATATATCCATGCCGCGGTAAAAAAAAGACATGTTAGGGAGGGAGCAGGAGCATAGGTACTGTCAAGACCTGACCATGGTCAGGCTGTCAGCCAATATCAGCGCAGTTGAAGCTGCAGTATCCTGACCTGAGGCTAATCATGCTACCATGTTAAAGGAGCGGAAGCATTAGATCAAAGAGAAAGTCGTCCTGTAGATGCATCTTTAGTAATAGTTAGATGTGGTTACTGGGGAACATTACCAACTTAATAATTCATTGGAAGGATCTCAAATGAATGTTATGAAAGCCATTGCAAATTCCAAGAAAGCACTCCATCAAGCTGAAAAGAGTGAAGTTGGTCGAGTTAATGAGCTTCAAGTGGTTGCTGATGAAGCTCGAGATGTTTTAAATCAAAAAAGATTTATGTTGAAATCCTTTTTTAATTCATGGAAAATAGAAGAGACTCCAGTCTTTTGATGTCCTTATAACTCTTGTGCATCAATGAATAATACTTTCATCTTCAATCATTCGTTCCTGCATTTTCTTACTACCTGCATTAAAATTTTCCTAAGACAATGGGCCTAGTAAGCATAGTTGGATTTTTTCAATGATTATTGTAAATAACCCTTCAAAAATTGAATCTTTCGATTGCTCAATATTACCTAAATCATAAGAAATGTATGTTTAGCAAGCTGGGACATGACTTTTATTCAGAGTTCCCTGGTCTTTTGTGAGCAGTTTAAATTCATGCACATCGGACATAAAAAAGGCTAATGTTTAAGGTCAAAATAGATTTGACCGAATGGATTAAAATTGACTCAATTCATTGATAATTTTTCTGAAACATATTAACACACTTATGTATGGTGGAAAATATGTAAACTATGACTTAAAAATTTTTGAATCTGGGTAATGATATGAAAAAAGTGCTAAAAGGAATTAGAAGAAGTATTTCCCAAGAATGAAGTTACCACTATTTGACAAACCTGTTAGGGGGTTGAATTATGAAGGGCCTCTTACGAGAATTGACTGCATAGTCAAATAATATCATCTTTTGGTTGATAGGTCCGTTATGTAGACTACTTATGCAAGGCCGCCTAAGGGAACGTGCTATATAGTCAGGTAAAAGAACTCTCTGAAGTTTTATTTTTCTATTTCTAAAAAGCCAGTAGAGGTTTATGGATATGTAAATTTTCCAAAGCATAGAGTCTGTTGTATGAAGAGAGGTACTTGAATATGGAAAGGATATTTCCAATCAATATTTCTTAAGAATTGGATGAATGTAACTCTTGCGATGGTCTGACCCA
Organism: Viscum album; assembly: GCA_963277665.1. Lineage (NCBI taxonomy): Eukaryota > Viridiplantae > Streptophyta > Magnoliopsida > Santalales > Viscaceae > Viscum > Viscum album. The sequence continues at coordinate 1,800,745,200 of OY728152.1, forward strand.
AATGTAGGGAAGGGAAATATAAACCATAGACTTGAATACTTCCAGATCATGAAGAAGAACACGGGAAAAATATGTCAAGGATGGCTATTTTTTCGGATCCCTACATATTTTCGTTAATACAAATAAGGAAAAGAGAGGTTTTATTCCCAATAATGAAGTTACCATTATTTAACAAACCCATTAGGGTGTTGAATTATACAAGGCCACCTAAGGGAATTGGCTGCATAGTCAAATAATAGTATCTTTTGGCTGACATGTCTGTTATGTAGATTTTTATGGAAGGCCACCTACGTGCATTGACTGCATTGTCTTGCAAAAGAACTCTCAGGTATCAGACATTTTGTGACAAGAATTCAAGAAAAGGGTTATGGAGATCTTGAAGTATTTAAGGTTAGGAGTATGACACATAAAAATGTGCATTTTTCAATGCATGTAGAGATACACAATCCAATGCTAACCATAATCATGTTTTGGGTGGTCCTGAATTGAGATGTTGGATTTCACTACATATCTCATTAGAATGATAATCAAGCCAAATGTAGTTCTTGAAATATAGTTTAAGGTCATGTGGGACGACAGTATACGAGATATTAGTTTAGGGTCATAGAGCTCAGACCATTATAAGAAGTACACAATGTGTTTTTTAATCCTGGTGTGAATGAAGACCAGGGTTTCCATACCACATTCATATTTTCACAGGGGAACTTTTCATCTAAAGGACTGAAAGTGGAATTTGGGGTTAGGCCCAAATACATGAGGCTGGATTCGAGGGATACTCGAACATTCTAACGTATCCCATAAGGATGGGAATCAAGATGCATGTAGTTCTTGAAATACCCTTTGTACAGATTTGGTTCGTACATGTGAAGGGTGAAAGAGGACTTTAGTGAAATGACAGTTTGACCCAAGATAAAAGTTTTGGGATTTTCCATGTATGCACATAGTCTTTAGAAAATAACATGATTGGAGATCAATGTAAATAATTATTCCCTCTCAGGTGAGGGTTTCCAAAAATTTTGTAGTTTTTTATCGTACAAGAAAAAAGTGATGTACAGTTTAACGTTGTATAACAAGGACAATGGTGAACCAATGTGAAGATATTGATTCTGGGGGTGGCTTCATGAATCAACATCAAATGAGATGGATGCGAACCGATGTGAAGAGATTGTTTTTGGGCTTGAACCTCAGGAGGTTTCCTACCTACCCTTCCTAGAAGGTAAGGATCAATGTTTGTGCAGTTCGATTGAAGAATGAATTGGGGATCAAGTTGTTCTTGTGGAAAACAACCAGAAATGGTGTCAGGACTTACTCATGGTTAGTGACCCAGAGAGGGTGTTATGGTTGAAGTTTACTCTAAGCTCACGTGAGTTATACTCTGTGTAAGAAATAAGAGGTAGTAACAACCTTAACAATGCATTTTTTAATGTCATGTTGGACGAAGAAGGGACTCTGCATTTTAATGTCATACAGTAAGGGCGTAGGGGGGGACTATGTAGTTTAATGTCATGCAGTAAGGACAAAAATAGGGGCTGTATAGTTTAATGTCATATTGCAAGGACATGTGCTGTATATTTTAGCATCATGTAGTAAGGATGTATGGCTATGCAGTTTAATGTATTGCAGTGAGGACATTGGGGACATAGTTTAATGTCATGTAGGACGTATTAGGGTATTTTTCATAATTTAATGTCATGTTGGATGTTGGGGTTCTGTATAGTTTAGCGTCATGTAGCTAGAACGTATGAGGATCAATACAGTATAACGTCATGTTGGACGACGGTACCGTTTAATGTCATGTTGGACGTTGGGAAACAATACTGTTTAAAGTCATGTTGGACGATGGTGCGAATATTTTAAGGTCATATTCAAAGTCCAGAATGATGTATTTGTGTTATACAAAATAATTTAGAAATCTGGAATTGGTTGGAGTAGTGATGAGTTTTCCATCCACTGAGATTAAAGAATAAGCTCCATTAGAGTAGACCTTATGTATTGAGTATGGTTCTTCCCATTTCGGTTCAAGCTTGGGAGGTTTCATTCCTAGAATTATTGGAGTTTTGAGGACCAATACCAATTCTCCTTGAATGAATGAATGAAGATGAACTTTTTTGTTGAAATCCCATGCTATTCGATTCTGATAGACTTCCAAATGGTGTAGGGTGCAGAATATTTTATCATCTAATCATTCTAATTCATCCAATCGCTTTTGAGATTATTCATATGTAGATGACTGATAAAAAATGGATACTCTGAGCAAGGCTAACTGAACCTCAATGGGAATTAATGCTTCTGTTTTATATACCAATAAATATGGAGTTGGCCGCATTGCAGTACGGGTGGTGGTCCGATAAGCCCATAAAGCATGAAAAAGTTTATCAGGCCATGACTTCTTATCTTTATCCACCATCTTTTGTAGTATGTTTGAAAGAGTCTTGTTGAAGGCTTCTATCTGGCCATTGGCCGCTGCATGATATCGAGATGAATGATTGGATTTGATGTTTTATTCTTAATACAATTTCCTTACCTCGGATAAACAAAAGTTGGTGCCATTGTCCGTCAATATGGTGTGAGGGACACCAAATCTTATAATGATGTTAGACTTGATGAAGCTTACAATTCTTTTAGAACTAACTTCTTTGAGAGGTATTTCCTCTACCCATTTAGAAAAGAAGTCAGTAGCAGTAAGAATATACATAAACTGCTTGGATATAGTCGAAGGGTAAGGTCCTATTACATCCATTCCCCTTGTGGCCAATGGCCATGAGTATTTACTTGTATGAAGCTACTCTGGTGGATGATGAATGAATTTGGCACATACTTGGCAAGAATGAAACTTCTTTGTGAAATAAACACAATCTTGTATCACTGAAGGCCAAAAGAATTCAAGATATTGAATATGATCGGATATTCTATGTCTGGACTGATGGGAACCACAGACTTCTGCATGCACTTATATCATGGCAGCCATTGTCTCTTCACCGTTAATTCATCTGAAGAGAATTCCATAAAAACCACTTTTGTAGAGAATTTTCTCTAGTTGATATGGGCTGTCATAAAGAGTAAAATTGACCACACGTCGCCAGACTTGTTCTTTCCAGGCTCTATCAGGTGGGAGTGTTCCGTTTTGATGGTATTCCCTAATAGGTGTCATCCATCCTCCAGTATGAACATATGGTTCAGAAATGGGACTAATTTCATTGATTTCCTCTGTTCTGATTTGAAAAAAAGTTGAAATTGTATGAAGGTGGGCAGTACGGATGATTGTCTCATCCCAATTTGGATCTGACATGGTTATGGCTATATTAGCTTGTGCATCTGCTTGGGAATTTTGTGATGGGGAGATATAAGAAAATGTTGGTTCCAAAGGAAATTCCTCCATTAACTCTCTCACTTAATCATACAAAGGGTTTAAATCTTCCTTTCTAATGGCATAATCCCCATTAACTTGTTTGATTACCAGTTCTGAATCCCTTTCACCTTTAAGTGATTCACTTGTGCTTGAAGCGCCAACTCCAATCCTGCGATGAGAGCTTGGTATTATGCTTCATTATTTGTTCGTCCTTCCCACTATAATAAGGAATAAGGTTGAACTTCCTTTTCCGGGGAAGTAAGTACAATTCATAACCCAACTTTATTGAATTTAGGATGTTCCATTTTCTTCCCTGTTGGACTTCTGGAAGCACCATCAACGTACATTCCCCAAGGTTGATGACTATATTGAATAGAAAAGACTTCTTCATCAGGATGTTCAATATCTAATGATGTATCTTCTACTGAAGTATGTTCAGAAAGGAAATTAGCTAGATCTTGGCCCTTTATTTCCTTTTGAGAAACATATTGGATATCAAATTGCTGCAAAATAACTGCCCACCTTTCCCGACGTCCGGTAAGGATTGGATGACTAAGGATGAATTTGAGTGGTTTATTAAGAGATACCAATTGTACATCATGATGTTTACAGGTAGTGTCTCAACTTCTGAACTGCAAAGATTAATTCTAGGAAACACTTTTCAATACTGGAATATCGGGTTTCTGCTTCAAGCATAGTCCGACTAAGATTGTAAAGGTTGTTTTCATTCCTAGCATCATTATTCTAGGAAGGGAAGGCACCCAATGATCGCTCTAAAGCCATCACATAAAGAATAAGTGTTCTTCCTTAAATTTGGGGAATTAATAATGGTGGGATGAAGTGATATTTCTTGAGAATATAAAATGCTTCTTGATATTCTTCAGTCCACTGGTAGGTGACTCCCTTCTTCATCAATTTGGTGAAAGGTAAACTTTTGGCTTCCAAATTGGCGATGAAACTCCAAATATAGGCTAAGTGTCCTTGAAGTACTCTTAATTACATTAAATTTCAAGGAGGTGACATACCAAGGATTGAATTTGTCTTATCAGTATCAACTTCGATTCCACGATAGTGTATAACCAAGACGACAAATTTTCCTGAGATTACCCTAAACGCACATTTTAAGGGGTTCATCTTCAAATTTTGTTGAAGAAGTTTGTGTAATATGAATTCAAAATCAACCAAGTGATTAGAAAATTTCCTGGATTTAACCACAAAATCATCCACATAACATTCAACAAAATTCCCTAAAAAGGGTTTGAAGATATGATGCATAGCACATTGATATGTTGCGACTGCATTTTTCAGGCCAAAGGGCATTACCAGATAACAAAACACACCCTGATGGGATCTGAAGGCTGTAGATTCTTCATCTTCTGGAACCATTTGGATTTGATTATATCATGAATATCTATCCATGAAGGAAAGTGCTTCATAGCCAGCTGTTGCATCAAGAGTTCTGTGATTCGAAATGGAAAATCATCCTTGGGAAAATGCTGATTAAGATCTCTGAAATCTATGAAAACTCTAATTTTTCCTTTCTTATTTTTCACAGGGACAATATTAGCATACCATTTAGGATATTGAACTTCTATGAGGAAGTTAGCATTGATAATATTATCAACATTAGCTTCAATTTTAGAAGCATTAGTTGGGTGTGTTTTTCTTACGGCTTACTTAAATCCTCGATGTTCTTCTGGCGAACCCAAACGATGAGTAAAAACATCAAGATCACACCCTAGAATTTTTGTATAGTTCCAAGAAAATATATCTTTATTTTTCTTCAAAAATGAAATATACATTTCTTTCTCTTCAAGAGTCATGGCCGCACTAATTGAAGTGGGGCGTGGATCTTCTTTTGTAGCCAGATTTATTTCTCTGAGTTCATCCACAGTGGTAGAGATACCCTCTTCAAAGTCTGGAGTAGAATCCCTGAGATATTCTTCTTCTTCTTCAACATGCATTATTTATTCTGTTTCTACTTGCATAGTAAATGATGAAGCAGAATTTCTAGGATCAGGAGATATGTTAAATTTTGAACATCTTGAAGAAGAATCTTTCATTTCTAACCCGATTGATGATGATGGGTCTTCCTTTGGTAATAAATATGAGATTATGGATTGAGAATCAACATCATCGTTCACCTTTGATATTTCTATAACTTCTTCTGGCCTGGTTGGCAATGTCTAGACTTGCTTGATTTCAGCGGATGAAAGGAAGACACCACTATTTGAGCTTTCATCAATGCCTGGTGAATCACCAATTTCTCCCATGCTATCTGTCTTGATTGTCGTAATTGAAATTATGGATGTTTCCATAAGAGTATTTGGATTTGGGCCTATCCTGTCAATTTGACTGATAGGAAACACATAATCTGTACTCACATGTATGAATGGGTTTACTGGAATCTTTTCCAAACCTTGTGAAGCATTAACTTCAGTTACCTCCCTTATTGGGGATTTCTCATTTCCCTCCATGTGATAGAATTCCTCCTTAATGTATTGAGATTCACATGTTTTGAATGGGGCTATATCACCATAAAATGTCCCAATTTGACCATTTAAACAATATTTGAGACATTGATGGTATGATGAAGGGATTTCTGCATGTTGATGTATCCATGGTCTTCCAAGAAAAATTTTGAATGCTGTGTCTTGACGAACTACCATGAAATCTAAATTGGATACAAGGTCTCCAAACTAGGTTCTGAGTGTGATCTTTCCTAGAGTATGTTGTTAATTTTTATCATATCCTTGAAAAATAAAAGTAGAAGGAGATAAATTAGATTCAGTGAGGCCCAATCGATGAAGTGTACGAATGGAGATGAGGCTTACTCCTGAACCATTATCAATGAAAGATCATAGAATGTATACATAATTGACCTTTCTAGATAAATACAATGGTCCATTATGTCCATGAATAACATCATCTTCATCTTCATCTATGAAAGATATCACTGCATGGAATTCTGCAAGATTATTCTCTACCTGGTAGACTTCAGCCGCAACAATTTCAGTTTCGAATTCATGAGGACTTGAAAAATCCTCAATGAGTGCCTTCCGAAGATTATTTGATAGATTCAAGGCATCCAGAATTGATAACATGGACGGTACTTGGGCCAAATGTTTCAAGAAATCATATTTTGGATCCAAAGGTCTGTGTTTCCCAATAGGAGCATGTGGTATCATAGGTGCCTTAAAAGTTGATGCTTTGGAAGTAGATGCTTCTTGTATCGGGGTAGGAGTTGGAAATACTCATGGATTGGGAAAATTAAACTGACTAGGTCTATTTACTTGTTGAGAGGAAGAAGGTGTAACCTCCAACCGATCCTCCAGAATAATTGTACCAGGACTGAATCTTCCACGCATGAAAGAACTGTCGTGTTCTTGTTGAGACCACTGAAGGGATCTTCCATGAGTTTCTACTGCATAAACAGTTCTAGCAGTAGAAGAATTTGTATAGTGGCTTCTAGGATATCCACGTCTTCCTCTGTATCCCAGAACTCTGGAACTCCCTCTGATTCCTCTGTTTGATACAGGGAACTTGGGCTCATCAAAATGAAACTGTGAATGTAATATGGATCTATTAATGGAATCATGTTAACAGAACCAAAGATCAACACTTCATCTGATAAAGACTCTGCCTAATTATCCAATTTTGGCTATGCCGTTTGGTGGGACGGTGCCCATGGCTTTGAAGTAGATGGCATAAAATCTTCCAGAGTCAAAGACAACTTGGGCTTTGACACGATTTCATCATCTTCTGATTGTTCCTCTTTCTTTTAATTATACAGACCCTTTGTGGATTTTCCCTATGATGAAGAGGGTTTTTTTGTGGGATTTATAGCAGAAGATAAAATTGGTTTCTTCAATCGCGTTCACATAATGGAACGAGTTGGGTTAATCATTTTTCCGGCCATCCAATCATCGTATTTCTGTGCCTTTTTGTTTTTTAATTCCTGTCACTCGCCTTCTTCCTCTGGATCTGTAGAAGTAACACATGCTACCTGAGCTGAAAACCCATTCAATTTGATGTGTCCTGAGTCCAACATTTTTTGCAGGAGGTATTTAAAGAAAAAACACTTCTGAATGGGATTCACCAACATTTGATGAAATGGGAAATAGTTGGGACGGTCTTCATCTCTTTCTTTATTTGGCCTTTTGGGCCTTGGTAATTGGACCAAATTATTTTCCAGAGTAGAAATGAAGTAACCAGGAACTTGTTCATTTCGAAAAGAATAAAATTTTCTCTTCAAATCCTAAAATTGTTTCCGTCTTTTATCTCTTTGATCATCTTGATGAAACGTCCTCTTTTGTTAATGCTCGGGAGGTGTATCCCTTAGATAAGATGAAGGGTTTGAAGTAGAAGCAGGTATAGGTGCTTGTTTAAGCATAATTGTAGCAGTCTCTGCTTTACACATTCTCCATCCTGGAGCTGATGGAATTACATTTTTTTTATACTTAGTCTTTGTAAGAGAGTTTTCGATCTGCTGAGCGATTGAAGTAAGGTCTTGAAACCCTCCTTTGTATTTCAGAGGGATCAATGGTGTTCGTAATTCATTATGAAAATTTCCCACACAAATTGGCAACAATTCTTCTTAAGGGAGTGCTAATCTTAGGAAATATATTAATCTCTTCCAGCGAGCAATGAAATCTGAAACACTTTCATTCAACCTTTTCTTACAATTTGTAATATCAAATATTGATGTCTTTGGCAACGTTGAGCTGAATTGAATAAGAAATCATTGACGAAGATTTTCCCATCCGGTAATTGACCAGGATTGCAAGATTGTGTACCAAACAAAAGCAGGTCCTTGTAACGACTTTACAAAACACTTGAGCTTAACTACATCTTTTTGCTGAGGGGTTCCCATCATAGGATCACAATGAGAAAAAAATTGTGTTATGTATTTCTCTGGATCTCCCGAACCATTAAAGATTGGAAATGTGGTACTTGCAAAATTTGATGGGGGAGGAATTTCATCAACCCATTCAGGGTAACCTCTCTTCTCTAGTTGAATTTGTGCACGCTTTCCAACCATAGCTTCCAACCGAGCTGTTAATGACGCAATAGTAGTTATTAACTTTTGAGAAACAACGGGTTGTTGTTTCCCCTAACCAGGTGCAATAACTGGAGCTTGGACAGATGTGGTGGTTGGTACTACAACTGATGATAACACCACTAGTTGTTGTTGAACTTGACCCAGAGGATTAGACCTGTGTGGGTATACTTGTAAAGGATGATACTCCTGATCCATCTTAGTAGCTGCAACAAATTCCCTTGGCTGACTGACACCAGCACGCTTTGGAGGAATACTACCATGACGAAGTTCTTCATTCAACCCCCTTAATTCCTTCATTTCTTCTCCTATTTTGAAAATTATTAATCTAGTGAGAGTGATTGGCCTTCTCTAGAGGAAGTGTATTTAACCTGATTATTTCCTTTCCCATTTTTGGGCTCCATTTGGAGAGGGGGAATTTGTTTATTTGATGGAATACCTAGATTCTGAGTAATCCTTTGATTTCGTGTACGCATATCTTCTTCATTTGTGTCTGTGTGTAAATTTTTTTGAGCAGGAACCTCTTCATCTGATCCCTCTAGTTGATCCGCATCTAGGGGATCAGAAACAATGGAATTGATGACATTAGTTGATTCATAATGCATTGCATCCCTTATATCGGCATTTCTATGATATTGTCTTCTTTCATTTCCTTGATGAGACATTGCCTTTTGTTGATTTGATCCCTCAGGAACTTCTTGATGAATGGTACTTTAGAGGGAATCTCTTGAAAATTTGTCTCTTCATTCCTCTTGTGGCTTCTTCCCTAATCCAGAGAAGACTGACCTTCTTTGAGGAAGAGATTGAGGATTTGACAAAGTCTCCAGTCTTGTGGACTGAGGATGTTCTTGTTGTTCCTTCTCAACTCCTCGAATCCTATTTGTTGATTCCGAGGGTTGGGTTAAAAGAGTCCCCAGTCGGGCAAGATGGGGTGGTTCTTGAGTTGTTATATCTGACACTTTATTAAAATATCTCCTGATTTTGTGGACATTAGACCGGAAATTGGCTAGATGCATCAACCTACATCCACTCAAATCACCTGGCTCAAAAGAACGACGAATGATTTCTCACACTTCGGTCACATGATGATGTGAACGCTCTAAATGACACGTTTGTTCAATATTCTCATTTTCCTGATGAAAGATTAATTTATCAACTTGTTCTCTTTATGCCCGACTTTGAGAAGAACTAGTAGAGGCATGTTCTTCAGCGAGCTTTTGATTACAAACAAAGCCATTTGGTTGTGGCCGTCCATGGAAAATAACATTGCCTGAGACCATTTTTGGCAGGCTTTGTTGGCTAGATAGTATAAAGACATGTAGTGCTCCATGGACACCCCATCCCCTAATTTGAATACCAGATGGGGAATTGGAAATTAATTGGCACAATCTTCTTAATGCGCTAAGGCATGAACGCTGAAGGGCTCTCTACTGCTTTTCAGCCATCAGATATCGAGAAACTGAGAGAGAGGCCAAATCAAATTGGCATTGTAACCCTTCTATTATCTTGACATAATTTTCATATTCATCATAAGATAATATGTTCTTTTTTCAATTGACCAAGAGTTTTACACATGTTGAGATGAATTTCGTGGAAACAATCTTCCGTTAACATCTATGAAATGTCATACTAAGAATCAGCCAAAGTCCAAAACATAACTGCCACATCACCTTCCACCAGTTGTTTTCTCATATTCTGCACTTCCTCTTTATCATTAAATGAAGATTATTCTACCTTGTTAGACCAGATAGGGTGCTTCCTTGTTACTTCATCAGATTCAACAAGATTGGTAGAGAATTCATTTATCAAAATAGAAGATGAATGGACCAAGGGTGGTTCAGAGAATGACCTAATTCCCGGGCTACCTTCTTATTGAGAAAGTATTTCACCTGCTAGCAGTAAAGAATCAGACATGACTGGCTTCACATTTACAAGGGCCTCAAGATAAGAGGGCTTTCTTGTCACTACATTGTGCATTGGATCATTTTCCAGGCAATGTGAATTACTATTGCGGAGAGGACTTTCGCAGCTAAATTCAACATCATGGGGAGGACCACCATGGTGGGTTAAAAAAAAGATGAAACCATATTCTCCTTTATCATATGGCCACACAAAAGGTTCTTGTGTCTCTCATATGAATATGAAACTTCAAGATTGTCTGAACGATCATGAATTAAGCCTTCAGGAGGAAGTGACTAATGAAGACCATCAGAATTAATGTTCCCACTATTGGGAAATGAGAGAGTAGAATCTTGAATTCCAACAAATAATTGTCAGAGTGCTTCAAGAAATCCATCATCGAGCAAGGCCTTATTACAAATTGGCCATTGATTTCTTGATTGTGCTGGATGAGTCTTCTTAATAGATGCCTTCTTACTCACATTGGGAACCACTTGTTGACGAAAGTGGTTATTATGGGCATTTGTATGTGCCTGATTAGGAGAAATAGTCAGGTTAGACTGATTATCTTCACTCAAATTAGGTGTATGTGCCTGACTTGGTTGTCCGTATGACATGGAAGAGTATACCCCACAACCCTCTTGGACTAGAACAAAGGTGTGTGTCTATTCCTGACTGATATGTTGATGTGTCACTCCACTGGTAGGGATATATTTTCATTTCTTTCCCTGTGATGCTGCTGAAGATTTTATAACATTCTGACAAGCTTCCAAAATATGAGGAGGGATTTTCTTTTACTCTTTCACCATTGTCAAAATGTTCTTGGTGACTTCAGCTTCCAGAACGAGAATATACGTCCATTCCATGCCTAGAGTAGGTGTGTATTTCTGCTCCTGTCCTCCTTTTCATATCAGTGAATTCTGACATTACTCATGTGTGGGGGCAGAGAGTTGAGTCTGCTCCAAATTTGTTGTCAGAGCTTTCCGACTGACTTATCTGAGTTCTACCAAATGAGATTGTTGGTAGGCTTGATTAACATTGGCAGTTGTATGTGTCTGCTGTGTATTCCTCATCATGTATGGTTTCCTATTCTCCTTCAATACTGGAAGACGAGACTGCTGATAGAATTGTTGATTGTAAACAGGTGTATGTTCCTGCTTATCAGTTTCCACCATATTAAATTGGAGACCTTTTTTGGTTGTAGTTAGACGAGCCTGATGACTAGCTGATGAGTTATAAACATGTGTATATTCCTTCCTATAATACTCCACCAGAATTGCCTGGTGGAATTGGCATGTTGCTGCTAGACGAGTCTGCTGGGTAGTAACATCAGGACAGACTAGTGTATATTCCCGCTCGTAATTTTACATCAAGTTGGATTGATGGACTTCTACGGTGGGTGCATAAATAAGAACCTGCTCCACATTGACCAGATTTTGCCTCTAGAGGTTTGTCTTGCGGACTCAGTTCTGAGGAACCTAAGACGAACCCTTGAAGGTGATACCCTCATAATGTTGAGGGTGCACTACCGCACAAGTATGGTGGCAATTGTTGATGGGAGCCCTCGGGAAGGATTCTGTCTCCTTGAATTAAGGTATTGAGTGACCTTCCTATTCACCTCCTCATAATGTGGGAGGGACTGGTGATTGTGTTCCGGGGATAACAACCTGAAACAATAGGAGAGGGTGGTTGACCCCACTTGCTTCTTGATCGCTGGTCGTTGCTGTCTGGACAACCAGGGTAAATTTTTCACTTGGAGGGCTTGTCGAGCGGCCTCCAGAGTCAGAATGGTACTGTTTCGACGGTATTCCTTAACCAGTGCATTTGATACCTAGTGTAGGAGACACTGAGTAGGTGATGTCATCCTCAGAGTGGACGACGATCCATCATGAGTAGCAGTAGTGGTATTCATAGTAGAGGCATTCACAAGTGTTATCTTTAGAGAAGTCATTTATGTAACGTATAAGATCTTGGAAAAGAGTGCATGTATAATATAATAGACATGATCATGATATGTTCGGCCACTACATCATTATGACGAGATCATATGTTATGGATTGTTTTGTTGGCCCTCTCATTGAGTTTAAATAGGTTCCTAATAGATATGTAAAACAACATTTTAACTTGGTTAAGGATTCACATCAGGTTCACCATTTTTTGTTTCCTCTAGAAATGGGGATTAACTTATTTGTTTAAGGTTCAAATATTCCAATCGGTTTCTAATGGTGTTGTTCATAGAACCGGGAATATCCAATGATTCTATATCCATTTGGATCTACTTTCCAATGGTAGGTGCTCATTAGCTGTGAACTGATGAAGATTAAGAATATTCGTTGGTCGAGAGGATGGGAGGTCAAACTCATCACACATTTTTAGGGGGAATTATTGTCTACTCTGGGACTCTCTTTATAGATTTATGTTATGTTCGTGAATACTTATTAAATTACCATGTATAAAAATGATCTTTCCTTTAGATCTGCCAATCAATGATTGATATGTATGAGATTTTGAGAATATTTTATATGTATTTGAGGTTCTTCATCAATAGAGAATCATCTATATTTGATAGAGATTCTTAGTCAATGGTATCCTTCAACCTTTTATATAGAAATCTCTTGGTAATTATGATAACCAAAATGGTTTTATCGCCACTCAGTGGGGCACTTGAAGTTTATTGTCATTCAGAAGGACATGGATTATTTCAGAGTTGGGATCATACCCGCAGATGGGATACATACATATCCTTGTTTTAGAAAAGGAATTAGAACCCACATATTTTGAGTAAGGAAGTTTGAGGTTTATTTATGATTGATCACTCAAAGAAAGATGTCATAATTTCTTTTATGCTCTAAGCTCACGTGAGTCATGCTTGGTGTGAGAAACAAGAGGTATTGGTAAAACTTTACAAGTGTACCATGAAAGATGTAATCATAAGAAATGATGTGAGGATTATGTATGAATGAAAGCCCAGATAGATGAAGATTAGGAATTAATTCAGGGAAGAAACCCAGGAACACGGTCCATAAAGGTATATGTGCATTATGGAAATTTGGATTCTTAACATAGGACGTAATCCTTAGAAGGATTCCCAAGTTAGAGGGGACATATGATTTGGTTTTTTTCTGAGAAGGAAGACTAAATCAAAAGTAAATTAAGACCAGGGCTTACTATTGAAAAGGAGGTCCAGGTTAAGGGGCTTGAGAACTGGGGAATAATCATGAGAAGGAGGCCCATGTTAAGAGAAATTATGACTGGGGAATACTCTTAAGGAGGATGCCCATGTTAAGGGAATTTGGTACATGGGGCTTACTCATAAAAAGGATGCCCAGGTTAGGGGACATGGGGATTTCTCCTAATGAGGATGAACATAGTTGGGAATTTAAGATTGGGACATACTCCTGATAAGGAGGCCCAGAGTTATGGAAAATTATGACTGGGGCTTACTTCTAAAAAGGAGGCCTAGGTTAAAGATCCTATCATCATAAAAGATTATATTGAATGAATGAAACCTCTAACCTTAGTGACACAAATATATTTTAATCACTATGTTTTAAGATATGTTACACATAATTCCTTTCAGATAAAGAAGCCAACAGAGGAACCATGCCAAAAAAGGGCTTTAAAGAGGGTTTTGAAGGCTAAATTTTGAATATGAGAGGTGGATTTGAAGAAGAAAGGTGAAAAGGCAAGAGGGGCACCCAAGAAGAGGTAGGCGCGCTGGTCCTGTTGGGGCGTGCCGGTACTAGTCGCGCACATATACCTACGTGACACATAAGTACCTACGCGAAGGTCAACCCATAGGGTAATACTTGGGCGAGGCTTGGCTCAAGCCCTTAGTATTATCCCTAGAGGCTTTCAAAAGAGTGGGGTGCAAGTTCTGGTGAAGGGACAAGGCGGCGTGTAGGTGTGCCCATTTCCCTTAAGGGTTAGACACATAGGCACGCATGTGTTGATCAATTTCAACACTTAGGCCTTGTTTCCCCTGTTTAGATCATCCATTATAGGTAAGAAATTACATTAGAAGTGTTCAGAAGACTTCTAGAAGAGACAAGGGCGCCGAGAGATGAAATCTATGTTTCTGGATTTTTCGTCCCTAAAATGGGAGGCCCATAAGAGGTATTTATAGGCTACTGAACACCTTGGGAGAAAATCATATAGGGTGCGCAGGTCACCTGCGTGCCCAATATGTGGCGCACAGGTACCCTACGCGACCTTCTTGAAACTTGCGCGGACCATGCTAAATCAAATCCATGTTCATGCCTTTGTCAGTTTTTTATGTTTCTTCAAAGGTTAAATCACTTTTTGTAAGGGTATTTTCAATTTCATTCGTTAGACTCTGTGACAAAAAGGAGCATCAACAACAATGTAAATGTGGTAGGTGATTCTAGAACTACCATTTTGACATGGAATATCTTTTGGGTTATCTTCTAAATATTCATCTTGGTCAACTAGAACCTATGATAGTAATCCTTTCCATGAAAGCTAGTTCTTTGTTGGTGCATAACCTGATTCAAATATTTATCGTTGATGAATATTGGAGAGTATAATTAACCACATTGAGGTCAGTAGTTACTGACCATTTTATTCTCTTTTATAGTCTTGTTTACTCGAATTTTTAGTGTGACATCATATCTTGTTTGACAATGTTTAATTATGATCACAAGTGAATGTCCATGAATTCCATGAATCAGGTACATGATTCTTGATGTTATAAGTATTTTCAGGGTATCTTTTTACCATGCATGAGGTTCATCATATATTGTTAATTTTTGATATTATGTTATCATGCTTTTGTGTTATTAATTTCTTTATTAATCTATTCCATGTTGTTTATTTTTACCATTTCATCAATGGTATTGATTTTGATATTTTTTAGGTGGATCATCATGGAATGGTTATCCCTTAGAAGGTGAGTGCTGATGATATATAGTTATAATGATAGTGTAACCATATATAGGGTAAGGGCATGAAGTTCATGTGCCTTTAATCAAGAAATAATGTCGGGAAATAATTTCTATTTGGACTATCAAAAGAAAGTGTCAAAACATGAAGAACATATAGAAAACTGGGAACTGATACCTTATGGATGAAAAGTTACAATATCATTATAATTGAGGATAGTTCTTATCACTTTTGATATCATTTATTATCCTTACACATTGAAGCCAATGATGGTATGTATGGGTCCCATGAAGGATGATTTAGAATATGTTTCCTCAAAACATTATTTTTTATTCTTTATTTCACATTAATTTATTCATGGAATACACCTATTATATCAGTCCACACATGTTAAGGATAAATTTGTAGTCCCTTAGTTGGTTGTGTTACTCACACCTTACAAACACATCTTAATGTGAATGCATACTTCATGTATGTGGTTATAGGTAAGGGAAAGTGTCCCATGAAAGACAACTGAGTATTGAATCATGGGGCATGTAGTGGCTTTAGGATGAAATATAATGGATTCCATAATGTATCATTAATTATATATCTTTTGACACTCATTAATATGATTTTTGTTTCCACGCTAGAGTCTAGATATTTAATTTTAAGAATTGTGCTCCATATGTTATTAGATTTGATATTTTGTCTACTTGATTGACTACTATTTTTTTTATATTATATTTATATTATTATGTAAGGATATTTTTACACCTCGAAATTTTTTGAAATATAAAATTTTCAAACAAATTTAATATATATGATATTTTTTATTACTTATAACACTGACAATTAATTATATTATATGAAACACCACGTTTTCCATGTTTTCCACATAATAAAGAGTTTTCTAAATATCCTTCCTGAATTTGACACTGAGCATTAGCGAACCATGATATATTACATAACATTTATAACATAGATATTAAATAGGTAGGTTTGAAAAGTTTTAAATAGTTTATGAAATATACATATAAACATCCTAATAAAAATAAATTTATTTATACGTTCATAATAAATAATTAATAATTTTTTATTAAAGTAATTATATTATTCAGAATGAATTTTTCATAAAAAATGATCATTATTAGTTATTAAGGGAAACAATATATTTAATTTATAGATGATTAAATAAAATTAATAAAATAAAATTAATTCTTTAAATCATTATATTGAAATTATATTAAGGTGATTTTTTTTTTCAAAATATATTGATTTTTCAATGAATAGAGAAAACAACGAATATTGCAAATCTATCATTTCTATTAAATAAGTTATGTAATTTTAATAAAAAAATATGTTTAGATGAATAATAATTAATTTTCAGTTTTTCCTAATATAAATAATTTCTTTTGAGTTAAACTTATATTCTATTTTATTATATGTTAATTTTTGAGTTCGAAACATGGTGTTTTCTGAAAACTATTTTGATGTGTACAATGTTTCTCGTTTTTAGTTAATTGAAATAATAGGAAATGATGAATGTTTTAAGAGAAATATATAGGTTATATTTAAATTATTTTTAATTAATACCCATATAATTATTGTTATTATACATTGAGTTAATATAAAATCATTTTGTGCTAAAAAAATACATTTATTGTAACCCCGTTTTTCGTCGTATACGTAGTTTTTTTTAATTTAATTTTCTAAAATTTTAGAAAATTGATTTGAATAAAAAAACTACATTTTTGAAATCATAATTTCAAGATTATATTAAGAATTTTTTTTGATAATTTTCTAAGATGATTAATTTTTTGATGAATAGTTAAAATTACTAAATTATAATTGAAAAAATCATTACATTTCCAATAATTTATAATGTATAATTATATATTAAATTTTGTTTAAAGTTAAATTATTTTAATTATATAACTATGAATCCAGTTTATGTTAATTTAATCAATTTAGTATAGAGATTTAAAAAAATACTTTATAATCATTTGGAAATTTTCTCTTCAAAACCATGCTTTGTCATCATGTATGTGAGGTTAATTTTTAATTAATATTTTCTTCTTTTTTGAATAGAAATTGGAAAAAAAATTCTATATTTAGAATTTTACTATTTTATCTTATATAATATGGTCAAATTAATTTTCAAACAAACTGAATAGTAAAACATTATAAATTATTTACTATGATTAATGTAAATATTTATTTATCAAGGGGTTAAACTAAAATTATATGGGTTAAAAACAATTAAAAACTTTTCCAAAACACATTTGATAGACTGATTTCAAACTTATATATTCAATTATCTATAATGTACCATTATTTGAGTCTTGAGGCATAAAAAAATATTTGTGTAATTCCTTCATTCAAAAACATTACACCTGTTCCACTCACCTCACTTATAAAAGGCCACCCCTTCTCATATAATATTCACACCGTAAAATCATTTTAGTTCTGAAAATACCTACTCAAAATATTCAACAAATTACATGGTATCATCATTGAAGCCTTATTTTGGACATAAATCCAACCAGGGTCATATAATCCTATCTTTTTCTAGGTAACTTTATCTATGAGTTTTTCATTAAATCCTTAGTGGATGAGACGTATTTGGATATAGAGGCCCTTTTTTTAAAAAAATAACCTTAAGTTTAAGGACATAATCTTGTTTAAATTAATAGAGTCTCGGAATAAATTGGAGAATTTTTTTTCTGGTTCTTGGTATGTTGAGAAGATTTAAAGGGGGTTTGATATTTGAAATGGAAAATTACCAAAAATCAAAATACAAAAAATTTATACATCATGGAAAGGGATTAATTGTCATGTAATTTTTCATGGGTTTTAATAAAATAAATCTATTTTGATGGGTTTTTTAGTGTATTTTATTAAAAACATTTGTACGATGTGTAATCAGGATAAACAAAGTGTAATTACCCAACTTGGTGTTTTAAACACGTCATACAGCAAAAATTTATTCTGTTTTACTACAACACCAATCCCCTCAACCCAAGAGAATTCTCTTGTTTATTTTGGATTGACAAAATCCCTTTCATATATTATTTTTTCATCTCCAATCACTGGTATGTTCCTTTGGTAAGGTTTCTTCCTTCTTCTAATTAGTTCTCCAGTCGTTGTGGGGAAATCCTTTGTCCGATTATAATTATGATTTTTATTTTGATTAGTTTTGATCAAGGGACCTCTTTGAAATCATCCAGACCTTCTTCCTCATTTACATTGGAAACTACATTCTTTTTTGGCTCTTCGGTTATTGGTCGGGGTCTAAATCCTAACCATAGTTTTTGATAATTATTGTGGATATACAATATTGTGATAGAGCCAATGTAGTATTCACCCAAATTGAACGAATATAAATGAATTTAGTAATATATTAAATTAAGTTTAGTATGACATGTGAAAAAGGGTGACTTCATGTTATATAATCCCTATATTTAGGCATATTTCTTATTAATACAATTGTTAGTTAACTGTAAATTTAATTGCAAATTTTCAAAACAATAAATAATGGAAAATATCATAATTAACCATTGAGATATATGATATGATATTTTTATTTCCATAATGTATTAATGGGATTATTTTCCATGCTGTAATGATTATATAATGGTCTAGAATAAGTAACTTACACTTGTATATAATGTAATTCTTATACATAGTCGACTCGACCCAGTCCCATGTTGTAATGATTGTAGGGATTGAACCAGAAATGATGTAATGCTTAAAGATATTTAACCAAGATTTATTTTTTTGACTATACCGTGGTTATATGGTGGGGGTTTCAATGTTCATAATACATTATCATTGTTATTTTAACATTTCACCCAATTAGGTTGTTGTGGTATTTTATTAATTGTTGAATTAATTAATATACCATTTTATAACATAATTACACAACCTTATTATTAGGATGGTTCAGTTTATACATGGTGGTAATGACATATTATGTTAAGATCACACCTTATTCATGATGTTGTTTGGAACCTAATCATATTTCATAGATGCAAGATTGGAAATGGGTAATGGACAATGCAATGGATTTCTTGTTTTATTTTGGTATATTGTTTAGATATGGGGCCTGCTTTGGAATTAGAACCTAAGATTTCAGTCTTCTATATGTGTCTACTTGTATTATTCTTTTACAGTTAAATAATGACATCTAGTTCTATTTTAGCATGTCATTAAAAAATTCATCATTATTTATTGAATATCCAGTTATCTATAAATATTGTTTTCCACATTGTTTTTACTCTAATTATTTTCATTTTATTATGAATTTTATCTACTACTATTAAACATCATAACAAGTGGTATAGTCTCCCAATAATACTAATCCCCCCTCTACTATTCAACATCCAATGGAATATATGGAGGCTCACTCGAGGTCTTATTACAGGCCCTTGACAGCCTTTTAAGAGAGTGCCAGATTTGGGGATGTTACAAAGTTGTATTAGACCGTCTCCTTTACATTGCTTATCATTTACTATTTTGGGAAAGGAGTAAAGGAGACTTGGATGTGTTGAGAGTTGGTAATGAAATTTTTCAGGGGAGTATTTGACCGATGTACAATATAAAATCTATGTACCTAGGGATTGGATTTCTGTTTGTGATGGGTGATTATTATACTGAAAGTTATTTTAACATTGGTGATTCAAATGTTGTGTGAGGTTATTATTTTACGATGTTATTATTTATTGTGATTTGTACTTGTGTCCTAATATAGAGTTAGATGAGAATACATGAATCATAATATGAATAATGGGAGATGTTGAAATGAATTGTTCATCAAAGGGTTATATGTAAAGACCCGGAAATTTCAAGGAAATTTTTTTTTCTTAATTTTCTTTGGAATTTTACAAGAACGCAGTTTCTGATGGCGCCTGATTCCGTGGGCCGGTGTGCCCGGAATCAATTTCCGAATTTTGGCTCGGGTACGTTCAGTGAACGGACGAGCAGGTTTTTCTAACTTTTGAACTGGTGCTCCAAATCGAATTCTGAGGGCACCGATGGAATCGCAACGCCGGTTTTTCTTAGAAACGCTTCTTCCGGAGTTGCGTTTGCTCGGGTGTGGTTTTTAATTTTCGGGCTTAAAGTTAAGAAGTAAAATAATTGTACGACAAACATTATTTTATTTCACTTATGCCCCTTGGAAGCCACCTGAAAGCCACTTAAAGATGCTTAAGTGGAGTTGTTACGGATAGGCTGCTATCCAAAAATATCTTACCCTCATGGTAGGATATTTGTGAGGTGGGACCCGTACGATCCCCACCGTTTATTTTCTGCTAAGTAACGCACCCGCGAAAAACCCGTCATTATGAAAGTCAACTGACGTGTTTGCTTAATTTCTTAACGCACCAATTAATTGGGCGATTTTCTTCGTTGAATTAATTGGGCGGTTTATTTCGTTGAATTAATTCTATGAATTAATGGGTCGTTTCTTATCTTTTGTTTTTCTTTTCTTAGTATGATAATAAAATAAGTTGACGACTTATTTTATTTTGGTTGAGGGGGTTTGTGTTGTGTTAAACCATCGGGAGAGCAGAGAGAGAATTCTTCGTTCTTTGACGAAGAACGCGAAGAACGTGAAGAATGCTCCGACCTCTAACGAAGAGCGCTCGTTTTCCTTCCACAGAATTTCTCCCCTTCCGTGGCGAGACTCTTCAATGGATCTTCTTCATCCCCTTCATCGTCAACGGATCGACGAACAAGCTCAGAAGCAGAGTCGGGTAGCAAGCGACGACGGCTACGCCTTCCCTTGAGTCGGGCGAACGCCGACGTCCCCCTTCAACATCGTCATCCTCGCGACGCCATACCGCGACGAACTTCGAACGACGACGCCTCCTTTCGATTGGCTTTTACCCAAGGTAGGGGTTTGTTTTTGATAATGGAATCTTCTTCCCTTCGTTTTCCCCCTTTTAAAATAATGAATGCGGATTATCAAGGGAAGATTGTTTCAATTTAAATTGTTATGAAATTGATACTTAGTTTCCGTTTTTGAAAACTCCTAACGCGGAGGGTGCAGGCCGTACGAACATGGCCCGATAACCCTCCGCTATTTTCTCTTGTTGTACGGTTTTCTCGGCAATGAAGCAACGGGACCGCGGTAAGGATTTGAGATCACTGCAGTGAAGTTCTCGACCCGAGGAGAGCATTGGCGCAGGCGGCGGTCAAATCGGACCACCGGTGCGTGACCGGTGGTCCGCAGAGCTCGACGGCCATGCGCCACCCCGGCGCGGCGGCGGCACACCGCCGGAGAAACCAGCCGCGACAGTGCCGCGACAGCTTTTAAGGCGGCCGGCAAAGCTGGACGCGGTGGTCAGGGTGGGACCCCTTCCGGGTCTCGCGTGTATGAAGAATGGCCGGACATACGCCGACCGTTACCCTGAAGACTCGGGGGTTGAACCCCCGGTTGGCTGGAGCCCCCCCCCCCCCCCCACGTGGGGGCCCGTTGGTTTCATTAACACGGGGGGGGGGGGGGGGGTGCCCCCTGTTTCCCTCGACCTGCCGCTCGGCCAAACGGTCGAGCTGAGCTGGCGCCGGGACGGGTCAACCCGGACCCGGGTCGGGTCGACCCGGTTCGGCCCGACTCGGGGGGGGGGGGGGGGGGGGTGGGGTGGTCTCGGGCCGGGTCGGCCCGTGCCCAGACCCCCGTCTTCGGACCGTTTTCGGTCAAATGCCCGTAACTTGATCTACGAGCCTCCGAACGACACTCCGTCAGCGGAAACGCGATCCTTGGATCGAGACGGTCGTTTCGGTATATTGCATTCATGGTTTTGGAATACTTTGGGTTCGGTCGGGTTGGTTCGTACACGAAACCAACCGACACCTCGGAGCGGAAACGCTCATATCTTGAGCTACGGACGTCCGATTGACGTGCCGTCAGCTTTATTGAATTCCTCTAAATGGGAGGGATCTTTCGGCTTACTCTGATCGGGGTTTGGACGCAGTTGGAGTACAGTTGGGTTGGTTTTAACTTAAAAACCAACCGGGCCCCTGAGACGAAAAAGCCAATAACTACCGAACCGGGCGTCCGATTGACGCGCTATCTGTTGCGTTGCGTTCCTGTTGACGATTGGAACTTTTGGCATCCTCCGCCCGAGTTTTGGATGCAGATGGATAGTGGCCGGGTTGGATCACACCGAAATCCAACCGGGCCCCTGGAACGGAAAAGCTGATACCTTTTTGATAGAATGTCCGTTGACGAACCGTCAGCGGCGTCGGTGATCACGTTGAGAAACGGTCCCTATGAGTATACCCTATGTGTGTTCAGGGTATAGTTGAGTTACGGCCGGATTGGTTCGCACACGAAACCAACCGGGCCCCTGGGACGAAAAGGCTAGCAACTCACAGACCGGGCGTCCGATTGACGCGCTGTCTGTTGCGTTGAGACCCCTATGATGAGGCGGTCATTTGAGATACTTCTTCGTGGAACCTTGTGATACTTTTAGTAACGACCAACAGCTCGTGGAGTGAACCCTCCCCGAGACGAGCGTGCGGAATACGGAGACCGTGTAGCTGACTGAGACCCAACGACTGCTGATCGAACGACTCGGTGTGTTATAGAGGTGCGCTTGGTTGTAGCGGCACATGGGAGCGCTTGGTTGTAGCGGCAGACCCAGGACAGAGGTGCTCTTGGTTGTAGCAGCACATGGGAGCACTTGGTTGTAGCGGCAGACCCACGACAGAGGTGTGCTTGGTTGTAGCGGCACATGGGAGCGCTTGGTTGTAGCGGCAGACCCACGACAGAGGTGCTCTTGGTTGTAGCGGCACATGGGAGCGCTTGGTTGTAGCAGCTGGCCCACAGTAATCGATAGGTGGAGTTCTTCAGCAGTCTTAGGTTAGTGAGCAGTACCTCGGAGTCGTGACAAGACCACTGTACACTCCAGATACGGAGCTCTTCAGCAGTTACGGTTTCGATAATGAAAATCATGGTTTGAGCTGAAACTTTTGACCTTTGTGTTTACCTCATGATAGAGATGGGTCACTTGATAACTTAGGTATATGTATGGGCATATACCTGGGTAGTGGTTATCCGTTGATTTCACAATCCTTGTGTTTACTCATGATTGATATGGGTTACTTGATAACTTAGGTATATGTGTGGGCATATATCTAAGTAGAGGTTATCTGTTGAGATCTTCTTGTGGTTATCCTTGTTGGTTTAGTGAGACCTTGAGGGTCTCGGGGTCCCTACTGAGTATTGTTAGACTCACCCCTGCACGGGCTAGGCCCGCACCTCGTTGTGTTGGTTGCAGACGACGGGCAGTGCTGACGGAGGCCGAGTGTTCGAGGACTGGACGGTACCCGGAGGTGGACTACACGACGAGTCAGTACCCGAAGGTGGACTACACGACGAGTCAGTACCTGGAGGTGGACTACACGATGTGACGACTCACAGAGGAGGTTGACGGATGAGAGTATGGAGGAGGCTATCTGTACCTACCCTTCAGGTAGGATCCGTGGTGGACGACCAGGAGCTGCGCAATCTGTACCTACCCTTCAGGTAGGATTCGAGGAGGACGACCCAGGAGATGCTTCCTACTTACAGCTGTTTGCCTTTTTGCTGTTGTACCTTGTTCAGTTGTAGTCGTACTTTCTTTTGGGTTTGTATTCTGGCCCATTTACTTTTCATCTTTCCTTTTGTTCTTAGTGTTTTGCTTCTGCTTGTACTCTGTGGTGCTTGTTTTCTTTTTTAAAGGAAATGCCTTCCCAGTTATCAGGATTTTACGCCTTTGGTGCAAGTCGCCATCCCCTGGCCTATGGAAGGCGGGCTTGGGGTAGTCACGGCACGGGCCGCGAGGATGGGTCGTGAAAAATTGGTAACATAGGAGTCTGTTCTACCGCAGAACTTATAACTCTGATATTTTTTTTCTTTCTGTGAAGCTATAGTGTTAAGGGTACCGAGTGTGGTTTTCAGTTCAGGGAGTCCAGTGTTGGTGCAGGCGGCCGACGTATCCATACACCAGGACCCTGAAAACTGATTTCCGACTTTGTGCACGAAAACACTGATTGCGTCTGTGTTTTCAAAGGTTTTCCCTTAAAACAGCTCAAACCAGGTTAGCTCACAAGGTATAATCATTTGACCGTGTCATGTTGTTTCTTTCAGGATGCCTTTTCTCAGACGATCAGCTAGAGCCCAGAGGGATGTGCGTGCTAACAGCCTGTCGAGCGACGAGGCTTCGGTACAAGGCCCTCTTGCAGTTGAGGCGCCAGCGGTACTACCATACGTTGGGCCACCGATGCCACCGGTCCCAGCAGTAGGCGATGCACGCCACTTAAGTGCGCTGCACGAGTTCCAGCACCAGAGGACACCCAGGTTCCGGGGAGATATTGACCCGCAGGTGGCTGAGGATTGGCTGGAGGCTGTGGTGAGATTCTTCAGTCTAGTGGGGACGCCGACATACATCATGGTGATCTTTGCCGCCAGCCTTCTTCAGGCTGCAGCAGGAAGGTGGTGGACCCACTTGTTCCAGTTTTTCGACGGAATGACCTTTGCATGGGAAGACTTCGAGACCTTTTTCAGGGTGGAGTTTATGCCAGTATCTCTACACCTCGAGCATGTACATGAGCTTCTGCCTTTTCCGTGGGTTTTTCGATGAGTAGCCGAGTCATATGTGGGCAGTAGACAGATGATGCAGAGGTCCAGGAGGACCAGACCAGCAGTTGGACGATCTCGGGTTTTAGGACTGGTGGTGCGTGGTACCCAGGGTGGAAACAGAGCTAGGCGTGCCAGAAGCAGGTTGTGTTACTCATGCGGCAGAAAGGGTCACCTGGCACGTGACTGTCTGACTCCTCGTACAGATGATCTGCATGCTTTATTGGAGCCACCGAGGCAGAAGTAGCGGCGAGTGCTTGAGAAACAGCCGATCAGTGGACAAGGCAGTAGAGCTCCGGGAACAGGTGGACAGGAGCGGAACTAGTAGATACGTCCCTTATACTTCTATTTCCATGTTGTTGTTGTATTCGTGTCTTTGTAATATGAGCTTCAATAATAAAAAGAAACTAATCTTTTTTTGCTTTCCTGTCCTTTTGTTTGGTTGATGCTGAGTGGTCCCGGTTAAAACTGTTGACTTGACCCTCACTTTCGAGATTTCTACTGGAGGAGACCCAGTGACCTCACACTGATTCCGACAGTGTGACTCGACCCTCGGAGGCGAGAGTGACAGTTGGATCTCTTAGTAGTTACGTCGAGGCCTTACAACGTCATCCATGGCATGAATGTGTCATTCATGTCAGGATTGACTATATTAGGCAATGGGCGTGGTTCATCCAGGGGATGAGACCGAGTTTCTCTTTTCGGAAAAATAGAAATTTTAGCAGCTCTTTCAGATCATAGGCAAAGCAGGTTCAGATCATCCAGGAGCAGATGAAGACTGCACAGTGTAGTAAGAAGTAGGAAACTGGCTCTAGTCTTAGAGACTCGAGCGTGTTATTGTTGAAGAAGAGGTAGCTTAAAGGAGAGATTAGTCTACAAAGTAGCAGACGTGGAGGCAGAGCTAGGAGAGCAGCATGAGGTGGTGTACATCCTATCATGGTACAACCACCCGCCTTAGTTATTCCCGCCAGGCTCAGGGAGCTGGAGGGCGGAGGAAGAGTGTGGCTGCATGCGGTCAAGGAGTGTGACCCAATGGCTCTAGAAATGATTCAAGGGACAGTCTGTGTCCACTACTAGCTGTTGTAGTAACGAACGTCGATATGAATCATTCCTTGCTTTCACAAATCTTGTTCCAGACCTAGAGTTTCCGGTAAGCCGTGGACTTGACCCTCACGTCTGGAGATGCCTTGGGAGGAGACTTGATAATCACACTTACGTCGACAGTGTGGTCAGACCCTCGAGGTGAGAGTTCCAATTGGAATCTCTTGGTTGCAGCGTCGAGGCCTTACGACGTTAGTTTGAGTATGGAATGGGCAATAACTGTTCATACTCAAATTGATGGTTTTAGGCAAACGTCGGGATGGGTTTTCCTTGGTTGACGAAAAGGAAACCCCAGGCAGCACAGGATAAACTCTTTCACAGGAGGGTGCGACCGATCACTCTTGATTCTGTCAACCTTACCCTCGTAGCAGAAGTCGTTTCAAGTTCCAGTTCTAACAAAAAATGGAGACCTTTGGAGTTCGAGGATGATGATTCCGTCCTTATACGGGTCTCACCTCGACGAGGTTTACGGAGATGTGGCCAAGGCGGCAAGTTATCTCCGAGGGTCAGCGAACCTTCTTAGGTCCTCAGCTGGGTAGGCATGGTGGTTTACCGCTTGACCCACTCACCGTAGTTGCACCAGGTGCACGATGACTTCCACGTATCTCAACTGAGGAGATACGTGCTCGAACCTTCGCATATCATCGACCATGAGGAGCTGGACAATGGCGATGGGGTGTCTTTCACGGATGTTTCAGTGGGGATCGAGGATCGACAGGAGAAGATCCTACGAGGACGATCGATTCATCGGGTGCACTTTCTCTGGCAGTACGGGAACCTCTAGGTAAGCACTTGGGAGCGGAAGGCTCAGATGCGTTCTTTTTATCACTTTTGTGACCCTAGTATCTGTTGAAGTTTTACGGGGACGTAAATCCCTGAGGTGGGAGTAATGTAAAGAACCATAAATTTCAAGGAAAATTTTTTTTCTTAATTTTCTTTGGAATTTTACAAGAACGCAGTTTCTGACGGCGCCTGATTCCGAGGCCCGGTGTGCCCGGAATCAATTTCCAAAGATTGGATCGGGTATGTTTAGTGAACGGACGAGCGAGTTTTTCTAACTTTTGAACCGGTGCTCGGAATCGAATTTTGAGGGCACCGATGGAATCGCAGCTCCAGTTTTTTCTTAGAAATGCCTCTTCTGGAGTTGCATTTGCTCGGGTTTGGTTTTTAATTTTCGGGCTTAAAGTTAAGAAATAAAATAATTGTACGACAAACTTTATTTTAATTTACTTAAGCCCCTTGGAAGCCACCTTAAAGCCACTTAAAGCTGCTTAAGTGGAGTTGTTACGGATAGGGTGCTATCAAAAAATATCCTACCCTCATGGTAGGATATTTGTGAGGTGGGACCCGCACGAGCCCCACTATTTCTTTTCCGCTAAGTAACGCACCTGCGAAAACCCGTCATTATGAAAGTCAACTGACGCGTTTTCTTAATTTCTTAACGCACCAATTAATTGGGCGGTTTTTTCGTTGAATTAATTGGGCCGTTTATTTCTTTGAATTAATTCTACGAATTAATGGGTCGTTTCTTATCTTTTGTTTTTCTTTTCTTAGTTTGATAATAAAATAAGTTGAGGACTTATTTTATTATGGTTGAGGGGGTTTGTGTTGTGTTAAACCTTCGGGAGAGCAGAGAGAGAATTCTTCATTCTTCGACGAAGAACGTGAAGAACGCAAAGAACGCTCCGACCTCTGACGAAGAACGCTCGTTTTCCATCCACGGAATTTCTCCCCTTCCGTGGCGAGACTCTTCAACAGATCTTCTTCTTCCCCTTCATCGTCAACGGATCGACGAACAAGCTCGGAAGCAGAGTCAGGTAGCAAGTGACGACGGCTTCGCCTTACCTTGAGTCGGACGAACGCCGACGTCCCCCTTCGATGTCGTCATCCTCGCGACGCCATACCACGACGAACTTCGAACGACGACGCCTCCTTCCAATCGGATTTTACCCAAGGTAGGGGTTTGTTTTTGATAATGGAATATTCTTCCCTTCGTGTTTCCCCCATTTAAAATAACGAATGCAGATTATCAAGGGATGATTGTTTCAATTTTAATTGTTATGAAATTGATACATAGTTGCCGTTTTTGAAAACTCCTAACGCGGAGGGTGCGGGCCGTACGAACACAGCCCGAAAACCCTCCGCTATTTGCTCTTGTTGTACGATTTTCTCGGCGATGAAGCAACGGGACCGCAGTAAGGATTTGAGATCACTGCAGTGAACTTCTCGACCCGAGGAGAGCATTGGCGCAGGCAGCGGTCAAATCGGACCACCGGTGCGTGACCGGTGGTCCGCAGAGCTCAACGGCGGCGCACCACCCCAGCGCAGCGGCGCCGGCGACCAGCGGCGGCGCCGTGCCGCTAGAGAAACCAGCCGCGGCGGCCTTTAAGGCGGCCGGCAAAGCCGGCCGCGGTGGTCAGGGCCGGACCCCTTCTAGGTCCCGCGCGTATGAAGTACGGTCGGCCATACGCCGACCGTTACCCTGAAGACCCGGGGGTTGAGCCCCCGGTTGGCTGGAGCACCCCCCCCCCACGTGGGGGGCCATTGGTTTCATTAACATGGGGGGGGGGGGGTGTGCCCCCCGTTTCCCTCGACCCGCTGCTCGGCCAAACGGCCGAGCTGAGCTGGCGTCGGGCCGCCGGGCCGGGTCGGCCCAGGCCCAGACCCCCGTCTTCGGACCGTTTTCGGTCAAATGCCCGTAACATGAGCTACGAGCCTCTGAACGACACACCGTCAGTGGCAACGCGATCCTTGGATCGAGACGGTCGTTTCGGTATATCACACTTAAGGTTTCGAAATACTTTGGGTTCGGTCGGGTTGGTTCGTACACGAAACCAACCGGGCCCTCGGAGCGGAAACGCTCATATCTGGAGCTACGAACGTCCGATTGACGTGCCGTCAGCGTTGTTGAATTCTTCTAAGTGGGACGGATCTTTTGGATTACTCCACTCGAGGATTGGACGTAGTTGGAGTACGGTCGGGTTGGATTAAACTTAAAAACCAACCAGGCCCCTGAGACGAAAAAGCCAATAACTACTAGACCGGGCGTCCGATTGACGCACCATCTGTTGTGTTGCGTTCCTGTTGACGATACAGAACTTTTGGAATCCTCCGCCCGAGTTTTGGATGCAGATGGATAATGGCTGGGTTGGATCGCACCGAAATCCAACCAGGCCCCTGAAACGGAAAAGCTGATACCTTTCTGACAGAACGTCTGTTGACGAACCGTCAGCGGCGTTGGTGATCACGTTGAGAAACGGTCCCTATGAGTATACCCTATGAGTGTTCAGGGGTATAGTTGAGTTACAGCCTGATTGGTTCGCACACGAAACCAACCGGGCCCCTGGGACGAAAAGGCTAGCAACTCACAGACCGGGCGTCCGATTGACGCGCCGTCTGTTGCGTTGAGACCCCTATGACGAGGCGGTCCTTTGAGATACTTTTTCGTGGAACCTTGTGATACTTATAGTAACGACCAGCAGCTCATGGAGCGAACCCTCCCGGAGACGAGCGTGCGGAATTCAGAGACCGTGTAGCTGACTGAGACCCGACGTCTGCTGATCGAACGACTCGGTGTGTTACAGAGGTGCGCTTGGTTGTAGCGGCACATGGGAGCGCTTGGTTGTAGCGGCAGACCCACGACAGAGGTGCGCTTGGTTGTAGTGGCACATGGGAGCGCTTGGTTGTTGTAACACCCCGAGATTTTAGGAAAAATATTTTTTTTAATTTCATTAATGTCTTGTGTTATACGATACAACAAAAGGAGCTTTCACAACATGCATCCTTGACTTGCCTTGTATTACACGCAATCGCGAACTTCCTCGATAGAATGTGTAGTACACAATATCGATTTTCACTAAACAACGATATGCTATTAAAATATTATTAAAACTAGCCGTTATGAATAG
Source organism: Viscum album (assembly GCA_963277665.1). NCBI lineage: Eukaryota > Viridiplantae > Streptophyta > Magnoliopsida > Santalales > Viscaceae > Viscum > Viscum album. The sequence goes on from OY728152.1 coordinate 1,800,775,022, forward strand.
TAATAACCACTTTTTGAAATTTTGTAAATTTTATTTTTCAAAATGGACTTCATTTTTGGATTCGGAATATCAAAATTAGCTTAGGGTGAAATTTTGGTAATTTTCGGATAACTTTCATATTTTGATGAATAGTGGAAATTACTAAATTTTAATTAAAAACAACTTTTTCAATCAAAATAATTAATAGTGATAAATTATTAATTTCAGTGGTTTTAAAGTATATTTAGAATATATTTTTACAATTTAATACAATGTTGGTCATTGGATGTAATTTCACATTTAAACCAGTTATAAACAAGTGTCAATCTTTTGATAGTTATTATCTCTTAAAAACACGCCTTTTGTTTTGACGACGGGAATTAATTTTTAAATTAATTAATGAAACTAAGATGTTTTGAATTTGCTAAAATAGAAATCATTTTTGAGTTCATAATATCAAATATATCTTATGCCTAATTTTTGGTATTTTTCTGAAAACATTCAATTTTTGAAGAATAGTGAAACCACTAAGTAGTAGTTAAAAAAAACTGAATTTTTCATAAAACTGAATTTTACCGCTTCTGTGAGTGGAATTTCAAAAATCTGAGAGACACGGTTGATGTCAGTAAGTAAAATGTGGTTCAATGAGATGAAAATAATTTTTGGGTGAATAATATCTTTTTACTTTTTTTACCATGGTTAAAAGTAAATAGGGTAATTAAGGGTAAAAATGATATTATTATTACCCTAACACTTGTCCAAATTCTATTGGATAAGTTTAATTCGACCAAAAACAAGCTTAGGAATAAAATATGACCATTTAGGCCCACTTGGATTAGATTAGGACATTTATTATTATTTAATTCAAAGAAGAGTTAAAAGAGTTAAAATTGAAGTTTATTTAATAAATCATTTTTAATATAGGGTTATACATAAGATAAATTAGATTTTAAATATTCATTAGAAAGATAAAAGGATTTCCTACATAATGGTATTTTATTTGTAATTTTTAGACATCATATAATTTAATTTATTTATGACACAAAGATGATGCAGTAATTATCATATTAATGAAATATTGACATAATTGATGTTATAAATACCAAAATAAATATAATTTGATACTTTTTATGAATTACACTAATTTTATAGGTTAATATAACATGTTATTATTGATTTAATTAACTTTGTTCGAACGTATCATTCTGTTATGATTTTCACAAAAATCAATTAATAAATAGTGTCAAAATTGACATAAAATAGTTTTTAAAACAAATATTATATTATTAATTGTTATTTTATTCCTAAAAGTCTAAGGTTCTTCCAAATGACTTAGATAAGGTTATATATATTAATAATAAACAATTTGGGTTTTTTTTGGCTTCTTATAGTAAGTTTATTAACCTTATTGTGTAAGAACACAAGAAGACATGGTAAAAGTAAAATTATTTAACTTAATGTTAAATCTAAATGATAAGGTTAAAATAGGAACCTAAACTTGTCTAAATTCTATTGGATGAGAATATTTCGACCAATCCCCACATTAGACTCGAAATAAATCAATTTGGAGCTATTTAAAACCGAACTTGACTTTATAATAAAATAATATTTTTAGTTATTCCAAAGGTACCCCTCTCCTCCCTTATAAAAGGGCACCTCCTCCCTCTCTACCTCACACAACTTTGAGCCTTCAAGCTCGGCCAACCCCTGCCAAATTCTCTTCTCCACTTCCCTAGAAACATCATATAGGTTCTGTTCTTTCGCAATGACCAATTTCAGTGCCCTAAGAGGAGGTCTCAAAGAGGCGCTTCAAAGAAGAGGTAATTTCCGTTACCGATTCTTTCACCTTTATTTCTTCTTCCACTCCTTCTTCTTAGGTTGTTTCATTATGAAGTAATAAAATCAGTATCACTCATATAATTATATGTTATTATAATTATTAAACAACCCTATTTCACCATCTATCCATCCTACGGAAAACAAAATCACCGTGCGTGCGTACGTACGGAATACCGTCTCCATGCCGTGGTGAAATCTATTTTCCACCACCACCTTACATGGATGGGTATAATGGTGTAAATAATAACTATACATAGTTATTATAACATCATATTGATTCTGATATATTGTATCATCCACTCCACTCCAATTCAATAATTATGGAAACGATATCATCTCTTGTGCGTACGTACGGACTACCGTCTCCACGACGCGATGAGATTCATTCTCCACATTAACCATTCATGAATGATTATAAAGTATATATAATGAATAATAATGAAATATATGACATGATAAATCTACTGTATTTATGTAGATATGTATATATATATTTCATCTACTTACTTCCATTCAAGACAATAGAGAAAGGAAAACAGCGTTCATGCGTACGTACGGACTACCGTCTCCATGAACGGTGTGTTTCATTTCATTTATCTATATATTATATATATATACTGAATATATATTATATATAAATCATGTTTTATATTCTGGAAGTAATTAAATCATGATATAAGTAATAATAATGTCAACAAGAACAAGTCCAAACACCTACGATAAATGAAACGATTTTACACAACGCTTCTTTAACATGGAATTTACAAAAGAACGGGTAATATAAAGTCATAAGTGAACCATATATGATATCATAACAATGATTATGATTCTGGAATAAGTCAATAACATTATTTAAATCATTATACAGGAGGTTCGGACACTTACGAAGCATATCAGACCTATGGTAAGGGAAATATCACAATCTCATTTTTATCCGAGATTGTTTATACTTTGGTATTTACTGGGGTGTATTTTATCATACACATACATGTTTCCTCAATATGTAATATTTATATCCTTATACAATAGTTTATATTCAATTTTACCCCTCGGTGTGTTTTTAGTAAAAGATATGAAAGGAATCTTTTGTCGTTTTTCGTACAAGTTACTTTTTGACTTTTCTGAAAAAAGTACGAGAAGAGTGTTTTTTTAACTTAAACAGAACGAACAGATTTTTACGGTTTTATAAAGCCTTATTTTAAGGAAGATTCCTCCAAAATATTTCATGAATATTTTCAATAAAATCTTTTTCTTTTAAAGTTGCATGATGTTTTGTGAAAAGAAATTGATTTTGAAGAAGAATGGATATTTTCCTCAAGAATTCATTTCAAGTGTTTTATCAAAATTATTTTCCATCTAAGATAATAAAGGGTTCTGTTTGTATCCATACTTTTACATTGATTTGACTATGTTGTGATGGAATTATGTTTATTAATTCCTTTATCTTATATGAATGGTTTTATGATGTCATGTTGTTTAAGAATCCCATTTTTATTACAAGGGTTATGCAATGATGTATGATTTATGATTTTGTGGCACACATAAGAATGGTATCATTATGAGATGGGTGGGACCTATATATCCCTCCAATGCATTGGGTAAATATTTTATATCTCATGAGATAGACATGGCTGGAATGGTAGGTTATACCGGTTCAGTGAAACAGGACTGAAACGAGGGTGACTCGGTTAAGAAAGGGAATTTGTCCACTAAGATAGTCTTGGCGACGAGTCTTGACTAATAAGATATGATTCTCTATGATTATGTGTGTATTCCACAATTTTTCATGTTTTAAGTTATGATTTTTGGGATTTCATTTCACTACTATGATTTATCCCATGTTATGAAATTATGCTCTCTTTTGCAGGTTATGATTTCCAAAATGTTATGTTCTTATGAATATGATGTGATTGATATTTATTTTGTTTACCCATACTGAGAATTTGAGCTCACCCTTTTATGTTTTCTTTTCCCCAAGATATAAATAAAGGTTTTAGGTAAAAAAAAAGGAAAATCTTTATGGGAGATGTTGAAGATCTTTCACCATGACTAGAAGATTATATGTCGAGTTTCCAAAGACACTAAACTATTACGATCCTTGTGTGTGTGTTTGTTATGTACTAAGTATTCCGCAAAAGTAATGTAATGTCCATGTACGTCAGGCTTCAGGTCTCTATAGTTGGTATCAGAGGAAAGGTTTAGTCAACCTTTGGAAACTAGGATGCGAAAACGTTAGTGAGATCGCTAGAGATATTTCTAAGGTATGTCTAGGTATGTCCCTAAGGATAAGTATACGTATAGGATATAGTCCTAGAACTATGATAACAATATTAGATTAAACCAAAGATGTTATATATTGAAGTTACTCCCCCTTTATTATGATTTTTCCTCTCACACTATTCTTTTTGGGTTTTAAAAAATGGCTGGAAACAAGATGATTCACGATATTGGAGGATATGATGGACAATGGAATGATATTCTTCATGAGCAACCAAATGAAATGGTATTTGGAAGTCCAATCATCATTATTATGCCGAATCATAAATCTCATAATATGATCAATAAGGTAAAATTTGGTAAGTTTCCTGACTCGGCTAATAAGAGAAAGATGGAGTTTTATGATGATCATAGAGGAAAGAAAGTTCAATTTCCCCTATGTAAATCATGTGGGAAGAAGCATCAAGGAGAATGTTTCAAAGGAACTGGAAGATGATTTGGGTGTGGAAAAGAAGGACACAAAGCCAGTAAGTGAAAAGGAAAAGGTTCATTTAACACCAGGGATGAGGATAATGGTATTGCTACGACATCAACAATGGTTAAATGTTTTAAATGTGGAATGTACGGGAATTATGCAAACCAATGCCCTAAGGGAAAGTCACATGAAGAGAATCAGTATGGTCGTATGGGTAGTATTTATGTTGATGATGATGAAGAGACTACAAATGATATGTGAGATGAAAGAATTGTTGAAGCTCGATCAATGGTTTAAGAATGTAGTGGAATGATGACATGTTTATCATGTGTAATGTTGTATAAGTAATCTCATGGTACTATGGAATAAAGAGACATCTAAGGATTGTTACACTGTTGTCTTTCCTTGAGTTTTGAAAGTGTATGATTAATAGTACCAGTATCCATGAAAGGCTATTCAGATATTTTTGGAATGTAGATGATATTCGTATAATGAAGGGATAAGACGATAATGAGATGTTTGATTGTATTCATGATCTCATGATTGATATAAGGACTAAGTGATAAAATGGTTTGAGTATAAATAATTTTGAGGATTTTGGTATGTGGAAAGTGTTAACTTTTAACTGCATTCATGTTTTCACTAAGGTTCAATGGGTATTCATTTTTCAAGAGAATACATGATTAAGGCCTTCTAATGTTTGGAATGTGACCAACAAGACATATCTCATGATATATGGGGATCAATGATGGTATTAACATGCTTGATATATGAACTCTTTGGTAATCATTTGCACTATAATATGAGACTGGACAACAGTATTATGGATAAGCCTAAAGATTGGAATGGACTATGTTGGACATAAGTTAGTATTGTTTAAGGATTAAAGTTTTTTTTCTCGATATTATGTAGTTTTAGAAAAAGGACAACCTGTAGGACGGGCGACAGCCCATCGCGTCGGACAAGGCTGTGGGAATCGAACCCACAACCGAAGTGCGACTGGCCTTTATCGCCTACCACTGGCCTACATGAAGTCCCTGTTTAGTAGAAACTAGTTTTATTATATTAAGCAGTATGATATATGAAGTATGAGTCCATTTTAGGAACCATATATGATTAATCTCACTATAGAATGACTTATGTATATTTAATAACTTTTTCTAACCTTTTGTTTGAGACAGATGGAATGACCCATCATTCTATCACATGATCTGCTAACACTTCACGAATAACAAATTCAACTTCATTTATTTAAGAGATGAAGTGGAAATTGTTCAAGGCACGAACAACAGTGAGATTGTACCAAAATAAAGTAAGTATTTATTCTAATTCAAATTCATCAACTTTAGGGAAACAATCTTGAAAACCAAAAATGTTGTCCTAGTGATCTTATATCTGATTAATCAGATGGTACCTTAGATCGTCACAAATTTATGGATTTGTGATTGTTGGATTTTCCATGGCCATGTTCTCTACCACTCTCCATCAGAACATGATGGTTAGATTTTTCTTCCATATCCATATTTTCACCTATGTAGAAACCCAGTGATTAGTTTATTTGGGTAACCGTTACGTTTCATACTTTTGTTTTTAAAGATTGGTTTTGGTATTCTTTTTTATGATGTGGGTTTCTATTAAAGAAACTTTCTATTAGTAAACCATTTATAACCCCGACGAATTTCGAGGGCGAAATTCATTTTAAGGGGGGTAGAATGTAACACCCCGAGATTTTATGAAAAATATTCTTTTTAATTTCATTAATGTCTTGTGTTATACGCTACACCAAAAGGAGCTTTCACAACACGCATCCTTGACTTGCCTTGTATTACACGCAATCGCGACCTTCCTCGATAGCATGTGTAGTACGCAATACCGTGTTTCACTAAACAACAATATGCTATTAAAATATCATTAAAACTAGCCGTTATGAATAGTAATAACCACTTTTTGAAATTTTTTAAATTTTATTTTTCAAAATGGACTTCATTTTTGGATTCGGAATATCGAAATTAGATTAGGGTGAAATTTTGGTAATTTTCGGATAACTTTCATATTTTGATGAATAGTGGAAATTATTAAATTTTAATTAAAAACAACTTTTTCAATCGAAATAATTAATAGTGATAAATTATTAATTTGAGTGGTTTTAAAGTATATTTAGAATATATTTTTACAATTTAATACAATGTTGGTCATTGGATGTAATTTCACATTTAAACCAGTTATAAACAAGTGTCAATGTTTTGATAGTTATTATCTCTTAAAAACACGCCTTTTGTTTTGACGACGGGAATTAATTTTTAAATTAATTAATGCAACTGATATGTTTTGAATTTGCTAAAATATAATTCATTTTTGAGTTCATAATATCAAATATATCTTAGGCCTAATTTTTGGTATTTTTCTGAAAACATTCAATTTTTGATGAATAGTGAAACCACTAAGTAGTAGTAAAAAAAATTGAATTTTTCATAAAACTGAATTTTACCGCTTCTGTGAGTGGAATTTGAAAAATCCTAGAGACATGGTTGATGTCAGTAAGTAAAATGTGGTTCAATGAGATGAAAATAATTTTTTGGTGAATAGTAACTTTTTACTTCTTTTTACCATGGTTAAAAGTAAATAGGGTAATTAAGGGTAAAAATGATATTATTATTACCCTAACACATGTCAAAATTCTATTGGATAAGTTTAATTCGACCAAAAACAAGCTTAGGAATAAAATATGACCATTTAGGCCCACTTGGATTAGATTAGGACATTTATTATTATTTAATTCAAAGAAGAGTTAAAAGAGTTAAAATCAAAGTTTATTTACCAAATCATTTTTAATATAGGGTTATACAAAAGATAAATTCTATTTTAAATATTCATTAGAAAGCTAAAAATATTTCTTACATAATGGTATTTTATTTGTAATTTTTAGACATCAAATAAGTTAATTTATTTATGACACAATGATGATGCAGTAATTATCTTATTAATGAAATATTGACATAATTGATGTTATAAATACAAAAATACATATAATTTGAGACTTTTTATGAATTCAACTAATTTTATAGGTTAATATGACATGTTATTATTGATTTAATTAACTTTGTTCGAACTTATAATTCTGTTATGATTTTCAAAAAAAGCAATTACTAAATAGTGTCAAAATTGACATAAAATAGTTTTAAAAACAAATATTATATTATTAATTGTTATTTTATTCCTAAAAATCTGAGGTTCGGCCAAATGACTTAGATAAGGTTATATATAATAATAATAAACAATTTGGGGTTCCTTTGGCTTCTTATATTAAGTTTATTAACCTTATAGTGTAAGAACACAAGAAGACACGGTAAAAGTAAAATTATTTAACTTAATGTTAAATCTAAATGATAAGGTTAAAATAGGAACCTAAACTTGTCTAAATTCTATTGGATGATATTATTTCGACCCCTCCCCACCTTATCCTCGAAATAAATTAATTTGGAGCTATTTAATGCCGAACTTGACTTTATAATAAAATAATATTTTCAGTTATTCCAAAGGTACCCCTCTCCTCCCTTATAAAAGGGCACCTCCTCCCTCTCTACCTCACAAAACTTTGAGCCTTCAAGCTCGGCCAACCCCTACCAAATTCTCTTCTCCACTTCCCTAGAAACATCCTAGAGGTTCTGTTCTTCCTCAAACACTAATTTTAGTTCCCTAAGAGGAGGTCTCAAAGAGGCGCTTCAAAGAAGAGGTAATTTCCGTTACCGATTCTTTCACCTTTATTTCTTCTTCCACTCCTTCTTCATAGGTTTTTTCATTATGAAGTAATAACATCAGTATCACTCATATACTGATATGTTATTATAATTATGAAACAATCCTATTTCACCATCTATCCATCATATGGAAAACGAAATCACCGCGCGTGCGTACGTACGGAATACTGTCTCCACGCCGTGGTGAAATCTATTTTCCACCACCACCTTACATGGATGGGAATAATGGTGTAAAGAATAACTATACATAGTTATTAGAACATCATATTGATTCTGATATATTGTATCATCCACTCCAATTCAATTCAATAATTATGGAAACGATATCATCACTCGTGCGTACGTACGAACTACTGTCTCCACGACGCGATGAGATTAATTCTCCACATTAACCATTCATGAATGATTATAAAGTATATATAATGAATAATAATGAAATATATGAAATGATAAATCTACTGGATTTATGTATATATATATATATATATTTCATCTACTTACTTCCATTCAAGACAATAGAGAAAGGAAAACACTGTTCATGCGTACGTACGGACTACCGTCTCCATGAACGGTGTGTTTCATTTCATTTATCTATATATTATATAAATATACTGAATATATATGATATATAAATCATGTTTTATATTCTGGAAGTAAGTAAATCATGATATAAGTAATAATAATGTCAAGAACAACAAGTCCAAACACCTACGATAAATGAAACGATTTTACCCAAAACGCTTCTTTAACATGGAATTTACAAAAGAACAGGTAATATAAAGTCATAAGTGAACCATATATGATATCATAACAATTATTATGATTCTGGAATAAGTCAATAACATTATTTAAATCATTATACAGGAGGTTCGGACACTTACGAAGCATATCAGACCTAAGGTAAGGGAAATATCACAATCTCATTTTTATCCGAGATTGTTTATACTTTGGTATTTACTGGGGTGTATTTTATCATCCACATACATGTTTCCTCAATATGTAATATTTATTTCTTTATAAAATAGTTTATATCCAATTTTACCCCTCGGTGTGTTTTTAGTAAAAGATATGAATGGAATCTTTTGTCATTTTTCGTATGAGGTACTTTTTGACTTTTTTGAAAAAAGTATAAGAAGAGTGTTTTTTTTAACTTAAATGGCATGAACGGATTTTTACGGTTTTATAAATCCTTATTTTAATGAAGCTTCCTCCAAAATATTTCATGACTATTTTCAATAAAATCTCTTTCTTTTAAAATTGCATGATGTTTTGTGAAAAGAAATTGATTTAGAAGAAGAAAGGATATTTTCCTCAAGAATTCATTTCAAGAGTTTTATCAAAATTATTTTCAATCTAAGATAATAAAGGGTTATGTTTCTATCCATATTTTTACATTGATTTGACTATGTTGTGATGGAATTATGTTTATGAATTCCTTTATCTTATATGAATGGTTTTATGATGTCATGTTGTTTAAGAATCCCATTTTTATTACATGGGTTATGCAATAATGTATGATTTATGAATTTGTGGCACACATAAGAATGGTATCATTATGATATGGGTGGGACCTATATATCCCTCCAATTCATTGGGTAAAGATTTTATATCTCATGAGATAGACATGGCTGGAATGGTAGGTTATACCGGTTCAGTGAAACAGGACTGAAACGAGGGTGACTCGGTTCAGAAAGGGACTTTGTCCACTAAGATAGTCTTGGCAATGAGTCTTGACTAATAAGATTTGATTCTCTATGATTATGTGTGTATGCCAGAATGTTTCATGTTTTATGTTATGATTATTGGGATTTCATTTCACTACTATGATTTATCCCATGTTATGAAATTATGCTCTCTTTTGCAGGTTAAGATTTCCAAAATGTTATGTTCTTATGAATATGATGTGATTGATATTTATTTTGTTTACCCTTGCTGAGCATTTGAGCTCACCCTTTTATGTTTTCTTTTCCCCAAGATATAAATAAAGGTTTTAGGTAAAAAAAAGGAAGATCTTTATGGGAGATGTTGAAGATCTTTCACCATGACTAGAAGATTATATTCCGAGTTTCCAAAGACACTAAACTATTACGATCCTTGTGTGTGGGTTTGTTATGTACTAAGTATTCTGCAAAAGTAATGTAATGTCCACGTACATCAGGATTCGGGTCTCTACAGTTATAGCGGCAGACCCACGACAGAGGTGCACTTGGTTTTAGCGGCACATGGGATCGCTTGGTTGTAGCAGCAGACCCACGACAGAGGTGCGCTTGGTTGTAGCGGAACATGGGAGCGCTTGGTTGTAGCAGATGGCCTGCAATACTCGATAGGTGGGGTTATTCAGCAGTCTTAGGTTAGTGAGCAGTACCTCGGAGTTGTGACAGGACCACTGTACACTCCAGAGATGGAGCTCTTCAGCAGTTACGGTTTCGATAATGAAAATCCTGGTTTGAGATGAGACTTTTGACCTTTGTGTTTACCTCATGATTGAGATGGGTCACATTATAACTTAGGTATATATATATGGGCATATACCTGTGTAGTGGTTATCCGTTGATTTCACAATCCTTGTGTTTCCTCATGATTGAGATGGGTTACTTGATAACTTAGGTATATGTATGGGCATATATCTAAGTAGAGGTTATCTGTTGAAATCTTCTTGTGTTTATCCTTGTTGGTTTAGTGAGACCTTGAGGGTCTCGGGGTCCCTACTGAGTATCGTTATACTCACCCCTTCACGGGCTATGCCCGCACCTCTTTGTTTTGGTTGCAGACGACGGGCAGTGCTGACGGAGGCCGAGTGTTCGAGGACTGGATGGTACCCGGAGGTGGACTACATGACGAGTCAGTACCCGGAGGTCGACTACACGACGAGTCAGTACCCGTAGGTGGAATACATGACGTGACAACTCACATAGGAGGTTTACGGACGAGAGTGTGGAGGAGGCTATCTGTACCTACCCTTCAGGTAGGATCCGTGGTGGACGACCAGGAGCTGCGCCATCTGTACCTACCCTTCAGGTAGGATCTGAGGAGGACGACCCAGGAGCTGCTTCCTACTTCCAGCTATTTGTCTTTTTTCTATTGTACCTTGTTCAGTTGTAGTCGTACTTTCTTTTGGGTTTGTATTCTGGCCCATTAACTTTTCAGCTTTTCTTTTGTACTTAGTGTTTTGCTTCCACTTGTACTCTGTGGTGCTTGTTTTCTTTTATAAAAGCAATGGATTCCCAGTTATCGGGATTTTACGCCTTTGGTGCTAGTAGCCCACCCCTGGCCTATGGAAGGCAGGCTTGGGTTAGTCACGGCATGGGCCCCGAGGATGGGTCGTGACATTATATCTATTTTTTGAGGTGACATATAGTTTCCTGTTAATATGAGATATGAGATATCTGTTTCACTAGATAAATGAAATGAGTTTTCATGTCATAAAAATATACTTGTATTGCATGTCTAGAGAGGAAAATAGTGAGTGGTTCTATATTAGAATCACAAATTAGGATGAATTTATCTCAAGCCAATTCACTGAGGTCTGTGATTATCATGTACAGAAAATTCCCCCTGTTGTCTTCAGCAAGAGATTAAGGTGTGTGGTAATCAACATGCTCCTAACACAGGTGAGCATGAACTTCTTATAGTTCATAAGGAGAAGATGGATGGTAATCTTTGTGATAATATCCTTTGGGTCATGTGAAATATAGAAAGGGATAATGTTCATACCATTTCATCAATGCCTGAGTTCAGAAGTGTGTTTCATCATCATAATCAACCAATTTTTTCAAAGGAAGGGGTACCCAAGGCATATGAGTTCTAGATTTATATAGTCATGAAAATCATCAAGTATCAGAAGGCACCCATAGATAAGAGGGTGTTTCTTTATGCATTTATAATACATTTGACATGGAAGAGATGGTGGGTTATTCTAGAGGGATATGGGTAGTAAGATGATCTATTTTAGAAGAATTTGGAAACGATGTTCCTGATCTATTTCTATCTTGAAACCTTTTATGATGAAAAATACCCCAGATTAATGCATCCGATGTTTAAGGGTTTCGTAGTATTGGACTATGCTATACATTTCAAAATCCTACAATTCTCGGCACCAACATTGGTAGTTAATGAGATCTATAGGGGATAAATTTATAGGACGATCCTCATTATGAGATTAGGACAAAAGTAAAAATTGTCTATTGAATTAGCATTGAAGATGTGATGAATGAGGTTATCCTTACACTATGTAATATAAGAGAGGCCTCAAGTAGTGTCCAATCTATTTGACCAGGGTGATATAGGATTTCTTTTTTCAATAGTAAGACAGACCGTAATGACATTTTCTACCAAAGAAAAAATGATTTTAATAGACAAGGTGTTGTAAAACCATCTCAATGTCGTGTTTCATTATAGTGCTATAAGCATGGAAGGTTTGTCTATAAGCACCCACAATGTGCTTACCCCTTAATTTTGTGTCATATATATGGAATATTATGTCATATTTAGAGGTTATATTTTAAATTTCCATAGGAGACTAGTGGATAAGGATTAGGACATGCCCCTAAATTGGAAAGGGGCTCATCTACCCCTCAACAGGTTGGTATATTGAGTTGCACAAGATGTTTTGGCTGGGGGAGTCTATGTTGTACCCTAGTTGATGAACATCAATACCAATAATGGAAAATAGATCAGAATATTCAGACTGCATCATAGGGAAGAGAGGCATGTTAGTTGGATTCTATGAAGACTACTCTGGCTAACATGTATGTAGAAATGTCTACCATCAAAGGTATGCTTCCAATATCGTCCATCTTATATTGTGTTTTTTATAAAAGAGAATGAAATTATTTTCTATATACAAATTATTAAATTGTATTATCATGTGTGTGGAAGTTGTGGATATTTTTTATCCATTAACACACCTTTGGGTGTGCGGTCATTGAATTTCAAATGATGAAATACTTTTTCTCTAGATATTAGTGGTTACCATTTATTTTGGGAAACATTTTCACTAGAAATGAAGGGTTTCAAATTGATTCATGGCATGGATTTCTTAGTTTTATATAGGGATCAAATGATCTGTTATAGGAGGATATTTACTTTTCTATCACTAGAAGGAAGTATATATTCTTACTAGAGTGAGTGGGATCTTTAGGCAGACCAGCATGACCAATTAAGTGCAAATTAGATAGTCTAATAGATCAAATAACTGGCCTCACTCTAGATAATGGTGTAATTTAGAATAATTATTTTCCTCCTATGATAGATTGTTTTTGGTTTATTTTCCTTGATGATTTCTTTGGTACACCACTTGTGTGAGAGATCATGTTCACAATTGAGTGTGTGTTAGGAGATGTGCCAGTTTTTATCCCCCTTCTTTGAATTGAACCAGAAGATATTTGGGAGATGAGGGTTTTGCTGGAAGGTCAATAATATAAAGGATTATTACATCAAAGTACAATCTCTTGGTGTTATCTAGTTTTCATCTTCAAATGGATAATGGAACTCTACTAATATGTGTGGATTATAGGAGGTTGAGCCAGATGATAGTCAATAACTAGTGTCCTCTTCCATGAATTGGGGATATTTTTGATCAGTTTATAGTTGATAAGATCTTCTACAAGATTTATTATAAATTAGAATATCATCAGTTAAGGTTGTGACTATCAGACATATCTCTGACTACTTTTATAAGTCGATATGGCTTGTAGAAATTCATAGGGATATCGTTTGGGTTGACTAAGGAACCTGCAGTATTTAGAGCCTTAATAAAAAGGTTATTTCAACCTTTTCAAGATCAGTTTGGGGTGTATATCAGTGATGATATCATAGTACACTCCAATTCAAAATACTATCATTCCAAAAAATATGACATCATCATAAGTACATTGAGAGTGCATCGGTTTTACACCACGCTTACAAAATTTAGTTTTTTGTAAAAATTATGTGTACTTCATGGGACATGTAATCATCGAAGTAGGAGATTTAGTGGACCCAAATAAAGTCACTTATGTGATATCTTGGGAATATACCAAGATCATATTGAAAATACAAATATTTCATTGTTTATTAGCTTTGTCGATCACTACTCATTGGATGGAATTTAACTGTTTGCTCGTTGACCTGAACTACATCATCACACATGTTTATCGAGAATCAAACATGGCTGCCGATGGCTTGGCCAATTTGGGAGTTTATCAAGACATCATCTGGTGTGAAGACCTCCCAGCCTTTGTAACACCCTTCCATGCAAAATATTGTAATATGATCTCGTACTTTAGGCTTCTGTAATATTTCTTTTAATAAATTTTGTTATTTGGTCATTTAGGCCAAGTAATTACCCCAAAAAACTGGCATTTTATGTAAGATTTATCCCATTTTGTAGCACCAATGTCTCGGATCACCAATAAAGGGGTGATTTTTGTTCAGTCTGATGCTTGAGGGATATTTGTTTAGGATATGAAGGATGAAATTATCACCTATATTCACATTACTTGTGCTATGTCACGAATATAACACATATTGTGATGCATCTAGAGTTGGATATATAGAAATTATAATTTAAGAGGATCATGTGTTTACTTATGGCTTCAGTTAGCTAAGGTAGTATGAGAGGAATTACCCTACTAATGATTTGGAGTTAGTAGTAGCGGTACATTCTCCATGATGTTTTAGAAAAAAAGAAAATTGTGAAATTTTTGTGGTATAAAGGGATCAAAATATCCTCATGTACAAATTTTCTCAGTGGGACCTGAAACATCAGTAGAGTTAGTAGTTCGAGTATCTACAACCATTTGACTTTGAATTATCATATACACTATGAAAGGAAAATATCATTGATGATGATTTGAACTGAAAGAAATGGAAATATTTAGTGCATGAATATAATGATGAGTGGAGATTAATGTCCCTCTTTGCAGACATACATTTTGTTGTACAAGAATCTCAAGGGGATGTAGCTCTGACATTGACATCTGTTATACCCATCCTTTGGGACTAGATTATGACCAAGTAGTGTTCTTATCCAAAAGTATTTGTTCTAAAATAAAACATATATTTTGGGGAGACTTTATTAGGAAGGCCTTATGATAGGGTAAATTCCCATCTTTTATGTAACCTTGTATGGGTTCTTATGGTCATGTGAAATGAGATGATAAGGGTGTTTCAGGATTTTAGATGGGCAATATATCCAAGTTTAAAAAATATATATTTTGATCTTCTTAGAAAGTACTGGTGTTCAATAATTAATAAGGATGTGTAAAGTGAAATCAATTTATGCTTCATCTGTGAATAGATGAAATATGAGCATCCAAGCCCAGATAGGCTTTTGAGGTCTTTACCCTTGCCAATGTGGAAATTGGATGATGTCATAATGGATTTTGTGATAGGATTACCTACGATGATCCATAAGAATGATGATTCATGGGTTGTACATATTTAATAACGTAGGTATTCCACTTCATACCTATACGAGAAATCATCAATGTTGAATACCTCAGAAATCATTATCTGTGGGAGGTGGTTCGATTACACGGTGTTCTGAGTAATATCGTTTCATACAGAGATCCTCATTTCACATCATGTTTCTATCAAGGTCTTCAAAATGAAATCGGATTGTGAGATCTATTATACATAGCCTACCATTCTCAGATTGATGGATAATCAGAGAAAACTATTCAGGTTCAAGAGTATATTTTACAAGAATTTTTTTTTGTATTTTTTTTGGTTCATGGGAGCACTTTGTGGGACTCGTGGGATTTTCATATAACAGTTGCATCTATTAATCGATCCAAATGGGGCGTTTTAATGATTTTTATGGGATTCTATTCCATTTTACTCTTTTTTGGATGGAGGTAGGTGAGTCATCACCTATTGGTCCTAATCTCATTGAGGAGACTTTTAAATACGTTCAATGGACCATACAGTGGTTGGTGGCAACATATAATTGAAATAAATATTATAATAATTATTGGAGATGACCTCTTGAATTTGAGGTTAGTTATCATAATATAGTGCTGAGGTTTTTCAGGCTCAATGAAATAGTGTTGAGGGTCAGTCCAGTGGCATACTGTTTATCCCTTCCATAATGCTACAAGGACATGAATAACATACTACATGTGTTTAAACTGTGATGATATCATCCAAACACTACCTATAGAGACACATGCTTATCATACATGGATATTACATTATTTTAGTTGAATATTCATTAAATTACAAAAATAAATGCTTGAGAACAATAATATTTTAGTGTATTTGGTAACCTGGAAACAAAAACATCTATAATAGTGAAATATCATCAAAAACGCCCCTAAATATCTCCACCATTAATAATTCTAACGAAAATATTTCTTCATAACATGGGGAAAGGATACATAAGGAAGTGTTGAGCTCAAATGATCAGTAAGGGTAAAAAAAGGAAATGTGTAAGAATAGAATGAACAAAAGGCTATAGAACATTAACATAACATTTGAAGATCACACCCAATTTATTAGATATCATAATAAGGATTTTCACTTCATATCCCATGGATCATTATATAATTAAAACGATTAGTCATGAATGTATAAAATATAAATATGACATGTAATTTGTGGCATGAATTTTTTTTCTATCTTTAGGAACATGTAAAAGTAGAAATAGGATTACTCGTTAAGTTAATGGAATTATATCAAACCCTATAATCAACTTATAGACATGAAATAAGGTCCATTCAATCATGTTCATGCATAACCTTATGGACCTGAAACTAGGTCCATGCATAACATTATGAACATGTAATGAGGGTCAAGAATGACATTGTTAATATATAATCATGTTTATGTATAAACTTAATGAAATGAAACTAGGCCAATGTATAATATTGTGAACACGTAATATGGTTCACTAATTACATTGTGATAATGTAATCACATTCTCATATAAACTTATATAAATTCATCTAGGTCCACATATAACATTACGAACATATAAGAAGCTTCACACATAATATTTTGAACACGAAATTAGGTTCACACATAACATATATACTCATGAGACCACCATCGTTACCCAAAGAATTAGAGGGGGATATAGTTCCAACAAATATCGTATTAACATCAATCATACATGTGGCACAAAATAAAATAGTCATCATATCATGAACCATAAAAAAGATAGAGGTTTCATAAACATAAAACCACAACATATGAAATGGAATGGGTAACATTAAAAATTTATAAAATCATAAACAATAAGAGATATTGGATTCATAATCACATCATGAAAGTATTACCCATGAAAAGAAGTGAGTATCAATATAATATAACTTGTGGAAGAAAAAAATGTTTCATAAACATCATGAAATCAAAGAATAATCTATTCATAGAAATGAAATGAAGGGGACCTTTAGATCATTTCCTATAATTTCATGAGTAACATCAATATAAGTCATCTTAGATAGAAACTTATTTTAAAATAATTTATTAAAATATTTCATGGAAAAAATATATTTTCTTCTTTGATAAAAAATTCTTTTTAAAATGTAAATACTTTTTAAAAAACATTTATATGAAAATAAAATGGAAAAATTATAAATAAATAATTAACCTTATTTTGGAGGCGTTTTTCGTTGTATACTTATAATGAATGTTTTAAAATCCTTAAAAAATTTCTTAAACATAAATCATTCTTCAAAACCTTTTTCTTTGAAAATAGATTTGAAATATTTTAATAATTTTTTTGAAAACAATAAGACGTTTTTAAAATACCATTCCCATTAAAATACACTTTGATTATAATTTGAAATCATTTTTGAATTTTTTTTTGTGATTTTTTTAAACATGGTTTATGAAATGAAGAAGTTTTCCAAACTAAAAGAGAAATACTATCCAATTTTCATACAAATATTTTCATAATTACATTGAGTAGAAAATAGTGATGAAATGATACTATTACGTTTCTATATGTTTAATAAATATGATATTTGTAATATTTTTGAATTTCCATGAGAGATTTATCATAATATTTTATCAAATTAAGAATTAACCTAGAAAATCTTAAAAAGCGATGAGATTGTTTCAATAAACTCTTATCACTTGGTAACTTGGGATCATAATCTCCATATAAGAAAATTAAATTACATGAAGCTTAAAATATGATGAAAATAATTAAATTCATTATATAACATCTATAAATTTATGTATATACATCGTGAGAAATAATTTTGGTGCATAACCGATCGTGAGTCATAAATAAGGGAAATTGAGACAAATCTATTTTATAAATTTTATAATTTTTTTAAACACAAAACCCATTAAATAAATAGAATATAATGGATATGTAAATACCCATAAATATAATTACAATATTCATAGATTACATCTAGGGGTAGTATAGAGAACACAAAAATTTAATGGATGGTGAATAAATAATGTATTTCACCGAAATAAAATGTTTGATGAATCCCCCTTACGTTGTGTCTTGACTCTCATCGTACTCAATCTATCCACCTATAAAATAAATATATATTTAGTATAAATATTTTATAGAACAATAATATTATACTTAATTCCATATATGGTTTTATTATTTCCTTATATTACCTCATTTTAACCATCATGTGTTAATGTTTCACATTGGATAATATTCTCTTTGTTCTTCGAATGTTTCAAAACTTTTTATATGTTTGGTTCTTATACATATATCATAATTTATTAAATTTAGAACATGATACAAATATAATTTATATTTTTTATATTTTTATTATAATAATCTATAGAATATATATGTAAAAAAGGAATTACACTGTTCATTGAGATGGTAAGCCATACGTACACATCAACACTATTAACATTTAATTTTTGTGTTGAATGAAAAAACAATAAAATATATTTATGAATATATAAATATATATAATTATTAATTTATATTTTTTATATCATATATATAATATATATTCATTTAACCTATCCTTAATACATTTCATGTAGTTTATGAATGAATGACATCGCTTTGTGGAGGTGGTAGTCCACATTTCCTCCAATGAAAATATCATATTAACATAAAATGGTATGTAAAATATTTGTGGTTTAAAAACAATAAATAATATAAAATAAATAATAAATATAATATATGAAAATTATAAATATAGTTTCCGTCATAATTTTCACTATGATATGCGGTAAAGAAACAATGAACAATCATTGTTTAGTGAGGTGATATTTCGCCGTAAACATAGATAATATCTTCATTAGCAATTAGATGGAGGAGTGTAACTGTAGGTCAACCCATTAAAATAAAATAAAATACTAGTATATTTATGATACTTCTTTTTTTATTAAATCGTGGATTAATGGGAGTGGATGTGGTGATGAATTAAAAAAAAGAACAGATCTTGAGAGAATATGTTACCTCCAAAATGAGTAACTACTTTTGGTTGGAGACAAAATAATTCATTGGATTGATTCATTCAAAATGGGAGGACTCATGGATGATTTTATGGATGTTGGGAATTTAATTGGGAAGAAATTTTCTAATCCAATGTGGTTTGAGGTGTGTTCAGAAAGGGGATAGTTGGTGGCCTTTTATAGGGGAGGGAATGTAAACTCTTTCCATCTTTGAAAACAAGTTACGTGTACCCCACTTATTACCAAAATAAATTCATAACAATGAAAAATTAATTAATTATTTAAGGTTCATGGACTAAATTTGGACATAAAATTGTTCTTGTAAAAGTTTATAGGACATTTTGGGTTTCAAATTTCAGGACTAATACATTATAAACCAAATATTTCTCTTAACCATTGTTATTAAATTTAATATCATTCAATAATATTTTTCACCAATAACTAAGATGAACTTACTATGAATTATGAATTATAATTACTCCAAATATTGAATAAATTTTTCCAAATTCTAATTAAATATTTTTTAGAAATTTATTTAAATGTAATCACACTCATGGGTTGACACTACAAGTTTTATAAATAAAAACCATCCAAAATATTTCTTTGTTTTTATATGAAAATTGACTATAAAAGTAATTAAAATGACCGAAATTGGATTAATTCATAAAATTATGTTATAATTAAACTTTAAATACAAAATAAGATATATTTTAACCGTATAAATAAATTAGAATAAAAGGCTGTTTTGAATTAAAATCTGGTATTTTTCACTGCTCATCAAAACAATTATGTTTATTCGAAAAATCCCAAAAAAATAACCCTAATCTAATTTAAAAATAATAATTTAATGTTATACCATATTTTATAAATTTTAATTTCTAAATGTGTCTAAATTTAATTTTATTATTTTTTATAGAATGACATAAAAAATATTTATTACAAAAATTAATATTTCAAAACATATAAAGACTTTAACCAAAAAATTATATCCTTCATTATAAATAAACAAATTATAAGAAAATATTTTAACTGTATTTATATATATTCCTATTTCAAAGTTTAATGGATCAGTTATAATTATCTTGTTTAAATAATTATAAATATAAAATAATGTTTTGTAGAAACTAAGTGTCATGTGTAACATAGGCCAAGTTGGTGTTCGGTGTATCATACTCCATATCGGTGTGACATGTGACATATTCATGACTATTCGGTTCTATGTGAATGTCATGTTTAACTAAGTGATTTAATATAAAAAAATATTTTTAGTTTTGAGAGAGATGAAAAATATTAAAATATTAGATTAATTTGAAAAAAAATATTTCCAAAAAGGGAGTTACATTCTACCACACATAAAATTAATTTCACCCCTGAAATTTGTACATTTTATGAATGGATAAATACATGAACATTTAATTTATATAAACCCATTTCATAAAAAATAATTCTAAAAAATCCTTTAAAAAGTAAAATTTGTAAACATAAGGTTTACCCAATGTAATATATAATTAGTATTCTATGTAGAAGAACCATAGTGGAAAGTAAAAACATGGACATGGAAATGAAATATAGTTATCATGTTCTAAGGGATACTGATAGAGAATATTGTTAAGATAAAAGTTAACCATCAAGAATCCATATATATGTGATATCTAAGGGTTCATTTGCTTCACCAGAAATGAATGTACTAGGATAACCTTTTTGGTTCCATCATTATTTCCCTCAAGTTGATGAATTTTCCTGAGAAGTCATACTTATGTGATTTTATTTTCTTTTATATGAAAAATATCTCTATTTTTTTGTGCCTTGATAGATTTCCATTTCATCTCTTACCCAGATAAATTAGTGGGAACAATATTATTTCATTCCTAATGTACTAATAGATAATGGGATCCATGATGAGTCATCCCAAAATATATTCTGTTACCATAAACAAAAATAGGTTATCCAATATTCATTAAACCTCTTGTAGTCTGTTAATACATTAATTTCAAAGGCTTTATTTTGTGTTTGACATAAAATATACATAAATGTTTAACCATATAACCCTTACAAAATATAATTTATCTCTGTTTCCTTAAATATGATTTTATTTTAAACCCCAAACATTTTTATTGGATACTTGGTTTTATCCATGCACGGATATAACTTTAAATTTGATTTTATTATTCCAAAATCCATTTAGAGTGATATAATCACAAGAAACCTCACTAAAGGATGAATAAAAATATTATCCTAGGATTATATATGAAAAATAAAATATGAAATTCCCAACTATTGGGGGCGATATGTTTTAACCTAATTTTCATCATACACTTCATCCATTGTGATTTCATAAGATTTCCCATTTTACTTTTTTCATAGAGTTTATTTTGACTTATCATCCATATTAGCCCCAGGATTGGGGTATTGATACACATAAATCCCAAACTGTAATCACATGAAACACTAAATTTTGTGTGTTTAATTCTTTTGAGCTTTCTCTCTACTGAAATAATTTAATTTCCATATCTCATCACTTCTAAATTATTTTTCTTATTGTTCTGGAGTCCCAAACATGAATCACCTTATTATTCCATTCAGTCACAATACAATGTTTTATTTACCATAGTTTTAGAAAGAATGAGTTTGAAAAATATTCTTCTCTCCTGGTTTTTCATATTCCCCATTGAATACCATGATCATCATCTTATTGAAACCATTTTGTTGTTATAAATATCTATCCTAAATTGTAACTTTTATTGAACAATTAAAAATATCTTTATTGCAAGTAACATTGGGACAATTACCTTTCATGACTTGTATTTAATCCATAGAAAAATATATTAACCGTACATAAGGGTTGGATGATAATACCATATACATACCATGAATGTATTTTTATGTTAGCCTCATATGTACTGATAGATTGATCATCCTTTTGAGTCAAATCAAAGAACTAATTTTCCATATCTATATGAATAATTGAAGGAAAGTTGTTATTGAAAAAATAAGTTCTCGTTCTTGTCCCATTTTATCGATTATTTCTCATTTCTCTACCTCATAAACATGATTAAATACCACCACTAGTCTGATTCAGCTTCTACACAAGAAACATACAAAATAACTTATCATGTTATGAACACTAAAGGTTGAAAAATATATTTTTAGTGGTACTGATCCATTTTTCAGTAACAAGTTGATCAGAAGACCCTCTAAAAGAAGGTTTGCTTTTATTCATAAAGGACTCAACATATTTTTGTTCATTACTTTTCTCTTTTGGAATTAAACCATGATTCATAGATTAAGAAAGATTTGTGAGCATAGTAATTTTGTTTTGAATTATTACTACCATAGAATTTGGTCACTCAGGATGACAATCATTGAACGATCCATTACAATCAACACTACCATGGTTCCTTCTGGTTATAACCATTGATTAAAATCAAAATTCATAGAGTGAGATACAATTATCATATTGAGGAACCACATTATCTAGAAAATTCACCTATAGAACATCTTAATAGTGACCCCATACTTAATATATGAAAAATTAAGTTTATTATAATACCATTATAGACCACATGTATTTAAATACCTCATGATGGTTCAGGAAGTGTTTTTAAATTACCAAAGAATATATTTTATATATAGGTTATGATCATCAAATGTATTTCACATTTTGAAATAAAAGTTTTTTGATAACTTATAAAGACTGATTGGGAACATTTAAATCATTTCTTAAGAATAAAACATTTATAAAAAAGTTTTCTTTTAAAATTGAAAGGAAATATTTTAATGGTTGTTTTATAAAAAATAAAAGTAAAATTGAAACAAATTTTTCTAGTAAATTTTATTCAAGTATAATTTTAAAAAAAATTGGACACATTTTTGAAAACATGGTTTTTGAAATAAAACACATTTCTATCCAAAGAGAGAAATACAATAATATTTTTAAAAAACATTTTATTAACTATAATATGAAAAAAAGAGTGGAAATGGTAATAATACCTAGATATATTTTGAATAAACATATTATAAGAGAACGTATGAGTGTAATTGAGATATAGATCATATGATTTCATTAAATAAATAATAAACATAAACAGTAATGAAAAACATTGAGATTGTTTCAATAAACGCTTATCACTTTGTAACATGGGATGATACATTAAATGTAAGAAAATGAAATTAAATTGAGGTTAAAATATAATGAAAATAAGTAGATTCATATTCTAAAATTTAAAATATAATTATATACCACTCGAAAAAAAATTAGGTGAATAAAAAAACATGTGTCTTAAAGAAGGTCAATTGAGGAAAATCTATTTTATCAATTTAGTAACATTTAAAACATAATCATCATGAAATAAATAGAATTAAATGGATTTTAAAATTACCATAAATTTAATTATAATAATAATATAATACATACATGGGAATTTTACACTCCAAATAAAAGTAATGGGTCACGAATAAATCATGTATCTCACAGAAATAAAATGTGAGATGAAATCTCCTTACTTTGTGTCTTAACATTCATCGTACACCTTCAAACCACATTTATAATAAATATAAATTTAGTATAACTTTATTATAGAACCATATTCTTATAAATAATAAAATATAATATTTTATTACAAAATCATATTATCCACTTTTTAACTATCCTATGTTAATGTTTCACTTCAGATAATATTTTCATTGTTCTTCACATGTGTCATAATTTGTAATATTGTTGGTCCTTATACTTATATCATGATTTTAATAATGTAAAACATGAAATAAAGATCATGTATATTCATTATATTCTTATTATAACTATCAATATAATATATAATTATGCAATGGAATACAACTTTCATGTCGACGATAAGATGTATGTACGCATGTACGATATTTCTGTTTAATTATAATGTTAAACGAAAAAAGAGGCATATATGTTTGTATATATATATCATAATTACAATGGATGTATTATATTATTTTTATAATATATATTCACCAGATAAATCTTTAATACATCCCACATAGTGTATGAATGAATCACATCACTTTGACCGGGTGGTAGTTGACACTTCCTCAAACAAAATCATCATATTAACCAAAAATAAAATGTAAAAAAGATATGCATTTTAAAATGAATACGAAATCATAAATACATAATAAATTTAATATATTAAATATATAAATAGAGTGTACATCATAATTTCCATCATGAGAGGAGGTAAATGAAAAAAATGAATAATAATCATTTAGTGTGGTGGTAGATCTGTGTACGCATAAAAAGAATGTTTTTACCCATTAGATGGAGGTCTATTTAATTTTAGATAGAACCATTAGAATAAAAACATTCTAATATATTTTTTATACTGGTTATTTTATGAAATCATGGAATAAATAGAGTGTAGGGGGTGCAAAATAAAAATAAAATAAAAGAGCGTGAGAGAAGACGTTACCTCTTAATTGGGTAACTCATTTAGGTTTTTTCCAAAAGGCTTACATGGAATAACTTATTCACAAGGATAGGCTTCAATAATGATGGGATGGATTTTTGGAAGTGTATTGGGCATATATTGGCTGATACTATGGGGTTTGATAGGTTTCAAGAATGGGGCGAGGTTGTGGCCTTTTATAGGGGAGGGAAAGGACACACTGGGAATTTTTAAAACAAGTTAGGTGTACAAACATTTTTACCTAAAAAAGTTCATAAATATTAACCAAACCTAATAATTTATGGTTTATGGCTGATTAATGGACATAAAATGTGTGTTGGATATGTTTATAGGTCATTTTGGTTATTCAGATTAATGTTTAGTGTTTTATAAAACTATTTTTTCTCTTAACCATTGTAATTAATTTTAAATACCATTACTAATATTTTTTTGAAAATTAAATAATTTCAACTTATTAGACACTATTAATTATTATGAATCTAAATATGGGATAAATTTTTGGAAATTGAAATCATATAATAGGAATAAATAAATTTAAGATTAATCTGGCTGATGGGACGATATTGTTCGTTTTTAAAGTAAAATCATTCTAAATGTTTCATTGTTTTTATACCCAATTTCAACATAACATTGTTTCCAATGGCATAAATTTGATTAATTTAGAGAAATATTATCTAAATAATATTTTAAACCAAATTAAAATATAATTTATCCTTATAAATAAATTAGATGAAAATGTAGTTTTGAATTAAAATCTTGTATTTTTAACTATTTATCTAAAAAATGAATCTTCCAAAAAAATCCCAAATATTGTCCTCATGATAATGTATACATTCAATATTAAAATTTTAATTTTATTTAATAAAATTAAATTTCTAAATTTTTATAAAATTAATTTTTACTATTTTTTAAAGAAAGAAATAAAAAATATTTTATTTGAGCATGTAGTATTTTAAAACCTATAAGGAATTTAAAAACAATTATATCCTTTATTATGAAATATATAATTATAAAAAATATTTGAAAAGAAGTTATTACTATTCATTATTTAGGTTTAATGAATATGTTATAATTATCTCATTTAAATAATTATAACAATAAAATGATGTTTCATTAAAACTCAGTGTTGTGTGTAACAAATGCCAAATTAGTGTTCAATGTAATGTATTCCATGTCGATGTTTCTTGTAAAGTATGTATATTAATTATTCTATATAACTTATAACAAGTTAGTTTTGTGTTAACAGAATGTTTGAATATGTGATTTAATATAAAAAACTATTTTCATTGTTTCATGAAATGGAAAATATCACATGATTAAATTAATTTGAAAAAACATTAAAAAAAATATCAGGGTGTTACTATTCCCATTTGATTGAGGTTACATTCATTGTGTTTTTTTATTCATACATTGAAGAGCATCCGATAAAGGTTTTGTATTATAGAGAGTAATATCTTTGGGGTCAAACTATACCGTTAGTTTGTGTCCAGTGGCATTACGAGTGACTTGAAGAGGATACTTGGGTGAGGGAGTTTGATATGTTAAAAAAGTGCCATGACATGTTATATGAGGCCTCATAGTGACACTTGAAGTATCTTGGAGATGATATGTTTTAATTTTGGGGGGTTGTATAATCCTATCATTTTCTAGGAACGTTTCTCTCTGAGTTTTTCATTCTATCATTGGTGGCTGAGTATTGTTTGGAGACAGGGATCCTTTCTTAGATAAAATGAAATAATTTTTAGGGATGTATTTTTGGAAAAAATGGAGTCCATATATAAATTGGATTAAGTGTTTATGGTTTCTGGGTATGTTTATTATTATTTAAGGGGTTTTAGTTGTTTAAAATATATGTTTATGAAAAATCAAGCGAAGAACATTTACATATCATGTAAAAGTATTGCATGTCGTCTGATTGTTCATGGGTTTTAAAAATATATGTTAGTTGAGATGGATTTTTTAGTTAATTAAATTTAAAACATGTACACAACATTTTATCATGTCACATGTCATGTAAATTCACAACCTACTACTTTAAACACACCATGCAGATGAAACTATTTCTACTTGGATTTAGATCCTCTCTTCTCAAACCTAGGTCATTCTATAGAAAATTTAAGAGTTCCAACATACCTTTTAGATGTTACTTTTTCATCTTCAATACAAGGTATGTTTATTTGGGTCGGTTTCTTCCTTTTACCTTTTGTTCACCAACTATTGTGATGAAATCATTTGTTTGGTTTCCTTGCTGGTATTGATCCTGATAAATTATTATCTAGGAACCTATTTACAAAAATTTAAACATTCTTCCTCATGGTCATTTTCCTTTGCAATAAGCTTTGGATAATCAATAAAATGTCTGAAGTATAAAACATAAACCTATGGTTTGATAATTGTCAAGGTTATAAAATATTGTGATAGTGAAAACATAGTTTTCTCCCAAATTAATTGAATATAAATGAAACATAAAATTAATTAAAGTACGTTTAGTATGAAATGTTAACTAGGGTGACATCTTCTTATAGAATCCCTAAAATTTGGATAATTTTTTATTAATGTAATTGTAAATCAATTTCGAATTAAATTGAAATGTTACATATGGAATAATAATGTTAATTCACATAATTAACTATTGAGATATATGAAGTGATATTTGGGTAACCATGACTTATGATAGGGATTGTGTTCTATGTTGATATAATTATATAATGGGATAGGACTAGGAACATTCAAATGTATATGCTAAAATTCTTATAGAGACCAGTCCCAGCCCAGTCCCATGCTCTAATGCTTATAGGGATTTAGTATAAATATATTTTAATTCTTATAGAGATTTTACTCAGAGTGACCGTTGTAACAATACCAAGGTTATATGGTAATGGTTTGCATGATCATAAGACATTATCAATGATATTCCAACATGGCGTCGAAGCATGTTGTGGTTGATTTTTTTAATTGTAAAATTAAATAATACAAATGTTTATTACATAGTTTCATACAATTCTTTTTAGATTTATTTTTTAGAAATGGTGGATTTAACCTACTATGTTATACAAACACACAATTTGGGTCTCCGTTTGGCACTTGGGAATATTTTGTGGATGTACGTTTAGACAAGGGAAATGGACCTTACTTTTGATCGATTGTTTTCTATTGCAATGGAGTTTGGTGACGGGACCAACAAGGGATTGTGACATGGGACATGAGTCATTTATTTGAGTATTCTTGTCTTTTTCTTGTATTTTTATATAATTACATTTAGTTACATTCAAACACATCATTGTAATATTCATCATTATTTATTAGATATCTAGTTGACTTTTATTAATGTGTTATAAAATTTTTTACTCCAATTATTTCATTTTATTATGAATTTTTTCTACTTCTATGAAAATTCATACTAAGGGGTATACTTTCCCACTACATAACTCACACCCCACAACTAGTTGAAAGCCTATGGAATATGGGGAGGTTCACTTGAGGAATCATAACCATCCCTTTTTGGCTATGTTAGAAAGTGATAGATTGAGGGATGTTACAAATTTATTTGGAGAATCTAGTATTATTTTATTTTAGTATATTAATTAAGGAATTTTTGAAAGGAGACTTGGATGTATTGAGACATGGTAATTCACATGTTCATGGGAGTAGTTAACATGTGTACTAGGGAAAATATGAGTTTCCAGGTATGGAACTTATAATTGTGTTGAGTTATTATTATATTTGAGGTTATTTCAACTCGGGTGATTCAAATGTGGTGTAAGGTTATTGTTTTACGATGTTATTATTTATTGAGCGTTGTACTTGTGGCCCATTATGGAGTGAGATGCAAATATATTCATCAAAATTGGGACAAAGGGATATAATTAGATGCATTGTTTACAAGTGGGGAATATATATTTTTTCATGTGATATATAAAATTTCCTATTAAACTATGATATGAAATATTTATTTCACTTGATTAATTAAATGAGTATTAATTCCATAAAAAAAATACATGAATGATGTTTCTATAGAGACCACAAGATAGAGGTTTTAGTTGGATTTACATTTTTGGATGACTTTTTTTCAAGATATATATCAATGCTATGTGTTTTTATTGTATAGAAAATGAATCCTTATTATCATCAACTTGATATTCAGGTGAGGGAATATTAGCACAATCCAATCATATATTAACTAGAATGTCATATAATTATTAAGGAGAAGATGGATGTTCAACTTGTTGATAGCTTCCTAAGGGTCATGTGATCCATGGAAAGAGAGATTATTCATACTATTACATTGATATCTGAGATAACAAGAGATTTTTGGCTTCAACATATGCCAATGTTTTCAAGGGATGGGGACCCCATGAAGTCATGTTACATATTGAGTTATTTCAAAAAATCTCGAATAATCTTGAGACACCCACAGATACGATAGTGAATCTTGTTGTGTCTAGGCTTCATCGACCTGCCATGAATTGTTGGGATATTCTAGAGGGAACTGGGAAGTAGTATGAGCTATCTTGGAAGGACTTCATGTCAATGTTACTGATCCATTTTTTTCCTGAATTCTTAAGTGATGAAATATATTACAATTTCATGCATCTGATATAGGAGGGTTTGTTAGTTCTAGGCTATGCTGAAATTTTTACAGACCTATTGTGTTTTTCACCATCCTAGGAAGCTAATTATGTAACGTCCCAGATCTAGGTACCACTACATGGGTTCCCCAAACCCGATTGGTGACATGAACTCAATCACATTTCCCCAAATGCCAGAGGCTGCCAACTAGCAACGAGGGCCTAGGTCTGATAGTGGAGAATCTATGCCCTCATTTGTTAAAGTTTAGCACAGTGGAATACTAGACAAATCATACAAAAATAGCGGAAGCAATAAACCATTCACATTTAATATAAAGAACTGCAGTAAAAGATAACCAGAAGTTATATAGATAATGATGCAACATGTCTCATGTTCTAAGAAAAAAGCCAGAACATGTTACACAATGATATAGTACAATACAATACAGCTCAATTGCAGGTACAACAGAACAAAACAAAACATCCAGCAGCATCCCGAGCCTGAGCTCGGTCCCATGCTCCCCTACACCACAACAACACTCTTATACCTATATAGGGAAGCTTGACCATATCCATACCTGCAGAAATATATTCTGTTTGGGCAGAAAAAATGACCCAAACTGGGTGTGAGAAATAAATCTCAGTAGGCACCCACAAAAGGCATGTGCCCAACTGTGTGAAAATATGAAACAACAGTGTGCAGGAGTAAAATTCAATAAACTAAGTAGTACTCAAAAGTAACTAACTTTACCAGTTATATTTCCATTCTTAATATTCATTTTTTCCATTTAATATAAGACATCACCTCAGTGAATTTTCTATGTAAACAGTCAGTGTCCTCAGACATGCAAACACTTACCCTCAGGTAATAGGAAACAAATCCCTCAGCTAATTTCCCATAGGAATAACATATATAGCACTCAGGCATACAAAGTGTCTCCCTCTAGCACAGAGTATATTCCCCATAGGCAGGAAAGAAGTTTTCCTCAGGCCGAAATAACCACTTCCCTCAGGCTAAAGGCAACAATGCCCTCGGGCTAACTAAATCACTTCCCTTAGGCTAAGTAAGTAACCAGGCCATGCCCATCATATAAACAAGTAATAAATTCAATAAACATTATTAAAATGGTATACCCTCGAGTATCCTAGCCAAACATCTAAATAGAGGAAAACACCCCCGGGGTTGTCCTGGATCCAAGCAGTGATCCCAAACAGTAGTTTATTAGCACATTTAATTGCCTATACAATTCTAGGTATTTAAAATAGCTAAGGCCTCATCTACACGACACTCCAACATGGGTTCGAAGCTCAAGGATACACAAAAACACACGACAGTTGGAATTTAAACACCAAGACACCTACCTCAATCACCCCTGATCGGTATACGCGAACGAAGATCCTCGAATTTTCCAAGAATGAAGTAGATCTGGGGTAGAAGATAACCCGTTCAAACGTAAACAACTTTACCTTGGGAAAGAATTGGTAAGAACTACTTAAGGAGAAGTAGAGGCTTACGCGTACGGTTCCAACGAGATCGACAGAGGCCGAAACAGATTCCCGGCGTACGATCTGGAGCTCCACGAAGGTTCTTCCCTCAATCCCAACACCTCCGGTTCTAAGCCATCCCTATGAATAGGGGAGGCTACTAAGTATTTTAAGCGAAAAAACAGACTACAAGGCGTGTATTATTGGGTACACGGCGTGTAGTTTCCATTTTTTTAGCTGTTCTGTCGGTGGCTTCTCGCCAGTGTGGCACTGTTCATCTGTCGACATGACTACATGGAGTGTCTTCATGATTACACGGCATGTAATGTCAGTTAGTTGGCCACTGCCTTACTATTCACCTGTCGATTAACTACACGGCGTGTAAAGGACCACTACACGGTGTGTAGTCGGTTTTTTTACACCCTTTCTTATCGGCATGGATACACACCCTGTATACTCATCCCACAAGACCAATGTACACGGTGTGTGGAAAAGTACATAGTATGTAGTCACAACATTTTGGATTTTTCCCCATTTTTCTTATTTTATCAAAAACACTTAAGGAAAATAGAAAAGAAGAATCTCGTACCTCAAAAATAAGAACTGGGTTTTTACAAACTTCCCCCCTTAAATCAATTCGTCCCTAAATTTCCCTTCCAAGGGTGGTGAAGATAATGATCAGAAAAACTATGACCACTGAGCACATACGTCGGTCTCCCACTCCTAGGTTTCATCTTGCTCTTGGCCATTCTGCCATAGCACCTGTACGAGAGGACCAGACCAGCCTCATAGAACCTTCGTTGTCCTATCAATGATATGAATCAGATGCTCCTCAAAGGACGCATCTTACTCAAGCTCAACCTCCTTGGGATGAAGGACGTGAGATGGGTCTGAATGATAGCGGCACAACTGAGATTCATGGAAGACATTGTGCATGGATCGGTACCTCTACGGTATCTGCAACTAATAGGCAACCAGCCCGACTCTCTCCAGAATCTCAAATGGCCCCACATACCTCGGTGAAAGTTTACCCTATATCCTAATCATCCTATGTCCCACCCTCAAAGAAACACGTAAGAAAACATTATCCTCGACCACAAACTCCAATTGTCATCTGCGGCGATCAACATAAGATTCATGATGAGACTGTGCGGTATCCATCCACATCTGAATCAACTGGACTTGCTCAGAAGTATCCTACACGAGACGTGGTCCCAGTGAAGCTACCTCATCTACCTCTAGCTAGCACAAAGGTGATCAACATGACCTACTATATAAAGCCTCGTATGGTTCTATCTCAATAGTTTCATGAAAATTGTTATTATATGAAAACTCGATCAGGGGTATGTACTTCTACCAAGATCCCCCATAGTATAGGATGCATGCACACAACATGTCCTCATGCACCTGTATCATACGCTCTGACTGGAAATTGGTCTTAGGGTGGTATGCTGTGCTCAGAATAACATGTGTACCTACTGACCTCTAATAACTCTGCCAAAAACGATATGTAAAATGGGCATCCCTATCCGAAACAATAGAATGCGGAACCCGATTAAGACGTATGACCTCTCGGATATAAAACTTCCCGATCTTGTCAAATCCAAAGGTCTCCTTGACCAGCAAAAAGTGATATACCATTGTGAGTTATTCCACAACAACCCACACAACATCATTGCCTCGAGGTGACCTCAGTAACCCAGTCATAAAGTCCATCGCAACATCATCCCATTTCCACTCTGGAATAGGTAACTATTGTAACAGTCTGGTTGGACTCTGATTCTCCACCTTCACCTGCTGACTGGTGGTACATCTCGTAAAAAAACCAGTTATCTCCCTCTTCATACCCGACCACCAATACTGACGTCTCAACTCACGGTACATCTTTCTAACTCTGGAATGAAATGCCCAGGATGAAGAATGAAACTCTCGCATCATCTCCTCGTGTATATCCCCTGGAACCGATACTCATCCATGGAAACACATTAACTCATCATCGCCGATCGTCCATCGAGGAGGAGGGTCCTCAATTGCCACCGACTCCCATAGAACTAGGCCTTCTGAATCAGATAGGTGTCTCATCGTCACTCTATCCAAAAGGGTAGAAGTCATAGCTAAAGATGAATGATATGATTTCCCCTGAGTATCGTGCACCTCCAAATGCATCTCAGAGAACAAATCCATCAACTTCCATTCACCACTGGCCTCATGTACTACCTGTATATGAGTGTTCCTGCTCAGTGCATCAGCAACTACATTAACCGTATCCGGCATAGAGGCAAGCTCAAAACTCGAAGGACTGAAGGTATTCGACCCACTTTTGCTGTCTCAAATTCATGTCACACTGAGTAATGATATACTTGAGACTTTGGTGGTCATTGAAAACCACAAAATTATCTCACAAGAGATAATGTATCCAAAAGCGCAACACATGAACAACTGCAGCCAACTCGAGATCATGCGTCGGGTAATCCCTCTCATTGGCCTCAACTGCCGTGACCCGTAAGCAATAACTTGGTCACCCTGCATCAAGACTACTCTCATCCCAATAGCTGATGCATCACAGTAAACTGTATAGATCTTTCCCTACTCTAGGAGTATCAAGATTGGTGCTGATGTCAATATTCCCATTAGCTCTTGAAAGGATATCTCGCAAGCTTCTGACCAAACAAACTTCATACCTTTCTTATTGAAACCCATCAATGGCGCTGCTATGTGGGAGAAGTACTCTATAAAGCATTTGTAGTAACCAGCCATCCCAAAAAAACTCTGTATCTCAAACACGTTCTTAGGATGCTCCCAAGAAACTACTGCTCTCACCTTCTCTGGGTCTACTGCAACTCCTGCGTCTGAGATGATATGACCAGGAAGTGAATCTGGTCCATCCAAAAGTGGCACTTTGAGATCTTAGCATATAGCTTATGCTCTCTCAGTGTACTCAGTACGATCTCAAGATGGGTGGCGTGGTCACATCGAGTGTGAGAGTACACCAAGATGTTATCCACAAATACTACCACAGAATAATCCTGATAAGGATAGAACACACGATTCATCAAATCCATGAAAACTACTGGCACGTTCGTGAGTCCAAACGGCATAACCAAGTACTCGTATAGACCATATCTGCTCCGAAAAGCTGTAAGAGGTATATTCGATGGTCTAATGCATAACTGATAATATCCTGATCTCATGCCAATCATAGAGAACACCAGTGCTCCATGATGTTGATCAAAAAGATCATCAATACTAGGTAAGGGATATCAGTTCTTAACTGTCAACTAGTTTAGCTACCGATAATCCACAGAGATTCTGAGGGTACTATCTTCCTTCTTCACAAAAAGGACCAGCGAACCCCAAGGAGAAGTACTAGGTCGGAAAAAACCATTTGACTGTAACTCCTCTAACTGTCTCTTGAGCTCCCGAAACTCTGATGTAGCCATCCTATAAGGAGGAATGGACACTGGTGCTACTCCTTGCACAAGATGAATAGAGAAATCCAGCTCACACTCTTGAGGTAGACGTGAAATTTCTTTCGGGAATACATCCCTGAAACGATCAACCACTAGAGGGAAATACTTAGGACAACCCCCCTAATCATCCATATATAAACTCACGATATGGGTTGCGACTCGACCTCACCCACTTTGCTCTGGTCCATCTCGACTTTCCTGAACATCCCACTCTCCCTTGTATAGAAACTCTCTGCCCTAGGGTGACGTAAAACACACCTTGAGACGATAGCAGTCAACAAAGGCTCCAAACGGAACCAACCAGTCCATCCCAAGAATGAAATCATAGCTCGTCATCTCTAATACATAGAAGTTCCATAGAAAGTGGCACCAACCAACCTCAAGGGGGAACTCTCTGCAATGACACACACATGTCGTTATCCTTCCCAACAGAGTGTCTAGAGTCATAAAAGTAGAAGAATAAAAAGATTCACGGAGCCTAAGGCTCTCAACAACGGGCACAAATATGAAACTATGTGAATCAACTGTATCGAATGGTACTGAAGATAAAACAAAAGCTACTAGAATAGTACATATGACAGTAGAATGTCCGGGATCCTACTCTTGTTGGGTCTATTGGACTACATATTCCTGCCTAGTGTCGCGGTCCTACGACCAACCTGGCTACCCTAAGCTTTCCCGCCCTGCCGCTTCTAAGATCCTGGTGTCTGGCTACCACTGCCACAACCACCATCTCTACCTGCATGCCTTGACGTATTCCAGTTTCCTGGAAGTAAGAAGCTGCTGGTCCTACTCCCGCATGCAGAGTCTGCATAGAACTCCTCTCACTAGCCACTTGTAGAAAAGCTCTGCAAAATCGTTGAAGATGACCCATCATGCTGCAATCTCGGCACTTCACTGGGACTCATAGACATTGAGGTCTCCTGTTCCCCTCCTTACCACAACAGTAGCACATGACCTGGCCACCTGAAACATTCTTCTGGATGGTACTTCCACCATGAGAAATGTCCGTCTATCTCTTCCTATTGCCATTAGAAATAGTACCAGTAACTGCGGCATAACTACCCTAGCCCACACCACTAGCTTCCCACAGGTTCCTCTCTGTAATCAGCGCCTGGTTCACAATAGCATGTACTAAAGGAAACCTCAAAACATTCACTAGTGCTCAGATGACATATCAAAGACCATCCTCAAAGCGTCTCGCTCTTAATGTCTCATCACCCACCAGAACGGGTGCAAAATGATGAAGCTCGGTGAAATGAGCTGAATAATCCATCACCGACATAGCGCACTACTGTAGATTCATGAACTCTTGAGCTTGATCTTACCTAAGCGTCTCTTAGAAGAAGAAGTCATAGGGATATGTATAAAAATCTTCCCACTCCATGTCTCTGTGATGCTCTGTCTGAGTGGTAACATCCCACCCCCTCTTGGCGGAATCACGCATCATATATGTTGTGAGCTTGACCCTCCACCCTGGAGGCGTCTCAAGATGCTCAAAAATAGTCTACATAGACCCCGACCAAGACTCCATAGCCTATGGTCTACCATCCCTTGAAAACTTAGGTGGATGCTACTGATAGAAGATACGAGTTAGCTCAACCATAGATGTGGAAACCGACGTTGCTCCCTGAATGGTCTGCATGAACTGCATGAAGCCTTCCCAGAACTGCGCCTCTGCGCCTGTGTCTGGTATAACGGCTAGCGCGGAATATGGCTCTACTGTAGGATACACTAGTAGCCCATGGCCCACTATCTCTGGAGTATAATCGTTGCTACTCTCCCGGCGAACAACATGTGGTTGTCTTTGTGACATGACTCTACAAGGTCAAATGCAGACCTTTGATCAAGATTATCAATGACCGAAAACAAGGAGACAAA
This sequence comes from Viscum album, assembly GCA_963277665.1. NCBI lineage: Eukaryota > Viridiplantae > Streptophyta > Magnoliopsida > Santalales > Viscaceae > Viscum > Viscum album. Next base: position 1,800,811,502 of record OY728152.1, read on the forward strand.
GAAGGAAAGTTTTCAAATTTTACAAAGCTTCACTACACGGAGGGTATAAAACAACAAATAGTGTTCTCCCAAGCCATTCACATGGGCATATACCCTAGCTTAAACTGGACGTGTAACACCCCAAAAATATGGTGTGCCTGATAACTACACGGAGTGTACTTTAATCCTTCTTCCCTAGCTGAGTCCTTCTACATGGTTAAGACACACGACTCGCTTGAACAAGACTACACGATGTGTATAACATCTACACAGTGTGTATGGTTTAATTTACAACTGCTCGTGTCGTTCGTGAGACGGCCGACTACTCTGCTAAGAGTACACGGCGTGTAAACCACCCTGTTTCCTAGCCACACGGCTAAACCACACGGTCTGTCCTCGGACAAGACTACACGGCGTGTCCCACAGGTACACAGTGTGTAATAGACGAGCTTCGCCAACCCGTGTTGTTGGTTACACGGTCAGATACACAGCTCACAGTACACGGTGTGTTCCAGATGGAAACAGCGTGTACACGAAAGGATTACACCGACCCGTGTTGTCAGTTACACGACCGGATCCCAGGTCAGACAACACAACATGTTCTACAGTGGACACGGCGTGTATGTCTTAAGATCCCCTCCGTCCACATTATTAGTTACATAGCCGTACTCCGGGTCAGCACTACACGGTGTGTACATCCGGCACAAGACGTGTTTTCCCAAGCCTTTCCCTACCCCGTGTCCCCGCCCACACGGTCCATAACCTGGGAAAATACTACACGGCGTGTACTTAAAAGCTTTTCTTTTCTTCCAAAACAGAAGAACACACGGTGTGTGTCCGTAGAACTACACGACATGTATCCTGGGTTCTCCGGACAGTAAGCCTCATATACTACTCCGGAACCAAGAAAATATTGAAAAACAACACCTATGTTCCAAATTACGACCTGTGAGGGCCCATACTCCCCGCGAATCAATGTTTGGCATCTTATACATGTTTTGTACAAGTAAAAAAGTCAATGATACACCAAATTCCAGTCAATGAGGGCCCATACTCCCCAAAAACCAAGGTTTGGCGTTCAGTCTATAAACTGGCTCACACAAAAATACCCTATCACAAAGAAGGTATTTATCAAAGCAGTTATCACAACAGCATGCTTTTCTATCACAACAACTATCACAACAACATGCAATTTATAATGCGCCTAAATGACATGGAACTATTCATGGCATGTGATTTCTAGCATGTTCCTAAATGATGAATAAGTTGGCATACCCTCATCTCATCGGGATGCAACTAAATAGAACCCATGGATAAAATATAAACAGCACAATCACAAGCATGTCACCCAACGGTGAAAATCAGATCAACTGTAATTTGAAAAATCACTAAAATTACAATACGAGGTAAATTGGATTTTCCCTGTACATGGGTTAGCTACTCCCGGGAAAATCTTATTACCATCTACCATTTCAGTACTATCCTTGACTAAAGATCCAAATAGTATGTCTAAGAAAAGAAACTCTTATGATACCACATTGTAACGTCCCGGATCTGGGTACCACTCCACGAAATCCCCGAACCCGGTTGGTCACATGAATTCAAGAGAATTTCACAAAATTCTAGAGGCTACCGACTAGCAACAAGGGCCTAGGTCTGATAGTGGGGAAACTATTCCCTCATTTGTCAAAGTGTAGCACTGCAGAATATTAGATAAAACATAAAACAACAACGGAAGAAATAAACCATAAATATTTAACATAAACAACTGCAGTAAAAGATAACAAACTGTTATATAGATAATGATGCAACATGTCTCAAGTTTTAAGAAAACAACTAGAATATGTTACACAATGATACATTACAATACAATACAGCTCAAGTACAGGTACAACAGAAAAAAAACAGCCGACAACATCGCGAGCCTGAGCTCGGTCCCATCCTCCCTAAAACCTCAGCAACACTCATGTACCTGTATAAGGTCCCTTTCCCTTATACATACCTACAGAAATATAGTCTATTTGGGATGAAAACATGACCCAAACAGAGTGTGAGAAATAAATCCCAGTAGGCACCCACCAAAGGCATGTGCCCAACTGGGTGAAAATATGAAACAACACTGTGCAGTAGTAAAATGAAATAAACTAAGTAATACTCAAAAATAAATAACTTTACCAGTGATATTTCCATTCTAAATATTCATTTAATCCATTTAATATAAGACATCACCTTGGTGAATTTTCTATATAAACAGTCAGTGTCCTCAGACACACAAACCCTTACCCTCAGGTAATTAGAAACAAAACCCTCAGGTAATTTCCCATAAGCATTACAAATATTTCCCTCAGGCGTACGAAGTGTCACCCTCAGGCTTAGAGTCTATTTCCCATAGGCATGAAAGAAGTTTCCCTCAGGCCGAAATAACAACTGCCATCAGGCTAAAGGTAACTTTACCCTCAGGCTAAGTAAAGCATTGACCTCAGGCTAAAAAAGTAACTGGGCCATTCCCAATATATAAACAAGAAATACACATGAAATAACTCTAAAGTAAATTAGATAAACATTATTACAATGACTTACCCTCGGTTATCCTGGCAAAATGGATAAACAGAGGAATGCACCCATAGGGTGGTCCTGGATCTATGAAGGGGTCCCAAACAACAGTTTATTATCACATTTAATTACCAATTAAATTCTAGGTATTTAAACCATCTAAGGCCTTAGGAACACAACACCCCAAAAAGGGTTTGTAGCTCAACGACACACAGAAAACGCACAATAGTTTGAATTTAAACACCAATCCACCTACCTCAATCGCGCCTGATCGGTGTATGAGAACGATGATCCTCGAATCGTCCAAGGACAAAGTAGATCTATGGTAAAATAAAACCCATTGAAACTTAAATAACATTCCCTCGGGAAAGAATTGGTATGTACGACTTAAGGATAAGGAGAGGATTACCCGTACAGTTCCAACGAGACAGACCGAGGTGGAATCAGATTCCTGGCATGCGATATGAGGCTCCTCAAAGGTTCGACCCTCTCTTCTCACTTCTCCTCTAGTTATAAGCCTTCCCTGTGAACATGGGAGGTTACTTCCCATTATAAGAGAAAAACGAATACACAAAGTGTAGTATTGGGTACACGACATGTAGTTATCATTTTTTAACTGTTCCTTCGGCGGATTCTCACAAGCATGGAGCTGTTCATATTTTGACATGACTAAACGGCATGTCTTCATGAGTACACGACATGTACTGTCGCTCAGATAGCCACCGCCTTACTATTCTTTGGCCGACTAAATACACGGTGTGTAAAGGGCCACTACACGGCTTGTAGTCAGATTTTTTACACCCCTTATCATTGTCACGGCTACACACCCTCTATACTCATCCCACACGACCAAAGTACATGACATGTGGAAAAGTACATGGCGTGTAGTCACAAAATTTGAGATTTTCCCCCATTTTCCTTATTTTCTCATAAACAATTAAGGAAAAGTGAAAATAAGAAACCCGTACGTCAAAAATAAGAACCGAGTTCTTATAAATTAGATCTATAAGAATAGAAATTTATAGGTCAATTTTCATCATTAGATCAAGTCATATGTAAATGTTTTCAATTTAATAATATTTTGTGGTGTGATAAATCTGGATCTCGTCATGAAAGGTAATCATAGAGAGGCCCTGAGAATTGGTTATTCTATTTTAGCAGTGTGATCTGTGAGTTGTTCTTCAATTAGTAAGATTCACCATTATGAAAACATTTTACAATATAATAATGGGAAGAGTATTCAGTGTTTTGGTTAACCATCTCAGGTTTTTTTTTCTATTGTAGTGTTATAAGTGTGGTATTTTTGGACATAATACTTCACAATGTCCTTAACCCAATGTCATTTTCCATATATATGGATTATAACTTCATCATTAGGGTTTTTTTTTCAAACTATCCCTGTTAGATTTGTGGCAGAGGATCAGGACAGACACAAGAATTGGGAAGGGGCTTAGCAACCCCTCAGCAGGATTTTAGTAGGGGTTCCCCATGATGATCCAGCAAAGGCACGTGAAATTGTACACAAATATAATAAAAATAGTACAAATCAAGAGAATTTTTTTTGATAGTTATAATGAAGCCTAGGGTAGAGGTATAAGTCTATTTCACTCTATGCAGACTACTCGGACTAATTTCGATGCAGGGCCATCTACCTTTAGAGGTATGATTCTAGTATCATCTACCATAGCTTGTGTTTTGTTGATATCAGGGAATATCATTATTTTATATGTAGAATTTTTCCAATGGATTTAGATTATATTTAGAATTATAGGATGGTGTTTAACCATTGAATCACTATTGTGAGTGTGATCAAAGAACATCAAACATTACAAGGCTTGTTCTCAAGAGATTGGGGGTTGCAATTTATTTTGGGATCCGTTAGTGCTGTAAATGAAAGGTTTTAATTTTATTATTTGTATAAATTGGTTAGTTATATACCAGCCTCATATCATCTTTTATAGGAGGATAGTTATATTGAAATCTCTTGAATGAAGAATCTATTCTTAGCTAGGTGGGTAGAATCTTCCAAACGGTTAAGTGGGGATAATTCAAGGTAGATTAGATTTTCTCTTGGATCAAATATCTAATCTTTCTCTAAATAATTTTGGAATATAGATGTATTATTTTTCTCCTATTGTATATTAGTTTTCGAATGTTTTAACTAATGAGTTCTATGTTATACTTCTTGATAGAGAGATTAATTTAACGATTCAGTTGTTGACTTTATTAGATCCAATTTCTATCCCACCTTACTGAATAAAACCATTTGAGATTTTTTTGGTCAAAGGCTCTGTAGAAAGATCTAGAATCTAATACTTAATATGTATTGTTACATTTCCTTAGAGATATCCTGTTCTGAAATCCAAAAATATTGATGTACCTTACTCTTTTGTGCGGATTCAAGGTGGTTGAACTAGAATATGATCAGGAATTAGTCTTATCTTCCCCGCATTGATGATCTTTTCAATTAGCTGATAGGTAAAAATATCTTCTTCGAGATTGAATTGAGATTAAGATATCACCAGTTATGTCTGAGACTATTAGACATACCACAAACTTATTTTAGTAGCTGGTATGGGTTATAGGAATTTTTAGTGATGTCACTTGGGTTGAATATGTGCCTTTGTAATTCATGGCCTTAATAAATAGGTCCTTTCATCATTTTCTAGATAATTTAATTGAAGATGTCTTAGTGTACTCACAGTCAAATGATTATCCAAACATACATCATTACATATCTCTATGTACATTAAGAGAGTATGGGCATTACACCAAGCTAACCAAAATAGGATTCAGGATAAATGAATTGCACTTCATGGGCCATGTCATCTCAGATGTAGAAGTGTCAAAGAATCTAAAGAAAGTCACAACCAATATATCATGAGAATAACCCAATATGTTTTTTAAAATAAAGTGCTTTCTAGGATTATCAGGTTATTACCTTTATTTTATCCATTATTTTCCCTGTTTGTCAGAAAAATGTCTTGGATGAAAAATAAAGGGGTGATGTTTTCTTAATCTAATGCTTTCTAGGAGAATTTCAAGAGATGAAATATAGGCTGAACTCAGAACCTAAACTCATATTTCTTGTTCTGTATAAATAATATATTGTTCACTGTGATGCATTTGGTGTTGGACTCAGAGTAGTTATAATGCAGGAGGATGGTGTGGTTTCTTATAGATCTTGGTAGTTGGGACCGAATGAGAGGAATTCCCTTCCCACAATCTTGAGTGAGAAAATATGGAACATGCACTGAGATTCTTGAGACACTATATCATGAGTCATATGTTTTTTGTCTATAGTGATCAAACCTGTCTCAGGTATGTATTTTCTCAGCAGGACCTGAACACTCGGTAGAGGAGGTGTATTGAGTATTTCTTGTATTTTGATATTGAATTGGCTTATACAGCAACAAATATAAAGATTAGTTATGATTATTTTAGTTTCAATTCTTGGATAGAGGAAGTATGATATTCTTATGATGAGTGGAGGATAATGGTTATCTTTAACGTCATTCCTTTTTATGTTTCAGAATCTTAGTGCAGGGTAGCTTTGACTTTGACATCTATTATACCCATGCATTTGGATTCGATTAAGAATGATCATTTATTTATTGTGAGCGATTAGTTCTATGGGGAAAACTATATGGTGGGGGTATTCCATTAGGATGGTCTATCTATAGTGTAAATTAAATTCATTTACATGACCATGTGTGGGTTCTGATGGGCTTGAGTGAGGAGCTGGTGAGGGATGTTCATGCTTCTAGATGGGTGGAACATCATAGATTAACAAATATGTGTCATGATATCAAAATATTTTACTAGTTGTTAGGAATGATGAAGTAGGTGGAAATAATAATGGTTAAATGCTTTATTTTTTAGTTGGTGAAGGCCAAGCATCAAAGGCTAGATGGGATTTTGTAGTCATTACCTGTCCTGGAGTAGAAATAGGTTGATGTCACAATGGCTTTTTGCATAGTATTGCCTAGGCTGACCCTTAATAATTATGTTTTGTGGGTTTTAGTGGAATGAATGAATATGGTATACCACTTATTACCTATTATTGAAACCTTCACAGTTGAAGACCTGGAAAATATTTATGTCCACAAGGTGGTTTGGTAGCATGGTGTTCTGGGGAGTGTCATTTCAGACATAGATCCTTGTTTCACATTGAGTTTCTGGTAGTGTCTTCTGAAATCCCATGGATTGTTATTTATTTTATGTAAACACTATCATGTATTGACTATTAGTTAATCTGAGCAGACTATTCAGGTTCTGGAGTATATTTTATGAGCCTGTGTTTTGGTCTTTTGTGGTTAATATGAGAAAAACCTAGAACTCATGGCGTTTTTATATTATAATAGATTCTATTAATCGATCCAAATGGATCATTTTGAAGCTTTGTGGGGTAGCCCATTCCATTCGCCTATTTTTTGAATAGAGTTAGGTGAAACATCACTTGTTGGGACTAGTCTCATGAAGGATACATATGAATGGGTTTAGTTGATCATACTGTGGATGGTGACCATACCAAGAAGGAATAAATAAAATACCAATCATCCATGATGACCTCAATAATTCAAGTATTGTGATCATGTTTCCCTTAGGGTTTTCCTAGGTTGGGTTAATACTGTATCATGAAACCTAGGAATCCATGATGTAGGATTGTCAGTCCATTTGAAATAGTGGAAAGGGTCGGTCCTGTGGTGTATTGTTTAACCCTTCCACAACAATACAATGCATAGTATGATGTGTTCCCCCATTCTCAACAATGAATATATCAAACAAAACCATCCCATGTGATAGACATATAAGAAATTGAGCTTTTTTTCTTATGCATTCTTTGAGGATAATATTGTACGGTTTGGGGATCATACATTGAAATATCATCAGGGTCAGACTATATCATTGGTTCATATGTAGTAGAAGAATGGGAGATTTTAGGAGGAGAATTAGAAGATATTGTGTAATTTGTTAATACAGTGGCCAACCATGTTCATTGAGGCATCATAGTTATACTTGGAGTATCTAGGGGAAAAGATGTTATAATGTAGGGAGGTTGTATAATCCCATCTTTTTTAGGTACGTTTATATCTATGTTTTTCTATCTAGACTTGGGTCCTGAGTCTCATTCTGATGTGAAGAGCCTTTGTGGGAGAAAATGTCAAAGTGTTTGGGGAAGTTTTATTTTTTTAATTAATGGAGTTTGTATATAAATGGTACTAACTATTTATGGATTCTTCGTATTTAGAGAAGCTTTACAGGGGTGTAGGATTAATAAAAAGGCTGAAAAATAAACTGAAGAACATTTAAACATCATTTAAGACAATAAAAATTGTGTAATTGACCATGTATTTTAATAAAATAAATCATTGTTGATGGGTTCTTCAGATAATACCATTAAAAATATTTACACGATGTTTAATCATTTTAAGAGATGTTTAAATTCTCAACCTGCAATTTTAAACATACCATGTGGCACAAATTCATTATATTTCACTACATCTTATCTCCTTTCAACATTTAGGAATTATCTAGGATATATTAATATTTCATCCACCCATTCAATAATTCATTTTTCATTTTAAATCCCTAGTATGTTCCTTTGGTTAAGTATCTTCTTTCATATATTTGGTTGTTTAACCGTTGTGGTGAAATCATTTTTACATTTTCAATATTTATTTTTATCAAGATCAATTTTGATATAGGAACCTATTTGAAATCATCCTCACCTTCATACATGTGGATGTAGGACATTATAAGAATTTTTGGATGATTAGTTAAATGTAGGGGGTCTAAATCATAACACTATTGTTTGATAATTACCATGGTTTTGAAATATTGTGATAATGCCAATGTAGAGGGCACCCAAATTGATTGAATATAAATGAATTGGAAAATGGATACAAGTATGGTTGTTATGACATGTATCCTAGTGTGATTTATTAAAAAAGAATCCCTAAATTTTGGATTATTACTTATTGTTATATTTATTAATAAATTGTAAATTTAATTGATATGTAGCATATGAAAGAATAATGTTAATTCAAATAATTAATTATTGAGATATATGATGTCATATTATGATAACCAAGTTGTATGGAATTTATTGTGTTCCATGCTGAGATGATTATATTATGGGAAAATCTTAGGAACTTGCACACGTATATGCGATAATGCTTATTGAGAGTGGTATTGGCCAATTCCCATGCTCTAATTGATAGAGGGATTGGACCTGGATATGTTGTAATGATAATAGGTCTTTCACCCAGATTGATTATTGTGACTATACCATGGATATATGGTGGTAGTTGGAATGTTCATAAGATAAGATCAGAGCTATATTATGCATGACACTGACATTGGTTTTTCTTTTATTTTTTTATTGTTGAATTAGTTAATACAACTATAAATTTCAAAATTTATACACTGTTCATCAGATTGATTTTGTTTAGGCATATTGTTTTCGACCTACAGGGTTATACTCACACCATATACCGGACTCCGTTTGGCACCCATGAAAATTTTGTGGATGAAATTTTTGAAAAAGTGAAAAGGACCTTTCTTTTTATTGCATGTATGCTGTTGGGATAGAGTTTGGAGATTGGACCAACATGGGTCTTGTGACCTGGGACTTGAATCTTTTATTTGAGTAATCTAGTATTTTTTTGTGTTGTTCTAGGATGAAATTTAGTTGAATTCCATCATGTCATTACGTTATTCCATAATTTTTATTGGGTATCCTTTTTTATTTTATTATTGTCTTTAATATTGTTTTAAATTTATTTATTTCCATTTTAATATGAATTGTTTCTACTTCAATGACTCTTTATACTAGGGGGTGTAGTCTCCTCACAATATTAATCACTCCCCAACTGCCTATCAGCAACCTCTAGCATATGGGGTGGCAAACATGAGGTCTCGTATCAAATCATTTTTTCCTTGTGACTGTGTTCAAGATTGTGGGATGTTACCTAGAAAGGATTTTAGTTAAAACCAATTTATTATACTTGAATAAGATGTAACATTCATCAGTGAGAATTGTTATTTAATTTATTCTTCCAAAACATTTTATTATTATTGAAGAATGATTATATAATTACCCCAATAAATTACATATAATGATATGTTTCTATGTTAAAATAATTACCTAAAACCATCTTCACTTCAATCGATTGTGTTATGAAATCATCATTCGTGTGTCTGACAGAATACTACGTCAAAAACCGTTGTCATTCGTTATTCTTTTTCCACCTAATATGATTATAAATAATTATGTATTTATTATATATATAGATTATTTATGATATTATTATATTTCCATAATTATTATCTCACACATAACATCATGATATCTAATTATTTAGAATAAGATAAAGCCACTCATCTGTAGAACATACAACCACCCCTTGAAGTGATTTGATTCATTCAAACATTAAATGGATGGTAATAATGATTTTTTAATGATAAAATTTAATATATAGGACATAAAATGATAATTTAATGATTAAATAACATTTATCTTTCTTTATTTCAATCCAACGTGAAAATTGATATAATGTTTATGCATACGTACAAACTACAATCTCTATGAATAATGTACTTTATTTTTATCACTAAATCTTAGGAATTAATATAAATAAATTTATAATGAATGTATAAGACATTTATATCAATATTAACATTTTTTAGATTATCAAACCATGATCAATGTTATAGGAAAAAAATATTAAATCAAAACTTACACGACCAGAAGAGATGTTATTTCCTCGAACATGACTTTTAGAAGGAATTGTTAATAAATGGGTAACAAAAAGTTATATGAAAAATATATATGGAAACATATATATAGTTCTATAATATATTTATAATAAAAATATATTTTTTATATATGTTATATAAACATGTCAAAATGATGTCCAGAACTAAGGTAAGTGATTTCTATTTCAATTTTATTTTTTGTATGACAAATATCATATTCACCACATGTTTCTTTTATATAGTTTATATACTACCCATGAATTTATTTTATGATGCTTATAAAAAATTGATTTTATTTATATATCCATTGGAGGACCTCTATTTTACGAGGTTTATAGTTCAAAAGTTACCAAATCGGTAAGGTATTTTTGTCTTACTTTTCCTTCTTTTATACTTATGATCATATTATGCACATATAATATTATACGAGGTATATATACACACCCATTTACATTTAATATCATGAATTTATTTATTCTCTAGATATTTTATGTTTCAGTTAATAATATTCCTTTATGAGGATTACATTTCTATGATACTATAGTGGTAAACATTTTAAGTTACAATCTAATCGTTTATGGGGATGGTTTATGATTAGGTTTATGATTATAGAATATTTCAATCCATCACTCAAGAAATTAATGATTTTTATTATTATATGGTCATGTCATGAGAATTTTTTACATTCATCTTTCCCGCTTTACATACTCAATAGTTTAAAAATATTTTTTTATTAACAATCATATTTTAGGTCGAAACCGATTTTCCTTCCAAAACAATCTTGTGTAAAAATGTATTCAAATTATTTTTATCAAAATTCAAATTATTTTTATTGACATTTTCACACATATTTTAATTTTTATAACTTATTTTAAAGGACTCATAATTTAGTTTTCCAAATAATTCTCATTTGGAATTTAATTTTTTTGAAAGGAATATTTTATCAATATACACAAAATAAAATATTTTTCCCAGATCATGAAAATTATTTTATTTAAATATTCCTTTTTAAAATTTCAAATTAATTTTAAAATTAAATTTATTTTTAAAATTATTTATGACTAATGCTTTTTTAATGATCTTTTTCTCAAGAAATGTTTTAATGTATTTTGAATTATTCCTTATAAGTTTCAATGTTTATTTATCAATAAAAATAATTCCATAATTATTTATACATTAGAAATATATTTCAAAATAAAATTTATATTCCCCAATAAAAATAGAAAAATTATTATTAAAAATAATATTTCTTCTAAGATGACTTCCTATTATGTATCTTATTCTTCAATGGTGTTAAAAAGAAAGGATACGATTTTAATTCAATATCTAAATTATTTATGTTGGAAAGATGTATATAAAACTCATTTATCAACCATAGTTTATAAGATGAAAATATTTTTTTGAACCCCATTTATTTTTCCATGGGTTAAGATTTTATTAGATGAGTAAATGATTATTATACATGTTTTTCAATCGATTATGATGTGATGAAATGTTTATGAAACCCATTTCATTTTATGATTTATGATATGATTAATGTTTTATGATATTTTGGAAAAAATAAGTATGGTTTTTATCAGGATATGGTTGATAAATAGATCTCTCTATAATGAATTGGGTATATATTTTTATCTCATGAGATTGATAATAACGAAATAGGGATTAAACCCATTTTTCAAAGGGATTTTTTCTGTTATAATGGCCTTGGGAGTGAACCTTGAATACTATGATGGGTTGGGGAATAAACCAATTCTATTAGGACATCCTTTTCAATAATCCTTGAGAAATATGGAAATTAATTTATGTACTTATTTCTATACCATATATCATTGTATTATTCCTATATTACGGTCTCATGGATCATGTTATTTGATTCACTTATGCTTCATGTCTTATGACCTACCAATATTATTTTCAAGACTCAATATAACAATATTTGATATGAATGATATGGATTTATAATGATATGATCATATTTGGATACAATTATGTTTATGTTATTCATAATTATCTCCTTTTTTACCTTTATTGAGAATCTGAGCTCAAACTTTCTTATGTTTCCTTTTCCCTAGTTATAAAAAAATGTATGGCATATGATATGTCTAAGAGGGGTGATAGTTATGAAAATAAAAGTATGATATGATGTAATTTACTCATGGAATAGTTTTTTGGGTTTCCAATATCACAAATACACTAAACTATTATCGCCCATATGCATGTGTTTGTGTAATGTTTTGAATATTCATTGAAAATGATGTAATATTAATGTATTATAGGCTTGGGTCGTTATTGTAGTTATAATCTAATAGAATTCGTTAATATTTGGAAATTAGGATAGGGAAAATAATGTGAGATCCCAAAATAATTTTCTGAGGATATATATAGGGATTTATCTAAGGATATGTCCAATGATGAGCCAAATTATAGGAAGATGCCATGGAATTTTGGTAAAGGATCTGGTGAGGTATTTACAAGAAATTACATATGTTTCTGAATTATGTAACTGAATATGGATCTATTACTGGGTCTCATAGGTTAAAAAACTAAAAAATGTTCTTTCACCTTGACAAAATATTCTCCATTTGAAAATTGGTGTTCCTTTCATAAAACCTGGTTTGACACTTCTAGGGGATATTCTTTGGAAATTACCCAACGCAATATGAAGCATCATAATGATTTAAATAGATAATGTCCATGGATGACCTAGGATAAACCTATGGTGTCATAGATTAAAAATAATGTGTCACGATTTAGATAACCTATATGTGATTTTTCAAGATTATGATATTTTCCCACCATGATTGTAGTTTCTCACAATATGATTTTTGGTTTTAGTTAATGCCTTTAACTGGAAGGAATCATGTGACACTAAATATGATATAAAATCCAGTTATTATTAGAAGACAATATTTATAATGAATTTATTTAAAGATATTGTGATTATGAAAAATAATTGATTATGATATATGATTAAAAATAAGAAATTTGGTGAGATTATTAATGCATCAAATACAAGGAAGATGAAATTTTATGAATGTTCATGTAGTAATGGACACAGAGGAAAGACGATTATCATTACTATATGTCATATAGGTGGGAAGAAAAATGTAGAATATTATATTAAATGGAGTGGATTATTTTTTTAGTTTGTAAAATATTATCACAGAGCGAAAAATTATTGAGGAGTTCAATGCCATATTAGTGGGTAACTTTTCAATTATCCAACTCAATGACTTGGCCCACGTATTAAAATTTAGAGTAAGAAATGAACTATTCAATTTGAATAATTTACATGTAAGTATTGATGTATTAATAAGTTTGGATTCAATTATTATGTTGTAGACTTATTTTCATAATGTTATATGGGTTTTTAAAATCATGGATCATCTAAGGATTGGTTTTTTTTGCAAGTATGTCTCTATGTAAGATTAAATTAAGATATATAGATTCCATAATGGGTTTTTAATTTTGGGTTTGTTCATATATTCAAAGTCATTGACACCCCTCATGAGGGTTTATATAGTGATTTTTCATCAATATTAAGGATATTTTTGGAGATATTTATGGAAATACAACGCTATGGTTTTGAGGAGGAATGCCTTTTATAGAAATATAATTAATGGTTTTGGTAACCATTATGTTTTATCATATATTTGATGTTACGGTAATTGTGGTTTATTATAATTTCAGAACAGTTAATTAATATTGTTTTGGGAAATGTATATCCTTCAATCTCTGCAACAACCTATTGCATCGAGAAAGGTCGCTAGGCTTAACCTAGAACTAAAGGGAGACATGGGTATATCACCAACCACTAGACTATCTAAATGATTAATTCTATTGAGAAAATATAAATGATAGTCATTTTTTATTTCATATCATTATTATTTGTAAGACATCATGTCAAGACTTGGATAAAAAAGGTTAAATATATCATATGACTATTATGCACACTAGAAATTAAATGAGACGACATGACTGTGTGTTTTGACATCGAACTCTGTACAATATTTATAGGGAATAATGTTACATTGTATGTAGTTAATCATCATACATAAACTATATTAGAGAATATTTATTTTGGAATTTTTCATATATGATATACATTAAAGATGTGGTGAGGTTACATTAAGTACCACATTCAATTGTATTTGATCAAAATCTATAGTTTACCTCGAAGTATTGTATAATTATACATAAAGCCCCTGATAAGAGTTGAGTTTAACCATAGTGTATCATCCTCAGATAGATGGTCCGGTATAGAGACTAATTCAAACCCTAGAGTATATTCTATGATCTTTTTTCATGGATTTCTGTCAGGGTTATGATAAAAAATCCTCTAACTTAGTCTACATATGGAAATATAATTCACTAATGCATTTGGATTCCTCCTTATAAATCCTATTATATGTACAAGAATGAAGTTGCAGGAAAAATTTATTAAGACCTGATAATGATAAGTATATGGTAGAAAAGGATATATCAACTCACTAATATACACGAAATCTAAAATATTAAAAGAAAAGTAATGTTCATAATCATCGACATGATATATAATTTGGAGTTGGTGAGAAGGTATTTCAATGAATTTATCTATGGATGAAAGATAAGAAACCAATCCTTATATATATCAATCACATTAATACACTTAATCATATGAAGATATTAGTTTTTTATTTTTTATTTCCATTGTACATATCTCATTTTCAGAATGTGTTCCATGTATTACTCATGAGGATGTACATACATGGTCCATCAGATGTACTGATCTCATAGGTTGTATGTCTTGAGCATGATATTTACTACGAGGAACAACTAGTAGATAGTCTTGATTGAATAGATAAAATTATATGAAATAGTACCACTCGCCTAGTCAATGTTTTTTTAAAACCACAAGCTCGAGGAAGATATAATGGATGGAAAGGATATTCTAAGGTAGAAGTATCCTCAGTTTTTGGTACCAAAATGATGAATTTTGAGTGCTAAATTAACTTTATATGGGGTAGAATGTAACACTCTAAGACATTGTGAAATATATTTTCTTGAATAAATTTATCATTTCGATATTCTTCATAATATATAATAAAAATTTTGTCTCCCATTACACCCAAATTAAATTTTTATCTCCTATTACGCACAATAATAAATGTTTTTCAACAATGCACATGACACGCGACATCGAGCTTCAACGAACAATGATGTATTATATAAATGTAATAACATACAATAAAAATATGTGGGTATGAATAGTATTAAATAATTTAATAAATATTCATATAAATTTCATAATAAATATAAATATATTTACAAATTCATATTAAATCATGAATTATTTTTAGAACATTTATTATATGCTTTAAAAATAAGTTTTCTTAATTTTTTTTTCTTTTTTAGAAAAGAAAATACGATAATTAATTATAATATATATTATAAAATTTATTTGACAAGATGAAAATTATTTGTGAAATATCATTATCTAAATTAACGTATGTTTAGTTTTTGGGATTTTTTTTTGAAAATATTGATTTTTCAGTGAATAGTTAAAAATATCGATATTTATAAATCAATATTTTATTTTCTATAAATAAAGAAATTTAAAATATATATTATTATTTAATGTAAAATAACTATAATTTAGTTACATTTGATCTATTTAATTAAATTTTAAACAAATTTATGTTGTATTTTATTATAATTTTATATTTTAGATTAAAAACGAGTTTTTTTCTGAAAAATATTTTAATGTGTATATTGTTTCTCAATTTTAATTAAACAAATAATACCTAATGATGAATGTTTAAAATGAAAATTATATAATATATATCATTAATTTTTAATTAATATTCCTATTATTATCATTATTAGTCATATAGTTAAAAAAATACAATCATGTGCTTAGCTAAATACACTTATCAAAATCATTTTTTTCAAAGCATCTCCGATTTTTGTTTTAAATTTGTTGTCTACAATTTTTTTAAAATTTATTAGAAAAAAAATAATTTTAATTTAAATATTTCTAAATTATATTAGGTTGATTTTTTTATATTTTTCGGAATATATTAATTTTTTAATGAATACTAAAAAATCAATGAATTTTTTTTAAAACCGCATGTCCATTTAATTTTATTATAAAGAGAAATTATATTATAAATATTTTTTAAAGTGATAATAGTTATAATATATATATATATATTAATAAAATTTAGGTTATTGGTATCAATTTAATATTGAAACTGGATATAGAAACATTGTAATGGTTTGAACATATTCCCTTTAAAAACACGATTTCTCATCGAGTCTATAAGATTAATGTTAAATTAAATATTTACAATTATGTGAATGAAAATTTTAAAATTAGACTTAATATTTTTAAATAGTTAAGTTTTATATTTAAAATTAATTGAACATAATTTTTTTAAAAAAATTAATAGAAAAAATAATAAAATTTATTTATTGCAGTTAAGGTAAAATGGTTTCACATGGGGATAAACAAAAATTATAACGGTAAACGATAACTCAAATCTTTTCAAAAACCTTTTTGATGGAAATTTTCTCCTTATAACTTTTATTATTTATAATTTTTCATTATTGATTCTTTGTTACTGGAATAAAAATGGAGTGGAATTCTTTCATTCAAAACAATTACAAGTGTTCCACTCACCACATTTATAAATGGACCCTCTTTCTCCTCAGTTATTTTAGACTTTAGAAACATTTTTTCATCCAATACCTACCCAAATAGCTTCCAAAAATACATCATAAAATACTATAATAATTATTTTTTTCATAAATGCAACATAGGGATGATATTGGTGAATTCTTTAGGAGGATACATTAAGTAGATGTAAGGATCATCAATAAGCATATCTACATTATTTCCACCTAGACCATGATAAATTATTATCAAAGTATAATGATATAATAAAATTAGTGTATTCAATATAATTATATTTCTTTTCATTTAATGTAATGTCCAATAATCAAGTCAACATCTATCAAATGGATTACGAAATTATTGTTCGTTTTTACGGTAGACTATCGCCTTGCGAACCGATGTCATTCATTTTTCTATTACCACCTCTCATGGATGTACATAACAATGGAATTTTTATTTATATATGATGTTAATGATATTATTATTCTTATTTAATTATTGAATCACACATGCCTTCATGATATCCACCATGTGGGAATATGAAAACATCGCTCATGAGTATGGCAGACTACCACCTCTCAAAGAGATATAATTCATTCACAATTTACATAGAAGGTAATAAAGATGGGTTTAATGAAAAAGTGTAAAATTTATAAGATAAAATGTATTATTTAATGATTATTTAATATTTAAATTTAATTCTTTCAATTTGATATGAAAATGGAAACATCATTCTTGTGTAGATACATCTTACGGTCTCAATTAATGGTTTATATAATTTTTATCACCAAATTTTATGGATTACTACAAATTCATATATAATTAATATATATGATATTTTTTACATAGATAAATATTTTTTTATATGATGGAACCATGATAAGTCTATGTGTATTAAAAATAACAAATCAAAACTTACATGAAAAACAAAGCTTTTATTGCCTGAAATGTGACATTAACATTTAATTGGTAATAACTAGGTAATAAAAAGACATAGGAAAATAGTATACGATATGATATATATTTATTTTGATATAATATAATTACAATAATATTATATTTATTATAAAATAGGTTTTAATTTATACAAAATAAGTCAAGACATATGGTAAGGTATTTTCATCCCAAATTTATTTTTAGTGATACAAATGCCATATTCCAGACATGTTTCCTAAATGTAAAGTTTATAATTTATGTGAATTTATTTTATAATTATTATTATATGAATTATTTATATTTATATATTCGATTTTTTATCCCTCTTTATTTGGTTTTATGGTTCAAAAGTAACCTAATCGATAAGGTATTTTTGCCTCAATTTTCATTATTTGAGACTAATGATTACGTTTTCACCCTATATTCTTTTATGAGGTATATATAAATCCCCTTTCACATGTAAAATCATGAATTTATTTATCCTCATGATATTCTAGTTTTAATTTAATTTTAATCCTTAATATGTATTACATTTCAATTTTATCACAGTGGTAAATATTTTATGTTACAATCTCATTGCTTATCGAGAATATTTTTGATTATGTGTCTAATGATTGAATATTATTATAAATATATCCAAGAAACATATGTAATTTTTTATCCTATTTTTGTTTTATGAAAATACAAATTTCCATTCATTTTACTCTCTTTATGTACTTAAGAGTTCAAAAATAATGTTTAAAAAAACAACATTTCAATCGAAAATAATTATTTTTTCAAAACCATGTTCTCAAAAAATATTTTCAAAAAAGTATTTGAAATTATATAAAAAATTTATTAAATAAAATTTCCCCCATGTTTGAATGTTTAAATTTTATTATCGGAATATTAATGTCATTCTCCAAAAAATTCAATTTTTTATTTCACCAAAATGTGAATGGAATTATTGTTTCAATGTGTATAGATTGAATGTATTTTTTAACACCATGACCATTGTTATCATTGAATATTACATTATATGTTTTGATTTTTCTTTCATGGAATGTTTTCTCAATAATTAGTATTTTTGTGAACTTAATTTTTCAACGATGGTTTCCATATGAAATATAATAAATGATTTGTAAAGCCTCCTTTATATGTTTTCATGTTTTTTATCATAGAATAGGATTTCCAAAATTATTTATATTTTATAAAGTGAGTTTCATGGAATTTCTACCTTCCTCGAGAAATGATCTATGTTATTTATCATTGAAAATTATTTTCCATTATGTTGAAATCATTTGATGTAACTTATGATTTACTAGGTATGTGAACTAAAGATACTATTATTATTCATTATCTAAATGGTTCAAAATGAAATTATTTTTATGAAAATAGTTTCTTTTAGTTGTTTAATATCTAGAAAAAATTATTATGAAAACCATTAATTTTTTCATGGATTATGAATTAATGAGATGATGAAATTATTATGAGACTAGTCACTTATCCATAGCTTAGTATATGATGAAATGTCTATGAAACCCTTCTTATTTCATGTGTTATGATATGATGACTATTTTATGATCTTTTTGAACAAATAAATATGGTTTTCATATTGAAACTTTGGAGACCTATATCGGCCATCAATTCATTGGGTAATGTTTTTTATCTAATAATATATACATGAAAGGAATATATATTTAACTTAGTTCATCATGGGACATTGGCTTCTTTAATGGTCTTTGGACTGAACCATGACTACAATGATGGTTTGGGGGTGTGAACCCATTCCAATATTATAGCCATACCAATAACCCTTAACTAATATGGAAATTATTTTCAATGATTATGTTCATGGTTGAAATTTATGTATTTTTTCAGTATTATGCTCCCATGGATCATGTTCTTTGATTCCCTTATGATTTTTGTCTTTTAAACTACAAATATCTATTCCATGACTCATTATTATGATCTTGGAAATAATGGGTATGGGTTTCAAATGTTTTTTTTTGAGGTTATCATATCATTATCTTCGAGTTATACATTTTATCTCCCTTATTTACTCTTAAGAGAATCTAATCTCACAATTTATTATGTATCATTTCCCAAGGTTTTGGATTAATTTATTACATATTATATTCCTAATAAGTGTTGTAGTTTTGAAGATCACAGAGTGAGATATTGTCTAATACTAGTGGATGAGTTTTTTATGTTTCCACATTTCAAAGACACTAATCACTTACTGTCCTTAGGATTGTATTTGTGTAATAAAATGAATATTCCTAAAAACTGATATAATATTTGTGTTTGACAAGAATGGGTATCTATATATATTTTACCAGAGGGAATTTTATATATTTTGATATTGTTTGGTCCCTTGATTATATTTGAGAACCTCTTGCATATGGGGAGGAATGCGTAAGTCCATGTGGCTCTTCATCCTAGACCATACGGTTCAGGTCGGGGGAATTAAAAAATTTGAAATATATGATATTTTCATTTCTTTTATTTTTACATTCCTAGTTCATGGTAGAAGGGATAAATTATTTGTAGAACTTTGGTAGGGGAGTTTGAATGTCAATAAATGGATCATGTGTAACAGACCTATGATTTATAATTGATAGGATTACTATTTCAATTTTACAATATTTGGGTGTAGTTAGGGATAATGATTAAGCATGTAGGATCACATGATATATATAAATTTATATATATATTTATATATATATATTAATTTTATAATATAATTACTTGATTTTTGGATATCAATTTTGAAGAGACTTGAATACTCTAATGATGTGATAAATCTATTTTGGAATTAATTAGGGGAACTTGAGCATGTTGTTGTGCAATGAATATATATGGGAATATGGATAATGTATAGAGAAATAGATCATAGATAGTTCTAGGAGGAAAATTCCTTGGGTTGTGGGAATCCTCATAGGATATTTTTTGTGTGTTATCCAATAGACTAGTTTGGATCTAAAATGAACTAACAGGTTTAGTCATTCTAACTGATTCCTTCTAATTTTTTAAGAATCTTATCTAAAAGAGGCTAATAGAAAAAACATCTATGGTGGGATTGGATACCCCCTCTTGTGATGATTCCCCCATTCAAACCCCCAATATATATGAGGTTGATAAAGACCATTCCCCACACATACTCCAACAGTGTAGGATGTAGGCCCACAACAATAGGGATTTCATATACTTGTTCCTTCCCAAGATAGTGGGAAACATAGGTCTATTTTTAACTATTTTAGAGACATAAATCGCTAGAAATAACCCAATATTAGGGAACTATAGGACCATAGGATACTAAGGGGTGTATAAATATCATTTCAAGTGTCCTTGACCTTGTTGAGACACTTGAGGGTAAAAAGGTGAATGTTTTACTATTTATTCAATAGAGACCTTTTAAGAGATGGTTGGGTGTGATGTGTAAATATGGAAGACATGTGGGTCTCACCTAGGAGGATTTCAATGACCCATTATATAGAAAAATGTTTCTGAATATTTTTAATTAAGACTAAGTGTAAGAGTTCTTTGATCTATATTAGAGATTTATGACAGTTTTGGTATACTCCATTCATTTCACTAAGATAGAATATTTCGCCAATATATTAGCTTGAAATGAGGCATAGAAGGCTATAATGATTGAGATATGTCTTCTCCCAAACATCATATAGAAGTTTCAACGTTTTATCCAAATGAAAATTCTAATAGTTCTTTTATTTTCATTGGCTAATAAAAAGATTTTAGATAAAGCTCAAGTAGTTTTCCTTCATCTCACATCAATAATCAAGTAGGTGGACCTCCTACTATAGAGGAGACTATCAATTTCTATTATAGGAAGATTAATAATAGGGGAATATAGAAGGGAAGTGGTGTGTAGAGTATGGACTCTTCATCATCCATTGGAAGAGTTTCATAATACTTAAACAATGGAAAGGTAAGACATTATCACATGATCAACATTTCAAATCATAAAAAATCATATTAGTGTGGAAATAAGAAGAATCACAATAATTTATTCTCTATTGCTCTGAGGATGGGTTTTTATAGGGGTGTGTGATGGGAATGATTTATGAACAATAGATACTTCTAGGTTCCTTATAAGTAGTAATGTACATGTATGATTAAGGATAGTCATATAGCTCAGTTATAGGAAAAAATGACGAGGAAGGATAAATGCATTAAATGGGTCAAGAATAATTATATAGTGGTGAGGGAACACAAACTATTTGATTTATTGTCTTGATCAATTCTACATAATCAAAATTGTTGTTTGATAACATTGATTCTCATTCCTAAATAAATTTATAATTTTTTTTAGAATTGACATACCAGTCAAGATATATTATATTTTTCATTCCATCAATACGTTGTTGTGCATGAAAGTGGTCTGTCTTTAATGATTCCCAGAGTTTTATATGGTCATATAATATTATGAAAATCTATGTAAATTTATGATTTTTCAAATAATGAGATTCAATTTTATTCTCGTAATGAATTTACTGAAGTAATTTATAACCCACAATCATTTCAATTAGATACGAGAATCCTTTACATCACCCAAGAGAAAGAAGCTTGTGATGGTCATGGAGTGGGAGTTCAGTATTGGTAAAGTGGGACCACACCAAATCTATCTTAGGATGATTACATTTCATATTTCATTCATGTATTTTTTAGAATTATCATTGGAAGACCCTCTTATGTTCATTTATATATAGTCCTATATTAAGGAGTCTTCTTAGATGAATTGACATGCTTTCTCCCCAATGGTGGAGTTAAGTTACGGGTATAACTCATTCCAAATGTGTAGACCATATCTATACCCCCTTATCATATGTCACTGACCATGTGGATGGACATAAAAGGGTTACTAAAGGAATTTTAATGGAAAGTATTTTTCAGGACAAATACATATCCACAGAGATATCTTATTTTATTCTCCATGGGGACCACCAATCAAAGATAAGATTGTAAACATCTCAAGATACTAAGATGTACTGTTTGCAAAAATAATCATTATAATAAACTATTTATGTTTCACTGTTGGATTAATATGGTGACATTCATGGGGAATGAGATTTTTGATACTGGTTTAATAGTTGAAATTCAGAAATTGAAGGTAATAAAGTCCAAAAGAGATCCCCAGAATGTGTTTTACAACATTTGGTTTTGTATTTAGTAGGATAATTTGGATATTTTATCTTTATTTTATCCTATTTTAAGTACACATGATAGTTCTAAAGAAGTAAGGGTTGTTGTTTTAGTTTTCGGGAATGTGGGAGGGGGATTTTCATGTGATGAATAGGTGGTTGACTACACCACTAGTGTTGATTCTTATTGTGCCATTGATTGGTTTTGTTGTATTTTGAAATACCTTAGGAGTGGGTTTAATAGAATTTAAAATATATATTGAGATGATATTAGACTATGGGTCACATCAATTATTTCCTAATGAGTATTAATATCCTACCTATGTCTCAGATATGATAGATTTGGTCTACACATTGATACAATAGTGACACTATGTCATTGGTGAAAGGTTTTTTTAAAACAATTACCCCATGATCTCCTACTATATAATCTCATAGAAATCCTTCAATTTAAGGTTGAGATGTTGGTTAGTGTATCAATGGATGTTATACATTCACATGTTTAGTACATGTGGAAATGGAAACATTTGTTATGGTGACCTTAGCTATAAGATGAAGTTAGCTTAAAATCTTAGTGAATCATCCTCAGTAGAGAAGTTGTGCCTGATTAACTTAATAGCTGATTGGAGGAAGGGAGATTCTATAGACCATTGATAAATGATGTGTAATCAATTAGTGACCAAATATTATTTAATATATCGAATAAAGGATAGTCAGGAAGCCAACCAAGAGTATGTGGTGATGCTTGATCAACTAGCAGATATTGAAACAATACCTTAGTTGTTGTTGGATGATGATTGTTTAATCCAAATGTATAGAAGATCTATAGTACTTTCATCCATCAGGTAATATATGATGAGATAATTCTATAACAGTAATTGGAAAATTTATTCTTGACTGAAAAATATGTACCGACACTATAAGAATCCATTCTTGTAACCAAGGATTAAGAGATACATTGTAGGATTCATTTACAAAGGCATTAAATTATAGATTATAGAAGATGAGAAACATTTTCTTAGTGGTTTCCTCAAGAAACTTATTATACCCATGTTTATGTGGGATAAAATCACGATTGACTTGGGGATAAGTTGACACAGGATATTGAGGAGCTATGACACACCGTGGATAATTATTGATTGGCTAATGAATTATTATCATTTCAAAAAAATTCATGATACTCACTATGTAGATTAGTTGCAAATGTTATATGTCCATAAGAGAGTATTATTACATAATGTTCCCTTGGTAATTATATCAAACTAAGACTCACATTTTACATCATGGTTTTAGGTGGCCTTATAGAAATACTTAGGGAATCCACGGAGATTGACCAAATGATATCATCCTTAGAAATATTGAAAATTATAGTGGATGATTTATATAAAATAATATATTCTCTATGTCTGCATTTTTTATTTTCATGGATCATGGAAAAATAACCTATCCTTGGTTTATTTTTAATAAAATAATATTTAACAAAATTTTATTCAAATGCATTCATATTTGGATCTATGTAGAATGAGATTTCTTTCAATACTTTTTTAGATTGAGGTTGGTGAGAAATAAGTATTGGGTCTAATGTGGTTTAGGAACCTTCTGAGAGATTTCAACTAAATCAAAAGTGGTAGATCACATCTTAGAGAAGGAATAAGTATTATTCTAATGGTAGAAAGACGCCTTTAGTTTTTTATTTAGGTGACACAGTTTTCCATAGAGTGAATCCATTATTATGCCAGAAAAATTGCAGAAACCAATGGAAGTTATTCCCATGTTATTATAAACCTTTCATGTTCACAAAAAAAATTGGTAATGTTGATTAAGTTCTAGATCTTCCATCACTATGCTGAGGAATTCTCCATGTGATCAATTTTTCTCACCTTCATTGGTACATGACCATTCCTATCAATGTTATTGACTATAAGTATATTGATTTGAATCATTAAAAATCGAATGTGGAGAAATTTATGCATATTTTATATCAAAGTTATAAATACCTATAAGGGATGATGGTACAACTTGTTTGAATCCTACAGAACCATTGATGGATCAAGTAGGAGACTTGAAATTGGTTTAAAAATTTCCAATCCCAATGGGATGATTTTTTTAGTAGAACCATTGATGGTACATAACTATGATGAGAAGTCATTATATGGGTATAATTGTAGAATCATCATTTATATCAAAGTAAAAAATGTTTATGTTTATAAAATTTCTCATTCCTATTTTGGTACTTTAATGTTATGGGTTCTTAAGTGGTTTTTTTCTATCTGAAAAGGAAATGATATTCAACAGATAAAGATCATATAGAGAAAAGTATGTTTATTCGCTGTAAACAAACAACAGTAGACCAGTGGATGCCGCTATCCAGTTAGTAGAGTTTTTGAAGGTTTGATGGAAAATGTATACCCCACCATCTTGCTGATGCACCTTGGACGAGGATATATTAAATTAAACATATGGGTTTTCATTCTACTTCATGTTTACCTATTTTAAAACGAAATTTCTACCCAAAAACAATATTTTGAATTAAATACCTCCCCTATTAACCCTAAATATCTCACATTCATATACCCATATATTTTCATGGTTAGAATGATCCAGATATGGCATAATCATGCGTTTCCACTAGAAATAAAACACAATCAGATTATATAATGAGGGATGGGAATGATATATTATGGATCCAATTTTTCTATATGTCTCTTGTGAAGAATACTTACTTCACCCATAAATCAATGATGGATATATTGAATTGAAAATTTCTCTTGACTATATTGATATATAACATTCTATAAGTATGCCTTTATGAAAAATATTCATAAACCTATTCTTGATAGTGGATTGATGATAAAAGTAAAACGCATTTACAAATACCATGATATATTGGTTATGGATTTGACATGCACGTGACATTCCCTAGAGGAGATAAATACCTTGTTGATGGTGGATGTTTCTAGGAATGTTTCCATAGATTGATGATGTCAAGGCATTATTCTTCAGGAATATTATCTCTGATCACTATTATAAGATATGATATATTGGTGGATAGATGTCTATTGGATAGACATGAGGTTCTCTTAGTGAATCAATGAAGAATTCATGAGACATTTATGAATAAAAAATAGAACCAATGAATTGAGGTCCACTATTTTTACATATATTAGAACTATTTATAATGATAGGATTTGTGAGGTATATGATTCTAGAATGACATTATTGACATGCAATTACCATAGGAAACTCTTTTAAATTTTATTCTTAATTAATCAGAACCTCATATAGGTGTGCTTGATGAGAAAACTAGTTCTCTGTGGGTTCACAATATTGTTTAGACTTCAATCATTAATGAATATTAGCGTACTTCATTGAAAACATTGAGGTATGATGTTATATTCAACTTAGTGACATTTTATACTCTTTTTTCCTTGATTACATATTATGATGGATTAGCATATTTTACTATGTTCAATTATGATTTAATGTTCATGTGTGTTTATCCCATGAGACTCATATATGATGCTTGATTAAATGATTTTTTCTTTTGTATCTTTTTATCATGATTTGTGTTCATCACTTATTTTGAATTGTTGTTACCAAATTCTCATGATAATATGCTATGATTTTCATTATAATACTCTTCACCATTCCATGTTTTTTCACTGCATTTAAATGTATTATGCTTGTTAATATTTTCATGTGTAAAATCATTGAATTTCTATCTCTTATAGGGGGAGTTATATTGATATATGATTGTGAACAAAGTGGAATGGTACATATGGTAGGGGAACGATGGCCTTTTGTCCTGACCCAAGACCAAATTATGATTTATGAAGACTTTATGTTCTATCCTGAGGAAGTGTAAAATCATTATTTATTTCTAGATGTCTAAGAAATGATGCCTTATTGATATCTAGTGACATGTTCATCAGTATTGATGCGAGTTCTTGATCAGCTCAGACATAATTGATTACCCTTCTGGAATAGAGGTAATGATGGTACATCACTCACTAGTACTATCTTAATTATCACATGAGTGATCAACACATGGTTGTTTATGATTTCTTTCACATTTAGTTTATCATGGAATACTAATGTTATATTGGTGAACATGTAGTAAAATTTCATTGGTGGTGTTCTATTGGGTTTTATTTTTCACACCCATCATGAGAATCTCGATGCACATGAAAACATCATGCACAAGGATCAATATATGGGAAAGAGTCCCATGTAAGAAGAATGAGTAGTGAATCATGGTGATATAACTGGTATCAAGATTGAATCTAGAGGATTCAACACATTTTCATTTATAATATATGTTATTGAATTCTATAATCTAGTTTTCCTTTCACATTGGGATCCTGGTAATTTTTTATATTTTTTTACCATAACCTGTTACTTTTGATATATCGTATTCCTCCTAGATTACTATATGTTGTATTATATTTTAGATATATTTTTTATGGATATGTTTATTTGAGGGTATATTATTCCAGTTGATTGTTTATGAACCCTCACTGCAAGTAAAAAACTTCTTGTAGATGGGGAGGTATGAATGAGGCCTTATAACTCTCTTGCATGGACTCGGTGGTTAATGTTAGGGCATTACACATATAACACATTTCTACAATGATACCATAAAGAAAACCTGATCTCTCACTTCAAATTATAAATCCTTTCTTCGGTTATATTTATATATATATATATTTCTTGATTTGAGATACCTAAAAATGACTCTTAATTTTCCATACGTTATCAATTGTCACCATAATAGTTTATAGGCCTAAAATATTTTTTTCACCAACTCCATAAAAAAAATTTGGTGTATGACATTTTTCCCATACAATTCTATATTCATCGCTATTTTATCACTCTAATGCAAGATATTATAATATGAAAATTCCACCAATGGTAGATACTGATCCCACAAACCATTAAAATAAGTGAGAAAAAACCAAAAAATTCTTCTAATTCAAAAATTTTCCTTCGGGACTATGCATATAGTTGAGGATGATAGGTATAAGTACCCATACATAAACATTAAATATTCCTAATTTTTAAGACAATAATTCACTCTATAGCATTTTTATACCATTATTATTTATTGTAATTGATAAATAATCAACCACATTTACATAAATAAATAATACATTTGAATGTGGACACTACCTATTAGTATCCAATTTTCCCACACACAAAATCATTAATGATATAACTAGATTTAATTTCAAAATAACATTAAAAAATTTTATATTGAATACATAACGGCCAATAGACATATTTAAATCCATGTTATAAGAATTTTGAAACTTAGGGTGAGGAAAAAATATCAGAAATTTATATTAAAATTATGGGAACCGGTCAATCCAAGAATATTAAAAAATTTTTTACAATTTTTTAAATTATGGTTTTGGATCAAAATATACATTTTCATACACATTAAATAAACTTCTATGAAAATATATTTTAATAAAACCACTTATGTGGAAATATTAATGAGAAAACAAATCTCTTAATGTTCTCTCTGAAACCATGATTAATTCATGAACACATTTTAAAAAAAGACATACTTTCTCATTAAATAAGTATAATACACTTTATTTTAAACATAATTTCATTTAAATACCTTGTGAAATCATAAGATATCAATAAAAACTATAACAAAATAAATAAATATTTTTGGTAATTTTTTTAATAATTTCACATATTATTTTTACAAGTTGAAAAGATAATATGGTAATCTTCCATCAATATTCTCTAGAGAACCCAATGCATTCAGGGGATATAACAGACCCACTTATATTTCATTTATAACATAACCACCCATTCGTACTTTGTAACATAACAAAAAATACTTGGATTATAATTAATACACATAAACATGGTTTATAATGGGATCCCAAATCACCATTAACAATCTCAAATAACCACAACATAATAATAACTCATGAATATTTTCATTCATATACAAATATTTCTTCAATCAATAAGACACAAATTTTTAGATATTGAAATATACATTATGATTAAAATTGTTTATCAAAATAACAATAACTTGGGGAAGGAGGGTTTTTATTTGAGAACAACATGGAAACACATAATGGAATCTAAACATAAAATAATGTTTACAATTGTGTGAAAAACCGTTGACACTATATATGAAAAAATAATACATTGTTATTTATTTTATAAATATATTAAAATTATTATTTAAAAAGGATCATTTTGAATTTTTTTTAATGAAATTAAAAACATTCATAACAATATATTAGGAATTATTTTATGTTTATTTATGAAATAAATTAAACAATATGGGCAGGGATGGTAATTATATTGAAATTAAATATTGAAAATATTGAAAATCAAGATATAAGTTAATGGGCTCCTTGAATCAAGTCTAAATCATCTTGTACATTCCTTATCTACCTGAAAAAATTTCAAATGTTAAAAATTTACATTCAAAATAACCTTTTTGATGTTTAATATTTCTTTTATATCAATTATTTCCATGTTATATTCGATTTCATCATTAGCTAATTTCTCATCAGATAATTGGAATATATTAAGCTAATATATACAAAATGGCTTTGTTAATATGAATATATTGAATGATACAAATATTTGTTCATATAAAATATAATAATAATTAAGTAATTATTATTTTTAAATGTCAATAATAATTTTGAATTTATTTTTGGTATGTGGTTACAAAAAATGAACTATGTTACAATCGTGGAGATGGTAAGTCATACATACTCATGAGTAACATTTTCATTTTATAAAAATCATGATGTAAATCGTGTAATTATTACATTACTATTATTTGATTATAATCATTTAATAAACATCATATTATTTTTTAAATTTAGTTATATATGGTATACTTGTGATATATTCATGAAAAATTAATTATATCGCATTGTGGAGGTGGTAATCCACACGTACTCATGAATGGAATTATCATTTTTCATTAGAGGAATGGTATGAGATAATATGATGAAATATATTTATATCATGATATAGTTTTCTTGAATTTCATATATAAACCTTAAATTGATCATTATAACCATTTGCGAGGGGCAGTGATGAAAAATGAATTTCATCAGTTCATGAGGAAGTTGTCCTCCTTAAATGAATAAAAACATTATTACCCATTTGATGTATGATTATATTTATATAGGTTATTAAATTAATATAACAATATATAATTATATTAAAAATACTAATGAAATTATTTCAATAATGTTAAAGAATAGTTTAATGATTTAGAAGATGAAATAAAATAAAACGCTTAGTTGAGAACAATACCTCTTCTTCGAACACCTATTTTGGAATATATCAAAATCCTTACCACAATAAATTTTTATCAATTAATATCTTGTAAGACATGGAGATGGATTTATGAAAGGTATTTGGGTAGGTATTTTCTAAAACAAAAGTCTTTTCAAGTGTGTATAAATGAGGCTATGAGGATACAATTTAAAAGAGTGGGGGAAACTCTTAATATATATTAAAACATAACATTAATGTAAATTAATAATTTGTAAAAATGTTGAAAAGTTAATATTACTATAATGTAGGAGGATATGATTCTAAAACCTACCAACTAATAAAATTTGTACTGATTCATAATAGTTTTTTACCATTATCTCTTTGTTTTAATCCCTCGTTAACCCTTTTGACTATTATAATGGAATTAATGTTTCATTCACTATAGGAGTATAGAAAGTTAATATAAATGGATAGGTGGAACATATTTTTAACATGGTTGATATTATTAGCCATATCAATTTATTTATCCAAATATAAGATGTTTATGAATTTTAAATCATTTAATAAAATCTTTTCTTAATTTAAATTATAATTGATAACATTTTTGGAATTATCCATTCAATTGGTCATTAAAAACCATATAAAAGAAAAGTAATTTGAATATAATTAATTTAAAATTTAATAATACATTATTTTTGAATATAAAATTCATGAGACAATGGAAATAACTAAAAAAACACTTTTAGGGGTTTTTATTTTACTTGATATGTTTTCTACAAATTTAATATAAAATGTGTTGGACTTTCATAAACATCTATGGAAAATATTAATCACTGATAATTAAAAATAAATTTCCATGAAAGTATAATATATATTTCAAATGATGAATTGAAATGAAACAAAATGTGTTTTTATCTATTGAATGAAATATTAAATATATAAAAATTGTGGGTGATGTTTTTTTACATTTTATTGACTTAAAATAATATATTAGTCATTGTCATAGAAAAATAGACCAATATTAAAAAAAATTAGAATCATGGATGATTATGGTCCAACCTTAATCATAAAATAGATTAAATTCAAGTGTTATGGAAATTCGTTGACCCAAACATATGTTTTTAACTTTATTTTCCAAATGTACTCTTATATAGGGGAAAACTATCTACTACAATTGATATTCGTGATCACCAAAAAAGAAAAAAGGATCTATTTAGGAAAATTGAACCTCATTATTCATAGTATGGAATTTATTTTTCAATATTCAATTTCTTGATGTGAAAAAAATTAATTTGATATAAAATCATACAAATGTGAAGAAAACAGTTTTCCAGAATAATTCATTCTTATGTGTAAATTTTCTTGTAAAAAATTATAGTATAAACTTATTACAGACATCATAACTAGATTCAATATTTAAAATATTATAATAATAAAAATTTAAAAATAATTCAAAATAATGTTGATCTTTCTAAACACATGATTAGAAATTACAATATCCCATAAAAATTAATTTTTCCACTATTCATTAAAAAATCAACCTTTTCAAAAATAATTAAAAAATAATCCCATGATAATTTTATATTTATGAATTCATAAATTTATTTTATTTTATTTTATATTAAAATTATAAAATTTTAGAATCAACCTTCTATGTGAAAACAAAATTTATTTATAATAAAACTATTTCTATTTTGATTTGAAAAATAAATATTATTTTTAAAATTAATATAACTCTATAATATATAATTAATGAGTATTAATTGGACATTTAAATGTATTATTATAAGATTCATATATTTTCATAATAATACATTCTCAAATATAGCTTGGTGTCAAGATTCTTCTAATGAAAATTCTAGAATTTTGATGAAAATCACTGATGATGATCAAATTCATGAAAACGTGGTGAACTTTGAATCCTCACAACATAATTAGTATATAGTGGAATTAGGTGATCTAGTGTTATATCTGACCTTATAGTGAAGAAATGTCTGGAGTTGGTATGAGGATAAATAATAACAAATATTATATCATTCTTTTTTTGAGTCCATAAATCCAATGACATTGTCTATAGTAACATTATCTCTTTTCCATAAATAGATAACTAAAGGTTGGATGAATACATTAAAATGTTTTCTATCATAATTTACCTTTTAAAATTTGAATTATAATGATACATACTCATCAATTTCACATTTCCTATTACCCCACTAATAATTTTCCTTTAAATTATGATATTTTTATTGGGTGTGAAGACAAATTTGAGCTATTGGATTAATCTAATAATTCCCACAATTTCTCAGGTATGGGTCGAACAGATTTCCTTTTTCAAAATTATAATTGATCATCATCATAAAAGTCCACCTTTTTTCAAATAATATAATTAATTTTAATTTTTATACTATTACCATTAAGATTGAAATTTTTTATCTTTTCCAATAATTATTCATTATAAATAATTTAGAAAAAATCATGTTTTTACCCCATAAATAGTAAATACCATGTCGAAAATTAGTATGTACCTAAATATATATTCCTTTTCAAGCCTCATATTAGTCAAAACATCATTACCCATTATACTTAACACATCAGCCACCTTATTTTCCTACACATGGTGGTATTATATTGAATAATCATAATACTTGAGAAGTTCTACCCTTCACCTTCTCCTCATGTTATCTTTTTATATGGGAATATGCATTTAATTCATTTTTGATATGTATATATTTCACCAATTTTAGAATAATTGTAATTCCACCACATCATCAATGAAATAATTATGGTCACAAACTCTATATCATGGTTTATATAGTTCAATTATTGAATCATTAACTACTATGATACATTATTAACAAATTTAATATTCACCATTAGGACACATCCAATTCCATCCTTTAATATATATATATATATATATATATATCAAAAATCCATACCTACTCAATGTAAATAAAATATTCATTCATTTACTAATTTATACTTTTCTTCAACATAACATTCATTACATTATTCGTAACATATGAACTTATCCCATTTTCTAATCAACATGTTTAATGGATTATATAATCATGTAAAATTATTAACATATCATCATTGGTCACATGATAATGCAAAGAAACTATGTATTTTATATTTATTCATGTCATTAATTACATTTTTACCATTTATTTTAATATATTAACTAATATTTCATCTATAGAGATAATATATAAAATAAAAGTAACATCCCGAATACGAAATTCACATATTTTTCATTTTCCATGAAACTAATTTTATTTAATAGTTTAATGAATATTTCTATAATAAATGATATTCTTATTAAATATTTTATATTATATCAAGATATCATTAATACATAACGCAATGAAATAATTAATATAATCCTTGAATAATTTTTTCCATATATCAATAAAAAAGAGGGTGAATTAGTCAATCAAAATGGAATTACTATAAATTTTTAATTTCAATACTTCATTCAAAATGTTATCTTTTGAATATATTTATTATTTACATATAGTGGATGATACCCATAATGATAGTAAAGCATTGTAAAATATTGAGCTCCTTGAAATTGATCGGACAAGTCATAAATGTGAGGAAGAGGATACATTTTGATTATGTAAATGTAATTGATTTCCATGTAATAGTTTCATAACCTTATAGAACCATATTTATTCTTAACAAAAAGACCATATAATCACAATGGTGAAACACTAGGGAATATGAACCCCTTATCACCCAAATCTTATAGTTATTCTTCATCTCCAATAATTTGAATGTTAGTTTATTGTAGGGAGACATGGATATAGGTTTTTAATCCGGGATGTATAAATATAAACTCAATATAATGCTTCTGTGGTTGTCTAGGTAGTTTATTAAGAACCAAATCAATGTATTTTGGCATAATAGATATATCCTGTATTCTATAGTTACATTTACTATTCAAAGTATGCGTATGATATTAATTTACAAAAATTTAATTAAGCGGTTCATCTAGAAGTAGATCGAGACATGAATCAAATATTTTAGTCTCCATTATAATGAAATGGTATTAAAAATACCCATCACAAAATTTAATATCCATATATTGAAAAAAATTCATTATAATATAAAATCCAATATATTCCAATAATTATATAAAAGTCATCCATAAGAATAATAATATATTTTTTACTATTGGATACTTATTTTATATAATATGAAATAATTGACACAACTATGTTGTCAAAATATTTCCACTAGGTTTCTGGATTAATAACTCTATATTTAGGATAAAAGGAAAATCGATAATTTTCATGGAAAAACATAGAAGACATAAAAGGGTGAAAAGATCCAAAATCAAAAAAATAATTAGTGAAGTTTGATGTTATGATTAACGTACATTCCATAACATTTCATTGAAAATAAACCTCAACTACATTAATTATATAATCTCGGCCTTCCACACTTGGAATACTTTGTGGGAGGCTATATTGATACTTTGAACATCGGTTTGAACAATGCCCCATTTCATTACAGATGATGCATTGGATGAAAATTATTTAGTAATTATTTATGCATTCAAGATCCTTGGGACCACTTAATTCATAATATAAATAAACTTTTATTCCTATTAATCATGTACCTATTTGTTTTATACCATAATTATCGAATTTTGGAAATTCAATTCCTCCATTGAAACATTTCGTTTTAATTGTTTATTCTCAACCAACATATTCTTTTCAGTATTTCCCTTGAAGATATAAGTCATAGAAAATTATTTATCTATCTCGAAGGAACATTATAGTAACACACTATTACCTTCAGTTAGATATTTATTTTATTTTGTTTTGGGTTTCCATTTTCATTTGGGTGTATTGTAGGATTCTCAAAAATAGAGTGAGTTTTCTAGGGAAAATGACCTAATTCTTGAGTATTCATGTTTTTTTACAATTAATGGTGTCTAGGTATAGTAATGTTAATGTATTTTATAGTTTATCCATGATGTTAGAGAACATTGGTGTAGTTTTGGGATTTTAGGATGAATATAGACCATTTTATCTTAGTTAGATGATTTCATGACATGAAAGTGTTAGATGTTTTTTATTGGTGGTCAAAAAAAATTCATGAAATGGTTCAAGCCATTAATTTTTTACAAAACGTGAATTCGATTAAAATCATGAATTAATAAATGAAATTATTTCTAATCTGAGGCGTAGGGGTTTTTACATTTTTCTTATGAAAGTTACATCATGAAATAGTTCCATGCAATGACTTTTTTAGAGTTTGTAGTTTCAAACATCATTCATGCCAATTTTTTGTTTACTTAATAAATATCCTTCCCTTTATAGACTTAAGTTCTCTCCCAAGGGATTATGGGGGTACAATATATTTATATATCACTCATTCAGAGATTTATCATTGTGGTTATTATGGTGAGTATATCCGAGTAAGTTGTATTTATTCTCCTTTATTTCCATTTGTCAGAACAAAAAATATGGCTTCATTTGTGTTCTATATTTAGGATTTAATAGTTTATTCTATTTATTTTTTATTGTTTAATGTCATTCCATGTAGTTTAATGGCCAATATATGGTTTCTCTACACCTATTTTCAAATGTGGATAATACCTGTAGTTATTGAGTTATATGGATGTTTGAAAGTGTCTACAATTGTTGAATTTTTCTACTATCTTATTGATTACATTGTTTAGTTCCTTGGAATGGATTCTATTTTGTGAAAAGTCATTAATATAATAACAATCATGGATTTGCATATGGTTTTAATCAAACTTGTCACATTGGGAACATTGGGTTATTTTGAGAATATATATAGGCGAACCTAGTGTTTGTTGATCTAATATGGGTTACTTTTGTGATATCGATGGACTGCAGAATCAATCAGTATTGGATGGAACCAAATTAATGTTAGTTTATTCTTATTTTATTTTTTGTATGTATTCACGTAGGCTTGACCCCAAATAGTGTGCTCTGTATTTTATACATCGTTTATCACATGATAGATTTCTTCAATGATATTTTCTCTCATGAGTAAGTAACATTTATTTCATTAATAAATTTTATATTTCTTTTGTTGATCATGGTATTAATTTGTTGAAATAATTGGATTATTAACTTTTTGTATTGTGATAATTATTTATAAAATGGATTATTTTCTTCAATCTAGAACCTGTGAATTCTTAATATTAGAACATATATAGATTCATCTGTGTTATCATGATGGTTTTTTAGTCACTACCTAATTTTTCCTTTATATGATTGTATAACATATTTTGAAGGACTCAAGGAATGAAAAGGTTACCATTTATCATGTCTGGTTCTTTTAACGTTGGTTTCATTCACTAATGGGTGGTTTGGAGGTGATGGTTGGTCACATAGAGAATCTTTTGTTCTTGTCAGATTAATAATTTTCTGGTTTAACTTGTTTGGCCAAGTTCTTATGGATCTGGATGTATCTATTTTTTATTCATTATACTCTAGTTGTATGTTTTGTTTTTTTGATGATTTTTTGTTATCTTTGTTGTACCTCATCATGTGGTGGACCACATTGGGTAACATATCTAGTCGAACTGGGTAGGTTCGTTACGACCTTGAATTAGAGGGAATCTTATATTTAAATTTAATAACACTAAATAATTTTTGTTATATGTCTTAGGTAGAAATGTGTAATGACTATAAAAATTTATGCAGTAAGTGTGGGAGTGT
Organism: Viscum album; assembly: GCA_963277665.1. Lineage (NCBI taxonomy): Eukaryota > Viridiplantae > Streptophyta > Magnoliopsida > Santalales > Viscaceae > Viscum > Viscum album. The sequence continues at coordinate 1,800,848,509 of OY728152.1, forward strand.
TCTTGGCTAGCGCACTTTTTTGTATGAACATGAGTTACCATGGGTGGTCAATTTTTTTAAATAGGTTGGGACTTGGGGTTTGAGGATATTTTAATTAAATGTATGTGTTGTTTATTTAAATATCCAAATAAAATTTTAAAGAATCATATTTCATTTGTATGAATTCATAATTTTTTTAAATTCAAAATGTTTTCAATCTTTTGAATTAATACCTAATGCTAGTCCTATAATATTTTATTCTTCTCATGGCTAGTTGTTTTTTGTCCGGTGATTATACGAAAATTCCTACTAGAAGTTCTCTTATATATTTGAGATAGGAAAATTCAAGAAAAAATCAATTGGAAAATACTTCTATGAACCTTATTTGGTGGGATATGTAATCCACACCATTCATACTTTTGGTAATGCAGTTACTTCGAACCTGTATCGAGTAGTGGATCTCGATTCAGAATTTAAAATGCTCCATACACCTACATTACATGGTGAAAAGAGACCATATGAACATGAAGAATGGATTTTAATGATTAATAATGTCATAAACATTATAAAGACTCATAAGGACACTAAGGTGATTTTTCACATATATTCTTGAAAATTGTGAAGGAGATAGTGGGAATCTATTATGAATACTATGTTTCCTGATGATCATATCTTGTAAAATTTCATGAAAATATTCAATTAGATGTTTTATTTAGATACATTACATAAAATTAAGACGCTATTGATTTTGGCCTTGGATCTAGGGAACATATCATTCTAGATTTTTCTACCCATTTTGATGAGATGGTGAATCTAGAACCATATCTTGCCACTAATGAGTACCTAAAATCATTGAGGTTTGACTTGGAACTGAGGCTTGATATTTAGTTAATGTAGATTCTCATTTTCCTTCTGATAATGGCGGAGTTAGTTGAAAAATAAAATTTGGAAGATCTTGAGAGAGTTAGAAAAAATAGTTTTTAGAGGTCCTTTAGTTGGAAATATCATTAGACATGGTGTATCTTCTAGCTCAAAACGGATGAGTAATGGTGTCTAGTTTTCATCACGAATAACTTTAGGAGAATTGTTTGGACAATAGTTGGTGGTTTGTTATAAGTGTGGGTGGCGATTTATTACTAGAAAAATTTTGTAGAGTCTTCAAAGTCTTGTTATCATTGTGCTTGTTCTATGAGTCTAAATTTTTTTTTGTAATTAGATGTCCCTTGTTATTATGGTTTGATAAATATTTAGAAAGGTATCTCATGTTCATACACATTAATCCCTTGGTGGTCTTTCATATCCTCATTATAAGGGTGATTTACATGTGGCTATGAATGCTCTGTGAGGAGCTAATATCAAACCTCTTTATACAGTGGTGTATAAACATGAGGAATCTGAGGTAAGGATAACTACATTTGGAGGTACGATATTTATTTTCAATTCTATAGTGATGTATTTGATTGATATTGGTTCATATAATTCTTTTATAACATAAACACTATTTGAAATGTTGTTCTTGAATTTAGATATTATTTCTTATATGTTGGATCATTCCATGACTTTGGGAATAATATCGTAAAATGGTTTCATGTGTCCCACGTGTAGGGTGATGATAGAAAACTTTGAGTTGGAGTGGTACTTCATAGTGCTCAATATTGACATATATAACATGATTATTAGTTTGAATTATATTACCACTGATAAAACATAGATACAATTTTATCACTATGGGTTTTATTTCTTATCTTTCTATGGGGTCACTCGTCTTTTCAAGGTGAGAGGGACTCATCATCATGAAGGGTGTCTCCCGTTGTTCTTTATGATGTGGTAATCTCATGCAAATTTTCAGAGATTATCTTTATCATTTTGACCCCTTCGTAGGAAGTCATCTATATACCGTACTGTGTTCATACCTCGAGATATTACTGTATTATTTTTTTGGTTTATCTCCCTTGAAAGGGGTTGAGATTACCATAGACACCCAACATTGTAAGACACTCATCCCTATATAATCGTATAATATGTAACCAACTAATTTGGTTGAACATAATATATAGCTTGTATATATTAAGGATAAGGTATTTATTCATAATATCAAGTCACATTGGGAATCTCCTATCCACTTTTATATTAAAGTAAAGGGGAAGCTCTAAATGTTTATTGACAATCAGAAGTTAAATATTGTGACATTGAATAACTTATATGCAATTACTAGTATTAATGATATATTTGATCAGCATAGAGGGTATATTTGGTTTATAGGGATCAACCGCTGGTTAGGGTACTAATAGTTTAGAATTTGGGTAGCTTACATACCTATGAAAACATTTTGGATCTGATATGGGAATTTTTTATTATTTATTATGCCATTATGACATACAAACACTCCAAAAGACTGTATGGAATTGATTTTATATATCACTCATATATTCTTGGAATATTTTGTATTTATGTTCAGGGATGATATTTTGGAATACACTAAGTAAGATGAAGAGAACATAGTCCATCTAGAAATCAATATTATAACATTGATCGAACATCATCTATATGGAATGATTTGAAAATGATAGTTTTTGATTCAAGAAGAAATTATTCTAATAAATTTCAAATATTGTAGGGGTGTCGTAAAAAATCCCAAAAAGTTATTAGAATATCTTGTATTGGGAGATGACAAAAAATTTGTTTTTTATTTGAATCTTCATGGGGTTGTTTGGATATTACTGACGCTTTGTATGTGACTTAACCAAATATGCATCTATCACGAAACAAAAACCTATAGGGTTTTATGGTTTGAGTATTATGACATGTGTAAGATATATATTGTGGAACTGAAGGTGTGTCTGACTAGAACTAATTTTTTTTATTTTGAAAACAATATTAAGAGGGTAGTGAGAACCCTTGAAAGTAAAAAATAGAATCCCACCAAAACCATACGAAATGGATGAACTGGTGAAATATAATTTGTTCCTATATGAAAAATTTTCCTTATATATTTTCTAGTGAATATTGGTCACCTCTCTATATAGGTAATCTTTTTTAAGATCATTGAAATAATATGCCATTTTTCCCATGTGTGAATGTATTCCTCAATTTTAAATTTCCATTAATTGAAAACTCTTACTATAATGAGGTCCTACATATTTATCCACTCTGTCTACTACATATTAGTATCCGCTAGATTTAGTCACTCATTCATCCTATAATAATCCTCTATTAAGGAATTAATCAGATGATATTATTTTGTTATTTATTCCTTATATTGGACAATTAGCTTTAAAATGTTGACACTATTTGTATCCCCTTTCCAAGCAACCTTCTACTATTTCTTTAGGAGCACCAATAAAAATATCAACTAATTTAGGGGTATTTTTAACAACCACCACCATGGATTCTTGAATCAAACGTGATTATACCATATCATTTATAGCATTATGTTCACTACTATCTTGTACGATAATACTCAACATCCGATCATTCTTTTTATCATGACTATTGAGGACAGTCTTATTCATCCTGTTATTGATGGAAGGAAATGTCTTCATATTTTTAGGTAGGTATGTGTAGTTTTTGAAAACACTATGGTTTTTATTTTTTGAATAGAACAATGATACCTGAATCATTAGTTATTTCTACCAGTTCTTCCTACTCAGATAATGGATACCTCTTCCATGAATACTTTATCACCAAAACACCCCCTTTTTTCCTCCAAACTAAAGCTCAAAAAATCCACTGAAACATTTCCAATTTCTAGCTGGAAAACCACTCCTTTAAGAGATTTGGTGGTGGGAATCCTCGTCATAAGCACACCCACCTTGAGCATGATCCTACTACCAGCTATCAAGGACTAAACATAAGAGGTTATGTTGGATTCGGTATGAGGTCCAGATTCATCCATGACCTCTATCCCCTACATCATGATGAAGCATGTAATCCAAAACTAGTCATATCATGATTTAGAATTCATATCACATCTACAACACTGTTATTAATCACAATAGGAAAAACCTCTTTTAGGTTGTGAATCATGGCATCCACATATTGATGGTTGACAACAACACAAGATACGGAATTATGAAGCCCTTTTTGTGGAAAGAATTGCAATCCTATGCCTTCCATGATCATCATATGATCACTTTTAACATTTAAAATCAACTTTGGAACCATAACCCACTGCTACGTCCACAACAATGGCTATAATCCAAATTCCCAGTTGTTTAGATATCTTAAAATAATCAACCCAGTATTTGATGTGCACCGATTATTGGCTCCTAACTTATTAATGAATAGTAACCCACACCCATTCCCTCAGTGCCTTAGAGATGACATCCTCCACACATATACACAATTAAACCAGATGGATAATAGAGATGATATCCTCCACCCATTCCACCAGTGCCTTAATAGAGTGGATGTTTTTTGGAAATATAGTAGGAATTTAGGGAAAATAACCTAGATCTCAACTGATGCATAATATAGCTTCATAGTAAAATAATAAGGCCAATAGAATAGAATTAACATATAGCTAAAAGAGTTATGAAGAGCCCTAGATCTTGCACATATTAGATCTTCCTCTTTATAAAAACTATTCATCAGACGATGACTGCCGAGAATATCAATAATATCGTGATCTTATAACCCCCATGAATAATTTTTTTTTCAAAATCATCGACTAGAGGTATTTGGATCCAAATACAGTCCAAACCGGTCATATCTAAGAGTCTTGAACATTATGTGGCCTCTATCATCGATGAAAGAAGCCACAACATTCCATCAAAATGACCAAGAACCTTCAGGCATAGAAAAATATGATGAAAATTAGTGCAAGAATCACAGTTTGAGAAAAGGAGGAAGGATAGGGGCATCAAAAATATCAATAATAGATCCTCCCCCATCCAACAGTTTGAATGTGGTAGTGGAAGCATCCCCAATTTCTTTTAGGGAATCACCATAGAGAGCCAAGAGAGGAGAAGCTAGACATAGAAGAGTAGATCATTATCTAGGAGTGATTGACCACATATCCAATATTTAATCTCCCAAAATATGGCTAAAGTTGTGATGTATTCTGTGATTCATCTTATGAGAGTCTAGGATGTTTCTTATTGTGGTGAAGATATGTGGTATCTGATTTCCCTGACTAGTTATTCCCTCGTTAGGACAACTACCCTACCCATGATCTTGATTTAGTAGTGTTTATTATGTCTAACAAAATGTAGTGTCACTACCAATTTTGTGAAAAATTTACATTTTAGTCTAATCATAAAATACTAAGGTATATTTTTACTCAAAGGTATCTGAACATGCACTAGATATGTAGAGTTGAGTATATCTAAAATTTTAATTTGGATATTTCTTATACACATTGGAAAGGCAAGGTGGCCACTGATGGACTGAGTAGGAAATTATTGACCTAAGTAGTGAAGGAATCAATGGAGGAGTGGTCTTTTATTAGTTTATTTGCTAACAAGAGATTGTGAATGAAACAATATGGATAGTAGTAATGTTTGGATTCAATAGGAGATAACTCATAATTTTATTAGTGGGTTTAGTTGGAGTAGATTTCTATGCCTGAGTATTATTACATTAGTAAAATATTTTATGGTTTGGAGACCTCAGGTTAGTTGTCCTGACCTCTTAGTGGTCTTTTTTATTCTTTTGTAGGTTGTTTTTTTTTTAAATTTCATAAGTCATGATTTGATAAAAATTGAGCATTGTTCGTGTTGTTCCACACACACAGGCACTACCATGTTCTATCATGATTTGATATTTTGGTCTTGGTGGACATGGATGAGTAATTTGATTGCAGATTTTATGTCATGGTGCATAACTAGTTAAATAATTAATGAAGAACACTATAGGCATATTGTTAAATTGTATCCCTCACCCATTATCGTATTGATATAGGAGAATATTTCCATGTTTTTTTTCTTACAAATAGATTCTACTAAGAAGGATGATATTTGGGTGAAAATTGATTGAATCATTAAATTTGTGCATTTTTTAACTATCATGGAGATGATAAAGGTGGAATAGCGTAAGGGCTTTTATATATGAGAGATTGTGAAACTACTTGGGGTTCCCTTTATGGTTTTTTTGATAGTAAGTTGAGGTTTACACCATGTTTTTTTGAAAGTATTGGAAGAGGAGATGGGTTAAAATATGAAATTGAGAAAAACATATAATCTACAGATGTATATACAAATAGATAGATATATCATGGTTCTTAAGGATACACATTAGACTTCTGTACAATATTTCAGTGGTTCTTAGGAATATTTTTTTCATTTATTAGAGTTTTCATATAACAATAGTTTTTAATCCATGATCAAAATGGAATACATTAAGGATTATTATGGGATTACATGTAGATGTCCCTTATTATAGAACATTTTGAAAAAACAAATCCTGGGTTGGGTAGGGTGTTGTTCAGCAGATGATAGAGAGAGTGTAGTTGATACAATAAATATGGATCTTGAAAAGATTCTAAAAAATATAATCTGACCTTTCACCACTATATACAGGTGTTTAATTATAGTGATCATTTCATTAATTGAGTTCCACCTCTCTTGGGACATCATTAGTTGGGTAAAAAATGTAAGAGTATTGTTGTCCCCTTTAATATATTTGGATGACTATGAACTGTGGCCTATCATTTAGACTTACCATATCATTTTACTTCTATCAATGAAATGTTATATATTTCCCAGATGATAAGGTATCAAATATATCCTTTCCAAGTGACTAAATGGTAAGATGTCAATTATGATCCCACTATCAATATGGTTGTGAATAAATTCCATATTATACGTCACTGAAATATAATGTAGCACAATAAAATGATTCTATTATTCTATGTATAAGGAAGTGAAAATTGTAAAACCACATGACATGGGATCATGGATTATTGATGAGGAAATAGACTCATTTATTTTAATTCTGTCTATACTCTTGTAGAATTTGAAGGGATAGATTATTTTTATGGGTCGGAGATTATAACTCCTTATTCCATTCATTCTGGTATTCCATGTCTATTGTTTTGGGGTTTCCTTTATAATTGGGTGAATTTCAGGATTCTTGGTAAACATGATCCATTAATGGGGAAAATGAACTAATGTCCGGAGTAGTGTGTTTGGTAAAATTAATGGTGTTCAGGTATAACTATGTCGAAGGATTTGTTGGGTTCTCCTCATGCTCAGAGAACACTGGTGTTGGTTTGTGATTTTCTGTAAAATCTGTATAGTAAGCTATATGATGGATGATTTAATGATTTAAAAGGGTTACAAGTAATGTATTAATGGATAGGAAGATGTCATGAATTGGTTCTTGTCATGAATTCTATAGGTTTTTTGTTTAAAATCAGTTTTATATCATTTTTTATTTTATTAAAATATATAATTCCCTGTCAAAAACTAGGATCTCTACATGGTTATCTTGTGGATTTACACGCCTTTCAGATTGGTTGTTCAATAATTGATCATCATGGTTGTTGTTGTCTGTCTCTTTGGGCAATTTTTCATTTTCTTCTTCTTATTTTAATTTTTCACAACAGAAAAATTGGATGCTTTTTGGTTTTAGATTCATGATTAGTTGGTGTTTCATATTGATCATTTTAAATTAATTTTTATTACATTCCTTTTGATGTCTATTATCTTGTTTCTCATCACTATTATCAGATGAGGATATATTTCCATCATTATTAAGGTACGTTGATATATGAATATGTTCTTAATTCGAAAATTTCTATATTTTCTTGTGGATTACTCTCATATATTCATTTGAATGGATTTAATCTAGTGAAATTGGTTATATTTAAATGCTAGCATGGTATTTGAAATTGAAATAAATCACACACAAAATTGGGATCCTTTGGTGCATTAGGAAATACGCTTTGGTGACCCTAATGAGTTTGGAACCAATAAAGGTAACTTTTGTGATATTGGAGGATAATCGTAAGACTCAATATTGGTTGTAATAAATTAATTACTTTTTTAGGATTATTTTATGTCTAGTACATATTCCCATAGGCTGGAGGCTGAATACTATGCTTTTCCATTTATAGCTAGTTTATCACATTATTGTTTCCTTTGTGGATATTTTCACACATATTTAATTTTACTTGTTTTATTTTATAGATAATATATTATTATTTGGTTAAAATTGAATTAATTTTGGGAAAATAAAGGGGATATATAACAATTGTTTTATTGTGAAAATAATTCACAAGTCTGATAATTATTTTAATAGTAAAACTTTTGAATTCATGAAGTTCGAACATGTATAGATTATTTAGTGATTTACTGTCATACTTTGTTTTCATGAACTTATTTTTTCCTTTGGGATGTTGTAAAACATTTTTTGTTCGAATTACACATAGGGAAGAGAATCATGTAACATGCTAGGTTTTTTCAGCAGATTCCATTATAAAGGGATGGTTTGGAGGTGATTGTTAGTAATATAGATACTTTTTGGTCTTTCTTTATTGATGTTTTTTTGGTTTATCCTATTTGGCTTGGTTTTTATGGATAATATTGTATCTCTTCCTTCATTATGTAGTCATGTTGAATGTATTTTTTTTGGTTTTATAGAATACATGTTTTTATTATCTTTTTTATATATCACCATGCAGTGGAAAACCTTGGGTGACATTTCTAGTTAACCCGTGTTGGTTTGATACATTTATGCTATATCATCATATGATGAAAAATATTTAGAAACCAGTGACCTTTAGAGACTTGGATTGATAAAATCAAATAAAAAATCAATAATTCATTAAAAATTTTGTATATATTCCAAAAAATGTCTATATAATCTTTTAATTGTCTCATTATTCTCTGAAATACCTTCGTCATCCTTCCATTTTAACGTGAGGAACTTCCTATAAATTTAAGATCCATGTTCTCCAGAAAATTATTTCATAAATAATATCACATTAAAATATCCCTATTATATAATTCAAATTTCATTAGCCACATTTGTTTCTTAGATCAATGAAAACAACTAATAAGAAACTCACATAATAAAAGACAATACAATAATAACCTTTGCCTTTCTTTACTTCTAGAAGTAATGAATACATTTAAAGGAGACTAATCAATTGTTTAACTACAAATTTATTAGTAGTTCTATTATAATATAGATATACATGTTGAATTAATTGATACAACATAGGTGAATTATACAATATAATAATAGGTTTCTCCTTTTTGGAAGGGTTATTCATCACAATAAAAGTCATATTTTTTAATATAGGTCTGATTTACTAAATTACAACACCAGTTGTATTGGATTTCATTGACGGGAAATACCTACCCTGAATAAGGGTACTGATTCAAATTATATATATAGGAACCATCTCTAATAATGGAAGAAAATTAGTTATTTCATAATCATCATTAATATGTAGCCATGAAATAAAAAACCGTATAATTGAAAATTTTCTCAGATACCCTAGGTTATTATCATACTTTTCATGTTTGATTATTTTTTTAAATAAAACATCCCAAGGTTCATAGTAAAAATCAATTGAAAAAAACAATAACAGAACTACTAAAAAACCTAGATATGATATTTCCTTAATTACATTCATACAATACACAAAATACATCACCTTCCAGGATCGATCAATTTAAAAATCATGGAAAAAATAAACTCACACATTATTCCCATATTACATTAGAAATAAAAAACAATAACATATTAACATTATTGAGTCCATTAAATTATTTTAAATTTTCTTTTTTCATGTCATAAAGAAAGTAAAAAATAAGGACATAGATTCTCAGTAAGGGTTATGTAAAATGGAAGCTATAATGGGAAAAGAGGGCATAATCAATATGTTATTGTGGATAAAAAAACATTCAATTCAATCATACGATTGAGGTCAACGAATAAAAATCATATGGATAAAAAAAATAGAATTGTTAACTATAAAAATTCATAATTATAGACACACATGATGCAAACCTCTCAAACATGATAAAATAAATCTTACCATCAATTCCTACCAACCTATACCCAATTCATAATAAATAGTTTACTATAAACCACATAACCATCTTACATGTATGGTATAATATTTTTCTCAACATACATTTCAATGAATTGAATAGTTATCTATAAAAAACATCCATTAATCACATTCATGTCACTTGAATTCCTCACATTTAGAATGACCAATGAAATTCATTTTTAAAATTTCTACAACTAAACATTATATGTTTTAAATTAAAAATATGTGACATCAAATCTTCACCAATAAATTAATTAACTTACTTAATATACTTTTTACAACTGATACCAATTTTAAAAATGATATATGATTGAAACATAATCCATGAAATAGAAAATATTCTAAAATCATCGATGATATTAAAAAGATATATACATGAAGATGAAAATAATTTCCAATGAATATTGAATAGTGATAGAGAACATTATCATAAAAAAGTGAATGACTAATAAAATATGGAATGATAAATTACTAGTAAATGATGTAAAAATACAATCAAATCATTTAAATGATGGTTTTAGTTTAAAACTAATCATTTATAATTTAAAATAGGATAAATTATTTAAAATAACTTCCTTGTAAATTCATTTATGATAAATTTTATAAATCAATTTTCAAAATGATATTCATTCCTTTATGGAAGTATTTCCATTTTTTATTATATAATTTTAAATAAAAATTTAATAAATATTTAGATGGAATTTTTTTTTAAAAATAGACATGAATAAATTTAAGGTAATCTTAAATGAAAAATTATTCAAGATAGTGATAAAATTTATTTTTTAGTTCGTGTTAAAATAAAGACTCCATTCACACCTTTGTTAGAAAGTACCTCATTTAAGAAAATGACAAGAAAAGTCACTTTAATTTTTTTATTAAATCTAAAACATGTTGAAATATGAAATTAATAAATCACATTATAATAGTAAAATAATTCAATAAATCATTTTAAATAATATATAAACATGATGAAAAATGAGATGGAAAGAGAACATCATTGCATGATTTGTAAAAGAAAACCCCATATATGTAACTCAATTATTTATTCATGATCCAAAAATATATGAAATGGAATTTTAAAAATTTAAAACTAATTATAAATATAGGAATAAAATATATTGATATAAACGGATAATTATCATCTAATTTTCCCAAATGAAATTTTAATATAAACAACCTCAACCACATGAATGAATTTTCTCGCAAGTTCATTTAAACTCATATATAATAAGGATAAATTTATTATAATTGAATAAAAAACAATATATATAATTATAATATAACATATGAACCACTTATAACATTTAAATTGATTTTTTAATTATTATTTATTGAAATCATATTTTTAATGTGATAATTAATTCTATATTCAGGTATGCTTTGGTTTTATAGCTTTAGTACATGAGTATTAATAAATATTTCATCACATAATGAATTTTAATAATTATATATATATATATATATATTATATTCATTATATTCATATTTTAAATAATAATTTAAATTTAGACAAAAAATGAGTCACAATACTATGTGGAGGTGGTAGTCCACACATATAAACAAATAAATTTATCATTTTTTACCGGGTGTAATGATAAGAAGATAAATGATATATTATATTTATAGATTAATAAATATGTCATAAATATCATATATTTTCAATAATTATATCTTTAAGACCAAATAAATGAATTTTGATGAAAAATGAATTACACAACTATGTTGAAATGGTAGGCCATATATACACATGAGTGATGTTTTTATTTTTTATGATGCTGATGAAATTATTATATTATTTATTAAAATATAAAATAATTAAAATTATCTCATTTATATCATATTATTTAATTTTTATCCATAATTATTACCTAATATAAGAGCCATTTATGGAAAATGAAATACATCATCTTCGTGATGTGGTACTCTATACGTATGCATGAAAGATATTTTGATTTTACACTATATAGATAAAAAGATGAAAAAGTGATATAACATATCCACAATAAAATTTAGTGATTTTATTTTTCATAGTAGTTATGATATGTTTTATGGAAGAAAAATAAGAAACAAAATAGAAAACATTTAGTTAGCAACCAAACCTCTTCCTAAAAAACCTCCTTAGGTTTATACCTAATTCCATTATAAGATTGTATTGTGATAATAAAAGTACCTATATGAAAGGTAAAGTGATGTTAAGAAAATATTTGGGTAGTTCTATTATGATATATCATTCTACTTAATCATTAAGAAGATAGGAGAGGTGGTTTACGTTATAAATCAAGAAGATGACACACTTGGAATTTTTCATAAGATTCAAATATATTAATATATTAATCAAGAAAGAAGGATTGAACTTATATCATATTCAAATAAAAGTGGATAAAGGTTATTAATATTTCTATATATTTTAATTTATACAACCATTTATTTCATTTTAACATTTATCATATTTTTTAACCATTTTAACCCTTTTGAAGTCTTACGGTAACCGAATTTTTTACAAATATATTATTAATAATGAAAAAAATGAAATTGACCACATTATTTTTTGTAAAATTTATTAATATATGCACTCAATTAAATTAAATTAAATTTATATATCTATATAATATTAAAATAGAAACATACTCACAAAATTTGATGAAAATTGGTTTTACTAAAAATTCTCATTTTAGTATAAAAATGATTATAAAAAAAATAAATAATAATGATGATTCTAATGGAATTAATTTTAAAATTTTTAATTAAATAAAATTAATTTTTTTAAAAAACAATAACAAAATATAATTGTACATTTTAAATAATATATTGAATTGAATGCATGAAAATGTTTTTTTCTCAAAAATATTAATTATATTTCTATAATGTAAAGCATATATTTCTAATATCAAAATTAAAATTTTATATAAGTTATTTTACTTCATTAATATAGAATGTGTTTATTAAAAATATTCAAAAAAACATTATGTTAATATTATATAAATATAATTTTTTAAAAGTCACAGTCTTGTAAAATCAGTATTTTTCACTATTCACCTATAAATAAACTATTTTAGAAAAATATCAAAAATTCTATGCCAATATTATTTTTACATGTTGAATTATGAAATTATGATAATTTCTTGAAATTAAATTTATAAATTTTATTAATAAATTTTTTAATTAAATTATTTAATAAATCTATTATCATTATGCTATAGTTTCTTAAATAAGAAAAGAAAACATATTATAATTGAATTCTGGGTGGTATATTTAGAAGGCGAATATAACTAGGTATGTTTTGAAACACCCAAATATTTTTTTTTAAATATTTCTATTTATATAATTTTAATTTATTGATATATTCTGTTACACACAACCATGAAATTTAACAAACTGTAAGACACAATTAGTATAAAATGACCATTATAATATAGCCATTAAACTAGAGAAAATAAATATTAATAACTAAATTTTGAAATATAATTCTCTAACTCAATATGAATATATTTTTAAGTACTCAATAATCATATAAGTTTTATTAAAATAAATAAATATATTTTCTTCAAAAATTATTTTTTCATATTATATAATATGAATTTGAAAAAAATAATTTAAATTTTTATTTCAACATTTCAAAATTATCTAAGTTTTTTCTATGAAATCAATTATTTGTTAAGCAATACAGATAATACTGATTCTTATTGAGATTTTTATTTTTTTATTTAAAAGGTCAGAATTTTGTTTTGGATTAGTTAAACATTTTTATTAATTAATTTTTATTTTAAATAAACCAATTATAAGATTTAAATATATTTATACACAAACTGATTATATAAAAAAATTTATGTTTTAAAAGGGAATTTTTCCAAAAAACCAGTTATCATAGAAATTTATCGACTTTATATTTAATTAAATTAAGAAACATCTATGTTATGAATTTTGAAAAAATAATCTGGAATTCAAATTTATAAGGCCCAAATTTATGTTGTTTTCCACTTTTATTTTTTTCCAAAATTTAATGTAACCGTGATAAATTTTGTAACCACGAAAAAGGGTAAATTATAAAATTTAGGTTAAAAATAAAATTATAATGACAATAAAATGACCGAAAAAATGTCCAAATTTTATTGGATGAATGAATATGGACCCTCAATAATTATTTTTGGAAATTATGTCTTTAAATCAACATATTTCAATGAATATGACTTATATAATATTGAAATCAAAGAAAACCCCAAAATGTCATTTTATATGACATTAAAATCACTTATGTGTCCACACAGTAAAAAATGAATTTTATAAATAATATCAATATCAATTTCAAACATAATAAATATATTTTAATATTACAAATATACTTTTGATGTTTTGAGCCACTTGGATAAAACTATGACAGTGATAATATTTAATTTAATAAAAATTCAAAGTTGTCACATTATTGTTTTAAATAATATATGAGTTTTAATATAGTGATAAAAAAAAATATATTAAACTATAAATACTATTCATAATTATAAAATCTTTATATTCATCATAGAAAATAATTTTTTGTTTTTATATATAAATAAATATACTAAATAATTACCCAACACTAATGTAGTGATTATTTTATTAATAGATATATCAAATTATGGTTTTTGAGAATATTAAAATTAAAATAATTTTAGGTATTTATAGGTTAAAACTAATTTTATAGATGAAAATTACTATTTTCGGTTATAATTGAATATTTTTTGAAGCTAATTTGTTATATTCATTTTTGACAAATCCATGGAATAAATACTGTCTAAATTGACATTATTAATATTTTATTAAGATAAATTTTTATTAAATTACTTCAAAATAATAAAAAATATTTAAAAATAAAAAATATTTATAACATGGCCTAATTTAAATCAAATAAATATAAATTGACAATTTTCAGTATTTAAAAATTTGTTACACTAGCTAAAATTTATACACGTTAATTAAGGGTTAATCAAAATGATAATGTATAATATCATGACAAAACATGTCAAAACTGTATTGGTTGATAAAATTACAACATTATGTCATATTTTATTAAAATAAATATCCTTTTTGGAGGTATTTGAATTGATATTGAATTTATTATAAATGGATATTTTCTTAATTCCCAAAATTTCTCACCTCTCATTTATAAAAGAGAACATCCTAACTCACTTATTCAAATCACAATGATCCTTCAAGATCGAAAATACCATTCCATCACCCTTATATTATTACCCAATAACATTTTAGATGTTTTGGTCTTCTCAAAAGACCAACTCTAGCATCCTTACGAGGAGATCTAGATAGATATCATCTTATAGAATGCAATCTCATTTACCAACTATTTTATGAATTATATCTTCTTCTACTACCTTTTAATTTGTTGTTTCTATTCTAAAGTAATAGATAATGTATCAAATATATTATGATAAGTTATTATGAACAAAGAAAAACCATATTCCACCTTTTATCCATCATACTGATAGTTAAAGTACCACATGTGCGTACATACGACATACTATCTCAACAATGTGGTGTAATATTTTTTGCATCACAATATTATTTGGATGTGTATAATAATGAAATTAATATATATATATATATATATTTAATTTTTTGAAAATTATATTTATTTAGGAACAAAATATATATCATCTACTGTATTTTTTTATTAAGGTATTGATATTAGCAACTATGCGTATGTACAACCTACCGTCTCAACAACGTTATGCAATTAATTTTCCATATTCACCATTTAATATTGATTATATAATTTTAAATATCTAATAAATATGATATATGTGTTAACTTAATATAATTATACATGTATTGAAATTATATCACATAAATAATAACATGGACTTATACAACACAACATGCATAAGAAAATGGAGTAGTTATCACCTTAAAGATGAGTTATAAAGAAAAATTATTAACGGGATATATTGTGATAATATATGATTTCATAAATATAGATATGGTTTTGGAATAATTTAATAACATTCTTTAATCCATTATCTATTATTTTACGATACACATTAAGGAAATCAAACTAATGGTGTGGATTAATTTCAAAATATCATTATTTTGGGTGATAGAATATATGTAAGTATTTATTGCAGAAATTTTTTAATACATTACCATGTTTAATAAAATTATTTTATAGAATATTTTTACTATTCTTATACAATATTTTAGTATATTTTTTACATATATATGAATTTTTACTAAATATTGTCAAAGGAACATTTTTTATTGTATTCCTAACATGGATCTTTTTTATTTTTCTAAAAAATAAGGAGGGGAATGTTTTATTTTATATTATACAAAATAAAAAGAGTTTTACACCTTCATGTTTCCATAATTCAATGAAGCGTAATTTAAAATATTAGAAGGTTATTTTTAAAGAAAATGTTTTCTTTTAAAATTTCAGGTCATTTTAATTAAAGAGAACATTTTAAAAATACAAATTATATTTTATATAATAATTATTCTCAAGTGTTCTATAATTTTTCTTTCCATCCACATTAATATTAATTGATGTTAACAATACTTTAATGGGGATACTTTTCCATGATATTATTCATATTATATGTATAGTTGGTTTATGTTTATGATGGAATGATATTTATAAAAACCATTTTTTCTATGGGATATAATCTAATTGAATTATGTTTATGAAACCTATTTTTTCCATGGGGTCTAATATGATGAATGATTTATGATTTTATGGAACACATATGTGGATTTTTCATTATTTTATGTGTGGGGCCTTTATCTACCTCCAAATCATTGGGTAATGATTTATATCTCATGAGATAGATATTATTGGAATATAAAATGATATTAGTTATGTAATATAGGGATATACTCGGTTGAAAATATAGTTAGTAACACAGAGCTAGAGTAATGAGATAACATGATTCATTAAAGGATTTTTCTACTATTATGGTATTTTAAATGAGCCTTGAGTAATATAGATATGATTTTCATAATAAATCTAATTCAATAATTTTATTTTTTATGTCATGGTCTCATGAAATATGTTTATTATGAAATTATATGATTTGTACCATTACGTGAAATCATGATCTTTGATATACATGAAGAAATTTAATTTTCATAACTATATTCTTATGTCCTAGGAAAATTATATGATTGATATCTCCCATAATTACCATTAAAAAGAATATATTATCGGCCTTTATTATATTTATTTTCCCTGTGATATGAAAAAGGGTATTAATTAAGATGTGTCAGAAATGGGTTATTGTTTTTAAGGAATAAGAAGGAGACAATGTAGATGTTTTATGGACTTGTTTTTCAAGTTTCCCAGTTTCCTAAGACATTAAACTATACTATCATAGAGTGGTTATGATAATTTATTTAATTAATATTATTCAATTTGGATGTAAATAATATATATTAAAAGCATGGTCCACTATATTTGGTATTAGGGAAAGGTTATTTAACCTTCAGAAATTGGGATGAGAAAATCTTATCAAGTACCTTCAGGATAAGTCTGAGTACTGGTTACAATCCTATAGTTTTGGTGATTGTAATAAATATCCATAGAAAAAACCTAAGGTGTCTTGAATTGAAATTTAAGTGGTAATTTCCCTTAATCATGGGGTTTCCTTATTATTATTATTGTTTTACACTATATACTTCTTGTTATTACTCAATCGATGGAACCCAAAGGTTTAACATAAATGATGAATTACATGGGAAATTAAATTATTGCATTCCAAATAAATTTAGTGTTATGGGAGTAGTAATGCCGAATATTTTTCAAACTGTGACAAAAATTTCTCAACCTAATACTCATGTTGGACTTCCAAAAAATAATATGATGGAAAAAATTACATTGAGTCCTTCATGAGGAAGTGTTGACCTTATTTTATTGGGTATTTTGAAAAAATAGTGGATTAAAAATGGATAATTACCAATGATAAAATATTTTTAGTTCTCCAATGTTTAGAACATCATAAATTCATATTAGCATGTTATCATTTGAAAGTTGAATCAGATCAATGGTGGAATCATATCAGGAATACAAGGAAATGAGATGAAATTGAATCTATGGAAAGGGATGAGTTCAAGAACATATTTTTCAATATGTGTTACCCTTGTATTATTTTCATGAAGATGGAGAATGAGTTCCTTGATCTTAAAACACAAGTTGTTGAATCCATTGTAACTAATGAGGAAAGGCTTACAAGACTTGCAATGTTTGCTTCCTGAAATGTCATTCATCTTGGGAGTATGATTGATTTATTTTTCCTCCGATTAAAACCAAGTATTATATGGGACTTATCCGTAAAATAATTCACTATCTATGAGTAAATATTTCAATGTTCTCTCAATATTGATATGTTTATTAAAGTCACCGATAAATCTTATAGGTTTAACAAGAATAGAAAATATCAAATTCAAGGGAAAAATCAAAAAACCATAGTTAAAAGAAGAAGATATTTTATTTTATGCTTAAAGTGTGGAAATAAATATGGCTGAAATGGTTTTAATGGTACTATTATATTTTTTTAATTGTGGTAAAAATGGTCATCACGAAATTGACTACTAAAGTTATGAGAAAAAGATAACTAATGAAGTGAATCAAGAAAAGGATTCAAAAAATGAACCTCCCAAACATCAATGCTACAAGTATAAATAAATGACCATTATGGTAACCAATTACTTAGTCTATGTTTTATTAATGATGGTTGATGTTACTGACAAGATAAGATAATGAAAAAGGAATATCATCTGTGATAACTATTGTTGGTTTAGAGTATGACACAGAAATATTTTAAGGTGAACATATCATCTAATATAAATTATAAAATATTTTATTTGATTCTAGATGAATGAAATATTTTCTTTATAAATAATATTCTAAGAGTTTCATCATATTACCCCATTAATTAGATTTTGAGTCTGTTGTGGAATCAATTACATGTACAATGGTCACATCAAAAGTATATTATTCTTCCCTAGTTTAGGTTTTTCGGACAGTGATTCCTAGAAATCCTGTGATCCTTATATTAGATAAATTTTATGATATTATTTGAATGGATTAGATTTCCTTTTATGGATCTCTTATCAATTTCAATGGATTTAAATTTACATTTTATATTCTGAAGTAATCGACGATCATCTATCAATTTATGGATGATAATTAACATCCGGTGGAAATTAATTATGCCTTATTTGTCGAAACACCTCTCTTGGAAGGTTTCCTATCTGAAAAGGATGGGGAAAAAATTACCATTAAGTATAAATGTATTATATTGGTGTTTTTTTGATGTTTTATGGAATAATTTATAGGTTTTCCACCTAATTGTGACATTTATTTTTCAATATAATTCATATCAGGTGTTATGATGACTTCCAGAACTCCTTATACAAGTGACCCAATTGAGTTGTTGGAATTGAAGATGAAACTTAAAGAGAATATTAAATAGGGATTCATACACCCTATCCTACCACCTTGGGGTGAACATGTTCTATTAGTTTACAATAATGATAGATCAATGATACTCTACATTTATTATCTAGACCATAACAAGAACATAATCAAGACCAAATAACAGCTTTTAAATATTGATTTCTTTTTTCCCAAATAAATAGGGATCAATAAATTTAAAAGAGTGATATTAATTATATATATCATTAATTAAGGATCAATGTATAGGATATACCCCAGAAAACATTATGTATAATGTTTGGACACTACTAATTTATAGTGATTCATTTTTTCTTACTAATTTTCCCACTACCTTCATTGATTTAATGATTAGATTCTTTAGATACATTCATCAATAGTTCATATAATTCGTTAAAGATGATATACATGTATATTCAAATATAATGGAATAAAATGAAGATCACATGAATATTTTACTAAAGATACTAATAAGGGGGAATCTTTACAGAAAAAATAATCAAGTGTTAATTTTGGATTTAGAATGTATCAATTGTTTGTCACATAATCTTAATATGGGAGATATCTATGGATTAAGATAAGATATAAGTAATTGACCATTGGTCTAAACTAACAATGGTAAATTTAATCCAATGTTTTCTTGTATTATATGGATATTACTGATATGTTGGGAATGATTTATCATGATTTACTAATCCACTCAACTAGAAGACTTAGAATGAATTTATGACCACATGAACAGAAGAATGGGAATAAAATTTTAATTAGTTGAATAGATGGGTGGTCATGGAACCCATTATGAGAATACCCTATAGTGGATAATGGTTTGTGATCTATTTTGTTGCAAACTAGAAGGGGATGGAATGTGTTTAGATTAAAAATGATATGGTGGTTTCTCACGACTTGCGTTAGTTGAAAATCTATATGAAAAATTACATAACTCATGATTTGGAATTATTTATGTTAGTCATTGCATTAATGATTTAGAGACATAATCTTTATGGAGAAAGTTGTGATAGATATACAGTTCATAAAAGAAAGTTAAAATTTCACTAAAAAAGAGATGAATATGTTCCAAAGGATATGGTCATATTTGATTAAACATTTCAACTACAAAATACATTAACACCTAGTGAAAGAGAAAAAAGTTGCAGATGCATTGAGTCGAAAGAACCATGCTATCCTATCAATGGAATTGATTACAAAGGAACCAATATTTATTGATTTTTAAAGGAAGAATATTGAAATACAAAATGAAGGGGAGGAATCTTACCTTTATCAAATGAATGTTCAACCATTTAATAAATGTTATGAGTAATCAGGTTCAAATGACAGATGTAGATCTAAAAAAGACAGTGAGAAATGTTCACGAGTTCAATTATTATCGTGACAGAATAATAAGGTCAAGAACCATATTGAAACCCTATATTTTATTTAACTAACATTACACCACTTTTTTAGAATATATAATACATAACAGAAATAGATTCCGAAAGACCATATTAGTTTATTGACTTCGGAAACTTGGAAGAAAAATTTTAAAACTAAGTGAATGACGTTAAATGTGTCCCATGAAGATCTCCAACCTTAGTAATTCTACATAAAAATAATTATTCATAACCTGGTTAAAGGAAACATAAGAAATTAGTGAGATAGAATTTACATCAAGGGTAAATAAATGAAATACATAAGCATAACATTAATATTAGTGTATTAAATAATGATTGTATCATTAAAATGTCAGACCATGTATATCAAAGGTCTAAAATACATATCATGGCATAATTATTAGTAGTTTATAAGACATAAATCATAAGATAATTAAAAAAATAAACCATGAAACCATAACATATGAATAAGAAATGGAATTTATTCATACAAATCAATGTATAACATTGTGAACATTTATAAGTTGAAACGAGTTCACTCATCAAGTTAAGGACATGAAATCTAGACCTCGCATAAACATATGGACATGGAACTAAGTACAATAATTATTTTTTGAACATGTAATAAGTATGATTTATGACATTTTGAACATGTAATTAATTTTATTTTTAACTTACGGACATGTAACCAAGTCCATGCATAACATTGTGAACATGTAATCTGGTCCACACAAAACATTAGTAACATATAATAAAGATCACTCGTAAAATTGTGAATAAGTAATCAGGTTCATTTATAAACTTATAAATATAAAAATAGATATATTCATAACATTTTAAACAACTAATTAGGTTCAAATATACCATTTATTCTCAGGATTCATCCATCATTACCCAATGCATTAGAGGGATATATAGGTCCCACCCATTAAATAATAACTCATACCGAAATGATATAAAAGATAATAAAACATGCATCAAATCATGACCCACACAAATAGATCATATCATAACTTATGAAATAAAATAGTTATCATAAAAATTTATTCCTATCATAACCTATGGAAAATATATAGGCTCCTTAATCATTTCATTGTAAAATAAACCACGGAAGGAAGCGGGTTACACATGAATTTATCAAGGTATAACCCATTGAAGAGAACATGGTTTCATAATCATATAACCTATTGAATAAGAACATGAATCATAAAAATATAAGACAAAAAATATAAATTGGATTTCATAAATTCAATACTATCAAATAAAAAAACATTTATAGAATGAATATTAATGTAACCTTTGGATCATTTCCTATAAATTCATGAGTAACATCAATAGATGACTTCTTATATAGATAAGTATTTTGAGATATCCTATTAATCAGTTTCGTAATAAAAATAACCCCTCTTCATGAAAAGTGAATTTTTTTAACATAAAACCTTTTGAAAACCATTTCCATTGAAAATTAATTCAAAACATAGAAACAATTCTGGAAATAATCTTGAAATACATTTTCCTTGAAATCAAATAAATGAATCTGGAATACATTTTAAAAAACCATTTTCTATGAAAAAATATAAAATATTTTTAAAAATGTTTTGAAAAATATTTTCCATGAAAATATAATGAAAACATATAAAATAATCTTTGAGATTATTGAAATCCCTTTCTTGAAAAAAACCTTTTTAGATTCAAATAAATTATGTTCTATATATCATTTAAATTACTTTTTAAACATAAAACATTATTGAAAACAATTTTATTTTTAAACCACCATAGAAAATAAATTTTTAGAATATTAACAAAAAATTATTTTCACTAAAAATAACTTTGTATTCCAGAAAAGGATGGTTCGAGGGAATTTTGGTCATGATGGCGTGAAAATCTATGCATGCCTAACATTCCTTCTACACCATAAAAAAGATTCAAAAAGTTCCTCACCTAGAAAATGACTACTGGATTTCTTTTTAAAAAACCTTTTCTTTAATTTTAAAACATGGTTAAACATTTATTTTAATGATAATAGGATAATATTATAATGTTTTTTGGAATCCATTTAAAATCAAGGTTTTGAAGAAAAATAGATTTATGAAAGAAGTGAGAGGTGATGTTGAAATTTCATTAATACAATATATTAATAATATTATCTATAAAATAGTATATACATTGATATAATAAATAATTATAAAATTAATAAATATATTTTAATAAATCTCATTATATTTCTTAAGAGATGCATCATAATATTTCATCAAATGAAGCATAATCATAAGAAATCTCAATAAACGATGAGATTGTTTCAAAACACTCTTACCTGTTGGTAATGTTAAATCATAATGAAATAGAAATAATAAAATTAAATGAAGCATGAAATATAATTAAATTAATTTTATTCATGATATTACTTTTCAAAAGCTATATATACACCTCGTAGAAACATATAGGTATATAACATGACATGTGTCTTGAAGAAGGAAAATAGTGACAAAACTACTTTACCGATTTGTTAACATTGGGATCCTAAACCCCAAGAAATAGAGATATAAAATAGATATGTAAATTAGAATAAATTTAACTATATATTTCATATAATACATTGATGGTTATTATGTATACTACTTAAAAAAATGAGTGGTGTAGAAGGCCTGTATCTAAAGGAAATAAAAAGTGAGATGAAATTTTCATAAATTATGTCTTAACACTCATCGTACTTATAAAAAACAACTATATAATAAATTAATTTTCATTATAAATATATTATAGAAAAAAATTAATATATATAACAACATATATTATTTTATTATGACTTCATATTACCCTCTTATTAACAATTCCATGCTTCGTGTAATGTCTGCTTTGTCCTTCGTACAGGTTTAGACTTATTATTCTTGATCATCTTACTTGTATCATTATTTACATACATTCTTAATGTAAAAAATAATATAAATATAATATATATTCATTATATATGTATTTATAATAATTTATATTGTATCAAAATATGAAATGGAATACTCTGTTCATGGAGACGGTTGGTAGTATGTACGCGTGAATGTTGTTTCTATTTTCTTATCACATAGAAAGAAAGTAATTAAATGAAATATATTTATATATATATATATAATATAATTAAGGTTGAACTATTATGTTACATATATAATTTTTTTAAATTAATTCATCTTTAATACATTCAATGTAAAGTATGATAAAATCATATGACTTTTTGGAGGTGCTAGTCCACACATCCACAAACGATGTTATCATATTTACACAATATCAAAAGTGTAAAGTCATGTGTTTTAAAATAATTATTTATGAACATTGGTATAATTAATAATATATATCATATATATATATATAGTGTGTCTAAAATAATTCTCCACCATGAAAGGTGGTAAATGAAAATTGAAAAACATCGTTCAGTGAGATGATAGTTCACTATACACAAGAATGGTAAGTTTTTTACCAATAAGACAGAAGTCTATGTAATTTTCGGTCAAACACATAATATAATAAATTCTAAGTATATTTAGGATACTAGTATTGTTATATAATCATGTATTAAATATTTTTGTGGTGTAGGGGAATGAAAATAAAAGAAATGATCATGAGGAAGGATGTAACCTCTTCTTTGGGTAACTCTTTTTGGTTTGCACCAAAGAGAATAAATTTTCTTATTTTTTTCAAAAATGTTTATAGAAGAGGAGGGGATATATTTCTTGGAGTGTATTGTTCATATCATGGAAAAAATAGGTTATTTTAGTGGTGTGAAGAAGTGGGCTGCGGGGATTCCTTTTTGTAGTGGTGGAGGATTGACACTCCTGTAAATTTTTGGAAAATAAAATCCACCCATGTTTTCCCATGTAAGGTGGATAAAAAATGTTAAAAAGTCATTATAAGGTAGTATAGGGAAGATATATGGGCATAAAATGGATTTTGGAAAAGATTATAGGTTATTTGGACTTTAAGATTAATGTTTAGTCCTTTTTTAATCTTAATTTCACCTTAATCGTTGTTATTAATTTCAATAAAATTCTCTATTATATTTAGAAAAAAACTAGGTTTACAATATTAGAAATTATAAATTATCATGATTCCAAATATGGAATCCATTTTTCAAAATTCCATTCAACAAATTGGTAGAGATTAAATTCAATTCAATCTCGCAAATGAGATGGTACCGCATGTTTTTAAAGAAAACAACGATCAAATGTTTTCTATGTTTTATATCCAATTTCAAATTGAAATTGGTAAGAAAGACCTAAATTGGATTAATTGATGTATATTTGATCTAATTATACTATAAAATACTAAAAATTTAATTATACTATTTAATTATATTAGAAGAAAACGGAATTTTTAATTAAAATTCAATAAATTTATGCACTCATTAAAAATGAAGTTTCTCATAAAAAAAATTCACCGAAAACTAATTTGAAAACTATGACTTCAAAAATAAATTTTATCTTCTCTAATTAGATATATATATATATATATATATATATTTCTAAAATTTATTTTATAATTTTTCATTTAAGGACATGAAAATTACATCATTTTAGAAAAATAATATTTTCAGACTAATAATGACATTACTAATATTACATGTTTTTTTATAAATATATTTTAATTATATAAAACCATTATACATAATGTCTAAAAATTAGTAATTTCTATTAACCTGACTATGTTTAATGGAATATTGATAACTATCTCATTTAAATAATTTTAACAATAAAATTATGTATCAATGAAACTTTGTATTTAGTGTAACATAAGGCAAGTTATTATTGTGTAAACGGAAAGATAATATACGTTTTGAATGTAGTGTATGAAAACCAAATATATTAATTTTTTATAAAAAATTTATATTCAATGTTTCATGAAATAAAAAATATCACAAATATTAAATTAATTCCAAGAAAAATCTTAACAAAAACATGATGTTTTACAAAACATTATTGTATTCCTCCCATACCAGAATTAATGTATTTCTTGGATGAGGCTCATTATTCATAATTCACTATTAATATTGTATTTAAAAATTATTTATAGATACCTAAAAGATAATGTTTGGTGGGATTTAATAAAGAATGATATTGTAAAATAGGTTTCATGGTGCCTGGTTTCTCATCATGTTAAAGATGAGAGACAGAAATATAAGGTAATGCTACAATATTTACCCATAAAAAAATGGAAATTAAAAACATCATCATCAAAATTGTCTTTGGACTCCCCAAAACATATAAATACATAATTCAATGTGGGTTATAGTTTATCACTTTATGAAGATGGAACAATTCATTAATATTGTAGAATATTTTCTTCTTGACCATTATTCTATAATATATATAATGGTAGTGGTACTGACCCTATAACTCTAGCCACAGAACAACTGTCGAACTTCTGAATCTTCCATCGTGAGACTCCTTTCTACCCCAAGTCGCCCTCCAAATTCTAAAGCTGCATGGCCCTCCTAGATCTTGTAGCTATGAGGCACCCTCCTAGATTATGAATATTTCCCGGATCCCACCCATCATGAGTCACCATCTTGTATCCAATACCACATCGTCCTCTAAAACCCCTATTTGCGAGTCACCTTCCCAAATTCTGATGACTCCAAATATCCATTGTCTGTGGGGAATGACCGATGACATTGCCCTCTAGTTTCTATCACTGTGATTCCACTATCATCTATGGCTTTCTCAAATTCATCATAACGAGGCATCCATGCAGCCTCTCACACTCTTCCAGTGATTCCCAACATGACTCTCCTATATCTCTCCCTGTTTTTCATTTCCTCCCTCATTATGTCTCGTTTTACCACCCTTATTTGATTCAGTGTCATTTCTGCATACATTGTATCACAAGATCAATGTCTTGAATTCATGTTAATTTGTAGGGTTTTTTGCTCCAAGGTGCATAAACAAAAGACGATGTTTTCCCCAGACCATTTTGGGGCGTATTCTGTTTTCATGGTTCTTACACCTAGATTGTTTTGTGTGTTCTTGGTTTCCTCTAAAATTATGTCATGATCCTTCATGAAAGACTTTAATTTGTTCATTCTAAATAAATTTCATGATGTTTTGTAAGGTGCTGGTGGCTTTGAAGTCAGAACATTTCAAGTGCTTCTATTTGGTTGCATTATACATGGTGTATCAGTGGTCTCGTGGTCCCTCTTTCTAGTGTTCTATTGATGAATCCCTCACCATTAGTCATCAAAATTCAGAGAATCATGTATTGACTAGCTTTGGCCTGTTATGCACTTTTTTATGTGGGGTTTTCTGGAATGTCTCTGCAATGGTGGATCCCCTTGGACATGTTGCCTCACCCTGTTTTCTTGTTATGTTCTCACATATCCAAAACATGTTTTTGTAAAAATATACTTTTTTTTCAGTGGTAATATTTCTTGGAGATCCACATTCTATTATATTTGATCAATATCCAAGGTTCATGTTAATATTTTAGAGATGTATTTAGAAGGCTCTTGATAAATTGTTATGTTTCATCACGGCTTATAATCCTCATATAGATGGACAGTATGGGAGGAAAATTCAAACTCTTAAAGACATTATTCGAGCTTGTTGTATGGATTTAAAAGGTGGATTGGTTCAACACCTACCTTATTTCGAATTTTCATTCAATAATATATTTAACTCATGTATTCAGATGGATCCATTTGATATAGAATATAGTAAAAATTCCATGACTTCAACATGCTGGAATGATGTTGTGGAATGAAATCTATTGGAACCTGATCTTTTTGAGGAAATTATAGAGAATGTCAAGTCTATTCAGAATCACATAAGAGAAGACCATAGTCGAGAAAAAGTTATTATAAAAATCAATGACAAGATATTGTTTTTTAATTTAGTGGGAAGGTAGTTCTATGAATATATCCTTGGAAGGGAGTGTAGTTATTTTGAAGGAAGGTATTTTTAATCTCTAGCTATATCAGTCCTTTTGAAAATTTTGATCGAGTTGGGTTGGCGGCTTATCAGTTGGAAGTTACTCCAATTTTCACCTGAGTTCATGATGTGATCCATATATATCTTCAAGGAAACTGTATACATGATCGATAACAGGTACTAAACTCAGAAACCAAACCATTCAAGACTGATATTTCTTATTAAGAACAACCAATTGAGATTTTGGATCATATGATTACGTTCTATGAAACAAGACAACCGACTTGTTTAATGTTTTATAGAGGAACCACCAATTTGAGGAAGCTATGTGGGAATATGAGGATGTGATGAGGAAGAGGTATCCTCATCAATCTGTATCCATATTAATAATTTTGAGGGATAAATTCATATCAATTTGGGTAGAATGTTACACTCGAATATTTTAATGAAATATTTATCTGTAAATAATTTTAATTTTTTAATATCTTGTGTTGCATGCAGCCATGAGTTTGAACGAAGTAGAAGACACTATCAGTATAAAATGACCATTATAACATGTATGTTAAATTGGTGTTTATAAATAATTACAAATAACTTATGAATTATAATTCACTAACTCATTATGAATTAATTTAGAAGTTCTTACAAAGTAATCACACAATTTTTAGTAAAATCCTGTTATAAATCTTCTTAACAATGAGTGTTTATTGTTGTTTTAACAACAAAGATAAATTAAGAATATGAAATTTTCATATTTATTAATAATTTTTAATTAAATATTAATTTTACTTTGAATGGATTCTTTGTTTGATGGTGTAATCGATACACAACAATGAGTTTCTTTGAAATCTTTCATTGCACACAACGTTGAGTTATACCGAAAAATAATATAAAAATATTATTAATTGTAATGGTAATTAAATCATAGATTTTTTTATGGGAATGAATTGAAATAACTAAAATATTATTATACAAGTTTGTTAAATGTATTTACATTTATATAATAAAATTTATATTCTTAAATTGTGAAGGAATAAATTTTAAACATAAACACTCTAATATTCTTTTAAATGTCAATTTACTGCCTTTTGATAGAGAACACTTTTGAAATCTAGTTATTTTCACTTTTATATGTTCTATTTGAAAAAAATAACATTCTTCTTTAGAATAAGGAAATAAAAATTTACTTAGGACGAAATTTTGGAATTTTTTTGATAATTTTCATTTTTTAATGTATAGTGAAAAATACTGCATTTTAATTCAAAAACTGCCTTTTAATCTAATTTATTTATATAGTTAAATTTTTAATATAAATTATTTTAAAGATTAATTGTATTATATTTTTACCATTTATTCCAAATTTGTTCATTTTTGCTAATTTGACACTAAAATCGAACATAAACAAGTGTCAATCTTTTGATAGATATTATTTCCTAAAAACACGCTTTTTGTTTTGACAACTGAAATTAATTTTTAATTAATTTATGCCACCTCGGTGTTTTAAATATGAAAAAATGAATTCCATATTTTGAATCAGGATGTCAAAATTTTGTAAATAGTTAACATTTATTTTTATACAATATGATTATTTACATTAGTAAATATATTTTTTACCATTGTTAAATGGTATATAACGGTTTAACATAATATTATAATAATATTAAATTAACCTTAGAGTTTTTATAACCCTATTTAATGACATATTTCTGAACATGGGAATCCCGGGGTCGATTTTGGAACCCCATGGAGCCACTTGGTAGTGATAATGACACATTAAATTAATTATTTTAAATTAATGACAAAAATAACATAAACATGAATCATTGTACTCAAACCATTTTTATATGGGGTTATATAAGTTATATATTCGTCTATAAATATTTTTTGGAAATTTAAAAATATTTAATATATCATAGAATTTTATTTATAAATTTTAGGCCTTAAATAAAAAAATTTAATTATGACAGAATAGTTATGCATTAATTGCTTCATTATTAAAGGATTTATATAAATTATATTATTAATTTTAAAATAAATTTATTTTGAATCCTTTTATGCCATCCAATAATTTCATAGATTATGATGACTTGTTATATTTTAATTATTGAAGGCTTTCATAAAGAAACATGTTGGTTTGGATTTTTTTAAAACGTCATGATATGAATATTATTAAAATTGAAATAAAAGTGTTTTTAAATAAATCAATATTTTATTAAAAGACAAAATAATTAGAAAAAGAAATGATTAATACCAATGAAATACATGAAGTTAAAAATATCATTAATGATCCATTTTGAGTCTATTTTAATTTTATAGTAAATTTATTAACCAAATACTGTGAATATACATGAGGACATGGTAAAAGTTAAATAAGTTAAAAAAGGGTTAAACAAAAAATATAAGGATTAAAAAATATCTAAAACTTTTCCAATTCTTATTGAATGATTTTATTAAGACTTATATACACTTTATATTCAAATTAAATAAGTTTTGGACCTTCAGAAACTGAAAATAATTATATAATAAAATAATATTTTCAAACATTCCTAAAGAGCCCCTCCCCCTTATAAAAATCCATAACCTCTAACCCATACTCACAAATCTCAAGCCCCATTGGATCATATAAAATTGGCCCAAATAATCTCTAATGATCCCTCTCTTACTCTTATAATCCATACCTTTGATAGAAAGATCTTTGAATATGCCTTTTGGTTCAAACCCAAGGATGTTACCTTATTTAAAAGGTAACATATTCCCTCAAGTTTTCTTATTTTCTTACCTACTCACTCCATACACAATTATTATTAATTATTTACATAAAAAAAAATAATTATAAACAATATAATAGGTTTTCTTGACATGTATTCAAACTACACATACACACACCTCCTTCTAAAGGATACGAACATATTGTTTCTATGTAAAACGAACTGATGCCTCAGGAAATGATGATGATTTGATTGTCTCCTACCGCCTATCACGGTGGCCATTTTGATGGAAATGTATTTATATATGATATATATTAAATTTTTATTTTTTATATGCTTATGTATTTTTAATTTACATCATACCTTTATGGTTTCCATAATTGGTAAATACGATAATTTCATTTGGGGAAGTGCAGACAACCACCCCCTCAAAGTGATACGACTCATTCATCCCATACGTGGAATGTATAAATGATGGGGATAATGAAATTATACATGATATTATACTTTAATTATAATATAACTATGTATCATTAATATTTCATTCCATTAAATATGAAATATAAATGAAAGTAGTATTCAAGCGTACGTTTGCCTTACCGTCTCCATGAACGATGCCTTTCATTTCTTATCTCCAAATGTTATGTACTGTTATAAATACATATATATGGGATATAAATGATATATATAATATCTAAATCATGAATATAATTCAGGATATAATTTATTTTTGACCACATGGACAACATATAATTATAAGAAATTCATTTTTGACTCAAGTACCCAATATCAACAAAATGACTGTTATTTACTTAAATGGTTATGTAATGTTTATAACATGGTAATAAGTAATATAAAAGGAATAATAAACATTGAAAAGGATATTAATAAAGTATAAATAAACACTAGTTTATTATTCAAGAGGTTAAAGAATGGAGAGGTCAAGTCAGACACAATGTAAGGGGTTTGCATCTCACTTTTTATTCCCATGAGATTCATGAAATATTTTCCACTATTTCATTTTGTGTAGTGTATATCCCACCCATGATTATATTCATTGTGTAATACACTTTAATTTATGGGTATTTACATCTTTATTGTATGATCCTTCCTTCTAGGGGTGTTTGTTTCATAAGTTACCTAATCGGTAAGGGAACCTTTCACCGAACTCTGTTAGTCAATGTCTTCTTTTATGTCTTTTAAATTACCATTTTCTTATGTTGGGATATGTTCATATATATCCTTATTACTAGAATCATTATTTCGATGTGAGGAGAGACCCTTTCCTCTATCATGAACTCATTTTCTTAATTTTAATGTGATGTTTTTAGGCCGTAAAATCTCAATAAGAGAACTTCTTAACCCAATTTAAATTATTTGGGTAGAACTTCTACTTATTGATTATGTCATGCTATGAATATGTGTGAACGACCTATGATTATTTTAAAAATTATATCCATTTATATTGGTTGTATTATCCTTTTTTACACATAATTATTTCATTGATTTGTCATTAATATAAGGATAAGATCTTGCAATGGACTTTGTCTCAATTTAAATTCCATTGAAACTTATTTGTTGTTATACAAAAATTCACTTTTATCTGGTGTATATACTACCCTTTGACATATTATATCCTGAATCTATTTATTCTCATGATATTATAATCTTTGATTAATGTTATTCATCAATTATTTGTATTCAAGCGTCTCTCATTTGGTTATGAACTCATTAACAAAAATATAGTTTTAAATATTTTAATGATTTAGTATTCAAAATCATTCCCATTAATATTAATTTTTTAAAATTGTTTTTACAGAATTATTTTTATGGACCAGAATGTTTTGAAATTAATGTTTGAATCAAAAGATTCAAAGTGGTATGTGATACATTGATTAAAATATACCATTATTAAATGTTTTAGATGATTTTGAAATTGTTTTGATAAAGCATTGATTATTTTAATATCTTGAAATGATATATTGTGATTGCAATGTGGAAATATTATCTTTACTTTATGCTTGTTTTATGGGTTATGAATACGTTATGGTTATTGGAAATTGTTTACGTATTCGGGTGGTTCCGTGATAAACCTTGGGTGGGTGAGTACGAGATTGATCTCAAATGCATTGGGTAAAGTGAAAGAGGTAAATGTTAATGTTTCTCCTAAGAGATTTAAGGAATATACTGTGATGAGTATTCTAAACGTAACTCCCTATGTAGCTCTGAAAGCAACAATGTAATTATTTTATGGATGCCACAAGTTTCCTTTATGATTTATGATTTCTATTTTCAATTCAAAAATCTTTTGATTTTTGTTTGTAGTTTAACGATTAAAAAGTATGATTTGATTGATTTTTATATATTTATGATCAAATGTTTTCTATCCTTGTTTTATAACCGTTATTGATAATTTATTCCCATACCATGTTTTGAAATATTTTTTATATAATATAAGGAAGTTTAAGAGAATAGAAGAATCCAAGAAGATTTTAATCATGAAAAAATCATTTGTTTTCTATTAAGAGTTGTTATTTTTTGAATAAATGGATACTGAGTATAGGTGTCTAAATTGTAACATGTGAGATGTAATGTAATATTAATGGATTAATTCTATAAAAGTCTAAACCTAAAAAAATCCTCAATTTTAATAATTAACTTAATTGAATATTATGTAATGTTTATGGTCGGGTCCTTATAGTTGGTATCAGAGGTCGGTTTAGACAACATTAGGGATTGGATGTTTTCATAGACACATGGTTAGACAATATGTCCATTATCTAAGTAAAATCCTTATTTTATTAACTTTTTTAGATCAAGGAACATTTGTTAGAAATGTATGGAGGAGGATCTAAAATGACATTCCTATCTCTTCCTGATGTCTTTCTTGCAATAATTATGAAAAAGTCATGTCTATAAGAATCTTAAACATTTTCTAACATACGACTCACTTGCTAGAAATTTTTTGGGATATCAAACACCTCTACTACAACTCGATAACATCTTGGATCATCAATTTTATTTAATCAAAAATTATTTTCTCAATATTCTGATATTTTCCAGAGAGGTAATTATTAACAAATCATTTTCAAATATTTTCCCTTATCAGAAGATTTTGAAACTTATTATGATTTTAAAAATGTTTTGAATAAGGATACCCTTGTGTAACCTATTTATATTTTCTATTAAATTGTAGTCTTTCATCACATACTAATGTTATTTTAAAAGGACCATTGATTGAACTTTTTAACTCAAAATCATTCCGAATTTTTTATAAAGAGAATTTTTTATCATATGTTTTGAAATTATATGACCTACATGATTATTTTCAAAAAAAAATTCTCTAATCACTGATATAACCCATGTTTTACGAGGTGTCTTTGGATAAAGTAAGCAGATGATTCTGAAGGATTTCTATATCATTATTGCAACTCGGGGGCCATATATATTTGTGAACAAGATGGAGATGAAACCATGCGGACATCAGGATTAAAGAAAATGGTTATTTCTTTGGTAATAGTGTTATTTTATAGAGGTAAAAAAATCAATATATATAGGACTTCATGAATTATGTTATTGAAGTCATTATGAGTTAGGATGACAATGAGAGGCTTAAGACAACCATTGAAGTTAAATAATGTCTTGGTTATTTTTTAGTAGTTTATCTCAATCTTGTGAATGATATAAAATTATATAGTTTTTGTAAAAGGACAACACACAGACCGTGTGACAACCCCTTGCCTCAGACAAAGTTACGAGAATCGAACCCACAACTAAAGTGTGATTGGTATTTATCGCCTACCACTGGAATATGTGAAGTCCTTTGTTAGTATGACATATTCTTTTTATTTAAATTATTTTAATGATCAAAAATATTTTGATTTTGGATCTTATGTTTTATTGAAAGGATACCCTTAGAATATGAAAAACATTTAGGGATTAAGTGATAATAGTTATTTTCCAAGACGTTTTCTCTTTTTCTAAAACAATATGCCTAAGGAAAATCAAATAATTTTGGATTTCAATTGAGGAGAAATGATGGAATTTTATTTTTGAAGAATCTATGTTTTTATTATGGACATATGGTGATTTGGGATATTTCTCGAAATGATTAAACCATTATTGAGAATATGTGATCTGGTTAATTTCAATTCTGTATAAGACTCTAAGATTAGTAGATGTTATTTGGAGATAAATGATAAGATTTACTAGGGTAGACTATGTGAACAAATCCTTTTATATTTTGAGTATCAGAATTAGTTTATATTATTTTAATGAATTTAAATGACATTTGGGTATTTAATGGTCTTTGTTGAGATTTGGGTATTTTTTATTAAAATTTGTATATTAAGAGTAATATTTCATTTTTATAAAAGATTATACTTTTTTGGGATTATCTGATATTGTACTAAAAATTTTGGTTTTGGTTAGTGTCTAAAGACAAGGAAAATATATTGTTCAAATTTTGTGGATTGTGTGATTCTCTAGAAATTTATTTAAACTCATTTAATGTGACCAAGTTAGTTTGAATACTCATCATTAGAAGAAAAGATGAGTTTGTGGGAGGAATTTAGTAAATTGTAAATGTATACATGACATGTTAGTATTTTTCCTTAAAATTTTAGTTAATCTCATAAATAAATTCCTCAAATTTATGAAAATTAACTTAAACCCAAATGTTTATCCAATAAATTTTCGTACTGGGGAATAAAATACTGATTAAACCTTCACACATTTTGGAATTTTTAGTGGTTAAATTTCTCGTAATCATTTTTTCTATCTATCTTTATCAGAATTAAACACATAGTTTCTCCTCCGTATCCATGTTTTTTTACATGGAATCCTTGTATGGGTATCTCATGAAACCATTTTTCCATTCCTTTTTTCTTTTAATGTGATATTTTTATTGACTCTTTTTCTGATTTGGTACTTTTAATGAAATTGACAAGCCCAATTTTAAAATTAAGAGGACACATTTTCTATAAGCGGGAAGGATGTAAAATCCCAAGTAAATAAATAATATGAAATTTTCATATGTAGTAATATTTGTGAATTAAATATTAATTTTACTTTAAAATAAATTTAATGTTAGATGGCTTACTCGATACACAACAATGTATTTCTTTGAAATCATATGATGCAGACAACGTTGAGTTATACTGAAAAATAATATAATGATATAATTATTTTAAATGGTAGTTAACTCATAGCCATTTTATTGGCGAGAATGAAAAAAAATAACAAAAATATTATTATACATGTTTGTTAAATGTTTTTTTATTTATCCTATAAAAATTAGTAGCTTAAAATGGGAATGAATCCAATTTTATAAATGAACAGTCTAATATTCTTTAAAAGAACGATTTATCAACTTTTGACAGAGAACCCTTTTTAAATTTTTTTTTGAAAATTTTAAATGTTATATTTGAAAAAATAATATTCTTATTTATAATCAGAACATCAAAATTTACATTGGATGAAATTTTGGTATTTTTCTGATAATGTTCATTTCTTAATGAATAGTGGAAATACTGCATTTTAATTCAAAAAATACATTTTAATCTAATTTATATAAATGGATATATTTTTATTTTTATTGGTTTTAAAGTTTAATTGTATTTTTAAAAAAATTTATTCTAATTTTTTTAATTGTAGGTAATTTGACTCTTAAATTGAACGTAAACAAGTGTCAATGTTTTAATAGAAATAATTTCTTAAAAACATGCTTTTTTGTTTTGACAATGGGAATTAATATTAAAATAATTTCTGCCACTTTTTTGTTTTGAATATGGAAAAATGAATTCAACATTTGAAATCATGATTTCTAAATTGTGCAAATAGTTATGTTTTATTTTTAGACGTTATGAATATTTATTTCAGTAAATATTGTATTTAGCATGGTTAAAGGGTAAATCAGGTAAATAAGGGTGAAAAATAATATTATAATAATATGAAATTACCATTAAACATGTTCTAACCCTATAGGATGATACTTGACCGACCATGGGAATCCTTGGGTCGATATTGGGACCCCATGGAGCCACTTGTGAGTGATAATGAAACATTATATTAATTAATTTAATGTAAGAACAAAAATAACATAAACATGAATTGTTTTACGAAAAACAATATATGGGGTTATATGATCTATATATTTATCTATAAATTATATTTGAAAAAATAATACTATTTCATAAAAAATGGTATTTCATTTATAATTTTTAGACCTCAAATAAACATATGTAACTATGACACAATTGTGATGCAGTAATTGATTCATTCATAAAGGATTCAAATAAATTATATTATAAAAATTAAAATAAATTTATTTTTAATAATTTTATTCCATCCCCTAATTTTATTGATTATTATGAATTTTTATCATTTAATTAAATAATGTTTTTTAGAAATAATAATTTTTTTTGTATATTTTTAAAAATTCATGACATGAATAGTATTAAAATTGACATAAAAGAGTTTTTAAATAAATCAATATTTTATTAAATGATAAAATAATCCTAAAAAGGTAAGATTCAAAAAAATCACATAAATGATGTTACAAATGTCATTAATTTTCCATTTTGGGCCTCTTATAATTTTATTGCAAATTTATTAACCATATAATATGAATATATAAAAGGACATGGTAAATGTTTAATAAGTTTACAAAGGATTAAATTAAAAATACAAGGAGTAAAAAATATCTAAAACCTATCCACTTATTTCTGGATGATTTTATTTCTTCCTATACATACATTAACATCAAATTAAATATGTTTGGTATATTTAGAAACTGAAAATCATTATATAATAATATAATATTTTCAAATGTTCCTAAAGAACCCCTCAGACCCTTATAAAAAGCCATCACCTATAACCCTTACTAACACCTATCAATTCACCATGGGTCATCTAACTTCTACCCAAATAAGCTCTAAATAACCATGTATTACTCCATGAATCCTTACCTTATGCAAAAAGCACTTTAAGAAAGCCCTTTGGTTCAAACCAAAGGGGGTTACACGATTTAAATGTCACGTCTTCGATGAAATTCTCTTCTTTTATTTAACTTATTCACTCCCTATGCAGTTATTATTATATATTTAAATAAAAAACAAGTATACAAAATATAATAGGTTTTTTATGATAAGTATTCAAACTACACTTACACACACCTCCTTCTAATGGATAAGAACATATTGTTTCTATGTATGGCGAACTGCTACCTCATTAAACGATGATTATTCAATTATCACCTACCACCTCACATGGTGGCCATTATGATTCAACTGAATTTATATGTGATATGTATTATATTTATATTGTCTCTAGGATTGTTTATTTTTCATTTTATCATACCTTTATGGTTTCTATAGTGGGTAAATATGATAATTTCATTAGAAGTAGTGTGGACTACCGCCCACTTAATGTAATACGACTCATTCATGCCTTACATGGAATGTATAAAAGATGGAGTTATTTAGATTATATATGATATTATACTTGAATTATAATAAAACTATGTATCATTAAGTTTTAATTCCATTAAATTTGAAATAGAAATGAAACTATCGTTCATCCGTAGGTACGGCTTACCGTCTCCATGAACTGTGCATTTCATTTCTTATATCCAAATGGTTTGTACTATTATAAATAAATATATATAGAGGATGTATATGATATATATGATATATAAATAATTAATATCATTCTGTATATAATGTAATTTTGACCACATGAACAAAATGAAATTATAAGAAGTTCATTTTTGACTTAAGTACCAAATATTGACAAAACAACTGTTATTAACTTAAACGATTATGTAATGTTTATAACATTGTAATAAATATTATAAAAGGAATAATAAACTTAAAAATGATATTATTTATGTAGAAATTAACTTTAGTTTATTATTCTGGAGATTAAAGAATGAACAAGTCCAGTCGACCACGAGGTAAGGGGTTTTCATCTCACTTTTTATTCCTGTGAGATTCATGCAATATTTTCCACTATTTACTTTTCTGTGGTGTATGTACTGCCCATTATTGTTTTATTTATGTAATATAATTTAATTTATGGGTATTTAAATCTTCATTTTTTGTTCCTTCTTTCATGTGGTGAATGTTTC
Organism: Viscum album; assembly: GCA_963277665.1. Taxonomy (NCBI): domain Eukaryota; kingdom Viridiplantae; phylum Streptophyta; class Magnoliopsida; order Santalales; family Viscaceae; genus Viscum; species Viscum album. The sequence continues at coordinate 1,800,887,062 of OY728152.1, forward strand.
GTATGTTACCCAATCGGTAAGGGAACCTTTCACCGTACTCTTTTTGTCAAAGACTTAATTTGTGTCTTTTAAACATACATTTTATTATGTTAAGATATGATATTTTATATCCTTATTGCTGTAAATTTTATGTACATGTGATGATAGACCCCTTCCTCTCTCATCAATTTTTTTTTCTGAATTTTAATGTGACGTCGTTTGGCGGTCGACTTTCTGTATGAGAACTTCTTACCCCAATTTCAATCCTTTGGGTTTTACATATACTTATTGATTATGTAATGATGTGAATATGTTTGAATGATGTATTATTTTTTTATACTTAATATCCACCAATATTGGTAGTATTAACCTCTTTTACACATAATTATGTCATTGAATTGTCTTTAATATAAGGATATGATATTTGTAAAGGACTTTGTCTCAATTTTCATTCCATTGAAAATTATTTGTTGTTATACACGAATTCACTTTAATATGGTGTATATACTACCCTTTGAATAATTATATCATGAATATTTTTTATTCTAATTATATTATAAACATTGATTAATCTTATTTGACAATTATTTGTATTCACGAATTTCTTATTTGGTTAGGAAATATTTAACTAAAATATCATTTAAATTTGTTTAAATATTTATTCTTCTAAATCATTAGCATTAATGTCCATGTTTATAAAATGGTTTTAATGATTTATTAAAATGGACATGAATATTTTGAAATTAATATTTCTTTCCAATCTTCCATGTGGTATGGGACACATTGAGTAAAAAATATATTTATTAAATGTATTAGATAATTTTGAAATTGGTTTGATAAAGAATTGATAATTTCAAAAACTAGAAATGATATATTGTGATTTCAATGTGGAAATTTTACCTTTACATTATTAATGATTAATGGGTTCTGAATATGTGATGATTCTTGGACATTGTTTACGTATAAGGGTGGTTCAGTTATAAACCTTGGGCGAGTGAGCCTGAGATAACTCTCCAATACATTGGCTAACATGATGGAGGAAAACATTAATATTTCTCCTAATAGATTTAGGGAAAAATAATGTGATGGGTATTATAAATATAACTCCATATATATATATCAAAACTAAAATGTATGAATGTTATGGATTCCACAAGTTACCTTTATGATTTATGATTTCCATTTTCTATTCATAAATCTTATGATTTTGTGTGTTAATTTAATGATTGAAACATATGATTTCATTGATTTGTATGTATTGATGGGAAAATAATTTATTTCCATTTTTTATATCCCTTACTGAGTTTGGTTATTCTCATCCCATGTTTTTGAAATGTTATTCATAGGATAAAAGGAAGGGAAAGATAAAGGAAGAATTCAAGAATATTTTTTTTCAGTAAATGAACTCTTGTTGTCTTTAATGATTTTTTATTTTATGGAAAAATGGATATTGAGAAGAGGTGTATACTTTCTAACAATTGAGATTTAATGTAATAGTTATGGATTATTTTTCTAATACTCTAAACCTGAAGAGATCCTCAAAATGAATTATTATCTCAATTCAAAATTACGTAATGTTTAAGGACGTGTCCCTATAGTTGTGTTAAATTTATTTGAAAAAATATATATTTTTGAATTAAGAGTTTCAAAATTATCATAAAATTATTTCTTTATGAAGAAATATATTTTTCTAAGGAATACTGAAAATTCTAATTTTTCTTGAAAATTGTATTTTTTTTCTTTACAATGTCGAATAATTTTTTTATTACTTTTAAATTTTAATTAGTTTATTTTGATGTAAAATAAACAAATTATGTTTTTTGGAATAATTTTATACATGAATTTTTTATTAAAACATTTTATGTTTTAAAAGGACTTTTTTGAAAAAAAAGGACTTTGATGGCAATATACCGGCATTATATAACATTAATTTATGATACTCATTTGTTTTCTATTTTAAAAAATGGACGTCAAATTTGGATTTAGAAGGTCTAAATTTAGTAATTGTTTCCCTTCTATTTTTTTGGTTAAAATGAATACTAACCATGGTAAATTTGTTTACCATAGTAGAAGGGTATATTTAGTAATTTTGGTTAAAGATAAAATAATAATAAAAATAAAATTACCCTAAAAAATCCTAAAACTTTATTTAATGAATTAAAATAAACCCTCAACACTTAAATATTGAATTAAATTCATTTAATGGAAATGTTTCCATGAAAATGACTTATATCATATATAGTTATTGAAAGACAGAAGCAGTTACTTTCTCTGTCTTTCAAATCTCCTATGTACCCTCATGTGAAGAAATGAATGTTATGAATGAATATAAATGTAATTTTTCAACATAATAAATATATGTTTCTAATATATATATATATTTTATATTTTAATGTATTTGGAGTAAATTAGGATATTTAAAATATTTAATTTAATAAAAATTTAAAGATGCCACATTCTTGTTTTAAATAATATATCATTTGTAACATCGGGATTCAAAATATTTATATTTCACTAGGAATTTTATTATGAAATATATATGATATATCTTAATAATAGCAATTTATTTTTACTTTTTAGTCAACAAATGTGTATTAAATAATTAAACAACTCTAATGAACTAATTATTTTATTAATGTAATTATTAGAGAAATATTATTAACAATATTAAAATAAATATAATATGAGATAATTAATTTATAATACTAATTTTCTATAACACATTAACATTTTAGACATATAATATTTTTGTTATTTTAAATTATTAAAATGATTTCTTGAAATTCCATGAAATAAAATGTTTGAAAATTTATATTATATATATTTTATCAAAATATCATTTATAAAATAATTTAAAAAGATAAAAAATAATTTAAAATTGAATATAAATTTTGTATGGTCTATAATGTTATAGATTGTTCATTTATGGTATAATTTATATCACATAATTAATAATTAAAACCATTTAACATAGAAAAAGTTGGTACCTTATTTAAAATTAAAATAGGATAAGTAAGGATTAATTAACATACTATGGTTTAAAACAAAACAATAAAATGTCAAAAATATATATTGTTTGATGATATTACAACATTATGTCATCATTAATGACTCTTTCACGAATTATTTCTCCATAAACTTACTATTCATGTGTGTTTCCATTACATATAAATAAATCCAATAACACCTATATTATGATATGTTATTATGATTATGTGAATACCATATTACACCTTTTATCCATCCTATAAAAATTGATAGTTCCACATGTTCCTACATATGACTTACTATCTCCATGTTGTGGTTGTAATATGTTTTTCATCACCAGTTTATTTGGATGGGTATAATTGTGATATATATATAATGATTATAACATGATATTGATTCTACAACAAAATATATATCATACACTTCTTTACCCTTTTTATGTTATGGAAATGATACAATCGCTTATGTATATGTATGAAATACCCTATCCATTACACGATGTGATTCATTTTCCATATTCACCAATATCTAATGATCATATAAATGTATATAATGAATAAATATGATTTATATATTTTACCTTAATAACTTTTGTTAAATGATGGAACTATATGATACGATGAATAATTTGGACATATATGACAAAACATTCTTAAGATAACGAAGAAGTTAACACCTAAGAGAAGTGTAATAATGAAATATTATTAAAAATGACTGATTATATGATTGTATATGATATAATAAATATTAATATGGTTTAGAAAGAAGTTAATAACATTCTTTAATATGTTATAATGTATTTCAGGATACTTATATTGGAAATCAAATATTAGGTAAGGGTTTATTTCAAAATCTCATTGTTTTTCTAGATTGATTTTATGAAAATATTTATATCAATTTACATTTTTCATAGAATCGATTTCTTGAATATTTCAATTTAATTATGAAATTTTTTAACATAATTTTTACCCATATATGAATTTTTATAAAACAGAATTAAATTTTTTTTTGTATTCTTGATGTGGATCTTTAAGAAAATATTCTAGATAAAGTACATAGAGATGGTTTTGTTTTATATAATAGGGAATGAATTCATTTTTATGCATTCATGACACCATAATTCCTTGATTCTTATATTATAAGATTACGAATTATTTAAAAAAATTATTTTTAAATTTCATGTTTCTTTACGAAATGAAAATGTTTTCAAAGTAAAAAGGATATACTCCTAAATAATTATTTTCATGTTTTCTATTAATATTATTTTAAATCCACAATAATATTCATTTTTTTTATTATTCTTTAATTAGCATATATTTTTAATTATATTATCCCAATTTTTTTTAAAGGTTGGTTTATGTTTAGGATGAAATGATATTTATGAAGCCCATTTATTTTCCATGGTTTATTTTATGATTGAATTATGTTTCTCAAACCTATTTCATACCATGGGGTTTGATATAAGTTATTATTTATGTTCTTATAGACCATATTAGTATGGTTTTCATTATGTGAAAAGTGGGACCTATATCTCAATCGAATGCACTGGGTAAATATTCATATCTTATGAGACACATAAGACTGTATTGCGAAATGAAATTAGATTAGTGATATAGGGATGGAACATGATGAAAACCTGATTCAGAAACACCGGCATTGAAAGAGGAGTGAACTCGGTTCAGTAAATGAATTTTTATTATCTGATGGTCTTTGTAATGATCCTCTACTGATTTCAATATAATTTTCTATGCTTATTTGTATTCCAAAATATTATGCATTTAGTTATGATCTCATGAAATATGATATTTTTGAAAATATATAATTCTCATTATGAAATGACATCATAATCTTTGATAATAATTATAAAATTTTCAAATCTTATTCAAACATTATGATATCCCATTATAATGATATGATTTATATCTCCCTTGTTTATCTTTACTAAGCATTTTAACTCACCCTTTCTTATGTTTCTTTTCCCTCAGATATGAATAAGGGTGTTAATTATGATTCATCAAATGGTGATTCATTTATGATGGAATAAGCAAGAGAAAATGTAGATTTATTATGAACTATTTGTTTATGTTACCCAGTTTCGTAACACACTAAACAAACATGGTATTAGTATGGTTTTGTTATGTTCTATAATCAATATTTTTATATTTCAATTTACTATCTTTGTGTCTAATGCATCGAGTATTATACGTTTTGCTTGAGAAACTAAAAAATAATTGATGTTTTAATTCTATCATGAATTGGAGTGATGAGGAGTCATATATGGGGGAAGAGGTGTCATTCAATGTTTTAAAATAAGATAATTTATTTATCATGTGTAATAGTTTCATATCAAAAAAGATTATAAACAAGAATATCAAAAATTGAATTCATAAATTTGATTAAGGATCTTTCACTTTGGAAAATTCTTGATCATTAAATGTGAAATATGATTGAGAAACTAACATTGGGGAAAGGAAATTTTATTCCAATGAAATTATCTCTATCGATGTGTTGAGGTAAGATCTATTGACTTATTTTAAACAGTATAGAGATGGTTTTGAAATTATTTCCACAAATAATTGTTTTATATTATGGAGTATAAATGATTAAAAAATCCTGATTAATCAATATTGGATAATAATTTAATTTTATAAATTTCCAATGTTCAAAACACTTCATATATGAGTGTGAATGATGAAAAATATTTTTGAAATAGAAGGCTTGAATATTTTCATTTAAATTAATTGGAAAAAACATTTCATGTATGCATCTTTGTGAAAAATTCTAAAGAAATTACCTATTAGAAACAAAACTGTTTGTGTATTATAATTAAAAAAACAAGGTGAACTAAAGCCACAAACTATTGGAGATCAAGATAATTAATATACATGAACTAATACACTTAAATTTATGTAGTTTAATGATCTTGAAATAAACCATCACAGATAAGTGTTTTAACAATTTTATTTATGATTTTAATTTTTTGAATTTGTTATTAATTGTAAAAATGAAATTAAAATATGTTGTGTTGTTTAAAGACCTCCTTTAATGTACTAAAAATTAAATAGGGTGTTTTATAAAAATGATTTTGTCTAATAATAGATCTGAGTACTAGGGAAAAAATAATTTGACAAAAACATGAAAATAATGGGATAAATATGGAATGTAGTACTCTATATGTAACTGAAAAATATAGTAGTGAAAATGAAGAATCAATGTTTTTTGGAAATGAGGATAACATTATTATCTTAATTAAGAATTTAGATAGTATTTTCTAAAAAATATATATAATAGTGTTTATTTTCATTCTCAATTAATTTTTAATTTCTTAAAATGTATTAAATACTACTTTTTTGATCTTTTTTTGGATGAATACCTAGATAATATGTTTGAAGTATTAAAAAATAATTGTTACAAAAAAATTACAGAATTTATTTTTTGGAAAACATGATGGGTGATCTAATGAGGGGATGTTTATTAGACATACATTAGTTGGAAAAAGTATCTAATGATATAAAAATAATGCGATGAATAATACTGAGAACTAAAATGATATTTTTTTGGAAGATCATGGTCCATCACAAATAGAACTACCCATTGATTATGAAATTAATAATGCTTGATACAATAATTTTAGAAAAAATATATTATAATATACCAATTGTTTTTAAACTCATATGATGAATTTTTAATTTTATGTGATGTGGAAGGCAATGATTATTAATGTTTTAGTTTAGATAAACAATGAAAACATGTTTTTTATGAAAAAAAATCTCTGAGATGGTATTAAAGGTATTCCCAGATGAAAATGTTGTAGTCATTTTAATCATTCCATAATTATTTCAGACGTTGAAATAGATATTTTTAATGAAAAACATCCAACATAATGATCAAGTAAATTATATAAAATTTGATGTGACTTATTTTATAATCATTAGGATTGAAAAAAATTAATTCTTGTCTTTAAATATTTTCAATGGAATAAAAAAGTTTATTAAATAGATGAGAAGTTACAATTCATGAATAGAAAATCATATAGTAGATCTATATAGAACAAACAAAATTATTTATCCTTGATTAATATGGTTCCTATGTTTCTAAAATGAATAAATAAATTCATAGGTTTAAAAAGATCCTTCATAATGGAATTGAATGTTTTACACCATATTGAAGAGAATTAATTTCAATAATGGAATAAAGGGTAACATTATTTATGTTAAGGAAGATGACAAAAACCCTATTATTATTATTTTTGTGATAATAAAATTTTAATTTTTTATAAATAATTTTACAATTTAGATGAATGTATAACTCAAATGATAAAACATCTTGAAATTTTACAGATACATGTCATTATATTTTTTTCATGTCATTAGAATAATTTTTTTCTCTAATATGTAAATTGTAATCATGAGTTATTAAAGATGTTTATAATAAAATATTCATGTTATGTCATTTGTCATATATTATTTCAGAGTAATATTTATTTTTTTAAAAGAAGTAAAGAGTGTGGACCAAAAAGATTTTTTATAGTATTTCTGAAATCCTTATTTATATTTTTGTTTCTAGAATATACTATTTTCCCCCACTAAATTGTGTGCCCAATTATAATTTAATCTAAATGATTAATATATTTTAAATAACAGATCTTAAACTATTTCAAATGGACTCTAAATGTAGATTGTGTTATAATAAATAAACAATATTATGAAATTATATTTCTTCTAATGAAATAAGTAATGTGACATTATGGATCTCAATTAATCTTCTGGAGGTGAATTATTTATTTGAGAAAGATGTGTTTCCTGTCACTCTTAGAAGAAAAATTAATCATGTCAAGAAAAATTGTTGATGACTATATCATGATATAAAAATGTATCAATCCAATTATGGGTATGGAGCCACAACATGAATACATGAGGGTAAAATAATCATATATTGGTGTGAAAATAAAAGATAAATAAAATTTTCAGTTAATCTATTAAAAAAAATTTTGTTTATGAATATTTATATCAAGTTCTTATTCATTTTGGAGATAGTGGAATATTGACATATCAACTTGATTTGTTTTTCAACAATTAAGTACCTAGTTTATATCATGATGAATCTCCAAACGAGGGATTCCATTTAGCGTAAAATTGTGTTATTAGGAAAGAATTATCTCCTAAAATCCTACTGAGTTCAGTATTTAATTTACCTTATTTAATTATTTTAAATTTTTAGATAGAGTGGTTGAGTATTTTAGTGTTTCTTCTTATGATGGGAGAGTGAATCTTATAAAATAAAGATATAATGAATTGGGATAAAATAAGTGGAATTTAATTTTATGGGGATTAATTAGGTACATGTTATTATGCCTTCAAATGAGATTAAATAATTTCATTATACTACAAAAAAATAGGGAGATTAAATATCCCTTAACCTTTGATATGAAAATTATTAAAGACAACTCATGAAATAAAGTGTCATTTGATATATTTTTAAAATTGTATTAGTCATTATTTAGAGGTTTGTAGAAATCTAAAAAATATCATTCTATCATATTGTGTGATGATTGGACACATTTTACATTAGGAGCACACAATGTGAACCGTTTCTTATGAAGGCCATTCAGGACTTTTTAGGTAATTTCATGATTTTTTTCAATATTCTTATTGAATGGTGAATGAATATTTGTAGGTGATTTTTTTTCAATGGTATGAATAAAATATCAATAAACTAAAACCATTCAATATTTCTGATGAAAACATGTTATAATTAGTGTTTAAAAAATATCATATGAATAGTTGGGGGATAATTATTATTTCAATGATCATTCTATTTTGCAGATCTAATGGGTGGCTATAAGAAATTTGAGGGTATGTATGGTATTTTTCACTATGTTATGGTTTAAGATGAAAAAATTTTCAGATTAACAAACCATATATCGTAATAGTTGGTATTGTATTTTATATACAAACAAAATGAAGAAATATTAATCAAACCACGCAAAAAAACCTTAGGGTTCAATCAAAATTAGAGTTTTCATCATCATAGTTTGATGTGTCTTGTCATGGAAGTTGTTAATGAGAAAACCATCACGTGGTTGAACTCACTACATGGTGTTTCACGTAAATTATTCTAATAGGGAAAATAAACTCAATGATTTTAGGAGTGTTTGAGATATCATGTTGTGGTTTTTGGATTTATGTTCGAATAGATGGACTGTGTTGTGGTATATACCCCAAACATCGTGTATTTTTATTATGCATTTAAATAATATTTTTTATATAGAACATTGTGACGAAAGATAATGACAGCTAAAAAAAAATTCAAAGGGTATTTCCAAAAACAAGTAGTGTTTTTAGGATAAGAATAATGGTAGATGATTGATCTAACATTAGAGTCACTTTAGAACGATTTCATATGATTAGTCAATATTAATGATGATTTATTATATTTATCATACATAATTATTAGGAAAATATTTATACTATATTATTTTATTCCACATTATTATTAAAACATAGACATGGGTAAAAATATCATAACTACTTAATATAAAATATTATCCACTAAATAAAACATTATGTGAACCTTGTAAAAATCTATTATGTCATATGTATTCTTTCTGACTCTCTATTTCTTATCCTCTCAACATCATTTTTATATTGATCCAACACTTATTCTATAACCATAACAATTATTTTAAATATTATGTTTTTATTGACCATTTGTTAACCCCTATGATGGTTAAATATCTTTCACATAGACAAGAAATGGTTTACTGTAATTAATAGAAGATATCAAACACCTTGTCCATGAATCCATTTTTTTATTACTATTTACAATAAAATATATGAATTTTATAATATTATGAATTACCATATATATTGATTCAATTAATCTTATTATCCTTGGTGTTGATAAATCCTGATAGACATTGCTTACATATTGATTTTAAATTATATTAGATATTTTATTTTTGCATATTTAGAATTATTGTCGGAATAGCCTATTATGATGAACTGAACTGATCTTCCCATATACTAAAATATGAAACATACATTATAATGGAATAAATATTTATACACATCATATGATAGGAAAAAAAACATGTACCAGAACATTATTAGTTTTAGTTTTTGTTGTTAAAATTATACCTAAATAACTCATAATCATAACAATGGTTATTATTGCAATAGATGTATATATGATTAGCCAGTTTTTTGATGATATAAAGAAAAGTTAAAATTTTTTATTGTTAATTAATAATAAATTTATTATAATTTAAGGTTTCTTTTTTGAGTTCATGATTATAGTATTTTTTTATTTTCACTAAGAGATTCCATCAAATAGGGTTTCATTGTAAAGATATTATAATTTCAAGTATTAATCATTATTTGTTTCATCTGTTGTGATTATGAATATTTTAGGGTTTTAATATATATTTTTCAGTATGTCTGATAAAGGGTGTTAAGGTATATGAAGAGATATCCCATATGATTGAGTTATATTTGATATTAATTACGGTTCTTAATTATGAATTTTCCCATTTTGTTTCATCAAGAGCCTTTTGGATATGAATTTAGATACTATTTGATGCGTGTTTCAGTCAAGGATCCTATTGGTGTAGAAGTGGGGTATCAAGAATTATGTTTTAGATCTTCTTACCACTGTGTATAACATACATGTCTTTATGTGTGTTGTAAGCATAATGGAATAGAATATAATTTATGGTGTTTCAAATTATTATCTAATTCTCCAAGAATTTTTTTATATCCTTTTTAATTTTTTATTTAAATTATGATTAATGTTTTTAGAAATTTTTTTTGATAGGATTGTTTCCATTCAAATTATATTGCGTGCTTTGATATAGATTGATACTTATATTGTATGATCAAATTAGTTCTATAGTGGGATTAAAAATTGATAGTCATGTGTTTACAAAAATTCAAACACCCTATATTAGTGATATATCATAACATCACTATGAAAACATTCTATATCAATTCCCACATGTACCTAACACTAAAAACTATATTTTTCTTTTTTATAACAAAATTTAATATCAGATACGATCTCTCGTTACTGAAGATATAATCATTTTTTCAGATCAACTTTTTTCATTTTGTAATAATTTTTTTATCATAAATTATAATAGTTTCCTTATAACTGATTATATAAGAGAACATATTTTTAAAAAGTATAGTAATTTTAATCTGAGCCTTAGATAACATAAATATGAGATGAATAAAATTCTTCAATGGTGCATACTATGAATATGATCATAGAATGTTGTATAATTTTTCTATAGAAATGATTATTTTTCAATTTATTATGATGAATGAAAATTATATAATTATAGAGAATAATTTTTCTTCAATAACTCTTGATCAAAAGCATGAGTATCATTCGAACTATAAATTCTATAATAAATAACATTTTTCAAATGATATATAACATATATAGTTAAATTTGGTTGTGTAATATAGTTAATAGAATATAGAAAAATCCAGAAATTACTCACTTTATTACATCAAATGTAATCATAACACACTGATCTAGGATTAAAACAAATTATTTGTCCATTGAGTTTCTACTGGGAGAATTAATGTAATAGATATATTAATAATTTTGGAATGATTTTAATAGACATCAATTTTTGGGTGGGATGGTTATTGATGAATATATTTTTATGGTAAAATGTATTAATATTTTTCTTAATGAATGTAAATCCAAGAGGACATATATACCAAGGAAATTAGAAATCCAGTGAACCTGCTCTATTTAAATTTATTACAAAATGAAAAAATGTACAAACAGATTCAGAAAAACATTTTATAAAGATGAATATAATAATCACCACGAGAATAAGTTTGAACCAAGATATTACTGAAATCAGGTGCAACAAAGGACCAACTGGAACTTACCACTATAATTGCCTGCTTAGAGATAACATCTTCCACTTGATTCACCTCAGGATTAACATGAAGCACTTCAACAGAAATATAGTCTGCTAGCCGAAGGCACTCCACCCACTGTGAAAGCATCCTTTAAGGCACATTTAATGATCGATCATGAAGAATTTGGACAGCAGTGGATAAGTCAGATTCAAGCCAGATGTCATGCCATCCATGGATAATAGCATACCTGATAGCATTAGTCATGGCCCATAACTCCACCTCCAGATCAAACGCATTACCAATGTAATGATAAAATAATCCTTTGAAAAATCCCCTATGACTATGGAAAAATCCTCCGCACCCAGCCAAACCTGGTGCACCAGATACATCTCTATCAACGTTAACCTTATGCCAATGATAAATGTGTAGAATCCATCTGACATGCTTCAGCATTAATGGTTTCTTTTCCCTACCATTGAAAAAAGATACCATAAAAAATTAAATCAAAAACATCATTTTTCATGCTTCCAGTTTGAATACAGGAGGCCGCCCGCACTACTGAGTGAATTGCCAACACACCTCCATTAAAAGATAGTACACGATTAATGAAAATAATGTCATTTCTAGCCTTCCATATAAATGAAAAAATGTTGGTCACCGTAGTGTATAGAAGTGCATGCACCTGCTCACTTCATTCTGCACCACACAGTGAGCAGCGTATATTTTCAATGGAGTTCAAATGCTGACAGCTATGGAAAATACCATGCAGATGGTTCCATATTTTAGAAGAAAAGTTTCATGAAATGAAGATATATTCATTATATTCATCATCATATAGACAGAACAAGAAGACTGAGGCTCAGCTAAAGCTAGCCTACTACAAAGTGGATTGAATAGGCGGGCTCTTCTTCTATAACCTCCGTATTATCAATGTAGAAGCTGGAGGAATAAATGGATTATGAAAAGAAATAATCCATGATGGGTGATGAAATTAAGGACCACATAATCTTCTATAACAATCTCTAGTGGTGAATTCTTCATTATGATTTTTCATCCAGATAAGCAGATCAGCATCATGAAAAGAATATCGTTCAATTTCATAGGAAATCAAACTAGGCAGATTGCAGATTATAGAAGGATTAGTAAGAAGAGTAATAGAATTACTATAGTATCCTGAACTCTATATTAGGTTCATTAAAATTCTAGTGACAATAAATTTAAGTATAATATAATAAATAAACATAAACATCAATTAGATGATTGAAATACAAAGGATATTGATAGAGATTACAGTTATATATCGAGGAGAATGAGTGGAATTATTAGATAGAATAACTTATAGTATTAAAATTACAAATATAGAAAATATAAACATTAAAAGGGGTATTCTTATATTTTATATAAAAAATGAATAGACTCATATAATATCTGAATAAAGTTTCCTCTATTGGATAAAAAAATAAAGATGGAAAATAAATTAGTGGGTGAAGGGAGAGGATTTTTGTTATAATAATGATGTATAGAGTGATTGGGAGGATCTATATTCTAATATTAGTAGTGATTATAATAATGACAAATGTAATATTTTTAGATTCTATTCAAATATTTCATCATAACTATATAATCATATTGGGTATGGAAACTCCTGACACGTTAAAAATTTTCATTAATTGGAAATGTCTTTTGCCCCTTAGATAATGAAAATAGTTCAACTTCAAAAGAAGTTGTGGATGATATGACATTGGATTAATAAATGACTATATATATTTAATAACTATTAAATGAAAATAAAAAATTGATAAAATAGCTCCGCATTTCTAAGGAAGAGTTTTCTACAGTAGAAGATATAATTTATTACAATTATTTTGATGTTTTTATTCCTTATTATATGTTAGAAAATAAATGTTATAAAACTTATGAAGTTAATAGAGAGAAATTTAAACACATAAATTAGTTGAATGAATTTAACATATAAATTTATGAGATAAATAATGAATTGAATAATAAAATAGTCTTAGTATTATCAATAGAAGAAATGTCTAAAATTGATAAGATGAAATTAAAAATTGAATTATGTAAGAGGTTCTTGACATATACTACTAATATAATAAAAAATTGAAAAAATTTATAGATATACAATTTCAAATAGTACAACATTAACACTTATTCATAAAACCAATAGATTATTTCTTTATCAAAATAACAATTTTGAGAAAAAATTAGACTGTTTTGTTATTAATGTGAGTTATATATATGTTAAAGAAGACAATGGTATTTTAAGAAGGTATAATATTATGTAAATCATAGTGATTGTATTTCTAAAGATATCATTACTCTAAAACACATAATATTGGGAAATGTATTGGTTAATAAATGTATTTTACATGAATTTAAAGTCCCAATAAATTCATGGTACTTAATTCAAATACTAGAATTTTTCATGAATCTATGTTGATTAACATTAATACAAACATATAATTAATGAAAAATGTTTTTCTTTTTGATTTGGTAGAAGAAAAGTATAATTTATATAACATTGAAAAATTAAAGTAGGAAATATTATTTTTAGAGACAATACCCGTTATAATATCTAATATATTAGTTATATTTTTTATATTCGTAAGAATTAAATTTATAATGTACTAAATATTTCAGTACATATGAACAAAAATTTTATTCTTATCCAAATATAACATTTATGTTTCTCTATTAATATTCAAAAGGATAAATTCGTAGTTAAAATTTCAAATATGGTATCTGCGTAAAAAATACACATACATGATATTGAGAAACATGTTAGAGTTAGATCGAGGAAGAAAATTTTCATATGAAATTATGTTTTATAATATTAAAAATCTTATTGAAACTCATTTCTTTGTAAAAAATTCATCATAATTGTTATAATAAACTTTATTTCTAAACATAATGTAGACTTCCACAAAATAGAAATGGTTGGAAGATCACTCAACTTAGAGTTACACATGTCAAACTTCATAACACTGTACAACCCTATATATTCCCATTCAATTATATGAGAAACTATAAAAATCACACAAAATATAAGCCCCTTATACATAGAATCTATTTTATATGAGATAAAAATAGTATAAATAACATATCACCACATATATTTTGTGATGGAAATTTCTAAGATGAATGATCAAAGTCTCAATTCAAATAAAATTTCATTTTATGAACTCACACATCCTGAGACTCCCATGGATTATGAGAGGAAGTAATATTGATAAAAATTCCTCACAAGGGTCATTAAATGTTTGTTACTATGTTTTACATGATTTAGTGCAACATTAATCATTGAAAAACATATTTCTCACAAGTGTAGTTTTTTTTAGAAAACTCAAAGTTTCATGTATACCCAATATGCATGTACCTTCTTCCGTGGTATTCCATGCTACCCACATATGATAAAACCATGGCTTATGAAACTCTAAGTATTTGAAATACTCCAAATGTCGTGTGAACCAATTATTAGGGATCCCTACATGACACCACCTTTCTATAAACATGGTTTTAGTCTTATAGAGTTCACATTATCTCCATTTCCACTCGATTTAGGGTAACTCAAGAATAATCTATTTTCAAAACCATTGTTCTGGTCCTTTATTCCCAAAAAAATTACCATGAAAGGGATGGGTTATATTTTATCATAATAAAAGGAATATTTATTCAAAGATCCTTTAAAAAAAATTTATCGTGGAATTATCCACAATGGTTTCTTAGATGAAATGACTAGGAATAAAAGAACATATATAAGTCCCAATACTTCTCTCCCCATTCCTAAGAAACCCATGGTACTTTTATGAGGTAAAATTCATAGTGTATTCATCACTATAGGAAAGAACCATTTTCCACCAAATAATATATTCTCTCCCTTAGGTCATTAATTCATAATATCCATTATATCATGTAGTGTATCTGAATTCACCAAACCAATGTCCTTGATAAAAGATATTAATGTGTATCCTACCCAATATGAAGACATGATATTTCCTAAGGGATGAGTTTAGGATGCCTTGTGTGATGAGAATGAGAATAAATATGTGATGAACCCCCTAGTTCAGGAATCCAAAATCTTATGCTCCACACCACCACTTGTTTTAGCTCTATTAATGACATAAGAGTCCTTATTTCATGATATTTGACATCAAGGTACGATCCTGTCACATGATCTTTAATTGTGAACCTTGAAATTTATGGGATTTATCCATATCTTTAACATTGTATGAAAGATTCCTATTATTATAAATCCAAATAGCACCAGAATTTATATATCCCCAGAGAAGATATATCTTTAAATCTTACTCATCATTATAGTGTATACTAAAACTCTCAACATACATTCCGTTGGACCCCTCAAGACGTTATACAACAATTGTATCACAATAAATTTAAACTGGTAAAAATTATCTCAACTTGATGATAAAATTTTCTTATCCATACATGACGAGTTTTAGTGGATTCATTTTCACATGTTGTTAATATGAGTCCGGCCCAATAGGAGATGAGTGTTTACGTGATGAATCACCTCTTGAGTTTAAATAATGACACTCATTTTTGTGATGAACAAAAGTGTTTCTATACAATGACTTTGGATAACCACACATGATACATTATAAACCCATTTGTAGGATTTGATCCTAGTGAATCTCATATGATAACCATTACAGGACATATGTGATGAGAATAAGAATATTTTACAATGTGCATTGTATCAATATACCACTAACATAGTTAGCTAGCCTATGTTATTATGCCATGTAAAAATATTGGGATACCTTATGTGATGGAAATGAAAATTCAATATGATGATAATGGGATATATTCATTCTATACTTAGGTGAAATTCATATTATTATTACATTTTCTAATGTGTATATGATACCTCTAGTGACTTGACATGGACTACATGGGTAAAAAGACTCGGATTCCTTTTATAATGAGAACATGATTCCTCATGTGATGGGAATGATAAACATATGGTGATGTGGTATAATTTACCCAAAAAATTAGAATGGGATTATAAATGTAATGAGTATAAGTTGTTATTTGTGACAATCATATGATTCCTAAAGTCCAAAAACTGAGATTCGTTACAATATTAACAATGGTTTTCATCATTGTCCCTCATAAGGATTATATTTATATATGGAAAACATTCTAAAAGATGTTTGATGAAGCATGAAGACCCATCGTCTACAAAAGATATTCTTCACCATGTTAAGGTATCCAATTATGTATTCATCTAGTTTCTACTAGAATATGATACATGGAATGATATTCATAAGTATGTATTATATTTATACATCATACCTGATCTATTTAATGACCTCTATAGAGTAATCCATGTATGAATTTCGAAAAATACCATTGTAAGATAAAAAACAAGGAGTGTATAACATCCCCCATGTGTAAAGTGATACATAAACATTAAATGTGGGATATTTTTGACGAGAGTATCATTATTATATGGGATACATATCTCATGATGAATGTCTTAAAAACCTCAAGAAAAAATAATGGTGAACATGAATTGAATCCCTTAAACATCAATATTGATTAAAACACTAGAATTAGGAGATTGAAAATTTTTAGACATCTATAATGTTAGGAATATTGGATTTCACTATCCACATACCTATACATGTGGGGGTATTTAAATATTTTTTATATAAATAACTCCACTGATCATCCTCAACAAGCTAACCAAACGACCAACAATAGACATGGGGGTAATAAATCTAACCCTGAATCAATCCTATACACCCATTCTCAATCTATAATGACTATCTCTCCAATTTATCCTTCTATACCTACCCCATATCCCCATCCATGATCATTTATTAGAGGATTATTAACATCACTTTCTTAGAGTATGAGTATGATGGAGTCTTCAAAACATGTGATGTGATTCATGAAGAGTTGGATGATGTGGCACTACATATATTTCATCCCCAGCGTGGATAATGTGGTAGAAAATCCCCCCTTTCTACAACAAACCATTAAAAGATACTTTTTAAGTCTTAGAAATGATGAAAAGGGTCTATAGGAGTGGGGGTGAATAAAGTAGTGTTAATATTTAAAGAAAATAATTATATATCATAGTTAATTATCAATGTTAATTATTAAAGTAAATTAACATTCACATGAAATAGTAATATGTATTTGCAAAATAATGAGATAATAAATTCATTATTTATAGTCATTTGGTAAAATTGGAAACTATGTCTACCCGTTACACCCCTATACTCCTTGAGAGATATGATATTCACTAAGGACTTATTTTTTAAATGGTAATCATTAAACAATTGCAATATACCATTATCATTGTATGTATAACTGATATAGACACATGGAATTTTATTGGTAGTCACAACCAATTATAATACTAAAGTTTGATATTTATAGTCACTATAGATAGTTCATAACATTAGAAAATAGGAATTAATAATCAAGAATATTTAATTAGATTTAAGAGAAGTATAATTTCTTTAATCACGTGTGAGAAGGCTAAAAAGAAAAAATAAAGACACATGAAATAATAATTCAGAAGTCAATTTAGAGTGATTGAATCACTTCCACTGCCTCTTGTGTGAATGAAACCTTTTTATCCTTACTGAAGTAGAATCCTTAAATGTGCTACTTTTTACATGGGAGTTATCCGGAAGATGAAAATTTCTTCACATATGATTACTTGTATATCCAAAGTATTGAAAAACAATACAAAATATTGCATAGCTATTGATATTTGTAGATATCATAAAAAAATAAAATAATATCATCCATCTTAATAGTAGTCTTGATTTATTTAAATATGAACAAAGAATAGCTCAATTGTATCCATTAATTCTATATGATATTAATAATAATATAGAATAATTATAGAGAGATATTATCAATTAAAAATTATCATTGATATTCAAAAACTAAAGAACCGTTCAAAAAAATTTAAATCATTTTGTTCATTAGATTAAAATATTCGTAAAAAAATAAAAAAAATTACCTAAATTTCATAATATAGTTCATTTTTAAAATATAAATTTAATTTTTGATGATATTTCCAAATACATGCACTAAAATATGTGTAAAATATAAATGAACCTGTGAAACCAAATTAAGTACTATAAAAAACATGAATATGTTTATTAGTATCGAACATTAATTTAGAAACATTAAAAACTAATAAAATCACTCATGAAAAATAGTTTTCGAATTTTTGAATTTCATCATGTAAATTCACGTGTGAATGAAATGAAATATAAATATTTATATAAATATGAATAATACCTTTTATAATCCTTTCTCAGAGTGTGAATGCAATAATCAGGGGTTAAAATAAATAAATTCATCAAATAAAAATAAAATAAACTATGTCAATATTCCAAAGATATAGAAATATAGTTTTTTTCATTCTGTATATTACATAAGGATAAAAACCATGTGATGAATAATGGTATTCAATATTGTGTAAGAGTAACAACACCAAAAACATTACTTGTGTAATGGTATGGTATTCCATCTATGTAAATGTATAGATATTAGGATTTATAAATGTATTTTCAAATGATTCTAAAAGTTAAGAAAACTATTATTCATAGAGGTAATTATAAAAAAGAGAGAAAACTATTCTTAAATTCTTATGTAATAGTTAGTTTATATTCTTTCAAAAATTTAATATTAAATTCATGTGTATGGGTTGGTTGAAATTCATGCATAATGTTAAGCATAATATCATGTATAAGGGAATGTTTATATCCTAGTGAAAAAGTGAATTTAATGTAAGCTATAAAAATGTTAGGTACAGAATATATGGGATATATAAATATAAAATCAAATTTCAAAAAACAGTAAAGCATGCAAAATATGTATGAATAAAAAAATAATAATTAATTTTAAAAAATAATATATCCAAAATAATTATAAAAGAATATAAATAAATGAAGAATCAATAAAAAGCAATTGATAAATAATTATATAGAGTATAAAAAATTACTACAGAGTCATTTATAATTTTTTTTTATAAAAACCACAATATGGATTAATTACACATTAAGTATATGATTATATGAGAGATTATAATTTCCCAATTAAAATCATTAGGGGTTTTATAATATTTATAAATATAAAATATAAAAAAACATACTCCAAGAATGAATAGACTAACTTTTTATAGAAATTTCAAAACCAAATGATTTTCAAAAATTCCACCCATATTTGAAATTTCTAAATAAGTTATTAAACATAAATTAAACATTTTTATAATTGTAATAATTATTTTAATAATTATTAAAATAATTATAAACACATGGTGAATAAGATTATACTAAATTTTAATCTGTCATTCGAAGTTAAATCAATATTTTCTCAAACAACACTCTATCTGAGTTTTTAGTAAAAATATTGGAAAGCATATTATTAATTGAAACACATTACAACACAATATATAATTTATTAACACAATCTCTAATAAAATGAAATGTCATGTCCATATGTTTTTCTATAATGGTCCAAAGTATTTGTCAAAATATAAATATAAGGAGAATTTTCAAAATAAATAGGATTTTTTTTGAAAATTAGAACCATAGTTGGATATTCTTCAATTAATCTATAATTATTTAGTAAAAATGACACAGTATAAACATATTCACATTCAGAAATATATAATTAAAAAAATATGTCTCTTTGATAAAAAATACATTATTATTTTACATAGAAAATTACACTTACCGATTGTATTTTTCATATCAATCTACATCTTTCAAAAATAAGATTTAGAATAATAATTAAATAAAAATGGTTCTACATAAGGGAATGCAATCCAGAATTTTATGTTCATTTATCATATATTAAAATTAATTTAACAACAGTTAAATGATATTTTTAAATATAATATTGAAATATTACACATATATAGACACTAATCATAATTTCAGTTCTATAATAAGTCTAATATAATAAACTACTAATCATTCCTGCAAATATTTTAGATTTAATAGAGTTTATATATTTATACATGTATAATTTACAATTAGTACTCATAATGATAATACTTCTTTTATAGGAATCTAAATCAAATCTGTTAAATAGTTCCTTATCATTTATAGTTTTATTAAAAAGTATGCCATCTGTAATTTGATTAATTTCAAGTCTCCAAAATATTTTTTCTTCACCCTTTATACTCATATAAAATTTCCTTTTCATCTAATATAAAAACACATCACAATGTAATAATTTGATGATCTATGAAAAATATCATCAATATAAATTTGTAAATTTATAATATCATTTTAAAATATTTTAATAATAAATATCAGATCAACTTAAATTTTATTGAAATATTTATTCAACCAAAATAATGTAATTATATCCGACCAAGCATAAGGTTCTTTTTTAATACCATGTAATAACACTGATAAATTAAAAACATGCTTTGAATTTTTTTTTATTTTTAAAACAATGGGTTTAATTAATACAAGCAACTTTTCATATAAAACAATTTAAAAAAATTTAAACATTAATTTGAAATGATTTAATACCAGAAAATAAGAAAATGATAAAAAATTTAATAAATTCAATAATGGAAACATGTTTATTTGATTAATCAAAAAATTTACCATTTTATTGATAATAACATTGATCTAAATGTCTAGATAATTCTTAAAAATATTACCCCATTTAACCTTTTTATTTCATAAAATCGATTTAGTTACAAAACATTTCTTATCATTATAGGGTTTAGTAAGATTATATTAATTATTCCTATGAAATTTATTATGTATATATTTTATTAGAAAAATCATAATAAAAATTCTTATAGGATCACCAATATTATTTTGAAATCATTAGAATCTGATCCATAATTTCCACAAATTGTTTAAATACATTTACTTCATGTAATCATAGAATAAATGTTACCAAATATTTATTTATAAGTTTATATTTACAAATTTTCATGATTTTAGATGATACTAAAAATTAGTATACCCCCACCCCATCAATAGGTATATCGTTATATTTAAAATCATCTTCACAAAAATTAAATTCTCTTAATTTTCTTTATAATTCTTGAAATCTGATTTTTTTATCTTCAAATAATTTAACATGAATGGATTATTTTAAAAAAACAGTACTAAGGAAATATACTCTATAAAATTTATGATAAATAGAATAACCTATAGTAATTATTTTATTTTTTTTATAAATAATATAATACAAAATACGCTTAGTATTTAAAATAAAATCATTGAAATAAGAATAATTGAAATAACTAGATTTAGTTTTACATTTTTTAAATATTGGTAATAAATCTTATTAAAATATTTATAATTAAAAGTATTTATTAAATATAATAATATATATTTATATAATAAAAAACAATATGTAAATAATATTCATTTAACATAGTTATATCCATTTCAATAATAGTATTATTTTTCTATTTGTGAACACCATTTTTTTGTTGTGCTAGAAGAATAAAAATTATCAAAATCACCATTAAAAAATTGAATCTAAATTTTTAAAAAATCACCTCTCACATATCATAAAATTAAAACAATTTATTAAATTATTTTATGTTGATCCAATTTAAAAAAACTAAATTTATAAGGAAGTTTTCTTCAATGAGATAAAAAATTAGCCCAAATAAATATGTTAAATTAATTAATAATTATAAAAACATTTTCCCCTCGTATTATGTAAGAATTAGGAATATTAAAAAATAAATATAAGATAATGATATATAATGTTATAACATTTTAAATAATTTAATATTTATAAAACATCATATATTGTTTTGAGATTTTAGTTAATAATAATAAATTTATTTACTAATTTTCAAACATAGTATATATTATCCATGTGGATTATTTTTTAGTTTCTATAACTGAATAAAGTTCACATTTATATTACTCTTATTTTATACGATATCATTTGTTTCTATAGTAATAATATATATAACATACTTGTTAGATAACTCAAAAAAATTAATAAAATACATTTTTTATTTTATGATATTATTGAACAATAAAAATACACTTTTTCAAAAATAAACATGTATTATTAATAAATTTATTTTTCATTAAATTATTGAATAATTTTTAAATATTAATTAAGTTATCCTTTAATGATTCAACATATAATAATTTGTAAATTGTAAAAATGGTAGATAAACTTACTTTAAAAAATCTGTTAACTGTTCTTTTATAGAAAACACTAACTGTCATAGAGACACAATCACATTTATTAAATGAATGGATCTTTTATAGATCTATAGTATAGTGTTTAATGTATTTATTTTTCATGTACCATATATCTATGATACTATAATAAAATATTTCAGAAAAAATCATCAAGTGGAAAACAGTTTTGGTAACCGTGTTATCTTGGATCCCATCAGGGGAGTATATAAATGACTAGACATCCAAATAAAATTTAAATAAGTATTTATGGGTGATCAAGATGAATTATTCATTTAACTAAATGTTTGAGTATGGCCTAAAAACTATGTAAATACAAATGAACATTTTATTAACATAATTACCTATCACTCAACATTTAAATAATGTATTATTAAATATACATCATTTTGTACGATTAAAAAATAACATCTTATATAACATTGATATTTACTTATTTATTTCCAAAACCCCACCTGTATTCATTATGTTTCATCTTTTACATCATTCCGTAATACTTTTATTGAACATAATTTTTTTTATAAAGTTCATTTAATAATTAAATTTTATATTTCATGCATCCATTATCATTTTGTGTAATCTACAAACCATTATAAATTGTTTCACATTAATAATATTGAGGATTTCCATAATTTTTTGATTAACACCTATGTCACACCTTTTTTACACCAATAAATATTTAATAAGACATTCTTTTGAATTTTTTCATTTTGTTCAAAAACAATCATTGTAACGCCCCGACCCTAGTTACCCAGAGTCGGTGCATTATTACATAACATTTGCATGATCACAAGAAAGATCAAATCTCGAAAGACCGATTGGTTTAGTAGCCTTGGAAACACTAGATATATTCATAAGTTTTACATTACATCATAAAATGAAAAACTACTACAACAACATAATGTCTCCACAGTCCACACTATTATCCCCTCATAATATCCCTATAGGTCATTCATAACTTACTTCTTCACATCCTGGGAAAAATAAAACATAGAAAAGGGGTGAGCTCAAATGCCCAGTAAGGATAACAATATAGCGGAACATTCAAAATAAGCATAAACATTTAAGGCAATGCATTACTAAAACAAAATCCTTTTAAACATGAACTTCAATGTAGTATGGAAAAAGTAAAATGAAATAATTCCATTTACTTATTCACATGGATATTCTACTAATCGAATAATCACATGCAAAATCAATAACCACTTTCTTAATGATGGAATGCATAATGCCAGACTATCATAACCACATAGCCAAGGCCTCGTGCCAAGAATATAAATAAGATTTTGCCAAAGCCTTGTGCCAAGATGCTAGTTTGTCTCATGAGACCTACCGATGCATCGAGGAGCTATAGCGGGCTCCACTCGTCACATATTAAGTCCAATGCATTCCCATATGAAAAGGTTTAAACATGACATAAACATTCGTATTAAAACTAGCATACAAAATGTCAATAATTTCACCATAAACTATGAATGGTATAAAAATAGAACATCCACAGTCAAACATATCACAAAACCATCAATACAATATCGAAGTTTTGTATCATAATATTTCAACTTCAAATAAGCGTAAAATCCATCAAAGGATGTTGACATAGATGAAATCAAAACTCTTTTTAGAGAAATATCTCTTTCTATTTTTGAAATCATTTAAGAGCCATATAAAATAAAACATTTTCTTTGAAAATATTCTTATAAGCTTGTAAGGAAAGCGTTGAAGATTTTATAAAGGCGGAAAATAGCCACACCCGCCGTATAAGTTAAAAAAACATTCTTACCTTAATTCTGTCGAAAAGGTTAAAAAGTACCTTGTTTTGAAAACGACGGAAAGATTCCTCTTATAAAAAGTAAAACAAGGGTATAAATGACATTAACCCATATTGTTGTAAATAATAAAAATGTTTTGAAATACATTTTTAAGAAAACATGGATGTGGATGATAAAGAGATCCCAGTATATTATTACATATAAACAACCTCAGATAATGAAGAGATTGTGAAATAACCCTTACCTTGTACTTTTCCTTGGTTGGGGTAGGTTAAACTCCTGTATAATGGTGAAATAATAGTTATTAAATTATACAAGAATCATATACATTAATATGATATCATATATGATCTTTTAATATTGATTTGATAATAATATCTTAGTATTATCGTTGTTTCGGGTGTTAACTTACTTGTTTTCTTTTATATGTTTTGTTACATAAGACATGTTTTTAATGGATAGGTTGTATATTATTCATATCCAGAATGATATAAAGTCCTTAAATATCATTTTTAAATCATCAAATGATAATTATACTTGAATGGATACGACGGAGAATGAATCTCATCGCGTTCGTGGAGACGGTAGTCCGTACGTACGCACGAGCGACAATATCATTCTTTTGATATTAAAATAATATATAAATGGATGGTATATCATATATAAAGAATCAGTAACATGTTATATTTATTATTTACATGAGTTACACATCATTATTATACCCATCTAAATAATATTATATTGAATACCAATTACACCACGACGTGGAGACGGTAAGACGTACGTACGCACGTATGGTGACATGTTATTCAAAGGGTGGATAGAATACTGAATATGGTTGTACCATATTTATAATAAAATCACAGTATATATATTATACTGGAGTTATTATTTTAGAATGGTAACAACAAAGTAAGAAGAAGTGGAAGAAGAAAGGATCTTGGAAAAGGGTGGTGAAATCATTACCTCTTCTTCGGGTTCTTCCTTTTGATTTGATCAAAAGGGCTCCTTAGGATGGCTTTCTGATAAAACTAAGGCCTCTAGGTTGTAGTGAGGGAAGTTGGGAGAGTATTTGGGCAGATTTTGGCCGAACCAAAAGGCTTTGAATGTGTGAATAAATGAGAAGGAGGAATGCCCTTTTATAAGAGGAGTGAGGGGCACCTTTGGAAAAGCTAGAAATATTAATTTATAATAAATTCATATTCGGTTTATAATGGCTCCAAAGTTGATTATTTAAATTTTAAGGTGGGGATAGGTCGAAATTAACTCAACCAATAGAATTTAGACAGGTTTGGGTACTTATATTAACCTTATCTTTAAGTATTAACTCTAAGTTAATTAGTTTCACTTTTACAATGTCTCTTTGTATTTTTATATAATATTGTTAATAAACTTACTATATACATCCATGCGACCCCCAAGTGGTCCATTAATGATGAACCTATCATGATATAAGTCTCTTGGCCGAACCTTAGGAATTTAATATCAATTAATAGTATAATATTGGTTTTAAGAACTCTTTTATGTCAATTTTGACACTATTCAATAGTTGATTTTTGTGAAACTCATAACAGATTGATTACTTAGAAAAAAGTCAATTAAATCAATCCTAATATATCATATTATACTATAAAATTAGTTTAATTCATTAAAATTTTCATATTATATTTATTTGCGTATTTATAATATCAATTATTTTAATTTTTCACTATTATAGTAATTAATTCATCATCATTGTGTCATAAATAAATTAAATTATTTAATGTCTAAAAATTATAAATAAAATATCATTATGTATGAAATCTTTTTATCTTTCTAATGAATATTTATAATATAAAATCCAACATATATAACCCTATGTAAAAAATTGTTTTGCTAAAAGATATATGCTTGTGTCATTTTTGTATTCATTTTAACTTAATTAAAATAAAGTGTCCCTATCACCTACAAGTGGCACCATGGGGTCCCAAAATCGACCCAAATATGCCTATGGTAGAACATGTATCAAAAAATAAGGCTAGGACACATTTTATGGTAATTTAGTATTATTAAAATATTATTTTGTAACCCTTATTTTCTGGATTTACCCTTAACCATGGTAAATAAAATATTTACCGCAGTAATTATTCAAAATGTCTAAAAATAAAAGTTACCTATTTACACAATTTGAACATCCTGATTCCAAATATGGAATCCATTTTTCTAAATTCAAAACACAGAAGTGGCAGCAATTAATTTAAAATTAATTCCCGCTGTCAAAACAAAAAGCGTGTTTTTAAGAGATAATAATTATCAAAAGATTGACACTTGTTTATGTTCGGTTTAATTGTAAAATTATGTCCAATGACCAAAATTATATTAAATGGTAAAAATATATTCTAAATATACTTCAAAACCACTCAAATTCATAATTTATCACTATTAATTATTTTGATTAAAAAAGTTGTTTTTAATTAAAATTTAGTAATTTTCACTATTCATCAAAATATTAAAGTTATCCGAAAAGTACCAAAATTTCACCTTAAGATAAATTCGATATTCCGAATCCAAAAATGAAGTCCATTTTAAAATATAAAATATATATAATTTCAAAAAGTAGGTATTACTATTCATAACGGCTTGTTTGATTGGTTATGGTGTGTTAGAACTTGGTGTTGCGTACAACACACGCTATCACATTATTCAATAAGAAGCGTACCGTAGAAGATTGGGGTGTTACATTCTCCCCTCCTTCAAATAATTTCGTCCTCGAAATTTCTAGAATACTACCTCATTAAAAGACTCGGGTGGTTCTTCATCATAAGTTCCTCGGGTTCCCACGTTGCCTCTTCCATCTTATGGTTTCTCCACAAAACTTTTACCAGACGCGTCGTCCGGTTTCTCAGCACTTGTTCTCTCGTATCAAGAATCTTGACGGGCTCTTCGCAATAAGGCAGATCGGGTTCCAGTTCTAATTCTTCATAGGTGAGTACATGAGTTGGGTCAGGCATGTATTTCCTCAACAGAGATACGTGGAACACATCGTGAACTTTAGAGAGAATTGGCAGCATTGCCAATCGGTAAGCTACATCCCCAATTCGTTCTAGAATTTAGAAAGGTACGATGTACCTGGGACTCAATTTACCTTTATTACCAAAACGTATGACTCCCTTCCATGGGGATACCTTCAGGAAAACATGATCACCGACTTGAAATTCCAAATCCTTCCTTCGATTATCGGCCTAGCTCTTCTGCATATTTTGAGCTGCTATGATGTGATTTTAGATTACCTTCACCTTTTCCATCGTTTCCTCCACCAGTTCTGGACCTACAAGTTTTCTTTCACCAACGTCATCCCAACAGGTTGGTGTACGACATCTCTTTTCATATAACGCTTCATATGGTGCCATCTTAATACTCGAATGGAAGATATTGTTATAGTAAAATTCTATGAGAGGTAAGTATTGATCCCACATACCCTGAAAGTCAAGTGAGAAAGATCTCAACATGTCTTCTAGGGTTTGAATAGTCTGTTGTGATTGTCCATCTGTCTGAGGGTGGTATGCAGTGCTCAAATGAAGTTCAGTATCCAGGGATTTCTGAAGAATTTTCCAAAATCTTGAAGTAAAACGGGGATCACAATCAGAAACAATTGATAGGGGTACTCCATGAAGTCTAACAACTTCATTAATATATAGTCTTGCTAGATGTTCCAGGGGTAGATCTTCTCTTATAGCAAGAAAATGTACTGACTTGGTAAGACGAACAACAATAACCCATATTTTATCATTCCTTCTAGGAGTCTTTGGTAGCCCCATGACATAGTCCATCGTAATATTGTCCCATTTCCACTCCGGTATGGGAAGAGGTTGCATGACTCCTCTAGGCTGTTGCCTTCCAGCTTTAACTTGCTGAAAAACCATACATCTTGACACAAAATCAGCAATATCCCTCTTCATGTTGTCCCACCAATAATGTTCCTTCAAATCTCTATACATTTTGGTTCTCCCAGGGTGTAGAGAGAAATTGGAACTATGAGCATCATCCAGCAATTCCCTTTTTAGATCAGGTATATCGGGAACACAAAGTCTCTTCCCAAATTTCAAAATTTCATCTTCATACACAAAGTCTCTCAATCTTCTATCATTCACAGCTTTAATCTTCTTTTGAAATTCTTCATCATCGGTCTGAGAACTCTTAATCCTTTCTAGTAAATATGGTTTGGCAACCATTTGAAAAAGCATTGATGTTTCACATTCCCTGGATATTCCCATGTCTATCTTCACTAGATCCATGAAAATTGGATCCCTTTCAATTCTCATATTGTTCAAAAATCCATGGTCTTTTCTAATCAAAGCATCTGCCACCTTGTTTTCTTTCCCCGGGTGGTAGTGTATCGTGCAATCATAATCCTTGAGTAATTCAAGCCATCTCCTTTGCCTCATGTTGAGTTCTTTTTGTGAGAAGATATACTTCAAACTCTTATGATCAGTATAAATCTCACATTTTTCACCATAGAGGTAGTGCCTCCATATCTTCAAAGCAAAGATCATAGCTGCTAACTCGAGATCATGAGTAGGATAGTTTTGTTCATGAATTTTTAACTTTCATGATGCATACTCAATAACTCTATCATTCTGCATACGGACACAACCAAGTCGTTTCTTTGATGCATCACTATAAATAACGAACCCTTTATTCCCCGATGGTAGAGTCAATATAGGAGCATTGACTAATCTTCTCTTTAGTTCTTCGAAACATTCTTCACACTATTTTGTCCAAACAAATTTAACCCCTTTACGTGTGAGCTTCGTTAATGGGTTAGCCAATCGGGAAAAATTCTGGACGAAACGTCGATAATAACCTACCAAACCAATAAAACTACGTACCTCAGTTATACTCATAGGTGCTGGCCATTCTTGGATTGCCTTGGTCTTAGAAGGATCAACAGAGATTCCATCTTTAGAGACAATATGGCCAAGAAAAGAAATCTCATGAAGCCAGAATTCACACTTGCTAAACTGTCCATATAATTCATGTCTTCTCAGAGTCTTCAAGATAATGCGCAAGTGATTTTCATGATCTTCGTAGCTTTTGGAGTATACCAAGATATCATCAATAAATACCACCACAAATTCATCGAGATACTCCTTGAAAACTCTATTCATCAGATCCATGAATACAGAGGGTGAATTAGTCAATCCAAAAGGCATTACAGTAAACTCGTAATGCCCGTACGTGGTTCGAAATGCTGTCTTCAGAATGTCTTCCTTCTTCACACACAACTGATGGTATCCAGATCGATGGTCAATCTTTGAAAAGTATTGAGCTCCATGCAGTTGGTCAAATAAATCATCAATGCGAGGTAGGGGATACTTGTTCTTTATTTTTATAGCATTGATCTCCCGGTAGTCGATACATAACCTCATAGATCCATATTTCTTTTTAACAAAAAGAACAGGGGCTCCCCATGGAGAAAAACTGGGGAGAATAAATCCCTTATTACTCAATTCCTCTAGTTGTTTCTTTAGTTCAACTAATTCTACAGTGGCCATTCTATAAGGGGTCATTGATATAGGCCTTGATCCAGAAATTAAATCAATGGAAAACTCAACTTCTTGTTCTGGAGGATGTCCAGGTAAATCTTCCGGAAATACATCTAAAAATTCTTTCACAATAGGTACATCCTCTATTTGAACATTCCTTTCCTCACCCACAGTTATTTCATTCTCTTCCTCCCCAATAATTGAATTTAGTTGAGCTATTGAGGGTGGATCTAAATAAGAACTAGGTGGTGATGATTCTGCTCTAAAGATAAGGTGTTCCTTATCATTATCATCAAGAATCGTAACCTCTTTCTTCTTACAGTAAATCTTCGCGTCATAGTCTGAAAGCCAGTCCATATCGAGGATTATATCAAACTCAATCATAGGTATGACGATGAGATCAATAGATAATGAACATTTATGTGCTCTAATGGGGACCGATTCACAAAAATTTATTGCAATGATACTTCCCTTAGGAGTTTTAACCGACAACTCCCTTATTAAATCAAATTGGAAATATCTAATTTTCTTAGCAAACTGGGAATATATGAAACAATGTGATGATCCAGAATCAAATAATTCATTTGCTAAACTTGAGGAAACCATTAAATTACCTGCCACCACGTCTTTTGGAGCTTCTACCTCAGCAGTAGTGATAGCATAAGCTTGGCCTTGATCCCTTGGCCTTTTCTGAGGTATGTTTTCCTGACGCTTAGGACATTCATTTGCATAATTCCCCATCTCCCTGCAATTGTAGCACTGAACGTTGGTAGCTTCCTTCTTCCCCTTACAATCACGAGCTTGGTGGCCTTTTTCACCACACTTGTAACAGACTCCCATTCCCTTCAAGCAAGTACCAGGATGTTTCTTCCCGCATTTACCACAGGATGGATATTCAACCTTTCCCTTCTTCCCCTTATTTCCATTCCCAGATTGATCAGCATGTCTCTTCTTCTCTTGCTTTGCTTTAAAGTCATAATACATAGAGAATTCCTTTTCGGTCTTGATAGCACATGAGACAATGTCTTTGTACGACGAAAAGGATTGTGAGACTAATGCTCGAAGAAGAAATGGTTTTAACCCATAAAAGAAACGATCAATATTACTTCTTGGATTACGTATATAATCTCCAGCATACCTTCCTAACCTTGTAAAGTTATCCTCATACTTTGTGACATTCTCATCCTCCTTCTGTCTCAAACTCAGAAATTGCCTTTCCATATCTGCTCGATGGTCGTGAGGAAAGTATTTTTCTAAAAAACAGATCTTTGAACTCCCTGCATTCCATATTTGATACTTCATCATCTTCCTTCGTATTTTGAATCAATTACCACCATTGATCAGCATCTCCAGTGAGGCGGTAAACTGCCATGATAACTTTTTCCCTTTCATTACTCCCCAAAGCCTGAAATATTTTCTCTAGGGAATTTATCCATTACTTAGCTACTAAGGTATTTATACTCCCATTGAACGTTGGTGGTTGTTTCCTCATGAATCGATCTAACATTGATCCTCCACGTTGTGGATCAGGATGCTCCATACGAGTAAGGTTATTATTCATAACCTGAGTGAGTTGTCCTAGTATGGTGATTAGCTGATCGGCACCAGTTGCATCACCAGCTCCACTATAATTATCTTGAGCAGGAGGGAAATCCCTACATGGGGTGCGTGCATTGATACGGTTTCCATTTCTTCCACTAGGCTCCATTTCTAAACAATGTCATAAACTAGATCAGTTTATGAATCAAAATACATAATCCCATACTTATAAAACACTTAACATAAATTGAACTATTTATGGATATAATCCATAATCATAAAAATATTTTCTTTGAGGAAATATATACTCATAAACCCTTCATGATGATTTGTAAAGAAAATGAGAGTTATCCTAAGCATATCCCCCGGGAGTGTCGTAACCAAGAGTGCAGCAAGGCCTGTTGTCGTGCACTAGTTCCCGTTCGAGTCTAGCTCAAAGCGGTGTTTTTGGGTTTTACCCCTAGGTACATCTGTTCCAGAGCCGCCTCTACCTTCTCGTATCCAGACAGGGATGTATTGCTTGGAAAACTCACAAAATCTTTACAATACCAAAATTCTAGGAAGTTCTTCTATACTAATCCTCAAAGTTCATCTTAGGTCTACGTGCTCTAATCAGATTTTATCTAAATCTAGCTTCCAAGGTTTGTACTAAACATCCTCTGATACCAACTGTAATGCCTCGACCCTAGTTACCCAGAGTCGGTTCATTATTACATAACATTGGCATGATCACAAGAAAGATCAAATCTCGAAAGACCGATTGGTTTAGTAGCCTTGGAAACACTAGATATATTCATAAGTTTTACATTACATCATACAATGAAAAACTACTACAACAACATAATGTCTCCACAGTCCACACTATTATCCCCTCATAATATCACTGGAGGTCATTCATAACTTACTTCTTCACATCCTGGGAAAAATAAAACATAGAAAAGGGGTGAGCTCAAATTCCCAGTAAGGATAAAAATATATCGGAACATTCAAAATAAGCATAAGCATTTAAGGCAATGCATTACTAAAACAAAAGCCTTTTAAACATGAACTTCAATGTTGTATGGAAAAAGTAAAATGAAATAATTCCATTTACTTATTCACATGGATATTCTACAAATTGAATAATCACATGAAAAATCAATAACCACTTTCATAATGATGGAATGCATAATGCCAGACTATCATAAACACATATCCAATGCCTCGTGCCAGGACTATAAATAAGATTTTGCCAAATACTTGTGCCAAGACGCTAGTTTGTCTCATGAGACCTACCGATGCATCTAGGAGCTATAGTGGGCTCCACCCATCACATATTAAGTCCAATGCATTCCCATATGAAAAGGTTTAAACATAACATAAACATTCGTATTAAAACTAGTATACGAAATGTCAATAATTTCACCATAAAATATGAATGGTATAAAAATAGAACATCCATAGTCAAACATATCACAAAACCTTCAATACAATATAGAAGTTTTGTATTATAATATATCAACTTCAAATAAGCGTAAAATCCATCAAAGGATGTTGACATAGATGAAATCAAAACTCTTTTTAGAGAAATATCTCTTTCTATTTTTGAAATCATTTAAGATCCATATAAAATAAAACATTTTCTTTGAAAATATTCTTATAAGCATGTAAGGAAATCTTTGAAGATTTTATAACGGTGGAAAATAGCCACACCCGCCGTATAAGTTAAAAAAACATTCTTACCTTAATTCTGTCGAAAAGGTTAAAAAGGACCTTGTTTTGAAAATGATGGAAAGATTCCTCTTATAAAAAGTCAAACAAGGGTATAAATGACTTTAACCCATATTATTGTAAATAATAAAAATGTTTTTAAATACATTTTTAAGAAAACATGGATGTGGATGATAAAGAGATCCCAGTAGATTGTTACATATAAACAACCTCGGATAATGAAGAGATTGTGAAATAACCCTTTCCTTGTACTTTTCCTTGGTTGGGGTAGGTTATCCTCCTGTATAATGGTGAAATAATTGTTATTAAATTATACAAGAATCATATACATTAATATGATATCATATATTATCTTTTAATATTGATTTGATAATAATATCTTAGTATTATCGTTGTTTCGGGTGTTAACTTACTTGTTTTGTTTTATATGTTTTGTTACGTAAGACATGTTTGTAATGGATAGGTTGTATATTATTCATATCCAGAATGATATAAAGTCCTTAAACATCATTTTTAAATCATCAAATGATAATTATACTTGAATGGATACGATGGAGAATGAATCTCATCGCGTTCGTGGAGACGGTAGTCCGTACGTACGCACGAGCGACAATATCATTCTTTTGATATTAAAATAATATATAAATGGATGGTATATCATATATACAGAATCACTAACATGTTATATTTATTATTTACATGTGTTACACATCATTATTATACCCATCCAAATAATATTATATTGAATAACAATTACACCACGACTTGGAGACGGTAAGTCGTACGTACGCACGTATGGTGACATGTTATTCAAAGGGTGGATAGAATACTGAATATGGTTGTACCATATTTATAATGACATCACAATATATATATTATACTGGAGTTATTATTTTATAATGGTAACAACAAAGGAAGAAGAAGTGGAAGAAGAAAGGAACTTGGAAAAGGGTGGTGAAATCATTACCTCTTCTTCGTGTTCTTCCTTTTGATTTGATCAAAAGGGCTCCTTAGGTTAGCTTTCTGATAAAAATAATGTATCTAGGTTGTAGTGATGGAAGTTGGGAGAGTAGTTGGGAGGAGTTTGGCTGAACCAATAGGCTTTTAAGGTGTGAATAAATGAGAAGGAGGAATTCCCTTTTATAAGAGGGGTGAGGGGCACCTTTGGAAAAGCTAGAAATATTAATTTATAATAAATTCAAATTCGGTTTCTAATGGCTCCAAAGTTGATTATTTAAATTCTATGGTGGGGATAGGTCGAGAAAGACTCAACCAATAGAATTTAGACAGGTTTGGGTACTTATATTAACCTTATCTTTAAGTATTAAATATAAGATAATTAGTTTCACTTTTACAATGTCTCTTTGTATTTTTATATAATATGGTTAATAAAATTACTATATACATCCAAGAAACCCACAAGTGGTCCATTAATGATGAACCTATCATGATATAAGTCTCTTGGCCGAACCTTAGGAATTTAATATCAATTAATAGTATAATATTGGTTTTATAAACTCTTTTATGTCAATTTTGACACTATTCAATAGTTGATTTTTGTGAAACTCATAACAGATTGATTACTTAGAAAAAAGTCAATTAAATCAATCCTAATATATCATATTATACTATAAAATTAGTTCAATTCATTAAAATTTTCATATTATATTTATTTGCGTATTTATAATATCAATTATTTTAATTTTTCACTATTATAGTAATTAATTCATCATCATTGTGTCATAAATAAATTAAATTATTTAATGTCTAAAAATTATAAATAAAATATCATTATGTATGAAATCTTTTTATCTTTCTAATGAATATTTATAATATAAAATCCAACATATATAACCCTATGTAAAAAATTGTTTTGCTAAAAGATATATGCTTGTGTCATTTTTGTATTCATTTTAACTTAATTAAAATAAAGTGTCCCTATCACCTACAAGTGGCACCATGGGGTCCCAAAATCGACCCAAATATGACTATGGTAGAACATGTATCAAAAAATAAGGCTAGGACACATTTTATGGTAATTTAGTATTATTAAAATATTATTTTGTAACCCTTATTTTCTGGATTTACCCTTAACCATGGTAAATAAAATATTTACCGCAGTAATTATTCAAAATGTCTAAAAATAAAAGTTACCTATTTACACAATTTGAACATCCTGATTCCAAATATGGAATCCATTTTTCTAAATTCAAAACACAGAAGTGGCAGCAATTAATTTAAAATTAATTCCCGCTGTCAAAACAAAAAGCGTGTTTTTAAGAGATAATAATTATCAAAAGATTGACACTTGTTTATGTTCGGTTTAATTGTAAAATTATGTCCAATGACCAAAATTATATTAAATGGTAAAAATATATTCTAAATATACTTCAAAACCACTCAAATTCATAATTTATCACTATTAATTATTTTGATTAAAAAAGTTGTTTTTAATTAAAATTTAGTAATTTTCACTATTCATCAAAATATTAAAGTTATCCGAAAAGTACCAAAATTTCACCTTAGGATAAATTCGATATTCCGAATCCAAAAATGAAGTCCATTTTAAAATATAAAATATATATAATTTCAAAAAGTAGGTATTACTATTCATAACGGCTTGTTTGATTGGTTATGGTGTGTTAGAACTTGGTGTTGCGTACAACACACGCTATCACATTATTCAATGAGAAGCGTACCGTAGAAGCTTGGCGTGTTACAATCATCATACTAGTTTTTCAAAATTAATAATAATAATATGTAATACAGTCATAATGACTACTAATCTAATTCATACTAGCAGTCATTAATGAAATATAAGTTCTTTTTTACATCAAATTTCATTACTTGAATCCGAATATTATTTAAAACTCCATCCATCTATCTAATATCATTAAATCTTTATCATATAATTATTATGAATCCTTAATATCATTAGATTCAAGTAGAAAAAAATACAGTCTTTATTTTTCTTACACTCATATAATTTTAATTCATAAACATCAATATAATTTTAAAACCCTGAGATCATAAAAGAAAGAAATTATGTTTCATATCGTAAATGACACACGACACTATATTTTGATGAGAATGTAACTCCTAGTTTCATTAAAAACAATTTATTTTGATATAAACTTAATCACATTAATATCCTATTTTACACACAAACCAATGTGTTTTATGCTTCATATCATATAAAACACACTACAACGAGCATAAACGACCCATGATATATGTCACCAATTTAACAAAATAATTAAATTGAAATGTATGAATAATATTAACTACTTTATGATATATATATATATGTAAATAAATATAAATCATCGATAATTTTTTTGTAAATAATCAATCAATTTTTAGTAATGTGATTTTATAATTTGAAAATTGGTTTCATCAAAAATACTTTTTTTTTCATTTCATGAAAAAATGTTATGATAATTTTTTAAATATTTTATAAAATTTATTGGAAAAATAAATTTCTTTTTATTGGAGTTTCGATAATTACTTTTGGTAAAATTTTCAAAATAATCAGAATATATTAATCATTCAGCGAATTGTGAAAAAATTCCAATTTTTTTAAAACTATGGTTTTTTAATAAATTTTTTAATTTAATAGAAAACTTATGACTTAAATATGATTTAATGTATCATATGTATTATTTATATATATATAATCAACTAAATACCTTTTTAATAAATAGTATATTGGATTTTAGTATATGTTTGTATTTGGATTTACGAATATATTTTTCTCGAAACTATTTCTAAAAAGAATATTGTTTCTCAAAATTAATTAAATAAAATAATAAATATTTTTAAATATTTTAAATGAAATTTTTAGATTATATATCCTTGAATATTAATTTTTATTTATACAATGATTATTGACCTCATAGTACTAATATTGAATAGATTTTTCAAAACAACACTCTTATTAAAAACCTGCTGTCTCATCACGTTTGTAGGATAAATATAAAATTGAAATTTTCAAAATCGTTTAATTTAATATAAAATATGGATTATATATTTTTAATAAAAATAATTTATAATATATAGTTTCCCAACATAAGTTTTTTACTTTAATGATTAGTGAAAATGACTAATTTTAATCAAAACGATTAAGGTAAAACCAAGTTTACCGAGGGATTAAACAATAATCTTATGGGGAATAATGTCCTAAAAACATGTTAAACACCCATTTTATGGACATATTTAGAAAATATAACATCTAATATTGATAATAGACCATTATTGGTGGATTTTATACTGAAATAAATGTGGAGTGAATTCAATCTTTTTAAAAAATTACTAGTTTGGCAGTCATCACATTTATAAAAGAGAACTCACTCCCCTTAGTTATTCACAGCATAAAACTCATATGTTTGAACAAATACTTCCCAATCACATACCAAAATACCTCCTCATATCATAAAAACCATATATTGGAAAATCAAAATCGAATCTAGGAAGGAATTTGGTGGAAAATTAATGGGGATACAAGATGATGTGGTGACATTCTTCAATGAGTGATTTTTATTTCCTTATCCACATAATTAAAATCACATTAACACATTTTATATAACATAATAAGTATCTAACATATACTGAGATGTTAATATTTTAATGTAATAATGTAAATCATTTCCTTCTTCCTTAAAATGGGTCATGAAATCATCATTCGTGTGTATAGAGGACTACCACATTGGGAAATGATGTCATTCATTTATAATTTACAACATACAATAGTTGGGTATGATGATGGATATAATTTTTATATAATATTACATCATTCATGTTTTTAGAGGACTGTGTCTATGTGAAGCGATGTGATTCTTTTTTCACTATTTTGTTACATGTTTGGTAATAAAGGTAATGAAATTGAATATATGTCATATAAATGAAATAATTAATATATTTATTATATATTTATAATTCCATAAATATAATATATCACATTATTTCTTAAATTTTCGCTCACTAAAATTCAATATTATAGTTTGTGTATATTTTGACTACCTCATCCTTAAAGCATTGGGATTCATATTTTCATCAAAATACCTATATGATGATATATAAATAAGTATGTATAATTAAATATTATTTTATTTATGTTATAATAATAATTTTTTAATGAGAATTTTTTATGTACCATATATCTATAATGATCATGGAAAAATAGATATGATACACGTGTGTGTGTATAGCCTACAGTCTCCGTGATCATATAATTAGACAAATTTTCCAAACCCTCATCCATGACCGTTTTTAAAGAAAACTCGATGTAAATATATGATAATTTTATCATTATTACAATTCCAAATATGATGAAAATAATTAATATGAATAGTAATACTAAATTTCATGGTGAAATATCTGTAATAGAGAATGTAAATTATCCCAAAAAATAATAGAAATAATGAATGATTAATATACAATGGTTAATAGGATGTTATAAAAGGATTTAATATGATAGTATAAATATTGGTTTGGTTATCTGATAAGTTATTATCATATTTAAAACCACAATACAAGAGGTTAAAAAACTATCAATCAAAAGGAAGTGTGATGTATAGGATTTCAATTTCACATTTTTTCCTCTGTGAGACATGTGAAATATTGACCTTATATTTATTTTATGTTGTGTATATACTAACCATGAATTCATTTTATTTTTATTCTATGAAAACTTATTGATATCTACATATCCATTTTATTTTCTCTCTTCCAAGTGGTTTACAATTAAAATTTTCTTATTTGACAGGAGTCATATGTTACAATTCCATCATTTATTGGTATTATTTAGGAATATTACTCCAATGATGAGATATTATGATTCATATAATAGTAATTGAATTAATTATATTCTACCTTTGTGATTCATGTTTTATTTAAATTAATAGTAACATTTACGAACTCTTTGGTAATTAAAAATAATTTAGAATATTTATAAAGAAAATCGAACATAATTTCAGTATTTGATTAGATTTTTTTGTTCAAAAAACATGTTTTCAAAAAAACTTCTCAAATTTTTTTTAACCTTTTCAAAATGATTTTATAATGAAATTTTTACCCATTTTTTAACTTTAATATTTTCTTTTTAAAGGAATCATCTGGACACATTCTGAAACAATTCTCTTTTCTATCCATTTTACTATGAAAAAGAAATGTTGATTATAACATTTAGGTAATTACCCACCATTGTAAAAAATCCTTTATTATAATATTCATTTTAATTTTTAAAAAATTATTTTAATGAAAATGAAATCTTAATATTCTTGAAATACATTGTTTTTATATTTTATTTCAATGAAAATGATTTCCAAAATTTATGTTTTAAAAAGTGATTTTCAAAAAGAAAAGGATACTTTCCTCAAGATTTTTAATGATATTATAAATGTATTTAAATTTATTAATGAAAACAAACCATGTTGTAAATTTTGATATATTGGTTATATTCTGTAATGATAACATCCTCATTCATTCTCTAGATGAATTAGCATTGTTTTAATGAGATTGTTCTCAAACCTGTTTCCATTCCATGGGTTAATGAAATTTCAAAGATATGGTTATGGATCCCATTTATTTTAAATGAATTAACTATTTTTTAAATATATTTACATGAATCCCGATCCCATTCCATCTGTTAAATAGGTTATAAAATAATAATCATTATTTCTCTTATTTTTATAACGAAATCTCTATATAGATTATTCATGTTGTGGTTTATGGATATTATTTATACCATTGCGAGGAAAAAATTCCACTAGGTGGGATTTTAACTACATAAATAGTGGGGAATCATAAAAAGAATAATGATATCCCACTACAACTTAAATAATCGGGTATCCTTGATTGCAATGTATGATCTCTTTATAGCTTAAAGAATGGGTGTTCATAGATAACAGACCAATGCATTGACTAATGTATGTTTTTTTGAGAGGCAATAAAGAGGGTGTTAATTGAGGGTATTTCATGTGGATTTAACAATGAACTATATATTTGTTACATGGTTTTATCATGGGTTATGAACAAAAATGTTCCATGATACCAACACATTTTATTGATGTATGTTACAGTTTTATAATGTTTCTTATGATCAATATTTACATCACATGGATCATGATTATTTATTATCATGAATCATTCTTTTTACATGTTTTCAAATTTGATTATCTAGGTATTTAAATGTATGAGTTCATTTATGATTGATCATGCACCCTAATTATGTCATTATACAATTATTCACTTGTTATGTTCACTTATGACAATCAATTTTTAATGATTATGTGTACACTTAATTTGCATTTTATCTCACCCTTA
Organism: Viscum album; assembly: GCA_963277665.1. Classification (NCBI taxonomy): domain Eukaryota; kingdom Viridiplantae; phylum Streptophyta; class Magnoliopsida; order Santalales; family Viscaceae; genus Viscum; species Viscum album. The sequence continues at coordinate 1,800,927,990 of OY728152.1, forward strand.
TTATTTTTAATTTTTCCCCATGATATTAAAAAAATTAAAATAAATTATTTATAGAAGTTTTATATATGGATGATGAAGTAAACTTATTATGAAATAAGGAAATTTGGATTAAGTGGGATAAATAGTAAGATTACCACATGAGTATTATTTAGGTAGGAGATGATCCTAATTCAACAAAATGATAACCCTAAATGGTCCTGAAGAATGTATATGATAAAATATTTCCTTTTCATATTGTATTTTTTTAGATGTTAAAAATTGGGTCACCTCTATTTGTATCAACGTTTACAATCTAATATTTACAATTTCATCAATGAATTCAAGAGTGCTTGTGATGGGCTGTTATAATTGGTATCAATTCTTGTATTAGCTACCATTGGAGATTAGGATGTATTCATGTCAGGTTATCTTAAGATTCACGAATAACATTATATGTGTATAATATTAAGGTTCATCAAATGTCCAAATTCATAGATACCCCATTTGAGTGTTTTATGTAGTAAATTTTTTGAGATTATTAATGAAATTTTGGGAGGCATTCTATTATGATGGGGTATTTGTAACCCCTTGAATCATTATGAATTTTCAAAAAAAGAGGCATTTTTTCAATTTTAAAGATAAAAATTGAAAATAATTTCTAGTTGAGAAACCATCACATTTAGAAAGGCCATGGGTCATGAACCCACAATCGATGGGAGAAAAGAGTGCAGCTTCTACCTCTAGCCAACATGATGACCATGATAGTACGAGTGTTTCAAAGGTAATGATTAGGATTATTTAAGAAACATATGGTATTTTATTTGGTTTATCTTGGAATAATATACGATCAAATACTTATAATCATTGAGTTTAGAACTTATCTACGAAATGGTGGTTGAATTTGATGGATAAAAACTTATGGAACGTTTTGGTTTGAACGTTGGGTATTCGAGTTTTGAGATTAATGTTTGAAGATATATTTTGGACATTATATTACTATGTTATTACTTATTTACTTTTAGTTATTGTCAAATGTTAGTAAGACTATGTTGATATATTTTGGAATTATTTTGGGTATTAAAAGCTTATATTAGTGATCCCAGAATAAAAATTCATCCTGAATAAAAACCATTAGAGATAAGGATGATACTGTTGTGGAAAATTATTAAAAGATGAAATTATACCAATCAAGTATGATTAATTCCATATTATATTACTCTATACATTAAGATAATGCTTCAAATCCTAGAAAAGGATCATGAAAAAAATATCATATTATATTAAATTATGATGAATTGACAATCTTCATGATCATCATAGTTTTATGTATTTACATCCCATAACTTTACATTGATCATTCATTTCTTTATGATCAATTAACTCAATCACTCTCTGTAATATTTTATTATTTTTTCCATTCCCACCAATGTTATGAAATTTATAAACCTTGTTATGTGTTATTCCATATGGTCATTTTGACTTCCCATAATGTACCCATCCTAGAAGACACTAAACCACTTCCCTGTGCCAGAACACCACATGACCTTAATCATGGCTCCACTTACAACAAATGATGCCAACTAGCAGTGAGGGTATAATATATCTCATGTGGAGACAATATCCTCTTTATCAAAGTAAGAAATAATCGAAAACATATTAAATAATGGTAGAAATAAACAAAATACCATAAACAAACGTTCAGAAACATTTTATCAAATAGGATATAACACATAACCATACAAAAAATATTCCATGTCATGAAAAAATTTCTAAAATGAGGGATAACCCAATATAAATACAAAAAAATGAATCCCTAAAATGAGTCATGAAACTAAGATTGAATCTTCATCTATGAACATCCTAATACCAAATCAACACCCAAGAATATGACCTTTACCCTTGTCCAAACTTTTAACCATGATGTCATCCCGAGTACACAATAGAGGCCTGAGCTGGGTGTGATTAAAACTATATTTCCCCCAACCAATGGTGTCTAAAAAATACATTTTCAAAATAGATAGTAAATGAAATTAATAAATAAATGAAAATGTAAAAAATAAATCCTATTTTAAATTATGTATGAATACTCACATAGTCTATTTCCATTATTATTTACATTTTTAATAGTTATACCATTTTCATTGGTAAAATAATTTTCATTAGATTTTATCTAGGTTAGAAATTTACATCATTTAAATAATTACCTAAGACAATCAATTAATATGAATAAGTGAAGAGGAAAAGTTACCAATATCACTAGGGTAAAAATTAAATTTACAACACAATACACTTACCTTGGAGCCTCAGTCCAGGTAGTTTCATCAAATGCATCTATTAAGAAAATAGATTATCTATATCATTCACTAAATGATTCATTATGGTGTGGGGGTTTTGAGCCTCTGTCTATCCTAACCCACGAGCATAGATCCTCAAGTCTTATACAACATAACAACCAAGACATATATATATCCTGTTTAACTATGTAATAGATAAACCATATCACAAAACATTATAAAACATAGCACATAAAATTTAAAAATTCACATGAAATTCTACACATTAATCATCATCATTAGTTAACTCATTATACATTTACCATTTTCTATGCATTGGTAGTTTAACTGATTTCTATTTTCATATCTTAGACCATTTAACATATTAATAAATTCCCATACATTAACCCATTTCACATGGTACATCACGTAACATGTATTATCCCACTTAAGACATTTGACACTTTATATTATCGAACCTCTTAACATATTTAATTAAAAATTACATTACCATTTCTCACATTTTACCTCATCTATTAAACACCTTTTTATGTTATGAAAAATTCCCTTCATAAATAAACAAAAAGTAGAAAAAACTCAATTACTATATCTATATTATTTAAAATAACATTTAAATGGGGTTTTCATGGGATCTTATTATACCAATGTAAATTTTAAGCTTAATAATATTATGTTCCTTCATTGGGAAGGTTGGTGCGCCCCATTGGTGGGCCTAAATCAGTTGAGTAACTCTCAATTCATCCCAATAGAGATAATTAAGGGTCCAATTAATCATTTGTTCAACCATTTTACTAAATAATACTAATGGAATCAAATTCACATAATGAGGAAAGCAATATCATAACTACACATGAAAAAAATCTACAAATAAAATAAGGGATATTACATGTAGAGAAACTACCATGAACCCAAAGCTGAAATCACCTATAACCTTAGCCTTACATTCATATTAAAACCCTATTTAAATCCCTAAAATAATATCTTTTAGAAAATGATAGTTTTAGGGATTATTTAGAAGAAGAATAAATCTACAAGCCCTAATCTAGGAAAGATAAGTAATAGAAGCGTTATACTTACCCATAGATTCAATCCAAGGACAAAAACACTCCCAACGACCTTGAATCAAAGGAGATCTACACTATAGAATGTTTTGGAGCACCAGTTAGTCACTAAGTATTAATGGTTGATAATGGCGATGAAAATATAGTAAGACACATAAAATCATGATATTTTAGTTTATTAATTTACCAATTTTTATGTGGGTGTGTTTTGGTCACATGATTTTCTAAATAATGAATCATCTATGATCTAGACTCTTCCCAAGAGGGTTTAAGTTGCATAGTTTTCTAAGGATTCAACATGGTTTTACATGTCATGTTCCAACTGTACAAAGTGTCTTTTCCTAGGCCTCCAAGGTTTTTCTCTTCCATCTTGCATAGTTTTCTTACCCATGTACCCATAATCATTATTATCATTGTTTGGGCAGAAGATTATCCCGATCCATTTTCCAATGATGGAACATGTACAGGATGAAAAAATAACCCCTTAATTCGTGTCCCAAACCCCTAATAAACTCTCAATCATCCTAATATATATTCTAACCACTAGATTAAAAAAAAATGAAGAGACATAATCCATGATTATAAAAAAGGGAATACCTAAATGAAGTATGTGTTCTTACAACCTCCCCAACATAAAATGGATTTTCCTTGAGGTGAAATCCTAGGAATTACCAACCATTTGAGTAAAAGATATTGGTACATTGGAAAAACATATTTAACTTATATTCCCCTGATTCTTAAAATAAATTATAATGATGGAACCAAACACGATCCAAAGGCACAATCCGAATTGAAAATACTTTCTCATTGTGATCCATATTACAAACTAGATACTCTTTAGTGGATGCATCAACCTCAAGATCAACATCCAAAACATCAATTATAAAGGATGGGTAAGGGTGAAACAAATAAAGTCGTGACACATGAAAAACATCATGCATAGCACTATATTGTTGTGAAATAGCCAATCTGTATTCCATTGGTCTGATAGTCATCACAATATCAAACTGTTGCTCCCTAATTTTTTATGGATCATTTTTTCTCATATTAATTAATTTTTCATTAATTTATTTCATTACACTCAGTAAAAAAATCCATTATCATGGAATCTATTCAGCATATGTCAAATGCAACACTAACTTGGTTTACATTACGAGCAACATTGAGTTCTAAAAATAATCATTTTATTGTTATAATTATTTAAATCATATAGTAATAACATAACCATTAAACAAAGTAATATTAATAGTAATAAATAATTTTCAAAATTTTTTATAATTTTTTTCATAAATAAAACTTATTTATATTGAAATATATAATTTTTTAAAGTCCTAATATATCTAAAAATACCATTTTACCAAATGAAATTCTTTTATGGTCCGTTTAAAAACAATTAAATTAATTTAAGAGTAATTTTAAAAAAAATTATAGGATAAAATAAATTACTTTTTTTATTTAGAATTTATATATTATCTCAGGGTGAATTTGTTTGTATTTTTGGAAGGAAAACTTTATTTTTTTTATGAATAGTGAAAAATACCAAATTTTATTTCATGGTGCATTTTCATACAATTTATTTACATGTTTAAAAAGTTTAATTAGTTAATATATTTATCAATTAAGCCATTTTATTTCATTGTAATCAATTTCAATTTTAAATTGGATATAAAACATATCAAATGTTTTGATGATTTTACTTTAAAACCCTGTATTGCTGTCCTTTCTGTGAAATTAAATTTAAATTAATTTCTACCTATTCTATTATTTTAATTAGGAAAAATGGATTAAATATTTTTAACCCTAATAATATATTATTAGTATTATTTTCAACTTATGGTTTTCCCATTAATATTAGTGAATTTTATTTAAATTCATAATAAAGATTAAAAGAAATATTAGTTTAACAAAGTACAAAACCTTATTGTGAAGATACAAAAAGACCAAGAAATTTTCCTAAGATACTTTTTCTAGAAATATTTAAACCATAAACTCCTATTTATTTAATGGTTTCCAATATTTGATCCACATTACATGGGAAAAACATTGGTGGGATTCCATTTTCCAAAATGTATAAGAGTACCCCTCCTCCACCACGATAAACATTCCTCCTCTCCTACAATTTCTTCAAACCACTACAGAAACATTGGCTGAACCAAGATCTACCCAAATAGATCAAAAAAAACCTACCCTCATCATAAGATCCGATCCTTTTTCATTAATCAATCAATGGAACCCCTTTGGTGAAACCCAAAATGAGTTTCCCAAAGAATAGTTAACATCCATCACAAAGCTCCTTTATTTTATTTTATTTTCCAAACCCTAAACTATCTTTACTACGTGGATATATAATAAAAAAACCAATAATCAATTTACTGATATTTTATTTTATTAAGGGTTATACCTACACTTACACACACTTCCATATAATGGTTAATGAACTTACTATTTACATGTACGGTTAACTATCGCCTCACAAAATTCTAATTGATTATTTTTTCCTTTAACTTATTTCATGGTATAAAATTTTGATGGAAACACTATTTATATGTGATGGATAATATATTACTTATTTATTTATGATTTATTAAATATTTTATAACACATACCTTTACCATTTCCAATGTTGTGTAAATATGATAATTTAATTTGAGGAAGTGTGCACTACTGCCACCTCAATGTAATGTGATTCGTTCACACACTACATTGAATTTATTAAGGGTTTCATGAAATTATATGATAAATATAACATTATAATTAAAATATAATTATATTATTTATTTATATTCCATTTTATTTCCATCTTTTAATATAAAAACAATAATGAAATCAACTTTAATGCATACGTACGACCTATTGTCTCCTTGAACAATGTATTCCATTTCATAATTTTATACTATATGGGTTATTGTAATAGATATATAACAAACCAATATGATATTTATATGATTTTATTGATTCCTTAAATCATTATATATGTATAAGGTCCAAATATAATACAAATTCAGACACAATGTGAAGAACACAATGGATATAACTATGTATGAATCCTTAACATTGAATTTTTTACATTTGGGTCATATAAACTAATAATAACATGATATATCGTATTATATATAATAATATTATTCCAAATATTATTTATAATAATATTACATCTATTTTAGAGTAATATTTTATGAGTATTAATAGAGTCGATACATATGGTAAGATAATTTCATCTCACATTTTATATTTTTGAGATACCTACCATATTCCCCACTATTTACATTTGAGGGGTCTATATGCTACCCATGAATATATTATATGGTTCTTATTAATAAATTTAGGGGTATTTAAATATATATTCTTTAATCATTTTATCATGGGTTTTATGGGTCAAAAGTTAAAAAATCATTAATATAATTTTTTCATAAGTTTCCATCTTTGATACATATTTTTTTATGAAACAATGTTTTCAAATGAAGTTTATTTGCTTACAATTGACATTTTATATCATGAATCATTTTATTATTAATGTTTTTTTAATCTCCCTGTAATTTTATTTTCTTACATGGTTAGATGAATTCAATGTTACCAAGTGTTAAGAGTTTATTGAGATAATCTCATCAATTTTCGATATTATTTATTATTATTCCTCCATTGATGAAATATTATGATCTATTCTCAAGAGAAACATTTATTTTCTTACATTCTATATAATAATGATATTTACATGTACTGGTACCATTTTTACACTATTTGGTACTGAATATAATGAAAAAAATATTTTTAGGAAAAATCTAACAGTATTTCTCCCTTCCATCATTAATCTATTTTATCTCAAAAACCATTTTTTTAAAAAAATGTTATGTAACAATCCTTGAAGATTAATATCAAATAAAAACAATTTTAAATGTATTTTATTGTTTCCATATATTCCTTTATAACTTTTCGAATCTTTGTTAAACGAAAATGGTTTTCATAAATGTTTTAGGTTTTAAAACGTATTTCTTAATGTAGAAATGATATTTTCCTCAAGAAATGTTTTTAGATTATGTACAAAAATAATTTCCCATATAAGATAACATCAATACATGTTACTAATTCCTTTAGAGGGAATTTATTCAATGTTTCTATTTATATACATTCAATAAATGATTTATGTTTTGATGGAATGATTTTTATGAAACTCATTTCTCCTTCATAGGTTATATGCTTTTCAAAACTTGTTCTTTTATGGGTAATAATGTTTACGAAATGATTATGAAACCTTGAACGTTTTCCATAGGTTATGATATCATTACATATTTATTATACCCAAATAATTCCATGGTTCCTGATATATTTATTTACAATTTTGTGGCATATATATTTATGATTCACTTATAAGATGGGATGGACCTATATATACATATAATGCATTGGGTAAAGATTTATATATCTTGAGATAGACTAAGATGGTCTTGGGAGTGATCCATGAATTCAAATATTGCCATGGGAGTGATCAGTAACTACTAAGATGGTATGATTAGTGAACTCTTGTTACTAAGATGACCATCGGAGTGAACCATAACTACCAAATGGTACGGGGAGGTAATAAATACTACCAATATGACCTAGGAAATGATGCCTTGTCTAGAATGGGAATCATATTATAATCATATGTATCTTCCATAATTCCATGTCTTATTTTATGATATTCATTCATGTCCAATGTTCATTATTTCTTGATGCTTTATTTCTTATGAACATCCAATACTCATTTCATTATTCATATATATGATATTTGATAAGTAGGGTACGATTTTTTATTTTTATGATCACGTTATCATTCCATTTTCACAAGATTAGGCTTACTTATATTTCTTTATCACCCTTACTGAGCATATGAGCTCACACATTTTAATGTTTCCCTCACCTGGTTATGAAGATATATACTATGTTTAATGTGTCCAACAGGGGTTATAGTCAAGAAGAACTTAGTGGGAGATATTTTATCTCAATTATGTACCATTGATTCCATTCCCATGTTTCCAAAGGCACTATACTAGTATAGTCTCTCAGAATCTATTTGAATAAGGTTTTATGTATTTTGAAGATGATATGTAATGTTAATGAGGGAATAAAGGGGTTCAATATAGTTGGTATTTGATCAAAGGTTTAGTAATCCTTGGAATCTTGAATGTGAATTACTTCTTGAGAACTATAAGGAAATATATAAGAATAAGTACATGGATAATGAAAAGTATAGGAAAATTTATTTGAATATTGGAAAATGATAGTGTATGTGGGTACCTTGAAAAAAAATAAATGTTTTGATAATACCAATAAATGTCTCTCTAACATAGATATAACATCGAGTAATATCATTGTCAATGTGTGTTGGGCCTGACATAGAGTAACATGGTACATGAAAATGGGCCTTATGGCACACACAGTTTGACACTCTCTAGAGATATGTTTCAGTAATTCATGATTTATTCAAGAATAATCAAAAAGGATATAATAGATTTTATCTATGAATACCCATCGACAAACCTACAATTTCATATATTAATAAAGGCATCAAAATATAAACATCTGATAAGTGACTTTTCATGATCATGTGGTTCTTCATTATGATAATTGATTCTTAATCTATGCTTTGGGTTTTAGTATATGGCAGGAATCAAAAGGAACCATGTTATCGGTGAGTAAAATAGAAAATACAAGGATTTTCTGCCCGACAACCCAAATTCTCTTGGATAAGGAGTAAAAAATATCATTTCCATTCTCACCCAAATATCCCAGTCTATAAATCATGGTGGACTTCCAAACGTACATGGGAGGAAGAAACATTATATTGAGTCCTTTATGAGGAAATATCCAACATATTTTATTAGGACTTATAATCCAATTGATTCATAATAATAGATTAGTACTACTGACATGATATTATCCAGTATCTAGTGTTCTGAGCATTAGAAAGTCCTTTTTGTTATTTATCAGTTATATGGAAAAGACAACCAATGGTATAATTTAATCAAGAATAAGATGCAAGAATCCATGCATTGGGATGAGTTCGAGAACATATTTTTTTAACAAGTGCATTTATCAGATTCATTGTACCAAGATGGATAAAGTGTTCCTTGAGTTGAATCAAAGTTATGTTGAGTCTATTGGTACCTATGAGGATAATTTCCTTGGACATGAAATATTCTAATGAGGAATTTTCATTCAACCTAAATATAAAGTTAATAGGTTCTTCAGGACCTTAAATCCAAGTCTCAAAAAGGAATTTCCAATATATTACTTTAGTAGCTAAAAAGGGAATTTTCATTTTTCAATCAAGGATTAAATGTTGGCTAGGGTCACATATAAATCTTTTAGTTATTAGATGAAAAGGAGTATAAATTTTAGAGGACAATATAAAAACCATGTAGGGAATAATATTACATTTCCTTTATTCTATATATAAGAAGAATAAAGGATTAAATTGCCTTAAAGGGTTTAATAAATGTTTTATGTCTGAAAGGTAAAACTATGTAGTATTTGGTTGCTGATGAAATGAGAAGAAGTTATAAAATGGTGTGAATAGAGAAAAAGAAGCATGAATTGCACCTCCCACAATTCAAAGATTCAATTATTAGGAGAATGAGTATTATTCTATACATATCCCAAAACAGAAGGCTGGTGATGATAAATGACGTTAGTAACCTCTTAACCCAATAGACATGGTGAAATATCAAGAGATCACTATTTATATTTATGGGTGTGATAACGACTTGGTGAAAGGTACACTTTTGATCCACTCTAGAACTACTAATTAATTATTTGATTATGTATCTTCCCACGCATTCATATTTAAAGAATTTTATAAGTGTGTTATGATTCCACCAAACTGATTATATGTTTAATTATTAGTTAAAACCCCTAATGGTATGATGATTTCATCATAAGTATATTATTCCTCTATAGTTGGGTTTTTTGGGAATGTGAATCATATAAATCGTATCAGTCTTACTTTGGTTGAACATGATGTCATCTTAGGCATGGATTGTCTTTCTATGCATATATCCCACATAAAGTTTCATGGAAGGGAAGTGATGTTTGATATTTCAAACCCTCTTATGATCATCCATCAATGTGACGAAAAATATGAACTTCCTGTGAAGATTTCATCTAGTATATGGGTCTTAAATTCTATTCATACATGATGTTTATCATAAATGGTTGGCAAGAAAACCAACATTGCTTATTTTACTATTGTTTTGGAATTTTTGGATATATTTCTTTAATATTTTCCAATCCTTGAACCAAAACTTCATATTGAGTTATTAATATAACTCATACCATGTTCCACACCATTTTCAAATACACCCTATAAAAAGGCCAAAATTGAGTTGTAAGGAATGAAGAGGAGACTCCATGAAATCATCAATAATGGATTAATTCATCCACCTCTATCACATTGGGGTGCACTTGTTATATTTGTAAAAAATAAAGAGGGATCAATGAAACTATGTATTGATTATTAGTATATGAACATATCATGTTAAAGAAAAAGTATCCTCTCCCCCATATTTACGACATGGACGATCAAATGTGCATATATCAGTACTCTTCCCAGATTGACCTTCATTATGGATATCATCAACTGATGGTTAAAAAATGAGGATATACCCGAGAAGACATTCTGTACAAGGTACAGACATTATGAATATTTAGTGATTCCTTTGGTATTACTAATTCCCTTTCTATCTTCATGGATGTAATAAATAAATTCTTTATTGATGTCCTCGATTAGTTTTTAGTAGTATTTATAGATGATATTATTAGGTATTCCAAGATAATGTAAGATCATTAAAACCACATTAAAATTATACAAAAGACCACAATAAATGATGAATTATATGAAAAATTTACGAAGTGTGAATTTTGGCTGACAAATGGTTCATTTTTGGGTATCATAATCTCAAGAGAGGGTACAGTAGTAGATCCATAAAATAAGGAGGCTATTGAATACAATACTAGACCAACCATAGTGACTGATATATATAGAATTCATGGTTTAGATTAATCTTGTAAACATTTTATAGAGATATTCTTAAGAATATATAATCCTATGACAATGTTAACTTAGAAGGGTGTGAAGATTTTCTATAGAGATGAATGAGAAAGAAATTTCAAGGAACTAAAGAGAAATTTTGAAAAAAAACCTCTTATAACAATACCATGTATAGGATAAGGGTTTCAAATATATAGTCATGTATCCACGAAGGGATTGAGACATTTTTTATGCATAATAACATGGTTATTTTTTATGAAATACGCAAGTTGAACATTCCTGATAAAAATTATCCAAATTATGATTTGGAGAAAGGAGGAGTAATTTTTCCATTAATGATATGTAGGCATTATCTTTATGGATAAAATTTTGATATATATATTGATTATAGAATTATGAAATATAAATTCACACATAAGACATTGAACTTGGGCCAGAAAAGGTAATAATAGTTGATAATGGATTTTGACTACTCAATACATTACAAGCATTGGAAAGAGAACAATTGTGATGATTAATTAAGTTGAATTGATCATGATATCTTATCAATGATTAGGATCGCAAAATAACTAATACTTTAGGATTTTAAAATGAGGGAGATGAAATCCTGGTGTAATGGTAAAAAATTTATCATTCTAAATTTAATTTCCAACACTTTATCCAAGTTATTATTTATGTCGCACAAAAGGAATATATAGAGCTTCACAATAAGGGCAGAAGTGTTCTAAAGTTTAACTATGATTAGGATAGAATGATAAGGTTTAGGAACTGCATGAATGATCCTTTCATAATAGATATTAATAATGTTCTATTAGAGGATTCTTAGAGTTCTTCATTATCTATTCATCCTAGAAGTATTAGGATGTCTAGATATTTTAATAAATATTTCTAGTGGGATGGAATGAAGAGAGGTATCACATAGTTTGTATCTTAGTTCATGCGGTGCCAAAAAGGTAAGACTAAAAGAAAAAATTATTAAGGGATATTGCATCCATTACCCATACCTGAATGGAAATTGTAAAACATCATTATGGATTTTATCGTTGGACAACCACAAACCTCTAAATGGGATAATGATATTTGGGTGGTGGTCGATTAGCTTACTGAGTCAGTACACATAATTTCTATCGAGGAATACTTATCTCTATGTCATAATCCCATGATGTACATAAAATAAGTGGTAAGGTTGAATGGAGTACCACAATCAATCATATAGGATCGATATCGAAGGGTAACCTCAATTTTATGGAGAAGTATTCTATAATAAGTTGATAAGAAATTTAGTGTCATCAATTCCTATAATCCTCATATAGAAGGTCAGTATATAAGAAAAATTTAAACACTAGATGGTATGTTGAGATCTTGTTCTTTGGATTTCAATGGTGGTTGGGATCTACACCTTCCTCAAGTAGACATCACATACAACAATTATTTCACTCAAGAATACAGGTGACACATTATGAAGACTTATATGGGAATAAATATAGAGCTCCATTATTCTGGGAATTTGTTAGAGAAATAATGTTTTGGGACCTATGATCTCTAAAGAAATGTAAGAGAATGTTATAACCATTCATCTTTTTATCACGGTCATTAAAAGCACACAAAAACGTTATAGTGATGAGTGTTTTCATTATCTAGAATTTAATGTTTCTGAAAAGTTATTTCTATGAATCTCACCCTATAATAAATTTGTGAGATTCAAGAAGAATGTGAAACTAATACAAAGGTATATAGGTTCATTTGAGATTCTAGATCATATCCAGATAGTATCCTATCACTTGGATCTTACTACAAATATGTCTCAAGTCCGTGAAGTGTTATATTTATCTCTTCTAAGGAAGTACATACCCGACCCCTCACATGTACTGAACTAAGAGATTATACCTCTAGAGCAGGATCATTCTTACAAGAAGCTACCAATTGAAGTGATGGATAGTATATAGAAATTTCTATGAAACAAGACCACTCACTGGGTAAATTTTTATGTGATGAAATCAAAAGTAATAGGATTCTTTTGTGAACACTAGGATGCGATTAAGTAGAAGTATACACAATGTTTTTAACTGAGTAGTGAATTTTGATAGAGAAATTCAATTTCAAGGGGTTGAATGTTACCCTCTAAATATTTATCGGCCTTTTTTTCTTCAAATAAATTAAAATATCATTGAAATGTTACACTCAACTAATTAAAATAATATTTTAATGCAACACTGATGCTGTGTATGTTTCATGAAACACCGACTTGGCGTACGTTACATACAACACCGAATTCCTAGGAAACATCATTTTTTCAATATTATTATATAAATGAGATATATATAACCTAGACTTAAACATAGTAATATAAATATTAAAAAATATTTTTTAAATATTTTTTAAAGGTTTTTATATAATTAAAACTTATTGATAGTGAAATATATAATTTTTAGTAATGTCCTAATATGTATCAAAATATTATTTTCTCAAATGAAAATCTTTTTATGTCCTATAAATATCACTAAAAATAATTTTACAAATAAATAGAAATTTAATATGATAAAATAAATGTATTTTTTAAGTTTATAATATTTTAATTAGAATTCAGTGGTTTGTTTAATTTTTCTAAGAACCTTTATTTTTGGATAAATAGTGAAAAATACCAAATTTAAATTAAAAAATGACTTTTTATGACATTTATTAATAAAGATAAAATATTTTTTTAAATGGATTAAAAGTTAAATTTTATTATAGTTGTTTATATAAATCCAATTTAGATAGTTGGAGGCAATTCAACATTGAAATTGTGTATAGAAACATAGTAATCATTTGGATATTTTTAAATTAAAAATATGCATTGTCGCACCATTTTCAGGATTAAATTTATATTAATGTATACATATTATTTTATTGTAATTTGATGAAATGGATTCCATATTTGTAATCAACATAATTTTTAATGTTTATTATGGTCATATTATTTTTATTTAAAATATTTTTGAATGTGATTAAAATTAATTAGAATGACTTAGAGAAAAATGTGGATAATAAAGGAATAAACCTTAAATTTAAAACCTAAAAAATATATACACTTTTCTAGGTACCATAATATTAACATATTTCTTCCCTAACCTCCATGTAATATAATTTTTCCATTATTGGTTCCACTTCACTTGAGTGAAATGTGGGTGGAATTTATTTTCCCATAATTTACAAGAATGCCACTCCACCTCCACAATAAAATGGAATCCTCTCCTCACACTTCCTCCCACCACTAAAGAGACTTTGGGTAAACCTAGATATTCCAAAATATATCCCAAAAATAATTCCCTCATCCAATAAGTCTCACATTTGGCATAAATCAATCCACGTAATCCATTTGGTGAAAAAAATGGAGTTACCCAGAATATGAGCTAACATCCTTCCTCAAGCTACCTTTTATTATTTTCTTTCTCCGACCAATAATATTTTCCTATTACATGATTATATAATAAAAAATTATCCTTAATATAATTATATTTTATTATAGTATGTTTTTGACTTACATATACACACACTTGCATCTAATGGGTAACAAATACACTGTTTAGATGTACAATGAACTATTGACACATTAAATGATGACTGTTCATTTTTTATTTAACCCCTTCTATTGTTATAAATTGTGATGTAAAAAATATTTATGTAGGAAATATATTGCAATTTTTTTTTTTTTATTCTTCTATAATCTTTTTATAACACATAAATTTACAATTTGTATATTTTTTAAAATATGATAATGCAATTTCACAATGTGTGGACTACCACAACCTCAAAGTGACATTTTTATTTCTCACAATACTTGAAATATATTAAAGTTGGGTTTAGTGAAATTATATGACAGATATAACTTGAAAATTATACTTTAATAATTTTATATAAATATATTTCATTTTCATTATTTCATTTAATATGATAGTAAAAATGGAATATACATTCATGTGTACTTACGACCTACCATCTCCATGAATGGTGTATTCCATTTCATACTTCTATATTTTATGGATTTTTATAATACATATATAATGAATCAAAATGATAATTGCATCATGTTTTAAATTCTATCAATCATGATATATCTATTAGGACAAAAGATATAACAAATTACGACACATGTGAAGAAGAAAGTAGATATTACCGGAAGTGAATCCTTTACAAATAATTGTCCAAAAACATGTAATATAGATTGATAACAAAACCAAATATAGTATTATATAAAAGAATATTATTTTGTAAAATATTTTTAATAAACATATATTTATTATATTGGAACCCGGTATGAGTATAAAGAGATTTAACACCAAAGGTAACAAAATTTCATCTCACTCTTCATGTATAGGAGACGCATTCCATCTCCATAAGTATTATATTTTTCATGGTATATATACTACCAACGAATGTATTATATTATTTTTATTTTAATATTTATTAGTTTCTTACATATTCATTCAATGATCATTGTTTCATGGGTTTTATGGGGTTCTTATTACCCACAAATGTATGATCTTTTTTTGTCACATCATAAAATGCTCGTAATCATGCATGCCACCTGGAAAGATAAAAAATAACAATCAAAGTCATGAAATAAACACATGGATAGGAATGAGTTTTATAAAGGTTTTATAAAACATATATTTTGGAATAAACTTTGGGTTTACCTAAAAAATCTGAGAAATCATACTTTCATTTAAAACATCACCAACCTCAAGTGGATAAGAAATAACTTAGTAGGAGTCAATGAAATGTTTTGGAAATTTAAGTCCCTTTGAAAAAGTATTTGTAAGTGTCTTAGAAAACATTTCAAATGGGTAAAAACATTCATATCCTAAGAAATGAATTAAAATGAATTGTGAAAAAACGTTTTAGGAATATAAGTGGAATATTCATACTGAAAATATTCTGAAAGTGGAGAGGATATAGGTTTGATAATCCCCATACCTTTGATCCCAAATTATTTATTCAATTTTCCACTTCCCGTATAAAAAAAATAGGTATATTAAAACATGGAACCATATGTAAATTATGTTTATCTGTTTTCAAACTTTATCAATTAAAACAATTGGATTATATTTATTAATTCTTATGGTTAATGGTGAAGCATTTTCATATCATATTTTCTTAAAATATCCCTACCTGATTTGATTTAATAATCTATATTTATTGCTACATTTAAATAATTAATATTAACTCCTATGTATAAAAAATAAAAATATTTATAAGTTTATATATTATAAATTATTTATTATAATAATCCATAATGACATTGAAAATTAGATATTTTGAAACCTACTTCTGGGAAATTAGTCAACCATTGACGAGGTATTATCAAAAGTGGATGAAAGGGAAGTATGAAAAATAAATACATAGTAAATATAATCATTATAGTTGGTAAAAATTATTAATATAATTCTAAAATACTAATTATTAAATTTTATAAGTTATGGGTTTGGATGGAAAGGATAAAATGAGGAAGAGAATAGAAAAACAGGAGAATAATTAAATGAAAACTTGCCCGCTTCAAAGTGCTTCTTATAACAAACCTTGTGTTTATTAAACATTAATACATTATTTAATTACATACAATTACATTTAATAAAACCATAAATATTGAGAATTCTATTGTCTTTGGGAACTAGGTACATTGCAATACAACATTAAACATGAATTACAACATATTAATAGAAAACGTATTTAATATGATTGATCTTAAAAATGCATTGGATAACCTTGAAAAATACATAAGAAAGAGGAGACCCATAAATCCCAGTAAAGTAATAAACATGGAATACAATGAAGATAATAATACATGTTAGACAAGGAATATATATATGAGACATAAAGGAACATGAATTATAAGTCATGATATAGCCTGATAATCATAACATGGAAAATGTAAAAAGAACTTAAAATACTACATCATAAACATAGGTCAAAGCTGAACCACCACGACTTCATGGTGGGAAATGTCCCAGAAAGTAATTAGGTACACCTCTATCACAATAAGAATTGTCATGATACTAAACATTACACAATGCATTGGAGAACTAAAAAATTCCCGGGGCACCCGTCACTTTCATTTCATTCTCATGCCTAAATGATCCACATAGATCATTAAACGTGAATTCATTCATTATCATATCTTATTCCAAAATCAAGACGTGTTGAGTACATACATGTAACTACCCAATAAAGAGATATATGTTCATAAAAGTGAACACCTTTGATAGTAAATGGGTAAAGTGTTCACTACACAATTGGTTTGTCATGTAAAATTGCGGTGAAAATTCAGAAGCATAACATTGTCACTTAAACGTTCAAAAAGTTGGTTGATGAGAGATAAAAGAGTCTCTCATCATTTTGATATGAAGAGGAAAGTAATAAGGTCATTTAAGGACACGTCCACATGTATATAATATAAAAAATAAGACACATGATAATATATAATCCTGAAAAAATGAAAGGGAAAGTGTTAGGTCCACTAAATAAAATACCATGAGAGGGGTTGAATTAGGGTATGAGTGATTACAAAAATTTCCCCTTTGGAGATTTTTTTTCCATTAAACAAAACACACTTCTCTCATTTCCATTAGAAATATAAGAATATAAATTAAATCATGAAAATGGCACAATGATTTTTATTTTCTTCACCCTCATCGGGCTACGTCCAAGGAGAATACAATGACGATGTGCCAATGTACCAAATCCACTAAAGTACACTACCAATTACAAGGTTTGGGATAGATCTTATATGTCAGGATCACTTCCTTTACAAGGTTTAGGGTCTTCTTATTACATTCCCGAGGGTCACTCCCTATGTTTCTTCTTCTGGCTCAATGCTGTTGGGAAGGATCACCATCTTCCGCTTCCTTTTCTCACTACTCTTGGAAGGGATCCACTCACAATTTATGGACTTGTAGGTTCCATCAGTTTCATGAAATAATACATCCTCAATGTTAGTAGATTCTATGTAACACTATATTTTTCAACTATAGAAAAAATCCACTTTTCCACATACTGTTGGGTTAGAATTTTTTTTTTTGCAAACTGATTTTTAGATTTTACAAGATTTCTTGAGTCCTCTGCGAACCACCTTGAATATTATGAAAACCTCATAGTGGATTTGCTTCATGGATCACCTCCTGTGTGAACTATCACCTATTTCACATAACACTTATAATTCACTAACTACTTCTCCTGAAGGCTTCCTCCACTAATGATTTCGCATACTTCCTTCGCATACTGACTTCGTGAACCACCTTTGCATACCGCGTCCACATACCACATGTAAGAACTTCCTCCATGTACCACCACTACTTCTGCAGGTGAGTTATTCATTCGCATATCAATTTCCTTCCATGAAAATTTCTTTCTTTGGAGGAAACAATGCCTTGCAAAAATCCTTCCTCAGAAATTCTTCTGCACGAACTAATTCACCATTCACAAATTTCTCCCTCATGAACTTCCTTCAGAATTCGTCGAATTACCTGAACGGTGATTTTATCTAATGTAATTAAATCTAACTTAATTATTGTATTATCACACTTTATATAAAAAAATAAATCTAAAAAATACACTAATATAAGATTACCCAAATCTTCAATGTTGTACTGCCTTCACCACGCACCATGCATCTAATGCAAACTACAATCATCCCGCAAACCATTTTCCTTGTGCAGTCTATGTACCACCACTCATCCCATGTGGTGACCAAAATCAATATCACAATTTCTCTGACAACGCCCATTGTGTTTTTTCAAATCACTTCCTTTTTTCCACGATTGACAATCCACCCTGTGCACTGTATGCCTTCTACATACCGCATGCCTTCGCTGCAAACTGTTTTCTCCCTGTGTACTGTTCTCATACGCGGTCTGCATCTCATGCTACATGATTTCATTCTTTAGATTATTCCATTAAAAATTCATTGTACCACCAAATGAATTTCATGAACCGTGATTCATAGTTCATGCATTGTGTTCCCCTATGTTGAAATAATCTTTTATGAAAAACCAAACGCTCGATTTTGAGTCCTAAAAATTTGTCAAACATAGGGAAACTGTGCCACCTTAAATTAATGCTTTAGAAAACACAAATCATACTCATTTTCAATCATCTAGATTTATCAGCAAACATAATCACACGCAAAACTAACTGATAGGAAACATTGAGGGATTTTTTCCCCAACAATACCCTCTTTGGGTTTGTTTACAATTCATCTCAATTTGATACATAATTAAATCTCTTTCCTTTTTAAAACAACATTCAAATCTTGCAATTAATATAGAGATAAAGGATTTACATAACACATACTCTAATCCCACATGATTCATGATTGGCATGAGTAACAAGAGTATAAATCAAATTTCATAAAAGAATCACTTAATTCTATTCCAACACCACTCTTCTATATTCATCACGAACCTCAGCTATTAGGATATGTTCCCTTTGATCGATCATGTCTATAATTGTCTGATTGAATACATCCCCTATGTCACTACTCCCACTGTCAGTTGTCTTATTCGATCCCCTATCTTGTTGATTCATTATAATAGCTCCTCCCCATGTCTTTATTAATACATTTTATGCCATTTAACAGCTACAATTTCCCCCTTTGTCAATGAACCTAAAGTCCATTCCATTAATGTTTAAAATAGGGTAATGAACAAAATTAGAACATTATTGAAAAAGACACTATACCTTGGAGGGAGGGGGCGTCCACATCCACACTTTTGAAGTTTGGGGAGTCGATTTAAGTCCTAGAGGGAGTTGATGTATCTCAAATGCATCTTTAGGTAAGGCCATTGTTAGAATATCCACAAATTTTTGTTCTATATGAATGTACTCAAAATTCAAAAGACCTTACTCTACCTTATCCTTAATAAAATGATATTTGATTTCAATGTGTTTTTTCCATGACTGATAGACATTATTTTTACTAAGATTAATATAACATGAATTATCATAATAAATTCTAATCGGAGACTTCACTTAAACCACCATATCCTCAATATGTTGTTTCAGCCACAATAACTGTGTGCATGCTTGAGTGGCTGAAATATACTTAGATTATATGGTGATTAATAAAATTAAATCTTGTTTCTTTCTTAGAATATAAATATAAAAAACACCAGGAGAGAAAGAACCTCTAGAAATTAATTTTCAATCATCTACTGATCAGGGATAATCTACATCTATATATCCCAATATCTCTGGTTGATATTTTTTATTGTACATCAAACCAAAATCCAAATTGCCTTTGATATACCAGATCATTCTTTTTTACTTCAATAATGTGGCTCTCCTTGGGATTACTTTGATACTGGGCTACTTGGTATGTTGAAAAAAAATATTGGGTCATGTTTCTTTCATGTACAATAGACTACCAATTATTTTTCAATATTCTATAACATTAAATACCTTTCCTTCATCATCCCATGATAGTTTCATCCAGGTAGCCATCTAAGTCATCATCTCCTTGGATCTATCCATTCTAAATCATTTCAAAACCTTCATGGTATATTTAGATTGAGAAATTAATGTGTCATTCTATCTTTGTGCTACATATAAACTAAGGAAAAACATCATCTCACAAAGTATTGTCATTTCTAACTCACTTTTAATGAATTCTGATTTTTTTTCATTGGGATTCATTTGATCCACTGAATATTATGTCATTGAAATATAATAGCACTAATACCCGTTGATTACTTTAATGATTGACATATAAATTGTAGTTAACCCCACCACGCAGAAAATTGATATTTTTCAGAAATTGATCTAGCATAGAATACCAAGATCTTGGTTCTTTCATCAAACCATATATATCTTTCTTTAGTCCTAAAATGTATTCTCATCATTATGAATGATAAAAATATATAGATTATCAATATAAACTTCTTCTTCTAGAACCCCATTCATAAATTTTGATATGACATCCATCTAGAAAAACTTGAAATTTTTTGGCACTATTATGGACAGGAATAATCAGATATTTTTTATCCTTGAAAAAAGTGAAAATGTTTCATCAATAATGATACCTTGTGTCTGGGAGTACCCTTTTCACATGAGTCCTGATATATTTTTTTGAATCCCAACACAATCTTCATTCATTTTGTTGCAAAATACCAATTTAGTCCCGATGACATATTTGTCTGTTGGCCTCGAAACAATATCCCATGTCCAATTCTTCTCAATTTGGTCAAGCTATTCATTCATATCATGAACCCACTTCTCATCATCATTTGCTTTACCAAAACATTTCGGATCTACCTGTGATAAGTATTATGCTTGATGTAGAGTCTTCATCCTCTTTTTCTATAATTGTACTATCTGACCACCAATTTTGTTTTTTCTATTAATTTCAGCTCATCTCTTTTATCTTTGTGGATATACTAATTTATCCACATCTTTCTCATCATATGATTCTTCTTCTGAATCAGCCTCTAGAACTAGATCATCATTTGATGTTCTTATTTCTTCAACACTATCCTCCTTAGACTAATTATGAATTTCATGAAGATTATTCTCATTCTCCACTATGGTTACATCATAGATTTCCATAATATTTCCTATCCTCTTGTTGAAGCTATTATATGATTTGATTTTCTTTAAGTATCCAAGAAATATCCCTTCATCTCTACAATATTCAAACTTCCTATGTTTCTCTTTATTGAGAATGAAACACTTACTTATGAAGACTCTAAAGTACTTTAATGATGGATTCTTTCCATACCATAGCTCATACGAATTATTATTTTTTTCAGATATATCCACACTATATTTTAAGCTTATATTTGTCACACCCCACCTTCACCAAGATTAGGGAAAGGGAGATATGATTTAAAAACCATTCCTTCCTCAAGTTGATGGAGAGATAATAACCCTTGAAACCAGCCTTCAATAGGCCCCAGAGTGGTGACTTGCACCAAGGGTATAGAATCACACATAAAAAATGGAAGGCATTTCCATTTATATTTAGTAGGATAATGAGGTAATATAGTAATTCCGAAACAACACCAAAACTGAATGTAAAAGTGAATCACAAAAAATACTTTCCCATATGCATGTTTCAATTAATTAGTACTACATTACAAGAAAACCCCAATGATAAATACCAAATAAACGAAAAAACAACAAAAACCGCCCCAACATCCGAACTAGTACGACCCCGCACAGCCCTCAAAGTCCTCTTGGGAACATGAAAGCAGTTTTACATTTATAGGGTGAGTATACATGTATAATCATGAGAGAAAACCAAAAGCTCTCATGCATAAGTGGGGATGCATTCTAATGCCCAGTGAGAAAAGGAGATATCCAATGCACCTAGCAAAGAAACTATCCACCCAACCCTCACTAAGGAATGCTCCACAAATAAACCAAGTCAATAAGGTAATATTAATAACACATCGATGTTTGGGGGTACTTCACACCACTTTCCAACTAGTTATTGAAGACATCCAACATGTCAGACCTTCCCTTCCATTCAGAGTAGTTCCACTAACATACCCCAACATCACACACATGAGCTTCCATAACCACACACCCCACTGACAAACACCTAGTCTAGAACAACTACCTCCATACCTGAAGACACCTAGTCCCGAACAACTACTTCCATGCCCACAGAAACTAAGACCTCATCCCGAAGACACTTGGGAAACAACCTGCCCGCACACACGTGGGCCTACCACCACAACTACTATGACCAAATAATCTTAGCCTATAATGGACCTCAGGATGTCACACCCTGCCCAAAGAGTCTTGGGATACTCGAGAAAGGGAGAAGAAAAGGAGCTAATAACCAGCCTCTCATAGGAGTGTTGGAAAAAACACCCTCCCCCATGAAATTGGGGTGTTCGGCATGATGTTCTCAACATGGGTGGGGTGAAAATAAGAATCATAGAAACTAAATTATACGTATAAGTAACAAGCACTCATCCCAGTATAGTGGATCCAAAACATTCTCATATACAAACACCCATATTAAAATTATTTTATAAGAAGAACCACAACCAAAACCATGTCACAACTCTTTATGAGAAAAAATGTTCCCCATTGAACCCATTCTTTCTTTCATATTCATGTGATTCCATTCAGATAATTATTCACTTCTAGGAAACTAATAGGCATAGCCACATGCCAAGGAAGGAAAAAATTTCAATCAATAATTTAAGCATTCACACATGGTTCTCTTGTAATGTCACAACATCAAAGGAGATCCGTGAGACCCCTCAAAGTACTGGAACCAATCCAATCCCCAAAATAAAACCCCCTATAGACCCAAATCCACAAGCTAACAATTGCATAATAGGGGATCCCTTACCCATCCATGTTACCTCCCAAGAATCAAGTAGAACAACTATACACATCACCAAAACAAAGTAAGAGAGTTTTCAGATTTAGAAACACCTTCTTTTAGTTCTGTCATTCCATTTGGTAAACTAGTGTGACCACACAAGGATTCTTATACATTGGGCATCAATTTAATCAGCCAAGATTACGTGATTAACTATTTTTCATGTTACATCCATTGAATCATAGAATTATCCAGGAAATAAAGGATCATTAGTGCACAAGGAAGGACCACCAACGGCCACAATTTCCAGTGGACAAAAACCCATATAATTCACAACATATAAGAAAATGTAGAAGAGTACAACAATATCATCAAACACACCACATATTTCTTTAAAAGCCTGTTTAGTATCTTCATTAAGGTTTTTCTCTATACATCCATGTAGAAACATTATCATACCCACCCTGCATGATACACTATAAAGAAAGATGAAGGATAGACCCTACCTGGATGATCGACGATCAATGTTTCTGTCCACATGCCAAGTACTGAGGATACACAAATTGCAAATGAGGATCTATGGGGACTCCAAGAGTGAGAAACAAAGCTCCACCAGAGGCACACTAATTTCCTTGGGAATGGGGGACTCCAAATGCACCATGGAAAGGAAAATAATCCCACTAAGAAGAAGAATGAAAGAAAGAAAGAATTCTTATGCGATAAAGGTGTGTGATCATGGAGTTACAGGATAAGAATATTGAACGGCATTAAATGTGGATCATGGTTTCACCACAAGGTTGGGTGGTTACACCTGATGTAATTAATTTTCATTTAGTAATTCTCATCGGATATATAGCCATAATATCTGTTAATTAAACGGTTTCCTTTAATTCGAGGAAAACACAACAGGGGCGGAATTGGAATGTATGGGTTAAGGTGTGACATCGAGGAAAAGCCACACATTTTGGTAAGTCAAGGGTCTATAGACTCTTGGAATACTTTAGATATAATTATTGTGCTTTAAAAAGGATTAAAATGGGGTATTAAACACTTTTATGCCAAATGATACATTGCGGGAGTGGAAAAAGTCAGAAACTGGAAAAGAAAAAGGGTGAAACACTATTTGGAGAGACACCGTAAGTGGTACCAAGATCACAGTTCTACCATTACGGTGCCACCATCAGAGGTGAAACATTTTATTTGTGTGATCGTGATGGTGTTACCATCACGGTGCCACCCTCATGGTGCCACCATTACTATGACACCGTAATCGGTGCCACCTTTTTATTGTGCGACCGTGACAGTGTGACCGTTACGATTCCATAGTCATGGTGCCACCCTCATGGTGCCACCGTAAGTGGTGCCACCATGAGCGGTGCCCCCGTTTCGGTGTGAATCCGTGACTAGTGCCACTATTTTGGTGGAACCGTTTGATGGAACTGAGTTTCAGACAATTTCTTTAATGAGCCACTAGCAGGGCTGTTACATCAGATACCTCTCAAAGTATTCTCACCCTCAATAATTAAACTAGACCCTAAGAGAAGAGAGGTGTCTGAACAACCACCTCGAATCATACCTCTCTGTAGCGAACCTCATAGACATCTAGGAGCACCTCTCCCTCAAGTAACCACACAAACATATAATGTTTTCACTGCCTAGATATATGGATCATGGATTCCTTTCCCCTATTTCAGGATAAATTCCTCTTTGGGTGGAAATGACTCCCCCGCATGTGTTTAATCACATCCACACAAATGCGTCTTAATTAGGGATCATCTCCTTTCTTCCCCACAATCACAACTCTTCACAAACATTAAGAGAATATGGAAAACAACACATTTCATTGTTAACAAGTTTAATCACTACATCACAATAAGTATGAAAAAAATATGACAAAACCAAAAACAGCTCAGGGTACTGGGCATGAATCTATGCCACCTTTCCTAGGTACTCTCCTCGAGGACTCAATGCCTCCATAACACACGAACCAAGGGAATTGTTCATCCATGAAGCAACTTATCCTCGCAACTTTTGATCCTCACTGGTCACTCTATAAATGTTGCATCATACTCAATATCTTGCTTTCCCAACTAGAGTATGTGAAAATCATCCTGTAGATACCGACAGAGCTGAGACACATAGAAGGCGTCGTTAACTCTCAATAGCAGTGGTGGTAGCGCTAGCTGATAAGACACATCGCTGACCCACTACAACACCTCGAAGGGTCCAATGAACCTGTGAGAAAGCTTACACCCCCTGCTGAACCTCTGTTATCCCCACTGAGGGGAGACCTTCAAGAATTTAAGGTCCCTAACGTCGAACTCCAAGATTCTCCTCCTACTATCTGCATATGAATTCTTCTACTCTTGGTCCACCTTCATCCTCATTCCTATAATTTGAATCTTCTCTATCATGCTATTCACCACTTCTGGGCCAAGAACACCTACTTCCCTGACCACTGTCCAACACACGGTTGACCGACACGACCTCCCATACATAGATTCAAATGGAGCCATGTAAAGACCCGTAAATTTCAAGGAAATTTTTTTCGTAATTTTCTTTGGAATTTTACAAGAGCGCAGTTTCTGACGGCACCTGATTCCGAGGCCCGGTGTGCCCAGAATCATTTTCCGAAGTTTGGCTCGGGTACGTTCAGTGAACGGACGAGCGGGTTTTTCTAACTTTTGAACCGGTGCCCGGAATCGAATTCTGAGGGCACCGATGAAATCACAGCGCCGGTATTCTCTTAGAAACGCCTCTTCCGGAGTTGCGTTTGCTCGGGTGTGGTTTTTAATTTTCGGGCTTAAAGGTAAGAAATAAAATAATTTTGCGACAACTTTATTTTATTTCACTTAAGCCACTTGGAAGCCACTTGAATCCACTTAAATGCGGCTTGAACTGAGTTGAACTGGATAGGATGCTATCCAGAAATATCCTACCCCCTTGGTAGGATATTTGTGAGGTGGGGCCCGCACGAGCCCCGCCGTTTCTTTCCGCTAAGAAACGCACCCGTGAAAACCCGCCTTAATGAAAGTCAACCGACACGTTTTCTAAATTCTTAACAGACCATTTAATTGGGCTGTTTATTTCGTGAATTAAATGGGTCGTTTCTTTCGTT
Organism: Viscum album; assembly: GCA_963277665.1. Lineage (NCBI taxonomy): Eukaryota > Viridiplantae > Streptophyta > Magnoliopsida > Santalales > Viscaceae > Viscum > Viscum album. Next base: position 1,800,954,781 of record OY728152.1, read on the forward strand.
GAATTAATTCAACGAATTGATGGATCGTTTCTTAACCAGTTTTTCAAATTCGTTGGCGTAATAATAAAATAAGGCCAACGCTTAACCTCTGGTTATTTGCGCTTGAGAACCCTCGTAACTTCTTCTCCCTCGCGAAGAACGCGAAGAACGCGAAGAACGCGAAGAACGCCGAACCTGGAAATCGACGACGCCTTCGCCCGAGACGTTCTTCCGATCTCCGATCGCCGATCTCCGATCACCGACCATTTGAGGTGAGTGATCTCGGACTTCCGCTCAAGGTTCTTTCTTTGGGTTTAAACACAGATTTAATTATTTATAATTTAAATCTGTTGTTCTTGGTTCGTTGAGTTCGCCGACTCGACGCCGGTTTCCGTGACGACGCGACGCCTCCCCGCGACGACGCGACGATCGATCTCTTCCGTGACGATCTCTTCCGCGAAGAACGCCCGCGCACGACGATCATCAAGGTAGGGATTTCATTATGGGGATCACCCCCTTTTTAAAATTAATTCCCGTCTTTGTTTCTTTAAAAATTAAAGAACCGGATTCAAGGAAACAATTTTATTTATTTTATCAAAATTAAAATTGTTGGTTCATGTGTTGAACAAATTCTTCCGGTTGTTTATTTCTAAAGCGGAGGGTGTGGGCCAAACGAACACGGCCCGACGACCCTCCGCCGTTCTTCATTTTGTGCGGATTTGACGGTCCCGCAGTGAAGAACGGATCCCTGGAGGAGCAACGGCGCAGACGGGAAGGAAAACGGGCCACCGGAGCGACGCCGGCGGCCCGCGGAAGTTGCCGGCAGCGCGGGACACCGGCGCGGCGGCGCCGGCGGCCGGAGGCGGCGGCGCCCCGGCGCGCCGCCGGACGAAATCCGCCGCGGCTGAAGCCGCAGCGGCGGTGGCCAACGGACCCGCGCCACGCGGGTCCGGTTCGTCCAGGCGGACGTGGCTCAGCGCGTCCGCGGTTCGCCAGCACAACCCGCACGCGGGCCGTGGTTCTTCCTCAAGCCGCGGGTCAGCGCCCGCGGCTTCCACCCGCGCCGCTCGGCCAAGCCGAGCCGGGCCGGGCCCGTACCCCCCATCTTCGGACGTTTTCGTTCAAACGCCCGTATCTTGAGCTTCGTGCCTCCAAACGACCCGCCGTCAGCGGCAACGCGATCCTTGGATCGAGACGGTCGTTTCGGTATATCGCACTAAAGGTTTCGGAATACTTTGAGTTCGTCCGGGTTGGTTCGTACACGAGACCAACCGGGCCCTCGGAGCGGAAACGCTCATATCTTGAGCTACGGACGTCCGATTGACGTGTCGTCAGCTTTGTCGAATTCCTCTATGTGAGACGGATCTTTTGGCATACTCCGCCCGAGGTTTGGACGCAGGTGGAGTGCGGTCGGGTTGGTTTTGCCTTAAAAAACCAACCGGGCCCCTGGGACGAAAATGACAATATCTCTCAGACCGGGCGTCCGATTGACGTGCCGTCTGCGACGTTGAGTTCCTGTTGACGATACGGAACTTTTGGATACATCAACTTCGGACTTCGTGTCAGTTGATGTATCAGCCTCTCAGCTCGTGGAGCGGAACCTCCCGAACGAGCTTGCTGTGTGCGGGAACCCTAGTGCTGGCTGCGACTGCTACTTCGACAGCGACGACTGTGCAGAGATCCTCAGTGGACTGCGACGACGACTGTGCAGAGATCCTCCGTGGACTCCGACGAAGACCGTGCAGAGATCCTCCGTGGACTCCGACGACGACCGTGCAGAGATCCTCAGCGGACTGCGGCGACGACTGTGCAGAGATCCTCAGCGGACTACGACGACTACTGCACTCAGCGATCCTACGTGGATCAGTGCTACAGATCCTGTGTGGGCCCGATCCTGTGTGGGTCCGATCCTGCGTGGGTCAGCGCTCAGCGGTTCTGTGTGAGCCAGCGCCTACAGGTCCTGCATGGGCCCGGTCCTGTGTGGGCCCGATCCTGTGTGGGTCCGATCCTGTGTGGGTCATCTCTCAGCGGTTCTGTGTGAGCCAACTCCTACAGGTCCTGCGTGGGCCCGATCCTGTGTGGGTCACTGCAAGGTTAGTACCTATCGATCCTTCGTGGGTCCGACGACTTAGATGGTTCATTGATCATCTTTATCGTCATCCGAAGAAGTATACCTGTGTGAGCTGAATCTTGTGTTTCTCTCCTTTGTGGATTGTGTTGAGCTATCCTGTGTGGATTTACTGTTTACTCTCCATTGTGGATTGTGTTGTTCTATCTTGAGTGGGTATACGTTTTGCTTTCCTGTGTGGACTGGGTTGTGCTTGGGCTCGGACGTTGGAGCCGAACGGGAATTGAAGACTTAGGTATATGTATGGGCATGTACCTAAGCCGTGTCAGATGTTACTTCGTGATTGTATCTTTCCTTTGTGGATTATCCTTTGTGGATTTCGGGAGACCTTCGGGGGTCTCGGGGTCCCTACTGAGTAGTTTATACTCACCCCTACACGGGCTATGCCCGCACTTCGTGGTGTTGGTTGCAGATGACAGACAACGCTGATCGTGGAGGAGGCGTGCGGAGCAGGACAGTACCTGGAGGTGGACCACTGGGCGGGACATACTCGGAGCGGTTAGGTGGACCCGAGGAGCAGTGGATGCTATCTGTACCCACCCTTCAGGTGGGACTTCCGGAGGATGGCTCGACGCTGCAGTTTTCCCTTTTTAGTTGCTGTTTTTCCTTTCAGTTGTACTTTACAGTTGGGCTTGTATTTCCGGCCCCTTTTTACTTTCAGCACAGCTTGTACAGTTTTACTTAGTGTTTACTTTTCCGCTTTCTTACTCTGTGGTGCTTGTTTACTTTTCAAAGGCAATGCCTTCCCTTTTTATTGGGATTTACGCCTTGGTGCTAGTCGCCAGCCCCTGGCCTATGGAAGGCGGGCTTGGGGTAGTCACGGCACGGGCCCCGAGGACGGGTCGTGACAAATTGGTATCAGAGGGGTCGGTTCTACCGCAGACTCTGATCTTTCTTCTATGTGAAGCAATAGTGTTTAGCGTATTGAGTGTGGTTATCAGTCCAGGGAGTCCAGTGTTGGTGCGGTGGCCGACGTATCCATACACCAGGACCCTGACTTCTGATTTCCGACTTAATGCACGAAAACATTGATTGCATGTGTGTTTCAGGTTTTCTTTGTGATTACTTGTGTCTGCTCACCAGGTATACTGTTCTGACCGTGGCATACTTGTTTCCTTTTCCGGATGGAACGACGACAACTGCCAGCTAGGGTTCCCAGAGTAGGGTGCGACGACAGCCCGCCGAGTGACGAGGCCTCGGTACAGGGCCCGTTGACAGCAGAGGCACCGGCTGTACCTTTACCCACCGAGCCCCCGATGCTTCCAGCACTGGCAGCTGACGACGCACGACGCCTTGGAGCTCTGCACGAGTTCCAGCGCCAGCGACCACCCAGGTTCCGTGGGGAGTCGGACCCCCAGGCAGCCGAGGACTGGTTGGAGGCGGTCGTCCGAGTTTTCAGGCTAGTGAGGACGCCAGCAGACCTCATGGTGATCCTCGCGGCGAGCCTACTGCACGCAGCAGCCGGACGCTGGTAGAGCCTGATGCTCCCGATACACTATGAGGCCACCCTCATCTGGACGGACTTCGAGAGCCTCTTCCGCTCAGAGTTCGTCCCGGCCACCCTCCGAGCGGTACGCATCCAGGAGCTTCTTCAGCTGCGGTAGGGCAGCTTGACGGTCGCTCAGTACGCGGCGAGGTTCACCGACCTTTCTCGGTACTCGACAGACATGGTACGAGACCCCTTCATCCGGGCCCGGACCTTCGAGCAGGGTTTGAGACACGAGATCAGGGCATCGCTGATCTCCCTCAGCATCCCGACCCAGGCAGGAGTACTGGAGCGAGCCCTCCTGATCGAGAGCTTCCTGGCTGAGTCCACAGCGAGACCTACCGCAGGGCGGCAGACAGGGGAGTCTTCAGCAGCTGGTAGCCGGCAGAGGACTCAGGGTTCCAGGCGGACCAGACCTTCCGGTAGGCGACCTCGGGACACTGGCTCAGTAGTGCAGGGCACCCGACCCGGAGCCATCCTTCCGAGAGGCAGACAGTGCTACGAGTGCGGCGGGCAGGGCCACATGGCTCGTGACTGCCCGACCCGTCGTACCGAGGGGCAGCAGACGGTGGAGGGGCCACCCAGGCAGAGGCAGAGGGTCGACCGTGGCGGTCCGCAGGGAGGAGGCGGACGAGGCAGAGGAGCTAGCCGAGCAGCAGGTGGTGGGCGACGCTTTGAGGCTCTACCGCCACCACCACCAGGAGGCCCGCCCCGACCACAGGGAGCTGGCGGGCAGAGACAGGCTCAGCTCCAGGCAGTGGAGGCCTATGACCACGGCGCGCCAGAGATGATTCGAGGTACAATCTGTGTCTATTCCACCCTTGCTGCAGTTATGATAGACACAGGAGCGAGTCACTCTTTCATAGCCACTGCCCTTGTTCGGAGCTCGGAGATTCCGACAGAGTCGTTGGCTCGATCCTTACGGCTAGAGACTCCTACGGGAGCAGACTCGACGATTACGCACTGGTGCCGGCAGTGTGAGCTTACTCTAGGAGGCGAGAGCTTCGGCTGGGATCTTCCTGTAGCAGCGTCGAGGCCTTACGACGTCATCTTGGGCATGGATTGGTTATCTACGGTCCATGCTCAGATTGACTGCATTAGGCGCAAGGTGCGATGTGTGCGCACCGACGGGAGCAGGTTCACCTTCACCGGCGAGAAGGGAACCTTAGCAGCACAGGATGGACTCACGCAGAGGAGAGGTCAGCCCATCACTCATCAGTTGGCTAGCCTCATCCTGGGAGCAGTTGACGTGCGGAGTCCCAGTTTTCCTGCAGTGGTGGATCAGTACGCGGACGTCTTTCCCGACGACGTTCCAGGACTACCTCCTCACAGAGAGGTAGACTTTTATGTTGACCTGTACCCCGGGACAACCCCGATATCCACTCCAGCATATCGGATGGCCCCCGCTGAGCTTTGAGAGCTACGGGTACAGTTGGAGGACTTGCAGGGCAAGGGGTTCATCCGACCCAGTGTTTCGCCCTGGGCTTCCCCGATTTTGTTCGCCAAGAAGGCGGACGGGAGCTTGCGACTGTGTGTTGATTATCGTCGCCTGAATCAGGTGACAGTGAGGAACAAGTATCTGCTACCCAGGATTGATGACCTCTTCGACCAGCTCAAGGGGGCACGGTGGTTCTCGAAGATAGACCTCAGGTCAGGCTATCATCAGCTCAGAGTTCGAGACGAGGATGTGCAGAAGACGGCCTTCAGGTGTCGGTATGGACACTATGAGTTCTTGGTTATGCCTTTCGGCGTGACCAACGCTCCAGCAGTGTTCATGAGCCTCATGAACAGGATCTTCCAGCCATACCTCAATCGATTTGTCGTGGTCTTCATCGACGACATTTTGGTGTACTCGACGACGGAGGAGGAGCACGCCTACCACCTGCGTGTTGTACTAGACACACTCCGAGAGCACCACCTTTATGGAAAGCTCTCGAAGTGTCAGTTCTGGTTACGTGAGGTCCACTTCTTGGGGCACGTCATTTCTGAGGCGGGAGTTGCAGTGGATCCCGCGAAGATCGAGGCAGTGCTAGCTTGGGAGCCACCCAAGAGCGTGACAGAGGTGCGGAGTTTCTTGGGCCTAGCCGGATACTATCAGAGATTTGTGCCGGACTTCTCCAGAGTTGCGGCCCTACTCTCAGCATTGACGAAGAAGGGGAAACCCTTCGTGTGGTCAGACAGATGTCAGCAGAGCTTCCAGGAGCTGAGGCATAGGTTGACCAGCGCACCTATCTTGAGGTTGCCTGAGGAGGGAGTTGGATACGTAGTCTACTGCGATTCATCAGGGACCGGACTCGAGTGTGTCCTGATGCAGGAGCGGGCTGTGATTGCCTACAGATCACGTCAGCTGAGGCCGCATGAGCAGAACTACGCTACCCATGACTTAGAGTTGGAAGCAGTGGTCTTTACCCTGAAGACATGGCGACACTATCTGATGGGCGAGCGCTTCACAGTCTTTTCTGACCACCAGAGTCTCAGGTACATCTTCTCTTAGAAGGACCTGAACCTGAGACAGCGGCGATGGCTCGAGTTCCTCCAGGACTATGACTTTGAGATAGTCTATACTCCTGGGAAGGGGAACGTGGTGGCTGATGCCCTCAGCCGGAGGACGGGCATCCAGCTACTTGAGGAGGCGACAGAGCAGCTAGCCGCTTTCCAGATATCCTTCGTGAATAGAGACGGAGCAGCCTTCCTTCAGTCTCTCACAGTCTCTCCTCCACTTCTTCAGCGGGTCAGAGAGACACAGCATGTGGACGTTGACTGTGAGACGCGGCATGCACAGATATCCTCGGGACAGGCACCTGATGGTTTCTCCCTTGGAGCAGAGCACGATGTCCTTTTCATAGGACGTACCTTGGTACCAGTCGCCTTACGACAGGAGGTGCTGAGAGAGTTTCACACTTCTCCTTTGGCGGTACATCCTGGAGTGGCGATGATGTACCAGGATCTCAGGCGACAGAACTGGTGGCCGGGCATGAAGAAGGATGTGGCAGAGTTCGTTTCACGGTGCCTCACCTACCAGCAGGTGAAGGCAGAGCATCAGGTACCAGCAGGTTTGGTACAGCCCTTGGAGGTCCCGGAGTGGAAGTGGGACGGGATATCTATGGACTTCGTGACTGGACTTCCACGCACTTCCAGAGGTCACGATTCCATTTGGGTGATTGTTGAATGACTCACCAAGTCGGCACACTTCATGCCCATCCGAGAGCAGGGCTTAGTAGAGAGCTTGGGGCATCTCTACGTTCAGGAGATTGTACGACTTCACGGTGTGCCATCGACTATCGTCTCCGATCGGGACGCTCGTTTTACTTCCCGGCTTTGGAAGGGGTTGCAGGAGGCGTTCGGGACGCGGCTACGTCTGAGCACCGCCTTTCACCCTCAGACGGATGGTCAGACGGAGAGGACCATTCAGAATCTCGAGGACATGCTCCACGCATGTGTCCTCGACTTTGGTCGCAGCTGGGAGGAACACCTACCCTTGGTGGAGTTCGCGTACAACAACAGCTACCACTCCACCATCGGGATGGCACCCTACAAGGCGTTGTACGGCAGGCCTTGCAGATCTCCTTTGTGCTGGACAGACCCTGGAGAGTCAGCACTTGTGGGACCAGAGATGGTCCGGGCCACGACAGAGAAGGTCCAGGTCATCCAGGAGTAGATGATGACAGCATAGAGCCGGCAGAAGTCATATGCTGACAGGAGGCGGAGGCCACTAGAGTTCGAGGATGGCGACCACGTCTTCTTGCGTGTCTCACCTCGACGTGGGTTGCGGAGATTTGGCCGAGGCGGCAAGTTGTCTCCACGCTTCATCGGGCCTTTCCAGGTCCTCAGCAGGATTGGCGAGGTGGCTTATCGCCTGGCTCTGCCACCTCAGTTGCACCGGGTGCACGACGTCTTCCACGTATCCCAGCTCAGGAGATACGTGCACGACCCGACGCACATCATTGACTATGGGGAGCTAGACGTGGATGATGGAGCGACTTTTGCGGAGGTCCCAGTGGAGATAGAGGATCGACAGGAGCAGGTACTACGTGGGCGATCGATTCCTCTTGTGCGCATCAGATGGCAGCACGGGAACCTCCAGGAGAGCACTTGGGAGCGGGAGGCTCAGATGCGTGCTCAGTACCCACATTTGTTTCCCTAGTTTTTGATGTATCTTTACGGGGACATAAAGTCCTGAGGTGGTAGTAATGTAAAGACCTGTAAATTTCAAGGAAATTGTTTTCTTAATTTTCTTTGGAATTTTACAAGAGCGCAGTTTCTGACGACACCTGATTCCGAGGCCCGGTGTGCCCGAAATCATTTTCCGAAGTTTGGCTCGGGTACGTTCAGTGAACGGACGAGCGAGTTTTTCTAACTTTTGAACCGGTGCCCGAAATCGAATTCTGAGGGCACCAATGAAATCGCAGCGCCGGTATTCGCTTAGAAACGCCTCTTCCGGAGTTGCGTTTGCTCGGGTGTGGTTTTTAATTTTCGGGCTTAAAGGTAAGAAATAAAATAATTTTGCGACAACTTTATTTTATTTCACTTAACCCACTTGGAAGCCACTTGAAGCCACTTAAATGCGGCTTGAACTGAGTTGAACTGGATAGGATGCTATCCAGAAATATCCTACCCCCTTGGTAGGATATTTGTGAGGTGGGGCCCGCACGAGCCCCGCCGTTTCTTTCCGCTAAGAAACGCACCCGTGAAAACCCGTCTTAATGAAAGTCAACCGACGTGTTTTCTAAATTCTTAAGAGACCATTTAATTGGGCTGTTTATTTCGTGAATTAAATGGGTCGTTTCATTCGTTTAATTAATTCAACGAATTGATGGATCGTTTCTTAACCAGTTTTTCAAATTCGTTGGCGTAATAATAAAATAAGGCCAACGCTTAACCTCTGGTTACTTGCGCTTGAGAAGATTTGAGAGAACTCTCGTAACTTCTTCTCCCTCGCGAAGAACGTGAAGAACGCGAAGAACGCGAAGAATGCGAAGAACGCCGAACCCGGAAATCGACGACGCCTTCGCCCGAGACGTTCTTCCGATCTTCGATCTCCGATCTCTGATCACCGACCATTTGAGGTGAGTGATCTCGGACTTCCGCTCAAGGTTCTTTCTTTGGGTTTAAACACAGATTTAATTATTTATAATTTAAATCTGTTGTTCTTGGTTCGTTGAGTTTGCCGACTCGACGCCGGTTTCCGCGACGACGCGACGCCTCCCCGCGACGACGCGACGACCGATCTCTTCCGCGACGATCTCTTCCGCGAAGAACGCCCGCGCACGACGATCATCAAGGTAGGGATTTTATTATGGGGATCACCCCCTTTTTAAAATTAATTCCCGTCTTTGTTTATTTAAAAATTAAAGAACCGGATTCAAGGAAACAATTTTATTTATTTTATCAAAATTAAAATTGTTGGTTCATGTGTTGAACAAATTCTTCCGGTTGTTTATTTCTAACGCGGAGGGTGCGGGCCAAACGAACACTGCCCGACGACCCTCCGCCGTTCTTCGTTTTGTGCGGATTTGACGGTCGACGACGGAACGTGCCGCAACGGACGTTTGACGGTCCCGTAGTGAAGAACGGATCCCGGGAGGAGCAACGGCGCAGACGGGAAGGAAAACGGGCCACCGGAGCGACGCCGGCGGCCCGCGGAAGTTGCCGGCGGCCGGAGGCGGCCAACGGACCTGCGCCGCGCGGGTCCGGTTCGTCCAGGCGAATGCGGCTCAGCGCGTCCGCGGTTCGCCAGCGCGGCCCGCACGCGGGCCGCGGTTCTTCCTCAAGCCGCGGGTCAGCGCCCGCGGCTTCCACCCGCGCGGCTCGGCCAAGCCGAGCCGGCCGAGCTGGGCCGGGCCAGCCGGGTCGGACCCGGTTCGGGTCGACCCGGTTCGGGCCGACCCAGGGGGGGTCGGGCCGGGTCGGCCCGGGCCCGTACCCCCCATCTTCGGACGTTTTCGTTCAAACGCCCGTATCTTGAGCTTCGTGCCTCCAAACGACCCGCCGTCAGCGGCAACGCGATCCCTGGATCGAGACGGTCGTTTCGGTATATCGCACTCAAGGTTTCGGAATACTTTGAGTTCGGCCGAGTTGGTTCGTACACGAGACCAACCGGGCCCTCGGAGCGGAAACACTCATATCTTGAGCTACGGACGTCCGATTGACATTCCGTCAGCTTTGTCGAATTCCTCTAAGTGAGACGGATCTTTTGGCATACTCCGCCCGAGGTTTGGACGCAGGTGGAGTGCGGTCGGGTTGGTTTTTCCTTAAAAAACCAACCGGGCCCCTAGGACGAAAATGCCAATATCTCTCAGACCGGGCGTCCGATTGACGCGCCGTCTGCGACGTTGAGTTCCTGTTGACGATACGGAACTTTTGGATACATCAACTTCGGACTTCGTGTCAGTTGATGTATCAGCCTCTCGGCTCGTGGAGCGGACCCTCCCGAACGAGCTTGTTGTGTGCGGGAACCCTAGTGCTGGCTGCGACTGCTACTTCGACAGCGACGACCGTGCAGGGATCCTCAGTGGACTGCGGCGACGACTGTGCAGAGATCCTCCGTGGACTCCGACGACGACCGTGCAGAGATCCTCCGTGGACTCCGATGACGACCGTGCAGAGATCCTCAGTGGACTGCGGCGACGACTGTGCAGAGATCCTCAGCGGACTGCGATGACTACTGCACTCAGCGATCCTACGTGGATCAGTGCTACAGGTCCTGTGTGGGCCCGATCCTGTGTGGGTCCGATCCTGCGTGGGTCAGCGCTTAGCGGTTCTGTGTGAGCCAGCGCCTACAGGTCCTGCGTGGGCCCGGTCCTGTGTGGGCCCGATCCTGTGTGGGTCCGATCCTGTGTGGGTCATCTCTCAGCAGTTCTGTGTGAGCCAACTCCTACAGGTCCTGCGTGGGCCCGATCCTGTGTGGGTCACTGCAAGGTTAGTACCTATCGATCCTTCGTGGGTCCGACGACTTAGATGGTTCATTGATCATCTTTATCGTCATCCGAAGAAGTATACCTGTGTGAGCTGAATCTTGTGTTTCTCTCCTTTGTGGATTGTGTTGAGCTATCCAGTGTGGATTTACTGTTTAATCTCCTTTGTGGATTGTGTTATTCTATCCTGAGTGGGTATACGTTTTGCTTTCCTGTGTGGACTGGGTTGTGCTTGGGCTCGGACGTTGGAGCCGAACAGGAATTGAAGACTTAGGTATATGTATGGGCATGTACCTAAGCCGTGTCAGATGTTACTTCGTGATTGTATCTTTCCTTTGTGGATTATCCTTTGTGGATTTCGGGAGACCTTCGGGGGTCTCGGGGTCCCTACTGAGTAGTTTATACTCACCCCTGCACGGGCTATGCCCGCACTTCGTGGTGTTGGTTGCAGACGACGGACAGCGCTGATCGTGGAGGAGGCGTGCGGAGCAGGACAGTACCTGGAGGTGGACCACTAGGCGGGACGTACTCGGAGCGGTTAGGTGGACCCGAGGAGCAGTGGAGGCTATCTGTACCCACCCTTCAGGTGGGACTTCTGGAGGACGGCTCGACGCTGCAGTTTTCCCTTTTTAGTTGCTGTTTTTCCTTTCAGTTGTACTTTACAGTTGGGCTTGTATTTCCGGCCCCTTTTTACTTTCAGCATAGCTTGTACAGTTTTACTTAGTGTTTACTTTTCCGCTGCTTACTCTGTGGTGCTTGTTTACTTTTCAAAGGCAATGCCTTCCCTTTTTGTTGGGATTTACGCCTTGGTGCTAGTCGCCAGCCCCTGGCCTATGGAAGGCGGGCTTGGGGTAGTCACGGCACGGGCCCCGAGGACGGGTCGTGACAAGCCATGACAATGGTAGAGTGATATATTTATTTGTAGGAAAACTCTAACAAAGGCAAGTGTCGCATCCATGATTTCCCAATGTCTAAAACAAAGGCCCATAGCATATCCTCCAATGTCTGGATGGTGTTCTCTATCTGCCCATCGGTATGGGGGTGGAATGAAGTGTTGAGCCATAGCTGGGTTCTAAAATAATGTTTCAATCATTTCCAGACGTGTTAGGTAGACCAGGTATCGGAATCGGGGACTATGGATCTCAAAACTCCATGAAACCACAACACCTCGTCCATGTACCATTGTGCTTGGGATCCACCACACATGACTCCATGATTGCGAGGATGTGAGATGATTTCATCTGCCAGTGGATCACTACCCAGATGGAATCAAAACCCATTTGAACACAGGGTAGCCGAGTGATGAAATCCATCGAGATGTCATCCCACTTCCACTCACGGACATCTAAAGGGTGTAATAGACCTCCTGAGATTCATTGTTCAGCCTTCACCTAATGACATATGAGACAATTTTCCACAAACTCTACCACTGCTTGCTTAACACCGAGCCACCAAAACAGACCCCTCAAGCCCTAATACATCTTGAAAACTCTTGGGTGCACAGCTAGGGGTGAGTTGTGTAACTCACCAAGAACTCTCTTGTGCATTTCCACCAGGAAGAACAACTTTCCATGAAATATCATCTGATTCTGCACATCTTCTGACCATCCTTCTAGAGCATCGCCCTGGATAACATGATCGTGCATCACTTCATCCTTTGAGTCTCCCCACAAATACTCCTCCACTGACCACAACAGATAGGATTTCACATTCATCTGAAACATACAACATCTTCCACAATCCCCCCTTGAATCCAGGTGTAGTGCAGCCAACACCTCCATCACCTTGAAAGCATCTACCGACTCTCGAACCACATCCTTTTGAGACTTTCTGCTCTCGGAATCAGACACCACATTTCCCTATCATGAGTTATAAGAAATATCTATGTCTTATTCATCAAGAAACATCATCCACCTCTGTTTCCGCAAGTTCATGTCATCCTAAAAAAAGATATACCCCACGCTCTTGTGATCCCTGAAGACCAAAAAGTTCTCCTCGATGAGGTAGTGCATCCAAAACTTTAATGCAAACACAACCGTTCGAAGCTCCCAATCGTGGTTGGAATAGTTACTCTCATGGGGACATAACTTCCTTGACCCATAAGTGAACACCCGTGTTGTTGCATCTGCACACACCCCAATACTTAGCCTAAAGCATGAAAAATACCTCAAATGTCACCCCTTCTTTAGGAAACCTCAAAACTGGGACACTAATTAATTTCCACTTCAGATAACTGGAGGATTCCTAGAACTACTCATTCAATATAAAAGACTAGTATTTCTTGGTAAGTGTTGTCAAAGGTGCTGTAACTCGGGAGAAGTTGGGCACAAATCAGTAGTAGTAACCTACCGGACCCAAGAAACTATGAACCTCTGCCACATTACTGGGTGTTTCCCTAGAAATAACTGCTTTTTAATTTGATGGATCAACTACTATTCCTTACTCGGACACTGTGTACAAGGAAGTGAACTTCTAGTGAAAAGAAATTGCACTTGTAAAATTTACTGTAGAGATAATTCTATCGGAGGACCTCTAAAACCATCCTATGATACTCAGCGTGATCCTAATATAATCTATAGTAGATCAGGATGTCATCAATAAACACGACTATGAACTGGTCCAGATATTCTCGGAAGATAGAGTTCATGATCTCCATGTACATGACTGGCACGTTTGTAATGCTAAATAGCATGAACACAAACTCAAATGTCCCATATCTACACCTGAAGGTAGTCATCGAGATGTCACCCTACTTCACCTTCAACTGGTGATATAATGACCGTATGACAATCTTGGAGAACTATCCTTCTCCATTAAACTTTTCAAAAAAAATTCTATCCTCTGGGGAGTTTAACGGTTCTTGACCGTTACCTGATATAGTCTCCGGTAGTCTATGACCAGCCTGAGACCACCATCTGGATTTTTCACGAGCAAGACTAGAGCTCCCCATGGTGCCGTTCTTGGTCAAAAAAACCCTTCTCCATCAGATCATCGATCTGAATCTGTATCTCCCACAGCTGAGATGGTGCCATCTGATAGGGAGCCATCGAAATCAGACAGGAACCAGGTTGCAAGTCTATCCCAAAAAACGATGTCGCATTGAAGGGGTAGAGTCACCACCTCTTCAGGAAATACGTCCATGAATTCACTGACGATTCATGAGACTTCCTGCATTTCTATATCTGTTTAATCCATTGGCAGCTCAGCTAACAAGGAAATAAGGGGCTCCACTAACCAGCTACCTCCCTAGCAACCCCACCCACCGTCGAAAGTCACATGTTGGCCACCAATATTTGAAAACACAACCCTTCTCCAAAAGCATTTGATAACAGTACACTTTGAGAACAACTATTAGATGACTAGAATGACATTGCATGGCTACATCTGTAGCAAAAGAAGGTCCCCACTGGACTGATGTGGTCCCAACATCAGCCTACATCGTCGGAAAACACAAGACAAGATGATTCGACCTCCGACAGAAGTACTCAAAACCAGGGGTATGGGAAGTCCCCCTATATCTATATGCAATACATGGGCTATACTGGGTGCAAAAAAAAGATTACGAAGATTTTAAATCAAACAAGTCCTAGGAAAGAGTACTAAACAAGCTGATCATTCTTTGAATTGATTTTGGCCCTTCTAGGACTGCAGCCTCTACAGGATGTAACTACCAACGCCCAACTTTGATGCCCCTCGGCTATCGGTCACCTCCCGGATCATGAACTAGTTGAGGTCCTTGAGGAGAGCCCGGAGGTCGGCCTACTCTTGCAATGTCTACTCTTAGTGGAGCGGGAGCTCGCTGTCCCAGTTGCTTCTACAGAAAGGGCCTGGATGGAAATTGCTGCTGTTGAGGTGGGTTCTGGACCGGCCCATCCCCACTATATTGTACTCGGTATGGGCACTGATTCCAAAGGTTCCAACAGCTGCCATAGAAGAAGCATCTCAGTCTTGTGCCCAACAAGAATGGGCGAGGACCAGGAGGTCGGAATTGGAACTGCTGGGGCCTGCCCCCCCCCCCCCCCCCCCGACTGAAACTTAGAAGGAGAAAACGCTGGAGACCGTCTACTAACGGCCTATCCCTTTGACGAGCCCAACTGGATCCCCTCTCATTGCAGACCTCCCAAAATGTGCATCCTGTCCACCACTCCAGCCTTCTTTTGGACTTCCATGTACATTGGTAGGGTGAAGGGAGTGATAACATACTGAAGTGTAGGCCGGAGTGCCTATTCTAAATGTCTCTACTGAGACTCCGCATCCGGAAAGAGGTCCGGAGCAAAGTGAAGGGGATCCTTGACCATGATTCCCAACTCCCTAACTAACATACTCCCCTATTGAAAGGAGAGGAGATCCTGCATCTTCTCGTCCTTTATCATGGAAGAGAAGAATTCCACCAGGAACTCCATCTCGAAGTCCGCCCATGTAACCTCAACCTCTCTATTCTCTCCAAGATAGAGCATACACCACTGACATGCTGATCCCCACATCTAGCTCACATTCAGAGGAACCCAATACTCTATAGGAGCCCAAATCATGATGAAATATATCACCAGATCCTCGAGCTCGCTCTCTATCTCTATGTATGAGACGTTTCCCTCATACATTCGGAGGGTCTGCCGCTGAAAGGCATAAAGCGTCATCTACCACTAGTCTTCATCCTCCTCTTGGTCAGCGCTCTACCGATAATCCAAATCAACCTCATGGGCCTTGATCGCACGCACTACTCATGGTTATCACCATGGTGCCATAGCTGCAAGGTAAACGAGGAATTCCTATGCTCTAATAGTGTAGAAGGTTGACTTTAATTTTTAGTATACTTTTTAATCATTTTAAATCCCCAAAATACCCAAGGTCCATAAGAAAACATGTCATTTTGTTGCAGGTACCTTTTCTAGGGTCTCTACCCTACAATCTGTGTAGCCTCACTTGGTCATTCAGTAGGCCCAGAGTCCATGAATCTGATCATGAGGGGGGGATACAATCTTGTGTCCTAGCCGGTCTTCCCAAGCCTATTTCATGCACCAAGATTGATTAACACAATTTCCCTACCATCCCATGTAATCATCACTGTGACTATCTTTGGACTCTATCCTATCTACTAACCTGACCTCTGATACCATTCTATCATGACCTGCCTTCACCAAGATGAGGGTAAGGGACAAAAGATTTCCAAACCTTTCCATAATCAAGTCGAAGGAGAGATAATTACCCCTGATACCCACATTCAATAGGCCCCAGAGTGGAAACTGTCACCAACGATATAGAATCAAACATAAAAAAATGGAAGGCATTACTCTTTTTATTTAGTAGGATATGGATATAAGATAGTAACTCTAAAAAAACACCAAAACTAGAAGTTAATGGAAAGCCCAAAAAATCCTTTCCTATTTGCATGTTTCAAATAAAAAGTACTACAGTACAAGAAAACTCGAAAGGTAAATATCAACGAAATGAAAATAGCTACAAAAATTGTCCCATCCTCTGAACTTGTACGGCCCCACACTGTCCACAAAGTCCTCCTAAAAAACTGAAAGAAGTTCTACAAACATAGGTTGTGTATATAGGTATACTCATTAGGGAAAACAAAAATCTCTCATGCCCAAGTGGAGAGGCATTCTAATGCCTGGTGAGAAATGGTGATAACGAAAGCACATAGTAAGGAAACTATCCACCCAAACATCACCAAAGCATGCTCCCCAAATAATTAAACTCATGTAAGGTAATAATAATAACACATCAATATTTTTTTACCCTGCACCACTTTCCCAATGGTTATTAAAGTCATCGTACACATCAGAACTTCCCCTCTATTCACCTCAAT
This sequence comes from Viscum album, assembly GCA_963277665.1. Lineage (NCBI taxonomy): Eukaryota > Viridiplantae > Streptophyta > Magnoliopsida > Santalales > Viscaceae > Viscum > Viscum album. The sequence continues at coordinate 1,800,971,106 of OY728152.1, forward strand.
TCCACCGCCATACCCCGCCCGCACACACCTGGGATAGCACAACCACACACCCCACCCACAAAAACTTAGCTAGAACAACTACTTCCACTCCCGAATACACGTGGCCCCGAAAAACTACTACCATACCCAAATACACATGAGCCTCATCTGGAAGACACTTGCGAAACAACATGCCCGCATACACCTGGGCTGACCACCACAACTACCCAGCTCAAATAATCATAGGCTATAATGGAACTCAGGCCGTCACAGCCTACCCGATGATTCTTGGGCTTCTTGGGAAAGGGAGTAGAAAAGGATCTAATAACAAGCTACTCATAAGAGTGTTGGAAAAAACACCCTCCCCCATGAAATGGGTTGTTTGGCATTAAGTGCTCAACTTGGGTGGGGAGTGAATAAGAGACATAAAAACTAAATTATATATATAGTTATCAAGAACACATTTCAGCCTAGGGGTTCCAAAAATAGACCATATACAAACAACTTCATTACTATTCGTTCATAAGAAGTACCACAACCACAACCATGTCACAACTCATTCCCAGAAAAAAAGTTCCCCATTGAACCCTTAATTTCTTTCATATTAAAGTGATTCAATTTAGATAATTCTTCACTAACAAACAATAAACAGGAATATCCATAAGAAAAGGAAATAAAAATATCCAAATATCAATATAAGCATTCACACCTGGTTCTATTGTATACTCACAAAAACAATGGGGTCCATGAGTTCCCTCAACGTACTGGAACCAAACCAGGCCCTATCATATGACCCCACATTGCCCAAAATTCACAATCTAACAACTATGCAACAGGGGATTCCATCCCCATCCATGTCACCTCACAAGCATCAAGAAAATCAATTATACACATCACTAGTATAGTGTAAGAGTATTTTCATATTTAGACACACCTTCCTTTTGTTCCGCCTTTCCTTTTGGTTAACTAGGATGACCAAAAAAAGGATTATTATTCATTAGGAATCCATTTAATCCCCGAGTTTACGTGATTAAATTGTTTTCATGTTACAACCATTCAATCGCAGAATTATAGAGAAAACAAAGGTTCATTATTACACAATGAAAAACCACCAATGACCATTTTTACCAATAGACATAAGCACATATAATTCAGTACATATAATCAAATTTATAATAGTACAACAACATCATCAAACTCACACCATCATTATTCAAAAGTTCATTTATTATCTTCATTAACTAATGGTTCCATCCATCCCCATAGAAATAGTTGCATAGCTGCCCAGCATGATACATAATAAATATATAGAAAGGAAGGACCCTACCTGGATGATCAACGATCAAATTTTCTATCCACATGTCAAGAACTCGAGATGCGCGACTTGAAAATGAGGAACTTCGGGGACTCCAAGAGTGAACAAAAAATCTCCAGCATAGGCGCACCACATTTCTCGGGAAGTGGGGTCTCCAGATCCACAAAGGAAAGGAAAATAATCCAACCAAGAAGAAGAAAGAAAGAATGAATTCCTATATGATAAAGAGGCGAGATCCTGGAGTTACAGGATAAGAATTTTTAATGTCTTTAAAGGCAGATCGTGGTTTCCCCCCGCGGTTGGGTGGTTACACATGATGGAATTAATTGTCAATTAATAATTCTCAAAAGATATGTAGCCATAATAGTTTTGTGTTAAATAGTTTCCTTTAATATGAGGAAAATGCGCCACATGTTCGGAATTGGAAAGTATAGGTAATGGTGTGCCACCGAGGAAAAGCCACACGTTTGGGTATGTCAAGGGCCGCCTAGCTCTTGGGGGATTTTAGATATCTTTTATGGGATTTAAAAGGGAATAAAAGGGGTATTAAACTATTTTTCAACAGAAGATATGTTTAAAGATTTGAAAAAGATTCCAACAAGAAAAGAACAAGGGTGGAACACTATTCGGTGAGACACCATAAGAGGTGACTTGGTCCTGGTGCCACTGTTACGGTGCCACCGTAAGCGGTACCACCATTTCGGTGTGCGATCATGACGATGCGACCATTACGATGTCACCGTCATGGTGCCACCCTCATAATGTAACCATTTATCTACCACCATTAGCGGTGCCACCGTTTCGGTGTGTGACCTTGACAATACGATAGTAACGGTTCCATAGTCACGGTGCCACCATATTGGTGCCACCGTGAGGGGTGCCACCGTTTCGGTGTGCGACCGTGACAAATGCCACCATTTTGGTGGAACCATTTGACGAAAGCGTGTTTCAAAAAAATTCTTTAACGAGCCACTACCCAGGCCATTACAAGATTTATGTCATCACTACTTATTTCCAAAATTTATCTGGAAGGTCTTTCTCAATGAGCCTTGTTCTAGCCATGTTGTTGACAATCTGATTTATTCTCTCAAATAATCCATTATGTTGTGGAGTTATCACTTCTAAAACCTGATACCTTGTCCCCTGATTCTCAAGATAATCCTCCACTAGGATATTTGTGAACTATGTTCCATTATCTATCCATATCTTCTGGATTTTCTGATCTAACATCTTCTCAACATCCCATCAATATCTTATTTTTAAACTGAACACCTTAGACTTGTGGGTAATGATTGATACCCATACCATTCTATTATAGTAATAAAAAAAGAACATAATATCTCTTCCCATCAGGATTTATTAGTGATGTAGGTTTGTACAAATCAATATGAACCAACTCAAGAAATCTTTTTGACCTCAACTCTTTTTCCTTATTGGAATTTCGTAGTATGTTCCCTTTGGTTGAAATCACATGTATGTGTATGATAAAATTATAATCTAGAGAGATCCGGAGTATCCTAAGGTGTCACCAGATCATCCAAGGATGTTTGGCTCACGTGGCCAAGACATTTATGCCACAACTTATTTTATTCTTCCTTGGACTGAAAGCACATATATTATTCTCCATTCATGAGGTAGAGATTCCCTTTTTTATGCACTCCTCGTAATAAAACAACACCATATTTTTCCTTGATGACACATATTTTCTAGGATATTTTTATGGAATTTTCTGAGTCACACAATTGAATTACACTTAACAAGTTGTGACTAAGACCCTCAACAACTAAGACATCTGCACGTATTATGTCTTTTCCCCTAAACGTTTCATTTCCGAGAGTAAAAAATTTTCAACCCTTCATAATTAACAATTCATATGATAGCTTTTTTTTTTCAAAACTGATTCCCATCACAAAATCCTTGTTTCCTATCATATTGGAGGTGCGTCCACTATCAACGATCCATATACTAGTGTGATATAATGCCTTGAATTCAATTTCTACAACCACATCTTACTCAGATATATTCTGTTTGATCCATGTATATGATTTTATAGATGGTATGGATTGATACTCTTGAAATTCTACAGGATATTATAGACCAAATTCATCTTGAATAGATTCAAATTGATTTTTTCATTTACAACTCATTTGATGATACATTTTTCTACTTCTTATAACAAACCTCACTCTGCTTCAGAACATTCCTATGTATTATTAATGAGCAATATCATTCCATGTGTCTGAATCCTCCGCACCATAAATAGTAACCATTAAATGATAACCTAGAAAATTGAGCCCTGTATTACTACCTCTATTGTTCATATCCCATTTGGTACCTCTTTTCTATGGAATGTACATTTTTTGAGTGTCCCATATTTCCAAAACAATAGCATCTTATATAGGGTAAATTCCTGTGTGGAAATACTGCACCACTGGTTGTCCCTTGGGTTATATGAATATTTTGATTCTGCTTCATTCCCAAATCAATTTTCAATTTTAGAGTGGGTGCTTGTGGATTGAATTCAACCATTATTTCTTTCCGTTTTCAATCAAACCCCACACCAGCCATACCATTTTTATTTGACTATCGCTTCTCTTCTACTAGAGAACTATGTTCAAACTTTATCATCACTGTTTTCTATATGATTTTCTTTCTTAATTTCGTACCAAGAGTCAATGATTTTTCTTAATTATAACACATTGTCACAGACTGACAACTTATTCTTCAAGTTCATTGATACGTTTGATTAGTTCTTTTGATGTTTCAGTCAAACTATTGATATCCCTCTTCAATTATTCAATTTTGAGCTTGTACTCAACCACAATTTTTTTGCTCTCTGGTGTTGAAGAATTCAGTTTTTAAATTTCATCATTCATTTTAGACTTCTCTTCTTATTTCTACGACATATAGTGTTGATCATCATAAACCACTTTGTTATCTTTCTATGTATTGGCTCTACAAACTTCTATCTCTTTGAGAATAGATTCTAATTCAGCCTAATGATCAAATATTCCGTCAACTTCCCCTTCTTCATTTTCACTTTCATCTTTTTATGGAATTTTAGACAACCTCTACCAAATCCTACTTCGTGATCCTTGTGGTCCTACAACCTTTTTCCCTCAGATTCCTATGAAATTTTATCTTCTTTTGATAGTATATTTTTTTTGAAGAAATTTCTTTTCGATCTTCTCATACATTTAACCTTTGATGAATACTTCTTTGGGGGATTTCATCATTGTCTTCATCATCATCTTTAAAATTATTAGGAAACTTTATTTAAAAATGTACAATCTTTCCACATCGGAAGCATGTAAGTGGATGTTTACCTTTGAAGTTTCCTCTTCCACTTTGCAGATTTGAAGAGAGAAATGACATGACATCATACAAATTATATTACTCCAAACTATCTTCAATAGAGATATTCTTCAAGACCTTGAATGACACTTCTTTGGATGTATCCTTTTCTACAAAATATTTATCCCCATTTCTCATTTCATATGCAATATGGGTACTATTCAAGTTATCCAATGTCCTATCATTTGGATCTTTATATTCTAATACTAAAACATTTTGATGAAACTGAGGATGATGTTTTCTCAAGATATGCTTCAAAATATTCATATTTTCAAGGACATCTCTAAGACCATGCATTTATTCCACTACAACATTCACCTTATCAAATAATGCATCAATAGATTCATTTGGGTTCAATCTCATATATTCATACATGTTCCACAAAACATATATCTTTGGATCTCTATCCTTTGAATCCCCTTCATAGATATTCAAAATAATTTCCCACGTAGCATGTGATGTTTTACATGACATCACCATCATATAGATTTCAAATGATAGGGATCCCCTAATGAATTGATCCCTTTAGCATGCGTATCCAATTCTGTTTTTTTAGATTCAGATAAGGCACCACTATTGATATTGGATGATATTCCAGGCATAGCTGCTATGAAGAGATCCATTCCAAATGATCAGAAGTAGTGTTGAATCCGATTCTTCCATTTTTTAAAATGGTTTTTTTGGTAAAAGATCTTAATTTCTATATGATTGACCACCTCCATTTATTATAATTAGATAGATTCACTTAATTTTAACCATTTAATCTAATACTGATTGTTAGGTCCAGTAGGCCAGTTACCCAGAGAAGGGTGTGGGGTGAATTAGGGTATGATAAATTAAAAATACTACCCCTTTGGATATTGTTTTGTCATTAAAAAAACGCACTCCTCTCTTTATATTGTAGCAATATATGAGTAGAAGTTAAATAATTCATTGTACAAATTATTTTTACTTGGTTCACCCTCATGGAGCTACATCCAAGGAGCATACAATGACGAAGTGCCGATGTACCAAATATACTAAAGAACATTTCCAATTCCAAGGTTCGTGATGGGTCTTATATGACCAGGCTCACGGTCTTTACATGGTTTAGGGTCTTCTCACTATATTCTAAAGGGTCACTCCTTATTCCTCTTCTTCTGGCTCACTGGTGGTGGGAAGGATCACCGTCTTCCACTTCATTTTCTCACTACTCTTGGAAGGGATACAATTGTAGGTAGTCTCATTTTAATGAAATAATGAATCCTCAATGTTGGTATATTCTCTATTGAAGAAAAGTTTCACATGTATATGAAATACACTTTTCCACGTACTATTCATTTAGTAGGAATTGATTTTGAATACTGTTTTTTGAGCTTTTATAATATTACTTGAGTCATTTTTGAACCACCATGCATGTTATACGTACAACATAGCTGATATGCTACACAGATCCCCTCCTCCATAAACTGCCTCCAATTTCACATACCACTTCTCTTTTGTAGACTACTTCACCCACATACTGCCTCCGCTTGCGCTGTCGCATACCGACTCCACGAACGACCTCCACATATCGCTTCTGCATACCAATTCAACTTATCATATCTACTTATGCATGAATTTTCTTCCTCCATTTATTATCTTATATCCATGGAACCTTATTCCTTTTCAGGCTATAGTCCCTCACAAAAATCCTTCAATAGAATTTCTTCCACACAAACTAATTCACCCTTCATAGATTTCTCTCTCAGGAGCATCCTTCAGACTTTGATGAATTCCCGAAGTGATGATGTTATCTAATGGAATGATATCTTACATAATGATGAGATTATCACTCCTTATATAGGTAAATATATCTAGAAAATCTGCTAATATGATATTACCCAAATCTTTAATGTAGTACTGTCTTCACCATGTTTTGTGCATCTTCTGCGAATTGTCCCACCAACCATTTTCTCTATGTGGTCCACGTACCTAAAATCTTACTATGAAGAGGATAAAATAACCATAATAATTTCTTCAATGACTCATTTCATTGTTTCTCAAATTACAACCTCGTTTTTTGAGAACGAAAAGCCACCCCACGTTCCGCATGCCTTCGCCATTAACTGTTTTCTCCCAGTGAAAAGTTCATGTGCACGGTCTGCGTCTTGTGCTTCATGGTTCCATAACATCATTGATACCATTTAATGTTCCATGTATTACCATATGAATTCTGTGAACTTTTCTTCAAATTCTGTGTAATATTTTCTCATATGCATAAATCATCCTTTTTCGAAAACCAAACTCCCGATTTTGAGGCCAAAATGTTTTGGAAAACAATAGGAAATCGCCACAACATAAACAAATAATTTAGAACACCCCAACCATACTCATTTTCAATCATATTGATCTGTCAAAAAAATCACACCAAAAACCAACCAAGAGGACACCTTCAGGTATTTTTCCCAACATAAAGGAGGCTTAAATAATTTGGCATGGTAATGGGTATACATGGGAGTGAATAATGAAAGAGAAAGGTGTATATGATCATTAATAAATAAAAATGGAATTATGGTGATATGTGAAATGATAACCCATCATTATTAATGGAAAATAAATGGGCATTACTAGATAAACAAACTTTGATAGAGATAAGGAAGGAAAGAACCCTTACATGAATGTGTGGCATCAAAAGCTTGAAAATGGGCTTCTTGAGAGTTTGGGTCAGCTTTGAAGGATTATAGATAGGGGATAGTAGAGTAAAGATGTTAAAAAATGTTTTTAGTGATGATAAGTGGGAGTTTGGTAGAGTTTATATAGGAAATGAGAGGGGAATTATATAATATTTTACAAACATAGGTTTTACACTCTATAAAAAAATATTCAAAACCAGAAAACATTATATGGGTTTTCCCATTTTTTTTCCAATGTGTGAAGGTTTTCATTAGTTTATTAGTAAAAGGGTAGAACATATTAAAATATTACCATTTATTATGTTAAGGCGAGTCACTCTTTTAATGAAATGAATTTCAAAATATAAAATATATTTTATATTTTATTGGATTAAAAAAGGCATTAAAAATTTATCAAACGAACATAAAATAACATTATTTTTAGGGGAAAACATATATTTGGACTAGGATACCAATTATAGTCTTTATTACCTAATTTTAGGACATTATGATGTCATAAAACACAGTGAAAATTTATAGGGTATTTAATATTTATTCGAAAATGCAACTGTCTTAGAAAATTAAAAAAAATTAACCATCAAATAATTTATATGTTTTGATTCCAAAAATAATATTTATTTTATCTAAATAATTTTTTAAATATGTGAATTTTAAATTTTAAAATAAGATTCGAAATTTATTGAAAAAATGATGGGTTTTTTGATAATAATAGTTTTTAACCCTTATAAAAAAGTACATACCACATCAAAAAAAAACTATTTGAAAATTTATAACTAATGAATCTTATTTAATAATAATATTGTATTAAAATGCTATTTATTTAAATAATCCATTATTTAATCAAAGGCCTTCGGGCCACAGGGCCTTCGGGTCATGTAGGCCATAGAGTAGCCCAGCTCATACAGAACAGGCTGCAAAATAGGATCATAGAAACAGGAGTAGTACCCACCAGATGCAGAGCTAACCGGATTAGAAGAATGAGAGGGTATGACAGCCGCCATCGGGACCAGGCACCGTACAACTTTGTACGGGGAAATTCTAGCCGATCAGTAATTCAAGGCGGGGAACTAAGGAGATCAATGATGCAAGACACTGGGGAGGGGTAGTTCTAGTGGGATGGGCCTACGGGTCATTTAATGGGCATGGTATGCCTATGGGCCTTCAGGTCATGTATTTCGGGTCATGTTGGGCCTTGTGCCTTGGGCCTACGGGTCATTTACGTGTTCCCCTTCAACCCTTAAAAGGAGGATTATCTATAATAAAATAAAAAAAGAAGGACATTGGGCCATTCGGGTGATGTTTTGGGACATGATCATGATGATCTTGATCATATCTTGTAAATAGCTTCTCTCTTACTTTAGTTTTCAGATCATAGATCGGAATTGGTCAAGGAAAAATCGTAGTGGTGATATTTCCCTCATAATCTCTGATAAATGGGATTCATAGGGTACAATCCTACTGGATGAGGCCATTACTTCCTTTGTATGTGACAGCTAGACACATTAAAGACCTATATTTAAACTAATCATGTGATCACTATTTAATGGATATATTATCAATGGTAAATATTCATAATCGTCTTTTAAATCCAATTGTATATAATAAAACTAAACCAATACATGTGTTTTTATAACCATATTACATAATAAAACACTCAATCATAAGGGAATTTTATTTATAATAGTTCAGGTTGTTAAAATATTCCCCCCATAAGAAATGTTTCCCTCAAAATTTTCATTTACCACATTAAAACAGACGAGGGTAACTAGGTTTCATCACTTCCTCAAGTAATCATGTTTCTTCTTTAAAACTTGTGGTTTCTCCACAACACTTTGACAAGGTGAATTTTATTTTTCTATAGAAAATTGTCCTTATGATCTAAGATATTCACTGGCTACTCATACGAAATATAATTCTCCAATGATACCACCTCTGTATTGAGTAAATGTGTGGGCTCAAGTATGTACTTCCTTAATATTGATACATGGATTACATTTGGAATTTGAGATAGGTTTGGTGGGAGTGAAATTCGATAATCCCGAACTCCAATACAATTAAGGATCTAAAAGGGGACGTTGTATCTTAGAATATGATTTCCCTTCATACCAAATATATCACTTTACATCCTGGATACATGCAGAGGAATACCATATCTCCAATATTAAACTCTACGCCACATAGTTGATTGTTAGTATATATTTTTTGTCAACTCTAAACATCATTGATGTGTTGCGGAAGACCTTATCCTTTTCCACCATTTCCTCGACCATTTTAGGGCCTAGCAGTTTTGGTTCTCCAACTTTATCCCAGACTGCATGTGTTCTACACCTCTTTTCATAAAGGGATTTATAGGGATCCATTTGGATGATAGATTGTAAACTATTGTTGTAAGTTTAATCAATCTAAAGAAGATATTGATCCCATCATTCATTGAATTCTATTGAGCATGATCTCAACATGTACTTGAGTGTCTAGATAGTATTCATAGATTATCCATCATTTTAAGGGTGATAGGTCATGATGATGTTCAACCCAATATTAAGAGTGTTCTAGAGACTCTTCCAGAACACAGAGATGAATCTTGGATATGGATCAGATACAATCAATAGTGTTACTCCATGTAGTATAACAACTTCCCTGATGTATATTCTTGAAAGTAGATCCAGTCATAATTCATATAATATCGCAATGAAGTGTGCAGTATTTGTAAAATGATCCAACATAACCCATATAAAATTGTTACCTCTTGATGTATTTGGAAGATCAGTGATAAAGTCCATGGTGATGTTTTTACATTTCCTTGTGGGTATGGGTAATGGTTCTATCATCCCCTAGGATTTTGGCTTACCACTTTCACATGATTTCATCCAAGACATCTTGATGTATCTTCTATGATATCCTTCTTGATATTGTTCCACCAATAGAATTCATGGAGTTCTTGATACATATTTGTGTTTCCTGGTTGGGTGGAGAAGGTTGAGGCTATGTGAATTGTCTAACATCTCATTCATTAACTTGGTATTTGATGGTACACATATTATGTACCCAAATCTCACAACACCTGCATCATTAACATATAACTCAGACGATTTTCCTTTCCTTATAGATTCAACATTCTTCAAAATTCCCACATCGAATCGTTGAGAATACATTAACCTATCCATAAGAGACGGTGGATCAATCATTTGTGAAACGATTGATGATGTTCCAACCATTTTGATCCCATGTCCACCCTTTGAAAATCATAGAAGATCGAATCCCTCTCAATTCCCATCATTGATAGATTTTTTGGATCCATTCTCCTTAGAGAATCTACCACTTTATTATCTTTCATAGAATATTTTTGGATTGAGAATTCATATTATTGGATCAGCTCTAACTATCTTCATTGGTTCATATCTATCTCTTTCATTGTGAATATATACATGAGACTTTGTGATCTGTATATATTTCACAATTCCCCCCAAAGAGATAATAACAAAAAAAAATAAAGGAAAATTAATTACATCCACCTCTAGATCATGTGATGGTTAGTTATATACATTAATTTTCAATTTCCTTGATTCATATGCAATTATTTTGTCATTTTCCATCAACACACTTCTTATGCCCTTTTTAAGAAGCCTCGCTGAATACCATTAAATGATATCCACTTATGGGCAATGTGAGAACAATCATAGTGATAATAATCATTTTAAAGTCCACTAATATTTCTTCACATTCATCATTCTATGAAAACATTACACCCTCCAATGTTATCTTGGAAAGAGGGTTTGACAATCGTGAGAATTTCTCCCAAATCGGCGATAATACCCATCTAACCCAAAGAAAATATGGATATATATCACAGATGTTGGCCACAACCATCCAAAATTTCATTATTCATTGAAGTATCCAGATATATCCCATTTCTTATGATGATATTCCCCATGAATTTTAATTCCATCAACCATAACTCACACTTTCTATAATTTTCATAATGTTTCACCTTTTGTGAGGTCTTTAGCACAATGCACAAATGATCCTCTTACTCTAAATTGATAATGGAGTATTTTAGACTATAATCTATAAATAAAACCAAACATTTGTCATGTTAATCCCTAAATAAAATATATATAAAGTCCAAGATGATTATTGGATAATTAGTGAGTCTTAGCGGCATAACTATGAACTCATAGTGCCAGTACCTTGAATGAAAAGCAGCCTTGGGGTTATCCTCCTCTTTCACCATAACATGGTAATATCCTAAACACAGATCCATCTTGGAGAATAATTATGATCCATATGATTATTTAACAAGTCTTCATTCTGAGGTATAGTATTCTTTTTCTTATCATGATATTGTTGAGCTCGCGATAATCGATGCAAATATGAATTGACCCATCCCTCTTTTTAATGAAGAGGACTGGTGAACCCCATAGTGAAGAACATGGGCATATGAAACCTTTATCTTGATTCTCTTTTAATTGTTTCTTTAGCTCCAAACTATCTACAAAATCCATTCTATATGGAGTAAAAGATAATGGTAACTCCCTAGGTATAGGATTGGTTGAAAATTCAATATCTCCGCTAGGAGGAAGACTAGGGAGTTCTTCAAGAAATACATTGGCGTATTCCATCACAATGGGAATGTCTTCAAGGATTATTATTTATTTATAATAAATCATTTTAGATAGATATACTTCTTCATACAGAAATAATATACATGATTTATATTATTGTTATAAAGATGATTCATCCTCCTCCTTTCAATTGTATAGAATCGAGGGTCAATTATCAATACAGAGAATTATTTACCTATTAAGAAAATATATGATGGATAAATAAAGGGAAATCCAATACATTCCAATAATTTCATCATATTCCACCAAAGGAAGTATGACATGGTTCCCCAGGCAGTTCATCCCTAAAACATTGAGAGTGGATGATTTATATACTTGGGATAAAATAATTGATCCATTTTCAATTTCATCGACAAATCTACTTCCAAGATTTTTGGTGGTGGTTGGATAGTTCTAATAATCTTTCATGTTATAAATGAATGTGTAGAACTATAATAAACAATTACGTTTTCTATTCTTGAATGAATAACTATCATACTTGTCACCACTTCATTGTTGAGATTATCATTGGTGGTAGTGATGGAAAAAATGACATTGCTTCCTTGGAGGTTGTTGGTTGTCTCCAAAAACCATTATCTTAGTGTATTGGTTTTCAAAGTTCCCTGGTTCCTTGAAGTTATAGCAATGAAAAATACGCTAAGGGTTTACTAGAGCATTCCTTTCCTCAATCATAGTAGCAGGTTTCTCCTACAAGTAATCAATGTCATGGTTCCCTTCTATCCCGCACTTAACTAATTTACTTTTCCCCTTTAAGAGATTTCCATGACACTTCTTTCCACACCATTGTCAAGTGGGATGTAGAAATTTCTTGGCACCATTAGATCTCTCTATAATATCTCTAGAAATGATCTCAACTTTATAATTATTATCCTCATGATACCCCTGAGATTTCCTGATCTCAATTTCTACTTTTAGGGAATATCAGACAACGTCCTCAAAGATATCATAGTCACATATCACTAGGGATTTCCATAGGCTTGGTTTTAGACCACTGAAGAAGTATTCAACCTTAAACTCTGTGGTAACTACAAATCCAGAGGCTTATCATGAAAGCCTTGTTAATTTTTTCTGATATTCCCTGATAGGTTCATTGTCCTTTTTCGTGAGGGAAATAAAATTCCTTTCCATTTTACGACAAAGTGTGTGAGGAAAATATTTAACAAATTTTTTTTTCTGGAAATCCTTCCACACTATTCCTTCGATCTCTTCCTCATGTATTTTTATTTTTGATCAATGTACACCACTAATCAACTTCACCTTCCATATGATAAATATCTAATAGAAACTTCTCTTGTTCAGAACATTGAATGATGAGGAAGATCTTTTTAGTGAAGTTGATCCACTATTACATGATTAAGGGATCAGATGACACATCTAAAGTTAGAGGCCTTGGATGCATGAAGCTCTTGATTATAGATTTTTTTCTATTAGGGGGGTTTGGATGCTCCTCCTATTTTAGGTTTCTATTATGAACCTAAGTCAACTGAAATTTTATTTTCATGAAGTGTGTGATTCCTACCCCCTTCAGGTTAGGCATCTAATTGGTGCAACCATCACATTGATTGTTTACCTGATTTATCCTGTTTCCATCCATTGGATAGAAAAAAATGGTAAATTAAGATTGATTATTTTTAACTTTTAAACACATAAATTAGTGTTTAATGACATTAAAGGGATAAATTATAACTTATATATATTTCCTTAACTTATTGATTTCTAGGCTTCAATCTTTGTTATCCATGATCTATTTACTAACATATAATCTCATCAGTATTTTTTACTCCCATAATAATGGTTCATAATGAGCTTATATTTTTTCAATGAATATCCCCTTGGAGTGTCAAACTAGGTTTGTAGTAAGGTCCATTATCGTGTACCGGGTTACCCCGAGTCAGGCTGAGAACTACTTACAGTAGTTGTTACTCCGATTTGAATCTATGTTAGAACCATGTCCACATGTAGTATCTAGTAAGAGATGTATTTTATTGATAAAAAACTTTCTCTATACGAACCAAAATTTAGGGGTGATTTCTTATATTCAGTCTTATCCATAATGCTTTTTCTAGAGTTTTCAAATCCTAATCCAAAAAATAACTAATCTTTTCCTCTGATACCAGCTATAACAACCCTTATCTTTATTAAACATCAATACATGTGTTAATTACATAAAATTACACTTAATAAAACCTGAAATATTGATAAATATTGTTTATTAGGTAATTAGGAAAATTTCCTTAAAATATTAATCCTGAATTAGAATATCGTTATTGAAAAACTTCATTAACATGTTTGAGCTTAAAACGTCATTAGATGGCCTTGGGAAATTCCTAAGAAAGGGGTGATACATAAAGCACAGTAAGGGAATAAACCTAGAATAACATAAAGATAATAATACATGTTATAAAAGTCATGTAAATGAGTTATAAATGAACATGAATAATAATTCATGATATAGATTGATAATCATAACATGGAAAATGCGGAAACAACATAAAAAATTGAATCATAAACATAAGTCAAGGATAAACTGACAAGACTTTTGGTGTAAAAAGTTTCATAAAGGAATAAGGTATACCCATATTCCAACATAATGAATAATGATACTAAACATTAGACAATGCATTGGAACACTATATAATTATGGGCACATATGTTACTTTCATTTCATTCTCAAGCTTAATTGTTCCACATATATCATAAAAATTGGATTCATTCCTCATCATAATTTATTCCACGATCATGGAGCATAGAATTAATACATGTAAGTACCAAATAAAATGGTATATGTCAATAAAAGTGAGCATAGTTGATAGGAAATGGGTATGGTATTCACTACACAATTGGTTTGGCATTAAAAATCAAGGTTGAAATTCACAGCATTACAACGTCACATAAAAGTTCATAAAATTGGTTTTTGATAGAAAAATGGATTTATAATAATTTGAAAATGAGCTGTAAAGTAATAAGGACATGTAATGACATTACCACACATATAGATTTAAAAACATAATGCATTTAGTAATAAATAATATTGAAAAAAGGGAAGGATGTTTATGAAATTTCGACATGGTATCAGGTGTACATGGGAGGTCTTAATGAGAGAGAAATTGAAATATAATAATTTTGACATAATAAGGGAAGTATGGTGGAGTTTAAAAATTATACCCTATCATTAGTAATGGAAAATAGAAGGGCACAACAAGATAAATAAACATTGATAAAGATGAGAAAGGAAAGAACCCTTACTTGAGTATATGGTCCTAAAAGCATGAAAATGGGATTATTGAGAGCTTGGGGTTCATTGGGAGGATTATAGAGAGGGTATGAAAGATTAAGGATGCACTAAAAAGATTTTTAGTGAATATAAGTTGGATATTTGGTGGTTTAATATAGTAAACGAGAGGTGAATTCTTTAATATTTCACAAATTTAGGTTTTGGGCTCTATATAATAAAATATTCAAAACCACAAACCTTACAATAGTTTTTCCCATGTTTTTTTCAAAATTGGGGAGGTTTTAATTAATTTATTAGGAATATGGATGATCATATTAAAATATTACCCTTTATTATGTGGAGGTGAGTCTCTCTTTTTTTGAAATTAATTTAAAATCATAACATTTATATATTTTGAAAGATTCATAAAGGCATTATGAAATTAATCAAATAAACAAAATAAATAATATTAGTTTAAGTGTAGAAAATATATTTGGAAGAAAATACCCATTATATTTTTTTATTACATCATATTGGGGTCATTATGATGTAACAAAACACAACGTATATTTATACGATATTTAATTTTTACCCAAAAATTCAACTGTCTTAAAAAATTATGAAAAATTTACCAGTACATAAATTCTTTGTTTCAATTCCAAAAATAATATTTATTTTATATAAAAAAATTTCTAAATATGTTCATTTTTACTTTTAAAATGATATCCGATATTTATTAAAAATGATGGGTTTTTTTGACAATAATAGTTTTTGAACCCCTATAAAAACTACATTTCACTTCATAAAAATTCTAACATCCCGGTTTCGGAAGACACCCAGAGGCGCCCCGTTCCTAGTTGGTGACATGGACCTAAGCACATTTCCTATAATAATAGAGGTTGTTGACTAGCAGCGAGGGCCTTGGGTGTGCTATGGGTAAACTAATCCCTCATTGGTAGAGTGCACATCATAAGTAAACAACACATACAATAGCATAAGCAGTAAATATTCAACAACAGTAAATAGTGGAATGCTAAAATAATAAACAACCGGAGCACAGACATATATATGAAATGATGCATGATATATATGTCTAGGAAAGAATCCAAACAAGTCACAATGATGAATACAATACTAAACCAATGTACAAAGCAAAAACATATAAGAAAATCTTCAGCATCTCAAGCCTCGACTTGTTCCCATGCTCTACTGATCCAATGCAATCAAATTCCAGAAGTCAAATGGTGATTTCCCTTGTCTATACCTGCAACAATATAATCTGTTTGAGCCCAAAAGCCTGACCCAAACTGTGTGTGAGACTAAATCCCAGTAGCCAACCACCCGAAGATCTGTTCCTAACAGTCAGTGAGCATATAGAAGGTAATAGTACAATAAGAAAAAAACAATAACCAGTAAATAAGATGACACACAACAGTAAACAATACAAATATCAACTAGTAGCAATGAAGCCAACAACTAACCAAAACATAAATCCCTCTGGTAAGTACACATATCCATCCCCTTTGGTCTTATCCAAGAAGTACCAACAACCCTCTGGGCAGTACACTCAGCCCAACCCCTCTGGTTTGGCCATACAAAATTATAAGACTCTCTGAGGAAGCATGCTTAGTCAATTCCCCTTATAGTCTAAGGTAGTCAGGGACTCTCTAAGAAAGATCACACGGTCAGATACTCTTATAGCCCCAAGGTCTAGAGACTCTCTAAAGAAGCTCACTCGGTAAATTTCTCTCATAGCCTTAGGTCAAACATAGACTCTCAGAGGAATCTCACTTATTTAATTCCTCCTATATACTAGAATGGTTTATGGAAATTCAAACAAAACATAGACTCTCTAAGGAGGATGTCTTGGTCTACCCCCATATAGTGTATAAAGCTCAGGACTCTCTGAGAAATCTCACTCGGTCTATCCTCCTGTAGTCTATAATATCCAAGACTCTCTGGTAGTCTCAGTCGGTCTACCCCTTATAGTCTATAATGTACAAGAATTTATGAGGAAGCTCACTCAGTCTATCCCCTTATATTCTCTAGCACCAGGTTCTCATGGCCTCATGCCATTCAGTGCATAATAATGCTATAAGGCCAACGTAATCCTACAAAGCTACTTGGCCAACTAGTCTATAGAATTACAAGCATGCCAGGGAACAACACTCCATCCAACAGTCACAAGGCATGGAAAACAGGTATAACGGCCAAAGGCTAAACAAGGCCAAAAGGTCGTAAATAGAACAAGGCATGGGAAAAAATCCAAGCATAAAAATTATCCTCATACGTAGCCAAATTACCTCTACAAAAGCATGAAATCATGGAAAGAAAACAGAATGGGAAAAATAGTAAACATGCATTTCCACGTTCAATGGTATTGGTGGAATTTGCACATAATACTCATAGACATTGAACGGAAAGGCACAATACACCTACCTTGAAGCTGAGAGATAAATATACATGAATAACGAGGCTTTAATCTCATTAGAAAATCGTAGATCTAGGAAAACATACAAAACATTAAACCCATGATTACATGAAAAAGACGAGGAATGGGAAAACAATGATCTAGAAGAAGGAAGATCATACCACTGCGGTTCCAACACAATCGACAGAAATCGATTCGGGGAACGGATGGAGGCATGGGGGCTCGGAGAAGTTCTGGCACTGTATGGATTCCCTCAGTTGAACGGGAGCTAGAAGAAGACGATTCTGACAGTCATACGCGAGCCCGATCCTTTTTATGAAAAAAAGAAAGTACACAGTGTGTAATTTATGAGTACATAGTGTGTACTAGGATTTTACGTAATCTAATTTAAGCGGCCTCTGCATCACCCCACATGACTGAGTGTGTGGCCCAGACATGACCAGCACACGGCTTTGGGCGACATCGAAGTACACAGAGTGTACTTATTAAGTATACGGTGTGTACATAAAAAATTTCATGAAACTCTTCTTTTCTCAAGAACTCCAGAAAAAGGAAAAACATTCTTGAAATGAAGGTCCGGGTTTTTAAAAACTTCACCCCTTAAAGAAATTATCACCGAATTTCCCTAGCGAGGCGTGGAAGAAGAAAAACCGATCAGCCCCGGCCACTACGATCGAAAATAGGCCTCCCTCTCCCATGTCTCGTCCTGTACTCGCCCGTACAGCCATAACACCCATACCAGAGGAACAGATCGACCATGAAAAACCTTCGTACAATGATCGAAAATCGGAATAGGATGCTCCTCAAATGATGCATCCTCTTTAAGCTCAACCACCTCAGGTTGAAAGAAATGAGACAGGTATGAAAAGTAACGTCAAAGCTGAGAAATTTGGAAGACGTCGTGCATAGCCCGGTACCTCCAAGGTAACTGCAATCAATAGGTAACCGGCCCAACTTTCTCCAACACCTCAAATGGCCTGACGTACCATGTTGAACGCTTACCCTATTCCAAATCCTATTGTGTCCCAACCTCAGTGCGAAACGTAGTAAAACCTTATCCCTGACCTCGAACTCCAGAGGTCATCTTCGATGATCAGAATAAGACTTATATCGAGACTGTGCTGTAGCCATCCTCTTCCGAACCATCTCTATCTGCTCTGAGGTCACCTGAACAAGATGAGGTCCAAGAAAATGCACCTCTCCTGCCTCCATCTTGCATAAAGGTGATCGGTATGGACTACCATATAAATCCTTGTAAGGTGCCATCTGAATAGTCTCTTGAAAACTGTTGTTGTAGGCGAACTCCACAAGAGGTATATGCTTCTCCCAAGAACCTCCAAAGTCCAGAATGAAAGCTCGGAGCATATCCTTGAGCACAAAAATCTTACGCTCATACTGGCCATATGTCTACGGATGGTATTCTATACTAAAAAGTACATGTGTACCCAAATCCTTCTGAATCCCCTACTAGAACCGAGAAGTAAAACGCGCATCCCTATCTGAAACAATGGTGTGTAGAACTCTATGTAGACGTACAATCTCTCGGATGTAGAACTGCCCCAGCTCATCAATGCTGAAGGTATCATTGAATTTCAAGAAGTGAGCAACCTTCATAATCCTTTCGATGACAACCCAAAGAAAATAATTCCATCGAGGTGTCCTCAACAAACAGGTCACGAAGTCCATCGCGACATCGTTATACTTACACTTCGAAATGAATAACTGCTGAAATAGACCTACTGTTCACTGATGCTCCGCTTTAACATACTGAAAAGTGGAACACCTCAGGACAAAACCAGAAACTTCTCTCTTCATACCTTGCCACCAAAAATAGCGGTGTAGATCATGATAGGTCCTGGTGACGCCAGGATGAACTGCCCAATCTGAGGAATGAAAGTCCCTCATCAGATCCTAACATATGTCTGCTGGCACCCATACACATCCCTAGAATTGCAAGATCTCATCCTCACATAATTTCCATCTAGTAAGAAGGTCCCCTCCTGACACACTCTCTCGCAGGTCTAGGCCATCCAAGTCTGATAGCTTCCTCATTTGAACCAGATCAAGAATAGTAGAGGTAACAGCTACAGAAGATAGAAAAGACTGCCACTGCCTGTCATACATCTCCAAATGCATCTCAGAGAATAGATCCATAAACTGCCACTCACTGCTGGCCTCCTGAACTACATGTATCTGAGTTCTCTTGCTCCATGCACCAGCCACTACATTTCCCTTTCCAGATGTATATGCAAGCTCAATGTCAAAGGACTGAAGATACTCAACCCAATTATGTTGTATCAGATTCAGATTGCGCTGAGTGAATATGTACTTGAGACTAATGTGGTCGGTAAAAACTTCAAAATTCTTACCCAAAAGATAATGTCTCCAACAGCGTAAGGAATGAACTACTACTAAAAACTAAAGATTGTGCGTCAGGTAGTTTCTCTCATGTGTCCTCAAATTCCGAGACCCGTACGCAACGACTCCATATCCCGATATAAGAATAGCTCCCAGCCCGATACCTGAAGCATCACAATACACGGTATAGCTCTTGCCTGGCTCTGGAAAGGCTAGTATCAGTTCTAATTTCATCCTCCCATTAAACTCCCGAAAGGATGACTCATAAGAATATTCCCATAAAATGTCACCCATTTATTGGTCAGACCATTCAGTGGTGCAGCTAGGCATGAAAAGTCTTGTATGAAGCGTATGTAGTATCCAGCCCGCCCTAAGAAACTCTGTACCTCAAAGACATTCTTTGGCTGCTCCCAGGAAACTACTTCCCTCAATTTTATTGGGTCTACCGAAACTCCTATCACTGAGATAACATGACCCAATAAGTGAATATGGTCTGTCAAAAAGTGTCACTTTGAGAGTTTAGCATAATGCTGATGCTCTATCAATGTACACAAGATGATCACAAGAAGGGTAGCATGGTCGTGTCGAGTGTGAGAGTACTCCAATATGTCGTCCACTAAAACCACCATGAAGGAATCTAAGTAAGGATGGAACACTCGGTTCATTAGTTCCATGAAAACTGCAGGCGCATTCATGATACCGAATGGCATAACCATATACACGTACAGACCATAACTGCTCCAGAAAGCTGTAAGAGGTATATCAGATGGTCTTATGTCCAACTGATGATAACCGGATCTCATGTCAATCTTTGAGAACACTCGGGCTCTTTAATGTGATTGAAGATATCATCAATCCTCAGAAAGGGATATCGGTTCTTTACTGTCAACTGGTTCATCCTCCGATAGTCCACACAAAGCCTGAGGGTACCCTCTGGCTTTTTTTGCGAATAGGACACACGATCCAAAAGGAGAAGTGCTGGGTCAGATGAATCCTTTTTCCTACAACTCCTCCAACTGATTCTTGAGCTCCTACAACTCAGGTGTAGCCATCCTATAAAGAGGAATAGACACCAGTGTCATTCCTGAAATGATCTAAATAGAAATGTATACCTCACGCTCTAGAGGCAAACCTGAAAAGTCCTCTGGAAATACATCCTTGAAATGAACCAACACTAGAGGAAAATATAATTGTGAAGTCCCCTTGTCATCTAGATAAAGAATAGAAATATGGGCTGTAACTTCTCCTAGCACATGATGCTCGAGTCCTGCTTGACATGACTGGACATCTCACTCACCTCTATAAAGAAAGGATCCACCCTCTAGTGATACGAAACTCACCCTACGGTGATTGAAATCAATGAATGCCTAGAAGGGGACTAACCAGTCCGTTCTGAAAATGAAATCATAGCTTGTCATATCTACGACATAGAGGTCCCATAAGAAGTGACACCCTGCAACCTCAAGAGGGCTCTCTCTGCACTAATGTACGCTAACCGTTCTAGTACCCAACGGTGTATCTAGAGTCAATGTATCGACAATGGTAATGATGTAGTGCCTAAGGCTCTCCACAAGGGAAACATAGATAAATCTATGCAGAGAACTAGTATCAAAAAGAGCTGAAGATAAAACTAATGCTTCAAAGATCGTACCTCGAACAGTCAAAGGGACGAGATCCTACCCCCGATGGGTCTTCTCCACTACAAAAGTCCGACATGTACCACAGCCCTGTGACCCTGGCTGACCACTTTGAGCTGATCCAATCTACTATTACTGGTAACCTGGTGATTGACCACCACGGTCGTGACCTCCACCTCAGCCCGAACATCTGGAAGAACTCTAGTTCCCATTATGGTGAGAAACTGGCGATGCATCTCTTGAATGCGTGGTCATAAAAGAACCCCTACCACCAGCTGTAAGTTATAATATCTAACAAAAAAGATAAAGATGACCCATATTTCCACAAGATCGGAACTCCATCAGGTCTCTCTGGAACTGAGGCCTAGTATTCCCACTTCTACCACATTGGTATCATACTACCTGGCTACCCGAAGATACAACCCGCCAACTCTGATATCCTAGATAAGACTCCCTCCAGCGCATCCTGCTATCTGTAGGGGGAAAAATAACTCTGGATGTCGAACTGCCCTAGCTCACTGCTCCAGAATCCCTCAGATTTTTCTCAGTTATCAGTTCCTAGTTGACGATAGAGGATATCAAAGTTAGCCTAAATATATTCACCTAGGTACGAATCTACTGCCCGAGACCATCCTCAAAATTTCTAGCCAAGAACAACTCATCACCTATTGAAATCAGCGTGAAACGTTACAGCTCAGTAAAGCAAGGGGAGTACTCAATAAAAGTAAGAGTACCCTTCTCCAGACTCATAAACTCCAGGCCTCGATCGGCCCACATCTTCTTCGGGTAGAAGTAATCGTAGAAGATTTGCTGAAACACATACCAAGTCGTCCTCTGCTAGCGCCCTAATGCTGAGATCACCTCCTACCACCTCTTGGTGGAGTCTCAGAGAATATAGATAGCGAGCTTCACCCTCTTCTCTGTAGGTATCTCCATATGCTCGAAAATTGTCAGTGTGGCCTCTAACCATGACTCTGCAGCCTAAAGTCTTCCATACCCTGAGAAAGTAGAAGGATGCTACTTCTGGAAAACCCATGCCAACTCTGCCAACGACACAGCAGGAGGAGGTGCTCCCTGGAAGGTCTTCATCATCCTCAGAAAGTCTTCCCTAAACTGTGCATCGGCACCTGCAACTGGTATAACAGCTGGTTCCAAGACTGGTAAGACATGAGGATCTACAAGAGGTCCCTGATTGGACATATCCGATGTCTGATCACTGTCTGGAAGCTGACGTACCACCAGAGGACATCTCGGTGGCATAACTCTGAAAGGACAAAAGCAAACCATTGATCAGGATTATCAAAGACTGCGAACAGAAGAGTAAAAGAGGGGAATAAGAGAAAGAAACATTAAAATTTACAAAACATGACTACACGACATGTATAAAAACTAAACGGTGTGTTATTTTAAGCCACTCACATGGGCATGTACTTCTGCCACAACTGGTCGTGTAACGCCACAACCACACGGCGTGTTGTCTCACCAAATGGTAGGTACTCGAACTCTATTCACATGCCCGAGTCTCCTTACACGGCTAACCCACACTATCCTTTTAATCATAGACTACAAAATGTGTGCACGAAGGACACGACTTGTACTAGAAAAAGTCTCAACGACCTGTGTTGTTAATTACACGACCGGCTACATGGTTCACTCTATACGTTGTGCTCCCTGAGAACACGGCGTGTACTTGAAGGTTTTCCCTAACCCGTGTTATTCGTGACACGACTGGTTACATAGGTTACATGGAACGACAAGTGATAGTAGTAAAAAGTGTGTATAGTCGATGTATCATCCATCTATATTGTTATTCACACGGGTAGACACACGGGCACTACAACACGGTATGTACGTACCGTACACTACATGTTCCTGAAGATTTTTCCTACCCCTGTGTCTCTTCCCACATAGTCAGTGACATAGTATAAAAACTACATGGAATGTATTAATTAAGTACAATCTATGTATTCTAGTATTTTTTCAGGCAGTAGTTCATAAACTTCTCTAAAGCCCGGAAACATAGAAAACAAGAGTTAATGTGCCAAATTTCGATCCGCGAGGGCCCGTACTCACCGTGAATCAAATCATGGCATCTTATACAAGTTATAAAAAAGAAACCAGGCAATGATCCACCAAATTTTGGTCCAAGAGGGAACATACACCTCCAGAACCAAAGTTTGGCATCCATCTAAGAAAATTACTACACAAAATAAATTCACAATCCAAGAACAGAGATTCTATCAATGCATCTATCACTACAGCACACATAATCTACACAACAACATGAAATCTCTAATGCATCCAATATGGAATGGAAAGAATGAATGGAATGTTATTTCTAACAAGTACCTATGGGATTCATGAGATGGCATACCCTCATCTCATCGGGTTGTGACAGAAATAGAACCGCAATAATAACAATGGTAACCGCACAAATCATGTCAACCACCTAATGGTGAAATCATATTAAATATAAAAATTGAAAAACCTAAAGAAATTTAAATAACTGAGGTAGATTGAATTTTCCCTATACACGATTAGGTACTACCGAGAATAGCTTATTACCAAGTACTTATTCCGTCCTATCCCTGGCTATAGGCTCCAAACAGTAAGTCAAGAGAAACAATTCCTCTGATACCACTTTTTAACGTCCTGGTTCCAAAAGCCACCTAGAGGCACCCCGTACATGGTTGGTCACATAGTCTCAAGCGCATTTACCCAAATGCTAGAGGCTGTAGACTAGCATCAAGGGCCTTGGGTGTGTTAGTGGGGAAACTATTCCCTCATTAGCATAGTACATAGCGTAATTAAACAACACATAAAATAGTGGAAGGAAGAAATATCAAATATCATTAAACAATAGAAGGATAAAATAATAAACAACTGGAGCACACACACATATATATGAAATAATGCATGATACATATGTCTAGGAAATAAAAAAAATTCACAATGCTGAATACAAGACTCTCTGGGAAACTCACTTAGTCTATCCACTATAGTCTATAATGTCCAAGACTCTCTGAGGAAGCTCACTCAGTCTATCCCGTTATAGTCTATAGCACCAGGTTCTCAAGGCCCCAGGCCATTCAGTGCATAATAATGCTATATGTCCAATGTAAACCTACAGAGCTACTTGGCTATCCAATCTCTAGCATAACAAGCATGTCAGGGAACAACACTACATCATATGGTCACATGGAATATAAAACAGGTATAACGGCCAAAGGCCGAATTAGACCAAAAGGTCATAAACAAAACAAGGCATGGGAAAACATACAAGCCTAGAAATTATCCACATAAATAACCAAATTACCTCTACACAAGAATACAAGCATGACAAGAAAACGACAGAGGCAGAACAGTAAACACGTAATACCCCATTCAAGTGTATTGGTGGAATTAGCACATAATACTCAAAGACTTTGAACAGAAAGGAATAAACCACCTACCGTGATGCTAGGAGATCAATATAACTGAACCACGAGGATTGAATCTATTTATAATAATGTATATATACTGAAACACGGAAAACAATAAACCCATCATAACTTGGAAAAGAGGAGGAATGGGAAAACGATTCTCTAGATGAAGGAATAGCTTACCACTACGGTTCTAACACAATCGATGGTGGTAGATTCAGATAATGGACGTAGGAACGGGGGCTCGGAGAACTTTTGGCACTGTACGTCTTCTCTCGGTCGAACGAGACCTAGAAGATGGAGATTCTGGCAGTCATATGCGAGCCCAGTCCATTTAATGAAAATAAATTACATTGTGTGTACTTTTTGAGTAGCCGACGTGTACAAGGATTTTCTGTACTCTGATTTAAGTGGCCTCTACATCACCCCACACGACCATGTGTGTGGCCCAGACACGCCCATCACACGACCTCACGTGGCATCGATGTACACGGTGTGTACTTATAATGTACACGATGTGTACTTCAAAAATTTCTAGAAACTCTTCTTTTCTCAATAACTTGAGAAAAAAGAATTACATACCTGAAACGAAGGTCTGGGATCTTACAAAAATTATTTGAAAATTTATAATTAATAAACCATATTTAATAATAATAATATATTAAAATGATATTTATTTGAAAAATCCATTTATACATCCAAATAAATCCACTAATTGAATTGGAATATTACACAAAAATACAATTTCTGTCAAATTCAATCAAAATCAAAATAATTTATAATATAATAATAATAAAATAAAATAAATTCATTATTTTATACACTATACATATTAATATTATTAAAGTCTTGATACATATTAATTTAATACACCAAAATAAACCCAAAGAGTAAGGTGCACGATGGTGATACTTTCATGGGGATGTTCATTGAACATGGATTGTTTCATAAACTCCATAAGGTTGAAATTCTCTCATAAATGGTTTCTCTCATGATTAAGTTGTTGTATATCATCTTGGGATTGGTCAAGGGAAAGTCTCATTGATTATATCACCCTTATAAGCTCTGATAATTGGACTTCATTGGGTAAACTCCTACTAGATGAGGCCATTACCTCCTTTTCTATTTCAATTGGATTCGTTAAAGCCCTATATTTATACTAATAATGTGATCACAGTTTAATGGATATATTATCAATGGTAAAAATTCATAAATATATTATGATTCTAATTGGATATAATAAAACAAAACAAGTGTATATGTTTTCTATAACCATATTACAGAATAATATGTTAAATCATAAGGGAATATTATTTATAATAGTTCGGGTTATTACACTTCTTATATTTTATGACACTAAAATCCTTGAATGCTTGGTTTTTAGTGACTCCATAACATACCTAATAAATATAAGTGTAATTATTGAAGAAATTTTTATAGAGGTTTTATTTTGGTAAGTGAGGGAGAATATGTTTTTTCATAGGGAGGGAGAGGGGGTATTTATACTTAAGGAGATGTGTATTCTTGTATAAAATATTGAATAAAATACAATTTCTCTAGTAAAAAGCGTAATAGTTTTATCCATGACATTCTATGTGATCTTTAAATAAAATAAAACGATTCTAGGTCTTTCTATACTTTCAAAAACACGATTCATTAGTTTATTTAAATGGAATGTGGAAAATGACAAATTAACATTTTAATGGAATATTTTATCATTTTTAACATTAGAAAACACTATTAGGTTTTGAATTTAAATTTTTTGTTTTTAAATGAATCATTTATCTTAATAAATTAGTTTCTGGTTGTGTTATATGTTATAGAATTTAATATTTCATTATTACCTCTGGAATGATTTAATTAAAATACACAGGTTATAAAAAAACTGTTATTTTACTATTCACTAAATTTGTATTCATTTAGAAAATTTAGAGAAATTTCCCTCATAAAATATCAACATGATGATTCAGAAAACTTCCTTAATTTTTTAAAAATGCTTTTCTATCAAAGGTAATTTTAATTATTAAAATTAAAAACAATAATTTTCATGAAATAGACTAAAATAAAGTTTATTTAAAATAGTTCTTATATTTTAATTATGTTTTTAATATTCATATTTATTTTATTGATTTTAAATACATATAATTTCTTAAATTACCAAGGATAATTTTTATTTATATGGTATTTTACTATTCTGAGGACAATTTCCTATTCGAACGGTCAGGTTACTATTCCCAATAGTCAAATTACTATTCCAATGGTCATATCACCATTCTAAAGGATATATTACTTATTATAAATAAAACTTACTTGTATCAATCAATATCCACCAAATTTATAGTAATGGATTCACATTTTTTATTTCTAAAATTTCGATTGGGTTACAAATGTTGGGTAATTTTTTATAGCGTTGATCTTTGTTGTGAAGATTCTAGGGGATAAAGATGATAAAAAATTTCAAATTCTTGTAATTTAATTTTTTTTATATTCATTTCCCATTTTAATATTATAAAATAATATGTATATATTTATTCTATAAACACAATTTTCTCAATTATAGATAAAAATCACTATTTTAAATTGTTTTTAAATGATAATATATACCTAATTTAGACAACAATTATTAATTCAGAAGGAAAATTTAATATATTTAAAATCTTAGAATGATACATTATTGGGTTCCCATGATCGTAGATTACCTAGGGCTCTCCCTTGGTTCCTATTTAAGGAATTATCATCTTAATTAGATTTAATTCAATTTATAATGTTCTAAATGTCATTATTTGTTCACTTTCCATTAAAATTTTAAAGACCACTTTCATGTAATTAATTTCAAATGAAATTCAAGGGCTTTTCAAACAAGATATACTCATGAAAAAAATAAAATTATCATATTAGGGTCGTATTTTTCACATAATAAATACACCAAATATGTGTATGTATACTTAGTTTCAAAGATTCAGGCAAAGGCACATATATACTTCAAGGTGATGAGTTCTCTTGTTAGTAGGGTATGTGTGGCAATTATGACTTGATGTGGATTGATACCTCATGTCACATGGATATGTGTAGCTATTTTTATTTATTTTTCAATGGTTTAGTTGATATTGTATCACATTATTGGTTCTATATCCCATATTTGTTGTATATATTCACCCAACTCCTTTAATTTTATTTATAAATTGGGTAATGTTTACATTGACATTGTTTTTGTTATTACTAATATTTTCAAACTATTTTAGTTATTGTAATATATTTTGAAAATGTTTTAGTTTTTTTTCACTAAGGGAATTATTTACAAAGATATGGAATTTTCAGTTTAGGATCTTGGATTGAGAATGTTTATTGATTATATTATAAAAACCATTCACAAATGAGTTTTGGGATTCTAGGGAACTAGTTTCTATCTCATGGGGATCAGGAACACCCTTAAGGCCTTGCTATAGAACTATTTGAGTGCTTGGTTCTGCGATGGCCAATTCATGTTCATGATAGTCCATCAATGATGATATTATTTTGACTTACACAAGATAGTAGGACCAAATATAAATTTGGAAGATAGAGTGGATTCAAGGGGTCTGTTGTATGTTGGGGTGGACATGATACTGAATATGAAGTGTCCACGAATAACATAATGAAATAGTAGAGGTTCCACTATTGTCCTTATAATTTAGACTCCCATTTTCAATTTATTACATCATTTTAAACTCCTTTTGTGTCCTGTTAATTATGAAAGGATACTATGAAATGCTTATTATTAAAGGATTATTGGATCCCTGGGGTGCATTGTGTCATAAAAAACCCATCTATGTATATTAAGAATTAATGGAGGGGGATGGTGGGTAAGATCCATTGAAATTTGACCTGGGTGAATGATAGTGTATCCCCCCCAGGATTTTATAACATATTTTATCTTTAAATAAGTTGTATTTTTTTGATAGCTTTCTTAACACATGACACCAATCTTGAAATGAATTGTGATATATTATAACATAGTAATTAAATCACCATGTATGAAAATGATTACACAAATTATGATATATATATGTGTGTGTTTTACTGAAGTAAAATTTATTTCATATTTAATAATAAATAAGTACTCTATATTTAGTAAATAATTTTTTTTCTCCCAAAATATATGTTTTCATCAAAAACAATTCATGCATTTTGTGTGTGAAAAATATAATTAATTTCTACCATATATAGATATATTATTTTAGGAAGTTAATTAAAAATTTTTAATCATAATTTTACTATTACATAAGGGTGAATTTCGATGATTTTTTCCAGAAATATCTATTTTTAATTGAATAGTGAAAAATACCTATTTTTTAAAAAGTACAATTTATTTTCATTAAATAGAGAAATTTAAAAGTCCCATTATGATTTGAATATGAAATTAAAGAAATATAATTATAATTTAATTATAAATAATGTAATTAATTATAGTGGAATCATTATTATAATTGATTTTGGTATAAGTTCATTTATGGGATTAAAAACACATTTTTCAAAAATGTGTTTTTCATTACATTTACACATTTTCGATAAGTTTGTTTCTCCACATATGCAAATTTAATCTTGAAAAAAATGAATTAATATTTTGAATTATTAGTTTCAAATTTTGTAAATAATACCCATATATTTTAGGTCATTATAAATATCAACAGTTTTGAAAATGTTGTCACCACTATATGAGTAATACAAGTAAATATGGTTAAAACTATAATATGAGGCTATAAAATATCAAAAGAATATTCTTTAAATCTATTTAATGAGAGGTGTTCAATCATACTCATCCATGATTCTATGTTATGGAAATTTTTTGCCATTTTTCCATGATAATTTCATATATTTTATATTAAATAAAGAAAAATAGAAAGTTTCACTCCCTTTTCATTTAAGAAAATCTCATATTTTTTCATGGTGATTAAAGTTGTTTATGGTTAGTTATAAAGGATTTTTTTGAATATTAATAATTTTTCTCAAGATATTAATTTTTTAATTTTTATTTATTTTATAATTAATTTAAATTACCATACAACGCTGACATAGTGGTTGTGAAAACTATAGAAAAATTTACTAAATAAATTTTGAAACATTAAAATAGAAAATATTTGGATTTATTGTGGTGTTCCATGATTCATATGGGTAATTTTAAAATATAAGTGATGGTGAAAGGTTCTATATTATAAATAAATGTTTTCCTTCTATGAACTAAAATCATATTAATTGAATAGTCCAAAAAATAACTTTAATGATATTTTATGTCATATAGTATTTTATTAAATGATTTAAAAATCATAAAAATCATAAAATATGATAAGGGAGATATGATGTGGTATAAAATTTCATCCCTTTGATATTTTAATTCAAATCGGTAACTTATATGTATATATTCAAACCATTACTGTTGAAAATGTAATTACAACTATTTAGGTTTAAAATGGATAATGAAGGGGGTAAACCAAAAGATAAGGTTTAAATTTTATAACAAAATTTTTTGTTTCCATTATTTTGTAAATGAAGAATGGTTTTATTGGGGTTAATTATAATGAGTTAACTATATGACATGATATTTGTGGGAGAAGTTGAAGAACTTTTAGGAAATAATATGATTATTTATCTAGTCTGCAAAGAGAGTAAACCTTTATGTTCATTGGACATTTATTATTATGAAATGTTTTGAATATTCATCTAAAACGATACAATATTAATTTTATATTTTTCTTATATAATTATAGGTCACCCAATTATATAGACTTATGAGAATTGGTGTCCGTGTATTTGAACATAGATGAAGGGTAATCTAGGTATATGGACTTCAGAGGATTGTCACCCAAATATAGAACCTGGGTGAATTTTTTCCACCTTATGGTGTGTGGGTCAATTTTCTCCTAGATACAAAGCCTAGGTGAATTGAGATAGATGTATGGATTTTTGGAAATTCATCACCTGGATATGAATCCTCAAAAAGTCTGTGATCATTTATGTTGTTTGTGTAAAGTTTCTCCCTAATATATAATATGGACTGATTGGAACCCATGTATGCTAGCTCTATGATGGGTTGGACACATGTAACCATGATTCGTTGAATATTAATTAGTGTCCTTCTCCATAACCTTGTTATTGAAGTTGTATTTGATGAGGGTTTTCATGTTTAAACCTTCATATGATACAAGTAACTTGAGTTCCCACTTTTATTTTTATTAAGGTATGACTTCAGAAGTAACCTTATGGGGGAGGGGGAGAAGAGTGGGGAATTAATGGACATGGTCTATATTTAGTTATCCTCATATTTTTTATTCTCTCTTCAATGTATCCCAAAATAAAACACATTTATTTTATGTATATAAAATTGGGGAGATTTGGTTAGGTGAAGTTATGGCATGGAGACTGGAAATGAAAATGTTTTCAGTGAAGGGGGAATGGGAATGGTAGAATGAGTGTGTAAGTGTTTAGTAAGGATTTTTACATGGTTCACACAAAACTCATGAATATGATTCACATAAGGAGGAAAGGAATATGAGTGTGCGGACCTGAGCATAAGTGAAGGGAACTAGCCACAAGTGAAGGGGAATGAAAATGATTCATGCTTATTTTATCAAGAAATTATCCCCACCCAAAAATATATCTACTATTATTAATAAATAATAACTAGAAATTGAACCCTATAATTGGATCTGACCAGCATTGAAGTGAATAAATTATGAGGTAGATGTGACCTTAGTGTGAATGCGATAG
Source organism: Viscum album (assembly GCA_963277665.1). Taxonomy (NCBI): domain Eukaryota; kingdom Viridiplantae; phylum Streptophyta; class Magnoliopsida; order Santalales; family Viscaceae; genus Viscum; species Viscum album. The sequence continues at coordinate 1,801,002,836 of OY728152.1, forward strand.
TAAGGAATAGTGAATAGACTAGGGTTGGGGGAGTAGAGTGTGGGATATATGTGTTGATCTTAATCTATGTATTAAGATCTAGTAACATGAGGAAACATGACCTTTAAAAATATTGGTGGACAACCTATTATTCAATAATTACTTCATTCATAGAGGAAACAAAAGCTTTCATGCTATCTTTTTGTTTATTTCATCCACATTAATCCTATTTATCTTTATAAAACTCCCTCCTCTACTCCTCACCTTGAACATATGCATAAGAATGATATATAAAAAGGTAAATTATTTTGGGTAATACTTACTTTTTTTTTGAGAAAATAACTCCCCAACCTATTATAAGATAGCAGGAAAAGGGTATATAAGTGAAAATACATTCATGATGAGGGCCAACCAAATGGGATTAGGAATTTTTATCCCTTATATCGAAATTTCACTCTGTTTATTTTGAGTTTGGAATGAATTCACTATGGTCATCCTTCATACATATTCTATTTTTTATGAAAATAATTATATTTTATTTTATCTTGTGGGAAAATATCCCATTTATGAATATCAACATGAACTCTAAAGCTAATGCTCACATTGAATATCATATCAGAGACATTGAACCAATATAAGCTGGGTAGTGTATGTCATATTTATTTGATCATTAAAAGTTTATGTGGGTGAACATCCATAGGTTACTAGAATTATATTTACAACCATTTTGTTAATACATGATTCTAATGGATAAGGGAATTTATGGGATAGATTCTAAACTCCCAGACTCCTTGATTATAGAGTATACCAATATGGGGAGTTCTAAATTATCATCAAGGGGGAAATATATCAGTAATGTCGAAATTAAATGTAAATACATATTGAATCACTCCATGTATTATATCGAAAACTACACATACATATAAGAGTTCCAAACATACTTCTACTCTTCTATTTCCCCATCAGCTCCGAGGCTAGGTAGAGGATTGGGACCTGTGTCTCATAGCCGGTGTTAAGCCCATGTATATGTTGAAATACTAGATTTTATATAAATTTTATGAATTTAATATAAGATTAAGGTGACTATGATCTATGAATATTTAAAGATTTCATATAGATAATTTTATTGTATTACTGACCTCATTCCAAAACATCTTAGCTGATAGAGTCCATAAACTAATATATTCCACTGGATTCGTATAGAAGTACAGATTAATCTATGACATATTATTAATATATCCATAAAAATAATACTATAGAAATTTATGATGAATTAATTCCCCCTATGTCTACTTGGAGAGACACTAGGCGGACACAATTGTTTCCACAATCACATTTGATGGAAGCCACATAATGTAATAAGGAATGATCCCCTATCCTGAAATGAGATCAACTTCAAAATATAGATATTTTTTTATTGGTTTCATGTAAAAATTTATCAACCAAAAATATACCAATGGGGATTCCACATATATATATATATATGAAAGTATAATCATGGGCATGTATTGACTTGAGAATTAAATGGGTTTTTATAATAGGTGGGGCTATGATTTTACCCAAATATACCTCATAATACCCAACTCGCTAGATTTGATTCCATGTTGATATGAATATTCATTCTCCTAGTTCATGACGCATATATTGAAGTATAAATGAGTAATTTATGGTGTAATCCCATTTGGTAGAAGGAAGGCCCATTATCCTGGATGTATTAGTTTTTTCAAAAAACCATAAGTTCATGTTTCTTATAAAAAGAAAACTACTGATCCTATATCTGAAGGAAATTTCTTGTTTTGTAGGGATATATTGAAGAACACTTTCATATATATGAGATATATGTAATGGTTTAAAGAAAAAATTATTTGTTTACCATTCCACAATGTATTTCTCACTATCAGTTCGTTATTAAGGAAGGTTGAAAAGGCCCTTAGGATTCTAGGTTTACACACATAATTAAACTTCATTCCATATAGATAACCCATTCCATTGTGCTTTTGGATGATTTCCATCAATATTAAAAAGTGTGGTAATAAAATGTAACCATGAGGGATTGCATCACGGTGGTCCAGATAGATTTTGACCTCATCTGTGATTCATATGTAACATATTTAATTGTATTATATTTTAGGTCTGTTCAATAGAAAGAGTTGGTGTTATTGAAGGACAACATAGTGGAACATCATCCAGTGGTGGTACAATGGCTATATCAAATGATATCCCAGGATAACACATTGTGTGTGATGAAATTCCTCTCCAAGAAAATGTTCAATGAGATTAAACTTGGGTATTTTTTAGCATAAATATCATCATACCCTAACATGACGTGTTCTAGTAGATTCTCCAGGGTTACGACATCACCAAACATAGAGAGAGTGAAAATGGACACCCTGAAGTCCCATAAGAAAGTGAAAACCATTGAGCTATATGAGACTCTATGTCAACATTACCCACATCCCATAAATCCTCATTATGAAAGATGCATAACATCTTAATTCTTAGTAGATATGTTCTTACCAATGTTATTCGGGTGACGACCAAGATTAAGGTTTTATGTTATAAAACTAGAATAAAATTATTGGGCAAGGACATTCTTTAAAACAAAAAGAGGATCCCACTAGAATACCATTAGAACAAGTTTACCCTATGGTCATTAATTTCTATAATATATTTTCCCGATCATATAATGATGTATGTAAAATGGAAAACTTTAGAGGTAGTAACCACATCCCCTAATATGGAAACCTGAAGGCCCCTAAGTATTTTGACTTGGGTTCAAATCAAGAAATGTTCAACAATTATACAAGAGATATTGATATTCTGGTATATGTGTCTGACCAGAGGATCCTTAGTATTAAATAGGATATGTACATGGTAAATCAAGGTACTTTATAATGGGGGCTTAATCACACTATTTACGAGGAGTGAGAAGAGTTCATTAACCGTAACGATGTATGAAAATTGTCTGTATCTAAAAATATAGTATTAAATATCCAAGATTCTCCTAACTTGAAACCTTGTACATTTTCATAGGTTGTAGACAACGTAGGTAACTCTAAAGACTCATTAATATAATCTTGATGTTACCCTTATTGGTAGTTCCATTGGGTAAGACACTCTAAAAAAATAGAAACTCTTACATATCTTGAGGATCATGCTAAATGTGGATGGAAAAAATACACTCTATACCATCCGAACTCCATGAACCTTACCCTAGAGGTGAGGAAATATAAAAAAATTCCCATGATCATACATTGATGGAATATATAAGTATTTTTCATGAACATCCTTAATATTGAAAGAGGATGGTTTTAGAAGTCACCCACATTTTATCATTTAAATACTAATGTAATTTTCCTTTTATTATAAAATACCAATTTTTTAGGTTGTATATTTAAAATCCAAATCTAAAATCTATTTAAAAGAAGTCTTATGATTCTAATATTAATACTGTAGAATAAGTTCTGGAAATTGATAAGTGAAAATCAACCACAATAATACAAACTATCTCTGCTAGTTGATATACATGTTTCTTAAGTATAAACCCTAAGTTTAATTATAATATTTCATGTCACCATGTACACATTTTATTTCGTGATCATTCTTATCATTCTTGTTGATGTTTCAACCATAGTTAATGGTCATTTACCATTGATAAACTTTTGGTCTTCTCTAACGGAATTCAGATGCTTTAATAAAAAATAGGACAATCATATGTCATTATAAATTATTATTTCACAATTCTTTCCTTTTAAGGAATTTTAATTTTTAATTTTATAACATATAACTTTTTATGTAGAAAATATAAATAGGTTGATCCACAAATGTGATAACATAATCATTTTTCATATTTTGGTAGAGAAAATGATGATATAAGAGTTAGATATTATAGGCCAATTCGATTATCCTAAAGTGGAAAACGAATATTCCTCTAAAGGATCACCTAATATGAATATACCTACCCCATAGATCTATAAGGAGACTGTAATAAGAGTGGTTTTGGAACCAATTCCTGACAAGGAAATGATAAATGAAGAGAGAACTCTCATGGAACTAATTGATGGGACAACATTGACGAATGAAATCCTTATCGTGGAAGATGATGAAGAACCCAGTGGAAGATATTCCCATGATTTACTATTATAGAGATTGGTTCCAATTAGTGAAGTAAGTTCCCCAAAATAATCACTTAAATATCTATAATATCTTTTTTACACTTTGAAACTCATTAGTTGATGCATGTTCCCTTCTATTTTATATAAACTAGTTTAATAAAATTGAGAGGATCAAATTTTGGAGGAATCCATCACAAAATATTTGATAACAGAGCATATAATGAGTAGGATTATTCCTGTTCCAATCAGTACAGAGGGAAATGGACATATGACCACATTGAGTGACCTATTCTTAGATTATATTTTAGTTTCTGAGAGTGACTATGAGTTAGTCTAGGATCCACTTGATTTCCAATGCACTTTATGGAATCATGAGTGAAATTAAGTCATGATGTTGGTTGAGAAAAATCCATGCGAGTGTCAATAAAATAAATTTGATAGGATCCTCTATATAATCACAACATTGGTATACATTGGGTTAGATTATTTGAAAATCATTTCTACTATCAAGAAAATCAAATTTTAGTGGTTTTATGAGATTCTAATCAAACTATGATTTTCATAGGAAAACTAGGGGCACATTTTATGAATATCTGAAATTCTAAAATCCATGAAGAATCTAAACAAGATAAAATCACTGATAAGTATCAACAATAAATCATGGAATAGAAAACCCTAGTGGAACATCTTCATTGTGAGAGTTCCCCTAATGAGAGAGAAATTGTGGATCAGGAAAATATAGTGCATGAATCTTAAAGGGTGGGGATAGATTATGTCTTTATATTAGAGAGATTATTCCATACTAAGGATTTTGAAACTGTATAACTAGATGAATTTCAAAACTATGCTAATGAATCTTGATGATTAATTAATGAATCATGGGCTTCGGTAAATAATAGTTTGTAATGCACCATTACTTATAGATACCCCCACTTTTATTAAAGTGTAATGGAGACTAAAATTGCTATATGTACCACTTCTTGTTATTTTATGAATGAAAAAACATCTTGTTCCATAATGTTTCGTCACTTTTCTCACTCATTATTCATCAGGACAATTAATCCATGATAAAATATTAATGTATTGAAAAGTAATATAAAAATAATTTAATCTAATTGAACATTATATGTGAATGTATTTGGTAAATTATAACATATAAATAAATTATCCAATGATAACATATATGAATCAATCCAATATGTTTTAAATAGGCACCCTTAGATAAATATAGGTAAGATGGATATGGTGGTACATATAACATCACCATAGGAAGGGGAATGTTTATGACATAATGGATTATATGGTTTGGATTCGTCAAAATCATATTCACATAGATAGATATAGGAAGTATATATATGCAGACATATAGACAATGAATATAATTAATGTCTAACTCAGTTGTTTGTGAGAAATGTATCTTTTATGGACTCATACTCTCGGATGGATATAGGTGAGATGACTGTTGTTGACCATGTACTATCACCACAAGCTAATTTTAGTCCATTTAGGAATGAGAGGTTTTAATGACCCAATATAATGAAATCAATGAAGGGGTTTTTTTAATAATGATTATAAGGCTAATAAAATTTCAAGTACCCTAAAATTACATCCTCTTATATTTCTCACAAATCAATTAAACCAATATGAGAGGAACATTAGGGTTACCTAATTTTTCATTTGGATAATGGATTCAATGAGTATAAATTATTTTTTTTTTCATAGGTATATGGTGCATCCAAAAATCATTATGTATTTTTTTACCCATTATTTTTCCGAATCCATAGATGGTTAAATTAATAGTGGTTAGGAGCTCAAATTTTTCTCAGGATACCCTTTGTGTTTTTTTTCAACCTGATGAGTTTTGTTCCTTTTACTTTCATAAAATGTCTAATTTTTTCAAGGTTATAGGATTCTTGTGCCTAGTTAGTAGAGACTGCAAATTTTATTAATATTCCATTTGATTGTTTTCATATGGGTGAGTATTATTCCTGTAACCTTTGGAAGTTTTAGTTATGACAGGTCAAACCAATAGTGATGGTGTTTAATGTTTAAACCCTTTGAGAAAAACATGTGGTAGTTTACATATCAGTAAGGTCACTATTGACCCACCACGAATAGAACCTGAATTCCCAAAATGTATAAAACCATATGGGGGGGTGAACATAGGTTAAGGCCATAGTCTATAAACTAAGCGTTTATAGTATTAAAGGTTATGAATCATTAATCAAAGGCTCTCTTCTGGGGAAAAAAATTTATACCAACATTTTGAAACCATTAGTGTTGACCCCCAAAACATTGGGTGATTTTCGTAAGGATATACCTATTCCAATTGTTTGACAAAGCCATTGGTGTATTTAGGATAAACCAATGGTTCAAAAATATTTCTTATTGTTAATTTCCAACGAAATTATAATACTAATTATTTGGTCAAACCATATCTATAGATATTATAATTGAAAATCTTCTAATGATTTGTTCTGATCCCTAGACATCTAAGTTATTTTCCGGAGTATATACCACTTTGCTGCAATTATTTTGATGAAAATATATACCCAAATATATATATTTATATAATAAAAATATTTTCTATATTTTAAATACTTATTATTTTTATTATTATTATTACACATAAATATGTTGACAATTATACCAATAGTTTTACATTAAATTGGTATAGGTAGTAAAAATACATACATGTACCAATGATTTTCTCAAATTTGTAATATAGGGTATTTATACCAATGGTTTTCTAAACCATTGGTATAAATTATTTTTATAGGTCAATTTTGAAGTAGTTGGTGTGATAGTTTATATAACAATGGGAAAGTTAACCTGTCATGAATTGTGTCTGAAAACTAGTATAATATCATGGATTGTTGTATAAAGATTAAGTTCCTAGTTCAATGACCAATTATAATAGGGTGTGGAAATATAAATTAGGCTCAAGATATAGAAACTCCTTAATACCATTGAATAAGGAATGAAAATGATGAAAATACTATCATATGGTATATGAATTATAAAGTACTGAAATGGAATAAACTTATTAAGGATAACCATTGAAAAAATTCAATTAATTGATTTCACTAATATTTTTTATAATGGAAAATGGGTTAGAAGAGACTCCCCTTAGGATCTAATGAGACTCTATTTGTTGTTTTAGTGTGGCATAAAATATATCATTACAAAGAAGAAGAGTTCTTTTGGAGTCTATTACACTCAATATCCACAATAATGAATGATTTATAGTGATTCAAAAAACTCAATATATGAAGTGTAATCTATGAGAATAAGATTTGATAAGAATATTTGAATACTTTAGTCTTGACCTATCAATTCTTGAGCTATTATAGAATGATTAGGTGGAATGGAGGTGGGTGATTATCTATTGATGGGTTTGAAATATACAAATTATACATCACTATGTATCTAAAAATAACATAAATCAAACCATAGGGAATTCTTATATAATGTGTTTTTATATTGTGGTACATGTTCAAAACTAGAAGGGTGCCTATGGATATACCCATTATAGTAATCCTAGTATATATCTTGGGTATGAATTCCAATGTAACTATATGAAGACTAAAAACTATTATATAATTATCAATAATGGAGATTTTTTTAGAGTAGGTTTATATAGAGATACCATATTATTAGAACCCTTACATATATATTTCTATCAAGTATATGAAAGTAGATTATATAGGATAGAGCACTCTAAATAGTGAAGGGGTCTTGAAGGGGGGGGGGCATAAATTGTGCAACCTAACATTATAGTATAAAGACTCATATGTACTTAAATTTAAGGTTATACAATAAGGCATTTTATATATGAGGTTATCATTGCATATTTTTTTCATGCTCATAAATTATTTGGATTCATCTTAGTTAAAATACTAGTAAGAAACCACAACATGAATGACAAGGCCTCAGGAGACAAGATTAAATAAGGGTTATGGATGATATAATTTGTAGTCAGGAATGATATAAGAGATATATTTTTCATTTGGTTCCCTAAAATAATAGGAATGTATCCCAAATCAGTTACTCTAAGGTTTTTATTTTTGGATTTGAATCATGTATAGAGAGGTCAGTAATGGTTCCATCCTAGTTTAATGCCATTGGACTAGACCCAACATAAATGTTGAAAATCCAAATACTAGGATGGAGTGGGAAAAATATTTTCTAGTTGGAACTTAGACATAAGCTCTTAGTTTCACTATATATCCTAAACTAACTGATACCAATACAAAAACAGTTCTTATCTGCATCTATAAAAAGTGTTTTAGCTTTAAGAATATTTTTTCTTCACAAAAAATGCATCGAAAAATATCAATGTGATGGTAAAAGAATTGGATTTCTTAATCAATTTTTAATAATGGATAAGATTCAAAATTGTATAACATCGATGAAATTTGAATCCACTTGAATGGTTGGAATATAGAATGTTAAAATCATAATTTGAGACATTTTAATTGAGAAATACTTTATTGTAAAAAGTATTTCAAGGATGAAAACTAATAGATATTTTAATTAAGGGTTTAATTATAGTTTTTTTAATGGATTATAGGGTTATAGATCCTTCTCGCTAGGTTAAAAACATGCCCCTAGTTGGTAGGATGGATATTAAAAAATAAATATCATTACCAAGAAGTGGTTTCATCTTGGAGTTGAATGTACTCATTACAAATAACCGTGGATTTTTTTTTGATGAATCAAATTCTTTAACAATTAATTAGGTGTAACACCATGATATATTAGAATATATTTTTCTTTAAATAAATTTTTAGTGTTTGATATACCGATTGACATGAAACACATAACTTTAACTGAACATTGATATATTATAACGTAAATAATAAATAAGTGATATGAATAGGAATAACCGCAGTATAAAAAATATGTATAAAAGTAATAAATAATTAAGATGTATTGATTAATGTATAATAATTAATTACTCAATTTTTAGTTGCATTTCAAGCTACAAAAATATGTTTCCTTAAGTAATGGGTGTTAATATTTTTTAATGATAACTATAAATAATTTCAATAATTTATAGAAATATAATTTATATAATTTAATATCATTTCAGAAATAATCTTTTTAGTTATATATTATGGTGTTTTTTTGGGGGTTTTATTAAAATATTTATTTTTAAGGGAATATTGAAAAATATAGATTTTTGTAAAATAGTCATTTCATTTTAATTAATTCAAGTAATTCTAAATGTACATCTTTTTATTTTATATTAATTTAGCATAATTATAAATTAATTTTAATCCACATATAGAATTATATATGCTTGAATATTATACATTTTATTTTGTATAAGTTCATTTTTTGTATTAAAAAACATTTTCATAAAAACTGTTTTTATGTACGCAATGTGTTATTATCATAATAAATTAAAATAATGACAAATTATTATTAATTATAAATAATTTTTTTATTATAAATTCTATCAAGTATTTCTAGATTAATTTAATTGTAATTTCTTTATAAAGAGAAAGAGTAAACTCAATTTCATGCATAAAATGTATTATTATAAAAACATGTTTTCATTTCATTATTTCCGATTAATTTAAAAATAAAATTTGAAACTACTAGAAATTTAATTTTATAAAATGAATTTCATATTTTAAATAATTATATAATTTTTTTTATGATATTAATTTCATATTTAATCATAATTAATAGTAAAAACTGTACATTTTTTATATAATAGTTAAGTTTAAAATGAGTTTACTAGGGGTTATGGGGTTTTGAACTAATACATAAGAGTATGATTTAGATTTAAAAATTTATAATTATTATTTATTTAATATATTTAGACCTTATATAATCATATATTTATTTTATTTTCAATATGTATAAACTTTCACTAGAAATCGACATTATATTTTTTAAATCACGCATGTAATTCGAAGTGTGTCCTCCCCCTCACTTATAAAAGGAATCCATGTCTCCTCTATATTCGAAAATTGGAGATCATATTATATCATATATGAAATTCATAATTAAATTCTTAAAATTACTCCCCATATCTTTTAGGTGTTGGTTGCATTATAATTACATCCATTAAATGCTTTTAGGGGTATGCTAAAAGAGGTTTCTCAATAAAAATGGCATAACCCTTAACATAGTAATTTCAATTTTATTTCTTATTACCCATTATATAAACCTATTATATCAATAATAACATTATAAATATTGCATCTTAAATATAATTTTATTTTATTATGTGTATTTCACATCCTTCTCCTACCTCTTCTCTATGAATTGGGAAATCACTGTAGCATCATGGTACGTGTGGAAATCCACATCCACATAGAGATATGATCCATTATCATTCACTATGATTAATTTTTAGTTAATATGATTGAATTAAGGTTGATTTATGAATTTTATGACATAATCATTCTTCTATTATTACTATATCGTAACTCACATTTTACATGACATCCTTTGGAAAACAGTATCATCGCTCATGCATGTTGTGGACTACATCCTCCATAAAGTGACATGATTCGTTTTAAATTATATATTTAAATGGTATTTAATAAGTATATTTTTAATGATTATTTTTTATATTTGTTTTTTAATAATTAATTTTTTTGGTTAATTTTTATTTACATTAATTTCATTTGGCCAATTAAAAAGAGGAAACATCACTCGTGCGTATATACAGACAACCATCACCATAAAGTGATATAATTAATTTTTCATCACCGAATTATATGAATAGTAATAAAATAATATTTAGTGATTTAATATGACAATTATTAAATTATTTACAGTTTAGATATGTTAGAACCATGATCAATGTGAAAAGACCCTAATTTCGGAAGCAAAACATCCATGAAAAACCAAATATTTATCACACGGTAACAGGGATTTTAAAAATGAATTGTAAATATATTGTTTTTAAAATGAAATAAATTTAACATATATGAAAATATAATTATGTAAATGGTTATTATATAGAATTATATTACATATAAATTTATTATACAGGAGGTTAAAGTGATTATGAATCATGTTCGATATAAGGTAAGGGTTGTTAATCATTGTTTTGTTTCATTGAGACACGTTTGATGTTACTTGCCTACTTTTTCATTTTAGGTTTATATATTACTACATTTACATGTTATATAATGTATCTTATTAATTATTTTTACTAACATTTAAAATTTTAATAATTTCATCTAATCTAATTTGATTCAAAACTTACTAAAGTAGTGAGGGTTTACCATATCAAATTGCCTTCTTTGGTACATATGTTATGTTATACCCATTTCCTCTATTATGAGGTGTATATAATACCCATTTGATATTTTTTATCACTAATATCAACAATTTCATTGTATTTAATGTTTTATTTGAATCTTTTAATTTCATAGTAGCTATGATTCAAAAGTTATCAAAGTAGTAATGGTTTAATGTTATAATATCACTTTTTACTGAAATTATTTATGATTAAGTTTTTTGATGAGGAAGTTATATAATTAATCTCTATGAAATATTATTAATTTTATTACAGTCTAAATATATACATGGATTACATATTTCCCTATCATTTTAATTTATTTAGGTTCTCAAGAGTCCAATTTTTTTTGAGAAAAACCAACATTATTTCTCTCTTAAGTTGGGAATAATTTTCTTCCATGTCCATATTTATATAAAATAATTTAATGAGTGATTTTAATATCAAACTATGATTTTTAATGTCATTTTTACCCATTTTTTCATTCTATTAAAAATATGAAAAGGAATATCCTTTTCATTTTATGAATGAGGTAATTTTTAACAAAAGTGTGAAAGGATTAGATTAATGTCCACTACATGAATTGATTTTACTACCTTCATGAATATTATTTACAATAAAGGGTAATTTATATGTTCAAATTTTTATTTTAAATGAAAAAACGTTCCTTAAAATTTTAGAAATGTTTTGATTTGAAATAATCACTTTTAAAATGAAAAGGATATTTTACTTATGAAAATTTCCAATGATATTTTGAAGTTATTTTCATCTATGATAACAACCATTGATGTTACCTATTATTCACTTGGAATATAATACAATGAACCATATTTATTTTTTATCTATATGGTTTATGATTAAAATGATGAAATATTGATGAAACCCATTTCTTTATTAAGGGTTAAGCTCTGATGAAACGAAAAATGTTTTCATGATATTGTGAAATGTATATGAATAGATTTTTATTATGTAACGGGTGGGTCCATTATAGAAATATAACAGATTTTTTAAATATTATTGTTTTATGAGATCAAAGGGTACATAGGAGATTATCACAATCCCAAAAGATGGTACATGAGAGGCTATCCTAAGCCAAAAGTAAGTACAAAGGTGGTTATCCTAGGACAAGGATGTGATGAATGTGTTGGTGAGAATCCTTCGTATATGATTTCATTGATTATGATAATGAAACAATTTATTCCATTATTTTATGAAATTAATTTATTTAAATGTTATGCTCTCATGTATCATTTTCTTTGATTCTATAATGATTCTTGTATTATGAAAAACAAAAAGATATCGGATGAATCCAGCTTTTGATCTGGGAATTGTTGGGCACGATATTCAAATGTTTAGATCATGCTATCATATCCTTATTTCCATATTATGATTCAATGTTAATTGATATGAAACTTAATTAACCTTACTAAGTATCTTTGATCATTGTTTATTATGTTTACTTTTACCTAGCATGAAAATAATTATTTTAAGTATGATATTTCTATAAAGGGTTTTAGTTTTCATGAATATAGTAGGAGATGATGTAGATATTTTATGTATAAGTTATTTATCATTAAATGTTTCTAAAGACACTAAATAATTACATTTCTATAATGGATCATAATTATATATAATTAATAGTCATATTATAAGATTAAATATTTATGTTTGTAATTTATAGGTTTCCTCCGTCAGTATCGGAGAATAGTTTAGTTATTTTTGAAAACGGGTTGGTGAAAAAATTATCGATAACCCTTAGAATAATCTATTATATTGGATAATATATTATGTTATGGTAAAAAGTGAGTGTGGGTTTCCTAGAAAATACAACACTGGTGAGATACTAGAAAGTGGATGTGGATGTGGAAAAAATGAAACTAGGGTAAACAACTCTGAATATGGTATATTGGGTATTAATTCGATCTTCACTGGTGCATGATGAGCGTGACTAATACTACACATCTATCTAGAAACTCTAGAGGAATATGCACGAGTTCATTAAAAAAAAATTAAAACCATTATGAATGATTTGAAAAGATGATAACCATGGATGTCATAGGTTAAATGGACGGTGTTGTACTTCAAAAAGATTCTATAATGATTTAAATAAAATATGAATGATTTTTCAGGAATATATGATTACTCTCTAAGATTTTTATTTATCACAATATTATTTTTGTTTTTAGTTAATGGATGAACCAAGAGGATTAATGTTATTGGTAAATGTGAAGGGTTATGCATTGGTTTTACTCACAATAAACCAAATTAAATATGAAATGGAATGTGAAATCTTGTTATTATTACTATCTATTTATCTTAATATATGATTAAAAACTAACCATAGGAGAGTTTTTGAATGAACCAAATATGATAAAAAGGAGTTGTATGAAGACCATGGAAGAATCAAGATTTATCTTCCAATATGTTGAGAATGTTGGAAGAAGAACCCAGGTAAATTCATTAAAGGAATGATAATATATTTTATGTGTGGAAAATAAGGAGATAATGAAACTAATTTCTAATAAAAATATAAAGAGTTCAGTGGAGGAGAAAAAGTGAACTATATGGTAAAATTTATAGTACAATATCGTATGTGTGGGGAACGTGGTAATTATATAAGTTAATTCCTTAATCAAAGGGCTATATCATAGTCTAATGAATGACCAATTCTATTCTAATCACAAACATGGAGTGATTAAATTTATTATGTATTGGGATTCATGAATTATGTAGTATAAATGTTTTATTCATGATATTTTGATTATAAGAATCAGGAATAAAATAAGGTTCATTTCAATATAGTTTTTCTTTGAGGATTTTCAATCATACATTGAATGATACTGATGACCTAGAAATGTGGTTTAGTGTTAACTAATTATTTTTGGATAACAAATTATTAAGAGATATATTACCCTTAATATATTTCTGATATTGAAATAATAATGTTTTCTGGTTAAATATATGATAATATTGATAAATTAAATTTGAAAATATTTGTGACCATAACAACGATTAGAGATTTGATTCCAAAGAGATTTATGTTATATTTGATGATGTTTATTACATTTTTATGATTTATGAAATATATTAAATTGTATATGATTTTATTTGAGGAAAATTATAATGTTAATTTTTTAAATCATATATGTATTCATTGATTTTTCATGGTGATCCAATTTATTTTCATGTTTTAGGTAATCACATGATCAAGTATTTAAATGTTTTGTATATGACTTAATGAGATGCATAATTTTGTTCAGGGATTAAATTTAATCTAATTATAGAAAGTTTGTGACCAATTTTAATTTTTTTTATTTCAAGTTAGGCATTATATGAGTATATCTTAAATTTATCTATTTATGGAAATAATTAAGTGGATATTAGTGTATTATTACTGAAATATTTTAGAATAATATTTCAAATTAAATTTTATTCAAATTATTTATCTTAGTATGTACTAACCATTTTTAGTTTTAGAAACTAAATTGAGACATGGGGAATATATTTATATTCATATATATCATATGAGTTTTAAAAAATTTATTTTAATTATTTAGGAATGAAAAAAACACAATGTTATTTCATTATTGCATTATGGGATGAAAAGAGGTGGAAACTTATGGGAATATGAATCTTAAAAATGAATTTTTATTGGATTTGAAGAAATAATGTAAGTATATTTTCTTGTAATTAATTCTATAAAAATTAATCAACTCGTGTAAAAAGGATCTTAAAAATGAAATTCTGTTCATTTTTACAATTATTTGTTGATAAATGATGTCAATTTCCACCCCTCAATAATTTATTATTTTATGGTCATTAAATTTCATATGAATATGTTATATATCACTATATATTATTATCTAAACATTACCTTTCTCCACTCTATCTATATTTTGAATTATAATGTTCTTCTAAACCAGGAACCTGATTATGTGTTATTTATAGTAACTTTAATGTTTCCCACTTCTCCTTCTCAATGGGTGTTTTATAATCTCATCAAATGGTATGGGTTTTCAGAAAGTGTGTTTGAAAATATTCAATCTTTCATTGATGAGATAAAAAATATTTGGAAACAATTTATTTTTGGGGATAATGTAACAACCCAATTTTTTAGGATATATTTTTATTTAAGTGAATTATAAGTGGTTGATATTTTACATGACATGAAAAACCAAGCTTAAAATGTTAAATGATATATTATATCCTTTACATTAAACTAGAGGTATGAAAATAAATAACCACATTAAAAAATATTTTTTTTTAGTTTTTACATAATGTTAATTTAGTGATTATTAAATAATTATTAATATTTTAGTAATGTCTTTTTATGCTTCAAAAATCTACTTTCTTCAAAAATGGGGTTCATTTTCATTTTGTGTGTGAAAATTATAATTATTTATTTAAATTTAATATAAATTTTATTCATGGAAAAAATATCATTTTCTAAATCATCATAAAAATATTATCTTAGGGTGGGTTTTTTAAATTTTTCTGAAAATAGTTATTTTTAAGTGAATAGTGAAAATTACAATTTTTTGAAAAATTTTCATTTAATTTTATTAGATCAAGTAATTTTAAATTTTAATTATGTAATTAATTTTATATCAATGTAAATTAATAATCCTATATTTATTATTAATCTAATTAATTACATCGGAACAATCATTATACTTTTTTTGGTATAAGTTCATTTTTTGGCATAAAAATAATTTATTTTATTTTTTTAATGTGTGAAATGTGTTTTTATAATAATAATAAAATTTTAAAAAAATTATTATAAATTATAATAAAATTTTAGAATATATAGTCTATAAATATATTTACATTCATCTAATAGTAAATTTTAGCCAGGGATGAGAGTAAACTCAGTTTTATGCTTAAAATGCATTTGTCTACAAATAGGTGTTATTTACAATTTTCAGGATTCTTTTAAAATATAATTTGTCAAATTTAATGAATTTAATTTAAAAATATGGATAAATTAATTTTAATCATAATTTAAATAATTGGTAATGAGTCTACCTGCAATGTAGTTCATAGTTAATAGTGAAAATAAAATAAATTTACTACCATGGTTAAGGTTCAAATAAGATTAGCATGGGGTTAAAAAAGATATTAGTGTAATATTATAACATAAATATGAATAATTATTATTGGCTTAATATATTTAAACTATATATTATCATAACTTATATTTTTCCCATTTTTTTACACATTCATAAGAAAATAACGTTATATTATTTAAATCTTTTCTATAAGCTCATGTGTGGACTCTACCTCACTAATAAAAAACACCATATCCTATATTATACACATTTAAAGATAATTTTTTCTTTGAGAAAAACATATATTAATATTTTCCTAACATCCCTACAAATATTCTAGGTAATCTGGTTGGATTATAATATCATCCTTTCATGTCTTAAGGTGTAAAACAAAGGAGGTTTCTCAACTTAGACGCATAACTCATAACCTAGTACATTAAACATTATTTTTTCCTAAATAATTTATAAACATAATTTCCCCATAAAAATATTAATATAGAATCATAAATACATTTATATCATATTATTATTATGCAATAACCATTTTCTACACATTCTCCGTCAAATGTGAGATAAAACTATTAGTCATGTGTCTGTGAGGACTACTACCTCCACATAGTGATATGATTCATTTTACATCATTATATTTCAACAAAGGTTGTTATTATGGATTATGTTTATAAATTAAATTTTTGATATTATTAATATTATGTAATTACAAGATATTTTCTACATTATTACTATCATATCCATTGAAAAATGATAATGCCTCATGTGCGTATGTGTGGACTACCACCTCTATAAAGAGATGTAATTAGTTTTATATTTATGCTTTCCATGTATAGTAATAATGATTTATTTAATAAATATATTTAATAATTATAATATAATATATATTTTTGATATTTGAATTATTATTTACATTAATTTATTTCAATCCATCGAAAAGTGAAATAATCAGTCAAGCGTACATACACACTACCATCTCTACAAAGTGATGTATTTTATTTTTCATCACTCATTTATTTGAATTTTTATAAAAGTATATATAATTATTAGATATTATAATTATTAAATTTTTACCATTATATATATTATTTAACCATGATTAATTTTCAAGGACCATAACTGTTGAATTGAAACATACATGAAAAAGAAAATAGTTATCACCCTAAAATGAGGATATTAATAAATAATAAAAAATAAATGGGTGTTAAAATGTTAAATATGATAATATGTGACATTAAAAGTAAATAAATGGTTATTTTATAGAATTATAATTAATCTAATGTTATTATATTCGAGGATAGATAACTTATGAACCAAGTTAGACATAAGGCAAGGATTCTTCATCTTAATTTTGTTTCATTGAGACATGTTTGATATTATGAACCAACTTTTTCTTTTGTGGTGTATATATTGATCCATTTAAATGACATATAATTTCTACTTATTAATTAATGGTTTTTAGATTTACAATTCATATTATTTTAACCATATTTAATTTATTCTAATGTTACCAAAGTTGTAAGGGTTTTCAGTCTAAAATTGTCTTCTTTGGGAAATATGTTAAATTATAAACCTATATTATTTTAGGAGGTGTATCTAATATACCATTAATTTTTTCGATCATGAAAATATTTAAGTTCATGGTATTTAATGATTAATTTTATGTTATTCATTTCAAGAGAATTATGACTCAAAAGTTACAAATGTAGTAATGGTTTTATATTACAATCTCACATTTTACTGAGATTATTTATGCTTATATTTAAAATTATGATGTAATAAGATATTTATCTCAAAAATATTATATATTTTATTTTACTATGGTTATTTTTTATTTTTAATTATTTTCTTTCATTTTAATCTCTTTAAAAACTCAATAGACCAGAATATTTGTTTTTTATGAAAATGAATTTATTTTTTGTCTTTAGTTGATAATATTTTTCCTTTAGGCCAATATTTTCATAAAAATGTTTTCAGTAATATTTTCAATATTATAATATGATTTTTAGAATTCATATTTACTTATTTTTTGCTTTTTATAAAATGGTTTAATATGAATCTTCTTAACATTTTTAGAATGAGGTATTTTTTACAAATGATTTGAATGGAATATTTTTTTAACATGTAGTGAAATAATAGAATTTACAAGAATAATGAATAATATTTTATTTGTATTTTTTTATAAT
The DNA here is from genome assembly GCA_963277665.1 of Viscum album. Taxonomy (NCBI): domain Eukaryota; kingdom Viridiplantae; phylum Streptophyta; class Magnoliopsida; order Santalales; family Viscaceae; genus Viscum; species Viscum album. The sequence goes on from OY728152.1 coordinate 1,801,021,440, forward strand.
ATGTCATTTTTATTTTAAAATGACTTTTTCCTTCATATTTTTTGAATATTTTATATTTTAAACAAGTTATTTCAAAATTAAAGGCGTATTTTCTGTATGAAAATGTCATAATGATATTTTAAAGTTGTTTTTGTCTATGAAAAACTCCATTGAAGTTACTTATCATTCACTAGGAATATTATCCAATGATAAAATATTAATTCTTTATATGTATTAATTTGTTATTATGATGATGAAATATTAATGAAACCCTTTTTCTTTTTCATAATTTATGTTACGATTAAATGATCAATGATTTTTGATCTTGTGGAATAAATATTAATTTATTATTATTATGTAATTGATAGGTCTTTTATTTACCTCAAATCCATTGGATAATTAATAATGTTTTATCATATCAAAGGGTATATAAGAAGTTATCCCATTCCTGAAAGAGGGTACATGGGATGTTATCGCAGTCTTAATGAATGTACACATGTGGTTAGCTCAATAAAAAAATGGGATTAATGTTTTTTTTGGAATCCATAACATAAGAATTCTATTATAAGGATTATTCAACACTTTATACCACCCATTTGAGAATTGATATTATTCCGATGTTATGATCTCATGATCTATATTATTTTATTCCTTTATGATTTCTGCCTTATGAACTACCATGATTTATATGATGACTCGTGATTATGATATATGAATTTTTGAGTATGGTTTTTAATTTTTATGCTCACTTATCATACCCATGTGTTCATGTTATTTTTAAACGATAATTTCTATCTCCCTTTTTATACATTTCTAATAATCCTAGAACACTCTTTATTGTCTTCCCTTTCCCGGAAGATATAAAGAATAGTTCTAATTATAATATGTCTAAGAAGGGTGGTAGTCATCAAGAACATTATCGGAAATCATGTTGATGTTTTCTGTACATAGTATTTATGAGTTCATGTTTCCAAGGACACTAAACCTTTATGATAATTTTACGGATCCTAATGATATGTAATGAATATTCATTTAATAAGATGTTTTGTTTATGTATATAATGTTTGGGTCACCTCAATAGTTTTTATAAAGGAAATGTTATTCAAGAATGGTTTGTTATCCCTATATTCTACATCACAAAGGATTGAATATATTATTAGGGCTATGAGACATAACCTAAAATTTCTCGAGTGAATAATTAGATGAATATGATGGTGTTCTGAGTGTGAATAAGTGATCTATCCAGAAACATCAATATACTTATGAAAAATTTAATCTCTCTTTCATAGGGATACTAAGATCGCCTCAAAATATTTTCTAGACTAGGGGTGAAAAAAACTAAAGCTTTAATTTTTTGAGGTATAGGTAACAATCCAAAAATTATTTATTCCATTTTTAATTTTTTACTATAACATTTTTATAATCCATTATAGTCAATGGATTAGTGGGCATAGAGTCAACTTTTTCTCAGGAAACCATTTATGAGTTTTCAATCAAAGAATCATTTATCTCTATTTTATTTTTCTATATAATTTTATGAAATTTAAACCATTAATAGTTAAATTATAAGGTTATACAACATTTAAAATATGTGTGGAGATATATAAAGTGATAAGGGAGAAATTTAACAGATTTGAATGAGGACTCCCATGATGGACATGTGACCTTGGAAAATGGGAAAAGATAACATGAAAAGACTTATATATATCATATTTTAATATACGAGACCCCATATAAGTGGAACTTATATGTACTATGGTAACATGAATCTCGATAATGTTGGCCTCTTCAATTGGGTGACGTCGGACATGGATATGGAATCTACAGTAGGGCCAAGGATATGTTCTCACAACATCACCACACAAATTGAAATAGTAGTAATCAAACCACATACAGTTCTTACATGTAATATATATGTACAAATATATATAATGTATAAGAAAAAAGGTAGAACTTCATGGATTCTATAGTTTGATAGGAGGATAAAACTTGTCATGAATTTTTGAAATACTTTATCACTACAGTAGAACCATGCATTGAAATAAAAGTTTGTGGCGGGGCTTAGATGAGAGATCAAGACATAACTATTTATACTAAGGTAATAGGAATAAATCCACACATAGTTCTAGTATAGGGTATTTTTCATATTATATGTGAATGGTGACATTATTATCCATAAATTTATTATTTAGTATGAAATACAAGGGTAAAAAATCCCTTATGTAGATTGAGATTTTTCATTTGGGTAATTGATTGAGATTGAATTTTCATTAACTTTCCTTTATATTCAATGATTTAATACCCATAATATTTCATAGTTTGTGAAATTATATCATTTTTTTGGATGTTTTGATAATTTCTTTGAAAATTTTAATATTCAACTTTTTAAGTGTTTTTACCAGTTTAGTATTTCTATGATATATTTTTCTAAAACTATAAAATTTGGAAAACTATTTTATTATTATTATATATTTATTCAGATTCATTTTACTCAACAAGACCTCGTTTTGAATCAAGCCAAATGAGGCACAAATAAAGAATGATGTTTGAAAAAAAATTTGGCTGGGAAAATTGAAAAACATTCATTAAATAATTCATAACTCGGGTTAAAAAACTCAATATGAATTGATTTAATTTTTTAAAAAATATATTTTAGTGCATCATGTTTCCATTAAATTTAATGAAAATATTTTATCAATATGGCAGTTGATGGAAATATTTAAATATATATAAATTAATATTCTTTTAATCTTGAAATTTTTATTATAGTAATAAAACAAAATAGTTTATAAAAATGATGAAAAGACGTGATATATTTTGTATGCATGTAGGTTTAATATTTTAAAAAAACTTTCTAGTTATCACTATTCAATATTTGATGGCCCTGAGGGTTTAAGTGGAATTCCAAATCTATAGATTGATTTTGGATAGAAAACCTACCTAGAATTTTAAAATATATGTTTCCAATTCTATTCGAAGGGATATAAAGAGGTATAGGGAACAAAAAATATTATTGTAGATGATATTAGAGTTACAATGTAGTAATATGGTCACAATGGGATAAACTCTAAGTGGTTGTGGCAGTTGAGGCATGAGGACATTCTTATTTTGAGATTTTATCTACATATTTGTGAACATTTTTTGAATTATATAGGAATCTATTTAATGAAATAAAATATTGTATTTATTTCTTGTATTAAATTTTTTCTCAATTATTCTCGTTAATTTTTCTATATATCAATGTAATGTAATTTTTCATGATATTTAAATTTCTTGAGTGAGGTCTCAATATTGATAATAATGGGTTCAATTAGTGTTGGTTTCTATAAGGTATTTGGGTATTCAAATAAAATTCATAATAATATAAAAAATATTATTTTAGCTTTAGATATGGTTTTAGGTCAATTTATGTGTGTATGTTGAGGTTTTGAAGTACATATAGAGTAATTCATTTCAGTAACATTTTTAGACAATGAATATGGGTATGTACCATGTTACAAACATTTCCAGTACTACTATATCAATTATGTTTTTTCAATACTTTTATTATTTCAGGCCTTTAAATTATAATTTTTTAACTTATTTTTTGTTTTATTTAACTTTGTTTAACCTATTTTTAAATCTCTAATTTACTAATTCTTAAAGAATCAAATTAACAAAATCTATATTTTTTCTAGCATATCCTGAAACCTCCTCAAGAGATAACCTTGGAAACCACAACACTACATTTCTAAGGGAAAACATTAATAAGTGGTAACATGACTAAAATCACTTCCATCAAGAATTCATGATTTTGGGTCATATAGAATAATACTCTCTAAATAGTTATAATTCATAAAAAACAAACCATTATAAATAGTTTTAATTTATATTGTATGGACTATATATGGTTATGTTTAACACCATGTGAGACGGAATACATGCTATTTATTTTAAATTTATTTATCTTGGACTTCATGTTGTGTTGTTTAAATTCATAAAGTAATGAATTTGTGAGATTGTTTAGAAATTTTTAATGTATTTATCATGATACCATACATTATAGGTAGACATGATATGATTTCCGTCCATTGTGATCAATGAATATGTTATATTGAATCTCATATTTTTTTAGGGTGTGTGGTACTTACCATTATTGGTCCATATTAGGGGGTTTTATCCAAAATATCAGGGGGTTCATAGGGCTAAAACAAGTTCCCCATATATGAATGGGAGGAGGAAAAACTTTTTTTGAAATCTCATGTGGCTCAATTCTATTGTATTTCAAGGTTTTACAACATGCATAACCTTTTATAATAAATTTTTCCTAATTAATCTAGTCATATAAGAGACTATTCATCTTTATATATTTGATAAACGATAGTGACATGAAGTGAGTATAGTTAAATCATGATGGGATGAGTAATTTCATCTCATAAACAAGAAAATATTGGGTAACCTATGTGTTTGTATTGTTTTTTATGAGATATTCCAATTACGAATATAATAGTTTTCTCAGCCCAGCTTTATTCTCATTTTACACAAACAATTGAAGGACATTAGATCTAACTTTCTTAAATCATATATCTATTTATTTACTACTACATGATTATGGGATAAGTGTTTAAACTAGATATTATATTCCTAATATAAACACTTAAACATGAATCATAGAAATTTATTCCATTTTCCATCAATTTGATTTGGGGGACAAAAAATCATGTAATGATATTAGACTTCATGATGTTAATGTTATCCATCATTCCAAATTCCTTGAGGGATATATCCTCAAACCACATGGATAATAAATTGGTGTAAGTATTGATAGCTAAATATTAATTGGTTTTTTGAGGGATATGGACCCATGAAAACAATTCCACAAATGAAAAATAGCTAAAAGTATTAATTGGTGTCATACAATTTTTTTCTCTATGGATAAAATTTGATTATATCTTAAAAGTATGGAACTTCGTTTTTAATTCTATGAATTATTGTATCCTTGATTGAAATAACTATACTATACTTTTAATTTGTTAAAATATCTCATCTCTTGTATAGTGAGAAAACAAGATCCATGATAGAAATCATGTATAACATTGATGGTCTCTCCTCCTTTGATGCACCTGAGGTTGACTCCATCAAAGCCTATATTTTAGAGGGAATAATAATAATTTAGTCAATAATAGAAGATTGTATTTTACACCCAATGATGGATTTTTTCCTTCATAGATTGATCTGGTGGGAGAATCATATTTTATAGGTTTTCTATTATGGGATGAATATATCCAATTATGTCATAAATTGGTAAGGGTAGAGGTTATCCTTAATCTAGGGTGGTTTTAACCTCATTTCCCCTTCCATATCATCATTGATAAATCCGAAAAAATCCTCGGATTTGAGATCCAAATGATTGTCTCATACTATTGTGGATCATCTATTGTTGTAGCTTCATTTGATAGTAAATCTTCATCAAATTTAATGAATATATGATATGATAAAGAGATAACCCTTAAGGGAATTCAACTATAAAACATCACAATAAAATTATAAATTGAATCAACTCTTCATTATTGATGGAATAATCAATATTGATTTGATTGATAACCATCTCTAAATAACTCTTTCTATCCATTGGTCCACTGGTATCACTAGGGATTGATAAAATTGAGCGATGAGGGATAAGTATTCTACCTCGTTTTTTGGTTCATCATTTTTATAGTAGGAACTATAAAATAGGAACTTCTTTTTTTGGGGAGATTAATAGAATCCAAAATCCGACATGGTTGAGATTTGGGTATTTTATCCTTTTACTTATTGGGATTCAAAATTAATCATCAAAGTACATCATCCATGGTTGAGAGGTTATATAGATAGAAACAACTTCTTCATTATGGAGTTCCATGTTCATTAGTTATTTTTATGATTTGGGGTGCACCACCAGGATATGTACTAATTATTTCTCTATTACTCCATCTAATACATGAACATGGATGTCATACTATTATAAAAAAACCCCCACACCATTATATATATATAGTTAAAATTTTGTGAATAAGGATATAGTATAGTAGATCAATATGAGAGATTAATTATACCTTATGGTGTGGAAAATTATTTATTACCTCTTGTACTATGGAGATTAGTGACAGGATTATATATTTTACTACAGAATATTGAGTCTCTATATTCAACATTGTATTGTTTAGATAAAAAACTATTCTCATTTCAAATATCATTCTTCTAATAAATGAGGATGAAAATTGATCACTCCATGGATTCCACATAGAGGATGATCATATTCATTACTATCGGAGTAAACATGGATAGTGGGTCTATGATATAAAACATTTGATCATTGAAGTATTAGTAACAACCATTATCCCACTAATAAATGACTCTCTTCTTCCTTAACATTCTAAAAGGAAAACATTTACAAGCAATGATTTTTATATAAATCATAATATATGAGAGATTTCCTACAACACCTCTAAACTAATTGAGTTTTAAATGAGTATTACTATCATGTATTTTTTTGGGTTTTTGGTACCAACATAGTTGAGAGGATGACATACCACAATGTTGATAAATTTCATTAATGTTAATACCAAAAACATAATTTTGGGGGTTAATGTAAATTCTATAGTGTTATAATTATTTTAATACTACCACATTTTCATAAATATGATCATAGTGTAGTTGATACATAACTACTATTTCATCCACATAACACATTATGGTTTCCCACCAAAATGTAAATAATGATATATTTCATGGCATGTGGATATATATTACTAGTATTTTTTCACGTAAAATGGATTTATATAAAAACAGTTTACCCCTTGGGGTGTCATAAAGGAAGTTAACTTCTCATATTTTGTGATAATAATGATATTATAATTACTATAATACCTCCTCCTTAAGGAGAGGTCAAGAAATAAAGTTGTTTCATCAATCAATAACATCGTGATCAAGACTGGTCAATCCACCTATGGGCGGTGATGGTTGAGATCAATGAAATAAATTAGGAATCTATTTTTTTTATTCTTTTTCAGGATGACTACTATTTTTCAAGGAATTTTAGGTTTTGAAGTTCCAAAATGATTTTTTTCATTTCTCATTTTACCTATTTCATATTCCACCTTGGCGGCATGGGCCATATGCATTCTCCTTACAACATGTTTATAACCATGGCAGTCATACAGAAAACCCAATTAATTCATAGTAAATATTAGAACGAATATTATCATTTTCATGTTTTTATTTGAAATTATATCTTGGTGTTTAATTATGATGTGGATTTATATTTCTTGTTTCTCAGGGGCCATAGAACCAAAAATTAATGATGGCTACAGATCTAAACCAATAGCTAGTTTATCATGTATATGTTCATTGATAGTGGTCAAAATTCCATACTCAAATAATGGATGATAAAATTTAATATATTCATTTCATTATTTACAATCCTTGTGGGTAATATTTAAGCCGATATCCTAATAATCATAAGGTGATTCAGGGTATCGGTTTTTCTTAGCAGAATGGTATCCTTTTATTGAATGACCATGATCTTCTCATGAAACTAATACCATAGGAATGATAAATATATTTCATATACCCCAGAATACTCTTCATATGGGAATCAAATACCATATATTTAATATAATTTTATTCACCATTGGAATAATTATTATACATTTACTCATGTCATGATTCTTAGGGGTCAGGGTTATTTACTTGGAATAGCCAAAAAGATTTTCCTTTCTTAATGGTGGTTATTCAATTGAAACATCCACCAACATATCATATGAGTGTATATTGATATGGTATTTTAATTTATTACCTAATTTGATTCACATAAACCAATGTGTTCTTAGTTCTATATTTAGTTATTAAATTTAGTTTATGATAAACATATAGTATATACTAGTTCACTCTATAGAGTAACATGAGTGAATTCTAGGATAATTGGAGTATTAATTTGAATGGTGTTATTTATCATAATATTACCCCCATCCCTTTTATATAACCATGCATATATGTATTGATATTCATAATATTCAATTGGAACATTATCTCAAATAGTACCTTGAATTTCTCAATAATATACTAGTTCGTGCACTAATGATTTAATGGGGGCACTACTGCTTGCATGTGGAAATTTGTTTCCCTGTATGACATTGAATTTTATACCTTGGTAGATAAAAATAAACTAAAATTCATAAATTATGTCTTTAAAATAAGTTTTTAGCTTAATATTTCCCTAAATTCCATGACCACTCTTTTTATATCCCTGGTTAGTTAGGTATGGTGAGTACATTCCAACTTCGTTATACCCCAAATGTAGTAGAGTTCATATTAGGATGAGGCCGATAATTGAACCACTATTTAATGATATTGATGGATATTAATGTTTTGAATCATGATAGTTATAAACAAGGACCTAATGTGCTGATGAATTCTAGCTTCTAGTCTTGATCTATGAATAAAATGACTGTATGGATTTTAGTGGAGCTAGTCCTAGTATAATATATCTCAGATGTGATTATTTTAGTATTAAATTTATAAATGATTAAAATAACCACCAAAATATATTCCCATATGTTTTTTTGATAGGGGAATTTAATTTTTGAATTATAGGATATCTGGGATGATGGATTAATGAATTAAGATTTCATAATTTTGGACCAAGGATTTATACATCCTACCTGGATGAAACTTCCTAGTTTGGGGATTTTTGTCCAATGATGACTATTTTATTGCTTCTTTTACTTCACTAATGTTGGGGGAAAACATTATAATCTTTATTTTAAGTTCATTGGTTTATCCCATATTTTTATTTTGATTAGAAAACATCACGTTTTATTGTTATCCCTCTAGTATGATCTAGTCTAAATGTGAAAAAAATTATTTAGATCAGATCTATGTTCCTTTTGATCTCATTGAAGTTCCTATCCTTAAATTTTAGGTGAATATTTGGATATTGGAAACTATTAAAAAAATTTAGGTCCCTCCATAGTTTTATTTTATTTTACCTCTAAGCGTATGTGGAATCTTTAATTATAGTTGGTGGAGAATTTCAGTTCATTTAAGCCATTCCCATCAATGGAAGGTTCTATAAAATGGATGACATTAACATTACCATATTTTAACTCATTATCTAATAAGAATACCATATAGAGTAGAAGTACCAATCCTACCTATTATGGGGGAAGAAAATACAGGAGATTATAGACATTCATAGATTCCAATGGGGGATCTTCACAATGTTCCTTATTGGGTCAATGCTAATTTCATTGAATCACTGAAGACTATGATGATTAAGATGTCACATATTGTTTCAAATATGTAATTGGGGTCAAAATTATATAAAAAAATCTTTATTTTAGTATGGAATGTTCCCAATTGATCAATTTTAGGGTCATCTATTATTTAAATACTTAATTAACGAAAAAATATAATTTTTCCTATTCCCCTTATTCTTATTTTGGTGTTGCAATAGAAACATATGACTCCTTCAATAGTGTCATATAAAATATGACCTTCTTAGAATTAAACACTATATAGAGTATATCCATGAAGGTGAATCATTCCTGGATGATATTTCAAAATATTTTTTTATAGAAACCCAATCCTTTTACACATATTATTACGAGATTTCTAACATAAATATTCCATTAAAGAAAAACAAAGGATCAAGAGGTATAGTTTCCATGGAATACTAGGTATATAAAATGAAAACATTAAAATAAAATAAAGAATATTTATTTTGTCCTCAATAACTATATCTTATATCCCTATAAGATCCTAAAACTATATATGATAACCTGGAAAATACATAAAGGAATGTGGTGAGCAATAAATTATACTAAGGTAATAAATATGGTTATTAATCAAGTCATATGATTCAAAAGGAATAACATGATAACATAAAAGAAATGTCTCATGAATAATCAGGATGTATAAAGAATATGGTGTCAAAATATCATGAAAACACAGGAAAGTGGAATGAACTTATAACCTAAAATAATTATATATCATGGATAACCACTAAGAAAACATCCCAAGGTGTAAAGATTCCATCATGGATTAGTCTCACTCCCTAATCCCATACATAACATATTATTAGAAAAAATCATTACCCAGTGAATTGTAGTACTATATGGGAATACCCATAAAAACATTCACATGAATATTTGTTACAAAATGGAATTAAATCATAAAGTATAATCCTAAAAATTACCCATGATAAGAAATGGGTTTCATAATCTTATATTATATCACAATAATGTATGTTTCATAATGAAGGCACTTGATAAATGAACATAAGGAATTCATTACCTAGTCAAATAAAGGGATAATATTATAAGTATATAGGAAATATTCATATAAACAAAATTTAGAACCATTTCATAAAATTTAATGGAGAGATATAGAGATATATATATAGATCATGATTATGATAAATAAAAGTCATGATCCAAAGAAAATGGGTAGTACTGAGAGATCCCTTATCTTATTTATAGATTTTTTATGTACTTAAACTGAACATCACATATAATAAAATTAGAATCATTAATTACTTAATTTATAATATTTTCCCTCTATATTTTACTTATTATAATTTTATTATGTTCATTTATTATATTTCAATGAAATATAATGATTAATATTCTTGCATCGGGAGCATTCGTTTCGTGGTTCCAAGATTAGATCACATGTGGATAATTATAAATGTTATTAAAAAATTTTATGATAAGTATATATGTTAAATAATATGGTAGTAAAGTACTTGAAAATTTTATATAGTCATAAATACCCATATTTGATTTGATATAGGGACAAATACTTTAGTATAAATGCTAATGTTGTATGGTTAGTTCATTTAGGCCATTTTACTAACCATAGTGAAAAAGGTTTTTATTTATTTAATAAAAGGTTTATAAAAACAATAAAAGCATGATATTTTATATAATATACTTATTATAATCATACTTAACTATAATATCATTACATAACTATCCTTGAATGAGGTGGATAAAAATGAAATGTGTTCTTCATCGAGGGGGTGAACCAATAATTTTTTAAATAATGAATAAATTTAGGAAAAAAATATGGGAGGGTTTAATATGGATATTACACAATTATAATAGAATATTAGTATATTTATAATATTAATGTTTTTCTTCATGATTGGATGGTGATTATATAAGGGTTGTATAATAATAAATAAATTAAATGATATTAGTCAAGATGTTTACCACATGCTTTGGTCGGATCCACTTAAATAATAACTTAAATATATTTGAAGTATTATTTTTATTAATATTGAATTATTAGGATATGGGGGAGATTATTGGGATGGTAATTGAGTAGAAATCTAAAAATATACAAGGCTTGTAATTTGTGAGGATAATGGGGGATATTTATAAAGGGATGAGAGCGGTGTTTTTGAATATTATATTCATCAGTTTATTTTTGAGATTTCTACTATTAATAGTATTGATTATTGTTACTACATATAGAAAATGGTGTATGATATTTCAAAATAATGGGTTCTTATATCATCTATGACTCATATTTTCATGTATTTAGCTTATTATGTTAAATACCACATGTTACCATATTTCACTATTCAACAAAAAATCAACTATTTTAGAAAAAATACCTAAAAATAACCCTAAATATTTTATAATGTGTGGATTTACAAAATTAAATCAATTTTATGAAAATAATTTTCTAAATACAAATTTTTTTAATTTTCAATAAAATCATCGAATATTTAAAAAATTTCAATATCATTATTATGGTCGATTTTATTACCCTTTGTAAAAATAATTTTGGTTTCATAAAATTATATTTTAATTATAATAAAGCATAAAAGAAATATATAAATCCTATTTAGGGAAATAAACTTTCTTTTAAATCATTATATTTATTTAAATATCCCATTTTAAACATTTATGTTTTACAAAAATAAAAACCCGTTATTTATCATTTTTTGAAAATTTATTTAAATACACCATGATAGAAATATATTAAAATTTTATTTTAAAAGATAAATTAATATTATTTTATAGTTCCATAGGTTATGATACTATTCTAATGGTTAGGTTACTATTCCAATAGTCAGGTAACTATTCCAACAATCAAATTACTATTTCAATGATCGTATTTTTAATTGTCATATGACATACCTAAAATATATAAATTCCTAATATTTCATTCATTCTTCACTCATGTTTATTTTCTCTCAATGTTATATATTTTCATTTTAAAAATTCAAATTATATTACTAACATTATGCTTCACATCTACAGTGTTTTTCATGAGTGCAACTATTCTAGGGGATCGTGTATATCCAAAATTTCGTTGTATTATATCTTATTTATATTTTTTATACCATTGTAATACATTCAATTAATATATAAATTTTTATTCTATAAATTCATTATTAAAATTAAAATAACACTTAAATGGTTTTATCATATGCTACACATGCATTCTATAATATCATATTATGAAATATAAAATAATTATATACATAGAAAAAAAATTCCATTGATATTTATGGGTCATTATGTTCATCCCCCTTAAGAAATTTCACCCTCAAAATTTTATGTAACATACTATGGGGAATAAATGATGGTACTTTTTCTTCATCGCTTCTTAGGGTTCCCATTTCATCTCCTAATAATTATGGTTTCCTCATAGTACTTTGAGTATGCGATTTATTTTACTATATAAAACAATATCTCTAAAGTACACAATCTTCAATGGATTCTCCTCATAAGAGAGATCATTTTAAAGTTGTAAAACCTCTTAATTGACTATATGTGATGGATATAGTATGTACTTCATTAAATGGGATATGTGGAGTACATTATGAACTTGAGACAGAGTTTTTGGGAGTATTGGATACTAGGACAAAAATCTGATGTGAGCAAGAATATCATATGCTATGATGTACTTGGGACTTATCTTTTCCTTATTCTTAAATCCCATGACTCTATTTATTAGATATATACATTGGAACGCATTATATATAACCTCAATCTTTGGGTCCCACTAAATATTATCTACATAGCTATTCTATCAACTCTAAGAATCTCTAATGTTCTGCTGAATGGTCTTGACCTTTTCCACCATCTCCTCATCCATTTTATGTCCCAACATCTTGGGTTTACCAATTTCATACCATTATTCATGTGTTTTACAAATCATCCCATAAAAGGATTTATATAGTTCATTTTGGATACTTTAGTGTAAACTATTATTATCTGAGAACTCGACCAAATTATTATGATGATCACTTACTCTTTTTATGTCCATCAAGAATGATCTAAATATTCCATCAAATATATGGATTGTTTTCTCAGATTGGTCATTAGTTTGGGAATGATAAGTTGTACTGGAGTTCAAATCAGTGATTAGATTAGTTCTGTATAATTTTCTCAAACATAGTGGTAAATATTGGATCTTGGTTAGATATAATCAATAGTGGTGTTCCGTAAATCCTCACCACATCTCTAATGTATATCCATGAAATTTTTATTGAGTTAAAATCCCTCTAAAATCAAAATTATATGATAAGTCTTTGTAATAAAATCTACCAACACCAATATAGAATTATATCATTGTTATTTCTTTGAAATACTAATGACAAAGTCCATGGTGATGTTTTACCATTTTCATGTAGGTATGGGTAATAGTTTCATAACCCCCTTGTACTTTTAGATTTTGTCCTTCACCTGTTAACTTACAATATATTTTTATGTATATTATATGATCTCCTTATTTATACTGACCATATAATATTTCTATTTAATATCTAGATACATATTTGTTCTCTTTGGTGGAATAGAAAAGGGGAAAATATGTGAATCATTCAATAACTCCTTTTTATCTCATGATTTTATGGTGGACATAGGTGTGATCAAATATTACAACTCCTTATTTATAAATTTTAAACCATGAATGTTTCAACTTTACATAAAAATCCCAACTTCTTCTATATTTCTGCACCATCTTTTTGAGTATCCTATATCATCTCTAGAAGAGAAAGTTTAGTAATCGTTTGAAAAGGGAAAATTATTTCCCTTCCTTAATGATCCCTATTTACATACTTTACATTTATATGAATATTTTATCATATTCGATTATCATAATTAATAAGGTTTATATATCTGTTCTCCATAGCGAATCTACCACTTTATTTTCATTCCCAGGATGATAGTGTATTGATTTGTTTAGTCCTTGATTAGCTCTAACCATCTTCCCTAGAGCATAATATTCTCCTTTTCATTGAATATATACTTGAGTATCTTATGATATATATATATATTTCACAATTATCCACATAGATATTATTCATACATATTTACAATGAAATATTCAACACATCGAACACCAAATAATATGTTGAATAGTTCTTTTCATGAACTTTCAACTTCCTTGAGGTGTATGCTATAAATTTTTCATTCAGTATTAATACATTTCCCAATCACCTGGGGTGAAATAATGACTTTGTTTTCTATTCAAACATATTGTTCAACCACCATGTCTTGAGGTTGTGTTTGAATAGTTCTACTAAACATAAAAGATATAAAAAATGTATATAACTATAAACATAAAGGACATTTACAACTCATGAATTTATAATGAGAACACTAGTCACTAGTTGATTCCAGTACTAGTTACTTACTATATCACTAATAAACATTGGGAATATAATACTCAAACAATGAAACATACATAAAGGGAATCTATAAATATACAAATAATAACGTATAAATGACACATATAAACTAACTTATGAGTATCTAGGTTTCAATCAAGATTATCCATGGTAATTTTCTTTATTATTTATTCTAACATAACAATTTTTTCAAGTCCATATTAATGACTTTTAATGTGTATGTGAATTTTCCGAAGCATATCCCTAGAGTGCGTCAAACAAGGTGTGCAATACAACCAATTTATTATTCACCAGAAGACGATCGAGTTAATACCAAATGTTCCCTTTTTAGGGTTATTACCCATAGGTATAACTATTCCAAATCAACATCTACATATAGTATCCTTATATGGATGTAATTTCTTAGAAAACACTCACTATATACCTCTTCAAAATTCCATGTTATTTTCATATATATAGACTTATCCTTAGTGTTAGCACTAATGTATTCACGTACAAATCCAAAAAAGACTATAATTTTCCTTCAAAACCACCCATAGTGACACAATCACATTACATGTATTGTTAAATTATTTTTAACATAAATATAACATTAAATACAATCAATGTATGAAGAGTATTAGTGTCATTGGAAGACTAGTTTCATAAAATAAAAATATAATCAAATTGAAGCATATTTTTTCTCATATCGATAATGTGATTGTAAATCCTTTTGATCACCTTAAAATATAAAGGATAACATGAGGAATAAATTAAATAAAGGTGTGATCTATAAATCCCATTAAGGGAATTAACTTGGTAATGAATCATGGCATATGTGTTTGAAGGCATAACATAAACATGTAAAATACATGGCCAATGAATAATTAAATAACATAAGATACATGCTATCATAAAATCAAGGAAACAATAGAATTTTGTAATAGTAAACAACATGACATCAAAATAAGTCCAGTATAACCTCAAAGACAAGATCATATGGTTGATAGTGTATCATGATGGATTAGGTTCACTCCATAATCCCATACATAACGTCTTATGAGACAAAAACTTTAACCAGTGAATTCAAGTGCTATCTAGGAACACACATCGTTACATGTAAATGTTTATTTTTTCAATAAAGGGAATGAATTATAAGTCATAAACATAATAAATACCCTTGTCAATAAATGGGTTGTATAATCTTGACTCATAACATATTCCAAGAGGGTTTCATAAAAAATGAATTTGAGAAATGAACATTAGGCATGTATTACCCCATCAATGGATGTGAGAATAAGCTATGTATATATTTAATAGAATATATATATATATTCGAATAATTTTATAACAAAAAATTGAGATAAAATACATTTATATAGGTAAAGGTCATAACCAAAAGAAAAATGGTTGTTCTGAGAGATATCTTACCTGCTGTCAGGATCTATTTTGTATATGTACTTAACATATTGAATAATCAAACTAGATTAATTTATTACTTAATTAATAAACAATTAGATAAATATTTTATTTTTTATAATGTTATTTTGTTCATTTATAATGATTTAAATGAGATGTTATGAGTAATTTTGTTGTTTCAGGAGCGCTTTCTTCATGGTCCACGGTCATATAAGATGTGGACAATTTAAAATGGTTCTATAACTTTATAAGTGAAATGATATGGTATTCATATACTTCGATAAATTGATATATTTCTAGATACCCATATCTTTTCTTATCTATGCAGGATTCAATTCGTAAAAATTCTAATGCAATGGGGTTAGTTTATTTAGGATGTTTTACAGACCATCAAAAACTAGGTTCATTTTATTTATTTAAATTATTATTAAAAATTTAAATAAATAGTAATAAGTTATAATAAAATTATTATAATAAAATGTAACAATAATATTGTTTCTTCATGAATCCATGATGGTGGTGTAGAAAAATGAAGTGTGTTGTTCAAGGAGAAGTAAACCAACCATTTTATAAACATCACACTCACAATAGAATTGAATGAATGAAGGGTTTTAGATAAAATTTACATAATAATAATATATAATTATGTTAAGGATATTTTTTTTACTATTATTATGGGGATGTAGATTATATGGGGGTATTATAATAATTATCAAATTAAATAATGTTAGTCGATATTTTTACCTCTTTCTTTTGTCACCTCCTCTATGGTTATCCATTAAGGATCCCAAAAAAAGGTATTTGGATGAGAACTGAAGTACGAGGAATTGGAAGAGTGGTTTTGGAAATTAATTGGGTATAAATATGGTAATCTATAAGGCAAATGAGTTTTTAGGAGAAGGGGTGGTATTTATAAGGGAAGAAGTGGGTTTTTTAATAATATATTCATTTGATTATTATTTTATCTTGGGACTATCAAATGTATTGAGTCATGTGACTATATATGGAAAATTATTCATGTGAGTTTTAAATATTATTTTCATACATAATCCACGAAACTCAAATTCAGATATTTATCTTATTACGTTAAATACCATATTTTACTCTATTTCAGTACTCACAAAAAAATCAACTATTTTAGAAATAATTCCAAAAATCCACCCTAAATTTTTTTTGATGTTGATATTTAAAAAATGAAATAAATTTTATGAAAATAATTTTCTATATATGATAAATATAATTTTTTAATTAAATCCCCATTTATTTGAAAAATATCAGTTTTAATATTCTAATCAATTTTCCAACCCATTGAAAAATTAATTATAGTCCCATAAAATTATATTCAAATGAAAATAAAACATATCATAAATTTATAAACACCATTTATGAAAATAAAAATTATTTTACATAATTATATTAAATATAAAAGTGAAATGAAAACATACATGTATTATAAAAATACTATAACTTAATTAACATTATTTAAAACATTCATTTACTTGTACCATGATATAAATATAACATATTATCATTTTGTAAGATTCCAAAATATTATTTTAAAATTACCTAGGTGAGGATAGTATTTAAACAATCAGGTTACTATTCCTAATGATTAGATTACTATTCCCACGGTCAGGTTACTATTTTAATGGTTAGATTACTATTCCAATGGTCATGTTACTAATCTAATTGTCATATTACTGTTACAATTATTGTATTTTTAATGGTCATATGGGATATTTTCATTTTATAAATACTGAAAATATCATGCATTTATCACTCAATTTTTTTTCTCTCGTGTTTATATATTTACATATTCAAAATTCACATTATATTAGTAACATTCTGCTTCATTTCTATAGTGTTTTTCATGAGATTTTTTATTCTTGTGGATTGAGAAGATTAAAATTTTCCTATTATTGTTATATTATTTTAATTTTTTACCCCATTATAATAATTTTAATTATTATGTTCATGTTTAATTCTCTAAATGTAATGTTAAAATTGTAATAAAATGTAGTTGGTTTTTTCATATGGTACATGTGAATTATACAATATTATAATATTAAATATGATGATCATATATTCATAAGGGAATGTACATTGATAATTATGGGTCATTATATATAGTTGAAGGCGAAGTAGTATGAAAACTAATTTATAGTAAACTAATCTATTCTCCTAATCACTGAAAGTTTGATCCAGTTTTTGTTTAGGGTAGTGAGGAAATATCACAGAACATGTTTATTTTGTAATTAATAGATATTATTATTTATTTCCACAAATATCTAGACAAATTTCTCAAACTACCCATTCATATGAGCTTTTGGTTCCTACAAGTCTAAATTTTGAGTGGGCACCACATGATATTGAGAAGTCTTTTGAAAAATAGATGGAATTGGTTATGGAGTAACCATGATGTTTATAGTCTATCCTATACTATGTTTTATCTGTTCTTCTAATGAATTTAGATGATACATGTCCTTAGTGGACAAAATAACATAAAATATCATTGTAAAATTTATGTGATCTTTTGGAAATAACCTGAATAATTTAAGGTCAGTAGTATGGTTTGAAAATTATATAATTTATTTTTTATACATATCTAAAATTGTTTAAATTTTTGAAGTTGTTCAAGGAGTAGTCTAAGAAGTTATACCTAGTTGAATATAGAAACTCCTAAAAGATTGTTATACATAATGAATGTCATTCCTTACATGGTCTGAAAAACATCACCTAATATTTTCTACTTCCTACAGATTTGGTGTTCCCATCATATGGATACACCAAAATGAAAAGTGCATGATATATTGTTTTGGATCTCCTATGAAATTGATCATCTCAATTGAGAGATTCCAAAATTTGGATGGAAGAGGATTCCAGTCAATCCATTTCGGATATGGCTTCCAATATATCAACACTTGTTCATATCACCAATCTTTGGATTCTATATGTGAAATAATTGACTCAATTGAGTCAAGGAATTATAATGGGACCATCACTAAGACTGTTACTTGGGTAAAGAAAACATGAGGATCCTTAAATGGTCTGGTCATCTGTTTCTTCAATTAATATTAGGATTGAGTTTTCCTGGGGTATCTTTCTTGAATCATCATTTGTTGTTACCCTCATAGAGGGTACTCTTGATATTTATCCATAATTAGGGTAACCTAAATGAGTTTATTGAGTCTTGGTTTTCGTGAGGACTTGACTCTGATCACGCCGATTGAGAAGATACCTCTTGAAAATGGGAATCCACTAGCGGAGGCATATTAGCCTCAACATGGGTGTTTCATTCTAAATGAATAGTATCGTGATAATTAAAATGTATATTTTACTACATCAAATTAATATTGAGAAATTATATCCTTATTTTAGAAAGGCTCAGTTTTATTGGGTGGTGGGTGGGATATAACAATTCACTTCAATTTAACTTTGGATGAATCTCACTAAACAGTTGGTAGTGTAATATTTAAAGGTTATCCTATGACATGAGTCTTCCTTTGATATTTGTTATATATAAATTCATCATGATCATTAGGTTAGAATGTATTTTTAATAGATTTTCCCTCATTTTCTCCTTTATATTTGTGTCATTATTTTTATTATCTACAAGGATGACATTAATGATGTTCACAGATGTGAAACAAGAAGTGGGAATCATTTAATCATCAAATATTTAAGGAAATTTATTATCCTTTGAATATAAATATAGGAAAAAATCATAATTCCCATAAATATCTTCTTTACTATTGGTTCTTTTGGTTTATGGCTCCTGTGAGGCTTCAAGTTTTCTCAATGATGTTTCTTTTGAAGTAGGATATTAATGGTGATCCTAAGAGAGTCTCCAGTGGAATACACCAAAAAAACTACCAATGATGGATATGGAACATGAAGTTGGATAAACACAAACGGTATATCTATTAAATTTCATCCTATTTTGAAAAAAATAACCTTTTATGAAGGTGGCATTGGTAATAATTCCCCCGAACTTTTGTAAAAGGGTTGGTTCAACTCTGCCAATGTCCTATCATGGATCTGTTGTGGATTTGATTATCCCACGGTTGGATGTGGTCATAAAAGGGTACCAATCATTATAGGATATGGTATTTATATAGTTCAAATAATGTAGATACTATCTTGGCCTTATTGTATTTTCAAGTATCTATCTGAGCATGAGGTTGCAACATTGCATTTTCTAGGTGAGAGAGGATCATCGCTGACTGTTGCATTGTGACTGCATGTTCTGATATCCTTAAAGGTGATCTTGTTTCACTATCTTGGAATCATGATGTAGGATAATGTCAATGGAACACCCTATTCTGGTGCAACACTTCTTGGATCAAGTAATTACAAGATATCACTAGATTAACCAAGTGATACATATGGATATAGTGGCTAAGAATCAGCCTAAATAGATGATATTACATGTCATTTTCCATAATAAACCACATTATCTAATGAGTGGAGTGAAATGAAGAGATCTTTATTTTTCAAACCCAATTTTACACACATTAAGTGTGTATGAAATATTATTTGGGGAAAGATTTCATACAACTAATTAATGCATTTTGTTGGAACTCACTATGTTTCCCCACATCAAGATTATTGGACACATAAAATGGTTCATGGTGAATATGGAAATGATCATAAACATCATTCAAATGTATATTAAACTAAAATTAGTAATGTATCTAGACTTTATGTGACTGATATTCTCCCAAAAAATATATTACATATAATATATGAACTCATATTTTAGTATCTACAATGTGTAATTGAGGGGAGTAGTGATGAGGAAGAATTAGACCAATATGATATCCTCAAACATTTATTTTAACATAATCATGTAATTCAATAGATATTTTTGAGGTTATACATGTATGGATCTAAAGATAATGATGATTTCATATATCCTTCTCTAAGTAGAGTGGTATTATTCAAAATATCTGCATTTTCATCGTATGGTAAATATCCCAAGAGAGTTGTAAATTATTCTTGTCAGTGTAAACTTTCTACTTATTATGATGTGATTTAATAGATTGAAAATTAATAACTAAATATATCTATGAATGGATTCTAATGTTCATATTATTATGATGTAAATCTCTAAAAAACACTTATATAATGAGGACCATCACACTAAAAAGATAAATAGTTATAGGGATGACCTTTGTGTTGAGATCTATGGGAAGGACCTCCATGGTCACAGATTTAAGAATCACTATCACGAATATGACCTTCACATTGGGTTTTTTATATGCTTTGGAGGTCCTCTAAAATATATACCCTATTATGGACCTCTATATTTATTTTCTTGGTTCTTATTGGGAGTTACTATGTGGTCTTCGATTGTTGATGAATTTTAAAGAAAAGGAACACCTTTAAGGTCAATCATTATGTTTTAGAGAAGACTTTACAATATTACACCATTTAGAGGACATACATGGTCAAGCATAATATTTCTATATGAAGGACCAACATGGTAAATATATTTGGTGACATAGTGAGGAGATATATAATTGAGTCTTAGGGGAGGACATCCAGAGTATCTGATCACAACACCACATTGGGTATCTATATGACCACATCTTCCTTCTACTATTGATGAAGAACATAAATATTGTTGGGATGATATCAAAATTTATCAAAGAGATTAAAGAATATTATAATTGATATGGTAATTGATATAATACTCCTCCAATATTATATATCTCCCTTGGAGAGAATTCTTTTTGGATGATGTATTTCGAGTGACCAAGGTTATAACCATGGTCCTAATTGCGGTCGCAAAGCGTGGGAAATGACCCTCATGAGTTGCTGTTGTATTGGAAAATAATTATTTAACATTTAATTATACCAACAATATTTCTGTATGGGAGTAATAATATGCTCATCATCCTTGGTTTCCACAAAAATATATCATTGAAATTATTTTGAGTGAGTAGGAATACGATCCTACTATTTTATTGCCTAAATATATCGACAGTCTTTCTTAATAGGAATAGTGATATGGGAATGATCATGAGGTTCATCTGTAATATTAAAATGGTACTTATTAATGAGATAGGGGTTAATTGTACTCTATATCTTTCATTATAATATGCCAACAAACATAATATATTTTGATGAGAGTGGAAATGTGAGTCTGCTCAAGAAATATAGTTTCTAGTAGGATATATCGAAATAATTTATGGGAAGGAACATTAATATAGGGATATTACTATTCTTTATATGTCATACCCATCTAATATATCTTTATTTTGGGTGTTCAAGTTCATAAAAAAGTGACTAGGATGTTCCAAGTGGTCTCCTTAGTTAATTCCCGAGGTATAGAAGTAGTGTGACACTAACAATGATGATTACTATTGGGATCTCTATAAAATAAATATATGAGTTGTAGTGGGGATGATATTTATTTCCTATTCATACTCCGTATAATAATGAATTTAAATGTTTCTATACTCTAAGGATATAGTCTCTAGAATATATTGGATGTGCCCATATTGGATACATGCATCTCGACAACCCATCACTGATTAGACAACTGGTAGGGATTTATCTTCTAGAGGCTCTCACACACTCCATCTTGAGTGGGGATATATTCATTTAATTAGTAGTTTCATAAGAAATAATTAACCAACTACTTCTAGAGTTACTATTTTTATGAAACTATAAGACAGGGGTCTGGAGAGATTTTCTTGCTGATTGTTAAATCATTTTTCTAGGGCGCCATCTTGTTGCCTACAACTGGTAGATGTTATATACATCCAAAAAAAGATTTTATACGGATTTATTAATCTAATTATACACCTAGAAATTAAATTTGGTTTTAAGGGAGTCCCTAAATGAATAATATTTATAAACAAGAAACCCATTAATATAGCGTGAAAACCGAGAGCATTTTCGGTCAATTTATATCATGAGAAAAGGACTCATTTTAGGTTCAACATTATTTTTCTGTCCTGAAATAATTCCTCTAAATTTTGAATTAGTATTGATATAATTTTCGAAGTTATATGGTAGTCCTAAAGAAATTGACACTTTTAGTTGGGCATTGGATGAGAGTATGTCTCATTAATGTTGGGTTTAGATTCGTAGTTCACAACACTCTTGAATATTTAATACATATTCCTGAATCATTAATAGATATAATATTATTATCAGAAACCTCTATAAAATTTATATATCTAATTGATGCATTGATTATAACATAGGAAAGTGATTACACTATGGTTTAAATCCATAAAGTTGGGTTCTCATTAAATTATCGTCATCCAAGGAATGGTTAATTTTTGAGAACTTGGGATCAAGATCACGATTGTGGATACCTATGTATCCCTATAATGGGAATAAAAACCCATTATGGTTTTTATATATTAATGGTAAATGTATCACCTTTTAATTTTTTCTAATAATGAATATGGTGGATCCTTTTAAGGCCATGCAAAAATGACTAAGTGGCGTTCCATTTATGGGTTTTTATCTATGATTTGTTTGTTTATTTGGATTGAGAATTAAAGAAGAATATTACACATCCTAGTTAAATTTAATGACTTATTATGTAGTTTTATTTTCATATATTGACCTACTTTTTTATGACCAATCCATACAGTTTAACATTGTGTTGTAAATATTTTGTGTCAATAAAGGGAAGAAAAAAAGTGATTGAGAAGGAATTATTCCCAGGTGAACCTTTTCAGTTTCATAAAACTTTTTTAGCTAAACATGAGAGGGTATGGTTGAGGCTTACACCTGATGGGGCCCATATATGGATGTACACGTCCCATATGTTGATAAATAGACAAGTAAGGAGAATTAGAATCATGATGAATATTCTTGAGGGAGTAATAGTTTGGGATTTCTTATAAAAAACCCATATATATTCAACCCAGAAGAAGGCTCGGTTGAAGGATTTTTTTGGAGATTAAAATGGATTTTGTAGACTATTATGTGTTGTATGGATCATTAATTAGACCAAATGGGATAAATCCATTAATAAATATTTGATTGGTATTTACACTAGATAATTGGTCTACATATATCTCTGGTGTATTTAGTAGAATAAATGGACCCATATAATTTTGGAGATTAATTGATTCTTAACATAGGATATCCAAGATAATCATCATGAACCCATGGAGGTTTTACTAGTATTCTTACACCATGGAACCTCATTATCAAGAGAATAAATGATTATTAACATTATGAGGATCATTTCAATTAGGAAGAACCATATAAGGCATTTAATCAAATTAATATATGGTAAAATGGGTGAACTATAGTGTATTAAACCCATACTTTTATCATAGGAGGCCATAGAGGGGGCTTGATAATGTAGTAACCAAAGGTATGAGACCTGGGAAAAGGATTTCATATGTACGTGGACTTCGGTGAATTTGATCCTGGGTAAGGTGACCTAGGTGAAGGGAAACCAAGGAATGGAGAACTTGGAGAATTCGTGAATATTTATTAGGAACTAGGTGAAGGTTCACCTAGGCATGGAGACTTGGGAATACTATTTCTATGATATAGAACCAAGGTGAATTGGTGCATAGTTATGTTGTGTGAGAAATATGTAACATTGATATAGAACTAGAGTGAATTGGAGCCTTGGTACTAGGTGTGGGAAAATTGTTTCCTTGATATAGAACGTAAGATAATTGGGCCCCATTAATGGTGTGTTAGTGATGTGTTTCCTTGATCTATAGCCAGGGTGAATGAAGAGTCATTTATGGTATCTTGAATATGGGTTCGGTGCATGATGCTCTAGTGTATTGATTATAGGATAACCATGATTCATTCGACCTCAATTTGTACGAGAAGTGTTCTTTTTTGAATGATTCGATGTTAAAACCATTAGATAAAATTTTACCCTCGAGTTTCATTTTTATTTTTCATAATGGAATATTAAAAAAGTTACCTAAAGGGGGTGAGGTGATTAGTTAGTAACTAGAATTTATAGAAATTATGTTTTGATCCTTTATTTAATTTTATCTTCCATATGTTAAAGAATGATAAGCATGAGGTATAATTATTGAAAATGGGTGTGACTCATGTAACAGTTTCATAAGATTAGAGACTATGATCAAAAAGGCATTTCCTGAAGGAGGCATAGTCATGGCAGGCCAGATATATATGTGATAAGTTCCTAGGTGACTGGGGTTCATGCCTAATGTGTGAAAATTCATTATTAAAGTAGTAAAGGTTTATATATGAATTTTATTTGGGAAAAAAGATACCTATGAACAAGGTAAGGGTTATATGGTCAATTATGTAGTCATTTAACTAGAAATTGGACCCACCCAATCATGACTCTTTTAATATCAAAAAGTGAGAACCCACAAACCCCTAAGTATATTAATGACCATTTTTATGACATTCTCAGTGATACAATTAGTTTATTCATTCTAGATAAAAATTAACAATTATTACCTCATTAGTTTTCTCCGTATCTTATATAGATATCTAATTATACTAAAAATTAGATATCCGCACAAATCACAATGATCCATAATTTCTGTCAATTGAGGAAAACATAATGTCATTATTTTTTCATTTTTTATTATCCAATTCTTATGTAAAATAAATAGTACATGTGGTTAAATAATAAATTTAGATTTCATTTAGTTTAGAACCATGATATATTTACATTTATAATAACCATTACATCAGTTGTTCCAAATATATAATACCCATAGACCTTAAATGAATCTAATAATTTTCTGAATTAATGGATCTGATAATTAGTCTATTACATTATAATCTATACCCAACCAATTTATATTTATGTTACCCATATTAACAATTTCTCCAATGATAATGTTTTAATAATCGTGATATTTATTCCCGTGTTGAGACTAGGGTCCCTTACCTAGGGAAATTTCTCTATTGTTTTCATAGTATTACTCTATTTGTCATTTTATATTGGGAAGCACCCCATTTTTGTAATAAAACATCTTCATCTAAACATATTACTTCATAGTAACTGATGGACTGATATACTGTACAATTATTTTTGAGTTTATCATAATAGTTTATTTTGAGCTCTTATAAATAATTTTATAGAGAACCCAACTTTTAAAATAGATATAATATATAAAATTAGAGTAATATTCACTACATATACATACTATCTAATACAGAGCAATAAATTTTTACTGTATTTTTAAACATATAAACATAAACGACACGCAACCTTCTTAGAAAAAAGAATTCTTAAAGTCTTTCTTCATAACGTGGGGAAGGTAAGACAATAATGAGTAATCCATGGGTCACAGTAAGGGTAAACACAAAAGATGTCAATCAATTATCATAAGGTAAGTATTGGGGTATAGAGATATGACCTTATTAATAAAAAATCATAACCATCAATTTATAGATCATAATTACGAAACATGAAGTAAAGTTTTATCAATAAAAAGAAATAAAAAATAAGAGTTTAGAATCACATATAATTATTCATAATCCATGATAACATGTTATCATCATAAGATATAACTTTTTTTTATAAAAATATGAATATAAAACAACTTCCTTAGTCATGTATTACTACCAAGACTATCATAGAAGATTGGGTTCACTCACAATTCCATCATTTCCTTAGTCAAGGTTCACTCTCAAGACTATATTATTGAAAAAATACTCTTAATAAATTGGGTTTAATCTATATTCTAATCCTTATTATCTCATGATATATACATATTTATGAAATTCATTGGAGGGATTTATAATTTCAGGCCCACAAATCATGTAAGGAAAACCGTAAAAATGTGTACCTCATGATTATAAAGTGTTTATCATATCACTCAATATTAAAACATAGAAAGAATATGCGTTTTATAAAAAATTATCATTATAACCATAAAACATCTATAGGCTGAATAAGGCTGGTATAATTGGATCATATACCCAATAAATCGTAAGAAACCTTAAAGAATGTTTTTATAGGAACATATTCCTTTGAAAGATCAAAACAAAATTCTTGAGGAAAATGAACCTTTCCTTTTAAATAACTTATTTAGAATAAAAATTTTCCTAAATATTAATGAAAATATTTAATTTCAAAATATCAATAGAAATTTATAATGTAATCCATTCATACAGTTTATGTTAAAATAATAACATCATTCTTATTTTCGGTTAAATGGAAATTTTACATTTTTAGGAAAATAAAAAAAATTACTTTTATAAAATTGTAAGGAAAATAAATTATAGTAAAACATTAATTTAAAAAATATTTTTAGAAT
The DNA here is from genome assembly GCA_963277665.1 of Viscum album. Taxonomy (NCBI): domain Eukaryota; kingdom Viridiplantae; phylum Streptophyta; class Magnoliopsida; order Santalales; family Viscaceae; genus Viscum; species Viscum album. Next base: position 1,801,048,737 of record OY728152.1, read on the forward strand.
ATTAAAAATATTTTTGAAAATTTTTTAATGGAAATATATATATGGAAGAAATGATTCGTGGACAATGTAACAAACAAGGATGGTTTTCCATAAAGTCATTATTTTAGTCTCTTTTGTAAATAGAGAGAGTAAAATGAAATTAAAACAATAATTATATAGAAATAACCATACAAGAGAAAACGAATAAATATATTTGAAATATTGATCATAAAATATCATCATTGAAAAATTTAATCATCAACATTCCTGGTAAAAATGTTTGTTATAGCATAAAACCCTTCCCGATGTGGAGAAATTTGAATCACAACCGCCATGAAATAAATAAAATCAAATAAAAATTTATGTACCATGAAAATTAGTATATTAATCATATAATATTTCAATAGGTAATTATATTAACCTTTTAAAGATTATAGGTTTATAACATCAACCATGTCTGAATAAAACAAAATTGAGACGAAGAACCATTATGACTATAATATTTTTTGGAACAATAGTCATTCAATGACTGAAAATCATATGTCCCCATAAATACCTTGAATTAAAATTTCTTATTATTCCAAAATACATTATTTTGTTTTATATACACCATATAAAAAATAAATTGGTGCATAACATTAAAACATGCCTTAAAGAAGACAGATTGAGATGAAACCCTTACTATGACAACCCTGCTTTTTATTACAACTTAAAAATGCTTTATTACATAAAACTTCACTTGATCCAACAAAGAAGATCGAGAGGATTAGTGTCTTTGGGGCTTAGGATCATTACATAAAGACTTTAAACTTGAAATACAACATCTTTATTGAAAACTTCCTTTACATGACCACTACATTCCTTCGTACTTAGCATTGCATGGGATAACCTGAGGACATGCATAAGAAAAGGGTGAGCTATAATGCCCAGTAAGGGAGTAAACAATGAATAAAATGAGGAGTGAAATATATGTTAGGCAATAGGAATATCAATAGAGCATAATAGAAACATGAACATAAAGGAATGATAAAGCATGATGATCATAACATGGAAATGTGGCAACAACACTTAACATTGAATTAGCATGAGCCAAGGCTCATTGCACATGGAGAATGAGTAAACCCTCATTGCACTTGAAGCATGAGTAAACCCTCGTTGCACTTGAATTAGCATGAGTAAACACTCATTGCACATGACGTATCATGATACTATACTTTACCCAATGCATTGTAGCTCTATAAAGGGCGCACCCTTCTTAAACATTTCATTTCATGCATAAGTGTGCCACATGGATCATAAAACATGGATTCATAAAACATAATAATTTATTCCACGATAAAGGAAAGTGGAATTAATACATGAAACTTAATATAATCAATATGTAAATGTTCATAAAGGTGAATACCCTTGATGGAGAAATGGGCATGGTATTCACTACACAAAGACATTGATTTAGAAAATCGGTGCGATTTCGTCAGCGTAACGGCGTGACATAAGAATTCATAAAAAAGTTGATGAGAGAGAAAGGGGTTCCACATCATATTTACATGTAATGGACAGTAAGGAGATCATATATATACATGTCCCAACAATAGAAATGGAATTTAGATTCATGATACAAAAGTATTGCTTGAATGTAAAAGAAGAGAGAGAAGTTCCTTTCGGAATTTCGGCATAGTAACGGGTGTACATGGGAGGAATTTAATGAGAGAGAAAGGGTTCTCCCATCATTCAAACAATAAGAGGGCAGTATGGGGGAGGTGCGAAACCATACCCCGACATTCATAATTGAAATAAAAAGGGCAATACAACTTAATGAAAATTGACAAAAAATGAGAAAGGAAGAAAACCCCTTACTTGGAAGTGTGCTTCCAATGGCTAGAGAGAGGCTTGTGAGAGGCTTCTTGGGAGCTTGGGGCACCTTGAGAGGATTCTAGAGAGAGTAGGGCAGAGGTTGGACTAACTTCAAAGGCTTTGAGTGAGGAGGAAGTGGGAGCTTGGGTGGGTTTATATAGGAAAGGTGAGAGAATTCTTTATTATTTAGGTTTGGGACCCCTTTTATTAAAATAATCCAAACCACAAACCATCCCATGGTATTTGCCCATGGTTTCTGGAAAAGGAAATAGGAAAATAATATTTTACAAGTCCAAGGTCCGAACTTATTAAAAAATTAGGATTTCTTATGTGGAGGTGATTCACACTCCCATGGAAATTAATTTAAAAAGGCAAAGTGTTGAATAAGTCTTGAGGGCTCCATTAATGCTTTGAAAAGTGAGTCAAACAAACCCAAAACCTCATTATTTTAATGATAAAACATATATTGGCCGAACATAAGGATTATGGTATTTTATTACATCACTATTGGGTCATTATGATGTCATAAAACACATTATATATTTAAATGGTATTTATTTTTTACCCAAAAATTTGATTGTCTCAGAAAATTATGAAAAATTCACCGTTGGATAATTTCGACGTCCTGATTCCAAAAATAATATTTATTTTATCTAAATAATTTTCTAAATATGTGAATTTTCTCTTTTAAAATAAAAACCGACATTTATAAAAAAATTCACGGGTTTTGACAGAAATGGCTTTCAAACCTTAATAAAATTTTTAATTGCATTCATAAAATTATAAGATCATTTATATTTAATAAAAATTAATTTAATATTAATAATAATATTTTATTAAAATATTATTTAATTCAAAAATAATTTAATTTAATAAAATATAATTCTTAATTAAATAATAACTAAAAACACCATTTGTACTTTAAAAACTAATTACAATGCATCAAAAATGACTAGAAATTATATTCACTATTATATACAAAAATAATGTACATGAACATGGTGCTACTTATTTGTTACATAACCCCTTAAAATAGCCGCATAAGACCTAAGGGTAAGGTGTGCGATGGTGACAGACTCTTGGGGTTGCTCGGATAACATCGCTCGAGTGGTAATCTCTATCAACTTCCATTTTTCCCATAGACGATCACGTTCAAGCTTGACTTGATGAAGCTCACCTTGGGCTTGGTCAAGGGAAAAGCCCAAAGACGCCACCTCTTTTCTGAGCTCCGACAAATGGGCTTCGTAAGGGGCAATTCTACTGGATGAGGCCATCGCTTCCTTTGTCTGAGTAGAAAATTGGTTCGTTAAAGCCTTATATTTAAACTACCCAGATAATCACTGTTCAACGACTATAACAGTAACGGTCACAAATCTTAAAGTAAAACTAAAAAAAAGTTGATATCTTATAAAAACATTTTTTCATAAAGAAACATTTAACTGGATCAAGAGGGATTTTCCATTAATGAAATTTTGGGTCGTTACAACATTCCCCCCTTAAGAAATTTCGCCCTCGAAATTTTCCTTTTCCCACAGTAAAACAAATGTGGGTAACTTAGCTTCATCATATCCTCCGACTCCCAAGTTGCTTCTTCAAAATTGTGGTTTCTCCACAACACCTTGACGAGGGGCATTGTCTTATTTCGTAGAACTTTTTCTCTACGATCTAAGATCTTCACTGGTTTCTCCTCATAAGAAAGATCGTCTTCTAATTGTACCACCTCGGAAGAGAGTACATGTGAAGGGTCTGGTATGTACTTCCTTAAGAGGGATACATGGAAGACATCATGCACCTTGGCCATAGTAGGTGGAAGTGCTAGTCGATAGGCCACAGCCCCAACACGATCAAGAATCTCGAAGGGGACGATGTACCTTGGACTTAACTTCCCTTTCTTTCCAAGCCTCATGACCTTCTTCCACGGAGATATGTGTAAAAACACCATGTCTCCGACTTTAAACTCAAGGTCTCGTCGACGATTATCTGCATTACTCTTCTGCCGACTCTAGGCTGCCTTGATATGCTGCTGAATGGTTTTCACCTTCTCCACCATTTCTTCGACCATTTCGGGTCCAAGCAGCTTACGTTCACCGACCTCATCCCAACATGCCGGTGTTCTACACCTTTTCCCATACAGGGCTTCATATGGTGCCATTTGGATGCTCGAGTGGAAACTATTATTATAAGAGAACTAAACTAGAGGAAGATGTTGATCCCATCCTCCTTTAAAGTCCATTGAGCATGCTCTCAACATATCCTCAAGTGTTTGGATAGTCCGCTCGGATTGGCCATCAGTTTGAGGATGATAGGCCATACTGAAGTTCAGTTCAGTATTCAGAGCATTTTGAAGACTCTTCCAAAACTTAGAGGTAAATCTTGGATCTCGGTCAGACACAATAGATAGTGGTACTCCATGCAATCGTACCACTTCCCTGATATATATCCGTTCCAGTTGATCCAAAGAGAAATCCTCTCGAATAGAAATGAAGTGTGCAGTCTTTGTAAGACGATCCACAACAACCCAGATTGCATTGTTGCCTTTGGATGTCCTTGGAAGTCCAGTGACGAAGTCCATGGTGATGTTCTCCCATTTCCATTCTGGTATGGGCAATGGTTGCATCAACCCCTTAGACTTCTGCCTCTCTACCATCACTTGCTGACACACCAGGCACTTTGATGTATATTCAGCGATCTCCTTCTTCATATTATCCCACCAAAAGTTTTCTCAGAGATCTCGATACATCTTTGTGCTCCCTGGGAGAATAGAGAAATTTGAACTATGTGCATCATCCAAAAGTTCCTTCTTCAGCTCCGAACTTGATGGAACACATAGTCTTTTCCCAAACCGCAAAATTCCTTCTTCATTAACAATAAACTTTGAGGATTTTCCATTTTTAATAGCTTCCACTTTTTCTTGGATTCCTGCATCATCCTTTTTATCATCCTTTAACCTTTCCAAAAGAGATGGTTGAGCAATCATTTGTGAAAGGATTGATGATGTTCCCTTCTTTATGATTCCCACATCCATATTCATCAAGTCTAAGAAGATTGGATCCTTCTCAATTCTCATCATTGATAGAATTGCTGGATCCTTTCTACTTAGGGCATCCGCCACCTTGTTCGCCTTCCCAGGGTGGTAATGTATTGAACAGTCATAGTACTTGATGAGCTCTATCCATCTTCTCTGGCACATATTAAGCTCTTTCTGTGTGAATATATATTTAAGACTCTTGTGGTCAGTATATATCTCACATTTCTCTCCATAGAGATAATGCCGCCAGATTTTCAAGGCAAAGATCACCGCCGCCAACTCCAGATCATGCGTTGGATAATTTCTCTCATGGATTTTCAACTGCCTTGAGGCATAGGATATCACTTTATCATTCTGCATCAGCACACATCCTAAGCCCTTCTTCGAAGCATCACTGAATACCACAAAAAGCTCCCCTCTTGTGGGTAAAGTGAGCACGAGTGCAGTGATAAGCCTCCTTTTCAACTCCTTGAAGCTTTCTTCGCATTCATCACTCCAAGCAAACTTTACTCCCTTTCAAGTTAGCTTGGTAAGAGGTTTGGACAATCGTGAGAAATTTCTCACAAATCGTCGATAATATCCAGCTAACCCCAAGAAGCTACGGATATCAGTTACCGATGTTGGCCTCATCCATCCCTCAATTGCATCTGTTTTGGAGGGGTCCATAGATATCCCATTGCTTGTGATGATATGACCCAAGAATGAGACTTCCTTCAACCAAAACTCACACTTGCTGTAATTTTCATAGAGCTTATCCTTGCGCAAAGTCTCTAGTACAGTTTTTAAATTCTCCTCATGGTCCTCCTTGGTTTTGGAGTATATTAGAATATCATCTATAAAGACTACCAAAAATTTGTCTAGGTAATCTCTAAAGACTCTATTCATCAAGTCCATGAATATTGCTGGAGCATTGGTGAGTCCGAAAGGAATTACTATGAATTCATAGTGCCCGTACCTTGTACGAAAAGCAGTCTTGGGGATATCTTCCTTCTTCACCCTTACTTGATAATATCCCGACCGCAAGTCGACCTTGGAGAAGTATTGTGCTCCACGCAGCTGATCAAACAAGTCATCGATTCTTGGGAGAGGATACTTTTTCTTTATCGTGATTTTGTTAAGTTCACGATAATCGATGCAAAGCCGCATTGACCCGTCCTTCTTCTTGACGAAGAGGACTGGTGCACCCCATGGTGATGCACTTGGGCGTATAAACCCATTATCCAGATTCTCTTGTAGTTGTTTCTTCAATTCTTCAAGCTCAAACACAGCCATTCTATATGGAGTCTTGGATATTGGTAGCGCCCCAGGTATAAGTTCAATTGAGAACTCAACACCTCTTCTTGGAGGAAGACCAGGAAGTTCCTCGGGAAATACTTCAGCGAATTCCCTCACAATAGGCATCTCTTCAAGGGTGGTTTCTTCCTTGGACTTAATCATCTGATCCAGATATGCGTGCTCATAAGGTAGTAATATCCATGCTTGAGATGATGGAGCTAAAGGAGATTCATCTTCCTCCTGACACTTGTAAAGAATCGGGGGTCGATTCTCCATATGGAGTGTGATTTCCCTCTCCCGACAATTTATGTTGGCTCTATATAAGGAAAGCCAATCCATGCCAAGAATTGCATCAAATTCCACCAAAGGGAGTATGACGAGGTTCGCCGGGAAATTCAATCCACATATTATAACAGGGGAGGACTTATACTCCTGGGATGCAATGATTGCCCCATTTTCCGTACTCACCGACATCTTTACTTCCAGGATTTGTGGTGGTGCAGGGATTATTCTACTAAACGTTTGAGATATAAAAGAATGCGTAGAAACTGAATCAAAAAGTATGTTCGCTATTCTTGAATGAATAACTAGCGTACCTGTCACCACTTCGTTGTCGGGGTTCACTTCGGCAGAAGTGATGGAAAAAGCTCTTCCTTGCTGTCTTGGAGGTTGTTGATTGCCTCCAAAAACCCTTGGATTAGGGCACTGATTCACAAAATGACCCGGTTCTTTGCATTTGAAGCATTGAACAACGCGTTGAGGTTCGAACGGAGCGTTCCTCTCCTCTGTCGCAGCCGCGGGTCCTTCTTGATGACAGTTAACAGCTAGGTGCCCTTCTCTTCCACACTTGAAGCATTTTCTTGTCCCCCTAAGGCAATTTCCAGGGTGCTTCTTTCCACACCTTCGGAAAGTGAGGTGCTGGAATTTCTTAGCACCGTTGGATTTATCCATCGGACCACCATCATTGAAGTCCACCTTCCGCTTCTTTTCCCCATGATACCCCTGTGATTCTCCGATCTCCATTTCAACCTTAAGGGCACATCGGACAATTTCCTCATAGCTGTCAAAGTCACGGATCGCTAATGCTTTCTGCAAGCTAGGCTTAAGCCCACCAAAGAAGCGGTCAACCATGCATTCGGGGGTAACAACAAAGCCGGAAGCGTATCGTGCAGGCCTTGTGAAGTTTTCCTCGTACGCTCCCACAGATTCTTCATCTTTCTGTTTGAGGGAAAGGAAGTCCCTTTCCATCTTAAGACGGAGGGTGCGTGGAAAATATTTATCGAAAAACATATTCCGGAATACCTTCCATTCCAAAGCCTCGATCTCCTCCTCAGGCTTCGTATTTTTGATCAATGTCCACCATTGATCAGCTTCACCCTCCATACGATAAGCCGCCAGGAGAACCTTCTCTTTTTCAGAGCATTGGAGGATGGAGAATATCTTTTCAATGGAGTTGATCCATTGTTCAGAAATCGTGGGATCAGATGATCCACTAAAAGTAGGAGGCCTTTGTCTCATGAAGCTTTCAATAGTGACTTGTTCTTTCTTAGGGGGGGTTGAACGTTCCTCTTGACCAGTGTTTCTATTCAAAACTTGAGTTAGCTGAGAGAGAAGCGTGACAAAGTTTGCGATTCCCGCTCCCATTGGATTGGGCATCTCATAAGTACAATCATCACACTGATCTTCACAACGGTTGTTAGCCCGAGTTCTCCTATTACCGACCATTGGCTGGAATAAAAGGAAAGTTAGGGGTAACACATAAAGGGTAATCCAAAGACAAAAGTTGATGACTTATAAATAAACTTTAATCTCTTTAACTCATGAGTCTATAGGATTCAATCCAGGCTTTTCATGATCTTCCTTCTAACATATATTCTTAGGGGCATTTTTCCCTTAATAAGGGTTCATACTAAGATTGTGAATTTATCAAAACATATCCCCCGGGAGTGTCGTAACCAAGAGTGCAGCAAGGCCCGTTGTCGTGCACCAGTTCCCGTTCGAGTCTAGCTCAAAGCGGTGTTTTTGGGTTTTACCCCTAGGATACATCTGTGCCAGAGCCGCCTCTACCTGCTCGTATCCAGACAGGGATGTATTTGTTTGATAAACCACTTACTTAGTATTTAACAAAACTTAGGGATGTTTTTATTATGCTTAGTCTTGTATCTAAGGCTTTACTAGGGTTTCCTAATCCCAAAAATAACTAAACCTATCCTCTGATACCAACTATGACAACCCTTCTTTTTATTACAACTTAAACATGCTTTATTACATAAAACTTCACTTGATCCAATAATGAAGATCGAGAGGTTTAGTGTCTTTGGGGCTTAGGATCATTACATAAAAACTTTAAACTTGAAATACAACATCTTTATTGAAAACTTCCTTTACATGACCACTACATTACTTCGTACTTAGCATTGCATGGGATAACCTGAGGACATGCATAAGAAAAGGGTGAGTTATAAAGCCCAGTAAGGGAGTAAAAAATGAATAACATGATGAGTGAAATACATGTTAGGCAATAGGAATATCAATAGAGCATAATAGAAACATGAACATAAAGGCATGATAAAGCATGATGATCATAACATGGAAATGTGGCAACAACACTTAACATTGAATTAGCATGAGCCAAGGCTCATTGCACATGGAGCATGAGTAAACCCTCATTGCACTTGAAGCACGAGTAAACCCCCGTTGCACTTGAATTATCATGAGTCAACACTCATTTCACATGATGTATCATGATACTATACTTTACCCAATGCATTGGAGCGCTATAAAGGGCGCACCCTTCTTAAACATTTCATTTCATGCATAAGTGTGCCACATGGATCATAAAACATGGATTCATAAAACATAATCATTTATTCCACGATAAAGGAAAGTGGAATTCATACATGAAACTTTATAATCAATATGTAAATGTGCATAAAGGTGAATACCCTTGATGGAGAAATGGGCATGGTATTCACTACACAAAGACATTGGTTTAGAAAATCGGTGTGATTTCGGCAGCGTAACGGCGTGACATAAGAATTCATAAAAAAAGTTGATGAGAGTGAAAGGGGTTCCTCATCATATTTACATGTAATGGACAGTAAGGAGATCATATATATACAATCTCCCAACAATAGAAATGGAATTTAGATTCATGATACAAAAGTATTGCTTGAATGTAAAAGAAGAGAGAGAAGTTCCTTTTGGAATTTCGGCATAGTAACAGGTGTACATGGGAGGCATTTAATGAGAGAGAAAGGGTTCTCCCATCATTAAAACAATAAGAGGGCAGTATGGGGGAGGTGAGAAACCATACCCCAACATTCATAATTGAAATAAAAAGGGCAATACAACTTAAAGAAAATTGACAAAAAATGAGAAAGGAAGAAAACCCCTTACTTGGAAGTGTGCTTCCAAAGGCTAGAGAGAGGCTTGTGAGAGGCTTCTTGGTAGCTTGGGGAACCTTGAGAGGATTCTAGAGAGATTAGGGAAGAGGTTGGACGAACTTCAAGGGATTTGAGTGAGGAGGAAGTGGGAGCTTGGGTGGGTTTATATAGGAAATGTGAGAGAATTCTTTATTATTTAGGTTTGGGACCCCTTATATTAAAATAATCCAAACCAAAAACCATCCCATGGTATTTGCCCATGGTTTCTGGAAAAGGGAAGAGGAAAATAATATTTTACAAGTCCAAGTTCCTAACTTATTAAAAAATTAGGGTTGCCTATGTGGAGGTGAGTCACACTCCCATGGAAATTAATTTAAAAAGGCAAAGTGTAGAATAAGTCTTGAGGGCTCCATTAATGCTTTGAAAAGTGAGTCAAACAAACCCAAAACCTCATTATTTTAATTATAAAACATATATTGGCCAAACATAAGGATTATGGTATTTTATTACATCACCATTGGGTCATTATGATGTCATAAAAGACATTATATATTTAAATGGTACTTAATTTTTACCCAAAAATTTGACTGTCTCAGAAAATTATGAAAAATTCACCGTTGGATAATTTCAACGTCCTGATTCCAAAAATAATATTTATTTTATCTAAATAATTTTCTAAATATGTGAATTTTCACTTTTAAAATAAAAACCGACATTTATAAAAAAATTCACGGGTTTTGACAGAAATGGCTTTCAAACCATAATAAAAATTTTAATTGCATTCATAAAATTATAAGATCATTTATATTTAATAAAAATTAATTTAATATTAATAATAATATTTTATTAAAATATTATTTAATTCAAAAATCCTTTAATTTAATAAAATATAATTATAATTAAATAATAACTAAAAACACCATTTGTACTTTAAAAACTAATTACAATGCATCAAAAATGACTAGAAATTATATTCACTATTATATACAAAAATAATGTACATGAACATGGTGCTACTTATTTGTTACATAACCCCTTAAAATAGCCGCATAAGACCTAAGGGTAAGGTGTGCGATGGTGACAGACTCTTGGGGTTGCTCGGATAACATCGCTCGAGTGTTAATCTCTATCAACTTCCATTTTTCCCGTAGACGATCACGTTCGAGCTTGACTTGATGAAGCTCAGCTTGGGCTTGGTCAAGGGCAAAGCTCAAAGACACCACCTCTTTTCCGAGCTCCGACAAATGAGCTTCGTAAGGGGCAATTCTACTGGATGAGGCCATCGCTTCCTTTGTCTGAGTAGAAAATTGGTTCGTTAAAGCCTTATATTTAAACTACCCAGATGATCACTGTTCAACGGCTATAAAAGTAACGGTCACAAATCATAAAGTAAAACTAAAAAAAAGTTGATATCTTATAAAAACATTTTTTCATAAAGAAACATTTAACTGGATCAAGAGGGATTTTCCATTAATGAAATTTTGGGTCGTTACACTTACCTCATGTTTTTCTTGATTTGTTAGTTATATAACCTCTAGTATAATAAATTAATATTTATTATAATAATATTATATAACCATATAATTAATATAATATCATATATGATCCACACATATAATTTAAACAACTTTTTATTAATAATTATTTATTAAAGATGTTATTTTGGTCGTTAACTGGGTCATTTTTTCATTTATGTTTTAGTTTGGAAGTTATAGTCCTTGCAAATTGATCACGGTTACAACATATAAAAAATGATAATAATTATATAAATAAAATATATATTCATTATATACACATTTATAACAACTCATATTATATGGTGATGAAAAATTAATTACAACACTTCGTGGTGACGGTAACCCGTACGTACATTGGAGTGATGTCTCCACTTTTTGATAGATGAAAAAAAGGAAAGTTAAATGATAATTAACCTTTCCAAAATAATTATTATATCAAAAATATTATATATTTTAAATAAATATCCACTTTTTATCATCTAACTAACATGTATATGATAAACAAATGGCATCGCTTCACAGAGCTGGCAGTCCACACATATTCACAAGTGACACTATCATTTACTAATGGATAAGAATGTAAAAAGATATATTTGATATTATAATTTCATATTGCTAATTATTTCCTAATTATATGAAATATACATTTAAACTATCATAATAAACTTCCATGAATTATGGTTATGGAAAATGAATTATATCTCTATGTGGAGGTAGTAGTCCACACATACACACAAGTGAAAATTTTATTTCCCGTTTGATTAAGATGGGGTGTAAAATTTTATTTAAAACATCATAATCATATATAAGTATATTGATGATATTTTATTAACTATTATTTTATAGATAAAATATATTTAGAGAATGTCCATGAATAAATAAAATTGAAATAGATTGGTTAAAATCTATACATCTTATTTGATAGACCCCCTTTAGATTTCCCTTTAGCCATAAAGGACTGGTCTTAAGAGGAGGAAAAAAGATCTAGAGTTACAATAAATATTACCAAAAGAAATTTAATAAGGTTTTTACCAAGATATAATGGTAAAATTTAGTGAATAATATAAGAGGACACATTCACTTTTATAAATGAGTGGAGTGACACAAAGGTAATTTCTTAAAATATTTCAATTATATAAGGTCATTTCCATGAGAAAGTGGCTCAAAAGGAATAGGTATTTTAATTTATGATAATATAAGGTTTTAAAATATTAAAAAAATAATAATTATATAAATTTAGGTAGAAATACTACCAATAACTCTGGTTTTAATCCTTTGGTAAATTGGTTTTAACTTTTACGATGGTAACAAATTTTAAATATTTTTACTATTCACTATGACCAAAAAATATTTTGAACCTATAAGATTATATTAATTACGAGGACTAAAAATACTGATTCCATTTTATCATATTAAATTTTTATAATTGTTAGAATTTAATTTTCAATAAGGACAGAAACCATATTAAAACCTCATTTTGGAGAAATGAATCTTTAAGCATAATTTTTTTACTTGCATGGATTTATTTCTAAAAACCATTAAATACATGTTAAAATATATTAATTAATATATAATATATAAATTTAATTTAAACAATTAAGAAATTCATAATAATTAAATTTATTAATAGAAATTCATGTTGCAAGCAAAAAAATAGTTTTGTGAAAAATGCGTTTTTAATCCCCAAAATAAACATATTCTAAAATCAGGTATAATGAATATTCTTATATAATTGATTATAAAACATCAAATAAAAATATAATTATGTTACATTAATATCAAATATAAAATTCAATTGTATATTTACTAGAAAATAAATGATGTTTTTTACAATAATTAGAAAGATTCACTATTAATTGAGAAATAAATCTTTTTATAAAAATCCTAAAAATTGACCCCAAGATAATATTAAGTTGATGATATAAAAAATGGTACAATTTTTTAGATAAAATTTATAATAATTTTACAAATTAATTATAATGTTTATGTATAAAATTAAATAAAAATCGTTTTTGAATAAAACATATTTTTGAAGAATAAAATGACTTTAATTAAAATTGAGTACCTATTTATTATGAATTAAGAAATATAATTTCATTAATTAACATCATTACATATATTTTTAATAATTTTGATATTACTATTTATACCTTCCAATTCAATGGTTAGGTTAAAAAGGGATATTATATCATGGTTCATTTATACATGGGGTTTTGTTTGAAGAAAGATATTGAACAAATGAAGTATAATTAAAAAATATAAATTCTAAAATCATGAGGTTTTACATATATATCATCCATTGAAGAGAATAATGAAATAAAATTTATATTTTGAATCATACTTGTAATTTGAGAATTTAGAATAAGTGTCACCCATTTCAATGATCTCTTCCTCACCACAAAAGACTAGGAAAAATGCATAAACCATATAACTCACTTATGGAATTTCTTATATATAATACAATTAATCTCAGCATGGTTGTATCAATATATTCAAGTTATTGTTAAATGATAAAAGAACATAGGTTAAGTAAAATATATTAAATATATAATGTATCAAATTATTAATGGATTTTGGAATTTAATTCTTGTGTTTCTCCTTTAACTCATTAGACCGATATTGAGACATAGTGTGAATAAAATTATGTAATATAGATAGATACCCCTTGTTGAATTTATTTAACATTTATTAAGACCACCTATAAGAGTTTTACATGCAAAATCTTTACCAATATATTCATTGTAACTCAAAATATAAAATACCATTGATCTATCTCTTTGGATTTTTATACACAATATATAAGATACCTTAAACAAGAATTTAATTGAGAATTATTTTCCCAAAAATACCATTAAGAAATTTATATTTAAGATATAATTTCTAATAAGTAGTATATCATCCACGAAAAACACTAAAAATACTAATACAACCCCACTATCCCACTTTTATATTGAATATATGTTCATGTATTTGATGAAAAATAATTTATTACACTATAAAACTAGTTATTATAACTCTAAGAAACTTATTCCAATCCCAAAATAGAATATTATATCTTTCACACCGTAGTTTAACTATTTGGATCCTAAAGATATTTGTGATGTATTACATACTCCATATTGAAAAAATACACATTAGATAAGTGGTTTTGATATATTTATCATAATAATAACAATTTTCTATAAAGATCAATATCTGAATTAACAATAACATTATAATTAGTGAAAAGGATTCATCATAGTAAAAAAATATAAATTTGATTACAATTTTTTGCATCTAGTGAGATTTGTAGATAGAAACTATACTATTTAAAACTATTTTTATATAATTTTTTATCCTTGTAGGTCCCATCCATTTAAATGAAACCAAAATAATGACCCTAATCATCATAGGCTTCTAATGTATGATGGAATTTTATTTTTGAGACCCTGAATAGAATTTTTTTGAGAATTTGTATTTATATTAGAATTATGTGAGTCAAAACAAATCAATGTGGGTTTTTACATATATTTGGGTCTTCTAATGGTGCCCATGAATAATAGGAGTTAGTGTTAAGGGGTTGGCCTCAGAATGTGTAGAGAGTTTTTGGTGAATGTTCCAGGACACAATATTACATGGGGAATAGTGACAAGTAATAAAGGGATTGAATTATGAGGTAATCCTTATTTTCTGTTCAGGAAGTAGAGAATTCCACAAGGATGATAAAACATTGTGAAGAGGTTGAGTATGATTATGTTATTGAGTCAGAAGAGATAAAACTATAGATAAGTCATCATACTATGAAAAAAACTTATAAAATAATAATCACACACATATTATAATGTTATTTTTTTACAAAAATAACCATAATACACAAAATAAAAATCTAGAGGTATTTTTTCTTCGAGAGATTAGATACAAAATACATCAACATAAAATTAAAAAATTTAATAATTATTTTAAGATCAATTAACTTATCTCAAATCACATTAAACATAAATTACATTATAGGATACTCTAGGGCCATATATAAATGAAAAGGGTGATAAAATAATCCCAGTAAGGGAACACACATGATAATGAAGTAAAACATATTAGTTAAGAGGTATAAAATAATGCCAAATAAGAGGAAGATAATATATATTCACATGGGATCATGTCATAAAAATATGATATCATAAAATCAAAACTATATTATTTTTTGTAAAAAATATTAAATATGACACCATATATGGAATCTTGCCTTTTTGTTACATAACTTTTCATTACATTGTTCCAAATAACGGATATTTTAATGTTTAGTTTCTTTGAAAAAAGGTACATAATACATGAAAACTAAAACGTAATTCGAAAAATCTAGACATTATTATTAATTTTATTATCTTAAGTACTTTTACTTCATCAAATAACCTGGGGACATACATCAATGGAAATGGTGAGCAAAAGGCCGAATAATGGAAAATAAGGGAAACAATTTACTTGTGATCTCGAGGAATATCAATAAGAACCCGAGGAAATGCATAAAAGAATGAGAGTGAGGAATATAATAATAATAAGAACTTTAATAATAACATTCAAATGTGGCTAAAAAATTTAATTGAGTCATTGATAAGCATATCACAAAGGTTTATCACCGTTGTGTTACAAAAATTACTAAGGTTATTCACCATGGGAGTGTAAAACATGTCATCTCTCGAGAATAAATTATTTACACAATGCATTGGAGCTATATAAGGTTGCACCATTAATATGTATTAATTAGTTTGAGATACATAAAACATAATATAAAATTTCATAAATAATCCATGGAGAATAAATGAAACATTCTTCATAACAATATCATGATATTTTTAAGAAAGAGTTCTTAAATATAAGATCTATTTATCTTTGTTATCCCATGAAAAAGAATGAACGTTTCATGTATGCTAATACAAGAATAAAACATATCCTTTTTATGGATTGGTTAACACATCCAGAAAGGAAATAGTTATTTATTCAATAATATATAATAAGATAATTTCTTGGGAAAAAGAGAGAAATTTTGAGAAGAAAATTCATCAGCATAACTGGTATGAAAAATTGTTTTAGAAAACATTAAAAAGAAATGGTAAAGTGTATAAATTTATAATATACGTTTAATATATTAAAAAGATATATTATTATGGATATAATAACATATTAGGAAAATTTTAATGGCATACTATATAAAAAGGGATTTTGAAAGGAAAAGAGAAGTTGATAGTTCTCTTACCTTGATGAGTAAATACTAAAACTCAAGGATTTGTACATTGAGGACATGAGGACACCTTGGGAGGCCTCCTTAAGAGGTAAAACTATCAATTATTCGTTGGTGATGAAATGAGAGTGAAGGTAAATGAATAACAGGGTGGATATTTATATCTAATGAGGATGATTTTTTTATTAATTTCCTTAGACACCTATGTAGTGGTAAATCGAAAACCATGCGAATGGCCGTGGTATTCTCCCTTGGAATTAGATTCTTAGAATAAATATTATGTTAATATAATCCATAATATTCTACCATAATTTTATATTACATTATAAATCATCATGATGCCATTAAACATGCTGAAAAACTCAAACTGTATTTTTACTATTCGGGAAAAACTAAAGTATTTTAGAAAATTATTGTAAATTCACCATGTCCTAATTTCGACATTCTGATTTAAAAAATGATATTCCTTTTATTATATTTATTACCCAAATATGATAATTTTTGTTTTTAAATATAAAAAACCTTAGTCATTAAAAATAATAAGAGATATAAAATGTATAATGAAATTGCGTAGTGAAAATTTTAACACTTGAAAAAGTAAAATTATATTTTCATTTATATTTAAAAATGCTTTTTTAATCATACTATTTCATTCAAATAATAATTATTCATAATACCTTAATTTATTATAATAATTATATCATTTCTGAAATGTATAATTTCTTTCCAAAAAACCAATTTATCAAATTTTTCATATTTTTAAGAAAAAACTATTATCAAAATTAAATTGATGGATTAAAAATTTTATTTATACAGAAGTATTACAAATTAAGTAACAAAGGCATCGACACATAACCCCTTATAACACCTTCATGATACTTAAGGGTGAGGTGTGTGATGGTGATAGACTAATGTGGATGCTTGGCTAACATCACCCGAGTGGTAATCTACACTAAATTGAACTTATTCTATATGCAATTTCGTTAAAACCTCATTTGATGAATCTCATCTAGGTCATGGTTTAGATAAAAGTCCAAAGATGTTTCCTCCCTCCCAATTTCTAACAAATGGGCTTCACATGGCATGACTCTGCTAGATGAGGCCATCAAATCGTCTTTCTACATTAATTTTCCTCTTTCGTTTCTACATATAAACAATAATTATAATGTTAAAATTATTATTATTAGTATAGTTTACAATGATAATATTGACCAAAGGACATAATTGGACAATGATCATATAATGACTGAAACTCAAAGACCACCTTTCAATATATACTCACATCATTATTAGAGTTCTATTTTTTTGTTGTGTATAAAATAATAAAAAAACATTTTAAGGAAATAATTATCATTCAAAAAGATCAGGTCATTACATTCTTCCCCCCTTAAGAAATTTCATCCACAAAATGATAACATCTTCTCATAGTTCAGGAAAGGTGTGGGTACTTCTGCCTTATTATTTCCTCTGGTACCCATGCCGATTTTTCATATTTGTAGTTCCTTCAAAAAACATTAATGAGTTGGGTAGTCTTGCTACATAGAAAAATTTCCCTATGGTGCAAGATATCTACCAGTTTCTCCTCATAAAAATGTATATATTCCTATTAAACATCATTAGGATTCAGTAATGAGAAGGGTCTGGTATTTACTTCCTCAAGAGAGAAACATGGAATACATCATTAACTTGATCTCGGTTTGGTGAAAGTGCTGGCCAATAAGCCACTGCTTCTATGTGATCAAGGATTTCATCGGGGCCAGTGTACCTGGGGATGAGCTTAAATTTCTTCCCAAACCACATTACTCCCTTCCAAGTTTAAATTCGAAGAAATACATTATCAACAACATCAAACTTCATGTCACATTGATGGGTATCAACATTACTCTATTGCCAAATCTGAGAAGCCTTTATGTGTTGTTGGATGGAATAAACCGTTTCTATCATCTCTTTCAGAAGATCAGGTCTAAGAATATATCTCTCACCAGTTTCATCCCAATAAGTAGGAGTTCTATATCACATCCAATGTAGATCTTCGTATGGTTCCATTTGAATACTCGAATGTAATATATTTTCATATCATAACTCAACTAATGAGAGATATTGATCCCATATACCTTTTAATTTCCTCATGAATGTTATAATATTTTCCTTTGGTGTCTAAATAGTCCTTTCAGATTGACCATCAATTTTAGGGTGATAGGCCGTACTAAAATTCAATTTAGTATTCAGAGAAAGTTGAATACTTCTATATAATTTTGATGTGAACCTTAGATCATGATAAAAAATGATATAAAGTTGTACTCTATTAAAACATAACACTTATTTTATTTATATTTGGTGAATTGGTCAATATTGGAATCTTACTGAATAGAGATAAAATTGATAGACTTAGTGAGATGGTCCATTATAACCCATATAGAATTATTTCCTTTAGATGTTTTCTGGAGACCATTGAAAAAGCCCATAGAAATATTTTACCACTCCATGCTGGTATGGGAAGGGGTTGTAGTACCCCTTTCGGAATCTGTCTCTCTACCTTCACTTGTTGACACTCAAAGAACATTGTAGTGTAGTAGGAAATGACCCTTTTCTAGTTATCCCACCAATAGTGATCATGAAGGGCCCTATACTTTTTAGTGCTTCTATGATATATAGATAATGTAGAGCTATGAGATTCATCCATCGACTCCTTATTTATTTTTGGAATAGATGGAACACATAGCCTTGTTCTGAATTTTTGTACACATACTTGATCAATATTGAACTTAGAAAACTTATCATTATTCATAGACTCTATCATAATATATAAAAAAGGATATTCTCTTTTATATTTATTAATATTATATTGTAATTATGTTTAAGAAATCATTTGGGATATGGTTTATAGTGTCCCTTCCCATAAGATTCCCATGTTTAGTTTTACTAGGACATTGATCAAACAATCTCCTTGAATCCTCATCATTGACATCACAATATGTTCTTTCCTAGTTAATGCATCAATGGCTTCGTTTTATTTCTTGGGGTGACACTGAATTGAGAAATCATAGTCTTTAAGATGTTCCAACCATCTACTTGGTGTCATGTTAAATTTCTTTTAGGTGAAAATATACTTTAAACATTGATGTTCTATGTATATATCATACTTCTCCCCATAAATATAGCGCCTCAATATCTTCACATAAAAAATAATCGCAGAAAGCTCCGGGTTATGTGTAGGATGGTTATTCTCATGAGGATTCAACTGTCGAGATGCATAAGCAATCACATTTTCATTTTTCATGAGGATACACCAAATCCCTTTCAAATATGCATATCTTAATATAAAAAATACTTCTCTGAAAAAGGGTAAATTTTACACAGATTTAGTAACCAATCACTTCTTCAGCTCTTGGAATCTTTCTTGATAATATTTTATCCATATGACCATGACTCATTTTTGAGTTAACTTGGTTCGTGGATTTTAAAAACATGAATTGTTTATCACAAACCTCCTATAATATACCAATGAAACTATGAATCATTCTTACCATTATAGTACGAGGCTACTCCTCCATAACCTTTGTCTTTTCAGGTTCAACTGAGATTCAATAATTGGTTACAATGTTCTCTAAGAAAGAAACTTGTTGTAAAAAAATTCTCATTTTATGAACACTGAAAACAAAAAATCATTCCTCAATGTTCTCAATATAACCCTTTTATTGTCTTTATTCTCCTCACAAATTTTATAATATATCAGAATATCATCAATAAAAACAACCACAATGTTATCATGATATTCCTTAAAAACTCTATACATTGAATCCATGAAAATAGTAGAATCATTAGTCAAAACGAAGTTCATAACAACAAACTCATAATGACTATATATTGAATGGAAGAAAATAATTACAATATCTTATTTATTCACCCTCAATTAATGATAACCAGATCAATTGTCAATCATGGAGAAGAATTAATCCCCACAAAGCCGGTCAAATACATCATCAATCCTTTGAATAGGGTACTTGTTATTTATTGTGATCCCATTACGTTCTCTATAAAAAAATGCATAGTCGCATTGATATATCCTTATTATTCACAAATATAACATGTCCTATAGAAGGATACAAACTTGGTTGGATAAACCCCTTCTCCAAAAGATCTTAGAGCTACTTATTTAATTCCTCCAGATCCACAGTTTACATTCTATATGGGGAATTTGAAATTTTCTTAGAACTAGTCATGATCTCTATGGAGAAGACTATCTACTTTTATGGGTGAGGTCTAGGTAACTCCTTCAGGAATACATCAATGTATTCATGAATGATGGACACATTCTCTATTCATATAATTTCATTTCCATAAATAAGGATATGGGAGGTGCTTCTAGAAAAATATTAAGTCAATATTTATCTTATTGGAAGATAAATGTTGGTTTTCCATTCAATAATTCAAAGATTTAATAGATTATTTAGTTGATTTTATCATTATACTCTGACAGTCAATCCATCCCTAGTATAATGTTGAATTCCAGAATGGTAATGACTACAAGATTTGAGATGAAATTTGGTCACCCAATTGAATAATTGAGTTTCTATTCATTTTTTATTCTTAGATAATCTCTCAATGAGTCTTTACAGATAACTCTACTTATAGAAGGATAGAGATTGACTCTATATAATTTACAAATTTGGAGGAAATAAAAGAATATGAAGAATCAGAGTCAAAAAAATTAATTTCTCACTTTGAGAGAACAGAAATAGTACCTTAAACTATATAATTTGGAACATCCACATCATATATCATGATAGAAAAAGAAATACTTTACTCCCTAGGCCTAAACTGAGGTTGATGGTGATTTCCCTACACAATCTTTAGATTTTAATAGTGATCAGAAAAATTCCCAAGTGGTACACATTTGAATAATTGGACTTTAAAATGGGCCTACACAATATTCCCTTTTTCATTACTATTGAGAAGTTGAGGCTTCACCTCACTATGATAGTTTGGATTAATATTTCTATCTCTTCCACACTTTTAAAATTTCACACTCCTATGAAAATAGTTCCCTAAATGCTTCATCCCACATATGTTGCAAGTGGAATGTTTCACACTCTTTCCTCTTCTTCCATGATCAATGTTAATCCCAAATCATGGGTCAATTGATCTATTATTTTCATTCGATTTGTGAGACAACTACCTCTCACCAAACACTTGTTCAATCTACATATCACTTCGTTCAATCTATTCATGATATTCATAGTAACGATTTGGAAGATTCTTCTATTGATAGTTTCTTAGTCCACCGTAGAATTAGTAAAAATTCCCATTATGATCAATGAAAAAGATGGAGGTTTAATGAGAAATTATTTTTAATTTCATCTTGTAGAGTTACACAAATTCATTTTCCATATCCTTATTCTCTAAGAATTTATTCTCCATGTTCGTTCACATTGAACGAGGAAAATATTTTTCAAAAAAAAATCCCTTAAACTCCTCCAACTCTATTGATTCAATTTCCCACTTCGATTCATGTTTCTAACCAATGTACACAACTAATTAGATTTTCCCTATATGAGGTACACATCTGAGGTGACTATCACTTGTTCCTATCAATTAAGTATAAAAAAGCTCTTTTTTATATATCTTATCTATTTTTCAATAATCAATAGGACAATTGATCCATTGAAATAAAGTGGTCATTGAAACATGAAAGACTCAATGGAAATTTGTTCCCTTTAAGGTTAATCTACTATCTCGACTGGATTCAAGTTATTATTCATAACTCGAGTCATTTAATTCATCATTCTCAAAATTTTTCCATTCTCCATACTATCAGAAGTCCATCAGTTCCTGATATGTTGCGCTCACCATTTATGTGGTTCTCATATCTCCAAAAATTTTGTAAAATAAAAAAACCATTATGAGAAACTTGTTTCATTTAATAATATTTTAATTATAAATGACTTTCATCTCTTAAAACACCATGCTAAAATATTTTATTCTTTAAAAACAATTTCATTTTATATAAATATTTCATAATGATTAATAAAACTTGTGATTAATCAAACATATCCCGTGGTAGTGTCAAACCATGTGTGTAGTAAGACCCATTTTTATGTACCATGTTACATCGATTTTGGATCGATGCACCTTTTCAGAGTTATCAACCCCTGGTATATCTGCGCGAGAACCACATCCACTTGTTCATATCCAGAGAGAGATTTCTTTTCTTGGAAATCAATTATTTAATGCTACAGTAAAATATAAGGATGTTTTCCTATCTTTAAACATTTCTATAAGGTTCTTCCTAATGTTTAAAAATGATAATTTACCAAAACTAAATAAACCATAATTAATACTAACTATGAAATCTCAACTTTTTATAACATAACTTTTCATTACATTGTTCAAAATAAAGGATATTTATTGCTTGGTTTCTTGTAAAAAAATATATATAATATATGAAAGCAGAAAATGTAATTTTAATAAAATTGTAAGCCTTCTTAATTGGTTCATCAAATTTAATTTTATTAAATATCATAACCTGGGAACATGCATCAAAGGAAAGGGGGATCGTAAGGCCCAATATGGAAAAATAAGGGAAATATGTTACTTGTGATGTTGATGAATATCAATAAGAACATTATGAAATATATAATGGAATGCAAAAGAGGACATTAATCATAATAATAACATGAATAATGACTTTTAAATGTGTTTAAAACATTTAATTGAGTCATTCATAAGCATTTCATCATGATTTATCAGTAAGGTTTCATAAAAATTACCAAGGTTATTCCCCTTGGTATAGAAAAACAAGTCATCTATAATTATTAAATTCATTACCTAGGGCATTGGATCTCTATTTTGGAGAACCATTAATACGTATTAATTAATGTGAGACACATATACCATAAAAAATTCATATATAAAGCATGGAGAATACAAGGAATGAGTTTTATAAAAGGATTGCGATGTTTTTAAGAAACAATTCCTAAATACAAGATCATTAGGTCATTATTTACCCACGAAAAGAAAGGAAGGTTTCATGTATGTTATTAATAGAATAAAATATATCATATTAAAACCTAGGTTAATACCCATAGAAAATAATGAGTTTTGGGTATTGAAATGGAGAATAATATAATTTCATGAGAAAGAGAGTGAAATTTTGAGAAGAAAATTTGGAAGCAAAATAGGTAGGTAAAATGCTTTTAGAAAACAAAAAATTAGTGGAAAAGAGTATCCCATTATTAAAATAATATTAATACATTAATTGTATATAATAAAATTTACATCAAAATTTTTTTTGAAAATTTTAAAAACATACCACATATAAATAGAAATTGAATGGAAACGAGAAGTTGAGATTTCCCTTAGCTTGAAGAGTAACTCCAAAAAATAGATGAATGGGAGATTGAGGGCTTGAGGATACCCTGGGAGGAATATTTGGGAGATAAAAATATCATATATTTATTTTGGATTAAATGGGAGTTAATGTAAATGAATAAATGTGTGGGTAATTATAGAAAAAGGAGAGGATTTGTTTATTACTTTCCTTAGACACCTAGGTAGTGGAAAAGTTGAAGCCATGGGATTGAACATGGTATTTTCCAATGGTATTGGAAAATTGGGACGCCTATTAAGTTATTATAATATGAACAATTATATAATCATTTTCTATTATATAATAGATCATTATTATTTCATTAAACATATTGAAGAACTCAAACTGAATATTTACTATTCACAAAAAAATAATGTATTTTAGAAAATTTTAATAAATTCACCCTAAAAAATTAAAACATGGTTATTTAAAAAATGAAATTTATTTTATCATAATGATTATAATAATATGATAATTTTTTCTTATAAATATAAAAATCCTTATTTATAAATAATAACAGGTAAAAATGCATAGTAAAAATGCATCGTCAAATTTCTGACACTTGAAAAAAATAAATTTATATTATCAATTATATTTAAAAATAAATGTTTCAATAACAATATTTTATTAAAATAATAATTATTCAAAATACCTTAATTTATTATAATAATTATATAATTTATGAAAATTTCAATTTTTGTCATAAAAATCGATTTATCAAATTCATTATATTAAAAAACTAGTCTCAAAAAGAAATTGATGGAATTACAATTTAATTGAAATAATGGGAGTACAAATTATGTAACTAAGGTATCAACACATAACACCTTATATCTCCAAAATAATATGTAAGGGTGGTGTGTGCGATGTTGATATACTCATGGGGTGGCTCAACTAACATCGCCCAAGTGTTTATCTCCACTAACATGAACTTCTATCATAGGTGTTTTCATTGAAGCCTCATTTGTTGAAGCTCAACTTGTTATTTATCAAGAGAGAATCCCAAATACACTACCTCCCTTATATTGTTTGAAAAATGGGCTTCATATGAAAAAAAATATACTGGATAAGGCCATCAACTCTTCATTCTACAATAATTCCCTTTTTCATTTCTTTTTATAAACAATAATTATAACATTAAATAATTATTAAAAGTATTGTTTCCAAGGGTTATATTGATCAACAATCAAAATTGACCAATGGTCATATAATGGTCGAAACCCGATAGTCAAATTTCAAAATATACTCACTTAATTATTGGAGAGGTATTTTTTGTGTTTGAAATAATATAACACACATTTTTAGGAAACAATTATCATTCAAAAATAAAGGTTTGTTACATTATAAGAATAATTCAAGGATAAATTACAAGACAACAATACAATATGTTCTTGTCTTATTAACCATGCACCGTACATGGTATCTCACGAGATGAAAACATTACGCAATGCATTTGGGAAAGTATAATTCTATGAAAAAACATCAAATCATAGTATGTACATGAATATGTGTATCACATAAGTAAAGGAAACCATACATAAATCATAATAATTATAAATCCCATGACAAGGAAGTGTGTTACATAATCGTTTCTCAAAACATTACCAAATTATATAACATAAATATTCCTAATAAAATAATGGATTAAATCTGTTTAGATTTTAATAATTGAATAAATATGAACATTTTATTTAAATAGAGTTAAAATAAATAAAACATCATAATAAATGAGTGGTGAAGTAGATATATAAATAGAACTCTTAAATATTGTTTTAATAAATTACTAAAGAACCTTTAAAGAAGGTAAAAAAATAATGTTTCATTTAAAAAAAAATAGTTTGCTCTAAAGTAGTTAGTATTATAATAAATAATTGAAGGGAAAATAATATATAATAGTGACACGTGACAATGAATAAATAATATAAAAGTTACATTTAATATTATTTTCTTTTATTAAAATATTAATGAGTGTACTTGAAAATCATATATACCCCAGTAATAAAGGGAAGATAAAATAGTTATATATGTATGGAACATATATATTGAATATAGAAGAATTACATGTGTATAATATAGAGATAAATGGAGGTTCAGAATGTAGGAGAATAACTCAAAAAAGTGAATGGTTTGGTAGTTCTATAACCTCAGGTCCCAAGATGATTAGTATGTACATCCAAATTACTAAATAATTAAATTTCGATTATTAAATAATTTATTTAAAAACTATTTAAATCATACCATATTTATTATTATTATTTGATTATAATTCATAATCATTTTATTAGTACATCATGTAAATGTTCATTATCCCCTCACTGTTTGTTTCATGGTTATAAGCTCACATCAGTATATTGATAATGATTGAATTTATTTTAAAATTACTCAATAACTCATGAAGTGTAGTGATATTATAATCATTTCATTATATATGTTTAAATAGTTAAAAATGTCATTATATTTTCTTATATAGACATGGTTTATTTATTTGAAAGATTAGTTTTTAATTTTATATTTATTCATGTAGGTTTATGGACCATTTTGGACATAATTAGTTTTAATGTTATTTTCCCATTATATAATATGAATCATATTAAAATATCTTAATTATGTTCAAAATTTACCATAAAATTGTTTATTATAACTATTAATAAATGTGGTAATATTTTATATAACATCATCTATATTGGTGGTTAAAACCATCCAAGATGATACGAGTGTTCTAAAAAACTATAATAATGGAATATATGATGATATTATTAATATTTAATTATAAATATATTACTAATTATATTATAAAATTAATGATTTTTGTAATTATAAATAAGATGTGGAAAGAGTATGGAAGATATATTTAAAAGTGTTTAAATAGAAATCCTTATCACTTGGACATGCTGCCTTTATACAACACCTTAAGCCTTTATATATATTTCTACTAATGAGACTAAAAATTTTATAATTAATATGAGATATTTGTAAAGGTATTTAGGAATTTTTTGGAAAATTAAATTTGTTTTAAAAGTAAATATAAATCTTCTAGAGGTGGGAGGTATTTATATGGGGAGGATAGGGTCTTTTTGATAAATTATTATAATAAAATACTTTATATACAAAAAGATATCAGAATTGTGATTAATTAGTTAGTGAGTTGTGATTTAACATTAAATGGGTAATTAAAATATTTATCTATATTTTGTAATCCATGTAATGTTTTGTATATCAAATATTAAAAATTAATATACTTATAAATAATTTTATTATTCAATTCCATTTTTATTATTTTTGAAAAAATACAAAAACTTCACCAGTTCCAAATTTTAACTTTCAAATTCCAAAAACCATAAACATTTTATCAAAAAACCTCTTTACATCTATGAAAGTAAATTTATAAATAATACAATTATTAATTAAAAACCCAATTTTTATTAGAAGATCAAATTTCATACCCTTAGATAAAAAATTTACGATTTCAAAATAATTGTTTAATATTTTTATACAAATAAAAATTTATTCATAGAAAAATTAATAAAAAAACATTCAGTTTAAAATTTTATATTTATCTTTAAAATTTATTTTTATAAAAAATATTTGTTTAAAAAAAATAAAATCATGATTTCATTCTATCAAATATTTCATTAATCCTACTCAACAGTTATATTTAATTGTCTTACGATATAAATATGTTATATTTTAATTTCATAATATTCCTAAAAAATTGTTTACAAATCAAACAACCAAGTTGTTATTGTAATGGTTTGGTTACTATTTATAGTTTTAATTTTACTCTTCAAATATTCATATTGGTTTTATAATTCCCATAAACACATCATATTTAATTCATTAATCATTTATTTCAATATATTTAAATATTATATTTCTCATTTTAATATTTCTAAGTTAAATTTGTTTTGTTTCTTTATATAATTTTGTTTTTGAGTGTGATTACTCTTAGAGACTAAATTGATCAACATTTTATTGGGCCATTTTTTAATTTTTCCTATCATTGAACTGTTTTTAATTTTATAGGGTATATTTGTTCATTAAATGAAATGTTATAAATTTTTTAAATAATGAAATTTTTTATAATTTTAATGTTACAGATGCAATTTATATTATATTCCTAAATATTAGATTTATTCAGAAGCAAAATTCCGTATATTAAAGTATGGATTCTAAAATTCTCCCTAGATATAGAAATTTAAACCTCAATATTTCATTTTACATATTTATATGAAAATATATGTATGTACTTATATTGAATTGATTCCTTATGTTCTCATATTACCACATTGTACTTATGCTTGCTTCAAAGTCTTTTAAAAATGTGATGTTTTTTATTGTGTGGATATTATTATCTATAGACCAAGATATTCAATCACTTCAACTATTAAGAGATATCATGTTCCAATTATTCCACCTATATATTTTTTATATGTGAGGGATCTGGAATATTAGTCCTTGATATGGATAAATAGATCATGAATTCACATAAGATAGGATTGGGGGGAGTTATTGTCAATAGGACATAGATATGATGTGATGCAGAATCTTAAATGGGATAATGTAATTCAAACATATCTTTCCCTTATTCCTTAACCAAATGAATTTTTATTTGGATATATGTTAAAGATAAAAAATTCTCCAAATTAAAACTTTATCTTCATCAATTATTTTCATTGTAACTCTTCTATTGAATTGGTAATAGATTGATGTGTTTCTGAATGGGTTTGACATTTGATTAGTTTAAGTACCAAGATCTTATGTTATCTTATGTTTTCTAGAAAATTTTGACTTTTACATTTTGTACAATATAATTCATTATAAGCATCATTATTGATGATTGATTGGAATTTATTATTTTATGATAATTCAACTAGAAGAATATATTGATCCCAAACTATTTTGATAATTATTTATTAGGCACTATGAATATTATAAAGTGTCTCGACAATCCATTTAGATTTTCTAATAGTATGGAGGGTATATTCTATACTGAATATCAAATATGTATTCAAGGAATGTAAAATAATTTCTCAATAAATTGGGTTGAACCTCACATATCATTCAAATAGAATTAATAGTGGTTTTCTATGCAACAACACCACTTCTCTATTTAATATATTTTCAAATTGTTCTAGTGATATATCCTCTCAAATGGATATTAAGTGAATATTATTTTCATATGATCCTAAAAAACTAATAAGGAATTATTTTCATTATATTTCCTCAGAAAACATGAGAAATAATACAAGGTGAGGTTATCCTAGTTCCATATAGGTATTAGTAATGGTTTCATCATCCCATTGATATTTTACTTTTTTAACTTCATTTATTGTCATGAAAATCACTTGGATGTATAATAACAAATATAATTCAGAATATTTTCCCCCCATATGTTCTCCCAGATATCACTTTACATCATTTTGATCTAAGGGTGGATAGAGGATTTGGATCCACTAGCATCATATAATAGATATTTATTTATCTAAGTCTTTAATTGTATGTATAATCATGTCCCAAATCTCATAAATCATTCTTTATCAATGTTGAACTCTGAGAATTCCCCATTACATATTTCATCCACCTTTATTTTTATCTCTATACCCTCCCTATAAGATTTCTTACTCTTATTTAGAATGGATGGTTGATAAATCATATGTGCAAGGTATGATACTTTTACTTCTTCTACGATTCTTATATCAATGTTTTTCTTATCTAATATGATTGGATCCGTAACTATAATATTTCTTAATCATCTATATGATGTTTCCTTCACCATATAAAAGTCACATTTAATATATTTTTTCTAAAAATTATCATTTATAAAGTCATTAGCTCAATACTCAATGGGTCCTCATATTACTCCTTTATTTATAAGAATATGTGAAAATTATTAATATGGATAACCATAAATTTGGCGAAGTAATATATAATGACTATATTAATCATGTATATGAAACTTTCTTTAGAATTTATATGTATTAATGGGACTACTATGAACTCATAATTTTCATACCTTATAAAAAACAAATTATTGGGAATATCCTCCTTCATCAATGAAAATTGAAGATATGTTGACGGAAGAACCACATTAGAGAAGTATAGACCCACTCATACTTGATAGAACATTCCAAAAATCTATTCAAGGGATACATGTTATTTATCATGAAATTATTTAGTATGTGATAATCAATTAAGGGACACATTGACCCATTCTTGTTTATGAGAAATATGACCAATACACCCTAGGGTGACACACTTGTGAATATGAAACCCTTATCAAAATTCTCTTAAAGTTTTTTTTTCAATCCCTCTAGTTCAATGTGGTTCATTTTATTGGGACTCTTGAATATAGTTATATCATTAAGTATATGTTCAACATATAATTGAACATCTCAATTTAGAGGAAGATTAGGAAAATATTCAGGGAATACATCAATATATTCTCTTACAATTAGCATGTATTTTAGAATGATTTAATCCTATGACTCAATCCTTGGAGGTAGATGTGATTTATTATAAGTAAAAAATATTCAATATTTAGAAGGTTTTTTCAAAGTTTATTCATCATTATCCTTTAAAATGTATAAATTCAAAGATTGATTTGTGTTAGGGAAATTTATTTACCTCTTTAGAAATTCAATGTCGACTGCATATAAGGTTAGCCAATGCAAGACTAGTATGACATAGAATTCCATTAAAGGTAGTATAATAATGTTTTTTGGGTGATTATTACCATAATTTTTATTTGTTACGAGTTATTTACATAAGATTAAATAATTTCACCACATGGTATTGTCTAAATAACTAATCATTAAGTCATGAATATGATTTTGAATATTTCTACTAAGCTATCATGATATGAATGAATTCATATAACTATAGTCATATAAGTCATTTGATGTTATTTAATATATAATAAGTGTACCTTTTTGTATTTCATTCTGGATATAATAACATAATAACATCATACTATGTTTTGGGTCAGAATATTGGAAGTAGTATATATATAATATGTTAAACTATGAACATAGAAATAAGTATTCATAATTGAACTATATATCATAATTAATGAATATATATGTTTCAATTTAAGTTATTCATGGTATACATACTTTAATGTTCTCTAAGAAAATCCCCAAAAATAACTATACTAGGATTTGATACTAAATATTGTAACACAAAAATTATACACACATTATTATATGATTTTAATACTAAATATCATAAAATAAAGTATAAAAATATAGAGGTGTAGTGTCTTAGGTAAATTAAAAACATAATACATAACCATAAAAAAATACATAATACTTATTTAATGCTCCATAATCATATCTTAAATCCCAATTATCTTCTATTACATCAAAGGATAACCATAAAGAATACAAAAAAGAAAAATAGAAAAATAATAAGACCAGTAAGGTTATAAACATTACAATAAAGTAAAATATGTGATTCTAGAAAAATAAAATAAAATAATTGATGAGGATGATCATATGTGTTCATAAGGAATCCTGGAATAAATTAGATAATTTCATAAGATCATATCATTATAGGAATGTTAAAACAATATAAAACTTGACTTCATAAATGTAAGTCCATGGTTACCTCCAAGAAAACATAGTAAACTGTGTTGATCTTATTTTTTGGTGCACTAGACACAATATATTATTTCATGAAAAAATAACTCAATTAATTTTGGGTGGTATAATTCCTTGACAATCATCACATCGTAATACATATATTTTTATGTGTTTGACAAAAGAAAAATAAATTTTAGATAAATAATATTCATGTTAAAATTCATGATCCAGAAATGGGCTACATAATAATTTATCAAATATTAACCAAATGATATATAAAAATATTCAAAAGAAGACAAGGGTTCAAATCATTTTAGATGTTCATAACTTAATAATTAATAAATATAAAATAATATGGAGTGAAAGTTAATAAATATTAATAAAAATGTAGTGGAGATGTTGGTATTAAAATGAAGCTCTTAAATGTTTTTTTTTGAAAATGAGTATATAACATTTATATATGGAAAACACACATTGTTTTATTTAAAAATGGAAATTTAAAAAATAATTCCCTATAAAATATTTATAATTATTATAAATAATTTAATTTAAATTTTATTAAATTATTGACACATGAAGTGGAATAAACAATAGAATGGTTTCTTTTAATCATATTTTATTTAAAGAAAACATTAGTGGTGGATGGTTTAAAACATATATATCAATAGAAAATAATGTGTATATAAACTAGGTATATATTTCTAAAAATTTATATAGAATATAGAAGAATTATATGTCTAGAAGATAGAGATAAATAGAGGTCAATAGTGGGAAAAAATAACTGAAAATAAAAATAGAGTAGTTTGGAAATTTCCATAAATTAGGTATAGACTCACTTAGTACATGTTCTTATCCTCTTGAATAATCAAATTATGTTAATTAATTAATTTTTCTTAGTATTTATCTTTTATAAATGATTTATAATAATTCATTAATGTTTTTTATAATTATTTTATTATGAAATTATATTCAAGTTCACTGTTCCTTGGATGTTTGTTTCATTGTTCCGAGAAAACATCATTTTATTGATAATGATGGAAATTATCTAGATATTGGATTATATTATGTTTATGTATTTAAATAAGTATAAAAGATTCAAAATACCCCTAAGGGTTCTGGCATAATAATTGTTTGTTGTGAATAAATTTTATCATTTAATGGTATATTCATTTAGGCGGCTTTAGAAAACAATATAAACATATTTATTTTATTTAATTTTATTGTTATTTTCCATTTTAAAAATTATAATCATATTATTATATCATTTTTATGTTCATATTTACATATAAAATGTTTTGTTATAACCAACTAGTAAGGAGAGAATAATTATTTTAAAACATCATCTATATAGGTAGTTAAAACATTCCATGATGGGATGAGTGTTATAAACAACTATAAAAAACAGATTATATTATTATATAATTCATATTATTATATAATTATATTTATATAAAAAAATATAATTATATTTATATTTATATGATTAAATTCATGTATTTTTTAATTATAAATAGGAGGTGGAATTAATAATGAAATAAATTTGAATGGTATATGAAATAGAAAACACACTAAATGAATTCGATGTGGTCACAATTGTAATACATCTTAAGCCTCATTAGATTCATATTTTGGTGAAACCAGAACATTTAAGACATGAATAAGACTTTTGGGGAGGTAATTAATTAGTTTTTTGACAAGGAAATGTGTTTTTAAAAGGAAATATAAATGGGTGGAGGAGGGTGGTATTTATAAGGAGAAAAGAGAAGTTTTTTTGAATCAAATATTATATATTCAAATTGTTATTTTAAATATGACTCATTGGTAAGAAGATTATAATTTATTAGTAAATTGGATATTATAATATTTTTAAAACTTCTAGAAATGTATGAAATTAGTTCATATAATCTATTACATTATGTCATACTTATAAGGTATTTTACTATTCCCCGCAATATATTTTTATATATAAAAAATTTGAAAAAATAACCCTAAACTAATTTTGATGTGTAGATCCAAAAAAATTCATCAATTTTATCAAAACAATTTTCAAAATATTTGAATTTTTTTTAAAATAAGATCCTTATTTATTAAGAAATTCCATCTGTTACTGATGGAAAAAATCCCTCAAGGTGTCCTCTCGGTATGTTTTGGGTGTGGTTGTGTTTGGTGATAAAGCCAAATGACGGCATATGAGTATGGTTTGTGTATGATTATGATAGAATTTTGCGGGGGTGTAGTTTCCCAGTGTTTTCCAAATTTTTGGGCCTCAAAATTGGAAGTTTGATGTTGGAAAAGGAACTATTTCTTCATATGAGTGAATTGTATGAAGAATGTTTATGAAAATAGGAAAACGGTGAGAACCACATACCATAATTCATGGACTGCGTACCATGTTCTAGGAATAGTACGCAGAGCGGTAGAAACAGTATACGGGTGAGGTTCACAAAACCTAAAATGGTTGCGGCGGATGGTAGTGCGATATGTGGATGAGTTGAAGTTGGTGGAGGAGATCGAATGAATAAGAGAAAAGAAAGTACATGGTCCAAGTATGAAAATTAATTTACGAGTGGCTTGCAGTTTGAGGTGGTATAAGGATCAGTTTGCGGAGAAGGCTGAATTGAAGATTTGTTAAATATCAGATTAAAATATTTTGTGGATATCATGGCCTATATAAGAATCGTTAATCCCACAGATTACTGTACAGATCGAATATCATTAGAATATATTTTGGATCCAAGGTTTTAGAAATTTCTGAAGGTAGTTCACAAGGGATATCCTGTGATGGATAAGGTGGTTTACATGGAAGAAATTCTGTAGAATGATTTAAGAGGAAAGTTGTATCTACATAAGACTCGGTACACAGAGGAGGAATCAATAGTAAATGAGAGAGTGAATTCCTAATGGGGTACATGGAGGGAGAGATCTGGTACGTGGAAGCGGAGCCAGTATGTGAACAGCGAACAGTTCATGGATAGAGGGTGATTCACAACGGAGGTTCATGAAATTGGTTCGTGGTGGCGGTACACGATCATGAAGGTGGAGGAAGTACATGAATTAAGGGCGGTTTGTGTCTACAGCAGTAGTATGCGGAGGAAGTGACTGTGTACCAAACCCAGTACACAATATGCAAGTAGTAAGGTGGTTATTTATTTGCACAAGGATGCTTGAAAATGCTTCCATTTAGTTTTCGAAAGTATTTTCTGGTACCTAACAGTACCTTGGAAGGCGGACTTCATCTATAGGTGAAAAAGGGAGTTTTAAAAGAGAATCTACCTATAGTTGATGATGCATTAATTGATGAAAATGAAGGGACCTACATGTCTATAAACTGTGTTCGACCTACAAGTTGATAAATTGTGATTGGATTGCTTTCCAAGAGCAGTTAGAGAAGGAAGAGGAAGAAGGTGACCCTTTCCACCGATATTGAGCCAGA
The DNA here is from genome assembly GCA_963277665.1 of Viscum album. Lineage (NCBI taxonomy): Eukaryota > Viridiplantae > Streptophyta > Magnoliopsida > Santalales > Viscaceae > Viscum > Viscum album. The sequence goes on from OY728152.1 coordinate 1,801,083,373, forward strand.
GAAAGATTCATAGAGAGTGACCCCTGGTAATGTAGTGTTCTGACCCTAAACCTTGTTAAGGCAGCGAGCTTAGGAATAAAAGAGCATGCCCGAACATTGTACTCATTATTGGATGTGAACCTTAGTGAATTTGGTTCATCGGCACATTGCCTTTGTATACTCCCTGGACGTATCCAGGTAAGGGTGACCCAAGTAAAAATTGTTGTTTCCTGTGCATAATTTTATATATTTTTTATATTTCTACAAGAGGAAGAGACAATTGAGTTTTCACTAACAAAAAAATAAGATATGAATGAGAAAAGGTTTTTATCTGTCATACCCTGATTCACCCCCCCCCTCTCAGGGTATTCGACCTAATAGACCTAACAGTCATGACACAATCCAATTTCAGACCCTTAAAAAAAGTAATTATTTTTTCTTAAAATTATTTTATTATTTATACAAAAATAAATATTATTTTATAAAACCAATTTTTGAAAATATTCCTGTTTTTCAAAATTTTAAATTTATCTTAAAAACTTATTTGAATAAAACATATATGTTTTCTATATATACAATTCTGGTTTCTTTTTTCCCAATATATATTTTATCTAATTTAACACTTTTATTTAATTTTATTAATATATAAATTCATTATATATTTATTTCATAAGATACCCAAATATTGATTTATTATTCCAATAGGAAGGTTACTATTATAATAGTCATATTACTATTCCCAACACCCATGATAGTATTTCAATGATAATATTGGATTTATAATTCCAATAAATACCCCATATTTCCTTCATTTTTCGTTAGCATAATTTCCTCTCAAGGTTATATATTTTATTATAAAAAATTTATATTACATTAAAAATTATTTATTTCCTTTTTATACTGGTTTTTACTGGTGTGAGTCTTCGAGGAGACCAAAATGCTAAAATATTCATTTTATTGTCCCATTATAATATTTTCAATTTTACTAGGTATATTTATTCACTAAATGTGATGTTTTAAATTATTATAATAAATTGTTATTGGTTTTTATTATGTGATTCATGTTTTATATAGTATTCAAAAAAATTATATTTATCCATAAGGAAAATTTCATAAATAATGTTATGGGTCATTACATTACTCTTGTGGGGTGTGTAACGCCACCCCCCCCCCCTTTATGGGTTCTGTTGTAGACCACTACATTGAGCTTGTTTATTTCTCCCCATAGAAATATTTTTCACAATAATACGTACGTTAATGCCAAAAAAACTCCATAGGATTAGAGAATTCTTTTTTAACCCTCCAGGTTCAAACCACAACACCCCCTCCAACTCTATTTTTTGAGGCGAAAGGGGTTCATTTATAGAAAAACTAATTCATTTCTCCTTAGAGAACTTATCATATCACTAATGGAAACCAATAATCGGATTATATGCCTCCCTTTCTTTATCCCCACTTACACATTCATTATGGTGATCTGATATCATTGCATTACACTAGTTTTAGGTAATCCATTATTCCCTTCTATTGTCTTCCCTCTTTCTTATTTCATTGATTCTAGGTTGTTCATCTCAGGGATTTAAGAAACATTCCACCATATAATAGTGTAATAAACTCTATATGATGGGTATTCATGGTGTGGTATATATAGATAATGTTTTTTAGGGATTAACACCTTCCATTTCATGAATTGTTTTATAACTGTAGGCCATGTAATTAATTTAACTTGGTTTTTTTCAAGTTGATTTAGAAATGGGATCGTTTAGGTGTAATATGAGGATTATTTTTGTGTATAGGAGTATTTGATGTATTAAATATGTAAATTTAATGTTATAACATAGGTTTTTATCTATATTAATTAACCTTTTTGTATTTTATAAGTTTTGTATAATTGAATAATTATAAATTTTTATATATAATTATTTATTGGTTGTGTTATGTCGGTGGGGATTGGGAGTTTAAGGAGGAATGGGTAAAGCATGAAATAATCTTGTTATAATTTTGTTAAGGGTTGGTAACTCTAATATTGAGGAATGATGTTCCCTAAATACATAATCTTATGTGTGTGTATGTGTGTGATTTTGTGGGTAGGTCTGTGTTTTGTATTACCAGATAATGATCAAGGGAATACCTTTGGATGTAGAGGATTAATATAGAGTTTAATAAATATGCAGTGTGTATTTTATGAGTTTTATAGAATATTAATAGATTATCAATGATACTTGAAGTACCCTTAAGTGTCTTTGATCATTCAATGTGTTATGTGTGGCTTTGGATAAGGTTTAGTGGAATGTATATGGGATTCATTATGGGAATATACTTAAGTAGGGATTATATTTAGTTTATAAATAATTAATTGGTGTAGAAAATATTTTAGTTATGGCCTTGTGTTTTGGAACCTCAAATGTAGGAGTGGGTGATTGTGATATGGTTTCTTTAAGTTGAGATACCATTTAGAGAGAGAAAATGGGTTACACTATGGAATATCCCTTAGAGAGTTGTATTTTATGAATCAATTTGAGAAATACATGGGGGTATCTGGTGTTGATATTTTTTATAGGTATACTAAGTGATTAATTTTATTAGATCATTTACTGTCTTAGTTCATGGAACAGTGTTCATAAGGGGTCTGAGTACCTTGATGTTCCTTGGGATGTCAATGTTAATTCTATTAAAGTGAGTGTGGGATAATGAGAGTTTATTAAGACTTTTTGAGAAATTTTATAATATTATAGGATATTATTATGTTAATAACTCTATTCAAAATTACCAATTTTTCAAATATTTTCACATATATGAAATATTCATGATATAATATTGACTTGAAAATATATTAAACAATTTTTAGAGACCAAAAATATATTTAATAACGAATAAAATTAATATTAATATATAATATTGATCATAGAAATCAATGATTGACATTTTTTATATCTAGGTACTATTCTTACAACTTAAAACTATTTTTCTTCTTTAATTCAAAAAAATCTAGTAACAACTTTTTTCTATTTTTGTGTCAGTTTTAAAGTCAAGTTAGTCTCATTTTGTTGAAAATAATTAATTTCATTTCTTAGTAATCAAAATTTATAGAATTTTTTGTATTAAATCATTTTTTATGATTTAAAATAAATTTTTCTAAAAAATAGTTATCATCATGTTTCACATAATTGTTATAAAATTCGCATTATACACAAAAATAAATTCAATATTAGTCAATGTATTTAATATTTTGTATCATATGTTTTCAATTTGTAAATTATTTTAGTTTAATTTTTTCATAGTGGTAAAAAATATTCACCATGGTAATAGTTAATAGCGTTAAATAGTGGGATAAAACTAAGATTCATGGTTCCAAATATCATAAAAAATGTTTAAATTTTATTTTATGAGATTAATTAGACACATAATAATACTATAATTTAAATATATATATTTGGTTACAATTTAATGTTTTTTATACATTTATATTAATTTAAAGTTAAGGATATTTATAGGTGTGCCACACCACTCACTTAAAAATGGAACCTAATATTATCATTTATCCACAAATTTTGAGACACTTATATTGGTCAATACCTGTCCAAATAACTCCCCAAATATCCTTCCTTCATCCTTGAGTCTTTTCATGTGAAAATTTCATCCTATATTGCCTTAATGTGTAACGCATAAAAGGTTGTCCAAAGAAGAGGTATAAATCTTAACAGTGTACCTTCATGTTTATATGTTATTCCACCTCCTATAATCAATAATAAACATGATGATATAATAAAATAATTACCTAAAATAATCGTAAGATTTATCTTGTTTATGGTATAAACATTTTTAATCTACTTCTATCTATTGGAAAATTATAACGCCGCTCTTGCGTACATGTGGACGACTAGTTCCACAAAGTGACGTGATTCTTTTTCCCTTTACATATTACATGGTTGGTAATAAATATGGGTTTAATTTAAAAATATAATATTTATAATATTTTTATTATTCTATAATTTTAATCCTTTATATATTTCATTTCCTTTTCTTCCACTTTGAAGAAGAAATCATCTTTCATGTGTACATACAAACTATTATCTCCATGAAACGATGTGCCCTATTTTTCAAGAATATATATAATGGATGTTTATAAAATTATATCTAATATATAAAAATGATAATTATAACATGTTTAATATTATAAATATGATGAATCCAAGACCATGTTTCAATTAACAAGACATTCATATCAAAAGATGTATAGAAAACAAAATGGTTAACACTCAAATATTTATTTTAAGAATAAGTTATTTATTATTGGATAAGAGGAAATTAAAATTATATAGTAATAAAAATTTAAATTTGGTTCTAATATATATTTACAATTTGTCTTAATTTATTATAATAGATATTATTTCATTTCCAAACAATTGAAAGTTCGAGTAATTATTCTATCATATAATATCATTTTATTTCAGGATTGATTACATTTAAATTATCATTATGAGAATTATAAGATATTATATGCTAAATCCCATAAATTTTATCCTTATATTTTTATCTAGTCGGATTCCATGTTTTTTTCAATCTTATACTCTCTTTGTTTCTCAAATATTTTTTGAGATTTTAAAAATAAAAATTGACCTTATTGACACATTAGCAGGATTTTTTCCATTTCTATGTTATTTAAAAGAAATTAATGAATTATATTTTATATAATTATTTAGAGTCATTTAAAATCATATTTAAATTTATTTTAAAAGGTTTAAAAATAAATTTAAACAATGCTTTTTCTGAAAATATTATTTATGACTCTTTACAAAAATGGAAAATATATTTGTTTTAATAATTAATACATGAATGAATTTTTTCCACCATCTTCACCTTTTTTTCATTGAAGCTTAGTTTACACATTTAAATTTTTATTTTCATGGATATTAATTTTCTTAATGTTAAAAGATTTTTATTAAACATTTAATCCAAATAAAAAGATATTTTTCTCATATTTTCAATTAATGGTTTGAGTATATTATTAAAGATATTTTTAATCAATATAAACATCCATTAGAGATTATTATATTTCAATGTCGATATAAATTTATGATCCCATCCATCTTATTTCCCATGATGTCTTATTATCATATTTTTCTGTTTATTAATTATAAAAAATAATGAAATTTCATATGCTAATATTTCAATATTTTTTTTGTGTTAATTATTTATTTTATTGTTATTCATTTCAGTATCACGATGAATGAATTTTACTCAGTAAGTGATAAGATAGGTTTGTTATTTCCAGCCCGATACATCGATTGGCCTCATCAGATAATTTTTTTGGTATTTTTAATATACATTACCTAAATACATGTTATCCCTTGGCCCAAATCCTTGACAGAAAAATTAAGATGTCTAGAATTATGAATTCCATCATTAATAAATTTTTTATTACATTCAATGTGATTATTTATGTTTATATGTTATCCATGGATATATTCCACTTTCCTGATACTAGTTATATAAAATATTTTTTTATTATATATATATATGATATTATTTATGTTTTATTTAATTTATGATATCTTCCTCTCTAGTAATTACCTTACTGAGCATCTTAGATAAAAATCGGCTATTTTTTTCATTTTATTAGGTTACAAAGATGTGAACATTGAATAGTTTTTGGGATAACTAGAAGAAAGAATAATATTATCACTAAATTTTTTAGTTTTATGTCATTTTTTTAATATAGTGTAATAATAAATTATGTATCCAGACCCTCTAGAAAACTAAACTATTCGATCTTGTGTGATAAAATATGTATCTTTTTATGATAATTTAGTGATGTAACCATTAATTCAGGGATTATAGAGTCATGATTTTAATAGTTGGTATCATAGTAAGTTTAGTAGTATCCCTTGGAACTGCATCAAAAAGAACATAATAAAATATAATGATAACATTATGATAAACCCTTATTACATCCATTAAACTCTTAAAAATATTTTACTTATATAAGATTCATATTTTATTATTCAATAATCATAATTTTATGATCTTATCAATTATAAGACAATGTTTAGAAATGTTCTCTAGAAGAAGTAACATAACCCATATCAACACTTGTAAAACTTGTTAGGATTTACCTCATCATCATGTTATTATTATCAATGAGGATGATACTAAATATGAATAATTTAAAACTATATTGTGTCTGTTGAATTATATTATGACCAATAATTTTTCCTATATTGATAATCTTTCTGGTCGCCAATATGGTGTAATAATTTTGGACCTCTTCATGTGACAAAACCCTCCATTATTTAAACGGACTACGAATTAGTTAGTAGATGAGAAATGGATCAAGTCTCCAAAGAAACACTTTCTCACTTTCAGAAATGGTGAAGGAGAGCAAGTTATTATAGATTTTTATCATTCAAATGGAGATACTGATCAATGGTTTTCGTTGATCTAGAACACTAAAGACATAGAGGATATTGAGAGCATAGAATGTAATACTTCTAAGAAGATATTCATTGAACCATACTCTTCCCATGATCAATGAGATGATATGGAAAGTAAATTCCTCTATCTAATTCAATAGGAAGATGAAAATGTTCTGAAATATGAAGATATATTTACAAGGTTGGTAACTCATGTTTTGGACTAGGTTTTTTATATATGAATTAATATTACTCACTTATTTTAAGGGAAAAAACCTATCCTTCTATCTTAATAAGTCTCTTAATTTTTTTAGTACATGTTATGAAAAAATCCATAATGATTTTGTTTTGGGTTTGATCATGTTGGTTGAAAATTATTGATGTTATTGAAAAAGGTTGGTTGTCAAAGAAGGCATGAAGAGTTAGCACGGATGTTGAACTAAACTCGCAGGTGAAAATGATGAACTGAACTCATGGAGCCTGAAGGATGAACTGATCTTGTGACGTAATCACATGTGACGATCAGAGTTGTCTTTTGAACTCAAGATGTGTCCTGAAAAATAATTGAAAGAAAAAAACATTGAAAATTTCAAGATTTCTTGTGATTGTATTTGAGTCTTGCTATGAGATCTTGTGTAATGCACATGATTGTATTTGGATCTCACAGAGGGATCTAGTGCAACACTCTTGGTTTTCTTCCAACCCCATGAAGGTTCAAGAAAAGAATTAGAAGACAACAACATTGAGAATGGAAAGATTAAATGTGATTGTGTTTCGGTCTCATGGTGATATCTCATGAAAGACACATTATTTTATTTAGATATCACATAAGGATCTCACACTACAGTCATTGTTGACTTTGGATCTCATTGAGGGATCTCACGCACCACCCATGATTGTCTTTAGAGATTGCACACTGATCATCAAAAAAGTCCAAATATGACTTGCTCTTGGGAACCATGGAAACAAATGAATATAAAGGAAAAATATTTCATTGGCAGAAGAACTCACTGTCATTAAATAAATCACGAATTCCATGATTTTATTTGGTACTCGTGCTCAGATATCATGCAAATACTAAATGTAGAGCAGGGACTCGTGCAAAGTGAAAGCGAAAATGTGGACTAGGGACTTGCGCAAAGCGTGAATGCGGACACACCCCAAGGACTCATGAAAATTGAAAATGTTGACCGAGGACTCATGAAAAGCATAAATGTTTAAAGAGGATCATTCCATGATCTCATTCAAAGCATGAAAATATATCACGCCTAGATCTTTTATAGAATTTGATGCCCATGAGGTGGGTGGTTGTCCATGATTTTTGGATTTAAGGAGGTGGACACTTGAATATAAATATCCCAAGACCCATGCTTAATTATTGATGAATTTTCGCTTAAAATATTTATCTAAATCTTGCCAAGAGATGATAATAATGGGATGATCTTGTGATAGTGGTTTCTAGAGGAGTATGCATGATTGACATCATGTATGTGTTGTGCATGATCTAAAAAAGGTATTACGCAATGATAGAAAGTAGGCTTGCAAAAGAAGACTTGTGAAAGAGACTTAAAAAGATTGGGACCCGCAAAAAGTGCGACCATGGGTTCAGGCTAGGTTTTTGCAGTCATAGAGGTTCGCGCCAGAGGTTTGCGATGAAGGAGGTTTGCGCCAAGGGTTTTTGGAGAAGGAGGTTCACTCTAGGGGTTCATCGAGAAAGAGGTTCGCAGCGGGATTTCACATCAAATGAGGTTCACAGTGAAGGAGGTCCATGCCTGTGATTTGTGGGGAAGAATTTTTATTCTAGGGGTTCGTGGAAAACTAGGTTATTTCATGGTAGCAAGGGTTCATGCTAAGGGGATCACACATAGTGGGACTCACACAAGGAAGCATGGGATTATGTTAGGGGACTCGTGTAATGTGAGACTCACACAAGGCACCAAGGGTTCACACCTAGGGACTTGTGCAAGGTGAGACTCAAGAAAGGATCTTGATTTCATGTCAGGGGACTCGTGCAAGGTGGTACTCACGCAAGGTTCCGGGGTTTTAGACTAGGATATCATGTAAGGTTTTGTGCTAGGATCTCTTAAAAGGATATTATCATTGGTGTTTCACACAGGTGTATCACACTATAGTCTTTCACATGTAGATACATGCCTACATTACTCTATGAGAAGTATCATTGTCATATCCTATTTTCTAAGGAGAAGAGGAAGACATAGGGTTTTCACCATTTGAGAATACACATTGATGGATTTTATTCATTTCTATATTCATGGAAGTGAAATAAATATTTGGAATCACTTGATTATCTTTCCAAAGAAGAGGTAATTGATGTATTTATAGTAAAGATATGTTTTTTCCCGTTTCTTGAAATTGAAAGTGTTGAATCATGGTGTTTTCCGGGAAGTGAATGAGAAACCAAGAACAAAATTCAAAATAGAATCTACATAGAGATGAGGATGCAATAATTAACAATAATGAGGGGACCTATATGTCTATTAATCATTTGAGACCTACAAGTCTATAAACAATGTGTGGTTTCTATCTAGAGTAGTAAGAAAAGTTAGAGGAAGACTGTGATACTTTCCACCGGTAGTGATCCCATGAAAAATACAAAGGGAGTGAACCATGTGAAATCATCGAGATGAAGCTAACCCTTGTAAAGGTCATGAGCTTGGGCATAGAATTGATCTATACCAAAAATAATTTTTAGTAGTGAGTATTATTGAATTTTGGTTCAATCAGAACATTATCATTGTATTCTCCTTAGATGTATCCGAGTGAGTGTGAACCAAGTAAGAGTATTTAGGTCCTTGTGATTGATTTATTTCTTTACATTCAGTTCATTATCATGAGATAAAATTGGAAAGGATTCAATCAATATAAACACTAACGTTAAGAAAGATACTCTTATAATAAATTGGTCTAGTTATAATGGGAATGGATGAATCTTGATAATAATATCCATGCCCTAATTAACCCCCTTTTCAAGGTAACTGTTCCCATTTTGGACCTAATAATTGGTATCAGAGTGTAGGTTACCTTTGTTGATTTGTTTTCTATGACAAGGATTAATCTACTTTTGGAATCGATGTTTCTATTTTCCCTTATCTTGGTGTGCCATGGAGAAGATAACAAATAAAAATAAGAATTATAAGTCATATAGTATTCCATAGTGTAGAAGTGTCTATAGAAAATGTGTCATTCAATTTATGAAAACTAACACTATTCTGAAGAAAGGTTTGGATAAATCAAATAGTGAAAATATAGACTCACTCAATGATGTTGTAGAAATGAGTGAAGAATATGAAATTCTGTGTGATGTTGAAACTACTAATGATGACGAAACGAAAAGATGGAAAAAGTGTAATTTTTCCATGAATAAAAAGAATTGGAACAGAAGTTGGATGAAGAAATTAAATATTAATATATTCAGATCCAATTATTAGAAATTGAGGTCAACAAGATAAAAGGTTTAAATCAAATGCTTATTTATGTGACTACTGGTATGAGGGATAAGAATGATTCTAAAGTTTAAGTATAGAAAAAGTTGTCTACAAAGGTAAAAAAACTCAAAGCTAATGAAAAGGGAATGAATCTGAAATCCAGAAATGATGATCATACTACATAGCTATATGAACATGTTCAAGAAATGAAAAGGTAAAATAAAAGAATTCATGCTGTTATAATTCTTTTTATCAGATGAATACAAATTAACGGAGATATCTTACATGATGGATAATCTATCCCGATAATTGGAAGATGAGATGAATAGAGTAAATAATATCAATGGAGAACTTAATGATAAACATGAATTAAGGGATAACAAAATTAAACAATTGGGAGAAGAGATTTAATCAGTAAAGAAATAAGGGGAGTAATCTAATTCAAAGGAAATCCTAATTTGAAGGATTATTTGTACATACTATTCGATTATCATTTGGAAGGTGATAATAAAATGAAAATAAAATATTTTAATTTAGAGTAAAAATAATAAATTATTATATCGTCCCAAAGGCCATGTAGTTTTTGAAAATCAAGAATTGGATATGATAAACCCTCTTCCATGCATTATATATGAAATATATGAAATGTTCTGGAAATAATAAAAAGAATGTAGGTGTTGGAGATAGACCTAAAAAGGTGTTTACATGAAATAGTGATAACATTTTCTTATTTTTGTGGGATACATATTCATAATTCATGTTTCTGTTTAGAGGCTATAGAATTTATTTCACGTTGTGATGATAGAAATATATCAGAATCTGAGAATAAGTAGAATATTCCTAAAAAGTTTTAAAGAAAAATATATCAAAATAAATGGAATGTCAAATTCTATTACTATGAAAGATAGGTTCCCACTATGAGTACGTGTCAAGAATCCTGAGGGATCAATGTTAGAAAAATAACTCTGGTTTCATCAACATCTTATATGAGAAAGGATGAAACATGTTATGTATTTAATGGAAGATGTTTTATATGTGATAATAATGGGATTTTGGAAAAAAAAAATAGGTTGAAGAAATTGGGAGGATATGGCCCAATTGTGATTAAGAAGAATGTAAATTCAGTAGAAGACTCAACCCCAACAAGAAATGGTGGCATGAATCAAATAAAATATAAAAGAAAAATGTATAAATAAAACCTTAAAAAATTCACATTTCATACTACATGGAAAGAAGTGAAGTAAATAGAAAGATCCCTCCAGCGGATGAAGAATAAAGAGCATATGACTAGTGAAAAGATTCATACTCAAAGAAACACTCATGAAAATTTTCATATCAGAAATGTATTAAGGATGAAAATTTATAAAAATGTTTTTGAACACAAAATAGTGATAAAATTCAAGCCTAAAAATCTAAATATAAAATCAAGACTCAATATGTAGGCAAGAAATTTTTAGTCACATGTCCGCAATAGTTGAAGTTAGATGGGTAGTTCGAACATGCACAAAAATAGTACAGTACTATGTAAGAAAGTATCATAGGTTTGTTCAATCAGGATTGACCAAAATCCTCATATTTAGTATTACATAGGTTCCCCTCTCCCTATATTTATAAATTCTATTAACTGATGTTCAAGTGTTTTGGGTTCAAGGGGATATGTGATCCAAGGGGAAGTGGCCTCGAAAGATGCATAATGGTGATGTGATATGCTCTATAATTTCATCAAATTAAATCAGTCACATGAGATGAAGAATTAATCTAAAATAATTCCTCTAATTGAGTTACTAGTTTAAGGGTTCTTGAAATGTGTGAAAGTAATAGAGTACAATGGATGGTGATTGTGTTATGAACTTCATCCCTTGTTTCCTACACCGAATTATAACATAGAAGGCTTAGATTTTTTGTTGATGACACATTACAAAATGCCAAGTGAGAATAAATGATGAAAGAGAAGAATAATGTTTGTGAATCTAAATAGTGGGTATAATAATTGGAAGAGATGAATATCATATGGGGATCATTATATCTCATAATCAGATGCAAGAAATCAATGGTATAGAAATGATGAATGTTTATGTTCGAGAAGACCAATTGGGGGACACACATCCCCATTCATCCATCCATCATCTAATGGACCAAAGGCCTTAATTTTTATTGATTTTTGATAATTAACCATTTAAGGGGTGAGGTGGAACCCTTACAAGGCCCGTAGGTGTAAGTATTACATGGCCCATAGGCCTTAGAAGAATTATTCTGCATGTAGGCTTCAAAAATTACATACAACCCAGACTAACTACTTGGAACTACTCCTACCTAGTATCTTCATCGTGATATCAGCTCTCCACGTTCACATGGATGTTCGGCTAGGCATTCCCATTCATGCACAAGCATTTCTCGATGGCAGGTGCCATACAATCTCATTCTTGAAATACGTTTTTCTTCTGCTATGGTGAAAGCTCCCTGCTTATACTCCTTATAGAGCTTGTTCCTCTTAGGTCACCTAGTTTTCATATGCACTAAAGGTTCCCCGAAGGCCTTGAGGTGGTCCAAAGTTCTTACTATCCTGAAGGCCTAGGTGGACAGAAAGTCATAAAGGACTCAGGGACCAAATCGGTGGCCCGAATGCCCAAACGGGGGAATATTCCCGGCTGCTACAGTGCCAAATAGTACCTTCTGCAGTTCCTGCTACAGAACCTGCTACAATACTACATAGTTCCCGCTATACTACCTACTAGAGAGACTCGTACAGTACTACTACAGTACCCAGAAATAATGTCTCATCCTGGATTTGATCCTGGGTCTTCAGGATGCACTTATGTAGTCCTTACCAAGTTATAGTACCACTTGACCATTTTAAAAATACAATGAAGCTATGAGATAATATTAAAAATGTTTCCAACAGGTGGTATACCCATTATAAAAATTAATTCAAAATTTAAAATCAATAATGAAATTGGTACAACGCAAGACTCGTGTGAAAAGGGTACTTCTATATAGAGGGTATTGGTGTTCATGAAATATTCTCACCTATTTCAAGGAAAGATATAATCATATTATTCTTGGAAATATCATTTTACAGATAGTTAATAGTTTTCCATAAGGTTTACTCATTCATGTATATCATGACATAGTTTTTCGGCTGAAGAAGGAGCTATATTTGTTCAAACAGGCATCAAGAGAATGGTATTCAAGACTAGATCCAATTTTTAAGATGCATAGTTTTCATCTTTGTGGAGTTGATTACCATATATATGTAAATAATAATAGTAATAAAAGGATTATAGTGGTGGAATATGTTAATAACATAATATTTGGTGGATCCAATGTAGCTCAATGAAATAAGTTTGCAGAGTACATGAAAATTGTGTTTCAAATGTCAATGATTAGTGAACTGACATTACTCCTTGTTTTATAGTTGATAAAAGTAAATAAATGCACATTCATTTCTCAGTATAAATATTCCTCGTAGATTTTGGGAATATTTGGAATGGATAATACCAAGAATCAATGTATCAAATAATTCCCAAGGAAACCTAATTGATTATAGTAAAAAAGAATACTTTGGTATATAAAGGGAATGGTGGATTTCGGTTTTCTATACAATGAAAAATATCAGAATGATTTATTGGGTTACACAGATATAGATTTTACTAGATCAGAAGATGAAAAAAACACAATGTTTGGTGGTGCATTTTATATTGGAGGATTGAGTATTTCTTGGATAATCAAGAAACAAGATTACATTTCATTGAGGACCGTAAAATATGAATACATTACAACAAATATAGCATGAATGTAGTTATTATAGATGAAACAACAACTTGATGATATGGGTTTTGAAGTGAAGTATCCAATCATAATCCATTGTAATAATTTAAGGTTTATATATCTGAGCAAAAATCAAGTCTATCTCTCGAGGAAAAAGCACATTGAAATCAAGTATCATTTTATCAAGTAGAAGGTGGAGTAAGGGATTATGAATTTTGAGTATATTCCTATATAACTACATGTTTTGGATATCATGACAAAGGCCTTACCCAAAGAATAATTTTAACATCATCGACTAGATCTTGGAGTTCATTCGACTCCCCACACTTGAAAAAGTCAAAATGTGGCACCCCTATCCCCGAGGTATGATTTGATTCCACAAATGTGATGATCTATTTTCATTAACCCGTTTCAGAACCCAAAGGAGTGGGCTTATAGTTAATTGTTAAGGGGGGAGAAATATTGTGACTAAAATGGGAGAAAATGTATTAATCTAGATAGGGGGAAGCTGATAGGGGGTGTAGTGAAGAAGGGAGAGTTTGGTGAAGCAGATAGGGGGAGAAACAAAGTTGGTGGAGTTTTAAATCATATAATTCTAGATATGATTGATCAAATATTATATATCATGATAGATGAGGTTTTTGATGAAAGAAGATTTTTTGTATTAGAAAGAAGTGATTCATTGATGAAATTTTCATTATATTCTTATTTCTCAAAATGATCATTTCTCATGTGGTCATATAATGTTTGTTGAGTAAATATATGATCACTATAAAAACCGCAAGAAGATAATTTTTTGAATATTATGTAAGAACCAATAATTTTGAATCAAAATGTGATGATCTTTTAGAAAACCCAAAGGGGTATATTCTTAGAAAAAATCCCTTATGATGTGTTTTTAGGTTGATTGTGTTTATTGACAAGGATTGAGAATGGTGATTAAAGCTGGTTATGCAGGAAAGAATGAAGGTTTAGTGTGAATTTTGAACTGAACAGTCAAAAAAATGTTGAATTGGACTCGCGGAGCATGAATGATGAAATTCGTGACGCCTCGAAAAACTAATGTAAGAACATTGTGTTTGATAATGTGTATTACATGCGACACCAACCGTGTAAGGTAATATAATATCTGGATACATTATAATACATTTATTATTTAAAATGTATTCTATAAATTTCAATTCATGTAACAATTAGTTATTGTACATCATATGAAACAACTAACTTCCTCTATAGCTTGCGATACCCAAAAAAGCAACCTTCTTTGATGGCATGCTCTATACACAATATTGATTCCTATCGAGAAACAATATGAATTTAAAACATTATTATTTAATATAAAAATATATAAAATAGCTATTATGAATAGTATTAACAAACATATGAAAATATAATGTTTATAAAACCAAATCATTGGTTAAAAAAAATTAGAAAGGAATATAACAACCAATTGAATATTAAAAGGATATTTCTATAGAAAACTATTTTTATGCTCACAAATATATTTTACCCTAATAGATTAAAATAATTACAATTTGTGAGTGATATTATTGTAATAAATATGTTTCATTTTTAATCAATTAATTTCTATATTCATCCAATATATTTGGTGAGCATAATATAAGAGAAAACCCAATATTTCACATAAAAACTATATTTTTATTGAGGCATTTTTTCCACCTTTTAATGGAGAACCTATTTTAGATATTAAAATTTAAAATTTTATCAATATAATTTTATACAAATAAAAAAACATTTTTATATTCATAATTTCAAAATTATCCTATGATGAATTTTTGAAAATTTTCCTTGAAAATTCATTTTTAGTGAATAGTGAAAAATACAGCATTTTAGTTAAAACAATCATTTTTGTTAAAACAATAATTAATCTTAAATTATAATTTAATTTTGTTTTAAAGTAACATTAGATGAATTATAAATATATTTACATAATTTATTTCATTATAATCAATATGAATTTTAAATTTAATATAAAATGTAACAATCTTTTGAACATATTTCTTCTAGAACCAGTTAATCTGTTTGTCTGTGAGATTAACATTAATCATTATTTTGACACTTCATTGATTTGAATTGAAAAAATATGAAATACAATATTTTAATGAAGAAAATATTTTTTTAATAATATAAACTTAATTTTTGACCAAAAATTATTAGTGAATGTGATTAAAATTAATTTCATTGATTAAGGTCAAATTTGGTTTTAAAATGGACTAAAAACCTGTGTTTAAGGTCTCAAATTACCTTCCCACTTGTACAAAACCAATTTTATGTGAATATTTAGTCCATTAACCCTAAATTGGTGAGTTTGGGTGGTTTGGAATAACTTTTGAGAGGTAATAACATGCACACACCAAACATCTTTTCCAGAATATCATGTGTGCCCTTTTCCTTCCCTATAAAAGGCCACCACATCTAGCCATTCCACAGACCTCTAAAAAATATTAAGTTTAGAAAAAACCAACCCAATTAGCCTCCCATAATTAAAATCCCTGACTTAGAAAAATACCTTTGGGCATGAACCCTTCCAACAAATCTTTTTGGTTCCAACCAAAAGAAGTTTCCCAATTAAAAGGTAATGTCTTTTCTCAATATCTGTAGTTTCATTTCCATTATGAAACCCCTAAAATATAATTATTATGTTATTTTGTAACAATACCAATATACATAATATACTAACATGTTTGTATTATAATATTTCAACCTAAACATACACCCACCACCTTCTAATGGGTAACAAACAAAATGTTTCTGTGAATGACGAATTATATCCTCACAAAATGATGATTGTTCAATCTTCCATTACTACCTCTTACGGTGGCCATTATTATGGAAAATATATTTATATAAAATATATATGTTATTTAAAATGTTTTAAACTTATTTATTTTGTATTTATAACATAAATTTATGCTTTCTATGTTTTCTAAGTACAATAATCTCGTTTTAGGAAATGTGGACTACCACCCCATCAGAGTTATGTGATTCGTTCGTAGGATCCACAGAATGTATACATGATGGTTATAATTAAAAATAAGATAAATAAAAAAAAACTATATTCATTAAATAATTAAATTTCTAGATATATATATATATATATCATTTTCTTTATTACCCCTTCACACACTATTAAAGAGATAACGTCGTTCATGGACGTGTGGACTACTGCATCCTCAACATGATGTGATTAATTTTACATCACATAATTCTATATATAAGTATATAGGATTAGATAATATTATATTTATTATACAATGACCATTCTAAGAAGATTTTAATTACTCACCTTCTTTTCGCAATGATCATTTAAAAATGGGAATGTTACTCATATGTACGTACAACCTACCGTCTCCAAGATTGTGTCATATTCTGATTTTCATAAACGTATTTAATTATTGATTTTAAAAGTATAATTATGGTATAAATATGATAATTATTTCATTTTTATCATCATGATGATATTATATAAATACTTATTTGACCACAGTTGACCATCAATAGATGTTTTGACACATAAACCAAATTTGGTCAAAAACACCGGACCTATACTTAATTGTTAATGTAGTTGTACAGAAGATGGTAATAAGTGAAATAAAATTAATTATAGACATGAAAAATGTTCTGAATCAAGTATAAAATTAACATAAGTTTATAATATAGTAATATAGAGGGCATTCACCAGAAAATAAAGACACGGTATGAGAATGTTGTCACATTTTCAGTCTGTGAGGCATGCTAATTTGTTATACACCCAATTCCTTATAAATGGGGTAATTACCGCCATATTGACAAATAATATCATGAAACCTATATATTCATAGTATTTTAATGTTTTATTTAATTATTAATACATTTTGGTTTTCTAATTCATTTATTACCACATTGGTAAGAGATTTCCATCTCAATTTACATTTCGTTGAGGCTTAATTACTGTTAGGAACCTAGTTTCTTTTACATGGTGTATGTACTGACCTTTACATCATATATCATGAATATACTTACTATCATGATATTTTAAACTTTCATATATTTTTATTCCCTTGTGAGGATTATGTTTTAAAATGGTTTTTATGTGGTATGTGACACTTTGGGATGTTTAAATATTAACTTCCTCAACAATAAATTTAATGATTTTTCAATGGTATTTCAAATATAGGAAATTATATAACCATTTTCAATCCATAAATTTCATTATTCATTGGTTATTCATGACCATATTCAAGCATTAGTACCATTTTTTCACTCTTTGGTACTCAAGTGTTTTAAAAAATGTTGTTCATAAAACCTATCATTATATCTCTCTTTATTCAGAGAACAAACATTATTCTAAATACCATGTTTTATTGAACGGTTTTGAAAAATATTTATAAAATGATTTGGTAAATAAAATTTTAACTTTTTTTCCCTTCACCAATATTTCATAGGAATCTACTTTTTTCTTTCCTATTGAGGTGTTTTATAACTTTTTGTATTGCAAAAGGAATATTATTTTTACCTCGTATGACATATATAGATTCATACGCCGTCATTTATTTGAAGCATCATTTTGAATAAAGTTTATTTTTAATGAATAAAATTTTCAAAAGGTTTTTCAAATGAATATGATTTTTTCCTCAATAATAGTTTTAAAAATATATTATTTTATTTCATCAATGAAAACTACCCTCAATTTTTACATCACATTGGACTTGTTGTATTGATACTATCCTTAATATTTCTCTAGATGGTTTATGATTTATTTTTCCAAGGATAGAATTACCATTCACATCCTTGATTTATTTATTAGTACCCTTCAAATAATCAATATCTTATGATCATTGAACATTTAATTTCCCCAAAATTATTCAATTCAATTATCATGGATATTACTATTACTTAAATTGTATACCATTTTACATACGGTGTCTACATTGACAGTTATTTTACTATCTGGGTTAATATTGATAAATATTTATATCTTACCCCATACATATATATGATAAGTCACATTGTTAAACCAATTATTTGATAGATTTGTAATGTTTTGGACTAGTACGACACGGTCGAGGCCCAATTATAGATAGCCCCTCAATGCATCAGTAGTCTCATGGGACGAGCCATTTGGATAACCGCCTTAGATGGGTTTTTACCCAACATTGTATAAACCATATTGTGAATGGTCTTGACGGTAAAGGTTCCATGTATATAGGAAACATGGCATCTAATAATTAATAATTTACGTCATTTATATTCTCATATTATTAATCCATGATATTTTTCATCGACATGTCTCTGAATTCATTTTATTTTCAGGATTCATTTATTAGTAATTTATGAGATAATGTGTCGACATATCTATGGATACATTTTATTTTGAGTTCATTGATTAAATTGAATGGGTTTTAATTTCCAAACTTTCTATATTGATATTTCCTTATCTAGTTATTTGAATTTCATGTATTTCCAGTTATTTACCTTTTCCTACTGACTATTCTCATTGATTCATTATTTCTTTTGTTCTATTTTTCACTTATTGTGAATTTGAGATCAAAATTATTATGTTTCCTTTACATGAATACAGGAAGTGTACTATGAAATATATGCATGGATTTTACTATATGGATTAGAGTTATCCCCGAAGTTGATTATTTTTTTAGAAAAAAATGTTGTAATTTGTGTATCCATTTGTTATAAATTTATCATTTATCTATCTGATTTCACAAAACTAATAAACTAATTGGTCCATTGGATCCTTATTAATTATAATAATTCTAATGTATTTAGTAGTATAAACTAGCTTTGGGATTTCTGAGATTGGGTCACTATAGTTGGTATTAGAAAAAGTATAGTACCAACCTTGGAAACAAGATTTCGGAAAACCTAGATTGAAAATCATAACCCTAACATAGAATTTGAGGAAAAATATAGATGAAAACCCAATAATTTTGTTAAAGTATAGATTATGTGGGAATTCCTAAAAATATATCACTATCTGGATACTATAAGTGGATGTGGTTCTGGAATAGATGTAATTAGGAGTAATAACTCTGAAAATGTGTTCTAGGATTGACTGGGGGTAACCTTGTACACAACAGCGGGCCTTACTACGCCTCTGGTTTGACACTCTTGGGGGATATGCATAAGTTATTACATTTTTTATTTACAACCCATTATTAAGGATTTTGATACATAATAAGTGACATAGGTTAAACCTAACAAGTTTTGGATTGAAGATAAAATGTCATGACGTAGAAATCCAACTAATGATATTATAGATATTCTCTAGACCAAGGAAGGACCTATGTGGAAATAAAATGAATGAGGTATTTATATAATGAGGTTGTTCTTAAAACCATAGTGAAATTTATATTTATATATTAACCAAATTTCATGGATGTCCATAATATTAATATTGGGAAATTATATTAATTGGGTTTTAGAAAAGGACAATCTATAAGCTGAGTGAAAAACTATAAAATCCAGAAAGGCTGCGGGTCATGAACCCATGACCGAAGGATGATATGGGTTTCACAAAATCCACTTACCTAAATAATGTATTTCTGAATTTTCATTGTTTTTAATTAAAAAACATAATGTAAAAATATTATTGATGAACCAGTAGTATGAAATTTGTAGATTAGGGATTAATCTAATATCCAAATTGGTTTGAAAGATACTTAAGTAAAAATAGTTATACTGGTGACTCTTATGATCATTTAAATGTTTCTTTTAGTGCTTTAGGCATAAAAAAATTCATTATTGGTAATTAATTACTGGTAGTAAAGGAATGTATTAGAATTTGATCGAAGCAGAACCAAAAGTTTGGATTGTTCATCTGATATTGAAACCTACCACATAAGATTATTTCATTATATTATTAGATAGTAAAAGGATTACCGAACATCGTTAAAATGACTTAGAAATAAAATTTGATTAGAATACCTAAATTTCTGATGAACCGACGGTCTTCTAAATCATCACAGATTTATGGATTTGTGGCCCTTATCATATCATTGATTATTCACATGTTTGTGATTGAGAACCTCATTTACTACCTATAAATATTTACTATTTTACTTCAATTTTTTATCTCTACATTCCACTCATGTTCTCCTACATAGGGACCTAGTTACATTGTATTCAATGTGATCATTTTACTTTTAATTATTTTTTATAGAATATTTCTTATGAACCCTTATAATTATGTAGGCTTTAAAACATAAGAGATATCTAAAAATATATCCCAATGATCGATTTTAAATTGTGAGGACATAATTTAAATATGGTGGGGAGAATGTGACACCCTGAAAAACCAAAGTAAGAACCATGTGTGTGATAACGTGTATGATACGCGACACTGATCGTGTAAGGTAATATAATATATGGATACATTAAAATATATTTACTATTTTAAATATATTCTATATATTTTAATGCATGAAGCACTGAGTTAGAGTACATCATATTCAAAAACGACCTTCCTCTGTAGCTTGTGTTTCTCACAAAAGCAACCTTCATCGAAGGCTTTCTCTATACACAATATTGAGTTTTACTGAGAAACAATCATTAGTTAAAAAATTATTATTTAATATAATAAGATATAAACTAGTAATTATGAATATAATTAACTAAATTATAAAAATACATGGTCTATACAACTAAATCATTGGTTACAAATAAATTATAAATGATTATAATAACCATTTGAAAATTAAAAGGATATTTTTATAGAAAACTATTTTTATGCTCACAAATTAGTTTTACCCTAATAGATTAAAATAATTATAATTAGTGAGTGATATTAATGTAATAAATATTCTACATATTCGATGAATTATTTTTTATTTTCATCTAATAGATACTATAAGAATAATATAAGAGCAAACCCAATATATCACATAAAAACCTATATTTTTATTAAGGCATTGTTTACCCTCTTTTAATGAAGACCCTATTTTAAATATTAATTTTGACGCTTTATTTAATTTAATTTGATAAAATAAAAATAATTTTTTAATTAATAATTTCCAAATAATATTAGGAATAATTGTTTTTATTTTTCTATGAAACTTCATTTTTAGTTAATACTGAAAAATAATGTGTTTTAGTTAAAAATTGTCTTTTTGTTTAAATAATTATTAATATTAAATTATATTATAAATATGTTTTAAAGTCAAATTGGATCAGTTATAAATCTATTAATATAACTTATTTCATTTGAATCAATATAACTTTTAAATTGAATATAAAAATATAACAATGTTTTGAACATTTTTATACTAAAACCAGTTAATCCATTTGTCTACGAGATAAGCATTAACATTAATTTTTCCTCTTCTGTGATATGAATTTTGAAAATATGACATACACCATTTTAATCAATATAATATATATGGTCAAATAATATCAACTTAATTTTTCAAAAAAAATTATTAGTGAAAGTGATTAACATTAATTACAGTGATTAAGGTGTAATTAGGCATAAAAATGGACTAAAACACTTAGTTTTAAGGAATGAAGGAACTATAATCTTTTCCACCACAAATTTAATGGTAATTTTCGGCCATTAAACATAGATTCATGAGTTTTCTTGGTTGGTTATAACTTCTATTAGGTAATAACATGTTCACACCTAACTCCATTTCAGGAATACCAAGTGAGTGGTCTTCCTTCCCTATAAAAGGCCACCACCTCTACCCATTCATCACACCTCTCAAATTTATTATGTTGGGACAATACATAACCAACTAGTCTCCAATCATTCCTCTACTCTACCTAGAATAATCCCTTCGGTCATAAACCCTTCCATCAAATCCTTTTGGTTCAAACCAATTAAGTTGCCCGATTAAAAGGTAATGTCTTTTCTCAATATCTTTAGTTTCATTTCCATTTACAACTCCTAAAATATCCTTATTTGATTATTGGGTAAAAAACCAGTTTAATAAATATACTTGGATGTTTTATGCAGATATTTATATGTAAACTTACACACACCACCATCTAATGGGTAACAAACATAATGTTTCTGTGAAAGGTGAATTAATGCTTCACAAAACAATGATTGTTCAATTTTCCATTACTTCATATTATGGTGGATATTATGAAGAAAAATATATTAATATAGGATATATATGTTATATATAAGGGTTTAAAAATCTTTAATTTTTATTTATAATATACATTTATGCTTTCCAAGTTTTGTAAATATGATAATCTCGTTTTAGGAAGTGTGGACTACCGCTCCCAGAAAGTGATGTGATTCAATCAAATAACACATGGAATGTAGAAATTATGGTTATAATTAGAAATATGATACATAATGAAAATATATATTATATTCATGACATAATTAAATTTATATATATATATATATATATCATTTTATTTATTACCCCTTCAGACACTTTTAAAGATATAACGTCGTTCGTGGATGTGTGGACTACAACCTCCTCATCAAGATGTGATTATTTTTACATAAAATAATTATATATATAAGTACATATGATTAAATAATATTAAATTTTTTATATAATTATCATTGTGTATAGATTTTATTTACTTACCTTCTTTCTGCAATGATCATTTCAAAATGGGAATGTTACTTATGCGTGCACACAACCTACCATCTCCATGATCGTAAAATGTTCTAATTTTCATAAAAAATTTAATTATTGTTTTAAAAGTATAATTAATGTATAAATATTATAATTATGCCATTTTTAACATTCTGGAGATGTTATACGAAGACCCCTTTGAACATAATTGACCAACAATAGTTTTTTTCATAGATAAACCAAATATGGTCAAAAACACCCAACATAAACTTAATTCCTTTTGTAGTTGTAACCAATATGGTAATAAGTGAAATTAAATTAATTATAAACATGAAAAAGGTTATGAATAAAGTATAAAATTAACATAATATTGTTATACAGGAAGTTAACAGATGATCACCCAAAAGGAATCACAAGGTAAGGGATTCTTGTCTAATTTTCATTCCTTGAGGCATAATTAATTGTTGTACACATAATTCCTTATATATGGTGTAATTACTACCACATTGACATATAATATCATGAAATCTATTATCTTAATGGTATTTAAATATTTTTTTGAATTATTAATACCTTTGGTTTTTTAATTCTTCTGTTACCACATTGGTAATGGAGTGTCATCTCAATTTACATTTCATTGTGGCTTAATTGTTGTTATGATCCAAGTTTATTTTACATGGTGTATATAATAAACATTACTTGATATATCATGAATCTCATTAATCTTATGATAATTTTTACAATAATATAATGTTTTTACTTTAGGAGGATTATGTTTTAAAATATTTCAAGGTGATATGGGACACTTTGGGGTGTTTAAATATCATATTCCACAACATTAAACATAATAAAATTTCAAAGGCATTTCCAGTCCATGAAATTATATAACCATTTTCAATATATAAAATTCATTTTTCTGTGGTTATTCACATCCATTTTCAAGTATTATTACCATTTTCCACACTTTGGTACTCAAGTGTTTTAGAAACTGTTTTTTTGAAAACCCCACTATATCTCTATTTTGTTGGAGAAACTACATCATTATAAAAACCATGTTTTATTAAAAGGTTCTCAATAACGTTTCTAAAATTATTTTTAAAGATATTTTTACCCTTTTTTATTTCACCAATATTTCAAAATAATCTTCTTGTCTCTTTCCTAAGGAGTCATTTTCAAACCTCTTGCCGCACAAAATCATCGTTCGTTTTACCTCACATGACATGTACGGATTCATCCGTTTTCATTTATTTAAATCATAACATTAAAAAGTATTATTTGTAAGGAAGAATGTTTTCAAAAGTGTTTTTAAAATGAAAATATATTTCCCTTATGAATATTTTTAAAAGCTATTCATTTATTTCAACAATGACAACAGCCCTCTATTTTTACTTCACAAGGGATTTGTTGTATTGATACTATCATTAATATTGATTTGGATGGTTTATGATTTATTTGGAAAAGGATAGTATTAATATTCACTTAATTGATTTATTTTTTAGTCCCCTTGAAATATTAAATCTATTTTTATCATTGAACATTGAATTTCCCCAAAATTGTCCATTTCCTTTATCATGAATATTACTATTTCCAAAACCGTATATGAGTTTACATATGGTGTGTGATTTGATAGTTATTTTACAATATGGGTTAATATTTATAAATCTGTATCTATTACCCCATAAGGATATTTGATAAGGCACATTGTTAAATCGATTATTTTATAGATGAGGAATGTTTTGGACTAGAAAAACATGGGTGGGGCCTAGTTATAGATATCTCCTTGATGAATCGGTAGTTTCATGGGATGAGACATTTGGATAGCCAACATAGATGGGTTTTTACCCTACATTTTGTAAACTGTCTTGTGAATGGTCTTGATGGGAAAGGTACCATGTAACTAGGAAACATTACATCCAATAATTAAGAATTTCAATCATTTATATTGTGATATTATTCATCCATGAGATTTTGTGTCGAAATATCTATGAATGCATTTCATTTTTATGATTATGTTATTTTTCATCCATGATATAATGTATCGACCTATCTTTTGATACATTTAATTTTCATATCATTGAATAAATGATATGTGTTTCAGTTTCCTGACATTATATATTGATATTTTCTTATCAAGTTATTTTAATGGAATGTATTTCTAGTTATTAACGTTTCCATACTAAATATTCACATTTATTAATTATTGCTTCTGCTCTTCTTTGTCCTTACTGATCATTTTTTCTCACCCTTATTATGTTTCTTTCCCCTGGAATCCAAGAAGCATACCTTGAATGATATTCATGGATTTTGAAATATGGATTAAATTTATCTTCAATGTTTTTTATATGTTTAGAAGAAAAAAGCGTTGTAATTAGTGTATCAATTTGTAATACTATTCTAATTTTTGAATCTGGTTTTCCACAACTAATAAATGTATCCTTCCTTCAGGGGTTGATTCTTTGTAATAAATCCAATGTATTTAGTATCAGACACCAGATCTGGGCTATTTAAGGATGGTTCGCTAAAAGATGATCATATAATGAGATCACGTGTGACACTCGTTATTCTCTTTATATATCATGATTGGTCAAAAAAATTATTTGAAGACAACTAAATTGAAAATCACATGATTGTGTGTGATTATCTTTTAGTCTTGTGGTGAGATCTCATGAAACTCACATGATTTTCTATGGATCTCTCACAAAACACATGATTGTGTTTGAATCTCATGGACGGATCTCATGCAGAACTCATGAATATATTTGGAGATCATGCTTAGATCATGGACAAACTTCAAATATGACACACTCTTGGGACTCTCTGAAGCACACAAATATAGAAGAAAAATATGGAAGTGATGAAATAAATCGCTATTTTTGAAGAACTCCTAAAGAAAATTATTATATTTGGTACTCATGATCAGATATCACAGAGAGCATGAATGTGGACCAGGGACTCATGAAAAGTACATGCATGGATGTAGATTAGGGAATCCTGCAAATCGTGAATGCTAACTAGGGACTCACATAAAGCATGAATGAAAAATAAAACCAGGGACTCACACAAAGAACTAATTCTGATAAAGTACTCATGAAATGAATTAATGATGAATGAGGAATCATTTCTGGATCTCACGTAAAGAATGAGAGAATCTCATGCATGGATCTTTCAGAGTGGGTAATTCCCATGAGATGGAATGTTTTCATTGATTTGTGCAGTTTTGGTGGGGGGAAATCTCCTATATATATCCCAGGGCCCATCTTAAAAAATCAATTTTTTTATTACAATATTGATCTAAAGCTCACCGAATAAGAGACTCATGGTGAGATATCATGATAGATGTTTTCAGAGATTGAGTATACATTATTAACATTGCCTAAGGTTTTTGAATGAAATGAAAATGGTCTTCCGCAAAGAGAGAAAGAAGAATTGAGAAAGAGGAATCGCAAAATATGAATCACAGAATAGAATTGTGTAGAGTGGGACTCATGCAATGTGTGAGAAAGGGTTTGCGGCGAAGGAGGTTTGTGCTATAGGTTTTTGGAAATGGAGGTTCAGGTTAGGGGTTTTCAGCAAAGGAGATTCATTACAAGGGTTCAAGGTGATGTAGGTTCGCACCAGGGGTTCGTGGTGAAGGAGGATGATGCTAGGTTTTCATGGTGAATATGGTTTATGTGGGTACTTAGCAGTGAAGAATGTTTGTGCCAAGGGTCTGTGGAAAAGGCGGCTCGTGCAAGGAACCATGGTTTTGTGCAATGGGAACAGCACAGAGTGGGACTCCCACAAGGAACTGGGGGTTCATGCTTGGGGACTATCTCAAGGTGAGACACTCACAAGGCACCATGGTTTCACGCTAGGGGACTCGCACATGATGACACTTGATAAAGGCACCGACAGTTTACACTAGGGAACTTGCACATAGTGGGACTCATGCACGGTGCCATGGGTTTATGATAGGATCTAACGTAAGGGTATGTGATAAGATATCACACAAGGAGTTCTTCACTGGGGTCTCGTACAAGGGAATCACACTAGAGTCTTGTGCATATAGATACACACCTACATTACCCTATCAGATGTATCATTGTCATATCAAATTTTAGAAGGAGAAGAGGAAGGCAGAGGTTCTGCAACATTTTAGAATACTCGCAGAAGGAGTTCATTCATGTCTACATTCAAGGAAATGAAATATATACTTGGAATCACATAAATATAATTCCAAAGTAAAGGTAATTGATGTTACTAAAGTAAATGGACGTTTGATCCAGTTTTTTGGAAAGTGGAAGTCCTTTTTCTAGGTGTTTTAATACAAGTGGATCAGAAACCTAGAACGAGATTCAATTGAGAATCTACATAGTGTTTATAATTCAGTCATTAATGATAATGAAGGGACACACATGTTTATAAACTGGACGGGACCTACAAGTCTATAAATTGTGTGTGGTTCCTTTTCAGAGTAGGGAGAAAAGGAAGAGGAAGATGGTGATCCTTTCCATTGACTGTGAGCTAGAGGAATAAACAAATGTATTGACCATTGGGAAATTTGTGAGATGACACTAAACCTTTTAAAGGATATAAGGGTAGGAATATAAGTGATCTAGCATGAAAATCATTATTGGTATCAAGTCTTAGTGAATTTGGTACAATTCATACATTGTTGTTGTATGCTCCTTGGATGTAGCCCAATGAATGTGAACCAAGTAATAATATCACTGTCATTTCGCTTTATTTATTTCTTTACTTTTAGTGCATTATCATTCGATAAAATTTTAAAGGATACAATCAATATAAACACTAATAATAAAACCATGTAACCCTTATATTAAATAGGTCATGTTCTAATAGGGCTGGAAGAATATTGAAAATAATATCCATACCATGATTCACCCCCTCTTAGGGTATCTAGGACACTGTTAGACCCAATGACTGGTATCAGAGAATATGCTAACTTTGTTGATTTATTTTCTCTTACTAGGTTTACTCTAATATTGGAATAGAGGTTTCAGTTTTCTCTTCTCAGGGTGTTCCATGAAAAATAGACTAAAAAAATAAGAATCCTAAGATAGATGGTATTCATCAGTGTGGAAGTGTCTATATAAAAATGTGATTCAGTTTAAGGAAACATATAGTGTTCTAAATATATGTTTGTATTAATCAGATAGTGAAAGGATGGACTCACTTAATGATGTTATAAGAATGATTGAATAACATAACATTCCAAGTGATGTTGGAACTGCAGATGATAAAGAGACACCAAGAAGGTTAAAATTAAAATCTAGCCATGAATCAAAGGAAATAGATTAGAAATTGGATGAATAAATTAAATCTAATGATATGTGGATCCATATATTAAAAATTGTGGTCAACTATTTAAAAGGTTTAAATAAAAGGCCTATTGATGTGGCTATTGATCTGTGGTAGAGGAATTATTTCTAAGATGATGAACTATATAAGTTTTATACAAATATTGGAAAACTAAAATCTCATAACAAGGGAAAGCATTTTAAATCTAGAAATGATGATTTTCCTAAGTAGCTATATGAACTAGTCTATGGAATGGAAATTCTACAATTGGATAAGTCATGTTGTAATGATTATATTTCTCAAATTAATTCTATGTTAAAGGATAAATTTGACATTATAGATAATCTCTCATGAGAATTGGACGATGAGATGACTATAAGGATGAATCTCAAGAGGGAACTTAATGCTCAACATGAATCAAGGGATAAAAAGTTTCAATAATTAGGAGAGGTGATAGAATCAATCGTAAAAAAAGTGGATCAATCTAATGCCAAAGAAAATCCCAAGTTTAATGATTCTTTTCAATTATTATTTGATTATCCTTTAGTAGTTGAAAATAAAATGAAAAGAAAACATGCTACTACAGAGAAAAAAATGAAATAACTGTCTCACCCCAAAGGTCATGCATTTTTGGAAAATTATTATTTGAAATGATGAACCCTATCAGATTCATGATATAAATAATTTTATGAATAGATATAGAAATAAGAAAAATTATGTAGGTGCATGAGATAGGCCTAAAAAGGTTTTTATAGGAAGTGGTGAAAACATGTGTTATTTCCATGTGATACATGGTCATACATAGAGTGTTTATTTTGAGGATCTAGAATATATTTAATGTTTTCAATATGAAAAAATATCCAAATCTAAGAATAAGAAGAATATTCTTGAAAAGTATGAAATTAATATATCTTAGAATAAAGTAACTGTCAAATTCTATAACCGTGGAATATAAGGACACACCATGAGTTGTGTCAATAATCTCGAGGGCTCAATGATGGAAACAAATTATTAATGCATCAAAGTGTCAGTCAAGAAAGGATGAAACAACGTATTCATTAAATGAAATATGTTTTTTATTTTCTGACCAGGGGTATTTAGCAAGAAATTAATACTATAAGAGAAGGGGAGGAAATGGTCCAATTTTGATTAAGATGAATGTAAATTCAGTGTAAAACTCAACCTCAAAAATAATGGGTGGAATGACTCGAATAACTGATAAAATAAAAATGTATAATGAATTTCTTGAAAAATTCACATGTCATGAAACATGGAAAGAACTAATGATAAGAGAATGATCCCTTCAATTTTGGAAGAAGAAATAACATATGACTAGTCTAATGATTCCTAATCAAATAAACACCCATGAAAAATGGTATATCAGTAATGCATCAAGGAAGGAAATCTACAAAAATGGGTTTAAACCCAAAATCATGAAAATACAAAAGCCTAAAGAATCTTAAATATCAAAGGAATACTCATTGGGTGGGAAAATAATATTTAGTAAAATGCCCAAATAGAGTTTAATTTGAATGGGAATTTAGAATAAGAACAAAAATAGTATAGTCCTTTGCAAGAAAGTATCAAACAGTTGAACCATCATGATTGAACACAATCCTCTTCTTTAGAATTACATAGGTTCTCCTATATCTATGTGTATAAATTCTATCAACTGATGTTCATGTGTTTCAGGTTCACGGTAGATACGATCCAAGGGAAATTGTCATTATAATATGCAAAATGGTTATGTGATGTGCTCTAGAATTTCAACTAATTCAATCCAATCATTAGAGATGAAGAATTAATCTAGAAGATTTACATGAATGGATTTAATAGTTTAAGGATTCTTTAAATGTATGGATGTAATTGAGCATAATGGATAGTGGTTTTGTTATTAACATTTTCTATTGTTTACTACATTGAGTTCCATTTCATTAGGCTTATAAGTTTTGTTGATGGATCATTGTAATGTTCCACATTAGAATAAATGATGCAAGAGAAGAATAATTTTTGATGGGTTTAAGTAGTGGGACTAATAATGTTAAGAGTTTCATATCATAGGTGGAGCCTTATATCTCTTAATAAGATGCAAGATCTCAGTGGTATAGAAAGAACAAATTAATATGTTCATGAAGATATATTTGAGGAAAATCATCAAAATTTATGTTATTCATTGTTATTTGTTTTCACTAACAATGTGGTATTAGCTGACAGTTTTCAGGATACCAAGAAGCTATGAGATGAGATTAAAAGTGTTTCCAAAAAGTGGTATACCCATTCTAAACAGTAATGAATCTTTTTATATCAATAGTCAAATTGTTATTATATATTTGTATTAGTTCAATACTAGAGGTTTTCTTGGACACTATTTCAAGGCCAATATATTAGAGTATCATCAAGAATAAATGGGTCTTTCACAACTAGATTAATAATGATGGTTTAGTGATTTGAAACAAATAATGACTAGTGTGAAAAGGATACTCCTAGATAGAGGGTATTAGCATTGATGAAAATTTTCACCTGTTTCGAAGCTAGAGGCAATAATATTATTCTTGGACATAATAGTGAAAAGATTTTTCAATGTTTTCTAGATGTTTTCCCATTCATGAAGATGAGAACCGAGTTTTTTGGCTGAAGAAGGTGCTATAAGGGATAAAGCAAGCACGAAGATCATGTAATTCCAGACTAGATCAAATTACGAATAAGCTTAGTTTTCAACAAGGTGGAGCTGATTAAATTCTATATGTAAAAAATTATAGTCTTCAAATAATTATGGTGATGGTATATGTCAATAACATAATATTTGGTGGATCAGATGAAGCTCAATGTAATCATTTAATAGTGTTCATGAAAATTTAGTTTCAAATATCAAATACTTGTGAACTAAAATTTATTTTCGGTTTACATGTGATATAAGGAAATAATGACACATTCATTTATCAATATAAATATTCCAAGTAGGTTTTCAGATGAATTGTTATGCATAATTCCAAATAGAATAAAATCAAATAAATCCCAGGGAAACCTACTTAATTTTAGTAAAAAATAATACTTCAGTATATAAATGGAATGATGGATTTTGATTTGTTGTAAAAGGAAAATATCAATAAGATTTATTGGGCTACATAGGTTCAAATTGGGTTGGATCAGTATATGAAAAAAATCAAAGTCATGTGGTGCATTTTATCTTAGAGGATTGTGTATTTCTTCGATAATCATGAAATAAGAATGCATTCCATCAAAAAACACAGAAGCTGAATACATTTTAGCTACTCAAGCATGCACATAGTTATTATGGATGAAGAAGCGGATTGATGATATATGAGTTTAAGTTAAGTCTCTGTTCAAAATCAACTATGACAATTCATGTGCTATAAATAAGAGAAACAAATACTATCCATCACTCGAGGAAAAATGAAATTGAAATTAAGTATCATTTTATTAATGAGAATGTGGTAAAAGGACTTATGAAGTAAGAGTATGTGCCTACAGAACTATAAGTTGTAGGCATTATGACAAAATCCTAACACAAAGAATCATTTTAATGGAATTTAATGGATATTTTATTTTAGTGGACTCCCCGCACATTCAAAAGTGAGGATGTTGGATACTATCTCCCTTAGGTATCGTGTCTTTTTCCCAAATGTGAAGATCTATCTTCTTTACCATGTTGCATACCCCAAAGGAGTCATCTTTGGGTTCATTATAAAAGGGGGAGAAATATTGTAACAAAATTGGGATAAAAAGTATTAATCTAGATATGTGAAGTAATGAATTAGTGAGAGTGTGGAGAAGCTAATAGGGGGAAACAATGTAGGGGGAGTTTTAAATATGACTATTCTAAAGATGATCATTCAATGATTATATATCACATCAGATATGGTTCACTATGAAAAACATTGAGCGGTTTTGGAATTAAGTGTTTCATTTATGAAATTTTCGTGCTACTCTTATTTCTCAGACTGATCATTGTTCATGTGGTGTTAGAGTGTGTGATGATTAAATCTATGATTGATATCAGAATTGCAAGAAGTAGATTTTTGGATGATGATGGAAGAAGTATTAATGTGGTGTCAAAATGTATGGAGTTGTCAACAAACCCAATGGGGATATTTCTAGGAAAAAATCCATCATGATAGTTTTTTTGGGATGAATGTGTTTCTTGAAAGGATTGATATTGTTGACAAAGGATGGTTTTCAAATAATGCATAAAGAGTTAAAAAAAATTCTAAACTAAAATCACAAGTGAAAATGCCAAAATAAACATTTGAGGCATGAATTATGAGTTGATATTGTTGTGTGATCATGAATGACACTGATTATTTTATTTTAAACTCACTATGCATAAAGAAAATCGTTTTAGGGCAACAACATTGAATATCATAAGATTTTATGTTATATTATTTGAGTCTCATGGTGTGATGTCATGTAGTGCACATGATTTTATTTGGATCTCTTGGAGGGATCACTTACATCAGTCATGGTTGTATTAGGAACTCATGATGGGTAACAAAAAATAATTGTAATACAAGAACATTAAAAATCACTATATTGCACAAGATTTTCTTTGAGTCTCGTGGTGAGATCTCATGCAATGCACATGATTATACTAGGATCTCATAGAGAGATCTTGCGTGGAACTAATTATTTTCTCTTGATCTCGCACCAAGATCATGAACAAAGCGTAAATATTACTCTTGCTTGGGACATTAGGAAGTACATGAATAATGAGGAAGAATAGGAAGAGATGGAAGAACTCGCGGTTATTGAAGTACTCACAAAGAGCACGATTATCTTTGGTACTCACACTCAGATCTCATGAAAAGCATGAATGTGGGAAAGGGAATCATGCAAAGTGAATGCATGAATATAGAAAAGGGACTCACACAAAGCTTAAATTCTGACCAGGGAATCACAAAAAGTGTGAATGCCTACTTGTACGAGGGACATGTGAAAAGTGTGAATACTGATTGAGGACTCATGAAGATCATGAATGTTGAAAAAGGATCTGTGACCAAATATCACATAAAGGACGAGAAGATATTGCACCCAGATCTTACAGAGAACGTGATTCCCGTAAATTTAATGGTTGTCCGCGATTTTGGAAGTCAATTTTGTGGTCACTCGCCAATAAATATTCCATTTTTTTCCTTTAACATTGATTTTTTTTTCAAAAAATTGATATGAATATCCTATGGAGAAGAGACTCACAGTGAGATCTCATGACATAGGTTCACATAAATGGATTATATGCAATTGGAATCATGTAAGTGTTGTGCATTATCTAAACAATGTCTTCAGTACAGTGAAAAAATGGACTCACAAAAGAGGACATGTGAAAGCAGACATGTTGAAGGGACTTGCGCAGAGTGGGACTCATGTAAAGTGTGAAATGGGGTTTGAACTCGGTGTTTGCAGTGATGAAGGTTCGCGCTATGGGTTCTCAGTGATGGAGTCTTATGTTGGCGGTTCACAGCGAAGGTGGTTCACTACCGGAGTTCGTGAAGAAGGACGTTCATGCCAGGGGTTTGGGGAAAATAAGGTTTGTGACAGGGGTTCATGGTGAAGGAGGATCACACCAGGGGTCGTCAATGAAGGAGGTTCGCCATATGGGTTTGTGGTGAAGGATGTTCATGTCTAAGGTTCAATATGAAAGAGGTTAACACTAGTAGTTAATAGTGAATAACATTCTTACCAGGTGTTCGCGGTGAAGGTGGTTCTTGCAATGCACTAAGTGATCGTTCTAAGGGACTCCTAGAGAGTGTGACTCATGCAAGGTGCCAACGATTCACACTAGGGGAATAACTTAAGGTGAGACTTGTGCAAGGAACCAAGGGTCCATACCTGGGGACTGATGTAGAGTGGGACTGAAAAAAAAACTAGGGGTTTACACCAGGAGACTCACACATGGTGGGACTCACTCAAGGTGTCAAGGGTTCATGCTCAGATCTTCTATAAGGGTAAGTTCTAGGATCAGACACAAAGAATTATGTGTCGGGGTATCACATAGGGGTATCACACTAGAGTGTTATGCATGGAGATATATTCCTACATTACCCTATGAGAAGTATCACTGTCATATCCAATTTTAGAAGGATAACTGGACGATAGAGGTTATGAACCATTTTAAAATACTCATAGAAAGAGTTTATTCACCGATACATTCAAGATAATTAAATAAAGACTTATCATAACATGAAGATCTTTTTAATGTGGAGGAAATTGTTGTTTCAAAAGTAAAGGGAATTCTGTTCAAGACTTCTGGAAATTGGAATTGTTTCATCTATATGTTTTCATAGAGGTGAAGGGGAAACCCATAACGATTTTCAAAAAAGAATCTACATAGAGTTAAGGATGAATTCATTTGTGATATTGAAGGGACCTACATGTCCATAAACTATGGGGGACCTACAAGTCCATAAACTGTGTGTGATTCCTTTCCAGAGTAGTGAGAAAATGAATAGTAAGATGATGATAATTTCCACTACTAGTGATCTATAAAATGAGACAAAGGGAGTAACCCTTTTTAATGATGTGAGATGACCCTAAACATTATAAAGGAAGTGATCCATGGAATAGAAGTGATCTAGCCGAAACATCATTATTATAAACTAGCCTTAGTGAATTTGGTACAATCATCAAATTTCTATCTTATGCTCCTTGAATGTAGGCTAGTGAGGGTGAACCAAGTAAAAATCTATGTGTCCTTGTGATTTTTTATTTCTTTACTTTCAGTTCATTATGAATAGATAAAATTGGAATGGATTAAATCAACATAAACACTAATTAGAAAAAAATTGAACCATGTAATAAATAGGTTAATATCTAGTGGGGATGGTAGTATATTGAAAGGAATATTTATGCCCTGATTCACCCCCCCTCAGGGTATATTTCCCCTTTTGTAACTAACGGTATATCGGTATTGGTATCATATACGATAAAAATGTGAAAAAATTCTCTATGCCTTATGTTTTCTTAGGATATAAAGAAAATAAGCGAATGGTTGAGCACTCAATAAAAATATCTATTTCAAAAGTGAAGATGGGAATGGTGGAATTTTTAACATGTAATCTTTTTCAAAATAAACTACATGGAATATTCTTAAAGAGAATGTGTGTTTTACTCAAGTGTACAGAGAGAGCCCCGTAGGCTCATGATTGTAAGGAATGTAAAAATTCATAAAATTTCAATGCTTGAATAGTAACGATATGGTGCTCTATTTGAAAAAATTACCGAATGGTCAATCTAATTTACAATAAAAAAGGAAATGTAGGAAATTGCAAAATTATGTTATCATTA
This sequence comes from Viscum album, assembly GCA_963277665.1. Lineage (NCBI taxonomy): Eukaryota > Viridiplantae > Streptophyta > Magnoliopsida > Santalales > Viscaceae > Viscum > Viscum album. Next base: position 1,801,119,133 of record OY728152.1, read on the forward strand.
TATCTGTTTTTAATGTTTTAAATAATGTAATAATGAGAAATTTGATCAAAAAATAAAAATTAGCTAAATCTATTTTTGATTCTAGATATACAAATTCTTCTATGACTTTAATTTTTTCTAATATCATTAAACCATCACCTACAACTATGATTAAATGGGTTTGAATCAAGAATCATAATGGGAATCTAATTACTATATGGATATATTGACCAGTCTCAATATAGATGCATTGATATTTTTTAGTTGTATAATTAATTATAATTATTATGATTGACTTTCACATAATAGATGGTATGAACTAGATTTTAATGTATAATGGATGAATTAATTTCCAAGACAAATTAATTAATACATATGAATGGGGAAAAGAATTTCATTTTTTAGTGAGAAATATCATTATCTAAATATTTTGTAGATATACATCCAGTATCCCACCTTAATGAAATTATGGTTGAGTAAAAATAGAAAATAGTACCTTTTGATGTGAAATACATACTAAGAATAGATAAAGTGTCTATTTTAATGGAACACATTGTGTATTTATGGAAGACTTATCAAAACATCATCCTTAGTGCAAATTTGAGTTTTCTATTAAACTCATACTTGATAAAAAATCCTATATCCATGAATCCCAATATAATTAAACTAATATAAAATATATAGTTATAGAAATAACTATAGGTGTTGTTATATAGGGGATTAATACTCCCCATTGATTCACCTTGGGGATCCCCTATTCTATTTTTGAAAAAGGATGGTTATATGGGGTTTTTCATTGATTAAAGCGTGATTAATTACATTATTATAAGGAATGAGTATCATATTACATGTATTGATTAATTATTTGATAAATATAACATTGAACTATATTTTTCAAAGATAAATCTTTTAGTAAATTAATCATACTGTAGGGTGAATAATGATAACATACCAAAAGAAAAGAATCATATGATGTATGGATAATATGGTTTTACATTAATTCTATTCAGATTGAATAATGTATCGTTGAAATTTATAGATATGATGATTATAGAATTCAAATATTATCTTGATAACTTAATGGTGGTGTTCAATGATACTATCGTGATATACTATAAAATCCATGAATAGAATGGAAATAATCTGTGAATAATTCTTAAAATTAATAAAGAAAAGGAATTATATATAAAATTCAGTACGTGTGAATTTGGCGTATAGGAAGTTTCTTTTAATAGATGAATTATATCCAAGGATGGAATATCTATTGATCCTTAAAAGTTAAATGAAATTAAGGGCACGTTAGCCTCAACCCAGTTGGTGAAGTCTCTCTAGGTGCATCCACAAGACCCAGTTTCAAAACCAGGCAGAGGAATAATTATGGGGTACTATAGTAGTACTATAATAGTCCTATGTGGGAATTGTAGCAGTTACTGTAGCAGGTATTATTCTGTACTATAGTAGTAGGAACTATTCACCATTGGCCACCAGTTTGGGCTTGATGTTATTAAGGCCATCGAGACACCCAGGCCATTGGGTCATTGAGTCTTTCGGACCATCTTTAAGGTCTTTGGGCCACCTCAAGGCCTTCTGGCCACATCAAGGCCTTCAGGCCACATGATAAATTCCATTTTTTCATAAAGTCTCTATAAAAAATAAGCATCCCCATAGAAGGATATAGAGTAGGAGTACTCACTAGAGTGGAACCAAAATATTTGGTATAATGAGAGAGTATGGATACACCATTGGTACCAGACTTTGCTTGCACATGAATCTTAGTTGGATGGACATGCAAAGGTGGAGAGCTACAATCACGATGCAGATGCTACGCAGGGGCAGTTCCTTATAGTAATGGTCTTGTTGAATTCCCTAAGACCTTCGAGTCATGTAATGTCTATTAAGCCTATGGTACATGTAATATATAAGCCTATAGGTCTTATAAGGGTTCCCCCTCATCCCTTGAAATAGGGGTGATCAAAAATCAAGAAAAAAGAAGGCCTTAGGTCCATTATGGTAAATGAAATTAAGGAATGTAATAGACATATGAATATAAGCAATATAACTAATATCTTTGGTTTAGTATGTTTCTATTTGTGTTTTTTTCAGAATATTTAATGATTTTTGAACATGTTATCTATTTTAACATATAAAAGGGTTAAATTCAAATGGTCAAGGTAATGTAAATAACGATTTTAAGAGCTAAAGGGGATATTGATTAATCAATTAGTATTAAATTTACCTTATTGAAAGGAAGGGTTTATAACATATAGTGATGCACAAAGTAAAGGACTTGGTTTTATCCTTATATAGAAATATAGAGTGGTTTCTTATACATAAAGAAAATTAATATCCTAGAAAAAAATATCCAACTCATCACCTTGAGTTGGAAGCTATAATATTGTCTTTTATAATATAGATTCACTATATGTATTATGAAATATGTAATAAATATACATATATTTTTTAAGTGCATATTATCATGGAAATATATCAACATGATGTAGATAAGACAGTTAAAACTAATCAAGGACTATGATTTCCCATACTCTAACATCCTATGATGGAAAATATAGTGGTGGACTCATTATATAGGATGAAATATTTAGTTATATATATGATGAGAATTAAAAATCATTTTATATTTATGGATTTAGTAAATATTAATAATGTAATTTTATGGAATGGAGAGACATCATTCATTTTATATGATATTACTAAACCACATTTACTATAAAATTAGAGATGTCCTGGTATGATTATATGGATTTAAAATGGAAGATAAATGTTGTAAATAATTGAAAATTTAAAAAATTAATCTATATATATGCAGTGTTGAATTCTGGGAAGAGGTTATGTGTTTCATCCATACAAGAGAAAAATAGGGAGCCACTAAATAAGGCATATAGCTCTAATATCAATATACAACAAAGTATCATAAGTATATATAGGTATTTAAGAGAAATTTTCTTTTGGGATTCTATGAAGATTGAAACTATATACAATGTGTCTAATTGTTTAGTGTGTTATAATGTAATGGTTAAAAGATAATATCCTAAGGGAGTCATGAATCCTTTTATTTTACATATATGGATGTGTGACAATATTATAATGGACCCAATTTCTTAAAATCATGATAATATTAGGAATGATGATAAAATCTGGGTCATTTATGATCACATTATCTTCCCACCAAATTTATTTGTTGTCAATTAAGATCTACCCCTTAAGCTCCTTGCTCAACTTTTTATTAATGAATTTGGAAGACTTCATAGTTTTCCTTTTTCAATTGTATGTAATAATGACACTTGGTTCACATAGAAATAATAGAAAAATATTAAAAATTATTTCCTTAGTGAGATATATTTGAGTACAACCTATCGTTCTAAATTTTTGGGAATTCTAAAATGACTATTTAGAAACTAGTAAACATATTGATATATTTCTCACTTGACTTTGAAGTATCATGGATTTAATAAAATACATCGGAATAATTTTCATACCATAATATATTTCATTCAAGAATATAAATGGAAACATATGAATAATTGTACATGAAGAGAGTTCATACTCCAACATATTGGTAACAAGTTTGAATATAGAAGCTAGTATGCCGAAAATGTTTTTAGGACACAATTGTTAAAGTATAGGCTATTTAAAATCAAACCAAGAGAGCTCAATGTAGAAAATATATCTATACCAATAGATGATGGAAGGATATATAACATCAATTGGGGATCATGTTTTTATAAATGTCTATCTATGGGAAGGATTTATAAGATTAGTAAAAATGATGAATTAATGCCCAGAGTATATTGGGACTTTTAATATTTTAGGGAGAAATGGAGTTATGGATTTTTAATTTCCTATAACACCGAGCCTATCTAAGATACACAATGTATTATATATTTATTTATTGAGGAAAATTATTTTAGATCCACCTGTTGTACTCACCTCTAAAGGAATACAGTTGGAAGATGAATTATCAAATAACAATGATCCTGTACAAATTTAGGACACTATAAAGCAAGTGCTGCAGAATCAAATTACATTGCTAGTTAAGGTTATTTGGAGAGATCAAAAAGTAGATATGGAAATTTTATATCCTAAATAAGATATAAGGAATCATTACCCATAGTTGTTTGAGAACATAAATTTATAATAATTTTAATGATAAAATTATATAAGTGGGAATAATGTAATATCAAAGAATCATCTATAATGGGAAAAGAGAAACTGTTCCTACAAAAAATATCAAAAATAACTTTTATATGTGATTTTATCTAAAATAATAATATCTATATTTAAAATTTTTAATCTGATAAAATGGAAATTATTTTTTGAATAAAAAAATAAAAATTTAGTCAGGTTTTTTTAATTTTTAACCAATAGATTATTTTTTGGTGAATAATGAAAATACTATTTTTTAAAATACTACCACTCAATGAAGTCACCATGATATAAAATTGACATAAAATTTTGTGAATTTTTTTTTCAAGACAAAATATATATTTACTATTTAGTATAATAAATTTAACATTATTGTATTGAACATAGCAATCAATGATTTACATTTTTAAAATATTTGTAATGATTTTTATTTTCAAATAAAAACTATTTTATTTCATTTATTCTAATCAATTATTCTAATTTTTTTGTTATGGTATAGTTTGAAAGTAAAATTATTTTTCTTTTATTTATTATAATTAAATTAATTCTAGATTAGTAAAAAATTGTGATTTTTATTTAAAATTTATTTTAGGATAAAAAAATTATATTTCTAATTTTTTCATCATGATGCGTGTAATTATATTAAAATTAAATTTTACTAAATATGTAAATTTAGCCCCAAGATATGTCTTGATATTTTTTAATATAGAGGATAGTTTTTTTAATGATTTCACATTCATTTTTTTCATAATGAATTTACCTATGGTAAAATAAAATTCACCAAAGTAATGGTTAAAAGGGTTATTGAGATGATTAAAACTAAGTGAAAATGATGGAAATATCATAACCAATTATATAAATATTATTGGATGAGAAAAGTTAGACTCATAATAATTATATATCCATAATATATCAATTTGGTGTCACATTCATGTGATTAAGAGATTTATATTAATGTAATGTTAAGGATATTTATAATCATGTCACTCTCATAAATTATAAAATAGAACCTCCTCTTACCACTTATTAGCACCATTAGAGCCACTTATCGATTCCAATACAATCCCAAATAAATTCCCACTTATCCTCCCCATGTCATATATGTCTTGAAATCCTTAAAATACTATCCTATGAATCGTTAATATGTAATCCAAAAGAGGCTTTACCAATAAGAGATGTAACTCTTAGCTGAGATCCTTTATGTCTATTTCTTCTTCCACATACATTGGACCACCAATTTCCATGTTGATGTATCAAAATATATATCTCAAATATAATTAAATTTTATTGTGTTTATGGTTTAATCATTTTCATCTCCTTATATCCATTAGAAAATGATAACATCCCATATCTGTACCTATGGATTGCTACTTCCATAAAGTGATGTAATGTTTTCTTCATTTCCATCTTACATGGATGACAATAAGGATTGTTTTGGTGAATAAATATAATATTTATAATATTATTATAATTCAATAAAATTAAACCATTATATATTTTATTTCATTTTAATCCATTACAAAAAAACATCATTAATTCATACTTACAAGCTATTGTCTTTATGAAATAATGTGCTTCATTTATCATAAAATAAATTCATATTTGGTTAAACAAATTTATTTATCTTAGAAAAATTATAATTATAACATGTTTATGATTTTAGAGGTGTTGAAACTATGTCCAAGGTTCAAGGACTAGAATAGTAAAACTGAAACATTTATGGAAAAAAATAGTTAACACTCAAAAATCAATTTTAAAAACATATTATTAATAAATTCATTCAATGAAATTAAATTTATATTTTAATAAAAATCTAAATATGGTTCTAATATAGATATATAATAATTTTAAATTCATTATATTGGATATTAAAGACCTTATAACCCATAAAAAGTATGAGGTAAGGGTTTATTCTACAATCTCATTTTTTTTATTTGGGATTATTTTTGTTTAAATTTTCATTAGGTGAATTATATTATTTTTCTCTGAAAAACCTAATTTATTTTCCTATATTTTGGTTATTCATAGGGTGTTTATGTTTTTATTCCATGTTTTCCTTTCTTTTGTGTCCATGTTATTAATTGTTTTAAAGTAATTTTCATTAATATTGTTATTTAAATTCATTTTCAACCATATTTTACATTCTTTTAAAAGGATTAAAAAATAATTTTAACAATGTTTTTTAAACAAAACATTTATGCAATTTTATAAACACATAAATGGAATAATTATTTTCATGTTTAAGTAATGAACATATTTTACCACTAAAAGGACTTATTAGAATATTTATTTACATGTTTACATGATTGTTTTCATCGAAATTACTTTTCTAAATATTCTAGTAATTTTTTAATAAAATGTTATTAAAATAAAAGAATATTACTTTCATGTTTTCAATGAAATGTTTGAATGTTATTTTAAAGGTATTTTTCAACTATGTCAACATATTTTAAGTATTCTTATCTTTTTTAGGATATAATTTATTGATACCACCCACATTATTTATCTTAATGGATTATGATCCCTTTTTTCTATTTAATAATTGAGGAAAATATTGATATATTATTTTCTATTTTTCAATATGAATGTTTATGTTAATTATGTATTTTATTTTTATTTATTTCATTCATATGATGAAATAATGAGATATATTATGAGAGTGTGGGGCTTGTTATAGCCACTATATGAATTGGTAGGTCTCATGAGACAAACTAGTTTGGGTTTGGAATATGTGATACGTATTTGCATATTATGTCTTTTTAAAAGGACTTATAGGACAAATTATTATGTAAAATACTACGCATTATATCATTATGAAATTAATTATTGATATACATGTGATTATTTATGTAGCCGTATTATCCATGGATATATTACTCTTTTATGATATTATTTATTTTGAATACATGTTTATTATTGATATATTCTATATTATTTATGTTTTTATATATTCTTTGATAGAATCCATTGTATTCTTTCCCTTAATATTCATTTGAGCTCACCCTTTGGAACTTTTTTCTTTTAAAATGTTAAAAGTAGTAATCTATGAATGATTTCTAGTATATAATAGAAGAAATAAATTTCACATTGATATGTTAAGTTTTATTTAATGTTTTTTTATAATATTATAATATTATATGTTTTTAGTCTCTCAAGACTATTGAAGTACTTGATGTCATGGGAATTTACCAATTTTATTCTATGAAAATATAGTACACTAACCACTATCAATAGGTTACTTGATTTGGGGTTTTTCTAGTGATCAATTCTAGCCTAAGGTCATGGGGATCGCCCATGGGTATGGGTTAGTTGTGGTTTGTTTTAATGACCATGAATGGTGTAACTAGTTAGGGTATATGAGGTGAGGATGTTTAGGGGATATTCTATTGTGATTTTCTAGGTAAAAATCTATTCTAGATAAATGATGGGTGGAGATAAAATCATTCAAAAGTATTATGTTTATATTCCCTGATCTTATTGTGTAGCCACTATAATTGAGGATTTGGACTATATAAATAGTGATTCAGGTGTAATATAACAAAAATATAGGATCGCATGAATTATTTTTTTGGAAGATAACATTTGATTTTATTAATTGAGAAATGTGAGCTTTATCCATGTGAACCACGTCGTGATGGTGTGGTTAAGCTCCAGTGAGAGGACAACAACATTTCTTCTTCCTTTGAATCAACTCATTGAATATATGATTACCCTTGTGACACCCCTTATGATGGATTTGTTCATCTCATTTTGTTGGTTAATGATGTTTAATCCACCATTATAACCTCTAGTGATATGTTTTTCTACTGTTGATGACATAGTTTGGGATGGGTTTTAGGTTTGGAACTAGAAAGTGTGGGGTGAATATTACACTACTCAGATGTTTGATATTCCTAGGTAATGGGATAATCATTATCACATGACAAGATCCACATTTAATTTTTATTCATGGAACCAGTGATGTTTTTCCTTTACCATTCTGAGTTTTCTATGTTCCTAGGTCGGTGAATCTTTTTTAATTACCCTGAATGTATTCCTATTATTTGGGACAAAAAAAAAATATCAAAATTTGCTTATATGGGTTGGGATAAGTGTTTTGGTGGAATATTCATCCATAAACATATATGATAATATATATAATAAATGTTTTGTTGGAACTATGTTATGTTTTTCACTCACACTTATTGGGAAGAATGGTTTGTGTAAACCTTATTGTATTATTTTAAAGTCACATGTTATATAATGGATCAGGATAGTGTAGCTGTATTGATGTTAGCAGATGTGCCTGAGGAGTGACTTAGGGTTTCTAGATATCTCCTCACTAGTATTTTGGGTTTTTTTACTTGATCAGACAAGTGTATGATACTTGGGTCATATGTATATATGTATATGTATGATAACACTTCAATTATTTTGACATAACATGATGATATTATTTATTATTATTGGTTAGCACTTAGTTATAAATCTAGGAGTTAAATAATATATTACATGTCATATAAGTTAATTTTTTTTGTATCATGGTAGTAGGATTAAAATCACCATATGTTGAATATAGACTATTTTCTCTAGTTGATATCCAATGGACTATAGAAAGTCAAGCCTCATGTCACATGTTTCTTTGAATTGGAAATACTATTGGGTTCCTAGGAAGAGGAATTTACAAATTGTATCTGAGCATTATTTCAGTAGATTAATCATATGTGGAATTGGTAAATGGAAAATGGACTGGTCAAAGATTGGGAAATACATTGAACTTATGCAATGGAAACACCTGCACGGTGTAAAATAGTTCTACCAGTGGTATGATATTTTTTTCCATTAGTTTTTCATGTTCTAATAGACATATTAATTCAAGTATATTATTTGTGTTGAGGTTTTTATTCATTGATTTACTCATGACCTGAGGTTGAAAGAGGCTTGAATTTATGCATCATACTAGGCATGTAAGAATACATGATATGAACAGGAATATGTTTAAATTTAATAATGGTTTTTAAAATTGAAAATAGTTTTTAAAAGCAATATAGAATAATTGATAATTTTTGAGAAGCAGTTTTTGTGAAATAGGATTAAATTAAATAAATCATTAATGATATCTTATTTAGTGTTCTATCACATGACACATTGTTGATCCATTAATTAAATGAAATTTTTGTGTTGTTTTATTTTCATTTTGTTTGGTTTATTATTTTTATAGTCATACACATGGTGGATGATATCCCCATAGTGGTTAGGTTGGGGTAGTGAATTCCTTGGCATTGATGGTATAAATTGTGTGTTCTGATGATTTAGCTTATGTTAGAATGGATAATTCTGGTTGATGAGAGACCCTCAAGAGGGAAATGTTTGTATGTGACATTAAATTGGAGTGGTGATGTAACCATTTATAAAATGAGTAATGAGTGGTTTCTGGTTGAGGTAGTGGTTATGCTTGTTTAGCCGATGGACCACGAGATATAAGTATTATGGGGTTAGTTGATTCTCATTTTCCATAGTAGAAAACAAGTGAGTATTTGATGCTGTATAAGGTGAATAGGATGCTCAAACCTAGGTTTTGAGGGATTAGATAGGCAAATTGGATATTAAATCGATGCAAAAACTATTTTGGATCAAGTGTTTTATTATTTATTAGCAATTTGTTGAGTGATGCTAGGAATGGAAGTAGAGTTGGTGCCATGTGGGGGATCACTACTATAAAATATTCTTCTGGTTATTGTAAATATGTAACATAATTCTTATACAGTGAGAAAAGTCCATTATACTATGTTATTTAAGATGAAATATTTAGTTCATCAAAAATATTATTTCAAATATTGGTTATTGGTGAATATTATAAATTCATTTCAAATAGTTTTGGAACCAATGTGGGACATGTGGGGGTTTCTATTAATTTTTGACAAAACAATATCTCCCTTGAAAATATGATTCACACAAAGTTTAATGAGGTAAATTCCATCACAAAAAAAATTTTAAGTAGATTATTTTTGATTGAAAATTTTAATCACAACTAGTTCTTAAATAAGTATAGAAATTATTTATAGCGGTTATTTTTTACGAAATATAGCATATTCATCGCAATAATTTATCCCTAATATATAATTTGTGATCAATATTCATCAGGTGAAGTTCAAATAATATAATTTTGTGACAAAAGAATCTATTACACATTTTTTGACTAAAAATATATTGCAACCCCTCTCACTCTATTCCACTCATGAACTCTTCCAGTTTCATCCTCATAAAATATCTAGTTGAAATACAATAATCTATTTAAAATTTTGTAGATTTTCAAATTTTTATTTCAAATTCAAAGTCCAATTTAAAAGTTTTTTATATTGTTCATTATAAATTTGGTATCCAAAAAATGGATTAAATGTATTCTTGTAATGATTTTTTAATATTTATTAATTTTGAGTTTATTATAGTTTTCAATTGAACAATATGGATGTTATTTTAATTTATAAATATCTGATTCGATCTATATTTCATTTTGTTAATTGTTTTTTCAAAATATTAGTTAGTTAATGATAATATTATACAATATTAAAATTTAAAATACCATTAGATTATAGTAGAAAATAATTATATTAATTTACTGAAATTTAATTTTTTGATGAAGAAATTAATTTAAAGTAACAAAATTTAGTTAGAAATATGAAAATATAATAAAAATATATGTAATTTAATATAAATATATATTATATACAAAATTATTGATAATTATTTATTAAAAATAAATATGTATTATTTAAATTAATTTAAAAATTAATTAGTAGTTATAATTAATAAATAATCATCATTTTATAATTAATCAATACAAATTATAATAAATAAAAGTGTTCATCATTAATTATTTTAAATTAGTATAATTAATAAAATTAATTTTCAATAACAAATATAATAAATAGTCATTCATGATAAAATGATTTATCTTTACTTAATAAATATTTATATTATTATAAATTACAAAAAAATATTTTGATTAAATTAATAATAAACTTTTTTTTAATAATATAAAAATTTAATCACCCAATAAAAATTTTTTAAATCAATAAATATTTGACTAAATTTTAATAAGGAATTAATATAATGTTATATAACTATAGTAAATAATAATTTATAAAATCGTCAACAAAATTATAGTAATAAAAAAATATAAAATAATTAATCATTTCGAATGAATTTGTGTAAATTAGAATTTTTTTTAAAAATTATTATAAATTACTATAAATTAATATTATTATTATCATTATTATAAATTAGTACAAAATTGTATAATCTAATATAAATCACAATAATTGAGTATAAATGAGTGTAAATTATTATTAATTTCTACAAATTACTATAAATGAATATAAATTAACAAGATATTTTGTGAAAATATTTTTTCAAATACGTTTTAAACATTTCATATAACAAACTAATTATTGTAATTTTATTTATAAAATATTGTATATAGAGAAAATATATAATATTTTTTATTTTGGGATCGTGATTCGATAAATCAGCTTTTAAATACATATGGTTTGAGTATAAATATTGTCTACATTGATGCTGCTGAAACATTTATATAATTTGTATTTTCAAATTCCTAATTTATCTCAGAAGTTATAATTAAGTGTAATGGTAAGAAATGCGATATCTGGTGATTATGAAAATTTTATAATGTTTGGGTTCATCTATTGTGGTTTGGTTTTTGGAGTGATTAATTATTTTGGTATTAATATTGTAATGGCCTAGACCACCCAGACCCACTACATTGTCAAAATCTAGCGTTGAAGTATTCTAGAGGCAATGGTGACTCGTTTTAAGATTTTTCCAAAAATAAAATTTTCCAATGGTTGGTGGTTTTAGTATGTTGCATCGGTAGGTAGCATCAAGAGGTGGCATCGGTAGGTGGCAGCTGTAGGTGGAGACAGAAGGTGGAAATGGTAGTTGGCATTGGTCGGAAGCATTGGAGAGTGGCATCGGTGAGTCGCGTTGGTGACTCGAGTCAGTGACTTACTAATGATAGGTTGCGAGGGTGGGTCACTGATCGAACAAGGAAACAAAATATCATCTCTAAAATTAATTTGAGTGAGTTTTTATGTCATTACGGTTTCCATTGGATGTTATACTTTATGAGGAATCTTCCTGGAACCTCCATCCATAAAAAGAAATCGCTAATGAAAAAATCATAACACATACATATGGGGTCCATATGATCTAAAATTTAGAGTGTGAATGGAACACATATTTATGAACTACATTCATGAAGGGATTCACATGTGAAGCATCTATTTAATAGACCGAACACGAGAAAAGTTATAGAGGAAGAATTCTGCCTATAAAAAGAGGCCCTTGCCTCCTTCCCGAATCATTATCTCGACACCCACTACCAACGAGGGATCCCACCGAGTAATAGGCTGTTTATATTCCACTATTCCTCCCTCAATTATTATTGTTATTGTTATTTTATTTTTATTTTTGTCTTCGTTTTCAATTTTAAATTGAATTTTAGTTTTATTAATCCATGTATTTGTGTTTCTCCATCAACTTTTCATTATTTATTCCCCCCTCTCTCTATCCTATTCCACCCACTCTACCAAGTAATATCTTACTCTCAAAAATTATATGATGAACACGAGACTTGGCCTAGGGGGAGGTGATGGTGATCATGAATTTTATTTAATTTTTAATTTTAATTTTTGGGATACAATTGAGTAGCATGCACGGGTAAGGCGAATGTCTCGGATGTTGTGATTTCCACTGATGACACGCAACTCAACCTATCTATATTATTTTATTTATGTAACGCCCCGACCCCAGCTACCCAGAGTCGGTGCATTACTTCGTAACATTGGCATGATCATAAAAGATCAAGTCTCGAAAGATCGATTAGTTTAGTAGCCTTGGAATCAGTAGATACATTCATAAGTCTTTCATTACATCAAAAAGTAAACAAACTACAATAACATGGTCTTTATAGTCCACACTCATATCCTCTTCTGACTATCCCTGCAGGTCATTCATAAAATATTTATTCACATCCTGGAAAATATTAAAACATTGAAAGTGGTGAGCTCAGATGCTCAGTAAGGATAACAATATTGTGGAAGCTTTCATAAATAAACATAAACATTTAAGGCAATGAATAACTAAAACAAAAGCCTTTTAAACTTGAACATCAACATAATATGGCAAAAGTAAAATGAGATAATGCCATTCACTTCTTCACATGGATATTCTACTGTTCTAATAATCACATGCAATATCAATAACCACTTTCATAATGAGGGAATGTATAATGCCAGACATTCTGAAACATTTTGTCAAGGCCTCGGCCAAGACGTCTAAAATGATTAAGGCCTCGGCCAAAACCATAAATCAAATTGGGAAAGGGCCTCGACCAATTCCACATCTAGTTGTCTCATGAGACCTACCGATGCATCGAGGAGCTATAGCAGGCTCCACCCGTCACTTATTAAGTCCAATACATTCCTCATATGAATAGGTTTAAACATATCATAAACCATAACATAATCGTATCACATAAAACATGCATAAAGGAAACATAACATTTCCACATTTCAATCACAAGATATCAATACAACACATTTATATAATAAAAACGCTTTCAAAAACATTTTCAATACCAAAATAAAAGAAAGTTAAAACTTTGTATTTATTTTTCATTAAAAAAATGATGGCTTGTAGAGGAAGCCGAAACTCAAATAATGGTCACGGCGGCGGAGAAGTCCTTGTCGCCGCATAAGTATGGAAAGAAAAACATTCCCTTTTGTCGTTTAGCAAAACGCTTCGTATAAAAAAGATTCCTTTTGAATAAACGTAAAAGTCAAAGGGGTTTATACACCGTATACAAGAAAGTTGTGTATAAAACCAAATATGCCTCAATGAAAGGGGATTGAGACGATGTCCTTAAAAAGATAATTTTTTTAAATAAATTACATCTATAATGTGTATTCACTATAAGTACACATAAATAATGTAAAAATACAAGATAGGACATAATAATATCATGACATAATTTGAAAGTAGGAGATTAACCCAAAGAATAGAAATTGGGTTAAGAAGTTCCCTTACCTCGTGTCTGACTTGACTCAACCGTTCTTTAACCTCCTGAATAATAAAATAGAGTTATTATATACCTTATTAAGAACCATTTTCAATTTCATTATCCTTATTATATCACTTATTACAATGATATGAACATTATGTAATTATTTAAGTTAATAACGGTCGTTTTGTCGATCTTTGGTACTTGAGTCAACAATAAACTTCTTATAATTACAAGTTGTTTATGTGGTAGAATATCCATTATCTCCAGAATTATATTAATGATTTATATGTCATATATATCTTATATATCCAGTATATACATTCATTTATAATATTACGTAACATTTATAGGTAAGAAATGAAATGCACCGTTCATGGAGACGGTAAGCTGTACGTACGCATGAACGCTACTTTCATTTCAATTTCATATTTAATGGAACGAAATAATAATGATATAAATGTATAATATAATTCAAGTATAATATAGTGTATAATACCATTTACTCCATCCTTTATACATCCCACATATGTCATTAACGATTCAAATCACTTTGAGGGGGCGGTAGTCCGCACTTCCTAAAATGAAATTATCGCGTTTTACCCATAATGGAAATCATAAAGTATGCTATAAATGAGAAATACAGAAGCATAAGTAAAAAATAAACATATTATATATCATATATAAAAATAGTGACATCTTAATGGCCACCTTTTAAGGTGTTATATGAGTGTTGAACAATCATCGTTTCGTGAGGCAGAAATTTGCCATCCACAGAAACCGTATGTTCCTTAACCATTTGATGTAGGTGTGTGTAAGTGTAGCTCGAATCCATCTTATAACAACATACTAGTATATTGAGGATAATGGTTTTGTTACAAAAGAAATTAATAAAAAGAGTTTAGGGGGGTTGGAGAAGAAAAACAAAACAAAACAACATTAGAGAAGACATTACCTCAAAATCGGGTAACTCTTTTTGATGTGAGTCAAAGGCTTCCATGGAAAGTATTCTGCCCAATTTGAGGCTTCTAGGAGTAAGGGAGGGAAGTTGGGAGAGTATTTGGGCAGAGGTTGGCCGAGCCAAATGGCTTGAAAGTGTGAATGAGGTGGGAGAGGCGGGGGCCTTTTATAAGAGGAGAGGAGGGCCTCTTTTGGAAAGATTGAAATGTTACATTATTATACAATGCTTTTCGGATTCTAAAGGTCCCACACTTATATAATTCGTGGCTAAGGTGATACGGGTTCGAACTATCCTAATCCAATAGGCTTTGGACAAGTGAAAGCCTTCTATTTTACATTATCATTCCATTTTATTTAAATTGTTAAATAATGAGGTCATCACTGCATCATCATGATGTCATAAATAATTTAATTTATTTAATGTCTAAAAATTATAAAAAAATACTATGATGTAGGAAATCTTTTTAGATTTCTAATGAATATTTATAGTCAAAATTTGGACTTGTGTAACCCCACATAAAAATTGTTTTAGTAAAACAACTCATGTTTGTATCAATTTAATTTTAACATTAAATAAATATATATTAATGTCATTTTCCAACCAAAGTGGCTCCATGGGGTCCCCAAGTTGACCCATGGGTTATCTTGGTCGGCCATGACTCATCCAATAGGAGTAGGACAAGTGTCAAGCTCATATCATATTATTAAATCATTATTTTTACCTTAAACTACACTAATTACCTCTAATCGTGATTAAGAACTTAAAAGTTACTATTCACCAAAAAATTATTTTAATCTCATTGAACCACATTTTACTTCTTAATGACAACCATGTATGTCAGATTTTTGAAAATCAAATCACAGAAGTGGTAATATTTCATTTTAACGAAAAATCAGTTTTTAACAACCACTTAGTGGTTTCACTATTCATCAAAAATTGATGTTTTTCAGAATAAGGCCAAAATTTCACCCTAAGCTATAATTGATATTCCAATTTCAAAAATGATGTCTATTTTAAAAAATTCCAAACATATAAGTTGCATTAATTAATTTTATAATTAATTCCCGCTGTGACAAAAAAATAGCGTGTTTCTAAGAAACAATTTATATCAAAAGATTGGCAATTGTTTATGTCCGATTTCAATGTAAAATTAATTCTAATGACCACCATTGGATAAAATGGTAAAAATATATTCTAATTATACTTTAAAACCACTCAATAGTATAACTTATCACTATATATTATTTTGATTAAAAAAGTTGTTTTATGTATTTTTCACTATTCATAAAAATTTGGAAGTTCTCAGAAAATTACAAAAAATTCAACATAGGCTAATTTCAATATTAGGAATAAAAAATGAATTCCATTTTGAAATATAAAATTTCTATAAATTTAAAAAGTGGTTATTACTATTTATAACGGCTACATTGATTAGTTGCGGTGTGTTAGAACTCAAAGTTGCGTACAATGCAAGCTATTGCATTATTGAATGAGATGCGTATCGTGGAAGCTCGGGGTGTTACATTCTCCCCTCCTTCAATAAATTGCGTCCTCACAATTTGAAATTTTTCTTTGAAAATAAAGGGTTGAAAAGAGAAAATACCTTTGTGGAAAACCCACATCGGAAATAAGATTAATAAAATTTAGCCTTAATAAGAGGGAAAGGGAAATGAAGAAGTCACCACCCAATTATGATCTCGATTAGGAGAACATTGGTGGCAATTAGAGACATATAATTGGAGGAAAAATGTAAATATTTGTAGGGAGGGATTGAGGTCATCAATCACAATCAACTGTCAAATTGAGGGACTCAAAGCCTTCAATCTATGTTGATTTAAAATATCATCAGTTCCACAAGACATAAGGTATTAGGATAACACATTTTTTGTTTTAATATCCCTTTAATAATGTTTAATAATTAATTTATTCATTGAATAAGAGATAGGTATAAATATATTTATGGTTGACAATTAGAGTTTCAACCTTCAACTCATATTTCACTCAAAAAGATAATAAAACTCAAAAATTTTATACTTATCCTAATTGTATAAGGTTCAAAATGTTAACACATAACATTTAGATTAGTAAAATTATTTTGTAATAACTAGGGACTTCCTGTAGGCTAGTGGTAGGAAATAAAGGCCTGTCGCACTATGATTGTGGTTTCGATTCCTACAGCTTCGTCCGACGCGACGGGTTATGCCCCACCCTGCAGGTTGTCCTTTTCCTAAAACTATAGTATTATAATATTCCAAAAATAATCTTCAAAAATTCTTTAGCCTTAAACAATACTATCCAAAGATCAACTTAATCCATTCCAACCTTTATAGTTATCCAAAATACTTCTGTCCAACTCACAGTCCAAATTTTATAAGGAAGGTAAACATAATGAATATCCTTTTTCCCACGTAACAACATGTGAACACTTTCATCATGTATTCTTTTTAAACATACTGAATTACCATGATCCCTTATTCCTTATAGAATACTAGATATACTCCTTCTATCCAAAAATGTATACAAAACATCAATCAGTTTCAAGGAAGTTAAGTATATCCAATATAATTTATCTAAATCAATCACGTCTTATTCCAAAATCACAATCTCAGTATCAGAACCATATTGTGGTTTATCTTTCTCTCAATCATATATTTTCCAAAAATTTAACCTACTGTGGAGTCCCTTTTCTTGGTTCCACACAATCTCAAGTCCTTGATGAAATAGTACTGCATTACAATCCTTATATACTCCATAATTATTATAACCAGTACATCATTGATACAACACTCAAATTACAAAATTATTTAATAATAACATAAGAACTATAATCATTACTCCTCATTTGTGGTAGTATCATAACTTGATTATTATCCAATAACATCATTTGGGGCATACTCTGATGATTTGGACATTGGTTTGCGTAGTGTCCCCAATCCTTGCAGAAGAAGCATTGTACATTTGAAACCATTTTCTTGCCCTTGCAGTCATGCACTTTGTGTCCTTTTTCTCTACACTTATAACAAACTACCATTCCCTTTAGGCAAGTTCCATGATGTTTCTTCCCACAATTACCACATATTGGAAAATTATTCTTTCCCCTCATCCCTTTATCCATCATTCTCTCTTCCATCCCTTTCGTCTCTTGCTTCGCTTCAAAGCCATAGGACTTAGAGAATTCTTTACTTATCTTATTAACACATGATACTATTTCTTCATATTTTGAGAACACATGGGAGACTATTTACCTTCGAAATGTTGGCTTAATACCGTGAAAGATACGATCCTTCTTACTCTTTGGATCATACGTACTGCTGGAGTTCACATTCCTTCTACTGGGCGCCATTTCTATACAATGGCATAAACTAGGTTAGTTTATGAATTACAATGAATAATTCCAAACTTTTAAAATACTTAAAGTAAATTGAACGGTTTATAGATATAATCCATAATCATAAGAATGTTTTCTTTGAGGAAGTATATACTCATAAACCCTACATATTGGTTTGTAATGAAAATGAGAATTATCCTAAGCAAATCCCTCGAGAGTGTCGTAACCAAGAGTGAAGCAAGGCCCGTTGTCGTGCACCAGTTCCCGTTTGAGTCTAGCTCAAAGCGGTGTTTTCGGGTTTTACCCCTAGGTACATCTGTGCCAGAGCCGCCTTTACCTGCTCGTATCCAGACAGGGATGTATTGCTCGGAAAACTCACAACATCTATATAATACCAAAATTCTAGGAAGCTCTTATATACTAATCCTTAAAGTCTATATTTGGTCTATGTGATCTAATCATAGTTTATCTAAATCTAGCTTCCAAGGTTAGTACTATACTGCCTTTGATACCAACTGTAACGCCCCGAACCCAGCTACCCAGAGTCGGTGCATTACTTCGTAACATTGGCATGATCATAAAAGATCAAGTCTCGAAAGACTGATTAGTTTAGTAGCCTTGGAATTAGTAGATACATTCATAAGTCTTTCATTACCTCAAAAAGTAAACAAACTAAAATAACATGGTCTTCATAGTCCACACTCATATCCTCTTCTGACTATCCCTGCAGGTTATTCATAAAATACTTCTTCACATCCTGGAAAATATTAAAACATTGAAAGTGGTGAGCTCAGATGCTCAGTAAGGATAACAATATTGCGGAAGCTTTCATAAATAAACATAAACATTTAAGGCAATGAATAACTAAAACAAAAGCCTTTTAAACTTGAACATCAACATAATATGGAAAAAGTAAAATGAGATAATGCCATTCACTTCTTCACATGGATATTCTACTGGTCGAATAATCACATGCAATATCAATAACCACTTTCATAATGAGGGAATGTATAATGCCAGACATTCTGAAACATTTTGTCAAGGCCTCGTCCAAGACGTCTAAAATGATTAAGGCCTCGGCCAAAACCATAAATCAAATTGGGAAAGGGCCTTGGCCAATTCCACGTCTAGTTGTCTCATGAGACCTACCGATGCATCGAGGAGCTATAGCGGGCTCCACCCGTCACTTATTAAGTCCAATACATTCCTCATATGAATAGGTTTAAACATATCATAAAGCATAACATAATCGTATCACATAAAACATGCATAAAGGAAACATAACATTTCCACATTTCAATCACAAGATATCAATACAACACATTGATATAATAAAAACTCTTTCAAAACCATTTTCAATACCAAAATAAAAGAAAGTTAAAACTTTGTATTTATTTTTCATTAAAAAAATGATGGCTTGTAGAGGAAGCCGAAACTCAAATAATGGTCACGGCGGCGGAGAAGCCCTTGTCGCTGCATAAGTACAGAAAGAAAAACATTCCCTTTTGTCGTTTAGCAAAACGCTTCGTATAAAAAAGATTCCTTTTGAATAAACGTAAAAGTCAAAGGGGTTTATACACCGTATACAAGAAAGTTGTGCATAAAACCAAATATGCCTCAATGAAAGGGGATTGAGACGAAGTCCTTAAAAAGATAATTTTTTTTAAATAAAGTAAATCTATAATTTGTATTCACTATAATTACACATAAATAATGTAAAAATACGAGATAGGACATAATAATATCATGACATAATTTGAAAGTAGGAGATTAACCCAAAGAATAGAAATTGGGTAAAGAAGTTCCCTTACCTCGTGTCTGACTTGACTCCACCGTTCTTTAACCTCCTGAATAATAAACTAGAGTTAATATATACCTTATTAAGAACCATTTTCAATTTCATTATCCTTATTATATCACTTATTACAATGATATGAACATTATGTAATTATTTAAGTTAATAACGGTCGTTTTGTCGATCTTTGGTACTTGAGTCAACAATAAACTTCTTATAATTACAAGTTGTTTATGTGGTAGAATATCCATTATCTCCAGAATTATATTAATGATTTATATGTCATATATATCTTATATATCCAGTATATACATTCATTTATAATATTACGTAACATTTAGATGTAAGAAATGAAATGCACCGTTCATGGAGATGGTAAGCCGTACGTACGCATGAACGCTACTTTCATTTCAATTTCATATTTAATGGAAAGAAATCATAATGATATAAATGTATAATATAATTCCAGTATAATATAGTGTATAATACCATTTACTCCATCCTTTATACATCCCACATATGGCATTAACGATTCAAATCACTTTGAGGGGGCGGTAGTCCGCACTTCCTAAAATGAAATTATCGCGTTTTACCCATAATGGAAATCATAAAGTATGATATAAATGAGAAATAAATAAGCATAAGTAAAACATAAACATATTATATATCATATATAAAAATAGTGACATCTTAATGGCCACCTTTTAAGGTGTTATATGAGTGTTGAACAATCATCGTTTCGTGAGGCAGAAATTCGCCATCCACAGAAACCGTATGTTATTTAACCATTAGATGTAGGTGTGTGTAAGTGTAGCTCGAATACATCTTATAAAAACATCCTAGTATATTGAGGATACTGGTTTTGTTACAAATGAAATGAATAAAAAGAGTTTAGGGGGGTTGGAGAAGAAAAACAAAACAAAACAACATTAGAGAAGACATTACCTCAAAATCGGGTATCTCTTTTTGATATGAGTCAAAGGCTTCCTTGGAAAGTATTTTGCCCAAAGTGAGGCTTCTAGGAGTAAGGGAGGGAAGTTGTGAGAGTATTTGGGCAGAGGTTGGCCGAGCCAAATGGCTTGAAAGTGTGAATGTGGTGGGAGAGGTGGGGGCCTTTTATAAGAGGAGAGGAGGGGCTCTTTTGGAAAGATTGAAATATTACATTATTATACAATGATTTTCGGATTATAAAGGTCCCACACTTATATAATTCGTGGCTAAGGTGATAAGGGTTCTAAATCTCCTCATCCAATAGGCTTTGGACAAGTTTAAGCCTCGGATTTTACATTATCATTCCATTTTATTTAAATTGTTAAATAATGAGGTCATCGCTGCATCATCATGATGTCATAAATAATTTAATTTATTTAATGTCTAAAAATTATAAAAAAACTACTATGATGTAGGAAATCTTTTTATCTTTCTAATGAGTATTTATAGTCAAAATTTGGACTTGTGTAACCCCACCTAAATTGTTTTTTAGTAAAACAACTCATGTTTGTATCAATTTAATTTTAACATTAAATAAATATATATTAATGTAATTTTCCAACCAAAGTGGATCCATGGGGTCCCCAAGTTGACCCATGGGTTGTCTTGGTCGGCCATGACTCATCCAATAGGAGTAGGACAAGTGTCAAGCTCATTTCATATTATTAAATCATTATTTTTACCTTAAACTACACTAATTACCTCTAATCGTGATTAAGAACTTAAAAGTTACTATTCACCAAAAAATTATTTTAATCTCATTGAACCACATTTTACTTCTTAATGAAAACCATGTATGTCGGATTTTTGAAAATAAAATCACAGAAGTGGTAATATTTCATTTTAACGAAAAATCAGTTTTTAACAACCACTTAGTGGTTTCACTATTCATCAAAAATTGAAGTTTTTCAGAATAAGGCCAAAATTTCACCCTAAGCTATAATTGATATTCCGATTTCAAAAATGATGCATATTTTAAAAAATTCCAAACATATAAGTTGCATTAATTAATTTTATAATTAATTCCCGCTGTTACAAAAAAATAGCGTGTTTCTAAGAAACAATTTATATCAAAAGATTGGCAATTGTTTATGTACGATTTCAATGTAAAATTAATTCTAATGACCACCATTGGATAAAATGGTAAAAATATATTCTAATTATACTTTAAAGCCACTCAATAGTATAACTTATCACTATAAATTATTTTGATTAAAAAAGTTGTTTTATGTATTTTTCACTATTCATAAAAATTTGGAAGTTCTCAGAAAATTACAAAAAATTCAACATAGGCTAATTTCAATATTAGGAATACAAAAATGAAGTCCATTTTGAAATATAAAATTTCTATAAATTTAAAAAGTGTTTATTACTATTCATAACGGCTACTTTGATTAGTTGCGGTGTGTTAGAACTCAAAGTTGCGTACAATGCAAGCTATTGCATTATTGAATGAGATGCGTATCGTGGAAGATCAGGGTGTAACAATTTATTCATTTTTTCCTCTATCTATTGGTCAATTGATAAAATTTTGGAGTTGATCTAATCAATGTATGGAATGGATTCGATTGAATTGGGTCCTCGAAGATGACACATCCTAGACAAAGGGGTGTCACCCACATGGGTTAAAGGAGGGGGTGGAATTGAGAGTGCTCAAACATTCAATGATAATCAAAAATTTATAAAAAAGAATAGTAGTTCAAACAAGATATTTAATATTTGTATTACCAAACTGAAATAAAACATATAAAGGAGATTAATGATTGAACATTAAACCAACCCCCAAAACGAAGTTCTTTCTTATTAACTAATTCTGTTTAGATTTGAATGATAATTTAAATTATCATTTTACAGGTCATTATTTTAAATAATCAAAAACAAAAAACGATTTTCATCACATTAATTTAAATAAACCATAAAAGAGAAAGAATATGTGAACTAGATATTTTAAGTGAACTACATTGGGAAGGCTTCTCAAGAGAGACGACCCTGGCCAACCACTATGTTGCAGTAGGGAAAACATAATTTCTGTTTTCAAAACCCTATGAAAGTCCTGAATAAGTATCCCATATCGGTTCCTCACCATTGGTACAGCACATTGGTGACTCGCCATAATTATCTCTCATTGGTGACTCTCCATCGATAGACCATGTCGATGACTCACCCAATGATGAGTCATTTCTAATATTTTGTCAAAATTTCTACATTTCCCATTTTTTCTAATTTCAGACCTTCAACATTTTATTTGTTATAAAATGGGTTTAGAAACATGTCTAAGTGTTTTCGAATGCATTTATAAGGATATAAATTATATCATTAATTTTCAAATTCTCTTGAGACTTTTGAGAGTCAAACAAAATGTTATTGTTCGTGATTCATCTTTAATGGACTTTGAAACTCTTTTCCCCATAGATTTAGGATCTGGCCTTTCTAAATTTGAGACCCTTCCTTTCTTGTGAGATTCCATTTCTATTAACATTTAGGATCCAAAAATCTTTATTCCTTGAGTGATCATGCAATTTTGGGGATCCCATTGGACCGCATCTCACTGTAGTTTCCTCCTACTGCATTCGCACCCCCTGTTTTGGCGCTATGAAGAGTTTTCAATCATCTGTTCTTTCAAGTAGGGATCCCTTCGTCTCTTTTAATTTGTGTATCACACAGGGTGGGTATATGAATTTTTTATAGTTAATATAATATAATTATGAATAAATAATGATAATAAATTCAGTTTAATATCAATATTCAGAGGATAGGAAATGTGATGAATTCATATGTTTTATTTGTTATTGATATTGTGATATCTATAGGCTGTATGGCTTCTGAAAATCACTGTTACCAGTGGTCTCTGTTTGTGCACTAGCAATGTCTTGTGATTGTTTATTTTTGATCCTCTTTGAATGACCATATGAATATGAAATTGGTTAACTACATATATTTGGTTAAATAAATGGATGCCTTAGGGTCCATGTTGCTTTGTGATAACCCTTAAATTGTCAAAGTGGAATTAAAATATTGAGTGTTAGCTAAATCTAAATACACCATACCATGTCTAGTGTGGCTATGTTTTGTGTGTGGTTTTGTTATGTCTTATGTCCTGTGTGGTTGTGTGGTGCTGGGGTTGAGAGAACGACTATTTCTAGGGTGATACAGATGGTGAAATGGAATCATAGTTTGGGAGATTGATTGATTGGGGAATGTACATGTAGTGTTTGAGCAGCATGGTTGTAGTCTAGGTAATGCTATGTTTATGTTACTGGGTGTGGTGTTTCTATAAATTGGGGTTTCCGGTTTGGTTGTGATGAGGTGTGTTGTGGGGTATTGAAGTATGTTGGGTGTTTTCCTGTTGAGAGTAAGGAAAGTGTAAAATGAATTTGTAAAATGATGATGGGAGTAGTTGATGTGGGTGTTAAATGGAGTGATGATGTGAAGTAGCTTGTTAGGATGTATGGTTTATTTTGTGGTGTGATTGGTGATTGTTTTCTTTCTAAAAACTATTGCTTGTTTTGTTCTTGTTATTTTTCCGAGTATGCAGGGAATGAATAAATTAATTGTTTAGTAAAGAATGATAATTGGTTAAATGAGTTGGATGGGGGTATTTTTTGAGTTTTGACTTGTTGTGAATGGCCTTCATTTATCAACATCTGAAGTGACGGTTGATTGTGTTAATAAATTCATTTAGATTTAGTAGTAGAGTTGGATATATCATAGAGTGGATTATAGTTTAATTGAGAACCCATAGGTTGGGTTTTAGTGTTTGATACTATATATATACACACATATATTTTCATTATGATTTTTTAACGCACCCCACCCTAGTTGACCTCTATGTGTCGAACACTCCCTTTTTCATGGGGGAGGGTTTATTTCCCAAACATCCTGGTGGGAGGATGGATCGTGGGACACTCGTTCATCCATTCTCTATCTTATAGGCGGTGATAGCCCAATTTTCTTCATGAACGTAGTGGTTTCTAAGGCCCAGGTGTGAGCGGGTGAGTTTTTTTCCCATGTTTATTTGGGATAATATGGGTTGTACTTTCCCATGTGTTTTCAAGATGTGACATGGTATGTGGACTAGGTTTTTGTGGGGGGAGGTTGTCGTGAGGCTTGGGTGTGTGCAGGAGAGATGGGATGATTTTCATTTTCCCATGTTGTAGGAATATCCATGAGGCATAGTTGTGTGTGTGTAGGATGTGACGTGGTACTCTTAGATGATGTGGGGGAGCCAAGATGTTTTTTTTAGTGTGTCAGAGTGGATAATCTATGAGGAATTGGTGTGGGAGTACCCTACCATTGATGTGATCTATATTAATTTACATGGATTGCATTAATTGGTGAATGATCCTTGGGTGATGTTTGGGGTGAAAAGTATAACTTGTTAGGTATTTTTGGATTCAAATATTTTCTCACAGGGGAATTAGTATGCTTCTCAACATGTGAACAAGAGACATTGTTTTTTCCTACTGATTATACTTGAATGCTCATCCTATGTTATAAAATTTATTTTTTTGGTTTCTAAGAGGACTACAAGGACCGTGTTGCACATTAGTAGCGAGGACATTGGGAAATTTCTCATGTCCCTTCTTGGATTTGTTATTTTGGGTACATACTGTGGAGTTTTTCATTGTATTTGTATCAGTTTTACTTTAAAACAATTATGTGGGATGGATTTTGTTTTTATTTTTTTTATGTAGTGATTGGATTTGTTTTGAGATGAACCATCTTATCTCCCAATCGCGTTTTCTTATAAAAAGTTTGAAAACTTAAATTTAATGAGATTCTATACCCTTGGTGATGGTTGCAACCCTAGGGCCTACTGTAGGAGGAACTCATGAGTCGTTATTTCTATTCTTTCATTGCCAACTCATGAGGGGCATCTTTGGAGGGGGGGGGGGTGTTGAATAAATAGTGTTATAGGATTGTTTTTGGAGATATAAGATGGATTTAGGAGATAGTCGCCTTGAGGATTGAATTGGATGGTAGGGAAAGAGTGCTAGGTGATTTTGGTGTGTAATGTAGGCTAGGGAAGACCACCATGCACATAAGATTTTAAGGGCCCCTTTTGATATGATTCAAGGACTCTAATCTAATAAAACAACCAAGTGTGGCTACACTGTTTGTAGAGTAGAGACCCTAGGAATGTTACAAGTATCATAATGACATGTGTTACATTTTTAATTGGATGTTTTGGGAAATTTAAAAAAAAAATTAGTTAAAATGAATCTTAAATAAAATTTCATACCAATCAGGTTTATGAATTCTTTGTTTACATTTTATCTATGGAAATTTGTTGTCGTCTATGTGTAGTATAGCCAGCAGAGGCTCAACAGGTCAACCAAATTGATCGACAGAGGGTTAAACAAGTGGAGAAGGATGAAGAGTGAAAAAAAACATTATGTGTTTTCTAGAGAAAGACTCTAGGAATGTACGAGGGAAGTGTTTCAAACATGGAGGCTGAGAGTTGGATCAAGGATATTTTGATCACCTTTAGTTTAATCTAGTATTTGATGGAGTACTGGGTTCCCTTGGTGGAAATCCAGATGTAGGGAGATGTGCAGAAGTGATGGACGCTATATATGGGGGGTATGATGGAGGCTTGTGTTATGTGGGTTAATTTTGAGAAGGTTTTCCGAGAAGAATTCTTTTATTAGACCATGATGGCTGATAAATGGTAGGAGTTAATCTCCCTCTAGTAGGGGAGTATGTTAGTATAGATTATGGGGATCATATTCAAGGATATCCTTCATTTTATTCTGGATCTCATTCTGGATGAGGAGTCTCATATGAGAAGCCTTGAAGAGGCACTTCGTCCTTCTCTCCAGTGCATGGATACTCCATTTTTCTTTCCAAAATACTAGGTGTTCTACAAGAATGAAAGACTAGTTGAGAGGATGAAGTCAAGGGGAGGTATACGATGAGAGGGGATTCATATTAGTTTTTTAAAAGGATCAGTTATCTGCAGAAAATATTAAGTTCCAGGGCCTTTGATGTTCTGACCAGTGGGTAGGCGACCTCAGCAGTTTCTGTTTCGACCTTCTAGTCCTTATGGCTATCCTATGGGCCTAGGTCCAATGTATTTTATCTATGGAGTAGGTGGGAAAATCTAGATTCTTTTACCATCTACCGTTTGTGGTCAGTCTGGAAGATGTGGGTAGGTCCAACCCCCCCCCCCCCCTCAGTAGCAGTTGCTGGTAGGAATGTTTCAGCAGCAAAGACAATTTCCTCACGCTCCACTACAGGGAGAAGGAGAAGGTAGAGGCCAACTTTAGGGTTTTCCTCAATGACCTAGGCCTTGGTGTGGTTGAGGTGGAATTCATCATTAAATGGTAAGAGGATCTAGGTGTGTTCTATTGCACACCATTGAGGAAATAGGGTTGGAGATCATTCGAGGTATGATCAGTTTGTTCAGTACTCTTGCTTACACTTTTTTTATTCAAGATCTTTGAACTCAATTATTGCCCCCAGTCTAGCCCATATTCTAAGACTAGGGGTATAAAGACTTCTCATACCCCTAGTGATGATTACACCACTCAAAGGTCACACCACCTTGTTGATGTATTCCAGGGATGTAGACTGATGATGGGGACGCATCAGTCTTGTGGGGTTCTTTTATTGTTACAGATGAAACCATAAGATTTCATCCATGGCATTGACTGGTTGCACTATATTACTGATATTATCAAATTCTTCTGGAGTAGATCCATGTAATTAGAAGTGGTTCTCTAGAGTGAATTTTTTTCGTTATTGGAGCTTTCAGGTGGGTAGTCAACATGTAAAGCCTCATCCTTCCTTGTTGGCCGAGTTATCCATTGAATTTGTAGATGATGAGATGGCGGAGGTTATTATCATTATTGGGGAGTTCTTGTATGTCTTTCTTGATTATTTTTCCAATTTAACCCCTAGACGTGATGTTGAGTTCAAGATATACTTAAAACCTAGTTCTTCTCTAATCTCGATGTCTCCTTATCAGATGTCACCTTCAGAGCACTAGGAGTTGAGGATTTAGATAGATGATCTGATGAAGAAGGTTTTTATTCATCCTAGTGTGTCAACATGGGGTACTTCAGTCTTGTTTTAAAAGAAGGAATATGTAAGTTTGAGGTTGATCATTGATTACCATATGTTGAATCAGGTAATGTAAAAAAATTGTTACCCTATCTCGAGGATATATGATCTTTTTGACCAGTTGAGGGGAGAATGATGGATCTTGAAGAATGATCTGTGGTCTTTGTACCACCAACTAAGGGTGAAGGAAGGTGATATCTAGAAGACTACTTTCAAGTGTTGTTATGGGAATTTTGAGTTCATGGTTATGTCTTTCGGTGTTACAAATGAACCAGCTGTGTTCATGGGTGTCATGAACTCTGTCTTTCATGAGTTCCTTGACCGGTTTTTCATCATATTCATCGATGATATTTTGATCTACTCAATGTCATAGGAGGAGAATACCAAACATCTTAGGACTGACATAGAGGTTCTTTGAATCCCCCATCTCTACATGAATTGTTTAATGTGTATGTTTTGGACATGATAGGTGAATTTACTTGTAAATGTGGTGTCACAAATGGGTGTCGCAGTGGACCCATCAAAGAACGAGGAAGTTTTTTCATAGGTAGAAACCAATAATGTTGCAGAGGTTCATAGTTATATCAGTTTGACAGACTATTTTTGGAGATTTATAACAAATTTCTCTTGAGCTGCAGCTCTTTTGATGGCTTTGACAAGGAAAGACAATGATTTTGTGTATATTGATTAGTTCCAGGTATCATTATTCTACCTAAAAGGGAAGTTAGTCAGTTCTCTAGTGCTCTAGTTTCTTGTGAAATGGGTGATGTTTGATGTGTTTCGGATGCTTCTCGACTGGGATTAAGATCTGTGGTGATGAATCATTGGTGAGTGATCTCTTATGGGTTGAGGAATTTATGTCACCATGAACGTACCTATATGACCCATTATATAGTGATTGTGGCGGTCATGTTTACACTGATGTTTTTGTAGAATTACCTCATTGTAGAGGGTTTTATGGTCTTTAAATATCACAAGATCTTGTGGCATATCCTTTCCAAGCGAGATCTGAACTTCTGATATTAGATGTGGAAGAAGTTTCTACAGAATTATGATTTTGAGATCTATTATACCTTAGGAAAGGGTAATGTTTTGGATTATTATTTTAGTAGGAATTAACATATGAAGGTTGTTAAAGAATCTGTGGATTCTTGGAATGTGGTGGAATAGTTGGCATCCTTGCAATTAGATGCAATAAAGGATGGCATCAGAGGATATTTATTCCAGATGATGGTATAGTATACTCTGATGTAGCAGGTGGAGGATTCTCAATGGGAAGACTCGAAGTAAGAGGTGATGTGCGATCACGTTGACCAGGGTGATGCTTTAGAGGGTTAGTCGGAGGATGGTTAGAATTAGATGTTGTTCTGTGGGAGGCATATTGTTCTTGTGGAGATGCGTTAGGGAGATCTCCACATGTTTCATAGCTCGAATTTGGTGGTAAACCCAAGAGTATACAATATGTATAGAGGCTTGAAGGACCAGTTTTGGTGGCCCAAGATAAAGCAGGCAGTGGATGGGTTTTTAGAAATATGTATAGTGTGAAAGCATGTTTAGGCTGAACACTGTATTCCCAAAGGTTTTGTGAAATCCATAGATGTCTCCAAGTAGAAGTGGGATGACATCTAGATAGATTTTTTCACATGGATACCTAGGGATCAGTAAGGAAGTGATACAATCTTGATACTGGTGGATCGACTGACAACATAGGCTCACTTTCTATAGATTAAGGGCTTCAGATCAGTGGATGCTTTGGTAAAGAGTTATGTAGATGAGTAGGGGTGGATGCATTGAGTTATGAGATCCATCATCTCATATCAGGACAAAAGTTTTACCTCATGGGTCTGATGGTCATTACAACATGATTTTGGCACTCAACTACACATCATCACTTTTTTTCACCCTCAGACATATGGTAATATAGAGAAGACTATCCATATGTTGAAGTAAATGTTGTGAGAATGCATATTAGACTGTAGTGGATCTTGGGTATGACACCTACCCTTTTTAGAGTTTTCTTACAATAATATATATCACTCTTCCATTGACATGGTTCATTTTTAATCCTTTTACGGTGGACCATGTCATACACCTTTATGCTAGAAATTGGTTCGGGAGACAACTATTATGGGTCCCGAAGTTGTACAGATAATTAAAGAGAAGGTTAAAATAATATGTGAGAGGATAAAAGAAGCACATGTCCAATAGAAGTTGTGTGAAGATTTTTGGAGGAGGACCTTGGAGTTTGAGGTTGGGGATCATGTGTTCTTAATGGTTTCCCCTCAATGTGGGTAGTGTAAGTTTGGAAGGGGAATAAATATTTATCTAAGGATAATAAGACCTTTTGAGGTGTTGGGGAAAGTTATTAAGGTGGAATAGTTGTTGAAACTGCCACTGTAGTTAGAGATGGTCCACGATGTCTTTCATTTCCTTTAGATTCACTGGTATCTTCATGATGACTCTCACGTCATTGACCGGGCTAAGTTGGATGTTGAAGATTACACGGCGTTCATTGAAATTCCAGTTGATATCCATGATTGTCAGGAGAAGGTGCTACATGGATGGATCATTAACTTGGTTCGTGTGTTTTGGAGGTATGGTGGCATAGAGGAGAGTACTTGGGAGTGAGAAGCGCAGATGTGTGCCCAGTACCGAGAGATGTGTTGATTTTTACGTGTTGTGTTTCCCATTGTAATGTAATTATTAAACCTTGTTTTTTATGAGATGAGTTGTTTCCATGTTCCATGTTGTGTGACAATGTCTTGAAATTGGAAAAGAGAAAACAATATTCCTAATAGAGACACATAAATTAAGATGCGATTAAACTTGTGCGGGTGAGTTAGTTCCTCCTAGAGCGGAAAGTATCATGAAATGGATGGAGGAATTCTATGATTCGTGTGTTTAGGATAGAGTGGTTTTTGTGATTGTGTGGTGTGTCTTGTGGTCAGTTGGGATAGTAGATGTAGGAGGAATTTTTCTTGGATGTTGAGGTTCCACTCCGGCTTTCGAATAACACAAGGTGGTTTATCGTTGAACATTGATTTTGTAAGCGGTGTTTTAAGTATAGCATGAACCTTGAGAGGTATCTCACAGGGTGTTTTTTATGAACCTTCCCCTATGGCCTATGCCGTGACTACCCCAATTCCATATTTTAAAGGCTTAAGGCTAGTATCTAGTGCCAAAATTAAATAACCTACAAGTGGGAGGAATTTTCAGAGTACCTTTACACACACACAATCACAACCCCAACCCACAAAGTTGAAAGGGAAAACAAGTATACCATTGAGAAAACCAAAAAGAGTATAAAGTACAAGATGGAAGTAGAGGGGGCCAGAATACAAGACCAACAAAGACAATATGAAAATAGGAAAGTACAAAGGACCTTGAAATTTTCATCCAACGAATACCCTACCTGAAGAGTAGGTAAAGAGTATCTACAGGAAACTGTGGGAGTACACATCACCTACCGAACCACACTGGGCACCTTCTGGTCCTAGAACACGAAGGTCTTCATCAAAGTGTCGATCATCTGCACAAGACACGTCATGTGCACGTGATGTTTGTGCAGTGGTGAGTAACACAATACTTAGTAGAGACCCCAAATTGTAGAGAAATAACACATCGATAAATCATTCATAAAGAAAAGGACAACTCACACAGGTAAAACCTAATTCATAGAAATAACGTTCATCGATCATAAAATTTTTTACTACTGAGGGACTCATCTCTGATGTGTCACTAAGGTCTTTCGGGCCCCTGAGGTCCACTTGTCTACCTGGACACAAAGGTCCTCTCGACTACTCGTCTACCGGGAAACTGAGGCCCACATAGCTACTTGTTTTCCCTTCCACTGAGTTCTGCATGGCTACTCATTTTCTGAGACACTTAGTTCCACACAAATACTTTTCTATAGGGCCACTGAGGTCTGCATGGCTATTCATATTCTGAGCCATTGATATCCGCGTGGCTATTCATTTTCTGTGCCACTAAGGCCCACAAAACTATTTTTCTGATTCCAATATAATATACTACTCAAGTCATTAGTCTCAAATAAAACTTTTCAAAAGCTAACTTTGAGTACATTGAAATGACCCCTCTATAGTGGGAGTCCCAATTCCACAAATTTTTTGTCAATAAGATGTATAGTTTGTGAGTTATGATTTTTTTACTGAAAATATTCCAGTTGGGTCCGAGTCTAGTTCGACCCGATCAGAGTTTTCCAACCCGACCCAGATCTAACTCTACCTGTTGGGCCCTTCCTAAACCGGCTGGGCCATAGGTCCAGCCAGTTGGGCCCCCCCTAGGCTGGCCCACATTCTCCAACCCTCCTCGCTGTGAGTGGGTCGACCTGCTCCGGTCGAGACACTACGACGAGTTGCATCTCCCGAACACCTCCCGGGTCACTATGGGGTCTTCCACCATCATGGTCTTCTTGTAGTATGGTCCTCTGGCCGTGTGACATGGAGTGGCTACTACGTTCGTACGTGCCACCACCACCAGCCATTTTCAATGGCCCACTCCAACGATCGTGACATATGGCGTGGTCCCCCTTCTCACCATCGTAGCTTGCCACCCGCACCCCACCTCTACATTGACATTGCCAGATGGCCATGACTTTCACAACCTGGCATCTTTATAAGGTCTCATACCACCGTGTCCCATTGGTTGCGACCTCCTCCACTACATCACGTGCCACCTTCTTCATGTGTCCGCTGCTGTATGTCGCCGTCGCTGCCTCCACCGTTGGCCTTCGATCTGGTGGCCCCATGTCATTGTAGCCTCCTACCCCGATATCCGTCTGCATCCACCGTGATCCACAACCTTTTTTCAATCATTGAATTTTTGCGGACAATGAGATCAAAGAAAAAATGAATGATGGGGGGCTTACATGAACACCCTTGTTGAATGGATTGTGCCTTGTTCGTGTCAGCCTTGATCCATCTATGTAAGAATTTAAGGCCAGCTAAAAGAAGATTTAAATCAAAACACAAGATTTATAGTGTTCCATTTCTCGGATGTTTTATCCCAAAATCAAACCCATCCTTCTAGAACAAATGACCCATGGATCAACCTGTTAGTTGGTTGATCCACATTTTTCGTTTAGGAAGTAAGAAAGGGAAAATCTAATTCACAAAGTGAAAACACCTACTTGAAGTTAGATCATTCGTTGGTGATGATCGGTGTCACTACATTCATTGTTCCACGATCCATCGTTGGCAGCCATTCGTCGATCGTCGTTTGCCAATTCCAAATATTCAACAGTTTAGAGTGATTCACCAACATGCCAACGATCAATTCTTGGTGAATCAATTAATGATATAAAAAACATTTCTGTAATGTTGTGTTGCTGCATCGTAATACTGTTTCATTTATGAAACATCATTTCAGTTATGCTCGGGTGGTAAAGTAGTTATGTTTAAATTACTTTAAAAATCCAATAAAATAATCATTATGGTTTATTTTATTTTCCTTAAGAAAAATATTTTGTTTTTTTATTCTTAAAAATTCCAAAAACAAAAATTTTTTCTCGACATTAGCTGATCGAGATTAGGTTAATTCCAAACATATGTAAGTTCGATGTTATGAATGCAACGATGCCCTCATATTTTAAATTCATGCACCTTTCATAAATAAACATTAACATTTAAGGCAAGGTATAACTAAAACAAAAGCCTTTTAAACTTGAACTTCAGCATAATATGGAAAAAATAAAATGAAATAATGCCATTTACTTACTCACATAGATATTCTACTATTCGAATAATCATATGAAATATCAATAACCACTTTCATAATGATGGAATTCATAATTTCATACTATCATAACCACGTAGCCAAGGCCTCGTTCCAAGACCACAAATAAGATTTTGTCAAGGCCTCATGCCAAGACACTAGTTTGTCTCATGAGACCTGCCGATGCATCAAGGAGCTATAGCGGGCTCCACCCATCACTTATTAAGTCCAATGAATTCCTCGTATGAACAGGTTTAAAAATATCATAAACCATAACATAATTGTATCAAATAAAACATGCATAAAGGAAACATAAGATTTCCACACTTCAATCATAAGATATCAGTACAACACATTGATATAATAAAAACTTTATCAAGAGCATTTTCAATACCAAAATAAAAGAAAAGTAAAACATGGTATTTATATATCTTTTTAAATGAATGTTATGGATTATAGAGGAAGATGAAACTCAAATAATAGTCATGGCGGCGGAGAAGTCGTTGTCACCTCAAATGTATGAAAAAACATTCCATTTGTCGTTTAGTAAAAACTCTTCATATAAAAATATTCCTTTTGAATAAAATTAAAAGTCAAAGGGGTTTATAAACCGTATAAATGAATGTTGTGTATAAAACCAAACATGCCTCAATGAAAGGATATTGAGGCGATGTCCTTAAAAATATCATTTTTAGAATAAAATAGATATATTATGTGTATTCACTGTAAGTACACATAAAGTACGTACAAATACAAGATAGGACATAATAATATCATGAAATAATTTAAAAGTAGGAGATTAACCCAAAGAATGGAAATTGGGTTAAGAAATGCCCTTAAAATTATAGTTTTTAAAATAAAATAGTTCTATTATGTTTATTCACTATAAGTACAAATAAATAAAGTAAAAAACAAGATAGGGCATAATAATATCATAACATAATTTGAAAGTAGGAGGTTAACCCAAACAACAGAAATTGGGTTTAGAAGTTCCCTTAAAAAGGTCATTTTGTAAATAAAATAGTTCTATTATATGTATTGACTATAAGTACACATAATTAATGTAAAAAATTCAAGATAGGGCATAAGAATAACATAACATAATTTGAATGGAGGAGATTAACCCAAAGAATAGAAACTGGGTTAAAAAGTTCCTTTACCTCATGTCCGACTTGACTCGATCGTTCTTTAACCTCCTGAATAATAAACTAGTATTAATTTCTACTTGATTAAAAACCTTTTCCAAGTTCATTATTCCTTTTATATCATTTATTTCCATGTTATGAACATTATGTAATTATTTAAGTTAATAACAATGGTTTTGTCAATCATTGCTACTTGAGTCAAGAAATAAACTTCTTATAATTACAAGTTGTTTATGTGGTAGAATGTCAATTATCTCCAGAATAATATTCATGATTAATATATCATATATATCTTATATATCCAGTATATACATTCATTCATAATATTACGTAACATTTAGTGTTAAGAAATGAAATGCACCGTTCATGGAGATGGTAAGCCGTACGTACGCATGAACGCTACTTTCATTTCAATTTCATATTTAATGGAATGAAATCATAATAATGTAATGTTATATTATAATTAAAGTATAATATCATAGATAATATCATTTAATCCATCCATTATACATCCCACAAATGGCATTAACGATTCAAATTACTTTGAGGGGGCGGTAGTCCGCACTTCCCAAAATGAAGATATCGCGTTTACCCATAATGGAAACCATAAAGGTATACCATGAATTAAAAATACAGAATCTTAAGTAAAAAAATAAACATATTATATATCATATATAAATATAGTGACATCTTAATGGTCACCTTTGAAGGTGTTATACAAGTGTTGAACAATCATCGTTTCGTGAGGCAGAAATTCGCCATCCACAAAAACAGTGGGTTCTTTAACCATTAAATATAGGTGTGTGTAATTTTAGCTCGAATACTTCTTATAAAAACATCCTAGTATATTTATGATACTGGTGTTGTTACAAAAGAAATGAATAAAAATAGTTTAATTGGTTGGAGAATCAAAATAAAACAAAATAACATAAGAGAAGACTTTACCTTAAAACCGGGTAACTCTTTTTTATTTGAGCCAAACGCTTCCTTGGGAATAATTCTGCCCACATTGATGCTTCTAGGAGTAAGAGAGGAAAGTTGGGAGAGTATTTGGGCAGTGTTTGACCGAGCCAAATGGATTGAAGGTGTGAATAAGGTGGTAGAGGTGGGGGCCTTTTATATGAGGAGAGGAGGGGCACTCTTGGAAAGTCATGAAATGTTACATTATTATATAATGAGTTTCGGATTTTAAAGGTCCCACACTAATATATTTCGAGGATATGATGATAAGGGTTTTAAATATACTAATCCAATAGGTTTATTACAAGTGTAAGTCTTATATTTTACATTATCTTTTTATTTTATATAAATCGTTAATTAATGATGTAATCGCTGCATCATCATGGTGTCAAAAAAATTAAATTTATTTAATGTCTAAATATTATAAAAAAATATCATGATTTAGGAAATCTTTTTATCTTCTTAATTAATATTTATAGTAAAAAATAGGACTTTTATAACCCCATTTCAAAATTGTTTTAGTAAAACAACTCATGTTTGTGACTATTTTATTTTAACTTTAAATAAAACGTTATTTATGTCATTTTCCTACCAAAGTGGCTCCATGGGGTCCCCAAGTTGACCCATGGATTTTCGTGGTCGTCCATGACACATCCAATAGGTGTAGGACAAGTGTAATGGTATTTTCATATTTTTATAATATCATTTTTAACTTAAATTTCCCTAATTACCTTTAATCGCGATTAATTAAACTAAAAAGTTACTATTCACAAAAAAAATATTGTAATCCCATTGAACCACATTTTACATCCTAATGATAACCATGTATGTAGTATTTTTGAAAAAAAAATCACAAAAGTGGTAATGTTTCATTTAATTGAAAAATCAGTTCTTTTAACTACCACTTAGTGGTTTCACTATTCATCAAAAATTGAAGTTTT
The DNA here is from genome assembly GCA_963277665.1 of Viscum album. Lineage (NCBI taxonomy): Eukaryota > Viridiplantae > Streptophyta > Magnoliopsida > Santalales > Viscaceae > Viscum > Viscum album. The sequence continues at coordinate 1,801,156,254 of OY728152.1, forward strand.
TCAGAATAATGCCAAAATTTCCTCCTATGCAATAATAGATATTCCAAATTCAAAAATGATGTCTATTTTAAAAAATTCCAAACATATAAGTTTCATTAATTAATTGTATAATTAATTCATGTTGTCACAACAAATAGCGTGTTTTTAAGAAACAATATATATCAAAAGATTGACAATTGTTTATGTCCAATTTCAAAGTGAAATTAATTATAATGACCACAATTGGATAAAATGGTAAAAATATATTCTAATTACACTTGAAAACCACTCAATAGTATAATTTATCACTATATAATATTTTGGTTAAATAATTTGTTTTTAAGTATTTTTCACTATTCAAAAAAAATTGGAAGTTCTCAGAAAATTACAAAAAATTCATCTTAGGGTAATTTTGATATTAAGAATACAAAAATGAATTCCATTTTGAAATATAAAATTTATATAATTTCAAAAAGTGGGTATTACTATTCATAACTGCTATTTTTATTGGTCGCGGTGTGTTAGAACTCAAGGTTGAATACAACACACACTACTCTATTATTAAAAGAGAAGCGTAACATGGAATCTTGCGGTGTTACAATGAATTTTTGTTGATCCCCTTGGATAATGTTTCCTTGAATGTTACTCATGCTACTTTCACACCCCCTATTTTGGCACTAGGAGTAGTTGTCGAGCATCTGTTCTTTTAGGTATGGATCCCTTTGTCTTTTTCAATTTGTATGTCATGCGGAGAGTGTTTATGAATGTTCTCTAATGAATATATTTTAATTCAAAATAAATAAATATAATATAATCTATTTAATATCGATATACAGGGGCTGGAGAAAGTGATGCATTATTAGGATTTATTTGTTACTGATATTGTGATTTGTATAGGCTATATTTCTATTAAAAATCACGGTCATTTGTATTATAATTTTAATCACCAATGATGGATTGTGGATGTTTATTTTTGATCCTATAAGAATAATTTTATGAATAATGAAATTGAATAACCACATATATTTGTTAAAATATATGGATGCATTAGGATTGAACTTTCTATATGATAACCCCTGAATTATCAATGTGGATTTAAAAGAACGAGTGTTTTCTATATCTAAATTCACCATGACTTTTCAGGTTTGGTTATGCACCATGTGTGTTTTTTTATCTTTTTTGGTTGTGTCATTATGGGGATGAGATCATGTCTATTTTTGGGGTGATACGGGTGGAGAAAGAGAATCTTATTTTGAGATATTGATTGATTTTGGATTGAATGTGAAGTGTTTGAGCAGCGCGGTTACATGTCCATGTTTTGCTATGTTTATGTTACTGGGTGTGGTGTTTTTATACAATGTGGATATAGGGTTGATTGTGATGATGTGTGTTTCGGGGTATGGAAATAGGTTTGGGGTTTGATTTTTGATATGAAGGACATGGTGGAATGACTTCGAAGAATGATGATGATAGTATTTGGTATGGATTTTAAATAGAGAGGAAACATGAATTAGGTTGTTTTTCTATGTGGTTTGTTTTATGGTGTGATTGGAGACTCTCAATCTATTGAGGACCATTTCTTGGGTTGTGCCTATAAGATGGCCAAGTAGGGATAGAATGAAAAAATTAATTTTTTAATAATGAATGAGAACATGTAAAATGAATTGAATGGGTATATGTTTTGAGTTATGGATTTTTGTGAATGGACTTCATTTATCAAATTCTAACGTGACTATTGACGGTGTTAATAAATGAATTTATAGGTTGCAGTAGATTTTGAAGTATAATAGGGTTGTTTATAGTTTTATTCAGAACCCATTGGTTGGTCTTGAGTGTCTGACACTATATATATACATATATGTATTTTCCTTGTTATTTCCATACACACCGCTCCCTAATTCAAAACTATGTACCGAACACCCCCATTTTCATTGGGGAGGGTGCCTTTCCAAATCATCCTGATGAGATAATGGATGGATGGACTCCTGCTCTTCCCTGCTCCCTCTTCCAAGTGGTTATATTCTAAGATTCTTTAGGCGGGTAGTGCTTTGTGAGGCCCAGGTGTTTGCGGACGGGTTGTGTTTTCCTCGGTATCTTTGGGATGAGATGTGTTGTGATTTCCTCGGTGTTTTCAAGATGTAATTTGGTATCTGTACCTTGTGTTTGTGGGTAGGATGTGTTCATGAGGCCTAGGTGCATGTGGGATAGATGTGATGAACTTTGTTTTCCCAGGTGGCATGACTAGTTGTGACGCACAGGTGTGTGTAGGTGGGTTGTGACATGGTACTTTTGGAAGAGGTGGGACATTTTTCCTCAGGGTGTGAGAGTGTCCAATCAGTGGGAAACCGGTACAGGGTACCCAATCATTGGTGTTCTCTATATTACTTCACTTGACTTGGGTTATTTGGTTTGCGTTCCTTCGGTGATATTGGGGTGGCTTGCATACCTTGTCAAGTGTTGTTGGTTTCTGCTATTTTCTCATAGATGAATTAATATGCTTCACCACTTATGCACAACAGACATTGATTTTTCCTAGTGAGTATACTTGTATGATCACCCTATATTATGAAAATTCATTCAGTTTTCTAGGATGAGTATAAAGATCATGATGGGCATTTCAAGTGTGGAATTTGGGAAAATTTTCATGCCGCTACTTTTCTTTGTTCTTTTGGGTACTTACATTGGTGATTTTCATTGTATTTGTAGTAGTTTTACTTTAAAACCTTCATGTGGGATGGATTTTGTTTTTTTATATAGTTCTTTATGTCCTTTTTAGATGAACCCTCTCATCTCCCAATCTCATTTTCTTATAAAAAGGGTAATGCCTTCCATTTCATGATATTATATACCATTCGTTCTAGTCTTCACCCTCGGGCCTACTAGTGGAATTACTCGAGGGACATAATCTATATTTATTCACTGCCATCTTATGAGGGGAATCATTGAAGGGAGGGGAAAATGAGAAATTTGGTGAGCACAATTTAGATGATGATACCAATTTTTGGTTCATGATCCATCACAGTTTCAAATTTTTTTATATTAGGTTTTGGTCCCATCTTTTTGTGAAACATATAATTAGAATGGTAATTAGAATCTCGGATGAGAACAATGTTAATTTTATTATTTGTTGAAATATACTAAGGTGGCCATTTTTCTTATATGAAATCTATGAAAATTTAATGTTTTATTATAGAGTTAATGGCTATTAAATCAGATTTCTAAATGTTAAACACTTGTTAAATAAAATATTTTCTTTTAAAATATCATTATTATGAGATAGAAAAATGAGGATTTAACATTTATATTAAAGAATGATGTTGGTCCACTATATTGGCCTTAGTTATTAGAATCTCAATTCACGTTCAAATGACTATATCTTGTATTTTTAATAATAATAGTTGTTATATAATTTTATAAAAAGTTGACAATCAAGTGAGAAATAATAACAATAAAGAAATCCTAGATATTTTCTTGTAAAATATTTTTGGAATTTTAGATTACACCAAGATTGAATTTTCTATTTTTATATCACAAAAAAACCACATTGATTACATGGAATAGATCCAAAACTTATATTACTAAAATTTTAAGAATAATCGTTACGGATACTCATGGAATCATATTGATGAGGTATGCCCATATTTTACATAAAAACCTCATAATGTTTGTATAGGTATTTCTACTAATGGTTTCCGTATATTTTATTCTTATAAAAATAAATATTTTTATTTTACTCCTTCCAATACTTGAGAAAACTTACCTCTTTGGATGTTGATGATGGGATAATATATCTATTTATCATTATTGATTATAGGACATCTATGGAAGAATATTTATATATATTAGAATCTATCAATTTATGGGTTAAATATATTATTTATTGATGATGTAACTATATATGATAGAGATGGATAATATAATTTTACATTAAAATCCACATTAATATGGAATATAAATGAATATATTGTTTATGGTATGTCGACTAGATGTTTTTCACATGTTAAAAAATTATTCTTGTAATACATGGGTGAAAGAAATGTTATAATAATCATTCCTATAGAAACCTATTTTCTGACTACCATTTTAGGATTTTTCTTAAAGATTATCATTTCCAAAGGAATAATAATAAATCTACAAAAGGTATAATATAATGTGGTGTATCTACCATAGTGATCTTAGGTATTTAGGTAGAAAATATCATCTCTTCATTACTTTATAATAGATTTGGTACAATTATAAACCAATAAAACGTAGATATATTTGAGAGAGATCAAAATTGGTTAAAAAAATTAATTTTTTTTACTGTCTATATTTGGATGATTTGTTATTCTTACACATGTTATATGTAAATTGTATTAAGAATAATTTTTTATAACATATTTTATACTCTTCATGAAACATATTGAAAGGCTAAAGACACTTTAAATGAATGCATAGATATTTCCCAATTTTACAGTTGTCTTGAACTTGGGTTATTTGAAAATGATACATCACAAAATTTAATAATTCCAAAAGAAAATTATGAAATTTATATATAAATACATTTATTATTAAGTTATTGGATTGTATATTTGACATTAATAGATTTTTATGCCTCCAATTTGTCTCGTTGTGTTCAAAAATAAAATTTTAACTAATTAAAAAGTCATTATTTATATTTCATAATGAAAATATTATTACTTATTGTACATAGAGGGTTATTTAATTATTCAACATATTATGTTTTTATTGAAAAATTATATTTTTGATACATTTTTGCTTCCACATAATACTATAATTCACTAAGTGTGATAAAAAAAAATTTGTTCAATTTTTTTTGTTAATTAAAAAATATGTTTTTATCAGCATTATTAGATACAATGCATCATTTGATGTTATATTTACCATGAAAAGAAAAATGTGTAAGGTTATTACAGTTCTGATGGATGTATTAATATAATAGTTTCATTAAAAAAATTAAAAATTAAAGTTTATAACAAAATATTATTTGACGTTTCAATTTCAGAAGAATACTTGTAGGAGGAGATTTCAAAATCATTCTCATATTATTTTTAATATGGATATACATAAAAATATAATATAATGGAAAAATGAGGGTTCTTCTAATGATTCCATAGTCCATGGATCTCTAGCATTTCATCAGCATGAACTTCGTTTTGGTGGTGATCATGAATGATGACATTCATAAGAAAAACTACATGGACCTCATACATATGTTCTTATAAATTGTGAATACATAACACTATTTTATAAAATTTATTTCTTTACATATATATTTTTAGACATTTTTTAAATAAATATATAACAATTTTTAGATTATATGATGATAATATAAAAAAAATACACAAATTAATTTGGATTCTCTAGAAGGATATCTATAACGTAAATTTTCATATAGCATTAAAATAATGGAAATTTATATTATTTACATTTCGGCATATAAAATAAATTTTTTATCTTATATATTATTAATTATTTTAATACTCTTCCAAGTATCATAATATGAACATAAAATTTATACAATATTATGGCCATTAATTGAAACTCCATCCAAATTGGTTAAATCATACAATGTGTACACAGTTAATGGTTTTATAATTCATACATACATATATGGTGAATCAAAAAATTCAATGAAAAATCGCGTTTGTTTAAATGTATCCCAACATGAATTTGACTTTAATGGAATCCTAGATGAAATGATTATGTTATGTAATCTGGGACATATTTACATATAAATATTTAAATTTCATTGTTTTGATAATTGTCGAGGGATGCATGATCATCCATGGAATGGATTCTTTAATAAAAAATATAAAAGTATTATTACATCATATTAACCATTTATGTTGGAAAATTAATCACATAACCTTTATTATTCAAATTAGTGTACTACTTCAAGATATTTAAATGATTGTTGGAGTGTAATAAAAATAAAATATCAGGAAAAAATGTATACATAAAATTAATTTGGTGTTATGGAAGTAAAAAATATTGATAAATTTCAACAAAAATCACCTAATACATCTCTACCTTGAAGAGATGCATATATGAATGTTTTATCATCACAATCCACAGTTGATAGTGTTGATAATGTTAATGATGTAACCAATGGATTTGAAATAATGAAGGATTATTAAATTCAAGATCATTGAGAAATTTATGACATTGAGGTGGAAGATAAAGACATTGATATCATGGAATATGATTATAAAGATAAAGAATAATTTATAGAATTCAATTTTTAGTCATAATAAATATATATTTTATGTTTTCAATAATTTTTTACTAGTTTCTTATATTTGATATATGTGTTAATTGTTATATATAAGTAACAATATTTTATTTTTTACTCTCTTAAATTTATTGAGGGTATCTTAATTCAATGATGAATATCTTGTCTGAGGATAAGCTACATAGTGATAAGCCTCCTACTCCATCAACTGAGGGTATTTTTGTATGACCATAAACTTAGAGGGATTTAGGCTATTCACTATTGATGATTCCATATCCCCTTTCTGAGCAATTTCTATCTGTTTAATATGATCATCATCATAGTATTCAAGTTTAAATATATATTTTTTATTTTTATCATATTGATTTTATATATTTATTATGTTACTAATTATTATTAATTTCATAATTATTTAAATCTAGTTATTGGGAAATCCATTTTAAATCTAAGTAAATATTTTACTACTCTTTTGTTGTCATAGGATCTAGATGATACCGATGTGCATGAATTAATAGTCTGGAACTAAATGATATATATAATAAAACAATATATTTTTTAAAAATACTATGCAATTTTAAATTTAATATATTATTAAATATTTTCATGTTTTATTTTCTTTTATTAATGGGAGAAAGAGACCCTCTATTTAAGACGTATGGGTGGTGAACATGCATGACCATTTTCATTTGTTTTTAGATTCCCGTTAAAGGATTTCTATGGAAGGAGAATATACAGATATTGTTGACATATATTATGTGTACCATCTACCCAATCATTCCTCACCGAGTCATGGGTGGGATTATACAAAATTTTATTGGTGATAATTTCAAGAGTATAACATCTTCAGGTCAATATAATCATGATATATAGGATCTCACATATTGAGTTGGGAGTCATACTCTTAGTATATATTATTGAAAATTGGTCGGTAATATTAATTATTAATATATAAATATATATTAATAAATCTATAAAATATATTTATACAGTCTATAGTTGATCCAATTATTACAATATCTAATTTGAGTAGGAAGATATACATTTATATTAGTATTGATCTGATTGGTGGTGATAGATAGTGATAAATTTGGGTTTTTTTAATGATTTTTAAATAAACATAATATAAATGTTCTTTATATTGATATTATTATTTATAGGATTGCATGATACAATTAAGAAATATGTTTCTTAGATTCATGAGAGTTAGGTTGATGAAAATGGTTGATAAAAGTCTTCATGTTAGTTTTGTTTTGATGGGGTGTTTGGTTACATGTGTTAGCGAGTGGTATTCAAAAAGTGTTGGTGATCAATATTGTTTTATGATTTAGTCCAGATAGTTATGATGGTACTAAAGTGATGTTTTTATTTTTCTTAATTGGATCATTTATAGGATCATTTACCTTCACTATTGTAGATTATTAGGTGATGCAGAAATATTAGTACATGACTATATAGAGAATGATTGAAGAGTGAGAAGAGAAATAACAATAACTAGGACATATCAATAGTAGTACAATAAGATTAAAGAGTATAATTGTTAGTATCATTAGACGATGATGGAGTATATATGATAAAATATATTTAGTTAAGTGATGGGTTTTCTTCCACTTGATGGATGTAATCACTTTCCCCCTATGTGGCATTATTATAATGATTTTTATTAATATTTTATATTATATATATTTTAATTTTATAATAATTTTTTGTATAGTACTTATTTTTAGTGAATTATCATATTTTTATTTATCTATAAATATTTTGGAAGGAATTATTTAATCGACACAAATACTTATTTATGAAAGAATAACAATCTCGCTCATAAATAAGTTTTTCTATTAGAATAACAACTTCCTTTTCATGTAGTATTTTTTATAGTACGTGTAATTCCATAAAAAAATACTATCCAACAAATGTAATTTGTTGATGACCATAAAAAGTAATTGTAAATATGATATGTTTTCCCATGTTGGGTTATTTATTATGAATTACTTTTGAAAATAACTATTTGTGATGGGGATCATTCAAAATAACCGATATTAGAAAAGAAATTATTTTTGATGCGGATGTTCTATCCTTTTGGGAATGGGTACGGTGTTGTGGTTGGGTTTTGGATTTATCTTGGAAGTTGGGTTTGAGCCTTAGGATGTGAGAGGTATTTTGTTATGTGTCGATTTTTTTAAATCCATGTGAGACATGATGGTCATGATAATTCATGATGGATTTTTAATAGATTTTTTTTTCATTGAACTTCAACTGCTTTGAAGGAACATCTTTGACGGGTATTGCCCTAGCAAAATTACCATCATAGATAACATGATTGTAAATATTAAAAATATTTTGTGAAAAGTTTGAAAAGGGAGATAATATGATGGTTCATAGCAGTGGGCTAGATACTAGGGTGTCTGTACTAGGATATTGGAAATTTATAGAATACATAGGATTAATATGAATAGACAATTCATAGATGAGAGAACTATTGTGTCAGGATAGGCTTAAGTATCTTGATAAAGGCTGCTGGTCGCCTAAGGTTGGAAAGTGTGGGTGAGGATGATTTTTATAAATAGACATTATAGATCCTATCAGGGAAGATCGAGGCTAATAATTTAATGGTTATATCAACGGGTTATCACTATAAATGATCATCACCAAATGATACACTTTGGTCACATATATTTGTTTTTATTATTTATATAGAAAATGATATGGTAGGGACAAACTGATGTGCTACTCTATAAATAGTCCTCAAATGACATCATGATAGACCTTTATAATGATGATATTTTTTATTCATATTAATGGATGGTTGTTTGTTCCAGGATGGAATGCATGGACATAGGGGGTATCATTTAGTGGCTTATGGAATTGTGAGTAATAATTGGTCTGTATTAGTGTGAAGCTCGGAATTGGAGGAATTGGATAATGTTTCATTCATAATAATATAGTTAATGGGAGGATAGGGGTTATTATTTTTAATTAATGGATTTATGGTGTGGGTTGGGCATTGGAGTTATAATTTTTATTAAGAGGAAATATTTGATAGATTGGGTGTATTTGTGGTTGGATCATAGCCATTCCAGTGTTGAAAACTATTTATGAAATCATGTTTTGTGGGATGAATTGGGTATCTATAAGGAATAATTGGTCAATATATAATATGATAATCCCTATATTGTGAATTATTTAATGACACACATTGTTATGGGCTAGTGAAATCAAATTGAATTAAATTCTATGTCCCAAAGTTGGGTTATTTTAAGAATTGATATTTAGAATGAAATTTAGAGAGTTATAACATCTCTAGGAGATGTTTTCATGTATTATCAGGTGTTTGGATCGTTCCCCAAGATTTTTTATATTTATTATTTAGTATTTGTCTTCGTATAGAGAATAATTTTTATTTAAGGTGCTAGATCACAACAAAATAATGGCCATTATAGTGTGCAATAAGGGTATGGCGCCATTACCTAGTTCTACAAGTGGAATGTTTTTGGTTTAGATAGAATATCATGCAACAATAGAGGTGTCTTAATGTAAATATGTGGATATTTGTGATTATTCGTTTGATATAATAGATATCATTCCTCAACCAATTTAATATGCCCTGAAGGCCTCTCAAGTGGAATGTTTCATGCCCTAACCAATATGGGGTTGTGCATAGGAGCACCCCATCAGTCATCATAGTTCTACGAGGGGGGGGGGGAATCTTCACCTTGAGAATATGGTCAATCCTAAATGTGTATATAGGAGTGGGTGATTATTTTGTGAATCGCCTTGGTCATATATATTTCCATCACAAGATGATCCAAATTATAAATCCAATGTATGCCCTAAACTGACTAACTATATAACTAGAGGAAGTAGGGGTCGATCACATTGAGAAAATGGGTATCCCCTAGGTCTATGAATTTGACCAATTATCTAGGATACACAAATTTGAGTGGATACTGGAAAAAATATAACCTATCCTATTTTAGTGTTATGGGATGTGTGGTTCCAATGTTATATTTAAATGAAAGGTGTAGTCTAATTTCAGCAGTGTTTTAGGAATCTAATAACTCAAATTGTTTCAATTCATGAAAAATAATGATGGTATTCAATGTTATGAGTGATTCCTTGGTCAATCACTTGTACAAAAACCCTATTTTAATGAAATATTTGTCATAATATCCGATTAACATATCATTTCATTAAGTAAAAGGATTAAACAGAAATGATAACAGACCTAGTGGTATTAGATTCTTCTAATCCTAATTATATTTTCTCCCTCTCAAACTCAAATCCTTGATCCAATAATTGAAATAAATAAATCTTTGGAATCTTAGATACAAAATTATCCAAACTCAATCCAAAAAATGAATACAGAACAAAGGGATCAAAGTCACATCAAACAACATCCTCTATCAAGAAAAATCTATCAATCTAGTAATTAAGATACCATAAATAATAGATCTAGGTATTTGGATCACGGAACATAAAAATAGAGAATCAAACCCCTTGTTCAATGATGATCGAACAATTTTCATTCATATGGGATGATATTATCTTGAATTTAACTCCAATATCTATTATAATCCTTCCTCAGATGCTCTACTAGGTTTTGAGTTGGGTTAATAACTTAATCTCGCATTTTTTCTACCTATTCTAGTTTCCCCTTCTAGTTATAGAAAAAATATCCCCCATAAAACATATAAAAATAAAGTTAAAATAGTGTATGGGGGAAGTTTTAAGGTAGTTTATTGTCTATTTATTAGTTCATGATTAAGGTGCACAATTTGTTTATCAGTACACCAAATATACTATTTATTATATCCCTTTAATTTTGCATTGCATTGGCTATAGGGAAGTATGATTGGTAATGCTTACCATGTCTAGACTATGCACATGTTTCTATCTACTTTGGATCCATCAAGCATACTTATAGGGATGGTCCACATGGTTTAAATAACTATTCAGAGACAATTCAATTGTTTATACCTCCACGAATTGAATCCCACACAGTTTTGTGGGTGGCCTCACATGGTTTCTAAAAAGTGAACCAATAAACTGGGCCTATTTTTCCTATAAAACACCTCCAAAACATGCTTCCATTATTGGATCCATATAGATTAAATACACCTAAATGAAACATTTAATCCTGATAAAAATAAAAGTATATAATATATTTTCCATTTTATATGGATAAACACAAAACAAGTTTTGCACACTTTGGGTACATCAAACTCTCCTACACAAAAACTTTTCTTTCACTTAAGGAAAATTCGAAAAACATTATATAGGGACCTCAAAAGAAATAATTACAAAAATAAAAATTCATAATAACCCAACGAATATGATTTTTAATGAAAAATTACTGAATGTCCTACAATCACCTTTAACATCTCTCTAACCACCAAATCAAGAATGAATAGTATATTAATGCTTATTTTTCAACCTTCATTTTAAATAATTTTTGTTTAAGTATGTGATCCATCTTATTTATTTAACATAACATCACCCAATCCATATCCATATTATCATACCCATGGGTAAGATAAAAATAGTGTTTATTTATATAAAATGGTTGGTTAAAAATTTTATTTCTCACACAATCTCATTGGATTCTAACTTTAAAGTGTGATCTATATTCATTGATAACTTGGGTATTAATTTTCTACATCTCAAATTTTAATTTATATTAGTTACTAGGACTTATTTTGTGTGCCATAGTTTTTTGATTTCTGAGCTTGATGGATTTGAAAGGAATTTCCATAGATTACGAAATTAATACTACATAATATTCACATGTGTGACATAAAATAACATCAAGAACCAATTTTACTAAATGTATAAGTAATAAAAATAATTAATGGATTTTCTTAATCAAAACTACACCATTGAAATTTCGTACTCAAATATATATTTTCAATGGGATAATTCAAAAAAAATACATTAATTTTCCAAATAAAACCCACTATGTGAATGGTTTATCAGTACTAATAGAATAAAAACATCAATATGATCCATAAAATGGCAGTAATTGTGTAACTAACATGAATGTGTGATATTTATAACAGGCCCTTAAATGGTATATATGGAAAACATGACATCACTGGGAATGAGAAAATCATTGTTCATGTAGTGGTACATATGATATCCCTCCCCACACTTAAAACCAAACAATATTTCTAATGCCTAATTATTAAGGTGGGTTCACATATAAAACAAGTGATATATAATTAGATTAAATTCACAAAAAAAATGATCAAAATAATGAATTAAAAGAATAATACCCCCTCATGGGGTTTTCAGGTACATTCCCATGACCAATATGATTGTAAGTCCTTAACTCCCTCATATCATCCATGTAATGCCTTTTAAAACCATTATAACCGATAAAAACACAATATCATGCTTCCATGATATTCAAATTTCAAGAACTCTATTTTATTTAAAATATATACACATGAGATACCCTTTTAATGGAAATATAGGTTACTATGGATGATATGTGAGTACCAATTGTGTAAAATTTATTTGTTTATTAAATAAAAATGAAAACTATAATGAAAATATAAAATAAACAAAATAAATAACACCTTGAGTTTATTGATTGGTTTCTTCCTAATGAACACCTTTGTTTTGGACATTGGCTTAACAATGATTTCGAACCCTCATCTATATTCATTCGAATGATGGGAATTCTACTTGGTGAACCACCACATGTGACCGATGTCACTCCCCCATGCTGAAAAGTTACACTTTTTAGGATAATGATTTGGTGGGTTAAAACAAACATGCTCTATGGAAAAAAATATCGATGATGGATAAATGTTTCTTCCTTTACCTCATTTCAACCACCACATATTGGATATATTTAGTATCTCAGCATTGACTCATGGTAGGTCGTAATAATATGTATGGATCTTCCTTTATTTCCCCATGATATTAAATGCCATAAACATAATGTTTCTCCAAACACCCTTTTATAGAAAGGGAAATATCAACTGTGTTGTAAAAGATAAATGGCTTTTAAATTCCAAAAAATCATGAAAAAATGCATCTCCATTTTCAATTTCAAAACATGATTATTTGCTATCAAAAATATATTTTATAACAGTTTCTTCCATATCTCTATGCTCCATCGGTTGATTAAAATTTTCATGATTTATTTTCAATATAGAATTCTTTCTCACACCCATTGTGAAATAGAATTATTTATTTAAATTCAATATTCTTAGTATAAATATATTTTAAAAACTACATTTTTTTACATTATGTGGGTGAAAAATCATAAATATCATCTAAACAAACATTTACACCATCATCTCCATCCAAATCATGTTTTTTCTTTATTATTTACTAAATTGGATAGTTTCCAAACCAAAGAAATTAATCATTCTAATTGGTTAGATTTGTTTGATTTTATTTCCATAAAGGCCTCCACCATAGATAAAAAAATTTGAAATTCATTTTCTCACCTGAATTAGATGAATTCTTCTATGGTGATAGTAGTGTAAACTAGTTAATTTCATTATAATACCCTTACTCATATTTATCAAACCCCTTTGGAATTTTTTTTATTTTAACTAAAATTTTTCAAATTAATAATGAAATGAAGGGGACCAACACAAGAATATAAGGAATAATCCTCCAATAATTTATGATTTTAATTTTATAATCTGTAAATGGTATCACCAATAATTTAGGATAATCAATATTCAATCCTCATATACCAATTTTCTATAACACCAAATGGACCATTCATGATATTTTTGTAAAATATATACACCTTAATATTTTCTTAAACAACATTGAAAAATAGAAGAAACAAAAAATTTATAAAATTCGAACTAGGAGAGTCCCAAATATAAACCATTTCTACCTAGGCAGGACACCAAAACATTGAACACTAATCATGAGACATCCTAAATTTTAAATTCAATGTGTGTCTGAAACCAACTAACTTTTTATCTAGTGGAATAAGGGGTGAATGACATTGATAAAAATGGTATTCATTATGTTTATGTTGTTGACCAATTATCTAGGAGACAAAAATGTTAGATGATAATGGAAAAAAACAGAACATATCCTATGTTAGTGTTATGGGAGTTAAGGTTTCATGGATGGATTTAAATTTAAGGTGCATTAAAATTTTGGTTGTGTGTTGGGATCATATTCACTCAATTGGATTCAATGGTATGAGTGAGTCCTTTATCTAACACTAAAACAATGACTCTAGTTTAATCAAATCCTTGGTTAAATAATAAATTAAACTAGAATATCATGATATAAAGTCCCTAAATTCAATGGACAATGGGCCCAATGTTCATGTTATCCACTTACCATAATTAAATTACTTTTATCTCACACACATAGCCTTGATCCAGTAATAGTAAGTAGGAAATTATTGAATTTATATTAAAATAAAATCCAAAAAAATATGAAAATTGTCACGACCGAACCAATGGGGCTCGAGCTGCGACTCCCCAAGCATGCCTCCAATAAGACAGGGGTTGGCGTCTAGTGCCAAGTATGCTATCACACACATGGGAGGCATTAGCCTAAGGTACCTGTATACATGCACCCACATATAACCCCCATTCAACTGTGCATAGATATATAAAAACTGAAATAAAAATGAATTAATACAACTATCCCACAACCAAAGTACAATAGAAGAACAAAAGGGAGAAACAGGGCCCGCCAAAAGAAATCGGCAAAGTGTCCAAACTGCTCAAAAAAAGGGAAAACACTACCAAAATGCCTTTCGGTAAGCTCCTCAGCATACCTTCGGTAAACACCCCTGTCATACCCACTAACTAAGCTTCGCCTGCTCCGGGTCCTCCTGGGACCCCGTCTAAATGCTTGTGGTCTACACAAGACAAGAGCATGTGTGGGAAAAACCCATGCATTGGTGATTATAACAATAATCTGTAGGAACCTCAAAAATCCAAAACAAAAGTGCAACTGAAAGGAAACAGTCCACTCATACCAGCCAGAGGGAACCCAGATGAGAGAGAAACTCCATCTCTTAACCATCCTCAGCTAAGCAAAACTAGTCTGCTCAAATCAGGTGTATGCCCATACATATTCCATGAACATCCAGATATACTCAGATCACGCACCAATCCATATGAGGTACCATCGTCATCACCATCAATGGTTCACAACCAGAAGAGGACACTCTACGATCACTGTCATCCAAGATGACACTCGTCCGAGAGAAACACTCTATCGGGTCCCACACAAACATCTCTGACGCTCACCCGAGAGATCACGCTCGTCTGATACCGTCATTGAGAATGTCATGGGGAAACAACAAAAATACCAAACTCCACAGATAGGGGATCTCTCTTAGGGTTCACTAGGGGATACCAGATCCCACTCCAGAATACGAAGATATCACAAATAGGGGATCACTCCTAGGGTCCGCTAGGGGATTCCACAACCTGATCTGGCGCTCGGCAGAAACACGTCACTCAGATAGAAGAATGTCGCCCATAAAAAGGTGGTCATGATGATACCGGAACCCTATCTGGTATAACTCGCGATGTAGCAGATCGAACTGATGATGCTGGAACCCTAGAAAAACCATGTGGTGAGTAGGGATTCACATAACCAATGATACTGAAACCCTACTATAATCCTCATGCTACGTAGGGGATCGTATTCCTGACTACCACAACCCTACTAAGCATGGCCCACCATGTGGGAGATCATATTCCTGATGATTCACAAACCCTACGGGGTTATCATTCTAGATAGTGGATTGTCGCCCATGGATAAGCGGTCACAACGATTCCAAGAACCCGATCTAGGGTAACGATGCAAGAGGATCCCGCTATGGGGCCACCGGAGGGATGCCACAACTCTAACAGATTAAACATCCCATCGAGAGGATCACAAGCCTATAATAGGGTTGTGATGTCGTGCAAACCCACATAGGAATGAACCAAGGGAGTACCCTCAACAACTGTTGGTCCCAACGTTGGAAACCTGAGCGACCCACCAAAACACCACCCTGCACACCTTCAAGGCTGATACTAAGGCCAGCATCATGATCCATGCGGAAAAACACACACGATAGGCTGTTTAGTTACCCAAAACAGAAAAATGGTTAAAAAGGAACTAGTCATTGTAGCCAGCCCATGTGAGGACCTCACAACGATCATGAAACTCATTAAGCAGATCATACTACAACGATCCCCTCGAAAGAACATACATGATCCACTACTCGCTTGTCCGAAACGAACACCCGATGAAAAATGAACTATTCAACGAAGACAGCTCAAGAGGGGCCACACCTCGATCTTGAAACTCATTGAATGGATCACACTATTGTGATACTATTGAAAAAACACATAGGATCGACTAATCATCTGCCAAAATCGAACTCCTGGTGCGAATGTTGCATTTCTCTGCAAATGCCAAAACCCAGCCTCAAGGGGCCTGCACCCCAAACTTTGTCCCAACACCCGAAAACCCTCAATAAAAGTTCTATGTATCATCAGAGTCTCAACGCCACTGACATCACATCAATAGGACACTCCGGGTAGAATATACAATGGCCCAAAGTCGAATAGTAAAAAAATATCCTCATTTAATTCGACGTTTCAAGCACCCATGCCACAATCCCAAACCTTAACATTCCCGAACGCACACCGAAAGGTTTCCATCATCACCAGGTTCGCGTCGCCGCAGACGGAACGCGAATCTGACACCCGAATTGCATGAAACAATGGTTTTAAAAAACCCCAGTGTATGAAAAAGGGGAGAGACCGGCCGCCACCGATGGCCCACCCTGGACAGCGGCCCTACACCACAGGGCTCCCCGCGCCGCTGTGCTCCGTTGGCTAAGACTCCATGGACCATCGGGGGCACCCCGTTTGTCCGTTTTATGATCCTAAGGTATTAGAGTGACACTAGAGATGCGATCTTCCCTAATACGACATCAAAACAAAGCAATTTTCAGCAAAAATATGATCAAGGGATTAAAACTCAAACTGCCTACCTCGCGGGCGAAACACCGATGATCCTCGCTCCAAAGCTTCCGTTTCACGATCCTGAAGCATCCGCCATTGAAATGTGAGCACGATGACACCTTGATCACGCGATTTGGTCACCGATTGGCTGTCGGAAGGAGAGAAGGAGGAGGAAGGAGGATGAGTTCATCCTCTGTTGCACACTGTATGTTGAAGGGAGGGGGAGAGAATAAAAGGAGATTTTTTTTTTAAATTTCTCCGGCTCCCGACTCGCATCTGCCTGATGCCCGATTCAGACAGAAGTAAGGTCACCTTTAGGGTAAACGTGCCATTCTAAATGCAACGAAGGACTCGGATTTGCGATTCGAGACTTCATTCCGAAGTTATTCGAGCCGATGCTCGTAATTAAACTTTTCCACTTATTTACAGAAACGCCCCTAGTGGCGTTTTCCACAGTAGGACCACGCCCCGGAAAGTTTGCACCTCGCCTAGGGTAAACCGAACGTTCTAGACTCAACCGTTTCCTCAAATTCACATTCCAAGATACCGTTTAAGAGATATCACACACCATTCACGTGCATATTATAAAAATACTTAATATTTTTAAAAAATTAATTTCGTGAACACCGGGCCTCGGAATCGCACGCCATCTTTGCTCCTAGATTTGGAATTATTCGTAGATATATTCCAATGTCTGACAAGGCTAAATCCTGAGTCTCTACAAAAATGAAAACAAAAAATTATAAAATTCATATATAAAATAATCCATAAATAAAACACCATAAAACAACCAAGGAAAAAATTATACACTATTGATCATGGGATTGATAGAGTGAAAACATTAAAATAAAGAAACAAACCCCTTATTCTATGATGTTATGAAAACATTCCATGGTTTAGGATAATCCTAGAATTAAATTCACACTAATGCACCTTAAAATCCTTCCTCATATTCTCTAATATGGTTAAATCTATGTCGGTAGCCTCCTCTAACAACTTTTTAGTTTCTTTTTTCATCCCCCTCCAATTTCATGTTGTATACCCCCTCAAAATGTGTAAAAATTGAGTAAAAACAGTGGTTTGTGGTTAAGGGTTGGTCATTGTCTGTTTATTGATCCAATGTTAAGGTTTATTGTGATTTAACTATCTTCCAAAAGTGTTTTTGTTTTATCACTTTAGTTTCGTCCACAAGGACAATAATAAAGTATTAACTATTATGTTAACCATGAAAAAACCATGTCTATGGTTCTATCTTCTATATCGACATCATGAACTATTAAAGGGTTGGTCCCCATGGTTTGAATATTTTTTTGATACTATTCTATATCCACTACCTCCACAAATGTAATCATGCATAGATTCATGGTTGGAATCACTAGGTTTTCAAAACATGCACAACGGAAAAGTGGCCAACTTTTTTCTCAAAAACACCTCCAAAACATTATTCCTTGTTAAAGTCTTTTAATAAAATATATACCTAAATGAAATATTTAAAAATGATAAAAAAATATATTAGATAATATATGATCCATTCTTCTGGTGAAAAATACATATATTCACACATTGAGCACATCAGTCCGACCATAATGCACTTACTGAAATGTTTTTATGGATAAAGGGTAATTTGTAGACCCCTTACACCATTCCCCATTGAGATGATGTAAACTAGGGGTGGGAGTCCCTCCTACCCTCTCTTTCTACCCCATTTATCCCCTTTATTTTTTGGTAATACTAGATCATTTCACCATACTAGTTTGAGGAATTCTTTCCCTGTTCTTCATTAAATCCTTACATCATTTACCATTCATTTTTCATGGATTAGATTGGGGATTAAAAAACAATTCAACCATATCATGGTTTACTCATCTTAAAATGATATGGATTGATTATATAGTGGCTATAAGATGTCAGAAAGTAATAAATTCCATATATTTATTGAATTTTCATTAATGTATACCAGGAAAGTGTATGTTTAAAATATCATTTCCATGATTAATTGAATTTACTATCATTTGGGTGTCATATTATTTGGATTTTATTATTACGAGTGTTATAAGAATTCCATAGGTTGATGGAATGTAATTTTTTTTAGTTTTTTACAATGAGAGGCATCAAACTATGATTTATCTAGATATGAATTTTTTTTAATTAGTGTGAAATAATTTTTGATTGGTAATGGAACATGGTAGGGGATTGAGAGCTCGAGAAGGATCAAGAATGGATTGGGAAAGGCATGTGTTAGTGTAGTTAAAGGATGATACCTCTCATATTTAGTTAGGTGGTCCATTTAATTATTAACAATATATATGTCTGTATCTTCTTGAGTGTGAAGAAAAGTAGTGTGAATGGATAAGAATAAAAATGATCTATTAAATGTAAAGAGATTTTATAGTGATTTATATATGTTGTGTGGGTATTTTGGGCATGATGTTGGCACTCAGGTGATGATCGGTAACCCCTTCGTAAGGGGTAATCCTTTTTAATTGGAATAAAAAGAACCATAATGGTATTGTCTCATAGAATGGGGTATGTATTCCTTGGGATGAAGCATAGTTTCATGTTATGAGGTCTACAAAATGCTTGAGTGATTATGATCTGATTCTTGTTATTGTCTATCCTTGGAATCAGTAATGAAAACGTTATATCTTTTACCATTAGCTTTGAAACTTCTTGGATAGGAGTTAGTGATACTGATATGGTGTATTTGAGTGGTAATTTGATTCAATGAGATAGAATGGGTTACACTAAGGCCTGGACCCCAGTGAGTAATACTGTATGAATTTATTAGAGAATTTTTTGAGGGTATATTTTTTGAAATTTCTATACACGTAGATCATACAAGGAATTTCCTTGGAAATTTCAAGTAATTAGAGAATGATAGAGTGTTTTTATGTGGAATGAGTACCTAATGTGGCTTGGGATTTTTATTTTAATGATTACGACATAATTATAAGATTATGTGAGTAACTTGTGAGCAAATTGGTTAACCAATCATCTAATAGTGGATTATAATATTGAGTTTGTTGGGTTTGGCTACTTCATGTGATGAGGTTGATCAATTCCAGCCTATCAGTATAGGGATCATCATGGGTATTAGTTATTTGTGGGGTTTTATTGATGAACTTTTATAGTGTAACTAATCTAGGCTTGTGATGTTATGATATTTATATCATATCCTCTAATTTTGTTCTAGGTATTGATCAATGACATTCTATAATCTAGGTGATCCAAAATGTACACCGTATGATTTTTGTTATTATTATTTATCATTGCACTGAAACCATTACTAATGATGTTGTATCATGGAGACTATTCTATTGAGGTGTAATTTTATATCAACTAGGTTGTCATTATTTCCAAATTTTTGAAGTCTATGATATGAGTTTTATCCATGAAACCCACCATGTTTTGGTACAGTTAGACTCTTACAGAAGGATAAAAACATTTCTCTATCCAAAGGATCATATTTTAATATATATTATTATCCATCGGACCCACCTTTTGTATGTGTGCATCAGATCATGTGAGAGGTTGGAGAAATTTAACATTTCCCTAGATGTGGTTTCTATATGCCCAATTTTGGAGATGTATGTCCTTTCCCTCAATGGTTTTACTCTGTTGTGTGACTATGGTTGATCTGTTTCCATGATTTGTCGAAGCAGGTGGGGTCATGTGTTTTGGAGTCTACGTTAGCTGATGCTTACCTAGATACATTTCCTATGAGCTTCTAACCTATTTCCAATGAATTAATATAAATATCTGACAGAATATATAAGGTATGAATATTTGTTTCCATGATGATTTTTGTGCTCACACCCAACTTGACAATGTTAGTGAGTGTGTTAAATGACTTGGATTTTCCTGATTTCATTTTGAGAATTTTCTTTGAATGATTTTGACACCATCCACTAAGACAAAATTCGATTCTGAGCCCTGGTTTTCTCAGAATGGTTTGATAAAAAATGTTATGTTTTTAATAGTGTGGGAGAGTGATTTTCCTAAAAAAATTGGAATAAATTTTAAAAAGGTTCCCAGATCAGAAATACAGGGGCACCATTGTGCTTAGAGTAGTGGATTTACCCAAGTCGTGACTTAACATTAGTTAACATGGGTCTTCAATGGAAAATCATGAAAATGGAATAACTGTAAATAAAATAATTAAATTAAATTATTTTATTTTTAAAATCCAAATAACTCATATATGGCTACATATATTAGAAATCTGAGACCACCGTTTAGTTCATAAGGGGTGTTTTCCTTAGGCGAGGCTTAACGTCGACTGAAAAAGGATAGCAATAAAATATTGTTTCCGGATGTGAACGTCATTAAAATATTTAATAAAAATATTTTATTAACATTACATGATAATGCAATAAAGGTTTTCCTTTTTAATGAGCCATTTCAGAAACCATGGTGATCTTCATAACCCTAGAGTTTTTCTAAGGTAAGGAGAAGGATGAGATCTCATCAGAGACGACAAATTGGAGGTCAAAACATAGATCAATCATTGATGAATCTACAAAAAATGACAACATGTATTCTCCCTTCTTCAACGAATGATCGAAACATGAGGTAGGGTGTCAGTTTTTTTGGGTTCTCTTTCCCTATTCATTATCCCCATGATGAACATGGATTATCCAATGAACCAGCTAATCCATGGATTATGTCTATTGTGGGTTGGGCGTAATCTGTTGCGAGGTTGTTTTGGGATAACCCAAGTTGAGAATTGCTTGATTTTCCATTTGTTCTTCAATTGTTACATGAACAGATCAAGGACAACCCAAACAAGGCCATGATCTCTTCATTTGGTCATTTCATGTACTTGTCCCTCCCCTTGTACATCATTCTTCATGTTTTCCAGTCCGTAATGGAGTTATGACCCCATGATTGCACATGGTGGCAACAAAACGAGGAGGAGGCTAGAGGTAGTGACTCAATCAATTTGAGGTGGGGCGCGATATAGTGAGGCCATCAGACGGGCGGCCAGTGGAAGGGGTGACACCAGCCCAACGGTGTGACCGAGCTAGGTGGAACCAACTGGAAGGACGATGATAGGGAGGCCAGAGGTAGCACATCATTTAGTCTAGGTAGTACAGTGATAGTGGGATGGCATGCGTTGCACAGGCCACGAGCAGCGGTCAAACAAAGTTGCCGGTAGGGCGGTCGATGTTGGGATATGACAGACGCGGTTTAGCGGGACCACATCAGAGGGAGAATTCACATCTCTATCGCAGGTGTGTTCTGGTCATGCAGGTTGGCCGCAATGACCCGGGAGTCACCTGACATGTAGTTGGGCAACTGCATGAGCCAGGGGTGGGTGAAGCCTGGCAGACCGCATCCAATGGAGTCGGTCCGACCCACAAAGCACGGGTCGGGCTGGAACAACCAGGCATCTCTAGCAGCCCTGTTGGCAGCACTGCACGACCTAGTGGGATGTACCATGTAGTTGAGTGGCCCAACGAGCTGGGCTAGTTTGGGATGGCCCATACTGACTTAGTTGGGTCGAGTCAGCCAAAGCGGGATGGGTCGGGTTGGACTCGGACTGCTCCAAACCCTTTACACTTAAATGGTCATATCATTCAAACGGGGGGTCCATTTGATGAGCCACTTGTGGAATTGGGACCATTATGATGAGGTGTGCCTTTTTAAGTTGAATTTTGGGTTTTTAGTATAGACCAGTGTAGGTGAGTAGTTTCCATTGGTTCTTTCCTCAAGGGTTCATTGAGGCATTAGGTCCACACCACTTGATAGTAATCCCCTATGAGGCCATGTCCCGGATAGAGTTGTGGAATCCCTCATTTGGACTAGAGAGATCCTATATCACCTCTGATAGATTTTTAAGGGAATTGATGAAAGCATTGAGAGTAGGGTGTTAATCCTCCATCTAGTGGGTCGTATCAGTAGGGTTGTCGGCATCCTTTGAGAAGGATCCCCTACATTAAATTCCACATCAGTAGGGTCGTCGTTATAATTTGAAAAAGATTCCCAATGTTGCAGGGTAATATAGATTGGGTTATCGGTATCCTCTAGGAAGGATCCCCACATAATATACCATGACCTTCACTACTGTTTTCTCTTTGTGTGGGACCTAGATTAGCAGAGCCTCTTTACTAGAGTATTCAATGACATCATAACACAAGGAGTTCATTCTCTTCGAATGAGCATTCCTCGAGCAGAATCCTACGGATATTGATTGGTTGTGATATAGAGACTCTACATATTTGTGAGACAAGATGCATCAGGGAAAATTCATGATGTATCAAGGCTAGGTGTTCTATTATATACTTTTAGTAGACCCGTTTTACGTGATTACTATCAGATGGGTTGAGGAGTGATATCTCCAAGAACGAGCATGCTACGAGCCGAATTATATGGTTGGTAGTGGAGGAGAATTTGAGTCTTGGAATCATTTATGAGTATTCTTATATGTTCTTGATATATGTTTTGTTGACATATACCTATGTTGAAATGACGATATCCTCTTAGTGATATTTCCTTTGTGGTCCTTTAATTCTTATTTCATGGTGTCCTTCTGAGTATTGTTTTACTCACCCCTGCATGGGCTTTGAACGCACATGTCGTGTTGTTCTATGAGCAGATGATCCACATTTTGACAATTTACCGAGTGGATCGGGGCCTGGTAGTTCTTAGAGTGAACCATAATACAAGGTGGGATCCTGTGACTTCAGACATATGTTTCTGTACCTACCATTCTGGTAGGGTTTCCTATGGAGGATTTCTAGGGACATATATCTTTTTTACTTTTCCTTTTTTGGGCTTTTATTCTGACTCCATTTACATTCAATTTTCTACTAATGTACTATGTTTTGGTATTTTAGTGGTATGCCTTTTTGTTTACTTAGTGTTTTTCATTTCATCACATTTTCTTGGAGACTTGTGAGACTTCACAGTTACTTAGGAAAATGTCTCACATTTGTGGGATATTCCTACTTGATTCCATTGGCCAGCCGCTAGCCTATGGGAGGCGGACATGGGGTAGTCACGACATGGGACACTCTAGGATGGGTTGTGACCGAGTGGTATCAAAGTAGGTTAGTTCTAATTTAAGGAAAAATAATCTATGTGTTTTGGTTTAGGGAAACAATGTTAAATGTTTTGAGTTTAGATTTCATTCTATGGAATCCAATGTTAGTGTAGTGGATGATGTATCCATACACTAGGATCTATAATTATTCTTTTCTACTCAGTACATTAAAACACTAGTTGGAGGGGAAAAATAATGGTATATGCATCATATAGTAATGGGTTTTTTTCCTTGTCCTTCTTGAGTCATCTCAATAGGTATACTCTATGGATCATTATATATTTTTTTACATCATGATGATTCCATGTAGACATCTATCCAAGATTCAAATGCCTGATCAAAAGGATGATCTGTGGGGTGAAGATATATCAGTATAGAGCTTTGTATCAAATTTAACACGTATGGATGGTGTTCCTTTAATACCACCACATATAGAGTATCACATGGTACCCATAGTACTAGTAGATGATATGTGTAGGATGAGAGAACTTCATGAGTTTCAATGACAGAGACCACATATGTTGCTGAGGAATAGCTTGAGATGATGAAAAAGTTTTGCGTCTAGTCAGGGCTCCAGCAGATCAGATAGTGGTCCTGGAAGCAAGCCTTCTAGGTGGATTGGTAGGTCAGTGGGGGGGGGGTTAGATTACCTGATCTTACGACGAGGAAACTTTTACATGGGTATAGTTTGAGAACCTTTCATAGAGAGTAATATATAACCATTAAAGCTAACTTTTGTTCATTCCAAAGATATTCTATAACTCAGGAGGCACGACAAGTCTGTATCAGAGTATTCATCGAGGCATACCAACCATTCCTCGAACTTGATGAATATGATACATGAATAGTGACTCATGGATCGAATCGTCAAGAAAGGAGTGTTTAGGGACATCCGAGCGAACACTATTTTTCTATGTCTTTTGACTTATGTTATGGTACTAGAGCTAACCTTTGGGGTTTAAAGTCCCTTGGATAATAGGATGCCGCCAGTGAGTGACAGTAGAGGGTAAGCAAGGGAATATACCTCAGTAGCAGGAGGCCAATGTCAGTATCAAAGACTGGGCATGTGATAGATTTATAGAGGATGTCCCAAGATGGGTGATCTACAGCTTGGGGCTCACAAGATTAGTTCAGTCATCCTGGAGAGAGGCAATGCTTTTCATATGAAATCTTGGGACATCTCAATAGAGATTTTCCATCCTGTCATACTTCTAGTAGGGAATAATTTGATGGGCCATTGAGGAAGAGATAATTATAGGAGCAGAGGGATCTACAGTGCTTATAACAAGGAAGAGGAGTTGGGAGAGCAGTAGAAGGTTGTATACATTTCATTATGTTACCACCACCACCCCCATGTGGTCCGCACCATGCTCAAGGAGATGGAGGAAAACAGAGGGTACAATTACACACAGTTGGAGAATATGACCCAAGGGCTCTAGGAATGATTTGAGGTATAGTTTTTGTCTTCTCTTTGCTATCGTATTTGTAGACATAGGTGAAAATAATTCATTCTTATCATGAATCTTGTTCAAGACCTAGAGTTTCCTGTTAAATCATTGACTTAAACCTTGCATCTGGGGATACACATGGGGGGAGATTTGATAATCATGATTATGATAATAGTTTGATCTGACCCACGAGGTGAGGGTTTCCGTTAGAACCTCTTTGTGGCTGCGTCGAGGCCTTAGGACATCATTCTTGGTATGAATTGGTTATTGATAGTCTACAGTTAGACTATCTTTTTTAGGAAAATGGTGTGGTATGTCTGCAGTAATGGAATAAGGTTTTTCTTGGTCAGTGAAAAAGGAAATCCATGCATCACAAGATAGACTCATGAAAAGGCGGGTGTAGATGATCACTGATGAGTCGGCTACCCTTACCCTCATATCATTAGATGTTGTGAGTTTTTATTTCCCAATAGTAGTGGTAGAATACAAGGGAATCTTTCCAGAGGATATTTTCATGATAAACATTCCACTGGGAGATTGATTTCAATGTTTCTTCACACCACAGGATGTCACCGATATTAGCATCAACATATTATATGACTTTTGTAGAGCATAATGAGCTGAGGGTGTATTTGGAGAAATTTTAGTGGAAGGGATTAGTAATACTCAGTGTTTGAGGTTATGTTTGGATTACCATCACTTTAACCAAGTGACTTTGGAGAACATGTATCCACTACCTAAAAAACAATGATTAGTTCTATTAGTTGAAAGGGTCTCTGTGGAGCTGGAAGGTTGGATTTCAATCTATCTATCACCAGTTGCGAGTACAAGATGAGGTTATACCGAAGGCATATTTCAGATGTTTCAAGGGTCAAAATGAGTACTTGGTGATGCCCTTCGACGTGATGAATTTCCAAGAAGTTTTCATGGGACATATGAATGAGATCATTAAGTATTTAATTGAAATGGTATTCCTTTTATGTGGATAGGGAGGTGGTATAAATATTTTCAGCAATTGAGACAGAGTTCGATGACCACCATGATCTTGAGATTTCTAGAGGAGGGAGTTCAGAACATAGTGTTATGCGATAAATCAGGGTCCAAAATTGGTTATATCATGATGTAGAGGCAAGAGGTGATTGCCTATGGTTCGCACCTGTTATTTCCTCATGAGTAGAACTACGTGACACATGATCTTGAGATGAAAATGGTAGTCTTCTCATTGAAGATGAGGCGACACTACCTGATGGGAGAGAGGTTTATCCTCTTCCCCGACCACAATAGTATCAATTATATACTCTCTCAGAAGGACCTGAACTTGAGATAAAGTTGATGTCTACAGTTCCTCTAGGACTATGACTTTGAGATAGTCTATACTCCTAGTAGGAGGGATGTGTTGGAGGATTCTCTTAGCTGGAGATGTAGTTCGCAGTTACTGAACAATGCACTAGAGTAGTTGGTCTCGTTATAGTTATAATTCTTTGATAGAGTTGAGGTAGCTTTCCTCTAGTCGATGATTGTTACCCTCCACTCTCATAGTGAGTCAGGGAGTAACAGTTCAGTAATACCGATAGTGAGACATTACATTATTATATTAGAATAGGGAATACCCTAGATTAATATAAGAAATGTGGGGAGAATGTTTTTCTTTTTAGAGGATTAATTGTAGTATGTATGGATTTTTAGGTGGAGTTTTGATGTACTTCCATAAATTTACCTTTTTATCCACGGTGTTCCATGTTCTCATGATAATAGTGTACACTTAGAGTGGTGTGATGCATCGAGATATGCATGTCGATATCAATAAAAAAAATGGGGATGATGAAACCGGTTTAAGTAAAGATTACCTATTGATATAAAATTTGTGTTGTTATATGAATAAATTTATTGGTTTATCAACTCAATTTGTCAAGCCCTCAATAATTCAAATGGGTTTCTCTCTTGCTTTCATAGGGTGCGATGAAGGAAGTGGTGAAGGATATCAGTGGACTTCAAGATTGGTTTGGCACACTTGTCCATGAGAAACAATCCCATCATTATGATGATTGACTGACTCACTAAGTCGGACACTTCTTATATTTTCAGAAGAAGAGTTCAGTAGAGAGCTTGAGAAGAATCTTTGTGTAGGGGATATTTGACTCAATAATCCCATCAATGGTAGTTTCTTATCGAGATGTTTGTTTCATTATCATGGTTGTGGGGATCGAGGATTGGTAGGAGAGGATCCTCTATGGGTAGTTGATTCCTTTATTTCATTCACAATAGAAACACAAGAATAACTAGTAGATCTCATTGGGACGAGTCGCTCATATTCGTGCTCGGTACCCTCATCTATTTTGGTATCCTTTAGTTTGGATTTTATGGGCCTAAATACTTATGTTTAGGATAATTTAATGACATGGATTTTCCCGATTTTATTTTTAGAAAACTTTTCGGAAGATTCTGAGACCAGATGCTGACACGACATGTGATTTCGAGGACTATTGGGCTAAGAATAGTTTAGCAAAAAATGTTATGTTCCTAAAAGCATGTGAGTGATTTTTCTAAAAAGTTGAATATCGTTTACATAGTTACATAGATCAAAAAATTTAGGGCACCATTGAGCTCATAGTAGTGGCTTTACCCAAGGAACAAATTAACATTAGTCGATGTGTGTCTTATGTGGAAAACCCAAAAAATGAAAGAACTATTAATAAAATAATTAAATAAAATTAAGTTATTTTTAAATTCATAATAAATCATAAATGGCACCTCATATTGAAAATTTGAGACCACTGTTATGTTATTAAGGGGCTGTTTTACATAGATGAGGCCTAACCTCAGCCGGTGCAGGCGAGATGTGAAAAATTGTTTTTAGACTTGAACGCCATTAAAATATTTAATATAAATACTCTATTTAAGTTTAGATGATGTATAATTGGTGGTTTCCATCTTTAATTATACTTGTTATAAAACTAGGGTGATCTCCATAACATTGGAGTTTTCCAAAGGTAAGGAAAAGGAGGATATCTCATAGGCGACAACAGATCAGAGGTCAGAACTAGGATCAAGCATCGACGAATCGACTAATGATGAAAAAACAGATTCACCCTTCATCAATGAATGATCCAAACACAAGGTAGGGTGTGATTTTTTTTATTCTCCTTCCCCATTCATTATCCCTAAGTCAAAATGGATTAGTCAATGAACATGCTAATCCACAGATCAGACGTATTGCAGGTTGGGATTAATCTGTTGTGGGGTTATTTTGGGATGACCCATGTTAATAATTTATTTATTTTTACCTCCATTATTTTACTCTAACATGAACGGATCAAGGATAACCTGAACAAGGCAAGATTTGTTCATTTGGGTGTTTCATATGATTGTCCCTCCCCTCATTCCCCATTCTTCGTGTTTTGTGGTCAATGATGGTGATCAGACCCCATGATTTCACATGGTGGTGTCCTCAAGAGGTGGAGGACAGAGGCGGAGGTTCTGGACATTCTAGGTGTGGTGTGACTGAGTGAGTCCAATGAAAGGGCGGTTGACTATGGAAATGGAACCGGCTCGATGATGTGGCTGGGCTGGCCAGACCCAGCTGGAAGGCCGCCAGCTGGGTGGCCTATAGTAGTGGCATCCCACATTTCAGGGGGGACCACGACAGTGGGATGGTCCAAGGTGTGCTTATAACAACACTTCCCTTTATTACACAATTAGTCATGATTTATTACATAAATTTACACTTAATACATATCTAAAAATCGAGATGTCTAATTTATTGGGAAATCAGGAACATTACATACCAATATAGAACATAAAACACAAAACATTTTTTAAAACTTATTTTACATGACCACAATGTTCCTTCATACTTATATTTTCATGGGACAACCTGGGGACACACATAAAAAACTGTGACCCATAATGTACAATAATGGAGTGAACAAGGCATAACATGTAGAATATAGTACAAGTTAGACAATATGCATATCGATGGAGAACAAGAGAAACATGAACATAAAGGGATTATATAGCATGTTAACCTAACATGGAAATGTTGAAATGACATTTTACATGATATTAGAATGAGCCAAGGCTCATTGCACATAGATCATGATTAAACACTCATTGCACTTGACGTGTCATGATACTAATTTTTATTGTTTGGATAAATATTAGTATCATGATTCATTAAGTGAAATTAGGGTTTACTCATGCTAATTATATTGCAATGAGGGTTTGCTAATTCTCTATGTGAAATGATCCTTGTCTCATGCTAATATCCTGTTAAATTTTGTTGGCACATTTCCATATTTTGTTAATCATGCTATATCATGAATTTATGTTAATGTTTTTCTTGTTCTCCATTAACATTCCTATTTCTTAACATGTACAATATTCTTCATGTTATTCCTTGTTCACTCCCTTATATTTCTTTATAGATCACCCTTTTATAATACATGTCCTCAGGCTATCCCATGCAATGCTAAGTATGAAGGATATTTGTTGTCATATAATAGATGATTTCAATAATGATGTTGTGTTTTATGTTCTAAGTTGTTATGAAATATTCCTAATTTCATAATACAATTGACCTCAAAATACTCAATGTTGTCTTAATTTCATGTTTATGTAATAAATCATGTTTAAGTTTGTAATAAAGATAAAGGGGATTATAGTTCATATCAAATGATTGGTTTAATTATTTTTGGAATTAGGATTTGAAAAAACTAGTGAAAGACTCAGGGATAAGAAAAAGTATAATAAAAACATCACTAAATTTTGGTGAGTATTGAGAAAGTGGGTTTTTATTAAAATACATCCCTTTCTGGATACGAATAGGTAGAGGCAGCTCTGGCACAGATATATCTAGGGGTAAAACCTAAAAACAACGCTTTGAGCTAGAATCCAATATTTACAAGTGCACGAAAACAAGACTTGATTCACTCTTGGATACAACGCTCCCAAGAGATATTCTTTGATAAATTAATGATCTTATTATGAACCATTATGAAGGGATTAAAAAAATGAAACTAAGATTATATGTTGGGAGGTAGATCATGGATAACATAGATTGAATCCTGTAAGTTCATAAGTTAAGTAAATAAAAGTAATTTAAATGTTAACCATTATTCCCTTGGATTACCCTTTATGTGTTACCCCTATCATTCATTTTATTCCAGCCAATGACTGGTAATAGGAGGACTTATGCTAAAAGCCAATGCAAATATCAATGTGATGACTGTTCCAATGAGATGCCCAATATGATGGGATAAGGAATCGAAAAAATTGTCACGATAATGTCCATGTTCAATACATATTTGAATAGAAACATGGGTGAATTGGAACGTTCATCCCCCCAAACAAAGAATAAGTCACGATCAAGAGAATCATAAGAAAAATGCCTCCTACTTTTAATGTATCATCCAATCCCTCAATCAATGAACAATGGATCAAATCCATTGATATGATTTTCTCCATCCTTCAATGTTCTGAATAAGAGATGGTACATCTGGATGCTTATAATATGGAGGGTGAAGCAAATCAATGGTAGACATTGAAATAAAATACTAAGCCCATGGAGGAGATTGAGGCATTCGAATGGAATGATTCCCAAAAAATGTTTTTCGATAAATATTTTCCACGCACCTTCCGACTAAAGATGGAAAGGGACTTCCTTGCACTCATGAAAAAGGGACCGAATCAATCAGAGAGTAAGAGGAAATATTCACAAGGATAGAATGATGTGCATTCCTCTTTGTCGTTACCCATGAATGAATGTTTGACCACTTCCTTTGTGGGATAAAACCTAGCATATGAAAATACCTAGCGATCGATGACTTCGAGATCCATGAGGAAATTTTCCGATGTGGCCTCAAAGCCGAAATAGAGATTGGTGAATCTCAGAGGTTTCACGGGGATATGAAGTGGAAAGTGGAATTCAATTATGGAATTCCAATGAATAAATTCATTGATTCTAAGAAAATCCAACACCCCACTTTCCAAAGGTGTAGAATAGAGCACCCTAGAAATTTTTAAAAGGGGACGAGGAAATTCTTTAGGTGTGGAAGATAAGGGAACATGGATACTATCTCCCGAAAAGAGAAACCCATTGTTTTGACAGAGGATAGGAACACTGTGTTCAACCATCAACACATTATTTGTTGATTCAACTGCAATGAACTAGGGATCTTTGCAAACTTTTACCCTAAGCTAAGGGAGTTTTTAGGCAACCAACAACCTCAAAGGCAACAACGGTGATATTTTTCCATCACCACCACCGAAGAGAAACCCGAAAACAATGTTGTGATAGGTACACTAGTTATTCATTCAAGAATATAAAATGTACTTTTTGACTATGTTTATACATATTCTTTTATATCAAAAATGATTAGTAGAACAATCCCAAAACCAACCCAAATGATGGAAGTGAAGATGTTGGTTAGAATGTGAAATTGGTAAATCATTGCAACCCATGAATATAACTCCTCCCATGTCATAATTAGTTGTTTGAACTTCCCCGTGATCCTCTTAATACTCTCTCTAGTGTAATTTGATGCAATTCTTGGCATGGATATGCTTTCCCTATATACAGCCAACATAAACTACCGTGAGAGTGAAATCACTCTCCATATGGTGAATCGACCTCAGATTCTGTGCAACTGCAAGGAGGAGAATGAATCTGCCTTACCACCATCATATCAAGTGTGGATATTGCAACCCTGTGAGCATGCATATCTAACTTAGATGATTTATTATAAGGAAGAAAACATCCATGAATACATGCTTATTGTGAGGGAATTTACTGAAGTGTTTCCTGAGGAATTTCCTGGCCTTTATCCTAGAAAAGATGTTGAATTCTCAATTGATCGTATACCTGGGTAATTACCAATATCATAGAATCCATATAGAATTGTTGTTGTGGATCTTGATAAGATGAAGAAAAAACTATAAGAAAAGCTGGATAAATGGTTTATATGCCCAAGTGCTTCACTATGGGGTGCACTAGTCCTCTTCATCAAGAAGAAGGATGGGTCAATGCGCCATTGTATTGATTATCGTGATCTCAAAAAAGTCACAGTAAAGAACATGTATCCCCTTCCCAAAATTGATGACTTTTTCGACCATCTATTTGGAGAACAATAAATCTCCATGGTGGATTTGTGGTCAGAAAATTACCAAGGGTGAAAATGGGGATATCCCCAAGACTACATTTTGTACAAGGTACGAGGACTACGAATTCATAGTAATGCCATTCAGACTCACTAATTCTCTAGAAATCGTCATGGAATTGATGAGTAGTGTCTTCAAAGATTATATCAACAAATTTGTGGTAGTATTTATAGATGATATTCTAATAAACTCCAAAACCAAGGAGGAGTATCAGGAGCGTCTATGCAATGTACTAGAAAACATGTGAAAGGAGAAGATCTATGAAATGTACATCAAGTGTGAGTTATACTTGAAGGAAGTATCATTATTGGGTCATATCATCACAGGTAATGGGATATCTGTAGACCCCTCCAAGATAACTATAATTGAGGGATGGTTGAGACCAACATCTATGATGGATATTCCTAGTTTCCTTGGGTTAGTTGGATATTATTGCCGATTTTTGAGAAATTTCTCACAACTATCAAACCATTTTATCAAGATAACTCATAAGGGAGTTAAGTTTTCTTGGAGTGATGAATTCGAAGAGAGATTCAATGAGTTGAAAAGGAGTCTTATCACTGAAACCATGCTCAGACGACACACAAGTGGAGAACTTTTTGTGGTATTTTGTCAGGCTACAAAGAAGGGCATGGGCTGTGTGTTGGTGAAAAATGAAAAATTCATGGACTATGCTTTAAGGAAATTGGAATTTCCTTAGAAAAACTATACAACACATGATCTAGAGTAGTCTATAGTAATCATTGATTTGAAATTTTTTTGGAATTACATCTTTGGGTACAATTGTAAAATATATACGGACCATAAAAGCCTCAAGTATATGTTCACAGAGAAAGAGTTGAACATGCGCCAATAGAAATGGTTAGGTATAATCAAAGACTATGACTTCTCAATCCATTACCACCCTAGAAAACATAACAAGGTGTCAGATGCTATATGTTGAAAGGACCCATAAATTATTTCATTAATGAGAATTGAAAAGGATCAAATCTTCTTTGATTTTATGAATATGGACATGAGAATAATAAAAAAGGGAACATAATCAATCCTTTCACAAATTATTTCTCAACCATCTCTTTTTTAAATGTTAAAGTATGATAAAAGGATGATGGGGGAATTGAAAATAATCTGGAAACTATCCGAAAACATAAATCCCCAGTGTTCAATGTTAATAAAGAAGGAATTTTATGATTTGGGTGATGAATATGTGTTCTATAAAATCAGGAGTTAAAGAACGATCTTTGGGATGGTTCACATAGTTCGAATTTCTCCATTCACCCAGGAAACACAATGATGTATTGAGACCTCTAAGAGCATTATTGGTAGGATAACATGAAGAAGGGGATCGCTTAGTATACATCAATGTTCCTGGTATGTCAGTAGTTAACGGCTGAGAGGATGAAGTCTAAGATGATGATACAACCATTACCCGTACCAACATGGAAATGGGAGAACATCACCATGGAATTTGCTAGTGGAATTTCGAATAAATATAAAGGAAACAATGATATCTAGGATATTGTGGATCGTCTTAAAAATACTGCACACTTCATTAAAAATCAATAGGATTTTTCAGTGGATAAAATGGGATAGATATATATCCAAGAAGTGGTATGGCTGAATGGAGTACCACTTTCTGTTGAATCTTATCGAGATCCAAGATTCACCTCTATATTCTAGATGATTCTTAAAAATTCTATGAATACTATGATGAACTTCAGTACAACATATAATCCTTAATATGATGGGCAATCAGATCGGACTATCCAAACACTTGAGTACATATTGAGAGAATGCTCAATGGACTTAAATGGTGGATGGGATCAACAGCTTACTATGGTTGAGTTCCCATACAATAACAGTTCCCACTCAGACATACAAATGGATCCTTATGAATCCCTATATGGGAAGAGGTGAAGAACACCGACGTGTTGGGATTATGTTTGGGAGAAATAACTTATAGGTCCTAAAATTGTTGAACAAATTGTGTATAAGGTTAAGAACCTCAAAAAAAACATTAAAACTACTCAGAGTCGACAAAAGAGCTATGCTGATAATCATTGATGAGACCTAGAGTTTGATTTTATAGACATGGAATTCTCTGCATATCACCGTGGAAGATAGTAATGATATTTGGGAAGAAGGGAAGGCTTATTCTACGGTATGTCAACACTTTTGAGATCCCAGATCGCATTGGATCAGTGGTCTATCGACTAGAACTCCCAACGAACCTATCTCAAGTACGTGATTTATTCCTTATATCACTCTTAAAGAAGTACATACTTAGCCCCTCGCTTTTACCCAATCCAGAGGTGGTGCCATTGGAAAATTACCTCTCCTATGAAGAGAAGATGATTAAGATCATATATCGTAGGGAAAAATTTCAACTAAAAAAGATAATTATCATCTTCAAGGTGTTGTGGAAAACCAAAAGTTTGAAGAAGCAACGTAGGAATCAGATAATGTGATAAAGCAAAGTTACCCTCATCTATTTTACTATGGGAAAAATAAATTTCAGGGGAAAATTTTATTAAGGGGGGAAGATTGTAACGACCCAAACGTTTATTAATGACGATTCATCTTGATATAATTAAATGTCTTTTTATGGTTATAAAAAACATTTTCAGTTCATTGTTTTTATGTTTTAAAATACTATTAATTTTTTTTAAATTTTCTAATATAGGCGTTGAATAGAGATCACATGATAAGTATAAATATAGAGCTTTAACAAATCCAATTTACCTAGAAAAAGGAAGTAATGGCCTCATACAATTGAATTTCTCCATAAAAAGCCCATTTCTCAGATCTCAGAATGTTGGTAGCATCATCAGGCTTTGCTCTTGACAAATCCCAAGCCAAGCTTCAACACGATAATATTGAACAGAACCACATATATGAGAAGTACAACTTGATAGTGATTACCACCTGAGCGATGTTATCTGAGCCACC
The DNA here is from genome assembly GCA_963277665.1 of Viscum album. NCBI lineage: Eukaryota > Viridiplantae > Streptophyta > Magnoliopsida > Santalales > Viscaceae > Viscum > Viscum album. Next base: position 1,801,192,026 of record OY728152.1, read on the forward strand.
CCAAGTGTCTCTCTCCATCACACAGCATACCTATAGGTCTATTGATGTTTTTATAAGGAGTTATACAACAATACCCTAGAACTATGTTTATAAATATAGGGTAACGAATATATAATCATTTTATTATTGTTACTTTGTAAATTGTTTTTAACGAACAAATAGTATTTTTAGTAATCTATGTTGATGAATTAATGGATTTTTGAATTAAATAATATTATAAAAAAATATTATTACTATATTACTTTTCATTAAATATAAATTATCATAGAATTTATATGAATAATATTGTAATTTTTAGTAAGGTTTGAAAGATGTTTTTTTCAAAACCCACGAATTTTAAATAAATGTTTGTTTTTATTTTAAAATATAAAATTCACATATTTAGGAAAATATTTATATAAAAAATTATTATTTTTGTAATTATGATTTTGAAATTATCCAACGGTGAATTTTTCAAAATTTTCATAGACAGTCGAATTTTTGGGAAACAAATAAGTACTGTTTAAATATGTAATGAGTTTTTTGACATCATAATGACACAATAGTGATGTAAAAAAATACTATAAATTTTATGTTCGTCCTATATATGTTTTAACTTCAAAAAATGTGATTTTAGGTTTGTTTTATGTTTTTAACAAAAGCATAGTGGTCCCTTCAAGACTTATAAAACATTTTAACATTTTAAAATGATTTCCTTGGGAGTGTGACTCCCCTCCACCAAATAAAGACTAATATTTTAATAAGTTCGGAAATATTACATACAAATTAATTTTTTCTACTCCCCTTGGAAAAAAACATGGTAAAAAACCATGGGTTGGTTTGTGGTTTTGATTAGTTTAATGTGTGGTGTCCAAAACCTAAATAATAAATAATTCCTTCTACTTTCCTATATAAACCCACTCAATCTCCCATTACTCTTCACTAAAACCATTTAAATATAGAAAAAAAATTCCTTCCTCTCTCTATAATCCTCTAAAGTAACCCCATGATCCCAAGAATCCTCTCCCAAGGTTCTCCGAAGCCTTTGGAATCACACTTCCAAGTAAGGGATTTTTCCCTTTCTCATTTTTGTCCAATTTTTTATATTATTTAATCCTTTTTTCAATTAGAAATATTAGGGTATGATTCATAACCTCCCCAATACATCCATACTTATTTTTTAATGATTATATACCTCTTTCTCTCTCATTCATGCCTCCCATACACACCTACTACCATGCTAAAATTTTGTAAGGAATTTCTCGCTCCTCAATTACATTCATGAAATTATTTTGTATTATGAATATATATTTTATTAAATATGTTGGGAACTGTATCTAATGACCCTATTACTTTCCACTTCATTTACATGTGATTAGACACCCCTTTCTCTTTCATCAACCATTTTTTTGAATTTTTATGTCACACAGTTTTTGCTGTTGAAATTACACCGCGATTTTCCAAGACAATGTAGTTGTGTAGTGAATACCATAGCCATTTCTCTATCAAGGGTATTCATCTTTATGAACATTTACATATTAATTATAGAGTTTCGTGTATTAATTTCACATTCCATTATCATGGAATAGATGATTATTTTTAATGAGTCCTTGTTATATGATCCATGGGTCACACTTATTCTTGAAATGAAATGGTTAAGATGGGTGTGCCCTAATATCACACCAATGAATTGGGTAAAGATTAGTATCATGATACATCAAGTGAAATGAGGGTTTAATCATGACAATTAAAGTTAAAAAAGGGTTTACTCTTGATCCATGTGCAATGAGAATTGTCTCATGGTAATATAAAGTTAAATGTTATTACCACATTTCGATGTTATGTTAATCATACTATATCAGGCCCTTATGTTCATGTTTCTCTTGTGATCCATTGATATGCCTATTTCCTAAAACACACTATATTATTTATTTTATTCCTTTTTCATACCCTTAATGGTATTTATTTCTCACCCTTTTCTTATGCACATCTTCAGGTTATCCCATACAATGATATATATGAATGAATGTTATGGTCATGTAAAAGATGTTATCAATAAAGATGTTGTGTTTTATGTTCTATGTTGTTATATAATGTTCTTAATATCCCAATACACTAGAAAAATCGATCCTCATTTTTTTATTAAATGAAATTTTAGGTAATAAATCATGATTCTGGGTAAAATAAATAGAATGGTTGTTATATCACATGCCTTAAGAGGCGGTCTGAAAAGGCCATTGACAGGGCAGCCGACATCGGGCTGTGGTGGACACGGTCCAGTGTGACTATGTCAGAGGGAGAAATTATGGATCTTTCATGGGTTTGAACTAGTAACGCGGTACAACAATGTGAAATGAGGTCCTAAAACATTGACTGATGAGTCTCATGGCATGTGGTTGGCCGACCATGTGAGCTAGGGGAGGGCGTGGCCAGGATGGCCGCCTCTGCTGGAGTTGGGCCGGCCCGCACAATGCGGGCTGGGCAGGAACAACTAGGCCACTCTGGCGGCCTAATAGGAAGGACCACAGGACCCAACAACCCATCGGGCTAGTCCAATTAGGGAAGGTCCAGACCGATCGGGTCAGATCGCCCAAACCGGGTCATGTTAGGTCGTCCTAGCCAGTTTGGGTCAGACCTGGGCTGGTCCAGACCCATTACAATGAAATGACCATTTCTTTCAAACCGGAGGTCCATTTGATGATCAATCTATGGAATTGAGATCCTTGTGACGATACAATCCTTTTTGATAATGACTGTTATGTTTTATTATATAATAGTACAAGTTAATGGTTTTCCTTGGTTCTTTCTTCAAGGGTTCAATACGACATTAAGTCCACAACACGGGATAGAAAACCCCTCTAGAGGATAATTCACATATAGAGTTGGGGCATCCCTCCTTGGTATTTAGGTGATCCACTATCACCTATGGTGCAGTTTTGTGGGAATTGACATGACCTCCAAGCGTAGGGTGTTAATTATCCATCTAGTGGTCCATATCGGTAGGGTTTTGAGCATCCTCTGAGAAGGATCCCATAAGATACGAGCTTCATCAGTAGAGTCATTAGTATCATATAATAAGTATCACATACGTTGAGGGGATATATAGATTGGGTTTTTGGTATCCTCTCAGAAGGATCCCCTCTTTATATACCATGACCCGGACCAATGTTTTCTCATTTGGAAATGCCCAAATTAGTGGGACCTGTTTATGAGAGTCTTTGATGACATCATAACATGAGGAGTACAATCTCCCTAAATGAGCATGCCTCGAGTAGAATCCTGTGGATAATTATTGGTTGTGATGTTGAGGCTATCTTCCTTAAAGTGCCTGGATGTATCATGGAAGCTTTGGGATGTATCGAGACTAGGTGTTCTCTCAGATACTTTTGGTAGAACAATCCTATGTGCTTACTATTAGATTGATTAGGGAGTGAGATCTCCCAAAATGATTGTCCTACAAACGAAACTATTTGTTCAGTAGTGGAGGATACCTTGAGTCTTGGAATCCATTCTGATTATACCGGATTGTTCTTGTTGTATTTTTTGTAAACATATTCTTACATTGAGATGAATGTATCCTCTTAGTGATGTTTCCTTTTGGGTCTTTTACTTCATGTTTTGGGGTGTCCTACTGAGTATTGTTTTACCCACCCCATCATAGGATATGCCCAAACTTGTCGTGTCTTGTGAAGACGATCAATGCTTTGATAGATTCCTTGGTGGACAGGGGCTATTTGGTTCTTAGAGTGACCTGGTAGACGAGGTGTACTTCTGCATCTTCAGACAACAGCTTTTATACCTTCAATTCATGTATTTTTTTTGGTGGAGGCGTTCTAGGTAATTGTACATTTTTACTTTTACTTTTCATTGGGCTTGTATTCTGGCTCTGTTTTCATTCATATTTCTACCATCGTACTCAGTATAGGTTTCTTAGTGGTATACCAATTTGTTTAATTAGTGTTTTTTTGTTTCAGGACTTTTTCTTAGAGACATTTGCACGCATACGAGTACATAGGAAAATGACTCCCATTTGTGGGATACGGCTTCATGGTGCTTCTTTCCAGCCCCTGGCCTACGAGAGGCGGGCTAGGGGTAGTCACAACATGGGCCCTTTTGGGACGGGTCCGGATAGTATGATATCCATAATGGTAAATTTTAGGAGACATGTTGTATAAGGGATCTAGATAGAGTATTTTAATGGATATAGGAAGTTAGTACTGAAGATATACTCGAGGATAGTGGGAATATATCTAAATATAAATTTATATTTTTTTGGTACTTGATGAAACTTGTAGATGATCTTAATAATGTATATATGTGTGTAATATGAATTAATTTCCCTTAATTTCATACTATATGTTGATTTAATCTATTATTTTTTAGTTTCCATTATCTATAAATTTGTGAATTTATTTTGTTGTTATATGATGTTTTCATTTTTTTAATAAGTTATATTGTGATACTGAGATTATTGTCTCCCCATTTTATTTATAGACCCTTTACATTATTTTATAGATTTTTTCTTATGGGGAGGCATTGTAGAGGTTGTTTGGAACTATGAAGAATCTCTATTTATGGATTCATGACCTGGTGAGTAACATCCAATTAGTTCAAAAAACTGATATTATATATGTATTCCAACTCATATTTCAGGTAGTCAGATCATCTATTTATATCAGAACTCTCATTGGACTTTCGGTACATATTAGGTAAATATTTTAAGAATGTTTTTTCATATTCATTATGAAAAATAAATCCATATAAATTTAAATCCCAAAAACTCTTGTTACACCTTTTTGATTATTATATATCCTAGGAAACATATATTTTAACAGCCTGTTTTTAAATTTACTAAGTTTCCTTGTTAGGAATGATTCATATTTATTGGTCTTGAATTTCACCAACATAAATTTTTAATCTACTAAATCCATAATTAATATAATACCTAAAGAAAAATAATTTAATAAACTACTAAATTTATCCAATTTATTGGATGGCTATATAACATCCAACTGACCCATTACATTCATATCATATACATGAATTTGTGTTCCACATAGATAATAAAAAATAAGAACATATTTAGTCAGTTTTAATCCCATGATTAAGGAGTGTGGGATAGATAAATGGATGTCCCCAATCAATGAAGGATATTTGAATCTAGGTGAATACCCATGAGTGGAACTATGGATGGGTATTCACAAAAAAAATTATTGGAAACGAAATAGATGGGATAATTTTTATAAAAAAATTGAGAATACATATTAGATCATGGAAGGGTTTAATGAGAGTGAATGATGGTATATAAGTACTTGGGATTCATATTGACTGTAAATGGATATGTTGAAATACAGTATAAAAAGAATAATTGGAAATAAAATGGCTTAATTCAAAGAAAGTACTTGATTAAATTTTAAGACGAAGAGAATCCCTTACATTGAGGGGTGCTTCTAAAATATTTGGAGGAGCATAATTCGATATTAGGAATAGATTGGTAGGTATTTAGAGAGGTATATTATCGTTTTTTCAAATGGTTTTGATTGAAGAGGTTATGAAAATTATTAATAGAAAAATAGTGGGGAATTATTTTTTATTTTAGAAGCTTATGTTATTCTCTAAGTGATAAAAGAACCAAAACCACTAATATTCACATGGTTTTGGCCCAAATATTCTACTAAATGTTATTGATTTCCGATACCTTATTAGTTTAAGAATTTAACTAATTAAAATAATACCATTAATGATGTATAAGTGATTAAATTTCATGAATACTTTTTTTTAAACATAAAATATAATATTGGTTTTGGAGGATTTATTATAGGTCTGTAAATTTATTCAAATAACATAAAACATTAATTTATTTTGGAAGACCTATTTTTGGTCATCGTTCAATATTATATTATTTATACATAAAATTTAGGGATATTATTATGTCATAATACATACTTTATAATTATATAGTGTATAATTATTTCCTAAAAAATAAACTCCCCAAAAATTATAAAAAATTAACCATTTTATAATTTTGAAAAGATTACTTCAAAAATGAAATTTATTTTTTCAATCTAATTTTATAAATATAGTATTTTCCAAATTTAAATAGAATTTATTATTTATTTAAATATATTAGTTCCATTAACATAAAAAACTTTACAACCATTATGAAAATTACATTGGATTCTATTAAATTGTATAGACATATATTTTTAAATAATTATTTTTTTATGTTAATGTTTAATGAAAATAAAAATTAATTTATAAAATAATTGTTTTATAAAATATTTTTTAAATGAATAAATATATTTTCCAAAAATATAATTTTGGTTTCTTGAAATCTAAATATAATTTTATTAAACTCCTTATATAATCATGTATATTTAAATTAATAATGAAAAGGGATAAAGGTAATCAATATATTATTACAAAAAAATCATACTTCTAGGGTCTAGATACAAGACCCCTTAGTACATAGTCTTATGTCATGCAGGTACGGTATGTGATAGTTGTACTATATTTGGGTGATTTTGTGAACATAGTTTGGTTAGTTATCTATATAAGATTGAACATCCCTTGTAAAATATTTTTCTCATAATTTATTTATTGAATCTGAACTAGTGCTTAGTCATCGGAAAAGGCTAGTGATTCCATCTCCCAGGAATGCTTCGATAAATGTGATTTATAGGGTATGATCATACTGGTCAAATAAATCACTTCTTCATTATATTTTTATTATATCTTATCATTACCTATAATATAAAATAATCTTAACGTTCATAATAGAAAAACTATATTATCAATAATTTTTTTAATGTATTTTTAATGTCAAATGGAAAATTATGGCTACATTCTACAACAGTCCAAAATAAAAAATGAAATATAGTTTATGTGTTTAATATTACTACATTAAATAAAAAGTTGTTTATTTATTCATAATGGAATTTTATTTATAAATGTTTGGGTCATTACACTATTCATCCTTTTATAAATTTCTCACACAATTTTTTTTCATACACTAAAACAAATGGGGGTACTTCTATTTCATTGACCCTTTTGATTCCTAGGTTTCCTCCCAAAACAAGTTGTTCTAACTATAATCTCTGAAAAAGTGATTTTTCTGGTTTCATAGAACATTTTATCTATGATATAAATCATCAGTTGATGCTCTATGTATGAGATATCTTTTTACAAATGTAACACCATAAGATTTAGTGCATGTGGGGGAACAATTGTGTGTATCCTTAAGAAAGAAACATGAAACACATCATATACTTGATATATGTTATGTGGCAATGATATTATATAAGAATAAAACTAAATGATATCAAGGATCTCAAAGGGGTGATGTATCTGTGGAAATTTTTTCATTTCTTTCCAAAACCCATCATATTCTCCTATAGTGAAATACAAAGTAACACATTGTCTTTTAACTCATTCATTAGGTATTTTTGAGGATTTTTTTCATAGATTCTCTTCCATCTTTTCATGTATTTCAATAGTGATGAATGGTTTGTAAATTATCTATTATATATTGGATAAAATCAGGTCACATCTGCTTTTTCTCACCAACAACATCCCTTCATGTTACAGTGTGACACCTCTTCCCATAGAGAGTCTGATAATGTGCAACATAAATGATATAAAAGAAACTATTTTTAAATTATAACTCCACTTGGAGAATGATCTAATAAAAAATACTTGTAAATACATTTAAAATGTTCTTAAAATAACTTATAGAGTTTCAATGGTTCCCGAAGACTTACCATCCTAATGAGGGTGATATGAATCATTTATATTTATAATTGTATCAAATGATTGATAAAGTATTTCCTTGAACCTCAAGGAAAACATTGGATATTAATCAGATACATTAGAGAGTCGATATCCATGTATTATTACCACTTTTCTTATGTATATCTGAGAAATTTGTTCAAGAGAATATTTTTTTTGAACAATATTAAATAAGTTAACTTTGTAAGATGTTTCACTTACACCCAAATGGTGTTATTTCCTTTAGATATCATGAGGATTAATATAAAAAAATAAATGGTTCTGTTTTTCAATTTCCATTAAGGTATGGGAAATAGTTTCTTCATACTTTTAGAAAATTTTCATTTATCCTTGACTAGTTAAAATACCAAAAATTGAGATACAAATTTTATAGTCTCCCTCTTCATGTTATCCCAGAAGAAGTATTAATTCAGATATCTATATATTGAAGTCTTATCTTGATGTATAAATAATTATGGGCTATGAACATCATGCAAAATTTACCTCATTTTATGGTTTTTATGGGACACATATTTGGGTTCCAAACATTATAACTCCATCATCAGAAAATTTGGAATCTAGAATATTTACTACCTTTCTTTATTACTCCTCATCATCTTTTTGTGCCTCATCAGACAACTCAATAATGAATGGTGGAGAATTTATTTTATAAAGGTAATATAAATTTCATTTTATGATTCGCATGTCTATCCTTTCCATGTATATAATGATTTTATCCCTTTAAATCCTCATCATGGATATGGTTGTGGAATCTTTTGTTCTCCAAGTGACTGCCACTTTGGTCACCATCATGGGATAGTAATTGATTAAACAGTCATAATCCTTGATCATATATAACTACATTCCTTGGTTAATAATTATATCCTCTTGGGTTAATATTTATATATATAAGGTTTTCATGATCCATATATATATAACACTTATCCCTATTGAGATAATGTTACAAAATTTGATGATCACTATAGCCAATTCTAGATCATGCTTCTAACATTTCTACTCATGGATATTTAATTGGTGGAAGGAATACACGTCAACATTGTAAATTTTCATAAGTAAACAAACCAAGATATTTTTGGATCCATTTGTATAGATAAAAAATCCTTCCCCACTAGTGGGTAATGCGATAATATATGCTGTGATTGAACTATTCTTAAATTATTTAATGCTCTCATCAAATTAATCAATTCATAAAAATAATAATCCCTAATGAGTTATGTTGGTAAGTGGGTTTTATAATCATTATCATTTTATCACAAAAATATGATTATACATAGATAATCTATGGAAATTATGAGACATCATCAATGATGTTGATCTAAGAAATCCATTAATTGCATCTACCTTTGATAACTCTATAAATACCACTTTAATGGGGATAAAATTCATAATTAATGTTACTTTCTCTATCCAAAACATAGCTTTAAAATACTTCTCATATAACTTTTTCTTTCATAAGGTCATTAGTAAAACATTCAAATACTTCTCATGTTTCTCCATTATTTTAAAGTATACATGAATATCATCTATAAAGGCTACTAAATTATTTTCAGGGTCATCCCAAAAGAATCAATTCATTATATCTATGATGATAGTTTAAGTAATAGTGAGCCCATAATGAATCTATATGAACTCATTGTGCCCATAACTTGTAATAAAAGTAGTCTTGACGATATCAACCTTCTTCACTATTAGATTATAATATCATATTTGAAGATCCACTATCGATAATTACTAGGATACATATATTAGATCCAATAAGTCTTCAATATGTGGCATAAGATACTTTTTATTTATCATGTTCTTGTTGATCTCATGATAATCGATGTTGAGGATCATTTAACTATCCTTACTATTAATAAAAAGGGATAGAACACAATAATGTGAAACACTTGGGAATATATTGTTTTAATCTAGATTCTCCTATGATTTCTTATTATCCAATTCAATATCAATACATTCCATCATCAATGGATTCTTGGATATTGGAAATGATTCTACTAAAAAATTGACTAAGAATTCAACATTTCATTTATGAGGAAGAAAAAGAAATTCCATAGGGAACACATCATCATGTTCCTTTAAAATGGGAATGCCATAAAATATTATCTTTTCATCAATCTCAGTCAATTTATCTAGATATGATTTTTCATAAGGAAATAATATATATTATTGTAATAAAGATTTCAAAAGAGATTCATCTTCCTTATTACAATTTATAGAATCATAGGTTGACTTTTTATACAGAGGTTAATTTAATTCTGTGATAAATTTATGTTTTATATACACAAGGAAGGCCAATCCATAACCATAAAAACATCAAATTCTACTAAAGGAAGTATCACAAATTTCTCTGGGAAATTAATCCATTATATATTGATATATGAGATGTTATAATCTTAGGAAGAAATAATTTTACCATTTTATTTTTTCACTAAAAACTCATCTTCCATTTTTTGAGGTGGTGTATGAAAAGTTCAACTAAACTTGTACAATATTGGTGGGTTTCCCCTATCAAAATTTTATAGCTTTGGGACCCATATTATCACACCTAGATAATTTCTTTATCCACTTTAGTAATTTTTTGGGATATTTCTTCCAACAATTTTTATAAGTGGGATATCAGACATTCCTTCCACTGTATAATCTCTCCAAAACTCCACAAGAATTAAACTCCATTCTCCACTTCATATCTCCTGTCGCATGAGACCATTGATATTATATAATCTCTATTTCTATTTTTGGGGTACAATATAAATATTTTCAATAGTCATGAGATACTCAAATCTCCAATGATTTTGGTATATTTAGCATTATCCCACTAAAGAAGAAGTCATCTTTAATGTTAGGTTCAATGACAAAGTTGATGGTGTATAATGAAAGTATGGTGATGTTTTAATTTTATTCACCCATATATTATTCATACATTTCATAAATCTAAATAACACCCACATTTTTTATGTCAGACCATACAAAGAAAATATTTATTGAAAAATATTTCATTGAATTCTTTAAACTCTAAATCATTAATTTCCTCCTTAAGATTTATAATATTGACTAAAATTACAAATTGATAAACATCTCCATAAATGTGATAAAAACATAAAAACCTTATCTTTATTGTATATTTTAAGGACATTGAAAATATTTTCAATGGATTTGATGCATTTTTCCATGATTATGGGATATGAAGAACCATTTAACTTCAAAGGCCTTAGTCACATAATTGTATGAATTGAAAATTACTCTCTATTAGGGTGATGTGGGGGTTTCTACTAATTCATGTTTTTATTCAAAACATTAGTTAATTAAGAATTTATTATTATCACATTCATTAATCATACTCCCATTAGTATTGGCACCTCATTTTTTAGTCATCCCATTTCCCATAAAATTGGTTGATGACTTGGTTCCTCATATTTCAATCCATTGAATAAATTAAAGGAAAAATTAGGGATTTGAATTTTCAAACAATTAAGAATATAAAATAGAAACTATATTCATTAATGAGATAACACATAAAAGACATGTATTCATTAACCTGTGATATTTTCATTTTCAATAATTTTTATCCGTAACTTATTTTCTAACATTAATTTTTGTAGGAATTTTTTCCCTTCATAATTGTCAATAACTAGAATGTGAATATACCAAAGAATATTCCCATAGAGTGTTAAACTCATTTTTTAGAAATTCCTCCTTATTGTGAACAAGGTATATGTCATGTTAATACCCCAAAATATCTTTAGTGGTTATTAACCCTAGGTATATTTTTTTAGAGCCACATCCACTTATATTATACCGACAAAATTTTGTTTATAGGAAACCACTCTCTCTATACTTTACCAAAATATAGGTGTGTATTCCTAATTCTATTATTATGCCTATGGTTTTCAATATGATTTTATAATTCTAATAAAAAAATAACTATTTGTTTCTCTGTTAAAAAATATTACTACACATATGTATGATGCACTATATTTCAGGATTTATTAGAAATAGATACATGTAACACAATACCAAAATAATGATAGGCCTAATGTATTTGGGTAGTTATATTCAATTAATAATAACATGAAATGTAAATACACCTAATATATTTAAAACTCCATAACAATCCATTAAATTTCATTGAACTTATAATACTTAATGGGATAACGTGACGACATACATGAGAAAAAAGTGAGCTGAAAAGCATAAAAATGGAATAACAAAAGCATAGTATAAAGAAAAATTGTACGCATGAGTCAAGAGTCATAACATGATGACATATGAAGGTGAGAATAATAATCATGAACATTGAATCATTGTTTAATATGACAACATTAAGGCATCATAGGAATGTGCCACAACATAAAACATGACATCATAAGCATAATTCAAGGAATATCATTCAGACATCATAATAATGTGTTCTTAGGATAACTATATATGAATCATATATGGTATCTCATGAGATAAAATAATATCCTAATGCATTGGAGATATATATTATTCCCAGCCCAGCCATTACATTGATATCATGTGCATTTATTTGTGTGCCATATAGATAGAAAAACATAAGAACATATTTATTCACATTTAATCCCATAAATGAAGAGTATGGGTTTAATAAATGGAAGTACACAATAAATTAAGGGTATTTATATCTATCTTAACACCCTTGATTGGAAATCATTATGGGTATTTACAACCTAAATGTTTGGCATAAAAAATCATAGGATAATTTAAAAAACATAGTGGGTTTATATAAAGGTTCATGTAAGTGTTTAATTAGAGTGATAGTTTGTCTACCATTACAAGGAATCATAGTCATAGTAGAGGTATGTGTAAAAACACATTAATACATGTTCAATTGTAAATAATAATGGCTTAATATAATGAATATACATGAATGAAATTCAGGAAGAAGATAATCACTTACATTGAGGAGTCTCTTCTAAAATCATGGGGCAAGATTCTTAAGATCTCGAGAAAAAATTGGTAGTACATTAGAATGGGAAAATGTGTGTAACTGTGTGATCAATGGTTATTGATTGAATACTAAAGTGAGTTTTGGTGGTTATTTATAGAAAAAGATAGTGGAATTCATTATTAATTTCTAAACATAGGTTTTGGACTCTGAGATAAAATAATAAAAAAACCTTCACATAGTTTATACAAATTGGAGTCTTTTGTAATATTAAATTAGGATAAGAACTAAAATACTTAAAGTAATACTATTCCTTATGTGAAAGTGAGTTATTTTCATAAATAATGTTTTTAAAGCTTCAAATATAATATAGGATTTGGAGGATTCATTTATGGTTTTTCTAATTAATCAAATAACATAAAAAACCAAATATTTTTATTTCAGAACAAATTTTTTTCAAGGATAACTTTTATAGTATTTATTAAATTATTTTTTATATAAATATTTCATAATACATATCGTATATTTATACCTTATTTAATTTTTTCCAAAAAAAATTAATTTCATAACAATTAAAAAAATTAATAATTGGATAATTTTGATTTTCTAATTTCAAAAATTATATTATTTTTAACAAAATAATTATAAAAATATAGGAATTTTCAATTTTAAATTAAAATCCTTATTTATAAAAAAATACTAGCTTTCAGAAATAAAACAAATTTCTGACCGTTATAAAAATAATATGGGACTTCATTAAATTATATTAACATTTATATTTAAATAATTTTTAAAATAAGAATACTTCATGAAAATAAAATTTATTTGAAAACACCTAGATTTATAAAAAGTGTGTTTAATTGAAATAATATATTTCCCAACTTTATAATTTTTGTTTTTGCATATCTATTTTTTTATCAAACTCATTATAACGTCCCCAAACCCGCACTCCCAAATATAGTCATAAAATTTTCATTTATAGCTTTGATACACATGAAGGTGACACAATTTTCACTATCCAAAACATACAATATCAAAAGTAAATATTGGATCCCTTATATACCCTATGAATATTTAGGTTTATAGTTTTAGATTATTAAGAAAATACATCACATGAATAATTACCATGACTTTAAGAAAGTATCATTCCAACAATACCCTTACTTTATTATTTTATATTAAGTATTCTTCATCATCCATATGAAACTATTCTACAAAAAAACTCATTTAACATCATTCATGATAAACTATGGATGAGGAAACATATGAAGGGTCAGGAAAAAATTTCAATAAGGGTAAACATTGTAATTAACAATTAAATCCAATAATTGATAATAAGTTGAGTATAAATCTATAATGACATAATCAAAGTGCATTATTATAGCGTAGGAGAAATCATACTGATCAATACCCAGATCATCAATCATGAAACATAGAATAAATAGTTATGAAAGGAATGATTCATAAGAATCAATAATCATGACCAATGTGATTTAAAAATTGATAATTTGAATAATTAAAAGCCCATATAAATATTAAATAAAACTTTTTCACATTTTTGGAACATCATCTTCATAACCTTTTTTTCTCATGCCATAAATATTTGGATCCTAGTTCAATCCATCAGATAAAACCTCTAGTGAATCTCTGATTATTTTCTCTAAAGAAAAGTAACATTACCCTTAAATCAGATCACTCTCAGATAACCCATTGTATAATATTTAATGGGGTCACCATGCACCATCTTTTCAGACCAATCATATAAGCTATATTGAGCTCACTCAGATCTATCTGGGTGCACCCATTATATATGCTATAACATTTTCACTTGGCACTATCTGGGAACACCCATGATTTTTAATAATGTCAAATTATTATTCATTAATAAAAAATCTAAAATATTTCACTTTTTTCATAAAAATAAATATTGCTCTTACATTTCTTGATTCACCCAGGAAAAAAGAGATGGGTTCTATGTGAATCTCATAATCCCTATAGAGGATGAAAAATGATTGTATTGTTACCATATACCACTAGTGAAGTGTAAAGGGTTTTTGAAACTGATGAACTAAAATACCATTAAAATATCATTAAAAATAATATTGAGGACAATTCCATTTCACTTTTAGTAACATTAAAGGTTTTCATCTATGATGGAAAATGAATTTTAAAGATCAAATGGAAAATTTGTTGAGTAAAATTATCATTCCATTTTAAAAACACTTATTTAAAATATAAAACATTATCAATAATTAACTAAATAATTTTATTTCAAATATAAAATTGAAAAAAATAAAAGTGTCCATAAACATTGAGTGGTCATGATGGTTGGAAAATATGTTCAGTATATACACCCTATAAATGAAACTAGGTGCATAACATTAAAATATACCTCATGGGACAAAAATTAAGGTGAACTCTCTTACCCCAGGTCCAACCATTCCATGTATGTATTTTAACTCTAGGATAAGAAGATTATATCAATTATTTGAAAAATTAATAACCATTTAACGTTTTAATAACCTATACATAAATAATTTCATTTATTTATTTTTAATTTAATATTTTAATACTTAATTGGTTAAGTCCACGTCGTGTGTTTTGAGGAAATTTGGTTTATTGTTTCAAAACACCTTTGGGGTGTTGACTGTGGTCAAAGTGGTCCATGATTCACTATATATAGAATAATAATCCAGAAATATTTATAATTTTTATATATCATTAATAATTTTAAATCCAACCATTAATTATGGTTATGAAAAATAAAAGTTGTTATAATCATGTAGACGGTAGGTCGTACATACGCTTGAGTAACGTATCTATTTTGAACGATCATTATAGAAAGAATTTAAGTATTATTTTAAATTTCATTAGTGATAATAATATCAAAATAAAATATTATTTCTTAAAATATACATACATACATATATATATATATCATCCATGTGATGCGATGACGAAAATAAGAATTACATCACATGGTGGAGGCGGTAGTCCACACGTACGCATGAACGACATTATCATTTTTCAGTGAGTCAAAAAGTAAGAAATAAAAATATATATTATCATTAAAGAATTTTTAATATTACATAAACAAAATAATTATTTCATTTATATCACATATATTTTCTATCTTTATAATTATCTCCTTTAATGCAAGGTGTTAGTGAATAATAATTCACATCTCTTCGCGATACAGTAGTCCATTGTTCACATGAGCAATGTTATCGTTTCCAAAATAGAATGGAATGTAATAATGTATATGTGATATCATAAATCTAGAAGTATAAATATGTTAAAAATAAAATACATATAATTTAAATATATAATTATACCAATATGTGATAGGTGATGACGGAAAACAAATGGTATTGGTTTGTGAGGTGGTAATATGTCGTACTATCACGAACCAAATCTGGTCTCTACTAATACCTGCACCAAAATAAGCCCATGAAAAGATCCAAATGGTGTTACCTATCCCCACAGTCTATAATAAGTTCCTGGGTATCAATAAACTTGGTTTGGAAATGATTTACCTGGCCATGAAAGCATAAAACATTAAAAACAATCAATAATTTGAATATGAAATTTTCATACCAAACAAGACTTAACAGAAACTATATATTAATAATTGGTTTTAAATAAAGTAAAATAGTTCCAAAAATAAACAAAAACAGTAGAAAAGTATCCACAAGGACTCCATGTGAGAAGGTGGTCACCACCCCTGATCCATCTCCACAACACCGCACAAAAGGAGTCGATTAACAACTGGAACCACCATCACCCGGGGATATTCCTTTACCCGTGTCAAAAATAATAAATTATAAAAATTCCCAAGGGATTCAATTTGGTTTTGAGCCTATTCCCAATTGGATACCACCCAAATATTTTAAATATTATTCAATATAAGTTTAAAATGAACATAGTTATATTATGTAAGGAAAAGCGGCGATAAATTCCAAGAAATGCAACATTTCATTTTAAACAATTTTCGAAATAAGTATATATAAATGTTAATAAATTTGAATAATAAATGTTAGCTTCTATAATTTACATCCAAAACACTATATAAAAAGGTTAAATACCACAAATCCAATGAGCACCAAAACCGGGAACACCCCTAGGCACTAGATAGTCTCGGGCCCTATTTACCTCATACCTCAGTGTAAAATGTCCATTTCACTATCATTTCTCATGAATGAGACACTTTTTTGGAACATTCCTATAATATATTGGTCCGAAACATCATCCATATAGTTTATTTAATGTTTTTCTTATCCAAAATGTAACATTAAACTGGGAAAAACCCATCGAGATCGCTAGTGTACTAGTACATATCCGCCCACCAAGGTACTCAGGATTCCCACATTATGATATAATAGTTTCACATGATAAATACATCCCTATTCATATAAAAACACCACTACCAGTCACATAAAAACAATAAAATAGCTATATATTCTTTATACTACTTAAAATACACAAAAAAACATTATGATTTTCAATAAAACAACTTCTCAAAAACACTGATTGTTTTACACCCAAAACTCTTTGAAATACCCACGTTTCACACTATGTTCACAATTATAATTAAAAAAAACTATCCACCCAATTCCTTTCAATGAACCCAAAAAATCAGTTTTAGGGAAGCCCAATGTAAACCAAGAAGTGAAATCATTGTAAAACATCCATTTCCACACAATCATGGAACTGAATGTTCATATGCTTCACAAACACCATTAATTTTTTTTAGCAGCATTAAAAGGAGATAATAATTAAAAATGTTACATTAAAACCATATAAATTTCCAAAAAATCAACTAAGTAGTTATAGGGAAGCCCCAAATAAACCAATAAAAGATTTCTATGAATCACCCCCAATTTCACATAAAAATTGAACTTAAACATCATTTGCATTACAAATACCACTAAAACCAATTTTTACACCAATAATTAAAATGAGATCAACATTAAAATTTTATAAACACGACAAGCTAAGCCATATGGATTTCATACACATTGAATCACCTACCAAAATTGTAAGAACATTGAATCCTTTGTGGGAAAATTCAATTGTACCACTGCCACACCTCAAGGAAAGTAGATCAAGCATAAAATAAAAATATTGGACCTATTAAACCTATATTTAAACCCTAGGTTCTAAAACCTTCCCTATGGTCATTTGAAACTTCAAGGAAATTTGAAGAAAAATCATGAAAAGGGTAGGAACTAAGAGGGAGAAACACTTACTTGAGATTGTGTGATGTTCCTCCACCAAATCCCCCATCAAAATGGAGTTCCATGGTGGGTTTGAGGTGCTTGGGGTGATTAAATGGATGTAATGGTCCAATGGAGGAAGAAAGGGGTGAGTTCTGATAAATACTAGGAGAGGAAAATAGAAGTTAACACATTTTTAATAATCTGGACATGGGCGTATGGTTTTTCTGCACGGTTTGGAAAACCGTGCACCTAAACCGTGCCCCATACTTTCTCCCCTAAAAACCTAAAAAAAATTCCCACAAAATTTTTGGGGGAATTATGGGGGAATTATGGGGGATGTTAGTATAATAATATAATAAATATAAGTACCTTTAATTAAGATCATGGGTGTGAAAATTATCCGCACCTTAGAAACATTCTGTCACGAAAAGAATACTAGAGGCATGATTGGAATACAAGAATGGGTACTCATCCTCAACCCATGTCTTCTACTCCCAGGTCTCACGTGTATATCTACCTTGCTACCAAAAAACCCAGAACAGTGGAATAGACATCCCTCTAAGCACCTTCTCATGTGAGTCTACTATTTTCACTAGCCGATCAAAAATAGACAAGTCAGGCTCTATCTCCAGTTCTTCCCAACTCAACAACTGATATAGATCCAGGTTGTATTTCTTCAACTAGGAGACATGGAAGACTTCATGGATAGATTTCAACATATAAGGTAAGGAAAACCTATAATCCATCTTACCAATACATTTGGAAATATCAAAATGGATGACATATCACAACATCATCATCCCTTATTTCACCAATCTACGATGGCCCAAACGAGGGGCCACATTAAAGAGTACCATGTCACACACAAAAACTCTAAGTCTCAACGCCCTTGGTCAGCATATGATTTATGAAGACTCTATGCTATCAACAGGAACTTCCTAGTAAATTTTACCATCTCATACGTCTCTTGTAGAAGTCTCATCCCCAATAGTTAATTCTCACCTACCTCTGACCAACATCGGGGGGACCGACATGACAAACCATAGATCACCTCAAATGGGGCCATTCGAATCATGTATTTGTAATTTTTATTAGAAAAAAACTCTACCAACCCAAAATGTATATTTTATGAACCAATAAACTCCATAACACATGAACACTGCATGTCCCCCAATTTTTGATTCACCCACTCTGTCTGACCATCCGTTTGAGGATGGTATTCCCTGCTCATCTTAATATGAGACCCCAAGGACATCTTTAGGACTTCATAAAACCAATATGTGAAATGAGGGTATCTATATGAAACAAATACTAATGTAATTCCATGGAGTCTCACCCATTCTAAAGAAACAAACAGCCCAAATCATCTACTTTAGTTGTATCTTTGATCAGGATGAACTGGGATGATTTTGTTAGATGGTTGATCACCAACCAAATGGAATTATTACCCTGAGGTTTTTGAGGAAAACCAACAAATATGTCCATGGAAACCTCAACCCACTTCAATGTAGGAATGGGTATTTGTTGTAGAAAACTGGAGGGCCTTTCGTAGTATGCCTTCAATTACTGACATGTGCTACATCTCGACCCAAAGTCCTCTATGTCCCATTGCATAACTGGACACCAGAACTATCATCACAAATCATAATACATCTTGGTGGAATCCGAATGGACAGAACACTATTACCAGTGGCTATCCTACATCACCACATTCCACAGAGACGATGGAAATACTGAATGACCCTTGAAGCACAAGATGCCCTTTGGAGATGATTACCAATCAGAAGGCGTCTCCCCTCAATGAAGAAACTACCTCGACCACTAAGAAATATCATCACTAGGTTGTTACTGCTGAATCAACTCTAATAGAGAATGATTCAACTAAATTATCTCCATGAATGCACCTCCACTGTGCTCCTTCATCTCCACATGCATCTGATAAAAGAGATCCATCAGAGTCAACTCATCACTGTACTTTCTCAAAGACTGCACTGAGACTCGTCTTCTCAAGGCATTAGCCGTGACGATACCCTTTCCTGGGGTATAGACAATGTCAATGTAAAACCCCTACAAGATCATGATCCAACGATGCTACCTTAAGTTGAGGTCTTTCATCGAGAATATATAGGCCAAGATTTTGTGATCAAAGTAGACCACAAACATCAACCCAAAGAGGTAGTGATGCCAGGTCGTCAAATAACGCATCACCACTTCTAACTCCAAGTTTTGTGTAGGGTAATTCTTTTCGTATCGTCAAAGATTGTGAGAGCCATACACCACAAATTGATCATCTTGCATAAGAACGCACCCAAGACATATACCCGATGCATCGCAATAGGCCACATACCCCTTCACAGTCTCAGGAAAAATCAGCACGGAGGCGGTATTCAACCATCGCTTCATCTCCTTAAAGGTTTCATAACATTTTGTGTCCCATAAAAACTTCACCCCTTTCAAGGTGAGTGCATTCATCGATGAAGAAAGCCGAGAGAAATACTGAATGAATCGCTTATAATAACCAGCCAAACCAAGGAAACTACTGATCTCAAACTCATTCTTCAGTTTCTCCCATGACATGACCACTATCATCTCCTCAACGTCCACTGAAAACCCCTAATCTAAGATCACATTACCATGAAATTTCTCCTACCTAGTCCATAAAGTGCACTTTTACATCTTTTCATTGTGGAGGTGATCCCACAAAGTGCCAAAAATGATCCTCAAGTGATGTTCATGTTCCACCTTAGATCCATAGTATACACAAATGTCATCCCCGATCACCACAATAAAGGATTCAAGATACTGGCGGAACACCCTATTTATGAATTCCATAAAGACCATTGTAGCATTGGTCAAACCTAAGTGCATGACCATATACTCAATGTGGCCATACCTGTTTTGGAAGGCTATCTTCAGGATATCTGCCTCTTTCAACCTAAGTTGTTGTTATCTCGAACAGAAGACTCTTTTTGAGAACCAATTTCCCCCCTTCAACTAATCAAAAAAATCATATATTCTGGTTAAATGGAATTTTTTATTAATTTTTACCTTATTATGCTTCCAGAAGTCAATGCACAACTGGAGAGATCTATCAAAATTTATCATGAACAACACATGATATGCCGAAGAAGAGATTCTCAGGCAATTTAATCCTCTAAATTCTAAGTCGTACAACTTTAATTTTTAATTTTGAGTTTCTTGTAGTTTTGGATATGGTATTTTGATAGTTGGTGGTAGTTGAAGGCCATTGGATAACTGTTGGAGGGAACCGACTATTATGTGATTTCTTTCCAAACACCTTTATTTCTACTGGTACCACTGGTCCATTGGTGGAGGGCCTATCGGTTCATATATTCTACCTACATGCACCTTCTAACTGGTGAGGCCTAGTGGATGGTCAGTAATGCCTCTTGGAAGGCGATTTAATAAGGGTGAAATTTTCATATTTAGCCAAATTATTTTTTAATATACTCAAAAATGATCCTTGTGGCCCTAAAATAATTTTCATTTGTTTAATGTCTCCGAATAGGTGTTCATGGATTTATCCCACCTTCTATTGATGAATCGTTGTGTATGGTGGAAGGTTGGATCCCAATTTGGTAAAATTCAGAAATTGGATCTTTGTAACCTATATTATTATTCTAAATGTATTTGATGTAAATAGATGCTCAGTAACAATATTTTTCACATAATTATGTAATTTATTTTCTTATCTTAGATATTTATTCTATAGGATCTGATCTCTTTATATCCCATCATTGTTCAATAAAGAAACATCATTTTCATCATTCATGATGTTGGTGTCTTTATCCTATGGTATATCACAAGGTGATCCTTGTGTTATTATGAATCATAAATTTGGTTTTGAATAAAAATATTGGTTTTAATATTCTAGGGTTATGGTTATGTTTTCAAAAAAGTGGTTTTTATGGAAATACCTTTGAAACACATGATATGATTGTTAAATTTCCATAAATAATATTTTAAAAAGGGGAAGAATTCGATAATGGAAGTTGTGTGATTTCACTATAAAAATGTTTTCTAAAGCATGGTGTTGTTTTAATTCATCACAATGATTATGTATTAGCACATTTGGAGACCTTCAGGTATAGGGAGAAAAACATGGATGAACCCTAGTAAATTAAGAAATCACTAGGGAAGGTGATCTTGATTACAGGATATGGGGTAAAATATTTGCGATACCAAGTTTCTCAGATATTATGAGTGACATAAGATAGATAATGTTCCTTTTTAGGTCTTAGTGTCTTAATTATGTACAGCCTCACGTCATGGATTTCCCTAATTAGATTCTTTGATAATATTATGTGCATAGTCTTTTGAAATTATTATTTTACCACTAAATCACGATATGTATATTTATACTTGAAAACTAATTTTTATAAATTTATTCCATTGGATATGTGATATTTTATATTTCACTGTTTATTTTAATATGGAATGATTTGGAAAGGAATTGAATGATTTTAAAAACAAAACCAATGGTAGATTTTAATATTGTTGGTATGTAATTGGGATATTTATCTCACACCATATTTTTTATAATTTAATTTCTTATTGACTTGGTTTAATTGGATACAGAAAAATGGAAGAGTTTTATATAGAAAATGATTTTACTAGTTCATGTTTCTTTTCTGATAGGTTGAGATGTTGATGAGATATAGTCATGAGGAAATTGGATTATGGGTTTTATTTGGTTACATGCTTATAGTTTTTAGTTTTTTATTTAGTCCTTGTTATTTTTTTTATGTACTTTACTATATGGGTTTTTATTTTGATATATGATGTATTATGGATATCTAATATAATACAGTAGTTGATTCTTTTTTACATATGATTTTTGTATGGGGATACTATTCCCACATTCCATTGTATGATATCCATGTTATTTTCTCTATCCCATGGTGATTAGAAACATGTTTTGGGCCTTACAACATGCCAAATCAGGTGAAATTATGGTTTGAATTGGGTTAGTCTAATACAAACTAGTTTCAAATCCTCATGTTATGTTAAATCCAATTCTGATTCTTGTTAATTTTCTTCTTTTCTCTAGAGTTTATTTATATAACATAGGTTATATTATCGAAACGTATTAGGTATTTGGGAGTGGTCCTACCTAGCTCACTTTTATGAAAAGCCTCGAGTTTCCAGGAGGAATCTGAGGCTGTATAGCTTCCTTATTTATGGATTTATCCTCTTGAATTAATTTCTTTAAATTTATTTTATAAAAAATTCATTGAATACTATTATAAATATTTCCCATACTATTGTGTTATAGATCATGAAAACTCAAATAAGAATAATCAGGAAATCTATAGGTGATGTTGTGGAGAAAAACCCTCAAGTGAACCCTCTGTTTGACATGTTTTTGTTGTAAACAATCATATATATGATCCAATATATAGGCCAATTCACTAAAATATAACCTAAATAAAATTTGGACCATGTTTCCAAATTCACTAATTAGAATCTATTGATATTTTAGTGTGTCGTTAGTCCACATGATATAGAAGAATTGATCATGAGAATTGAGGAAAAATTTAAATATCAAAAAACACTAAAACATTACAAGGTTGGATTCAAAACATATATTCTTGAAGGTATGAGAGTGATATGGTAAAAATATATTATTCAATCCATGTTACATGAATATATAACCCTAAATAAATCCTTCAATAAACAGTTTTTATCATGATACACGAAGTGTGGTGAAGGGATATGGGTTTGTTACCTTTGAGCAGGGAGAATTTTATATCCTAGATAATGATATTAAATTTTCCAAGTTGGTGCACCTGTATCCAGATCATGAATTTAATCATTATATCAAGTAATTTAGGATTAAAAATGGTTTAAGTGAATATATTCAATCTATCTTGATTATTACGTTCCAACCTACTCCTGTAGAGGTTGTTGATATGGAATCTATAGTTGGGGAAGATATAACTAGGAAGAAATGAATATTTGGATAATCTTTTACAAAATTATATTTCCAATGTTTTCATGATATTTAGAAAGGAAGCATGATGATTGAAAAAACGTTGGGGGTAGGATTACAAAACATACATTAGGGTTGATTCATGTGGTCTATTACCAATGGGGGAAAATGGGACTCCTCAAACATGATAATAAGGAAGGACCAAGATTATGTCACATATTTTGGAAATTTGGTCATCCTTAGTGTTTCTATGGGAGAGTATCCAATAGTTGTGTAACTGGATCCACCATTACCTTGGGATCTAATTTTAGACCTGAAATAAAAAAATGTGTGGGATATCATTCTTATTTCATGGGTGAGTCTCATGTGGAAAATAATGGGAATGATAATGATGGATATTTGTATGCAGTGGGATGTAACGCCTTGACCCCAGAAGCCCAGATTCGGTGCATTATTATGTATCATTGGAATGATCACAAAAGATCTAGTCTTGAATGTCTGATTAGTTTAGTAGTCTTGGAATCACAAGATATATTCATAAATTTTACATTACATCTTAAAGTGAAAAACTAAAACAACATCTTGTCTCCATAGAACACACTCATATCCCCTCATACTATCCTTTCACGTCATTCATAAAATAATTCATGACATCCTAGAAAAAATAAATCATAGAAAGGAGTGAGATTAGATTCCCAGTAAGGATTACAATATAGAAAAAACATTCATAAATAAGCATAAACATTTAAGGCAATGTATAACTAAATCAAAATCCTTTTAAACATGAACATAAACATAATATGGATAAAATAAAACGCAAAAATTCCATTTACTTCTTAACATACATATTATACTAATCTAATAATCACATTAAATATCAATAAAAACTTTCATAATGATGGAATGCATAATGCCAGACTATCATAACCACATAGTCAAGTCTTTGTTCCAAGACTACAAATAAGATTTTTTCAAGGCCTTGTGCCAAGAAACTAGTTTGTCTCATGAGACCTACCGATGCATTGAGGAGTTATAGCGGGCTCCACCTGTCACTTAATATGTCCAATGCATTCCTCATATGAAAATTCAAAACATAATATAAATATTCGTATTAAAACTAGCATATGAAATGTCAATACTTTATCCACAAACCATTAATGGTATAAAAATAACACATCAAAAGTCAAACATAACTCATTCAATACAACATGGAATATTTTATTGTAACATATAAACCTCAATCGAGAATATTGAAGGATATTGACATTGATGAAAATAATCATCAAAACTATTTGAGAGAAATATCTCCCTTTTTCTTGAAGACATTTTAAAGGCATATTATATGTCAAGAATCCAGTAAAAATAGATTTTTGAATCAATGTGTCACATACCACTTTGAAACTTTTAAAAGGAATTTTAATTTTATAACATTAATTTTCATATAAATATATCATTAAAACCATTTTTATAACATGGACAGTAATGAGATAGATTTAGAATAATAAATATTTAAAAAAATTTAAGATGATATTTTTGTTAGACTTCCTAACCAAAAGAGAGAAATTTGTATACAAATAATTAAGGTAATCAAAACATTGTAATATCATGAGAATAAAGGTATTCATGATATACTATGTCAATGTTAATTATATACACCATATAAAAGTGATTTGGTGTATAACTACAATGAAGTCTCAGTGGAATGTAATTTGAGATGAAGTTTCTTATAATGATTGTATCCTTAGGTTAAGGATAAATAAACGACATAATTATATGTGTCAAATATAAATAGACTCAATATGACTGGATATTCAGTGTAAATCAATCCTAGGACATTCACAAATATTCTTGTAAAGAAAACACCAATGAATTGGATATTTAACTCAAAAATGGAGATTGAGTTAAAATAACTCTTATCAGTTTCATATCAATGACATGAGAAATTATCAATGGAGTGATTATGTTTATCAAAAGTATATGAATAGTGATTCCACACATAATATTGGAGTAAAATAATCAATGAAGTATGCGTAAAGCCGAATGAGTGGAAATTGAAATTTAAAATTCCCTTATCGATTTGGTAACTGACGAAACATACACCCCTGAAAGAATGATCATACAATGATGACGTAAATATCCATGAATTAAAGTATACTACACAATGAATACAAACATGGGAAGTACACACACCACATTTAATAAATAAGTGGTGAACAATGGAAATCTCACGGAATTAAAAATGAGATAAGGAACCCCTTACATTGTACTTTTTCCATGGTCGAGGGTAGGTTAACCTCATATAAAATGGTGAAATAATTTTTTTTTAATTATAAATGAATTATATACATTAATATGATATCATATATGATATTTTAACATTGATTTGTTAATAATATCTTAGAATTATCGTTGTTTCTGGTGTTACAAGATTCATTTTCCTTTATATTATTTGTTATGTGAGCCATATTTTTTATGAATGGGATGCATCTTATTCATATCCAGAATTATATAATGTCTCTAAAAATTATTTTCAATCATCAATTGAAACTTATTTTTTGATGGATACGATGGGGAATGAATCTCATCGTGTTCGTGGTGACTGTAATCCGTACGTACGCATGAGCAATAATATCACTCTTTTGATATTAAAATAGTATATAATTGGATTTTATATAATATATACAGAATAATTATCATGATATATTTAATATTTATTGGATTACACCTCATTATTATACCCATCAAAATAAAAAAGTATTGAATTCCAATTACACCACGATGTGGAGACGGTAATCCGTACGTATGCATGTATGGTGACATGTCATTCAAATGATGGATAGAATAATGATGATGACTGTACAATATTTATAATAACTTCACAATATATATATGATATTTTTGTTATTATTTTATAATTTAAATAACAAAAAAGAAGAAGTATAAGAATAAAATAACTTGAAAGATGGTGGGGAAGTTATTACCTCTTCTTCGGGTTCTTCCTTTCGATTTGATCAAAAGGGATCCTTAAGGTGGCTTTATGACAATAGTAGGGACTCTAGAATGAAGTTAGGGATGTTGAGAGGATATTTGGGAAGGGTTTGGCCTATAAAATAGACTTTGAAGGTGTGAATTAGTGAGTAGGGGGAGTGCCCTTTTATAAGAGGTGTGAGGGGTACCTTAGGAAAAGTTAGAAATTTTATTTTATAATGAATTCATATTCAGTTTGTATTGTCTTAAAAGTGTATTATTTAAAGTTTAAGGTGGGTTTACATAGAGAACCACTGAATAAATTGGTTTTAGGCTTGTTTGGAGCACTATATTAACTTTATCTATTTGATTTAACTCTTAGTTAAATACGTTGACATTTACAATGTCTCTTTGTATTTTTATATTATATAGTTAATAAACATAAAATATACTTCCAAGAGACACCCAAGTGGTCCATTAATGATACCCATATCCTTATATATGTCCTTGAGCCAAATATTAGATTTTTAGGAATCAAATATCAATTAATAATAACAATTTGTTTTAAAAACTCATTTATGTCAATTTTGACACTATTTAATAGTTGATTTTTTTATAAAGTCTTAAATACATTATTAATTCAGAAAACCTTCATTTATGAAATAATAAAATGTCATGTTAACCAATAAAATTCGTTTATATCATCAAAACAATCAAATTATATTTATTTTAACATTTATATGACCAATTATTTGATTCTTTCATTAATAAGGAAAATACTGCATCATGAAGGTGTCATAAATAAATTTAATTATTAAATGTTTAAAAATTATAAATAAAATACTATTATGTAGGAAATTGTTATAGCTTTCTAATGAATTATTATAATTGAAAATATAACATTTATAACCCTATGTAATTTTTTTTCTAAAAGATATATGTTTATGTCATTTTTCTATTAAATTTAACTTAATTAATATAAAGTGTCATTATCACTTACAAGTGGCTCCATGGAGTCCCAAAATCTTCCCAAAGATGCCCATTGTCGTACATGTATCAACTAATAAGGTTAGTACAGGTTTTAGGGTAATTTAATATTATTATAATATTATGTTTTACCCATATTTACCGGATTGACCCATTAACCATGGTAAATAAAATATTTACCGAAGTAATTATTCAAAATGTCTAAAAATAAAAGTCAACTATTTACAAAATTTTAGCCTCCTGATTATAAATATGGAATCCATTTTTATAAATTCATAACCCAGAAATGTCAAAAATTTATTTAAAATTAATTGCCGTTGTCCAAACAAAAAGCGCGTTTTTAAGAAATAAAAAATATCAAAAGATTGAGACTTGTGTATGTCTAGTTTAAATATGAAATTACATCCAATTACAAATATTGGATTAAATGGTTAAATTATATTCTAATTACTTTAAAACATCTCAATAGTATAATTTATCACTATAAATTATTTGGATTAAAATTTTAATTTTTAATTAATGTTTAGTATTTTTCACTATTCATCAAAATATGAATGTTTTCTAAAAAATACCAAAATTTCACCGTAGGATAATTTCGATTTTTCAAATCCAAAAATGATGTCCATTTTGAAATAATAAATTTATAAAATTTCAAAAAGTGGGTATTACTATTCATAACAGCTAGTTTGATTGGTTTTGGTGTGTGTTAGAACTCGATATTGTGTACGAAACACGCTATGGTAATATTCAAAGGGAAGCGTATTGTGGATTCCTGGGATGTTACATTCTTCCCACCTTCAAAAAATTTTTTCCTCGAAATTTTTTTAAATTCGGGTTTGGGAATATAATGGAATGTCCCAAACCGGAAAAAGAGTCAATAAAACTATCATTTTTAAAGGAATAAAGAGAAGTACAATGGTCACCCAAGATAACCCATACTAAGATTCAATCTAAGAAAATATGGATATGGATGATAAAATAAGTGTCAAGTTATGATGGAGAGGGATAGAAAACATGATTAAGGAAAATTTAACAACAAAAAAACCACAAACTTGTGATGGGACAAACAGTCGTTAGTCTCCCAGAACGAAAAGTAAACGGACAACAATTTTTTTTGTTTTAAGTTACATTACATAAAGATTAGGAATTCATTTTTGAGACTGACTACGAACATATAGATATATACTTACTTTTTAAGTAGAGTTTCATTCTTTATTAAATTTCTACCACTAACTCATTTTTTTTAAATGATGAGTATTCAAGAAGACATGGTTGCACTAAAAGAGCTAGAGTAAAATTCAATAGAATCACCTGATCTATGAAGGATAAACTATATATTTACCTAGTCTTTAGAGACTTATCAAAACCAAAATGGTTTGTATAAGATCTTATGATCCCCCAAATGAATATACCATTAGATAATGAAACACTAATCTTAATTTCTAAAACTAAACCTACAATACCACATAGTTAAATAAATACAATTCAACATACAATTGTCCTTAAAATCATTCGATATAATCCAAACTAATATTGAAATCCAAAACATATAAGAATTTGATTATGTAGTCTTCCACGTTAAATTGTATCTCCAAATGACATCAACAAATCTTAAAGTCGCATAATTAAAAGTAATTAACCTAATCACATATTCTCTATTATTGATTAATCGTTTCCATATATAACCCAAATCACTATAAATGCACTATAAAAATAGGGATAAAAATATACCATTACTCCTCAAATGAAATCCCATAGTGTTCTACTTTCCTTGAGAATATAGTGTTCCCAAAAAAGAGAACATCATCCAAAATTACATTTATAACTTCATCCTCGAATAATTTTCCTATACTAAGGGTATTCATTTGATAAGACATAAGATCCCAAATCAGCTTATTATTGATCAATAAAATCAGTTAACTAAAAATAATTAGTCACACTAACCATGGACTTCACATTGTCCAGTGGTAGGTGATAAATCTCAATCACACTTTGGTTATGGGTTCGATTCCCACAGCTTTGTCCTACGCGAAGGGTTGTCACACGGTCTGGGTGTTGTCCTTTTTCAAAAACTATATTTTATAACATTACCAAAATGAGATAAATTCCTCAAAATAACCATAACATAATTTAACCACAAATGTCTTCTCAGACCTTTCATTTCCATCCAAAAATATAATAACTTGTAATTTCCTCAAACCCAATGATCATATAAAACCAAATGGTTATTTATAACTATATCCACAAGAGAAAAGATTATACTTCCTAAAATATCATTTTCACATGACAAACTACATGGTTACAAATACAACAATAAAATTATTCCAATGTAATCCCATAACAAAAAGAGTACCGGTACTTTAAAAAATTTCTCCAACCATTTATTTCCATATCTCTTATTTATTGACCAAGAAAAAATCTTATAGAATAGGAATTCACTCGGTTAATGGCCAGGTCCCCTACATTTATGGAAAATGAATGTAAATGGATTCTTGGGACCATTTTTTTCTTCCATAGTAATATTCATTTTTCTTTGGAAATTATTCACTTTATGTCATTATTTCCTACAAGTAAATCATTTATTTGTTCCATGGAGACACATTCCTAGGTGTCTCCTTCCACATTTCCTGCATGATAAAAATTGAAGAATCTTTTCTCCATGGTCTCCATTGGTGGAGCTCTAATCATTAATCACCTTTCTCTTCTTTGTTGAGTCCAGGAGTTGGTTAATATATATGTAGTTGATCATATTTTTGGAAAACTAATTTGGCATGAACACGGTATATTTTACGCCTATCAAAATTCCATTTTGTTTCTCATTTTGACCATCGTTCCAAAATTGTACATCATTCTCAATGTTACCATGACTTCCTTGGAATCCAGCCATTGACTAAAACCAAAAAGCATTGTGTGAGTAACAGTAGTCATAAACTAATTTAGAGAATCTCAGGACACCATATTCTTAATTTGAAACACCTTAGGATTAACCAAGGTCATTTATTCTCATCTTATATTAAAATACGTCAAATCGGTTTGTAGAGAAAATGTAAATTATCTCAAGCATATCCCCCGAGAGTGTCGTAACTAAGAGTGCATCATGGCCCGTTGTCGTGCACTAGTTCCTGTTCGAGTCTATCTCAAAGTCATGTTTTTAGGTTCTACCCCTAGGTACATCTGTTCCAGAGCCACCCATACCTGCTCATATCTAGACAGGGATGTATTGCTCAGAAAACTCACAAAATCTCTACAGTACCAAAATTCTAGGAAGTTCTTCTATACTAATCCTCAAAGTTCATCTTAGGTCTATGTTCTCTAATCAAAGTTTGTCAAAATATAGTTTCCAATGATTGTTCTAAACATCCTCTCATACCAACTATAATGCCTTGACCCCATAATCCTAGAGTCAGTGCATTATTACGTATCATTGTAATGATCACAAAAGATCAATTCTTGAAAGACCGATTAGTTTAGTAGCCTTGGAATCACAAGATACATTCATAAAGTATACATTACATCATAAAGTGAAAAACTATAACAAGATCTAATCTCTATAGACCACACTCATATCCCCTCATACTATTTTTAGAGTTTATTCATAAAATACATCATCAAATATTGGGAAAAAAACATAGAACAGGGTGAGATTAGATGCCCAGTAAGGATAATAGAAAATGAGAAACTTTCATAAATAAGCACAAAAATTTAAGGCAATGTATAACTAAAACCAAAGCCTTTTAAACTTGAACATCATCATAATATGGTAGAAATAAAATGAAATGATTATATTTACTTATTCACATGGATATTATACTAATAGAATAATCACATGTAATATCAATAACCAATTTCATAATGATGGAATGCATAATGCCAGACTATCATAAAAACATAGTCAAGTCCTTGTGCCAAGACTACAAATAAGATTTTGTCAAGGTCTTGTTCCAAGACACTAGTTTGTCTCATCAGAACTACCGATGCATCGGGGAGCTATATCGGGCTCCACTCGTCACTTACTATGTCCAATGAATTCCTCATATGAAAAGTTAAAACAAAACAGAAAAATTCGTATTAAAACTAGCATATGAAATGCCAATGCTTTATCCACAATCCATGAATTGTATAAAAATAGAACATCCATAGTCAAACATAACTCATTAAATACTACATGGAAGATTGTATTGTAACATATTAACATAAATCAAGAATAATGTAGTATATTGACATAGATGAAAATAATCATCAAAACTATTCGAGAGAAATATCCTCCTTTTTCTTGAAAACATTTAAAAGTCATACTATTTGTCCAGAAGCCATTTAAAAATATATTTTTGAATCAAAGTGTCCCAAACAACTTCTAAACATTTAAAATTATTTTTAATTTTAAAACATTAATGTCCATATAAATAAATCCTTAAAACCATTTTTAAAACATGGACATTAATGAGAATTATATAGAATAATAAATCTTTAAAACATTTTAAAATGATATTTTAGTTAGAGTTCCTAAAAAAAGAGATACACATGAATAAAAATAATTGAGGTAATAAAAACTATGTAATATAATGAGAATAAAGGTATTCATGATATACTATGTCTATGTACATTAATAACACCATATAAAAGATATTTTCTGTGTAACAACAAAGAAGCCTCAATGGAATTTAATTTGAGATGAAATCTCTTATATTGATTGTATCCTTTGTTTAAGGATAAATCAATAACAAAATTATGTGTGAAAAATATAAATACACCCAATATGATTGGAGATTCATTGTAAATCAATCAGAGGACATTCACACATATTCTTGTAAAGACAACACCAATGAATTGGATATTTAACTAAACAAATGATGATTGAGTTAAAATCACTCTTATCAAGTTCATATCGATGACTTGAGAAATTATCAATGGAGTGATTATGTGTATAAAAAGTATATCCACAGAAAGGGGAGTGTATATTTTGACATATGTAAATTAATAGTTATTCCACAAATAATCATGGAGTAAAATAATCAATGATGTATGTGTAATACTGAATGAGTGGAAATTGAAATTTAATATTCCATTATCGATTTGGTAACTTATGAAACATAAACCCATGAAATAAGGAGCATAAAATGATTATGTTAATATCCATTAATTAATTAAATTACACAATTAATACAAACATGGGAAGTACACACACCACATGCAATAAATAAGTGGTGAATAATAGAAATCTCACAGAATTAAAAATGAGATAAAAACCCCTTACTTAGTACTTTTTCCTTGGTCGAGAGTAGTTTAACCTCTTGTATAATGGTGAACTGATTGTTATTTAATTATACAAGAATTCTAAACATTAATATGATATCATATATGATCTTTTAACATTGATTTGTTAATAATATCTTAGTAATATCGTCGTTTCGGGTGTTAACGGATTCATCTTCCTTTGTATTCTTTGTTATGTTAGACATATTTGTTATGGATTGGATTTATCCTATTCATATACATAATTATATCATGTCTTTAAAATTTATTTTTAATCATCAAATTAAATTTAGTCTTGAATGGATACAATGGGGAATGAATCTCATCGTGTTCGTGGAGACAGTAATCTGTACGTACGCAAGAGAGACAATTTCACTATATTGATATTAAAATAATATATAATTGGACGGTATATAATATATAAAAAATCATTATCAAGTTATATTTATTATTTACATGAATTACACATCCTTATTATACCCATCCAAATAATAAATTATTGAATAACAATTACACCCTGATGTGGAGACGGTAATCCGTACTTACGCCCGTATGGTGACATGTCAATCAAAGGATGGATAGAATAATGAAGATGAATGTACCATATTTATAATAACTTCAAAGTATATAGATGATACTGGCTTTATTATTTTACAATGGAAATGACAAAAAAGAATAAGTGGAAGAAGAAAAGAACTTGAAAGAGGGTGGTGAAATTATTACCACTTTTTCTGGTTCTTTCTTTTGATTTGATCAAAAGAGCTCCATAAGTTGGATTTCTGACCAAAAGAGAGCCTAAAGGATGAATTTAGGGATGTTGAGAGGATACTTCAGAAGGTTTTGGCTTATTCAAAAGGCTTTGAAGGTGTGAATTATTGAGTAGGGGGAGTACCCTTTTATAAAAGGGGTGAGGGGGACCATAGGAAAAGCTAGAAATATTATTTTATAATAATTTCATATTCAGTTTCTAATGTATCCAAAGTAAATTTATTTAATTTTTAAGGTGGTTAAAGGTCGAAAACCACTCAATAAATTGGTTTTATAATGTTTTGGGTCACTATATTAACATTATATTTTTTATTTAACTCTTAGTTAAATAGTTTGACATTTACCACGTCTCTTTGCATTTTTATATTATATAGTTAATAAAATTACTATATACATACAAGTGACTCCCAAGTGGTCCATTGATGATAAAACCATCATTATATAAGTCCTTTTACAAACCTCAAATTTTTATGAAAAAAATATCAATTAATAATATTATATTTGTTTTAAAAACTCATTTTTGTCAATTTTGATACTATTTAATAATTGATTTTTTTTAAAGTCATAAATACTTTATTAATTCAATAAAAATTCATTTAATAAATCCTAAATTTTTTTATTAACCCATAAAATTCTTGAATTTCCTAAAAACATTATAATTATATTTATTTTAACATTTATAATAACAATTATTTGATTCATTCATTAATAAGGAAAATACTGTATCAATATTGTGTCATAAATAAATTTAATTATTCAATGTTTAAAAATTTTAAATAAAATACCATTATGTAAGAAAACGTTTTATATTCCTAATTAATATTTATAGTTGAATATATAATATATATAACCTTATGTAAAAATTGTTTTTCTAAAATTTATATGCTTATGTCATTTTTCTATTTACTTATACTTAATTAATATAAAGTGTCATTATCACTTACAAGTGGCTCCATGGGGTCTAAAAATCGACACCAAGATGACCATGGTCAGACATTTATCAAAAAATAAGGTTAGGAAACGTTTTAGGGTTATTTAATATTATTATAATATTATTTATTTACCCCTATTTACCAGATTTACCTTTCAACCATGGTAAATAAAATATTTACCGAAGTAATTATTCAAAATGTCTAAAAATAAAATTTACCTATTTACACAATTTGAACCTTCTGATTCTAAATATGGAATCCATTTTTTAAATTCAAAACACATATGTGGCAGAAATTAATTTAAAATTAATTTTCATTGTCAAAACAAAAAGCGTGTTTTTAAGAAATAATAACCATCAAAAGATTAACACTTGTTTTTGTCTAGTTTAAATGTGAAATTACATAAAATTACCAATATTGGATTAAATGGTTAAAGTATATTCTAATTATACATTAAAACCTCTCAATAGTATAATTTATCACTATAAATTATTTGGATTAAAAAAGTTGTTCTTAATTAATGTTTAGTATATTTCACTATTCATAAAAATTTGAATGTTCGCTAAAAAATACCTAAATTTCACCATAGGATAATTTCGATATTCAGAATCCAAAAATGATGCCCATTTTGAAAGAAAAAGTTTATAAAATTTCAAAAAGTGGGTATTACTATTCATAATGGCTAGTTTGATTGGCTGTGCTGTGTGTTATAACTCAAAGTTATGTACGACACACGCTACTGTATTATTCAAAGGGAAGCGTACCATGGAAGCTTGCGGTGTTACAAAGGACATGTACTAGAGGAGCCATAGTTATGACTTAATAATATGATAAGTACAATGTATATTTCATCTTCTATGATTATTGTTGTGTTTCAAAATGGGATGACAAATTAATTACACTCATCAAATTTGATTGATTCATTTTATTTACATTTGAATATTATTCTTATATTGACGACTGTTTTAAATCCTATTTGAAATAATTTATATTATGGATTTAAATTTCTTGATTTTAAGGTGGTGATTTCAAACCATAAAAACACAAGGATGTTTTTATTTCTTGCATTTAAAATATTTTACCTGATAACTGGCATTGATTGGATGATTTTATATACAAAAAAATATTTTTCTATCTTTTATAGGTTTTATATCCTTCTCAAGATAGATTCACTCATATATCCCAGGTTGAGTTGGATCCAAGATAAAGATGATCATGCCATGTCACAACCCGACCTAACAGGGATCTAGCAGCAACTACCCAAGCCCGCGTCCATAGGCCAAGGGGTGGTGACATGCACTGAAAGGAATAACATAAATGGGAGGTTGTTTCATAATGTACCCACACACACACAACCAACCCTATCAATATAAAAGTTCATAATAATAATAATAAGTTTCTATATCTAGAATATAACCATGCATATGAAAGCCTATAGGTTGTACTAGATTATGACACTGTAAACTGAAAATTAAATGGAAAATATACACTCCCAATTATGATAGATTCCCCAACCAGATAAGAATAAAAAATTAAATATCGAGATATCCTATCTCTTGATCTCCAATATTCGACCATCATATGCAGTACAATGCACCAAGTATCCCTACACTCATCCATAATCACTCTCAACCTGTTTGTCATCTGCATAATACCTGACATGTGTTTGACAATACCATGCATGGGTGACTATATACATACCCAATAGGACTCCCCAAAGGTTGAAGGGGGAGAAGTAATAGGCATGATTAGAATAGATTGTAGAAAAATCAAACCAATACAGATGAATAAAAATCACGTATCTTCTATATGGATATATACATATACATATATATATATATAATCATACTAAAGAAACCCAAATGAGAGAGAATGGGATCTCCATCAGAGATCCCATCCTAGGAAAGAGTTCCATTAATTCCAAATGACCAACAATGATACCCAATATCTCGCACATCTGTCCAAAGAGACATACATGTCAAGAAACACCACACCACTATTCTACACATTCAAGGGGAAAATATAAAGGTATATGACCCATTACCTAGTACAATAGGAGGGTGATACTCAATATATATCTAGAGGACCCATTACCTTCCTAGAAAGAGGGTTTTACTCATGTTAATAGTAGAGGACCCATGACCAACCTAGCTGGATGGTGAAAGTCTAATAGTCAGTAGATGAACCATTCCCAACAATCTATGGGGTTCCACTCTAATATTTGGGGACCCATACCATGATACTATAGGATGGTGCCACTCAAATAGAAGATAGAGGACGCATTCCCAACCCATCTAGAGGGTGCCACTATCGTAGTTGAGGACCCATACCCTGACTCTCTAGGATAGTGCTACTTGGTGGATTAGTAAAAGACCAATTCCCTATAATATTAGGATGGTTACACTCTAATAACATATAGATGACTCCTAACATGCCTCATAAGAGGGTTCCACTCTATAGATAGGTATAGGACCCATTCCCATCCTAATTAGAGGGTTCTAATCTAAAGCCCTTGGGGATCCTAACTGATCACTTCCATTGTTTAGTGTATCCTCGAGAAGTGTCCTAGTTATAACATCTCACATCTGATCTCAAAATCCTCTATTGAGGCTACAAATTCGTTATATATAGAAAACACTCAGGATAGGATAATCTCAAGAAAAAATATGAGTCCAAACAGAGGAGAATAATGATGTTGATGTTTACTCAAAATTGTAGAAGGGGTACAAAGTGTGTGAGGGGACCCACATATCATGTGGTCCCATGCATTTTCCCATCTGTGACCCTACAGGTACACGTATATCTACCCATCTATCCAAAAATGATGTGTATGTGGACTACACATCATGCCTCATCCACCAGGGGTTCTTCCCATGCTCTATGGCCATGTTCATGTAGTCTTCCTGTATTTGTGTACTTCAGTGCATGATGTGTTCCTAGCCATGCATGTTCCCATTAATAATAAATTACATGAAATACCACCAACACAAGTGTTACATGGTGTGTTGGGTCTCACTTTGTGTGTGATAGTAAGAATTCCATAGAAACTCTAGCGTTTCAACTGCTAGGGCTACACACTGTGTGTTCATTAGACTATATGTCATGTGGTCATGTTTTTCATAGAATCTTCAGATCTACTCTGATGCTCTAGATATGGAATATTCACCTCGTATCTCACTTAAGAGCCTCCCAAATTCAATATATCATTCCTATGTTCATCATTTACAGCCATCTGATATGTTGTAATCTAATTTTCTTGGGTTCATCGATCCCCATATACACCACAGGCATAACCTGTGTCATGACATATTCATTTTAGATACCAATAATAAAATTGATTACCTATAACCCAAATATCATCCAAATATATCCTTTAATCTCCGATCATTTCATTTCATGTGAATCTGTCATGAATTCGGGTGTCCGATCAAGATTAGTCCTGCATAGTAATGTCGAATCGCATCCTCCTGGTCCAAAGATGACTAAAGAGAAGAAAAAAAGTGGAAATTACCAAGAGAAAGAGGTGAAAAAATAATTGGACAATATTTCATAGCCAATAAACAAAATCAAGGATATACAAGGTGAGAAACAAATAAATAATCAATTAAATTTGTACACAAGATAATGAAAAGTGTATAAATTGGTGTGAAAAGAAGATAAGCAGGTGATCAGGATAAATAGTTTAATAAAATGATATAGAATCCAAAAATAATTATACATTACATGTTTTGGATCATTTTTCATTTAATAGTGTTCTCTAAAATGAATGATAGAAGTTGTTATGTTCACTGTGGATAGATCTTCCTAGATTTTGAAGTTCATCATCTTCTAAATTTTATTTTCAAACGAGAGGAGGAAGAAGTATACCTAAAACAATCCAAGGGGTTTACAAAACACCCTAGATATACTTTTATAATGATTAATTAATAGGTAAAATTATTTTTGTTAATTTAATTTAAATAAATAAATTTAATTATTTATTTAACTAAATGCACCCTTCCATGACTGCTTTTATATGAACACTCTACACAGGCCTATATTAGTTCATTATTAGGGTAAATTTCATGTTTCAGACTCAATCATGGTCTCAAATTTTTGATCCAATATTCTATTTAATAGTTATCTCATTTCATTTAAGAAACTACAAACACATAATAAAATATATATCTAAAATTTTTTAAAATAAATTTTCGGCACACTGTGCCTCGAGATCCCACATCATCATAAAACTAGACTCAAAGAATATATATAGAAATATTACAAAGTCTTATAACAAAAAATTGGGTTTCTTCATAATTCCATCCTTTAATATTTTCATCTTTGAAAAGAAAATAATATACAAAAAGAACTCGATACAGTGACCACATTTGGATCTCCCTCTTCGAGGAGCTCTTCTACATTCTCTCATGATTCCACATCACACGAACCAAGGGGATTGTCTGTCCATGTATGGTACTCTCCTACTGATCCAAGATCTCAAACATGTAATTTGAACAATTGGATCCATCCTTGATTTCCAACTCTCCCTATTCAATAATGTACATGAGTTCATGCACCTATCTCCCTGGTTATGACACATAGAAGATGGCATGATCCCACTCTAACTATCGGTGTAGAGTGATTTGGTTAGGAACCATTACAACCCTCTACAATATATCTACTGGACCAATAAATCTCAAGGATATATTTCCACGATGGATGAATCTCCAAAATCCTCATCATGGGGAGTCTCGTAGGAAAATATCATCTCCCTGATCAAACTCCAATGGAATATATTTTTTATCTTCATATAAATTATTCTTGATCTGGGTTTTCCTCATCCACTCATGAATTTCATGGACCTTCTTCATCATTTCATACACCATCCCTAGACCCACATGAGATGTCTCACCAATCTTTATCCAGCACAAGGGTGACCTGAATGTTCTCTCATAGAGGGCCTCAAAATTTTCCATGTAGATAGTAGAGTGGTAGATATTTTTGTACAAAAAATCAACCAGGGCATTGTGAACATCCCAAATATATTCAAATTCAAACATGAAATACGTCAACATATCCTCCAACACTTGTATAGTACTCTTGGTCGACCCATATGTTTGGAAGTTGAAGGTTGTACACATCTTCATCTAGGTCCTAAATGCCTCATATAGTCCTCTCCAAAATTATGATTCCAAAAACACATCACAATAGGATAAAAGAGTAGAGTAAACCCCATGTAGGTGAATAATCCATCGTATGCACATATAACCCAGAATATCCCCAAAACTCTATCCCTAATGGAAGGAAAGTGTAATGAATTCAAGAGTTTGTCAAAAATCACACAGATGGAATCATGGCCCTTATTTATATTTGGAATACTTGTCACAATTTCCTTAGATATGTTGTCTAATTTCCACTTGGGGATCTCAAGAGGTTTTAACAAACCTGCCGGAACTCAGTGCTCAACCTGCTACGGCTGAAAGGTGAGGTTTTGTGAGTTTAAATTAGTCACACTCTATCAAATTATGGCCCAAAAAAATTCTGCAGAAGGACTCTTTACATATTTCCCACCCCGGGATGTACAACCAAAGGAGATCTATGGAACTCTCGCATCACCCCCTCATACATTAGGACAAGGACTGCCATCCATCCCTAGAAAAATATGAGGTGATTCCCTCCTTATGAAAATCCATTCAGTAAATCTCCTAATGATATCTATTCAGGAAAGACCTCATAGTCAATGTGTATAGATTTATTCTATCTCTCATGATAGAGGAATAGAGGAATCAACACCATCAACTGAAGAAAATTTGAACCCTCAAACTCAACTAGTGTTAGCTGTAAAGATGCCATGTTCTTAGAACCCTCCTAAACCAAACAATCCTAGGACTTCCTATTAATGAAATAATACAATACACTTCCCTTCACATGATTATAGAGTATCTAAAATTCATGGTCTTGTTGGAAATAAAACCAGTTTCACTATCTTAGGATCAAGTTTATCTATGTGAAGAAATTACAGAGACTCTTATGGTATATGTACACAACAATACACTCTCTTAAATGATAGTGCATCCACATAATCTAGGTGAAGACAACCATTTTCAAATCTAGGACACGTGTCATACTGTTATTCTCATCGGGTCTCAACTTGCTGAACCTATATGTGATATCTTCCTGACTCTGCATCAACATGAATTTAATCCCAGATCATGAGTCATAGATTTTCATTACATTATCCACAACTTCCTCTTGCAGTATCATAATAGGTGTTCTCATCATCTTGAGCCTAAACTTCTCAATGACCCTCTGGAACAACTCATTATAGGTAAATGAATTCCCATTCTGCATCAAATGGTTCAAAGGGGATGGAATCCTAGGGAAGTATTTCAAAAATACTAGTAATACCCTAAAAAGTCAAGAAAAAAACGCACCTTGGACACATTCTTAGGTAGATTCCAATCATTCAATGCATTGATCTTCATCGGGTTTATAGAGTAAACATTCTGATAAATGAAATTCCCTAGAAATTGAATCTCATGGATCCAAAACTAGCACTTTGATAGATTACAATAAAGTCAGTTCTCTCAATGTAAATATAATACCATGCTCAAGTGCTCTGCATGATCCTCCTCAGATGTATAGTATATGAGTATGAAATCAATTAATACCACCCAAAACTGGTCCATGTATGATTGGAAAATCCAATTCATCAAATCCATAAAACCAAAGGGGGTATTCATCACACCAAATGCCACCACCATGAACTCATAGTGTCCGTAGCTACATTATAATGCTAGATTCAGAATATAATCCTATCAAACTATCAATTACAGGTAGCTTAAACAGAAATCAATCATTAAGAACCATCTCATGCGTCACAAATGGACAATGAGGTCATTATTCCCTGAAAAGGGTTACTTGTTCTTTATCATGTTCTAGTTTAGGTTATGATAATCAATATAAGGATGCAAACTCATCTATGAATTTTTTACAAACAACACTAGAGATACCCAGGGGCACACTGGAACTAATAAAACCCTTCTCTATATGTTCCTCCAATGAAAACCACAACCCCTAAATCATTTTATGAACCATCCAAAATGCCGCAGAATATATTAGATTGGTCATAAGAATCAAGTCGATGAAAAACATCATCTCTTCCCTCTGAGGAAGTCCCAAAACCTCACTAGGGAACACATCTATAAAATCCTCCTTGAGGGAAGGAATATAGATTCTTGAAGAGACTAACAAACTAAGGGATAAACTCATCAACTAATGGGTGATGAGATGCATCCTCCAACTCAAAAAAAATCCATTATCCCTTAGATTAGATCTCTCTTACCTGAAATGAATAATCATGTCCCATCAATGTGAAGTAATCTGACTCATTTGTAGTGATAATAAATCTGGTCATAGATCATGGAAAACTAATCCATTCCCAGGATTAAATCCTAGGCTTCCATTATGATGACTAAAAGTCCCCACGAGAACCTCTCTCCAGCAAGCGATATCTCTCACTACTGAAAGATTAATGATATTGAAAAATAGTTCCTCATAGGAACCTCAAGACAATGTTGTTCAGCTAACACCTCAACTGGGAGCTCCATCTTTATCACCAAGAGTAAAGAGATGAAGGAATGACTTAGACCTATTTCAAATAAGTCCGAGGAAAGAGTATAATAATAAAATATTATACCTATAATCATCCTGTGTGCTATTAGGTCGTAAATCTCCATAGCCTGCAGCTATCTGTGGCCCCTACTTCTAGCTCCCTATGACTGATGTATGTTTTTGGATGGTGGTGGTGGAAGGATATAATTATTTCATTCAGTACCCATGGATTCTCCTCCTATATCTCCACCCGATCATCTTCCACATCCGCCTCCTTGGGGTCCAGCATTCCCTCACCTAAGTGATCCCTGATCATGATTCTTCTTCTTCCATGTTGGTCCACCAGCTATATGCATGTGCATTTCAGCACGTCTTGTTAGATAGTCATGAACCATGTGACCTCACCCCTCACAAGAATTTCCTCTCCCCTATTTGGGAATCCATGGTCATTTATTATATCAGTAAACAAGTTCCCAAGCCTAATTCATGGAAAATATCTGGTGTCGAGATCCTGTTGATCGGTGTGTCCTAACTACTAAAGATGACAAAACTCTATAAAGCCCATCAGCTGCTCTATTAAACTGTAATCCCTTTGAAAATAATCTCTCCATCACAAATTCACTCTCATACACCCCAAAATAAGAGATAATTCATAAAGGATCCACACTAGAATAGGTATCCCTGCTTAGTTAATACTCAAACTTTCATGATCAAAAGCATCCATTCTAGATCATGTTCAGGGAGTACCATGTAAGTTTTGTGAACCTCACATCGTACCCATCCACCATCAACCCTCCCTATAATTTCTCCAAAATATCATAAATTTGAGTTTAGCATAATAAAGAGGGTTATTACTCATGGAACAACTTCTGGATGTCAGGTCATGAGAGTGTTGACACATAGTGCATCTTGGTAACAAGAC
Source organism: Viscum album (assembly GCA_963277665.1). NCBI lineage: Eukaryota > Viridiplantae > Streptophyta > Magnoliopsida > Santalales > Viscaceae > Viscum > Viscum album. The sequence continues at coordinate 1,801,235,296 of OY728152.1, forward strand.
AACACCAACCCCTAGCTGCTCCATGGAAAATGCTAGCTTCCAACACAAAAACATGGACCATCAGTTTCAATATATTCTTAAATACATGAACAGCCAACTCTATCGAATCCTTCACTACATGGGGATCTGGCTCACCATGGAACCTCAATGGCCGCTGGCTCTGGATCACACAGAGTGCGCTAATCCTATACTCATCCTTATTCTAATACGATAGTATGATCTGTTTCTCTATAGGTGGGTCTATTTTAAAATATCTACATAGACAAAGGATCTTTCGGGATAGACCCTGAACTGTGTAAATATTACTCAGTAGATCATTTTCACCATCTAATATTGGTAACCTTGATAGTTGTTATCACACAGGAATCTTGAAAATTTAACCAAGACGTACCACGATCATATGATTATATATATACATAATGGGGATCTAACTCAATAAGTAATGTCAAAAGACTCAATCTTAAATGATACATGTACCATTTGATTCATGAAACCAATGTATTCATATTCCGAGTTGACAAGCTGTTATTCATGTTCTTAATGAATAGATATGTAGGCTATCACACCAACACTAGATTCCCTTCCTGAAAGCCACACTCAAAACACTTTGAAACAATTTCCCTATATACCAAAAAAATCATTATAAGGGTAGTGCACCAACCACCTTGCTAGGGAATAAACTTGTTTGAAACTAATATTTCATGACATAACCCAATGGGGCTCGAGCCACAACTACCCAAAGCCAACCTCCATAGGCCAGGGGGTGGTGGCAAGTACCTAAAGGCATATCCCAAATCGGATACATTTTCCTAATGTACCTATATGCACAAACAAAAACATATAAATGCATAAATTAAGACAAATAATATCAAAAAGATTTAATATCTAGAATATAACCATGCATATGAAAACCACTAGGGTGTACAAGAGTAAAACAATGTAAACTAAATAGTAAATGGACAAAATAAACACCTAACCAGAAAGATATACCAACTGGAAAAAACTAGAACAATAATTTTGAGACATCCCATCTCTAAATATCCATGTTCTAACCACCACACCTGGTCCAATGCACCTGGTATCCCTAAGCTCCTCTATCGTCATCGCCTACATTTCTATTGTCTGTATAAGATAAGACACAAGCAGTCAAAGCCCATACATCAGTGATTATATACATTTCTAGTAGGACTCCATGAATGTTGTAGGTGGGGGGGGGGGTAGTAAGAGACATGATAAGAATAGATATTAGACAACTCAACCGAATGTAAGAGAGTAAAAATCCATTAACATGGATATATATATATATGCTATAACCAATGAAACCCAAAAGTTAGAAGGGGATCTCCATATCACATTCTAGTCCAAGAAAGAGTTACATTAGTTCCAAAATTATATCAACGATTCCCATCATCTCACACATTTTTCCAAAAAGACATCAAAGTCAAGACACACATCACAATTCTTCCACACAATAAAGTGGAAAATATTTAGGTATAAGATCTATAAAAACCCTTTTCTTTATTTCATACATAAACAAGATTTATTACATAAAAAATTAACTTGATACAACATGGAAGATCGAGGTTTCTAGTGTCTATGTGGATTAGGAAGTTTACATAACAACTTATAACATAGAACACAACATCTTATTGAAAACATCATTTACGTGACCACTACATTCCCTCGTATTTATCATTGTATGGGATAACCTGAGGAAATGCATAAGAAAAGGGTGAGCTATAAGGGCCAGTAAGGGAATAAACATGGAGTAACATGAAGAATAAAATACATGTTAAACAATAGGAATATAAAGGGAGCACAAGAGAAACATGAACATAAAGATATGATAAATCATGATAATCATAACATGAAAATGAGGCAACAACACTTCACATGGAATTAGCACGAGCCAAGTCTCACTGCACTTGGAGAATGAGTAAACCCTTATTGAACATGAAGAAAAAGTAAACCCTATTTGAACTTGAATTATCATTATTCAAAAATCATTACACATGATGTATCATGATACTATACTTTACCAAATGCATTGGAGCACTATCAGGGCACACCCTTGTTAAAAATTTTAAATTATGCATAAGTGTGCCACATGGATCATATAACATTGAATCATTCAACATAATATGTTATTACATGATAATGAAATGTATAATACACACATGAAAGTATCATTCAGTATTTATATGTGCTTAAAGGTGAATGCCCTTGACAGAGACATGGGTATGGTATTCACTACACAATGATCTTGGCTTGGAAAAATGAGGTATTATTTCAGCAGCATAACAACATGACATAGAAATTAATGAAAATGGATGATGATAGAGAAATGGGTATATCATAATATTTAAATGAAATGCATAGAAATGGGGTCATATAGATACATTTACCAACAAACATAATGGAATTTAGATGCACAATACAAAAGAATTACTTTGATGTAAAAGAGGAGAGAGAAATCCCTCACGGAATTTTGGCATGGTAACCGGTGTACATGGGAGGAATTAATGAGAGATAAAGAAGTGTCACATCATCCAAAAATAAATATAGAAGTATGAGTGAGGTTAAAATCATACACCAACATTTTTAATTGAAAAAAAGGGCATTACAACTAAATTAAAATTGGAAGAAATGAGAATTGAAGAAATCCCTTACTTGGAAGTGTGATCCCAAAGGCATAAGAGAGGCTTGAGAGAGGAATCTTGGGAGATTCGGGCTCCTTGGTAGGATTATATAGAGAGGAGGGCATGGTTTTTTCTAACTCCAAAGGCTTTTGGTGAATAGGAAGTGGAAGCATGGGTGGGATTATATAGGAAAGTAGAGGGAAATCTTTATTATTTTGGTTTGGGACACCTCACATTAGACTAATCAATACCACAAACATGAACATGGTTTTCTCCAATTGTTTTTTCCAAAGTGGAGTGGAAAATTATATTTTATGTGGCCAATGGACTAACATCTTAAAATAATAGGGTTTATTATGTGGAGGTGGGTCACACTCTCAAGGAAAACAATTTAAAAAGCCAAAATGTTTTATTAGTCTTGGAGGGCCCACAAAAGCTTGGTAAATTAAACCAAAAAATATAAAATCACATTATTTTAATACTAAAACTTATATTGGTAGAAAATATTGTTTATAGTATTTTATTACATCACTATTGAGTCATTATGTTGTCATAAAACACATTATATATTTAAACCGTATTTAATGCTTACCCAAAAATTCGACTGTCTAAGAAAATTATGAAAAATTAACTATTGGATAATTTTTATGTCATGATTCAAAAAATAATATTAATTTTATATAAATAATTTTATAAATATTTTAATTAGTACTATAAAAATAAATACTAACATTTATCGAAAATTCACGGGTTTTGACAAAAATAGTTTTCAAACCTTAATAAAAATTACAATTGCTATCATAAAAATATATGATAATTTATATTTAATAAAATATAATTTAATAATAATACTTTATTAAAGTATTATTTAATTTAAAAATCTATTAATTCATCAAAATAGATAAAATAGTTGAATATTAACTAAAAATACTATTTGTGTATTAAAAACTATTTACAAAGTAACAATAATAAAATGAATGAACATTATTTATACAAATATAATGTACATAGTCATAGTGCTAGGGTCCTATTACATAACCCTTATAACACCTACACTAGACTGAAGGGTAAGGTGTGCAATGGTGATAGACTCTTGGGGTGGCTAGGATAAAATCGCTCGGGTGGTAATCTCTATTAACTTCTACGTCTCCCATAGTTAGTTCCGCTCATGCTTAAAGTGTTCAAGTTCATCTTGGTCTTGGTAAAGAGAGAATCTCAATCACCCCACAACCTTTCTGAGCTCTGACAAATTGGATTTGTACTTGGAATGTCTACTAGATGAGCCCATCACATCCTTTTTTTGAGTAAATAGGATTTGTTAAAGTCATATATTTAAACTAATCATGTGATCACTATTTAATGGCTATATTAGCAATGGTCAAAATTCATAATGGTATTTTAAAATCCCGAAAAATATAACCATTGAAGTTCAAATTTTCTACAACCACAATAAACATTTAATTAGATCAAGAGGAAATTCCATTAATGAATTTTTGGGTCGTTACAATCTGCCCCCCTTAAGAAATTTTGGCCTCAAAATATCTTTTTACAACTCTAAAACAAAAGAGGGTTACTCTACTTCAACACATCCTCCAATTACCATGTCACTTCTTCAAACATAGGGTTTCTCCATAACACCTTTATGAGGGTAAATGTCTTATTTCGTAGAAAGTTTTCTCCGTGATATAAGATCTTCACTGGTTTCTCCTTGTAGAAAAGATAATCCTCTAGTTGTAATACCTCATAATAGAGTACATGTAAAGGTAATGGTATGTACTTCCTTAAGAGGGATACATGAAAGAAATCATGTACTTCAGCCATGGTAGGTGGAAGTTCTAGTCAATAGGCCACCACCCCAACATGATCAAGAAAAACCATGGGACCAATGTGCTTAAGACATAACCTCCCATTATTTCCAAATATCATGACCTTCTTACAAGGAGACATGAGTAGAAATACCGTGCCACAAACTATAAACTCATGGTCTCGTCGATGGTTATCTGCATAACTCTTCTGCCGACTCTGGGCAGACTTTATATTCTACTTAATGGTTTTCAACTTCTCCACCATTTCAACGACCATTTCTTGTCCTAGAAGCTTACACTCACCGACTTCATCACAACATGTTGGTGTTCTACACATCTTCCCATACAATGCTTCATAAGGTGACATTCAGATGCTCGAGTGGAAACTATTATTGTAGGAGAATTCAACCAGCGAAAGATGTTGGTCCCACCCTCCTTTGAAGTCCATAGAACATGCTGTCAACATGTCCTCATGTTTTTGGATAATCCGCTAGGATTGGCCTTAATTTTGAGGATAATAAGTCGTACTGAAGTTCAGCTCAGTATCTAAAGAATTTTGAAGACTCTTTAAATAAAGAGAGGTGAATCTTGGATCACGATCAGATACAATAGATAGTGGTACTCCATGCAGCCTTACCACTTCCCTCATATATATCTGTGCCAGCTGATCCCATGAAAAATCCTCCAGAATTGCAATGAAGTGGGCAGACATTGTAAGACGATCCACAACAACACAGATTGCATTGTTTCATTTGTACGTCTTCGGATGTCCGGTGAAAAAGTCCATGGTGATGTTCTCCCATTTCCATGTTGGTCTAGGCAATGGTTACATCATCCCCATATACTTCTACCTCTCTTCCTTTACTTGCTGACACACCATGCACTTTGATGTATACTCTGCGATCTCCTTCTTCATATTATCCCACTAATAATGCTCTCATAGATCTTGATATATCATTTTGTATCCTGGGTGGATAGTGAAATTAGAACTACGTGAGTCCTCTAAAAGTTCATTCTTATGCTCTGGACTTGATGGAACACATATCCTTTTCCCAAATATCACAATTCATTTTCCATTAACATTGAACTCCAAGGATTTATCTTTTTAATAGCTTCCACTCTCTTCTGAATTCCCACATCAACCTTTTGAGCATCATTTAACCTTTCCATAAGAGACAGTTGAGAAATCATTTCTGAAATGTTTGATAACGTTCCCTTCTTTATGATTCCCATATCCATCATTATCAAATCTAAGAAGATTGGGCCCTTCTCAATTCTTATCAATGATATAATTTCTAGGTCCTTTCTACTTAGTGCATCTGCCACCTTTTTATCATTCCTAGGGTGGTAATGGATTGAGCAGTCATAGTCTTGGATCAACACTAACCATCTTCATTGGAACATGTTCAACTCTTTCTGTGTCAATATATACATGAGTCTTTTTCAGTCCGTTTATATTTCACACTTCTCCCCAAAGAGATAATGATTCCAAATTTTTAAATTAGAGATCACCGCAGCCAACACCAAATCATGTGTCGAATAATTTTTCTCATGAACATTCAATTTCCTTGAAGCATATGCAATGACTTTTTCATTTTTCATCAAATCACAACCCATACCCTTCATCGAAGAATCACTGAATACCACAAAAAGTTTTCACTTGTTAGTAAAGTGAGCACGAGCACAGTGATAGTAATCCTTTTTAACTCCTAGAATATTTCTTTGCATTCATCACTCCATGAAAACATTACACCCTTCTAAGTTAGCTTAGTAAGAGGGTTGGACAATCATGAGAAATTACTCACAAATCATCGATAATATACAGCTAACCCCAAGAAGCTACGGATATCTGTTACCAATGTTGGCCTTATCCATCCTTCAATTGCATATTTTTGGGAGGGATCCACATATATCCAATTGTTTGTGATGATATGGACCATGAATGAGACCTCCTTCAACCAAAACTCACACTTAATGTACCTTTCATTATGATTCTACTTCTGCAAGGTTTATATTATAGTTCTTAGATGCTCATCATGATCCTCCTCGTTTTTCAAGTATATCAAAATTTCATCTATAAAGACTTCCACAATTTTTTTGAGCTAATATCTATAGACTCTATTCATTAAGTCCATTAATATTTCTAGAGCATTAGTGAGTCCTAAATGCATTACTATGAATTTATTGTGACTTTATCTTGTACGAAAAGTTGTCTTGGGGAAATCTTCCTACTTCACCCTAACTTGATAATATCCCAACTACAAATCCACCTTGGAGAAGTATTATGCTCGACATAGCTGATAGAAAAAGTCATCAATTTTTGGGAGAGGATATTTTTTCTTTATCGTGATTTGTTAACCTCACGGTAATCGATTCAAAGGCGCATTAACCCATCCTTCTTCTTGATGAAGAGGACTGGGGCACTCCATATTGAAGGACATGGGCATATAAACCCTTTATCCAGATTCTCCTGTAGTTGTTTGTTCATATCCTCAAGCTCCACAATAGCCATTCTATACAGAGTCTTGGATATTGTTAATTCCCTAGTTATATAATCATTTAAGAATTCAACATCTCAACTAGGAGGAAGACCATGAAATTCCTCTAGAAATGATTTAGAAAATTCTCTCATAATAGGAATGTCTTCAAGGATGATTGCCTTCTTAGAATCAATCATCTGAGCAAGATACGAGTGCTCATTGGGTAGTAATATCCATGCTTAAGATGATGGAGATAAAGAAAATTAATATTCCTCCTTGAACTAGAATAGAATTGGGGGTTGATTCCCCACATGGAATGTGACTTCCCTCTAATGGAAATTTATGATGGCTCTATATAAGGAAAATCAATACATGCCAAGAATTGCATCAAATTTCACCAGAGGGAGTACAACATGGTTCACCAGGAATTTCAATCACTAAATTATGATTGGGGAGGAGTTATATTAACGGGATGCAATGATTTCCCCATTTTCCATACTCACTGAAAATTTTTACATCCATGATTTTTGGAGGTGTTAGGATTGTTCTACTAATATTTTGGGATACAAAATAATGCTAGAACATGAATCAAAATGTACATTCACTATTATTGAAGGAATAACTAGAGTACCTATCACCACATTGTTGTCGGGTTCAATTCGGCAGTAGTGATTGAAAAAACACTCCCTTGTTGTCTTGGAGGTTGTTGGTTTCCTCGGAAAACCCCTAGATTAGGTTACTGATTTGCAAGATTCCCTAGTTTATTGCAGTTGTAGCAACAAAAAACGTGTTGAGGTTCGGATGAAGCGTTCCTCTCATCTTTTCAGCTGCAAGTTTTTCTTGTCTGTGGTCAACAGATAGGTGCCCATATCTTCCACACCTAAAGCATTTCCTCATACCCTTCAGGCAATTTTCAAGGTGCTTCTTTCTGCACCATTGGAAAGTGGGGTGCTAGTTCTTCTTAGCACTTTTGGATTTTTCCATTAGACCACCATCTTTGAAGTCCACCTTAAACTTCTTATCCCCCTGATAACCCTGAGAGTCTTTGATCTCCATTTAGACCTTGAGGGCACATCAAACAATTTCCTCATAGCCGTCGAAGTCTTGGATCCCCAGTAGATTTTGTATGCTAGGCTTCAGCCCACAAATAAAGCAGTCAACCTTGCAATTGGGTGTAACGACAAATCTGGAGGCATATCGTGCAAGCCTTGTAATTTTTTCCTCGTATGATCTGACAGATTCATTATCTTTTTTACATGAGGTCATGGATATAACTTTCCCTCTTATGTCAGAGGGTGATCAGAATATATTAATAGAAAAACAACTTCCAGAAATCCATCTCTTCCAACACTTTGATATCTTCCTCAAACATCATATTTTTTATCAACGTCCACCATTGATCAGCTTCAACTTCCATAACATAAGAATCTTGAATAATATTTTTTTTGTTTGGAACATTGAAGGATTTATGATATCCTTTCAATGGAGTTGATCCATTATTCGATGATGGTGGGATCAGATGATCCATTAAATGTTGGAGGCCTTTGTCTCATGAATCCCTCTATAGAGACTTGTTCATTCATTCAGGGGGGAGGGTTAATGGTTCCTCTTAACCCATGTCTCAATTCAAATCTTGAGTTAACTAAGAGATAAGAATGGCCAATTTCGTGAATCCCACTCCCATTGGACTGGGCATCTCATTTTCATAGTCATCACATTGATCTTCACATCGGTTGTTAGCCTGAGCCCTCATATTACCGACCATTTGATGGAATAAATGGAAATTTAGGGGTAACACATAAAGGGTAATCTAAGGAAAAAATTGATGGCTTATAAATAACTTAAAATTTCTTAACTAATAAATCCATAGGCTATAATCTATGCAATCAATGATGTACATTTTAAAATATATTCTTAGTGTAATTTTTTTAATTCCCTTAACAAGGGTTGATACTAAGCTTGTGAGTTAAATAATGAATATCCCATGAAATCTTCATAACCAAGAGTGTATCAAGGTCTGTTTTCGTACACCATTTCCCGTTCGAGTCCATCTCAAAGTGGTGTCTTCGGGTTTTCCCCTAGGATACATCAGTACCAGAGCCGCCTCTACCTGCTGGTATATAGACAAGGATGTATTTGCCTGATAAACCACTTACTGAAAACTCACCTATTCATAGGGATGTTTTTTATATTTATTATTGTATCTAAGTATTCACTAGGGTTTTCAAATCCTAATCCAAAAAAAAACTAATCATATCTTTTGATACCAACTTTAACAACCCTAATCATTATTTTATAATGAAAAAAAATTTATTACATAAAACCTTCACTTGATAAAACATGGAAGATCGAGAGGTCTAGTGTATTTGGGTATTAGGAATATTACATAACAATATAAAACATATAATGAAACATTTTATTGAAAACATCATTTACATGACCACTACATTCCATTGAACATATAATTGCATGGGATAACCTGAGGGCATGCATAAGAAAAGGGTAGCTATAAATCCCGGTAAGAGAATAAACATGGAATAACATGAGGAATATAAAACATGTTAGATAATAGGAATATAAATGGAGAAAAATAGAAACATGAACATAAAGGCATGATAAAGCATGATAATCATAACATGGAAATGTGCAACAACACTTAACATGAAATTAGCATGAGCTAAGGCCCGTTGCACATGGAGCATGAGTAAAACCTCATTGCACATGAATAATGAGTAAAACCTTTTTTCACTTGAATTAGTATGAGTCCACAGTCATTCAAAATTATGTATCATTATTTTATTCTTTACCCAATGAATTGGAGCTCTATAAGGGCACACCCTTCATAAACATTTAATTACATGCATAAGTGTGCCACATGGAATCATTCAACATCATAAGTAATTCCATGATTATGAAATGTGGAAAACACACATGAAATTACCATTAAATATGTATATGTGCATAAATGTGAATACCCTTGATAGATACATGGGTATGGTATTCACAACAAAATGATCTAGGCTTGAAAAAATGCGATGCTATTTCAGCGGCATAACGACATTACATAAGGATTTATGAAAATGGTTGATGAGAGAGAAATCTGTGTCTCATAATATGTACATGAAATGGAAAGTAAGGGGGTCATATAGATACATGTCCTAAAAATGTAATGAAATTTAGATGCATAATACAAAATAATTACATGGATGTAAAATAGGAGAGAGAAATCCCTCAGAGAATATTTTCATGGTAACAGGTGTACATGGGAGGAATTAATGATAGATAAAGGGGTCTCCCATCATCCAAAAATAAATATGGAAGTATGGGGGATGTTATAAATCATACCCCAATATTTTTAATTGAAAAAAAGTGTATAACAACTTACAAGAAAATTGGACAAAATGAGAAAGCAAAAAATCCCTTACTTGGAAGTGTGATCCCAAAGACTTGGGATAGGATTTAGAGAGCCATCTTGGGAGATTGGAGAGCCCTGGGAGGATAATATAGAGATGAGGGAATGGGTTGGTCAAACTGTTAAGGCTTTTAGGGAATAGGAAGTGGGAGATTGGGTGAGTTTATATTGGAAAGGAGAGGGAATTCTTTATTATTTATGTTTGGGTCATCTCACATTTGACTAATCAATAACACAAACCAGACCATCGTTTTTTCCCATGGTTATTTCCAATGGGTAGTGGAAAACGATATTTTATAAGGACAATGGCCAAACTTCTTAATATAATAATTTTTCTTATGTGGAGGTGAGTCACACTCTCAAGGAAAACAATTTGGAAAGACAAAATGTTTTATAAGTCTTGAAGGGTCCAAAAAAGCTTTGAAAAATAAATAAAACAAATCTAAAATCAGAATGTTTTAATGCTAAAACATATATTAGCCGATCATAATGTTTATATTATTTTATTACATCACTATTGGGTCATTATGATGTGATAAAACACAATATATATTTAAACTATATTTAATTTGTAACCAAAAATTCGAATGTCTTAGAAAATTATGAAAAATTTATCGTTGGATAATTTTGATGTCTTTATTAAAAAAAATATTCATTTTATAAAAATAATTTTATAAATATGTGATTTTTTACCTTTAAAATACAAACTGACATTTACCAAAAAAATCATGGGTTTTGACTAAAACAATTTTCAAACCTTAATAAAGATTACAATTACATTCATACAATTATATGATAATTTATATTTAAAAAAGAATAATTTAATAATAATATTTTATTTAAATTTTATTTAATTAATATTTCCCTTAATTCATCAAAATAGATTTCTTGGGTGAATATTAACTAAAAATATTATTTGTGATTTAAAAACCATTTACAAAGTAACAGTAATAAAATGAATGCACATACATTATAAAAAATAATGTACATAGTCATAGTGCTAGGGTCTTGTCACATAACACCTTATAACACTTGCATAAGACTGAAGGGTAAGGTTTGCGATGGTGACAGACTCTTGGGGTGGCTCAGATAAGATCACTCGGGTGGTAATCTATATTAACTTCCACTTCTCTTATAATCGGTTCCGCTCAAAATTAACGTGTTGAAGCTCGGCTTGGGATTTGTAAAGAGTGAATCCCAATAATGGCACCTCCTTTTTGAGCTCCAAAAAATGGGCTTCATATGGGGAAAGTGTACTAGATGAGGCCATCACTTCCTTTTTCTGAGTAAATTGGGTTTGATAAATCCCTATATTTATACTAATCATGTGATCACTGTTCAACAACTATATTAACAATGGTCTTAATTCATAATGGTATTTTAAAAACCAGAAACATAAAACTAATGATGTTCACATTGTTTATAACCAAAATTAAAATTTAATTAGATCAGGAGGAATTTCCCTTAATGAATGTTTGGGTTGTTACAGGACTTGTGCCCTTCCCAAGAGAAGGATTCCACTCAATTAAATGGTAGAATATCCATGCCCAGCCCAGCTGGAGGGTGCCACTCCAATAATTGATATATGACCCACGCCTATCCTAACTGGAGGGTTCCACTCTAGTATTCTAGGACCCATACCCTAATAAAATAGGAGGATTCCAATCATATAGTAGATAGATGACCCATTCCAAGCCCAGTTGGAGGGTGTAAATATCATTTTAATAGAAACATACCCTGACTCTGTCAGAGGGTGAAACTTTTTGAATAAGTGGAAGACACATGCCCCATCCTTCTAAGTGTATTACACTCTAATAAAAGTTATAGGACCCATACCTTACCCCGAATGAGGGTTCTACTCTATAGATAGGTAGATGACCCATGCCCAACCCAACTGAATGATGATACTCTTAATCCCATGGTGATCATTTCTGATCACTATCATCATTGAGCGTCAGCTAAAGAATTATCACAATAAAAAAATTTCTCCTCGTATCTCAAAACACACTAAGGAGGCCACAATAATTTTCTATGTGGAAAAGCATTCATCATAGGGTACTCATGATCCAAAATCTATGTCCAAAGAAAGGATATACAAGAGGTTGAAATTTCCTCAAAAGGATAGATGTCGTACAAGGCGTGTGAGTGGACCCACACAATATTTAGTCATGATCTTTAATTCATTAGTATCTCTATAGGTTCACGGATAAAATTCAATGTAGCCTTTCGCAACATGTAGTTGGACTACACGATATGCCTTAACCAGTCAGTGTCCTACATGTGATTTGGGGCCATGACTGTGTAGGCATCCTTTTTCCATGAACATTAACACACAAGATTGTTCCTAGAAATTTTCATTCTCATTTACTCCAATAGTACACATCGGGCTATCCTAACATGTGTCACATGGCATTTGGGGGACCCACATAGTGTGTGATACTTATATTTCTATGGAAACAATACCACCACAACCACTAAAGATACATGTCATGAATTCACTGGACTATAATGAGGGTAGTCATATTTTTTCAAGATCTTTAGATCTACTTCTGGGTTCATATTTGGACTCAAAACATTATATCTCGTCTCTAGGCCTCCTGAAATTGAAGTATCTTTCCTCTATTCATCATTTTAGAAAATCTGGTGTCCTAAAATCAATTTATTTGGTTTATCACCTCCCATACACCCCACACATGTAACCCATGCCACAACTTATTTGTATTAGATAAATATTCTCAAAGAGATAACCCATAACTCAAAAATATGCCTAATCTATTATCTGATCACCGATTCGTTTGTTGCACGCAAATATGTCATGGATATGGGCTTCGATCGGGCCCAGTCCCACCTGGAAATGTTGAATTGTGAACCCAGGGCCCAATAATGACTAACGTGTAGAAAAAATAGATAAATTCACAAGAAATAGTGGTGAAAATAACACAATCTCTGATATCTGTGGTGAGAAAAAAAGGAATAATCAATTAAATATCTACACGGGTGCATAGAATATTTGGAATTGGTGAAGATAATAGATATGAAGGTGATTATGGTAAATAGTTTAATCAAATGAGGTAGAATTCATAAATGACGAGTCATACCTGGTTTTGTATCATTCCTCATTGTATAATTTACTCTCTAATGAATGAGTGAAGTATTTGTGTTCAATGCACATCAATCCTTCTGGAATCATAGGTTTGTCATCATCTCAGTCTGATTTTACTATGAGAGGGGGAAGAATCCATTACGCAAAGATCCTAGTGTTATGTAGCTAACACTAGAAAAATAGTCATAATGATGTATTAACAGGTAAACAGAATTAGGTTGATTTAAATTAAATATATAAATTTAATTATTAATTTAACTAATTGCACCCACCCAATGTTGCTTCTATCCGAATTCCTTATACTGACCTAGTTTAGGTTGTGATTAGGGTAAAATTATTATTCTAGAATCAATTATGGTACCATATATCTAATATGGTATTTGGTTTAATATTTATCCTATTTCCATTAATAACCTACATTCCCAAAATATAAAATATTTTTAATATTTTTATAAAATTAATTTCAGTCACACTCGGACCTAGAATTGCACATCGTCACAGCACCTAGATCCAAAAATATATATTGAAAAATTAAAAAAATTATAATAAAAGGGTATCTACATGTCCCATTTCTCTTAATGATGAGACGATATTCATCCATTTGGAAAAACAAATTCTTGATTTTGTTGATCCATGTCACATTTTTCCTCTTTCAGTTGTGGGGAGTGCGTATCTAGACGACTTTTCATAATATTTCTTAGTTTTATTACACTTAGAGGTGTAAAATTATTAATAAACATGATTTTAGGGGTGAACACCATTTCTTTACCTTAATATCAAATGGAACGCCCATAATTAACATAATTAAATGTTAATGATTAGGATTTTAGGAAGGGGGATTTATTTATACTAGTGTTCCAACATTGGTATCACCAATTCTCTTCTAAGATAAGGAAGAAGATAGTCTCCAATATTATATTTATTATAGAAAACTCAACCAGCTATTAGAAAAGAAAAAATCTCTATTTATTTGGATTGATGACCTTTTTGATTAGCTTTTGGCAGCCCGATGGTTTTCTTAAATTGATCAGAGATTGGAGCACCATAAACTAAAAATCCAAGAGGAAGGTATTTCTATACTGGAATTCAGTATTATGTATGGGCATTTAGAGTACCTGGTTATTCCATTTGGCCTTAATAGCACTCATATTGTGTTTCTATTCTTGATGAATAAAATTTTTCATAAATTTTGGGATGATTTATTAGTTTTCTTTGTGGATGATATCAGTATTTACAATAGATAAAAGATGGAATATTCTATGAAATTTAGTATCTAACTTGGAATTATGAGAGAATATAGTATGTATGTAAATCTATAACAACTGTAATGCTAGATTCAATTGGATAAATTTATAGACCATTGATTTCTATGAAAATTGTTTTAGTGGATCCAAAAATATTTCAAGTCGTGATCTCTTAGGAGTATCCCAGATATGTTTTTTGAGATTTATAGTTTATTGGGTTTAGTAGGCTACTAATAGTTATTTGTTTGGTAATTTTGCAATATTTAACCCTCTATTATACTGTTGACACAGAAGTGTTTAAATCATTTATAGAGTGATCATTTGAAGATATTATTTGAATATTTGAAAGTGACACTAACTTCACCTCCATTATTGATTATTCTAGAGATAGTTATTGGTTATGATTACTACTGTAATGCATTAGGTATAAATTGGGGTTGTGTTATGATATATGGGAGAAATGTTTTATCATATGGATCTATTTATTTACACCCTCAGGAGAAGAAAAGTCATCCTCTTGCTCTAAAATTAGAGGCAGTGATATACACTTTTAAGACCTGGAACCACAACCTCTTTGAGGAGAATTTTATAGAGTATATAGAATATTAGATTCCAGATTATAAATTATCGTAGGAAGATATAAATCTGAGATATTAACTGTGGATTTATAACCTTTAGTCATTTGATTTTAATATTTCTTGTACCCCTGGAAATTGGAATGTGATCATAAATCCTTTGAGATAGTTATTACAGACTCATATAGTGAAGGAATCAGTAAAAGAGTTGTTCGTGAGGAACATATATATTGATAATCACAATAATGAATGGATAGATGGAAAATATGTTTTCGTAGATTGTACATGGGTTGGGTCATTTATGGAAAATAATATTTGACTTTGATAGGCTAAGTATAAAGAGTGTATGTGTTTTATCATGAATCTCTTTGGGTGGGATACCATATTTTAGTGGTCCCAATATACCGATATATATTTTTTACTTATGAAGTAGGATGATTGTTTTGTTATAATTATGGAAGATGTTGATGAATAAAGGATATTTATCAATTTTTTTAGTGAACCATGGTACTACCATTATGTACCATAACTTGAGATGTCATTATAGGTGGTCAATAATGAGATGATTTATCATGTGATTTGTTTCTCGGTGCCTCACATGAAAAATAATTATGGTGGAATATTATAGGACATATAATTTATTAAAACCTTTACCCATTCTTGTATGGAAATGTGATGTTATATCCATGGACTTCATAATTCGGATACCTTGAAATCATGGTGTTAATGACGAGATATGTGTGATTATTCCCCAAATCAAAAAATTGGTTCATTTCCTCCCGATAAAGGAGTCAACAAATGCAGAGGTACTTAGTAACCTATATGTGCAATAAGTTTTTAGACGACCTGGTGGGCCAGTGATTATCTACTTCGATAGATACCCTCACATTACATAATGGTTATGAAGTGATTTATATATAATGATAGTTTTTCTATTGAAGTTGAGCATGAATTATGATCCACATAATGATAAATAGACTGAGTGAGCCAGCAATATTATTGAAGATGTGTTTTAGGGATACATTATTAACTTTAGGGGATTTTGGTAAAAACATATTCCATTAGTGGAGTTTTAATATAAAAATAGTTATCATGATTATATCAGGATGAATTAATTTAATAAATTGTATAGGAGGCCTTGCTGATCACATATTTCTTGGGAACAGGGTGGAGAGTGGTCCATTGTTGGACAGAGCATCATTTAGGAGATGATCGATATGTGAAATTGATCAAGAATGGGTTAACGATATATTAGGGTCATAAAAATCCTATTTTGAGCAGATTCATCATCTGTTGGACTTCGATATAGGTGATCTAATATTTCTTATAGGTTCACCTTTGATGGGATATAAATATTTGGGGATGCTTGTTAAGCTAGTATATCATTATGGATACCCATTTAAAAATATAGATCAACATGGTAAGGTGGACTATTTTCTAGACATAAATACTCATTTGAATTCCATAAACAATTTTCCATGTTTCGCAATTAAAAATGTATTGTAACAATTCATACCACATGATGGAGGGGAGGATGTAGAGATAGAACCAGACACCTTAGTGGTTGAATGGACTATTCACATATAGGGCTAGTAAGATAGTTTTATATGTGTAAATACATTCCCATTGGTTCAAGTGAGATTGTAATTTGGTAGGGATAACCATGAGATATGGGAGCATGAGGATTGAATGATGAGGCAATGGACTTGTCTCTTATCACATTCATGATCATGAGTCTTTTATGGGGGAAAATATATTATGGTGGGGAGATGTTTCACACCCATCTATGTGGAATCTTGTATGGAAATGTTTTTTTTGTTTTATAATGTTTTATTTTCTAGTTTATCATTTGTTGGGAGAGGGAGTATTGGTAGTTGGTGATAGCATGAGGTTATGGGAAAGTCGGTGGAGGGAGTTGACTAACTGATGTTGGTTGATAAAATTTCCACATTATTGTTGCTGCCACCTACTACCTGGTTGTCTTCCATCGACTATCAGATGTGGGTATTATAGGTTCATGCATTTTTTCTTCACCCACCGAGTGGTATGTGGACCTTCTTCCCACCAGGAAGGCCCAACATATTTCTAGTGATGTCGTTGGTTTTTCATTTTGGAAAGCATGAAAATGTTATTTTAACATTATTTATGTTTTAATATCCTCTAATGCAAAACATTCTTTCCTAACTCATTTTTTAGATGCTCCAACATGAATTTATTCAATATTTCCCACGTTTCTATTGATGAATTTTTATACTGGTTGTAATATTGGATATTTATTGATTTAAATTCATTAATTGGATCATTTAAAACTTGTGTTACTCTCTTCTTATCCATTATTTTTCTAGCATAAACATGTATAATTAAATTCCTCTCTCTCAAATACAGGTTCTCTATGATTCGATCACTTTATCATATATCACTATTCAAGAAGGAATCATCGTTTTAATCATTCTTGAGGTGGTTTTCACTATCATATGGTCTATCCCTTAGTGATCCTAATGTTATTATGATACATTCCTTCTATTTTGAATATCTAAATTGATTTTAATCATTCATGTATAGTGGTGATTTTTCAAAATAGCGGAGGTTTTACAGAAACCTATTAGAACACATGAATTATTTGTTAAATTCCCTTAAAGAATATTTAAATAATGGAAATGGTTTTCTTGATTAGGAGTGGTGTGTTAACATTATAGAATTGTTTTAATGAAATATGGGTATTAATTTGAAATGGATTTTCCTTGGAAAATAGTTTATGAAGCATGGGTTTGTTTTCCTTAGACATAATGATGACGTAATAACACATTGGGAGACCTTGGGAAAAGTAAACATGAATGATCCATAGTAAAAAAAGATATCAGTAGGGGATGTTATATTAATTTCACAGAGGCTAGGGGGTATCCATAACAAGGGAATGAGGTTCCCAGACTTTAGTAGTCACATATTTCAGATAGTGTTCCATTTTTTTATCATAGTGTTTTTGTTATGGACACCCTCACATCATGTATTTCCCTACTTGGATTATTTGAGATTTCATTACATGAATGATCTATCAATATACTTATTTTCCGACATGATCATGATTTATATATTAATTTTTGAAAAATATTTGTATTCTATTAAATATGTGACATTTCATAAATCTCTATTTAATTGAATATTTCAGGATTTTAAAAGTAATAAAATGTTTTTGAAAATAAAACTAAAGCATTATAATTATATTTAAAGTGATTTATTTTAAAAGTGTTATATATATATGGTTCCAATACGTAATAATAGATTAATGTGGATATAAATTTCATATATTGGTTTGGGGAATCATATTTAAATATTGATCTCACAACCTACTTTTGACTTTGGGAATTTGTTCCATTGGTTTTGCAGGATATCAGGAATGGGAAGATCGTCTTATAGAGGATGACTCTCATAGAACATGTTTCCTTTCTAATTGGTTAGGATTATGGTGAAATATTTTTAGGAGGACATAGACCCATAGGTATCTATGGGTACCATGATTATGATCTCTTAGTTGTTATTGAATTTTACCTTAGGATTAATTTGTTCTAGCATATAATTTATTATGGATATCTATTGTAATATTATGGTTTTTTTATCATATGTATTTGGAGGGTGAAAACCTTCTAATGTTCCTTTTTTATGATACTTTGGGTCTTTTCTCCAACACATGGTTATCCTTAACACACTTCAAGAATTATTGTGGGCGAAATCGGGCGATGTTAGGGGTTTACCCAAGATGGTCTATTAGAATAGGTAATAAAAATAGTCAATAATAACATGAGTAAATAATCACCATAATCAATAAAAATTTGAATATATCACCATCATAAAAAAAGTGTAATGATTCATCACTAATATAAACCATAATGGTGAATGATTCATCATAGTAATCTAAAACAAGTTGAATGAGTCATTACTATAATAAGTACTTAGGTGAACATTTCAACACCTCAATCAAAAACAAGGTGAACAAGTTATCACTATTATATAAAAAATACATTTGAGTGGGTCCCCATTGTAATCAATAATATGGTGAATAGATCATCACCACCAATCACAAAATTCTGAGTGAATGAGTCATTATCCCTCATATACAAAAAAATTATTGGGCTATCTCAAATTTTATTTACAATTAAATGGGTTATTTTCATAATCACATGAGTTTGGATTAACCTGACATCACCAATAATATACAAATAATGGTGAATGATGTATAACCAATATAACCTAATGGTGAACGAGTTCCCACCATAATATAAAATAACATGGGTGAAGTTCCTCCAAATGTTGGATTTTGACATTTTTTAGACACCTTAAATGGAAATTCTGTTATAGATGTGTTGATTTGGAAATCATATTGTGACATGGTCCTATAATCTTAGGATAAATTGGAGTTTATGTGCATGATTTATGATATGCATGTAGATTTTTATGCACATGGTGAGCACACAATTTCATTTCTAGTTAGTCTTATTTCGGACTTCATATAGTCAGTAAAAGAAGATCATATATCTTATTCTAATTGTATCATTATTAGGTAGAACCTAAATAGTGAGGAAAATTTTGAGGTCTGGAAAAAAGGTGATAACTCATTGTTATGATTTCATAATTGAATTGTAGTTCCTCAGAGTTTTCTGGAATATATTCTATTAGTATACCACCAATAAAATGGGCTATTCATTCAAGTGTTTATAAAATGATCAAGGTGATGAAAATGAATTTTGGGTGGGAATGTATAAAATAAAATACTATAAACTATGTGATAAAATTTCTAACATTTAAGATGGTAAAGGACAAATATCAAAGGTCAACTAGTGCACTAGAGTATATTCTTATAATAATATGGATGTGGGAATAAATTATGATGGAAATTTTTATTGTACTACTAAAAAATTATGGAAACATGATTCTATATAGGTAGTAGTGGATCAACTCACTACGTTACTAAATAGTATCCCTATCAAAAAATCCAACAGAGTAGAGGATTTGTAAAAAATTTATAACCAAAAAGTGGTTATGTTATATTGATTTCCATATTTGAGTTTATTTGACAGAGACTCCCATATCATCCATTTAAAAAATATCATAGAAGTCAATTTACTATGAAAATATTATATCATCCATAAATAGATGGATAGTAGAAAAGAACTATTTATACAATTAATGATATGCTCATAGTGTTGGTCATGGATTTCGTGGTTTGTGGGAAGATCATATTCCCTTGGCTAAATTGTCTTATAATAACTACCCTCTGGAGAAAATACAGATTCCACTATTTGAGGCTTTGTATGGTCATACTTATTATTATCCACTATGTTGGGTATATATAGGGAATACATCTTTAATTATACCAAGTCTTTTCTACGAGACTATGAAATAAATCCAAATGATCTAAAAATGAATGGCTACGGCACAAAGAAGAAAAAATTCGAATGAAAAAAATAAATTTTGACCTTTATCTTTTGACATGAGTAACCATTTATTCATGAAAATGTAACCAAATAATTGTCATCGATGCTTGGGAAAATTTGGGATGTTAGGGCCATGGTATGTGGGACCATTTCAAGTTATCAAAAGTTTTAGAATTGTTGGATACCAGTTAGCATTATCATCCTGATTCAGTGTTGTTCATAATGTCTTCTATGTTTCTCAACTAAAGAAGTATCATCCTAATCCAAAACATATGATAAATTGGGATCATTTTTCTCTTGAGGCATATATAAATTTTATCCACAAACCGACATGGGTTTTGGACAAACAGGAAAATACCCATTGAAGGATATCTATTTCCTTAGTGTGAGTAGTATAGAAACATTGGAACAGGAAAAGGTTATGTGGTAGAAATGGACATAGTTGTTTGAGTGAAATATTGATACTCATATTATCAAGGATGTAAATCCCAATGTAAGGGATAACGTAGCTCCCCTAGTTTGAGGTTTTTCATCATTTTATGCTTTTTGTCTTGCCTTTGGAATCTATGGGTTAGATTCTGGATGTTTTGAATGTATGAAAAGGGATGATCCTAGAGTTTTGCGATTGGAAAATAACATAGGAACAATTTATTCCAAAAATAGGGGATTATGATGTAAATTTTTCACTCTAAATTTCATAAGAAAATTCATGGCATAAAAACCATTTGGCCAATAATATGGTTTTCCTAAAAAAATAACTGAGGAGATGGGTATTTCATTATAAGTGATCCTAAGTGAATTTATGATGTAAATTCTCAATTTACGCTATAAATAGTTAAGGATCAACGATTTTTATCATGTAAATAGTTCTAATTCAACATACTCTACCTTTCGTATTTCTCCCATCTTATATGCTTAACATATGTGATTTTTCATGATCTTCAACATTTGGACTCTATTGGAAATGAATCTTTGAGCAGTTTGTTGTAAAAGTCAAAGGTTAGTGTTCTATATTTCCTTATTGTTTTGGATATCCTTGTTATTTCTTGATCAGAACCCTAAATCAATGTCTGATAACCATATCAATGGGTTTGGATTTTTAGCTTTGATATCTACATGGGTTTTTATAGAGGAGAGAAATTAATATGTTGATCATTATATTCATTTGAGATCTGTTGCACTAAATATATTCAAGAATGGTGGCTCAATCCAACTCTACTATTCTAGAACATGTTGGTTTTAATCTTCATACACTATTATTCAGATTTTATGGTAAATTTCATGATTAGTTTTTGTGGAAACCAATTTTTTTGATGCGATTCCAAAAGGGTTTTTTGAATAATTGTCATTATATGTTTCAATTAATATTTTCAATGTATTTGGATTTTAAAAGAAATGGTTTCTATGGAAAAAAATTCGATATGGATTTTGTTATTAGAATACATGGTGGATTTAGTTCATATTTCATTGTATTATTACTTATTGAAATTTAATTTCTTCTGAAAGTAAGTTGGAAATGCGCAAGGGGATATCACCTAGTAGAAACTTGGTTAAAGAACGATTTCTAATAATGTGTGTTAGGAATATAATTGCCATGAATTTTTGTGTGATTATGGAACATGGAATGGGTATTCGAATTTTAAATTTAAAGATATTTTTTAAGGAGTTATATGGTTAAATTTATTTCCCAGAAAGGTTTCCTTTGACAATCCTTTTTGATATTCCCACCCTATGTTTTATATAAAATGTATTAACTTATTCTTTTTATATTATCATGTGTTGGGGAGTCTTTGTGGAAATCTTAATTTGTGATAAAATCACCATGTACATAGTCATTTAGTCATGTTTTTAGATTTTTTATAATAATATATAGGGAAATATTATGTTTCTTACTTCCCTAATATATTTATTTGACATCATTATGTGGTTGCAGATGCTGGAGATGGGGAGTGTTTGTGTATTGGTTTTGGATGGTCCCACTCCATTTCAAATGTATTTTTATTTAGATTCCAATCCATTCTGTCTTATTTATTTTTCCAACATACTCTAATATTTTTTATGTATTCCATATATCTATGCTGTTTCTTCTCATGCATCATTTAGTTTTTAATGGATGTTGTATATTTCACTGTAGGTTGTATAGGTTTTTGTGGAAAATCATCCACCAAAATTCTCTTAACACCTTTTTCATTTATTATTAGTCTTTGGTGTCTTGGTGATTTCTCCTATGGATTATAGCATTTTTCCTCTTCCCAATCCAATGAAGAGGGGTGGGGTGTTATAATGATTTGTACATTTCACACCTAATATACATATATCAAGATCAACCTCTAGTTGGGAAGACTATGGATTCAAAATAAATGACTATGTCATACAGGTTTTTTGTGAAATCATCACTAACTATATAAATTCTACCCATGAACACTAATTCCTTTTTAGATACACCAAAAGATAATATTCCTACCATCAAGGAGTTCTCCAAGATTTCTTACAAGGCTCAATAAGTATATCATTTATAAAGACACCGCTCATGGGTCTAATTCCAATGTTTATCCCAAAAGATTCAATATAACCTGGTCATTTATTACCATGTGTTCAGATTATATTGTTTAGGGAATTTATTACTGGAATGATAATCCATATACATCACTCAATGATTATGAAATTCACGTTTTCATCCATCCTAGGTAATCCGAACTCACCTACCTAAAGATGTATGTCATATAAAATATAAAATTATATAAAATTATAGAGTAAATTAGGGACCACTTAAATCATAATCATGGGCACACACTCATCAAAAATATCTATTAAAACAATCCAAAAATGGTGAAAATTCCTAATTAAAAAAACATCCACTTTTTCGGGACTCAGAATGGGGAGAAATAATGAAATGTAGAAAAACTAAAATAGAATGTTACATGAGGTTATCCATACCTTTATCTATCCCATATGATAGAAAAAACATTCTTATATCTTGAATTAATGGGTATGGGGAATATATTATAAATTACCAACGTAGAAATTGAGGTTTACATACTAGATAGGTATTGATGAGAAAAAGTTTTTTAGAAAAAATAATCACAAAATTACCAAAACACTCCCATTAAAATTGGTGGTAGGGGTTCCCATTAAAATTCTAGTGGTAAATATACATACATCTAGTGTGCCATCA
Source organism: Viscum album (assembly GCA_963277665.1). Lineage (NCBI taxonomy): Eukaryota > Viridiplantae > Streptophyta > Magnoliopsida > Santalales > Viscaceae > Viscum > Viscum album. The sequence continues at coordinate 1,801,259,158 of OY728152.1, forward strand.
AGGTCTTGTTTTACACAAATAGACCCTCTATTGTGGGGAATTTACCTACTTCTTATGCCCCTGATAATTGAGTGGTATCCCACTAGGATTACAATAAAAATATACTCCTTGGGATGATTTTCCCCCGTACCTATTTCATTATTTTTTGATCCTATGCCTATTAAATTGAATTATATACAAGATTTGAATAAATTTAAATATAATTAAAAACATTGAGTATGTGGGTTAATATAACCCACGTTTGTACTATTTTTTAGAACAAAAGGAACATATACGTCTTGTTACCTTAGACCATGGAGTTGTTTTTAAAATATGGAAATGTAATTACAGTGAATAATTAGTTGTTTTTTATATTAATAATTAACTTTAGGAATAAATTTTCTTGAATATCAAATCACTTACAAAGATATGCTACATATTTTCGACAATTTAGGTATTTTAGGGAAATATAATTCCTATACACCACGGACTTTTGAGTCCAATCATTGACCTGGTGTCACGACCCGTCCTCGGGGCCCATGTCGTGACTACCCCAAGCCCACCTTCTGTAAGCCAGGGGCTGGCTACTAGTACCAAAGGCATAAATCCTGATAACTGGGAAGGCATTGCCTTTATAAAAGTAAACAAAACACCATAGAGTACAAGAGGAAGTAATACACTAAAAAAAGGAAGTGCTGAAAAGTAAATGGGCCAGAATACAAACCCAATCGAAAGTACAGCTACAACTGAACAAAAGTACAACAAATAAGACAAGCAGCTGTAAGAATAGAAGCATCTCCTAGGTCGTCCGCCATGGATCCTACCTGAAAGGTAGGTACATATAGCGCAGCTCCTGGATCATCCACCACGGATCCTACCTGAAGGGTAGGTATAGATAACGCAGCTCTTGGATCATCCACCATGGATCCTACCTGAAGGGTAGATACAGATAGCCTCTACAATTCTATTTCCCGTCAACCTCCCCCGAGTATCATCACGTCGTGAAGTCCACCCCCGGATACTGACTCTTCGTGAGCTCCTCCTTCGGTATCGTCTAGTCCTCGAACACTCGGCCTCTGTCAACGCTACCCATCGTCTGCAACCAACACAATGATGTGCGGTCATAGCCCGTGTAGGGGTGAGTATAACGATACTCAGTAGGGACACCAAGACCCTCAAGGTCTCACTAAATCCAACAAGGATAACAACAAATAAGATCTCAACAGATAACCTCTACTGAGGTATATTCCCATACATATACCTAAGTTATCAAGTAACCCATCTCAATCATGAGAAAACACAAAGATTATGAAATCAATGAAAGACCACTACACATGTATATTCCCATACATATATCTACGTTATCAATTGACCCATCTCAATCATGAGTTAAACACAAAGGTTATAGAATCAGCTCAAACCAGGATTTTCATTATCGAAATCGTAACTGCTGAAGAGCCCCATCTCTGGAGAGTACAATGATTATGTCATGACTCTGAGGTACTGCTCACTAACCTAAGACTGTTGAGGTACTCCTCTTGTTGAGTACCGCAGGTCAACCACCCAAACACAGTAGTGCTTCCCGCCGGGGTATGCCACCCAAATACAGTAGTGAAAACCCCCTAATAGCCTGCAGAGGTACTCTCTAGTCGAGTACCGTAGGCCTACACCCAAACTCAATAGTGCTCCGTCCGCCATGGGTCTCCACCCAAACAAAGTATTGCTCCGTCCACTGCGCTAGTCGACTTACTCCAAGTCGAGTCGGTCAAGCAGTCGTCAGGTCTCAACTGGCTACACGGTCTCCGTACTCCGTACGCTCATCTCCGGGAGGATCCGCACCACGAGCTAATGGTCGATACTCCAAGTATCTCAAAGTCCCACGATGATGTATCTCAAATGACCGCCTCGTCATAGGGGTCTCAGCACAACAGACATCACATCAATCAGACGCCCGGTCTGTGAGTTATTAGCTTTTTCGTCCTAAGGGCCCGGTTGGTTTCGTGTGCGAACCAACCGGTCCATATCTCAAATGTACCCCGAACTCTCATAGGGTATTCTCATAGGGACCTTTCCTCAACTTTATCACCAATGCCACTGACGGTTCGTCAAACGGACATCCGGTCTGAAAGTTATCAGCTTTTCCATTCGAGGGTCCCGGTTGGATTTTGGGTATAATGCAACCCGACCATACTCCAACTGCGTCCAAATCTCAGGCGATGTATTCCAAAAGTTCCATCTCATCAAAAGAAATCCAACAAAGTCGACAACACGTCAATCGGAAATCCGGAGCTCAAGTTATAAGCGTTTCCGCTCCACGGCCCCGGTTGGTTTCGTGCTTGAACCAACCCGGCCGAACATAATGTTCTCCGAAACCTTGAGTGTAATATACCTTAGCGACCGCCTCGGTCCAAGGATCTCATCGCATCTAACGGTGCATCGATCGGAGGTCTTTATCCAATGTTATGGGCGTTTGAACAAAAACTGCTCGAAAATAGGGGGTTCGGGCCCAGTCCGACCCGGCCCGAGAACCCCTGGGTCGGCCCGAATCGGGTTGACCTGACCCGGGTCCGGGTCCGGCCCACTAGTACGCAGTGCGCCCAGCCGGCGCGGCCCGGCCTAGTGCCCGCGCGCCCCGCACGACCAAGCTAGCCATGCCGTTGCAGGGGGGGGGGGCTGCCCCCCTTAAATGATCTGTGGCCCCCACATGGGGTCGATCCCTTTGACTGCCGGAGGGTTTCAACCCTCATTCTCCCCTGGTCCCGCGCAGCTGTGGGACCAGCGCCTGCAGCCGCGGCTTCATCCGTGGCGGTCCCTCCTGGCAGCGCGCCGGAATGCTGCCGCCTCTGGCCAACGGCGCCACCGTGACGGCGTGGCGTGCCGGCCGGTTCTTCCGCGGACCACCGGACGCGCTCCGGTGGTCCGTTTTTCTTTCTGTCTTTGCCAATGGTCCTCCCGGGACCCGACCTTCACTGCGGAGGATTCAAGTTGACTTTACAGCCCCATTTGTCGTCGCCCGTCATTCCGCGCACAATGATCAATCAGCGAAGTCTTCGAATCGCCTCCACGACCCCGACTCCGACCACGGTTTCGTTCGGCCTCAAGTGCGCGGCGCGACGACGCCTCGTTTCTTCATCACGTTCTTTCTTGTTTCTACATTTTTCCGTTGTACCCCACCACCTTTGTTCGTGCCGCAACGAATAAAAAAACAAAGGGGGAGGAGATTCAGTCATGTTCGTGCGGTCCGACCTCCTCCCATTATGTTGATAACAAGCGTCCCAAAAGACAAAGAAAGACAAAGGAGTTTTCATGAACAAAAATTAATCAAGCCCTACCTTGATAGAATTGATGAAAGAAGGTTCATCGCGGAAGAGGGTTCCGTACACGCTTGACAGAGATCTTCCGAGGTGGGGCGGTGTCTCACACCGGCTACAGAGAGGAGTAGAAAGACACGTCATCTTTCTTTGGTGTTGGCGTTCTTCGTCAGAGAGTGGCGTTCTTTGCGTTCTTCAATGTGGATGATGAACTTCTTTAGAATAAGATTGCTCCCTCTCTCAGAAACCCAACACCATGAAGCAAACCTCAAATAAACTAAGTTTTATGCTTATTTTATTATAACATGCCATGCATTTAAATATTTAAAATTCAAATGCATAACTCCCAAATTAAAAGGCATGATTTAATGTGAAAGGAAGTCACTTCATTTAATACATGGTGGTTTAAACGGGAAGAGTTACGGGGGGTTAGACAATTTGAAGGGGTGGAGTTCGTGTGGGCCCCACTACCCTCTTAACATCTCATGGGTAGTTCCCCAACTTCCACTCAAAGTATATAACCACTAAAAAAGAAATAAAATTGTTGCTCAATTTTATTGTTACCTTCCAAAATTTTTAAAATCTCCTCCCGAGAAAACAAAACCCCAGAAAAGGTGTTCTTATGCAATTATAGGCGCTGTGGTTTCATCGGTGACCTCAGATTTCAATTCTGAGCACCAGATCAAAAGTTAGAAAAACCCACTCGTCCGTTCACTGAATGTACACGAGCTAAACTTCAGAAATTGATTCCGGGCACACCGGGCATCGGAATCAGGTGCCGTCAGAAACTGCATTCTTGTAAAATTCCAATGAAATTAAGAAAAAAAAATTTCCTTTAAATTTCTGGGTCTTTACATTACTCCCACCTCAGGGATTTACGTCCTCGTAAAGCTTTAACACAAACTAGGGATACAAAAGCGGTACTGAGAATGCATGTGAGCATTCCGCTCCCATGTTCTCACCTGGAGGTTCTCGTGCTGCCTACGAAAGCACACAAGAGGAATCGACCGTCCTCGTAGGACTCGCTCCTATCGATCCTCAACCTTTACTGGAACCCCGCAAAAGTCACCCCATCGCCAACATCTAGCTCCTCATGGTTGATCTTATGTGAAAGGTTGTGCTTGTATCTCCTCAGTTGAGATACATGGAAGTCATCGTACACCTGGTGCAACTGAGGTGGGTGGGTCAAGTGGTAAACCACCTCGCCTACCCTGCAGAAGACCTAGAAAGGTCCATTGAACGTCGAAGATAACTTGTTGCCTCGTCCACATCTCCGTAAACCTCTTCATGGTGAGACCCTTATAACGACGTGATTGTCATCCTCGAACTCTAGAGGTATCCAATTCCTGTTTAGAACTAAAACTCAAAACTCCTGCTGCCAGGAGGTTATGGTTGACCGACTAAAGAGTGATTGGTCGCACCCTCCTATGCATGATTTTATCCTGTGCTGCCTGGGGTTTCCTTTTCGCCGATCAGTAAAAACCCATCCCGACGTCGTAGTTAAACCACAACATTTTTTAATAATACCGTCAATTTGTGTATGAACTGTGATTGCCCAGTCCATACTCAAACCAACGTCGTAAGGCCTCGACGCTACCAGCAAGAGATTCCAACGGAAACTCTCCCCTTGAGGGTCAGACCACACTGTCGGCGTACGTGTGCTTATCGAGTCTTCTCCCAAGGTATCTCCAGACGTGAGGGTCATGTCTACGGCTTACCAGAAACACTAGGTATGTGACAATATTTGTGGAAGTAAATAATAATTCATATCAATGTATGTTACTACGGCATCTAGTAGTGGACACAGACTATCGTTTGTATCATTTTTAGAGCCATTGGGTCACACTCCTTGAACGCATGCAACTGCACTCTTCCCCTGCTCTCCAGCCCCCTGAGCCTGGCGGGGAAAACTAAGGTGGGTGGTTGTAGCATGTTAAAAATGTACACCACCTCATGCTGCTCTCCTAGCTTTGCCTCCACATCTTCTGCTTCGCAGACTCATCTCTCCTTAAAAATTACCTTCATGAAACATTTAACACGCCCGAGTCTCTAAGACTGACACCAGCTTCCTGTTTCTTACTGCATTGTGCAGTCTTCATCTGCTCCTGGATGATTTTCACCTTCTTTGCCTGTGATAAGTAAGAGCTGCTAAGATTTCTCCTTTGCTGAAAAGATAAACTCGGTCTCATCCCCTGGATGAACCACACTAATTTCCAAATGCAGTCAATCTTGACATGAATGATGCATTCATGCCATAGACGACGTCATAAGGCCTCGACGTAACTACCAAGATATCAAATTGTCATTCTTGCCTCCAAGGGTCAAGTCACACTGTTGGCTTCAGTGTGAGGTCACTGGGTCTTCTCTAGTATAAATCTCGAAAGTGAGGGTCAAGTCAATAGTTTTTAACCAGAACCTCTCAGTATCAACCGAACAAAAGGATAGGAAATCAAACATCACAAAGATAGGTGTCTTTTTATTACTGCAGCTCATAGTACAAAGACACAAATACAACAGCAACATGGAAGTAGAATTACCAAGAACAAAAGTAATCCACTAGTTCTGCTCCTATCCACCTACTCCTGGAGCTCTACTGCCTTGTCCACTTCTCGGCTGTTGCTCAAGCACCCGCCGCTGCTTCTACCTTAGTGGCTCCTCCAACACCCGCGGATCAACTGTGCGGGGGATCAGACAGTCACGTGCCAGGTGACCCTTCTTGGCGCATTCATAACACTTCCTGCTCCTTGTACGGCTGGCTCTGGTCCTCTTGGACCTCTAAATCATCTGTCTACTTCCTACAGATGACTTGGCTACTGATGGAAAAACATGCGGCAAAGGCAGCACCTCCTGAACACGCTCGGGGTGTAGAGATACTGGTACAAGCTCCACCCGAAAAAAGGTCTCGAAGTCTCCCCATGTGAAGGTCATCCCGTCACAAAACTAGAACAAGTGGCTCCACCTCCTGCCTACTGCTTCCTGAAGAAGGCTGTCAGCAATGATCACCATGAAGTCTGCTGGCATCCCCACTATCCTAAAGACTCTCACTATAGCCTCCAGCTAATCCTCAGCCGCTTGTAGGTCCGTCTCTCCCCGGAACCTGGGTGGAATCTGGAACTAGAACATGTGTAGCGCGCTCAAGCGGTGTGCATCACCTCCTGCTAGGGTTGGTGGCATCGGTGGCCCAACGTATGGTAGTACCGCTGGTGCCTCCGCTAGTGCCTCAACTATAAGAGGTCCATGTACTGAAGCCTCGTCGCTTGGCAGGCTGTCAGAATGCACATCCCTCTGGGATCTAGCTGGTCGTCTGTGGAAAGGCATCCTAAAAGAAATAATGTGACACAAAAAACCGATTATACATGGTGATATGACCTGGTTTGAGCGGACATTGAAAAAATTCTGGAAAAACACACGCAATCAGTGTTTTCATGCACAAAGTCGGAAATCAGTTGTCAGGGTCTTGGTGTATTGATATGTCGGCCTCCCACACCAACCCTAGACTCCCTGAAAAAAAAACCACACTCGGTACTCTTAACACTGTCAATTCACAGGAAAAAAACATCAAAGTTATTAGTTATTAGTTTTGTGGTAGAACCGACTCCTCTGATACCAATTTGTCACGACCTGTCCTTGTGGCCCATGTCGTGACTACCCCAAGCCCGCCTTCCATAGGCCGGGGGCTGGCGACTATCACCAAAGGCGTAAATCCCGATAACTGTGTATTCATTTCCTTTATAAAAGTAAACAAAACACCACAGAGTACAAGTGAAAATAATACACTAAAAACAAAAGGAAGTGATGAAAAGTAAATGGGCCAGAATACAAACCCAATCGAAAGTACAGCTACAACTGAACAAAAGTACAACAGAGAAGACGAGCAGCTATAAGAATAGAAGCAGCTCCTAGGTCGTCGACCACAGATCCTACCTAAAGGGTAGGTACAGATAGCGCAGCTCCTGGATCGTCCACCACGGATCCTACCTGAAGGGTAGGTACAGATAGCACAGCTCCTGGATCGTCCACCACGGATCCTACCTATTGGGTAAGTACAGATAGCCTCTACAACGATCTCACCCGTCAACCTCCTCCGAGTATCGTCACGTCGTGTAGTCCACCTCCGGATACTGACTCGTCGTGAGATCCACCTCCGGTACTCCAGTCCTCAAACACTCGGACTCTATCAATGCTGCCCGTCGTCTGCAACCAACACAACGAGGTGCAGACATAGCCCATGCAGGGGTGAGTATAACGATACTCAGTAGGGACCCCAAGACACTCAAGGTATCATTAAATCCAACAAGGATAACCACAAAGGAGATATCAATAGATAACCACTACTTAGGTATATGCCCATACATATACCTAAGTTATCAAGTAACCCATCCCAATCATGAGAGAACACCAAGATTATGAAATCAACGGAATACCACTACCCAGGTATATTCCCATACATATACCTCAGTTATCAAGTGACCCATCTCAATCATGAGGTAATCACAAAGGTTATAGACTCAGCTCAAACCAAGATTTTCATTATCAAAACCGTAAATGCTGAAGAACCCCGTCTCTGGATAGTACAGTGATCCTGTTACGACTCTGAGGTACTGCTCACTAACCTAAGACTGCTGAGGTACTCCTCCTGTCGGTACTGTGGGTCAGCCACCCAAACATAGTAGTGCTTCCCGCCACGGTATGCCACCCAAACACAGTAGTGCACACCCCCTAATAGCCTAAAGAGGTACTCTCCGGTCGAGTACCGCGGGTCTGCACCCAAACTCAGTAGTGCTCGGTCCACCATGGGTCTTCACCCAAACAATGCATTGCTCCGTCCACTAGTCTAGTCGACTCACTCCAAGTCGAGTCGGTCAAGCAGTCGTCAGGCCTCAGTTGGCTACACGATCTCCATACTCTATATTCTCGTCTCTGGGTGGATCTGCTCCACGATCTACTGGTCAATACTCCAAGTATCTCAAAGTTCCACGAAGAAGTATCTCAAAGGACTGCCTCGTCATAGGGGTCTTAGCACAATAGACGGTGCGTCAATCGGACGCCCGGTCTGTGAGTTATTAGCCTTTTCGTCCTAGGGGCTCGGTTGGTTTCGTGTGCGAACCAACCTGGATGTTTCTTAACTGTACCCAAAACTCTCATAGGGTATACTCATAGGTATCGTTTCTCATCTTGATCACCAATGCCGCTGACGGTTCGTCAAACGGACATCCGATTTGAAAGTTCTCAGCTTTTCCATTCCAGGGTCCCGGTTGGATTTCGGGCACAATCCAACCCGACCATACTCCAACTACATCCAAATCTCAGGTGAAGTATTCCAAAAGTTCTGTCTCATCAAGAGGAATCAAACAAAGTCGATGACACGTCAATCGGATGTCCGAAGCACAATTTATAATCATTTCCGCTCCGCGGGCCCGGTTGGTTTCGTGCTTGAACCAACCCGGCCATACTCAAAGTTCTCCGAAACCTTGAGTTTAATATACCGTAACGACCGTCTCGATCCAAGGATCGCATCGCAACTAACGGTGCAACGATCGAAGGTCTGTAGCCCATGTTATGGGCATTTGAACGAAATTTTCCCGAAAATAGGGGGTTCGGGCCCGGTCCGACCCGGCCCGAGACCCCATAGGTCGGCTCGAACCGGGTCGACCCGACCCGGGTCCGGGTCTGGCCCACTAGGTCGCAGTCTAGCCTGACTGGCGTGGCCCGACCAAGCTGGCGTTGCCTGGCCTAGCCTAGGCGGCTGGTTGGCCCTGCGCCATCGCGCCCCGCACGACCAAGCTGGTCGTGCTGTTGCAAAAAAGGAGGGGGGGGGGGGGGGCTGCCCACATAAATGATCTGCAGCCCCCACGTGGGGCCGCTCCATTTGACTGCCGGGGGTTTTGACCCCTTGTCTCCCCTGGTCCCGCGCGACCGAGGGACTTGCGCCTGCCGCCGCGGCTTCAACCGCAGCGGTCCCTCCAGGCGGCGCGTGGGAACGCAGCACCCGCCGGGCGGCCGACCGGTGCCGACCGCCGCCTTTGGGCGCCGGCACTGCCTTGACGGCGTGGCGCATCAGCCGGTTCTTCCACGGACCACCGGACGCGCTTCAGTGGTCTGTTTTGCTTTTCCGTCTTCGCCAACGGTCCTCCCGGGACCCGACCTTCACTGGGGAGGCTTCAAGTTGACTCTGCGGCCCCATTTGTCATCTCCCTTCATACCACGCACAACGATCAACCGAAAGAGTCTTCGAATCACCTCCGTGGACCCGACTCCGGTCACGGTTTCGTTCGGCCTCAATGGAGTGGCGCGACGACGCCACGTTTCTTCGTCGCGTTCTTTCTTGTTTCCACGCGGTGTTGTTGCACCGCGCCACCTTTGTTCGTGCCGCAACGAACAAAACAAAAAAGGGGGAGGAGAGTCGGCCATGTTCGTGTGGTCCGACCTCCTCCCATTATGTTGATAACAAGCGGACTAAAATACGATGAATGACAAAGTATTTTTCACGAACAAAATGTAATCAACCCCTACCTTGATGGAATCGTTGAATGAAGGTTCTTCGCGGAAGAGGGTTTCGTACACACTTGACGGAGATCGTCTGAGGTGGGGCGGCGTCGCACACCGGCTGCGGAGAGGAGTAAAAAGACACGCCGTTTTTTTTTTATTATTGGCGTTCTTCAATGGAGAGTGGAGTTATTTGTGTTCTTCAACATGGAAGATGAACTTCTTCAGAGGAAGATTTCTCCCTCTCTCAAAAACCCAACACCCCGAAACAACCCTCAAATAAAATAGGTGTTATTCTTATTTTATTATAACATGACATGCATTTAAATTTTTAAAATTCAAATTCTTAACTCCCAAATTAAGACGCATGATTTAATGTGAAAGGAAGTCAGATCATTTAATACATGGGGGTTTAATGGGGAAGAGTTACAGGGGGTTAATGAATTTGAAGGGGTAGAGTTCGTGTGGGCCCCACCACCCTCTTAACCTCTCATGGGTAGTTCCCCAACTTCCACTCAAAGGATATAACCACTTAAAAAGAAATAAAATGGTAGCTCAATTTTATTTTTACCTTCCATAATTTTTAACATCTCCTCCCGAGAAAACGCAACCCCAGAAAAGGGGTTCTTAAGCTCTTATCAGCGATACAATGAATGCCAAAGTATTTTCCACTGAAGTGTTTTTTGGGACATCCCTATGCTTAATATCGAGTGGAAAAAATTGAAAACAATATTGGTTTAATAAAAAAATAATAAAATGAATTGAAAAATATACATTGTGTACCACAATGTTGATCTTTATCCTTTTTAAATGACGTTGATGGAAGAAACCTAGAATTTACTAGTAGACATATGCCACTATAGATATCCAATGACAAAATAGAAACCCTTTAAATTCATTACAAGCATTTCTGCATTCAAAATTTTGTGTTAGTACCTCCTCCATAGTAATTTTTTGGAATAGAATGATATACAGAGTTGAATTTGATGATAATAACCTACCATATAAATTTTTTTTCCTTAAAATACATTTAAATAAAATTCCTTTATTTATTATATAATTTTACATATATTTTAGAAATTTCATATTTAATTTGACAAGAAAAAAATAATATTTAACCATTGTAACATTTATAATGGATACCTTGTGCATTATGTTATTGGTATAATATTTTAACATTCATTTAATTATCAACACTCCATCATATGATATAATAGAAAACTAAAACAATATGATAATAATTATAAAAAATAGATTAATCGAAATAAATGATATGTCATATAATTTAGAAATGAACACTATGAGGTTGAATAAACAACAATGTCATAAAAAAACCATTGTATGGTGACTTCCACTATGTCATGATTTTTGATTTTCCATATATATAAAATAATATTTTTTTTAATTATTCATATATTCTAGTTATCAAGTGGAGGTTATGAATTTTTTTAATATCCCAACATCCTTTTGAGTATGATGAATTTGTCTATTTATTTTCATTATACCACTATATCAGTGAAAAATAATGAATTACAAATTGATTGTAATAATTCATATATAATTGTGAGAAATTTATAATAATTCATATGATACTTTTTAACCATCATAGTAGTTGAGAATGATAATTTTATCAAATTTGTTCCATAATCATTATGGTATATCAAGAAAGAGAATGATAACATATATCAAATAAATCCAACAAATATTATTTGATGTGGAGGTGTGGTTTATGAATATACAGGATTAGTAAGAATATAGATTATTGACAATGATTGTCTATTCTATCACACTTATTATGAAATGATTTTTATCATATTTTGTATATTTCTTATTTGGTGCATTCTGAAATAATTTTCTAATGTTATCAGAAGACATGAGAAAAGGAATACAAATTTTATTTATAAAGGGTGTATGGTCTCTTGGTAGATTCTATTTACTTATCATTACCACACTATCCATAAACCCATTATGTGTTTCATTAGACCTTTTATCGGATGATATAGGTAATTGAAAAAGTCCCTATGATTGGTGATAATTATTAATAATGGAGGATACATGGATGTGAATTGTGTATATTAATGGAATTACATACTAAAGTATTTTAGTTATTATGGAAGTCTGCACACACATATATATTTGATCAGTTTGGTCTATAGTTGTATGTTTCATAATATATATGATTGACAAGATATTACATGACATGTATTATTTTTACTTACAATTCTTCCATGGATCATTTCCACTATTGGTATATTTAATGATTATATAATTATTTTATATTTATTGTCAGTTATGATATATTTTATAAATATATAGTTACCCCCAAATTAAATACATATATATTACATCTTAAAATATGAATATTAATTACATTAAATTATGATCCATTCCATAACCATAAAGCTGTATTGTCTTTGTAATCTTGGATAGATAAACAACTGGTACATAAAATATCTACATTATTTACCATTATGTTATTTACAATATTAAATATTCTTAGTCACATCATACCTAAAAGGTTCATTATAACATGGGTAAATGAAACATAAGAAAGTGTGAGCTTATATTCCCAGTAATTGTAATCAAAAGTGATATCAATCAATGGTGATATGTAATAATTTGATAAGAATAAGTGTATGAGAACAAGATCAAAAAATGAAATGATCATACCAAATAATTAAATGATATTTTAAAAATAAACATCACATAATAATTTTTCAATCAAAATAAATAAGATATAGTATCCTGTAATCATCAATATATAATTAATTATAAACCATGATAACATTTCATAAGCATAAACAATATGTTAGTGGAATTCAAATAATCATAGAAAATCACTTCCTTAGTCAAGATTCACTCATAATACTGACATTGTATATAATGAACCATAATAGAAATACCTACCCGGTAATTTCAAATATCCACTTTGGCTTAACATCAATCCTGTTAACTGCATCATCTTTTAGGAGGTTATTAACTCTATGGTCTCTTTGGAGTTTTTCAACACTATCATCATTACCCAATACATCAGAGGGATATCATTAATTCACTCATCCTTGGATGATAATGTATCCACCCATACATGGTTTATAACATATAAACCCATCAAATGATCTTAATCTATTTATATGTATTCCATAATATCATGAAAACATTTATCATTACATAAAATCACAACCCATCGAATAGAAAATGAATTTATTCATTGTTTCGTCATCAGAATCATTACCCATATAGAGAAATAACAATGATAGTCAAATTTGATCATATCCTTAATAAAAAATAAAAAATACAAAGGATTTTTTATAGATGAAAATAAATTTAAAACTTTATTGAAGAATTTATTAAGGAAAATACAGTTTTCATTTTGAACACGGTTATTCAAAATCTAAAATTTTCCCAAATATTAAAGAAATAATTTTAATTGAAAATAAATATGTGAAATTATTAATGAAGCTTCATAGAAAATATACCACATGTCATTAGAATAATCTATTAGTGCAGTGTATATAAACACAAAGTTTTCATTCATATTTTCGGTAAAAAATAAAAATTACCACATTCAAAAAATGAAATGAAGATTACCCTAAAAAAATTTATATAACGTCAAACATGGGACAATTTTAATTAATAAATATTTTTATCATAGTAAATATATAATTTAAAACTTCCTAAATAAAATATGAATGTGGAATAATATATTCCCAACCAAGCAGAGAAATAAAGCCGATTTTCCTTAAAAAATAATTTCTATTTCATGAGTAATTAAATAGAATAAAATGAATGTAAAATATGTGACATAATTAAACAAAATAGAACAGTAAAATACATAATATTCTTGATAGATATAACATATAATTTAATCATTTGTATTTAAGAACAAAAAAATCTAGCAAAAAATGAGATTATAACATAAAACACTTACAAATTTGGTTACTTTTGAATCATAACCCACATGAAAGGAAAACATCAAATAAAACATTAAATAGCATAAATATAAATGTATTAGTTATAAAAAATATTAAATGGGTATTATATAATCCTTATAAAATAATATAGGTTTATAACATAACATATGTCTCAAGGAAGATAATTTGAGATAATATACCCTTACCACTTTGGTAACATTCGAATCAAAACTCACAATATGAAATAATTTGAATTATAACTTTATATACCATGTATTAATAAGGATATATGGTGTATCATGTCAATGTTTAAGTATATACACCTTATAAATATAAATATTTTCATAACAAAAAACATGTCTCAAAGAAACAAAATTGAGATGAAACCCACATCTTATGTTCAAATTTATACCTAAGAACTCTAACCTCAAGTATAATAAATTTATATTTATTATAATTCTATAATAGAAATATATCCAAACTTATAATATCATATATATTCTACTATAAACTTTTTAACGCCTATTTATTAACAAATATCTATTAAAGTCATCATTTTGGGTGTTAACTACTTCATTTTCCATGTATGATTTGGTTCTATAGTTATGGACATTTCACAATGATTATGGTTTGTGTAAGACCTGGTTCTTATTTGAGTTAAAAATTCTTATATTTCCATCAAATCTTGGTTTAAATGTTCAAATATGGCCTAATGTGAATACCCTTTGAGTTCATTGAGGTATAGAGGCGTGTATGGGGCTAGTTCGGAGCCCAGAACCCAAACATTTGATTGAAAATGGATTGGCGCATGGTTAGAGTAAACTGTATGGGGTAGGATGCATTGTTTAACAAACCATGTGAGGAAGGGGACGAGAGAAGGAATATGCTGCATAGTTTCAAAAAAACTCTATGATTCGGGCTACAGGACCATCCGTCCAACTCCTAAATTTTGATAGTGGAGAAATGAACGGTTTGTGCATGGTTAGTAAAACCATGTTTGTTCCCCTTTCCTAAAAATAACAATGCATGTTTGGCTCATGATTTTTCACACCATATACCAAAAATGTTTGAGGAATAAATTATTTGAAATTTTATAATTTTAAATAAAATTACAATCCTTTATAAACCTAAAATCAATATTCTCACTCCCTCACAACAAATATCTCTTTTGAGAGGATCACTTGAAGTATATTACTATATTTGAGATAACATCATCATGGGGTATCCAAATCCAAATTTTTTCATCTCATTGGATCATTAATGGTTAATATCAATCCGTTTTTATCCATTATCTATTATTCTAGATATCAGTTGAGCTATTAAGGTGAAAAATGATTTTCTATATTATTAGGTTCTTTATCTGTTCTGTGATTTTCTCCCCATTTATGCTAAATCAGGATCTGATACTAGAAGAGCTATCAAATATGGACCTACGGTAGCAGGTATCATGCCTTTCACATAAAGTCGAGTTGTTTATATATGTCCTTGTGTTTCATGAACAAATTTTGAGCATCGCCTTAAATTGATTTTGAATCATATAATTTCTAGGAATGTACTAGGTAATTAAATAGGCTTATTTTTGTTTGTGAAAGTTTGAACACCTTGAAAATGGAACCACACCTTGGGTTCATTGATTAATTGAATTAGACCACCATGGGTGATTCTCAGAAATGGATGTGTGAGAGTGTCCCCTTTTCCCCCTACCATGGGATGTGATTTTTAAAATAAATATAAATCAACTTGATGAATTGGTTTATGAATATAATTGAAATATGATTTTTGAATTTCATATTTCATTATTTACTGATATGGGATAGATGGCTATGGTCTATTTCCCATGTTATGTAAAAGCTTTTGTTAGCATGAATTTCATTTTTATTTGATATGTCTGTGTAAGTTAAATGGATTCAATTCCTTGTAATAAATGTCAAGATTGTAGTTATTATTATAATTATTTTTTCTCATGTGATTAAATGATTTATTTTTCATGTAATAGTTTTTTAAGAATGAGATTGTAATTATAATGATTTTTACCATGTTAGTAATTGTGAGCCAAGAATTATAATCTAGTCTTGTGTCTTTTTCCACACTTTGAGTTGAGGTTTGAATTGAAATTTTCATTGTATATACCTTGAAATATTTAAATAAACATTAATAAATGGTTTTAATTTATTAAATGTTGATATTCCTTGGGTGAAACATCAATTCGATGTGGAATGCCATAGATGAATTCAATTGGCATTTACTTTTCTTATGCCCTAGTGATATATGGATTCAAACAAAGAATTCCATGGACGGAATCATTGGGGATTAATTGTTATATGTCGACTAATACATGGATTCCTATAAGAATTCCATGGATGAAATCAAAGGGTGTTTGATCTACATTTCATGGGTGTTACTTGGGCTCCCTTAGTGGACCATCAAGGAAGGACTCAGATAGAAGGGATGTTATACCACACCAAGAGTGATAAATGGGTTATTAGAAGTTTTTTCATGGATGGGATTGTTGGGTGTTTGTTTATATTATACATGGAGTGACACATGTATTTTGACTTAGTAATGATAAGGATGGACTTGGGTTCATGAATTAATAACAGATTAAATGACGTATTGATATGTCTCCCAAGAAAAAACATAATTTTAGATTCATTGTTGACTTACACTTTCTGAATGCCCTGACTAGGTATCCTTGGTTTCATGGTTTTATGGGGAACATTGTTTTTTATGCCAGGTTCTGAGATTATATGATTAATGAACTATTTTCTTAAATGAACATATTATACGTGACATGGTCCGAACTGTTACATCCAAGACATAACTTTTCAAAATGGAACTGATTAAATGAATTTTTTATAAAAAGAGAACATGTGTGATAGGATGTTTAAATTTGTGTAATTCCGTTACTTGTTACTTTACTACATGCACACTATCTTATATATTTATTCACTGACTGATTAGAACCTGACCTTGGGTGTTTACCTATATTAATTATGTCTCACACCCTGTGTGGAAACCTTTTTTTACCCAAAAATACTATATGATTTTAGGTATGGATAAGTGAAAGCTCTCTTCTATTGGTTCTTGATGATTTATTAGGAGAAGGAAAATTGGATAGAGTTGTGGCTCACAATTCTAGTGATACTGTTTTTAGACTATTATTTTATTTTCTAACATGTATTGTATATCTTCCTTGTATACATATTTTGTACACATTATTAGATACAAATGACTTATATCAACATTTTTTATATGAGGTGGTTTCATTCAGTTTTTTTATATAAAAATCTTCTGTTGTTCACTTATTCTTTTTTAGAAAGCGCATCCCCAAAAGTCGAATTTTCAAAACCACCCCCCTAGGAACCCCCTTCCCATGAAGGGATAAATCCAGAGAGAGTCCCATCTAGGATGGAGTTATTTCCCATCAAGATGACAGAGCATACCATGGGGTGACATCCTGATCAGTGATGGTTGAACACAATAATATATCAGCTAGGTGGGTTGTACCCTTCTTCCCACCTGATGCATCACCAGATGACTCGATAAGAATAGAAGAAAGGGGAAAGTAAAAATCCCCCGAAGTGTTGTCTCCCAATATTCAAACCATGTACCACCAATAATATTTCATTTTTATGACCCTTCTTCCTTACTAATGCACCACCTCTGAAGCAGTAAATCTGTTGTTTACTTATTGTCTGGTTAGTATACTTCTTCTACTACTGGTATGTTGTTGATTCCACTATGTTACACTCTAGTTTTTAGGTAATAGTCTCCCCATATACACACCTTGTCCCTCAGTACTAGTCGGTAGCCTCTAGAATTTGGCGATATGCACTTGAGGCCATGTGGAAACCCAGTATTAGGGCAATATTGAGTGGAATCTGGGCTGAATACATTACAAAGTGGTATTAGAGGTGGCTTATTTTCTTTTTTTATTCATTTTTTGTTGACAGTAGAATGTGATGGAAATATATAGGTGTTTGGAAATGAGTTGTTCCAAGGCGTAGAAAACCCACGTATAGAAAAACACTAAATTGCCTCAAATTAAATTATTGTTTTCTAGATTTTATCTATTATAGATGATTTTATTCCACCATTATGTGATTAACATTAAATGTGATGTTATTATTGATATTATTGTGGGTTCAATTTTTGTTGCAGCCTATTGAAATGAAGGGGTTTTATGTCATGAATTATATAGTAACATGTTAGAATCACATGCCATGCATTATTCCATGACGTTTTAGGATGTATTAGTTGTTGCATGATGTTATAAAATGTGATGTGAGATATCGATACCTACTATTGTGATAGTTATTTATGAATTTTTTATGGTGTGAAATAGGTGGATTACATACTTTTTTCCTTAAGGAGTATGGGACAGATTAGATTAGAATTTGGTAGACCATTGATTAAATCTTTAAAATGGATCATGAAAATAGCATTAAATGAGTATGAATTAAAATTTAAAATTAAAATGGATATGTAAATTGAAATGAAAATGGAATGGAAAATGAGTTTCCTGTAGAAAAGAACTTGATCAGAACTAGCCTTAGTTGTATTCTATTGGTCGTGTCTCTTGCTTGTAAATTATATTTACGTCACCTAGACCTAACACATGGATCAGGAAAAGGGGTGTGTTCTTATATTGGAAGGATTATACCAATAATATTTCATTTTAATTGATTTTTTGCTATGATCCTTGATGATGTTCTTTATTTGAGGCGTTTTCTAGGCATTTGTAGTGGTATGTCACCGTGACGTCCTCAAGTCATACGCCAGGAGGGTGGTGGTGACTATACTCAGAATGTGGTGTTCCATGGGATACCAATAGATACTCCAGTAGTTCCAACCATTGAACAAGCTATTATACAAGATTCATGTGATGATGCATAGTTCCATGAATGTTTTATTCAGTTCATGTAGACTATTCAGGGTCCACTGTGACTTGCCTCGACTATGGAAGAGTTGAATCATGAGTTTCAGCAGAAGCATCCTCCCACATTTTCAAGAGATAGAGGACCACATGCTACATAGTCTTTGTTAGAGGCCATGCTTTCTATCATATAGCATCTCGATATTCCTCCTTAGAGGAGGGTAAATCTCACCACATATATGTTTCATGATTTAGCTAGGAGAAGGTGGGATTACATTACTCAGAATGATAGTCATCAGGACATGACCTAGATTGATTTTCATACGACCTTCTATTATTACTTATTTACTAAGACATTGAGCGTAGATATGGACTAATAGTTATTTCTATTGTGGTAGGGCGCACTATTAGTTAATGATTACATAGCCCATTTTACTAAGATCCAACACATAACACCTCTTCTAATGGGTGATGTGTTTTCGAAACCTAAGTGATGCAAGGATGGGTTTAGGTACGACATCCAATCATAGGTAAATGTATTCTGGTGGAATACAGTTTCTAGAATAGTTAGTCATTCACTTATGATAGATTGTAACTTGAGAGTGTCTAGAAGTGTGAGCCAGGGTGGTTCAACATCTAGATCTGGTACTACATCGACCGGTAGTAGGAAGATTAATTTGGATCATCCATGTGGTGATACTAGTATCTAAACAATACACTCAAGTATCCAGGTGAGGTGCTACCAGTGTAGTATGTAGGGACATACAAGGAAATAATGTATGAGGGACGCAATTGAGTGTCGATATTACAGAAAAATGAGCCATCTACAATGGTTTTACAAAATGTTTCCTCTGGAAGATTCTGTTTGAGGGTCGGAATTAACTCCACATTCAAGAGTAGGATTAATAACTTCTTATCAAGAAGTAATCTGGAGTATATGTGTTCGATCAGTCCTAGGATTTAGTTGTGGTGATGGTAGTCAGAAACCATTTCTATAGAGATAACAGGGGGATCTTCATACCTTATCCAGGCAGCATCACATGGTCGCGGTTTAGGACAGGTATGTGAAGTGTAAAAAACCCATCAGGAGAAGGACCCCAACCCTTTTACTGTATGTGGTACTATTCTAGTACACCATTCTTTATCTTCTACACAATTTGATATAGGGGCTTCACATGGCATTATATCATTTCCTATTATGGATATCCTTTGTCTTATTCTTCAGTACTTTGATAGTGTTTTGATTCATGAAACTCTTTTTGGGATTAGAACGGAAGGTGTACATTAGTTCAAGGAGTTACAGCTTAAGATTGGTGGGTTTTAACTTTTTATGGTACCTCTTTTCCCTCAAGATGTCAGGTTTTGAAATTTTTCTCAGGATAGACTAGTTTCTCTCCTTTCATGATTTCTTTGATTTATTTTGCCTAAGCACGACATTCACATCACCATAGGGTGGAGAGTTTATTCACAAGGGTGAATGGGGTGTCTAGGCGAGCTTAGATAGACCCGACCATCATGGTATGGGTATGATCATATCCCATATTGCGATTTTATATCTAAATGATTAGGGAAACAATTAAGTATATTTCCCTCTAGTGGTTGATCATTTTGGGGATATTTTTTAGGATGATTTTTCATGATAACCTCCAGTGAGAGAGGTATAATTCTTAATCGATCTTGTTATATGAGTTTCACCTGTATCTATTCCTCCATACATGATGGACACTAATGATATGAAAGAGCTCAAGAGGTAACTAGAGGATTTAGAGGAAAAGGTTTTCATCTATCCCAGTACTTCTCTACGGGGTTTTCCAATCCTTTTTTCAAAAAAGGTATAGAAAATATAAGGATATGTTTGGATTACCTAAAGTTAAACTAGTTTACGATTAATAACTAGTATCATATACCATAGATAGATGATCTCTTCGACCAGCTCCAAAGATCTCAGGTTTTCTCAAAGACTGATTTTAGAAACAATTGTCATCTGGTGCGTGTTTTATCACCAAACATTCCTAATACAAATTTTCATAGTAGGTATGATCTATATGAGTATTTGGTAATGAGGGTCAGTCAAACGAACACGCTAGTGATCTTCATGGAACTGATGAATTGTTTCTTCCATAGTTATCTTGATTCATTTATAGAGGTTTTCATGAATAATCTCATAGCATATTATCACAATCAACATGACTATGCCA
Source organism: Viscum album (assembly GCA_963277665.1). Classification (NCBI taxonomy): domain Eukaryota; kingdom Viridiplantae; phylum Streptophyta; class Magnoliopsida; order Santalales; family Viscaceae; genus Viscum; species Viscum album. The sequence continues at coordinate 1,801,279,919 of OY728152.1, forward strand.
AACATCTTGAGATAATATTGGAAACACTTTGAGAGAATTAGTTATATGATAAGCTCACAAAGTGACACTTCTGGATGGATTGGATTCCCTTCATGGGTAAAATTTTCTTGGATAAAGGAGTATCAGACAACCCAAATAAGGTGAGAGCTATACTTATCTAGGATAATCCCAAGAACTTCCTTAATGTATGATTTTTATTAGGGATTGTTGGATTCTACTGGTGTTTCATATAGTACTTCACAACTTATCACCACTTCTTACATGCATAACTAAGAAGAGTGTGATATTAGTATGGTCAGACTTCTATGAGACAACCATTTAAGAGCTGAATGGAAGATTGAATCTAGTGATGATGCAGACATTTCTAAAGGTGGGTGGGAGTTACATGGTTTGCAATGATTCATCAAGTATCGATCTAAGATATGTTCTAATGCTGGGGGTAGAGTCATGGCATACGGTTCTTAGCAGATGAAGCAACATAAAAGGAATTACCCAACACATGATCTCAATGTAGTTACTATTGTCCGCATATTGTGCTTTTCAAGACATTACTCTCTTATAGAGTGTTTTTTAGTGTACAAGGACCAAAAAAGAATCAATTACATATTTACACAGCGTGATATGAATCCGAGGTAGTTTAGATGGGTTGAGTACCTACAGTATGTTGAATTTGAGTTGCCTACATGCGTGGTAATGACAAAGCAATGGTTGATGCACTAAAGAGGAATCAGATACAAGAAGTTTATATTTATAGTAGAGAGTGGAAAATTATGGATAAGTTCTTTGAGATGAACTTTGAGGTGCACAATAGTCAAGGGATGAATTTTCTATCATCCTTAGTTGTGACATATATACTTCTAGATAAAGTGTCGATGAGGCTACTATTAGACTCGGATAGCATAGTCTTTTGGGAGAGTGTGGTAGGTGAGGACCCTCCTCCTGGTTGGACGGTAGGTGAGGATCAAATTCTCTATCTACATGGTCATGTATCGGTCTCTTTAGACATGCACAAGTAGATGGTGCTAGATATTCAAGATTCAATATGGGAAGTGCACCCCAGATTCCACAAGGTGTATCAGGATTTACATAGTTAGTACTGGTAGATTGTTATAGAAAGAGATATAGCTATTTTTGTCATGAGATGTTCTACCTATCATTAGGTTAAGGTTGAGAAACATCGACTAGATATAATTTTACATCATATTACCATTCCCGAGTGAAAATGGAATGATGTTGTGATGAATTTAATGAATGTATTACCAAGCTTACGTAGAGGTAATGATTCTATATGGGTTGTTTTTTATACTCTCACTATGGTTTTATATTTCATGTATATTAAGGGAACCTTTAGTGTAGATGAGATTGAGAGGTTGTAAATATGTGAGATAGTATGACTACACAGGGTCCCACATTCTATTTTTATAGATAAGGACACCCAGTTTACTTACTGGTTCTAGAAAAGGATAAATACAGAATTTGGTATAATAGTTATTTTAAGCACAACATTCCACCCTTAGATCGATGGATTGTTAAAATGGATGATTCACATTCTTGAGGACATGCTATGGTCACGTGTCCTATATTTTAAGGGTTCATGGGAGATTCATATACCCTAGGTTGATTTTTCCCACAATATTATATTTCATGCTACTATTTAGAAGGTTCCATATGAGGCTTTGTAAGGTAGGGCATTCTGATCTCCCTTGTGTTGGTTAGAGGTAAGAGAGGCAGCTATGTCGAGACCTCATCTTGTTTAGGAGACCATAGAGTAGGTGTAGTTGATTTGTAAGTGGATGTACACTGAACAATATCTTTATAAATCATATGCCGATCACCGCAGATGAATTATAGAGTTTGAGGTTGGGTATTAGGTATACTTTTTTGTCTCACTTAGGCTGGTACACAATAGGATCAAGATATAGGGTATGATTTCACTGAGATATGTTGGTTTATTCATGATTTTAAAGAGAGTTGAGTCAGTAGCCTATCCGTTGTAGTTACCTTAGAGGTACAAATCCTTTCATGACATATTACATGTTTCTCAGGGGAACCACTATTATTCAGACTCATACCATGACTTTTATCTTAAGGATGTTTAGTTACAGGTTGATGCATCCATTTAAGAGCATCTTATATGTATTGTTGATATTGGAAAGAAGGTACTCCAAGGATTGTCCATTATTCTAGCATAGTTGTTATGGAAGCATAACCGAGTATAGGATGAGACCTGGGAGGGGGAGGGTGATGTTTGATTGTAGTGGACATAGTTATTGTCAGACATGCTTGAACGTTGTTGGGAAGGAAATTTTGGGATGAATTGCATTAAAGGGGGATATCTGTTATAACTAGATTCCTATTTGAGTAAAAATCCTTTTACCTCTATAAACTCTTGGTTTAAATGTTTAAATATGGACTAATTTGAATATTCAATGAGGTCATGGAGGTATCATTGGTGTTTGGGGATGGGTTGGAGCCCAGAATCCAACCTTCTGGGTGAAAATGTCCTAGAGCATGATTAGAGTGAACCATGTTGGTCGGGATGCATGACTTAACAAACTGTTTGAGTTAGGGTCAGAGAGTAGGAATAGGCCACATGGTATTTTAAAAACCATATGATTCAGGCATCACGTCTATGTGGCCTGCTCTGTAATTTTGATACTAGAAAATTACATGGTTTGTTGATGGTTATTCAAACCATATGGGTAAAATATGTGGGTTACCCTTTCCTATAGTTAACCATGCATGTATGGAACACTATACTTCAAACCGTTTTATGTAACCATGAAAACAATTAAATTTGGGAAAAATTTATAATTAAAAATAAAATAAAATACTTTTGAAACCTAAAATCATGTTTCTCAATCCTGAATAGAAAAAATATCTTTTGATAGTCTCCCTTGATTACTATTCCTATACTTTAGATAACTTCTCTATCTAATCTCCAAATTAATGGTCGTTCATCCCGTTGGATCCACAATAGTGAGATCTCGGTTCCGTTTTAGGCATTCTCCATTCTTTTCGATATTAGTTGTTCTATTTAGGTGCAAGATGATTTTCCCTATTATTAGGTTATTTATACATTCTTGATTTTCTCTAAATTTGAGCCGAATTTGGATTTGATACTGGATTATTTATTAACTACGGACCTACGATAGTTGGTATCATGCCTTTTTCTTAAATGTGAGCAATTTATATATTTTTTCATCCCTTGTTCCCAATTTTCAGTCTTTTCCATAAATATATTTTTATTCATAGAATTTCAATGCATTTATTAGGTAATCAAGTATACATGTTGTTGTTTGTTAGAGGGTGAACACCATGAAAATGGATCCACCCCTGGGGTTAATTGATTAATTTAATTAGACCACAAATGGAGTCACTAGGTGTACAATGGATTCTGCAGCTCAAGGCGTAATGATATTAGTTGTTTGGAGTATAGAAGACCCTACATATCAAGGAATGACTTGAGTTTTCACAAGTTTATAATATATTTTTTTTGAATTTAGAATTCGAATATGATGTTATTATGGATCTTGGTGCAGTGTTGGTTTACTTATATATGTTTTAAATTTGAATGTCATTTTTGTTCTTGTGGTTTTAGTGTTTATTATATAGTTTTTGGTTGGCTACGTAGTATGTGATCCCAATTGTGGTCTTCATGTAATTAGTTACCACTTAACCTCAACGTGGTTTTATTTGAAAAAAATGATATTTTCAGTGTGCCCATTTCCCCTTGCCCTAGTATGTGATTTGTAAAATGGATTGTAAATAAACATGATGAACTGTTTTTTTTATTTAATTTCAATAATAATTGTTAATTTTATATTTAATTTTTTACTAGGAAAAGATATATGAACATGGCCCTTGGCCCATGCTATGTTAATGCATGAGTCAACATGAATTTCTCTTTTAATTGATATTTCCATGTGAGTTAAATGAATTCAATGCCTTATAATAGAATTTAAGCATATAGTTCATGTTATAATGCTTATTTGGATATGATTAAATGATTTTTATTCCATGTAATATTTGGTTAAACAAGTTATTATAATTATAATTATTTTTTGATGTGATTCTTTTTGAGCTAAGCCTTTTAATCTTGGCTCATGCCTTAGGCACCCATTGGGGTGAGGTTTGAATTGAAATGTTCTTAGTATTGGCCTTTATATGTTGAAATGAACATGATTAGATGGTTGGAAATAATTAAATTTTCATATTCCTTGGGTGACAAAAGGATTCAATAATTAATTCAAGGGATCGAATAAATTAGCTTGTAATTTTCTTATTTCTGAGTGATACAAGGATTCAAATGAAGAATTCCATGGATGAACTTGTTGAGGCTTAACTGTTATATGTCGAGTGATAAATGGATTCATAAGTGAATTCCATGAATGGAATCAAAGGGTATTTCATCTCTATTCTATCGGTGATACTTGGGATCACATAGTGGAGTGCCAAGGAAGAAATCGAATGGAAGTGATTTTATACCAAAGTTGGAGTAATACAAGGTGTATTTAGTGGTTCTCAATGGATGGGATTGTAGGGAGTTGGTTTAAATTACACCTGGAGTGACACATGGATTCCAACGTAGGAATTCCAAGGATGGACTAAGGTTTATAAATGAATAATATAAAAAAATGACTTATTGACACATATTCCAAGACAAATCGCAAGCTTGGATTCGGTCTTAACATACACTTTTTAGATGATCTTATTAGGTATGATTGGATCCATGTTCTTATGGGCAATGTTAGGATTTATTCAAGATTCTGAGAACTTATGAATAAATAAACTATTTAGTTAAATAATCATGTAATGTGTGACATCGAATAGACTGTTAATTTATACAAATTCATTTTTAAATGAAAATAATTAAATGAATTATATATAAAATGATAACCACGATTATAGGATGTTTAATTTTGAGTAATTCCATTAATTATTTCTCTACATCCCGCACACTATATATATTCACTGACTGATTGGAACCGAATCTTGGGTGGGTTCCTATGTGGATTATGTCTCACATCCTATTTGGGACACCTTTGGGTACCCAAATATATTATATGTTTATAGGTAGGGATAAGGGAAAGTTCACTTCTATAGGTTCATGATGATTTCTTAGGGGTAGGAGAATCAGACCGACCTGAGGCTCGTGATGCTAGTTGGAATTTTTTTTTCATTTTTTTACTTTTGTTAAATATATTTTATAAATTCCTTGTATAAATTTTCTGGATTCTTTATTTGCGACATATGAGATGTATCACAATTTTTTATATGATTTGGTTTTTTGAATTGTCGATATATCAGTCTTCCGTTGTTTACTTATTGTCAGGTCATTATATTGCTTCTGATACATTTATGTTGTTGTTTTTTCTTTGTTACACTTTATTATTAGGGTAATAGTCTCCCAATAGATACACTTAGACACTCAATTCTATTCATCATCCTCTATCATTTAATGAGATGCACTTGAGGACATGTGTCCAATCAGGCTTGGGGCACTATTGAGTGGCATCTGGGTCTGGTAAATTATAATTACTCTATCTCAATAATTTTTATAATGATATAAAAATACAATATATTCATAATATACATATTAATTACCATTCATATTATAAGGATATAAAAAATTAACTACATCACTTCATGGAGATCATAATATATATGTACACATGAGTGATATTTCCAATTTTCGATGGATGGAAATAAAAGGTAAACTATAATTCAGCTATATAAAATAAAAATATTATACTAAATTTAATATATTTTCATTAAATAAATCCTTATTACAAACTTTTTAGATCATAAATCATAAAAAAATTAAATTGTTTCATGGAGGTGGTAGTCCACATGTTGGCACGAGCTATGTTTTCATTTTCCAATGTGTCAGATGGTAAGAAGGTAGATAGTATAACATATTAAAAATAATAATTATGTTATACATATCATAAATAGACATTAAATAAATAATTATAGAAACCCATTAAATATATTGATGTAAAATGAATTGTATCACTGCGTTGAGGTGGTAGTACACATGTATTCAAGAGCAGTGCTTTTATTTCCCATTTGATAGAGTAGAAGTGTTAAATGGTTCTGGAATAATCGTAATAATATCACAATATATTTATGACACGATATTAATAATTTTTTATAGATATAAAATATTTATATATTTTTTAATAAGAATTAAAATTGTAAGAACTTAGTTCAGATTTACATATTTTTTTGAATGACCAAATTTGGTTTAAACCTTAAATATTGAAGGAATAGTCAAAAGAGAAGAGTAGAAGCTCTATGTTGAATAGAATAAATATATAAATGTTTTGTATTAGGTATTGGTTGATATATATTGCTCAAATATTATGAATATTGATGGAAGATAGGTTCCCTTTTATAGGTGAGGGGAGGGACTAACAAGTAATTTCAAAAATGATTTCAAAGATATAAGGTCAATTTTATGAGAATGGGGAACCAAATAGAAATTTATTAAAATTTAATAAAATATAATTTTTAAAAATCATTAATCAATTATAAGTGGTCATTTTTGGGTTGGAATCCTACCATAATATCTTGTTTTACCCTTGGTAATCCTGTTTTAACATTATTTATGGTAATTTTTTTACTATTTTTGTTATTCCCTATAAACAAAAATTATGTTGACCATATTAAATATATTAATTATTATGATACAAAATTTTAAATCCATTTTAATATATTAACTTCATATATTTATCATAATTTAATTTTAAATAAGTTCCCAGACGACAATGAAAACAAATTAGAGAATAATTGATTTTTAAGCATAAAACATAATTAACTACCATTTCATTACTCATGAGAACCATAAAGTGGATGTTAAAAAATATGAATCAATATATAATCATTAAAATTTATTTAAAAATTAATAAATATATTTTAATTTAATTTATTAATATAAAAACAAATTGATCCCATAGAAAAAGATTGTAGAAAAATGGGGGTTTAAGACAAAAAACGAACGAATACAAAAATAAATTATATGGATGGAGACTATGTATTTAGTTAGATAAATTATTGATAAATGATAATTATTTTAATTTTAAATATAATAATAAATGTAAGAGGAATTTTACATGAAATTAAATGACATTTTTTACAAAAAACTATATTTTTCACTATTCACTAAAACATAAATCTTTTTTAAAACTTCAAACATATTATCCCTAAAATAATATTAAAATTTTGATTTAAAAAAATTAAATTAATTTATTCAAATATAATTTATAAAAATTATATAAATCAATTATAATGTTATTTACTCTAATGAAATATGTCTGATTTTTTAATGAAACATATTTTTGAAGCATAAAATGACTTTAATGCAAATTGAAAACCTATTTATTATACATTAATCAATAAATTTTCATTATTTTAAACCACTATAAATATTTTTCGTATTTTTTTATTACTATTCATACATTCATATTCAAAGGATAAGCTATAAATGGTTACTATATCATGGTTTATTTAGAATTGAGATAGCGTGTAAAGAAATCTATCGAACACATGTAATTTATTTAATGAAAAAAATTCTAAAATAAATTGATGTTAAATCCCCCCTAACCATAAATAATTTGTGTCCTCGCAATTTTTTTATTGGTAATCAATGATTTGATATTTTAAAATACCATTTTTGAAAGCCGTCATTATGAAATGAATAAAAAGACATCCACTGAAAGGGGAAGTGGAAACATAAAGGTTAAATTATGTAAAATATAATTGGGTTTCTAAATAAGGATAAAATTAGAGGGATTGGAAAATATGGACATGGAGGAGAATTATAATGACCAAATAATAATAGATAATGATAGATAAAATGGTTATGATAATGATAATTACTAATAAAACAAAAATCAGTGAGGGGTGGAAACAAATATCAATTGATCATAAATAACTATAAAAAGGAAAACGTTTTCCATTTTATAGATATGTTTTCATATATTTGATGAATTATTTCACCATGGAATATGAGAAAATATGCTCACTTAATTTCATCAAATATATAAGTGTAATTTCATCCTCTGTTCAAGTTTTTCAGTTAGATTCAACCTCATTTCATCAATATTCCAATATTGAATGGATACTGTGGTTTTTTCATGCATAAAACACTAAATTCACATTTCAATGGATCATAAGATCCATAACACAATGACAATACATTCCTTCCATCTATAGATATTTTGTGTAAATATAATATTTAGGAAAATTTATCCAATATGGATAAATATTTATATGATGAAATAATAATTTAATCTATAAAACCCCAACAATAACACCCAATGTTAAACTAAAATCATTCTATAAATTTTTATCCTTTAAACCTTTCAAAAATATGTATATACAAATTAAAAACCCAAAAATTTCTAAAAATATCGCTAAATTTCTAAAATCAACATATATTTACTACCCAAATAACATAATGTAGCTCTTAATTTCACATACCAAACACTTGAATACCACCATCATATATTCTTTTAGAACATGTTAATCTTTTACCAAAATAACTGGAATATAAATCATCCATGAAAACAGATATTATTCAAAAAAAATTGCATTATCTTTATTACATAAATGAAATAATAGACTCTCAAATATATCCTATACATATAAAAATGTAATAAAATTCATCAAAGATAACATAATTTACATTGATATCATATAAATAATCATTTTTTTAGACTAAATACTATCCAAATTAATTTGTCAATAATTATCATCTATTTGTCCAAACTAAACATTATTATTTCAAACTTAAGAACATATTAAGTGTTATATATATCCCTCAATCATGTGTTTTCCAAAAAAAATTCACATGACCACTAATATAAACTTATACTTTATCCATGAAATTCAATATATACTGGAAAATATATAAATAAAAACTATTATGGAACAATCCATAGATGTTTCATGATTTTTATAACCAGAATATCAGTAATAAAACACTTATTCAATATAATTATCAAATAAAAATACATAAAGACTTCAATAATTCAACTTAAATGACTGAAATAACGTATTTACATAATTACTCTAGAGGATTTCCCTGTGATTATGTTATTATCTTACACAATTCCCATATTCCCCAAAAATTACACATTGAACTAAAAATGGTACCTTATGATTTACTTTATTTCTCTCCATTTCATTATTCATTTTTCCATAGTCACTACTTTCTCTATGTCATTTTTTTCAGACATAAGACATTTTCTTATTCTGTTTATAAATTTACTTAGGTTATTTATCCCACATTTTTAACATGAATGATGGTAAATATTTTTTCCTTCTTTACCTTCATGAAACTCTATTTTTCTATTATTTTTATCATTCAAAAACAATCCTTTATTTGAGTTATTGATCATAAAATAAGATATATGAGTAGGTATAATCACAATATTTTTTCATTCCTACTCCCATTTCATTTTTATTCTCTTAATAAAAATCATTTCATCATCAATCACATTCAGCATTAATAGAATTCCTCCTTGTTCCATCCATTCAATAAAACCAAAATAATAGTTTGAGTTATAACTGTAGGTCCCGGGGGCAGCGGAAGCTCGTGGGTGGATGTACCCACTTTACTTTTTGTCATTATAAAATTTCAATCTAGGATCAATACAATGATAAAAGCTAGACTCCACTGATCGAATCACAAAAATAGACAAAGAAGAAGAATAGTACCAAAACAACAAAGGAGGATAATCACGAGTTGATTATAATTAATTTAATTAATTTACATGAATTACATTTCATGTCATTCTTCCTTCATTGATATTTATTGTCACGTTCTGATGTGATTTGTCATTGCATCACAGAATCCATGTGTAGTATTCCTCTAGTGGTGATCCACATGTGCACCACGTATCTCTGGACGTCGCCAAAGGAATATCCGGGTGCTAGCGTGGAGAATTCTTCACATGGGTTTTCTACGTTAGATCTCCTTGATCAGTTGGAGGAGGATCTCTCTCAGTCTTGAGAGCATTCTTGGAGGAAGGATTTATTTCGGCCTTGAGATAATTCTCCAGAATTGTTGTGCACAATGATTATGGAAAAGTGTTGGGGTTGTGATGATATTTATAACCGGGTTTGGGGTTAGGGAGTCATGAAAATAAATAAATGTGTTATGAATATTATTTATTTCATTAAATCTTGTTGAAAAAACCCCATGTCGAATCATTAATTCCTTGACAAACACCCATGATGATTATATTATGTTTCAATTAATTATATGATATTATTTCCTCAAAATCCTAACTTGAAAAAATATACGACATGTAATCATTAATACATGACGTGTACATGTTTTTCATTTCCTTTCAAAATTGAAAACTAAATGGCGTGTACATTTAATGTACACGGCGTTTATATCATGTTTTAATTTAATTCTTTGTCAAAAATTAAAATTATTTAGGCTTCCTTGAATAATTATTAACTCACAAACAAGAATAATCTTTATTCTACTTGAGATACTTGGATACACTTAATGTGTGACCCTCTAGGCCTATTTATCATCGGCATTATGCGGGATTTCCTAAAGTCTCATATTACGGACTAGTGAAAAGTCAAGGCACCCAAGAGAAAGAAGTTGATTCCATATTGACATGTCACCTCATATGAATTGTTACCTTGTCATTTAATCCCTTTGTCTTAATATCTCATCAAGATAGTTTCATGTCATTGTCATAAACGTATAAGCTATATCCATCATTATTTGACTTCTAGAAATAAACATTTCATGACACCATGGCCATGGAATTTTGGTGATAGTTATATTTCAATCAGATGGCCTAAGATATCTACAACAATAATTATGGAAGGGTAAAATCTTTCCATGAGTTATCCATTAACAATATGTCATTCTTGATGCACCCAATGTACACTACTTCTCACCAACTATCATCGTGATGGTTTTCATCTGCAAATCTAAGTGTGCGAGTCATAACATGAGTTAATGATAATCTTCCAGTCTAAGTACCATAACACACACTTGTAGATAGAAATGTTAGATGACTCCAAGTCATGTGGAATTATTACGGGTAGGTCTATTCTCATAATCTCCCATCTTGGAGAATACAAAGTGCAAACACTATGAGAGAGACTGTCATCTTCTTATGAGTACTCAAACTTGAAGGTCTGTATACTAGGTGGCCTATAATTATAAGTCATCCAACCGTAGAACATTATCTAAGAATATTGTTATATAATTTCAAGTTTCTCATCATAGCAGGGATCATCCAGGACCTTATTAATGCAAAACATATTCTAGTACATCATTATATTATAGTCAGGTAGATCACTGAACAATATATTATAAGTGTACATTCATGTAATCAAAGAATAAATAGTTTTTTCTCAGTACACAAACACTAAAAAAATCCCACTTGGACAAGATCCAAATGCCTATGACTTTTAGTCTGCTAGACCACACATGATGATCATTTTTCTACTAAGTCAATGCTTTAGTCAAGGGGTCCGCCACATTGTCATCCATGAAAATACTTCTCACAACAACATCACCTCTCTGAGAAAAATCCCTCAAGAGATGATACTTCCGAAGTATGTGTTTTTTACGCTAATGTGACCTTTTCTCTTTTAGAAGTTCCACCGGTGTAGTATTATATAAATAGAGTGTGATAGGATCTTTACTACTATGTACCACATCCAACTCTTGGAAGAATATTTAATTCCATACTGCTTCATTAGCTTCCTCATAAGCTACGATATACTCGGACTCTACTGTAGAATCTGTGGCCACACCTTTCTTTGAGCTCTTCCAACTCACTGCACCTCCATTCAAACTAAAGATGTTTCCAGTTTGCGACTTCATTTCATCTTGATCAGTCTGGAAACTAGCATCAACATTTCCTATGATTACTAGTTCCTCATCTCCTCCATAACACAGGAACATATCCATAGTATGCCTCAAATACTTAAAGATAGTATTGAGTACCATCCAATGGATGTATTTGGGATCAGCATGATATCGGCCTACAATAGTTAACGCGTAAGCAACATCTTGCCTTGTAACTAGAATAACATACATGACTGACCCAATCGCGGATTCATAACGGATCCTAGCCATTTTCATTCTTTTCATCATGTGTTTGATGGCACATTTTCATGGAAATATGAATGCCAGGTGACATTGGAAACAATACACTCTTGTATTGTTCCGTAATAAATCAATTTTGTATCCTGTCAATATATGTACTTTGACATAGGCCCACCATTATATCGGATCTATCACGATTGGTCTTGATCCCAAGAATATATGTTGCCTCACCCAATTCATTCATAGAGAAGCATTTATCCAACCATGCCTTAACTAACTATAATATATGCACTTCTTTTCAAATTAATTATATGTCATCATCATATACTATTAGGAAAATCACTGCACTTCCTCTAATCATTTTGTAGACACAAGGCCAACATTCATTATTAACAAGGAAAAATTTTGTTATGGATTCATCAAAATTAATGTTCTATGACCATGATGCTTGCTTCAATCCATAAATGGATTTATGCAACTTGCATAACTTTTTTGCATCCTTTGGAGTCAAAAACCCTATAGGCTGTGTCATGTAGACATCTTCCTAGAGGTTCCCGTTAGGGAATGGTGTTTTGACATCTATTTCCCAAATTTCATAGTCTTGGTAAGCAACAATAGCCAATAGGATTCTGATGGATTTCAACATTGTCAAAAGTGAAAAGGATTTGTCATAGTCAATTAATTGACGCTGCCTAAAACCTTTTGCAACCAGTCGTCCATTATAGGTGCTTACTTTTCCCTTTATGTCCATTTTCTTCATGAATACCCATTTAATACCAATAAGATTTACATAAAATTGAGGATCTACCAAAATCCAGACTTGGTTTTGGTACATGGAATCCATTTTAGAATTCATGGCTTCTTTCCACCTGGCATCGTCTGTGCCTTCAACTGCTTCCTTGTTTGTAAAAGTAACATCATTGTCAACCAATAACGAGTAACCATCCTCGGTGACAAGAAAACCCTATCGTTATGGTTCTCTCACCTCTCTCATGCTCCAACATTGTTCTTTTGTATCTGAAATACAATTTTCTTCCATGGGGTACTGTGGAATCTATTCTTATACCAAAACATCTTTATATTGAGCCTTAACTTCATCGAAGTCAATCTCGCTCATACTATGTCTTCTGGATATGTTCTCCCTCTCAAGGTATATGGTATGTTTTTCCACTGTAACCTTTTTATTTAAAGGGTTTTATAGGTAATATTCCATTTTTTCCTTGGGATATCCTATAAAGGTACACTTTGTGCCTCGGGGTTCAAGTTTGTTATTGGAAGAAACCATAACAAATGCTTCACTACCCTACACATGTAAATTTGATTACAAGGCTTTGTGTCCACTCCATAACTAATATTAAATTCCATTTATCGATTTCGTTGGTATTTGTTTTAGTATTCGTGCTGTTGTTTGTAAGGAATATACCCAAAAATATAATGGAAGACTCACATGACTCATCATTGATCTCACCATGTCCAACAGGGTGCAGTTCCTCCTTTCACTTACACCATTCCACTAAGGCGTGTAAGGAGGATTGAGTTGAGATAGAATCCCAAACTCCCGTAAGAAATAAATGAAGTCATGATTATGATATTCTTCTCCTCTGTCTCAGTGGTGTTTCTCAATCTTCTTGCCAAGCTGGTTCTCAACTTCATTATTGTATTCTTTGAACCAATCAAAATAATCTGACTTATACCTCATTAAGTAAATATATCCATATCTACTAAAATCATCAGTAAAAGTTATGTAGTACAAGAACCCTCCACTTGCTTCAACTAGAAATGGTCCACACACATATGAGTGAATTAATTATAGAAGATCTTTACCCTTTCCAATTTCCCACTATATGGGGCTTGGGTCATTTTTCCTTGTAGACACAAATGACACACACCAAGTGGTTTTACATATAAAAAATCTACATACCCATCTCGATATAATTTTGTCAAATGTTTCTCGTGAAATGACCTAGCCGGTAATGCCAAAGTTGGGTGTGGTATGCGTCATGTGAATTAACTTTTTCAATGATTTCCATTAGTTGGTTTGATTAGTCTAACACATAAAGGTCATTATATTAATGTTCCATACCAAAATAAATTCTATCTGTATAAAAGTAGCAACATACATTTGCAGACATAAATATAAATCTATCGGTATCTAATCTGGATAATAAAATAATTTTTTTAGATATATAGGGTACATAATAACATCATTTTAATAAAAATACAATCCCAGTATGCAATTTGAGGTGCTAGTCTCTGACAGCTAAAACAGAAAATCTAGCTCTGTTGGCTCCTCACAGATCCACTTCACCTTTGTCAATCATTCTGAATCTACTTGGATCTTGTATTTGGATACATATGTGAGAACCAAAAGAAGTATCTAAATCCAAATTAGTATAAATAGAATGATTTCATTCGATAACAAACTCCCTTGAAGCTTCCTCTTTCTTCCTTGGATTGGTGCAGTTTTTATTCCAGTGACCCTTTTTTACACATATGAAATGAATAGCCTCCTGTTCTCTTGCCACCCCTTTTATCTTCCTTTTGTTGGAAGGCCTTGACGAATAATTGGTCTTAATTCTCCTCGCCTTCCCCTTCATTTTATTCATCATAAGGAAAAAAGGTTTTTCACGCTTCATATCCCTGTCCACTTGGGGAATAATGATAAAAAGAACAGATAAAGACTTATCAATGTTTATCATGTTGAAATTTACAACAAAATTAGAGAAGCTATAAGAGACTGATGCAATAATGAGATCAGAACCTAGTTCTTTGTGGAGTTTAAATCCTAGAACCTCTAAGTGCTCAATGTAGCTGATGATCTCGACTACATGAGGCACAGCTCGAGCAACCTCACCAAGCTTGCTCTGAAATAGAGCCTTGGAGATATCAAACCTTTCCAGTCATGCTCTCTCCTAGTATAGATCACAGAGGTGCTTGAGCATGCTATAGGCTTACATGTCTTCATGAGACTACATGAGCTCACGAGACATTGATGAAAACATCAAACATTGAACTTCGAGTGCATCGTTCAATTGTTGATCATAGAACATGAAATCTTCATCACTCGCCCCATGGGAAAGAGAATTAGGAAGCGAGGACTCCAACACATAAACATTTTGTTCATGGCGTAGGATTATCCAATGGTGCCTAAACCATTGCTAAAAGTTACAACACGTGTGGATATTGTCTTTTTCCCGAATTGATCACAGAGAAAATGTGGTTGAAAAGTTTTTCATCTTGATTCAGCAAATTAAAAGGGTAGATTTATCAGTTCCTTTTGATTACATTTTATGAAAAATAATAAATGAATTTGTTAATTCTCCAACTATTTTATCATGATACAATGTCACCCATCATTTAACTTGGAATGCCATGTTGCTATTACATTTTAGTGGAAAGGATAAAAATTCCCCTTCGCATAACCCCATCAAGGGTTGGTAAAGCTATTTAATGGTATTTAGGTAGGCAGGTCTTTGCCAAATGTGAGATTACAGTTCCTTGATTTGTTGAGTGGACTCCCCAATCCTGAAATCCTTACTTGGATTTCCACAACACATGCCTCCATTTTACAACATGCCTAGAAATATAGTCCTTTTGATGTAAATTTTTTAAGTCAAACTGAAACATTCAAAATATCTACCTTTATAAAATTAAGTTTCCCAAAAAGGGTTGGTCAAACAAATAGTTTTATTGAGTATTTACCTTAATCAAGTAATGGAAGGCTTGGTCTGACTTAATATGGTATTTGTGGGATTTAAATCCTTTATGCATAGTTTCACGTTATCACATTCTTGATAATATTATGTGATTCTTGGATAAGTGATTAACCAAGTTCTGATAATGTTTACGTATAGTTCAATTTTTATTTTATTCCATCTTTGCATTCCTGTTTATTTCATTAAATATGTGATCGCGACAACCCATACATAATAAATAAACCAATCAATCATACTGATATAAAATAATATGGAATGATCATGAGATTCTATTGGTTAGGTTATCTAGCGATTTTTATAGGCTAACCCTGACGTAGGGAAAAACACCTTGACCCAATGGTTTGTATTTTGAAGATCCCACCTTTCCACCTTTATATCTTCTTGGGTTGGTTTTGTCTCAGCTACAGATTTTGAACCATCTCCTCTGTCTTGGGAGATCCTCCATTACATGGGGTTTACCTTAAAGAAAACATGGGCATGCAGACCCAACATTTTATTTGAAGAAGGTTGGCAGGCCAACGAATTTAAATTAAATAAATTAAAATGAAACCATACACACCCAACGAGTCCTTGGT
Organism: Viscum album; assembly: GCA_963277665.1. NCBI lineage: Eukaryota > Viridiplantae > Streptophyta > Magnoliopsida > Santalales > Viscaceae > Viscum > Viscum album. Next base: position 1,801,296,307 of record OY728152.1, read on the forward strand.
CTAGCTAATGATCATCCATTTCATGCAATGACATTTACGCATATTTAGTATTCAAATTCTTTTAATCGTTCTATTATTCAAGATAATTCGCTTTTGAATTCAATTAATTATGATTTTATAATTAACAAATTCTTTATCATAAATTCCCTTCTTAATTTACTTGAGATTTTTCTCATCCACATTTCTTTTACGGATCTTTGTAATTTAGAGGAAACCTAGTGATATTACATTTCTGGAAAGTACACAGCGTGTATTCCATATTACATGCCTTGTATTTTTTATCACCCTTTGTCCAAAGTACATGACGGGGGATGTGGTGTGTTTTCTATAATTTCGAAATTTTGTAGTACACGACATGTAGATTAATCTAACACAACATTTATTTCCTTTTTACGTGATTAGCATCATACTAATCCCATGTATGTGGTTACACGGATTCTCCTAGTACATAGTTTTACCTAGGCCTGATCGGACTACACAACATGTTGAATCAACATACACGTCGTGTATTCCAGTTTCCACACACCGTTTAGTTTTGGTCAACATGGTGTATTAAAAAACATAGGTATGCTCAATTCACACAGTGTGGTTTGGTGGACTAGAACCGGTTCGTTGAACCTAAGTACAGAGCGTCTAGATTTCACTACACATCGTGTATTCCAGTATTGTACAGATAAAATGACTGGCACCTCTGGATGAGTTCCTCATTTTTATTTTATTCAAAATTAATATAAAAAGTCGTTTCTATGATGTGAATCAAGAAACGAAGGAGGATGAACATATCTCATTCATTCAGTTTTATAGAATAATTTATCTTGAATTGAATAAAATAAAAATGCATAAATTATCAACAAAAATTAAATAACTATAATCAACATTGTGACCACTCTAATACCACTTGTAGGTCTCGGGCGCAATAGAATCTTGTGGGTGGATGCGCCCACTTGACTTTTTGTCATTAGAAATGATCAATCTGGGATCAATAAGATGATAAACTCTAGACTCCACAGATCGAATCACAGAATAGGAAATGAATAAGATTAGTCCCAGAACCAAAAATGAGGACCATCATAAGTTGATTATAATTAATTTAATTAATTGAAAAGAAGTACATTTTATTGTGTTCTTTCTTCGTTGATAATTCTGATCACGTTCTGATGTGATTTGTTGATGCGTCGTAGGAGCCATGTGTAGAATTCCTCTAGTGGTGATCCACACGTACCCACATATCTCTGGACATCACCAAAGGAATCTCTGGGTGCTAGCATGGATAATCCTTTTCTTGCATTGTCCACCTTAGATCAAATAGATCCGATTGAGGATGATCTCTCTCGGTCATGAGAGCGTTCATGGGGGATGGACGTCTTTCAGCTCTGAGAGAATTATCCATAATTGTTGTGAACAACGATTAGGGAAAAGTGTTGGAGTTGTGAGGATATTTTTTATCAGTTTTGAGGTTATAATGTTATGACAATAAATAAATGCATTGCGGGTTTTATTCAATTCATTATATCTTATTGAAAAACCCCCATGTCGAATCATTAATTCCTTGTCATGTGAACACACTGATTGTAATAAATAGATATTAGTTACTCAAAATGATCACTGGATAAACTATGCGTCTTGTAATCAGTAACACACATCGTGTACTCGTTTTTCATTTCCTTTCCAAATTGAAAACTACACGGTGCGTACATTCAATATACACATTGTGTATATATTGTTTTCATTTTATTCTTCATCCAACATTAAAATGATTTATTCTTCCATGAATAATTAATAAACCACATATGGGAATAATCTATATTCTACTTTAGATACTTGAATACAATTAGTGTGTAATGCTCTTGGCCTCTTTATCCTTGGCATTAGGTGTCCTTTCCTAAATTCTATGAATATAGTCTAGTAATGGGTCATTGGACCCAAGAGAATGAAGTAGATGCCGCATTGAAGTGTCACCTCATATGAATGCTTACCGTGTAATCTAATCCCTTTGTCTCAATATCTCATCAAGTAGGTTTCATGGTAGTGTCATAATCCTATATGCTTGATTTATCATTCTTTGACTTCCAGAAATAAACTCTTCGTGACACCATGGCCATGGAATTTGTGTCATAGTTCTATTTCAACCAAATGGGTCCAAGATATCTACTTTCATAAATATGGAAGAGAAAAATCCTTCGTTGACTTATCCAATGACAACATGTCATTCGTGACACCCACAATGTACCATACTTCCCACAAACTGTCTTCATGACGGTTTTAGTTAAATAATCTAAGTGCGTGAGTCATGACACTAGTTAATGATAATCTTCCAGTCTATGGACCATTACACACCTTCTTGGATAGCAATGTCAGATGACACCAAGACATGCAGAATTACTACTGGCAGGTATGTTCTCATAATCTATCCTCTTGGAGAATACCAAGTGTGAACTCCATGCGAAAGAGTGGCGTCTTCTTATGAGTACTGGCACTTGATATTCTATATACTCTGTGTCCTATCCTAATATGTCATCCAACCGTAGAACATTATCTAATAATACTGTTATATCATTTCAAGGTTCTCATCATAGCGGGGATCTTCCATGACGTTATTAATGAAACCAATATTCAAGGACATTAATATATTATAGTCATTTAGAAGAATGAATAATATATAATAATTTTACATTCATGTAATCAATGTATAAATAGTTGGTTGTCAAGACACCATCACTAACAACAACAATGAGTAATAATATAGTATTGAAAAATAATTCATAGGATGTCTCAATCATGACACTTTTTTTCAACCTAATACAACATAGTTTTAAACAACGTAATCCATGTTCCTTACATATTGAAATACTTTATATTTATTCATAATAAAAATTTGAATTAACCTAATAATATTCTGGATAAGACTCAAACCATTTGTATAGTAAGGTAACATTCTGTATTCACTTGAATGATGTACATGATATACTCGAACAACTCTTTTCAGGGTTATTATCACTATATAAATCGGTGAAAAATCCATTTCCACTTGTAGTATCTTGACATGGATGTGTTTTCATAGGTAAACCACACTCATTTCTCTACCACAACCAAGGATGTTCTTTTGTACATAGGATAATCCTAAGGGTTTTCACAAAATGTTTATCATCCTTGTTTAAAAAATGACTAGACCATACTCTGATTCCAAATATAGTAACCCCTACCATTCACACATAAATATTACATCTTAATAGATTAATTATAAATACAAAACACTATGATCCATGTTGAAACCATTAAAGTTTAGTTTCTTTAGAAATATGAATTCATAGACATCTATTACAAAAATATCTATGTACTTTCCCATTATATATTTCAAAATGATAACCCTTATTAGCCTTATCATACCAAAAAATATTCTTCATAACCTAGTGAAAGGAAACATAAGAAAGGATGAGCTTGAAATCTCATGAGGGGTAAACATGAGATATATCAATTAATTATCATAAGTGATCTTAATATAATTATAATGGTATGAAAACATGATCAAAACATATAGTAATCATACCCAATCATAAATATATATTTAACCATGAATCGAGGCATAAGGGTTTTTCAATAAACATACATAAGACATTAGGTTTCAGAATCATCAATAATCCATCATAATCCTTGAGAACATATAACATTCATATTACATAAGTCATTTTCATTAAAATATTAATATATTATCACTTATTTAATAATGATTCACTCATAATACTATCATTGGGGATAATGTTCCCTAATTGATATGATTATTAGGTCATTTCCAACATTTTAATAAATTTAACTTCTATCCAGTTTACTCATTCCTCTCATTAGTGTTTATTACCTATATTGTATCTTAGGAGTTTCTTCACTCTGTAATAATTATAAAATACATGGGTGGGCTATAAGAGACCCACCCATCCCTGGTTCAGAACATAACCAACCATCCTTGATTTATAATGTAACCACCCATCCTTGAATTACAATGGAATCCCTAATCACATAATCATAAGCCAATCATATATACAGCACAAGATCGAGAAAACATGATTCCTTACATCAAAAGTTATCCTATGGAAAATAAACCTAATTTAATGAATATTTAATCATCAGAATGACAATCCACCCAAAGAAATAATATATAATGTAACATTAGATCATTTACTCTAATAAAGTGAAATAAAAATAAATGGATGTTGTTATATATGAGATCACCTTTAAAAGAATGTTGAAACATTTCATGAGGAAAATACCATTTTAAATATGAAATAAATTATATGAAATATATAAATTTAAATAATATTATGGAAAAATTTTCATTTAATATAACCTTGCAAACATTTTAAGGAAGCTTCAAATTAACGATATTACATTCCAATGGGTAAATCTATTCAAGTAGTGTACATAAAAACAAGGACTCCTTTCACATATTATATAAAAATTAAAAAGCACAACATTAAAAAAATGATAAGAATATTTCTTTAAAAAAAAAATTCAATAAATTCAAACCTGGTTAAAATATTCTATAATAACTATTTGGAGAATTGGAAAAACATTCAAAGGAAAATATTGACATTAAAGAAAATATTATAGACCAAAGAGTAGGTTTTCTTTAAAAATACACATTCTATCTCTTGTGTAATTAAAGAGAAGAAAATAAAAGTAAAACATGAAATATATATAAAAAATTAGTAGAATAAAATAAATAATATTTTTGAAATATATATCATAGAATTTCCTAATAGGAATTTAAGTATAAATAATGCAATTAAAATGGGATTGTTAGATAAAACCCTTACTATTTGCATTTATTTCGAATCATAAACTCCTTGAAAGGAAAGTACTCAAATGAAAAATAAAATACAATGACCAAAATGAAATTAATGATAAAACATATAACATTAGAATTATATACATCTAATAAAATAATATAGACGTATAACATAATATATATCCCAGTGAAGAAAATTTGGGGTGATAAAGTCTTTCAGATTGGTAACCTTCAAATAAAAACCCCATGGATGTGATAATTTGAATTGTAGCTTAAAATACCACCAATTAAAAATCCAACATTTATAACATTTTATAGGATTAACATATACATCTCATAAACATAAATAGGTATATAACGTCAAAAAAGCCTTAATGAAACAAAATTGAGGCGAAACTGTTACATTATATATGAATAGAATCATAAGTGTTATAATCTAATATATAATTAATTTAGATTTACTGTAATTCTATACCATATCTGTATTCATACTTATATATCTTATATTTTACAATTATAAATTTTAATCACAATTTTTTACAATTCTCTATTAAATTCGTCATTTTGGGTGTTAACTACTTCATTTTTCATATATTTTTTTGTTTGTAAATTTCGATCAGTTATATTATTCATGGGAAATCTATCTTCTAAATTTTTCTCATGATATAAAAATAATTTATATTCGTTATATATATATTTTAACCAATCATGTCAGGTGGTGATGAAATATGAATTACATCACTTCGTGGAGACTACAATCTTTACAAACACACAAGTAATGTTTCCTCGTTTTGATGGATATTTTAAAATTATGGTAAATTATAATTACAATTTAAAAAAAATATTATTTCATAAATATAATATATGATTATTTAACTTATCCTTATTACCGTCTATGTAAAGGGGAAATTATAAACAAATCATATCACTTCGTGGAGGCGGTGGCTCACACATAAACATGAACGACATTCTCATTTATTAATGAATTAGATGGTAAAAAGGAAGATAAGATCTTATACATAAAAAATTATAACAGTGTTTTAAATATCCTATATAAACCTTAAATCCAACATTATAACTACCTATGAAACACGGTGATAGAAACCGAATTGTATCGCTATGTAGTGGTGGTAGTACACACACACAAACCAGGGATAATTTTATTTATCATTTTATATAGAATATGTTGTAATATAATATCAAAAAAATTTAAAATAAAACTACATTCATTATCAAATAGGACACAAAAATCGAGTTTAAGAGAACCGTGATATACTATTAAAATTTTACTATTTAATGTAAAATTTATATACTAGTTATTGAATTGGATGTATGAAAAAGATTAGAAAAATTATAAAATATATATAAAGGACATACGGTATAAAAATAGATTTTTAATAATTAGGAAATAAGTAATCAATTTTCAGTAATGTTCTTTTTTGCTATAGAAATACATTTTCTATTAAAAAATATTTTTATTGATTTTTTTAGTAAGTGCTATAATTAATTTATTTTAATTGTATTAATTTTATTATATAAAAATAATTTATATTTTGAAATCATCATATCAAAATTACTTTTGGGTGAAATATTCATATTTTTTTAGAAAGAACTATTCTTCACTTAATAGTGTAAAATACAGAATTTTATTGAAAACAATTTTTTGTTTCAAGCATTTACAAAGTACCATTTTGTTTTAAATTGATTTGAAAATAAAACTAGACTTATTATATTATTTTTAAATCAATTATGTTAATTATAATCAATTTTAGGTTGGAATTTTATATAAAACATTTTAATGACTCTCGCCATTCTTTAAAACAGTGATTATAACTATGTATAATGTGGGTTTTGAAAAAAGGTTAGGCCACCGATGACTAATATAAAACTGTGGGAGAAATTTTAGTTAAGGGGGTAGAATATAATATCTTTATATTTAAAAATAATACTATTTTTGATATTTAACATGATACACAACATTGATTTTCATCAAACCACTATTTACCTTTAAAATATTTATATTAATATAGTAATTAATAACTAGCAATTCAATCAATGGATTTGGATAGTATTAATAGAATTATTAAATATAAATAAATTACCTACTAAATGAAAATTCATTTTTAAATTATTAGTAAATATGTACTCAATTTTTGGTAAAGTTATTTTATGCTTCATAAATATGGTTTCTTTAAAAATATTTTTTTATTAATTTATGTGAGGAAATATTATAATTAATTTCTTTATAATCTATAAATTTTAATTTTTACAAATAATATAATTTTTGAAACTATCATATAAAAGAAATATTTAGTCAAAATATTCATATTTTTCTTAAATGATTTATTTTTCAGAGAATATATAAAAATAATAATTTTTATTGAAAAATGAATTTTTCTTCCATGAATTTAGAAAGTTTCATTTCACTATAAGATGATTTAAAACTGAAATTAGTTCCCTTTATTTTATTAATTAATTAATTAATTTCATTAGTACTGATTTTTTGATTTATTTTTTTATATAATCATTTATAAATGTTAAAAATTATTTAAAAAATACCATTCATCATTTCATTTTGAATTTAAATTAAGTATATAAATTTATTGAAATTGAATCTTCAAAAATGAATTCCATATTTGGAATATGTTTTTTTGAATTTTATAAATATTCCTCATTTATTATTTTGTGATTATATATTGTAACCATTGTAAATAATTATCAGTATGATAAGGATAAATCTTGTAATGAAAGTTATAAATGATAAATTGTTGAATAAAAAATTATCACAACACTTACCTTTATTTAATTGGATGAAATTGTTTCGTACATAAATATCCAATATTTTAATATATGAAATTTTTTTCATTTTTTTGTGACTTTCTACTTTATATTATTTTATTTAACAAAATTTCAAAAAATTCAACATCTATATTTTATTATCTTAAATTTTTGAAATAAGGACAAAAATTGGGTAGGTTTGATTATAAAGAGTTATTTGAATGATAAATAATTTTTTTATCATGGTAAATTATCTCTAATTTTTAGTGATGAAATATTTATTTTAAATGTTTATGAAACACAAAAATAATATTTTTTTCAAGTAATAGAAAAAAATAAATGATTTTAAAAATTCTAAAAGTGGTATAATTTGAATGAATTAAGCTGTCTCATGATTTTTTTGGATCAATACGACATGTTAATGAAGTTTTAAAGGATTATATTCAAATTTCCCCATTTTTATTTACGTATTTAAAGACATAATAAATGAATAGTTTCAAAAAATTTCATTAATGGTATTTTCTAATAAATAATATTTTATTAAATGATATAGAATTCATAAAAAAAGTAATATTTGTCTAAATAAATGTGGTGTGGTCTAAAACGACAACCATGACCTATTTTTGGGATTTTTATTATTTTAGGTAAAGTTTATTTACCACTAAAGGTATAAAATTTTAATATTAGGGTAATTGTCAAAAGGTTTAACTAGGAATTAAAACAAAAATATGAGGGTGATAATGTGACTAACCAAACAAAGATACCCTCTTAAAATGGTAATTGACCTGATCTGTCATGTACCCAAATGGCGTTCCCAATCAAAGTTGGCTGGAATCTAGCACCCAAGCAATAAAAATAGAGGGGATGAATTTTTCAAACCTAAAGAAGACAACATGACATATATACACATATATGGAAAGAAACAGTGAAAGAAAACATAAAAATATATATTCCATAACAAAAACATAATAAATGAAGTAATACAACTAAAATGTTAGCTTAAAAATATACATAAGATAAGTATAATATAAAAGGACAAAAAACCAAAATAGATAATTCAACAGTCTTGCCAACGAGCCAGGACCATAGTGCTACAGGCTCCTGGTTGGCATCCAAAATACCCAGGATCAAATCCGAGCAGGGGCAAATTTCCGAGTACTATAGCAGTACTGTAGCAGTGGTGGAACTGTAGCAGTAGAGGTAGTGTAGCGGCGGAGGGACTATAGCAGGTACTGTAGTGGTGGTTGGACTGTATGATGTACTACAGCAGTGCATGTACTGTAGCATTATTGTTCACCGAGGGGTCCTTTGGGCCAAAAATGGGCTTTCAAGCCTTGTATTAAGTCACTTGGCCTTGGGCCTTCGGGCTATTTTTGGGTCACCCTCTACCCAGTATAAAGGGGTCTTTGATTTAAATAATAAATTGAGGCTTCATCCCCAACCTTTTAAAAAAATAGTATTTTTGTTATAGTGTGGGAAAACCCGCACCATCACACCATCAAGGAACCCAAAACCCAGTTGATTGAAAACCTCTTTTCCTCACTACATAACCTTTCCATTCCCTACATCTAAAGACATAACCACATTTACGAATTTCCAAAGGGATACGCTGGGCTTGAGATAACAGGATCAATAGGGTCTCACCCAGGTGTTCCATTTCACATCTCTGAACAATAATCCATGAATGTTTAACTTTAAATAAAATAAAGCATGATATACAATTTATCAGTTTTTATATCAAATCCATGGAGAAATAATTTAATTTCAACATTTTCCACATTTCCAAATTAATTATTTTAATTAGTTTCAATGAATTTTGTATACATATATCACAACAGATATATCATATCAAAACAAACCATTTATTACATATCATATCATATCCATGGCAGTAAAACCAAATAGTTCAAACCAAACTATCCAAATTGGCCAAGAAGCAGCATAGGTAACATCATGCCAAGAATTGAGCTGGGATATGATAGCTAGGAAACTCATACCTAACATATATAATCACACACAAATTAATCCTCTAGATGTATGCATCTATCCTAGAGAGTATTGGAACACCCCAGAAATTGGACCCCCAAAAGTTCTAACAAGTCCCTAGAATAATGGAAATAGGGAGAAGAGGAAATACCTTTGAGAAAACGCCCGAAAATGGATGAAACCTATTACTATAAATTCCACCTATTTACCCAAGGAATTCCATGTTATTTATTTTCCAAAATCATTTCATCAAACAATTTCATCATTTCAATCTTGAAAGCCATTTCCTAAAACCATTTCAAAAATATTTAAAAATCTTTTGCATTTACTAAAAATAAGGGGAAACAATATTTTATAAAAACCCAATTCCACACACATAAAAAAATTATTCATATCTTGAAGTTTTGTTTAATAATAAAACTTATCGAAAATATAAGTAATACAATTCATCAACAAAGTATAGAGATAGAACCACCTACCTCAAAACTCAGTTCCCACATGCCCAATGAAGATTCCACCACAAAAGGATCCCAAAAATAAAAATAGAGGCTCTAGAATTTATATAAACATCTCATAGATGATTAAATTTAACAAAAGGTCTTTTGTAGAAAAGGATAAAACTCATATCTCAATAACACACACCCATCACTGCACAACCAACAAAGGAAATGACCCCCGAAACAAGATGGAATAATTGATCAATAAGAGAGTAAAAGTAAACTTAAACACATATCAACAAACCCAATATCTCAAGTAAATGGGGATATATTGATAAAATGAACACAACTTACATGATTACCCAATACTGAATTAATCAATACAGAATGAAAAAAGGCTCCCAAACTCACCATAGGATATATGTTGGTTGGTAGGGGAAAGGTTGCACGTTTAACGAACTAACGTATCACTCACAAGGTTTTATAAAATAATTACCTATGATAATTAAACAACATGTAATCTTTTTACATGTTATGTAATCCAAAGGTATCACATAGGCTGAAATATCCATCAACTTTCTATTAAAAAACTGATCTTCTAACATAACATGATGTGTAAACCTTACATGGAATGTAATCGTTAATGTTGTGTAAACAGCTCACGATGTTATCTTGGAAACCATATCAAGTTTTCTACTCCTTAAATGGCCTGTAAATTTATTTTAGATAGGAAAAGCAATATATTCTTACACAGAAATGTCAACTACCACAGGCATACTCCGAACAGAGGGAGAACCCCACAAATCCATTAGAAATTTTATACCAAGACTCCATTAATATTCTCAAGAGTCCAAATATGCACCAAAATCAAGAGGAAAACAAGTAAATAGAATATAAAATCCCTAAAAGTGGGTAACTGGGTGTTACAATCTCCCCATTATAATACCTTCCATCCTTGGGATGTATTGTGGAAGAATGAAGTCTGGTAAAGATGCGAGGACACATCTCCCTCATCAAAGACTCATGATCCCAAGTATCATGAGAATATGATCTATTCCAATATAAAACTATGACCAATGAAATCAACATGCCACACTAGACCTTCAATTGAGAGTCAATTATTTCAAATGGCTCTTCAATAATAGAAACTATTAGCTATATCTCAATATCTTCCCATCTAAGAATGTGAAAGGGATCAGGATGTTATTTCATAAGATACAATTTATGGAAAACATCATGAATTCCTGTAAAATGAATTGAAAATTCCAATAGTTAAGCAACCTTCCCAATCCACTTAGGGACCTCATATGGTCCAACATATCTTTAGTACAGCTTTTCTTATTTTCTTTGATGATGATGACCCAACCGAGGAGAGACATTCAAGAATAAATATCCACCTATGGGAAACTACAATGGATGATGTTTTTGATACACATAATATTTATTTTGACTCTATTCCAAAACCAAATTCCATCATATATCATGAATCCTCAATTAAAACTGCAACACCAATCTTGGTCTCACCAAAGATGCTTTACCCACCTATACCAAAAAAATAGGTGATATTCATGACCCACCATACAATGCATCAAAAGGATCCATCTATATTGAAAAATAATAACTATTTTTATAAGAAAACTCAACCATTTATATAGGGTTTTCCCACAATCCCCCATAATTCAAGATGTAGGCACAGATCATATCCTCCAAAATTTACCAAACACACTGAATTTGACCTTCTGTCTATGGATGATAAGTTGTACTCAACCTAGAATGAGTCCCCATTTTCTCTTGGATATTCCTCTAAAACCAAAAATTATACCTAGGATCCCTATATGAAATAACGCAATAAGGAACTCTATGTAACTTCACAATTTGATACTCATAAATCTTACCACGATATTCAACTTTAAATTTTTCCCTGGTCAGAATGAAATGAGATGAATTTTTCAACCAATCAATCACAACCCAGATATAAGTAATCCCCTATGGATTCCATGGTAATCCAATTAAAAAATCCATGGATACATCACCACATTATAAACCATCACTGGAAGAAGGTGGATCAAGGTAGAAGGTTTTATATTAAATGCCTTAATCTATTAGAAAGTAGAATAGTGGAAAAAATAATCATCAATATCATGCTTCTTACCCAGCCATTAGAATCATTTTATCATGTCATTATACATCTTTATAGTGTCAAAATTAATTTTCGAGGAAGAACCATTACAATAATAAAACCAAGTTCATTACATATTCATGAATAAAAAACTAAACCCAAAAACTATGAATACCATCGAAAAAGAACGACTACCAAGAAACGGTATCCCCACAAAATAGGGTTTCTATAATTACTATAACATTTTCATTCTGCTGATGAATTTGTTGAATATAATCATAGCGATATGATTCTATTTGAAAATTATTCAAAACAATTCCTAAAATGTCCACCTATGCATTCATATGAAACTAAGAAAAAATCATAATAAGGTCCCACTCTTGATTTGATCCCAAAATATCTTGTGATGTTACATTCCTTTTGAGATAATTTTCATTGAAATTCCCATTACATATGGTGAATGTGATATCAAAGTAAAAAATATGAAGTTTTTTAAACCCACCACCTTTGTCAACGATTCAAGTATTTCTGAAAAAATATATATCTCAAACTCTTATAGTTATAAAAACTATAAACCTATCCCTAAAAATATAATACTACCCACACTTAAGTGAATTAATGACCGTGGAAATATCTAAATCCTGAGTGGGTTAATTCCTCTCATGTAGTCTAAGTTGATGAGATCCATAATCTTCCACAATATCGTCCTATATGAGAAAACAAGTGAAGTAGCTCCAAAAAATCACAGAAAACAACATACCCCTTACTAAAATTAGGTAAGATCATAATAGGATCCAACAATAATTCTATTTTTCCTCATAGAAAAAATACTGAAACATTTCATCTCATGTGAATTTCACCCCTTTCTCTGTAAGAGCAGTCAGTGGTGACACCAACTTTGATAAATCATTTATGAACCATTGATAGTATCTAGCAGGACAAAATAATCTAAAAATATAAAGAAGTTCCATGGATCTTACCATGATTATAAAACATTACCTAATCAATATCAACTTACAATCCATGCTCAAAAATCATGTTCCCTATGAACTTAACTTCTTGGATCCAAAAATTTCATGTCATAATATTTATTTACAAATAGTGACTCCTTAGGATTTTCAAAAATAAATTTAAATGGTTATTGTGATCACATTCAGATCCTGAACGAACCAAAATATCATCCAAAAAAACAAGAAAATTATAGAGATACATCAGTAATATATGGTTCATTATAGATACAAAACCTTCTAGAATATTCACCAAAACAAATGATATCAGAAGATAATCATAATGGCCATACCTACTCCTGAAATCCAACTTAGGTATATCAGACTCCTAAAATCTGAGTTGATGATAATCTAAATGATGATCGATCATTTAAAATCACATTACCCAATAATTTATCAATAAAATCATCCACACAATGAGAATGATACTTATTTTTAACTGTTACCCATTTTGAATTTCGATAGTCCACTGATCCCATATCGATTCACTAATCAATTCTACCTTCACACCGTTGTTTTAAACTTGTTTTGTAATGAATATTAAAAATATAATTATAAATTGAACTTTATGTTTTATTAAATTAATTAATTTTTATCACCTCTTAATAGTTAAAATTTACTTGTTTCGGTGTTTACATTGTAGGGGGAGCTGATTTGGAGAGCCTGTGATAGAATTCAAGCAAAATCGGCAGAACTACGTGACCCCAAGCATGCATGTGGACATTAATATGTACTATGAATTATTTGTGAATCCAATTGAGATACAAATGGGTGTATGAATTCAAAACAATGTGTTATACATTTCTCTATAATATCATTGTGCCAAATTCGTCCATTTGGAAGCCCAAAATAGGCCCACAATGTAAAGGAATTCGGGGCAGGCCAGATTGGACAAGCCTTTGGTATTTGGGCCATAACTCGGGCCTCCAAGATTAACATGTGCTTCTTATAACTCCCTTGGACATATAACTCCAATTATCACCACTCTACTTAATTTCATAACAATTTAACGTGTTTTGGTTTGTCACCCATCTAGATAATGAAGTATTAAAATGTTCGTCCTAAATAGTGTCCTAGTCCCTTATGCACTTAACTTATTTTGTGAAAAGTGTGATGTTTTTTTCATAAAATACCTCTTATAAAACATTATCATATGATTCACAACCAGGGGAAATGTTTAGTAGAACTTCATATCTCTCTTAATCCATTTTACTTCTCTCCTCTCTCATGTACTTCTAATCCACTCAATGATCAATTGCGGGGGTGTTCCTTGTTGTAATCTCGAGCTCCACGCTTGTAATTTTTGTAAGGTAATTGATTTACAACATTGTTATCAATTATTCTTCATTTTTAAATTTTAATTTTTTTTATTCTGGTATCATCAAATAAAAATCAAAGGAACAAGAGTCCACATGCTCCATGCATCACCCAGATCTTTTGATGATTTGAGTGTGGTTGCCTCTTTTCCCACCCCCACCCTTTAATGATTGTGAAAATGGATTGTGTTGGATGATAAAATCCAAGATATTTAACCTATGAATATGCATGTTCATATGTTTTGGTATATTTTTATCATTGAAACAAATTTTTCTATCTCATCATGTTTTTGATGTGATGCCTTGATTGAGTTGCGTTTTTTACATCGATTCATGTTGGTTGATTTTGAGTGGTCACCAATAATCAATTCCATTGATTGATAAAATACTATGTGGTAACCTAGTAAGAACTTACATACCATTACTAGTTTTAGTATGTATAAAATCATGGAATCAATGACCTTCCCTTTCCATTGAGAGTGATGACATATTGAGCATCAAGGGACACTTACCTTGGTCGATCAAGATTTCTCTAACCGGTTTCTCTCAGTAGTAATATCATTTAAATTTCTATTCTTAAAGAAACAAAACCTATGTATTATAAAACTCCATTCCCATTGTAGTTCTTTAATCAGAACCTCATTTTGGTATTAATGATCTCAGGCTCAGTCGAGAGACAACCTAGGGTTTTTGCTATACTGCAGAAATTCTTTTTAAAAATAAACATCTAATTTGACGCGCTCAACAACATGATCAAATTTTGGCACTATTTTCAGGGATCCAAGATCAATTTTTTTATTTATTTACATTTATTTATTTATTTTACTTCTTAATTAGTACTCTTTTTAATACCCCACCCCCATTTTATTGTTTTTGTTTTGGAGTTTTGTTTCTATTTTTGTTGGTTGTTTTTGTGTTCTTACTCTCTCTCTCTATATTCTTATTCTCATCCTTATATCTCTCTATAATAATGTATTATAACATTATATTCTCATTTAAACCTTATTAATTGATTTTATCCATATTCAATAAAAAAACAAAAAAAACATCAAACCTAATTTGCCTGACCCGGCCAGAAAAAGAAAAACTTCCTGAATTTGAACCTAAAATTTAAAAGACACTTCACACACAAATCAAGAAATCTAGAAAAAGTCAATCATGTAACAATGAGTAACCTCTTGTGGAACCTCACGTGGTCCTAAAACAATCAAAAATCCAACCCAATCGAACTCATGAAACATGGTTGTAAATAATCGAACCTTAAAATAATTGACCACCCCGGATGTGGAGTACCAACAGACGTACATCCAATATCTTGAGGAAGTATCCAACATTGAGCTGAGATCTGGCCTCATCCACCTACTTCTCCAATTCCATGGTCTTAGTAGTGACTACCCTCAAAAACATCTCATGGAGTTTCACATAGTCTTCTCCACCATGAAACCCCAAAATGCATCTAAGGAACAAATTATGTTTACGATCTGCCCTTTCTCCAATGATAGTGCAGCCAAATATTTTCTATACTATCTTCCTACCACAATGGGGGATTGGAATGACTTGAAAATACCATTTTTTGAGAATTTATTCCATGCCTTTTAAACTGAATTAATTAGGAAATAACTATGTGTCATTAGACAATCACAAGGAGAGACTCTTCATGAATACTACGAGAGATTTAAAAGTCATTTCTCAAGCTACCCCACCACCAGATTAGTGAGAAAATATTAATCCAATACTTCTATGATGGGATTATCCCCATGTATCATGGAATGGCTGATTCTGCAGGTTGTGGTGCCCTAGTTGATTAAAATCTTTCAGATTCTCGTGACTTAATAACCAGCATGGCTCAAAATGTACAAAAATTTGGTACATGAGCTATTACACCAATTCGAGAATATCATGTGGTAATTCATTCATCTATAGAAAAAAAAGTTAGTTAATATGATTTTTGATATGCATACCCTTTTAAGGAAATTATCTCAAGCATAAGGCATCTCACAATCTCCCCCTATTCCATTACATTATGGTATTTCTTCTGAAAATACACAATTTTTATTTGTTCCCACAACATTAGGATTCATCTGAGTCTTGTGAAACCTTTTTCACAGGGCATCCCTTCCAACAAGAACCTCCCTTTATGAAAGAATAATTTAGGCCAAATCCAAATCCCTGGTGAAAGCACAACCCTAGTTCCGACAAGGTTTAAACTCAAGCTACCCCAAGAAGAATTGGTACAAAAAAGGCCAAGCTATGCAACCTTATTATCCTTCAACTTCTAAAAACAATAATTCTCCTCCTCTCAAATCTAAACCAAGCCTTGAGGATATGGCGAAGAAGATGGTAACCCAGAACCTATAATTACAACAAACTACACAATTAGATATTCATGACCAGTGAACACAAGTGGGGAAATTGGAAAATACCATCGGTGAGCTTAGGAAGAAAGGTTCTGGACAACTACCATCCCAATCCATATCCAATCTGAAGGAAAAGTAATTTATTCCTATGTACACATCATAGTTCTAAAGAAGTATCTTCTTATACTGATTCTACACAACAGATATTCCCCCATCTTGAAAAAAATCTTCTCCATCCCTAAAAGATTACAGTAATGAATAAAAACTTTAAAAGGGTAATCGAATTATCATTAATGATTCAAATGAACAATCTATTCTTCTTCCTTTACCCAAAATACACTCTAAATTTTAGAAGAATTTTGAAAGTGATTTTGAAAAATTAATAATGGATACATTTAAAAAGGATCAAGTTAACATTCCATTATTAGAAGTAGTTAAACAGATCCATCTATTTATCGAACATTTGTAAGTGCTTTGTACCCATTAAAGGAGGCTAAAATGAATGAGAGAGTCGACTTGGGAAGGATTTTTTCTGCCATGATTCAACTATCAATGACAACCAAATGCAATGATCTTGACACATTAATGATACCGTGTACCATATAGAAGACATTTTTTTATGCTATTCTAGATTTAGGTGCTTCCATTAATGAAATTCCTCACTCCATGTGTACTTCTTTGCATTTTGGAGAGCTTCAACCAATAGGCATTTTCATATAACATTCCACCTAGAGTACTACGCATCCAATAGTAATGATTGTGGATTTCCTTGTAAGGGGGAAGAATCTCATTTTATTCATTGATTTCTAAATTCTTAAGATGGAAGAATCTCAAACCTAACGAAATGCTCGTATCATATATGGGATTACATTCCCTAAAATAGAAATAGAGGATCATTTATGTTCACAATGGTATGTTTCCCATGGATTTTGGGGTAGTAAAATTATGTTTTAACATCCTTGAAGCTATGAAACACCTCGTTGAAGACCACTCTATTATTACTATTTATTCGATGGAAGTTCTATCAAATTATGCATAGAAACACAATTCCCTCCACAACCCATACTCTAATTAATTTTCCTCTTCTTCACCCTTGGATGATTTTAGTGTTGATTCATGTTTTGAGTGTGGTGTGGGTTCTGAAAAATGTAAATTTTGTGGTTTGATTGATGTGTGTGTTCATTCTTATGTACCATTGACCGTTGATGATTATGAAAATATCATCTCCATAGATTCTATTTCCTTATAGAATACAAATGAAAAGACAGACAATTTCATGGACCTAACTCCCCTTAAACCCCCTCACTCAATCTATAAAACCACTGGTTTTGGAACATAAACAACTTCCTTCTAATTTAAAATATGCATATCCTGAGGGTATTGACTAATTGCCCATCAATTTGTCCAATTACCTCTCTCTATAGTATAAATCAAAACTACACAACCTTTTGAGAGAGTATAAAGTGGTGATAGGATGTACATTGAATGATATTCCTAGAATTAGCTCATTTTTTTGTTTGCACCATATACTTTTGGATAATGAGAGTAAGCCCATAATACAATCTCAACGCCGGTTGAATCCCACTCTCCTTGAAGTGGTTAAATTGGATGTTTTTAAATTACTTATTTTGGGGATAATTTATCCTATATTTGAAAGAAAATGGGTTATTCTCGTACAAATAGTGCCAAAAAATAGGAATAAAAGTTTTGTAAAATGAAAGGAATGAATTGGTTCCAAAACGTGTGCATAATAGTTCGCGAGTTTGTATTGACTACTGCCAACTGAATCAAGCCACGTGGAAGGACCACTTTCCTTTACCGTTCATTGACATGATTATAGAAATATTGGCTGGTAATTCCCATTATTGTTTCCTTTATGGATGTTAGGGTTATTTTCATGTTCGTATAGCCATCTAGGATCAAGAAAAGACAACATTTATTTGTCCATTTGTCATATTTGTAAAAAAAAATCATTTTGGTATATGTAATTCTCCTGGTACTTTTTAGATATGTATGTATAGTATTTTTTCTGAGTACCTTGAGAGTTTTATGTAAGTCTTTATGGATTATTTCACAATATATGGTTATTCTTTTGATGATTGTTTGGAACACCTAGCTTCTGTCCTCCGTCACTGCATTGAAAAAGATCTTGTTTTAAATTTTGTGAAATGCAATTTCATTATAGAGTGGGGGATAGTTATTGGGAATTTCATTTCAAACAAGGGAATTCCAGATGATAAATCTAAATTTGAATTATTTCCATCCCTTCAATATCAGAAATTTATTCGTGATTTGTGATCTTTCTTGGTTCATGCTCATTTTTACCACTGATTCATTAAAGACTTTTGTAAGATCGCTCTTCCATTTCCCCGATTATTACAAAAAGATTCTGATTTTGTCTTTGATAAAAATTGTGAGGATTCATTTAATTCAACAAAATGGATTCTCAAATCACCTACCATCATCCAAACACAAAGGTGGGATCTCCTCATTGAAATTATGTGTGATGCCTCTAACTTGATAGTTGGGGTAGTTTTATCCAAAAAGGTTGATAATGATCCACGTGTCATTATGTTGGCCTCGCGTACCCTTGACCCTGCCCTAATAAAATACACACCCACTAAAAAATAACTCTATTCTATTGTGTTTGACTTGGAAAATAATAATTCATATATTCTAGGGTCAAAAGAGATTCTGTTTTATGACCATGCTACCCTACAATTTCTCCTAATGAAACATATTGCTATTCCATCCCTCATATGATGGATGTTTATCCTACAAGTGTTTGAACTTCAGATTATGTATAAGAGGGGGTGTAAAGTGTTATATGTGACCAAATTTGTATTATTTATACTCCACTAGACCACCATGATGACCCATCCCTCCCCATTAGCGAATTGTTTCCTCAAGAGATCCTTTATGATGTTCTTGACCATACCCCCTAGTATGCAGACAATCTGAATTTTATGGCAACATCAAGGGTCCCCAATAATTTCATTACTTCCCAATCCCATAGAAATAATCCTGACTCTCATTGGTACATTTATGATCACCCATATTTGTGGAGAATTTGTGGTGACAAAGTCGTTTTTTGGTGTGTCCATCACCATGATTTCACCTCTGTTTTGACCGTCTATCACTCATTGGGCTAGGGGGGCCACATTGGCTCTCAACGTACCACAAAAGTGGTACTCAACTCATTAAATTATTGTAAAATATTAAATAGTTATGCCCATCTATTTTGAAAGTCATGTATTCATTGTCAATTCATAGGAAATATCTCCAAGAGGAATGAAATGCCCCAACACATCATGTTATTCTATGAAATATTTGATGCATGGGGTGTTGACTTGTTGGGTCATTTTCAAAATTCATTTGTCTTTGTGTACATCTTATTGGATGTGTACTATGTCTCTATATTGGAGGAAGAAATGACCATTAGGATCGATGACTCTCGAGTTGTTGTTGATTTGTGGGTCCCAAATTTTTAGACTGTTTGTTTTGATGAGATTCATCATTAGTGATGTAGGATCACATTTTTTCAATCACAACATTAAAAATTTGATTCATTAGTATGGGGTTGATCATAATGTCTCCACTGCATATCACCCCAAAACTACTGGACAAGTATAAATTTCAAATAGATAAGTTAAGACAATAATGGAAAATTTGTACAAATCAACAAGAAATTTTGGATCTTGCGCTTGGATGATGATCTTCAGGCATACCATATAGATTTTAACCCCGATCAGAATGTCACCATACAGAATTGTGCTTGGAAAGGATTGTTAACTTTTGGTGGAGTTATATCACTCTACATATTGGGCAATTAAACAATGTAAAATGATCTTTTTAGATGTAGTTGAGAATAGGATGCTACATATTCAAGAGTTGGAAGAAATCATATGTGATGCATATGGGAACTCCATGATCTATAGAGAGAAGACAAAGGCTATCCCTGATATCATGATTCATCCACAGAATTTCCATATTGGTTATAAGGTCCTCATGTACAATTCTAATTTAATGCTCCACCCAGGTAAGCATCGTTCCAATGGCTCAGTCCTTATACTGTTACAAATATTTACCCTTTTGGTGCAATGTTGAATTTTCATGAGCAGAGTAGACGAAGTCTTACTATAAATGGGTAGTGATGTATAAAATTCTATAAGTATTTCCCAAAGAAGATGGTGGAAAAAATCCACCTTATAGAAGCTACATACAACTGAAATACACCATGTTTTATCCTTCCTTCTCACATTATAAATTATTACAATGAGGATACTCACATTTTATGTGGGGGGGGGTACATTCCTTGGTACATTAGGATTTTCATCTTCTTTATTCTTTATTCTATTTTTCACATTCTCTATGGTATTTTCATTTTTCCTCATCTTTTTGAGTTCATTAGGATTTATTCTTCTTTCTACTTTATTCTATTTTTTTCCTTCTTTATGGTTTTTTCATGCTTCCCTGTCTTATTGAGTTTATTAGTATTTTCATTTTCTTTCTTCTCTCTTCACTTTTTTTCCTTCTTTATGATATTTACATTTTTCCTAATATTGTTGAGTATGTAATGATTATGATTCTCTTTCTTCATTCATATCTTTTTTTCCTTCTTTTTGGTATATTTACTGCCCCCCCCCTTATGGTCAGAAAAACACGAAACATACTGAAAATGAATGTTGAAATTTTTTATTCCATGTTGATTTATCATATGATGAAACATGTATCTGATATGGAATGAATGTTTGTATGAATTTAACATCAGGGGATATTGTTAGTGAATTGGTTTTCTGTGAATGATATAAATCTTTGTATCTCTGTGAAGCCTTTGAGATGACTGATGCCCCTTGTGTGAGTTGTTTTTGGAAGAAAATTTTCAATAATATCTCCACAAGTTTTTGAACCAAACCATAAAGTGTGAATATTTCATAATTAATTGAAGGTAAATATAAGTTAGGTTAATATTTTCATCTTAAAATGATATTTATGTAGATTGTTTTTACTCGATCTGTTTTATTACTATACCTGATTGACCTATGTGTGTGTACCTGATATTCAACTTTTTTATGCCCTAAAAAATTGGGTTCTTTCTTTTAAAGGTCCAAAACCACTCCTCCTAAAACTTTTATCTTCTTATAAATATTAAAATTAGTTTCATGAGGAGATCAAACAAGGGTTGAGATATGAGTTTGAGATTTTTTCCAAATGAAACATTTGAAAAAATAATAATAGATGAGGGGTGTGATGAAATGTGAAAAAATATGGATATCTAGGTTGAAAGCTTATGTTTTGGCTGTTGGAAATGCTTAAGTGAGTGGGTCTTGAAATATGAATAGAAAGGATATAGGGCATGTTCGGTGGACAAAATCAGTTAACTTGAAAAATGATAAAATATCCTATATTTATTGGATAGAAAGTGGAAAGAGCGGCATGGGATGGTTTTCACACACACAAATGTAGAGTTAGTGGAATGATTTAATTTGGAATTCATTTCTCAATTTGGTATCATGAATCTCTTTGAATTTCATTATGATATAATTTATGATATATCTTTTTTCATTTTCACTAGGAAGAAATCATTGGTGTGGTTTGTGCATTGATCACATTACTTTAACGAATTAAAATTTCATTAAATGTTAAATATTCATGATGTTAGGAATATATACATGCATAGTTTTTTCATATGTGTATTTTCCTAGGAGTACAAATGTTTAGGTGTGGGGTGTGATCACATAGTGATTCAGTAATAAATTCCACCCTTACACCACTGCTTTAAACTGGTTTTGTAATGAATAATAAAAATATAATAATAAATTGAACTTTAGGTTTGATTCCGCGAATTAATTTTTATCAATTTTTAATAGTGAGATTTTACTTGTTTGAGTGTGTACATTGTAGGAGGAGGTGACTTGTATATCCCATCATGGAATTCATGAAAAATGGGCCAAACTAAATGAGATCCCAAGAATGCTTATAGAGGTTAATATGTACTATGGATAATCCGTTCTTACAGATGGGATAAAAATGGGAGTCTGAATGAAAAAAATGCGTGATACATTACCCTAGAATATCATGGATCCCTATTCATCCATTTGGAGGCCCAAAATATGCCAACAATGTGAACAAATTTTGGGAAGGATAAATTGGACCAAACATTTGAATTTGGGCCATAACTCGGGACTCAACGATCCAATTGAGATGATTATACATCCCATGGACAAAAAACTAAAAGGATTGCCTCTACTACTAATTTCATAAGAATTGACCGCATTTTGGTTAGTCATCTGTCTTGATAAAGAATGATTAAAAATTCTATCTAGAATAGTGACTTTGTCCCTTAGGTTCTTGAATTACTTTGTGGAATGTGTGACATTTTTGTCCATAAAATCACTCATCTCCCGTATTATCTTAGGTTTCATGACCAGGGGTGAAGGTTAGTCGATATTGAGAGATCTATTCATCCATTTTTGTTCTTTTCTCCCCCATGTACTTCTATGTCTCATAGTGATAAATTTGGGGGGGGGCGTTCTTTGTTGTAATCCCGATCTCCCCACTTGTAATTTTTGTAAGGTAATTTATTTATAGGTTTGTTGTCAGTTGTTCTTCATTTATACCTTCTAATTTTTTGTTTATTCTGGTATGATCAAATACAAATCAAAGGAGCCATAATCCACATTATTTCATGGATAACTCGGTTCTTGAGATGATTTGAGTGTGATTACCTCTTTTCTCACCCCCTCCCTTTCATGAGTGTGCAAATGGATTGTGTCGGTTGAAAAAATCTAGGAGCTTGATCATATGAATATGAATATTCTTGTGTTTTGGAATATTTTTATCATTGAAAAAAATATGTCCTTCTCATGACGTTGTGGATGTGATGACTTTATTGAGTTCTGTTTTTACATCTATTCATGTAGGTTGATTTTGAGTAGTCACAGATAATCAATATCGTTGATCGATTACATCCTTGGTGGTATCGTATTAATAACTCACATGCCATTACTAGTTTCAATATATATAAAATCAAGGAATCAATTATCCTTATCTTTCCCTTAATATCTATGATAGATTGAGAATCAAGGGACACTTACTCGGGTTGATCAGGATTTCTCTAACCGGTTTCTCTCAGTAGTAATATATTTTCAATTTCTTTTTTTATAGAAAAAAAATTGAAGTTTTATAAAACCACATTCCTTTTTTAGTATCATAATCATAACCTAATTGTAAATTTAAAGATCTAAGGCTACTTCGAGAGACGACCTAGGGTTGCTTCTATACTGCAGAAATTCTAGTTAAAAATAAACGTCTAATATGACGTGGTCGACAATGCGATCATTAATGCACAATCAAAGTGAACAAAATGAATTCATGAAAAATAGCAACGAGGCTACCTAATGTGAAATACAAGTGAAATAACGACCCTTTTCCCTTAGGATTTCCCTCTAAATCTTGAGGTATTTCCTGTTTTATGTTTCCATACAATATGACTGTATCAAAACCAGTTGTGTACCTGGAACCATGTCAACCATGAAATCTACCTCCATAATTAGAGGAAAACTACAGAGTGAATTTGGGAAACATTAAAGAAAATAAAGAATGAAATTTATTCAATCAAGAATATAAGAAACATCATTTGGCACAACTGCAATAACAGAAAACAAACTATTTAAATCTAGGTGGGGAATTCCTTCACAGTCATACCATAAATCCCACTATAACTAAAACACATGATCTCCCCTCAAATGTAATAAATGAGAGAAAATAATGATAAAATTCAACGTCATCGCGATGAGATACAATTAAATCCACCCCAATGATGAAATAAATTAGATCCATATAAAGAATTAGAAAATTCTAGACCAACTCTACATGATCTATCTATAGTACACAATAAGGACACTAAAACCCCTTTACATTCTTCATCTGAATAAGTGTTTATAACTCAATAAAAAATGACATGAGCTCCATTTTATGGTAAATAATATCAAAATAATGTTCAAATATAAAAAATGGGTAAGTACCAATATTAAATAATACAATTTCTATGGAATATGTAATAAAGATCATGTCGTGCACTATCATTAGACACACATATACCTCTATTGTAAACCCATCTAGTGTATAAGGGTGATTCACTCTTGAGGCCTATGTCTAGATACCTATAGTCTAAGAATAATATGAATGCACCATAGTAGCCTTTGGTGACAAAAATCCCTGAACATATAGAGGTAGTAGGCATAGCCTAATATAAAAACATAAGATGACTACAATGTTTACAACTGTTACACATCTTTACAGGATAAGGACATCAAATCCATGCATGTCCAACCTTTACATAATGATAGAAAGTAAAATGAATATAATTAGCTATAACTAGATGTATCGAAGAGCCATGTTGTAGAAAACCTCCTCCGTCACTCCTATGATGATCCTTCCACATCATTTTTACCTAGAGCACCAATAATGTTTCCACTAGGCGGAAGAGAATGGGTTGAATATCAATCATTGTATTCTATTTTAATTAATGTTATCATAGCCCTATAGTTAGAGCCTTGTATTCCTTGAATCATTAGATTGTGATGCAGTATCCTTTAGAGTCAATGATCCTTAAAAATAACAAGGAATATACATATCCCAATAGATTAAATACAAATAGTGTTAGTGGCCCAAAAAATTAAAAATATTTGCAGGAAAAACATTATTATATCAATATTGCCCGAACATGACACATTGATGGAATGTTAGGGGAATAGAACTGGTTTTTACTAATGGTGTGGAGTATTTACATTGCTGATAACAACCTCCAGCACCCATGCAATGCTCATTTAACTTACTCTTACTTCCCTCCGTTCCAATGAAGAATTTATTGGGTGGAAAAGAAGGGGAATATTAACCAACCATGAATTTCATATTGATCTCTTCCATTATATACCTATATACCATATCCTCATAGGTAAAACAATTAATTATAAATACTACAATATAATTTCTAGTCGCAAACCTTTTAGGTACTTATCATCCTTAATCTAATCATTATTTACTACCTCTAGATAAAAACAAACCATCTCCATGAACTGATTGGTGTAATATTATACCAAACGCCCTCCATGTTTCAAGAATAGAAATACAAATACTTCTCCATCATCAAATACTCTGGATAGAACTGAAAGTAGAATAGATACTTGAAACCTGTTAGGTTTACAAGGCTGAATACCTGGAGGGGGGTGAATCAGGGTATGGCTAATTTAAAATTACAGCATGTTCAGATCTAATTTCACTATTAAGAAAAACACTCTTCTCTCTATTTCCCGTTTCACAATATAAACAAAATGTAAAGAATGCACTAGAAACATCAATTTTTACTTGGTCCACTCTCACTGGGCTACGTCGAAGGATCATACACGGGAAATGTGCTGATGTACATAATTTTCTATAAGCACAATGCAGTTTACAAGGTTCATGATAGATCACTTCTATTCCCAGGCTCACTTCCTTTACAATGTTTAGGGTTAGCTCACTGCTTTCCCATTGATTACACCCTGTTTCTCTCTCTTTGGCTCACTGTCGGTGGGGAGGATCACCTTCTTCCTCTTCATTTTCTCACTACTCCATAAAGGATCCACTCACAATTAATAGACTTGTAGAACTCTTCATTATCACTAAGGAATCCATCCTCTGTTGTATGTAGATGCTCTGTTGAAGTCCAAAATTCACCCATAGATGAATCTCACTTTTCACCAAAGGTATCAAGCAATCTCCCATCATTCATGCAGCCCTGAATCTCTATCATGAATCATTTTTACTTGGCGCCCTTCTCTATGCCAGCGCATAAGTCTCGCCACGCAAGAAAAAACTGGCACACAAGTCCACCTCAACCAATTTCTCGACACAAGATTCTGCTACTCCAAACCTGTGAGACACACAACATTTTACACCCAATCCAATTTTGGTGCGCAACCAATAACTTTTTCACTTTTTCAAAATCTGACGCACAAGTGTCACCAAACCAATTACGCAGCAATTCCTTCTTGAACTCCGAACCTGAATGACACTCTTTCTTCCTCGCCCATACCACCTTGGGCACGCAACAAACAACTGTCGCACAACTTCTACTTGCGCAACCCACCTCTAATTCTGTGATCACCACATCTACGTGATGGGAGCTCTGATTTTCATGAAGTCTTGAACTCTTTCCGAATGAGTAAGGTTTGACCTATATTTATAGGAATTTAAAACACCCAGTGCAATGGCATGAAAGTCTCCCTTCGGCGTGCAAGTCTCGGCGCACAGGTCATCTACCATGCAAATCACTTGCACGAACTAGACCAAAACATGCACGAACCTTATCCATTTTCCATATTTTTATGATTTGATCTTGAAAAACATATGGCTTGAAAGTTTACTCTCCTTCAAGTACACGACGCTCAAGTCCCTTCACCAAAAACCACTTTTCTTCATTTGTCGATTTTTAGGCCCAAAAATTTGGCAAAAACTAGAAAATGACGCCACCTTGTATCTGCTCATTTTGTACCACCTCTAGATCATCCATTACTTTGTCGACATTCTTGAATCAAACATGGATCATTAACCATATCCCATGAAGTCAACATTCTACCAGGAAATCCCCCTTTTCAACAAATTTGTATGTCATGGTTTTCTTTTTCAACAATCACAACATAGATGTCCACTTTGTCAACAAAACCAATCACCTCAATAACAATTCAATAATGCCTTGATGGATTTTTTCCTTACAATCTCCCCCATTGGGTCTGTTGACAACTATTCCATTAAAAGATACATCATTAATTCTTCAGCCACCATTCACCTATTGTGATTCTAATATCGATCAAGGATTTACTCAAAACATACTCTAATACCACATGAGAAATGCTTGGTGTGAGAAACAAGAGTAAATGAAAAGTTCATCAAAGAATCACTTCATCTCTGACACCCACTGTTGACACCAAAATGATACTAATTTTTGGAAATATTCTTGCCGTATCCCAACACAACTCTTCTTCTTTCATCAAGATCCTCAACTGTCATGATATCTATTCTTTGATCGATCACTTCTAACATCGTCATATTTAATATGACCCCCCTTTCTCATTGGTCTCCCCCTATCTCGCTGCTCCACCTATCAGCTTCTCCTTATATCATTCATGATTTGTCAAATTTCCACACTGTCTCCCCCTTGAACAATCACTATTTTCTCCCCCTTTATCAACGAACCAAAAGTTCACTCCTTTGTAGTCTGTAATAGAGTCGAAAACAAATATCATCACATTAAGGAAAAAACACATCATACCTCGGGGAGAGGGGGTGTCTACATCCACACTCTTCTAAGTGCGGGGAGTCGACCGAACTCCCAGAGCCAGTCGATGTCTCTCATAAGCATCTTGGGGGTAAGGCATTTGTCAGAATTTCTGCAACCTGTTTCTCTGTTGGCACATACTCCAACCTTATGATTCCCTACTTGACCTTATCCTTGATAAAATTATATTGTATCTCAATGTTCTTTGACCTTTATTGATGGCCGATATTTTTTCTATGATTGATAGCACTTGAGTTATCGCACAAGATTCCGATTGGAGACTCCACTTAAACTCCCATATCTTCAAGTTGCTGATTCATTGATAATAACTGTCTTCAATCATGAGTGGTCGCAATATACTGAGCTTCTAAAGTGCTTAATGAAATAAAATCCTTCTTCTTGCTTAACCAAGAAATACATAGTCCACCAAGATAGAATTCACCTCCAGTTGTAGATTTCCTGTCATCAGCTGAACCGGCCTAATCCGCATTGGTGTAACCCAATAGCATAGATTTAGATTTTTCATTATACATCAGACAGAAATCCATGGTTCCTTTGATATACGGAAGTATTCTTTCTACTACGAGCAAGTGTCTTTCCTTGGGATTACTATGATATCCGGCGGCTTGGCATTTGGAGAAAACAATGGCAAGCCTTATTGCGGTCACGTACAACAATCTTCCAATAATATTTCTATATTCTGTGATATTAACTGCCTTGCCATCCTCATCTTTTGATAATTTCATCCGGGTAGCAACCAGAGTTTTTATCTCCTTGGAATTCTCCATTACAAACCTTCTTAAAACCTCCTTGGAATATTTGGATTGTGAAATTAATGTCCCATTCCTTCCCTGTGTCACCTATAGACCAAGTAAAAACGTTAGCTCCCAAATCATTGACATTTCGAACTCATTTTTCATGATTTTGGAAAACTGTATGCATTGAGCTTCATCTGATCCACCAAATATTTTGCCATCGACATAAACCAACACCATCATCCTTTGATTACTGACGTTGATGAAATAGAGATTGTAATCAACTCCCCCATTCTGGAAGCCAAGATTTTTTCAAGTACTGATCAAGCCTTGAGTACCAAGATCATGGTGCTTATTTTAGCCCATACAACGCCTTCTTTAGCTTGCAAACTTTGTTCTCATCCTCACGAATGAGAAAACCAGCTAGCTACTCAATTTACACATCTTCCTCCAGAACCACATTTAGAAATGCATATTTGACGTTCATATGGAATACATTGAACTTTCATTACAATGATATGGTAAAAATAATCAGATTTTCTCTAGCCTTGAAATGGGTGCAAATGCCTCATCAACATCAATACCCTCTATTTGGGAGTATCCTTTTTCCCAACAGTCGTTCTTTTTTTCGAATCACTATGCCATCTATGTTCATATTGTTGAGAAAGACCCATTTATTCCTGATGATGTTCTTATCTTCTGGCCTTTAAACAATCTCCCACGTCTGGTTCTTCTCAATCTGATCAAGATCATCATTTATAGCCTAAACCGTGTTTTCATCTTCAGCTACATCAGCAAAGCATTTCGTCTCTACTTGAGATAAGAATGATGTATGATGTAGTGACTTCATTCTTATTGTCTGAATTGGAGCTGCCTAAGCACCAATGATATTCTATCTATCAATTTCAGCTCATCTCTTTTTCTTCCTTGCAGACACAGACATGACATTTTCTTGTTCATCATCGGTGTCTTCTTATGAATCAATACCAGCCAATTCTTCTCCTCCAGCGTTGCTTACCTCCTTATCACATTCATCTAGAAACTGTTCACTGAGTCGTTGAGTATTCTTTTCATCTTCTACTATAGTGACAACAATGCTCTCAACAATTTTTCCCAGCCTTTTGTTGAACATTTATACACTTTGCTTTTACCTCAGTAGCCACTCAATACCCCCTCATCTCCTCTTGAATCAAACTTCCATTGATTTTCTTTGTTGAGAATGAATCACATACTTCGAAAGATTAGAAAATATTTCAATGTGGGATTATTTCTGTACCACATTTCATACAGAGTCGTTCCTTCCTTCAGAAACAACTGAGCCCTGTTCGAAATATAGACCGATGTCAAAACTGCTTCCTTCCAAAATTTCTCTGGTAGGTCCTTTTCAATAAGCATTATTCTACACATTCCGTTGATGATATGTTTTCTCCTTTGAACTACTGCATTATGTTGGGGAGTTCTTACTGATGAAACTTGATGCCTTATCCCATGTTTCTCGAGATAGTATTCAACTAAACTATATGTGAATTTTGTACCGTTATCAGTATGAAAGTTCAGAATTTTTTACTCAATAATCCTTTCTGATTCCCTCTTATACTGCTTGATACAACTAGACAATTCTATCTTATGGGTAATGAAAAACACCCAAGACATTCTACTATAATCATCAATGAAAAGGACATAATACCTTTTCCCATTTATGTCTTGTGGTGAAAAAGGTCCAAAAACATCAGCATGCACCAATTTGAGCACTCTGGTTGATTTCTGTTCCTTTGGTTTGTATGTCATTCTGATGATCTTGCCCTGTTAGCAAGAATCACACGCATGAGTGCGATCACATGATAATTTTGGAAGGTATTAAGCAGCATCACACTTTACAAGATCTTCTATAGATGGTTGACATAGATGACAAAGACTCTTATGCCATAGCGTTTTTTCATCCTCTCTGGATAAGAGACACATACCTTCTTCCCCACTTACAAGGTAAAGATTTCCCTTTGTCCTTATTCCCTGTAGAACAACTGCTCCATATTTTCCTTTAACAAAACACATCTTCTTGGTAAATCGGATAGATTTCCCATAGTCACGTAGTTGACTAACCGTGAGCATGTTATGACTGAGGCCCTCTACTACCAAGATATCAGCAGGTCTCTTATATTTTCCCCCAA
This sequence comes from Viscum album, assembly GCA_963277665.1. Classification (NCBI taxonomy): domain Eukaryota; kingdom Viridiplantae; phylum Streptophyta; class Magnoliopsida; order Santalales; family Viscaceae; genus Viscum; species Viscum album. Next base: position 1,801,327,330 of record OY728152.1, read on the forward strand.
ATACAGCCTTTGTGTAACCAATAATCTTAAGCCCTTCATCGTTCCCAGACATGAAAACACCTTCTTTATCATATTTAATGCCTCTAATGTGATCCTTGTACCCTGTCAAATGGTAAGTGCAACCACTGTCAAGGATCAATACTCTTGAACAATCTGAAGCATTAAGGGAAATTTCTGCAACTACTACCTTCTCATTCTTTTTCTTTTTGATCCATGTTTTCGACTTCACGCCCAGTGTGGTTTGGAGAAATTGATCTTCCTTAGAGTGTGATGGACCATCTTCATCCTGTATAGATGCATATCAATTTTTCATTTTCATCTCACTTGATGATTCCCCAACATGCTGCTTACGACTGCTCGGGTTTTTCTTTGCAACATTCCTTTGTATGATTGCTTTTAAATATCTAGCCATGTTCCCAAATCCTCCACACCCAAAACAATGACCTTAAAATGATGTTCTATAATATTGAGCTCAATTTGGAAACCACTGTTGTTCTTGTGCCCTTCGGTATCTCTTGGATATAGAACACACATTTTGTAATTGTCCCATCATTCCACACCAATAACACCTAATGTAACGAGAATTATTCTGTGTAACTTCTACACTGCTAGTTTTCCTTTGGGATTTTCTAATATTCTATATCATACCCAAATCATCCTTCACTCTCGGAATGGGTGCTTGTTTCCTGAAATCAATATTGATAGTTTTTTTTATTTCGATCAGACCCCAATTGAGCCTTAACATCGGAGCTCGATTGCTGCTTCTATCATACTGAACTACTAGCCTCCTCTATCATCTTTTTATGTCCTCTGAATGAAATTTTTATGCCCTTCATATATATTCAATAACTATTCCCACATGTCTTGTACCATTTTGAAAGACATCACCTTTGTATATATAGGATTGGATAGGGCTCCCCATATGGAATTGATTGATTTGGCATCATCATCCAACTCTCTACGCTAAGCTTATGATAATGCACCACTATTAATATCAGTTGTTATACCATGAATTGCTACTGTGAATACATCCATTCCCAATGATCAGAAGTAGTGTTGCATCTAATTCTTCCATAGCTGAAAATTGTTCCCGTCGAAGATCGGAATCCCTTTATGATTGGTGACCTCCATTTGAGAGAAGAACTAATATCAACCTTTCCCGCTGAGACCAATTGTTAGGTCCACAAGGCTGAATACCCTGAGAGGGGGGGGGGGGGGGGTGAATGAGGGTATGCCTAATTTAAAATTAAAGCCCATTCTAATCTTGTTTCGTTGTTATGAAAAACACTCTTCTCTATCATTCTCGTTGCACAATATAAACAGAATGTAGTGCATGCACATGACACAACAATATTTACATGGTTCACCCTAAATGGGCTACGAACAAGGAGAACACACTGGAAATGTTACAATGTAACAAATTTAATATAAGAACACTACTTCTTACATGGTTCAGGATAGATCACTTCTATTCCCAGACTCACTGCCTTTACAATGTTTAGGGTTAGCTCACTGCTTTCCCAAGGGTCACTCCCAGTTTCTCTCTCTGGCTAACTGCCGGTGGAGAGGATCACCTTCTTCCCCTTCCATTTCTAAGTGATCTAGAAAGAATACCCTCACAATTTATATACTTGTATATCTCTTAATTATCACTAATTATTGCATCCTCTGTTGTGTGTAGATGCTCTAATGATGTCCATATTTCACCTGTAGATGAATCTCACATTGCACCGAATGTATCGAGAAATCTCCCAGCTTTCACGCAGCCCTGAATCTCTGTCGTGAATCAACCTTCCTTGGTTCCCTTCTCTAAGTGGGCGCGCATGTCTCAGTGAGCAGTTCAAAACTGGTATGCAAGTCCACCTAAACCACTTGCGCGACACAAGCTTCTACTACTCCAAATTTGCGCGACGCACAACCTTTTACAGCCAATCCAATTTTGGTGTGTAACCAACAACTTTCGTGCTTCTTCAAAATCAGGTGCGCAAGTGTAACAAAACCACATGCATGACACATCCTTCTTCAACTCAGATCCTACGTGACTCTATTCCTTCCTCACCCAAACCACCTTTGGTATGAAACAAACAATTATCACGCAACTTTCTACTTGTGCGACCCACCACCACTTGCGCGCCCACCATACCTGCGCGATAGGAGATATGATATTATATATGTCTTGAACTTGTGCTGAATGAGGAGGGGTTGACCTGTATTTATATAAATTTTAACACCCTGCACAATGGCGAACAAGTCTCCCTTCAGCGCGCAAGTCTCGGTGCGCATGTCATCTATTGCGCAAATCACCTGTGCGACCAACACCAAAACATGCATGACCCTTATCCATTTGACATATTTTGATTCTTTGATCTTGAAAAACAAATGTCGCACAAGTTTCCTCTACTATAAGTACACGGAGCACAAGTACCTTTTCCAAAAACCACATTTCTTCATTTGTCGATTTGTAGGCCCAAAAATTTGGCAAACACTGGAAAACGGCGCCACCTAGTATATGTTCATTTTGTACCACCTCCAGATCATCCATTCCTTTGTCGATGTTCATGAATAAAACACAGATCGCTAACCACAACCCTTGAAGTAGACATTTCACCATGAAATCCCCTTTGTCAACAAATTTGTATGTCATGGTTTTCTTTTTCAACAATCACAACACGGATGTCCACTTTTTTAACAAACATAGTCACCAAAAAAATACTTCAATGATGCCTTGAGGGATTTTTTCCCAACAAAAACCTTCCAGTCCAATCCCACGTTCCTATTAGCCTTTATAATGGAATCTCTCCACCACTTGCTCGGATCCTCGAGTCTGAACCCTATGAATTTTACAATGATATTCTCAGGTGTATCCAGGAATTTGAATACTTGATCGATTTATTCAATTAAATCCTCCACCTCTTTAGGTTTATTTGTATTTATAAAGGATGGTGGCTTCATGAATAACAACTATAAAATATCGATAGCTTCACCCTTCATCACCTGGATATAAGTCAAAAACAATGTTCAATGCTTATGTTAAATTTTGGCCCCTGGAAGAAACTTCTTACATGATAGTTTCTATAAGATTATAATCCAACGTCAAATTCCCTTAAGGAGAATCCACTATATCATCATGTGGAAATTGTGGAAGACATCATCGAGGAATACTACTACACATTATAAACAAAATAAATGATCAAAATATTGGGAAATCATAATTAAAACTATAAAAGTATAAGAAAAAATAAACATTAAGATCAAAAAATTAAATAAGGAGACCCGCATCCCAATATCTTACGGTAACTTGAGTCTCTACATAGTAGGAGCTAGAGGGGAAATCATCAAAATCACCCCACAAGTCTTGAAAATCCTACCTATATGCAAAAAACTTCCCAAAATTGAGATGAAATCTTCCTTTGATACCAAACTATATTGATGTGGCCCAGATACCCACACAGAATAGTAACTGAACTGACTTGTCACACACCCGAAGAGAATACTCAATCCCAATGGACTAAATATCAGCAAACAAAAATTAATAATAACCATAGGGAATTATTTATCTCAACCTGATGTAGAAAACATTGAATACACACACACACACACACTGATGTAAGAAACAAAGTAACAAAAAAATGAAATGAATGCTATAAAAAAATAGATGTGATATAACCCAAAATTAGATAAAAACACCAAGGTATGAGTCCAACAATAATAGAAAAACCAATAAATGATAAATGACAACTTCATATGATAAGTGGGAAACATACCACTATCTCACAACTAGTTACCCAACTCATCTAATAGAAAACTCATCGCCACATTGAGGCACCATTTCATTCCCTTCATGAAAAATAAATATAATGGTTTATGAACCATAGAAGGGTTTTTCATAGTGTGAGATAATCGGCTTAGTAATATTACACCCAGGGGATCCATAACAAGTCATAAAACAATATGAATTTGGAAAAAGTTAATGAAAAAAATGAATGAGAACTATCTAAATATAATTTATATCAACAGCATAGTAAAACATTCCCTATTTTTCCATAGATTCAAATAATCTAGGTAAAAAAGATTCAAATAATATTACCTATATCAAAGGAATAAATCAATGTCAAGAAGAATAACTCAAAATCACAAGTAACATAATTCCAAGGATCAATACATGTTAGACTAACTTGAACACATATACCCATACATATACAATCACATATATCAAGTCCCTATATGTATTCATCTAAAATAGAGAGATGAGGAACACCCTAGAAATTGAACCTCCCAAGAATGTCTCACAAGTCCCTAGAATAATAGGCTTATAGTGTAGAGGAACATTACATGAGTGAACCCTCCCAATAGTATCAATGGATGAGGAATATTGCTACACCTTCCACCTAAGTAACCAAGGCTCCCCATTTTCTACATTTTCCAAACCATTTCATGAAAACCCTAATTGAAAAATCATTTCACAAACCCATTTCACATTGGACTGAAAATAGACTTTATTTTAATAGACAAGGGGAAACCAATGTTTTCAAAAAAATTTGTTTTCACACACACAAATAAATCAATCAATCAATCCATTTTATATATAAAAATATTATAAAACCAAATAAATCAAGGTTCATTCTACACAGATAGATACTGAACCACCTACCTCAAATTCGGGTTGCACATTCCTGCAACTGGATCCACAACCAACATATAAAATAAAGAACAACAAATGGATTCCATACCTATGATTTACACACCTCATAATTGTATTACATAACAAAAAAGTTTTTAATATAGGTTAGGTTACACATACCTCATATAAATCGCAATCATCACACTACAACCAACAAAGGACTAGTTTCTAATAGACGATCACTTATCAGATCTAAAATGGATCCAGAAGAACTTCACCACAATATCAACGAATTTTAACAAATAACACAATGATGCTTATGTGCCCAATGATAATGAATAAGATTAAATATATCTTATCTAAAGAGACAGAAATCATCCACAGTGAAGATCAATCACCAAACAATATAATCCAAAAGGGGAGAAGATCCCCAAAATCTCATGTTTGAGCTCCTATGATTCGAGATAAGAGTCATTATATTGAATGAAAAGAAAAACATATGTGTAGCATGGTTAAAAATGTTTGCGTCTAAAAATTCACAATGTAATCCATATTTAATGACATGGATTAAGTGATTTCCAATATACATTGAAAAAGGAGTCACCTCAGATTAAAAATAATACTGATCATTATTTTCATGAAATAAACCAATTTCATAGATTTTAAAATCTTCACACTCTGATCAAGTTCCTTGAATATTTTTTAAAACAGATTCATGTTGTTTAACCAATTCATGACATTAATTCTTTTAACATGAGGATCGTAGTCCTACTTCTACAGGAATAATTGGAACCTCCCCTAAAACCTTCCAAATGCATGTAGAACCCTTGAAATTGTTTGACACATTCATACCTAGACTTTATTAATTCAAAAAATCAAAAATACACGAAATATAGTTCACATTAAACAACAAAAAACACTCCATATTCATATGGTTATCCATAAATCTTAGAAAATAAAAAAAATTCAAAATAAACATCCTACAATGGATGGATACATCACATATACCCATGATTTTACCTTCCATGTTTTCTATGAAAAAAATATATCCACTTTAATATTTTTGTAAGTTATAAAAGTTTCCCTATTTTTCTTTTATGTGTTAAGAATATCCATTATCTTGGTATCAAATATTTATTCCACTAGGATCTGAAAATTTATCATGAAATAAATGAAACTAAAATTTGTGTACCCAATTTATTTTCTATAAATATTAACAATCAAAAAATTATGTACCAACATTTTCCCAACCCATCTATGTTTAAAATATTCATGTTCCTTAGAAATACAGTTTTTTAGTTTAAAAATAAAGCATATTTCCTATTGAGAATCTTATTTCCAAATTTCCACTAATATTGATATATAATATGGTGAACCATCCTATGAGTTACATCAAATAAGATACAAACGTGGTTACTATATATGGATTCCATCTCATATACAATATCCTCAAACCATTTATTGAATTTGGAATTCTTTTTGGACTCTCTATAGGTAGTATGTTTTACATTTATGAATGTTTCTAAAATATTATTATCTATATTAAATAATAAACACTTAATGTTATAAAAAATCCATTTAGACCTTCATAGTTATTATATAATCTTTGAATTTCCTACTTCTACAACCTCAACTGAAATTTTCATAGTTTCCATGTTAGGAACTATTCTCATTTATTGATCTTTAATTTCAACAACATCAATTTTTATACTATAAAATCATTGTGTAATATAATATCTCTCAAGATAAATACCATCATGGCCGAAATAATCATTATTTCCTATAAGGTTATAAAAATAATTTCTAAAATGCCCCATCCCCAAAATCCTAGAGCTAGTGTATTATTTAAATACAATGACATGATTGCAAGGAATGAAATATGGAAGGATCGAATGGTTTAATATTGTGGGAATGATAGATACATACATAACATCAACATTACTACTTGAAAAGAAAGTAAATATATAATTATTATTGGAAACATCCACCACTATAAGATTATCCTTGTAGGTCAATCATAAAAAACATCTTCATGTCCTGAGAAATTGAAAATAAGAAAGTGTTGAGATCAAAATCTCTTTAAGGGTAACCAATACAACAGAATATATCATAAACATCAATAATAGTCATGATGAATAATTGAAAACACATGCCTCTACACATAATAATCCTTAACACATTAATGAAGGAATATTAGCTAAGTAAATAATGCCATAATAAAATATAACCATGAGTATTCTACATGTTGAATAACCACATAAACTTTCAATTAATAGCTTCATAATGAGGGAAATGGATATTCCGTACATTGTAAAATATGCCATCAAGGCCTCTTCCAAAACATTTAAAATTATTAAGGGCTCGGGCAAAACCATATATATTCAATTTGTCAAGGCCTCGTGCCAAGACCATAGTTTGTCTCATTAGACCTACCGATGCATCAAGGGCCTATAGCGGGCCCCACCCAACAATTAATATATCTAATGAATTCATCATATATAATGTGATAAACATAAATAAAATATATATTCATATTGAATCAAACGTATGAAATGTTAATAACTTTCCCCAAACAATAATTTTAAACACTTACCATTCATAGTAAATTGGTGAATGGTTTTAAGATAGAACATCCACAGTCAAACTAATCATAAACCATTAAATTAAATATGTCAGATGCTATCATAATATATAAACCTTAATGAATTAAATTATTAAAAAATTATTTTGAGTAATATAAGATACATTTAATTGATACCATTGAAAATTCCTTGATGAATAATCATTAAACATTACAAGGTGTCCTATACCACCTTGAAAAATTCAAATCATAATACCTTAGAATATCAGGGGAATAAGGAGACTCTTGATATTATATACCAAAGGGAAGTACATTCACTATATGAAAGGAATAAATCGTGAACAATGTGTATATCTCATAAAATTTAAAGTGAGTCGAGAAAAATCAATTTTACTTTAGAAAGAATCGTTCTTTGAGGAATTTTTTTATTTTTCATAAACATGGATTTATACATTTATATCCCATAAAATATAATAGAAGGAAAATTATATTTCATTTGAGGAACAATTGATGTCCTACTAATGTTAAATCACATAAAAATAGTTTTTAATGAAGCATTGTAATTAAATCATTTTAGTGTGGTTTAAGAAATTCATTAAAGATATTTTAATGTGAAAAGGCCTATTTGATTTGATAAAACCATAAATTAATGACAAAATATTTTTCATATTAAAATTCAGGACTTTAGAAAGATAAATATGTCTTAAAACAAAATATCTTGTGAACTTCAAAATTGGTATGAATCTAAGAAGTTCTTTGAATCGAGCTTGTATTTTGGGATGAATTTTTGGAAGATCCTTTTATGACATATAACTCCCCATAAAAGAAAGTAAGATTATCATTGGTAAAAATATATACAAAAATCACCAAGATTTTATGTGTACATAGGAATATAATATCATTGAGGTGAGTACAGAATATGAGAAACCTGAATTAAAATGGAGGTTCGGGTAGAAAATACATGTAATTTATTAATCAATTGAATCATATGCCATAAAAATAATAATAATTTAATAAAACATTTAATATCAGGAAAATAAATGGAATATTAATATGAAACGTAAATTTAAATTATACATACACCATACACAAGGAATATAAGTGAATATGGAATATCTCACAAAAAAGGAAGTGAGACGAAGAAACCCATACCTTAAGTCTGATGGTGTCCTTCAATTGGTCTTAGTGTCATGGATAAAAAAATTAAATTAATAAATTAAGATTTAAATAACCTATTATACATGTAATTTAATTATAATAACCTTATTATGTTTATTCTTGGTCTTTTTGATGGTTTAAGAAGTTTAATTTCGTTGTTCGGGTCCGTTTCTTTCATGATGGGTATAGTCATATACATGAATGGAGAATTATGTAAAATGATGATTTTTGTCCATAATTGATGTTATATGTTATTAGTAATAATCAAGAAGATTATAATTTTTTATTTATCTTTTGGTTACTTGGAGTGAATATGAATTATTATTTAAATAATTTAATGAAAACTGTTTGGGTTAATTTGCGGTTTTTGAACACAACGAACTCATTTTGCTTTATAAATCAGAAACTTGTGTAAAAAAAGATACCAGAACCATAGATGATACACAATACATATATTATTTTCAGGTTCAACTATAATATTTTTTTCATGACCATAATTGAAGACCTTAAATTAAATTAAAGACCCATTGTCCTTGAATGTGGTAGATTAGCACATCTCGGGTGGTGTTTTCATTTTTAGTATAAAAGAATGGGAAATGAGAGATGATGAAAAATTATTAATTCATCATGATACAATTATAGTACATGTAGTATAATGGATTCAAAACAATATTTAGAATAAATTTTGAGAGGAAAAAAATAATGGAACTCAAAAATAAAAGAAAAGTTGAGAAATCCCTTAAGAAAATCTGACAGCCAAACGACGCCACATAAAAATTCAAAGAATATGTTGATGGTTGAGGGTATATCATAATTATTAAATAATATATACTATTATTGGGATACTTAATTACATATCCCAACATAATACAATTGAAATTATAATATAATAACATAATAAGAGTGCTAGAAAAGAGGTATATTTTGAGACGAAACATTCTATAGCATAACAACTATGCAACGTGGATTTAGAAAAAATTAAAATGAGAGAGGAAAGGGGTTAGTAATTAATAAGAGTATGATAAAACAGTACATTAACATAATAAAATGGAAACACGGATATTTTATTAAAACATGAAATACATACCACATAAAATAGAACTTGAAATAAAAGAAATGAAAAGTGGAATTTAGCTCTTATATCCACCTCATTGAGAATCTCTTTAAGGGAAGGGGTTTTAGTCTTTTAGAATGAACAAGAGATTCTTGAAAGTGGGGAGTGACAAGGGGAGGGTATTTAGGCAGAAATTTTAGCATATTAAAGTCTTATATGAGTGAGGAGTAGAGGGATTGTGGGGGGTTTTATATTCGAGGGGAGGAGTGAATTTTGAATATTTTCATTCCATATTTTATTATTTCAATAAAGAAAACCAATCCTGTTGCTTAATGTGACCCCTAATAGTTATATATGAATGTGATTTCTAACTAAGTTTCTTTAAATCAATCAGGATGTCATAAATAGTTTATTTAACTAATATTTTGTATATATAGTGTTATACAGAATTTCACTATTCATTAAAAAATCAAGTATTTCTAAAAAATACCAAAACATCACCCAAACCATGTATAGATGTGTAGATTTAAAAAATTAAATTCATTTTTTGAAATGAATTTTATATGTATTTGTAATTTATTTTTTAAATAAAATCATATTTTATTTCAAAAAAATAACTTTAAAAATATACCTCGTTTTATTACACATTGAAAAATTAATCAAGTTCCCATAAAATTATCATATAACCATAGGACAATAAAGTAAAAATTTATGATTAAATTTTATGAAAATAAAATTCCATCTAATATTCCTAAATTAATCATAAAATTGTAGTTAAAATAGTTATGACATACAAAAATACCCATAATTATACTATGATCGTTTTTCTCTTTTAAGATGTCTAAATTGTTTTTATAAATTCATGGATGAAGTTTATATTTTTTTCTCGATTTAATATTCATTGATATTTAATACTATTCATAAGGATATTTTAATATTAATAAATTTATTATAATATTCACCAAAAATTAGGCTTGTCTTAAGAGAATCTAAATATCTTACTGAACCCAACCGTGTATGTCAGTTTTTTGAAATTCAAATCAGAGAGGTGGAAAAATTAGGATTACATAACTAGGTTATAAAAAAGTTTTCCATTGTGGAGACTTAGTGATTCACTCATTCAATATTAAATCAATTTTTAAATTTTTGATGTGTTACATTATCCACTACATAAAAAAAGTATTCCTCAATATTGGAAATTGAACTTCAAAAGTGAATGGTTTACACATGAAAATTAACATATGGGAAACCCACATATTTTTAAAATATCCTATTAATAAGAGTAAAGTAAAATTAATGAGTTACTACAAAACAACGCATTCTAATTACATAACATGGTCATGGAAGAATAATAAAAACATTAAGTAGTTACATTTAACACTATAAACCTATACAATTATCAACTTAAATCATTTCATAATTTCATAAATAATAAAATATAATGTTTCAACACATTATAATTTAGATCTATAACTTTCCATGGTGAACATATCATTTACCCTTAATCAATAAGAAGAATCTATAAAATTCACATTCCAGTCATGTGAATAACATCATCATGTATTCTCTTGAAATACAGTAATAACTTGAATTATCGTAAAAACCATATTTGAAACATGTGTTCTTCTATATTCCTTAAGTAAGATTCATTTTATTTGATATATTCTATAAATCCAAAAGTGTTGTAAATTCCATCGATGATTGAATAGACCACTTCTCGACAAGTCAATAACCAGTTCCAAGGTAGTCAGTATTTATCCAAATCGACCATTTCATCAATATTATCTCAACATTATATATATATTAAGATTTGTATTTCAGTCAATCATATTTTTTTCCAAAAATTTTATCATTCTTCGGTATAAATTTTCCTTTGTTCCATACATGATATGACCATTAATCCTTAATGAATGTGTAATCTAGTACAATAATTATATATCCCATAATTCAAACAACCAGTACATTACTGAAAAAATATTCAAATGACATGATTCTTTACTAGGAATATTTATCATTCTACTTCATCTGCAGTAGCGTCATAACCTGATCATTATTCAAAATCATCATTCGTGGTATATTTCTCTTACTCTTGGGACATTGATCCACATAGTGTCGCATATCATTGATATTTAAGAATTGAATATAGGAAAATTCATTCCTTGCCTTGTAATTATTTTCATGGTGGCCTTTTTCACCACACATGAAGAAAACTTCTTTTCATCACAATCATATACCATTGTGTTTCCTTCCACAACTTTCACATGTGGGTAAATACATATTTCCCTTATTCTATTTATCCATGTTTTTTCCCACAATCCTATTCTTCTCTTTTTCCCTTCAAATTCATTGGACTCAGAGAAGTCTTTAAATTCCTTACCAACACATGATAATATTTCTTGATATAATGCAGATACTTGGGAGACAATATTCCTTTGAAATGATGTCTTGAGAAAATTAGAGATATGTTCCTTCTTACTCTTCACATCACGTGCCTTGGTGAAGTTCTCATTCCTTCTTCTAGGAATCATTTCTAATCAATTCCATATTATATGTTAAATGGTAACATAATGAACTCCCCATGACTCTAAACATGGTATATCACATAGTATAAATTCATGCATCATAAATCCTAGAACCATATACTTTCGATACTTTGGGGGATTAAATATATCATAATGGTGGGTAAATAAAATGTTAATTATCCTAAACATATCCCTTGGGAGTGTAAATCTAGGTGTGAAGTAAGGAGTGTTATCGAGTACCACGATACCTCGGGTCTAGCATGAATCTCATTCTCGATGTTTTCACACATAGGTAAATCTGTTCCAGAACCACGTCCACTTGTAGCATCCAGACATGGATGCATTTTCTAGGAAGATCCAAATAATCTATTCTGTAAAACGATTCCATGATATTATTGTATTGTTATCCTCATATACTATCATAGTGTTTTTTACCTAATATATGTTATCTAAATCTAGTTTCCAAGTTTTCCTCTAAACTTTGATTTATAACAATTGTAACGCCCCAACCCCAGTAGCCTGGATCTGGTGTAGTATTTTAATTCATTGGCATGATTACAAGGAATAAAATCCAGATGGACCAAGTATTTTAGTAGTTTTGGAAATCCAGATACAAACATAACTTAAAATTTTCAACTTGATAAGAGATCCAACATATATGTTTTATTGGAAACATATACCGCTCTAAGATTATCATTGTATGTCAATCATAAAAAACTTCTTCATGTCATGAAAAAATTAAACATTAGAAAGGGGTGATCTCGAATACTTAGTAAGGGTAAGAAATACAATAGAAGATATTTAAACATCAAAAATATGAATACTGTATAATAGAAAACACAAGCCTCCAAAAATAATAAACTTGACACCATTATGGAAGGAATATTAGTTGAGTAAATAATTCCATAATAAAACATAGCCATGAGTATTCTACCAGTTCAATAACCACATGAAATTTCAATTACTAGCTTCATAATGAGGGAAATACATATGCTGAAGATTCTAAAATATATTATCAAGTCCTCAGCTAATACATCTAAAAATGATTAAGCCCTCATCCAAAACCATAAATATTCATTTTGTCAAGGACTCATTCCCAGACCATAGTTTAGCTCATGAGACCTACCAATGCAATGATGGGATGTAGCTGGCCCCATCCAAATCTTAATACGTCCAATTCATTACTCAAATGAATGGGTATAAACATAAAAACATATACATTAATATTTAAACTAATATATTAAATGTAAATAACTTTACCCGAACAATAATCTAAAACACTAACCATTCCGAATAAATTGGAGAATGGTTTCAATATAGCATATCCATAGTCAAACTAACCATAAAATATTAAATTATGTATGGTTGATGATATCATAATAAATAAACCTCAATTAAGTATAATATTCAACAAGAACTTTTACACATATAAGATACATTTAAATGATACCATTGAAAATTTCTTGAAAAAATAATCCATATACATTACAAAGTGTCCCATAACACCTTGAAATATTCATATAATAATCCCTTGGAATGTCACGAGAATAATTATACTGTTGACATTATATACCAAAATGTATTACATAAACCACATGCCTGGAATAAGAAGTTAACTAGTTATATATCTCATAAAAGTTATTGTAAGATTAGAAAAATCCATTTTACATTGGAAATAGTAGTTTTTTTTGGAAAATCATTTTTACTTTTCATAAACATGGTTTTGTACATTTATATCCCAAAAAATAGAATTTAGGGACATTCATATTACATTTTAGGCACATGTGAAGTCCCACTGATGTGAAATCTTGTAAAAAGTGTTTTTAATGAACCTTTAGAATTAAATTTTTTTTATGATGTTTAATAAATTTATTTAAAATATTTTCAAGTTCAATGGAATGTTTTATTTCATAAAACCACAAATGAACCAAAAATATAATTTTCACAGAAATTTTTTTGACTTTATAAATCTAAATAGGGCATAGAACAGATAATAGGGCGAACTTCAAAATTGGTAAGAATCTGAGAAGTTCCTTGAATATAGCTTGTATTTTAGGAACAGTTTTTGAATGATCTTTCTAAATCATATAACTCCCCATAAATGAAAGTATTATTCTGATTGGTTCACATATATATATAATTCATATAGAATTTATGAGTAGTACATAAGAAAAAATTATCATTGAGGTGAGTATATAATAAGAGCAACCTGAATGAAAATGGAGGTTCGGGTAGAAAATACTTATAACTTGATAATCAATGGAATTGTATGCCCCAAAAATAATAATGATTAAATGTAAAATTAAATATAATGAAAATAAATGGAATTATTATATGAAACATCAATGGGATGTATACATACACTATACTTAATTAATAGTAGTGAATGTAGAATATCTCACAAAAATGGATGTGAGAAGAATAAACCCTAACCATAAGTCTAATGGTCTACTTCACTTGGTCTTAGTGTCCAGGATAACCAAATTAAATAGATTAATTAAGATATATATAAACTAGTATAAATTTTTTTATTTATTTTAACCTTATTAAGTTCATTCATGTCCTTTTTGATGGGTAAAGAGGATAAATTTCATTGTTCGGGACTGTTTGTTTCATTATCAGTATACTCATATACATGAATGGAGAATCATGTAAAATTATGAGTGTTTTCCAGAATTGAAGTATTATGTTATTAGTGAACATACATAAGGTTACATTGGTGTAAATTTCATTTTAATTCTTGTAATTCAGTGGAAAAAATATTTAAATCATTTAATGAAAACTGTTTGGGTTAATTTGTAGTTTTTGAACACAACGAACACATTTTTCTTTATAAATAAAAACCATGTTTTAAAAAATATTATAGAACCATATATGAGACATTATACATATATTATAGACTTTTTAAACCATATTAATGGTTTCATGACCAGAATTGAAGACGGTAAAAGAAATTCAAAACCAGTCGTCCATGAATGTTGTAGATTAACACATCTCTGGTGGTGTTTTCATTTTAAGTATAAAATAATGGGGAAGGAGAGATGATGAAAAATTATTACTTTTACTAAAAACATTCCATTTCATGTAATATAAAAGATTCATCACAACATTTTGAAGAAATAAGTAGATGAAATAAAAAGAAAGGAACTCAAAATAAAAGAAAAGTTGAGAAATCCCTTATGAAAATCCAGCATCCTAACAGCGTCACTTAAAAAATTATAAAATATATTTTTGAGAGAAAAAAGTAATATTGTCATGATTACATAATATAAACACTAATGGGGATATGTAATTATATATCCCAACTTATGAAAATTTAAATTAAATGATATTAACATAATAAGAGTGCTTGAAAAAGAGAGAGATTTTGAGAAGAAAAAATCTTACAGCATAACGGCTAAGCTACATGGTTTTATAAAACCTTAAAAAGAGAGGGGAAAGGGGTAAAAAATTCATAAAAAACTCATAAAATAGTAATTGATAATAATAAAATGTAAATAAGCACATGGTATGAAAACTAGAAATACATACCACATAAAATAGAAATTGAAATAAAAGAAATGAAAAGGGGAGTTTACCTCTTGAATCAACCTCCTTGAGAATCTCTTTAAGGTAATGGGTTTTAGTCTTTTAGAAAGAACAAGAGCTTCTTGGACGTGGGGAGTGACTAGGGGATGGTATTTAGGTAGAAAATTGGGGATATAAAAGTATTATAGGAGTGAGGAGAAGATAGAGCTAGGCCAGTTTTATATTGGAGGAGAGGAGGTGGAAGTAATAATGAAATAAAATTGAATGGTCTATGAAATAAAAAACAAACTTAATTACTTTTATGTGGTACTATTTTAATACATCTTAAGCCTTTTTAGATACATATTTTGGTGAAACCGTAACATTTAAGACATCAATATGAATTTTGGAAATGTAATTAAGTATTTTTTGGACAAGGAAATGTGTTATAAAGGGAATATAAATGGGTAGAAGATGGTGGTTTTTAAAAGGAAAAAAGAAAGTGTTTTTATATATAATAATATAATAAAAAATTATATCATCAAATTTATATTTAATATATAATTCATTTTAAGGGGATTATGAATTATTAGAAAATTGGAAATTAAAATAGTTTTAAAACTTCTAGAAATGATAGAAATTTGTACATGTAATCTATTACAAGGTATCATACTTAGTATTCTCCACATTATTTTGCTGTTTTTGAAAAATATAAAAATTAACCCTAAAAAAATTTTGATGTGAAGATCACCAAAAATTTTACCCACTTTATCAAAATAAATTTTTAAATAGCTGAAATTTAGTTTGCGAAAGTATATTCTGGTACCTAACAGTTCCTGGGAAGGTGGACTTCATCTACGGGTGAAAAAGGGAGTTCAAAATAGCATCTACCTATTTTTGAGGATGCATTAATTCATAAAAATGAAGGGACCTATAAGTTCATGAACTGTGTTGGACCTACAAGTCGATAAACTATGATTGGATTCCTTTCCAAGAGTATTGATGGAAGGAAGAGGAAGAAGGTGACCCTTTCAAATGGAAGTGATCTTGAGAAACATGCATAGGGAGTGACCATTGGGAATGCAGTCAGAAGACCCTAAACCTTGATAAGGCAGTGATCCTGGGAATAGAAGATCTATCCCAATCATTGTGCTCATTATTAGCGGTGATCCTTAGTGAATTTGGTACATTGACACATTTCCATTGTATGCTCCTTGGACATAGCCTAGTGAGGGTGAACCAAGTAAAAATTGTTGTGTCTAGTGCATTGTTTTATATCTTTTCATATATTACTATGGGATAAAGATAGAATTTAGTTTTTTCTAAAAACAAAATAAGATCTGAATGAGAAAAGGTTTTAATTTGTCATTCCATGATCCCCCTCTTTCCTACGGTATTCGTCATAGTGGACTTAACATTTATGACACAATCAAATTTCAGACTCTTTTAAAAAGAATTTATATTTTCATAAAATTGTTCTTCAATTTATTTACGAATAAGTATTATTTGGTTAAAAACATTTAATAAAAATATTCCTTTATTTCAAAATTTTAAATTTATAATAAAAAGTTATTTAAATAAAACATTTATGTTTTCCAGATATACAATTCTGGTTTCTTTATGCCAAATATATATTTTATCAAATTTAAAACGTTTATTTAATTATATTAATATATAAATTCATTATATTTTTATTTCATAAGATACCAAAATATTGATTTGTTTTTCCAACTGGAAATTTACTACTAAAATAGTCATATTACTATTCCCAACACCCAGGTTAATATTCTAATGATAATATTTGATATATAATTCCTATAAATACCCCATATTTCCTTCATTTATCATTATCATAATTTCCTCTCAAGGTTATATTATTCATTTAAAAAAAATATTACATTAAAAATATATTGTATCCTTATTATAGTGTTTTTTCATGTGTGAATATTCTAGGAGACCAAAATGATACAAATATTCATATTTTTGTTTTCCTATTTATTGTCCCATTATAATATTATCAATTTTACTTGGAATATTTTCTCACCAAATGTGATGTTTTAAAATATTATAATAAAATTCAATTGGTTTTTATTATATGTTCCTTGGTTTTATACTATATTCATAAAATTAATATTTATCCATAAGGAAATTCTATAAATAAATTTATGTGTAAACACATTAAACTTGTGGGGTGTGTCGCAAGACAACCATTTTGGAGTTCTGCTGTAGACCACTACATTGAGATTATATATTTTTACTCATAGTAATATTTTTAATATAAGCCCAATGTTAATTCCACAAAAAGTCTCCATGATTAGAGAATTCTATCTTAACCCACCTTGGTCACACCACAACACCCCATCCAACTCAATTTTTTAGGGGAAAGGGGTTCATTTCTAGAAAACATAATTCATTTCCACTTAGAGAACTTATCATATCACTAATGGAAACCAATTATAAGATTATATGCCTCCCTTTCTTTATCCCTATTTCACATTTCTTTAGGGTGATCCGAACTCATTTCATTACACCAGTTAAAGGTAATCCATTATTATTTTCTACTGTCATCCCACATTATTCTTAGTTTGATTTTGGGTTGTTCATTTCAGGGATTCAAGAATTATTCCACCATATAATAGTATAATCACCTTTATATGATGGTTATTCATGGTTTGGTGGATATATAGGATGTTTTTATGGGATTAACACTCTTAATTTCATGACTGTTTTATAACGGTTAGCCATGAATTTAATTTTACTAGGGTTTTTTCCATGCTAAATTCTAAATTTCAATTGTTTAGGTGTAATATGATGAGAATTTTGTTTATAAGAGTGTCTTATGAATTAAATAGGTTAATTGAATTCTATAGCATAGGTTTTCTTCTTGATGAATTTACTTTTTGGTATTTTATAAGTTATGTATAATCAATTAATTATTGTGAAATAATTATAAATTTCAAATTTAATTTTTGATTGGTTGTGTTATGTTGTTGGGGCTAGAGTACTTCAGGAGGAATGGGTAATGCACAAAAGATTATTGGTATAATTTTTTAAAGGGTAGGTAACTCTTATATTAAGGTAGGTTGTTCCCTAAATACTTAAACTTGTGTGTGTGTGTGTGATTATGTGGGTAGGTTTGGGTTTTGTATGTCCAGATAATGATCAAGGGAATTATTTTGGATGGAGAGGATAAATATAGAGTTTAATAAATGTGCAGTGTTTATTTTAGATGTTTTACAGAATATCAATAGATTCTCATTGAGACTTGAAGTACCCCTAAGTGTCTTGAATCATTCATGTAGTTGTGTGTGGCTTATGATAAGGTTTAGTGGAATGTATATGGGACTCATTAATTAGAATGTACATAGGTAGTGATTATATTTAGTTTCTAAATATGGAATTGGTGTTGAAAATATTTTTGTTATGGACTTGTGATTTGGAAACCCAAAGATGGGAGTGGGTGATTGTGATATGGTTCCTTTATGTTGAGATACCATTAATAGAGAGAAAATGGGTCACACTATGGAATATCCCTTGGTGAGTTGTTTTGTATGAATTAATCAGAGAATTACATGGGGGTATATGGTGTTTATATTTATTATAGGTATACTAAGTGATTAATTTTATTAGATCATTCACTGTCTTAGTTCATGGAAGAGTGTTAATAAGGGTTCTGAGTACGTTGATGTTCCTTGGGATACTAATGTTAATTATATTTAAGTGAGTGTGGGATAATGGGAGATAATTTTGACCTCATGGGAAATTGTATCATAATATAGGGTCTTATTTGGTTAATATGTCTTGTTATAAAAAATCAATTGGAAATGTTTATTTTTAATATCCAATAATCATCAACAATAGCTAAATCAAAACTATTTCTATACACATTTAATTTTTATAAAAATGGATTTTATTCCTAAATTTATTTAGAAGTTTAATTTTTTGATTTTAGAATTTTAATTTGTCCAAATAAAAATTATTTTTGGAAATATTTCATCAAAATTTAATTAGAATTAATTTTTGGGATTTTTTGGAAATAGTTGATTTTTTGGGTGATTATTAAAAATACCGATTATTCAAATACTATCACATTTATTAAATATTCATGACATAATATTGAATTGAAAAAATATAAAACAATTTTTTTAGAGAAAAAAAATATATTTAATTAGAAATACAATTAATCTGAATATATAATATTGATCTTAGAAATCAATGATTGACATTTTTGAAATCTTGGTCCTATTTTTTCCAAATTAAACCTCTTTGGCTTCTTTAATTAAAATAAAGTAGTAATAAAATCATTCTATTTTTTATCAGTATTAATGAAAAATTAGTCTCACTTTGTTGAAAATAATTAATTTCATTCCCTAGTAATCAAACTTTTATTAATTTTTTTGTATAAAAACATTTTTTATGATTGAAAAAAAAATTCTTAAAAACTTTTTTCATCATGATACACATAATTCTTTTAAATTTAGAATTTTACAAAAAAATAAATTCAATATTTATAAATTTATTTAATATTTTTATCATTATTTTTCAATTTGTAAATGATTTTGGTTTCATATTTTCAAAATGGTAAAAAACCATAAAGGTAATAGTTAATAGAGTCAAATAGTTGGCTAAAACTAAGATATTGGGTTAAAAATATCAAAAAAATGTTTAAATTTTATTTTATGAGATTAATGAGACTCATAATTATAAAATAATTTAAATACATCAATTTGGCTCCAATTTAATGTTTTTATACTTATATATTAATTTAATGTTACAGATATTTACAGGTGTGCCACTCCACTCACTTATAAAATGAAACCTAATATTGTCATTTATGCACACATTTTGAGACGCTTACACTGGTCATGACCTACCCAAATATCTCCCAAATTTTCCTCCCTTTATCCTAGAGTCTTTTTCATGTCAAAACGTCATCCTATATTGCCTTAATGTGTAAAAAAAATGTTGTCCAAAGAAGAGGTACAAATCATAACTGCATTCCTTCATGTTTATTTTTTATTCCACCTCCTTATAATCCATAATATACATGATGGTATAATAAAATAATTACCCCAAATATACTTTATCTCTATCTTTTTTGTAGTAAAATACTTTTTATCTACTTCTATCTATTGGAAAATGATAATGTCTCTCTTGCAAACTTGTGGATGACTAGCTCCACAAAGTGATGTGATTCGTTTTACCAGTCCATATTAAATCGTTGGTAATAAATATGGGTTTAATTTAAAAATATTATATTTATAATATTTTTATTATTCTATAAAATTAATCCTTTCACTATTTCAATTCTTTTTCATAAATATGGAAAATGAAATCATCTTTCATTGTACGTACAAACTACTATCTCCATGAAACTATGTTCCAAACATTTCATGTATATTTATACAATGTTAGTTTATAAAATTATATCTAATATATAAACAGGATAATTATAACATTTTTATTATTATAAATATGATGAAACCATGGCCAAGTTGTAAGGAACAAAACTTTGAAATCAAAACATACGTTGAAAACAGAACGGTTAACACACTAATATTTATTTTAAGAAAAAAATATTTAATATTGGATAAGAACAAATTAATATTATATAGTAACTAAAATTTAGATTTGGTTCTAATATATATTTATAATTTCTCTAAATTTATTATACTGGATATTATATCATTTCCAAACAAGTGAAAGTTCGTTTTATTTTTCCATCATATAATATCATTTTTTCCGGAGTGATTACGATTAAATTTTTATTATTGGAGTTATAAGATATTCTATCCTAAAACCCATAAATCCTATTCTTTTATTTTTATCTATGTTAATTCCTTGATTTTTTTCAAACATACCCCCTCTTTATTGCTCAATTATTTTGAGATTTTTTAAATAAAAATTGACCTTATTTCCCCTTTGACAGGACTTTCTTTCCACATCCACATTCTTTAAAACAATTTCAAGAATTTTATTTTATATTTTTATTTAGATTCATTTTCAATCATATTTAAATTAATATTAAAAGGCATAAAAATAAATTTAAACACTATTTTTCTGAAAATATTATTTATGACTTTTGACAAAAGAAAGAAAAAATATTTATTTTAATATTTACTATATGAATGAATTTTCCCAAAATCATGACCATTATTATCTTTGAAACTTAATTTAAATTTTTCAATGGTTATTTTAAGGGAAATTAATTTCTTCATATTATAGTATTTTCATTATATATTTTATCAAAAGAAAAGGATATGTTTCTCATATTTTCAATGAATAGTTATAATATTTAATTAAGGGTATTTTTAATCACTATCAACATACATTATGGATTGATATATTTGAATGTGGATATAAATTAATGATAACATCCACCTTATTTCCCATGATGTCTTATGATCATTTTTTCATATTTATTAAGTATAAAAAATAATTAAATTTCATATGCTAATATTTCAATATGATTTTTTTGTTAATTATTTATTTTTTTGTTATTAATTTCATTAACATGTATAAGGCATTGGACTTAGTAAGTGAGAAGATAGATTTGTTCTTTCTATCCCAATACATTGATTTTCCTCATGAGATAAACTTGTTTGGGTATTTGGAATATAAGTTACCTATTTTCATGTTATGCCTTGCCCCAAATCCTTGATGGAAAAATTGAGATGTCTAGAATTGTGAATTCCATCATCAAGAAATTAGTTATTATTATCAATGTGATTATTTATGTTTCTATTTTATCCAAGGATATATTCCTATTTCATGACACTAGTTATATAATCTATTTTTTATTATATATCTCTACCATATTATTTATGTTTTATTAATTCCATAATGTCTTACTCTATTAGATTTACCTTACTAAGCCCATGAGATCAAAATCTATTATATTTTTTCTTTTCAGTTGGGTACCAAGAAGTGAAATTTGAATAGTTTTTGGAATAAATAACATAAATAATAATATTACCACAAAAATATGTACTTTTATGTCATATTTTTAATATAATGTGATAAAAAATTATGTATCTGGTCTCTCAAGAAAACAAAACTATTTGATCTTGTGTGATGATAGATGTTTTATTTTTTGCTAACGTAGTGAAGTAACCACTAAATCAGGGTTTCTAGAGTCAGGATTTTAACAGTTGGTATCAGAGTATGTTTAGTAGGATCCCCTAGAACTGGATCGAGAAGCACATGATAAGATATAATGATAACATTATGATAAACCCTTATAATATCAAATAAAATATTATAAAATATTTTACTTATATAATAATCATATTTTATGATTCAATATTCATAATTTTATAATCTATTCTATTATAAGTCAATGTTTAGAAATGGTTTCTATAAGTGGTAATATAAACCATATCAACACATTTAAAATATGATGGGATTTACCTCATGATAAAGTTAATGTTTTATAGTGAGGATGAAGATAGAGATGAATAATTAAAAACTATATTGGGTCTATTAACTTATATTATGACAGATAATTTTTCCTATATAGATAAACATACTGGTCACTAAGATTGTGAAATAATGTTGGACCTCTTCTTGTGAAAAATCCTTCCATTATTTAAATGTACTATGAATTAATTAGTAGCAGGGAAATTGATCAAGTCCCTAGAGAAAATATCTCTCACTTTCGAAATGATGAGAGAGAGAAAGTTATTATGGAAGTTTATAATCTAAATGGGGATACTGATCAATGATTTTTATTGATCTAGAACACTAAAGTTAGAGTGGATATTGAGATCATAGCATGTAATACTTCATAGAAGATATTCATTGAAACATACCTTTTCCATGACCAAAGAGATAATATAGAATGGAAATTCATCAATATAATTTAAAAGGAAGAGGAAAATGTTCAAATATATGAAAATATCTTTATAAGGTTGGTATCTCATGCTGCCAGTTATGTTTTTAATATATGAATTATTATTTATCACTTATTTTTAGGGGAAAAGCTACCTTTCTATGTTCATTAGTCACTTATTTTTTTAGTATATGTTTTGAAAAAATCCCATATGATTGTGTTTTGGTTTGATCATGTTTGTTGACAAGGTTTGA
Source organism: Viscum album (assembly GCA_963277665.1). NCBI lineage: Eukaryota > Viridiplantae > Streptophyta > Magnoliopsida > Santalales > Viscaceae > Viscum > Viscum album. The sequence continues at coordinate 1,801,350,858 of OY728152.1, forward strand.
GGTTATTGAAAATGGTTTATTGTCAAAGATAACAGGAAGAGTTAGAACGACTGTTGAACTGAAATCGCAAGTGAAAATAGTGATATGAACTCATGGAGAACGATTGCTGAACTGATCTTGGGACATAATCACATGTGACACTCATTTTTGTCTTTGGAACTCCTGATGTGTCCCAAAAAATCATTGAAAGACAAAAGCATTGAAATTGAAAGATTGCATGTGATTGTATTTGTGTCTCACTATGAGATCTCGCGTAGTTCACATGATTGTCTTTTGATATCACAGGGGAATCTGGTGAAACAATCGTGGTTTTATTTCCAACTTGTGATGGTTCAAAAAATGCATCTGAAGACCACAACATTTAAAATTGTAAGATTACGTGTGATTGTAATTGAGTCTCACAGAGATATATCGTGCAACACACATGATTATATTTAGATCTCATCGAGGGATCCCACAAAATACTCATGATTGTCATTGGATCTCATAGAGGGATCTTAGACACCACTCATTATTTTCTCTAGAGATTGCACATAAATCAAGAAAAAAGAGAAATTAGGACTTGCACTTGGGAACCGTGGAAGCACATGAATATAAAGGAAAAATATCTAAGTGATGGATGAACTAAAAGTCATTGAATAAATCTTGAATTTCCTGATTGTATTTGGTACTCTTGCTAAAATCTATCATATATAGAGAATGTGGAACATGGACTCATGGAAATTGAATGTAAAAATGAGGACTAGGGACTCACACAAATCATGAATGTGGACTCCCACCAGGGACTCACGCAATGTGAAATTGTTGATCAAGGACTCATGAAATGAAGAAATGTTGAAATATGACTCATTTACGTATCTAACTCAAAGCATGAGAAAATATCACTACTAGATATTTTTGAGCGTGTGATTCCCATGAGGTGGATTGTTGTATGAGATGTTTTATGTTTAGGAGGTGGAAACTCATCTATAAATATCCCAAGATACATCCTTAATCATTGATGAATTTTCATTTAAAATATTGATCTAAAGCTCGTCTAGAGAAGATAATCATGGGGAGATCTTGAGACGGAGGTTTGCAGAGAAAGAGTATACACTATTGACATCATGTATGTGTTGTGAAGGATCAAAAAAAGGTATATCACAAAGGGATAAAGTAGAAACGCAAAAGGGGACTCACAAAAGAGACGTGTGTAGATTGGGACCCTCAAAAAGTGCAACCAGGGGTTCACGCCAGGGGTTCGTGATCACGGATGTTCATGCCAGTGTTATGTGATAAAGTAGGATTGAACCAAGGGTCTGGGGAGAAGGAGGTTCAAGCCAGGGGTCCTTGGAGAATGTGGTTTACACCAGGGATTCATAGTGAATGACGTTCACAGTTATGGAGGATCATTCATGTGGTTCGGGGTGAAGAAGGTTTATGCTAGGATTTTACGGAAAAGGAAGTTCATTCAAGGCCCTAAGGGTTCGTTCCAAGGGACTCACATAAAGTGAGACTCTGCCACGACCCATCCCTCGGGGCCCATGTCGTGACTACCCCATGCTCGCCTTCAATAGGAATGGGGCTGGAGACTAGCACCGAAGGTGTATTCTGCAAAACTAAGAAGGAATTGCTTTTAAAACATGTAATCACACGCAACCAAGCACAAAACAAGATACAAACTCAAGTAAACTGAATAATAAATAGAGTTAGTACAGTAAGTAAATGTGTCCAGAATACAAGACCAACTGGAATGTACATGAAACTAAAAGTATAAGTAAACTGGAATTGATCATCCGATCACCCACCAAGGATCCAACCTAAAGGGTAGGTACAGATATAGAACAGTATTCTCTGCGGTAAACCTCGTATAAGGTCCACCTATGAGCTTCCTCTAGTCTTGGTACTCTCGTATTCAGTTAGCATTGTCCGTCATCTGCACCAAACATAACGAGGTGATGGCATAGCACGTGCTGGGGTGACTATATTGATACTCAGTAGAGACCTCGAGATTCTCAAGGTATGACCAAATCCATGAAGGATAATCCATACATCATGGAAACAACTGACAACCCTACATAGGTATATGACCATTCATATATCTAACTTATCATGTAAACCCATCTTAATCATGAGGAAAACACCAAGTCCATATCCAAAGCCCCAATCTCAACTATTCCACAAAGGAAGAAATACCATGAAGGCATGTACCACACAGGTATGCCACACAAAATATTATCACCAAGGTATTACCACAAAAAAAATACCACACAGGTATACGCTCAACTCACACCAGGTATAACATAAGTACAATAGTATATGTGATTAGATGTAACTACTGAATTATCTTACTCTGTTAAGATGCTCTACTGTTGACCCACACAGGATCGCTCAGTGCTGACCGCCACAGGATTTCTCGGTGCTGGCCCACACATGATCGCTCGGTGTTGACCCACACAGGATCTCTAGCTGCTGACCTATACAGGATCGCTCGGTGCTGACCCACACAATATCGCTAGGTGCTGACCCACACCAGATCCCTCTTAATTCTTCACATCACAACCAGCTACTGGGTTCCCATGCTAGTCTTGCTCGACTCTGGTATGGTCCACTCCTCAAGCCACTTGTTGATACTCCAACTTCCATGAATTTTTACGAAAAAGGTATCTCAAAGGACTACCACATCATAGGCATCTCAACGTAGAAGACATTGTGTCAATCAGACGTCTGATCTGTCAGTTATTATCTTGTTAGTCTCGAGGGCCTAGTTGGATTCATGCTCGATCCAACCTGATGGTTTACCAAACCTATAAAAATCTCTAGTGGGATATTAAAAAGGGCCATCTCACTCAATGGTTTATAGATCCACAGACGGTTCGTCAAACGCACATATGATGCCAAAGTTATTGTCATAATAGAGAAAAGATCGTAGACGGTCTGGGTCTGGTCTAAACTGGCCTGACCCGGTCCAAGAGAATCTGAACCGGTTTGGGTTGACCTGGCCCGTGTTAGGCGGCCCGGCTCACTGGGTAGTCCAGTTGGCTTCAAGGGCCACAAGGGACTGTGGAACCCGTGGGAGGCCGTAGGGGGCTACGGAGGCCGCGGTGGGGGGGGGGGGGGCAGCGAGGCCACATAGGGCCACAAGGACATGGGGAAGTGTGGCGAGACAGCGACTACCGTAGAGCAGCGTGAGGAAGTTGGAGTCATGGTGCAGCGGAGGCTGTGGGGTCTGTGGGGTGACACGATGTTGATTGTGCCACGTGGCGACACAAGGCCACGGGAGTCGCGAGTCGGTGCGAGGCCGAGGGTGTCGTGGGGCGACGAGGCCGTGCGGCGGTGCAGAGGGCCGCGGGGTGGTGAAGGCCAGGGGAGGAAGAGGTCGTAGGGTGGCGGAGGGTTTAGGAGGCAGAGGCCGCGGGTGGGGGGGGGGGGGAAGAGACCCCAGGCAGCGAAGTCCACGGGCGGCGGGGGCCGAGGTCGGAGAAAGCCGCGGGGCGGAGGCGTTGCACCGGTGCCTGCTTCATAGCCGGTGGTGGTGTAGACCACTGTTCTCAAGTTCGACCGGTGCAAGACACTGGCACCAATCGCTGTTAACATCACATAGAACACACTAATAAAGAAGAACGTCAAATGGGTCAGGCCATGTTTATTTGGCCCACTCCCTTCATGTTAGGGCGATGGCAAGCAACTCAACAAAATATAAATCAAGAACATCAAACTGTACAATTTCATATAAATCGTGGATCAACTCATTTTTGTTGATCCTTGTTTGACATACATTCCAAGAACGATGAATTTAATCAAGAAAATTCATGAAGTCAATAACATCCCATACCGTGGAGGATTGTTGATGGAGATCATGAGATGGAAACAGTGAAGGGTAAGAGAGTGACAATGACCATCAGTTCTACGGCCATGAATCCGATGTCGGTTCAAACTTCATCCACGTTCTTCAATTCCATAGTGTTTTCTTCATTGGAATGCTTTCTCCCAAGTTCTCCCCCTTCCCTTTCTCCAACCAAATATACCCTCCCATGAAAATCGGAGCTAACATAATAATTTTTTTTTTCCAATTTTGAATTGTTTTCCCAAATATTTTGTTAGCTTAATAAATTAAAGGAGATTTTTCATAAATAAATAAAGGATAGTTGGCATAATTAATTAAATGGGGAGGCAACAATAATGTGGGGGTAATTTAAGAGGCTTCCCCGCATTTAATAGAGTGTTCAATGGGGTTTTAGTCTTGATTGGTCACCACCACCCTGACCTCTCATAGGAGGATTAGGTATGGTGGTCCCCACCTCTTAAACCTTCCACATGGATGGTTTCAACAAAAAGAAAAGAAATGTAAAGATTGTTTATTTTATTTCTGTTTCAACAAAAAACCCAAAATTATATCTTTCACCCTCGAACTACTGCGGTCGAGATGAAGGTCCTCTTAAGAAAAAATTTGCGCTGTGAGTTCAAGGATCCCTCAAGTTTCAATTCCAAGAACCGGTTAAAAAGTTAAAAAAACCCGCTCTCACGTTTACTGAACGTACCCGAAAAAAAGTTCAGAAATTCAGTCTGGGCCCACTGGGCCTCAGAATCATGCACACTCAATTTTCACAGACTAGTAAAATTCAAATTAATTTTAAAAACAATTACATGGAAATTACGGTTCATTGTATTCTACCCACCTCAGGGTAATAAATCCTCGTATGCCATAACTTAATCTAAAGGAACAGTTGGGGGTACTGAGCATTAATCGGAGCCTCCCGCTCCCATGTGATCTCTTGGAGGTTCCTATGCTTCCAACGAACGCGCACCAGAGGTATCGACCTCTAACTAAGGACATGCTCCTCTCAATCCTCAATCTCTACTAGAACCTCCGTAAAAGTCTCCACATCATCGACTTCCAACTCTCCGTGGTAGATGATGTGAGAAGAGTCGTGAATGTATCTCCTCTGCTGGCATACGTGGAAAACGTTGTGCAACCGATGCACCTGAGGTGGAAGAGATGAGCGTTAACCCACCTTTCCAACTCAGCCGATGACCCGAAATGGTCTAATGAAACTTGGAGATAACATTCAACCTCATCCAAATCTCTACAAACCTCATCTAGGTGAGACCCATAGAAAGATGTGGTCACTATCCTCGAACTCCATAGGTCTCTGTCTCATGTAGGGAAATAGATTATTCCTACTATGTTCAGTTTTCATCAGCTCCCGGATGATCTCCACCTTCTCTTTGTAGCCTCTACCATCTCTTGTCCCACTAGTTCTAACTCTCCTCGGTCTGTCCAGCACAAAAGTGATCTGCAAGGTCCCCCGTACAACGCCTCAAAATATGCCATCCCAAATGTGGAATGATAGTTGTTGTTGTATGAAAACTCCACCAAAGGGAAGTGATCATCCCAGCTACGACCGAAGTCGAGGATGTAAGTAGACAGCATGTCCTCATGGGTCGGAATGGTCTGCTCAGTCCGACCATCAATGTGAAATAGGAAGGCGGTTCTCAAATGAAGCTTCATCCCGAAAGCCTCCTAAAACTCCCTCCATAGCCCAGTAGTAAAATGTACATCCCAATCAGAGACAACCGTCAAGGTTACTTTAGGTAGCCACACAATCTCTTGCACATAGAGGCATCCCAAGATCTTTACTGAACCCTGATCTCTGATCGGTAGGAAGTGGGCCGACTTGGTGAGTCGGTTGACGATCATCTAAATTGAGTCATGACCCCTGGATGTACATGGAAGTCCTATCACGAAGTCTAGGGATATCCCATCCCACTTCCACTCTGGGACCTCTAAAGGCTGAACAAAACCAGCTGGTACCTGATCCTCCGCCGCGACTTGAAAACAAGTGAGGCATCGAGAGACAAACTCTACTACTTCTTTCTTCATTCTCGGCAACTAGTGCTATCATCGGAAAACCTAGTACATCTTATCTACACCTATATGTACCGCTAGAGGGGATGTGTGGAACACCCTCATCACTTCCTCCCAAAGTGACAATGTTACCATGGCACGTCCTCTGAAGAGGATGACGTGATCCCCATCATCAGAAAGTCCATAAGGTGTCAACCTTGTGGATATCTGAGCACGACGAGCCTCGCAGTCAGTGTCCCCATGATGCACCTCCCTGACTCACTGATGAAGTGGGGGAGTGAGTGTAAGAGACTGAAGGAATGCTTCTCCATAATGTTCCATGAAGGATATTTATAAAGAATCCAACTTCTCTATTGCCTCACCTAGAAGATGTATATCAGAACTCCTTTTGAGATCATCTACTACAAAGTTCCTTTCCCCAGGTGTATAGACTATCTCCAAGTCATAGTTCCAAAGGAAAACAAGCCAACATCGTTGTATCCAGTTCAAGTCCTTCTAAGAGATGATATACCTGAGACTCTTGTGATATGATTACACTGTAAAACTCTTTCCCATAAAGTAATGTCGCCACATCTTCAGGCAAAGACCACTGCTGTAAACTACTGGTCATGGGTAGAGTAGTTCTTCTCATGTTGTCTTAGATGTCGTGAATTATATACGATAACTGCTCTCTCTTGCATCAGGACACATCCATGTCTGATCCCAGATGCATCATAGTAAACTACGTACCCTACGTCCTCCTCTAGTAGCCTCAAGATGGGGGTAGTAGTCACCTTTGCCTCAGCACCTGAAAACTCTATTGGCATCTCTCTTACCACACGAACGGTTTCCCCTTCTTTGTCAGTGCTGATTGTGGTGAGGCAACTCTGGGAACACCTAGAACAAATATTCGGTTGTATTCGGCTAATCCAATGAAACTCCGTACCTCCGTTACACTCTTGTGTGGCTCCCAAGAAAGTACCGCCTCATCCTTCACTGGATCCACTGCAACTCTGGCCTCCAATATGACATGTCCTAGAATGTGAACCTCTAGGATCTAGAACTGGAACATAGAGAGCTTACCATAAAGCTGGTGCTCTCAAAGTGTGTACACTACAACCTTCAAATGATTAGCATTATCCTTCTCAGTAGTCGAGTAGATCAGAATTTTATTGATCTAGATTACTAGAAAGAGATCAAGGAATGGCGAAAAGATATTGTTGATGAGTCCCATGAACACTACTAGAGTGTTGGTTAACCTGAATGGAATAACCAATAACTCATAGTGGTCGTACCATCATCTGAAAGCCATCTTATGCACTTCTTCGTCTCACACTCTGAGCTGGTGATAACTTGATCTGAGGTATATCTTTGATAACCAATGTGATCCCTTCATCTGATCAAAGAGGTTGTCAATCCATGGATGTGTGTACTTGTTCTTCACGGTCATCAGGTTTAGGCACCAATAATCTACACAATGTCTCATGTTCCAATCCGCCTTCTTGGTGAACAAAACCAACACTGCCCAAGGAGATACACTGGGCTGAATGAATCCCTTCCCTTGCAAGTCCTATAGCTGTAACTTCAGCTCACGAAGCCCTGCAGGTGCCATCCGATATGCTGGTGTAGATATCGGTGTCGTCCAAAGGTACAGATTAATGTAAAATTCCACCTCTCTGTGAGGAGGTATACCTGGAACATCATCAAGGAAGACATCTTTGTACTGGTCCACCACTACATGATAACTTGGACACTCCACATCAACAACTCTAAGGGTAAGGCTATCCATATGATGTCTAATCGGATGCACCCTCCCCCAGATAAGTCCATCCCTTGCAGCAAAGGCTCCCCTCTCGCCGATGAAGGTAAAACTAGTCCCATTCCTGTGGACACACCACACTTTGCGCCTAATCCAGTCAATCATAACATGGACTTTAGATAACCATTCCATACCCAAGATGACGTCACAAGGCCTTGACACCGCCACTAGAATATCCCTGCCGGAGGTATCACCTCCTAAATTAAGCTCGCACTGTCGGCACCAGTGTGTAATCGTCGAATCCTCTCCCGTAGGAGTCTCTATCCGTACGGATCGAGCCAACGGCTCCCTCTGAAACTTCTAGCTTCGAATGAAAACAGTGGAAAAAAAACAATGACTATATACTATGTCTATATATACTACAACTAAGGGGGATTAGACACAGATCGCACCTCGTATCATCTCTAGAGAGTCGTGATCATAGGCCTCAGCTTCCTGGATTTGAGCTCTCCCTTGTCAACCTGCTCCCTATGGTTGGGGTGGACATCCTAGTGGTGGTGGAGGTAACATCTCGAATCGTCTCCCACCGCCAACTACAAGACCGATCCTCTTCCATGTATGCCTACTCCCTACGGACCTCCTCAGTGGAATATCTATCTCTTCCAGGATGGTCCTTTGATCGTCTACTGATCATCCGTATGGAGGGTCAGACAGTCATAGGACATGTGACCCTACCCACCGCTTGCGTAACACTACCATCTCCTTGCTTGAATGGCTCTACTTTAGGTGCCTACACAACCGACTATGAGTCCTGCAGTCATCCACCAGTAGGTCTTTCCCTTTTACACCTATGTCTGATATGTCTTCTGCCAGCTATAGAGGACTCCACGACGTGATGAATAGTAGTTGGTCTCACTGCTGGTGACTACTCAGAAAGGAAACACTCCACTAAAAGGGCTCTGTCTAACACCCCCACTTGCTTCGGGATGCTGAGTGAGATCATTGAAGTCCTGATCTCCCACCTGAGTCTCTGATTGAAGGTCTTGGTCTTGAAGAATGTGTCACACACCATATTTGTGGAGTAGCATGACAGATCAGTGAACCTTGCTATGTATTGATCTATAGTCATGCTACCCTACTAAATATGAAGAAGTTTCTGTATGCGCACTACACGAAGAGTCAATGGGACAACTCTGCCCAAAATAGTCTCTCAAAGTATGCCCATAGAATTGTCACCTCGTCCTGAGCCTGGAGCATCAAGCTTCACCATCTTTGTACTGCTGCCTGTAGAAGACTGGCGACAAGGATCACCATGAGATCAGATGGTTCCCCTACCAGTCGAAAGACTCTCACCACAGCCTCCATCCAATCCTCAGTCACCTATGGGTTTGTCTCTCCCCTGAACCTCGGTGTCCTCTGGCACTTGAACTCCTGCAACACGCTCAATTTCTATGCACCCTCTGCTGCTGGGGATGGTTGAATCGATGGCCAATCGGGTAATGGTACCACTGGTGCCTCCACTGGTGCCTCTATTGGAAGAGATCTCTGCCTCGAGGCCTCATCGCTTGGTGGAATAGTCGTGCATACTATAACCGGAACCCTAGCTGGTTGTCTGCGTGTATGTATCCTGAAAATAAATAGGTGTGGCACAATAAATAAGTTATACAAGGTGAGATGACTCAAATAGATCACAAAGAAAACTCTTCAAAACTCACACGCAATTTTTGTTTTCTTGCACAACGTCATAAATCAGACGTCAGGGTCCGGGCGTATGGATACATCGGCCGCCGCACCAACACTGGATTCCAAATACAAAAAACCACACTCACTACACTTAACACTATTGTCGTAAAAGAAAGATAAGAGTCCTATGATCTATAGTAGAACTGACCCATCTAATACCAATTTTCCACAACCCATCCCTCGGGGACCATGTCGTGACTACCCCAAGCCCGCCTTCCATAGGCCCGAGGCTGGCGACTAGCACCGAAGGCATATTCCCTAAAACTAGGAAGAATTTCTTTAGTAACCTGTAATCACATGCAACCAAGCACACATCAAGATACGAACTCAAGTAAACTGAATAGTAATCATAGTAAGTACAGAATGTAAAAGAGGCCAGAATACAAGACCAACTTGAAAGTATAAGAAACTAAATGTATAAGTAAACTAGAACAGCTCCTGCGATCACCTTCCAAGGATCCTACCCGAAGGGTATGAACAGCTCTCGAACAATCGTCTCTAGGGTATGCCTCATCTAAGGTCCACCTCCATGATACCTCTAGTCCTAGTAATCTCTTCCTCAGTTAGTGTTTTCTGCCTTCTTCAAAAAACACAACAAGGTGCGGGCATAGCCCCTGCAGGGGTGAGTATAACGATACTCAGTAGGGACCCTGAGACCCTCAAGGTCTCAAAAAATCCACCAAGGATAAACCATACAAAATTGAAACAAATGAAAACACTACTTAGGTATATGCCCATACATATACATAAGTTATCATGTAAACCCATCTCAATGATGAGGATAACACAGAGTCTAACTCCAAATCCCTAAGATCAACAGTTCCACAAATGAATAAATACCATGAAAGGAAGTACCACACAGGTATGCCATGCATAAGAATAACACCATGGTATTACCACGAAGGAAAATACCACACAGGTACAGACTCATCTCACACCATGCATAACTTAAGTACAGTAGTATAGATGATTATATGTAACCACTGAATCATCATACTCTGTTAAGAGGCTCTGCTGCAGACCCACATAGGATCGCTCGGTGCTATCCCACAGAGGATCACTTGGTGCTGACCCAAACATGATCGCTCAATGCTAACCAACACAGGATCTCTTGGTGATGACCCACACAGGATCTCTCGGTGGTGACCCACACACAATCACTAGGTTCAGACCCACACAGTATCACTTATCATTCTTCATGTCACTACTATCTACAGGGTTCTCTCAATAGGCTTGCTCGACTTTGGGAGGGTCCTCTCCACAACCCACTGATAAATACTACAACCACCACTAAGTCTCACGAATAAGAATCTAAAAGGACTGACAAGTCATAGGGGTCTCAACACAATAGACGGTGCATCAATAGGATGGTTGGTCTGTGAGATATTAGCCTTTTAGTCCAGAGGTCTCTGATGGATTCGCGCTCGATCCAACCCGATCCTTTTCCAACCTTATCCAAAAAATATAGTGGGATATATCAAAGGGAACATCTCGCTCCACGGTTTACAATGCCACTAACGGTTCGTCAAACGGACGTCTGGTGACAATGTTATGGTTAGTAGAGCGAAATGCTCGTAGCTGGTCCAGGGCTGGTCCAACCCAGTCAGACGGCCCCGGCCAAACCAGGATTGGGCCGTCCCAACCTGGTTTGGGTTGACCCAGCCCATACGGTCCAGCCCGGCCCCCAGGGTCCGTCCCGGACCGTAGGCTCCGGCCCAGCCCATGATGGGATACTCGGCCCGCTGGGCGGTACAGCCGGCCGAGATGATCGTGAGGGACCACAGAGGCCCTAGGGACCTCAGAGGCCACGGGGGGCTGCAGAGGTAGCGGATGGTCACGAGGACGCGGAGCGATGTGGCGAGACCACATGTGCTGTGGGTGGTGCGAGGCAGCGGGTACCACGGGGTGGAGGAGGGCGTGGGAGTCGCTGGGCGACGTAAGGCTGTGGGTGGCATGGGGTGGTGCGAGGCCGCGGCAGCCGCGGGGCGGTGGGGCCATGGGGCTGTAGAGTGCTCGGGGCAGCGCCGTCACGCCGTCGCCTTCTCTGAGGCCGGTGGTGGTGTCAACGTCCATTCTTGACTTCCACTAGTTACAAATGCCAACACCAATCACCATGACCATCGCGAGGAGCACACCAATAAAGAATAATGGCAGAGGGTTATGGACATGTTTTTTTTGGCCCATTCCCTCTGTGTTAGGGTGTAGCAAGAAACAAAACAAAAACATAAATCTAGTACTTCAAACTCTACAATTTCATTTGATTCTCGCATCAACTCATTTTGGTTGATCCGCATTTTCCATGCTTTCCAAGAATAATGAATTTAATCGAGAAAATTATGGAATTCAATAACAACCCCTCCTTTGAAGGATTGTTAACGAAGGTCTTGAGATCGAAACAGTGAAGGTGAAGAGAGTGCCAACGATCATCGCATCCATGACCACGCTTCCGAAGCCAGTTTGAACATCGTCCAGATTATTCAATTCCGTAGTGCGTTCATTGTTGGAGATCATTATCACATGTTCTCCCCCTTATCTTTCTCCAACCAAAAATCCCCTTCCATAAAGAGAGGTTCCAACATAATAAAATATGTTTATCAAATTTTAAATTGTTAGCACAATATTAAGTATTCTTAATTAATTAAATGAGATTTTTCATAATTAATTAAATGAGAGTTAGCATAAATAATTAAATGTGGTGGTACAAATAAAGTTGGGGGAGTTTAAGTGGATTCCCTACATTTAAGAGGGAGTTCATGGGGGTTTTATTCTCGGGTGGTCCCCACCACCATAACCTCCCATGGGAGGTTTAGTTCTTATGGATTCCACCTCCATATCCTCTAATGGGAGGTTTAGTTCTTGTGGTTCCCACCTCCTAAACCTTCCATATGAGAGGTTTCAAAAAAAATAAAATTAAATATTAGTTTGTTTTATTTTATTTCTGTTTCCATGAAAACCCAAAATTCTCGCTTTCACCCTCGACCTACTGTGGTCGAGGTGAAGGTCCCCTTAAGTGAAAACATTCACTGAAATTTCAACGATTTACTCATATTTCAATTTCGAGCACTGGTTAAAAAGTTACAAAAACCCACTCCTCCATTTACTGAACACACCTGGAAGAAAAGTTCACAAACTCATTCTGGGCACACCAGACCTTGGAATCACAAACCTTCAATTTTTGCGGACACGTAAAATTCAAATTTAATTTAAAAAATGATACTTAGAAATTCAATATCTTTAAAGACTCACACAATGATATAGGGGTTTATGTTATGGGACTCATGCAATGCGAGTCTCGTACAAGGAACCATGAATTCAAACCTAGGGACTTGTGCCAGGTGAGACTCAAGAAAGGCACCCAATTTCATGTCTGGGAAGTCACACTATTTGGGACTCACACAAGGTTCTAGGGGTTCACACTAGGTTATCCTATGAGTTTTTGTGCCAGGATATCTTAAAAGGAGTTATTTATTGGGGTCTCACATAGGTGAATCACACTATAGTCTTACACATGTAGATACATGCCTACATTACATTGTGAGAAGTATAATTGTCATAAACAATTATGTAATGAGAACATGAAGACATAGGTTTTCCACCATTTGACAATACTAGTTGAAGGCGTTTATTTAATACTACATTCAAGGAAGTGAAAGGAAGTTTTGGAATCACATGATGATCCTTCCAAAGTGGAGGTAATTGATTTTTTTACAGTAAAGGTAAATTTTTTGCAGTTATCTAGAAAGTGGAAGTGTTGAATCAATGTGTTTTCAGAGAAGTGGATGAGAAAACCAAAATAATTTGTAAAAGATAATCTACATAGAGTCGAGGATGAATTCATTATCAATATTTAACTGGACAATAAGTATATAAACTATGTGGGACCTACAAGTACATAAACTATGTGTGGTTTTTTTCTAGAGTAGTGTGAAATGTAAGAGGAAGACGGTGATCCTATCAATCGATTGTGAGCCAAAGAATGAGATAAAGGTAGTGGACCCTGGGAAAGAAGTGTGATGAAGGTAATGATTGTAAAGGTCATGAGAATGGGCATAGAATTGATCTATCCAAATCTTAATAATTTTTAGTGAGTATTATTGAATTTGGTACAATCAAATCATTATCATTGTATGCTCCTTGGATGTAGCCCAGTGAAGGTAAACCAAGTAAAAGTAATCATGTTTATGTTCATTATTTATTTCATTACATTCAATGCATTATCAATAGATAAAATTGGATAGGATACAATCCATATAAACACTAATGAGAAAAAAGTGACCCTTATAATAAAGTGGTCATTTTCCAATGGGGATGGAAGAATCTTAAAAATAATCTCCATAACCTAATTGACCCACTGCCAAGGTATCTAGGCCTCTTTTGGACCTAATAATTTTTATCAGAGTATATGTTACCTTTGTTGATTTCTTTTCTATGACAAGGTTTACTCTACTATTGGAATTGGAGTTTTTGTTTTCTCTCATCTAAGTGTGCCATAGAAAAGAGAATAACTAAAAAGAAGAAGCAGAAGTCATGTGGTATTCCTTAGTGTGGAAGTGTCTATCGAATAAGTGTTATTCATTTTATGGAAACTAAAATTGTCCTGAATAATGGTTTGGATGAATCAGATACTGAAAGGATAGACTCACTCCATGATGTAGTAGGAATGAGTGAAGAACATGACATTCCGAGTGACGTTGAAACTATTAATGATGACGAAAATAAAAGAAGAAAAAATAGGAATATTTCCATGAAAAAAATTAATTCGATCATAAATTTGATGAAGAAATTAAATCATAAGATATTAAAATCGAAGAACTAGAAATTTCTCTCATCAAGATAAATGGTTTAAATAAACATCTTATTGATATGACTAATAGTACGAGGGATAATATTTATTCCCATGTTGAATAACTGCATATGTTTTCAAAAAAGATATAAAAAATCAATGCTGATGAAATGGGAAAGAATCCTAAATATATAAATTATGATCATACTACACAGCTATATGGACTTGGTCAATAAATAAAAAGTTACAATAGAGAATTCATGTTGTAATTATTCTGTTTCTTAGATAAATTTTATGTTAAATGAGAAATCTTACATGATGGATAATATATCTCTAGAATTAGAAGGTGATATGACTAGGTGAAGAATCCCAAGAGAGAAGTTGATGATCAAGGTGAATTAATGGATAAGAAGATTAATCAATTGGGAGAAGAGATAGAATCAGTCAACAAATACAAGTAGTAATCTAATGCAAACGGCAATCCCTAGTTAAAGGCTTATTTTTCCTTAATATTTAATTGTCCTTTAGAAGGTGATAATAAAATGTAAAGAAAATATTTTAATTTAGAGGAAAATCATGAAATTATTGTCTCATCCCATAGGTCTTGTAGTTTTGGAAAATCTATAATTGGATATGGTAAACCCTCTTCCATGCATGATATAAAGAAATATATGAAAATTTATTGAATTAAAAATTATGTTGGTGTTAGAGATAGTCCAAAAAATGTTTTTACAGGAATTTGTGATAACATTTTCTGTTACTATGGGATGAAGCGTCTTACTAATTGTTTTTGTTTTGAGGGTCTATAATTTATTTATTGTTGCGAAGAGAGAAATATTTCAAAATCTGAAAATAAGTATAAAATTATTGAAAAATATGAATGAAAAATATATCAAAAGAAATTATTTTCCAAATTCTATTACTATGGAAGATATGGACACACCATCAGTACGTGTCAAGAATCACGATGGATAAATGATTCAAAAAGAACTCTGGTTTCATCAACATCTTAGTTGATAATGTTTGAAATGAGTTATGCCTTTAATTAAAGATGTTTTATATGTGATAATAATGGGAATTTGGAAAAAAATTAGTTTGAAGAAAAGGGGAGGATATGGTCCAACTATGATTAAGAAGAATGTATTTTCAATATAATAATCAACCACAACAAGAAAGGGTGGCGTGACTCGAATAATTGATAAAAATATGTATATATAATACCTTGAAAAATTAAAATTTCATGCCACGTGGAATGAAGTAAAATAAAAAAGAAGGAGTCCTCCAATGGAGGAAGATGAAAGAGCATATGACCAGTGGAAAGATACATAATCAAAGAAACAGTCGTGAAAAATCTCATATCAGCTAAGCATTAAGGGAGGAAATTTATTAAAATGTTTTTATACCAAAAATAGTGAAAATGGACAATTCTAAAGAATCTAAATATCAATGTAAGACTCAATATGTTAGTAAATATTTTTTTCACGTGGCCATAATAGTTGAAGTTGGCTGGGCAGTTGGAAAATGCACAAAAATAGTACAGAAATATGTAAGAATGTATCAAAGGGTTGATCCATCAGGATCAACCATAATCCTCTTATTTAGGATTATATTGGTACCCCTCTCCATATGTTTATAAATTCTATTAACTGATGTTTAGGTGTTTTAGGTTCATTGGGAGATATGATCCAAGGGGCAGTGGCTTCAAAAGATGCAAAATGGTGAAGTGATGTGCTCCAAAATTTCAACTAAATTAAATTAGTCGCATGAGATGAAGAATTAATATAGAATAATTATTTTAATGGAGTTAATGGTTTAAGGATTAATGAAATGTGTAGAATTAATTGAGTACAATGGAAATTTATTGTGTTATTAACATTATCTCTTATGTCCTAGATCAAGTTCTTGCATTATAGGCTTAGTGGTTTTGTTGATGACTTATTGAAAAGTTCCACATGAGATTATATGATCCAAGAGAAAAAGAATTTTTTAGTGTCTAAACAGTGGGAATAATAACTAGATGTGTTCAATATCAAAGGGGGATCGCTATATCTCCTAATCATATTCAAGAAATCAATCTTCTAGAAAGGATGAATGTTTATGTTCAAGAAGACAAATTGGGGGACATGAATCAATATTCCTGTATTTCATTATTATTTATTTTTCTCTAATGACATTGTATTAGCTAACCATTTTAAAAATACCAAAAACGTGTGGGAGAAGATTAAATGGGTTTCCAATAAGAGTTATACCCATTCTAAAGAGTAATTCAAATTTTAAAATCAATATAAAAATTGGTATTAAGGATTTATATGAGTTTAATACTATAGATTTTCTAGGAAATTGTTTCAAGGCCAACAAATAATAATGTCATCTTGAATAATTGGTCTTTCACAACAAGATGAATGATGATGGTGTAGTGAATTGAAATAAATCATGACTACAGTGCAAAGGGTACTGCCGGATAGATGGTATTGGTGTTGATGAAATATTTTTACCAATTTCAAGGCTAGATATAATCATATTATTCGTGTCCATAGCAGTGTAGAGAAGGTTCATAGTTTTCATGATTCTTTTTTCATTCCTGAAGATGAGAACTAAGTTTTTCATCTGAAGAAGGTGCTATATCTGTTGAAACAAGCACCAAGAGAATGGTATTGAAGACTAGACCAAATTTTGAAGATGAATAGTTTTCATCTTTGTGGAGTTTATTAAAATCTATATGTAAAAAATAATTTTAATAAATGGATGTTGGTGGTGGAATATGTTAACAACATAATTTTTGGTGGATCATATGATGCTCGGTGAAATCAATTTCCAGAGTACATGAAAAGTGATTTTGAATTGTCAATGATTAGTGAACTGACATTTCTCCTTGGATTATATGTGATAAAAGGACCGAAATACACATTAATTTCTCAATATCATTATTCCATGTAGGTTTTGAGATGATTTGGAATGAATAATACCTAGAATCATGGTATCAAATAAATCCCCAAGAAACCTAATTGCTTGTAGTAAAAAAAAGAATACTTTGGTATATCAAGGGAATGGTGGATTTTAGTTTACTATAAAATGAAAATTTTCTGCATGATTTATTGGGCTACACAGATATAGATTGCACTTCACCATCAGATGACAGAAACTCAATGTTATGTGGTTCATTTAATATTATATGATTGTGTATTTCTAGGATATTCCAGAAACAATATTGCATTCCATTATGGACCGCAAAATATTTATACATTGCTGCCACTCTAGCATGAATATAGTTATTATGTTTGAGGAAACAACATGATGATATGGGATTTGAAGTGATGTATCCAATCATAATCCATTATGATAATTCAAGGGATATAAATATGAGAAAAACCATGGCTATCACTCGAGGAAAAAGAACATTGAAATTATGTATCATTTTATCAAGGAGAAGTTGGAGTAAGGGCTTGTGATGTTGGAGTATGTTCCTATATAACTACAAGTTGTTTATATCATGACAATGGGATTACCCAAAGAATATTTTTAACATAATTGACTAGATGATGGGGTTCATTCGACTCCCCGCACTTACAAATGTGGAAATGTGGGACCCCTATCCCCAAAGTATTGTTTGTTTTTCCCAAATGTGATGATCTACTTTCTTTAAGAAATTGAATAAACCAGAGGAGTGTCCTTATGGTTCATTGTAAAGTGGGGAAAATATTTTAACGAAAATTCGAGAAAATGTATTAATCTATACAGGTGAGAAAGAGATTGTGGGAGCAGTGAAGTAGGGAATGTTTGGAGAATATGATAAGGGGAGCAATGAAGTAGGGGGAGTTTTAAATCTTACAATTCTAAAGATGACCAATCAAATATTATATATCATGATAGATGAGGTCCGTGATGAAATAATATTATTTTTTTGGAAATGAAGTGTTTCATTGGTGAAATTTACATGGTATTATTATTTCTCATGCTAAGTATTTATCAGGTGGGCATAGAGTGTGTGTTGAGTAAATATACGATCACTATCCAAATCACAAGAAGATAATTTATTGAAGATGATGGATGAGTCTTTAATTTTGAAACAATATTTGAAGACTTTATAGAAAACCAAAAGGGGGTATTGTTAGGAATAAATCCTTCATGATGTGTGTTTAGGTTGATTGTGTTTGTTGACAAGGTTTGAGGTGGGTTATAAAGTCTGGTTATTAAAAAAGGAATGAAGATTTAGCGTGACTTTTGAAATGAAATTTCAAAAAATAAATGCTGAACTAAACTCGTGGAGCATGAATGATGAACTGTGTGAAGCCTCAAAAAACTATCCTATGAACATTGTGTTAGCTAATGTGTATTACATGCGACACCAAGCATGTACGGTAATATAATATCCTGATACGTAATAATACATTTACTATTTAAAATATATTTTTTTCATTTCAATGCATGTAACACTGAGTTAGAGTACATCATATAAAACAACGACCTTCCTTTATAGCATTCATTACATGAAAAAGCAACCACCTTCAATGGCTTTCTCTATACGTAATACTGAGTCTTACTGAGAAACAATATTTAATTAAAATATTAGTATATAATATATTAATATATAAACTATCTATTTTTAATAGTATTAACTAACTTATAAAAATATATGGTTTATAAAAATAAATCATTGGTTAAAAATAAATTTTAAATGAGTATAATATCTAATTGAATATTAAATTCATATTTTAATAGAAAACTATTTTTATGCTCACAAATTTATTTTACCATAATATATTAAAATAATTACAATTATTGAGTGATTTTAATTTAATAAATATGTTACATATTCAATCAATTATTTTTTATATTCATCAAATAGATTTGGTAAGCATAAAATAAGATTAAACCCAATATTTTACATAAAACCCTATATTTTTATTGAAGCATTTTTATCACCTTTTAATGGAGAAACTATTTTAAATAATATATTTTAAACATTTATTAATTTAATTTTAATAAAATAAAAATCATTTTTAATTCGTAATTTCAAAATTATCTTAGGATGAATTTTTGGGATGTTTCGGAGAAAATTAAGTTTTAGTGAATAGTGAAAAATACTGCATTTTAGTTAAAAACTTCCCTTTAGTTTAAATATTAATTAATGTTAAATATCTTATAAATTTGTTTTAAAGTCACTTTGAATCAATAATAAATATGTTTACATAATTTATTTCATTATAATCACTATAAATTTTAAATTGAATATAAAAAATATAACAAAATTTTGAAGATTTAACTATTAAAACGAGTTAAACCATTTGTCTGCGAGATTAACATTATTCTTAAATTTGAAGCTTCATAGATTTAAACATTGAAAATATGAAATAAAATACTTTAATAAATATAATATTTCTGTTTTAATAATATCTACTTATTTTTTGACAAAAAAATTATTAGTGAAAGTGATTAAAATTAATTAAAGTGATTTAGGCGTAATTAGGATTAAAAAGGGAATAAACCCTATATTTATTGGATCAAATTACCTTTTCACTTGTACCCCAATAATTTTATGTACATATATAGTCTATTAACATTAAATTAATGAGTTTATTTTGTTTGGTATGAATTTTGTTAGGGAAGAACATGTGCACACCTAACTTTTTTCATGAATACCAAGTGAGTCCTTTTCCTCCCTTATAAAAGCCCACCAACTCTACCCATTCTTCACACCTCTAAAAACTATTATATTAGAAAAAAAACTACCCAAATTTTATCCCATAATTACTATCCTTTATAGGTAGAAATCCCTTTGGGCATAAACCCATCCAACAAATCTTTTGGGTTCAATCCAAAAGAAGTTACCTGATTAAAAGGTAATGTCTTTTCTCAATATCCCTAGTTTCATTTCCAATCACTGGCCCCTAATATATCTTTATTCTATTCTTGTGTAACATCACCAGTTTAATAAATATACTAAGATTTTTTTATTCTAAAATATCAACCTACACTTATACACATCACCATCTAATGGGTAACAAACATAATGTTTTTGTGAATGAAAAATTAATGCCTCAAAAAATAATGATTGTTCAATTTTCCGTTACCACCTCTTATGGTGTCCACTATATGAAACATATTTATATATATAATATATATGTCATTTATAATGTTTTAAAATTATTTAATTTTTATTTATAACTAAAATTTATGTTTTCCAAGTTCTCTAAATATGATAATCTCGTTTGAGGAAGTGTGGACTACCACCCCCTCAATGCGATGTGATTCGTTCATATGATACACAGAATGCATACATGATGGTTATAATTAAAAATAAATGACATAAAAAAATTTACTCATGAAATAATTACCTTTATGGATATATATATATATATCATTTTCTTTATTATCCCTTCATACACTTTAAAATAGATAATGTCGTTCGTGGACATGTGGAATACCACCTCCTCAACATGATGTGATTACTTTTACATCACATAATTCTATATATAATTATATATGATTAAATAATATAATATTTATTATATAATTATAATTTGGGAAAGATTTTAGTTACTTGCATTCTTTTTGCAATTATCATTTAAAAATGGGAATGTTACTCATGTGTACGTACAACCTACCATCTACATGATTGTAACATATTGTCATTTTCCTAAAAATATTTAATGATTGGTTTGAAAAATATAATGGATGTAATAATATGATAATTAGGTCGTGGTAATCATTCTGTAGATGTTATATAAAGACCCCTTTGACCATAGTTTACCAACAATAGTTGTTTTGAGACATAAACCGAATTTAGTAATAAAACACCCAACCTAAACATAAATTTTTAAGTAGTTTCACACAACATGGTAATAAGTGAAACAAAAGTAATTATAATCCTGATGAATGTTCGGAATAAAGTATAAATTTAACATAACTTTATTATATATGAATTTAAATGACGTTCACCCGAAAGGAAACACAAGGTAATGGATTCTTGTCTCATTTTCATTTTGTAATGCATGCTTAATTGTTGTACACCTAATTCCTTATATATGGTGTACCTACAACCAAATTGACGTATAATATGATGAAACCTATTATCTTCATGGTATTTTATTGTTTTATTTAATTATTAATACCTTTAGGTTCTCTAATTCATTTGTTACCACATTGGTAAGGGATTTTCGTATCACTTTTCATTCCATTGAGGCTTAATTGTAGTTATGAACCTAGTTTCTTTTACATGGTGTATGTACTGACCTTTACATGATATATCATGAATATAATTACTCTCATGATATTTTAAACATTTATGTATTTTTATTCCATCATGAGGATTATGTTTGATAATATTTCTACGTGGTATGGGACACTTTGGGATGTTAAAATATTAATTTACTCGAAAATAAATGTAATGATCATTCAATGGTATTTCCATTCTATGAAATTATAAAACCATTTTTTAATACTCAAATTTTATTTTTATTTGGTTATTTATGACCTTTTTCAAGTATTAGCACCATTTTTCCACTCTTTGGTACTCAAGTGTTTTAGAAACTTATTTTCAAAAAACCTGACTTTATATCACTTTTTAGTCCAAGAACCTACATTATTCTAAAAACCATTTTTTTTGAATTGTTTTGAAAATTATTTATAAAATGATATTCTAAACACATTTTTACCCATTTTTTCTTTGAAAAATATTTCATATGAATCCACTTGTCTATTTCCTAATAAGGTATTTTCTAATATTTTAACGTATAAAAGGAATATTATTTAAACCACGTACGACATGTGCAGATTCGTAGACCATCATTTATTTGAAGCATACATTTAAAATGGTATTTTTTTAAGGAATAATATTTTCAAAAGTTTTTTCAAAGGAAAATTATATATTCCTTAACAATATTTTTTATAATATATTATTTTATTTCATCAATGACAATAACCCTCTATTTTTACATCAAATGGGATTTTTTGTATTGATACTATCCTTAATATTTCTCTAGATGGTTTATTATTTATTTGGCCAAGGATAGTATTCACGTTCACTTCATTGATATATTTATTAGTACCCTTGAAATATTTAATCTCTTATGATAATTGAACATTGAGTTTCCCAAAAATTATCTATTTCATTTATCATGGATTTTAGTATTTCCTAAACCGTATATCATTTTACATATGGTGTCGACTTTGAAAGTTATTTGACTATCTGGGTTAATATTTTTAAATCTGTATCTCTTACCCCATACATATATTTGTTAAGTCTCATTGTTAAACCAATTATTTGATAGATGAGTAATGTTTTGGACTAGTATGACACATGAGGGGGCCAATTATAAATATCCATCGATGCATCAGTAGTCTCATGGGACGAGCCAATTGGATAGCCACCTTTGATGGGTTTTACCATAAATTTTGTAAACTGTATTGTGAATGGTCTTGATGGTAATGGAACCATATACCTAGGAAACATTACATCCAATAATTAAGCATTTCCTTCATTTATATTCTGATATTATTCATCCATGACATTTTTCATCTACATGTATATGGAATAATTTTATTTTTAGGATTCCTTTTTTATTAATCCATGAGATAATGTGTTGACATATATATGGATACATTTTGTTTTCAGTTCATTGAATAAATAGAATGTGTTTCTGTTTCCTAACATTCTATATTGATATTTCCTTATCTAGTTATTTGAATGGATTATATTTCAAGTTATTCACCTTTCCATTCTAACTATTCTCATTTATTCATTATCTCTTCTGATCTATTTTTCCCTTACTGAGCATTTGAGCTCACCATTATTATGTTTCTTTCCCCATGAATCCCAAAAGTGTACTATAAATGATATGCGTAGATTTTACTAGATGTATTAGAGTTATCCTTGAAGTTGATTATTATTTAGAAAAAAAATTGTAATTAGTTTATCCATTTGTAATAAAATTATAATTTATGTATATGGTTTTCCAATACTACTAAAATGATTGGTCCTTTGGGTGTTGATTCCTTATAATAATGCCAATGTAATTAGTAGTATACATTGGCACTAGGCTATCTGGGGATGAGTAATTATAGTCAGTATTAGAGGAAGTTTAGTAGAATCCTTTTGAAAATGATTTTGGAAAACCTAGATTGAAAAACATAACCCTAAGGTAGAATTTGAGTTAAAATATAGATGAAAACATTATTATTTTGATAATGTATAGATTATGTGGGTCTTCCTAGAAATATATCACTATTTGGATACTGCAAGTGGATGTGGTTCTGACACATTTGTACCATGGAGTAATAAATCTAACAAGGTGTTCTGGGCTAGACTTGGGGTAACCGGGTACACAACAGCGGGCCTTACTATTCCCCCAGTTTGACACTCCTGGGGGATTGCATAAGATAATCCATTATTTATTTACAAACCATTATAATGATTTGGATACATAATAAGTAACCTATGTTAATCCTAAGGAGTTCAATATAGAAGATAAGGATTTATGACTTAGAAATAAAACTAATGATATTTTAGATAAACTCTAGACTATGGAAAGACCTATATGGAAATAAAATGGATGATGTATTTATATTTTGCGGTTGTATTTAAAACCATAGTTAAAATGATATTTAGATATTGAACTAATTTCAATGATTTTCATCATATTTGTATTTGGAAATTATATTAATTGGGTTTTAGAAAAGGAAAATCTATAAGATTGGTGAAAAATAAGAAAATCTGGCAAGGAAACCGGTCTTGAACCCATGACCGAAGTACAATAAGGGTTTCAGTCCAACCACTAACCTATATAATGTCTTTGTTAATTTTCATTGTTTTTAATAAAAAAATTCATTGAACAAATGTTATTGATGAACCCGTAGTATCTGATTTGGGGATCGGGGATGAATGTAATATCTAAATTGGTTTGGAATACAGTTATGAAAAAATAGTTATACTTTTCACAATTCTGATCATTTAAAAGTTTCTTTTAGTGCTTCAGGCATAAAAAAATTCATTATTGGTAATTAATTCTAGGTAGTAATGGAATGAATTAGAATTTGATCAATGCACTACAAAAAGTTAGGACTGTTCATCTATGATTGAAACCTATCATGTAAGAATATTTCAATGTATTCTTGGTCAGTAAAAGGATTACACAACATCAGTAAAATTACTTAGAATTGATATGTGGTCATAATACCTTTATTTCTGATGAACTGACGATCTTCTAAATCATCACAGATTTATATATCTGAGGCCCTTAACATTCCATTGATCATTAACATGATTTTGATTGATGACCTCATTCACTACCTATAACTATTAACACATTCCCTTTAATATTGTATCTCTACATTCCACTGATGTTCTAATACCTAGAGACCTAGATACATCGTATTCTATGTGACCTTTGTACATTCAATTCTTTTTTATATATTATTACTTATGAACCCTTCTCAAGATGTGAGATTTGAAACATAGAAAATATCCAAAAATATATCACCGTGATTGATTTTAAATTGTGAGGACATAATTTAAATTAGGTGGGGATAATGTGACACCCTGAAAAACTAAATTAAGAACCTTGTGTTCGATAACATGTATAACACGTGACACCGTGTGTGTTAGGTAATATAATATATGGATACATTAAAATATAGATACTATTTAAAATATATTCTATATATTGCGAAGAATGAAGCACTAACTTAGAGTACATGATATTCAACAATGACCTTCTTCTACAGCCTGTGTTACGTGAAAAAGCGGCCATCTTCGATGTCTTGCTCTATACAGAATATTTATTCTTACAGAGAAACAATATTTAATTGAAACATTATTATTTAATATAATAATATATAAAATATTCACTATGAATATTATTATCTAAATTATGAAAATATATGGTTTAGAGCACTAAAGAATTGGTTAAAAATAAATTAGAAACGATTATAAGAAAAAATTGAATAATGAAAGTATATTTTTATAGAAACTATCTGTATGCTCAGAAAGTTGTTTTACCATAATCGACTAAAATAATTATAATTAGTGATTTATATTAATCTAATAAATTAGTTACATATTAAACTAATTATTTTTATATTCATCTAAGAGATATTATAATCATAAGATAAGAGAAAACCCAATATTTCACATAAAACCCATTATTTTTATTAAGGCAATTTTTATCGTCTTTTAACAGCGAACCTATTTTAACTATTAATTTTGACAATTTTATGAATTTAATTTGATAAAATGAACACAATTTTTGAATTAATAACTTTAAAATAATCTTAGTAATAATGTTTTTTATTTTTTGGAAAATCTTCATTTGATGGTGAATAGTGAAAAATAATGCATTTCAGTTAAAAACTATATTTTTGTTTGAATAATTATTAATGTTAAATTATATTATAATTTTATATTAAAGTCAAATTAGATAAATTATAAATATATTATTATAATTTAATCTATTATAATAAATATATCATTTAAATTGAACATGAAAATATAACAATCTTTTGAACATTTTTCTACTAAAACCAGTTAATGTGTTTGTCTGTGTGATTATCATTAATATTAATTTTTCCTCTTCTGTGATATGAATTTCTAAAATCTGACATAAAACATTTTAATCAATAAAATATTTTTGGTCTAATAATATAAACTTATTTTTTCATAGAAAATGATCAATGAAAGTGATTGAAATAAATTACAATGATTATGGTGTAATTAAGCTTAAAAAAGGACTAAAACCCAACTTTTAAGTGCCAAAATGACCTGAAATCCGTTCCAACACAAATTATATGGAAATATTCGTCACTTTCCCATAAATTCATGTGGTTTTTGGTTTTTTATGAATTTTTATAGCTAATAACATGTGCACACCTAATTTCTTTTCAAAAATACAAAGTGAGTCCTTTTCCTTCCCTATAAAACACCACCACCTCTACCCATTCATCACACCTCGCAAACCTCTTATGTTCCAAAAAATCCTAACCAAATATTCTCCCATAATTTGTTTACTCTACTTAGAACCAGTCATTTGGTTAGAAACACTTCCAACAAATTATTTTCTTTCAAACCAAAGAAGATACCCGATTAAAAGGAAATGTCTTTTCTCAACATCTTTAGATTCATATCCATTCTCCAACTACTAAAATCTCCGTATTCTCTTCTTGTGTAAAGAAATTTGTTTAATTAATATACTAGGATTTTTTTATGATGATATTTCTATGTATAATTACACACCTGACCATCTAATTGGTAACAAACATAATGTTTCTGTAAATATCGAATTACAGCCTCACGAAACGATGATTGTTCAATTTTCCATTACTGCCTATTATGGTGGATATTATGATAGAATATGTATATATATATATCTATGATATATATGTTATTAATAATGTTTAAAAATTAATTAATTTATATTTATAACTTACATTTATGCTTTCCAAGTTGTGTAAATACGATAATTTCATTTGAATAAGTGTGCACCACCACCACCTGAAAGTGATGTGATTCATTCACATGAAACATAGAATGTAAAAATGTTGGTTATAATTAAAAATATTAGGCATAAAAATATATTATATTCATGACATAATTATCTTTCTAGAATATATATATATATATAATTTTCTTTATTACCCATTCACACACTTGATATTACATCGTTCATGGATGTGTGGACTACCGCTTCCTCGACATGATGTGATTTTTTACATAAAATAATTATATATATAAGTATATATGATTAAATAATATTATATTCATTATATAATAATTATTTTGTAATTATTTTATTTACTTACCATCTTTCTGCGACGATCATTTAAAAATGGGAATGTTACTCATTCCTATGCACGACCTACCATCTACATGATTGTAACATATTCTCATTTTCATAAACATATTTAATGATTGATTTTAAATGTATAATTAATGTAAAAATATTATAATTATTTCATAGTAATCATTCTGGAGATGTTATATAAATACACAATTGACTATAATTGACCAACAATAGTTGTTTTGATACATAAAAGAAATTTGGTCAAAAACACCCGACATAAACTTAATTGTTAACGTAGTTGTACAAAAAATGGTAATAATTGAAATAAAAGTAATTATCAAAATTAAATAGGTTATAAGTAAAGTATAAAACTAACATAAGTATATTATACAGGATGTTAAAGGACTTTCACCAAAAAGGAAACACATAGTAAGGTATTCTTGTCTCATTTTCAATCTGTGAGGCATACTTAATTGTTGTACACATAATTCCTTATATATGGTGTACTTACTTAAACATTTAAATATTATATCATGAAACCTATTGTATTAATTTTATTTAAATTTTTTGTTTAATGATTAATACCTTTTGGTTTTTTAATTAATTTGTTACCACATTGGTAAGGGACTTTCATCCCAATTTACATTCCATTGAGGCTCAATTGTCGTTATTCTCCTAGTTTATTATACATGGTTCATGTACTAACTTTTATATGACATATCATGAATATATTTATTCCCATGGTATTTTAAACATTGTTATAATGTTTTTCCTTCATGAGGATTATGTTTTAAAATATTTCAACATGATATGGGATACTTTGATATGTTTAAAGATGATTTTCCTCAAAAATAAATTTAATGATATTTCATTGTAGTTTCATTTCTAGAAAAATATATAACAATTTTTCAATATATAAATTTCTTTATTATATGGCTATTCATGACCATTTTCAAGTATTATTACCATTTCTTGCTCTTTGGTACTCATTTTTTTAGAAAATTTTTTCCAAATAACTTGACTATATATATGTTTAGATGGAGAACATGATTCATTCTAAAACCCATGTTTTTTGAAAAGTTTTCAAAAATGTTTCTAAAATGATTTGGAAAAAAATACCTTTTTTTATTTCAGCGTTGTTTCAAAGGAATCTTCTTTTGTCATTCCTAATGATTCATTTTCTAAATATTTTCCACACAAATGGAATATTCTTTTTACCTAATAGGACATGTACATATTCATCATCTGTCATTTCTTTGAAGCATAATTTTCCAAAGGATTATTTTTAATTTGAAATATTTTCAAAAGTGTTTTCAAAAGTAAATGAAATTTTCATTATTAATTTATTTTAGAATCTATTCTATTATTTCATCAATGAAAACAACCCTCTATTTGTAATTCACATTGGATTTGTTTTTTTGTTACTATCCTTATTATTGATTTGATGGTTAATGATTTATCTGGAAAAGGATTGTATTAAAATTCACATCATTGATTTATTTATTATTCCCCTTGAAATATTCCATATCTAATGATAATAGAACATTTAATTTTTCCAAAATTACCCATTTCCTTTGTCATGGATATTACTATTTCTTAAACCATATAACATTTTATAAATAGTTTATACGTGGAGAGTTAGTTGATGATCTGGGTTAATATTGATAAATCTATATCTATTACCCCATAAATATATTTGATAAGGAACATTGTTAAATAAATTATTTGATAGACAAATAATTTTTTGGATGGGAACGACATGGGTGGGGCCCGGTTATAGATAGCCCCATGATGAATTGGTAGTTTAATGGGGAAAGTCATTTGGCTAGCCACCTTAGATGGGTTTTTACCCTGCATTTTGTAAAATATCTTGTGAAAGGTCGTGATGGTAATGGTACCATGTACCTAAGAAACATGGCATTGAATAATTAAGCATTTCAATCATTTATATTATGATATTATTCATCCATGGTATTTTGTGTCGACATATCTATGGATGCATTTCATTTTCAGGATTCAGTAATTATTCATCCATGATATAATGCATCATAATATCTATGGATACATTTCATTTTCATTTCATTGAATAAATAAAATGTGTTTCAGTTTCTTAACATTCCATATTTTTATTTCATTATATAGTTTTTTGAATAGAATGTATTTCTTGTTATTTACCTTTCCATACTAAATATTCACATTGATTTATTATTTCTTCTTCTCTACTTTGTCCTTATTGATCATTTTAGATAACCCATATTATGGTTATTCCCACTAGATTACAGAAAGAGTACTATGAAATATATGCATGGATTTTTCAAGATGAATTAATTTTATTTTCAATTTTGTTTATTTATTTCGAAGAAAAAATGTTGTAATTAGTGAATCCATGTGTAATACTATTCTAAATTATGTATCCAGTTTTCCAAGACTAAAAAAATGATCTGTCCTTTGGGGCTTGATACTTTGTAATCATGCTAATGTATTTAGTAACTGACGCTAGATCTAGGATATTTGGGGATGGTTCTCTACAAAATGATCTTGTGATGTGATCATGTGTGACACTCATAGTTGTATTTATAACTAGTTATAGTAAAAAAATTATAATATTATAACATTTAAAATCACATGATTTTGTGTGATTGTCTTTGAGTCATGTGGTGAGAAAGCATGCATCACACACGATTGCCTTTGGATATCTCACAAAACTCATGAATGTGTTTGGATCCCATAGAGGGATATCATGTGCAACTCATGATTGTTTATGGAGATCATGCCAAGATAATGCACTTACTGCAAATAGGACTCACTCTAGGGACTCGCGGAAGAACATGAATATAAATGAAAAATATGGAAGTGATGAAAGAACTCGCATAGAGCATGAATGTTGACCAAGGACTCATTTAAAGTGGAACTGAGAATTTAGATCAGGGACTTGTGAAAACCATGAAATGCTAACGAGGGTCTCACAAAAAGCAAGAATGAAAAATCAGACCAGAGAATCATTCAAAGCACAAATTCTTAACAAGGATTCATGAAAAGCATGAATTTTGAAAGAGGAATCAACCCTGGATATTGCATGAAGCATGATAGAATCTCATGCCTAGATCATAAAAAACATGTAATGCCCATGAGGTGGAAGGTTTCCCATGATTTATGTAGTTTATGTGTTGGAAAGTCGCCTATAAATATCCCAAGTGACATATTCAAAAATTTATTTATTTATTAAAATATTTACAGAAAGATAACCTGGAGAAGAGACTCAAAGTGAGATATCATGATAGAGATTTGCGAAGAATGAGTATAAATGATTGACATCGCGTATGTGTTTCAGATGACATGAAGTAGGTCTTGTGTAAATATAGGGAGAATACTCATGAGAGAAGAATCGCAAAAGTGGACTCACGAAAGAGGTTTACATAATGTGGGACTCATGAAATGTGTGAGAAAGGGTTTGCAGAGAAGCTGGTTTGTGCTAGAGGTTTGAAAATAAGTAGGTAGAGTTATGGGTCTTTAGTGAAGGAGGTTATCTATAGGGGTTCTTCAAGAAGGATGTTCACCCCAGGGATTAGTGGGGAAGGAGGATGATGATAGGGGTTCATGGTAAAGATGGTTCATACCAGAAGTTATTGGTGAAGAAGTTGCATGCCAAGGGTTCGTGGAAAATGAGGATCGTGCAAGGCACCAAGGGAACCTAATAGAGTGGGAATGAAACAAAAAACCAGGGTTCACACCCAGGGACTCATGAAAGGTGAGACTTACATAAGTCAGTAGGGGTTCATGCTAGGGGGCTCGAACATGGTGACATTCGATAAAGGCAGCAGCAGTTTACACCATGGGACTTGCACAAGGTGGGACTCATGCAAGGAGTCAGGGGTTTGTTCTAGGATCTCACATAATAATATATGCTAGGATGACACACAAGGATTTATTCACTGGGTTCTTGCATAAGGGAATCACACTAGAGTCTTGTGCGTGGAGATACACACCTAAATTACCCTATGAGATATATAATTGTCATATAAAATTTTAGAAGAAGAAGAGAAAAACAAAGGATATCCACCATTTTAGAATATTCATAGAAGGAGTTTATTGATTTCTACATCAATGTAAATAAAATAAAGACTTGGAATAACTTGAATATCCTTACAAAGTGGAGTTAATTGATGTTTCTATAGTAAAAGGATGTTTGATCCATTTTTTTAGAAATTGAATGTGTTGAAACTAGTTGTTTTCATAGAAGTAAAGGAAAAAACAAGAAAAATATTAAATTCAGCATCTATATAGAGTTTAGGATACATTCATTAGTGATAATTAATGGACACACATGTTTGTAAACATAGTGGGACCTAGAAGCCCATAAACTGTGTGTGGTTCCTTTCTAGAGCCGGTAGAAAAAGAAGAGGCAGGTGGTGATCCTTTCCACGGAATATGAGCAAGATAAATAGACAAAGGTAGATTCCCTTGGGAAATTAGGGAGATGAACCTAAACCTTATAAAGGCTATAATCCTAGTAATAGAAGTGATCTACCTAGAAAATAATTGTTGGACATGAGTCATATTGAATTTGGTATAATGAGAACATTGGTGTTGTATGATCCTTGGATGTATCCCAATGAAGGTGATCCATGTAAAAATATCCACTTCATTTCACTTTACTTATTTCTTTACATTTAGTGCATTATCAATAGATAAAATTGGAACATATAAAATCAATATAAACACTAACATGAAAAAAAGTGACCATTATAATATAGAGGTCAATTTCTAATAGGGATAGAAAAATATTGAAAATAATATCCATGCCCTCACTCACCCCCTCTTAGAGTATCTAGGACACTTTTTCACCTAACGATTGGTATCAGAGAATATGATACCTTGGTAGATTTATTTTCTCTTAATGGTTAAATATAATATTGGGATTTAAGTTTCAAATTTCTCATAACATGGTGTGCCATGAAAAATAAAAGAACTAAAAAGATGAATCAGAAGTTAGCTCGTATTCCTCAACGTGGAAGTGTCTATTAAAAAAAATGTGATTCGTTTTAAAGAAACCAATAGTGTTCTAATGAAAGGGTTGTAATAATCAGGCATTGAAACGATAGACTTAATTATGTTTTAGGAATGAGTGAAGAACGAATCATTCCTTGTGATGTTGAAACTACAGATGACAAAGAACCTCCATGACGAAGAAAATTTAAAGCTATCCATGAAACAAAGGAATAAGATTTGAAATTGGATGAATAAATTGAATCTAAAGATAATTGGATCCAAGTACTAGAAATTGAGTTCAAAAATTTAAAATGTTTAAATAAAAGGATTATTCATGTGGCTACTAATATGAGGGAGATTAATGATTCCTATGCTGACGAACTACAGAAGTTGTATACACAGATAGAAAAACTAAAAGATCATGACATGGGAAAAAAATTAAAATCTACAAATGATTATTTTTCTACATAGTTATATGAACTAATTAATGAAACAAAAAGGCTACAATAGGAGAATTATTCTTCTAATGAATCTGTTTCTCAAGTGAATTCTTAGTTAAAGGAGAAATATGACATGATAGATAATCTCTCCTGAAAATCGGAAGATGAGATGACTAGTGGGAAGAATCTCATGAGAGAACTTAATGATCAACATAAAGTAAGGGATAAGAAGATTAAATAATTAGGAGAGGAGATAGAATCAGTCATGAAAAAATTGGATCAATCTAATGCCAAAGAAAATCTCAAGTTGAATGATTCTTTTCAATTAATATTTGATTATCCTTCAAAGGGTGATAATAAAATGAAAATAAAATATGCTACTTAAGAGGAAACAAGTGAAATAATTGTATCATCACAACAGTCATGTAGTTTTGGAAAATATAATATTAGATATGATAAACTCTATCACATGAATGATATATATAATGCAATGAATAATTATAGAAATAAGAAAAATATTGTAGGTGCATGAGATAGACCTAAAATGGTTTTTATAGGAAGTAGTGATAACATTTTTTATTTTTGTGGGATGCAGGGTCATACTTTGAGTTTTTATTTTGATGTTCTAGAATATATTTCATGTTTTCATGATAGAAATATAACTAAATTTGAGAATAAGAAAAAGATTCTTGAAAATTATGAAAGTAATATATCTCAAAAGAATGTAATTGTCAAATTCTATAATTGTGGAAGACAAGGACACACCATGAGTACTGTCAAGATCCCCGAGGGCTCAATGTTGGAAAAAGAACTCTGGATGCATCAAAATGTCACTCAAGAAAGGATAAAATAAGGTATTCCTTTAATTAAAGATGTTTTATAAGTTATAATTATGAGCATTTGACAAGAAATTAAAACTATATGTAAAGGGGAGGATATGGTACAATTTTGAATAAGATGAATGTAAATTTAGTGGAAGACTCAACCCCAACAAGAAAAGATTAAATGACTCGAATAACTGATAAATGAAAAATGTATAACGAATTACTTGAAAAATTCACATGTCATTGAACTTAGAATGAACTAAAGGAAAGAGAATGATCCCTCCAATGTAGGAAGAAGAAAGAACATATGACTGGTGTAAATATTCCTAATTAAAGAAACAGTCATGAAAAATGGTATACTGGCGAAGCATCAAAGAAGGAAATTTATAAAAATGTGTATAAACCCTAAATCGTGAAAAATGGAAAGCCTAAAGAATCTCAAATATCAATGGAATACTTAGCATGTGGGTCAGGAATGTTTAGTTATTTGTCAAAAAAAATTAAGTTGGATGGGAAGATAAAACAAGAACAAAAATAGTACAGTTCTTTGCAAGAAAGTATCAAATGGTTGATCCATCATGATCGACCAAAATATTCTTCTTTAGGATTGTATAGGTTCCCCTCGACCTAGGTGTATAAAATCTATTAACTGATGTTCATGTGTTTGAGGTTCAAGGTCGAGACGATCCAAGGGGAAGTGTGGTCAAAATATGCAAAATGGTTATTTGATGTGCTCTATAATTTCAACTAATTCAAACAAATCACAAGAGTTGAAGAGTTAATCTATAATAATTCCATTAATGGATTAAATGGTTTAAGGATTCTTGAAATGTATGGATGTAATTGAGAACAACAGATAGTCATTCTATTTTTAACTTTATCTCTTGGTTCCTACCTTGATTTCAGACACAGTTGGCTTTGAGGCGTTGTTGATGGCTCGTTGTAACGTTCCACATGAGAATAAATGATGCAAGATAAGGAGCTTTATTGTGGGACTAAACCGAAGGACTAACAATGTTAATAGTTTAATATCATATGGGGATCATTATATCTCTTAATCAGAAGTAATATCTAAATGGTATAGAATGGATGAGTGTTTATGTTCAAGAATACCGATTTGGGGAAAAGAATAAACAGTTATGTAATTCACTATTATTTATTTTCACTAATAATATGGTATCAGCTGACAGTTTTAAGGATACCAAGAAGCTATGAGAGAAGATTAAAATTGTTTCCAAAAAGTGGTATACCAATTATAAAGTGTAATTCAACATTTTAAATCAATATCAAAATTACTATTACAGATTTATATAAGTTCAATAATGGAGGTTATCTAGGAGACTGGTTTGAGGCCAATAGATTAGAGTGTCATCTATAATAAATGGGTCTTTCAAAACAAGATGAATAATGATTGTTCAATGATTTGAAACAAAGAATGACTAGTATGAAAAGGGTACACCGAGATAGTGGGTATTGTCTTGATGAAATTTTTTCACTTGTTTCGAGGCTAGAGACAGTAAAATTATTCTCATACATAATAGTAAAAATAATTTTCTAAGTTTTCTAGATGGTTTATCATTCATGAATATGAGAACAATGTTTTTCGGTGGAAGAAGGCGCTATATAGGTTGAATCAAGCACCAAGATCATGGTATTCAAGAATTGATCAATTTTTTAATAAGCTTTGTTGTCAACCAAGTGGAGTTGATTAAAATATATATGTAAAATATTATAGTAATAAAAAAATTATGGTGCGGGAATATACAAATAACATAATTTTTGGTAAACTAGATGAAGCTTAATATAATTATTTCACAGTTTTCATGAAAATTGAGTTTGAAATTTCAATGATTGGTGAAATGAAATTTCTTCTTGGTTTTCATGTGATACAAGGAAAGAATGAAACATTCATTTATCAATATAAATATCTGATGTACGTTTTGAGAAGATTTGGAATGGATAATTACAAACTACATGACATAAAATAAATCCCAAGGAAATATAATTGATTTTAGTAAAAAGGAATACTTCAGTATTTCAAGGGAATGATGTATTTTGGATTATTGAAAACAGAAAATATCACTATGATTTATAGGGGTATATAGATTAATATTGGGTTGGATCAGCAGTTGACAAAAAATTAACATCATGTGGTGCATTTTATCTTAGAGGATTGTCTGTTTATTAGACAATCAAGAAATAATATTTCATTGCATTTAGAACCATAAAAGCGTAATACATTGTAGCCACTCAAGCTTGCACTTTGTTATTATAGATGAAGCAGTTGATTGATGATATAAGAGTTTAAGTGAAGTCTCCGATCAAAATACATTGTGACAATTCATGTTCTATAAATCTAATAAAAAATTATTTTACATCACTCGAGGAAAAATTACCGTGAAATTACATATTATTTTATCATGGAGAAGGTGTATAAAAGGATTATGAAGTCGGAGTATATGCCTACAGAACAATAAGTTGTAGAAATTATGAAAACAATCCTTACCCAAGGAATCATTTTAATGGAAATGACTGGATCGTGGAGTTCAGTTGACTCCCCACGCTTTCAAAAGTGTGGATGTGGGACCCCATCTTCCTAAGGGATCATGTGTTTTTTCCAAATGTGATGATTTATTTTATTTAACCTGTTATAGAACCCAACAGAGTAGACCTTGGGTTCATTATAAAAGTGGAAATATTTTTTTAACTAAAATAGAATAAAATGTCTTAATCTAGATAAGGGAGAAGATGTTAGGGGGAGTAGTGAATTTGAGTGATTTTGGAGAATCTAACAGGGGGAGAAACCAAGTACATGGATTTTTAAATATGACCATTATAAAGATGATCATTCAAATATTATATATCACACCAGATGAGTTTTATGATGAATAAATTTGAGTGGTTTTTTAATGAAGTGTTTCATTGATGAACTTCTCATGATACTCTTATTTTTTACAATGATCATTGCTCATGTAGTCTTATAGTGTGTTTTGAGTAAATATTTGATCACTATTTGAATCACAAGAAGAGGATTTTTGGAAGATGATGGAAGATGTTTTAGTGTGGTGTCAAAATTTAATCAGTTGTCAACAAACCCAAAGGGGGAGATTTTTAGGAAAAAATCCCTCATGATGGTATTTTAGGTTTTATTGTGTTTGTCGAAAAGTGTTGAGATTTTTGAAAATGGACGGTTTTCAGAGAAGTCATAAAGAAATAGCACGAATGCTAAACTACAATCACAAGTGAAAATGCCAAACTAAACTTGTGGAGAATGAATTCGGAATTGATATTGTAGTGTGACCATGAACGACATTCATGGTTTTATTTGTAACTCATGATGCATCGAAAAAATAATTTTAAGATGAAAACATTGAATATCACTAGATTTCATGTTATTTTATTTGAGTATCGTGGTGAGATCTCATGTAGTGCACAGGATTGTCTTTGGATATCATGGAGGGATCTCACGGAGTAGTCATGGATGTATTAAGAAATAATGATGGGTAACAAAAAATATGCATAATATAAGAAACTTAAAAATCACTAGATTGCACATGATTTTCTTTGAGTCTCATGGTGAGATCTCATCCAACACACATGATTGTCTTTGGATATCACAAAGTGATCTCGTGTAACACTAATGATTGTCTATTGAGATCGCACCCAGATCATGCACAAAGCATAAATAGGACTCATGATTTGGACATGAGTTAGTACTTGAATATAATGAATGAATATGGAAGTGATAGAAGAACTCATGGTTGTTGAAGAACTAATTAATAGCACGATTTTATTTGGTACTCACACTTATATCTCTGGAAAAGAATAAATGTGGTCCAGGAACATCAGAAAATTGAATGCATGAATGTGGAAAAGGGAATCACACAAAGAATAAATGTGGATTAGGGACTCACACAATGTGATAATGTGGAATTGTACCAGGGACACGTGCAATGTGTGAATGTTGATCGAGGACTCATGAAATGCACGAATGTTGAAATAGGATTCGTGCTCCAATCACACATAAAGCACGAGAAGATATTTCACCTAGATATTGCGGAGCACGTGATGACCTTAAGGTGGACGGTTGTCCATGAATTTTTGTTTTTTTTGGTGGACACTCACCTATAAATATCCCAATAGTTTTCATTAAACACTGGTTTTTTTTCAAAA
Source organism: Viscum album (assembly GCA_963277665.1). Lineage (NCBI taxonomy): Eukaryota > Viridiplantae > Streptophyta > Magnoliopsida > Santalales > Viscaceae > Viscum > Viscum album. Next base: position 1,801,388,169 of record OY728152.1, read on the forward strand.
TATTGATATGAATCTCGTCTGGAGAAGAGACTCACGGTGAGATCTCAAGAAAATTTTTTGCAAATAAGGGGTAATGCCATTGGAATCATGCAAGTGTTGTGCATGATCTAAACAAGGTCTTCAGTAAAGAGAAAAAATGGACTCCCAAAAGAGGACGTGTAAAAGAAGACTTGCAAAAGAGACTTGCACAGAGTGGGACCCACGTAATGTGTGAACAAGGGTTTTCACCAAGTGTTCGTGGTGAAGAAGGTTCACACTAGGTGTTGTAGGTAAAGGAGGATTATGTTAGGGGATAACAGGGAAAGCGGTTCACTCTAGGGATTCATGGAGAAGTAGGCTCATGCTAGCGGTTTGTTCAAAATGAGGTTTGTGACAGGGGTTCATGATGAAGGAGGTTCGCGCTAGGGGTTCTCAGTGAAAGAGGTTCTCCCTAGGGGTTTTCGGTGAAGGAAGTTCATGTATAAGGTTTGAAGTGAAGGAGGTTCACACTAGTAGTTCACAGTGGAGAAGGTTCATTCCAACTGTTCTCGGTGAAGGAGGTTCTCTCAAGGAACCAAGGGTTCATGCCAAGGGACTCACATAGAGTGTGACTAGCGCATGGTGCCAAAGATTCACACTAGGGGACTCGGTTAAGGGGAGACTTGAACAGGGCACCAAGGTTCCATGGGAGCTAACTTGTATCGAGTGGGACTGGAACAAGTAACTAGGGGTTCACACTAGGGGACTCACCCAAGTTGGGACTCACGCAAGGTGCCAAGGGTTCATGCCAGGATCATGCACAATGGTATGCGCCAGGATCTCACACAAAGAGTTATTTGCCAGGGTATCACATAGGGGTATCACAGTAGATTGTTTTTCATGGAGATATATGACTACATTACACTATGAGAAGTAACATTGTCATATCCAATTTCAGAAGGATAAGTGGGAGACAAAGGGTCGGCACCATTTTAAAATTCTCATAAAAGGTGTTTATTACCTTATAAATTCAAGGAAAAGAAACATAGACTTATCATCACTTGAAGATACATTCTAAGTGGAGGAACGTTTTGTTTCTACATTAAAGGAATGTGTGTTCTAGTTTTCTTGAAAATGGAATTGTAGCGTCTACATGTTTACAAATAAGTGAAGGAGCATCCTAGAATGAGTTTCAACATAGAATCTACATAGTGTTGAGGATGCCTTCATTTGTGATAATGAAGGGACATACATGTCCATAAACTGTGTGGGACCTACAAGTCCATAAACTGTGTGTGATTCATTTCTAGAGCAGTGAGAAAAGGAATAGGTAGATGATGATCATTTCCACTGGTAGTGATCCAGAGAAAGAGACAAAGGGAGTGACCCATGGTAAAGAAGTGATATGAATCTAAAAATTATAAAGGAAGTGATCCATGGAATATAAGTGATGTAGCCTGAAAATCATTATTATATACGACACTTAGTGAATTTGGTACAATCATCACATTGTTATTGTATGCTCCTTGGATGTAGGCTAGTGAGGGTGAACCAAGTAAAAATATGTATGTCCTTGTGATTTCGTTATTTCATTACTTTCAATGCGTTATCATTAGATAAAATTAGGAACGATAAAATTAATATAAAAACTAATGAGAAAACAAATTAAACCATATTAAAAATAGAATAATATCTAGTGGGGAAGAAAGAATATTGAAATGAATATCCATGCCCTGATTCACCCCCATCTCAGGGTATCTAGGACCCTTTTAGTCCAAACAACATATCCGTAATAGTATGTTATACCATAAAAAGTGAAAAAAATATCTATTCCTTATGTTTTCTAGGGTGATAAAGAAAATAAGCCTTTGTTTAAACACTCAATAATAATATTTATTTCAAAAGGGAAGATGGGAATGGTGGAATTTACCACATGTAATCATTTTTAGAAGAAACACCTTGGAATATTATTAAAGAGGATGGGAGTTTTATTCAAGTGTATAGAGAGAGAATTGTAGGCTCATGATTGCAATGGAATGTAAAAATTATCCAATTTTCAATGCTTCAACTGTAAGGATATTGGGATCTATTTGAACAAATTACCCAATGGTCAAGGTAATTTACATTAGAAAAGGTAACCTAGGAAAGTATAATATTATATGATCATTATATTAAATTTTAATGTTTTAAATAATGTGATAATGAGTAATTCGATCGTAAAACCAAACTTATCTCATTATTTATTTGATTCTAGTTCTACACACACTGTTATAAAATTAATGTTTTCAAATATCATTAAACTCTCCCCTACCACTATGATTAAATGGTTTTGAATCAGAAAACCTAATGGGAATCTAATTACACTAGGGATATATTGACCAGTCTCAATTTAGATGCATTGATGTTATGTAGTTGTAGAGTTAATTATAATTCATATGATTTAATTTGACATAATATTTGGTATAAACTATATTTCAGTGTATAATAGATTAATTAATTTCCAAGACCAAGTGATTAATACTTATGAATGTGGAAAATACATTATTTTTTAGTGAGAAATATCATTCTCTAAATATTTTTTAGATCTACCTCTAGTATCCCACATTAATGAAATTATGGTTGAATGGAAATAGAAAACAATACCTTTTTATGTGAAATAAATACTAAGGATAGATAAAGTGCCTATTTTAAAGGAACACATTGATGTATTTATAGAAAACTTACCAGGGAATCCTCCTCAGTGTGTAGTTGAGTTTTCTATTATACACATACTTGACAATAATCCTACAAACAAGAATACCAATATAATTAAATCCATATAATAGGAATAATTATAGAAATTACTCTAGGTGTTCTTATATAGGGGATTTATACTCCCCATGGATTCACCTTGGTGATCCCTATATTATTTTTGAAAAAAGGAATGTTTTATGAGGTATTTCAATGATTAAAGGGATATATATTCAATTATTATAAATAATAAGTATAATAATACATGTATTGATGAATTATTTGATCATTATCACAAAGAAATATATTTTTTAAAGATAAATATTTAGTAATGTTATCATAAATTAGGTTGAATAAGGATAATATACCAAAAGAAAAAAATATTATGATGTATGGACAATATGGGATAACATTAATTCCATTCAGATTGACTAATCCACCATTGAAATTTATGGATATGATTAATATATAATTCAAATATTATCTTGATAACTTAATGGTGGTGTTCAATGATCCTATCATGATATACTCTAAAATCCATGAAGAGTATGAGAATGATCTATGAATAATTCTTCAAAATAATAATGAAAAGGAATTTTAGAGGAAATTTTGTCTGTGTGAATTTTGGTTATAGTATGTTTCTTTAATTGGATGAATTATCTCCATGTATGGAATATCTATTAATCATTGAAATTTAAATGAAATTAAAGTCACATGATCCTCATCCCAGTGGGTGAGGTCTCTCTATGCGCATCCCCAAGACCCAGGTTCGAAACTAGGTAGAGGAATAATTATGGGGTATTGTAGCAGTAATGTAGCAGTACTATGTGGGTACTATTGTAGTTATTGTAGCAGGTACTTTTGGGTAATGTAGCAGTTGGAACTATTCACATTGGGCCACCAGTTTGGGCTTGAAGTCCTTAAAGAATTCGGGTTATCCATGCCTTTGGGTGAGTAAGGATTTTGTGCCACAATTAATGCATTTGGGCCACCTCAAGGCCTTCGGGCCACCTCAAGGCCTTCCAGACACATAATCAGTGTAGTTTCCCCAGACAGAATCTACAAAAAAGAAGCAAATCCAAAAGAGGATTCAGAGCAGGCATACTCACCAGGGAAGAACCAACATATTTGGAATAATGATAGGGTATGGATATATCATCAGGAACATCGTTTTATTTCATAATAAGCTTAGTTATAAGAACTTGAAAAGGTGGAGATCTACCATCAAGATGCAGATGCTGGGGAGGGGTGGTTCCTTGTAGTTATAGTCTGGTTGAATTCCCTAAGACCTTCGGGTCATGTAATGTCTCTTAATCCTACGGTTCATGTAATCTCTAAACCTACCAACCTTGAAAGGGTTCCCCTCATCCCTTTAGAGGGGGTTTTGAAGAATTAATAAAAATCAAGGCCTTAGGGACATTAGGGTAAATGAAATTAAGTAATGTAATATACTGATGAAGATATACAATATAACTAATATCGTTGGTTTAGTATGTATCTATTGGCGTTTTGATCAAAATATTTACAAATTTTACAACTTGTTATCTATTTTGACATGTAAATGGGTTTAATTAAAAAGGTCAAGGTAATGTAAATAATTTTTTTATGAGTTAAAGGGGATATTGATTAATGAATCAGTATTAAATTTACCTTAATGAAATGAAGGTTTTATATCATATAGTGATGCACAAAAGAAAGGATTTGGTTTTATCATTATATAGAATGATAGTGTGGTTTCTTATACAACAAAGAAAATTAATATCCTATAAAATAATATCAAACTCATCACCTTGAGTTGGGAGCTACAATATTTTCCTTTATAATATAGATTCACTATCTCTATTTTAAAATTCGAAATATATATATGGATAATTTTTTTGAAGTACATATTATTTCCGAAATATATTAACATGAGGTAAATAAGACGGTTAGAACTACTCAAGTACTATGATTTCCTAATGCTCTTACACCCTATAAAGGAAAATATAGTGGTTGATTAATTATATAGGAAGGAATATTTTTGTTCTATTTGTGATGATAATTAAAAATCATTTGATATTTACGGATTTAGTAAAGATTAATAATGTAAAAATTAGGGAAGGTGAAACATTTTTCATTTTATAATAAATTACTAAACCACATTTACTAGAAAATTAGAGATATCCCAGAATGATGACATAGATTTAAAATGGAAGAAAAATATATTAAATAATTGTAAATTTACAAAATTCATCTATATATATGAAGTGTTGAATTTTGGGAAAAGGTTATGTGTTTCATCCACACTAGAGCAGAAAAGGGAGCTACTAAATAAGGAACATTGCTCAAATATCAATATAAAATATAGTATCATTAATATGTATAGGTAGTTAAGAGAATATTTCTTCTGGGATGATATGAATATTGAAACTATATACTATGTGTTTATATGTTTATTGAGTTTTAAGGTGATGTTTAAAAGACAATATCCTAAGGGAGTCATGAAACCTTTTCTTTTACATATATGGAAGTGAGAAAATATTATAATGGATCCAATAACATGAAATCAAGATAATTATAGGAATAATGATATAATATGGGTCATTTTTTATCACATTATATTCCCGAAAAATTTTTTAGTAGTAAATTAAGTTCTTCCCCTTGATCTCTTTGCTCATCACTACATTAATGAATTTGGCAGACTTTACAGTTTTCCATTTTCAATTGTATCTAATAATGACACTTGGTTCACATAGAAATTATATAAAAATATTCAAAATGGTTTCAATGGTGAGATATATTTGTTTACAACCTATCATCCTCTAATTTATTGGGAAATCTAAGAGGACTATTTAGAAACTAGTAGAAATATTAATATATATCTCACATGACTTTGAAGAAGAATGGATTCAATAACTAACAAAGGTATAATTTTCATACCATAATATATTAATACAATAATCTAAATGGGAACATATGAATAATTGTACATGAATAGCTTCCGTAATCCAAAAAAATGGGAATAAGTTAGAAAATAGAAGCTAGTATGCCCAGAATGTTTTTAGGACACAATTGTGAAAGTATAGGTTATTTAAAATCAAATCAAGGAATCTCAAAGAATAAACGATATATAAACTAATAGTTGATGGAAGGATATATAATATTAATTGGTTGTCATGTTTTAATAAATGTGTATCTATGGGAAGGAGGTATAATATTAGATTAAATGAGGAATTAAAGCCCGTAGTATATTGGGTCGTTTAAAATTTTAGTGAGAATTGGAGTTTTGGATTTCCAATTGCCTATACCACCTAGATTCTCTAAGATAAATAATGTATTATATATTTATTTAATGAGGAAATTTATTTTAGATCCAAATATTGTTCTCACCTCTAAGGGAAAAGAGTTGGAACATGAATTATCTTTTAATAATGATCTTGTAAAAATTGTTGACAATATGGATCAAGTGCTGTAGAATTACATAACCTAGTTTGTGATGGTTATTTGGACAGGTCAAAAAATAGATAAGTAAAATTTATATCCAAAAGAAGATATGAGGAATAATTTCCCATATTTGTTTGAGAACATAAATATACCACAGTTTAATGATGAACTTATATAAGTGGTCAGAATGTAATATCCAAGGATCATTTACAATAGGAAAATAGAAACTATTACTCCACACATTTTATTTTTTTCAAAAAGAACTTTTATATGTGATTTTATGTAGAAGGATAATTTCTAGATTATATTATTTTCATATTATAAAATGGAAATTATTTTTAGAATAAAAAAAATCAAAATTTAGTCATGTTTTATTTCAATTTTTAAAAAATATTTTATTTTTTGTGAATAATGAATGTACTAATTTTAATAATACTACCAATTAATGAAATCATCATTATATTATATTGAAATAAAATTTTGTGAATTTTATTTTCAAGACTATATGTATATCTTCCATGTAATATAATGAATTAAAAATCATAGTATTGAACATAGAAATCATTGATTTAAATTTTTTAAATCAATGTAATGATTTGTTTTTGAAATGAAAACTATTTCAGTTCATTTATTCTAATCAAGTATTCCAATTTATTAGTTATGGTTTATTACAAAAGTAAAATCAATGTTCCTTTATTTAAAATAATAAATTTAATTATAGATTAGTAAAAAAATTGATTTTTGTGTAATATTAATTTTATGAATAAAAAGTTATATTTCTAATTTTTTTCAACATGATGCATTTAATTATTTTAATATTAAATTTTACCAATTATGTTAATTTATCCTCAAGAGATGTCATTAAATTTTTTTAACTTGAGGTTAAAAATTTTCAATGAGTTTACTTTCGTTTTTTTCAAAATGAAATGTAACTATAGTAAAACTAATTCACCAATGTAAGGGTTAAAATAGTTAATGAGATGATTAAAACCAAGAGATAAGGTTTGAAATATCATAATAAATTATTTAAATTTTAGTGGATGAGATAATTTTGACTCATATTCATCCTATATCCAAAATATATCAATTTGGTGTCCCATTCATGTGATTAAGACATTTATATTAATGTAATGTTAAGGATATTTACAAGCGTGTAATTCCCATCAATTATAAAATGAAAACTACTCTTAACACTTATTTTCACCATTTTAGACACTTATATATACCAATACAAGCCGAATTAAATTCCCACTTTTCCTCACCATGTCATATATGTCCTGGTATTCTTAAAATACCATCTTATTAATCGTTAAGATGTAATACAAAATAGGTTTTCTAAATAAGAGATATAACTATTAGCTGAGATCCTTTATGTTTATTTCTTCTTCCACATACTTTAGAAAAATAATTACCAAGTCAATATAATTAAATAAATATTTTAAATATAATTAGATTTTATTGTGTTCATGGTTTAAACATTTTCATCACCTTATATCCATTGGAAAATGATAACATCACAAGTGTGTACGTGTGGACTGCCACTTCCACCAAGTGATGCAATGTGTTCTTCATTTCCACCATACATGGTTGACAATAATGAATGTTTTAGTGAATAAATATGATATTTATAATATTATTATAATTAAATAAAATTAAACCATTATCTATTTTATATCCTTTTCAACAATTATAAAAAACATCACAAATTCATACTTACAAGCTATTTACTTTATGAAATGATGTGCTTCATTTATCAGAAAATAAATTCATATTAGGTTTAAAAAATTATTTTTAATTATAAAAATGATTTTTATAACATGTTTATGACCCTAGATATGTTGGAACTATTACCAAGGTACAAGGACTAGAATAGTAAAACTGAAACATGTATGAAAAAAAACAGTTAACACTGAAACATTGATTTTAAAAACTAATTATTAATAAATATTCATTATGAAATTAAATTTTTATAGTAATTAAAATATAAATATGGATCTAATATAGATATATATTATTTCTAAATTCATTATATTAGATATTAGAGTCATTATAACCAATAAAATGTCTAATACACAGGTTTATTCTACAATATAATTTTTATTTTGGATTATTTATTTTTAAATTTTTATTAGGGTAATTATATTTCTTTTCTCTCACAATCTAAATTTATTTTCTTATATTTTGGTTATACATAGGGTTTTCGTGTTTTTATTCCATGTTTTTATTTCTTTCATGTCCATGTTTTTTAATTTTATTTGAATAATTTTCATTTATATTATAATTTACATTAATTTTCAACCATATATTTCTTTAATTTCAAAGGATTAAAAAATAATTTTAACAATGTTTTTTTGAACAATATATTTATGACTTTTTATAAAATCATTAATGGAATAATTATTTTAATTTTTAAAAAATGAACATATATTACCACCATCATGACCATTATTTTATATGAATATTGATTTATAGGTTTTTATGTTTAATTTCATAGAAACTCATTTTATCAATATTCTTGTAATTTTTTAAAAATGTTTTCAAAAGAAAAGAATATTATTTTCATGTTTTTAGAGAAATTTTTGAATGTTCTTTTAAAGGAATTTTTCAATAAGGACAACATATTTTAATTAGTATTATGATCTGTTTGTGATGAAATTTAATGATACTGCTTACATTATTTACCTTGATGGATTAAGATACCATTTATCTATTTAGTAATAGGGGAAAATATAGATATATTGTATGCCAGTTTTCAATATGAATGTTTATATTAATTATGTATTTTATTTTTATTTTTTCATTCATATGATGAAGTCATGAGATATGGTATGAGAGGGTGGGCCCTGTTAAACTCTCGAGATGCATTGGTAAGTCACATGGGACAAAATAGTTTGTGTTTTGGAATATGTCATACTTATTTTCATATTATGTATTTACACAATTCCTTGTAGGAAAGATTATGATGTACAATATTATGCATTTTATCATTAAGATATTAATAATTGTTATACATGTGATTATTTATGTAGACATGTTATCCATGGATATATTCCCCTTTTATGATATTAGTTATAAATAATATTTGGTTATAATTGATCTATTCTATATTATTTATGTTTTTTATATATTATTTGATAGATTTCATTTTACACATTCCCTAAATAATCATTTAAGCACACCCTTTGTAATTTTTTGATTTTAAAATGGTAAAAGAAGTGATCTTTGAATGATTTGCAGGATCTAATAGAAGAAATAAATTTCTAACTGATATTTTTATTTTTATTTAATGATTTTATTATAATATTTGAATCGTATATGTTTCTAGTTTATCAAGACTATTGAAATAATTTATGTCATCTGAATTTACCTATTTTATTCTATGATAATATAGTATATTATCCACTATTTATAGGTTACTTGACTTGGGTTATTTATAGTGATCAATTCTAGCCTATGGTCATAGGGATCGCCATGGGTATGGGTTAGATGTGGTTTGTTTTAATGGTCTTAAATGGTGTAAATGGTTAAGGTATCTGATGTGAGAATGTTTACGAGATATTTTATAGGGATTTTCTAGGTAATAATCTATTCTAGATTAATTTTGGATAAAGAGATAATACTTTTAAGAGTTTTATGTTTATATTCCCTGATCTTAGTGTGTTTCCACTATTATTGAGGATTTGGCATAAATCAACAGTGATTTGGGTGTACTATAACACAAATTTGGTTCTCATGCTTTATGAGTTTTGGAAGACTACATTAGATTGTATTAATTGGGAAATGTGAGATTTATCTATGGGACCCATGTTGTGATGGTGTGGTTAAGTTCATGTGGTAGGATGGAAACTTTTTAACTTCCTTCGAAGAAACTTATTATAGATATTATTATCCTTGGGATGTTCCATATCATGGTTTAGTTCATCTCATTTCGAAGGTTAATGATGTTTAAACCACATTTAGATCCTCTGGAGAAATGTTTTTCAACTCTTGATGACATAATTTGGGATGGTTATTAGGTTTGGAACTAGGACGTGCGGTGTGAATATTACACTACTCCGATGTTTGATATTTCTGAGTAATTGTAGGTTCATTGTCACATGAGAGGATCCACATTTAGTTTTTATTCCTAGAAACTGTGACGTTTTTCTTTTAGCATTATGGGGTTTCTATGTTCCTAGTTTGTAGAATGTTTTTTAATTACATTGAAATTATTCCTAATATGTGTGAATACGGAGGATCTAATCTCAAAATTCTCTTATATATGTGGGGATAAGTGGTTCAGTAGATTATTTATCACATGATGACATGACATTACATGACATGACATGATTTCTTTAATGCTATTTTTTATATTCATTTCATCCAAACAAATATATGGTAACATATATAATAAATGTTTTTTTGGAACTATGATAGGTTTTCCATTAACACACTTATTGGGAATCATGGTTTGTGTTAACCTTACTATTTTTTTAAAGTCACATGTTATATAATGGATCAGGATAATGTAGCGGGATTGATGTTAGAAGATGTGACTGAGGAGTGACTTAGGGTTTCTAGATATTTCCTCTCTTGTATTTTGGCTTTTTTTACTTGATCAACCAAGTGTATGATCCTTGGGTTATATATATATATATATATATATGTGATAACACTTAAATTATTTTAACATAACGTGATTATATTATTTATTATTATTGGTTAGCATTAAGTTATATATCTAAGAGTTAAATAAAATGGTATATGATATATAAGTTATTTTATTATTTTATTTTATCATGATACTAGGAGTACAATCACCCTATGTTGAATATAGACTATTTTCTCTAGTAGATAAACAATGGACTATGGAAAGACACACCTCATGTAACATTATGATTAGAATTGGAAAGGCTGATGGGTCCCTAGGATGAGGCATTTACAAATTGTGTCCGAGCATTATTTCAGTTGTTTAATCATTTGTGGAATTGAAAAATGGACCACGGACAGGTCAATGATTTGGAAATACATTGAACTTATGTTTTCTAAACACCTCCAAGATGGAAACCAATGCTACCAGTGGTTTGAGATTTATTTCCGTTTGTTTTTGATGATCTAATAGAATATTTATTGAAGTATTAAATTGGGTTGAGGTTTGTATTCATTTTTATACTCTTGAAAATATGTTGAAAGAGGCATGAATTTATGAATCATACTAGGCATGTAAGACAACTTGATATGAACATGAATATGTGTAAATTTGACAATAGTTTTCCAAATTGAAAATAGTTTTTAATAACTATTTATAATAATTGAAACATTTTTAGAAGTTGTTTACGTGAAATAGGTTTCAATTCATTAAATCATTAATGATAACTTATTTAGTGCTTTCCCATATGAAATATTGTTGAACCAATACTTAAATTAAATTGTTGTGGTATTTTAAATCATTTTTTTGGTTCATTATTTTTATTGTCATACTCAAGGAGGATGATATCCCCGTAGTGGTTAGGTTGAGGTAGTGGATTCATTGGAATTGATGGTATAAATAGTGTGTTCTTATGATTTGGCTTGTGTTAGCATAGAGAATTTTGGTTGATTAGAGACCCTCAAGAGGGACATGTTTTTATGTGACATTAACTTGGAGTGCTGATGCAACATTCTCAAAAATGAGTATTGAGTTGTTTTTGGTGGAGGAAGTGGTTATGCTTATTTATCCGATGGTCCATGAGTTATAAGGATTGTGGAATTGTTTGATTCTCATTTTCCATAGGGGAAAATTAGTGAGTATTTGATGATATATAAGGTGAATAAGATTCTGAAACCTAGGATGTGAGGGATGAGACAGATGAAATGGATATTAAATACTTGAACAACTAATTTGGGATCTTGTTTTTTCTTTTTTCATAGGAATTTCATGGGTGATGCTAGGAATAGAAGTATACATGGTTCCATGTGAGGAATCACTACTAGAAAAATGTCTTGTTATGAATTATAAATATGCAATATAATTCATATTCATTGAATAAATTCCCTTATACTAAGTTATTTGAGATTAAATATTTAGTTCATCACAAATAGTATTTCCTACATTGATTATTGGTGAAAAATTATAAATTCATTTCAAATGGTTTTGGATCCAATGTGGGATGTATAGGGGTATCTAGTAATTTTTGACAAAACACAATATCGCTTGAAAATATGATTCACAAAGGGTTTTATGTGGTAAATTCCATCGCCAAAAGAATTATAAGAAGATTATTTTTGATGGAAAATTTTAATCACAAATAGTTTTTGGATTAGTATGGAAATTATTTATAGCAGCTTTTTTAAGATAGATAGCCTATTCATCAGAAAAAGCAATCACGAATATATAATTTGTGATAATGATTCATCACAAAAAGTTCAACCAATAGACGTTTTATTACATAAATTCTATTGCACATTGTTTACTTTAAATATAGTGAAATTCCTCTCATTCCATTCCACTCATGAACTCTCACAGTTTCTTCTTCATGAAATCTCTATTTTAAATCCAAACTTTTATTTAAACATTTTTAGATTATAAATATTTTATTTTCAAATCCTACACTAATTTTGAATTTTTCTATATTGTTGATCAAAAATTTGGTATAAAAAAGGATTAAATGTATTCTTGTATTCCTTTTTAAATAGTTACTAAATCTGAGTATATTATTGATTTTAATTATAAAATATTGTAGTTATTTTAATTTATGAATATTTTATTCCATCTATATTTCATTTTTTTATTTTTTTCTTCAAATTATTAGTTCATTAATGATACTTTTTTTTATAAATTAAAATTTAAAATATTTTTAGATTATAGTAGAAAAAAATTAGATTAATTAATTGAAATTTACTTTATTGATGCATATATTAATTTAAAGTATCAAACATTAGTTATAAAAAGGATAATATATTTATAATATAAGTAATTTATTATAAATTTATATTATATAAAAAATTATTGATAAAAAATTACAAAAAATTAATATATAATCTTTAAAATAATTAAAAAAATAATTAGTAGTTGTAATTAGAAAATAATAATCTATTTATAATTAATCAATATAAATTATAATAAATAAAAAAGTGTTTGTCGTTAATTATTTTAAATTTTTATAATTAATAAAATAAATTTTAAATAAAATAGTAATGAATAATCATGCATGATAAAATGATCAATCTTAAATTAATAAAAAATGATATTATTATAAATTACAAACAAAAATATTTTGATTAATTTAATAAAAATCAATGTTTTAATAATATAAAAATTAAATCAGCCAATAATTTTTTTAATGAATAAATATTTGTTTAAATTATTATAATGACTAAATATAATATTATTTAACTATAATAAATAATGATTTATAAAAATGTAAAAATATTATACTAACAAAAACATATAAAATAATAAATATTTTAGAATGAATTAGGGTTAATTAATATATATTTTTTTAAAATTAGTTTAAATTAGTATAAATTACTAAAAATTTTATTATTGTTATAAATTAGTATCAAACATATTAAATTAATATAAGTTACTATATATGAGTGTAAATGAGTGTAAATTAGTATAAATTTGTACAAATTACTATATATTAGTATAAATTTTCTAGATATATTTGAGAGAATATTTTTTCAAATACTTTTTAGACATTTCATATAACAAACAAATTATTGTAATTTTAGTTAGAAAATACTATATATAGAGAAAATATACAAAAACATTATTTTAGGATCGTGATTTGATAAACCACCATAGAAATACAAATGGGTTTGGTATAAATATTCTATACATTGAGGCTATTGGAACATTTATATAATTATTATTCTCAAATTCATAAGTTTTCTCAGAAGTGATAAATAAGTGTAATGGTAAGAAATGTGATATAAGGTGATTAGGAACATTTGATAATGTTGGGGTTCATATATTGTGGTTTGTCATTTGGAGTGATTAATTATTTTATTATTAATATTGTAATGGTCTTGACCACCCACACCCACTAAATTGTCCAAATCTTTTTTTATGTATTCTAATGGAAATGTTGACTTGTTTCTTGAGTTTCTGAAAAATAAAATTTTCCAATAGTTGGTGGAGTTAGTAGGTGGAATCAGTAAGTATCATCAGTAGGTGGTGTTGGTAGTGGTGTATGTAGGTGGAGACATTAGGTGTCAATGGTAGGTGGCATCAGTAGGTAGTGTTGGTGAGTGCCGTTAGTGAGTGGCGTCGCTTAGTCGTGTTGGTGACTCACGTCGGTTAATTACTAATGATAGGTCATGAGGGTGGGTCACTGAGAGTAGCTAAAATCTATGTGTCCCCATAAATAGCTTGCATTAGTGACTCATCCACAGTAGCTCACATCAATGACTCACCATCGGTAGCACATATCTGTGAAGCACAATCGGTACCTGACAGAGAAAATTATGTGCATATTTTTAATCAAATGATGTTTTTTTAATATTTTTCAATGAAAAACTTGATGTATTTAAATTTTTTTATTAAAATAATGGATATTTTAAATTATATAATAAAAATGGTCTAAATTGTGAAAAGTGCATAATTATGTATTTTTGACAGATTTTTACATCAAAGTAATTTTGGTCATTATTAAGAAATAAATTTACAAATTTAGTGATTCATTTTTTATGAATCCTTATTTTATTTCCTTCAACTATTTATTCTGGACCAGGGGCTGATTCAGGCATCGTGAGGCCTTAAATAGTCAATGAAGTTGAAGTTTTTTCTGAAGGGACAAAATGGACTACACCACAATAACAAAACCACATGACATCTTTCACACCTTAAATGGATGTTATTCCACCTGAAATAGGACAAGGAAAGAAAATATAGTCTCTAAAATTTATTTGAGGGAGTTTTAAAGTAATGAAGGTTTTCATTCGATGTTATACATTTGGAAGAATCTTCCTGGAACCAACATCCATAACAAGAAACCACTAATGAAAAAAAATCATAACTCATACATACATTGGACAAATGATCCGAAATCTGGGGAGTGAACAGAAAAAATAATTATGAACAAAATTCATGAAGGGATACACATGTGAAACATCTATTTAATAGACTAGAAATGGTAATGTTTTTAGAGGAATAATTCTTCCTATAAAAGGAGGCTCTTTCTTCCTTCCCAAATCGTTAGCTCGACATCCACTGCCAAGGACGGATCCAACTGAGGCATAGACCATTTTTATTCCCCTATTCAAGCATCATATATTATTTTAATTTTATTCTCATTTATGTTTTGTCTTAATTTTCAATTGTAATTATAATTTTAGTTTTTAAATCCATGAATTTGTGTTTCTCTATCAACTTTTCTTCATTTTGTTTCCCATATCTCTCTCTCTCTCCTCTTCAACCAATTCCACCAAGTAATATCTTACTCTTGAAAATGAGAGGATGAACACGAGACTTGGTCGGGGTGGAGGTGAAGGTGATCATGATTTTTATTTAATTTTTAATTTGAATTTTTCTGAAATCATTGAGCAGCATACACTGGTAAGGTGAATGTCCCTGATGTTGTGACTTCCTCTAATGACACAAAAATTAACCAATCCCTATTATTTTATTTAATCATTTTTCTTCTCTCTAATTGTTAGTTCATAACATGTTCTATTTTATCTATTAAATGTATGGAATATATTTGATTGAATAGGGCCCAAGAAGAGGAAACATCCTGGACAAAGGCGTGTCATCATCTTGGGTTAAAGGGGGAGGTGGAATTGAGAGTGCACAAACATCCCATGATATTCCACAATTTCTAATAACATAATAGTAGTTCAAAAATGATATTTTGAATATCTTTTATAAAACTAAAATAACACATATAAATTAGAATAATAATTGAACATTAAACCAACCCCCAAAACCATGTTTTTCTTAATAACTAATTATGTTTATATTTTCATGATAATTTAAATTACCATTTTACAGGTCATAATTTAAATAATCAAAAAACCAAAGTGATTGTAATGACATTCATTTTAAAAAAACAAAACCCCAAATGATATATTATATGTGAATAAGATAAAGTAGGTTAACTACATTGATAGGGCTCCTCAATAGAGATGACCCTGGCCAACGATTGTGCTACCCTAGGAAAACAATAATTTCTTTTATCCATGCCCTATGGCCAGCGTACATCAGTATCCATATCGTTGACTCAAAATTGGTAGCACACATCAGTGAATCTCCATCAAGATCTCCCTTTTGTGACTCTCCATCCGAAGATCATTTCAGTGACTCCCCCAATGATGATTCATTTCCAATATTTTGTCAAAACCTCTTGTTTTCCCAATTTCTCAAGTTTCACCCCTTCAACATTTTATTTGATAGAAAATTGGTTTAAAATTTTTTTAAGTGTTTTTAAGCAATTTATAAGGATATAAAATATATATTTAGTTTTCTAAGCCCTGTAGACTTTTGATATTCAAAGAGAATGGTCTTTATCATGATCCATATTTAATGGAATTTGAAACTGTTTTCCCCATAGAATTAGGATCTGGCCTTTATAAATATGAGACACTTATATTCTTTTGATATTGATTATATATTGATATTGGGGAACCTAAAAACTTTATTCCTCGACTGATCATGCGTTTGTGGGGATCCCCATGGACTGCATATCCTTATAGGTTCCTCTGGCTGCATGTGCACCCCCTATTTTGGCACTAGGAGGAGTTTTTGAATGTTTGTTCTTTTAGGTTGGGATCCCTTTGTCCCTTTTAATTTGAGTATCATGCGGGGTGTGTATATGAATGTTTTATTGTTAAGATAGTATAATTAAGAATAAATAAACACAATAGAATAATTTTAATATTGATCTTCAGAGGCTAGTAAAATTATGGATCCTTATGTTTTATTTGTTACTGATATTGTGATCAGTATAGGCTATATGCATACTGAAAATCATTATTTTTGGTGGTATATGTTTGTGAACCGATTATGGCTTGTGAATGTTTATTTTTCCTTCTTCTATGAATGACCATATGAATATGAAATTTTTTAACCATGAATATTTGGTTAAATAAATGGATGCATTAGGGTCTAACTAGATTTGTGATAACCTCTAAATTATCAATGTGGAATTAAAAGAATGAGTGTTAACTAAATCTTAATACACCATACCATGTCTAGTGTGGCTGTTTTTTGTGTGTTGTTTTGTTCTATCTTCTATCTTGTGTGGTTGTGTGGTAATGGGGTTGAGAGAATGATTGTTTCTAGGGTGATAAAGATGGTGAAATAGAATCTTTGGTTGACTTATTCATTGATTATGGAATGAAAAAATAGTGTTGGAAGAACATGGATGTTGGTCCAGGTTGTTCTGTGTTTATGTTATTGGGTGTGGGGTTATTATACATTTGGATTTTTGGGTTGGTTGTGATGTGGTGTGTTGTGGGGTATGGAAGATGTTAGGGGTTTTCCTGTCGAGAGGAAGGAAAGGGTGTAATGAATTTGAAGAATGATGATGGGAGTATTAGATGTGGGTGTTAAATTTATAGAAGATTTGAAGTAGGATGTTTGATGTATGGTATGTTTTGTGGTGTGATTGGTGACTACATTCCATAGGAGAACTATTTATTGTGTTGTTCTTGTTAGTTTCCCGAGTATGAAGGGATTCAGTAAATGAATAGTTTAGTTATGAATGAGAATTGGTTAAATGAGTTTGATGGGGGTATGTTTTGATTTTTGAATTGTTGTTAATGTCCTTCATTTATCAACTACATAAGTGACTATTGAGGGTGTTAATAAACTAATTTAGAGGTAGTAGTAGAGTTGGATGTATGATAGGGTTGCTGATTGTTTAATTGAGAACCCACTGGTTGGGATTGAGTGTTTGATACTATATATATTAATACTTGTATTTTCATTGTGATTTTTGTATGCACCCCACTCTAGTTGCGAACTATGTTCGGAACACCCCCATTGTCATGGGGGGAGTATTTATCAAACATTATTGTGGGAGGAGGGATTTTTGGAAACTATCACATCACTACTCCCTCTTATAGGTGGTGATAGACCAATAGTTTGCAGGCAGGTAGTGGTTTTTGAGTCCCAGGTGTGAGCGAGACAATTGTGTTTTCCTAGGTATCTTTGGGATGAGAAGTGTTGTGCTTTCCCTAGTGTTATTATAATGTGACATATTATGTGGACCAAGTTATTATTGGTGGGACGTGGTCTTGATGCCCAGGTTAATGCAGGAGATATGTGATGATTTTCATTTTCCCATATTGTAGGAATTTCAGTGAGGCATAGGATTGTGTGGGAAGGTTGTGACGTGGTACAATCAGATGAAGTGGGAGCACCGAGATGTTTTTTCTCAGGGTGTGGGATTGGATAATCGATGGGAAATTGTTATGGGGTACCCCACCATTGATGTGTTATATATTAATTTACTTGACTTTCATTGTTTGGTAAATGTTCCCTATGTGAGGTTATGGTGGCTAGTAAATCCTGTAATGTGTTTTTGGTTTCTACTATTTTCTCACTAGGAAATTAGAATGATTCTCTACTTATGAATGATAGGATAAGGTTTTTTGTACTGAGTATACTTTTATGCTCACCCTATGTTATAAAATTTCATTTTAGGTTTCCAGGAGGACTATGAGTACAATGTTGGGCATTACTATCAAGGTATTTGGTAATGTTCTCATGTCCCTTCTTGGATTTGTTATTTTGGGCACATACTATGGAGTTTTTCACTCTATTTTTAGCAGTTTTACTTTAAAACGTTCTTGTGGGATGGATTTTGGTATTCCTTTTTTATATAGTTCTTGGAGTTGTTTTTAGATGAACAATATTATCTCCCAATCTCATTTTTTTAAAGGGTAATGCCTTTTATTTCGTGAGATTATATACCATTGGTGCTGGTTTCCACCCTAGGCCCTACTAGAGGCAGGACTGAGGAGTCATTATCTATCTTCCTTCATTTCCAAATAAGGAGGGGAATATTTTGATGGGGGGGGGGGTGTCATGATAGAATAGTATCATAGTCTAGGTTTTTGAGAGATATATTGGAGTTTGGAGTTAGGAACAATGAAGACTGAATGGTTTGGTAGGGAAACAATGTTAAGTGATTTTGGTGTGTAATGTAGGCTACGGAAGACCACTAAGGAATTCGGATTTGTGGGCCCCTCGTGATCTAATTCATGGACTCTACACTTATTGAACTACAAAGGGAGGCTATACTATTTTTAGAGTAGAGACCCTAGGAATGGTACATGAATCATATTGACTGGTGTTATTTTTTTAATTTGATGTTTCTGTATATTTAAATAAATAATTAGTTAAAATGAATCTTAAATAAAATTTCACACTAATCAGGTTTAGTAATTCATTGTTTACATTTTAGATATTTAACATGGTTGTCGTCTGCATGTAGTACTGGCAGTGGAGGCTCAATAGGTCAACCCGGTTGATCGACGAAGGGTTGAAATAGTGGAGTATGGTGGCCAGAGGAATGAAAATTATATGTTTTCTAGTGAAAGACATCAGGAATGTATGAGGTCAGTGTTTCAGACATGGAGATAGAGATTTGGATCGAGGATATTGTCATCACCTTCAGTTTAATCAAGGCTCTGATGGAGTACTGGGTTTCCATGGATGTAATCTAGTTGTGGGGAGTTGTGTGTCAGGGGTGGAAGCTTTACCAGTGGGAGAGGAAGGAGGCAAGTTTTCTGTGGGTAGATTTTGAGATGGAGTTCTAAGCAGAATTCCTTTATTCAACCATGAAGACTGAGAAAAGGTAGGATTTACTCTCCCTCGAGTAGGGGAGTATTTCAGTATGGGAGATGGGTATAAAATTAAGTATATCCTTCATTTTATTCCACATCACTTTCTGGATGGGCAGTCTCCTATGAAAATCGGAGAGAAGGCACTTCGTCCTTCTCTCCAGTGCATGGTTACTCCCTTTATCTTGATAATATACTTGGTGGTCTAGAATAATGTGGGACTAGTTGAGAGGATGAAATAATGAGGAGGTCTACCATGAGAGGGGATTAACACTATTTCCTAAAAGGGAAGGATTATCAGTGGATGGTCTTTGGTTCCATGGCCTTTGATGTTTCGACCGGTGGGGAGCCGGGTTCAGTAGTTTTTTTTTCGACCTTCTGGTCCTTGTACCTATCATGTGGGCCTAGGTAAAATGTGTTTTATCTCATGAGTCAGTCGATATATATAGATTTTGAGACCATAAACCATTCTAGATTAGTTTGGTGAAGGTGGGTAGGTCCAACTCCCCCCTCTTTAGTAGCTTCCAGTATGAATGTTTCAGTGGTAGGTACAACAACCTCACACTCTACTGCAGTGAGGGAGAGAAGGTACAGGCCAAAATCAAGGTGTTCCTCATGGACCTATACCTGTTATGGATAAAGAGGTGTTCATTAGTAAAAGGGCAGAGGATCTGGGTGTGGTAAACTGCACAACATAGAGGCAATTGGGCCTAAGATCATTCGAGGTATGATATATTTGTTCAGTACTCTAGCTTACGATTTTTTTATTTAGATAATTTGAACTCTTTTATTACACCTAGTCTAGCCCGTATTCCGGGACTAAGAATATAGAGACTTCTCATACTACTAATCTTGAGTAAACTACTCAGATGTCAGACCAACTTGTTTTATGTATGCTGGGGATGTAGAATGGTGATGAGGATGCACTAGTCCCATGTGTTTCTTTTATTGTTACAAATTAAACTATATGATTTAATCCTTTTCATTGACAAGTTGAAATCTATTCATGATTTTATCTAATGATTTCAGAGGAGATCCATGTTATAATAAGTGGATGTGTAGTGTGTGGATTTTGTTAGTGAATGGAGCTATCAGGTGGGTAGTCAGCATGTGAAGCCTCTTCATTCCTTTTTGGAAGATCTGTTAGGAGAATCCATAGTTACTAAGATTGTGGAGGTTTCTAACATTGTTGGGGAGTTCTTGGATTTATTTCTTGATGTGGATGTGACTCTACCCCCAATACATGGTGATGAGTTTGGGATATACTTACAATCTAGTTCTTCTATGAACTCGATGGGTCCTTATCAGGTGGCACCTTCAAGGTTGCAGGAGTAGAGGATCTAGATAGATGATCTGATGAAGATGAGTTATATATAGCCTAGTGTTCCATCATGGGGTGCTTTGGTATTTTTAACAAAGAAGGAATGTGGCAGTTTGAGGTTGTTCATAGACTACCATTGGTTGAATCAAGTAATGATCAAGAACTGTTACCCTCTCTCAAGGATAGAATATATTTTTGACTATATGAGGGGACAAAGTTGGTTCTTGAATATAAATCCATAGTCTGGTTATCACCAACTAAGGGTGAAAGATGGTGAGATCCAGAAGACTTCTTTTAGGTGTATGTTTGAGAAATTCGAGTTTGTGGTTATGTATTTCGGTTTAGCAAATGAACCATTAGTGTTCATGGGTCTCATTAACTCTATCTCTCATGAGTTCCAGGATTACTTTTTCATCATATTAATCAATTTTATTTTTATCTACTCGAAGTAATATGAGGAGCATACCAATCATCATAGGATTGTCTTATAGATTCTTTGAATCCACTATCTCTACATAAATTGGTAAATGAGTAATTTTGGTAAGTAATATGTGATTTTCCTTGGACATGTGGTGTCAAAACCGGGTGTAGTAGTGGCTCGTAGAAGGACGAGGTAGTTTTATCTTAGGTTGAACCAAATAATGTTGTGGACGATCATAGTTTTTTCAGTCTGACATTCTATTTTTGGATATTTATACCAAATTTTTCATGATTTTTCCGCTCTATAGATGGAATTGAACATGAAGCACTAGGCTTCTGTGTCAGGTGATTAGTTCCAAGAATTATTTTTCTACATAAAAGGGACATTAGTAGGTGCTCTAGAGCTCCGGTTTCTAGAGTTATGGGTGATGTTTGAAGTGTTTTTTAATGATTCTCGACTATTCTTAGGATCTGTGGCGATGAATAATAGGGGATTGATATCTTATGGGTATCGGAATTTATGTCCCCATGAATGTAACAACTCCTCCCATGATATGGAGATAATGGAGGTCATGTTTATGCTGATGCTTTGGTAGGATTACCTCATTGTGGACGGTTTTATGGTCTTCACTGATCAGAAGATCTTGAGGTATATCTTTTTCCAGCAATATTAGAACATCCTATAGTAGAGGTGGATGGAGTTTCTCCAAGATTATGATTTCATGATCTCTAATACATCGGGAAAGGGGAATGTTTTGGATGATTATTTGAGAAGGATGTCACATAAGGAGGTTGTTAAAGAATATGTGGATTCTTGGAAGGAAGAGGAAGAGTTTACATCCTTGCAGTTAGATGCAAGAAAAGATGGAGGCATAGAATATTTATTTCAGATGATAGTACAACATACTCTGATGTATCAGGTGGGGGAGTCTCATTGGGGAGACATGAAGTTAGAGGTGAGGCATGATCAAGTTAACCAAGGTGATGCTATAGAGGGTTAGTTGGAGGATGGTCAGAATCAGATGTTGTTCTATGGGAGAAATTTTTTTCTAGTGGAGATGTGTGAGGGATCTATCCGCGAGTTTCATAGCTCCTCTTTGGTGGTACACCCTAGGGTTTCAAATATGTATAGAGTCTTGAAGGACCTATTTATGTGGCCCAGGATAGAGGCGATAATGGTGGAGTTTGTAGAAATGTTCATAGTGTGAAAGTAGGTAAAGGATGAACACTGTATTCCTAACAGTTTTGTGCAAGCCACCCAAGTAGATGTGGGGTGTCATCTCTATAGATTTCATCATAGGGTTACCTAGCGATCATGGAGGAAGTGATACAATCTGGGAAGTGGTGGATTTACTGACAAAATCGAATCACTTCCTAGAGATTAAGGAGTTAGGATTAGTGGATGCTTTGGAAAAGAGTAATGTGGATGAGGTTGTGTGGATTCCTGGAGTTATGAGATCTATCATCTCATATCAGTACACATATTTTACCTCATGATTCCGGATGGCATTAAAACATGATTTTGGAACTCATCTACGCATCAGCACTGTCTTACACCCTCAGATAGATATGAAGACAGAGCGGACTAACTGTACATTGGAAGAAATGTTGTGAGAATGGGTATTCAACATTAGTGTATCTTGGGTATGACACCTTACCTTTGTAGAGTTTTCTTCAATAATATATATCAATATTCCATTGACATGGTTCCATTGGAATCCTTGTACGAGAGACCGTGTCATCCACCATTATGCTGGACATAGATTTGGGAGATAACTGTTATTGGTACCAAAGTAGTTAAGGGCATGAAAATGAAGGATCAACTTGTTTGTGAGAGGATTAAAGAAGCACATCAACACTATAATTTTTGTATAGTTTGTAAGAGGTGGTTTTTGGAGTTCGAGGTTGGGGATCACGTATTCTTAAAGGATTCCCCTCAACGTGGGTAGTGGAGGTTTGGAAGGGGAATAAATATTTCTCTGAGGTTCATTAGACCTTTTGAGGTGTTGGAACGAGTTGTTATGGTGGAATACTAGTTGGCACTTCCACCGTAGTTGGATAAGGTCCCCAACGTCTTTCATGTCTTTCAACATCACTAGTTTCATTACGATGACTCCCACATCATTGACTGGGGTGAGTTGGATGTTAAAGATGACATGACGTTCATGGAGAGGCTAGTAGATATCTAGTTTTATTAGGAGAAGGTGATGCATGGGTGGATAATTCCTTTGGTTCTTGAGTTTTAGAGGTATGGTGGCCTAAAGGATAATACATGGGAGATGGAAGTGCAGATACATGCCCAGTACCCATAGTTGGTCCAAGTTTGTTCCTGTTTTGTTTCCCTTTGTAATGCAACTCTTGAACCTTTTTTGTTATGAGATGAGTTTTTCCTTGTTCCATACTGTGTGATAAAGTTGTTAAATTGGAATGGAGAAAACCAGATTCCTAAAAGAGACACATTAATTAATATGTTATTAAACATATGTGTAAGAGTTAGTGCCACCCAGATTGGATAGTATCGTGAAATGGATGGAGGAATTCCATGATTTGTGTGTTTAGGATTGTTTGGTTGTTGTAATTGTGTATTGTGTCTTTTGGAAATATGGGATAGAAGATATAGAAGGATGTGTTCTTGGATGTTGAGGTTCCACTACTGGTTTGAAATAACACAAGGTGGTTTATCATTGAACTTTGATTCCATATGTGGTGCTTCATTTATAGCGGGAACCGTGAGAGGTATCTCACGCGGTTGTTTGTCATGACTCATCCCCTGGGGCTTGTACCGCGACTACCCTATGTCCATATCTCAATGGACAGAGGATGGTGACATACACTGAAGAAAATAACCTACAAGTGGGAGGAATTTTCCACGTAACTATACAAAAGCACACTCACAACCCCAACACACAAAATTGAAATGGAAAACATGTATGACACTATGTAAACCATAGAGAGTACAAAGTACATGATGAATGTTCAAGGGTCCAGAATACAAGCCCAACATATAAAATTTGAAAATAGTAAAGTACAAAGGCGCTTGATAATTTCATCCAATGAAAATTGTACCTAAAGTGTAGATAAAGAGAAGCTATAGGAAACTGTGGGAGCACACCTTGCCTGCCTAACCTCACTAGGCACCGTCAGGTCCTAGAACGTGAAGGTATTCATCAATGTATCGATCATCTTCCCATGACATGTCATGTGCAGGCGAAGCCCGTGCAGGGTTGAGTAACACAACACTTAGTAAGGACCCAAAATTATAATGAAAAACCTCAATGGAAAACAATACACCAAGCAAAGGAAAACTCACAGAGGTAAAACCTAAATCATAAAAAGAACGTTCATTATTAGTAAAGATGGATATTTTGTACTACTGAGGGACTAATCCCTAATGAGTAACTGAGGTCTGTTGGGATACTGAGGTCCGCTCGTCTACCTGGTCACTGAGGATCGCTCAGCTTCTCATCTACAAGGATACTAAGGTCCTCACTGCTACTTGTTTTACAAGACATAGAGGTATGGACCGCTACTTGTCTACTAATCCATTCAGGTCCACACATCTACTCATCTGTCATGACTCTGGGGACCGCATGGTTCTTTTTCTTCCGATCCACTGAGATCCTTGTTGCTATTCATTTTCCGAGACACTGAGGTTCGCACAACTATTCCTCTGATTCCTAGATAATCTACTCTTCAAGTAATCAATAACTACTATAAATCCTCATAAACTCACTTGGATTACATTGAAAGGTACTCTCCGTTGTGAGGGTCCAAATTCCACAAATGGTTTGTCAATCAGATGTAATCTTCGCGTGTTATGATTGTTTTACTAAAAAGAGGCTAGTTGAGTCCAGGTCCGGTCTGACTCAGTCAGACCGGTCCAACCCAACCAATATCTAACTCGGCCTGCTAGCCCATTCCTAGACCTTTCAGGCCATGGGTATAGCCTGTTGAGCCACCTGGGGTGGCCCACATCCTTCTGCTCGGACCGATGTTAGTGGGTTGGACTGCTCCAGCCGAGACACGACGGTGAGTCACGTTTCCCAAACACCTCATGGGACACCGCAGGGTCTGCCAAAATCATGGTCTAGCTGGACTATGGCCCTCTTTCCATGTGACATCGAGTAGTTGTTGTGTTCGTATGTTCCACCACCACCGGACATTTCCAGCGGCCCGCTCCACCACCAGCGACTACTGCCACTATCCCCCTTATGGATGTGGTAGCTCTCCACCCACGAGCTGCCATCGCATTTCCATGTCCCTCTGGCCATGAATTTCTCATCCTGAAATGGTGTTGGGGTCTCGTACTACTGTGGCCCACTGGTCGTGACCTCCTCCACTGCAGCATGCAGCGCCTTTCGCATGAGGCTACTTCTCCATCCCACCGTCGCCACCTCCACCACTTACCATTGAGATGGCATCCCAATGTCCCTACAGCCTTCATTCGAGGTATCTATTTGCATCCATCGTGATCTACTTCCATGTTGAGATCATTGAATTTTTGGGGCGATGGAGATCGATGATACAAATAGTGGGGGATTAAATGAACACCCAAGGTGGACAGATTGTACCTTTTTCGTGCCAGTCGTGATCCATCCACCTAAGAATTTATGGGCATATAAAGGAAGATTTAAATCAAAACACAGGTTCAATATGAATCTATTTTCTAGATTTTTTATCCTAGAATCAAACCCATCCTCCAAGAACAAACAACCTGTCAATCAACATGTTTGTGCGTTGATCTGCATTTTTTGTTTAGGAAGAAAGAATGGGGAAATCCTATTCACAAAGATCGAACACCTACATGATGTTGGATAATTCGTTGGTGATGATTGGTGTCACTGAATTCTTCATTCCATGATCCGTCATTGGTGGCCATTCGTTAGTTGCCATTCTCCAATGGCCAGGATCCAACGATTTAGAGTGATTCTCCATCGTGCCAACGATCAACGCTTAGTGAATCCATTAAAGATATAGACCACATTTTTTTGTGTTTATTGCATCATTACACAGTTTCATTTATGAAATAGCATTTTAGTTATGCTTGGGTGGTAATTCCATTATGTTGAAATAGTTTCTAAATTCAAATAAAATAAATATTAAGGTTTTTTTATATTACTTAAAAAAAAGTTTGATTTATTTTTCTTAAAAATCCCCAAAACTAACTTTTTCCCTCGATCCGTGCAGGTCGAGGTTAGGTTTGGTCCATAATTAGGTAAGGTGTCTATTGTGAACTAAACAGTGCCCTCAGATTTTTAATCTGTTCACCTTTTTAGAAGTTTCCAAAACCGCCTATGAGAACTATCTTGTGTAAACTTAAGAAATAGATCAAAAAATTGTTTTGGGCTCATCGGGCCTCAAAATAAAGTTTCATCTGAGCACCTAGTCTTGATATAATCCCATATATTTTGAAAACAAACCTTGGAATTCTGTGACTTCACATGGTTGTTCAGACACCTCTATTCCTTATAGGTTGGTTTGGGATTATTGAGGACAAGAATAGTTTCAGTGGTATCTAATGTAATGGCTCTACCTCCCTGATCTATTACTTTCTCCAAATCTAGTGTTTGAGGTATTATGTAGTAAATAGTGACTTATTTCAAGGGTTTACCAAAAAATAAATTTTTCCAATGGTCGGTGGCATCAGTAGTTGGTGTTGGTAGGCAGCGTAGGTATGTGGAGGTGGTAGGTGGTGCGAGTAGGTGGCAGCGGTTGGTGGCATCAGTAGGTGGAGTCGATAGGTGGAGATTCTAGGTGGCATTGGTTGGGAGCGTTGGTGAGTCGTGTTGATGAGTCACGTCGGTGAGTTGAGTTGGTGACTCGCGTTTGTGACATAATGATGGTAGGTTGTGAGGGTGGGTCTCTAAAGGTATCTCACATTAGTGACTCGACATTAGTAGTTCGCATTATTGAATCGTCATCTGTAGCTCTCGTCGATGACTCACTATCAGTATCTTGCATCAGTTACTCTCCTTCCATAGCTCGCAACAGTGAATCAAAATCGGGAGCTGACTTCATTGACCCACCCAACGATGATTCATTTCTAACAGTTTTTCAACATTTACAGTTTTCCTGGTTTTTCAAATTTTTCACCTTCAATGTTTTATTTTACATAAAATGGATTTCAAACCAAGTTTAAGTGTTTTGATGGTGTTTCTTAGGATATAAATTATATCTTTAATTTCCTAAGCCTCTCACAAGCCTCTCCCGTGCTTCTGGGATTACACTTATAAGTAAGAGATTTCCTCCTTTCTCATTTTCTGTCCAATATTCATTAAATTATTATACCCTTTGGTATTCAATTAAAAATGTTTGGGTATGATTTTTCACCTCCCCCATACTTCCCTCTTTCTGTTTTTATTATGGTAGACCCCTTTATCTCTCATCAATGTCTCCCATGTACACCCATTACCACGCCAAAATTCCGTGAGGGGTTTCTATATACTATTTTACATCCAATTAATTCTTTTGTATTATGCATCTAAATTCCATTATGTTTTTTGGTAAATATATATATATATGACCCCCTTACTATAAATTTCATGTAAATATGATGATACACCCCTTTCTATCTCATCAACCATTTTTATGAGTTTTTATTTCACGTCATTATGCTTCTAAAATTGTACTATGATTTACCAAGCCGATGTCAATGTGTAGTGAATACCATGAACATTTCTCTATCAAGGGTATTCTACTTTATGAAAATTTACTTACTGATTATAAGTATTCATGTATGTATTACACATCCCTTTATCATGGAATAAATTATGATGATTGATTCCATGTTGTATGATCTATGTGGCACACTTATGCATGAAATGAAAATTTTAAGAAGGGTGTGCCCTGATAGCACTCCAATGCATTGGGTAATGTATAGTATTAAGATAAATCATGTTCAATTAGTGTTTAATCATGATAATTCAAGTTCAATGAGGGTTTATCACGCTTCATGTGCAATAAGGGTTTACAATTGCTCAATGTGCAATGACCCTTGGCTCATGCAAATTTCTTGTTAACTGTTGTTTCCACATTTCCATTTTACAATTATCATGATTTATCTTTCCTTTATGTTCATTTTTCTCCTGTGATCCACTAATATGCCAATTTTTTAACATGTATGGTATTCCTCATGTTATTCAATGTTTATTCCCTTACTGGGATTTATAACTCACCCATTTTTATGCATTTCTTTAGGTTATCCCTTGCAATGCTAAGTATGAGGGAATATTGTGGTCATGTAAAAGATGATTTAAATAAAGATGTTGTATTTTATGTTTTAATTTATTATGTGATGATCCTAATACCTAATGACACTAGACCTCTTGAAACTCTATGTTGTATCAAATGAAGGTTTTATGTAATAATTCATGTTTAGATATGAAATAAAGAGAATTATTGTTATATAATTTGACTCCATAGAATCCCATAAATGATAGTTTCTAATCATAATCTTCATTTTTTATCCAGGTTATAGAGATTGTGGATTGGTAAAAGAGGATCCTTTATAGGTAGTCAAGTCCTTTACTGCATTACCAATGGAATCACAAGAATTTCTAGGAGAGCACATAGGAGTGGGAGGCTCATATTCATGCTCGGTAGCGACATCTATTTTGGTATCCTTCTATTAGGATTTCATGGACCTAAATAGTTAAGTTGGAGAGAATGTAATGACTCTGATTTTATCAAATTGTCTAGGAATCTTTTTGTAAAATTTTGAGACCAGATGCGGTGACAACATGTGATTTCGAGGACCGGTATTCCCAGAATAGTTTAGTGAAAAATTTTATGTTTTTAATATCATATGAGTGACTTTGATGAAAAGGTGGATTAACTTTTAAATTGGTACCTAGATTGGAAATTATAAGGAAATATTGATCTCAAAATAGTGGGTTTACCCAAGGTGCGACTTAACTTTCTTCGGTGCGGGTCTTATGTATAAAATACCAAAAATGGAATAACCATAAATAAAATAATTAAATTAATTTATTATATATTGAAAATCATAATAACTCATAAATGGTAACTCTTATTGAAAATATGAGACCATCGTTATGTTTTTAAGGGGGTGTTTTCCTTAGGTGAGGCCTAACCTTAGCTGGTTCAGGTTAGATGTGAAACATAGATTTTGGACATGATCGTCATTAATATATTTTATAAAAATATTGTTTTAACATTACATGAGAAATATTTGGTTGTTTCCCACTTTAATAAGAATTTTTATAAATACAATGTGATATCCATAACCTTGGAGTTTCTCTGAGGAATGGATAAGGATGCTCTCTCATCGGTGATGATGGATCAGATGTTGGAACTCATATCGAGCATCGACGAATCAAAAAATGATGACAATGCACCTTCACATTTCTTCAACTAATGATCAAAACCACAGGTTGGGTGTGAGTTTTTTTGATTCTCCTTCCCCATTTATTATCTCCACTTCAAAATGGATTAGTCAACGAACATGCTAATCCACAGATCATACGTATTTCAGAATGGTATTAATATGTTGTGAGGTAGTTCTGGGATGACCCATGTTGAGAATTTCTTGATGTTTACATCCGTTCATCTACTCTAACACGAATGGATTAAGGATTACCCAAACAAGGCCATGATCTGTTCATTTGGGTGTTTCATATGCTTTTCCCTCCCCTCATTTCCTGTTCTTCGTGTTTTGTGGTCTGTGATGGCAATTTGACCCTGTGATAGCACAAGGTGGTGGCCTCATGAGGTAGAGGCTAGAGGCATAGGATCTGGAAATTCTAGGTGGGGAACGACTGAACAAGTCCACCTGTAGTGTGGCTGAAGGTGGAGGCGGCATCAGCCCAGTGGCACGACAGGGCCGAGTGGACTCAACTGGAATGTCACTGTTATGGTGGCCTGTGGCGGTGGCATCCCATAGTTCAGGGGGGACTGCGGAAGTGGGAGTTCCAAGGTGCACAAAAAATAACACTTCACTTTATTTCAAACTTAAACATGATTTATTACATAAACATTCACTTAAGTAAATTATATGGATCTATAGTTCTAATGTCATGGAAAATTATGAACATTACATAACAACATAGAACAAAAAACACAACAACTATATTGAAAACTAAATTTACATGACCACAAAGAGCCTTAGTACATAGCATTGCATGGGATAACCTAAGAACACACATAATAAAAGTGTGAACTATGAATCCAAGGGAGTGAACAAGGAATAACATTCAAAATATAGTACATGTTAGGAAATAGGAATATCAACAGAGCACAAAAGAAACCTTTACATAAAGGCATTATATTGCATGATTAACATAACTTGGAAATGTAGAAACAACATTTAATATGATATTAGCATGAGCTAAGTCTCATCGCACAAAGAACATGAGTAAACCCTCATTACACATGACGTATCATAATACTAATCTTTATGCATTGGATAAAGATTAGATTCACTATACATCATGTTCAATGTGGGTTTACCCATGCCAATTCCTGTGAAATGAGAGATTACTCATTATCCATGTCCAATGAGCCTTGTCTCATGCTAATATCATGTTAAATTTTGTTTCCACATTTCCATGTTTTGTTAATCAAGCTATATCATGCCTTTATGATCATGTTTCTCTTGTTTTCCATTGATATGCCTATTTCCTAACATGTACATTATTCTTCATGTTATTCCTTGTTCACTCCCTTACTGGGCTTTATAGGTCACACATTTCTTATGTATGTCCTGAGGTAATCCCATGCAATGCTAAGTACGAAGGATTATTGTGGTCATGTGAAATATGTTTTCAATAAAGATGTTGTGTTTTATATTCTATGTTGTTATGTAATATTCTTAATTTACTAAGACACTAGACCTATCGATCCTTAAAGTTGTGTTAAGTGAATTTTTATTTAATAAAACATGTTTAATGCGTAATAAAGAAAAGGGTTATTATACATGGTATCAGAGTATTGGTTTAATTTTTTTGGGATTAGGACTCGAAAACCCTAGTGAAAGACTCATGGATAAGACTAACTATAAAAAATATCCTTAAATATTGATGTGTATTGAGTAAGTGGTTTATAAAAAAAATACATCCATGTCTAGATACGATCAGGTATAGGTGGATCTGACACTAATGTATCTAGGAGTAAAACCAAAAAACACCATTTTAAGCGAGACTCGAATAAGAACTGATGCATGAAAACAAGCCATGCTTCACTCTTTGTTACGAAACTCCCAGTCGATGTTATTTGGTAACTTAATGAGCTTAGTATGAACCATTGTGAAGGGATTAAAAAATGACCATAAGATTATATGTTGGGAAGTAAATCATGGATAACATAGATTGAATCCAATAAATTTATATGTTAATGAAATAAAAGTAATTTATATGTTAACCATTTTGTCTTTGGATTCAACATTTTGTGTTACCCATAAAATTCCTTTTATTCCTGCCAATGGCTGGTAATATGAGGACTCAAGTTAACATCCGATGTGAATATCAATGTTACGACTTTTTGAATGAGATACCCAATCCGATGTGAGTAGGAATTCAAGACATTGTCACAATAATCTCTCTATTAAATCATGATTTAAATAGACACATGGGTCAATAGGAACATTCAACCCCCTAAGAAAGAACAACTTGAAATCGAGAGATTCATGAGACAATGGAATTTTACTTTTAATGGACCATCCAATCCCTCAATCGCCAAAAAATGGATCAACACCATTAATAAGATCATCTCTATTCTTCAATTTTCTGATCAAGAGAAGGTACATCTCGATGCTTATAATACAGAGGTTGAACCAAATAAATGACAGAAATTGATCAAAAATAAGAAGCCTATGGAAGAGATTGAGGCATTGTAATGGAAGGAATTCCATGAAATGTTTTTCGATAAATATGTTTTTCACACCCTCTATCTAAATATGGAAAGAGACTTCCATGACCTCAAGAAAAAAGTCACTGAATCCATTAGAGAGTATGGTGAGAGCTTCACATGGATTTCACGATATGCCTTCAGATTTTTCATTACCACTGAATGAAATGTTTACCACATCTGAGGTGGGATAAAACCTAGCATACAAAAATCCCTAGAGATTCGTGACATTAAGAGCTATGAAGAAATTTTTCGATGTTCCATCAAAGTTGAAATGGAGATCGATGAATATTAGGGGTATCATGGGGATACGAGGTTGAAATTGGACTTTAATTTAGTTGTATTATAAATAAATCCAATGGTGCTAAGAAATTCCATCACCCCAGTTGACAAAGGTGTGGAACGAAGCACACTGGATATTTACTAAAGGGGGAAAGGAAATTCTTTACGTGTGGGAGATAAGGGAACCTGGATATTAACTTTGAAAAGAAAAACCTACTGCTACAGTAGAGGATTGTGACACTCTGTTTGACCATCAATGAGTTGTTTATTTCATCAACTGCAAATAACCAGTGCACTTTTCAAACTATTGCTTGAAGAAAAGGGTTTTTGGAGGCAACCAACAACCTCAAAGGCAGCAAGGGAGATCGTTTTCCATCTCTACCATCTAAGAGAACCCAAAATACAAAGTGGTGACACGTATGATAGTTATTCATTCATGAATAGATAAATTACTTTTTTATTCTGGTTATATGAAGACTTTTATATCACAAATGTTATGTAGAACAATCCCAACACCACAAAAATGATGGAAGTAAAGATTTTGGTGAGAATGGAAAATGGTGAAATCATTTCCACACATGAATATAACTCCTCCCATGTCATAATTTGGGGTTTTAACTTCCTGGAGAAAATATGAATACTCCCTATGGTGTAATTTGATGCAATTCTTGGCTTGTATTGGATTTCCCTATATAGAGCAAACATAAATTTACATGAGAGGGAAATCACTCTCCATTTTGTTAATCAACCCCCGATTTGGTACAAGTGCTAGAAGGACGATGAATATTCCATAACACCATCATCTCAAGAGTGGATATTACAACCCTTTGTGCACGCGTATCTTTATCAAATGAGCGAGTCTGAGAAAGCAACCATCCTTGAAGACATGACTATTGTGAGGGAATTCACTGAAGTCTTTCTAGATAAATTTCTCGGTCTTCCTCCTAGAAGAGATGTTGAATTCTCAATTAATATTATACCTAGGTAATTTCCAATATCCAAGACTCGATATAAAATTATTTTTTTGGATCATTAGTATTTGAAGAAACAACTACCAGAGAATGTGGATAAAGGGTTTATATTCCAAAGTTCTACACTATGGGGTGCACCAATCCTCTTCATCAGGAATAAGGATGGTTCAATGTGCCACTGCATGGATTATCACAATCTCAAAAAATCACATTAAAGAACAAGTATACCCTACCCCAAATTTAGGGCATGTTCAATCAGCTATGTGGATCACAATAATTCTCCAAGGTGGATTTGCGGTAAAAAATTACTATGTCTGGGTGAAAAGGGAGGAAATCCCCAAGACTGCTTTTCTTATAAGGTACATGCACTATGAATTCACTGTAATTCCTTTTAGATACACTAATGCTCTATCAATATTCATTTACATGATTATTGTAGTCTTTTGAGATTACCTCCACAAATTTGTGGTAGTCTATATTGATGATATTTTAATATACTCCAAAATCAAGGAGGAGCATGAGGAGAATATAAGAATTGTACTAAAGAACTTGAAAAAGGAGAAGTTCTATGAAAAGTATATCAAGTGTGAGTTCTTGTTGAAGGATGTCTCGTAATTAGGTCATATCATCACAAGAAATGGGATATCTATTGATCCATCCAAGACAGTTGTAATTAAGGGATGGTCGAGGCCAAAAACTATGATGGATATTCGTAGCTTCCTTGGGTTAGCTGGATATTATCGCCGATTTGTGAGAATTTTATCCGGATTTAGAAACCATCATACCAAGATAAATCAAAAGCGAGTAATGTTTTCGTGGAGCGATGAATGCGAATAGAGCTTCAAGGAGTTTAAAAGGAGGCTTAACACTCCACCCATGTTCACACTACCCACCAGTGGAGAAATTTTTGTGGTATTTAGTGATGCATAAAAGTGGGGCATGGGATAACTGTTGATGAAAAATTACACTGTCATGGGCTACGCTTCAAAAAAATTGAATGTTCATGAGAAAAACTATAGAACACATGATTTGGTGTTGGGTGTAGAAATCTTGGATTTGAAAATTAGGGGGCATTACCTCTTTTAGAAGAAGGGTAAAATATAAATTGAACAAAAAATACTCAAGTATATGATCACACAGAAAGAGTTGAACATGTGACAATGAAGATGGTCAGAACGGATTAAATACATTGACTTCTCAATCCATTACCACCCTAGGAAACTGAACAAGTGGGAGGATGATCTAAGTAGAAATGACCCATCAATTCTTTCATTATTGCGGCTTGAAAAGGAACCAATCTTCTTAGATTTTATGAATATGAACATCAGAATCATAATGAAAAGAACATAATAAATCCTTTCTCAAATTATTGATCAACCATCTCTTTTGGAAAAGATTAATGATGATCAAAAGGATGACGTGGGAATTCAGAAGAAAGTGTAAAATATCAGAAAAGGTAAATCCTCAGTGTTCTATGTTAATGATGAAGGAATTTTGAAATTTGGGCCATGACTATGTGTTCCATCAAATCAAGAGTTAATGAATGAACTTTTGGATGATGCACATAGTTCGAATTTCTCCATTCACCCCAGAAAAACAAAGATCTATCGAGATCTCAGAGAGAATAATTGGAGGGATAACATGAAGAAAGAGATCTCTTTGGAAAAATCAAAGTGCCTGGTATGTCATCAGGTAAAGGATGAGAGGCAGAAGTCCACGGGGATGATACAACCATTACCTCTACCAACTTGGAAATATGAGAACATCACCAGGGACATTGTCACCGGACTTCTAAAAACATCCAATGGAAACAATTATGTCATGGTTATTTTGGATTGCCTTACAAAGACTGCTCACTTAATGGAAATTCACGTTGAATTTTCATTGGATCAAATAAGATAGATATATATCAGAGAAGTGGTAGGGCTGTATAGAGTGCCACTATCTATTGTATTCGATCGAGATCCAAGATTCACCTCTATGTTCAAGAAGATTCTTAAACATATTCTGAATACTAAGATAAACTTCAGTACGCCTTATCATCCTCAAACTGATGTGCAATATGACCAGACTATCCAAACACATGAGTACATGTTGAGAGAATTCTCATTGGGCATCAAATGAGGATGGGATCAACATCTTCCTCTGGTTGAGTTCTCTTACTGTAACAGTTTCCACTCAATCATCCAAATGGCTCCTTATGATTCCATGTATGGAAAGATGTAAAGAACACTATAATGTTGGGATAAAGTTGTTGAGGGATAACTCCTAGGTCGATAAATGATTGAGGAAATAGTGGAGAAGGTTAAGAACTACCAGTAACACATTAGATGATCAGAGTCGACAAAAGAGATATGATGATAATCATTGACATGAACTAGAGTTTGTTTTCAGAGACATGGTATTCCCCAACATATCACACTGGATGAGAGTTATGAGATTTGGGACGAAGGTAAAGCTTATTCCAAGGTTCATTAGTCCTTTTGATATCCTTGATTGCATTAGAGGAGTGTCCCATCGACGAGCACAACCACCAAACCTATCTCAAGTATATGATGTATTCCATTTATCAATCTTAAAGAACTACAAAACTGGCCCATTGTATGTACTCAATCCATGGGTGGTACTATTGGACAATGACCTCTCCAATGAAGAGAAGCTGATGAAGATCGTGGATCGTATGAAAAAATATCTACGAAATAATATAATTAACCTCATCAAGGTGTTGTGGAGAATCCAAAAGTTTGAAGAACCAATGTGGGAATCAGAGAAAGTGATGATGTAGAGTTACCCTCATCTGTTTTAGTATAAGAAATGGAAATTCAATGGAAAATTTTATTAAGGGGGGAATATTGTAAAGACTCAAACATCTATTAATGAAATTTTTCCTTGATATAATTAAATTTCTTATTATGGTTATATAAAACATATTCACTTCATTGGTTTTATGTTTTGATATTCCGTAAATAATTTTTACATTTTCTAATATATATGTTGAATAGTGATCACATGATTAGTATAAATATACATATTTATCAAATCCAATTTACTCAAAAAAATGAAGAAATGGACTCATCCAGTAGAATTGATCCATATAAAGCCCATTTCTTAGATCTCAAAAAAAGAGTTAGCATCATCGGGATTCATTCTAGACCAAGCCTAATCCAAGATTCAACATGTTAAGCTTGAACGGAACTGTCTACAGGAGAAGTAGATGTTGATAGAAATTACCACTTGAGTGATGTTATCCATGCCACCCTAAGAGTCTGTCAGCATCGAACACCTTACCCATATGTCTTTTGAGGGAGTTATAAGGATTTATTTAACAAGACTCTAGTATTATGTTCATAAACATAGAGTAATGATTATAAAATCATTTTATTTTTATTACTTAGAAAATAGTTTTAAATCCCAAATAGTATTTTTAGTTTCCTATTTTGATGAGTTAATGGATTTTTGAATTAAATAATTTTTTAATAAAATATTATTTCTAAATTACTTTTTATTAAATATAAATTATCAATGATTTTTTATGAATAAATCTATATTTTTTATTATGTTTTGAAAGCTGTTTTTTAAACCCATGAATTTTTGATCAATGTCAGTTTTTATTTTAAATGTAAAAAAATCACAAATTTAGAAAATTATTTGGATAAAATAATTAGTTTTTTTAATCAGGACATTGAAATTATACAATGGTAAATTTTTCAAAGTTTTCTGAGATAGATAATTTTTTCGGTAAAAATTAAATACCATTTAAATATATAATGTGTTTTTTGACCTCATAATGACCCATTAGTGATGTAATAAAATACTATAATTGGAATACTTGGACAATATATGTTTTACCTTTAAAATTTTTTATTTTAGGTTTGTTTTAATTACTTTAAAAAGTCTTAGTGGACCCTCTAAGACTTATAAAACATTTTAACATTTTAAAATGATTTCCTTCTGAGTGAGACTCACCTCCACATAATCATGCCTAATATTTTAAAATGTTATTCCATTTTCCCAATAATTTAATTTTTTCCACTCCTATTTGGAAAAAACCTTGGGTTGTTCTGTGGTTTTTATTAGTTTACTATGTGGTGTCCAAAACCAAAATAATAAATAATTCCCCCTGATTTCCAA
This sequence comes from Viscum album, assembly GCA_963277665.1. Taxonomy (NCBI): domain Eukaryota; kingdom Viridiplantae; phylum Streptophyta; class Magnoliopsida; order Santalales; family Viscaceae; genus Viscum; species Viscum album. The sequence goes on from OY728152.1 coordinate 1,801,426,020, forward strand.
TATAAAACCATTCAATCTCCCTTTACACTTCAATAAAACAATTTCAATCTCAAAAAAACTATTCCATCCTCTCACTATAATCCTCCCAATGCAACCCAATATCTCAAGAATTTTTTCTCAATCTTATCTGAAGCCTTTTGGATCACACTTCCAAGTAAAGTATTTCTTCCTTTCTAATTTTTGTCCAATTTTTTAAAATTATTATACAACTTTTTCAATTAAAAGTGTTAGGTTTTTATTTATGATCTCCTCCATAAATACCTAATTATTTTGGAATGTTGATATAAATCTTTTTCTCTCATTAATTCATCCCATACAAAACTGTTACCAAGTCGAAATTCTGCAAGTAATTTCTCTCCCCTCATTTACATTCATGAAATTATTTTGTATTATGAATATAAATTACGTTACATATGTTGGGACATGTATCTATATGACCCCACACATTCTGTTTCAATTAAATATTATTATACAACCTTTTATATCTCAACAACTATTTATATGAATTCTTATCTCACACCGTTAAGCTACCGAAATTGCACAGTAGTTTTCCAAGAAAAGGACATTGTGTAGTGAATACAATGCCCATTTCTCTATCAAGGGTATTCCCCATGATGAAAATTTAATTATTGATTATAGAGTTTCATGTATTAGTTTCACATTCATTTATCATTTAATAAATGATGAAATTTAATGATTCCATGTTATAAGATCCATTTGACATACTTATACATGAAATAAAATGATTAAAAAGGGTGTGCCCTGATAGAACTCCAAGGCATTGGGTAAAGATTAGTATCATGATACATCAAGGGCAATGAGGGTTTACTCATGATAACTCAAGTTAAACGAGGGTTTACTCATGATCCATGTTCAATGAACTTTATCTCATTTAAATATAATGTTAAATGTTGTTGCCACATTTCAATTTTATGTTAATCAAGCTATATCAGGCCTTTATGTTCATGTTTATCTTATGCTGCATTAATATGTCTATTGCCTAACATATACTATATTATTCATATTATTCTATTTGACTCCATTATTGGTGTTTATAGCTCACCCTTTTACTATGAATGTCCTCAAGTTATCCCATGAAATGTTAAGTATGATTGAACATTGTGGTCATGTAAAAAAATTGTTTTAATAAAGATGTTGTGTTCTATGTTGTATGTTGTTGTCTAATATTTTTTTTAAAAGTCATGACATGAACCAGTTTCCCAGTTCATGTTATCAAGGGAATTTATTAAAATCAAAAGGTTGCAGTACAAGCAAGAGGTGTAATGTGTTTACACCAGCGGGGATTTAAAGAGAGAACATTGGAAATCATGCAAAAATAAACAAAAACAAAGATACATATCTGTCGAGATGAAATCCTTCACAGTGTAGTGGTATCCAACCTACATAAGAGTGCAGAGAACTTCCAGATACAACCATCCATGTTCTGCACCTCAAGCGTATAATTAGAAAGATTCAGCTAGAATGGAAACCTCAGAATCTTAAGCAAAAACAAACAGCCAAACAGAATGAAGGATTCTCCAACAAAGAAACATCATGATGCTCTCTAAAAGAAATTTTTTCCAGAATCCATAGAGAACCTAAAACTCGGACTTCAGAATAAGTTTATAGCAGATAAAACATGCCCCAAGCTTCCACTAAAACATATAATCAAAGCCAAAAAGAAGGAGAATCAGAGCCTAACTTCTAGAGTGTAGGAAAAATGAATATGAATCTATCATTCAATTCCAACAGAATCCAACAGAAGCAGTGATCCATCCATCCAAATTCTTCACATCAAGCATAAAAGATAACCAACCCGATTGAAGCTTCTAAAAATGCATCAATGAAGCCAATTGAAATGACCTTTCAAAATCACCAGAGTGAAGCTAAAATAAAAAACATCATATTCCATCAATACCCCTCCAAACCAGTCTAGAGGTAGAGGTTCAAAGAACAACAATAAAAATCCAAACAACCAGATTTAGATCAGTCAAGTTGTAGTCTTAAAGCATAGAGAAGACATCCTTCAAACAGTTTCACATTCGGACAAGAGATCCCCAAACCTCAATTGAAATGGAGAGGCTGGTTGAATGCAAAAACCCGAACTATACATGAAACATCCATCATCAATCAAAGTAGAAACAACAAGAGATTTGTATCCTAAAGTTTCTAGAAAATAGATTTCAAACTGCCTCAAAAATAAAGCCAATCCAAGGTGAGAAGACATGAAAAAAGAAGAATGGAAGCAAGTAAAGTTGAAAAAGTACATAGTAGTTCCTTCAAAGAAAAACCCATTTAGAAATCCACTGAACAGATCTGATCCAAATATAAGAGAGAGCATAAATAACTGGGCAGATTATGTTCTAAACCATTTCATCAAAAGGAAAGATTTAAAAATGAGCAAAGAAGGATGAGGCAATGATATGAGACACAGACTCAAATTCATCAAAAAAATACTCAACATTCAGGTCCAGGATAAAGGTGCATGTAATCTCAGTCACATTCTAGCAGTTAGATGCCCATAGCAAACAAAATAGAACTTTGCAAGATGGAGAGTACTAACAGAAGAAAACGTAGCACAAGAAAAACTAAAGAGAGATAAAATAAGGATTCTTAGTCTTCAAAAGCATAATAGAGATCATTGCCATGGAATCCCTTTGAATTCGAAACTTGGATTCTTCTTTAATTACTCAACAACAATGATGAACATTCTTTTCTGGAGTTCCATATAAGTGTCAGCAATCATGTCGCCATCTTTTTATTTTCTAAAATCAATTCTATCATTCTCGTCTATCCATGATTCTAGATCTTTTGGGAAGTCCAAATTTTCTTCCATTACATAAGCATCTCTAAAAGCATGGTCATTCTCATCATCTTCACTGGAGGAGGATTCTGAATCCGTTGCTTCAGACTCAGACACCATTTTAGTTGGAACAGGTTTTGGAGGGATGATGTTTTCATCCTTGAACTGGGCAGCTGGAGATCTTGTGATAATTGTTCTTTCAGTTTTGGAGTGGACCTTACCATTTTTTCTTGTCTATAGTTCGGAGTGACAAAACCATCTGATTCAACTATCGGTTTCTTTCCTTTTTTAGACCTTGATTGTAACAGCCCGAGATTTTATGAAAAATATTCTTTTTTAATGTCTTGTGTTATACGCTACACCAAAAGGAGCTTGCACAACACGCATCCTTGACTTGCCTTGCATTACACGCAATTGCAACCTTCCTCGATAGCGTGTGTGGTACGTAATACTGAGTTTCACGAAACAATGATATGCTATTAAAATATTATTAAAACTAGCCGTTATGAATAGTAATAACCACTTTTTAAATTTTAGAAATTTTAACTCTCAAAATGGACTTCATTTTTGGATTCGGAGTATCGAATTTAGCCTAAGGTGAAATTTTGGTACTTTTTCGATAACTTTCATATTTTGATGAATAGTGAAAATTACTAAATTATAATTAAAAACAACTTTTTTAATCGAAATAATTAATAGTGATAAATCATTAATTTGAGTGGTTTTAAAGTATATTTAGAATATATTTTTACAATTTAATACAATGTTGGTCATTGGATGTAATTTCACATTTAAACTAGACATAAACAAGTGTCAATCTTTTGATAGATATTGTTTCTTAAAAACACGCTATTTGTTTTAACAGCGGGATTTAATTATAAAATTAATTAATTCAACTTTTATGTTATGAATTTGGTAAAATAGACTTCATTTTTGAATTCGGAATATGAAATATAGCTTGGGATGAAATTTTGGCATTGTTCTGAAAAACATCAATTTTTGATGAATAGTGAAACCACTAAGTGGTAGGTTAAAAACTGAATTTTGTATAAAACTTAATTTTACCGCTTCTGTGAATGAAATTTCGAAAATCCGAGAGACACGGTTAATATCAAGGACTAAAATGTGGTTCAATGAGATGAAAATAATTTTTGGTGAATAGTAACTTTTTACTTTTTTTTACCACGGTTAAAGGTAAATAGGGTAATTAAGGGTAAAAATGATATTAATATTACCCTAACACATGTCCTAATCCTATTGGACAAGTTTATTTCGACCAAAAACAAACTTAGGAATAAAATATGACCATTTAGGCCCACTTGGGTTAGATTAGGACATTTATTATTAATTTATTTAAAGAAGGGTTAAAAGAGTTAAAATCAAAGTTTATTTACTAAAACATTTTTAATATGGGGTTATACATAAGATAAATTTGACTATAAATATTCATTAGAAATCTAAAAAGATTTCCTACATGATGGTATTTTATTTGTAATTTTTAGACATCATATAAGTTAATTTATTTATGACACAAAGATGATGCAGTAATTATCTTATTAATGAAATATTGACATAATTGATGTTATAAACACCAAACTAAATATAATTTGAGACTTTTTATGAATTCCACTAATTTTCTAGGTTACTATGATATATTAGTGTTTATTTAATCAACTTGGTTCGAACATATAATTCTGTTATGACTTTCACAAAAATCATGTATCAAATATTGTCAAAATTGACACAAAATAGTTTTTAAATAAAATATTATATTATTAATTGTTATTTTATTCCTAAAAATCTAAGGTTCGGCCAAATGACTTAGATAAGGATATATGTATTAATAATAAACAATTTGGGGTTCGTTTGGCATGTTATAGTAAGTGTATTAACCATATAGTGAAAGAAAACAAAAAGACATGGTAAAAGTTAAATTAATTAACTTAGAGTTAAATCTAATTGATAAGGTTAAAATAATACCCTAAACTTGTCTAAATCCTATTGGTTGATAGGATTTCGACCCATCCCCACTTTAGCTTCGAAATAAGACCCTTTGGAACCATTATAAACCGATTTTGACTTTAATATAAAATAATATTTTGAGATATTCCTGAGGTGCCCCTCTCCTCCCTTATAAAAGGGCACCTCCTCCCCCTCCTCCTCACACCAAATTGAGCACTCAAGCTCGGCCAACCCCTGCCATTTTCTCCCCTAAACTTCCCTAGAATAATCCTAGAGGTCCTGGTCTTCTCCAAAGACCAATCTTAGTTCCTTAAGTGGAGGATTCAAATAGGCGTTCCAAAGAAGAGGTAATATCCATTACCGATCTTTTCAATTTCTTTCTTCTTCAACTTCTTCTTATTTAGTTGTTTCATGACAAATTAATAACATCAGTATTACTTACATACTGATATGTTATTATAAATATGAAACAACTCTAATTAACCTTCTATCCATCCTACGGAAAAAGGAAATCACCGCGCGTGCGTACGTACGGAATACCGTCTCCACGACGCGATGAGATTCATTCTCAATGATTAACCATTCATGAATGATTATAAAGTATATATAATAAGTACTAATGAAATATATGACATAATAATGATACTGTAATTATTTATATTTATATGTATGTCATCTACTTAATTCCATTCAATTCAATAAGGAAACGAAAACAGCGTTCATGCGTACGTACGGACTACCGTCTCCATGAACGGTGTATTTCTTTCCATTTACTGATTTATTATATATGTATATTCTGAATATATATATATAAATCATGTTTTATATTCTGGAATTAAGTAATCATATGAATAATTACAAGTTAAAAACACGAATGACAAATGAGATGATTTTACCCAAAACGCTACTTTAACATGAATTTACAAAAGAACAGGTAATATAAAGTCATAAGTGAACCATATATGATATAATAACAATGAATATGATTCTGTAATAATTCAATGACATTATTTAAATCATTATACAGGAGGTTCGGACACTTACGAAGCAAATTGGACCTAAGGTAAGGGAAATATCACAATCTCATTTTTATCCGAGATTGTTTATTCGTAAGTATTTACTAGGGTGTATTTTATCATCCACATCCATGTTCCCTCAATATATAATATTGTTTCCATCCACTTTCAATTGTTTAAATCCAATTTTACCCTTAGGTGAGTTTTTAGTAAAGAATATGAAAGGAATCTTTTGTCGTTTTTCCATACGAGGTACTTTTTGACTTTTCCTACAAAAGTACGAAGAATGTTTTTTTTAACTTATACGGCATGAATGGATTTTTAAAACATTACTTCAAAGAAGCATCCTTTAGAAGTTTTCAAGTTTATTTTTAATCAACTTCTTTTGTTTTAAAGTTGTATGACATGTTATGAAAGGAAAAATGTTTTTGAAGAAGAAAGGATATTTTCCTCAAGAATGGAGTTCAAGTGTTTTATCAAAATTATTTTCCATCTAAGATAATAAAGGGTTATATTTTTATCCCTATTATTACATTGATTTGATCATGTTGTGATGGAATTATTTTTATGAATTCCTTTATCTTATATGAATTGATTTATGATGTCATGATGTTTCAAGAATCCCATTTTTGTTACATGTGTTATGCGATGATGTATGTTTTATGATTATGTGGCACACATAAGAAAGGATTCATTATAAGATGGGTGGGACCTATATATCCCTCCAATGCATTGGGTAAAGACTTTATATCTCATGATATAGACATGGCTGGAACGGAAGGTTATTTCGGTTCAGTGATACAGGACTGAAACGAGGAGTGAACTCGGTTCAGAAAGGGACTTTGTCCACTAAGATAGTCTTGGAAATGAGTCATGACTAACAAGAAATGATTTTCCATGATTATGTGTGCATGCCACAAAGTTTCATGTTTCATGTTATGATTATGGGGATCTCATTTTCACTTCTATGATTTATCACATGTTATGATATTATGAGCTCTTTTGCAGGTTAAGATTTCCAAAAGCTGCGTTCTTATGTATATGATGTGATTGATATTTCTTTTGTTTACCCTTACTGAGCATTTGAGCTCACCCTTTTTTGTTTTTCTTTCCCCAGGATATAAAGAAAGGTTTTAGGTAAAAAAAGGGAAGATCTTTATGGGAGATATTGAAGATCTTTCACCACGTTTAGAAGATTACGTTCCGAGTTTCCAAAGACACTAAACTATTACGATCCTTGTGTGTGTGTTTTTGTTATGTACTAAGTATTCCGCAAATGTAATGTAATTTCCATGTATGATAAGCTTCGGGTCTCTACATTGATTTCAAAAACTCTTCCTCTAGCTGACAAGATTTATCAAGTTCATCATGAATGGATTCATCTGAATCAGATTGAACCTCTTCATCTATTACTTATTCATCGATATTGGTCTTTGCAGTAGGAATTCCAGCACATGTTTTGACCTCATCCTTCTGCATAACAGGTAGAGAGATGGAGGAATCATAAGGATTCTGGGTGCCTTTGTTTCCAACAATAGTTAATGGTTGGGGGAAGTTGTTGTCTAATATATCATAATTCCCAAGAAAATAGACCTATCGATACTCAAAGTTCTATTAAGTGAATGTTTATGTAATAAATCATGTCTATGTGTATAATAAAGAGAATGGTTGTTATAGCGCATGCCTCATAGGGTGGTCGAACAAGGCCACCGGCAGGGCAGCCGACCGTGGGATTTGGTGGACGTGGTCCAGTGGGACCGCATTAGAGGGATAAAATATGGCTTTGTCATTGGTGTAAATTGGTCATGTGGAAAAACCATGTAAAATGAGGTCTAAATGCATTGACTGACGAGTCTCATGGCTTACGATTGGCGGACCATGTGAGTTAGGGGAGGGCACAACCAGGCTGGTCATGTCTGGTGGAGTCGGTCTGGCCTGGGAAATGTTGGCTTGGATGGAACAACAGGGACACTCTAGCAGCTCAGTAGGCTAGACCACATGACCCAACGGCCCATCGGGCTAGTCCAATTAGGATTGGTGGGTTTTATTATGGAATAGTGTAAGTGAATGGTTTCCATTGGTTCTTTCATCAAGGGTTCAGTACAGCATTATGTCCACATCACTGGATAGTAATCCCCTATAAAGGATGATTCATTGATAGAGTTGTGGCATACCTCCTTGGGATTTGGGCGATCCTATATCACCCTGATGGAGTTTTGTGAAAATTGACATGACCTTTGAGCATAGGGTGTTAATCCTGTATCCAGTGGGCCGTATTGGTAGGGTTTTTTAGCATCCTCTTAGAAGGATCCCCTAATATATGAGATACATTTGTAGGGTTGTTGGTTTCATCTGAGAAGGATCCCCAACGTTGAGGGGTTATATAGATTGGGTTATCAGTATCCTCTCGGAAATATCCCCTATCTATATACAATGAGCTTGACAAATGTTTTCTCTTTGGGAAATGACCAAATTAGTGGGAACTGTTTACAAGAGTCTTTGATGACATCATAGCATGAGAAGTACAATCTCCTAGAATGATAATTCCACGCGTAGAATATTGTGGATAATGAATGGTTGTGATATTGAGACATTGTGCTTTAGTGAGACTGGATGCCATAGAGAAACTTCGTGATGTATCAAGAAATGGTGTTCTCTCAGATAGTGTTGGTATAACGTTTCTATGTTCTTACTATAAGATTCATTAGTTAGTGAGATCTCTAGAAATGAGCATTCTACGAATGGAACTATATGGCCTGCAATGTAGGATACCATGAGTCTTGGAATCCATTATTAGTATACTTGATTGTTATTTTTATATTTTTTGTATACATATACCTATGTTGAGATGACTATATCCTCTTAGTGAAGTTTTGTTTTTGGTCTTTTACTTCGTGTTTTGGGGTGTCCTACTGAGTATTATTTTACTCACCCCTTCATAAGATTTTCTCTAACGTGTCGTGTCTTGTAAAGATGATTCACACTTTGATAGAGTCCTTGGTGGACTGGGGCTAGGTTGTTCATAGAGTGACCTAGAAGATGATGTGGGATTCTGTAGCTTCAGACATCTGTTTTTATACCTACATTTCAGGTAGGGTTTTTGGTGGAAGATATCCAAGAAATAGTACCTTTTTTACTTTTCCTTTTTGTTGGTCTTGTATTCTGGCTCTATTTACATTAAGTATTGAACTATCGTACCCTGTTTTGGTATAATAGTGGTATACCTATTTTATTAATTATTGTTTTTTTCAGGACTTTTTCATAGAGATGTGTGTGTGCATAAAAACATATATGAAAATTCCTCCAATTTTTGGGATATGACAACTTGGTGCTACTTTCCAGCCTCTGGCCTATGGGAGGCGGGCATGGGGTTGTCACAACATGGGCCCATTTGGGACAGGTTGTGAAATTATGATAACCTTAATGTTTAGTTCTAGGTTACATGATGTATAAGGGATCTGGCTAGAGTATTTGGAAGGATATAGTAAGTTAGAACTTATGCGAGACTCATGGTTTGTGGGAATATATCTAAATATATTTTTTATATTTCTTTTCATACTTGATCAAACCAGTATATGATCCTCAGAATGTATATATGTATATAGTATGAATGTATTTTTCTTAATATGATACAACATATTAATATAACCTATTATATTTTTTTTCCTTTAGATATAAATCGATGAATTTTTTTTGATGTTATATGATTTTTAGTTATTTATTTAATAATTTATATTGTGATTATGAGAGTATAGTCTCCCTATTTTATTGATAGACCCTTTAAATTATTTTTTAGAATTTTTCTTATGGGGAGGAATTATCAAGGTTGTTTTGAACTACGAAGATTCTCTATTTATAGTTTAATGGTCTGGTGATTAAAATCAAATAAGTTCAAGAAAAATTAATTATATATGTATTCCATATCATTTTTCATGGATTCATACCATTAATTTAAATCAGAACTGTCATTGGACTTTCGGTATATATTAGTTAAATATTTTATTAAATTTTTTTCATATTCATTAAGAAAAATAAATCAACATAAATTTAAATCAAAAAAATAATGTTACACCTTTGGTATTATTTTATAACATATGACTATTCTATTTTAACATCCTCCTTTTAAATATAATCATTTTCCTTGTTATGAATGATTATTTTTTATTGGTCTTGAATTTCACCAACATAATTTTTTTAACTAAATCCTTAATTAATATAAGACCTGAAGAAAAATACTTTCATAAACTACAATCTTTACCCAATGCATTTGAGGGATATATAATATAAAACCCACCCATTACCTTCATATCATATAAATGAATTTTTGTTCTACATAGATCATAAAAAATAAGAACATATTTAGTCACTTTTAATTCCATGACTACTGAGTATGGGAAACCAAAATGGAATTCCAAAATAAATGATGGATATTTGAATCTTGGTGAATACTCACGAGTGTAACTATGGATGTGTATTCACAAAAAAAGGATTAGCATGGAAATATATGAGATAATTTCGGTGGAAAAAGGTTATACATATTAGATCATGGAATTATTTAATGAGAGTGAAAGCTGGTATATCAGTAGTTAATATTCATACTTACTACAAAGGGATCTGTCAAAACACATTACAACTTAATTAATTATAAATAAAATTGCTTAATTCCAAGAATGTACTAGATTAAAATGGACGATGAAGAGAATCTCTTACCCAAAGGGGTGCTTCTAAAATATTTTGAGTCACTTTTGTATATATTAGGAATACCTTGTTAGGTATTTAGAGAGGTAGAGTAACTTTTTGTTCCAAGGGGTTTGATTGAAGAGGTTATGACAAGTATTTATAGAAAATGACTGGGGAATTATTTATTAATTTATAAAATTATTTTTTTACACTGACTGATAAAATAACTAAAACCGGAAATATTCACATTCTTTCAGCCCACATTTTCTACTAAATATGATTTTTTTCCAATACCTTATTAGGTTAAGAATTGAAATAATTAAAATAATACCATTCATGATGTATAAGTGATTCATGTTTGTGAATAATTTTTTTTAAACCTAAAATATAATATTGGTTTTAGAGGATTAATTATATGTCTATAAATTTAATCAAATAACATAAAATAAACATTAATTAATTTGGGAAGACCTATTTTTGGTCATCGTTCAATATTAGATTATTTATTACAGTAAATTTTGTGCAATTTTTAGGTCATAATACATACTGTATAATTATATAGTATATAATTTTTATATAAAAAATAAACACACAAAAAATTATAAAAAAATTAACATTTTTGAATTTTGAAATGATTACATAAAAAATAAAATTTATTTTTACAAAATAATTTTATAAATATTTTATTTTCCAATTTTAAATAAAATTTATTATTTATTGAAATATACTAGTTCCCCTAACACAAAAAACTTTTCATCCCATATAAAAATTACACTGGATGCCATTAAATTATATATCGATTTATATTTAAATAAATATTATTTTATCTTTCTATTTAAAAATTAATTTAAAATATCATAGTTTTATAAAATATGTTTTTAATTGAATTAATATATTTCCCAAAAATATGATTTTGGTTTATTGATATCCAAATCTAATTTTATTAAACTCTTTATATAATCATGTATATATAAATTAATAATGAAAAGGGATAAATATAACCATTATTTTATTAAAAATGAAATTTTAAATTTAATACTACTAGGGTCTAGATAAAAAACCCATTAATACATAATCATATGTCATAAGGGTAAAGTTTCTGATAATGGTACTATATTTGGGTGATTCAATGAACATAGTTTGGTTAGTGAACTCTATAATATTGAACATCTCTTGTAAAAAAAATTTCTCATAATTTATTTAATGAATCTGAACTAGTGCTTAGTCAAGGGAAAGGTCTAGTGATTCCATCTCCCATGAAAGCTTTGATAAATGAGATTTATAGGGTATGATCATACTGTTCAAATCAATCAATTATTCATTATATGTTTATTATATATGATCATAACCCTTAATATATAATAATCTTAATGGTCATAATAGAAAAACAGTATTATCTATAATTTTAATTTTTAATGGATTTTTAATATCTAATGGTAAATTATGGCTATATTCTACAACAAACCAAAATATAAAATTAAATATAGTGTATGTGTTTTATATAACTACATAACATAATACGTTATTTATTATGTCATAATGTAATTTTATTTACAAAAGTTTGGGTCATTAGAATATTTATCTTTTTAAAAATTTCCCCCTAAAAATTTTATTTCATACACTGAAACATATGGGGGTACATCTATTTCATTAAACCTTTGGATTCCCATGTTTCCTCCTCAAACATGTAGGTCTAACGCTACACTATGAATATTTTATTTTTCATGTTTCATATAACATTTTATCTATGATATAAATCATCACGTGATTCTCCACGTAAGAGATATATTTTTACAAATATACCGCCTCAAGATTTAGTACATGTGAGGGAACTACTGTGTGAATCTTTAAGGACACATGAAACACATTATATACATGAGATATATTAGGTGTGAATGATATTATATAGGAAAAAAAGTAAACTATATCAACGATCTCAAAGGGCGTGATATATCAATGGATAATTTTTTTCCTTTCTTTCCAAAAACCACCATGTTCTCCGACAATGAAATAAAAAGAAACACTTTGCCTTTGACCAAATTCTCTAGGTCGTGCGGAGGATTTTTTTTTCAAAGATTCTCTTTCATTTTTTAGGTATTTCAATAATGATGAATGGTTTGGAAATTATCTATTATATATTTTTTAAAATCAGGTCCCATCAGCTTTTTATCACCAACATCATCCCAACATGTTACAGTGGGACACAAATTCTCATATAAAGTCTCACAAAGAGAAACATAAATTCTATAAAAGAAAATCTTTTTAAAATCAGAACTCCACTTGGAGAAGGATATAATAAAAAATTCTTATAAATCCATTGAAAATTATCTTAGTATAACTTATAGAGTTTCAATGGTTATCTCAGACTAACCAACTTAGTGATTGTGATATGAATAGTTTAAACATATCTTTGTATCTAATGATTTCAAAAGAATTCCCTAGAACATAAAGGTAAACCATGGATTTTGATCAGATACATTTGAGAGTTGATCTCATTTCATTATTACAACTTATCTTAAGTATATCTATTCAATTTGGCCAATAGAAATATCTTCCTTGAACAATATGAAATACATTAACATTTTAAGATGATTGAATTACACCCAAATGGTTTTCTTTCATTTAGATTTCTTGGGGATTCATATAAAAAATTAAATGTTTTTGTTTTTCAATTTACATAATGGTATGGGAAATAGTTTCTTCACACACTTTTACTTTTTTCATTTATCCTTGACTAGTTAACATACCAATAATTGAGTTAAAATTTTATAGCCCCACTTCATGTTATCCCACTAGAAGTATTAATTCAGATCTCTATATATTGTAGTGATTTCTAGATGAATAAATAATGATGCGCTATGAACATCATGAAGAATTTACCTAATTTTATGGTTTTTATGGTAAACATATCAGTGTTCCAAACATTATAACTACATATTTTGAAAATTTAGAATCTAGAATATTTACTACCTTTCTTTGTAACTCATCATCATTTTTTGGCCCTCATCAGAAAAATCAATAATGAATTTTGGAGAATTTATTTTATAAAGGTAATATGAATTTCCTTTTATGATTCCCATTTTTATCATTTCCATGAATATAAAGATTGTATCCCTTTAAATCCTCATTATTGATATGGTTGTGGAATAATATGATCTCAGAGTTACTACCAATTTGTATACCATCCCAGGATAGTAATTGACTAAATAATCATAACCCTTTATCATATATCACTACCTTCCCTTGATAAAATTTATATTCACTTTTGAGGATATATATATATATATAAGGTTTTCATTATCCATATATTTTTAACACATATCCCCATTGAGATAGTGTAACAAAATGTGATGATCACTACAAAAAATTCGAGATCTTGCATCTAGAATTTATACTCAGGGATCATTAATTTTTGGTACTAATACACTATAACATTGTAAATTTTCATAATTAAGAAAACAATGTTATTTTTGGAATCAATTTTGTAGATAAAAAATCATCCCCCACTAGTGGGTAATGTCATAATATATGCAGTGATTAGCCTCTTCTTCAATTATTTAATGCTCTCCACAAATTAATCGATTCATAAAAATAATAATCCCATATGAGTTATGTTGATTAGTGGTATTTATAATCATGATAATTTTTTCACAAAATAAGGATTATACCAAGATAATCCAAGATAATTTTGATACATTATCACAGATGTTGGTCTCAGACATCCATTAATTGCGTCTATCTTTGATAAATCTGTAAATACCCCTTTAATAGGGATGAAATTCACAAGGAATGTTACATGATCTATATATAACATAGCATTACAATACTTCTCATATAACTTTTCCTTTCCAAAGTTCATTAGTAAAACATTCAACTACTCCTCAAGTTTCTCATTTCTTTTGATGTATACATGAATATTATCCATAAAGTCAACTAAATTACTTTCATGTTAATCCCAATAGAATCTATTCATTATGTATATGAATATAATTTAAGTATTAGTGAGCCAAAAATGCATCAATAATAACTCATCGTGGTGATAACTTATAACAAAAGTAGTCTTCAGGATATCATCATTCTTCACTATAAAATAATAGAATCATATTCAAGGATCCCCTATAGATAATTACTAGGATCCATATATTAGATCAACTATATCATTAATATGTCACATAAGATACTTGATATTTATCGTGATCTTTTTTAGGTCATGATAATCAATGTTGAGGATCAATTAACAATCCTTCTTCTTAATAAAAAGGACTTCCACACCATTTGGGGAAACACTTGGGAATATATTAACATAATCTAGAATATACTATAATTTAATATTATCCTATTAATATCAATAATTTACATAATCAATAGATTCTTTGATATTGGAACTGATTCTAGTAAAAAATTGACTGAGAATTCAACATATTAGTTAAGAGGTAGACCAAGAAATTTTTTAGGGAACACATCAACATATTCTCTTAAAATGGGAATGTCATCAAAGATTATATTTTAATAAATATCAATCATTTTTTCTAGATATGATTTAACATAAAGAAAAAATATATATGATTGGAATAATAATTCCAAAATAAATTCATTCTCTTACTTACACTTTTATAGAATCATAGGATGATTTTTGATATATAGAATGATTTAATTCTCTAGTAAATTTGTGTTTTATCTACACAAGGAAAGCCAATACATACATATAAAAACATCAAATTACACTAAAGGAAGTATCACAAGGATCTCTAGGAAATTAATACCCAAAATATTGATATGTGAGATGTTATAATCTTGGGATGAAATAATTGTCCCATTTTATTTTTTCACCAATAACTCAACATCAATTTTATGAAGTGGTGTATGAAAATCTCTACTAAACGTTCATGAAATTGGTTGGTTCCACCTATCAAAATTCGATATCTTTGGAACCCACCTTATCAAACCTCAATAATTTCCTTATCCACTTTAGTAATTTGTTGGGCTGCTTCTTCCTACAATTTTTATAAGTGGGATATTAGACTTTTTTCCACTGTTAAATAATCCCAAAACTCTGCAAGAATTAAACTCCATTCTCCACATACTATCTTCAGTACCGTGAGACCATTGATATTATATAATCTCCTTTTATATTTTAAAGGTACAACATAAATTTTTTTTCATAGTTTTGAAATACTAAAATCGCCAAATATTTCGGTGTATTGAGCTTTATCCCACTAAAAAAAAGTTGTCTTTACTATTATAGACAATGCCAAGTTTATGGTGTATAATTAAAGCATGGTGTTGTTTTAATTTTTTCCACCAATAGATTATTCCTCCTTTTCATCAATCCAAATAATTCCCTTTTTATTTTATGTCATAAAATACAAGGAAAATATTGATTAAAAGATATTTCCGTGATTTATTTGAACTCAAATTCATTAATTTCATACTTAATATTTATAATCTTGATCAAAATTCACCATTTATAAAATTCTCCATAAATGTGATAAAAAATTCCTAAAATTATCTTTATTATAGCATTGATGGACTTTGAGGATATATTCAATGGATCTGATACTTTTTCCATGATTATGGGATATGAAGATCCATTTAATTTCAATTTCCTTAGTCACATAATGGTATGAATTTAAAATTACTATCTTTTATGGAGATGTGGGGGTTCATACTGGTTAATGTTTCTATTATAAAATTTAGTTAATTAAAAATGTAATATTATCACATTCTTTACACTTACTCCCATTAGTCTCGGCACCTCATTATTTCCTTTATAACATTTCCCATCAAATTTCTTCTTTACATGGTTCCTCATATTTCAATCCATTGAATAAATTAAAAGAAAAATTAGGGATGATAATTTTAAAATGATTAAAATATAAAATTGAAACTATGGAACTTTATGTGATAACTCATAAATTACATGTATTCATTAACCTATGATTTTTTACATTTTCAATCATTTATATCGATAACTTATTTTCTATCATTAAATTTTATAGGAAAATTTTCCCGCTTCATAATTGTCAATAAAGAGAATGTGAATTTACCCAATAATAACCCCCACAGAGTGTTAAAACAAATATATAGAAATGAATTCTTATTGTGAACAAGGTATATGTCATGTTAATACCCAAAAATTCCTTTGTGGGGTTATTACCCCAAGGTATATTTGTGTTACAGCCACATCCACTTTTAATATACAGAATTTTTTTTTTCTTCTAACAAACCACTCACTCTATACATTACCAAAATTTAGGCGTGTTTTCCTATTTTTATTCATATGCATATGGTTTTCAATGTGTTTTTATAATCCTAATACATAAAAATAACTAGATGTTTCTCTATTACCAACTATTACAACCCATATCATTGATACACATTATTTCGTTCTTTATTACATTAATATACATGTAACACAATCCAAAAATAATTATTTTCCTAGTGTATTTGGGTAGTTAGATATATTTAATAATAATATTCAATATCAATAGACCAAATCTATTTAAAACTCCATAAAAATAAATCAAATTTCATTGAACTTATAATACTTCATGGGAGAATGTGAGGACATACCAAAGGAAAAAGATAGCTGAAAAGCCTAATAAGGGAATAATAAAATCATAGTATAAATAAAAGTATTACACATGAGTTAATATTCATAAAATGATTACATTAAAAGGTGACAATAATAACCATTAACAGAGAATCATTGTTTAACATGATAACATTAAAAAATCATAGGAATGTGCCACAGCATAAAACATGACATCATAATCACAATTCAAGGATAACCATTGAGACATCATACCAATGTTTTCTTAGGATAACCACATATGAATCATATATGGTATCTCATGAGATCAAAAAATATCCCAATGCATTGATGGTATATATTATTCTAGGCCAATTCATCACATTCATATAATGTTTATTTATTTGTGTGCCATATAGATCAAAAAACATAATAAAATATTTATTCACTTTTAATCCCATAAATGAGTAGTATGGGTTTCATACATGGATGTACACAATAAATGATGGGTATTTATATCTATCTGAATACCCATGATTGGAAATGTGTTTGGGTATTTACAACACAAATTTTTGGCATAAAAAATCAAGGGATAATTTCAACTACATATTGGGTGTGTATAATGGTTTATGTAAGTCTATAATGAGAGGGAACGATAGTATACCATTACTAGGAATCATAATCCTAGAAAATAGATCTGTAAAAACACATTAATAAAATGTCAATTATAATTAAAAAAGGCTTAATATAATGAATGAACTTGAATAAAATGTAAGAGGAAAGGAATCCCTTTCTTTGAGGAGGCTCTTCTAAAATCATGGGACGATCTTCTGAAGAGCTCGAGATAAAATTGGGTGGACATTATAATGGTACAGTGTGTGTAAAAATGTGCTCAATGGTTATTGAGTGAGTATTAAAGGGAGGTAGGGTGGTTATTTATAGAAAATGATAGTGGAAATATTTATTAATTTCTAAACATAGGTTTTGGACACTATGTGATAATGTAATCAAAAAACCATCACATAGTTTAACCACAGTTTCTACAAATTAGAGTTTTTTATTGTATTTTATTATGTTAAGAAATAAAATCATTAAAGTAATACTATTCATGATGTGAATGTGAGGCATTTTCATAGTTTTTAAAATATTAATATTTAATATATGTTTTTGTGGATTCATTTAATTTTTTTCATATTAATCAAATATCATAATAAACAAAATATTTTCATTTCAAAGCCTCTTTTTTCAGGGATAACTTTCATAGTATTTGTTACATTAAATTTTTTGTATAATTATTTCATAATACATATTTCATATTTAGACATTATTTAATTCTTAAAATTAAATTTTAAAATATTATCAATTATAAAAAATAATAAATGGATAAATTTTTATGTGATAATATTAAAAATAATATTTAATTCCCCCAAATAATTTTCAAAATATAAGATTTTTAAATTTTAAAACTAAAATCCTTATTTATTGAAAAATTCTAGTTTTCAAAAAACAAAATATGACCATTATAAAAATTACAGGGGACTTTATTAAATTATGTTACCATTTATATTTAAATAAAAATTATTAAACAAGAATATTTCATGAAATTAAATTTATTTCAAAACGGTTAGTTTTATAAAATTGTGTGTTTATTTGATATAATATATTTCCCAATTATAGAAGTTTTATTTCTTTGTATCAAAATATATTTTTATCAAACTCATTATGAAAAACCTAAACCTGTACTCCGAGTTACTATCATAAAATTTAAATTTCTAGCTTTGATACACATGAAGGTGACCCAATTCTCACCATCCGAAACATAAAACATCATAAGGAGATATTTTATCACTTATATACCTGATGAATTTTTAGGTTTATAGTTTTAGATAATTAGGAAAGTATATTACATAAACAATTCTGATGACTTTAAGAAAGAATAATTCCGAAAATACCATTATTTTATTATTTTAGAATATGTCTTCGTCATCATCCCTATGAAACTATTCTAAAAAAACTCAATTATCATCATTCTTGATAAAATGTGGATGAGGAAACATAAGAATGGTGAGATAAAACTATCAATAAGGGTAAACATAAGAATTAAAAATTGAATCCCACAATTGATAATAAGAAAAGTATAAAGCTATGATGACATAATCAAAGTGTCTGATTGTAACATACGAGAAATCATACCAATCAATTCCCGGATGATCAATCATGAAACATGGAATAAATATTTATAAATGGAATTATTCATAAGAATCAATAATAATGACCAAGGTGATTTCAATATTTTTCAATGGAATAATTAAAAACCCATATGAATCATAAATAAAACGTTTTCACATCTTTGGAACATCATCTTCATAACCTATTTTAATCTTGTGCCAAAAATATTTTCAGCATAGTTAAATCCATCAGATAAAACCTATGGTGAATCTATTATTAGTTTCTCTAAAGAAAAGTAACATTACCCCTAAATTAGATCACTCTCGGGGAGAAACAATTGTATAATCTTTAAGGGGTTCACCATGCACCATCCTGTTAGACCCATCATATAATCTATATCGAGCTCACCCATATCTATCTGTGTGAACCAATTAGATATGCTATAATCTTTTCACTTGGCGCAATCTAGGAACACCCATTATTCTCAATATTGTTCAATTATTATTCATGAATAAAAAATTTATAAAATTTCACTTTTTTCATAACAATATTCATTTCTCTACCATTTCTTGATTCACCTAAGAAATAGAAATGGGTTTCATGTCAATCTTATCATCCATCTAGAGGAAGAAAAGTTATGGTAAATTACTATATATCCCTAGTGATTTTTAAAGTGTTGTTAAAATTGATGAATTAAAATTGAATTAATATATCATTAAAAACAATATTGAGGAAAAACCGTTCCACTTTGAGTAACATTAAAGGTTGTCATCTATGATGGAAAAATATTTTTAATGATCACGTGGAAAATTCATTGAAGAATATTTACATTACAATTTTAAAACACTCATTTAAAATATAAAACATTATAAATAATTAACTAAAAAATTTTATTTTAAAATATCTATTGTAACATAAAAAAGATACTTTAAAACATTGGGGGTTAATGATTATGGTAAAATCTATTTATGTTGTAAATGTAGAAAATAAATATCCTTTTCAAACATTTTTAAATGGAGTCAAAGTGACGCATTTGGAAAATATTAAGGCATTTCCATTTAAAAACTTTTAAAATAAGGTCATAGATTGTTTAAAATATCATTATGATATATTTTATTTTTATAAATCACATTTTCAAAATCATTTTAGAAATCATTTTAGAAAGCATGGACATATAAGGGAAAGATATCCGATCTAAAATAAAATACAAGATCTGTGTCACTTACAATTGAATTTATTGATGTTTATTTAATCAATAGGAGGGGAAATATAAATTAAACATGTGAATAAATTATAACCATAGGATAATAAATTAAATGTGGTTCAGTAAAATAATATCATATTATTTCCTCCAAAGGAACCCTTTACATAAATAGTCCTGAAAAGAATGAATACAGTAACATAATGTTTTTTCCACTTTGGTAACTTTTCAAGGGTAAGACCCATGAATTAATAAAATAAATAGATAATTTATTTATAATTAATATAATAATATTCATTATATTACATTTCAAAGGGTTAGTACATACAGATCATAAAAAATAGAGGTGAATAGCATAACATATTCCTTAGAGAAGACAATATGGGATGAGATACCCTTACAGTGATCATATCATTGAAATGAGAATTAATAAAGGAATATATTATTTTTGTTAAATGTAAATCCAAGAAAAATTAATAAAATATTAAAATAAAAATACAATACACACACAAACTTCGAGTATAAAATACAATAAAGAAGTAATATATTCTAACGAAAAGAAATTGAGTTATCAAAATTCATTACCACTTGGTAACGTTCGTGTCAAATTCCCATTTATGAAATAAATAATAATGAAAATTAAAATAAAATTATGTATGAATTATTTTTTATATTACATGTAATATTATTAGTATATACACCGTATAAATGAAACTTGGTGCATAACATTAAAATATACCACATGGAAGAAAAATTATGTTGAGCTTTCCAACCTTGAGTCCAAACCTTCCATGTAGGTATTTTAACTCGAGTATAAAAATATTATATAAATTATTTGATTAATTGATAAACATTTAAAGTTTAAATACCCTATAATTAAATAATTTATTTTATTTATTTTCCATTTTATATTTGAATACTTAATCGGTTATGTCCACGTCGTGTGTTTTTGAGGACTTTTGGTTTATTGTTTCAAAACAAATTTGGTGTGTTGACTATGGTCTAAGTGGTCATGGTTTCACCATATATAGAATAATAATCATGAAATATTTATAATTTTTATACATCATTAATACTTTTAAAACCAATCATTTATAATGCTTAGGAAAAACTAATGATGTTCTAATCATGTAGATGATAGGTCGTACGTACGAATGAGTAACCATTCTATTTTTGAATGATCATTATAGAAAGAATGTAAGTATTATTTTAAATTAAAATAATGATGATATTATTGAAAATACCAAACTATTTCTTAATATCTATATACATATATTTATATAAATATCATCCATGTAATGTAGTGATGAAAATAAGAATTGCTTCACTTGTTGGAGGCAGTAGTCCACATGTATGCATGAATGCCATTATCATTTTTCACAGAGTCAAAAGGAATGTAATAAAAATATATATTATTATTTCATAATGTTTAATATGTCATAAATAAAATAAATTTTTCATGTATATCACATATATTAACTAACTTTATACTTATCACCTTTAATGTAAAGTGTTCGTGAAAAATAATTCACATCTCTTCATGATGTAGTAGTCCATCATACACACGAGTGATGTTATCATATCCATTATGAAAAGGAATTTAATAATCTCTATGTGATATCATAAATAGAGAAGTATAACTATGTTACAAATAAAATATATATACATTAAATACAATATTATAACAATATATGAGAGGCGACGATGGAAAAAAAATGGTATTGGTTTGTGAGGCGGTAGTCTGTCATACTATCACGAATAAAATCTGGTATCCACTAATACCGGAACCAAAACTAGACCATGAAAAGGCCCTTGGGGCGTTCCCTCTCCCCAGGGTGCGGAATAAGTTCTAGGGAATGAATAAATTTGGTTTGAGAACGATTTACCCGAGTATGAAAAAAATAACATTAAAAACAATAAATAATTTGAATATAAAATTACCATGCCAAACTAACCTTAAGTGAAAAAATATATGAATAAATGGTATTAAAAAAATTAAAATAGGCCCAAGCCTAAAAAAAATACAGTAGAAAAACTTCCACAAAGACTCCACTTGT
Source organism: Viscum album (assembly GCA_963277665.1). Classification (NCBI taxonomy): domain Eukaryota; kingdom Viridiplantae; phylum Streptophyta; class Magnoliopsida; order Santalales; family Viscaceae; genus Viscum; species Viscum album. The sequence continues at coordinate 1,801,448,440 of OY728152.1, forward strand.
CAAAGTGGCCATCACCCCCCGAGCCCTCTCCACAACACCGCACCAAAGGAGGGGACTACCAACCTGAACCACCTTCACCCGAGGTTCTTCCTTTACCTGGGTCATGAATAATCAAGTATACATACACCCAAGGGATTTAATTGGTGTGTTAGAATAATCCCAATAGGATACCACAAAAAGATACAAAATATTATGCAATACAAGGTGAAAAAGAACACAGTTATTATTTGTAAGGAAAAGAGACGCTAAATTCCATGAAATGAAACATTCCATTTTAAATAGTTTTCAAAATAAAACATTAATAATGTTAACTAATTTGAATAAAATATGTTATCTACCATAAGTTATAGAAAAAAAACAGCCTAGGAAAAGCATATATACCATAAATCCAATGAGCCCTAAAACTGTGAACACCTCTAGGCACTAGATAGTCTCGGGCCCTACGTACCTTGTACATATGTGTAAAATATCCAGGTAGCAACCCTTACCCATGCACGATACACAAGTTGGGAACATTCCCATAACATAGTGGTCAATAATATCATCCATATATTTTAGTTAGAGTTGTCATTATGCAAAATTCTAAGTGAAATAGGGAAAAAACACATCCAGATCACTTGTGTACTAGTAGACATCCACCCACCTAGGTACCTAGGCTTACCCCTTTATTATCAAATAGTTTCAGCATTCAATATATATCCCTTTTCAAATAAAAACACCTCTACTAGTCACATAAAATCAATACAGTATCTATTCATACTTTATACCACATAAAATACACTACACAACATTTTGATTTTCTTTAAAACAAATTCTCAAAATCTATGATTGTTTTGCACCCAAAAATCTTTGAAATACCAAAATTTCACTCTATGTTCACATTTATAAGTCCCCAAATCCAAAATTAAAGCCAAATACCTTTCAATGAAAAAACCATTCAGTTATAGGGTGGCCCCATGTGAAACAATAAGTGACATCTTTGTAAAACCTCTAATTTCAAACAAACATGGAACTTAAAGTTCATATGCTTCCCAGACACCAGGCAAAAACTTTTGTAGTAGCAAACAAAGGATATAATTTTTCAAATCATTATTTTCATCCCTAATACAATTCAATAAAATCAACTATGTAGTTAAATGGAATCTCCTAATGAACCAATAAAAGATCTCTATGAAAAACCCACAATTTCACATAAAATATGGAACTTAAACATCATTTTCTTTACAAATACCATAAAACCAATTTGTGAAACAATAATAAAAGGAGATAAAAATTAAAATATTATAAACACAGAAATATATGTTACATGTAATTCATACACATTGAATCACCTACCAAAATTGGAAAAACATTGAATCATATGGGTGATAATTCGTCACACCACTACAACACCTCGCGGATGTTAGATCGAGCCTAAAATCAAAATATTCGACCGATAAAACCCAAATTTAGCCCATTGGTTATAAAAAATTCCCTATTATAATTTTATACATTAGGTAAATTGGAAGAAACTTTATAAAAATGAGAGAAACTAAGAGGGAGAAACACTTACTTGATATTATGAGAAGTTCTTCTATGAAATCCACATTCAAAATGGTGTTCCAAGAATTGTTTGAGGTTTTTGGGATGATTAAAGGGATATAATGGTCTAATGCGGGAAGAAAAGAGTGATTTTGAATTAATAATGTGTGGGAATTTATGGAATTTAACACATTTTTGATGAGCTGGACATGGGCGTACAGTTTGTGTGCACGGTTTGGAAAACTGCGCACCAATACCGTGCACCATCCTTTGTCCCCTAAAAACCCCTTAAAATGCCACCAGAATTTGTAGGGGATTATAAGGTAAATAGTTGAATTTAGGATAAAAATCTATGGAATATATATACCTTTAATGAATAACATGGGTGGGAAAATTCCCCACACTATGACAACGTTCCATCCCGAAAAGTCGACTAGAGGCTTGATTGAAAAACAATAATGGGTACTCCTCCTAAACCCATGAAATCTACTCTCAGGTCTCTTGTGTATCACTACCATGATTCCAACTAACCCAGAATATCATAATAGACTTATCTCGATGCACCTTCTCTTGGGAGTCCACTATTTTCACTGGGCGCTCAAAAACTAACAAGTCAGGCTCTATCTCAAGTTATTCCCAACTTAGTAAATGGGATGGATCTATGTTTTGTTTCATCAATTGGGACACATAGAAGATGTACTACATGGATTTAAACTGAGATGGTACGGAAAACCTACAATCCACCTTTCCAAAACGTTTGGTGATCTCAAAAGGGCTGACATATCGCGATAACAGCTTCCCTTGCTTCCCCAATCGACGATGGCCAAGACGAGAGGCCACTTTCAAGAGTACATAGTCACCCACATAATACTCTTGTTCATGACACCTCCGGTCAGCATAAGATTTATGATGACTCTGATCTGTCAACAAGAAATACCAAATCAATTTCACCTTCTCAAATGTCTCTTGCATAATGCTCGGCCCTAATAGTGAATTCTCACCTAACTCAGACCAACTTAGGGGGGACTGACATGAATGACAATAGAGAACCTCATAAGGGGAAATTTGAATCGAAGATTGGTAAATTTTATTTTAAGAAAACTCTCCTAACCCCAATAGACTATCCAAGGAACCTCCAAAGTTCAGAATACATGCATGAAGCATGTCCTCCAAAATCTGATTCGCCCGCTCTATCAGGCCATCCTTTTGAGGATGGTATTCCATTCTCATTTTAATCTGAGACCCCAAGGACTTATGCAGGCCTTCCAAAAACTGAGAATTGAAACATGGTTCTATATATGAGACAACTACTAATGGAACACCATTGAGTCTCACCACCTCCTGAAGATACAAACGGCCCAACTCGTCCACTTTAACTGTATCTTTTATCAGGATGAAGTGGGATGATTTGGTTAGACGGTAGATCACCACCCAAATGGAATTATTACCCCGAGGGGTATGAGTCAAACCAAAAATAATGTCCATGTAAACCTCGTCCCACATCTTGGTAGGAATATGTACTGCTTGGATCAAACCGTAGGGCCTTTGGTGAACTTCCTTCACCTATTTACATGTGTAACATCTTGACACAAAGTCCTCTATGTCACGTCGCATAACTTGCCCCTAGAACTCTTGCCACACATCATAATAAATCTTGGAGGGACCCGAATAGATATACCACTATGACTGGTGGTAGTCCTGCATCGCCACCTTCCATAAATACGATGGAACTACTAAATGACCCATGAAGCAAAAGATGCCCTCGGGAGATTATGACCAATCAGAAGAAGTCTCCCCACCATGAAGAAACTACATCGACCATGGAAAAATCTCATTACTAGGTTGTTCTCCATGAATCAACTCCATGAGAGAAAGAGTCAATTGAATTCTCTCCAATAATGCCCCTCCATTGTGCTCCTACGTCTCTATATGCATCTGAGCAAAGAATGCCATCAGAGTCCACTAATCACTGGACTTCCTCAAAGACTGCACTTGGACTCTTCTTCTCATCCATCAAGATACCCTTTCTAGGGGTATATAAAATGTCAATGTCAAACCCCTACAAGTACTCAATCCAATGACGATGCCTCAAGTTGAGGTCATTCTACGAGAATATATAGGACATGATTTTGTGATCAATGTAGACCAAAAACTTCTCCCCAAAGAGGTAGTGATGTCAGGTCTCTAAATAATGCATCACCACTTCCAACTCCAAGACTTGGGTTGGGTAATTTTTTCATGTGGTCAGAGTTGGAGAGATCCATATGCCACCACGTGATCATCCTGTATAAGAACACACCCAAGACCCATATCTGAAGCATCGCAATAGACCACATACCCCATCACAGCCTCAGGGAAAATCAGCGTGGGGGAAGAATTTAACCATCTATTCAGCTCCTCAAAGGATGCCTAAAATTTTGGTCCCCATACAAATTTCACCCATTTTGGGTGAGTACGATCATAGGTTGTGACGTCCCGGTTCCGGAAGACACCCAGAGGCTCCCTGTACCAGGTTGGTCATGTGGCCTCATGCGCATTTCCCCGAATTCCATAGGATGATGACTAATAGCGAGGGCCTTAGGTGTGGTGGTGGGGAAACTATGCCCTCATTGGCAGAGTACACAATGGAAAAGAAGCCAGTAACAATAGAGGAAAAGGAAAACAATCCATACACAAGTAAAAGGTGGAAGGCTAAAACAATAAACCACTAGAGCACACATATAGATATGAAATGCTGCACGATACATGTGTCTAGGAAAGAAGACAAACACATCACAATGCTGAATACAATACTAATCTAAAGAACAAAAGAAAAATATATAAGAAACTCCCCAATATCGTATTCCTCGGCTGGGTCCCATTCTCTCTTGATCCGATGTAAGTGAAGTACCTGAATTCGAAGGGCGCTTTCCCTTGTCTATACCTGCAACAATATAATCTGTTCGGGCCAAAAAACATGACCCAAATAAGGTGTGAGAATAAATCCCAGTAGGAAACCACCCGAAGATCTGTTCCTAATAGCCAGTGAGTATATGGAAGGTAAAGTACTGTAAACAGTAAACAGTAAGTAGTAATCAGGATGAAACACAGTAGTAAACAGACCACAGATCAACAAGCAATAGAGAAGAAACAGCTAAACACAACAGGAAACACTCTGGGATGTACTCACAACCATTCTCTCTGGTCCTATACAAGAAGTACCGACAACCCTCTTGGTAGTACACTCGGCCTATCCCCTCTGGTTTGGTCATATAAAATTATAAGACTCTTTGAGGAAGCATGATCAGTCAATTCCCCTTATATTCTAAGGTATTCAGGGACTCTCTGAGGAAGATCACGGGGTCAAATTCTCTTATAGCCCCAAACTATAGGGATTCTCTAAGAAATATCACTCAGTCAATTCCTCCTATACCCTCAGTTCTATCACAGACTCTCTAAGGAAGCTCACTCGGTCATTTCCTCATATAGCCCGGAATTGCTTAAGGAAAATCACACAAACAAAGAATCTCTTAGGAATCTCACTCGGCCTATCCCCCTATAGTTTATAACGCTCAAGACTCTCTCAGGAATATCACTTAGTCTATCCTCATATATTCTTCAATATCCAAGACTCTCTTGGAAGCACACTCTGTCCATCCCATATAGTCTATAATGTCCAAAACACTCTTGGAAGCTCACTCGGTCCATACCCTTATAGTCTATTACACCAGGTTCTCATGGTCTCATGTGAGTTAGTGAATTATAATCCTATAAGGCAAAGTAAACATATAGAGCTACTTGGCTAACTAGTCTACAACACAATAAGAAATGTCAGGGAACAACAATCCATCCTATGGTTACAAGTCATGGAAAAAAGTTATAGCATCCAATAGGCTGAACAAGACCAAAAGGTTGTAAATAGATCAAGGCATGGGAAAAACAACCAAGAATATAAATTATCCTTATACATAGCCAAAATACCTCTACAGAAGCAGACATGCAAGGCATAAAAACAACAGGGGAAAAACAGTAAACACAAAATACCATGTTCACATGTATTAGTGGAATTTGCGCATAAAACTCAAGGAATTTTAACGGAAAGGCACAAAAAACCTTCCTTGATGCCAGGAGATCGATATACATGAAACACGAGACGTGAATCTACTTAGAGCGTAGTAGATCTATGAAAAATTCTAGAATGTTTAATCCACGATAACATGAAAAAGAGGAGGAACTGGAAAACGATGCTCTAGAAGAAGGAAGAGCTTACCACTGTGGTTCCAACAAAATTGACGACGGTTGATTCAGATAACAGATAGAGGATCGGGGGCATGCAGAAGATCTACGGCCGTACACTTTCTCTCGGACGAACCAAAGCTAAAATAAAATGGTTCTGTCTGTCAGACGTGACCCCTGTGCGTTTAATGAAAAAAAAAGTACATGGCATGTACATTTGGAGTACACTGAGTGAACTAGGATTTTCCATACTCCACTTTAAGTGGCCTACACATCACCCCTACATGGTTTTTTATGAGGTCATGACTCGGCCAACAGACGGCCTCAAGCGGTAAGGAAGTACACAGTGTGTACTCGTATAGTACAAGACGTGTACTTAAAAAATTTCTAGAAACTTCTATTTTCTAAAAACCTCTATAAAAAGGAAAAACATACCTGAAAGGAAGGTTCGGGTTCTTACAAACTTCCACCCTTAATGAATTTTTTCCCCGAATATTCCTAGTAAGGCGTAAAAGAGGAAACCCAGAACAGATCTGACCACTACGATCGTACATCAGCTTCCCTCTCCCATGTCTCGTATTGTACTCACTTGTGCTTCCATAGCACCCATACCAGAGGAACAGACCGTCCAAAGAGAACCTTCGTAATGTGATTGACAATATGGATAAGATGCTCCTCCAACGATGCATCCGCTTTTAACTCTACTTCCTCATGTTGAAGGACATGAGACATGTCTGAAAAGTAACATCAGAGCTGAGAAACCTAGAAGAAGTCGTGCATAGCCCGGTACCTCTGAGGTAAATGCAACCTATAGGCGATCGGCCAAATTCTCTCCAACACCTCAAATGGACCAACGTACCATGGTGAAATCTTACCATGTATCGGTATCCTCTTGTGTCCCAACCACGGTGCGACATGCAGGAAAACCTCATTACTGACCTCAAACTCGAGATGTCGTCTTCGGTTATCAGCATAAGTCTTCTGTCGAGACTTTTTCGTGGCCATCCTCTTCCGAATCAACTCTATTTTCTCTGAGGTCTCCGGAACAAGAAGAGGTCCCATCAAAGCTGCCTCTCCTACCTCCAGCCAGTACAAAGGTGATCGACATGGCCTACCATAAAAATCCTCTTAAGGTGCCATCTGAATAGTATCTTGGAAACTGTTGTTGTTAGAGAACTCCACAAGAGGTATATGATTCTCCCAAGAATCTCTAAAGTCTAGAATGAAAGCTCTGAGCATATCATCAAGCACATGAATCGTATACTCGGACTGGCCATCTGTCTGGGGATGGTAACATGTACTCAAAAGCACATATGTACACAAGGCTTCTAAAGCCCCTTCCAGAACCAAGAAGTTAAACCTGCATCTCTATCTGAATCAATGGAGTGTGGAACTCCATGTTGATGTACAATCTCTCAGATGTACAACCGTCCCATCTCATCAACCCTGAAGGTCTCCTTGACTGACAAGAAGTGGGCATCCATCGTAAGCCTGTCGATGACAACCCAAACAGCGTCATTCTCTCTAGGATACCTCGGCAAACCTATCACAAAATGCATGGAAACATCATTCCACTTCCACTCCAGAATGGTTAACTACTGAAAAAGACCTGTTGGTCACTGATGCACCGCATTCACCTACTGACAAGTGGAACACCTCATGAAAAAAAACAACATCTCTCTTCATACCTAGCCACCAATATTGGCTGTGTAGATCACGATACATCTTGGTGATTCCAGGATGAACTTCCCAAACTAAGGAATGAAAGTCTCACATCAGCTCCTCACGTATGTCTACTAGCACCCATATGCATCCCTGGAAATGCAAGATCTCATCCTTACCCACTGTCCATCCAGGAAGAGTGTCCTCTCCTGACACACACTGCCAAAGGAATAGGCCTTATGAGTCTGATAGTTTCCTCATCTGTACCCAATTAAGAATTGTAGAGGTAATGGATACAGAAGATAGAAAGGTTTGTCCATGTCTGTCGTGCACCTCGAGATGCATCTCAGAGAACATAGGCCTAAGCTTCCACTCACTGATGTCCTTCTGAACTGACTGTATCTGAGTTCTCCTTCTCAATGCATCACCCACTGTGTTGCCCTTCCCTGATGTATAGGAAAGATCAAAGTCGAAGGACTGAAGGTACTCGACCCTCCTGCGATGTCTCATATTCAGATCACACTTAGTGAAGATGTACTTGAGACTATTTTGGTTGGTTGAAACCACAAAGTGATCTCCCCAGAGATAATTTCTCCAACAGTGTAAGGCATGAAGAAAAACGGCCAAATCCAGTTCGTGCATCAGGTAGTTCCTCTCATGTGGCCTCAACTGCCGAGACATGTATGCAAAGACTCCCTCTCCTCGCATGAGCATAGATCCCAGCCCGATACATGATGCAACATAGTAAATAGTGTAGCTATTTCCTGGATCTGGGAAGACTAGTATTAGTGGTGAAGTAAAACTCCCTTTCAGCTCCTAAAAATCTAAATCACAAAAATCTGACCATGAGATATTTGCATCCTTCTTGGTCAGACCATTCAGCGGTTCTGCTAAGCGTGAAAGGTCTCGTATGAAGCGTCTATAGTATCCAGCCAGCCCTATAAAACTCTACACAACAAAGATGTTCTTCAGCTGCTCCCAGGAAACTACTGCTCTCACTATCTCTGGGTCTATTGATACTCCTGTCTTTGAGATAACCGGGCCCAAGAAGTGAATCTGACCCACCCAAAAGTGGCATTTTGAGAGCTTATCATGTAACTCATGATCTCTTGGTATACTCAGAACGTTCTCAAGATGTGTAGCATGGTCATGTCGAGTGTGAGAGTACACCAAGATGTCATCCACAAACACCCCCATGAAGGAATCCAAGTATGGATGGGACACTCGGTTCATCAGTGCCATGAAAACTACAGGCATGTTCGTGAGACTGAAGGACATAACCATATAATCGTATAGACCATACCTTCTCCAGAAAGATGTAAGAGGTATATCCTATGGTCTAACGTGCAAATGATGATAACCAAATCTCAAGTCAATATTTGACAACACTTGGGATCCTTGAAGCTGATCAAAGAGATCATCGATCCTAGGCAATGGATATCGGTTCTTGACCGTCAACTAGTTCAACTTCTGATAGTATTCACAAAGATTGAGTGTAATGTCTTCCCTCTTCACAAAAAGGACAGGCGAACCCCAAGGAGAAGTGATGGGCAGATGAAACCCTTTGCATGCAACTCCTCCAACTGCTTCTTGAGCTCCTATAACTCAGGTGTGGCTATCCCATAAAGAGGGATGGACACAGGTGCCTCTCCTGTCATGAGTTCAAAAGAAAATTCCACCTCATGCTCCAGAGGAAAACCAGAAAAGTGCTCTAGAAAAAAATCATTGAAATGATCCACCACTGGAGGAAACTCTAACTATGATGTCCCCTGGTCATTTAGATATAGAACAGCAATATGGGATGTAACTCCTCCTAGCCCATGATGCTCGGGTCCTGCTCGACTCACCTGGACATCCCACTCGCCTCTATGAAGAAAGGATCCACCCTCTGGAGATACGAAATTCACCCTGCGTTGATAGCAATCGACGACTTCCTGGAAGGGAACTAACCAGTCCATTCCGAGAATGACATCATAGCTAGTCATCTCTAGGACATAGAGGTCCACTACTACAAAAACAGGCAAGGGATGCACTTCAATTTTATCAGCTCTAAAAAAAGCGCTGATATAGGTGGCCTTTATCAGCGCTAAAAAAAGCGCTGATAAAGGGTCACTTTTAGCAGCGCTAAAAAAATCCCTGATAAAGGCCCCCTTTATCAGTGCTTTTTTAGCACTGATAAAGGCCCCCCTATATCAGCGCTTCCTTAAGTAGCGCTGATAAAGGGGGGATTTATCTGCGCTTTTCTCGAGCGCTGATAAATGATTAGTTAAAAAAAAATATTTTTTAATGAAAAATAATATTTTGTTATATATGTATATTTATATTGATATAAATACAATATATATTTTTTAAATATGTTATAGATACTTATAAATAAACTATTACATTTAATATATAAGAAGTTTAGTGAAAATGGCTTCAAAATATTTTTAAAAAATATTATTAATTAATAAATTTCTAATTATTATCGATTAAAAATAATTTAATAACAATTTGAGGACACAAAAATTAAAAACAATTAATAAAAGATCTAAAATATGTTGAAAATGTAACTCCAACTTCAAACGGCCATAAATTTTGATTTGGGTGTCCGTTTAAGCTCTACAACATATCAAATCGAAGCCCACGACGAGCTCTATGCGCTAGTAACCCATTAAATACCTTTGTCAAATATTTTGAGCCCAAAAAAGTCCCATAAGGCCTCAAAACAGAGTATTTAGTCAGGATACCCCGATTTGTTAACATTCAAACAAGTATAACTTCTGATTCGGATGTTCGTTAGGCCTGTACCACATATCATATCGAAGATTGTTTCATTTTAATTGATTTGAATGGTTGTGGCATTGAAACGGAATTCTAGATTATATGTAATGGTCTTTTTAACAATTTATGGCTTTTCAAATACACATATATATTTATTTGTTCGGAAATATATATGTTTCTCTATGTGTGTGGGTGTCTATGTGTGTGTTTGTGTGTTTTATATATGTATAAATGTATATGTGTCTATATTTATTTATTTAATTACTTATAAACACACATCAAAAACATATTTTTTCATAAATGTATTTAAAACTAATCATTGTAAGTACATTCTTTGGATTTTCAAATACACATATATATATGTATTTATTTGTAAATATATATGTGTTTGTGTGTGTGTGTGTCTTTGTGTGTGTCTGTGTGTTCTCTATATCTATGTATGTATGTATGTATGTATGTATGTATTTATTTATTTATAAACACACATAAAAATATATTTTTTCATAAATGTATTTCAAACTAATCTTATAAGTATATATTAATATACAAATAAATATATGTATAAAAAATTATAACTAAATATATATATATATATAAATATTAATATACGAATTAATATATACATACTAATGTATGAATAAATATATTTATATTAATATGAATCTATATCAATATATGAATAAATATTACTATATATATATAGATATATAATAAAATATAGAACAAAAAAAATGAAATAGTGGTAAAGGTGCCGACGCGGAAGGGGGGAGGTCCCAGGTTCAAGTTCGAGTGGAAGTGAAGTGGGTGCACGCATTTGAGGATGCACGGGAAGGGCAGCGCACGTGAGACCTCCTAGTGTTGATAAAGGGTGTGTGAAGCGCTGATAAAAGCACTCCCCCATAATATTTTTAGTTTTTTATTTTTTTTTTGAACTTTATCAGTGCTCCAAAAATAACTGATGAATGCCCCTTTTATCAGCGCAAAAAAAAAAGCGCTGATAAAGGGGTCTTTGATCAGCGCTTTATTAGCACTGATAAAAGCAGCCTTTATGAGCACTTTTGCGAAGCCCTAATAAAAGGGACCCCCCCTATATTAGCGCTGAGCTTTATAGCACGTTTTTAGCTCTGTTAAATCCATTTTTTAGCGCTGATATAGGCAGTTTTTCTAGTAGTGGTCGCAAAATAAGTGATACCATGTAACCTGAAGAGGCTACACTGACATACGCTAACCATTATAGTCCCCAATGGTGTGTCTAGAGTGAATGATTTGGCAGAGGAAAATATGCAGAGCCTAAGGCTCTCCACAATAGCAATAGAGATAAAGCTATGCATAACACTAGTATTGAAAAGAGATGAAGATAAAACTGCGGCTACAAAGATCATATCTCAAACTATATAAGGACCGGGATCCTGCTTCTGATGGGTCTGATCCACTGCAAAAGTCTGGCCTATACCGCGGCCCTGTGACCCTGGCTGCCCACTCCGAGCTGATCCGCTATGCTGTCATGGGTAACCTGGTGACTGACCACCACAGCCGTGACCTCCACCTTAGCCCGAACGACTGGAAGATCTTCAGTTCCCAGACTGTTGAGAAACTGGTGATACGTCTCATGAACGTGAGGTCATAGAATAACCCCTACCACGAGCTGTAGGTGAGAAGATCTGACAAAAATGCTGATGATGGTCCATCTTGCCGCAATATCGGCACTCCATCGGGTCTATCTAGCAATGAGGCCTTGTATGCCCACTCCTCCCACACAAGTATCATACTGCCTGGATGCCCAAAGATACATCCCTTCTACTCTGATCTCCTCAAGGAGACTCCCTGTGGTGCTTCATCCTATCAGTAGGAGGAACACTAACTCTGGATGTCAAACCACCCTGGCTCACTGCTCCAGAATCACTCATATTGTGCTCAGTGGTCAGCGCCTGGTTGACGATAGATGATATCGAAGTCAACCTAAACATGTTCACCTGGGAACAGATCTCCTGCCTGAGACAGTCCTCTAACTTCATAGCTAGGAACAACTCATCACCTGCTGGGATAGGCGTGAAACACTGTAACTCTGTGAAACTAGAGCAATACTCCATCACCGAAAAAGTACCCTGCTCTAAGCTTATGAATTCCGAGGCTCGGTTGGCCCTCAAGGTATCCAGGTAGAAGTAGTCGTAAAAGATACGCTGAAACTCTTCCCAAGACATATTCTGGATGTGTCCTGCCTAAGAGATGACATCCCACCACCTCTTGTCGGAGTCTTAGAGCATGTACGTCGTGAGCTTCACCCTCATCTTTGGTGGTACATCAAGATGCTCGAAGATCGTCATCGTGGCTTTGAGACACGACTCTGCAGCCTGTGGTCCTCCTTCCCCTGAGAAGTTGGGAGGATACTGCTGCTAGAAAACCCGCATCAATTCCTCCATAGACGGGGCAGGAGGCTGTGCTCACTAGAAGGTATACATCATCATCGAAAACCTTCCCTAAACAGCACATCAACGCCTGCAACCGGTATCACTGCTGGTTCCAAGGCTGCCACAACAAGAGGATCTGGAGGAGGTCCATGATCAGCCATATCCAGTGTCTGATCACCATCTGGAAGCTGACGTGCAATAGGAGGATGTCTTAGTGGCATAACTCTGAAAGGTCAAAAACACACCTTAGATCTGGATTATAAAATACTAAGAACACAAGAGTACAAGAGGGGAACAAGAGAAAGAAACATTCAATTTTTACAATACATGACTACACGACATGTATAAAAACTACATTTCTTGTTCTCTTAATCCATTCACATGGGCGTGTACTTCTGCCAAAACTTGGTCGTGTAACGCCCCAAACACATGGCGTGTTGTCCCCACACAATGTGTGTACTTGAACTCTATTCCCTCACCCGAGTCTCCTTACACGAATAACCCACATGTTATCTTATTCCTATACTACACGGCATGTTCATGAAGGACACGACAGGTACTTGACAAGGTTGCAAGGAACCATGTTGTTAGTTACACGACCGACTACACGGTTCACTCTACACGGTGTGCTCCCTGAGAACACAATGTGTACATGGAGGATTTCCCTGACCCGTGTTGTTTGTGACACGGTTGGGTACTTAGGTTACACAGCACAACATGTACGAAGAGGAAACGGCATGTAAAGTCAAGGTTTTATCAATCCATGTTGTCTGTCACATGGGTAGACACACAGTTTCTACAACACAGCGTGTACCTACCATACATGGTGTGTTTTTGAAGACTTTTCAAAAATCCGTGTCTCTGCCTACACGAGAAGTGACACTGTTTAAAGACTACATGGTGTGTATTAATAACGTACACACCGTGTATTCTAGGTTCTTCCAGGAAGTAGCTCAGAAACTGCTCTGAAGCCCAGAATACACATAATACAAGATTTAAGGTGCCAAATTCCGATCCGCGAGGGTCCATACTCCCCGCGAATCAAATCTTGGAATCTTATACAAGTTATAACAAGGTAACCATGAAATGATCCACCAAATTCGGGTCCATGTGGTCCCATAACACCTCAAGAACCAATCTTTTTCATCTATTTAAGCAAAGTACTACACAAAAAATTCTCTATCAAAGAACATAAATTTTTATCAAGGAATCTATCACAAAATCATGCATAATCTACTCAACATCTATCACAACAACATGAAATCACTAATGCATCCTATATGGCATGGAAATAATGAATGACATGTGATTTCTAACATGTTCCTATATGATTCATGAGATGGAATACCCTCATCTCATCGGGTTTCAACAGAAATAGAACCATAATAAGAACAATGGTAACTGCACAAAGCATGTGAATCACCCAATGATGAAATCAAATCAACTGTAAAAGTGCAAACCAGTAAAACTGCAATAAACGAGGTAGTATGTTTTTCCCTATAAATGGGTTAGCTACTCCCAGGCACAACATATTAACAAGTACCTATCCTATCTTATCCCTAACTATAGGCTCCATATAGTAATTCAAGAGAAAAGAATCCATCTGATACCACTTTGTAACGTCCCAGTTCTGGAAGCCACCAAGAGGCACCTCGTACCCGGTTGGTCACGTGGACTCAAGGGAATTTCCCCGAATGCTAGAGGACTCCGACTAGTAGTGAGGGCCTTGGGTGTGATGGTGGGGAAACTATGCCCTCATTAGCAGAGTACACAGCAGAAAAAAAATCAAGAAACAATAGCGGAAATAGTAAACAATCCATACAAAAGTAAATAGAGGAAGGCTAAAATAATAAACAACTGGAGCACACGTATATATATGAAATGATGCATGATACATATTTCATGGAAATTAGACAAACAAGTCACAAAGCTGAATACAATACTAAGCCAATGTACAAAAAAAACAGATAAGCAACTCATCAACATCACAAGCCTTGGCTTGGTCCCATGCTCTCCTGCTCCTATGCAAGTCAAGTACCTGAAGTCGAAGGGTGCATTCCCTTTTCTATACCTGCCACATTATAATATTTTGGGGCCCAAAAGCTTGACCCAAATAGGGTGTGAGACTAAATCCCAGTAGTCAACCACCCGATGATCTGTGCGCAACAGTGAGTGAGTATATGGAAGGTAGAGTATAATAAACAGTAATCAGTAAGCAGTAACCAGGATGATACATAGTAGTAAGCAGACCACATATCAACAAGCAACAGAGAAGAAGCAGCTAACCACAACAGGAAACACTCTAGTAAGTCCTCACAACCATCCCTATCCAATATGTACCAATAAACCTCAGGGTAGTGCACTCAGCCTAACCCCTATGGTATGGTCATATGAAATTAGAAGACCCTTTGAGGAAGAATGATCAGTCAATTACCCTTATAGTCTAAGGTAGTCAGGGACTCTATGAGGAAGATCATGCAGTAAAATCCCCTTATAGCTTCAAGTCCTAGAGAATATCTGAGGAATCTCACTCGGTCAATTCCTCTTATAGCCTCAGGTCTATGATAGACTCTATGAGGATGCTCTCTCGGTCTTATCCTTGTATAGGATGGAATGGTTTAAGTAAAATCACACAAACATGGACTCTCTACGGAAGATCACTCGGTCTATCCCACTGTATTATAAAAAGAACAAGAATCTCTGAGGAATCTCACTCGGTCCATCCTCTAGTAGTCTATAATATCCATGACTCTCTGGGAAGCTCACTCGGTCTATCCCATATTGTATATAATGTCCAGGACTCTCTGGGAAGCTCACTCAGTCCATCCCCTTATAGTCTATAGCACAACAAGCAATGTCAGGGAACAAAAATCCATCCTATGGTCACAAGGCATGGAAAACAGGTATAACAACCAATAGGCTGAACAAGACTAAAAGGTCATAAACAGAACATGGAATGGGAAAAACACCCAACCATAGAAATTATCCTTATACATAGACAAAATACCTCTACAGAAGCATAAAATAAAGCAAGGTAAACAACAGCGGAAAAATAGTAAACACACAATACCCCGTTCATGGGTATTAGTTGAGGTTACGCATAAAACTCTAGGACTTTGAACAAAATGGCACAAACCACCTACCTTGATTCTTGGAGATCGATATACTTGAACCACGAGGCTTGAATCTTCTCATAATGTCGTAGATCTACAAAAATGTCCAGAACGTTTAACCCATGATAACATTCAAAAAATGAGGAAATGGAAAACGATGCTCTAGAAGAAGGAAGAGCTTACCACTGTGGTTCCAATTAAATCGATGGTGGTCGATTCAGATAACGGACGGCGGCTTGGGGGCTTGGAGAAGATCTGCAGATGTACTCTTAATCTCGGATGAACTGAAGCTAAAAGAAGATGGTTATGTCCGTCCGACGCGACCATGGTGCGTTAAATGAAAAAAAATTACACGACGTGTACTTTTGGAGTACACGGCATGTACTAGTATTTTCCGTACTCTGCATTAACCGGCCTCCACATCTCCCCAACATGGCCTTTTGTGTGGTTATGATACGGCCAGCACACGGACTCGAGCGGCAAGGAAGTACACAACGTGTACTCATAAATTACATGGCATGTAATTCAAAAATTTCGACAAACTCCTTTTTTAAAAATAACTCTATAAAAATGAAGAAATGGACTCATCCAGTAGAATTGATCCATATAAAGCCCATTTCTTAGATCTCAAAAAAGAGTTAGCATCATCGGGATTCATTCTAGACCAATCCTAATCCAAGATTCAACATGTTAAGCTTGAACGGAACTGTCTACAGGAGAAGTAGATGTTGATAGAAATTACCACTTGAGCGATGTTATCCATGCCACCCTAAGAGTCTGTCAGCATCGAACACCTTACCCATATGTCTTTTGAGGGAGTTATAAGGATTTATTTAACAAGACTCTAGTATTATGTTTATAAACATAGGGTAATGATTATAAAATCATTTTATTTTTATTACTTAGTAAATAGTTTTAAAGCCCAAACAGTATTTTTAGTTTCCTATTTTGATGAGTTAATAGATTTTTGAATTAAATAAATTTTTAATAAAATATTATTTCTAAATTACTTTTTATTAAATATAAATTATCAATGATTTTTTATGAACAAATCTATATTTTTTATTATGGTTTGAAAGCTGTTTTTTAAACCCATGAATTTTTGATAAATGTCAGTTTTTATTTTAAATGTAAAAAAATCACAAATTTAGAAAATTATTTGGATAAAATAATTATTTTTTTTTAATCAGGACATTGAAATTATACAATGGTAAATTTTTCAAAGTTTTCTGAGATAGATGATTTTTTCGGTAAAAATTAAATACCATTTAAATATATAATGTGTTTTTTGACCTCATAATGACCCAATAGTGATGTAATAAAATACTATAATTGGAATACTTGGACAATATATGTTTTACCTTTAAAAAATTTTATTTTAGGTTTGTTTTAATTACTTTACAAAGTCTTAGTGGACCCTCTAAGACTTATAAAACATTTTAACATTTTAAAATGATTTCCTTCTAAGTGAGACTCACCTCCACATAATAATGCCTAATATTTTAAAATGTTATTCCATTTTCCTAATAATTTAATTTTTTCCACTCCTATTTGGAAAAAACCTTGGGTTGTTCTGTGGTTTTTATTAGTTTACTATGTGGTGTCCAAAACCAAAATAATAAATAATTCCCCGTGATTTCCAATATAAAACCATTCAATCTCCCTTTACACTTCAATAAAACAATTTCAATCTCAAAAAAACTATTCCATCCTCTCACTATAATCCTCCCAATGCAACCCAATATCTCAGGAAGCCTTTCTCAATCTTATCTGAAGCCTTTTGGATCACACTTCCAAGTAAAGTATTTCTTCCTTTCTAATTTTTGTCCAATTTTTTAAAATTATTATACAACTTTTTCAATTAAAAGTGTTAGGTTTTTATTTATGATCTCCTCCATAAATCCCTAATTATTTTGGAATGTTGATATAAATATTTTTCTCTCATTAATGCATCCCATACACAACTGTTACCAAGTCGAAATTCTGCATGTAATTTCTCTCCCCTCATTTACATTCATGAAATTATTTTGTATTATGAATCTAAATTACGTTACATATGTTGGGACATGTATCTATATGACCCCACACATTCCGTTTCAATTAAATATTATTATAAAACCTTTTATATCTCAACAACTATTTATATGAATTCTTATCTCACACCGTTAAGCTACCGAAATTGCACAGTAGTTTTCCAAGAAAAGGACATTGTGTAGTGAATACAATGCCCATTTCTCTATCAAGGGTATTCCCCATGATGAAAATTTAATTATTGATTATAGAGTTTCATGTATTAGTTTCACATTCCTTTATCATTTAATAAATGATGAAATTTAATGAATCCATGTTATAAGATCCATTTGGCATACTTATGCATGAAATAAAATGATTAAAAAGGGTGTGCCCTGATAGAACTCCAAGGCATTGGGTAAAGATTAGTATCATGATACATCAAGGGAAATGAGGGTTTACTCATGATAACTCAAGTTAAACGAGGGTTTAATCATGATCCATGTTCAATGAACTTTATCTCATTTAAATATAATGTTAAATGTTGTTGCCACATTTCAATTTTATGTTAATCAAGCTATATCAGGCCTTTATGTTCATGTTTATCTTATGCTGCATTAATATGTCTATTGCCTAACATATACTATATTATTCATATTATTCTATTTGACTCCATTATTGGTGTTTATAGCTCACCCTTTTACTATGAATGTCCTCAAGTTATCCCATGAAATGTTAAGTATGATTGAACATTGTGGTCATGTAAAAAAATTGTTTTAATAAAGATGTTGTGTTTTATGTTGTTGTCTAATATTTTTTTTAAAAGTCATGACATGAACCAGTTTCCCAGTTCATGTTATCAAGGGAATTTATTAAAATCAAAAGGTTGCAGTACAAGAAAGAGGTGTAATGTGTTTACACCAGCGGGGATTTAAAGAGAGAACATTGGAAATCATGCAAAAATAAACAAAAACAAAGATACATATCTGTCGAGATGAAATCCTTCACAGTGTAGTGGTATCCAACCTACATAAGAGTGCAGAAAACTTCCAGATACAACCATCCATGTTCTGCACCTCAAGCGTATAATTAGAAAGATTCATCCAGAATGGAAACCTCAGAATCTTAAGCAAAAACAAACAGCCAAACAGAATGAAGGATTCTCCAACAAAGAAACATCATGATGCTCTCTAAATTTTTTTTTTCCAGAATCCATAGAGAACCTAAAACTCGGACTTCAGAATAAGTTTATAGCAGATCAAACATGCCCCAAGCTTCCACTAAAACATATAATCAAAGCCAAAAAGCAGGAGAATCAGAGCCTAACTTCTAGAGTACAGGAAAAATGAATATGAATCTGTCATTCAATTCCAAAAGAATCCAACAGAAGCAGTGATCCATCCATCCAAATTCTTCACATCAAGCATAAAAGATAACCAACCCGATTGAAGCTTCTAAAAATGCATCAATGAAGCCAATTGAAATGACCTTTCAAAATCACCAGAGTGAAGCTAAAATAAAAAACATCATATTCCATCAATACCCCTCCAAACCAGTCTAGAGGTAGAGGTTCAAAGAACAACAATAAAAATCCAAACAACCAGATTTAGATCAGTCAAGTTGTAGTCTTAAAGCATAGAGAATACATCCTTCAAACAGTTTCACATTCGGACAAGAGATCCCCAAACCTCAATTGAAATGGAGAGGCTGGTTGAATGAAAAAACCCGAACTATACATGAAACATCCATCATAAATCAAAGTAGAAACAACAAGAGAGTTGTATCCTAAAGATTCTAGAAAATAGATTTCAAACTGCCTCAAAAAGAAAGCCAATCCAAGGTGAGAAGACATGAAAAAAATAAGAATGGAAGCAAGTAAAGTTGAAACAGTACATAGTAGTTCCTTCAAAGCAAAACCCATTTAGAAATCCACTGAACAGATCTGATCCAAATATAAGAGAGAGCATAAATAACTGGGCAGATTATGTTCTAAACCATTTCATCAAAAGGAAAGATTTAAAAATGAGCAAAGAAGGATGAGGCAATGATATGAGACACAGACTCAATTTCATCAAAAAAAATACTCAACATTCAGGTCCAAGATGAAGGTGCATGTAATCTCAGTCACATTCTAGCAGTTAGATGCCCATAGCAAACAAAATAGAACTTTTCAAGATGGAGAGTACTGACAGAAGAAAACGTAGCACAAGAAAAACTAAAGAGAGAGAAAATAAGGATTCTTAGTCTTCAAAAGCATAATAGAGATCATTGCCATGGAATCCCTTTGAATTCGAAACTTGGATTCTTATTTAATTACTCAACAACAATGATGAACATTCTTTTCTGGAGTTCCATATAAGTGTCAGCACTCATGTCGCCATCTTTTTATTTTCTAAAATCAATTCTATCATTCTCGTCTATCCATGAGTCTAGATCTTTTGGGAAGTCCAAATTTTCTTCCATTACATAAGAATCTCTAAAAGCATGGTCATTCTCATCATCTTCACTGGAGGAGGATTCTGAATCCATTGCTTCAGACTCAGACACCATTTTAGTTGGAACAGGTTTTGGAGGGATGATGTTTTCATCCTTGAACTGGGCAGCTGGAGATCTTGTGATAATTGTTCTTTCAGTTTTGGAGTGGACCTTACCTTTTTTTCTTGTCTATAGTTCGGAGTGACAAAACCATCTGATTCAACTATCGGTTTCTTTCCTTTTTTAGACCTTGATTTCAAAAACTCTTCCTCTAGCGGACAAGATTTATCAAGTTCATCATGAATGGATTCATCTGAATCAGATTGAACCTCTTCATCTTTTACTTATTCATCGATATTGGTCTTTGTAGTAGGAATTCCAGCACAAGTTTTGACCTCATCCTTCTGCATAACTGGTAGAGAGATGGAGGAATCATAAGGATTCTGGGTGCCTTTGTTTCCAACAATAGTTAATGGTTGGGGGAAGTTGTTGTCTAATATATCATAATTCCCAAGAAAATAGACCTATCGATCCTCAAAGTTCTATTAAGTGAATGTTTATGTAATAAAACATGTCTATGTGTATAATAAAGAGAATGGTTGTTATAGCGCATGCCTCATAGGGTGGTCGAACAAGGCCACCGGCAGGGCAGCCGACCGTGGGCTTTGGTGGACGTGGTCCAGTGGGACCGCATTAGAGGGATAAAATATGGCTCTGTCATTGGTGTGCATTGGTCATGTGGAAAAACCATTTAAAATGAGGTCTAAATGCATTGACTGATGAGTCTCATGGCTTACGATTGGCTGACCATGTGAGTTAGGGGAGGGCAAAACCAGGCTGGTCATGTCTGGTGGAGTCGGTCTGGCCTGGGAAATGTGGGCTTGGATGGAACAACAAGGACACTCTGGCATCTCAGTAGGCTAGACCACATGACCCAACGGCCCATCGGGCTAGTCCAATTAGGATTGGTGGGTTTTATTATGGAATAGTGTAAGTGAATGGTTTCCATTGGTTCTTTCATCAAGGGTTCAGTACAACATTACGTCCACATCACTGGATAGTAATCCCCTATAAAGGATGATTCATTGATAGAGTTGTGGCATACCTCCTTGGGATTTGGGCGATCCTATATCACCCTGATGGAGTTTTGTGAAAATTGACATGACCTCTGAGCATAGGGTGTTAATCCTGTATCCAGTGGGTTGTATTGGTAGGGTTTTTAGCATCCTCTTAGAAGGATCCCCTAATATACGAGATACATTTGTAGGGTTGTTGGTTTCATCTGAGAAGGATCCCCAACGTTGAGGGGTTATATAGATTGGGTTGTCAGTATCCTCTCGGAAATATCCCCAATCTGTATACAATGACCTTGACAAATGTTTTCTCTTTGGGAAATGACCAAATTAGTGGGAACAGTTTACAAGAGTCTTTGATGACATCATAGCATGAGAAGTAAAATCTCCTAGAATGATAATTCCACGCGTAGAATCTTGTGGATAATGAATGGTTGTGATATTGAGACATTGTGCCTTAGTGAGACTGGATGCCATAGAGAAACTTCGTGATGTATCAAGAAATGGTGTTCTCTCAGATAGTGTTGGTATAACGTTTCTATGTTCTTACTATAAGATTCATTAGTTAGTGAGATCTCTAGAAATGAGCATTCTACGAATGGAACTATATGTCCTGCAATGTAGGATACCATGAGTCTTGGAATCCATTATTAGTATACTTGATTGTTATTTTTATATTTTTTGTATACATATACCTATGTTGAGATGACTGTATCCTCTTAGTGAAGTTTTGTTTTTGGTCTTTTACTTCGTGTTTTGGGGTGTCCTACTGAGTATTATTTTACTCACCCCTTCATAAGATTTTCTCTAACGTGTCGTGTCTTGTAAAGACGATTCACACTTTGATAGAGTCCTTGGTGGACTGTGGCTAGGTTGTTCATAGAGTGACCTAGAATATGAGGTGTGATTCTGTAGCTTCAGACATCTGTTTTTATACCTACATTTCAGGTAGGGTTTTTGGTGGAAGATATCCAAGAAATTGTACCTTTTTTACTTTTCCTTTTTGTTGGTCTTGTATTATGGCTCTATTTACATTAAGTATTGAACTATCGTACCCTTTTTTGGTATCATAGTGGTATACCTATTTGATTAATTATCGTTTTTTTCAGGACTTTTTCATAGAGATGTGTGTGTGCATAAAAACATATATGAAAATTCCTCCAATTTGTGGGATATGACAACTTGGTGCTACTTTCCAGCCCCTGGCCTATGGGAGGAGGGCATGTGGTAGTCACAACATGGGCCCATTTGGGACAGGTTGTGAAATTATGATAACCTTAATGTTTAGTTCTAGGTTACATGTTGTATAAGGGATCTGGCTAGAGTATTTGGAAGGATATAGTAAGTTAGAACTTATGCGAGACTCATGGTTTGTGGGAATATGTCTAAATATATTTTTTATATTTCTTTTCATACTTGATCAAACCAGTATATGATCCTTAGAATGTATATATGTATATAATATGAATGTATTTTTCTTAATATGATACAACATATTAATATAACCTATTATATTTTTTTTCCTTTAGATATTAATCGATGAATTTGTTTTGATGTTATATAATTTTTAGTTATTTATTTAATAATTTATATTGTGATTATGAGAGTATAGTCTCCCTATTTTATTGATAGACCCTTTAAATTATTTTTTAGAATTTTTCTTATGGGGAGGAATTATCAAGGTTGTTTTGAACTACGAAGATGCTCTATTTATAGTTTAATGGTCTGGTGATTAAAATCAAATAAGTTCAAGAAAAATTAATTATATATGTATTCCATATCATTTTTCATGGATTCATACCATTTATTTAAATCAGAACTCTCATTGGACTTTCGGTATACATTAGTTAAATATTTTATTAAATTTTTTTCATATTCATTAAGAAAAATAAATCAACATAAATTTAAATCAAAAAAATAATGTTACTCCTTTGGTATTATTTTATAACATAGGACTATTCTATTTTAACATCCTCCTTTTAAATATAATCATTTTCCTTGTTATGAATGATTATTTTTTATTGGTCTTGAATTTCACCAACATAATTTTTTTAACTAAATCCTTAATTAATATAAGACCTGAAGAAAAATACTTTCATAAACTAAAATCTTTACCCAATGCATTTGAGGGATATATAATATAAAACCCACCCATTACCTTCATATCATATAAATGAATTTTTGTTCTACATAGATCATAAAAAATAAGAGCATATTTAGTCACTTTTAATTCCATGACTATTGAGTATGGGATACCAAAATGGAATTCCAAAATAAATGATGGATATTTGAATCTTGGTGAATACTCACGAGTGTAACTATGGATGGGTATTCACAAAAAAAGGATTACCATAAAAATATATGAGATAATTTCGGTGGAAAATGGTTATACATATTAGATCATGGAATTATTTAATGAGAGTGAAAGGTGGTATATCAGTAGTTAATATTCATACATACTACAAAGGGATCTGTCAAAACACATTAAAACTTAATTAATTATAAATAAAATTGCTTAATTCCAAGAATGTACTAGATTAAAATGGACGATGAAGAGAATCTCTTACCCAAAGGGGTGCTTCTAAAATATTTTGAGTCACTTTTGTATATATTAGGAATACCTTGTTAGGTATTTAGAGAGGTAGAGTAACTTTTTGTTCCAAGGGGTTTGATTGAAGAGGTTATGACAAGTATTTATAGAAAATGAGTGGGGAATTATTTATTAATTTAAAAAATTATTTTTTAACACTGACTGATAAAATAACTAAAACCGGAAATATTCACATGCTTTCAGCCCACATTTTCTACTAAATATGATTTTTTTCCAATACCTTATTAGGTTAAGAATTGAAATAATTAAAATAATACCATTCATGATGTATAAGTGATTCATGTTTGTGAATAATTTTTTTTAAACCTAAAATATAATATTGGTTTTAGAGGATTAATTATATGTCTATAAATTTAATCAAATAACATAAAATAAACATTAATTAATTTGGGAAGACCTATTTTTGGTCATCGTTCAATATTAGATTATTTATTACAGTAAATTTTGTGCAATTTTTAGGTCATAATACATACTGTATAATTATATAGTATATAATTTTTACATAAAAAATAAACACACAAAAAATTATAAAAAATTTAACATTTTTGAATTTTGAAATGATTACATAAAAAATAAAATTTATTTTTACAAAATAATTTTATAAATATTTTATTTTCCAATTTTAAATAAAATTTATTATTTATTGAAATATACTAGTTCCCCTAACACAAAAACATTTCATCCCATATAAAAATTACACTGGATGCCATTAAATTATATATCGATTTATATTTAAATAAATATTATTTTATATTTCTATTTAAAAAAAATTAATTTAAAATATCATCGTTTTATAAAATATGTTTTTAATTAAATTAATATATTTCCCAAAAATATGATTTTGGTTTCTTGATATCCAAATCTAATTTTATTAAACTCTTTATATAATCATGTATATATAAATTAATAATGAAAAGGGATAAATATAAACATTATTTTATTAAAAATGAAATTTTAAATTTAATACTACTAGGGTCTAGATAAAAAACCCATTAATACATAATCATATGTCATAAGGGTAAAGTTTCTGATAATGGTACTATATTTGGGTGATTCAATGAACATAGTTTGGTTAGTGAACTCTATAAGATTGAACATCTCTTGTAAAAAAAATTTCTCAAAATTTATTTAATGAATCTGAACTAGTGCTTAGTCAAGGGAAAGGTCTAGTGATTCCATATCCCACGAAAGCTTTGATAAATGAGATTTATAGGGTATGATCATACTGTTCAAGTCAATCAATTATTCATTATATGTTTATTATATATGATCATAACCCTTAATATATAATAATCTTAATGGTCATAATAGAAAAACAGTATTATCTATAATTTTAATTTTTAATGGATTTTTAATATCTAATGGTAAAATATGTCTATATTCTACAACAATCCAAAATATAAAATTAAATATAGTGTATGTGTTTTATATAACTACATAACATAATACGTTATTCATTATGTCATAATGTAATTTTATTTACAAAAGTTTGGGTCATTAGAATATTTATCTTTTTAAAAATTTCCCCCTAAAAATTTTATTTCATACACTGAAACATATGGGGGTACATCTATTTCATTAAACCTTTGGATTCCCATGTTTCCTCCTCAAACATGTAGGTCTAACGCTACACTATGAATATTTTATTTTTAATGTTTCATATAACATTTTATCTATGATATAAATCATCACGTGATTCTCCACATAAGAGATATATTTTTACAAATATACCGCCTCAAGATTTAGTACATGTGAGGGAACTACTGTGTGAATCTTTAAGGACACATGAAACACATCATATACATGAGATATATTAGGTGTGAATGATATTATATAGGAAAAAAGTAAACTATATCAACGATCTTAAAGGGCGTGATATATCTATGGATATTTTTTTTCCTTTCTTTACAAAAACCACCATGTTCTCCGACAATGAAATAAAACGAAACACTTTGCCTTTGACCAAATTCTCTAGGTCGTGCGGAGGATTTTTTTTCACAGATTATCTTTCATTTTTTAGGTATTTCAATAATGATGAATGGTTTGGAAATTATCTATTATATATTTTTTAAAATCAGGTCCCATCAGCTTTTTATCACCAACATCATCCCAACATGTTACAGTGGGACACAAATTCTCATATAAAGTCTCATAAAGAGAAACATAAATTCTATAATAGAAAATCTTTTTAAAATCAGAACTCCACTTGGAGAAGGATATAATAAAAAATTCTTATAATTCCATTGAAAATTATCTTAGTATAACTTATAGAGTTTCAATGGTTATCTCAGACTAACCATCTTAGTGATTGTGATATGAATAGTTTAAACATATCTTTGTATCTAATGATTTCAAAAGAATTCCCTATAACTTAAAGGTAAACCATGGATTTTGATCAGATACATTTGATAGTTGATCTCATTGCATTATTACAACTTATCTTAAGTATATCTATTCAATTTGGCCAATAGAAATATCTTCCTTGAACAATATGAAATACATTAACATTTTAAGATGATTGAATTACACCCAAATGGTTTTCTTTCATTTAGATTTCTTGGGGATTCATATAAAAAATTAAATGTTTTTGTTTTTCAATTTACATAATGGTATGGGAAATAGTTTATTCACACACTTTTACTTTTTTCATTTATCCTTGACTAGTTAACATACCAATAACTGAGTTAATATTTTATAGCCCCACTTCATGTTATCCCACTAGAAGTATTAATTCAGATCTCTATATATTGTAGTGATTTCTAGATGAATAAATAATGATGCGCTATGAACATCATGAAGAATTTACCTAATTTTATGATTTTTATGGTAAACATATCAGTGTTCCAAACATTATAACTACATATTTAGAAAATTTAGAATCTAGAATATTTACTACCTTTCTTTGTAACTCATCATCAATTTTTTGGCCCTCATCAGAAAAATCAATAATGAATTTTGGAGAATTTATTTTATAAAGGTAATATGAATTTCCTTTTATGTTTCCCATTTTTATCATTTCCATGAATATAAAGATTGTATCCCTTTACATCCTCATTATTGATATGGTTGTGGAATAATATGATCTCAGAGTTCCTACCAATTTGTATACCATCCCAGGATAGTAATTGACTAAATAATCATAATCCTTTATCATATATCACTACATTCCCTGGATAAAATTTATATTCACTTTTGAGGATATATATATATATATAAGGTTTTCATTATCCATATATTTTTAACACATATCCCCATTGAGATAGTGTAACAAAATGTGATGATCACTATAGAAAATTCGAGATCTTGCATCTAGAATTTCTACTCATGGATCATTAATTTTTGGTACTAATACACTATAACATTGTAAATTTTCATAAATAAGAAAACAATGTTATTTTTGGAATCAATTTTATAGATAAAAAATCATCCCCCACTAGTGGGTAATGTGATAATATATGCAGTGATTAGCCTCTTCTTCCATTATTTAATGCTCTCCACAAATTAATCGATTCATAAAAATAATAATCCCATATGAGTTATGTTGATTAGTGGTATTTATAATCATGATAATTTTTTCACAAAATAAGGATTATACCAAGATAATCTAAGATAATTTTGATACATTATCACAGATGTTGGTCTGAGACATCCATTAATTGCGTCTATCTTTGATAAACCTGTAAATACCCCTTTAATAGGGATGAAATTCACAAGGAATGTTACATGATCTATCTATAACATAGCATTACAATAATTCTCATATAACTTTTCCTTTCCAAAGTTCATTAGTAAAACATTCAACTACTCCTCAAGTTTCTCATTTCTTTTGATGTATACATGAATATTATCCATAAAGTCAACTAAATTATTTTCATGTTAATCCCAAAAGAATCTATTCATTATGTATATGAATATAATTTAAGTATTAGTGAGCCAAAAATGCATCAATAATAACTCATCGTGGTGATAACTTATAACAAAAGTAGTCTTCAGGATATCATCATTCTTCACTATAAAATAATAGAATCATATTCAAGGATCCCCTATTGATAATTACTAGGATCCATATATTAGATCAACTATATCATTAATATGTCACATAAGATACTTGATATTTATCGTGATCTTTTTTAGGTCATGATAATCAATGTTGAGGATCAATTAACAATCCTTATTCTTAATAAAAAGGACTTGCACACCATTTGGGGAAACACTTGGGAATATATTAACATTATCTAGAATATACTATAATTTAATATTATCCTATTAATATCAATAATTTCCATAATCAATAGATTCTTTGATATTGGAACTGATTCTAGTAAAAAATTGACTGAGAATTCAACATATTAGTTAAGAGGTAGACCAAGAAATATTTTAGGGAACACATCAACATATTCTCTTAAAATGGGAATGTCATCAAAGATTATATTTTAATCAATATCAATCATTTTTTCTAGATATGATTTAACATAAAGAAAAAATATATATGATTGGAATAATAATTCCAAAATAAATTCATTCTCTTACTTACACTTTTATAGAATCATAGGATGATTTTTGATATAGAGAATGATTTAATTCTCTAGTAAATTTGTGTTTTATCTACACAAGGAAAGCCAATACATACATATAAAAACATCAAATTACACTAAAGGAAGTATCACAAGGATCTCTAGGAAATTAATACCCAAAATATTGATATGTGAGATGTTATAATCTTGGGATGAAATAATTGTCCCATTTTATTTTTTCACCAATAACTCAACATCAATTTTATGAAGTGGTGTATGAAAATCTCTACTAAACGTTCATGAAATTGGTTGGTTCCACCTATCAAAATTCGATATCTTTGGAACCCACCTTATCAAAACTCAATAATTTCCTTATCCACTTTAGTAATTTGTTGGGATGCTTCTTCCTACAATTTTTATAAGTGGGATATTAGACTTTTTTCCACTGTTAAATAATCCCAAAACTCTGCAAGAATTAAACTCCATTCTCCACATACTATCTTCAGTACCGTGAGACCATTGATATTATATAATCTCCTTTTATATTTTAAAGTTACAACATAAATTTTTTTTCATAGTTTTGAAATACTAAAATCGCCAAATATTTTGGTGTATTGAGCTTTATCCCACTAAAGAAAAAGTTGTCTTTACTATTATAGACAATGCCAAGTTTATGGTGTATGATTAAAGCATGGTGTTGTTTTAATTTTTTCCACCAATAGATTATTCCTCCTTTTCATCAATCCAAATAATTCCCTTTTTATTTTATGTCATAAAATACAAGGAAAATATTGATTAAAAGATATTTCCATGATTTATTTGAACTCAAATTCATTAATTTCATAATTAATATTTATAATCTTGATCAAAATTCACCATTTATAAAATTCTCCATAAATGTGATAAAAAATTCCTAAAATTATCTTTATTATAGCATTGATGGACTTTGAGGATATATTCAATGGATCTGATACTTTTTCCATGATTATGGGATATGAAGATCCATTTAATTTCAATTTCCTTAGTCACATAATGGTATGAATATAAAATTACTATCTTTTATGGAGATGTGGGGGTTCATACTGGTTCATGTTTCTATTAAAAAATTTAGTTAATTAAAAATGTAATATTATCACATTCTTTACACTTACTCCCATTAGTCTCGGCACCTCATTATTTCCATTATAACATTTCCCATCAAATTTCTTCTTTACATGGTTCCTCATATTTCAATCCATTGAATAAATTAAAAGAAAAATAAGGGATGATAATTTTAAAATGATTAAAATATAAAATAGAAACTATGGACCTTTATGTGATAACTCATAAATTACATGTATTCATTAACCTATGATTTTTTACATTTTCAATCATTTATATCGATAACTTATTTTCTATCATTAAATTTTATAGGAAATTTTCCCCCTTCATAATTGTCAATAAAGAGAATGTGAATTTACCCAATAATAACCCCCACAGAGTGTTAAAACAAATATATAGAAATGAATTCTTATTGTGAACAAGGTATATGTCATGTTAATACCCAAAAATTCCTTTGTGGGGTTATTACCCCAAGGTATATTTGTGTTACAGCCACATCCACTTTTATTATACAGAAAAATATTTTTATTCTAAGAAACCACTCAATCTATACATTACCAAAATTTAGGCGTGTTTTCCTATTTTTATTCATATTCCTATGGTTTTCAATGTGTTTTTATAATCCTAATACATAAAAATAACTAGATGTTTCTCTATTACCAACTATTACAACCCATATCTTTGATACACATTATTTCGTTCTTTATTACATTAATATACATGTAACAAAATCCAAAAATAATGATTTTCCTAGTGTATTTGGGTAGTTAGATATATTTAATAATAATATTCAATATCAATAGACCAAATCTATTTAAAACTCCATAACAATAAATCAAATTTCATTGAACTTATAATACTTCATGGGAGAACTTGAGGACATACCAAAGGAAAAAGATAGCTGAAAAGCCTAATAAGGGAATAATAAAATCATAGTATAAATAAAAGTATTACACATGAGTTAATATTCATAAAATTATTACATTAAAAGGTGACAATAACAACCATTAACAGAGAATCATTTTTTAACATGATAACATTAAAAAATCATAGGAATGTGACACAGCATAAAACATGACATCATAATCACAATTCAAGGATAACCATTGAGACATCATACCAATGTTTTCTTAGGATAACCACATATGAATCATATATGGTATCTCATGAGATCAAATAATATCCCAATGCATTGATGGTATATATTATTCTAGGCCAATTCATCACATTCATATAATGTTTATTTATTTGTGTGCCATATAGATCAAAAAACATAATAAAATATTTATTCACTTTTAATCCCATAAATGAGTAGTATGGGTTTCATACATGGATGTACACAATAAATGATGGGTATTTATATCTATCTGAATACCCATGATTGAAAATGTGTTTGGGTATTTACAACACAAATTTTTGGCATAAAAAATCAATGGATAATTTCAACTACATATTGGGTGTGTATAATGGTTTATGTAAGTCTATAATGAGAGGGAACGATAGTATACCATTACTAGGAATCATAATCCTAGAAAATAGATCTGTAAAAACACATTAATAAAATGTCAATTATAATTAAAAAAGGCTTAATATAATGAATGTACTTGAATAAAATGTAAGAGGAAAGGAATCCCTTTCTTTGAGGAGGCTCTTCTAAAAGCATGGGACGATCTTCTTAAGAGCTCGAGATAAAATTGGGAGGACATTATAATGGTACAGTGTGTGTAAAAATGTGCTCAATGGTTATTGAGTGAGTATTAAAGGGAGGTAGGGTGGTTATTTATAGAAAATGATAGTGGAAATATTTATTAATTTCTAAACATAGGTTTTGGACACTATGTGATAATGTAATCAAAAAACCATCACATAGTTTAACCACAGTTTCTTCAAATTAGAGTGTTTTATTGTATTTTATTATGTTAAGAAATAAAATCATTAAAGTAATACTATTCATGATGTGAATGTGAGCCATTTTCATAGTTTTTAAAATATTAATATTTAATATAGGTTTTGGTGGATTCATTTAATTTTTTTCATATTAATCAAATATCATAAAAAACAAAATATTTTCATTTCAAAGCCTCTTTTTTCAGGGATAACTTTCATAGTATTTGTTACATTAATTTTTTTGTATAATTATTTCATAATACATATTTCATATTTAGACATTATTTAATTCTTAAAATTAAATTTTAAATTATTATCAATTATAAAAAATAATAAATGGATAAATTTTTATGTGATAATATTAAAAATATTATTTAATTCCCCCAAATAATTTTCAAAATATAAGATTTTTAAATTTTAAAACTAAAATCCTTATTTATTGAAAAATTCTAGTTTTCAAAAAACAAAATATGACCATTATAAAAAATACAGGGGACTTTATTAAATTATGTTACCATTTATATTTAAATAAAAATTATTAAACAAGAATATTTCATGAAATTAAATTTATTTCAAAACGGTTAGTTTTATAAAATTGTGTGTTTATTTGATATAATATATTTCCCAATTATAGAAGTTTTATTTCTTTGTATCAAAATATATTTTTATCAAACTCATTATGAAAAACCTAAACCTGTACTCCCAGTTACTATCATAAAATTTAAATTTCTATCTTTGATACACATGAAGGAGACCCAATTCTCACCATCCGAAACATAAAACATCATAAGGAAATATTTTATCACTTATATAACTGATGAATTTTTAGGTTTATAGTTTTAGATAATTAGGAAAGTATATTACATAAACAATTCTGATGACTTTAAGAAAGAATAATTCTCAAAATACCATTATTTTATTATTTTAGAATATGTCTTCGTCATCATCCCTATGAAACTATTCTAAAAAAACTCAATTATCATCATTCTTGATAAAATGTGGATGAGGAAACATAAGAATAGTGAGATAAAACTATCAATAAGGGTAAACATAAGAATTAAAAATTGAATCCTACAATTGATAATAAGAAAAGTATAAAGCTATGATGACATAATCAATGTGTCTGATTGTAACATACGAGAAATCATACCAATCAATTCCCAGATGATCAATCATGAAACATGGAATAAATATTTATAAACGGAAAGATTCATAAGAATCAATAATAATGACCAATGTGATTTCAATATTTTTCAATGGAATAATTAAAAACCCATATGAATCATAAATAAAACGTTTTCACATCTTTGGAACATCATATTCATAACCTATTTTAATCTTGTGCCAAAAATATTTTCATCATAGTTAAATCCATCAGATAAAACCTATGGTGAATCTATTATTAGTTTCTCTAAAGAAAAGTAACATTACCCCTAAATTAGATCACTCTCGGGGTGAAACAATTGTATAATCTTTAAGGGGTTCACCATGCACCATCCTGTTAGACCCATCATATAATCTATATCGAGCTCACCCATATCTATCTGTGTGAACCAATTAGATATGCTATAATCTTTTCACTTGGCGCAATCTAGGAACACCCATTATTCTCAATATTGTTCAATTATTATTCATGAATAAAAAATTTATAAAATTTCACTTTTTTCATAACAATATTCATTTCTCTACCATTTCTTGATTCACCTATGAAATAGAAATGGGTTTCATGTCAATCTTATCATCCATCTAGAGGAAGAAAAGTGATGGTAAAATTACTATATATCCCTAGTGATTTTTAAAGTGGTGTTAAAATTGATGAATTAAAATTGAATTAATATATCATTAAAAACAATATTGAGGAAAAACCGTTCCACTTTGAGTAACATTAAAGGTTGTCATCTATGATGGAAAAATATTTTTAATGATCACGTAGAAAATTCATTGAAGAAAATTTACATTACAATTTTAAAACACTCATTTAAAATATAAAACATTATAAATAATTAACTAAAAAAATTTATTTTAAAATAACTATTGAAACATAAAAAAGATACTTTAAAACATTGGGGGTTAATGTTTATGGTAAAATCTATTTATGTTGTAAATGTAGAAAATAAATATCCTTTTCAAACATTTTTAAATGGAGTCAAAGTGACGCATTTGGAAAAAATTAAGGCATTTCCATTTAAAAACTTTTAAAATAAGGTCATAGATTGTTTAAAATATCATTATGATATATTTTATTTTTATAAATCACATTTTCGAAATCATTTTAGAAATCATTTTAGAAAGCATGGACATATAAGGGAAAGATATCCGATCTAAAATAAAATACAAGATCTGTGTCACTTACAATTGAATTTATTGATGTTTATTTAATCAATAGGAGGGGAAAAATAAATTAAACATGTGAATAAATTATAACCATAGGATAATAAATTAAATGTGGTTCAGTAAAATAATATCATATTATTTCCTCCAAAGGAACCCTTTACATAAATAGTCCTGAAAAGAATGAATACAGTAACATAATGTTTTTTCCACTTTGGTAACTTTTCAAGGGTAAGACCCATGAATTAATAAAATAAATAGATAATTTATTTATAATTAATATAATTATAATCATTATATTACATTTCAAAGGGTTAGTACATACAGATCATAAAAAATAGAGGTGAATAGCATAACATATTCCTTAGAGAAGACAATATGAGATGAGATACCCTTACAGTGATCATATAATTGAAATGAGAATTAATAAAGGAATCTATTATTTTTGTTAAATGTAAATCCAAGAAAAATTAATAAAATATTAAAATAAAAATACAATACACACACAATCTTCTAGTATAAAATACAATAAAGAAGTAATATATGCTAAGGAAAAGAAATTGAGTTATCAAAATTCATTACCACTTGGTAACGTTCGTGTCAAATTCCCATTTATGAAATAAATAATAATGAAAATTAAAATAAAATTATGTATGAATTATTTTTTATATTACATGTAATATTATTAGTATATACACCGTATAAATGAAACTTGGTGCATAACATTAAAATATACCACATGGAAGAAAAATTATGTTGAGCTTTCAAACCTTGAGTCCAAACCTTCCATGTAGGTATATTAACTCGAGTATAAAAATATTATATAAATTATTTGATTAATTGATAAACATTTTAATTTTAAATAACCTATAATTAAATAATTTATTTTATTTATTTTCCATTTTATATTTGAATACTTAATCGGTTATGTCCACGTCGTGTGTTTTTGAGGACGTTTGGTTTATTGTTTCAAAACAAATTTGGTGTGTTGACTATGGTCTAAGTGGTCATGGTTTCACCATATATAGAATAATAATCATGAAATATTTATAATTTTTATACATCATTAATACTTTTAAAACCAATCATTAATAATGCTTAGGAAAAACTAATGATGTTCTAATCATGTAGACGATAGGTCGTACGTACGAATGAGTAACCATTCTATTTTTGAATGACCATTATAGAAATAATGTAAGTATTATTTTAAATTAAAATAATGATGATATTATTGAAAATACCAAACTATTTCTTAATATATATATACATATATTTATATAAATATCATCCATGTAACGTAGTGATGAAAATAAGAATTGCTTCACTTGTTGGAGGCAGTAGTCCACATGTATGCGTGAATGCCATTATCATTTTTCACAGAGTCAAAAGGAATGTAATAAAAAAATATATTATTATTTCATAATGTTTAATATGTCATAAATAAAATAAATTTGTCATGTATATCACATATATTAACTAACTTTATACTTATCACCTTTAATGTAAAGTGTTCGTGAAAAATAATTCACATCTCTTCGTGATGTAGTAGTCCATCATACACACGAGTGATGTTATCATATCCATTATGAAATGGAATTTAATAATCTCTATGTGAAATCATAAATAGATAAGCATAACTATGTTACAAATAAAATATATATACATTAAATACAATATTATAACAATCTATGAGAGGCGACGATGGAAAAAAATGGTATTGGTTTGTGAGGCGGTAGTCTGTCATACTATCACGAATAAAATCTGGTATCCACTAATACCGGAACCAAAACTAGCCCATGAAAAGGCCCTTGGGGCGTTCCCTATCCCCAGGGTGCGGAATAAGTTCTAGGGAATGAATAAATTTGGTTTGAGAACGATTTACCCGAGTATGAAAAAAATAACATTAAAAACAATAAATAATTTGAATATAAAATTACCATGACAAACTAACCTTAAGTGAAAATATATATGAATAAATGGTATTAAAAAAAATAAAATAGGCCCAAGCCTAAAAAAAATACAGTAGAAAAACTTCCACAAAGACTCCACTTGTCAAAGTGGCCATCACCCCCCGAGCCCTCTCCACAACACCACACCAAAGGAGGGGACTAACAACCTGAAACACCTTCACCCGAGGTTCTTCCTTTACCTGGGTCATGAATAATCAAGTATAAATACACCCAAGGGATTTAATTGGTGTGTTAGAATAATCCCAACAGGATACCACAAAAAGATACAAAATATTATGCAATACAAGGTGAAAAAGAACACAGTTATTATATGTAAGGAAAAGAGACGCTAAATTCCAGGAAATGAAACATTCCATTTTAAATAGTTTTCAAAATAAAACATTAATAATGTTAACTAATTTGAATAAAATATGTTATCTACCATAATTTATAGAAAAAAACAGCCTAGGAAAAGCATATATACCATAAATCCAATGAGCACTAAAACTGTGAACACCCCTAGGCACTAGATAGTCTCGGACCCTACGTACCTTGTACATATGTGTAAAATATCCATGTAGCAACCGTTACCCATGCACGATACACAAGTTGGGAACATTCCCATAACATAGTGGTCAATAATATCATCCATATATTTTAGTTAGAGTTGTCATTATGCAAAATTCTAAGTGAAATAGGGAAAAAACACATCCAGATCACTTGTGTACTAGTAGACATCCGCCCACCTAGGTACCTAGGCTTACCCCTTTATTATCAAATAGTTTCAGCATGCAATATATATCCCTTTTCAAATAAAAACACCTCTAATAGTCACATAAAATCAATACAGTATCTATTCATACTTTATACCAAATAAAATACACTACACAACATTTTGATTTTCTTTAAAACAAATTCTCAAAATCTATGATTGTTTTGCACCCAAAAATCTTTGAAATCCCAACATTTCACTCTATGTTCACATTTATAAGTCACAAAATCCAAAATGAAAGCCAAATACCTTTCAATGAAAAAACCATTCAGTTATAGGGTGGCCCCATGTGAAACAATAAGTGACATCTTTGTAAAACCTCTAATTTCAAACAAACATGGAACTTAAAGTTCATATGCTTCCCTGACACCAGGCAAAAACTTTTGTAGTAGCAAACAAAGGATATAATTTTTCAAATCATTATTTTCAGCCCTAATACAATTCAATAAAATCAACTATGTAGTTAAATGGAATCTCCTAATGAACCAATAAAAGATCTCTATGAAAAAACCCCCAATTTCACATAAAATATGGAACTTAAACATCATTTTCTTTACAAATACCATAAAACCAATTTGTGAAACAATAATAAAAGGAGATAAAAATTAAAATATTATAAACACAGAAATATATGTTACATGTACTTCATACACATTGAATCACTTACCAAAATTGGAAAAACATTGAATCATATGGGTGATAATTCGTCACACCACTACAACACCTCGCGGATGTTAGATCGAGCCTAAAATCAAAATATTCGACCGATAAAACCCAAATTTAACCCATTGGTTATAAAAAATAACCTATTTTAATTTTATACATTAGGTAAATTGGAAGAAACTTTATAAAAATGAGAGCAACTAAGAGGGAGAAACACTTACTTGATATTATGAGAAGTTCTTCTATGAAATCCACATTCAAAATGGTGTTCCAAGAATTGTTTGAGGTTTTTGGGATGGTTAAAAGGATATAATGGTATAATGGGGGAAGAAAAGAGTGATTTTGAATTAATAATGTGTGGGAAGTTATGGAATTTAACACATTTTTGATGAGCTGGACATGGGCGTACAGTTTGTGTGCACGGTTTGGAAAACTGTGCACCAATACCGTGCACCTTCCTTTGTCCCCTAAAAACCTCTTAAAATGCCACCAGAATTTGTAGGGGATTATAAGGTAAATAGTTGAATTTAGGATAAAAATATAAGGAATATATATACCTTTAATGAATAACATGGGTGGGAAAATTCCCCACACTATGACAACGTTCCATCCTGAAAAGTCGACAAGAGGCTTGATTGAAAAACAATAATGGGTACTCCTCCTAAACCCATGAAATCTACTCTCAGGTATCTTGTGTATCACTACCATGATTCCAACTAACCCAGACTATCATAATAGACTTATCGTGATGCACCTTCTCTTGGGAGTCCACTATTTTCACTGGGCGCTCAAAAACTAACAAGTCAGGCTCTATCTCAAGTTCTTCCCAACTTAGTAAATGGGATGGATCTATGTTTTGTTTCATCAATTGGTACACATAGAAGATTTACTACATGGATTTCAACTGAGATGGTACGGAAAACCTACAATCCACCTTTCCAAAACGTTTGGTGATCTCAAAAGGGCCGACATATCGCGATAACAGCTTCCCTTGCTTCCCCAATCGACGATGGCCAAGACGAGAGGCCACTTTCAAGAGTACATAGTCACCCACATAATACTCTTGTTCTTGACACCTCCAGTCAGCATAAGATTTATGATGACTCTGAGATGTCAACAAGAAATACCAAATCAATTTCACCTTCTCAAATGTCTCTTGCATAATGCTTGGCCCTAATAGTGAATTCTCACCTAACTCAGACCAACTTAGGGGGGACTGACATGAATGACAATAGAGAACCTCATAAGGGGAAATTTGAATCGAAGATTGGTAAATTTTATTTTAAGAAAACTCTCCTAACCCCAAGATACTATCCAAGGAACCTCCAAAGTTTAGAATACATGCATGAAGCATGTCCTCCAAAATCTGATTCACCCGCTCTATCAGGCCATCCTTTTGAGGATGGTATTCCATTCTCATTTTAATCTGAGACCCCAAGGACTTATGCAGGCCTTCCAAAAACTGAGAATTGAAACATGGTTCTATATATGAGACAACTACTAATGGAACACCATTGAGTCTCACCACCTCCTGAAGATACAAACGGCCCAACTCGTCCACTTTAACTATATCTTTTATCAGGATGAAGTGGGATGATTTGGTTAGACGGTAGATCACCACCCAAATGGAATTATTACCCCGAGGGGTATGAGTCAAACCAAAAATAATGTCCATGTAAACCTCGTCCCACATCTTGGTAGGAATATGTACTTCTTGGATCAAACCGTAGGGCCTTTGGTGAACTTCCTTCACCTATTTACATGTGTAACATCTTGACACAAAGTCCTCTATGTCACGTCGCATAACTTGCCCCTAGAACTCTTGCCACACATCATAATAAATCTTGGAGGGACCCGAATAGATATACCACTATGACTGGTGGTAGTCCTGCATCACCACCTTCCATAAATACGATGGAACTACTAAATGACCCATGAAGCAAAAGATGCCCTTGGGAGATGATGACCAATCAGAAGAAGTCTCCCCACCATGAAGAAACTACATCGACCATGGAAAAATCTCATTACTAGGTTGTTCTCCATGAATCAACTCCATGAGAGAAAGAGTCAATTGAATTCTCTCCAATAATGCCCCTCCATTGTGCTCCTACGTCTCTATATGCATCTGAACAAAGAATGCCATCAGAGTCCACTAATCACTGGACTTCCTCAAAGACTGCACTTGGACTCTTCTTCCCATCCACCAAGATACCCTTTCTAGGGGTATATAAAATGTCAATGTCAAACCCCTACATGTACTCAATCAAATGACGATGCCTCAAGTTGAGGTCATTCTACGAGAATA
The DNA here is from genome assembly GCA_963277665.1 of Viscum album. Lineage (NCBI taxonomy): Eukaryota > Viridiplantae > Streptophyta > Magnoliopsida > Santalales > Viscaceae > Viscum > Viscum album. The sequence continues at coordinate 1,801,487,813 of OY728152.1, forward strand.
TATAGGACATGACTTTGTGATCAATGTAGACCAAAAACTTCTCCCCAAAGAGGTAGTGATGTCAGGTCTCTAAATCATACATCACCACTTCCAACTCCAAGACTTGGGTTGGGTAATTTTTTCATGTGGTCAGAGTTGGAGAGATCCATATGCCACCACGTGATCATCCTATATAAGAACACACCCAAGACACATATCTGAAGCATCGCAATAGACCACATACCCCATCACAGCCTCAGGGAAAATCAGCGTGGGGGAAGAATTCAACCATCTATTCAGCTCCTCAAAGGATGCCTAAAATTTTGGTCCCCATACAAATTTCACCCATTTTGGGTGAGTGCGATCATCGGTTGTGACGTACCGGTTCCGGAAGACACCCAGAGGCTCCCTGTACCAGGTTGGTCATGTGGCCTCATGCGCATTTCCCCGAATTCCATAGGATGATGACTAATAGCGAGGGCCTTAGGTGTGGTGGTGGGGAAACTATGCCCTCATTGGAAGAGTACACAACAGAAAAGAAGCCAGTAACAATAGAGGAAAAGGAAAACAATCCATACACAAGTAAAAGGTGGAAGGCTAAAACAATAAACCACTAGAGCACACATATAGATATGAAATGATGCATGATACATGTGTCTAGGAAAGAAGACAAACACATCACAATGCTGAATACAATACTAATCTAAAGAACAAAGGAAAAATAGATAAGAAACTCCCCAATATTGTATTCCTTGGCTGGGTCCCATGCTCTCTTGATCCGATGCAAGTGAAGTACCTGAAGTCGAAGGGCGCTTGCCCTTGTCTATACCTACAACAATATAATCTGTTTGGGCCAAAAAACATGACCCAAACAAGGTGTGAGAATAAATCCCAGTAGGAAACCACCCGAAGATCTGTTCCTAATAGTCAGTGAGTATATGGAAGGTAAAGTACAGTAAACAGTAAACAGTAAGTAGTAATCTGGATGAAACACAGTAGTAAACAGACCACAGATCAACAAGCAAAAGAGAAGCAACAGCTAAACACAACAGGAAACACTCTGGGATGTACTCACAACCATTCTCTCTAGTCCTATACAAGAAGTACCGACAACCCTCTTGGTAGTACACTCGGCCTATCCCCTCTGGTTTGGTCATATAAAATTATATGACTCTCTGAGGAAGCATGCTCAGTCAATTCCCCTTATATTCTAAGGTATTCAGGGACTCTCTGAGGAAGATCACGCGGTCAAATTCTCTTATAGCCCCAAACTATAGGGATTCTCTAAGAAATATCACTCAGTCAATTCCTCCTATACCCTCAGTTCTATCACAGACTCTCTAAGGAAGCTCGCTCGGTCATTTCCTCATATAGCCTGGAATTGTTTAAGGAAAATCACACAAACAAAGAATCTCTTAGGAAGCTCACTCGGCCTATCCCCCTATAGTTTATAACACTCAAGACTCTCTCAGGAATCTCACTTAGTCTATCCTCATATATTATTCAATATCCAAGACTCTCTTGGAAGCACACTCTGTCCATCCCATATAGTCTATAATGTCCAAAACACTCTGGGAAGCTCACTCGGTCCATACCCTTATAGTCTATTACACCAGGTTCTCATGGTCTCATGTGAGTTAGTGAATTATAATCCTATAAGGCAAAGTAAACATATAGAGATACTTGGCTAACTAGTCTACAACACAATAAGAAATGTCAGGGAACAACAATCCATCCTATGGTTACAAGTCATGGAAAACAGTTATAGCATCCAATAGGCTGAACAAGACCAAAAGGTTGTAAATAGATCAAGGCATGGGAAAAACAACCAAGAATATAAATTATCCTTATACATAGCCAAAATAACTCTATAGAAGCAGACATGCAAGGCATAAAAACAACAGGGGAAAAACAGTAAACACAAAATACCATGTTCACATGTATTAGTGGAATTTGCGCATAAAACTCAAGGAATTTTAACGTAAAGGCACAAAAAACCTTCCTTGATGCCAGGAGATCGATATACATGAAACACGAGACGTGAATATACTTAGAGCGTAGTAGATCTATGAAAAATTCTAGAATGTTTAATCCACGATAACATGAAAAAGAGGAGGAACTGGAAAACGATACTCTAGAAGAAGGAAGAGCTTACCACTGTGGTTCCAACAAAATTGACGACGGTTGATTCAGATAACAGATGGAGGATCGGGGGCATGTAGAAGATCTGCGGCCGTACACTTTCTCTCGGACGAACCAAAGCTAAAATAAAATGGTTCTGTCTGTCAGACGTGACCCCTGTGCGTTTAATGAATAAAAAAGTACATGGCATGTACATTTGGAGTACACTGAGTGAACTAGGATTTTCCATACTCCACTTTAAGTGGCCTACACATCACCCCTACATGGTTGTTTATGAGGTCATGACTCGACCAACAGACGGCCTCAAGCGGTAAGGAAGTACACAGCGTGTACTCGTAAAGTACATGACGTGTACTTAAAAAAATTCTAGAAACATATATTTTCTAAAAACCTCTATAAAAAGGAAAAACACACCTGAAAGGAAGGTTCGGGTTCTTACAAACTTCCACCCTTAATGAATTTTTTCCCCGAATATTCCTAGTAAGGCGTAAAAGAGGAAACCCAGAACAGATCTGACCACTACGATCGTACATCAGCTTCCCTCTCCCATGTCTCGTATTGTACTCACTTGTGCTTCCATAGCACCCATACCAGAGGAACAGACCGTCCAAAGAGAACCTTCGTAATGTGATTGACAATATGGATAAGATGCTCCTCCAACGATGCATCCGCTTTTAACTCTACTTCCTCATGTTGAAGGACATGAGACATGTCTGAAAAGTAACATCAGAGCTGAGAAACCTAGAAGAAGTCGTGCATAGCCCGGTACCTCTGAGGTAAATGCAACCTATAGGCGGTCGGCCAAAATCTCTCCAACACCTCAAATGGACCAACGTACCATGGTGAAATATTACCATGTATCTGTATCCTCTTGTGTCCCAACCACGGTGCGACATGCAGGAAAACCTCATTACTGACCTCAAACTCGAGATGTCGTCTTCGGTTATCAGCATAAGTCTTCTGTCGAGACTTTTTCGTGGCCATCCTCTTCCGAATCAACTATATTTTCTCTGAGGTCTCCGGAACAAGAAGAGGTCCCAGCAAAGCTGCCTCTCTTACCTCCAGCCAGAACAAAGGTGATCGACATGGCCTACCATAAAAATCCTCTTAAGGTGCCATCTGAATAGTATCTTGGAAACTGTTGTTGTTGGCGAACTCCACAAGAGGTATATGATTCTCCCAAGAACCTCTAAAGTCTAGAATGAAAGCTCTGAGAATATCATCAAGCACATGAATCGTATACTCGGACTGGCCATCTGTCTGGGGATGGTAACATGTACTCAAAAGCAGATATGTACACAAGGCTTCTAAAGCCCCTTCCAGAACCAAGAAGTTAAACCTGCATCTCTATCTGAATCAATGGAGTGTGGAACTCCATGTTGATGTACAATCTCTCAGATGTACAACCGTCCCATCTCATCAACCCTGAAGGTCTCCTTGACTGACAAGAAGTGGGCATCCATCGTAAGCCTGTCGATGACAACCCAAACAGCGTCATTCTCTCTAGGATACCTCGGCAAACCTATCACAAAATGCAGGGAAACATCGTTCCACTTCCACTCCAGAATGGTTAACTACTGAAAAAGACCTGTTGGTCACTGATGCACCGCATTCACCTACTGACAAGTGGAACACCTCATGAAAAAAAACATCTCTCTTCATACCTAGCCACCAATATTGGCTGTGTAGATCACGATACATCTTGGTGATGCCAGGATGAACTTCCCAAACTAAGGAATGAAAGTCTCGCATCAGCTCCTCACGTATGTCTACTAGCACCCATATGCATCCCTGGAAATGCAAGATCTCATCCTTACCCACTGTCCATCCAGGAAGAGTGTCCTCTCCTGACACACACTGCCAAAGGAATAGGCCTTCTGAGTCTGATAGTTTCTTCATCTGTACCCAATCAAGAATTGTAGAGGCAATGGATACAGAAGATAGAAAGGTTTGTCCATGTCTGTCGTGCACCTCGAGATGCATCTCAGAGAACATAGCCCTAAGCTTCCACTCACTGATGGCCTTCTGAACTGACTGTATCTGAGTTCTCCTTCTCAATGCATCACCCACTGTGTTGCCCTTCCCTGATGTATAGGAAAGCTCAAAGTCGAAGGACTGAAGGTACTCGACCTTCCTACGATGTCTCATATTCAGATCACACTTAGTGAAGATGTACTTGAGACTATTTTGGTTGGTAGAAACCACAAAGTGATCTCCCCGGAGATTATTTCTCCAACAGTGTAAGGCATGAAGAACAGCTGCCAAATCCAGGTCGTGCATCAGGTAGTTCCTCTCATGTGGACTCAACTGCCGAGACATGTATGCAAAGACTCCCTCTCCTGGCATGAGCATAGATCCTAGCCCGATACATGATGCAACATAGTAAATAGTGTAGCTCTTTCCTGGATCTGGGAAGACTAGTATTAGTGGTGAAGTCAAACTCCCTTTCAGCTCCTGAAAATATAAATCACAAAAATCTGACCATGAGATATTCGCATCCTTCTTGGTCAGACCATTCAGCAGTTCTGCTAAGCGTGAAAGGTCTCGTATGAAGCGTCTGTAGTATCCAGCCAGCCCTATAAAACTCTACACGACAAAGATGTTCTTCAGCTGCTCCCAGGAAACTACTGCTCTCACTATCTCTGGGTCTATTGATACTCCTGTCTTTGAGATAACCAGGCCCAAGAAGTGAATCTGACCCACCCAAAAGTGGCATTTTGAGAGCTTATCATGTAACTCATGATCTCTTGGTATACTCAGAACGTTCTCAAGATGTGTAGCATGGTCATGTCGAGTGTGAGAGTACACCAAGATGTCATCCACAAAAACCCCCATGAAGGAATCCAAGTATGGTTGGGACACTCGGTTCATCAGTGCCATGAAAACTACAGGCATGTTCGTGAGACTGAAGGACATAACCATATAATCATATAGACCATACCTTCTCCAGAAAGCTGTAAGAGGTATATCCTATGGTCTAACGTGCAAATGATGATAACCAAATCTCAAGTCAATATTTGACAACACTTGGGATCCTTGAAGCTGATCAAAGAGATCATCGATCCTAGGCAATGGATATCGGTTCTTGACCGTCAACTAGTTCAACTTCTGATAGTATTCACAAAGATTGAGTGTACCGTCTTCCCTCTTCACAAAAAGGACAGGCGAACCCCAAGGAGAAGTGATGGGCAGATGAAACCCTTTGCATGAAACTCCTCCAACTGCTTCTTGAGCTCCTATAACTCAGGTGTGGCTATCCCATAAAGAGGGATGGACACAGGTGCCTCTCCTGTCATGAGTTCAAAAGAAAATTCCACCTCATGCTCCAGAGGAAAACCAGAAAAGTGCTCTAGAAAAAAATCATTGAAATGATCCACCACTGGAGGAAACTCTAACTATGATGTCCCCTAGTCATTTAGATATAGAATAGCAATCTGGGATGTAACTCCTCCTAGCCCATGATGCTCGGGTCCTGCTCGACTCACCTGGACATCCCACTCGCCTCTATGAAGAAAGGATCTACCCTCTAGAGATACGAAATTCACCCTGCGTTGATAGCAATCGACGACTTCCTGGAAGGGAACTAACCAGTCCATTCCGAGAATGACATCATAGCTAGTCATCTCTAGGACATAGAGGTCCACTACTACAAAAACAGGCAAGGGATGCACTTCAATTTTATCAGCTCCAAAAAAAGCGCTGATATAGGTGACCTTTATCAGCGCTAAAAAAAGCGCTGATAAAGGGTCACTTTTAGCAGCGCTAAAAAAAGCCCTGATAAAGGCCCCCTTTATCAGTGCTTTTTTAGAACTGATAAAGGCCCCCCTATATCAGCGCTTCCTTAAGTAGCGCTGATAAAGGGGGGATTTATCTGTGCTTTTCTCGAGCACTGATAAATGTTTAGTTAAAAAAATATATTTTTTAATGAAAAATAATATTTTGTTATATATATATATTTATATTGATATAAATACAATATATATTTTTTAAATATGTTATAGATACTTATAAATAAACTATTAAATTTAATATATAAGAAGTTTAGTGAAAATGGCTTCAAAATATTTTTAAAAAATATTATTAATTAATAAATTTCTAATTATTATCGATTAAAAATAATTTAATAACAATTTGAGGACACAAAAATTAAAAACAATTAATAAAAGATCTAAAATATGTTGAAAATGTAACTCCAACTTCAAACGGCCATAAATTTTGATTTGGGTGTCCGTTTAAGCTCTACAACATATCAAATCGAAGCCCACAACGATCTCTATGCGCTAGTAACCCATTAAATACCTTTGTCAAATATTTTGAGCCCAAAAAAGGCCCATAAGGCCTCAAAACAGAGTATTTAGTCAGGATACCCCGATTTGTTAACATTCAAACAAGTATAACATCTGATTCGGATGTTCGTTAGGACTGTACCACATATCATATCGAAGATTGTTTCATTTTAATTGATTTGAATAGTTGTGGCATTGAAACGGAATTCTAGATTATATGTAATGGTCTTTTTAACAATTTATGGCTTTTCAAATACACATATATATTTATTTGTTCGGAAATATATATGTTTCTCTATGTGTGTGGGTGTCTATGTGTGTGTTTCTGTGTTTTATATATGTATATATGTATATGTGTCTATATTTATTTATTTAATTACTTATAAACACACATCAAAAACGTATTTTTTCATAAATTTATTTAAAACTAATCATTGTAAGTACATTCTTTGGATTTTCAAATACACATATATATGTATTTATTTGTAAATATATATGTGTTTGTGTGTGTGTGTGTCTTTGTGTGTGTCTATGTGTTCTCTATATCTATGTATGTATGTATGTATGTATGTATGTATGTATTTATTTATTTATAAACACACATAAAAACATATTTTTTCATAAATGAATTTCAAACTAATCTTATAAGTATATATTAATATACAAATAAATATATGTATAAAAAATTATAACTAAATATATATATAAAAAAATATTAATATACGAATTAATATATACATACTAATGTATGAATAAATATATTTATATTAATATGAATCTATATCAATATATGAATAAATATAACTATATATATATATAGATATATAATAAAATATAGAACAAAAAAAATGAAATAGTGGTAAAGGTGCCGACGCGGAAGGGGGGAGGTCCCAGGTTCAAGTTCGAGTGGAAGTGAAGTGGGTGCACGCATTTGAGGATGCACGGGAAGGGCAGCGCACGGGATACCTCCTAGTGTTGATAAAGGGTGTGTGAAGTGCTGATAAAAGCACTCCCCCATAATATTTTTAGTTTTTTATTTGTTTTTTATTTTTTTTTTGAACTTTATCAGTGCTCCAAAAATAACTGATGAATGCCCCTTTTATCAGCGCAAAAAAAAGCGCTGATAACGGGGTCTTTGATCAGCGCTTTATTAGCACTGATAAAAGCAGCCTTTATGAGCGCTTTTGTGAATACCTAATAAAAGGGACCCCCCCATATTAGCGCTGAGCTTTATAGCACGTTTTTAGCTCTGTTAAATCCCTTTTTAGCGCTGATATAGGCCGTTTTTCTAGTAGTGGTCCCAAAATAAGTGATACCATGTAACCTGAAGAGGATACACTGACATACGCTAACCATTATAGTCCCCAATGGTGTGTCTAGAGTGAATGTTTTGGCAAAGGAAAATATGCAGAGCCTAAGGCTCTCCACAATAGCAATAGAGATAAAGCTATGCATAACACTAGTATTGAAAAGAGATGAAGATAAAACTGAGGCTACAAAGATCATATCTCGAACTATATAAGGACCGGGATCCTGCTTCTGATGGGTCTGATCCACTGCAAAAGTCTGGCCTATACCGCGGCCCTGTGACCCTGGCTGCCCACTCCGAGCTGATCCGCTATGCTGTCATGGGTAACCTGGTGACTGACCACCACAGTCGTGACCTCCACCTTAGCCCGAACGACTGGAAGATCTTCAGTTCCCAGACTGTTGAGAAACTGGTGATACGTCTCATGTACGTGAGGTCATAGAATAACCCCTACCACGAGCTGTAGGTGAGAAGATCTGACAAAAATGCTGATGATGGTCCATCTTGCCGCAATATCGGCACTCCACCGGGTCTATCTAGCAATGAGGCCTTGTATGCCCACTCCTCCCACACAAGTATCATACTGCCTGGATGCCCAAAGATACATCCCTTCTACTCTGATCTCCTCGAGGAGACTCCCTGTGGTGCTTCATCCTATCAGTAGGAGGAACACTAACTCTGGATGTCAAACCACCCTGGCTCACTGCTCCAGAATCCCTCATATTGTGCTCAGTGGTCAGCGCCTGGTTGACGATAGGTGATATCGAAGTCAACCTAAACATGTTCACCTGGGAACAGATCTCCTGCCTAAGACAGTCCTCTAACTTCATAGCTAGGAACAACTCGTCACCTGCTGGGATAGGCGTGAAACACTGTAACTCTGTGAAACTAGAGCAATACTCCATCACTGAAAAAGTACCCTGCTCTAAGCTTATGAATTCCGAGGCTCGGTTGGCCCTCAAGGTATCCAGGTAGAAGTAGTCGTAAAAGATACGCTGAAACTCTTCCCAAGACATATTTTGGATGTGTCCTGCCTAAGAGATGACATCCCACCACCTCTTGTCGGAGTCTTAGAGCATGTACGTCGCGAGCTTCACCCTCATCTTTGGTGGTACATCAAGATGCTCAAAGATCGTCATCGTGGCTTCGAGACACGACTCTGCAGCCTGTGGTCCTCCTTCCCCTGAGAAGTTGGGAGGATACTGCTGCTAGAAAACCCGCATCAATTCCTCCATAGACGGGGCAGGAGGCTGTGCTCACTAGAAGGTATACATCATCATCGAAAACCTTCCCTAAACAGCACATCAGCGCCTGCAACCGGTATCACTGCTGGTTCCAAGGCTGCCACAACAAGAGGATCTAGAGGAGGTCCATGATCGGCCATATCCAGTGTCTGATCACCATCTGGCAGCTGACGTGCAATAGGAGGATGTCTTAGTGGCATAACTCTGAAAGGTCAAAAACACACCTTAGATCTGGATTATAAAATACTAAGAACACAAGAGTACAAGAGGGGAACAAGAGAAAGAAACATTCAATTTTTACAATACATGACTACACGACATGTATAAAAACTACACGTCTTGTTCTCTTAATCCATTCACATGGGCGTGTACTTCTGCCAAAACTTGGTCGTGTAACGCCCCAACCACATGGCGTGTTGTCCCCACACAATGTGTGTACTTGAACTCTATTCCCCCACCCGAGTCTCCTTACACGAATAACCCACATGGTATCTTAATCCTATACTACACGACATGTTCATGAAGGACACGACAGGTACTTGACAAGGTTGCAAGGAACCGTGTTGTTAGTTACACAACCGACTACACGGTTCACTCTAGACGGTGTGCTCCCGGAGAACACAACGTGTACATGGAGGATTTCCCTGACCCGTGTTGTTTGTGACACGGTTGGGTACTTAGGTTACACAGCACAACATGTACGAAGAGGAAACGGCGTGTAAAGTCAAGGTTTTATCAATCCATGTTGTCTGTCACATGGGTAGACACACGGTTTCTACAACACAGCGTGTACCTACCATACATGGTGTGTTTTTGAAGACTTTTCACAAATCCGTGTCTCTGCCCACATGAGAAGTGACACTGTTTAAAGACTACATGGTGTGTATTAATAACGTACACACCGTGTATTCTAGGTTTTTCCAGGAAGTAGCTCAGAAACTGCTCTGAAGCCCAGAATACACATAATACAAGATTTAAGGTGCCAAATTCTGATCCGCGAGGGTCCATACTCCCCGCGAATCAAATCTTGGAATCTTATACAAGTTATAACAAGGTAACCATGAAATGATCCACCAAATTCGGGTCCATGTGGTCCCATAACACCTCAAGAACCAATCTTTTGCATCTATTTAAGCAAAGTACTACACAAAAAATTCTCTATCAAAGAACATAATTTTTTATCAAGGAATCTATCACAAAATCATGCATAATCTACTCAACATCTATCACAACAACTTGAAATCACTAATGCATCCTAGATGGCATGGAAATAATGAATGACTTGTGATTTCTAACATGTTCCTATATGATTCATGAGACGGAATACCCTCATCTCATCGGGTTTCAACAGAAATAGAACCATAATAAGAACAATGGTAACTGCACAAAGCATGTGAATCACCCAATGATGAAATCAAATCAACTGTAAAAGTGCAAACCAGTAAAACTGCAATAAACGAGGTAGTATGTTTTTCCCTATAAATGGGTTAGCTACTCCCAGGCACAACATATTAACAAGTACCTATCCTATCTTATCCCTAACTATAGGCTCCATATAGTAATTTAAGAGAAAAGAATCCATCTGATACCACTTTGTAACGTCCCAGTTCTGGAAGCCACCAAGAGGCACCTCGTACCCGGTTGGTCACGTGGACTCAAGGGAATTTCCCCGAATGCTAGAGGACTCCGACTAGTAGTGAGGGCCTTGGGTGTGATGGTGGGGAAACTATGCCCTCATTAGTAGAGTACACAGTAGAAAAAAAGAAAGAAACAATAGAGGAAATAGTAAACAATCCATACAAAAGTAAATAGAGGAAGGCTAAAATAATAAACAACTGGAACACACGTATATATATGAAATGATGCATGATACATATTTCATGGAAATTAGCCAAACAAGTCACAAAGCTGAATACAATACTAAGCCAATGTACAAAAAAACAGATAAGCAACTCATCAACATCACAAGCCTTGGCTTGGTCCCATGCTCTCCCGCTCCTATGCAAGTCAAGTACCTGAAGTCGAAGGGTGCATTCCCTTTTCTATACCAGCCACATTATAATCTTTTGGGGCCCAAAAGCTTGACCCAAATAGGGTGTGAGACTAAATCCCAGTAGTCAACCACCCGATGATCTGTGCGCAACAGTGAGTCAGTATATGGAAGGTAGAGTATAGTAAACAATAACCAGTAAGCAGTAACCAGGATGATACATAGTAGTAAACAGACCACATATCAACAAGCAACAGAGAAGCAGCAGCTAACCACAACAGGAAACACTCTAGTAAGTCCTCACAACCATCCCTATCCAATATGTACCAATAAACCTCAGGGTAGTGCACTCAGCCTAACCCCTATGGTATGGTCATATGAAATTAGAAGACCCTTTGAGGAAGAATGATCAGTCAATTACCCTTATAGTCTAAGGTAGTCATGGAATCTATGAGGAAGATCATGCAGTAAAATCCCCTTATATCTTCAAGTCCTAGAGAATCTCTGAGGAATCTCACTCGGTCAATTCCTCTTATAGCCTCAGGTCTATGATAGACTCTCTGATGATGCTCGCTCGGTCTTATCCTTGTATAGGATGGAATGGTTTAAGTAAAATCACACAAACATGGACTCTCTACGGAAGATCACTCGGTCTATCCCACTGTATTATAAAAAGAACAAGAATCTCTGAGGAATCTCACTCGGTCCATCCTCTAATAGTATATAATATCCATGACTCTCTGGGAAGCTCACTCGGTCTATCCCATATTGTATATACTGTCCAGGACTCTCTGGGAAGCTCACTCAGTCCATCCCCTTATAGTCTATAGCACAACAAGCAATGTCAGGGAACAAAAATCCATCCTATGGTCACAAGGCATGGAAAACAGGTATAACAACCAATAGGCTGAACAAGACTAAAAGGTCATAAAAAGAACATGGAATGGGAAAAACACCCAACCATAGAAATTATCCTTATACATAGACAAAATACCTCTACAGAAGCATAAAATAAAGCAAGGTAAACAACAGCGGAAAAATAGTAAACACACAATACCCCGTTCATGGGTATTAGTTTAGGTTACGCATAAAACTCTAGGACTTTGAACAAAATGGCACAAACCACCTAACATGATTCTTGGAGATCGATATACTTGAACCACGAGGCTTGAATCTTCTCATAATGTCGTAGATCTACAAAAATGTCCAGAACGTTTAACCCATGATAACATTCAAAAAATGAGGAAATGGAAAACGATGCTCTAGAAGAAGGAAGAGCTTACCACTGTGGTTCCAATTAAATCGATGGTGGTCGATTCAGATAACGGACGGAGGCTCGGGGGCTTGGAGAAGATCTGCAGATGTACTCTTAATCTCGGATGAACTGAAGCTAAAAGAAGATGGTTATGTCCGTCCGACACGACCCTGGTGCGTTAAATGAAAAAAAATTACACGGCGTGTACTTTTGGAGTACACGGCATGTACTAGTATTTTCCGTACTCTGCATTAACTGGCCTCTACATCTCCCCAACATGGCCTTTTGTGTGGTTATGATACGGCCAGCACACGGAATCGAGCGGCAAGGAAGTACACAGCGTGTACTCATAAATTACATGGCATGTAATTCAAAAATTTCCAGAAACTCCTTTTTTAAAAATAACTCTATAAAAAGGAAAAAATACCTGGAAGGAAGGTCACGGTTCTTACATCGGTGAAGCAAGTTGAGAGAAATCCCGAATGAATCGCATATAATAACCAGCCAGGCCAAGGAAACTGCTGATCTTGAACACATTCATCGGCTGCTCCCATGACATGACTGTAAGGTCCACTGAAACCCCCCTCTCTGAGATCACATGCCCTAGAAATTTCAGCTCCCATATCTATAAAGCAGACTTTGACAACTTTTCATAGAGGCAGTGATCTCGCAAAGTTCCAAAAATGATCCTAAAGTGATGTTAGTGTTCCTACTCAAAGACATAGTATACTAGAATGTCATCCAAGAACACCACAATGAAGGAATCAATATACTCATGGATCACCCTTTTTATTAGTGACATAACGATCATTGGATCATTGGTCAATATGAAGTGCATGACCAAATACTCAATGTTGACATACCAGCTTCGAAAGACTGTCTTCGGGATATTTGCCTCTTTCGCACTGAGTTGTCGGTATCTCGAACGCAAGTCTATTTTTGAGAACCTATATTACCCTTCAACTGATCATAAAAATCGTCTATTTTGGTTAAAGGGAATTTGTTCTTAATTATTACCATATTCATCATCCGGAAGTTAATGCACAACCAGAGGGATATGTCATCCTTTTTCGCGAACTACACAAGAGTGGACCAAGGAGAGATTCTCAGGTTTTACAAGATTATGAAACTGTAAAAACAATTTTAAATGCATCAAATACACTCCCAAAAAAAAGATGTCCCAACCTCATAAGAAAAAAAATTATATTCTGAGATAGCCCAACTCTTGATTTCTAATCTCTGATCATTGTATGAAGTACAATGCACCATGTATCCCAATGCGCAACTAGATTAACATTCAACCTATGTGTCACATTCATAATAAATGACACATGTTATAAAATACCATTCTTGGGTGACTATATACATACCCAATATGACTCCCAGAAAGAAGAAGGGAGGTATGTAAGAGACATGATTGGAATATATTATAGAAAACTCAACCCAAAGCATATGAGTAAATATCTAGTATCATGGAAATTTTTATATATATATATATATGATCAAACTAAATAAACAAAAATGAGAGATGATTTGATCTCCATGATAGATCCCATCCTAGGAAAGAGTTCTGTTAATTCCAAAAGACCAACAACGATACCTAGTATCTGTCACATATGTCCAAAGAGACATACAAGTCAAGAAACACCTCGCCACTATTCAACACATTCAAGGGTAAAATATATAGGTAGATAACCCATTCACTTGTACGATAGGAGGGTGATAGTCAGTAGATTGCTAGAGGACCCATTCCCTTCTTAGAAGGAAGGTTCTACTCAAGTTAAAAGTAGATGACCAATGACCATCCTAGCTGGAGGGTGTCACTCTAATAGTCAGTAGAGGACCCATTACCATACTAGTTAGAGGGTTCCACACTAATATTTTAGGACCCATTCCCCGATACAATAAAATGGTTCCACTCGAATTGCAGATAGAGGACTCATGTCCAACCCAACTAGAGGGTGCCACTCTCATAGTTGAGGACCCATTCCCTGACTATGTAGGAGAGTGCTACTTGGTGGATCAGTAGAGGACCCATTGTCTAACCTATTTGGATTTTTACACTCTAATAAAAGATATATGACTCATAAAATGCCCAGTAGGAGGGTTCCACTCTATAGATAGGTTGGGGACCCATGCCCATCCATATTAGAGGGTGAAACTCTAAATCCCTTGGTGATCCTGACTAATCACTACCATTGTTTAGTGTATCCTAAAGATTTTTTCCACTTATAACATCTCACATCTTATCTCAAAATATGCTACAAAGGCCACAACTGTGTTCTACATATAAAACACTCATGATAGGCTAATCACATGTAAAACATATGAGTCCAAATGAAGTAGAAATGAGATGTTGATGTTTACTCAAAAGAGTAGAAGGGGTACACAGTGTGTGAGGGGACCCACACAGCATGTGGTCCCACACATTCTCCTAAACATGACCCTAATTGTACAAAAATATCTACCCATGTATCCAAACATGATGTGTATGTGGACTACTCGTCATGCCACATCCAGCAGGGGTTTTCCCATGCTCTTTGGTTGTGTTAGTGTAGGCTTCCTGTATCTATGTACTTCATTAGATGATTTGTTCCTAGCCATGAATGATCCCATATACAGTTTTAGTACTTTCCATACAACCAAAACATGTGTTACATGGTTTGTGGGGGTCTCACATGGCTTGAGATACTTATAATTCCATAGAAGCTCTAGCACTGCAACCACTGGGGCAACAAAATGTGTGTTCATTAGACTATATGGCATACAATCATTTTTTTATAGAATCATTAGATATAATATGATTATCTATATATGGATTCTTCACCATGTATTTCTCTTATGAGCCTCTGAAAATCGAAGTATCTTGGCTCTGTTCATCATTTCCAGCCATCTGATAGGTGGAAATCATATTCTGTTGGGTTCATCGATTCCAATATACACCACATGCATAACTCGTGTCATGAAATATTCATTTTAGATACCAATAATAAGTTTTATTACCTGTAAACCAAAAATCATCCAAATTAATCTTTTAATCACCTATCATTTCATTTTATGTGAATATATCATGAATTTTGGTGTCCGATCTTGATCAGTCCTCCATAGTTATGTTGAATCACAACCTCTTGGTCCAATGATGAAAAATGCGAAGAACGAAGGGAGAAATTATCAAGAGAAAATGGTTAAAAATCATTGGATAATATATCATGGCCAAAAAAACACAATCAAGGATATCCAATGTGTGAATAAAATGAATAATCAATTAAATATGTACATAGAAGCTTGGAAAATCTATAAATTAGTGTAGCAAAAAGATAAGCTAGTGATCATGATAAATAGTTTAATAAAATGAGATAGAATCCAAAAATGATGAGTCATTACATGTTTTGGATCATTTTTCATTGAATACTGTTCTCTATAATGAATAAGTGGTTTCGTTATGTTCATTGTGTATAGATCTTCATATATTTTAAGGTTCTTCATCTTCTGAATCCAATTTTTGAATGAGATAAGGAAGAAGTCGACCTAAAACAATCCCAAGGTTATACAAAACACCTTCGATATACTTTTATAATTAGTCATTAATTGGTGAAATTAGTTATGATAATTTAATTTAATAAATTAATTAAATTATTTATTTAATTTAATGCACCCTCCCATAACTACTTTTATCCGAACATTCTGCAAGGACATATTATTGTTCATTCATAGGGTAAATTTCATGTTTCAGACTCAATCGTGGTCTCAATTTTTTTTAAAGATTATATTTAAGAGATATCCCATTTCTTTTAAGAAACTACATGCACATAATATAAAATATCTCTAATATTATTTATAAAATCAATTTCGGACACACTGTGACTTGAAATCTCCCATCATCTTAGCACCCGACTCAAAGAATATATATAGAAATATTCCAAAGTATTATAAGAAAAAATATAGGGTATGTTTATCATTAAATCCTTCAATATTTACATCTTTGAAAAGACAAACTATACAAAAACATCAAGATAATGTGACAAAATTTGGATCTCCCACTCCCAAGAGCTCTTCATCATTCTCTTATTCTGCCACTTCACAAGAACCAAGGGGATAGTCTGTCTATTCAGGGTCCTCTCCTACCAATCCTTGATCTCTACCATGTGATTTGAAAAAGTGGATCCATCCTTGATTACCAACTCTCCCAAGTATATAACATACATGAGGTCATGAAATTATCTCCTCCGCTATGAAACATGGAAGATAGCATATACCCGCTTGAACTATGGGGGAAGAGTGAGGTGGTAAGAAACCATTACAACCCTCTACAAGATATTGATTGGACCAATAACTCTCAAGGATATATTCCCACTATGGTCGAATCTCCAAAATCCTCATTGTGTGGATACTTGTAAGAAAATATGGTGTCCCTCATCAAACTCCATGGGAATATATTTTCGATATTTATAAGATGTATTTCTGATCTGGGTATTCCTCATTCTCCCATGAATGGCATGGACATTCTTCATCATTGACTACATCATCCCTTGTCCAAAATGATATGTCTCACCAATCTCAATCTGGCGCAAGGGTGACCTGAATGATCTATCATAGAGAGCCTCAAAAGATTCTATGCCGATAGTAGATTGGTACATATTTTTTTAAACAAAATATACCAAGGGTAAGTGATCCTCCCAGATCCATAAAAATTCTAACACACGAATCGTCAACATATCCTTCAACACTTTTGTAGTGCTCTTGGTTGACCCATCTGTCCAGAAGTAGAATGTTGTACACATCATCATTTAGGTTTTACATGCCTCATGTACGCCTCTCCATAATTATGATGAAAACTACACATCACACTATGATAAAATAGCTGAGGGAACCCCATGAAGGTTAATAATCCATCGAATGTACTTTTGACCCAAAATATCCCCCCAACTCAACCCTTTGATGGAAGATAAGTGTGCTGACTTTAGGAGTCTATAAAAAATCACACACATGGAATCATGGACCTTGTCTATCTATGGAATCCATGTCACAATGTCCTTAGATCTGTTTTTCCCTTTCCACTAGGGGTCTTAAGTGGTTGTAACAAACCTACCAGAACATAGTACTCGACCTACACCTGCTGACAGGTGAGGCATCATGAGATGAACATAGTGATTATTTGTCTCATGTTGGCCCAAAAAAATGTTGTTGAAGTACTCTATATATATTTCCCACCCCGTGATTTACAACCAAATGAGAACTGTGGAACTCCCTCATCACCCACTCCTACATCAGGACAAGGACCACCATCCATCCCTAGAAAAATATGAGGCGGTTCCCTCCTTCAAAAAATCCATTAGGTAAATCTCATAAGGATATCTTTTTATGAAAGACCTCATAGTCAATGTATCTCTATTGAGTCTCTCTCTAACGATATAGGAATAGAAGATTCAACACCATCAACTGATGAAATTTCGAATCCTCCTACTTAACAAGGGTTTGCTGCAAGGAAGCCAACTTCTTAGACACCTCCTAAAACAAACTATACTAGTACATCCTATTAAGGGAATATTCTACTAAATTTTCCTTCCCATGAATATAGAGTATCTTAAATTCATAGTCTTGTTGGAACTCAAAACAATTTCACTATCTTATGATGAAGTCTATCTATGTGAATAAATTTCTGAGACTCTTATGGTCTAAATATACAACAAAACCCTCTCCCAAAAGATAGTGCCTCCACATCCACTAGGTGAAGAATACCATTTCCATATGTTGGTCATGTTTCATATAGTTATTCTTATGGGGTATCAACTAGCTCAACCAATATGTTATAACTTTTCAACTCAACATCAACACACATTCGAGCCCAGATCACAAGGCATAGAAATACACTACGTTATCCACAACCTCCTCTGGTAGTATCAAAATAAGTGTTCTCATCATCCTAAGACAAAAATGATCAAAGTCCATATGGAAATACTAATTTAGGTAAATGAATTACCTTTTTAAATTAAAGAGTTCAAAGGGGATGAAATCCTAGATTAGTATTCCAAAAAAATTCTGTAGTACCCAAAAAAGTCAAGAAAACTCTCACCAATGACACATTATTACGTGGATCACATTAATTCAATTCATTGAACTTCATCGGGATTATAGAATAACCATGATCATAAATGAAATTCCCTAGAATGTGAATCTCATGGATCCTAAACTAGAACATTGAGGGATTATGATAAAAAAAGTTATCTCAAGTTAAATATAAGACTATGATCAAGTGATCTGTATGATCCTCCTCTCATGTACATTATATGAGTTTGAAATCAATGAATATGACCCAAAACGAGTCCAAGTACAGTTGGAAAATCCAGTTCATCAAATCCATAAACCCCAAGGGGGTATTCATCACACCAAATGGCACCACCAGGAACTCATAGTGTTCATAACAACATTAGAATTCTATCTTTTGAATATCACCCTCTAGAACTATCAATTGGTGGTATCTTAAACAGAAATCAATCTTTGATAACCATATAATGCCACAAAAATGATCAAAGAGGTCTTCATCTCTTTACAGGGAGTACTTTTTCAACTTTTTTTATGTTTAGGTGATGATAAACCATGCAAAGATTCAAACTCTTGTATGACTTTTTAACAAAAAAACACTGGAGATGCCTCAGGGGAACACTTGACAAGATAAAAACCTTCTCTAAAAGATCCTCCAACCACAACCACAACTCACAGATCTAGTAATGAACCGTTCGATATGCCACAGAATATATTATAGTTTTCCTATGATTCAAGTTGATGAAAAACTCCATCTCTTCCCTCAAAGGTAGTCCCAAAACATCATCTGGGAATACATCAGTAAAATCCATCATGAGTGAAGTAATATAGATTATTTTAGAGACTAAAAAAAGAAGGGATACACTCATCATCTAATGGGTGATGATATGGATCCTCCTACTCACAAAACCCACTATCTCTTCCATGATATCTCTCTTTCCTGAAATGAATAATCTTGTCCCATCAGTGTGAATTATTTGGAATCATATGTGGTGATAATAAATATAGGCATGGATCATGGAAAACCAATACATTCCCAATATTACATCATCGGGTTAAATTATGATTACCAAAAGGCCCCACAAGAACCTCTCTCCACCATGTGATTGCTTGCACTACTAGAAGATCAAAGATATTGAAGAAGAGTTCCTCGTAGAACCTCCAGATAATTTTACTCAGCTTACACCTCAACTGGGAGCTCCATATCTATCACCAAGAGTTAAGAGTTGAAGGAATGACTCATACCTATGTATACTACGTCTGAGGAAATTTTATAATAAACAAAATTATTCCTCTAATCATCATGGGTGTTATTTGGTCATAAGTCTCCATATCCTACAACTGTCTGTGGACCCTACTTCCAGCTCACTAAGTCGGATGTTGGTTTCCTGATGGTGGCGTGGGAAGAATATAATTATTTCATACACCACCAAAATATCCTCCAACTATATCTCTACCAATTCATCTTCCATATCGGCCTCCTTGGGGTCCACCATTCCTTCACATTGGAGATCCATGATCATGATGCTTTATCTACCATGTTGGTCAACCAGCTATATGCATGTGCTTCTCAGCACTTCTAGTCGGATAGTCACACACCATGTGACCTCACACAACATATGAATATCCTCTACCCTCTTTGGGATTCCATGGTCCTCTATTCTATCCCTGCACATGTTCTGAAGCCTAATTCTGGGAAGATATCTGGTGTTGAGATCCTATTGATCGATGCCTTCTAACTTATAACGACGAATCAACTCTATAATTCCCATCACCAGCTTTAGTTTCCTATAATACCTTTGAAACGAATATATTTGTCACCAAATTCCCTCTCCAACACCCTATCATAGGTGTGATTTCACAAGGGATCCACACTGGAAGAGATATCCTTGCTTAGTCACTGCTCAAACTTTCATGCTCTGAAGTATCCATTTTGGATCATGTTCAGGGAGTACCAGGTAAGTTCTGTGAACCTCACATTGTACCCATATACCATCAACCCTACCTATAATAGCTTTAAAATATCTTAAATTTTTGTTTAGCATAATGAGGAGGGTTAGAAATCATGGAAAAACTAATGGATGTTAGGTCATTAGAGTTTCGACACATGTTGAATCTTGGTAACAAGACTCCACAATCCCCTAGCTGCTCCATGGAAAAGGCTAGATTACAACACAAAAACATGGTCCATCAGTTTTTATATATGCCTAAATACATGGACCACCAACTCTATTGAATCTTTAATTTCCTGGGGATATGGCTCACCATGGAACCTCAGCGGCCTCTGGTGTTGGAACACACAGAGTGCGTTAATCCTACACACATCCTTATTACACTAGATAGTATGATCTGCTACTCGATAGGTGGAAATGTTTCTACCTATCCACCTAGATGAACAATATTTTGGGATAGACCCTGAACTGAGTAATTATTACTCATTATATCATTGTAACCATCTAAAATTGGAAACCTAGCTAGTTTTCATCACACTGGAATCGTAAAAATTAAATCAAGACGTACCACAGTCATATGATAACATATATACAATGGGGATCTAACTCAAAAACCACAATCAAAAGATTCAATCCTATATGATTCATGTACCATTTGATTCATGAAACCAATGTATCAGTATTCCATGTCGACAAGATGGTAGTTAAGTTCCAAATGAATAGATATGTTGGTTGTCACGACAATACTGGATTCCCTAGCCTGAAAGCCGCACTCAAAACACATTGAAACTATTTTATGAAATCCCAACAAAATTATTATTATGGTACTACAACAACCACCATACTAAGGAATAAACTGCTATGATACCATTATTTTATGACATAACCCAATGGGGTTCAAGACACAACTACACAAAGCGGTCCTCCATAGGCCAGGGTGTGCTGGAAAGTGCCAAAAGACATAACCTAAATGAGAGACATTTGCCTAATGTACCTATATGCACAAAATGGACCATATAAATGCATAAGTGAAGATTAATAATAATAAAAATATTTAATATCTATAATATAACCATGAAAATGAAAACCTCTAGGTTGTAAAAGATTACATATGTGTAAACTAAAAATTAAAGTGACAAAATACATGCCCAAATAGAAATATGTCCCAACCTGACAAAACTAGAAATTTAAATTTCGAGAGATCCCATCTCATGATCTCCATGTTCCAACCACCTTACATGGTCCAACGCACCAAGAATCCCTATTCTCCACTATTGTCACTACCTAACTTTATATTATCTATATATGATAGTACACATGCAAACAAAGCTCATACATGAGTGAGTATATACATTCCTACTAGGACACCATGAATGTTAATGGGGTGGGGGAAGTAAGAGACAATATAGAAATAGATAGTAGACAACTCAAACCAATGTAAGAGAGAAAAAATTCATTAACATGGATATATATATATATATATGATAAAACCAAAGAAACCCAAATGAGAGAGAAGGGGATCTCCATATCACATTCTAGCCTAGCAATGAGTGACATTAGTTCCAAAAGTCTGTTATTGATGCCCATAGTCTCGCGCATTTATCCCAAAAGTCATCCAAGTCCAGCCACACCTCACAATTGTTCCACATAGTCAAGGGGGAAATATTTACGTATAGGACCCATTCCCTTCCCAAGAGAAGGATTCCACTTAAGATAATGGTAAAATACCCATGCCTAGTCCAGGTGGTGGGTGCCACTGTAATTCTTGGTAGAGGACCCATGCCTAGTCCAATTGGAGGGTTCTACTCTAGTAGTTGAGGACCCATACCATGATAAAACTGGTGTATTCCACTAAGATAGTAGATATAGGACCCATGCCCCGCCCAGTCGGAGGGAGCTATTCTCATTTTTAAGGAACCATACCCTAACTCAGTAGGAGGACGACACTTGGTGGATAAGTGGAGGACCCATGCCCTATCCTAGTAATAGGGATACACACTAATAATAGATACAAGACTCATACCCTACCATGAATGAGGGTTCCACTTTATATATAGGTAGAGGACCCATGCCCAACCCAACTGAAGAGTGATACTCTAAATCCCCTGGTGGTCCTTCCTGATCACTATCGTCCTTGAGAATCACCTAAATAATTATACCAATAAAAATATTTCTAATAATAAATCAAAAAACACTAAATATTCCACCATCATTTTCTATGTGTAAAAGAAATCAGGATAGGATACTCGTGGTCCAAAATCTAAGTCCAAAGAAAGGATATACGAGAGGTTGAAGTTTCCCTAAAATAATAGATGTTGTACATGGCTTGTGAGTGGACCCACAAAATGTTTAGTCCTAATACTTCATTCATTTTTATCCCTATAGATTCATGGATCACAATCCATGTAGAATTTCATGACATGTAGTTGGACTAGACGACATGCCTTAGCCACACAGGGTCCTACCTGTGCTCTGTGGCCATGACAATATAGGATTCCTATGTCCATGGACTTCGATGCACAACATGTGCCAAACCATTAAAATTCCCATGTACTCCTAGAGTACATATCGGGCTATCCGAACATGTGTCACATAGAATTTGAGGGTCCCACATAGTGTGTGATACTTATAATCTTATGGAAGCGTTACAACCATAGACACCTGGGATATACGTTATGTGTTCACATGACTAAAAGAAGTGTAGTCATGTTTTTTAGAAAATCTCTAGACCTACATAGGGGTTCCATATTTGGACTCACAACCTTAGATCTCACCTCTAGGCCTCCTAAAATTGAAGTATCCTTCCTCTGTTCATCATTTTTGGAAATCTGGTTTCCAAAAATCAATTTTTTTTGGTTTATCTCTTCCCATACGAACCACATGTGTAACCTATGTAACCCCATGTTTTTATCAGATAAATATCATAAAATAGATCACCTGAAACTCAAAAATCTTCCGAATATATTATCTGATCACTGATACATTTGTTGTATGCAAATATATCATGGATATGGCATCCGATCAGGCTCGGTCCCACCTGCAAATGTCAATTTGTGACCCCATAGTTCAATACTGACTGACATAATGAACAAATGGATAAATTCACCAGAAATAGAGGTGAATAGAACACAATTGGTGATATCCGTGGTGAGAAAGAATAAAATAATCAATTAATTATGTACATATGCTCATGTAATGTTTGGAAATTGGTACATATCAATGATAAGAAGGTGATGATGGTAAATAGTTCAATCAAATGGGTTATAATCCATAAATGATGAGTCCTATCTGGTTTTGTATAATAATTCATTGAATAATTTACACTCCAATGAATGAGTTAGGTAGATGTGTTCACAATGCATAAATTTTCATGGATTCATAGGTTTCTCATCATCTAAGTCTGATTTTCCAATGAGAGGAGGACGAAGTCATTGCACAATGATCCTAGGGTTATGAATCTAACATTAAACATCTTTCCAAAATGATTTATTAATAGAAAAAAATAATTATGTTGATTGAAATTTAATATATAAGTTTAATTATTAAATTATCAAATTGCTCCAACCCATGGCTTCTTCTATATGAAAGCCTCATGCCAACCTATTTTAGGTTGTGATTAGGGTAAAATTCATGTTCCAGAATCAATCATGGTCACATATTTCTAATTTGATACTTTGTTTAATATTTATCCCCTTTATTTTAAGAAACATCATGCGTGAAATAAAATTATATTTAATATTTTTATAAAATTAATTTTAGTCACACCAGGACATAGAATTGTACACTGTCCCAGCAACTAGCTCCAAAAATATATATTGAAATATTCCAAATTTCTACAATGAATAAGGGTCTCTACATGTCCCATTTCTCCTAATTATTAGATGATCTTCATCCATTTGATAAAATACATTCTGTATTTTGTTGATCCATGTCTCATTTTTCCCCTTTCAGCAATGGTGAGAGAGTATCTAGACATCTTTGCATATGATTTCTCTGGTTTACTACACTTATCAATGTCCAATTATTAATAAACTTGATTTTTGGTGTGAAAACCATTTCATTACATTATTATCTAATGGGGCCCCCAAAAATAAAATAATTAAAGGTTGAAGTTAAGGATATTGGGAATAACGGATTTATTTAAACTAGTGTTTCACCTTGGGAATCACCAGCTCTCTTCAAAGAGATTGAGGAAGAAGTTATACATTGTTATATTGATTATAGAATACTCAATCAGTTATTTGAGAAGAAGAAATATCAATT
This sequence comes from Viscum album, assembly GCA_963277665.1. Classification (NCBI taxonomy): domain Eukaryota; kingdom Viridiplantae; phylum Streptophyta; class Magnoliopsida; order Santalales; family Viscaceae; genus Viscum; species Viscum album. The sequence goes on from OY728152.1 coordinate 1,801,512,275, forward strand.
TCCTAGGATTTATTACCTTTTTGATTAGCTTAAGGAAACCCGATGGTTTTCCAAAATTGATCAGAGATTCGTGCACCATCAAATATGTTTCCAAGAGGGAGGTAGCTCTATAATGGAATTCAGGAGTAGGTATGGGAATTTTGAGTATCTTTTTATTAAATTTATCCTTACTATCACTCCTATTGTGTTTATGTTATTGATGAATCAATTTTTTCATCGATTTTGGGATTATTTATTTGTTTCCTTTGTGGATGATATCCCTATTTATAATAGATCAAATATGGATTACTCTTTGAAATTTTTTATCATACTTGGAATATTGATATAATATATTATGTATGTAAAGCTATAACAAATTTCAATTCTAGATTCAAGAGGTCAAATTTATGGTCCATTGATTTATAAGAAAACTGTTTTAGTGGATCCAAAAAATATTCAAGTCATGATCTCTTCAGAGTATCCCATAAATGTGTTTGAGATTCATAGTTTATTGGGATTAGTTGGGTACTATTAGTTTTTTGTTTGGGAATTTTACAATATTTCACACTTTATGATATTTTTTACCAATAGGGGTTTAATTTTTTTATGGAGTGATCATTTCATGATATTATTTGAATATTTCAAAGTGGCATTGACTTTACCTCCATTATTGATTAATCAAGAGAATGGTATTGGTTATGATTACTATGATAATGCCTTTGGTATGCATTTTGGTTGTGTTCTGATATAGGGGAGACATGTTTTCTCATATGGATCTCTTCAGTTACACCCTCAGGATAAGATCTATCCCCGACAAGCTCTAAAATTAGAGGTAGTGATATACAATTTTTAGACCTATATCCACTACCTCTTTGAGGAGAGTTTTACAAAGTATACAGACTATAATATTCTAGAGTATATATTATCTCATAAGGATAAAAATTGGACATATTGATGGTGGCTGGAGAACCTTATGTCCTTTTATTTTAACATTTCTTCCACCCTTTATAAATGGAATGTGATCATAGATTCTTTGAACTAGTAATTACAGACTCAGATAGTGAAGGAATAAGTGAAAGAGTTGTTCTTGAGGAACTTATTTATTGATAATCACATGAATGAAGGGATAGATAAAAAATTTGTATTCCTAGATTGTACTATGTTGGTATCCTTTAAGGAAAATATTATTTGACTTCGATAGGGTAAGTATATAGAGTGTCTGGGTTTTATCATGTATCTCTTTGGCGTGGATACCTTATTTTAGTGGTCCCAATATCCCGATATATTTTTTTACTCATGAAGTAGGATGATTATTTTGATATAGTTATCGAATATGTTGATGAATAAAAGATATCAATAATTTTTTTTAGTGAACCATAGTACTACCATTATTTACCATTACTTGAGATTTCATTATAGGTGGCGAATAATGAGATTATTTATCATGGGATTTGTTTCTCGATGCCTCACATGAAAAATAATTATGGTGGAATATCAGAGGACTTCTAATTTTTTAAAAACATTACCCATTCATGTGTGTAAATGATATGATATATCCATATAATTTGTAATTGTTATACCTTGAAATTGTAGTGGTTATGATGTGATATCAGTGATTATTCCTCAACATACAAAATTGGTGCATTTTCTTCCTATATAGGATTCTATAAATGTAGAGGTCCTTTGGAAACTATATGTGCAGAATGTTTTCAGGATTCGTGGTGGTTCATTGAATATCATCTTTGATAGATACCCTCACATTACATAATGGTTATGTAGTGATTTATATATAATGATAGTTTCTCAATTTATGTTGAGCAGGAATTATCATCCACATATCATTGAATAGACTGAGTGAGTTATCAATATTCTTGAAGATGTGTTTTAGGGATACATTCATGACATTAGTGGATTGTGGTAAAAACATATTGCCTTATTAGAGTTTTAATATAACAATATTTATCAATATTATATATGTATCGATTCATTTAATAAATTGTACAGGAGGCCTTGTAGATCACCTCTTTGATGGGAAAGGGGTGGAGAGTGGTCCATTGTTGGACTAAGCATAATTCGGGAGATGATGGATATGTGAAATTGATCAAGAAGAGGTTAACAATATATTAGAGTCATAAAAATCATATTTTGATCTGATTCATCACATGTTGGAATTTTATATAAGTAATATAATATTTCTTATATTTTCATCGTGGATGGGATATTGTTGTTTGGGGAAACTTGTTAAGAAAGTACATAATTATGCCGACCCATTTGAAAATATAGACAAACATGGGAAGGTGAACTATTTTCTAGACATAAACACTCATTATAATTCTATAAACAATGTTTACCGGATTCCCAATAGAAAAGGTATTGATAGAATCCATACCATGTGCTAGAGTGGGAGGATGTAGAGATAGAACCTGACACCTTAGTGATTGAATGTCCTATTCACATAGTGGGACAATAAGATAATTTTATATATGTTAATTAAATCCCATTGGTTCAAGTGAGATGGTAAATTGGTAAGGATAACTATGAGATATGAGAGCCTAAGGCCTTGATGATGTGGTAGTGTACTTATCTCATATCACATTCATGATCATGTGTCTTTTAGGGGGGAGTCTATTATGGTGGGGAGAATTTTCACACAGAGATTTGTGGAATATTGTATAGAACATTTTTTGTATTATATTGTTTTATTTTCTAGTTTATCATAGGCCGTGAGTGGGAGTATTGGTAGTTGGTGGTAAAAGGAGGCCATGGGGTAGTCGGTGGAGGGAGTCGACTAGCTGGTGTTGGATGATAGAATCTCCACATTATTGTAGGTGCCCTTGACTAGCTAGTTGTCTCCCCTCGACAATATTATGGAGGGATTATCGGTGAATTCATTATTTCTTCACCCACAGAGTGGTCATTGGACCATCATCCCCCTAGAGAGGCCCAACATCTTTCCAGTGATGTCATTGGTTTTGAATTTTGGTAAGGTTGAAATGTTATATTCATAGTAATTATGTTTTAATCTTTTCTAATCCAAAACATTCAATCATAACTCATTTTTAGATGCTCAAAAGTGAATTTTTTCGATATTTCCCACTTTTCTATTGATGAATATTTATACACGTTGAAATATAGGATCTTCATTGAATTAAATTCAGTAATTGGATTGGTTTAAACTTTTTTTCTTCTATTCTTATACAAGAGTTTTATAATTATTTAGACTATATCATTAGAGGTAGCATAAAAATGTAGAGTTAAATTTCCCTCTCTCAAATATAGATTCTATAGGATTCGATAACATTATCTCCTATCACTGTTCACGAAGGAAACAATGTTTTAATCATTCTTGAGGTAGTTTTCCCAATCCTATAGTCTATCAATTAGTTATCCTTGTATTATTATGATAGTTTATTTATGTTTTGAATATAGAAATTAATTTTAATCATTCATGGATAAGGTCGAGTTTTCAAAATTAGGGTTGTTTTTCGGAAAACTATTAAAACATATGACATGTTTGTTAAATTTCCTCAAATAATATTTAAATAATGGAAATGTGTTTTCATGATATGAAGTGGTGTTTTATCATTATATAATTTTTTTAATGAAATATGGGTATTAATTTGAAATTTATTCTCCTTGGAAAATAGTTTATTAATATTGGGTTTGTTTTCATTAAACATAATGACGATGTAATTACACATTGGGAGACCTTGGGAAAATTAAACAAGGTTGATCCCTAGTACAATAAGTTATAAGTATGGGAGGTTCTATAAATTCCATAGAAACTAGGGGTATCCATACTAAGGGAATGATGTTCCCAGACATTAGTAGTCACTTATTTCAACTAGTGTTCCATTTTTTTGTCTTAGTGATTTTTTAATGTACACCCTCACATCATAGATTTCCATAAGTGGATTATTTGAGATTGCAATACATGCATGATCTATCGATTTACAAATATTCCAAAATGATATTTATTTAGATATTTATTATTGAAAAAAGTTTTTATTTTATTTTTATGCCATTAGACATGTGACATCACATAATTCTCTGTTTAATTGATTATTTCATGATTTTGAATGTAATATAATGTTTTTGAAAATAAAACTAAAAGTTGATTATATATTGAAAGTGATTTATTTTAAAAGTGTTATATATATATGGTTTCAATATGAACTAATTGACTAATGTGGATATAAATTTCATATATTTTTTGTGGAATCCTATTCAGATCTTGATCTCACACCCAACTTTTGACTTTGGTCATTTGTAGCATTGTATTGCAGGATATAGGGAATGGGATGATTGTCATATAGAGGAAGACAATCTTAGAATGTGTTACCATTCTGATGGGTTTGGATAATGGCGAAATATTTTCATGAGTACATAGACCTGTGGGTTTCCATGGGTGCCATGATTATGATATTTTAGTTGTTAAATGCGGCAATGTTATCCTACTAGTGGATTTTACCTTAAGATTTTTTATTCTAACATATTATGTATTACAAATATATGATGTAATATTCTGGTTTTTTAGTTTCTATAATATGTATTTGGAGGGTGAAAACATTCCAATGTTCCTTTTTATGATACATTGGATCTTTTATCCATCCCATGGGGATCAGGAACACACATTAGTAGTTATAGTGGGCCAAATCAGGGGATGTTATGGGTTTACCCAAGATGGTCTATTAGAGTATGTAATTAAGATATTCCATAATAACATGAATAAATCATCACCATAATCAATAAAAAAGTGAATTTATCCCCATCATAATAAAAAATCAGGGTAATGCATTATCACAATAATATAAATCATAAAGGTGAATGATTCGACATAGTAATCTAAAACCAGGTGAATTAGTCAATACTATAATCAGTACTAAGGTGAATATTTTAACACCTCAATCCACAACAAGGTGAACATGTTATCACTATAATATAAAAAATAATTGTGATTTTTCCATCAAAGTTATCAATGATATGGTGAATATATCGTCACCACCCATGACACATGTCTGGCTAAATGAGTCATTATAACTCATATACAAAATAATTATTGGGCTATCTCTAATGTAATTTAAATTTAAATGGGTTATTTTCCTAATCACATGAGTTTGGATTAATATGACACCAAAAATAAATTACAAATTATATTGAATGAGATATAACCAACATAACATAATGGTGAACGAGTTCCCACCATAATATTAAATAACATGGGTGAAGTACCTCCCGATCTTCGATTTTTGACATGTTTTAAACACCAAAGAAGGAAATTATTTTATAGATAAGTTGAGTTGGAAATTATATAGAGACATGGTCAAATAATCTCATAATAAATTGTTGTTTATGTCCATGATTGCTGATATGCATGTAGATTTTTCTTCATAGGTTGAGCACACAGTTTCCATTCTAGTAAGTCTTATTTCAAACTTGATAAAGTCTGTAAAATAAGATCGCATATATTATTCTAATTGTATTACTATTAGGCCAAACCTAAATAGATGGGAAACTTTTGAGGACTAGAAAAAAGAAGATAACACATTGTTATGATTTTAGAATTGAATTGTAGTTCCTCAATTTTTTCAGGAATTTATTCTTTTAGAATACCATAAATAAAATAGGCTATTCATTTAGGTGTTCAAAAAAAATTTCAAGGTGATGAAAATGAATTTCTTGTTGCCATGTATGGAATGAAATACCATTAACTATGTGATGAAATTTCTTAACATTTCAGCAGTTAAAGGATAATTATCAAAGGACAACTAATGTACAAGAATATACTCCAATACTAATATAGAAGTGGGAATAAATAGTGATGGACTTTTTTATAAGACTATAAAAAAAATTACTGAAACATGATTCTATATAGGTAGTAGTGGATCAACTCACTAATTAGTAATATATTTCCCTATAAAAAATGCAACACAGTAGAGGATTTGGAAAAAAATTATAACCTAAAATTAGTTAGGTTACATAGATTTCTATATTTGTGTGTATTTGACCGAGACCCCCCATATCAGTCATTAAAAAATATCTTAGAAGTCAATTTAAAATGATAATAGTATGTCATCCATAGATAGATGTATATTAAAAAATAAATATTTATATATTTAAGGATATTCTCACGGTGTTTTTCATAGATTTTGTGGTTTGTTGGAGTATCATATTCCCTTGGCTAAATAGTCTTATAATAATAACTATCAGGAGACAATATAGATTCACTATTTGAGGATTTTTATGTTCATACATATTGTTATCCATTATGTTGGGTAGAGATATGGGATACATATTTAATAATACCAAGTCTTTTCTATGAGAATATGAAGAAAATCCAAATGATCTATAAATGAATGGATATGGAACAAAGAAGACAAAATTCGTATGAAAATAATTATTTTTTACTTTTATCTTTTGAAATGAGTGACCATGTATTCCTAAAAATGCCAAAAAAAACATTGTCATCGATGATTGGGGAAATAAGGGATGTTATCGCCATGGAATGTGGGAGCATTTGAGGATATCTAATATATTGGAACTGTTGGATATCAGTTAGCATTATCATCTTGATTTAGTGTTAATCATAATGTCTTCTACGTTTCTCAACTATATAAGTTTCATCTAAATATAAAACAAATGATCAATTTTGATCATTTTTATCTTGATACATATATTAATTTCATCCACAAACCAGCATGGGTTCTGGACAGACAGAAAAATCCCTTTTAGGGGGATCTATTTCCTTAGTGTGAGTATTGCAGAAACATTAGAATAGGAAAAGGTTATGTGGTAGAAATGAAACTACATGTTTGCGGGAAATGTTGATATTCATATTCTCATGGATGTCAATCTCAAAGTATTGGAGAATTTAGCACTGCTATTTTGATGTATTTCTTCATTTTATGCTTTTTGTCATGCCTATTGAATCAATGGGTTAGATTCTGGAAGATTTTTAATGTATGAAAAGAGAATATCCTAGATTTTTTATATTTGAAATGCATATTGGAACAATATATTCCAAAAAATATGGGTTTATGATGTAAATATATCATTCTATATTTCATAAGAAAATTCATGGCATAAATACTATTTGAACTATAATATGGTTTCCTTAGAAAAATAATTGAGGCAAAGGGTCTTTCATTATAAGTTATTGTATGTAAATTTATGATGTAAATTGTCCATTTATGCTCTAAATATATAGGTATAAATGATATGTATTATGTTTTATAGTTTTAAATTCTCATATGTTACCTATCTTCTTTCACCCAACTTATAGGCTTAACGTAGGTGATTTTTGATGATCTTAAACATTTGGAATCAGTTGGAAATTAATTATTGAGTAGTTTATTGTAAAAGTTAATGGTAATTACTCAATATTTCCCCCACATTTTGGATATGGTTATTATTTCATGATCAGAACCATATATCAATGTCTGATACCCATATCAATGGGTTTTTATTTGTGTTTTTTATATCTATTTGGGGTTTGATTGAGGAGAGAAAGTAATAGGTTGATCTTTAAATTCATTTAAGATACTTTTTACTAAATATAATTAATAATGGTGGATTATATCCCACTATACTATTCTAGAACATGTCGGTTTTAATCTTCATAAACTATTCTTCAGAATTTATTATAAATCTCAAGAATATTTTATGTATAAACCCATTATTTTGATGTGATTTCAAAAATGTGTTTTGGAAAGATTCTCATAATATGTTTTGATTAAATATTTAAAAGGATTTGGATTTTAAAATAAACAGTTTATGTGGAAAAATATTTTATTAGGATGATGTTATTGGAATACATGGTGTCATGTGTGCAAATTTCATAGTATGATTTCTTATTGAAATTTACTTGGTGCTAAAAGTCAGTTGGAAAGGAACAAGGGGATATAAACTAGTGGAAACTTGGTGAAAGACATATTTCCAATCATGACTGTAAGGACTATCATTGGATTGAATTTGTGTGTGATTTTGGAACATTGAATGAGTATTAAAAGTATAAATTGAAAGATAACCAGTAAAAAGTTTTTTTGTTAAATTTAATGCTTAAAAAAGATTCATTTGATAAACTGTTTTGATATTCACATCCTTCATTTTATATAAAATGTATTAACGTTTTCTATTTCTATTAGCATGTTTTGGAGAGTCTCTGTGGAAATCCAACTGAGTGATATAATCACCCCATACATAATCATTTTTTCATGTTTGTATATTTTATCTACTAAGATATAGGGAAGAGTCATTTTTCTTACTTCTCAAATAGATATCATTGACATAATTAGTTGGTTGCTGAAGCTAGAGTTGGGGAGTTTTTGTGTCTTGGTTTGGGATGGTCCCACATTGGTTCCAATGTATTTTTATTCACATTCCAATCCTTTCTATCATATTTATTTTTCCAACATACTCTAATACTTTGTTATGTATTTCATAGATCTATGCAGTTTCTTCTCATGTATCAATTAGTTTTTTATGGATGTTGTATATTTCATTACAAGTTGAATATGATTTGTGGTAAATCATCCCCAAAAATTATCTTAAGTACTTTTTAATTTTTTATCATTCTTTGTTGTCTTAGTGATTTTACCTAAGGTTTATAGCATTTTTACTCTTCCCAACATTGTGATGAGGGGTGGGGTGTTACAATGATCCTGCCATTTCACACCTAGTATACATATATCAAGCTCAACCCCTAGTTGAGAAGACCATGGATTCAAAATAAATTACTATCTCACACATGTTTTTTGAAATCATCACTAACTATATAAATTATACCCATCAACCATAATTCCCTTTCAGACTAAACCATATATAATATTCCCATCATCATGGAACTCTCCAGGATTCCTTAAAAGGCACAATAAGATTATCATGTCTAAATACACCCCTTATGGTTTCTAATTCCAATGTTTCGCAAAAAATATTCAAAATAACATTGTCATTGATTACCATATGTTCAGATTATATGGTTTAGGGAACTTATTTCTAGAATGATAACCTATATACATAACTCAATGCATAAGAAAACCACGTTTTCATCCATCCAAGATAATCTATACTCACCTACCTACAACTGTTTGTCAAATAAAATATAAAAATAATATATAATTATAGAAGAATTTAGTGACAACATAAATCATATTCATGGACACCCACTAATCAAAAATATCATTTTAAAAAATCCAACAATGTTTAAAATACCTATTTATAAAAAAAAAATCCTACATTTTAGGGATTAGAATAGAAAGAAATAATGAAATGTTTAAAAACCAAAATAGAATGTTACATGAGGCTATCCTCCCTATATCTATCAAAAATGATAGAAAAAAATTATATATTGAATTAATGGGTAAGGGGAATATTTTTTAAATAACACAAGAAGGAAGTGAGGTTTACATACCATATAGCAATGGAAGAGAAATATATATTTAAAAAATCATCTCAAAATTACCAAAACATGCCCCTTAAAATTGTTGGTAGGGTTTCCCATTTAAACACTAGTGGGATACCTCTAGACTACTGGTGTTCCATCATGGTCTTATTTCACCCCAATGGACCCTTTATGGGGTGGTGGAATGTTCCTACATACTAGGACATTGATAGTTTAGTGGTCACTCACTAAGATTAAAATAAAAATATACTCATTGGGATAATTTTTATTTCACCAGACCTATTTCATTAGTTTTTTATCCTATGCCTCTTTTATTGAATTATATACAAGATTTGAAGAAATGTAATTATAATTAAAAAAATCGAGTATGTGGGATAATATAACCCATGCACGTACAATTTTTTGAGAATAAAAAAAAACATCCATTATCAGTTACCTTGAACCATGGAGTTGTTGTTAACATATAGAAGTGCAATTTCAATGAATAATTAATTGTTTTTTATACAAATAATTAATTTTTGGAAGAAAATTTCTTAATGTTCACATCACTCACAAGGATATGTCATAGATTTTGGACACTTTAGGTATTTTAGGGAAATATAATTCCAATAAACCAATTATTTTTTAATGTAAAAATTGACATGGAAAATGTAATTTTTAAGGGATATATTTATTGATTTGAATAATCTTAATATCATTAAATTAATATATTTTTTAATAAATAATAAATAAAAATCAATATGGTTATATATATACATATCATGTATTGGTTCGAGAGATGTTTAATTTGGATTTAATATTATAATCATTATCATACCAAATCATCACTAGCAATTTCACTGATTCCACTAAAGTGTTTTTGGGGAATCTCTATGCTTAATATGGAGTAGAAAGAAAGAGAAAACAAAATTGGTTTAATAAAAAATTAATAAAATAATATGAAAAATAAACCTTGTTTACCACAATGTTGATATT